>OV121076.1:0-2445000 GCA_921293005.1 Nemoura dubitans
TATTATAACGTTAGCACGAAGGACCGTGTAGCTGCATTCCTGCAAGGAGACGTCGGATCACGGCTTGGACCAAAGACACTTAGGTATTATAACGTTAGCACGAAGACCGTGTAGCTGCATTCCTGCAAGGAGACGTCGGATCACGGCTTGGGACCAAAGACACTAGGTATTATAACGTTAGCACGAAGACCGTGTAGCTGCATTCCTGCAAGGAGACGTCGGATCCACGGCTTGGACCAAAGACACTAGGTATTATAACGTTAGCACGAAGGACCGTGTAGCTGCATTCCTGCAAGGAGACGTCGGATCACGGCTTGGACCAAAGGACACTAGGTATTATAACGTTAGCACGAAGACCGTGTAGCTGCATTCTGCAAGGAGACGTCGGATCACGGCTTGGACCAAAGACACTAGGTATTATAACGTTAGCACGAAGACCGTGTAGCTGCATTCCTGCAAGGAGACGTCGGATCACGCTTGGACCAAAGACACTAGGTATTATAACGTTAGCACGAAGACCGTGTAGCTGCATTCCTGCAAGGAGAGACGTCGGATCACGGCTTGGACCAAAGACACTAGGTATTATAACGTTAGCACGAAGACCGTGTAGCTGCATTCCTGCAAGGAGACGTCGGATCACGGCTTGGACCAAAGACACTAGGTATTATAACGTTAGCACGAAGACCGTGTAGCTGCATTCCTGCAAGGAGACGTCGGATCACGGCTTGGACCAAAGACACTAGGTATTATAACGTTAGCACGAAGACCGTGTAGCTGCATTCCTGCAAGAGAGACGTCGGATCACGGCTTGGACCAAAGACACTAGGTATTATAACGTTAGCACGAAGACCGTGTAGCTGCATTCCTGCAAGGAGACGTCGGATCACGGCTTGGACCAAAGACACTAGGTATTATAACGTTAGCACGAAGACCGTGTAGCTGCATTCCTGCAAGGAGACGTCGGATCACGGCTTGGACCAAAGACACTAGGTATTATAACGTTAGCACGAAGACCGGTGTAGCTGCATTCCTGCAAGGAGACGATCGGATCACGGCTTGGACCAAAGACACTAGGTATTATAACGTTAGCACGAAGACCGTGTAGCTGCATTCCTGCAAGGAGACGTCGGATCACGGCTTGGACCAAAGACACTAGGTATTATAACGTTAGCACGAAGACCGTGTAGCTGCATTCCTGCAAGGAGACGTCGGATCACGGCTTGGACCAAAGACACTAGGTATTATAACGTTAGCACGAAGACCGTGTAAGCTGCATTCCTGCAAGGAGACGTCGGATCACGGCTTGGACCAAAGACACTAGGTATTATAACGTTAGCACGAAGACCGTGTAGCTGCATTCCTGCAAGGAGACGTCGGATCACGGCTTGGACCAAAAGACACTAGGTATTATAACGTTAGCACGAAGACCGTGTAGCTGCATTCCTGCAAGGAGACGTCGGATCACGGCTTGGACCAAAGACACTAGGTATTATAAACGTTAGCACGAAGGACCTTGTAGCTGCATTCCTGCAAGGAGACGTCGGATCACGGCTTGGACCAAAAGACACTAGGTATTATACGTTAGCACGAAGACCGTGTAGCTGCATTCCTGCGAAGGAGACGTCGGATTCACGGCTTGGACCAAAGACACTAGGTATTATAACGTTAGCACGAAGACCGTGTAGCTGCATTCCTGCAAGGAGACGTCGGATCACGGCTTGGACCAAAGACACTAGGTATTATAACGTTAGCACGAAAGACCGTGTAGCTGCATTCCCAGCAAGGAGACATCGGATCACGGCTTGGACCAAAGACACTAGGTATTATAACGTTAGCACGAAGACCGTGTAGCTGCATTCCTGCAAGGAGACGTCGGATCACGGCTTGGACCAAAGGACACTAGGTATTATAACGTTAGCACGAAGACCGTGTAGCTGCATTCCTGCAAGGAGACGTCGGATCACGGCTTGGACCAAAGACACTAGGTATTATAACGTTAGCACGAAGACCGTGTAGCTGCAATTCCTGCAAGGAGACATCGGATCACGGCTTGGACCAAAGACACTAGGTATTATAACGTTAGCACGAAGACCGTGTAGCTGCATCCTGCAAGGAGACGTCGGATCACGGCTTGGACCAAAGACACTAGGTATTATAACGTTAGCACGAAGACCGTGTAGCTGCATTCCTGCAAGGAGACATCGGATCACGGCTTGGACCAAAGACACTAGGTATTATAACGTTAGCACGAAGACCGTGTAGCTGCATTCCTGCAAGGAGACGTCGGATCACGGCTTGGACCAAAGACACTAGGTATTATAACGTTAGCACGAAGACCGTGTAGCTGCATTCCTGCAAGGAGACGTCGGATCACGGCTTGGACCAAGACACTAGGTATTATAACGTTAGCACGAAGACCGTGTAGCTGCATTTCCTGCAAGGAGACGTCGGATCACGGCTTGGACCAAAGACACTAGGTATTATAACGTTAGCACGAAGACCGTGTAGCTGCATCCCTGCAAGGAGACATCGGATCACGGCTTGGACCAAAAGACACTAGGTATTATAACGTTAGCACGAAGACCGTGTAGCTGCAATTCCTGCAAGGAGACGTCGGATCACGGCTTGGACCAAAGACACTAGGTATTATAACGTTAGCACGAAGACCGTGTAGCTGCATTCCTGCAAGGAGACGTCGGATCACGGCTTGGACCAAAGACACTAGGTATTATAACGTTAGCACGAAGACCGTGTAGCTGCATTCCTGCAAGGAGACGTCGGATCACGGCTTGGACCAAAGACACTAGGTATTATAACGTTAGCACGAAGACCGTGTAGCTGCATCCCTGCAAGGAGACGTCGGATCACGGCTTGGACCAAAGACACTAGGTATTATAACGTTAGCACGAAGACCGTGTAGCTGCATTCCTGCAAGGAGACGTCGGATCACGGCTTGGACCAAAGACACTAGGTATTATAACGTTAGCACGAAGACCGTGTAGCTGCATTCCTGCAAGGAGACGTCGGATCACGGCTTGGACCAAAGACACTAGGTATTATAACGTTAGCACGAAGACCGTGTAGCTGCATTCCTGCAAGGAGACGTCGGATCACGGCTTGGACCAAAGACACTAGGTATTATAACGTTAGCACGAAGACCGTGTCGCTGCATTCCTGCAAGGAGACGTCGGATCACGGCTTGGACCAAAGACACTAGGTATTATAACGTTAGCACGAAGACCGTGTAGCTGCATTCCTGCAAGGAGACGTCGGATCACGGCTTGGACCAAAGACACTAGGTATTATAACGTTAGCACGAAGACCGTGTAGCTGCATTCCTGCAAGGAGACATCGGATCACGGCTTGGACCAAAGACACTAGGTATTATAACGTTAGCACGAAGACCGTGTAGCTGCATTCCTGCAAGGAGACGTCGGATCACGGCTTGGACCAAAGACACTAGGTATTATAACGTTAGCACGAAGACCGTGTAGCTGCATTCCTGCAAGGAGACGTCGGATCACGGCTTGGACCAAAGACACTAGGTATTATAACGTTAGCACGAAGACCGTGTAGCTGCATTCCTGCAAGGAGACGTCGGATCACGGCTTGGACCAAAGACACTAGGTATTATAACGTTAGCACGAAGACCGTGTAGCTGCATCCCTGCAAGGAGACATCGGATCACGGCTTGGACCAAAGACACTAGGTATTATAACGTTAGCACGAAGACCGTGTAGCTGCATTCCTGCAAGGAGACGTCGGATCACGGCTTGGACCAAAGACACTAGGTATTATAACGTTAGCACGAAGACCGTGTAGCTGCATTCCTGCAAGGAGACGTCGGATCACGGCTTGGACCAAAGACACTTTTATAACAAGCAAAACAAAACCTGGCGACAGATCGCGAGTTGAAGGACCATTACCTTTTAAAATTAATTTTTGCCATAATTTCGTAACTGCAATATGAATAGGAGTAGACGTATTTGAAAGAACTTTCTGAAAGGATGGATTTATAATTAATTATCCAAGATTTCTGACGTCTGCGCGGCGCGATCTGCGAGACGAGTATGCTTCTAACGGCACTGCACGAGGAATATGCAGCACGCTAATTACATACTTTTGGTAATCCCCTTACCGCAGCTAAACGGTTCGCCCTATCAAAGAGCCAAATTATTTCAACACAGAGGCAGGATGGAGGACTTTGCTCGAATTATTTGAATGATATTGGACCAGAGGTTTGTCCAGGAGCTATAAGGGGTCGAAAAAGCGCTACGCGTTAAACCTTACGGGAGTTGTTTTTCTAAGCACCTAGGCCGAAAAACACGGACGTTGGTAACTTCTGTACGGTTTGCGGTAGACATAAGAAGTTTTTTTTTGCTGCCCAAAGGCCATTATTAAATCATTAAAATCGATGATAAAAATTAATTTGAAGCCTTCAATGCCCCTTTGAGCAACAGTGGGCAGGGTCGCCCCCTTGGATGGGCGACCGCATCGAGTTAGTTACCTGGAAAAGCACCGGGAAGGAGAAGCTGGCGTCATCCAGTCGCTGAAGACTGCAGTGGACCAACGTCTCGTCCTGAAGCAAACAAACGAACCTCACAGGGCGACATCATGGGGGGAACAGCCGCTGGTTGGAAGTGATGGGCACAGCGAGTGAAATAGGCGGAAAGGGTTACACAGTTAGTGACATCTCAAAATATTCCCTGCACATTTCCAGCCCTCCAGTGTTTAGCAGCACGTTTCATTTGGCATTGCATTGGAGAAGGAGGCGGCCATGGGTCTCGGTCTGGGTCGATATGAGGTTTCGTATCTCGGCAACCGTGCGTCCTACCGGGCTGAAATTCGGAACCAAGGCAAAGGACTTCGGTCGACCAAGATTCCCCGAAGGAAATCCGGATCGGCACAAAACCAAGCAAGTTACGGACGTTACCGTGTGCCATGTCTTGCAGCTCTTTAAGTCTGAGGTACATCATCATGTGAATGGCAATGGCATTGCATTGGAGAAGGAGGCGGCCGTGGGTCTTGGTCTGGGTCGATATGAGATTTCGTATCTCGGCAACCGTGCGTCCTACCGGGCTGAAATTCGGAACCAAGGCAAAGGACGTCGGTCGACCAAGATTCCCCGAAGGAAATCCGGATCGGCACGAAACCAAGCAAGTTACGGACGTTACAACAGTAACACATGCCTGATTCCGACATGATTTAGGCACGGTCCGAGGGGCGCTGACGCAGAGGAGAAGACAGCAACTCACCAAGTCCAGCACGAGGCTGAACTCCGGGGAGGACCTCGTTTTGAGCGGCAACGCTGGGCATCTCGACCGCATCTCTGCCGTCGGCGGTGGCAGGTGCTTGATCAACAGGTACGGGTCGAAGGCGTCCAACTCTTCTTCCGAGACGGCGGCACCGACGGCGCTCGATCCCGTCTCCTGATTGGGCTGCGTCGGCTGCTCCTGATTGGTCAGCATCGAGTCGTGCTGCTCCTGATTGGTCCATTGCGACGACACAAACTCCGCCCCCTCCGTCTTGGCTGCGTCTTGCTCGGCTTCGGCCAGGCCACGTCGCACGTGATTGGTCAGGAATTCGACGGCGCGCGCGTGATTGGCCAGGAATTCAGCGGCCGTCTCGTGATTGGTCGGAAAGACCGACTCGTCTCGGCAGTCGGTCGACGGTTCCGAAGCCGTCGCGTGATTGGTTGAAAATTCAACAGCTGTCATATGAGTGGTTGAAAATTCAGTGGCTGCATTATGATTGGTTGTGAATTCAGTAGCATCGGTGTGATTGGTCGTAAATTCGACAGCCGCCAAATGATTGGTAGTAAATTCTGCAGCTATTGTGCAATTTGAAGAGTATTCAGCAGCTTGCATTTGATTGGCAGATAATTCTAAAGCTGTTGCGTGATTGTTCGAGTATTCGGCAGCTTGCACGTGATTGGCCGGGAAGTCGGCAGCTTGCACGTGATTGGTAGAGTATTCGGCAGCTTGTACGTGATTGGCCGTGAACGTGGGACTGAACAGAGAGACGTCCAGAGCGGCGTTGGACTCGGAAGTCGACTGCCAGTTCTCCTTGGACTCGTCGGACATCACCTGCGGCAAGAAACGCACTTACAGCTCTACCGTCCCGCCAGCACTGCTCTTTGTCAATTATTTATCATCGCGCCCCCCAAATTAGAAATCAATTAGATGAATTATTGCATTTTTAAGTCCAAAATACGGCCCCTTTAAGGTCTACCCACAATTGACACAAGCGCAAGGCACAAGGTGCAACGCATAAGGAATGAAACACAGCCAATTAAACGGGCCTGCTTGAAACAGTTTGACGCATAAGGAATTAAACACAGCCAATCAAATGGGCCTGCTTTAAACAGTTTGACGCATAAGGAATAACGCATAAGGAATTAAACACAGCCAATCAAATGGGCCTGCTTTAAACAGTTTGACGCATAAGGAATAACGCATAAGGAACTAAACACAGCCAATCAAATGGGCCTGCTTTAAACAGTTCGACACATAAGGAATAACGCATAAGGAACTAAACACAGCCAATCAAATGGGCCTGCTTTAAACAGTTTGACGCATAAGGAATAACGCATAAGGAACTAAACACAGCCAATCAAATGGGCCTGCTTTAGACATAAGCGTAGCGTGCAAGGAAGTTGGTTATATTTTATCTTTCATGAGCGTTGCGCTTATTTCGACCAATCAAAATGCAGGAAATAAACAGCTGACTCTGGACGTGAAGATCAGCAGAGATCCCACAGTGTCAGGGTGAAAATTAGAGGTTATAAACTAGAAAAATACGTACGTTGTACTTTCGTTTTTCATTTTCGCCAGACAATTTGAAGCGATTTGGACAAACTTGGACAGTTTGAAGCGATTTGGACAAACTTGGACAGTTTGAAGCGATTTGGACAAACTTGGACAGTTTGAAGCGATTTGGACAAACTTGGACAGTTTGAAGCGATTTGGACAAACTTGGACAGTTTGAAGCGATTTGGACAAACTTGGACAGTTTGAAGCGATTTGGACAAACTTGGACAGTTTGAAGCGACACCGAAATGTCAAACCGAATACGAATTTGAGGTTATACGACCGCTACAACGTTGCAATACTGTCAATTATGGGCGCCAGATTCTCTTATGCGTTGCACGTTGCACCTTGTGCCTTGCGCTTGTGTCAGTTGTGGGTAGACCTTTCAGCCCGTTTTACACGGTAAAAGATTTTCATCAAATCTATCATGATATCTTTTACGTAGGTACCTAAATATCACCATGTAAATGCAAAAATGTTATGAAAAAAGCATATCACGGTCTATCATGATAGATGTGATAAAAGATTTGATGACATATTTTCAATTAGGTGCGGTTCTATTTCTGTGATAGATGTGATGAAAAATAACCAATCAGCGTTCAGCATTTGAAAGATAGATGGTGTACTGTGCCAAGATTGTAAAGCTCACGCTCACGTCTCCAGCATTTCCTCTTCCTTTTCTTTGGTTCACAAACATTCAAAACCTTCTCTACTACATCTAAAATGGATAAAATATCAGCAATAGCCTGAATGTTAACCAAAACTGCCAAATCCACTAAAATTTTTAATTTTACACACATATTGACAGTTTTAATTTTGCACCTTCATTACAAATTTTTTTAATCCACCGCCTTTTGAATTTATTACAGAACGACATATAGTTGGCAGTGCTTCTGTCACAACCATGTGTTTTTCATCACATTTTTCTAGGACCGTGTAAATACCATCATACATTTTCGTAAAAGATTTTATAAAAGATATCATGACAGATGTTAATAAAAGATGCTATGATAGATTTGATGAAAATCTTTTACCGTGTAAAACGGGCTTTAGGTAAAAACCCATTATTTTAAATGACAACAATCAGCTTTGCTCGGTCTAAGAATCACCCCCGAGGGTTGCTCACTTCAGCATAATGTTATGTCGCCGTTCACAACAACATTTCGTTTTAAAGTCTCTCAATCATAGCGCAAAGTTCGTGAAAAAAATCTCAAAATCTATCGGTTTTACGCAGAGTGTCTTTAAGCAAGTCAAGGAGAGACACTCACTCTGTTTGGGTTTGGGGTTCAGCACTGCGATTTCCTAACTCTGACTTTGACGCTCCCGGCAACAAAGTTAAAAGTTTAACACGGACGACAACAGGGATTTTATCCGTCGGAACCAATAACGGCATAACGTAAAAGTTACAAAATCGCTTGCCACTTGGACCCCTATTCTGTAACTTTTTCCAGGTGAGATGACAAGAAATGAGTGTGACAACGCCAAGGCCGCCTATGTTTTCACATGGAACAAATGGAAGGTTCTCACTTTCATTTCATTTCATCTCACATTTGAAAAGTTACAGAATAGAGGCCCTGGCTTGGGTGACTGCACCTAGCTAAAGTCATGTCTTATGACATTCAAATATAAATCTACCAACGAACTTCAAACACCAACAATCAGTGACAGCCCGGAACAAAACAGCCAGCGCTCTAGGTACCCATTCGGACATTCAAATAAAGCATGAGGAATTTTTGTGTCCTGATTTGATTTGCTGGAAATCCAGAATAACTGCCAAAAATTTATTTTTAAACGTTTTGAAGTTTTGTCGAAATTTTCAGCAAGACTAATCATAACACCAATTAAATTTGTAAATTATTTGAAAGTTTTATAAATTTCCTAGTGCACAGCTACTTTGTATTTCACTGCCACTGACAGTTTGTCTGTAAAAAGTTGTTTGTGAGCATTCGTAGACCAGTGCCCATTGGATCAATGCCCAGTGCCCAGTGGATCAATGCCCAGTGCCAAGCGGATCAATGCCCAGTGCCCAGTGGATCAATGCCCAGTGCCCAATGGATCAATGCCCAGTGCCCAGTGGATCAATGCCCAGTGCCAAGCGGATCAATGCCCAGTGCCCAGTGGATCAATGCCCAGTGCCCAATGGATCAATGCCCAGTGCCCAGTGGATCAATGCCCAGTGCCAAGCGGATCAATGCCCAGTGCCCAGTGGATCAATGCCCAGTACCCAATGGATCAATGCCCAGTGCCCAGTGGATCAATGCCCAGTGCCAAGCGGATCGCACGCCGGCAGAGTCGCGGGAAATCGCTTACCGCGGCCGCCGCCGCCTCGTGGAGTCTGGCGAACCCCGCCGTCGTCGTGGGCGTGGCCTGCGTTGCCGGGGCCGACGGTGTCGACTCGGACGGCGGCTTGAGTCCACCGCAACGAGCCAGCACCACGTTCTCCCTGCAAGTCTGCAAACCGGGGGGCCAATCACAGCACGGAATCTCAGCGCAAACAGCTCGCTTGTCTGACGGGCTTTTTCACCAACGGCGGTTCAATACCCCCGGAACGGTCGTTTAAGACCGATTTTGACTGGCGTAGTCGTTTTCTCTAGGTACAAAACTCGGTTCTTCAATAATTCAAATGGAGAATTTGGAGTTCTCTCGAAGAAAAATGCAAATTCGACTTTTAGTTCCGTGGTGATAACATAAAATAATATTTGGTGGCCTGAAAACACTTACCTACATGTTGTGGCTGGAACTTCTTTCTTTCACCACTAAACACGGTTTAAAAGCTAATTCCCCAACCTTGGGGGCTCAAATTATGGACGATGGTTTAGCCAGGGAATTAATAATGACATTTACAAAATAAAATATGTTTCACCTGTCAAAACAATGCCTTCTAGAATCTCTGCCACTATGAAATCAAAATTCAAGTATTTTTTTGTGACCTGTCTGAAATTTCTGCTTTGAACTTCTCAAAAAGTCAGTAAATTAGTGAATTTCAAGGCACCGGCTAAATTGGCCTTAAACGCCCGTTTAAGTCAAACTTGGTGAAATAGCCCATAAGAGTTACACAGAGTTTCTGAAATTTGCCCCCCCGAGAACAATGGCGTAACGCATCTATCAGACTGAATCAATGGATGATTTATGGCATTTTTAAGATAAGTGACAAAATGTCCCCGTAATATCGAATTAACAACCACCCAAATCCGTCTTGGCATTTGCGTAAAGTTACGACGAACAGCGCATCTTATCTTAACGTTACGCAAAGCTTCTGTAATTCGCCTCCAGGCAACGTCGCAAGTCTGCAAACCAGGCCTCGGTTAAAGTCTGAGGTTAGGTTACCTCTTTCAACAGGTTGTTGCTGCGTCTCCTCCACCGAGCCACTCGGCCGGGATGTTAGTGAGGTTAGGTTACCTCTTTCAACAGGTTGTTGCTGCGTCTCCTCCACCGAGCCACTCGGCCGGGATGTTAGTGAGGTTAGGTTACCTCTTTCAACAGGTTGTTGCTGCGTCTCCTCCACCGAGCCACTCGGCCGGGATGTTAGTGAGGTTAGGTTACCTCTTTCAACAGGTTGTTGCTGCGTCTCCTCCACCGAGCCACTCGGCCGGGATGTTAGTGAGGTTAAGTTACCTCTTTCAACAGGTTGTTGCTGCGTCTCCTCCACCGAGCCACTCGGCCGGGATGTTAGTGAGGTTAGGTTACCTCTTTCAACAGGTTGTTGCTGCGTCTCCTCCACCGAGCCACTCGGCCGGGATGTTAGTGAGGTTAGGTTACCTCTTTCAACAGGTTGTTGCTGCGTCTCCTCCAGCGAGCCACTCGGCCGGGATGTTAGTGAGGTTAGGTTACCTCTTTCAACAGGTTGTTGCTGCGTCTCCTCCAGCGAGCCACTCGGCCGGGATGTTAGTGAGGTTAGGTTACCTCTTTCAACAGGTTGTTGCTGCGTCTCCTCCACCGAGCCACTCTGCCGGGATGTCTCCGTGACGAAGCTCGGCACGGCCCCTTGGAGGCGGCCAATCGCGTCGACCCCCGACGTTTCTCACTGCGCAGCCACATGGCCTTGGAAACTGACGGCGATTGTCTCACGCTCGGAGCGGAAACGACATCGCTCTTCACTCGCGCACCGAACACAATCGACCTCGAACCTCAAACACGAGCAGCGGCACACACTATCGCAAACGAGGTTTCAAAACGTTGCAATTCCGAAGGTGAAACTTGATTCCACGCCGAAATCGATGCTGAATCCAACGCTTGATTCAATGCGTAACGTAGAAACGCGAAAGCCGGACTGAAATGTCGGCTGAAACGTCCCGACTTCCGAGCCGGCGCACGATAACCGCACTTCACGACGCAAGTGTTTCCGCCGCTCGGAACCGACGCAAAACGACGGAACGCAAAACCACACGATTCTCGACGCGCTGCGTTGCGCGTGAAATCCGTTCCCGCGAAACTTCTCGGTCGACGGCCCGCGGCAAGAAGCACTGAAACAGCGGGAAGAACCTGGTGTCAGAAGCGGGGTTAAGAAACGTCGCTTCTGACATTCATCTGCAAGGCTTATTGCGGCTGGCAAGACTGTGGTATTGGCAATATTGGGGTTATACCAATATTGGTATAACCCCAATATTGGAAAGACCGCGTATTATTTATCAAGCCGCCAGAGCTGTTAGCGTTAGCTCTCGGTTGTCTTGCGTTTCTCAGGACTGTACTCCATTTTACGTTGAGAAGCAGAGTGGATTTGCATCTTCCTCCTCGAGGACCCACTGCGGCTAGACACGAGCTAAGTGTTTCAAAACTGCCCACAGAGCCTTTTGTCCGGCTCAAGACACGGCTTGTGAGAGTTGAAACTCTTAGCTCGTGTCTATCAGCAGTGGGTCCTCGAGGAAGATGCAAATCCACTCTGCTTCTCGACGTGCAATGGAGTTTCGGACGAGACAGCTGACTCGAACAACAAAGCACAGCACAAGAGATACGACTGTGGCGCCTGCCGGTGTCCACTTAGGCAACCCGCGCCACTCGAATCAATACACACTGGGCATGACGTCATCAGGCGCTCGGCCCAGCGGCCTGGGTTCGATACCCAGACATCACGAGCCCATCTCAGGCAGCGAGCGAGAAACAACTCAGCAATGACTTAAGCATAGGCAACAAGACCGGATTTGCATTTTTGACCGAGACTGGTTGGAGAACTGGCAGTACTCAGCCAACAATGATGGGCAAGAAGCACCACAATATAAAGGAGACTTTCCACTGCCTCATGCGAGCGCCGGAGTGTTGATCGTGACATCATACGGTCATTGGACACGGCTTAAATAGCGGGTTTGGAACGCGGTTACAGACAGCCTTTGGTAGCAAGCAATAATACGACACCCGACACGGGAGATCCAGCCAATAGCAGCCAGTCCCAACAGGAGCCCATGCCACGAGAGATCCAGCCAATAGCAGCCAGTCCCAATAGAGCCCATGCCACGAGAGATCAAGCCAATAGCAGCCAGTCCCAACAGAGCCCATGCCACGAGAGATCCAGCCAATAGCAGCCAGTCCCAACAGAGCCCATGCCACGAGAGATCCAGCCAATATCAGCCAGTCCCAACAGAGCCCATGCCACGAGAGATCAAGCCAATAGCAGCCAGTCCCAACAGGTCCCGTGTCAATGCAGTGCACGGCCAAGGGTGTCCACGCCCTTGGTGCCACCAGGAGGCAGTGTACCAGGAGGCAGTGTACCAGGAGGCAGTGTACCAGGAGGCAGTGAACCAGGAGGCAGTGAACCAGGAGGCAGTGAACCAGGAGGCAGTGAACCAGGAGGCAGTGCACCAGGAGGCAGTGCACCAGGAGGCAGTGTACCAGGAGGCAGTGCACCAGGAGGCAGTGCACCAGGAGGCAGTGCACCAGGAGACAGAGGATCAGCAAGGCCATGGTGTAAGTATAGTCAAGGCCGTGTCGCAGTGCGCCCGTGTTGCACGCGACTGTACCGGTGATTTAAACAGTGGCCTTGAGCGGAGCGAGCGCGACGCAAGAGAGGAATTCTTGGCCGCACGCACTCGCTCGGCATTCGACGGCACTAGGGCCGGCCAGCACTGGAGCACTGAGACAAGACAATCCTGGCCGCCCGGCCCATCACGGGACTGGCTCCCGCTATCCGGGCAAGGGGACGGATCGCATCGCGCCCATCTCAGAGCCAGACAATCATCATATCATCTCAGCCACAGACAATCATCATATCATCTCAGACCCTGCAGTAGACGTCGACGGCTTTGTATTCTAGCACGGCATTGGCACCCCCCCCCCCCCACACCCGTAGCTAGCGATAGCAGGACAGGTGCATGGCTTTCAATGCACTGCAACAGGTAGTACCCGTGCCACCACAGGCAATGACAGGTAGGTAGCTGTCAGACTGTCACTGCAACCCGGCACTTGTCTGTCACTGTCAGCCAGACATCGCTGGCTGGATCACAGCAGCTCCAGTCACGGCACAAACACACAAACCACCATCACTTTGTTTTGCGCCAGACATTCGACACTCGGCCGTCGTCAGCACTGTCAACGAGGCTCGCACGTGACATGGGGGAGGCGTTGTCGGCACATGCGTTTGCCGGCGGCGACGAGTTCGACGTCGTCCGTGGCCGACGAGGAGGCGCCGAGAGGAGGCGCCGGCCGCCGAGGCCAGATTTGTGGAATATTGATCGCCTGACGTTCCTGGCCACTACATGTGCCTAGTTGCCTGCCTACATTCACATTCGATGGGCTTACTTTGTGAGGGCCGAGCCCGGATACAACTGTCGCGGCGTTTACCTGTGTGTGATGACGGCGTCGTGGTCGATGACGAGGGCGTTTGTCCGTCTCGGTGCGAAAACCGCGCGACAAATCGCAGGTGTAATCGACGACACTTGCACACCACTGAGAACGCCAAACAATATGGCGGACTGACAAATCTAGAAGCGGACTTGTGAGTCAAATGGCGCACTAGCTTCGCATGGAATTATCACGGTGAAGCGGTTAGTTAATCGTGCTGATAAATTCGTATTGAGCATAATGAAAATTTACAAATACATTTTATAACAATGTATCGCAGTATTTATTGTGTTATAGTTGGTTACATGCGAAATGACTTGGTAGGTTATTTACGTAGCTGTTATTTACATTTTGAAGCCAGCTGTTTATTTTATTTCTAGAAATAATACTGTCATGCCACCACTAATTTGATGGAACGGCATTTCTCTGCGCGCCATGAAAATAAAGTCCATGTTTTGTGGCAGCTCTTATTGAAAGTCAGCCAAATAAGTAGGTAGACATGGCATAATTGTGCAGAGCAAATCACATGAATATGATGATTGCTAATCCCGCAGACCTCGTGACCTGCTGGCGTGATAAATAAATTCGGCACTTCGGCAGACACGTCGCCTCGGCTTATCACGTAGGCACGTCCTTCTCTCCCAACCTGCACGACGATGGCGGCCTTCGCTCGCTCGCTCTCCGCCGCAAGTCTCGTCTCGGCCAGACATTGCGTGTCTTCCTCATCCACGGCTCTGGCACGCACTTTGACATGTAAGCCCGTCGCTTGACGCTGTCCTAAACACCTCCCAGCGCGATGACAAGCTCGAAATCGCCTCTTCTCGGAGCTAACACATTCGACCTTGTGTCTCTGTGCAGGCCAACAGCGCGGCTTCAGCAATGTGGGCTTCATAGGACTGGGCCAGATGGGCTCTCGCATGGTCAAGAACATCGTGACTAAGGTGGGTGCCGTCCTAACCTACCTAACCTCCGTCTCGGCGCCGGCTGACTGAGCTTGCGTTCCAGGGCCAGGCGGTGTCCGTGTACGACGTCAACGCCGACGCCGTCAAGGCCATGGTCGCTCTCGGAGCGAAGGGATGCGGCTCCGTGGCCGAAGCAGCGGCCAACGCAGACGTCGTCGTTACGATGTTGCCTAACAACGCCATCGTGCTGGACACGTACCAGCGCAAGGGCGGAATCCTGGAGTGAGTACATCTCGGAACAAACGGCTTGCTTGTGCTGGTGGCTCGTTCTTCAACACTGGGCTCTGACATGTTCTAAGCAGCGGCCAGTCATCCGCCTTAAGCTAACCAATCCTTCAGGTTGGAGATCAGGGATACGAGTGGCTGGGTGTGCTGTGGGAACAAAGGGGCTTTGCCAGGGTTGCCAGGTTGGGCGATTTGTCGCATTTTGGGCGAGTTGGCGTTTTGTTTTGTGACAAGTAAATCATAAAAGTCCCCATCACTTATGGGGCGATATCAGATTTAAGAGGTTTCCATTGATATTAGTTTTCATTTTACATTATCACCCTCTTTCAAACTTGAGAATATCGCTCAAGAACATTCTTTGAGATTTGGTGCCAAAAACGGGTAAAAATGAATATTCCCGCATTTGCTGCACTGTTGCCTGTTGCTGACTCATCGAGCGAGCCTTTCCGTAACGAACGCTACGAAGACCAGCTGCCACGAAATCGTTTGAAAACGACAACTTGGGACGCGTTAATGCGTACACATCCGTATCCAATGCAAATGTGCTGCAACACATTCACTCAGTCTCAGTTATTGCTGAGCAGGCAACAAGCCACACATGGACATTACGTTAACCAGCTAACAGGAATGAACCTGGACATGAGCAACCACTAGAGGATGACGACGCGTTTTTCCAATGTGTTTATCCATGCATCAGGTCAAAAAATTGTTCAGCTCTAGTGCGGTATCATCATCTCGTGAGTTGTACTACCATTCTTGTATTTTCCTTTAAAAACCCCAGTTTCTAGCATCGATGGAGAGTTTTAATCGCCTTGCTGTTTTGCTCATTTCATTCCCCGATTTCTGCGTCGTCATTCGAAGTGTTAGGCGATCTGGCAAGAAGAACTGGCTTCTCTCATGCTCAGACATCTGGCAACCCTGAGCCTGACACCGTTTCGGGTGGCTTGTAATCGACTCAAAAGTGGATGTTTTTGGAGCAGAACAGGGTCAGGTATTCCAGGAGTCTTGCAGGGAGAGTTAGCTGTGTTAAGGTCATTCATTGGGGATTGTTGAGGTAAATTAAATTAAAACTTTTTGTGGATTTCCAAGAGATATTTCGATATTCTGAAATATTCAATTGGTTGTCCAAAGTGTGAGGATTCCGTAGATATTTGTTTCGTTGCGATCGGATAACGGGTGTGGCCTGGAAAGTGTATACAAATTCTCAGCTGCAAGGGACCCTTAAATACATCTTTCAATATACCGGCTAAACATGGTTATTTTAAAACTCTTGTAAATAATTAACGAGTGAATCTTGCTAAATGAAAATCGTTCAATTGGTTGTCCGAAGTGTGGAGATTCCGAAAATATAGGTTTCGTCGCGATCCGACGAAAGGTGTGGCCTGGAAAGTGTATCCCGTACGAGGTGAAGGAAACGGCTCGACTTCGGAGCTCATTGAACGGGCTTAAGAGAGGGTGACTGATGGGCTATTTCACCAAGTTTTATTTAAACGGGCGTTTAAGGCCAATTTAGCCGGTGCCTTGAAATTCTCTAATTAACTGACTTTTTGAGAAGTTCAAAGCAGAAATTTCAGACAGGTCACAAAAAAGTACTTGAATTTTGATTTCAAAGTGGCAGTGATTCTAGAAGGCATTGTTTTGACAGGTAAAACATATTTTATTTTGTAAATGTCATTATTAATTCCCTGGCTAAACCATCGTCCATAATTTGAGCCCCCAAAGTTGGGGAATTAGCTTTTAAACCGTGTTTAGTGGTGAAAGAAAGTAGTTCCAGACACGACATGTAAGTGTTTTCAGGTCACCAAATATTCCTTTATGTTATCACCACGGAACTAAAAGTCGAACTTGTATTTTTCTTCGAGAGAACTCCAAATTCTCCACTTGAATTATTGAAGAAATCAGTATTTCATATAAAACGACTACGCCAGTCAAAATCGGCCTTAAACGATCGTTTAGGGGGTATTAAACCGACGTTGGTGAAATAGCCCCTGAGTGTTGAATGTTGTCTTGTCCTGCAGGAACGTCAAGTCCGGCACCATCCTCATGGACAGCAGCACGGTGGACCCCAGCGTGCCGCAGACTTTGGCCCCGGCGGCCGCCAAAGTCGGCGCCCGGTTCATCGACGGCCCGGTTTCGGGGGCAGTCATGGGCGCCCAGGCCGGCACCCTGACCTTCATGGTACGTACCTGACCTTCATGGTACTTACCTCTGACCTTCATGGTACTTACCTCTGACCTTCATGGTACTTACCTCTGACCTTCATGGTACTTACCTCTGACCTTCATGGTACGTATCTGACCTTCATGGTACTTACCTCTGACCTTCATGGTACTTACCTCTGACCTTCATGGTACTTACCTCTGACCTTCATGGTACGTACCTGACCTTCATGGTACTTACCTCTGACCTTCATGGTACTTACCTCTGACCTTCATGGTACGTACCTCTGACCTTCATGGTACGTACCTGACCTTCATGGTACTTACCTCTGACCTTCATGGTACTTACCTCTGACCTTCATGGTACGTACCTCTGACCTTCATGGTATGTACCTGACCTTCATGGTACGTACCTCTGACCTTCATGGTACTTACCTCTGGCCTTCATGGTATGTACCTGACCTTCGTGGTACTTATCTCTGACCTTCATGGTACTTGCCTCTGACCTTAATGGTACGTACCTCTGACCTTCATGGTACTTACCTCTGACCTTCATGGTGGGTACCTCTGACCTTCATGGTACGTACCTCTGACCTTCATGGTGGGTACCCCTGACCTTCATGGTGGGTACCTCTGACCTTCATGGTACTAGAAGATGACTAGTGCAGAGTCTGTGCTTGTTGCAGATCGGAGGACCGGAGAAGGACTTGGAGGACATCCGACCGCTGCTGCTGTTGATGGGCAAGAAACTGTTCCATTGCGGGGCCCACGGCAACGGCCAGGTGGCCAAGATCTGCAACAACATGTTGCTTGGTACGTACCAGAGTGCCAGTACCAGGGTGCCAGTACCAGGGTGCCAGTACCAGGGTGCCAGTACCAGAGTGCCAGTGCCAGCGTGCCAGTGCCAGCGTGCCAGTACCAGGGTGCCAGTACCAGAGTGCCAGTACCAGGGTGCCAGTACCAGAGTGCCAGTACCAGGGTGCCAGTACCAGAGTGCCAGTACCAGCGTGCCAGTACCAGAGTGCCAGTACCAGGGTGCCAGTACCAGAGTGCCAGTGCCAGCGTGCCAGTGCCAGCGTGCCAGTACCAGGGTGCCAGTACCAGAGTGCCAGTACCAGGGTGCCAGTACCAGAGTGCCAGTACCAGGGTGCCAGTACCAGAGTGCCAGTCCCAGGGTGCCAGTACCAGAGTGCCAGTACCAGAGTGCCAGTACCAGCGTGCCAGTACCAGTGTGCCAGTACCAGAGTGCCAGTGCCAGCGTGCCAGTACCAGCCTGCCAGTACCAGAGGCCCTTTTGACAAGACGCGTTTGGGTGCGAGGCTAGAGACTTGCTGATGAAAGGCCCTGAAAATATGTATAGAACCAGCTCCACTTCCTCCCATTTCCTTAACACTAGGGCTTCGCGAATGCAATTTGTGTTGCGTCGAAGATGAGCGTAGCGGGTTACAAAGCAGATACAAAGGTGGAGGCAGAAGACCTAATACAAAAACCAAGGAGCACCATGCCAGGTCATTGCCTTCTTGGAAATTCCAATCACTTGAAAATTTATACGATTCAGACCTTCCTTTGTTTCTCTCGGAGCTGTCGGATAGCGAAAGAGTCTAAGTTGAGAACAAAGGTAGATCCCCTGAAATTTCCATCCAAATCGGTAGAGGCATTTGGTCTGTAGAGCGCAAAATAAAACACAAAAAAAAAGTACACAAGTGACTTTTTTTTTGGGATACCTAGTGAAATTAAAGATTTCGCTCGCTACGCTCATCTATAAATGTTGACTTGGAACTAAGCAGGTACTAATTTGAAGAAAATTACATTGAGGAAGATTTTGATAAAATGCTTGGAGAATATGGTGAAAAGGAGCGCATTCACGGAGCAAAACCTCCCAAAGATAATGCTCGAGCATTTTACACATCACTAGGCATCACCATGCTGGGCACGGCTGAAGCCATGAACCTGGGCATGAGACTCGGTCTGGACGAGAAGCTGCTGCTGGAGATCATCAACGTCAGCTCCGGGAGAAGCTGGTCCTCCGAGATCTGCAGTCCGGTGCCGGGCACTCAGGCCAACGTGCCCAGCTCTGACGGGAAATACTCGGTAAGACCTGGACCTACCAGTCACGGCTGATTCCAACAACTCTTGCTCAAGCCACTTAGGGTGGGGCAGACTAGAGCTCAACTCGAGTTTGTCATTTTTCAAATAACTAGTTCGAATTGCCAGCACTGAATTGTTTATTAAAACATGTGTAGCCTTTTTCAGCATTGAAAACCCAGCCTGATGCCAGGACTTTTTGCTAACTAGCAATTGAGATAGGACAAGCACGCAAGAGTTAAGGACGCTAGGTCTGAGTTTGTGTCTGGGTTTGTTCCCCCAGGGTGGATTCGGCACGAGACTGATTTTGTGCTAACTGGTGATTGAGATAGGAGAAGCAGACAAGAGTTAAAGATGTTTAGACTGTGCTAGGTCTGAGTTTGTGTCTGGGTTTGTTCCCCCAGGGTGGATTCGGCACGAGACTGATTTTGTGCTAACTGGTGATTGAGATAGGAGAAGCAGACAAGAGTTAAAGATGTTTAGACTGTGCTAGGTCTGAGTTTGTGCCTGGTTTTGTTCCCCCAGGGTGGATTCGGCACGAGACTGATTTTGTGCTAACTGGTGATTGAGATAGGAGAAGCAGACAAGAGTTAAAGATGTTTAGACTGTGCTAGGTCTGAGTTTGTGCCTGGTTTTGTTCCCCCAGGGTGGATTCGGCACAAGACTGATTTTGTGCTAACTGGTGATTGAGATAGGAGAAGCAGACAAGAGTTAAAGATGTTTAGACTGTGCTAGGTCTGAGTTTGTGTCTGGTTTTGTTCCCCCAGGGTGGATTCGGCACAAGACTGATTTTGTGCTAACTGGTGATTGAGATAGGAGAAGCAGACAAGAGTTAAAGATGTTTAGACTGTGCTAGGTCTGAGTTTGTGTCTGGTTTTGTTCCCCCAGGGTGGATTCGGCACGAGACTGATTTTGTGCTAACTGGTGATTGAGATAGGAGAAGCAGACAAGAGTTAAAGATGTTTAGACTGTGCTAGGTCTGAGTTTGTGCCTGGTTTTGTTCCCCCAGGGTGGATTCGGCACGAGACTGATTTTGTGCTAACTGGTGATTGAGATAGGAGAAGCAGACAAGAGTTAAAGATGTTTAAACTATGCTAGGTCTGAGTTTGTGTCTGGTTTTGTTCCCCCAGGGTGGATTCGGCACAAGACTGATTTTGTGCTAACTGGTGATTGAGATAGGAGAAGCAGACAAGAGTTAAAGATGTTTAGACTGTGCTAGGTCTGAGTTTGTGTCTGGTTTTGTTCCCCCAGGGTGGATTTGGCACGAGACTGATTTTGTGCTAACTGGTGATTGAGATAGGAGAAGCAGACAAGAGTTAAAGATGTTTAGACTGTGCTAGGTCTGAGTTTGTGTCTGGTTTTGTTCCCCCAGGGTGGATTCGGCACGAGACTGATTTTGTGCTAACTGGTGTTTGAGATAGGAGAAGCAGACAAGAGTTAAAGATGTTTAGACTGTGCTAGGTCTGAGTTTGTGCCTGGTTTTGTTCCCCCAGGGTGGATTCGGCACGAGACTGATTTTGTGCTAACTGGTGATTGAGATAGGAGAAGCAGACAAGAGTTAAAGATGTTTAGACTGTGCTAGGTCTGAGTTTGTGTCTGGTTTTGTTCCCCCAGGGTGGATTTGGCACGAGACTGATTTTGTGCTAACTGGTGATTGAGATAGGAGAAGCAGACAAGAGTTAAAGATGTTTAGACTGTGCTAGGTCTGAGTTTGTGTCTGGTTTTGTTCCCCCAGGGTGGATTCGGCACGAGACTGATTTTGTGCTAACTGGTGATTGAGATAGGAGAAGCAGACAAGAGTTAAAGATGTTTAGACTGTGCTAGGTCTGAGTTTGTGCCTGGTTTTGTTCCCCCAGGGTGGATTCGGCACGAGACTGATTTTGTGCTAACTGGTGATTGAGATAGGAGAAGCAGACAAGAGTTAAAGATGTTTAGACTGTGCTAGGTCTGAGTTTGTGCCTGGTTTTGTTCCCCCAGGGTGGATTTGGCACGAGACTGATTTTGTGCTAACTGGTGATTGAGATAGGAGAAGCAGACAAGAGTTAAAGATGTTTAGACTGTGCTAGGTCTGAGTTTGTGTCTGGTTTTGTTCCCCCAGGGTGGATTCGGCACGAGACTGATTTTGTGCTAACTGGTGATTGAGATAGGAGAAGCAGACAAGAGTTAAAGATGTTTAGACTGTGCTAGGTCTGAGTTTGTGCCTGGTTTTGTTCCCCCAGGGTGGATTCGGCACAAGACTGATTTTGTGCTAACTGGTGATTGAGATAGGAGAAGCAGACAAGAGTTAAAGATGTTTAGACTGTGCTAGGTCTGAGTTTGTGTCTGGTTTTGTTCCCCCAGGGTGGATTCGGCACAAGACTGATTTTGTGCTAACTGGTGATTGAGATAGGAGAAGCAGACAAGAGTTAAAGAAGTTTAGACTGTGCTAGGTCTGAGTTTGTGTCTGGTTTTGTTCCCCCAGGGTGGATTCGGCACGAGACTGATTTTGTGCTAACTGGTGATTGAGATAGGAGAAGCAGACAAGAGTTAAAGATGTTTAGACTGTGCTAGGTCTGAGTTTGTGCCTGGTTTTGTTCCCCCAGGGTGGATTTGGCACGAGACTGATTTTGTGCTAACTGGTGATTGAGATAGGAGAAGCAGACAAGAGTTAAAGATGTTTAGACTGTGCTAGGTCTGAGTTTGTGCCTGGTTTTGTTCCCCCAGGGTGGATTTGGCACGAGACTGATTTTGTGCTAACTGGTGATTGAGATAGGAGAAGCAGACAAGAGTTAAAGATGTTTAGACTGTGCTAGGTCTGAGTTTGTGCCTGGTTTTGTTCCCCCAGGGTGGATTCGGCACGAGACTGATCGCCAAGGACTTGGGATTGGCTCAGGACGCAGCCACTAGATCCTTGTCTCCGATCCTGCTGGGTTCGGTTGCTCACCAGATCTACAAGACCATGTCCTTGCACGGACTGGGGGACAAGGACTTCTCCTCGGTGTTCCAATTCCTGCGAGAGAACAGCAAGTAGACAGGTGGGACATTAGTTGGGACAAGGAGCCAGGTGCTCAGCGCAAGCACCGTGTGTCTTTGATGCCTGGCGCCGAGTGTTGGAAAGCATACGTGGCTTTTCAGGATGTGAGCTTTTCAGTACAACGCCTTCTCTTTTGTTGCAGTCTCGGGGAAATGGACTACGAATTGGGACTATGGGCGGAAACGTGTCTTGCCATTTAAACAACGCTTATTACAAATATACCTATTACCTACCTTTGCTGCCAAGCATCAGCTATTAACGGTTCAGGGACCCACTTTCTATGCTAACAATCCTCTTTTCTGAGTGCAGTCTACGTGTTTTTATAAAGATATCAAATGTTGTATTTTGTATAATATTATTTTGGCAAGTTTTTGCAGTATTTGTTGCAACGATTAGTTGAATAAAGTTGAACCAAGTTGAGTGAATTGCCGGGCATTTTCAGAGAGCGTAGACCCGGACAAAGTCGACCCTCATCTCGGCATTGGTCCAGCTGGGATACCAGGAATCCTTGTCCCTCCAGAACAGAGCCATCATCTGTAACGGATGAACACGTGTTAGAATAATCTCTCCTCCAGTCCCCGTGGCTTCTTTGCTACTTCTTAGCAATTGGTAAGTGTGCTTTTGATGCGGGGGACCGTGACCTAGGTCTAAGTTAAGCCAATAGTGATTACATCTTGCCATCATGGATTTTTATTGAAATCATCCCTAATGCTGTCACGGGTATTTTCTTAATTTTGAATCCGGGAACGGCAGAGTTTTGTCATGGATTAAAAGTACCTAGTGATTAATATACGGCAACGTGATCGAAGTGCAAGACGTGGTTAGTGTTAAGATTTCCTTCGGGGAATCTTGGTCGACAGACGTCCTTTGCCTTGGTTCCGAATTCCAGCCCGGTAGGACGCACGGTTGCCGAGATACGAAACCTCATATCGACCCAGACCGAGACCCACGGCCGCCTCCTTCTCCAATGCAATGCCATTGCCATTCACATGATGGTGTACCTCAGACTTAAAGAGCTGCAAGACATGGCACACGGTAACGTCCGTAACTTGCTTGGTTTTGTGCCGATCCGGATTTCCTTCGGGGAATCTTGGTCGACCGACGTCCTTTGCCTTGGTTCCGAATTCCAGCCCGGTAGGACGCACGGTTGCCGAGATACGAAATCTCATATCGACCCAGACCGAGACCCACGGCCGCCTCCTTCTCCAATGCAATGCCATTGCCATTCACATGATGGTGTACCTCAGACTTAAAGAGCTGCAAGACATGGCACACGGTAACGTCCGTAACTTGCTTGGTTTTGTGCCGATCCGGATTTCCTTCGGGGAATCTTGGTCGACAGACGTCCTTTGCCTTGGTTCCGAATTCCAGCCCGGTAGGACGCACGGTTGCCGAGATACGAAACCTCATATCGACCCAGACCGAGACCCACGGCCGCCTCCTTCTCCAATGCAATGCCATTGCCATTCACATGATGGTGTACCTCAGACTTAAAGAGCTGCAAGACATGGCACACGGTAACGTCCGTAACTTGCTTGGTTTTGTGCCGATCCGGATTTCCTTCGGGGAATCTTGGTCGACCGACGTCCTTTGCCTTGGTTCCGAATTCCAGCCCGGCAGGACGCACGGTTGCCGAGATACGAAACCTAATATCGACCCAGACCGAGACCCACGGCCGCCTCCTTCTCCAATGCAATGCCATTGCCATTCACATGATGGTGTACCTCAGACTTAAAGAGCTGCAAGACATGGCACACGGTAACGTCCGTAACTTGCTTGGTTTTGTGCCGATCCGGATTTCCTTCGGGGAATCTTGGTCGACCGAAGTCCTTTGCCTTGGTTCCGAATTTCAGCCCGGTAGGACGCACGGTTGCCGAGATACGAAATCTAATATCGACCCAGACCGAGACCCACGGCCGCCTCCTTCTCCAATGCAATGCCATTGCCATTCACATGATGGTGTACCTCAGACTTAAAGAGCTGCAAGACATGGCACACGGTAACGTCCGTAACTTGCTTGGTTTTGTGCCGATCCGGATTTCCTTCGGGGAATCTTGGTCGACCGACGTCCTCTGCCTTGGTTCCGAATTCCAGCCCGGTAGGACGCACGGTTGCCGAGATACGAAATCTAATATCGACCCAGACCGAGACCCACGGCCGCCTCCTTCTCCAATGCAATGCCAAATGAAACGTGCTGCTAAACACTGGAGGGCTGGAAATGTGCAGGGAATATTTTGAGATGCCAGCAAAGATCCCGCCTCACCTTGGGATCGGAGTTCCTCCAGGGCTTGGCCTGGGCCCCGCCCGTGCTGTTGTCGGGGAACGCTCGGATGCCCCCGACGCCGAGACCGAGCCGCAAGTAGAGCTCCTTGTCGAAGGGAGCCATGCGGGAACCGGAGGCCCACGGGTTCCGCGCGGCGCCGGCAAACTCGGGGAACGACTTGAAGCCGCCGACGGGCGGGGAGACGCTGGCGTAGACCGTGCCGTCAACGCTGAAGGTCATGTCGTCTGCGCCGGGGGGACAAACACTTGGATCACTCTGTCACGGGACGGACCAATCCTAGATATCGATACAATCGTATCGACTTTCTTCTCCCAAAGAATCGGATCGAAAGAATTGACTTTATAGAATCAAATCGACTAAACTCCATTTCTACGTTGAGAAGGAGGGTGGATTTGCATCTTCCTCCTCGAGAACCCACTGCTGCTAGACACGAGCCAAGAGTTTCAAAACTGCCCACAGAGCCTTTTGTCCGGCTCAAGACACGGCTTGTGAGAGTTGAAACTCTTAGCTCGTGTCTATCAGCAGTGGGTCCTCGAGGAAGATGCGAATCCACTCTCCTTCTCGACGTGCAATGAGGTCAGGTGCAGCTACCTGGAGTCCAGAGCAGCGAGTAGTTGTGGAAGTCGTTGGCCCAGGCCTGGGTGCCGAGCTTGGAGCTGAGATGCCGCTTGACGATCGGCTGCTTGCCGGCTCTGGCCACGCCCACCACCACGCCGGCTTCCAGCAGCCGATTCCCGATATGAGCGCCGAGTCGGGCGCCGAGATTGGCGTTGCCTCGAGCGAAGGCCACACGCACTTGGCCGCTCTCGTAGTCGGCTCCGTAGTTGCGTTCTTGCGGGGACAGCCACAGCTCTGTGCACCAAGACATGGGCATTGGTGCATGGGGTTAGCACGTGAGTAGTTGCGTTCTTGCGGGGACAGCCACAGCTCTGTGCACCAAGACATGGGTATTGGTGCATGGGGTTAGCACGTGAGTAGTTGCGTTCTTGCGGGGACAGCCACAGCTCTGTGCACCAAGACATGGGTATTGGTGCATGGGGTTAGCACGTGAGTAGTTGCGTTCTTGCGGGGACAGCCACAGCTCTGTGCACCAAGACATGGGTATTGGTGCACGGGGTTAGCACGTGAGTAGTTGCGTTCTTGCGGGGACAGCCACAGCTCTGTGCACCAAGACATGGGTGTTGGTACATGGGGTTAGCACGTGAGTAGTTGCGTTCTTGCGGGGACAGCCACAGCTCTGTGCACCAAGACATGGGTATTGGTGCATGGGGTTAGCACGTGAGTAGTTGCGTTCTTGCGGGGACAGCCACAGCTCTGTGCACCAAGACATGGGTATTGGTGCATGGGGTTAGCACGTGAGTAGTTGCGTTCTTGCGGGGACAGCCACAGCTCTGTGCACCAAGACATGGGTATTGGTGCATGGGGTTAGCACGTGAGTAGTTGCGTTCTTGCGGGGACAGCCACAGCTCTGTGCACCAAGACATGGGTGTTGGTACATGGGGTTAGCACGTGAGTAGTTGCGTTCTTGCGGGGACAGCCACAGCTCTGTGCACCAAGACATGGGTATTGGTGCATGGGGTTAGCACGTGAGTAGTTGCGTTCTTGCGGGGACAGCCACAGCTCTGTGCACCAAGACATGGGTATTGGTGCATGGGGTTAGCACGTGAGTAGTTGCGTTCTTGCGGGGACAGCCACAGCTCTGTGCACCAAGACATGGGTATTGGTGCATGGGGTTAGCACGTGAGTAGTTGCGTTCTTGCGGGGACAGCCACAGCTCTGTGCACCAAGACATGGGTGTTGGTACATGGGGTTAGCACGTGAGTAGTTGCGTTCTTGCGGGGACAGCCACAGCTCTGTGCACCAAGACATGGGCATTGGTGCATGGGGTTAGCACGTGAGTAGTTGCGTTCTTGCGGGGACAGCCACAGCTCTGTGCACCAAGACATGGGTATTGGTGCATGGGGTTAGCACGTGAGTAGTTGCGTTCTTGCGGGGACAGCCACAGCTCTGTGCACCAAGACATGGGCATTGGTGCATGGGGTTAGCACGTGAGTAGTTGCGTTCTTGCGGGGACAGCCACAGCTCTGTGCACCAAGACATGGGCATTGGTGCATGGGGTTAGCACGTGAGTAGTTGCGTTCTTGCGGGGACAGCCACAGCTCTGTGCACCAAGACATGGGTGTTGGTGCATGGGGTTAGCACGTGAGTAGTTGCGTTCTTGCGGGGACAGCCACAGCTCTGTGCACCAAGACATGGGTGTTGGTGCATGGGGTTAGCACGTGAGTAGTTGCGTTCTTGCGGGGACAGCCACAGCTCTGTGCACCAAGACATGGGTATTGGTGCATGGGGTTAGCACGTGAGTAGTTGCGTTCTTGCGGGGACAGCCACAGCTCTGTGCACCAAGACATGGGTGTTGGTGCATGGGGTTAGCACGTGAGTAGTTGCGTTCTTGCGGGGACAGCCACAGCTCTGTGCACCAAGACATGGGTATTGGTACATGGGGTTAGCACGTGAGTCAGGGTTCAGCCACATTGTTTACATGGGGGCATTTTGTCGTCTGCCACTGCATTTTTATGCTGGCAAAATCTTAGATCACCGCTCCGGTACGGGATAGGCAACTAGTATGCCGTGCCAGCTCTCACTGCTCCGGTACGGGATAGGCAACTAGCATGCCGTGCCAGCTCTCACTGCTCCGGTATGGGATAGGCAACTAGTATGCCGTGCCAGCTCTCACTGCTCCGGTACGGGATAGGCAACTAGCATGCCGTGCCAGCTCTCACTGCTCCGGTACGGGATAGGCAACTAGTATGCCGTGCCAGCTCTCACTGCTCCGGTACGGGATAGGCAACTAGCATGCCGTGCCAGCTCTCACTGCTCCGGTACGGGATAGGCAACTAGCATGCCGTGCCAGCTCTCACTGCTCCGGTACGGGATAGGCAACTAGTATGCCGTGCCAGCTCTCACTGCTCCGGTACGGGATAGGCAACTAGTATGCCGTGCCAGCTCTCACTGCTCCGGTACGGGATAGGCAACTAGCATGCCGTGCCAGCTCTCACTGCTCCGGTACGGGATAGGCAACTAGCATGCCGTGCCAGCTCTCACTGCTCCGGTACGGGATAGGCAACTAGCATGCCGTGCCAGCTCTCACTGCTCCGGTACGGGATAGGCAACTAGTATGCCGTGCCAGCTCTCACTGCTCCGGTACGGGATAGGCAACTAGCATGCCGTGCCAGCTCTCACTGCTCCGGTATGGGATAGGCAACTAGTATGCCGTGCCAGCTCTCACTGCTCCGGTACGGGATAGGCAACTAGCATGCCGTGCCAGCTCTCACTGCTCCGGTACGGGATAGGCAACTAGTATGCCGTGCCAGCTCTCACTGCTCCGGTACGGGATAGGCAACTAGCATGCCGTGCCAGCTGTCACTGCATTCACGATGTATGTTGCCACTTTTACGTTATCTTGAAACTGGATGAACATCAAAACTACTTCTAACTACTTCTTAAATTCAACTGTCTTTTAAAATGGACTAGAAAATATTTCATCTTTCAAATGGCAATACATGACGGCATAATGATGGTTTAAATAGAGTTGATCTGACCGATGATCACAGCTGGTACCAAAGATACTATGCTGGTACGGCCTATAGGTACTTAAACGTTGCATGGGATACATTAAGCGCTGAGCTAGTTGCGTATCCCGGCTAGCAACGGTCAAAGGGCAAAATAACATAGTCATGGCATGGCTATATTTCATATTATTTTAGTGTATAACATACCTATCATATTTATATTAAGGTACATATTATAAATAGTATATAAGCATAACCAGTGGTGTAGTCCTAAATTATTTTTTGGGTATACGCTGAGTGACCCGGCTATAAAAGTTTGATCGTGGGGGGGGGGGGGGGGGGGGGGCAGACTTGCATTTAAAATTTTGGTGGGTGTAGCCAATTTTAAACGTGTAGTTCAATTTTAAACGCATTGCAAAGTTTTGCTTATATTATTTAATGAGCGTATACATTGTATTATTTTTTTGGGTATACTCTCGGTGTCAAAACGTTTTTTAGGTATACAGCGTATACCCGTGTATACCCTCGACTACACCACTGAGCATAACACAAAACAGAGTTCAATATTTGATTTGTCAATACAACATTAATTAGAGCCATGTTATTTTGACAGCAAAAAACTTTTGTGACAGACTTTTGTAAAAATTGCTCCATGTAAATGGGGCTATTGGCACAGCTAAGGGCAAACGCAAGGACAGCCACAGCTCTGTCACTGTGCACGGCAACTGGGGTTAGCACACCTGGGTCGATTGGAGAGACTGAGATTTGGAATAATATACCTACCTCAAAACAAGTTGAACTCATTAATCAGATGGCGCTTCCCTTTCACTCTTCGATATAGGTAGGTACCTCTACCTACGTACTGTGACTTGACAGTTTACTTGCCAAGTTATTGCAATTCTTTGTGCAATTCTATCAAATATTTCCAAACCAATGCATTGAGTTGAGCGATGAGTGTGAATCAAACAACGATGGTGAGACGATAACTGGATTTATGCTAGTTGAAACCGGCACGTGATAGGCATTGAGGCAATTGTGCAAGAAAAGGCCCATAGGTTTGTTTGATGCGAGATTTTAAACCACAAGGAGCCACTGTGAAGCCACTGGAAAGAAAGGCAATTGAGTGCAGACTTGAACACTTTTAGGAATAAAGTGTCAAGTGGGCCTTGAGTTTAAAGTCTATATGGCACTGACCGGGGAAGAGCCAATCGCCAGTGGGCATCTTGACTCGCATGTCCACGCGACCGAACTTGAAGCTGAAAGCGTTCTTGGAGCGAACTCTGCCCGTCACGACCGGCTGCAAGATGTTTCGCCCTCCCGTCGCAGTCTTGGTGCATTCCTCGCTGCCAGCCTTGCCCGTGCAGCTGCAACAATCGGTGCACTGTGTTTCGGACAGATGACTAGCGGAGACATCAAAACAAGACTGCCAGTCTTGATGTCAACGACTAGAGGCTAGCGTCGAGATTGAAATGCTCGTCCGATCCAAGCTTCAATCGAGCTACACACCGAACTGCAAATGTCAAACCTACCAGGTTTTTTACATACAACCATATACAACTGTCAGCAGACATCACGTATTTCCAGAGGAAGCTAGCTAACCTATACCACCTACCTATACCAGCTGAGATAACGAATGTAGATACCTGCCTAATTATGTGCTAGGTAGTGCAATGTTACATAGATTTCTGAGTCTGGACGGTTAAAACGAGGCTTGCTCAATATCAGTCATTGTGGTGTTGCACGGCTTGGATGCGAGCCTTAATTCACCATCGATATAGGAAACAATGCGTTTAAATGTGCTGCCCCACACTAATGGGAGTAATGGAAGTGGACTGCAATCTGCGATTACTATTCAGAGGTATACTCACTATTCGAGGTCCAGCGTCCCTCTGGACACGAAGTACGGCTCCGGATGAAGTTCTTCCAAGAGCACTGGCCGGATGACAAGCTCTCCCTTCTCAACCGAGATGACCTCGGGCGCTTTCCCATGGGAGGCAAACTCCCAGTCCTGCAGGACAATT
Source organism: Nemoura dubitans (assembly GCA_921293005.1). Classification (NCBI taxonomy): domain Eukaryota; kingdom Metazoa; phylum Arthropoda; class Insecta; order Plecoptera; family Nemouridae; genus Nemoura; species Nemoura dubitans. Next base: position 29,899 of record OV121076.1, read on the forward strand.
CAATCGGCATTGCACTTGCACACTGCAGGCACCAACCACAAAAGTCTGTCTACTTTAGCCAATATCAGCAAGCTAGATTTCAACAACAAACAGATCCAAACCAGGCATTGAATGCCATGAAGTCGAGTCTGTTTTCCCCATATTTCATAACAGCTGCACTAGGTAGGTACCTAGGTAGCCCCTGAGTGATGTGAAATGAGTGACAGCTGGACTGAAGAGAGAGACCAGGTTAGGTTAGGTTTTTTTACAAGTCCCGACCTGGTCCCGACGTACAGGCTAGGCTGAAAAACAGTGTAGTTTAAACTTGTGAAAGAGGCTTATCTAGATTCAGCCCGTGGCTGGTTTGGGTCGATCTGCTTTATCGATCTGCATCGGAATATGATGGTACTAATTAAATTGTGTAATTAACGACTGTTAAAATGCTCAACATGACAGTCCATCCAATTAATCTATTCCTGATGTATGGAAGTAATTTGTGCATTGGTATAATCATCAAATCTCCCGTTCTTGTCATCTGCGACCTGCCTGGGCGATAAGCCATCCAAAAGGTCGGGTCTCGGTACTAGCTTGATTGAGAGATAAGAGACGCAATTAAAAGAATGCCCGTGAATGTACGTTCAGAAAAACTACTTTTTCTCAAATAGTGGAAATATTGGAAGGAATATGCAGAAACTTTTTTGATTTTAATTGTATACGTGTTTTAGGCAAGCAGATATGTGCCAACATCGTGCAAAACTCCAGAGTCCAGAGTGAACCGAATCATGAGTCTTTCCGATCGTCATATTTTGCCAGAGCAAAGCAGCTACTGATAAGGAAACCGGTTTGTCAAACTAGTTCCAGGCTGCAAAAGCACATGGCTAGCCACATGTTCAGTAGGTACCTCCTGCACTGTTTTCAACCGAACCTGAAAATGACTTCTATATTTTTTCGACGGACGCACTATAATAATATGTTTCCGCGAGTGTACTTCCTTCAAAGTTTTGCTTGGCATTATGACCATGACCATGGTACAGGAGGCACTGGCCTGCAGTTATTAATTCCTCCTGCCCCAAAGCAGGGATCAAAATGAAACATCAAATAATACTGGCAGTCGGTGGACATCACTCATGTTACAAGTTTATCACGATGATATTAGCAATTCTGGATTTTAAAATTAGAACACGACTTCTAGCAGCAAAACGCTTTTAAGTTGAAGTTACCAGACAATCTCTACAAATACGATAATCAGCAAATGAGCCTGTAGCACCTTAAGCCTCTCAGACTTGGCTTTATTTGGCTAGATAAATTGTCTGTGCAATTGCCAAAAAATAATTCACTCTCAATCGGGTACGAGCAATTGGTGGAATTGTAAGGTGGAAAGATCCAACATATGGCTTCATTGGCAGAGACCCTTACAACATGCAAATTAGTTCCCTGTCACACATGTTCGAATCTATAATCTCTATGCAAGCATAATGTGTGTCTCTGCAGTGAAAATGCTACACCGAGCGGGAAAACTCTGGGAAAGCAGACATATAGTGCCGAAACTATACAGATTAGGTAGGTACCCTCATCTCCCCCATGAGTGGCCGTGTTAATGGCACGAAGTTGCCAGCTGTGTATGATGACTCACCGGCCCCTGCGGCATCCCAGCTGTGTATGATGACTCACCGGCCCCTGCGGCATCCCAGCTGTGTATGATGGACTCACCGGCCCCTGCGGCATCCCAGCTGTGTATGATGGACTCACCGGCCCCTGCGGCATCCCAGCTGTGTACGATGACTCACCGGCCCCTGCGGCATCCCAGCTGTGTATGATGGACTCACTGGCCCCTGCGGCATCCCAGCTGTGTATGATGACTCACCGGCCCCTGCGGCATCCTAGCTGTGTATGATGGACTCACCGGCCCCTGCGGCATCCCAGCTGTGTATGATGGACTCACCGGCCCCTGCGGCATCCCAGCTGTGTATGATGACTCACCGGCCCCTGCGGCATCCCAGCTGTGTATGATGGACTCACCGGCCCCTGCGGCATCCCAGCTGTGTATGATGGACTCACCGGCCCCTGCGGCATCCCAGCTGTGTATGATGACTCACCGGCCCCTGCGGCATCCCAGCTGTGTATGATGGACTCACCGGCCCCTGCGGCATCCCAGCTGTGTATGATGACTCACCGGCCCCTGCGGCATCCCAGCTGTGTATAATGACTCACCGGCCCCTGCGGCATCCCAGCTGTGTATAATGACTCACCGGCCCCTGCGGCATCCCAGCTGTGTATGATGACTCACCGGCCCCTGCGGCATCCCAGCTGTGTATGATGGACTCACCGGCCCCTGCGGCATCCCAGCTGTGTATGATGACTCACCGGCCCCTGCGGCATCCCAGCTGTGTATGATGGACTCACCGGCCCCTGCGGCATCCCAGCTGTGTATGATGACTCACCGGCCCCTGCGGCATCCCAGCTGTGTATGATGGACTCACCGGCCCCTGCGGCATCCCAGCTGTGTATGATGACTCACTGGCCCCTGCGGCATCCCAGCTGTGTATGATGGACTCACCGGCCCCTGCGGCATCCCAGCTGTGTATGATGACTCACCGGCCCCTGCGGCATCCCAGCTGTGTATGATGGACTCACCGGCCCCTGCGGCATCCCAGCTGTGTATGATGGACTCACCGGCCCCTGCGGCATCCCAGCTGTGTATGATGGACTCACCGGCCCCTGCGGCATCCCAGCTGTGTATGATGACTCACTGGCCCCTGCGGCATCCCAGCTGTGTATGATGACTCACCGGCCCCTGCGGCATCCCAGCTGTGTATGATGACTCACCGGCCCCTGCGGCATCCCAGCTGTGTATGATGACTCACCGGCCCCTGCGGCATCCGCACGTCGTGCTCCCACTTGGTCAGGTCCAGCGAGTTGAAGTCGTCCGAGAAAATCAACGCTCCCGAACACGCGGCCTTTCCGCGGACCGTCGTGTTGCTGGGACGACAGACTCCGCCGCCCGCGACCGCGCCGTTAGCTGGGGGTTAAGCAACACTGTAGTCGAGTCGCTAGGTGGATGGGCACCGCCATGCACGTGGCCAGCTCTCAGAGGGAGAGAGGTTGGAGGGATTGGAGTTAAGCAACACTGTAGTCGAGTCGGCCGGTGGATGGGTGACCGCCATGCACGTGGCCAGCTCTCAGAGGGAGAGAGGTTGAAGGGATTGGAGCTGTCAAGCAACACTGCTGGGAGTCGGCCGGTGGACGGGTGACCGCCAGGCACGTGGCCAGCTCTCAGAGGGAGAGAGGTTGGAGGGATTGGGGTTAAGCAACACTGCGCCGAGTCGGCCGGTGGACGGGTGACCGCCATGCACGTGGCCAGCTCTCAGAGGGAGAGAGGTTGAAGGAATTGGAGTTAAGCAACACTGCTGGGAGTCGGCCGGTGGATGGGTGACCGCCATGCACGTGGCCAGCTCTCAGAGGGAGAGAGGTTGGAGGGATTGGAGTTAAGCAACACTGCTGGGAGTCGGCCGGTGGATGGGTGACTGCCATGCACGTGGCCAGCTCTCAGAGGGAGAGAGGTTGGAGGGATTGGAGTTAAGCAACACTGCTGGGAGTCGGCCGGTGGACGGGTGACCGCCATGCACGTGGCCAGCTCTCAGAGGGAGAGAGGTTGGAGGGATTGGAGTTAAGCAACACTGCTGGGAGTCGGCCGGTGGACGGGTGACCGCCATGCACGAGGCCAGCTTTCAGAGGGAGAGAGGTGAGAGGGATTGGAGTTAAGCAACACTGCTGGGAGTCGGCCGGTGGATGGGTGACCGCCATGCACGTGGCCAGCTCACAGAGGGAGAGAGGTTGGAGGGATTTGGGTTAAGCAACACTGCGCCGAGTCGGCCGGTGGACGGGTGACCGCCATGCACGTGGCCAGCTCTCAGAGGGAGAGAGGTTGAAGGGATTGGAGTTAAGCAACACTGCTGGGAGTCGGCCGGTGGACGGGTGACCGCCATGCACGTGGCCAGCTCTCAGAGGGAGAGAGGTTGAAGGAATTGGAGTTAAGCAACACTGCTGGGAGTCGGCCAGTGGATGGGTGACCGCCATGCACGTGGCCAGCTCTCAGAGGGAGAGAGGTTGGAGGGATTGGAGTTAAGCAACACTGCTGGGAGTCGGCCGGTGGATGGGTGACCGCCATGCACGTGGCCAGCTCTCAGAGGGAGAGAGGTTGGAGGGATTTGGGTTAAGCAACACTGCGCCGAGTCGGCCGGTGGACGGGTGACCGCCATGCACGAGGCCAACTCTCAGAGGGAGAGAGGTTGGAGTTAGGTACCTGAGAAGACGTACAGCTGGTCGGTCTTGCGATAGCCGACGCCGTCGTATTGCACGTAGAGCCAGTAGTGCAACTTGTCGCCAGGCTTCCAGACGACACTCGGGTTCTCGTAGGTCCATCGGCCCTTGACGGCTCGCAGCACGTCACGTGACAACTTGCCGCCCTCGAGTCCGACCAGGGGTTTGTTGAGCGCGCCGTGGAAGGAGAACAACTCGATGCCAGCCTCGTCTGCAAGCAGCCAACACTGCCAATACTGCCAATACTGCCTATACTGCCTATACTGCCTATACTGCCCACAATGCCTATACTGCCTATACTGCGTGTTCTGCAAGCAGCCAACGCTAGGCCCGTCCTTCCTGCCCCAGTGTGCTACCACCTAACCTTACATGCCTGTACATGTCGCAGGAAGACACGACCGGGTTTGTGTCAGGCCACGGGGCAAGGCAGGGGTCATTAAGTGGTGAAGCTGCTAGTGTAGAGTGCCAAGACACGACCGGGTTTGTGTCAGGCCACGGGGCAAGGCTAGGGTCGTTAAATGGTGAAGCTGCTAGTGTGGGATGCCAAGACACGACAGGGTTTGTGTCAGGCCACGGGGCAAGGCAGGGGTCGTTAAGTGGTGAAGCTGCTAGTGTGGGATGCCAAGACACGACCGGGTTTGTGTCAGGCCACGGGGCAAGGCAGGGGTCGTTAAGTGGTGAAGCTGCCAGTGTAGAGTGCCAAGACACGACCGGGTTTGTGTCAGGCCACGGGGCAAGGCAGGGGTCGTTACGTGGTGAAGCTGCTAGTGTAGAGTGCCAAGACACGACCGGGTTTGTGTCAGGCCACGGGGCAAGGCAGGGGTCGTTACGTGGTGAAGCTGCTAGTGTAGAGTGCCAAGACACGACCGGGTTTGTGTCAGGCCACGGGGCAAGGCAGGGGTCGTTACGTGGTGAAGCGGCTAGTGTAGAGTGCCAAGACACGACCGGGTTTGTGTCAGGCCACGGGGCAAGGCAGGGGTCGTTACGTGGTGAAGCTGCTAGTGTAGAGTGCCAAGACACGACCGGGTTTGTGTCAGGCCACGGGGCAAGGCAGGGGTCGTTACGTGGTGAAGCTGCTAGTGTGGAGTGCCAAGACACGACCGGGTTTGTGTCAGGCCACGGGGCAAGGCAGGGGTCGTTACGTGGTGAAGCTGCTAGTGTAGAGTGCCAAGACACGACCGGGTTTGTGTCAGGCCACGGGGCAAGGCAGGGGTCGTTACGTGGTGAAGCTGCTAGTGTAGAGTGCCAAGACACGACCGGGTTTGTGTCAGGCCACGGGGCAAGGCAGGGGTCGTTACGTGGTGAAGCTGCTAGTGTAGAGTGCCAAGACACGACCGGGGTCATTAAGGCACAAAGCTGGCTGCGATGATAACAGCCTGTGTACAGTTGCCACATTATCGCTACGTGGCCATTAGCAGATCGGCTCAGCGTCGGCTATCAGAGTTCGTCCAGAGTCAAGGCTAACCACTGACGACGGCGACAACATCTTCGGCCTCCGGGCATCGCATCTCTGGGCATGGGTCTTCGGTGTGGACATTAGACTATAGCCAGCTGCACTGTGCGGGGCGTCAACACTTGCTGTCTAATATAATACACTCATTGTAGTGTACTCATTTTAGAGTCCCTAGAAATGCAGGCGTCTAAGGGTTCTAATAATCAGTAGACCCTTATCGGCTGTCAGGCGCCCAAGGGTTCTAACAATCAGTAGACCCTTATCGGCTGTCAGGCGCCCAAGGGTTCTAATAATCAGTAGACCCTTATCGGCTGTCAGGCGCCCAAGGGTTCTAATAATCAGTACACCCTTGTAGGCTGTCAGGCGCCCAAGGGTTCTAATAATCAGTAGACCCTTATCGGCTGTCAGGCGCCCAAGGGTTCTAATAATCAGTACACCCTTATAGGCTGTCAGGCGCCCAAGGGTTCTAATAATCAGTACACCCTTATTGGCTGTCAGGCGCCCAAGGGTTCTAATAATCAGTACACCCTTATCGGCTGTCAGGCGCCCAAGGGTTCTAATAATCAGTACACCCTTATAGGCTGTCAGGCGCCCAAGGGTTCTAATAATCAGTACACCCTTATCGGCTGTCAGGCGCCCAAGGGTTCTAATAATCAGTACACCCTTATAGGCTGTCAGGCGCCCAAGGGTTCTAATAATCAGTACACCCTTATAGGCTGTCAGGCGCCCAAGGGTTCTAATAATCAGTACACCCTTATAGGCTGTCAGGCGCCCAAGGGTTCTAATAATCAGTACACCCTTATTGGCTGTCAGGCGCCCAAGGGTTCTAATAATCAGTACACCCTTATAGGCTGTCAGGCGTCCAAGGGTTCTAATAATCAGTACACCCTTGTAGGCTGTCAGGCGCCCAAGGGTTCTAATAATCAGTACACCCTTATAGGCTGTCAGGCGCCCAAGGGTTCTAATAATCAGTACACCCTTATTGGCTGTCAGGCGCCCAAGGGTTCTAATAATCAGTACACCCTTATCGGCTGTCAGGCGCCCAAGGGTTCTAATAATCAGTACACCCTTATAGGCTGTCAGGCGCCCAAGGGTTCTAATAATCAGTACACCCTTATCGGCTGTCAGGCGCCCAAGGGTTCTAATAATCAGTACACCCTTATCGGCTGTCAGGCGCCCAAGGGTTCTAATAATCAGTACACCCTTATAGGCTGTCAGGCGCCCAAGGGTTCTAATAATCAGTACACCCTTATAGGCTGTCAGGCGCCCAAGGGTTCTAATAATCAGTACACCCTTATAGGCTGTCAGGCGTCCAAGGGTTCTAATAATCAGTACACCCTTATTGGCTGTCAGGCGCCCAAGGGTTCTAATAATCAGTACACCCTTATAGGCTGTCAGGCGCCCAAGGGTTCTAATAATCAGTACACCCTTATTGGCTGTCAGGCGCCCAAGGGTTCTAATAATCAGTACACCCTTATAGGCTGTCAGGCGCCCAAGGGTTCTAACAATCAGTAGACCCTTATCGGCTGTCAGGCGCCCAAGGGTTCTAATAATCAGTACACCCTTATAGGCTGTCAGGCGCCCAAGGGTTCTAATAATCAGTACACCCTTATAGGCTGTCAGGCGCCCAAGGGTTCTAATAATCAGTACACCCTTATCGGCTGTCAGGCGCCCAAGGGTTCTAACAATCAGTAGACCCTTATCGGCTGTCAGGCGCCCAAGGGTTCTAATAATCAGTACACCCTTATTGGCTGTCAGGCGCCCAAGGGTTCTAATAATCAGTACACCCTTATTGGCTGTCAGGCGCCCAAGGGTTCTTATAATCAGTACACCCTAAGCTTTCGAGTTAGGTAACTTTTAAAGCCATTTGGTAGGTACATACCTGTTGCACGTGTTCTAGGAATTAGTAGCGCTCACCTGGAATGGAGACTTTGATGCCCTTGGGCTTGACGGGCTCCACCAACGCCGCTGGCACGACGTACGACGCCTCCTGTCCGTCGACGTCGACCCCCAGCACCGCGAACAACGCGCACACACACAGCAACGTCGTCGTCGTCGTCGTCGTCGTCGTCGCTGCTGTCATCCTGGCCGCAGCTGTCACTCCACTGACAGCAACGACAACATCGCAGCATCGCATCGCACTCGTCGAACCAAAACCAAGCGGCCATGAACGCTGTTCCCCTCCAACGCCGCTCCTCTTCTCGAGGTCACCGCTGACCCGCCGTCGAATAATCTGTCTGCTGGCAAGACTGGGATACCGACCACATTGTGAACCTCTCTTTTATAGGTACCTACCCGTACCTACCAATGCAACCGCATGTAGACAAAGTCTGTCTCTTCTCTCCAACTTGTCGTTCGTGATTGTCCGATTGCAAAATCGCTATGTTTCCTCGCAAGATGTTACAATCTTTGGTCTCATTTCTCACTCGTCTTTCCCTTGGCTCAACACCTTGCATCCCCTCTGCTCTGATCAAAGTGAACCTGAAGTTTTAACTAGGGCTCCAAAAAATGAAGTTCGAAATGAAGCCATTCTCGTGCCTTTGCCACGAGGAGGCTGTGACGCAACGAGTACACTTTTCGCACTTGTTTTCCCATCGTGAACAGCTGTCATTTTGTGTGTCGTATAAGAAAAGTGCTAAATTCCCCGTCCGAGGATTGCAGACGGCAAACGGGACGACACAGAGGGCAGTGTGGTTTGTTTGAAAGTGGGCGTAATGACTCGTGGACAGCAGAAGCTGCAGTCGCAGGCCAAGTGCGCAGAGAAGGCGGCAAAGACCAAGAAGCAGATGGGACACGTTGCAGCACGTGTGCTCGGTGTGCAAGGCTCAGATGCCCGATCCCAAGACTTACAAGCAGCACTTCGTCAACAAGCACCCCAAGAACAAGATGCCCGATCCCAAGACTTACAAGCAGCACTTCGTCAACAAGCACCCCAAGAACAAGATGCCCGATCCCAAGACTTACAAGCAGCACTTCGTCAACAAGCACCCCAAGAACAAGATGCCCGATCCCAAGACTTACAAGCAGCACTTCGTCAACAAGCACTCCAAGAACAAGATGCCCGACGAGTTGGCACAGGTCACTCTCTGACTTGCACCCACCAACCGCCCTTTCGACGTGGCGTACCTACCTATAAGTCCAACCTTTTGGTGGGCACGTCAACGTGAAATCCTCGAGGTTCGGTGGTCAGGCTGCATCTGTCGTTGAAATCTTCTCCCGAGTCCGGCTGCTTATATAAGGTACGGGATATCGAAGATCATCCACGGTTTTTTGATGAGCGTAGCGAGCGAAGCGAGCGGAGCGAAATCTTCAATTTCACTTACCCCAAAAAAAAGTCACTTGTGTATGTTTTTTTTTGTTTTTTTTTTTTTTTTGTGTTTGTGCGCGCTCTACAGACCAAACGCCTGAACCGATATGGATGAAAATTTCTGAGTATCTACCTCTGTTCTCAACGTAGACCCCCAGCGTTTTTGAAAAAGATCGGTTTAGTAAATTTTTTATAAATCAATTTTTCCGAAATTTTTCGATTTTTTCAGAATTTTGAACCCCTGTAAATTTCAAAGTTCTGAACATAACTTCACCAAAACTTCTAAACATGTTGACCCTATACATATTAATCATGCCTGCAAATCTTAGTTCGGTAGGTTTTTCCAATTAGTTTTTATTAGCATTTTTGTGGTGTTTTTTTCGTGATTTGACGGCTGATTCAATACGAGTTCGGTTTCCTTCGTTTCCTTGGTTACCATCTTTGTTGACCTCGACGAGAAACAAAGGAACGTCAGAATCCGTATACATTTTCAAGTGATTAGAATTTTCGAGAAGGCAATGGTCAGGTTTGGTGCTCCATGGTTTTCTTGTGACTGCTGCCTGCACCTTTTAATCCGCTATACACAAACCGCTACCTACGCTCATCTTCAACGCAACACAAATTGCGTTCGAGAAGCCCTAGTTTTAGCAAAGATGTCGATGTCAAGTAGCCGCTATCAGAATCCATGTTATATCAAACCGTAGATGCTTTAAGATTATTCCAACGTTTCAACCAAAATATACCATGTTTCGAGAAGATAATGTACAATGTAACAATACAAACTTGTATAATATCTTACAGAAGTGTGAGCATTATATTATCAGCTGTTGTGGGCAGTGTTGTGACTTATCTAGGTAAAATGATCTAGATAATATCTAGATAATTTGAATCTACTATCTTCATCTAGATAGTTACATTATATAGGCTCATTACTGTAGGTATAGGTATAAGATAATAATATTATCACTCATGGATGAGATGTTGAGGAAAGTGGTAAGTGAAGATTTCGATACAAATACTGCAATATATGCAGATGATATTGTAATTTGGGGCAAGTCACATGAAGAGGTGCGAGAAAAGGTGACCAAATGGGATAATGTGACAGAAGAGTATGGAATGCGGTTGAGCAGAACAAAGAGTGAATCTGTTGGAATGAACAGGGATAAAAGAAAACTGTGGGGAAAACTAAAAATCGGCAATGAAGAAATTGAAGAAAGAAGCGAGTTTAAATATCTGGGCAGTATTATAAATAAAAATGCAACTGCTGAAGTAGAAGTTAAAAGAAGAATTGAACAAAGCGATGGTTTCTACCAAAAAGTAAGAAAGTTGTTGTGGGATGAAAATTTCCCAAAAAAATGTAAACTTTTATTTTATAAGTTGTATTTTTTACCTATTTTAACGTACGGTGCCTGTACATGGACTATAGGGGGCAAGGAAGAAAGAAATATGGAAGCAGCGCAAATGAAATTTATACGAAGTATACAAGGGGTGACAAAAATGGACAAGATTCGGAGCAAGATATTGAGAGAAAAGGTTGGAATAGAGAGGTTAAGTTTTAAGATGGGAAGAGACAAATTGAAATTCTATGGAAGAGTAATGAGAATGGAAGAGGCAAGATTACCAAAGAAGGCAATGGAAATTAAGTACGAAAAACGGGGAGTTGGGAGACCAAGAGAGAGATGGATCGACCAAGTGAGAAGAGACGTCGAAGTACGAGGAGAAAACTGGGAAGAAGTAAATAATACAGAAAAATGGTGGAATAATAAGGACAGGTGGATGGAGCTGGTCAATAGAGAAGAAATGTATGAAGAAATCAGTAAAGAAAAGATTAGTTAAAATCTAGAAATTTGTGTATAGTAGCTCGAGTACACATTGCAGGATAGAGAGCTTTTATGTTGGTGTTTTTACACCTCTTCTACCTGTTAAAGTTAATGGAATAGAGGAATAAAGATGTTAAAAAAAAATGTTGCCTTTGGAATACCTATCGCTACAATCCAATATCATTTTCCAAAATTCCCGATCAAAAAAAATTATCAGTTATATAATATCTAAAGAAAATTATCCAAATAGATTTGTCCACCTATTATCTTTTATCTAGGTGATTTTTTTAAAGATTTTGATTTTTTAAAGAATCATCTATTATCTAATCTAGATACAAAATTTGCCAATTATCTTTATCTATACTTATAAAAAAATGTGTATCTACAGTCACAACACTGGTTGTGTGTTGCGATGACGGTGGAGGAATTTCGCCCGGGAGATCAGAATTGATACCAGCCGGGAACGGACAGGCTCTCAACATATTCAATTATGGCCACATCGTAATGAAACTATATTTTATTGTATATATTTTGTGTGCATGTCATATGCATAATAAAGTATTTATACCTATGTTGCAGTACAGCCTTACACTTTCGGCCCTATTATACACCTTACGAAAAGTCCCACCAGTTTGTTTCGAACTCTGGACGTGCAAACATGGCAATTTATTTCCTAGATTTTAGTCCACAACATGTTCGTGATTCTTACACCGCCGTATACGCCACGAGCTTTAGAAATAAATAAACTTAATAGATCGCTCTCCTCTCTCTACCGTGATATCACATTATTGTGGCGGCTCGTGGACGCCGTGCCGACATATTGCCCCACTCGGCTCGCTCAAAACGCCCCCCCCCCCCCCCTTCCCTCCCGGTGTGAACGTGGTCCTTGGTCGCATTTCCAACGATTTCCCACGTCGTCCAACACGCCGGCTAGGTCATAGGGCGGCCGGCTGGCAGGCTAGGACCCCGCCACAGGTCCCTGGGTCATAGGGCGGCCGGCTGGCAGGCTAGGACCCCGCCACAGGTCCCTGGGTCATAGGGCGGCCGGCTGGCAGGCTAGGACCCCGCCACAGGTCCCTGGGTCATAGGGCGGCCGGCTGGCAGGCTAGGACCCCGCCACAGGTCCCTGGGTCATAGGGCGGCCGGCTGGCAGGCTAGGACCCCGCCACAGGTCCCTGGGTCATAGGGCGGCCGGCTGGCAGGCTAGGACCCCGCCACAGGTCCCTGGGTCATAGGGCGGCCGGCTGGCAGGCTAGGACCCCGCCACAGGTCCCTGGGTCATAGGGCGGCCGGCTGCCAGGCTAGGACCCCGCCACAGGTCCCTGGGTCATAGGGCGGCCGGCTGGCAGGCTACGAGGACCCCTCCACTAGGTCCCAGGGTCAGACGGGCTCTTTGTTGCTGTGACAGGCCTCCACCACAAGGTCCCAGGGTCAGACGGGCTCTTTGTTGTTGTGACAGACGACCATGGTGAGATGAGCAAGTCCGGCCCCCGAGCCGTACTCGGCCAGTCGACCCCGATTGGCTGGCGAAGGGCAGTCGTCGTTGCCGGCGTCCAGTGCGGCCGAGACTGCGCCCTGGCTGCACAATGGCTCACTTGCCTTGTCCGACAATCGGCTTTCATTGTTGTTCACTCTCGAACTTTCCCTATCTAAAAGTCTGCTTTCATTGTTCACTCTCGAACTTTCCCTATCTAAAAGTCTGCTTTGATTGTTCACTTTCGAACTTTCCCTATCTAAAAGTCTGCTTTCATTGTTCACTCTCGAACTTTCCCTGTCTAAAGCCCCCTTTACACGGCAACATTTTCCACAAAAGTTGGCCACATAAGTGTGCCCCACATGTCTGCCATGAAAATCTTTGGTGCAAATCGTGTGGCGGATCTTTACATGGGACAATTTCTTGTGGTGTTTTGTGACAACTGCTGACTGATGACAGGTGACGGATATGCGCTTTCAGATCGTTTGTTTGTAGGTTATGTAGTGCAAAATGATTGATAATGATGATATTGAGTTGATTTTGGACATTGCATTGATAGCTGACATTGTAACGGTAGTTGAAAGAGCTTCTGAGAAAGCAGCCAGAAAAGCTAAGCGATCATGTTGGCGAAGAAAGTGGATTGCAAGACGCGAAGTGAATAGCCGCGGTGTGTTACATTTAGTACACAGCGAACTTGCAGTGGAAGACCCGCTTGCCTTTAAAAACTACTTGCGGGTGGACGAAGCAACGTTCACGAAGCTTTTATCCATGGTTGAGGGTAAAATTTCCAAGAAGGACACAAACATGCGGCAGTGCATATCGGCTTGCCACAAGCTTACCGTCACTCTGCGCTTCCTGGCTACTGGGGAAACATACCAAAGCTTGGAACTTTCAACACGAATACCGGCATGCACAATCTCACTCTTTGTACCAATAGTGTGTCGGGCAATATACGCAGCATTGGAAGGCAAATACATGCAGGTAAATAATTATAAAATAAATTTAGGTATACCTAGGTACCTAAATAACAGAACATGACAAATGGATTTTTTGAAATTGAAGCTTTGCTTTGCCCCCTATGCTCATCCAAATATTAGTTTTGAGCTCATTGATATATTTTGGAAGAGTATTAAAATATGCTGTCATTTTTCTAGGTGCCAAAAACAGAAGCAGAGTGGATGAAGGTTTCGGATGATTTTCAAAGATTGTGGAACTACCCTAATTGTATCGGGGCAATGGATGGGAAGCATATTGCTTTTAGACCTCCAAGATCTGCTGGGTCTAAATTCTACAATTATAAGTGCTTTCACAGCATCGTATTACTAGCTCTTGTTGATGCCAAGTACAGATTCCTGTACGTCGATGTTGGCACCAACGGCCGGGTTAGCGATGGTGGTACGTTCCGTGAGAGTGAATTATCAAGAGCGCTTCAAAATAACACGCTCAATGTCCCAAAAGCAAAACCGCTTCCAAACCGAGAAATTCCAACACCATTTGTAATTGTCGCCGATGATGCGTTTTCGCTTGCACCGAATCTCATGAAGCCGTTTCCAAACCGAGGATTAAGCATCGAGGAAAGAATACACAACTACAGGCTGAGTCGGGCGAGGAGAGTGTCCGAAAATGTTTTTGGAATCTTCGCTAACCGCTTTCGGATTTTTCTCGGAACAATCAACTTGTCACCCGAAAAGGTTGAGCTCATTACCCTCACCGCATGTGCACTGCACAACTTTCTGCTGTCTGAGAGCAATTCCGTCTACATGCCTACGGATTTCATCGACAGAGATGGTACAGATACACGCATCATTCCCGGAACTTGGAGGGAAGGGGGATTGCAAATGACAGGGATTGAAAAAAGGCTATTGGGTAGAGCATCCCGTGAACCAATTGCCATTCGTAACGAATTCAAAGCATATTTCAATGGGGAGGGTGCGGTATCTTGGCAGAATGATCACATTTACAACACATAGGTAGGTAATTGTCAGATTATTTTTTTAGTTCATTCATCATCATCACACTCTTCCATAACCTTTGTTGTTACCAGGCGCTGGATGTCCTGCTTGAGTTCGATAACGTTTCTCTTCTTTTTTAGAAGAAGCATCTCGGACCCGATCCACTTTGAAAAGTTTAGCACATTGAAAGGATCTTCTACTGGAGAACTCGCTGGTCGGTGAAATCTTTGGGCCACGAGGTCGGCAATCGTGGATCTTGCCTCGCTGGAAATGGTTTCCAATACAGCTGAAGATGAAACTGAAATAAAAAAGACAAATTATGTCGGTTTTAAATTTGTAGGTCAACCATTCAAATGAAATGTAATAATTTCATGTATGCTGCTTATTATTAATGAAATCTTGTGCTTTGATTCATCGACAAATAGATATCTTGTGCTAAGAGTTTGTTTGTAAATATAATTTAGATAGCTATGATAGGCAAAGTTTAGTTTAATTGAATAAAAGATAGGATCGATATTATGTTACGCAGTTGATTTAATAAGTGGGTATCCATGTTTGATTTTGTGAGTGGGAAATCAATTTTTTTTTTACACTTCCGACTACACTTTCAATTATACTCAATGTCTACTGCTTTTCATTTAGTACCACAAGAAGTTATGATTTTCCGTTCCACTGACTTGATCAAAGCTTCACAAGGCCGTTGGGCCTAGCCGAAGCAGGCTAAAACCATCTCACCTGTTCGGCCACGTTTTGTCCCACGTTTGCCATCCAGCGAGCTCCCTCGGGACGAGCAAGAGGAGCTCCCTCGACGGGATGGGCCAGCGGAGCTTGGTGTGGCGTTAGTTTCTTGTAGTTCGAGCTCCTCTTCAAATATCTCATCGAACGCATTCGACTGCTCTCCATCCTCATCGATGATTTCCTCGCATGATGCCATCTGTGGGAATTGAAAGTGTATGCAATAAATATAAACATACACTCAGTGGCAGGGATGGTACCTCCCCAAAAGAGCTTGTCTGTAGCAAGTCTTCTTGACTTCAGAGCTTGTTTCGGTTCCCACAAACAGATTAAATTAACAACGTATACACTTACAGCAAGGCTTGGCTGATCTGCCTGCGACAGGTTGGAGCGGCCTTTGGTGCTGACAATGTACTTCTCTAAAAAGAAGAGCAGCTTGTAGCACCAAAGGCTGGGTGTCTCTACACTTTCCGCACTGCAGCCGCTGACTCGCGAATTTTTTAGTTTTGTGGCGGCATCACAAAACTGCGTTCTTAGCCCCGCGATCTTCTTCTTCACCTGGTCGACTTTGACCCCAGGACGCAGTTTAGCCATTTCGCTTGTTATAGCCTCCAGCGCCGCTTGTCGTTTGTTTCTGGACAAATAATTTATAAATAATATATTGAGAACTGTGACTGTCAGATGAATCCATGGTTTTAGGTTATGTGTTTGTATATCATCATATTTACAGTCTATTAATTGAAACATATTGTATCATGTGTTTAAATAATAGCTACCTGTTGTGATAATCCGGCGACGTTATCACATAAAGACAAGTGTGTTCCTCGTATAGCTCTATTATTCTTTTCGCCTCGTCCCTACTCCAGACCACACTATCCTTGGCGGCGTCCATGTTGTCTTCTGTCTCGACTCCCACAGATTCATCTCTGATTGGTCAGTTTTGAGAAAAGATGTGCTCAATATAGAGCGTGTTCTATACGAAAAAACTTGTCCACATTTATGTTGTCAACTGTTGCGAAAAAGATTTTCACAACATTTTGCGTTTACATGGGACAAGTTTTCTTGCACGCAAGACTTTCAACACAGACTGTTGTGAAAAATGTTGCCGTGTAAAGGGGGCTTAAAAGTCTGCTTTGATTGTTCACTTTCGAACTTTCCCTATCTAAAAGTCTGCTTTCATTGCTCACTTTTCGACTTTCCCTATCTAAAAGTCGACATTGATTTGCCAAAATCGGACATTCGCAATCCAAAAGTCGGCATTGATCGGCCAAAATCGGACATTCACAACCCAAAAGTTTGCTTTGCTTCGCCAGACAAGGACTTGCGGCATCCAGCACTCGCCCGCGATCTTCCGCCCGGTCTTGCAAACGTTCCACCCGCACACGACACGACGCCATTCTCTCGTCCGTCGGCTTGACGCGCACCTGCGGCAAGGAGGCCGGCTTGACGCGACACGAGGCTTGACTCGCGGCTGAGCGAAGCGAGTCACCCGTACAGGGAGGCGCCGACTGCGGCAAGGCGCGATACGCCGGGGGAGACTCGCCGTCGAACACTGTGCGATTGGGCGGCGGTCGAACGCACTTGCCCAACAGCTCCAACTCCTGCAACGGACCAAGCGGCACTGGAGTTAAGCAACATGGGTGACCGCCATGCACGTGGCCAGCTCTCAGAGGGAGAGAGGTTGGAGGGACTGGAGTTAAGCAACACTGCGCCGAGGCGGCCGGTGGATGGGTGACCACCATGCACGTGGCCAGCTCTCAGAGGGAGAGAGGTTGGAGGGACTGGAGTTAAGCAACACTGCGCCGAGTCGGCCGGTGGATGGGTGACCGCCATGCACGTGGCCAGCTCTCAGAGGGAGAGAGGTTGGAGGGATTGGAGTTAAGCAACACTGCGTCGAGTCGGCCGGTGGATGGGTGACCGCCATGCACGTGGCCAGCTCTCAGAGGGAGAGAGGTTGGAGGGATTGGAGTTAAGCAACACTGCGTCGAGTCGGCCGGTGGATGGGTGACCTACCTGGTCGGGATGCCTCAGTCGGACGTCTCTGGTCGCCCCATAGGGCCGCTCCTCGCCGTCCGAAAGGGCGATGCGAGGTGGAAGGTCCAAGGCGAGGTCCACGCGGACGGACCTGGTCCGAACTGCCGCGTCCCGAGCAGCAGCCACTTGCCGCTTCACGCGCTCATCTCCGTCGGACAGCTGCAGCATCTGTAGACATCAAACACAAGCTCACGACTCCACGTCTGGGCCCTGGTTTAGTACCTAAGCTAGCTGCGTGTCATGCTAGAAGTGAAAGAACAGACCCAATCTTTGGGCTCGGAACACGTTTGGGCGCACAATCTGAGCAATTTCAATATGGCCGACAAACAACAGCTGATTTGCTGTACCAATTTTAGTAAATGATTTCCAAGCTACAATAATCATTCATCGATAAGGAAATAGTATAGTTGTGTGTTTATATACTTTATACACTTTAGTTCCTGTTCATACACCAGTCCAACACAACTGAGAATACGAAATCGTGACATAACCCCACTTTATCCACTTGTGAGCGCCAACATTGCGCGCCGCGGCAACAAGTTCGATGTGGTTGACGTTTCAAACGTTCGCTCACAAGTCGAGTCTCGGAGTGTCACCCACACTTTCGCGGAAAGCCACCTAGATAATAGTTTCGCAGGCAGTCAATGGGATGGAGCTACTGTTTCTTTTTCACCTGTTACCACGTAACTGTTACCACCTGTGGAACATTGAGTCCCTTGGTTATAGGTATTGACCTTGAGTCATGGACAGGTAAATAAAGCCAAAACTGTAGCCACCGGAGGAACATTAAGTCCCTTGATTATAATTGATTTTGTGCCATAGCCAGTTGGATAATATTAAAACAGGTTGCCAACGCACCCCAGCGATTGCCTGCCAATCTACTAGCATCAATTTTTAGCCGTAGCCATAGCTAGGTAGTAGGTATGGTAGAATGTCTGGGTAACCTTATGTCTATGGTGTCAAGTGATCAAATCCCGGGCTGTGATTGGCTGATCGCGCGCTAAAGTTATGAGCGACAATTTTGTTGCCTAGCACTAAACGATGCAGCAAATTCGCGCCTCTAATTTTCCTCTGGTTTACCTTTAGTTTCCGCTAGTTTCCCTCTAGATTCCCACTTGTTCCCTTCTAGTTTACCTCTAGTTTACCTCTAGTTTACCTACAGTTTCCCGCTAGTTTACCTCTAGTTTACCTCTAGTTTCCCACTAGTTTCCCGCTAGTTTCACACTTGTTTCCCGCTTGTTCCCTTCTAGTTTACCTCTAGTTTACCTCTAGTTTACCTACAGTTTCCCGCTAGTTTTCTTCTAGTTTCCCGCTAGTTTACCTCTAGTTTCCCACTAGTTTCCCGCTAGTTTACCTATAGTTTCCCGCTAGTTTCCCGCTAGTTAACCTCTAGTTTACCTACAGTTTCCCGCTAGTTTACCTCTAGTTTAACTATAGTTTACCTACAGTTTCCCGCTAGTTTCCCGCTAGTTTACCTCTAGTTTCCCGCTAGTTTCCCGCTAGTTTTTTTCTAGTTTCCCACTAGTTTCCCGCTAGTTTACCTCTAGTTTCCCACTAGTTTCCCGCTAGTTTCCAGCTTGTTTCCTGCTTGTTTCTCTCTAGTTTTCCTCTAGTTTCCCGCTAGTTTCCCGCTAGTTTCCCGCTAGTTTCCCGCTTGTTTCCCTCTAGTTTTCCTCTAGTTTTCCTCTAGTTGCCCGCTAGTTTCCCGCTAGTTTACCTCTAGTTTCCCACTAGTATCCCGCAAGTTTCCCGCTAGTTTCCCGCTAGTTTTCTTCCAGTTTCCCGCTAGTCTCCAGCTAGTTTACCTCTAGTTTCCCACTAGTTTCCCGCTAGTTTCCCGCTTGTTTCCTGCTTGTTTCTCTCTAGTTTTCCTCTAGTTTCCCGCTAGTTTCCCGCTAGTTTCCCGCTTGTTTCCCGCTAGTTTCCCGCTAGTTTACCTCTAGTTTCCCACTAGTTTCCCGCTAGTTTCCCACTAGTTTCCCGCTAGTTTCCTTCTAGTTTACCTCTAGTTTCCCACTAGTTTCCCGCTAGTTTTCTTCTAGTTTCCCGCTAGTTTCCCGCTAGTTTACCTCTAGTTTCCCACTAGTTTCCCGCTAGTTTCCCACTAGTTTCCCGCTAGTTTCCTTCTAGTTTACCGCTAGTTTCCCGCTAGTTTCCCACTAGTTTCCCGCTAGTTTCCTTCTAGTTTACCGCTAGGTTCTCGCTAGTTTCCCGCTAGTTTCCCTCTAGGATCTCACAAGTTTCCTTCTTGTTTCCCTCTAGTTACCCTTTGGTTTTCCTCCAGTTTCCGTATAGTTTTGCTCCAATTTCCCACTAGTTTAACGCAGCCTTGAGCCACCGTGCCCGGCACGGGTCGATGACCTCGTGGCCTAATCCCGACATTCCTATCACATACCCATTCAACGCCACTGGGCCGTGACTTGGTGTAACGGTACTGGGCCGTAACTTGGTGTAACGCCACAGGGCCGTGACTTAGTGAAACGCCACTGGGCCGTGACTTGGTGTAACGCCACTGGGGGCCATGACTTGGTGAAACGCCACTGGGCCGTGACTTGGTGTAACGCCACAGGGCCGTGACTTAGTGAAACGCCACTGGGCCGTGACTTGGTGTTACGCCACTGGGGGCCGTGACTTGGTGAAACGCCACTGGGCCGTGACTTGGTGTAACGCCACAGGGCCGTGACTTGGTGAAACGCCACTGGGCCGTGACTTGGTGTAACGCCACAGGGCCGTGACTTAGTGAAACGCCACTGGGCCGTGACTTGGTGTAACGCCACTTGGCCATGACTTGGTGTAACGCCACTGGGCCATGACTTGGTGTAACGCCACTGGGCCATGACTTGGTTTAACGCCACTGGGCCGTGACTTGGTGTAAAGCCACTGGGCCATGACTTGGTGAAACGCCACTGGGGGCCGTGACTTGGTGAAGCGCCACTGGGCCATGACTTGGTGGAACGCCACTGGGCCATGACTTGGTGTAACGCCACTGGGCCATGACTTGGTTTAACGCCACTGGGCCGTGACTTGGTGTAAAGCCACTGGGCCATGACTTGGTGAAACGCCACTGGGCCATGACTTGGTGTAACTCCACTGGGGGCCGTGACTTGGTGTAACGCCACTTGGCCGTGACTTGGTGAAACGCCACTGGGCCATGACTTGGTGTAACGCCACTGGGCCGTGACTTGGTGTAACGCCACTAGACGGGTTCAGTCTCGGTTTCCGTCTAGACAGTCGAGAATACAGAGAGAGACAGTCTAGACGGCGCAGTGTGAGCAGTGTGAGCAGTGTGAGCAGTGTGTGCAGTGGGTGCTTGGCTTGGCGCGAGTCTAGCGCGCCGTGAAAGCGAGAGTGGTCGATTCGTCTGTCTGCCCCCACAACTCCCCGCCCCCCCCCCCCTCGTCCCCCCCCCCCCTCGTCTCCCCACGTTGCCAGGGAGACAGACGCGGTCGGACTCGAACCCAGGACCTCGAACCGACACCTGGCTAGACTTCTCGTTCGAGCCGACACCGCTGCACACGGTAACGTCCGTAACTTGCTTGGTTTTGTGCCGATCCGGATTTCCTTCGGGGAATCTTGGTCGACCGACGTCCTTTGCCTTGGTTCCGAATTCCAGCCCGGTAGGACGCACGGTTGCCGAGATACGAAATCTCATATCGACCCAGACCGAGACCCACGGCCGCCTCCTTCTCCAATGCAATGCCATTGCCATTCACATGATGGTGTACCTCAGACTTAAAGAGCTGCAAGACATGGCACACGGTAACGTCCGTAACTTGCTTGGTTTTGTGCCGATCCGGATTTCCTTCGGGGAATCTTGGTCGACCGACGTCCTTTGCCTTAGTTCCGAATTTCAGCCCGGTAGGACGCACGGTTGCCGAGATACGAAATCTCATATCGACCCAGACCGAGACCCACGGCCGCCTCCTTCTCCAATGCAATGCCATTGCCATTCACATGATGGTGTACCTCACGTCAACGAAGCCCGCTCAGGTCCACCAAGAAGGGAGTTTGAAACGTGGGCTTTGGCGAAACAGATTTTACTCTCCCGGCAAAATCCTCCGAACTCCACGAGCGTATCCACAAAAGGAGTGTTCACAAGAGGTGATTGGAGGGGAGGTAAATTGAAATTGACCAATCAGAGGTCTTTAAATATGGAACTCATTTTAAAATAATAAATAAACAGACTGTTGACAACGCAGCTTTGCTCCGTTTGCATGGAATCCCCATTGTGTAGATGGGAGCATTTTGACGAACGGCTGCCACTAAAGTTGCATTATGATGGTTACAATTACAAATAACATGGCTCTATGAACAAATGCTGTGTCATAAATGCCTCCGTGTTAGCGGGGCTTAACTTTACATTGCTAGATTTCAGCCGTCACGTTCAAATTGAAATGCAAGTGCTTGCATTATCAGTCAACACACATTCTTCAATGGGAACACGATGCTGTTGTTTATTTGCTAGATAACATAGTGATCAAAGAACGAAGTGAGTTTGGAAGGTTGACAAAACCCCCGCTCAGCAGCAGGGGTTTTCAAAGGGGGAATCATTTGCCCAAAGGAGACAGAATCCCGCTTTGAGGATACGAAGCGGAGTAAACTTTTGGGGGCCCTGCCAAAGCCACGCGGGAAATCACGGAATCTCCTGTTGTGGATCCGGGTCCAGACTGACAGCATTGCGCAGCAGCACACAGACCCTTAAGACGTCAGTCCTACCAACTCACCGACAACGTGGCTTGCGATCCCAGCAATGGCGGT
Organism: Nemoura dubitans; assembly: GCA_921293005.1. NCBI lineage: Eukaryota > Metazoa > Arthropoda > Insecta > Plecoptera > Nemouridae > Nemoura > Nemoura dubitans. The sequence continues at coordinate 51,731 of OV121076.1, forward strand.
CCAGCGGCGTGCGGTCCGTGATGCCCTCTGCGCACGCGCGCCACACTCAGCACGCAGACGAGCGCCGCCAGCGCCGCCACCGATAGTGCGGCCAGCAGCAGAAACAAGGCCAGAGGAGACGCGCCTGCAAGCACAGCCCTGGTGTGATTCCCCACGACCTCCAGGCAAGGCTGGGACATGGGACATGGGGGCAGGGTCCACGTTAGGCAGGGCGCGATGGGACAGGGTGGGTTTTTGGCACACAGCCATGGTGTGATTCATACCCCACGACCTCCAGGCAAGGCTGGGACATGGAACATGGGGGCAGGGTCCACGTTAGACAGGGTGCGATGGGACAGGGTGGGTTCTTGGCACACTGCAAGCACAGCCCTGGTGTGATTCATACCCCACGACCTCCAGGCAAGGCTGGGACATGGGACATGGGGGCAGGGTCCACGTTAGGCAGGATGCGATGGGACAGGGTGGGTTCTTGGCACGCTGCAAGCACAGCCATGGTGTGATTCATACCCCACGACCTCCAGGCAAGGCTGGGACATGGGACATGGGGGCAGGGTCCACGTTAGGCAGGATGCGATGGGACAGGGTGGGTTCTTGGCACGCTGCAAGCACAGCCATGGTGTGATTCATACCCCACGACCTCCAGGCAAGGCTGGGACATGGGACATGGGGGCAGGGTCCACGTTAGGCAGGGCGCGATGGGACAGGGTGGGTTCTTGGCACGCTGCAAGCACAGCCATGGTGTGATTCATACCCCACGACCTCCAGGCAAGGCTGGGACATGAGACATGGGGGCAGGGTCCACGTTAGGCAGGGCGCGATGGGACAGGGTGGGTTCTTGGCACGCTGCAAGCACAGCCCTGGTGTGATTCATACCCCACGACCTCCAGGCAAGGCTGGGACATGGGACATGGGGGCAGGGTCCACGCTAGGCAGGGCGCGATGGGACAGGGTGGGTTCTTGGCACACAGCTCTGGTGTGATTCATACCCCACGACCTCCAGGCAAGGCTGGGACATGGGACATGGGGGCAGGGTCCACGCTAGGCAGGGCGCGATGGGACAGGGTGGGTTCTTGGCACACAGCTCTGGTGTGATTCATACCCCACGACCTCCAGGCAAGGCTGGGACATGGGACATGGGGGCAGGGTCCACGCTAGGCAGGGCGCGATGGGACAGGGTGGGTTCTTGGCACACAGCCCTGGTGTGATTCATACCCCACGACCTCCAGGCAAGGCTGGGACATGGGACATGGGGGCAGGGTGCACGCTAGGCAGGGCGCGATGGGACAGGGTGGGTTCTTGGCACACAGCCCTGGTGTGATTCATACCCCACGACCTCCAGGCACGGCTGGGACATGGGACATGGGGGCAGGGTGCACGCTAGGCAGGGCGCGATGGGACAGGGTGGGTTCTTGGCACACAGCCGTGGTGTGATTCATATCCCACGACCTCCAGGCAAGGCTGGGACATGGGACATGGGGGCAGGGTGCACGCTAGACAGCGCCGTTCAGTGCGCAAGCGCGTGGTGACAAGGCCGGCCGATGACGTCATGGTTCTGCCAGACTGCCAGACTAAACTCCGTGCGGCTAAAATTAGCGGCGTCGGCGTCGACGACGCGAATTCCGCCGTCGCGACTATAGCACAATCACGGCCATGTGGACGCGAACACAGCCTGGCCTGTGAGGGAGTGGAGGGTGGACCCGGTGCCGACACCAAGGCCTCGTCTGGGAGGAAGTCGAGGGCCACCACCGCTTTATAGTAAGCAAGTTGCACTAAGCTGCATATTGCGCACACGTCATATTATTGTGCAAGGCAGTGTGCAAGGCAAGACAGTTGCACATAGTTAGCTTCAGTGTGCACTGACTGTGTAGTAAGCAAGGCAGTGTGCAAGGCAAGACAATTGCACATAGTTAGCTTCAGTGTGCACTGACTGTGTAGTAAGCAAGGCAGTGTGCAAGGCAAGACAATTGCACATAGTTAGCTACAGTGTGCACTGACTGTGTAGTAAGCAAGGCAGTGTACAAGGCAAGACAATTGCACATAGTTAGCTTCAGTGTGCACTGACTGTGTAGTAAGCAAGGCAGTGTGCAAGGCAAGACAATTGCACATAGTTAGCTACAGTGTGCACTGACTGTGTAGTAAGCAAGGCAGTGTGCAAGGCAAGACAGTTGCACATAGTTAGCTTCAGTGTGCACTGACTGTGTAGTAAGCAAGGCAGTGTGCAAGGCAAGACAGTTGCACATAGTTAGCTTCAGTGTGCACTGACTGTGTAGTAAGCAAGGCAGTGTGCAAGGCAAGACAGTTGCACATAGTTAGCTTCAGTGTGCACTGACTGTGTAGTAAGCAAGGCAGTGTGCAAGGCAAGACAATTGCACATAGTTAGCTACAGTGTGCACTGACTGTGTAGTAAGCAAGGCAGTGTACAAGGCAAGACAATTGCACATAGTTAGCTTCAGTGTGCACTGACTGTGTAGTAAGCAAGGCAGTGTGCAAGGCAAGACAATTGCACATAGTTAGCTTCAGTGTGCACTGACTGTGTAGTAAGCAAGGCAGTGTACAAGGCAAGACAATTGCACATAGTTAGCTTCAGTGTGCACTGACTGTGTAGTAAGCAAGGCAGTGTACAAGGCAAGACAATTGCACATAGTTAGCTACAGTGTGCACTGACTGTGTAGTAAGCAAGGCAGTGTGCAAGGCAAGACAATTGCACATAGTTAGCTTCAGTGTGCACTGACTGTGTAGTAAGCAAGGCAGTGTGCAAGGCAAGACAATTGCACATAGTTAGCTTCAGTGTGCACTGACTGTGTAGTAAGCAAGGCAGTGTGCAAGGCAAGACAATTGCACATAGTTAGCTTCAGTGTGCACTGACTGTGTAGTAAGCAAGGCAGTGTGCAAGGCAAGACAATTGCACATAGTTAGCTTCAGTGTGCACTGACTGTGTAGTAAGCAAGGCAGTGTGCAAGGCAAGACAATTGCACATAGTTAGCTTCAGTGTGCACTGACTGTGTAGTAAGCAAGGCAGTGTGCAAGGCAAGACAATTGCACATAGTTAGCTTCAGTGTGCACTGACTGTGTAGTAAGCAAGGCAGTGAATGTCAGAGTGGCGCGTCGACAGAAAGGCAGAGTCGCTGGACGCGCGATCGATCGGCGCACCCGCCACTGAGCCACGCGATTGAGCCACGCCAGACGCGGCCTTCTGTAGCTTCCCCTGCCACCGCCCCCTCGCCCCTCGCCCAGCCAGTCTGGTCGGCACAGCAGACTGGAGCTGATAGCGTTGTGAAAGCGAGCGCGCGGCTCGGGGCAGGGGCCAGGGGGCCGTGTCTGGCCGTCTAGACGAGCGAGTGTCGGCTTCGTATCACACGGCGCTGCACTCGCCGTCAGTGCAGCGATGCACTTGTCCAAGGTCATCGGGCTCCGCACACTTGTTGATACAGGCCACACGACATACTGTCTTCACGCTAACCACCAGCCACCAGTCGCTCGGGCTGTGAGCTTTGAAACGTTTGGCAAGCCATGCCTTGGGCTGGACAACAGCATGGGCTGTAAGCTATGAAACGTTTGGCAAGCCATGCCTTGGGCTGGACAACAGCATGGGCTGTGAGCTTTGAAACGTTTGGCAAGCCATGCCTTGGGCTGGACAACAGCATGGGCTGTAAGCTATGAAACGTTTGGCAAGCCATGCCTTGGGCTGGACAACAGCATGGGCTGTGAGCTTTGAAACGTTTGGCAAGCCATGCCTTGGGCTGGACAACAGCATGGGCTGTAAGCTATGAAACGTTTGGCAAGCCATGCCTTGGGCTGGACAACAGCATGGGCTGTAAGCTATTAAACGTTTGGCAAGCCATGCCTTGGGCTGGACAACAGCATGGGCTGTAAGCTATTAAACGTTTGGCAAGCCATGCCTTGGGCTGGACAACAGCATGGGCTGTAAGCTATGAAACGTTTGGCAAGCCATGCCTTGGGCTGGACAACAGCATGGGCTGTAAGCTATTAAACGTTTGGCAAGCCATGCCTTGGGCTGGACAACAGCATGGGCTGTAAGCTATGAAACGTTTGGCAAGCCATGCCTTGGGCTGGACAACAGCATGGGCTGTAAGCTATGAAACGTTTGGCAAGCCATGCCTTGGGCTGGACAACAGCATGGGCTGTAAGCTATGAAACGTTTGGCAAGCCATGCCTTGGGCTGGACAACAGCATGGGCTGTAAGCTATGAAACGTTTGGCAAGCCATGCCTTGGGCTGGACAACAGCATGGGCTGTAAGCTATTAAACGTTTGGCAAGCCATGCCTTGGGCTGGACAACAGCATGGGCTGTAAGCTATGAAACGTTTGGCAAGCCATGCCTTGGGCTGGACAACAGCATGGGCTGTAAGCTATGAAACGTTTGGCAAGCCATGCCAGGGCCGCGACGTTGCCAGACTTACCGACGATGTCCCCGGCGTCCTTGAGCGTGGCGTCTGCCGCTGTCTCGACGCCGTCTAGCAGCCAGACAGGCAGCGTCGTCCCGGCGGCGTCGGCGTCGGCGTCGGCGTCGAGCGACTTCGGCGTCGCCGCGGCGTCGACGCCGTCCCAAGACGCATGGCTGGCGGACGTCGGCGTCGGCAGCGCCGTCGTCGATTAGCCGGCCTAGCGCATCGCGAGGAGGGCGTTTCACAGGCTCTGACGGGGCAGCGCTCGCCTTCGCCGCTTCATCGGTGCACTGGGGGCACACCGCACTGTAGCTGCTGTACTCTGTGCTAATGTGACGCCGACTCGCTAGTGTGGCTTTACAGCTGTAGACCCAGCGATTAGGGGACGACCGACCGACCGACCGGCCGAATGACTTTGCTCGCTCGGACTGCGATTCGGCCCCGCGCCTTGCGAGCACCGCACACGACCGCCTCGTCCACTGCGAGCACTGAGCACACTGAGCGCACTGAGCACACTGAGCACACTGAGCACACTGAGCACACTGAGCGCACTGAGCACACTGAGATTGACGCGATCCCGAGCGACGAGTGTCTGCCGTCCGCCGATCGCCCGCACTGAGTCGAGTCTGACTCTGACTCTGACCGTCGTTCGCTCGTCCGCCTTGGAGTCGGAGCTGCGAGCTGCCGAGAGCGACGATTGCGACCGTGCGGCGGACGAGGGAACCTCGTGCCAGACACAGACAGCGTCCCCCCCCCCCCCCCTGCCCCTTAACCCTTCCATGCTGACACAACATCGAGTGGACGTCGCACACTGTGCTGGGCTGTGTCCGTGTCGGACGTCGCACACTGCACGTCCACGGCTCCAAGGGGCAGTGGGATTCGAAATCGTGATTACATGTTGAGGTTCTACGGCTCGGTGTGGGTCCACTCTTTGGGGATTCTGTTAATCTCCCCGGCGTTTTGGCAGAGTCCCCAAAAGAATCTCCACAAGACAAGGTGATTTCGTAGGGCCTTGGAAGGTAGCTGCCTTCACGCGGGGCGATTCCCAGTCTTTGCCCGGATTCACAATGGAGGGATTTTGAAATGGGGGTTTTGGCGGAAAAGAGATTTTATTCTCCCTGCAAAACCACCAAATAGATTCCTTGTCTACGAAAGGAGATTGCACCAGAGCTAATTGGCGGTGAGGTAAATTGAAATTGACCAATCAGTCCTTAAATTTAGGCGCTCGTTTCGAAATTAAAGTCTCTCTTACATTTTGATCTCCGTATCCATGGCAACGCAAATTTTTCAAAGAAATTCTGTGCGGAAAAGTGTGCGTGATTGGAAAAACTTGATTAATTTCATAATATTATGATAAAACCTATTTCAATCATAACTAACGTACGTTGTTGTTGTGTCTTTAACGAGTATTCAGTACAGCACCACTTCCATGGAAAAATTGCAAAAAAGCGCCAAAAACGTCACCCTGCGAATTTTGATATGCCGTTATCGTAAAAGCGAGTTCGGTGACCCCAGTTTTTCTTTGGCTGTGAGTGTTCAGCAGATAATTATCTTTCAAATGTATAGACATTTGTTTAAATGCTATGGTTATATTTGGAGCAATGAGTTATACTTATATGTTTGTTTTGACCTGATTTCCTATGTCACCCATGCTAAATTTCGAGTTTTCAAACCCTAATATCTCTGTAATTAGGCCGGTGACCCCCCAATATTATTACATCGTTGGATGCGGCGTAAAATTTCCGACTCTCACCGTAGGATTTTGAGATTTTTTCATGAACTTTGAGTTATGAGTGAGAGACTTTAAAATACAGTGGACGACTCTGCTGTCAGATTTATCAGCTATCAACGTCAAATTGCTTGATTTTAGATATCACTTGGAAATTAAAATGCAAGCACTTGCACAATCAGACAACATACACTTTTCTTTGGAATATAACACTGTTCTTTATTTGCAGGAAAACATGGAAACATATTAACATAATATTGTTTAAACTTAAAAGTACGAGGTGAGTTTGGGAGATTAACAAAAGTAAACCCCTGCTCAGTAGCAGTGGTTTTCAATTGGAGAATTAATATCCCAAAAAAGACAGAATCCCGTTTTGTGACTACGAAATGGGGCAACCTTTTGGGGGTTCTGCCAAAACTCCGGGGGAAATCACAGAATCACCTGTTGTGAATCCGGGCCCTGGCCTGCGATTTCTAAACTCTGACTTTGCCGTTCTCGGTTACAAAGTTAACAAATTAACTCATAGACAACAATACGGATTTTATCCATCAGAACCGATAACGGCATGACGTAAAAGTTACAAAATCGCTCGGCTGGAGTAGATCGGGCCACCAAACGAACGACGAGGACGACGACGACGACGACGACGACGAGGATGGGGCGTTCCGTCCTCTGCCTAGGCCGTGCTCTCGTCGGGAGTCAGTAGACGTCCTTCCTGCGCAACAGGCTCACCCAGGGTCCTCGCACCGAGTAACCTACTCACGAGATGACTTTAAGGTTACCTACAGGGTTACCTACACGAGGTTTTGCCCCATTTTCGCATGGATTTCACGGCAAAACGCACCTGCTCCTGGCTACAAAATATATTAACGCATTATTTTGGGGGCTGATACTATTTTGTTTGTTGTATTTTGAAAACTTAGAGCGGAGGGAAGTTTTAAACAGTGGTGTGCCTTTGGGGCCATGACTCCAGGCCTGAGTGTGAGAGCGAGCGAGACAGAATGCAGCTCGAGCGTGCGTGTCAGAGAGAGAGAGAGAGAGAGAGATTGGGCTGAGCACGGCCTGCTGAAATCCACGCGCCAGACAAAGAGGGGAGGGGGCCGTGTCTGAGAGCTCGTCTAGACGGCGTGAGAGAGACGGAGATAGCAGCTGTCTGTCTGGCTGTCTGGCTGTCTTATCGGACAACGTACCGAGGAATTCGTGCTTATCAGCCTGGCTGGCTGGCTGGCTGGCTGGCTGGCTGGCTGGCTGGCTGGCTGGCTGGCTGGCTGGCTGGTTGGTTGGTTGGTATCGGAGCCAGCCAAGGCGCTGGGCACCCAAGACTTTTAGCATGGAAACGCCGGAAAGACAGCCTCATCCTTGCCGAACGAAACCGTCAGCTCCCGGTTCAAAGTAGCCAGCTCACTGGCATACAACAGGCGCAGCCCTGGCGTCCAGGGAGCCGTGAGTCACACAGCCCTGGCGTCCAGGGAGCCGTGAGTCACACAGCCCTGGCGTCCAGAGAGCCGTGAGTCACACAGCCCTGGCGTCCAGGGAGCCGTGAGTAACACAGCCCTGGCGTCCAGGGAGCCGTGAGTCACACAGCCCTGGCGTCCAGGGAGCCGTGAGTCACACAGCCCTGGCGTCCAGGGAGCCGTGAGTCACACAGCCCTGGCGTCCAGAGAGCCGTGAGTCACACAGCCCTGGCGTCCAGGGAGCCGTGAGTCACACAGCCCTGGCGTCCAGGGAGCTGTGAGTCACACAGCCCTGGCGTCCAGGGAGCCGTGAGTCACACAGCCCTGGCGTCCAGGGAGCCGTGAGTCACAAAGCCCTGGCGTCCAGGGAGCCGTGAGTCACACAGCCCTGGCGTCCAGGGAGCCGTGAGTCACACAGCCCTGGCGTCCAGGGAGCCGTTAGTCACACAGCCCTGGCGTCCAGGGAGCCGTGAGTCACACACCCCTGGCGTCCAGGGAGCCGTGAGTCACACAGCCCTGGCGTCCAGGGAGCCGTGAGTCACACACCCCTGGCGTCCAGGGAGCCGTGAGTCACACACCCCTGGCGTCCAGGGAGCCGTGAGTCACACACCCCTGGCGTCCAGGGAGCCGTGAGTCACACAGCCCTGGCGTCCAGGGAGCCATGAGTCGCTTCAATTTCTTCTTCTACAGAAATCTACAATGTCACTCCCCAAAAAAAGTCATTTGTGTAAGTTTTTTTTTTTGTTTGTTTGTATGTTTCTGCGCGCTCTACAGACCAAACGCCGGAACCGATTTGGATGAAAATTTCAGAGGACCTACCTTTGTTCTCAACTTAGACCCCCTGCGTTTTTAGAAAAGATCGGTTCAAAACATTTTTAATAAATCAAATTTTACGAAATTTTTCGATTTTTTCAAAATTTTGCAACTCTGTAAAATTCAAAGTTCTTCATATATCTTCACCAAAACTAGTAAACATGTTGACCTTATACACATTTATTGTGCCTGAAAATCTGAAGACGGTAGGACTATCCAATTGGCTTTTATTTGCATTTTTGTAGTATTTTTTCGTGATATTCTGTACTTTTTGACGACTGAATTAATTACCTTCCTTTCCTTGGTGACCAGCTTTCTTGACTTCATGTTTGTCCAAGGCAAAGATTTGACAGATATATCAAATAAGGCATTTTCATTTATGGAAGTAATAATTGAATTATTCAAGTAAATCCGTGGTAGAAATATCTCCAATATAATAAGAACCCTCGGACGTAACAATTACATCTATGTACATATTATGTTCAAATTATTCAATTAGGTCAAAATAAGCATAATATTTCGGCTATCTGACAGCTCTAGAGAGAAACAAAGGAAGATCACAATCGTATAAATATTCGAGTGATCAGAGTTTCCAAGAGCAATGGTCCATGGCTTGGCCATGTCCATGGTTTTCGTAGGCCTTCTGCCTCCACCCTTTTATCCGCAATTTACAAACCGCTATACCTATGCTCATCTACAACGCAACACAAATAGCGTTCGCGAAGCCCTAGTAACATAAACATTAAAGACCACCTACCCCTAGGTTCCCATGGTTAATTACAAACCCGTGGGTTCCCAATTGGGTTCCAGGCCCGAAGCTTTGCTGCCTGACAGTGTCTGTCTCAGCTCAGAGTGCAAGTGCATTATTATCCCGTCTCGAGGCAGGTGAGTTCTATGGGGGGAGGGGGGTGGGGGATCGATACGATGCCAGGGCGAGCGAGGGGAGGGAGGGAGGGAGGGAGGGAGGGGGAGTCTAGACGACAGCATCGGATGCCCGACAGACATGGGCCACCTTCCAGGCAGCCGAGGGTGATAACTCGGTGTCGACACCAAGTTATCACCCAAGTGATGATAAGGGTGCAGTGCAGACGATGGGTGCTGGAGGGATTCAAGTTTGTACAGCACCAAGTTAGTACACCGTCGACAGCCCCCTCGAGTCGCCTAAGCCCTAGCCCTAGCCCTAGCCCTAGCCCGGGCTAAGGGACGGGCATTCGTACAGCGCTTTTCGACACGAGTAGGGAAGCGTTTCCCTACTACTTTATTCTTGGCTAGAATAGTTTCACGCCATCATTATTTTATTCGCAGACGCTGGCACAGTACGACAAAGTGTTGGGCTGTTGGTTGTTTGTGGTTAGATAATTACATTGGTGATATCTCACATTCAGCATGAGTCAATGCTGGTGCCTGGAGATATTATGTCATGTTATTTTGGGCCAAGTGTATAACATGATGTTGCACTGTCGCTAGGAAATCGCATTGAATCGGGTTCGAAAATTGCGGGTCGATTGGATAGCCGCGTGAAAACGCTATTCGCACCGTTGAGTACACGGTTGTCTTGACTGTGGGCTGCAAATATCCCACACCCTTGCCATGTAAGGGTCACGGCTCACGGGCCGGTAAACGTTTTATGTACCGCGTAAATAAATAAATAATTCCACTATCCACACGGTGGAACCGACTCCAGCCGTGCGAATTGTGCATGTTTTGCCGTGAGAATAGCCTCTTCTAAATAGTGCGTTCGTCTCCAAGTCGCGTCAATGTGGGGTTATGTCCGCCAGGAATTCCCCAAAATCCAGTCCCAACCATCGTTTCTAGACTCTCGACATGCCTGTGATCCTGCTCACGGGCATCCCATGCAGCGGCAAGTCAACTCGCACCAAAGAGCTCAGACAATTCTTCGAGGATCGGGGGGAAAACGTGCACGTTGTCAGCGAGAATGAAACCATCAGCGAAGCCGGCATCGACAAAAACACACTGTTCCTGGACTCGTCCAAGGAGAAGCAGATTCGTGCGTTGCTGAAAGCGGAGGCCAACCGGTGAGTTTGTAGCTGGCCGTTAATCGCTGCCGCATTTTTCAAATGCACTTTGGCCGAGGAGCGAATAGACAGCAAACGGTGATTACTCATTGTTGCAGATTGATCAGCCGCAAAGACATAGTGATAATTGATGCTGCCAACTATATAAAAGGTAGGTACTTGCGTCCAATAACCTCTGTACTTTCTTAAACACTTTTAAGTAACGTCATCACTCATCAGTATATGGTGTAGGTACATGTACCACCTACCACTCTGAATTCAATGGTGTAGCACGAACCAAAGCTGAGTTACTATCTAGGAAAACTGATTTACCAACGCTATGGCATCGATGCCACTAGCATAAAATCTAGAAGATAAATCAGTTACAGATAGTTGAGCCAGAGACTGCAAGGTTTCCTAGCTATTGTTACTTGGCAGGTTATCGCTACGAGTTGTACTGCATGAGCAAGCTGAGCAAGACTCCGCAATGCACAGTCCATTGCGAGATTTCCGAGGAGCAAGCCTGGAAGCGAAACGAGGCCAATGCTTGTGGATACACCAGACAGGTTAGTTTAATTGGCCCCCTGGGATTCTGCTTGCTAGCTCATTAGGTTGGATACCTAGCTACTACCTACCTTGCATAAAAAAGACTGGAGCCTGGAGAAAGATAATTTCACGACAGACATTCTCTTTGCCCTTAGAGTTTGCAAATGAACCCAAGTTCGTAGGTCCTACCATAAAACTCATTGATGAACAGTAGATATTCTATGCATCAATCCCTGTAGGACAATCATTCAATTGAGAGGAAATTGTTACTGGTTTAAGCAGATCAATACCAGTAGGTATGCAAGTGATGGAAGGGAGGCGAAGCTGGAAAAATGTGCACCCGAACCGGGATACGAATCCGGGACCTCCTGCTTGCCGGGCAGGTGCTCTACCAACTGAGCTATTGCTGCTATTGGTCAGTATAGCATATCTCAGTTGGTAGAGCACCTGCCCGGCGAGCAGGAGGTCCCTGATTTGTATCCCGGTTCGGGTGCACATTTTTCCAGCTTCGCCTCCCTTCGAATCATTCAATTATTGTGTTTTACCAGTACCAACTGCAAGTGGATTGAATACCAACGGATGTCTAGAGGTTATCACTTTAAAATCCGAGACAATCTGGCCCAAAATAAAACGTAGGAAACAAATCGCTGAACAAATCACAGGCAAACAACCGAGCATGGGAAGACAGCAAAACTGACAACATTGGCCAATATTCCACTGCCCCCTAACTGCACAGTGTGCATGCGTACTGGATTTTTGAATAATTAATAAACCCAGGATTAATTAATCCAAGATTGATCTGACATTGACATAATATCTGTATTGCACTTTGCATTGGTATTCAATCTGACAGGTCAATGGTCTCAGGTAGAAAATAAATATACCTTCTGTACCTACCAGAAGTGTGGAATTTATCCTGTCGGAGCAAAATTGATAGCTGGTGATACTCACATTTCTGTCAATATAATATACAGACAGAGTAAAAAGTAATTACTCTTTACTTAGTTTTAAATGCAACACTACAAGCATGGCTATGCACTTTTCAAATCCGGGGGTGGAAAGGCATTTCTTGTTGGGCAATTCTGGTGAATTCCGAAAGCAGGCGTCGCAATCTTGTGCATAGGGCTGTTCTCAACCCGATCTGACATTGCTTTCTAAATTAAAAACGCAAAATTAATGAATTGACCGTCCAGCCAAGACAAGGCTAGGCTTGATCTTGCACGTCAAACTCAAAGCTACTAATCAATTTGTTCAATATTTTATGCCTGAATTTCTTAAAGAATGGCTGCTTTACCTTTAATGCTGAGATGCAACGTGCATCTCAGCAACCTAACCAATTCCTAACCATTTCCTACGAGACATCTAGGAGTAGACAATTTCGTGACAGCTGTACAAAAACAAAATTTCATCTCAACTTCATGAGATGGCAAATTCACTTTAAATATTGGAAAATTCTTCTTCCTGAATAGAACGTAAGTAGAGATTTGAATGGAATTAAGAAGGAGGTGTTTGAAGGGGAAGAAATGGAAGTGAAGACATTAAGGAGAAAACTAGAAGATATTATTGAAGAGATGAATAATTGTAAAAAAAAGTGTATGATAATTAAATTTTTTTAGGAACCTGCCACCTAATACCATGCATTATTTGCCAAATATTTCAAAATAAAAATAAAAATAAATGTCAACACTGTAAAGCACAAATATGCACTTTTGCAATTTCGGGGTATATACCTACGTGTTTTGTTACAGACCGAAACCATATCAGGAACCTTTAGGTCGGTTCTGGTGGAAGAAAGCATAATAATATGGTCGTGTGCATTGCGCTATTTTTATTCCGACTTGACATCTCTTTAAAGTTTAATTATCTCAAATGCAAAATTGTTCGATGTTCCTCTGAGGCAAGACTAGATAAGGCTGGATCCTGCACGTCATCACATCAAATCAATTTTGTCAACACTTTCCGCCTTAACTTTTCAACATATTACAGAGTTTTAATCTTAAAAGCCGAGTTGTTGAGTGCAAAACTGCACCCATTTGCAGCTATTGCAATAATTTCTTTCGAGTTACTGAGAAAACAGGCAATTTCTTTATGACATATTCTGTCAAAGAAACAAATGACATCTCAAGTGCTTGATATATCAATCACAGGGCTTCTACTTGCCTACTATTTAAACTATTTGCCTACTATTTTTGGCAGTGCCTACTAAATGAATACTATTTTAGTCAAAATAGGTGCAAAAGCAACTATTTGCCTACTATTTTTGGCAGTGCCTACTAAATGAATACTATTTTAGTCAAAATAGGTGCAAAAGCAACTATTTGCCTACTATTTTCACATATTTTTGGGGAAATATTGTGAAATCTTTTAGTTTGAATGAACCACAGATTGAACTAGAAATGTTGGTTCTGTGACTTCCCCAAAAATATGTTCAAACAATTACTCGTTTTACTTGAATTTAATGGTAGACGATACTGCAAATAAGAGATTATCGATACTACCTACCTACATAGTAAGTTGTTGTAAGTAAGTTAGTAAGATGTGATAAGAATCCGCCCCGAAGAATTCTGTGCCCCGTGGAGCAGACTTAGCACCGATATTTGCACCTTGTGTGAAGCTCCTTGTGTGAAGCTCCTCGTTTGAAGCACCTTGTGTGAAGCTCCTCGTGTGAAGCTCCTCGTGTGAAGCTCCTCGTTTGAAGCTCCTCGTGTGAAGCTCCTCGTTTGAAGCTCCTCGTTTGAAGCTCCTCGTTTGAAGCTCCTCGTGTGAAGCTCCTCGTTTGAAGCTCCTCGTTTGAAGCTCCTCGTTTGAAGCTCCTCGTTTGAAGCTCCTCGTTTGAAGCTCCTCGTTTGAAGCTCCTCGTTTGAAGCTCCTCGTTTGAAGCTCCTCGTGTGAAGCTCCTCGTTTGAAGCTCCTCGTTTGAAGCTCCTCGTTTGAAGCTCCTCGTGTGAAGCTCCTCGTTTGAAGCTCCTCGTTTGAAGCTCCTCGTTTGAAGCTCCTCGTTTGAAGCTCCTCGTTTGAAGCTCCTCGTTTGAAGCTCCTCGTTTGAAGCTCCTCGTGTGAAGCTCCTCGTGTGAAGCTCCTCGTTTGAAGCTCCTCGTTTGAAGCTCCTCGTTTGAAGCTCCTCGTTTGAAGCTCCTCGTGTGAAGCTCCTCGTGTGAAGCTCCTCGTTTGAAGCTCCTCGTTTGAAGCTCCTCGTTTGAAGCTCCTCGTTTGAAGCTCCTCGTTTGAAGCTCCTCGTTTGAAGCTCCTCGTCGTCAATGTTGCAGGTGTTCGAAGCTTTGACCGGCAGATTCGAGACGCCCGACGGACGATGTCGTTGGGACACGCCCCTTTTCGTCGGCTTGCCAGACGAAGCGCTGCCATTGGCTGAGATAAGCTCGGCGTTGGCGGCTCAGGCCGCGCCCCCAAACAAGTCGACCCAGAACGTAAGCACACAGCCCCTAAGACTCCAAGTCACGTTGGGTGCATTCGATGCAAATCCGTTGACTTGAGATGGCCACCTATCTTTGATTCCAGACTCCGGTGCAGGCTTCCAGCTACCTCTACGATCTGGACCGAGTCACCCAGGATCTCGTGTCGGTAAGCGTACCGCTCTTGCTCACTGATTGTCACAACACTGGAGCTCAAACACTACACTACCAATTCAACAATGGGCCGACAATGCTCACTGATTCTTGCTTCTACAAGTGAGAATGCTCAATTCTCACCGATTGTCACAACACTGGAGCTCAAACACTACACTACCAATTCAACACTGGGCCGACAATGCTCACTGATTCTTGCTTCTACAAGTGAGAATGCTCAATTCTCACTGATTGTCACAACACTGGAGCTCAAACACTACACTACCAATTCAACACTGGGCCGACAATGCTCACTGATTCTTGCTTCTACAAGTGAGAATGCTCAATTCTCACTGATTGTCACAACACTGGAGCTCAAACACTACACTACCAATTCAACACTGGGCCGACAATGCTCACTGATTCTTGCTTCTACAAGTGAGAATGCTCAATTCTCACCGATTTGCCAACACTTCTGAAGGCCCGCGCACAATTGAATTGTAAGAATAAGAGTAGCAATAAATAAGAATAACGAATAACAATGTTAAAACGCAGCCTGGAAACATTTGGGAGTGCACACAATTGACGCAAGCCTTAAAGTACCTACGGCGAGCAACAACAAGACTAGTGAATAAGGGAGTTTGAATATTCCAACTTCTTGCTACTATTCTTATTTCAACCATCACAGAGCAGTATTTAAAACACAGTGAAACAAACAAATGTCGTTGTCACGCAAACCTTTTGAAGTAATGCTGTCACAGACAGCTGCCAGAGAACATTTTTCACTATTTTGGCAGCTTGTACTTGTGCTTACTCTTATTGGTATTTCACTTATTTATTACTAATCCAATTCTGCGCAGGCCTTAAAAACACCATACCTAGGTACTAACTTGCTCAAGGGCGAGAGCTCGGCTGACGTCATTAAGAGACCCGAATAGCAGACTTGGACTCCAATCCCGTGACCCCCGCCGTTGTGTACTTGGACTCCAATCACGTGACCCCCGCCGTTGTGTACTTGGACTCAATCCCGTGACCCCCGCCGTTGTGTACTTGGACTCCAATCACGTGACCCCCGCCGTTGTGTACTTGGACTCAATCCCGTGACCCCCGCCGTTGTGTACTTGGACTCAATCCCGTGACCCCCGCCGATGTGTACTTGGACTCAATCCCGTGACCCCCGCCGTTGTGTACTTGGACTCCAATCCCGTGACCCCCGCCGTTGTGTACTTGGACTCCAATCCCGTGACCCCCGCCGATGTGTACTTGGACTCAATCCCGTGACCCCCGCCGTTGTGTACTTGGACTCCAATCCCGTGACCCCCGCCGTTGTGTACTTGGACTCCAATCACGTGACCCCCGCCGTTGTGTACTTGGACTCCAATCACGTGACCCCCGCCGTTGTGTACTTGGACTCAATCCCGTGACCCCCGCCGTTGTGTACTTGGACTCAATCCCGTGACCCCCGCCGTTGTGTACTTGGACTCAATCCCGTGACCCCCGCCGTTGTGTACTTGGACTCAATCCCGTGACCCCCGCCGTTGTGTACTTGGACTCAATCCCGTGACCCCCGCCGTTGTGTACTTGGACTCAATCCCGTGACCCCCGCCGTTGTGTACTTGGACTCAATCCCGTGACCCCCGCCGTTGTGTACTTGGACTCAATCCCGTGACCCCCGCCGTTGTGTACTTGGACTCAATCCCGTGACCCCCGCCGTTGTGTTTACCGTCGTGACTTGTTATGTGCAGTCGGTGCTTCGCGGGGAAACGACCCTGGTCTCCACGACGACGCCTGCCTCGTTGGCTCGACTGCGTCGGCAATTCCTGTCGTACGCCACGGCGCATCCGGGGGGCGCTGGAGACGCCACGCTGCTGTTCACGCAGTTCCTCAACGCCAGTCTCGGCCAGTCGTGAACCGTGTGTGCTTCACGCGGGGCAACGGCTGTGTCCACATGTGTCCCTTCCCTTGTGACTAGGGTGATGACCAGACGTCCCGGTTTTCCCAGGACAGTCCTGGTTTTGTGGTCCCTGTCCCGGCGTCCCGAGAGACACCACCCAGGACGGCTAAATGTCCCGGTTTCCCAGTCATTCGATTTGATTTATTTTTTATTTCAAATAACTTATCTATGTTTGATCTTTGCTATTCTTGTGTATTGCCTTTTTCAAGCAATTGGTTTGTGGATATGCTGTAGTTAATCAATTAGCGGCCCCCCACCCTCATCAAACCCCATCTGAATCCTTACGCTCTGACTTATTGCTTTAATCTGCCATTATTGGTTATTGCAGGGGTCAGAAAATGGGTGTGGGAGCTGCAAAATTTGGTAAATTCGACTAATTTAAATCATAAAATATAGGAAATGGGGGGGGGGGTATTGCGTTATTTTCAGCACGTTACGGTCCTGAGTGGTATAGGTATATTGACCCCCTCACCCCACCCGTAAAAATGTCCTGGTTTTTGAGTTCGAAAATGTGGTCACCCTACTTGTGACATGACAAGTCAAGGTGACTGTGTCCTCGTGGTGGCCTCTTGCGTAACAAACTCGCGCTGTACCAGAGAGAATGTGTCGGCAACGGACGTCTTCAGTTCCAGCGGTCGAAATTATGTGGGAAAATAATTGCCGGAAGAAGAACATTGCATTTACGTGGGACAGTATAGTCGTCCATTGGTTGATCCCTATGACCAAGTTGTTCACCGTCTTATTGGCATGTGCCTGTTAAATAAATAAATAAAACCCAATTACTCGTAGCTATAGGTACTGTACTATGTGTGACATACCGATCCTGTGGAACCCAAGTGAATCCTGTAACAATTTGCTTGACAATGCTTTCGTCGTGGCAGAGTGAAATGTCCCCGTGAGCTGCCTGGACTCTCGGTCATGGCCAATTCTCTCTGTATCCGAGCTTGCAAACCAGCAAGACAGGAGTGAGATCAATAGGGACCCGCAAACATTGACATCTTGACGAGGAACGGACACTGCCATCAGTGTTATAGAACCTTCGTTACTCCTTCGACCATTGCTCGAAGCCTTGATCGAAGATTACACTATGGTTATGGTGATTTGGTCCGGTGGCGGGACAGTGACAGCCAGCTGATTCCGTGCACTTGTTTCGCGAGGCTAGGCAACCCATGCTACGTCTGTGAGCGACGGGTTGCCGTGCTCCCAGGCGTACACTCAATCAATGGTATCAGCATAGAGTAATGACGCCTACTCATTACTCTATGGTCTCAGCTTCTGGTTTTCAGTGCACCCCGAACTCAATGAAACTTGCTAGCAGGCGCACATCAAAACAAACCTCAATTTCCAACAGTTCTAGCCTCTATGGTCGTTTAACCTCTGACACCTAGCTCCCAGCCCTGTTGCCTCATAATTCCGGCACAGCAGCCTGTTTAGCAACTTGTGCATTACGCAGTCATCCGCTACATCCCGACAAGCGCTCTATTGTTGTCAATGTCGCATCGCCTTCTGAACACCGTTCATTGATGGTTGTTGAGGTTAATTGAATTCAACTTTTTATGGATTTCCAAGAGATATTTCGAGGTTCTGAAGTATTCAATTGGTTGTCCAAGGTGTGAGGATTCCGTAGATATTTGTTTCGTTGCGATCGGATAACGGGTGTGGCCTGGAAAGTGTATACAAATTCTCAGCTGCAAGGGACCCTTATTTATACCTCTTTCAATATACCGGCTAAACAAGGTTGTTTTAAAACTCTTGTAAGTAATTGACGAGTGAATCTTGCGAAATGAAAATGGTTCAATTGGTTGTCCGAAGTGTGAAGATTCCGAAAATATAGGTTTCGTCGCGATCCGACGAAAGGTGTGGCCTGGAAAGTGTGTACCGTACGAGGTGAAGGAAACGGCTCGACTTCGGAGCTCATCGAACGGGCTTAAGACCATTATCTAATCGGTAGGTCTCATCACGGGAAGCAGGGCAGGGTGAATAAAGCACACACACACACACGGTTTGAGGTGAGAATGCCAGGTGTATTTTGCACCCGACCGTTGCTAGGAGACCGACAGATGACTTAACGTAAATTATAGGAGGAGAGTAGAGTGGCGCTTGCGGCTGCCGAGTTTCACATCGTCAACTCCTGCAACAGACAACGGAGAAGACGGATATCAGCGCTGGAATTGTGGGCTTGTGCTTGCGGCACCATCAAATGCCTTGACAGTTGCAATATGGGACACTGCCTCCTTGTAACATTGGACTTCATGGCGACAATCTTCAGCACAACCTAGCGGCGCGGAGTGCAAACAC
The DNA here is from genome assembly GCA_921293005.1 of Nemoura dubitans. Taxonomy (NCBI): domain Eukaryota; kingdom Metazoa; phylum Arthropoda; class Insecta; order Plecoptera; family Nemouridae; genus Nemoura; species Nemoura dubitans. The sequence goes on from OV121076.1 coordinate 70,508, forward strand.
ATATCTACCTGCCATCTAAATACAACAGACAGTGAGCTATCAAGGTGGCTGGATCACTGTTTAAAAAAAATTGAAATGTCACGTCAACCACGCAAGAACAGATAAATTCATATTATTCACACGTCATCTCAGGCTAAAAGCATAATAATTGGCAACTAAATCGCGTAAGCAATGGGGTAAATCCATGTTTTGTCATCCAGATCAGGTGTAACGAGCGGAGTCGATTCTGTGGGACCTTTGCTGCAAAAGGTAGCTTTGTCCACGACAAGTTTGTAGGCCAAGGCAACCTACCCACTTTCAGCACCTGCATTGTCAAACTGACAAGGAGACAGCCATTGCAAACTCAATTACGAGTTACGGCAGGCACTTTCAGCTTGTTGCAAAAGCTTGTAATTCTTTTCCCGTGACAGAATGACCGCTATGACGAGATGCAATGTGAGAATAAGGCCTCGAGCTGAAGCAAGCTGGGATTGTTTGTTTGCACTCCGAGGTTTGGGGCGAATGTCCTGCGGTGACGTAATCAAGGAGTTTGGTATGGCAACACGAGCCTGGGTAGCGATCATGTACCTATTTATCATTCGATTTGGCTCGAAATCATTCGATTTCAAATCACTGCCCGTGTTAAACCATAGGCAGTGATATTGAAAACGAATCGTTTTGAAATCACAAAGTTGCACGATAGCCCCCCTGGGCCCGATCAGTCCCCCGACGTAACCTCATTAGGGCCCCCATCAAATCAGACTGGGTCATCAGGAAACGCTAGACAGGGCCAACGTGACTGGGGGACACCCACCACGATCCCCCGACCTCATTAGGGCCCCCATCAAATCAGACTGGGTCATCAGGAAACGCTAGACAGGGCCAACGTGACTGGGGGACACCCACCACGATCCCCCGACGTAACCTCATTAGGGCCCCCATCAAATCAGACTGGGTCATCAGGAAACGCTAGACTGGGCCAACGTGACTGGGGGACACCCACCACGATCCCCCGACCTCATTAGGGCCCCCATCAAATCAGACTGGGTCATCAGGAAACGCTAGACAGGGCCAACGTGACTGGGGGACACCCACCACGATCCCCCGACCTCATTAGGGCCCCCATCAAATCAGACTGGGTCATCAGGAAACGCTAGACAGGGCCAACGTGACTGGGGGACACCCACCACGATCCCCCGACCTCATTAGGGCCCCCATCAAATCAGACTGGGTCATCAGGAAACGCTAGACTGGGCCAACGTGACTGGGGGACACCCACCACGATCCCCCGACCTCATTAGGGCCCCCATCAAATCAGACTGGGTCATCAGGAAACGCTAGACAGGGCCAACGTGACTGGGGGACACCCACCACGATCCCCCGACCTCATTAGGGCCCCCATCAAATCAGACTGGGTCATCAGGAAACGCTAGACTGGGCCAACGTGACTGGGGGACACCCACCACGATCCCCCGACCTCATTAGGGCCCCCATCAAATCAGACTGGGTCATCAGGAAACGCTAGACAGGGCCAACGTGACTGGGGGACACCCACCACGATCCCCCGACCTCATTAGGGCCCCCATCAAATCAGACTGGGTCATCAGGAAACGCTAGACTGGGCCAACGTGACTGGGGGACACCCACCACGATCCCCCGACCTCATTAGGGCCCCCATCAAATCAGACTGGGTCATCAGGAAACGCTAGACTGGGCCAACGTGACTGGGGGACACCCACCACGATCCCCCGACCTCATTAGGGCCCCCATCAAATCAGACTGGGTCATCAGGAAACGCTAGACTGGGCCAACGTGACTGGGGGACACCCACCACGATCCCCCGACCTCATTAGGGCCCCCATCAAATCAGACTGGGTCATCAGGAAACGCTAGACAGGGCCAACGTGACTGGGGGACACCCACCACGATCCCCCGACCTCATTAGGGCCCCCATCAAATCAGACTGGGTCATCAGGAAACGCTAGACAGGGCCAACGTGACTGGGGGACACCCACCACGATCCCCCGACGTAACCTCATTAGGGCCCCCATCAAATCAGACTGGGTCATCAGGAAACGCTAGACTGGGTCAACGTGACTGGGGGACACCCACCACGATCCCCCGACCTCATTAGGGCCCCCATCAAATCAGACTGGGTCATCAGGAAACGCTAGACAGGGCCAACGTGACTGGGGGACACCCACCACGATCCCCCGACCTCATTAGGGCCCCCATCAAATCAGACTGGGTCATCAGGAAACGCTAGACAGGGCCAACGTGACTGGGGGACACCCACCACGATCCCCCGACCTCATTAGGGCCCCCATCAAATCAGACTGGGTCATCAGGAAACGCTAGACAGGGCCAACGTGACTGGGGGACACCCACCACGATCCCCCGACCTCATTAGGGCCCCCATCAAATCAGACTGGGTCATCAGGAAACGCTAGACTGGGCCAACGTGACTGGGGGACACCCACCACGATCCCCCGACCTCATTAGGGCCCCCATCAAATCAGACTGGGTCATCAGGAAACGCTAGACTGGGCCAACGTGACTGGGGGACACCCACCACGATCCCCCGACCTCATTAGGGCCCCCATCAAATCAGACTGGGTCATCAGGAAACGCTAGACAGGGCCAACGTGACTGGGGGACACCCACCACGATCCCCCGACCTCATTAGGGCCCCCATCAAATCAGACTGGGTCATCAGGAAACGCTAGACTGGGCCAACGTGACTGGGGGACACCCACCACGATCCCCCGACCTCATTAGGGCCCCCATCAAATCAGACTGGGTCATCAGGAAACGCTAGACAGGGCCAACGTGACTGGGGGACACCCACCACGATCCCCCGACCTCATTAGGGCCCCCATCAAATCAGACTGGGTCATCAGGAAACGCTAGACAGGGCCAACGTGACTGGGGGACACCCACCACGATCCCCCGACCTCATTAGGGCCCCCATCAAATCAGACTGGGTCATCAGGAAACGCTAGACAGGGCCAACGTGACTGGGGGACACCCACCACGATCCCCCGACCTAAACTACCACACACGAGGGGGAGCACCTACCATGATGGCGTTGACGATGTCGTTCTGGTTGTTTCTCAGCGCCTTGATGGCCTTGCCGCGGCCCACGTTGGCCTGGGTCATCACGAGGTCCACGTCCTTCTCCTCGACGCCGGCGTCGTCCGCCCCGCCGTCCTCCTCTTCCGACTCCTCGGCGATCGGCGCCACGGTGGCTCCGCCCAGAGCCGACTCGGCTCCGCCCCCCAACGCTCCGCCCTCCGGCGCCTTGAACTTCTCGGCCGCCGCCACCTGCGCTTGCTGCGACAGGTCCTCGATCTGCGGGCATCGAAATACATCGCTACGCTGGGGTGCGCAACTTTGCGGCGGTTTCGCAACTTTTACGTCGTCCGCTATCGGTTCTGACGGAATGAGTGAGGATTCCGTTGACCCTGGTTTCGTTACGATCGGACAAAAGTTGTGGCCACAAGTTGGTATCCAGTAGGTGGTGAAATTTGAGCGGGTAGTGGCCCGATGTTAGCACTCACTCCAATAGTCTTAATGTTGTAAACGAGAACGGCAAAGTCTCAGTAACGAAATCGCAGTGCAGAAATCTCTTTCAAAAGGCACACGCACCGGCTCCGGAACTTTGGAAAACAAGTTAATCATTCTAGCTTCAGTGCACTTTTAAAAGCAGTTTGGCATGGTTTGTGTTGAAACCTATCAACAATAGAAAGCACACTCCAGGACCAAAGAGCATCTTGCTCCTTCCGATCACTACATGATGACTGAGAAATGACACTGACCTTGGCCTCTCCGAAAACGATGTACGTGTCGGAGGCGGGGTTCTTGTAGACGTCCGGCTTGTTGATGACAAACAGGATGTTCTTCGACTTGCGGATCGTCACTCTGCTCACTCCGGGCACCAGCTTGAGTCCCAGCTTGGACATGATCTTACGGGCCTTCTTCTCTCCCCGGCTTTGCTTGGCTTTCGACACCTGCAACAGAACAGTGCTCACTCGTCACCTGGCTTGACAACACGGTCTGACCAACCCTGCAACTGTCCCTTGCCCGTTAAGCTGAGTCCTCATGCCTAGACAGTACACACCTAAACAAATCTCACTAGGTTTATTCCAAAACCCATTTTAAAGGCATTGTATTGCATCACATTCCCGTATAAGAGACAGAACTTGGAAGTTTGCTGGCTGCAACAATTTCCACAGCGCACGGCATACACTTTGCTTTATGACAAAGCACAACCTTGTAGCAGTCCTCAAGGTGAACCGACAACAGACCCAACCGCCCTAAGTAGGTAGGCACGTCAGTGGGACCAATCCCTGGTGGGACGAGACGAGCTGGACCTTGATAATGTAGGGTGCTCACCATGTCGATGGGAAGACCGGAGGCCGAGGAACCTTGCAGGGCGCCGGTGGGATCGCTAGGTGCCTCCAGTTCGGGGATCGTGTCGTCGGAATCAGAGTCCGTTCCCGAAGCCGCCCGCGGTTCCGTCATTGAGGCGGTCGCCTTGTCCAGTTCGGTCAGTTCAGGCATTCTGTATCTGCAAGTCGGCACACAAGTCAAACAAACGCGACGTAAAACGAGCAGTGCCAATTTTAGCACAAAGACTATGAAATACGATCCGCCATGCAGCTTTGCAAGGGCGCCGGCCAATGTTTATCAACACCTACAAGCCAGAATAAATGGATGATACGTCAACGAAACTATCTGGCACAAAGAAATAATAAATGAACATTGGTTTACCGTACATTTAATAATAAAATAACCTAAGATGATCTTTAAAATTGCCGATGAAATCAGCCAAATTCAGCTAGCTCAAATAGGATAGCCCGCAACACACAGCCTTGTAATCGACCTTCGATTTTCGTTCCAAGTACACAGCATCAAGATGGCGGAGAGGCGGCTAGGTTTGAGTTTTAAAACAATCACAAATTGGCGATTTTCAACATCTTGTTCCTTACTTTGTGGACATTTATCGTGTTTGTTCACTCGGCCATCACCTAAGTTTGTAGCCTGTTATAGAAATTGCAAAGACTGATCGAAAATGGCTGCAGTCTTGATAAAAAGTGAGATTGGCCCGAGGCGACGCTAGTTGAGAAAATTTGGCAAAATACTAGCGGGCAATGAAAGATTTTCCCGCTTATTATCGAGGTAATCATTTTTTTTCATTGTCATATTACTGTTTACCCACATAGAAGGCATCCTTCGACTATTCACAGTGCAATTTTAATTATTTGGACGAGATTTCACGCAATATGACACTTATATTGTGTTCATCGTCGAGGTATTTTACCTGTTAGATCAAAGTTGGACAGCTTCTCTTGATAGCTACCCCAATTAGGCTGTATATCATTTTACAAATTATCTTACGTGCAGTATTTTAATTTTGTGGGGCAATTTCACACATGCAATACTGTTTGCAAGAACTTAAATCTGTCAAGAAATATTTAAACAGTTTCAAATTTTTTGAGTATGATTCTTATTTTCTTTACCTACATTATTGGTCAGGGTGGGAAAATTCATGGCAATTACACTTATACCTACCTGTTGCTTTTATCTGTTATAGGTAATAGATAGTAGCATGGAGTAATGAAGATTTCAATACTCTATGGTAGTAGCAAGATGAAATTAGTACCCAAAACGAATCAGGCCCATGTTAGAGGACGTTCTTTAAATGGTCCGCGCCATTTGCCGATATTTGGTCTAGTTCCGCATCTTGTTGTTACGATCGCTATTATTAGCGCTCTCTTCGCATCTCTGTATTCTGCAAAATCCGAGGGTACCTGTCAGGAACACTCTCAACTCTGTGCAATTAAATCAATTCGAATCGATCGCCGCAAGACCGCATCATTTTATATCGTCGAACTCTTCCGGTTGGCATTACCATGCTGTGGCAATATCATGCATTCTAAATGGATATAATAATATGTATATATGGTTCAAAAGGGTCGCGGACGATGGGGTTTCCCTCCCGAATGGAGGTTTACTGGATGCCATGTGCTTTGGTGGGTCAAATCTCGTTATGATAAACCAGTTTTATTATCAGTAGCTCCATGTGAAACGAATAGAGAATCGATCAAGCTTCAAATCGGGATGCTATCGAGCTTTGCACTGTGATTTCCCACACTTCAATGGTCTAAAAGACGTAATTTTTAAGTTACAATAAAATATGATAAGCTCCCTGTATTTACTCCGCAATGCACGCACGCTTATTGCATTACATTGTCGGCATTTGCGAAAAAGTAAGTAATCGCTGTGAGATTTTACTTAATTTTCGTAATTGCTTTGTTAGGTACCTACCTCTAATAATCTCCGACCCGCCTGGGCGAGGTGGCCGTCAGAAAGGTAGGGACTCCCTCCGGTACGACAGATGATTTGATCGATTGATAACAGAGGCAATTAAAATAAATCGAATTGTACGTGGAAGCGTACTTTTTTCTGAAAAACTGCAGAAGGAACTGAACATCTGAGTCTTTAGCAAAGATAAGATATAAGGATTTTTTAAACTGAACTGTTAGCCCAAAAATTACACGTTTTGGGCCAGGAGATAATATGGGATAAGCACATACAAAAGTTGAAAACTCTTGCCATTATTGTTCTCTTTCACGAAACGAATCCCATCTGATAAGGAAACTGGTTCACCATATACATTCTCATCAAAGCACATACTGTGTACTTGCTCTGCAAAGAACCTTTTACGGAAACATACTAATTATCGAATACTACTCGTATTCTGTGTCCGCATATTGATTGATAGAAAAATTCCAACGAAATATATACTTGAAACAATAAACAATAATGAATTATTAGTCAACCTGGTTTGCTAATTGCAAATTGACCAGCCCAACCCGAATTGTGTCGTTTGCCGGCAATAATAGTTAATTTTCCCAAACACGTATGCTTCAGAGTTCAGATACACATCGAAAAAGTTAGAATCTTCAGTGATTTCCTTGTATTTAGCCAAATGACACGCTTGACTGAATTGCCCTTTATTCTATTTACGTGAAATAGTGTTTTATATGCCAATATCCATGCTGAAATGATAGCACTCCTGCTTTGTATGTGGCCAGCCAAATGTTTTATACCAAGTTCGGTCAAATATTACCTACTACTCTTCAATCCTATTCCAAGCTCATTCGGATAAGAACCCGTTTAGGTACATGTAATTTATTTTAAATTGCAACAATGGCACTGTCCGGTACGTTACGTGGTCTCTTGTGATCGATTTGAATTGATTGAATCGCACAGAGTTGAGAGTATCCCAACAGGTATCCCAAGGTTATTATATGGTATCTTTGGGTATCCCCATGTTGCAGAGATGCGAGGAGAGCGCTAATAATAGCGATTGTAACAACAAGATGCGGAACTAGACCAAATATCGGCAAATGGCGCGGACCATTTAAAGAACGTCCTCTAACATGGGCCTGATTCGTTTTGGGTACTCTTTCATCTATGGTCTACCGGAAATAACTATTTTTGTCCAGGAAAGCAAGCTATGTTTTTGTCTGCCAATTTCACGGGGAGAGGTAATATTTTATTGTCAGATATTTTTTTGTCGAATGCAATCAAAGGAATATTAAAAGATACATCCAGAAGGATTGAATTATATACAATTATTATTTAGTCATAATTACTAGGTGTTAACCCCTGTTTTAACACTAATCCGTGGCTTGAAACAAGAAATGCAGTTTACAAATCGTAACCACGACGCAACTTCCGTCGTTTTACCATTGGGCTGGTAACTATAAACCCAATGGTTTTACTTTAAACCGTAGAAGATGCAAATGAGAGACGTAGCTTCCTGCTCAGAGCGGAGGACATTTTGTTAGGGAGGTGTTTTCTCTGCCACGGAGAGTACAGCTGCATTGGCCCGGTCTGCACGAATCATTCCTAATAAGTTGTGACAGTAATAATAGCTTCTCTCAAACATTTATTCTCACACTCACCTGCTTGCCCTTTCAATGTCTTTGTCCTCCAGAACAGCTGCTGGCTAAAATGAGATTAACCCCGTGTGGCCTAGTTTCACTCGTGCAGGGTGTTGGTTTCGTGGTGCTGTGAAGATGCAGGTTACCTACCTGCCTTCCTCCGGTTATCCAGAGAAAGGTACATACAGACCTTCGAGAGGTGCAGTGTTCAACTCATGCAATTCCTCTACTTGCACATCTACCTACAGTTCTCAAGCATGCTATTCAATAGACAGGATATCTACATATATTTCACATATTTTCTGGCATCATGAAGATTGGAGTAAGTACCTACCTATTCCTATCTATGAAGTAGCTTGAAGTTCTAATAAATACAGGTATTACAAATCCTAGTCAGTAGTTTGCCGAAGATAACGACCTAGCAGGTGTAAATAAACAGGCACGTGTCTAAGAAACGCAGTTATAAACATAAACAGTTTAATTAATGTAAACGAGATGCTAACAGTGGTTGGGCTGGTGACAGAGTGGTGGCGTTGACTTTACGCTGGCGACTTGAATTGTCCCTGCGCCAGCGCCTGTTTCATTCTCGCCAGCGCACTCGGCAGCGACGAGACGTACTGGTCCACGCACTTGCCAGCGCACGATTCAAACTGCCGGCTGAACTGGCTCACCTGCGCAGACATAAACACAGCAGCTTGTCAAGCAAGAACATTGCACACGAGCAGCCGAGTTGGACAGACACCAAGGTAATGGCCACTCTTTGAGTTCAAACTTTCAATGGGTCCAATGAGATTTAACAAACCAACCAATGAAGCATGTCCAAAGTGCCTCTGCCTTGAAATCGTGCAGCCTGTAGATATACCTACCTACCTACCTACCTACCTACCTACCTACTTTTGCAAGCTTTGTAGATAAGCACAGTAGTCAAATGGTAAATTAGTAATCAAATGCATGTTGCCAGACTAGGTATGTGGAACAGGGAACTCTTAGGTTACTAAATAGTAAATAATTAGGAAGTATTACATCTTTGTCTAGTTGTCTGCTTTGTAACATTTGCGTAAAAAAGGGAGCTGTTCCATACATCTATGCTGGTTTGATAATCAAAGCAAAAACTGCCAATTAATGAACAAGGTGCACAATTATTACAACACAAGAGGACCATTCGTTTGTGGGGCAGCAGGTCGGGAAAACTGTGCAGCCCACCCAGGAGGAAACAAACCTGGGACCTCCTGATTGCTGGTCAGGTGCTCTACTAACTGAGCTATTCCAGGACTCATTCTCCCTCGGAGCCCGAATAGCTTGTATGGTAGAGCACCTGACCGGCAATCAGGAGGTCCCCTTATCCCACCCAGCTAAGCAGGAGAATGTGTGCCTGGATAGCACAGATGGTACAAAATCTGACTGGCAATCAGGAGATCCTGGGTTACTTTCCCGGTTCAGTTGCACATTTTTCCAGTTTTGCTACCCCCAACGTCCAATAATTACTGGTATGTACTTAAACCAGCAGAAACCTGTCCTCCTAATTTATATTGCATTACAAGAGTTAGGTATATATCATTGATTAAGGATTGGTTCCTTAATCAATGGTTATATCCAATGATACTGTCCATTAATGTCCAATAGTACCTACGTTAATACCTACGCTATTCAGTTGCATGGACCGAACGGATCGAGCAGAGTGAGTACCTAACCAGATAGTAGTTACCTGTTGTTCGGAGGGCGTCGATGGCATCTGGTCTCTCACATCGTCGTTGCAAGCCATGACGCAGCGTTGCATTCGTGCCTGGATGCGTTCCATCTCGCCCTGGACGTAGCCTTGTGCCGCATGGACCGGCGCCTGACATCGATCCACGCATGACGCCAACGCTGTACTCGACGAGTGCACGTCGTCGCAACACGCGGCAGCGCAACGATGCATCAACGCCTGACAATCAGAGGCACAAGACCATTACGAGGTTACGATACATAACCTCACTTATGTCCGGATCACAATTGGCTGTCTGCATGAGCCACTTGCCTGCATCTTGCGAAGGTATTCCCTGTCGAGTTCGCCGATCACCTTCGTCATCGCGCTCTCCACGCGCGATCGCTGCTCTTCGACCATGATTTACAGATCCTGACGCCTTCGAGACTCCTTACCGGCCGATCCTGCCCTGCCCTTAGATTACGATGAGGTAGCGTGGACACAGCACAGCTGACTAGAGCAGAGCAGTTTGGTCTGGTTTCTATCCCTGGGAGCTTATGCACCTTTACATGTAGTCCTGCGCTGCGGGCAGTAGGTCAACACGGCGCTGCCCAGAAGGAATTCAATGATTGATGGCTCTTCACCACTCCATGCTTCGTACAGGTACCTACTTCGATCCAATGATTTCATCGGATCTACCACAGCAAAAACCAGAGTTGAGATGGAGTAACAGTATCTATGGTATCAAGTTACAATCTACACTTTGTCAATTAAATTTCAGACATGCTTCAGTTTCTAAATTAAATCACCCTGCTGTCTTTGGTCCTGGCTTGTTTCTCAGTGCCAATCTAAATCTGCAATTAATTTCCCTTCAACTCTCACAATAGGTCACAATAGGAAGCATCCCCGAAGTCGAAAGTGTTTCCTCCTAACGAGACCGACACCAGCAACACAATATAACTATCGCCAAATCACCCGCTCTTCAACAAAAATACTACCAAATCGCAAACACTCGAAAAAGGGTACTGATAATCTCACACCTTTCATTCATTCGTGAACAGAGCGCATCAATAAAACATGAAAGGTCTCAACAAAAAGCGTGTGTATTAACGCCGATGTCGGCAAGTAGGCCACAGAAGGGAGAAGGAACGGAAAGGACGGGCAACAAGCACCAGCAGGGCCCAGCAGCGCACGGTAAATAACAAAGTCTATTTCCACAACCAGATCACTGTTGGTTACGCACAAGACGCTAGACTCCCGGACAAGCCTAGCCGGCCTGTCAATCGTCCGGGATGTCAACCAATAGAAAATATCATTCATCGCTTTGCGTTGCCAATGTATGTACAATTTATATAATATAAAGGTTAGTCGGATCGCAATCGCGATTGTATTGGAAGAGGGCAATCACGCCAGATAGCTGTACGTGTCTTTCTGGCCCTCCGTACGCTCCAAGTACTCCTTCTCAATCAGGATGTCGATGCATTTCTGAAACACACAACACAATGGAACCAGTTAACCTTACAATATAAAGACTCGTGTCTGATTTTTGTCTTGTCCCGTGGTAGGTACTAGTTTTATAAATTTCAAACTGGGTTCAATTCTTTTTCCAAAGTTTCGGTCCTACGTAGACCTCCTTTCTAAAAGCACAAGTCAATCAGAACACAGCACAAACGTATATTACGCCACAACTACACTAGTTACCTACTTTATGAAAGGAATCAAACGCGGACGGTTTAAGAGAGTAAAGGAACCAAGGCGTAAAGAATCCTGTTCGGTTCCACTTAGTTTTGGCCACCTTTGCTCAGTTCCAAGTCAGTGAGCACCTCACACTCACCTTGATGACATGCACCCTGGGCTTGAACCGAGAGGAGAGCTGGTTGAGCACTTCGGCCACCAGCTGCTGATGCTTCAGCTGTTTCCTCATCTTCATGATCCGCACAATGGCCGCCTGGATCAGCAGCTTGCGGTCGTCCTCGATGTGTTTGTGAGTCGTCTCCTGTTCCACTCGAAGCTCTGTTTTCATCGGCACGTTGATGTTCACTTTCAGCTTCTTGCTGCGAAACGAGCAAACACAAAACCTCGGTCAACAACTGCAGAGCCCAGAGTCCAGGGCCCTTACCTAGCACGGCCATTTGGAGCGGCTACCAAGCGGCTAATAAGCCGGGCTGGCGGTGTTATATAACCCGGACCAAGAGCGGCCATTTCAACAATGGGCAGTTTGTTGATTTCGTAGCACCACTAGCAACCAGTATTACGGTGGTGCTACGATGATAGCATTGTCTAGAAGGCATACTGCATTTTAAACGATCATCATTGTGCAGTGAAGTCAAATCAACCAATCTCATGGCTCGTTACTAAAGTCAGAGTCAATGTGCCCCGGCTATATAACCCAGCCGTAATACTGCCGCGCTAGGTCGGGGTTACTGCTTGGCGCTACGGTGGTGTTAATTAGCCAGGGTAGATTGCTAGTAATCCCGGGACTACGAGTGGCCGCGCTAGGTCGGGGTTACTGCTTGGTGCTACGGTGGTGTTAATTAGCCAGGGTAGATTGCTAGTAATCCCGGGACTACGAGTGGCCGCGCTAGGTCGGGGTTACTGCTTGGTGCTACGGTGGTGTTAATTAGCCAGGGTAGATTGCTAGTAATCCCGGGACTACGAGTGGCCGCTCTAGGTCGGGGTTACTGCTTGGTGCTACGGTGGTGTTAATTAGCCAGGGTAGATTGCTAGTAATCCCGGGACTACGAGTGGCCGCTCTAGGTCGGGGTTACTGCTTGGTTCTACGGTGGTGTTAATTAGCCAGGGTAGATTGCTAGTAATCCCGGGACTACGAGTGGCCGCGCTAGGTCGGGGTTACTGCTTGGTGCTACGGTGGTGATAATTAGCCAGGGGATGCTGCTAGTAATCCCGGGACTACGAGTGGCCGCGCTAGGTCGGGGTTACTGCTTGGTGCTACGGTGGTGTTAATTAGCCAGGGGATGCTGCTAGTAATCCCGGGACTACGAGTGGCCGCGCTAGGTCGGGGTTACTGCTTGGTGCTACGGTGGTGTTAATTAGCCAGGGTAGATTGCTAGTAATCCCGGGACTACGAGTGGCCGCGCTAGGTCGGGGTTACTGCTTGGTGCTACGGTGGTGTTAATTAGCCAGGGGATGCTGCTAGTAATCCCGGGACTACGAGTGGCCGCGCTAGGTCGGGGTTACTGCTTGGTGCTACGGTGGTGTTAATTAGCCAGGGTAGATTGCTAGTAATCCCGGGACTACGAGTGGCCGCTCTAGGTCGGGGTTACTGCTTGGTGCTACGGTGGTGTTAATTAACCAGGGTAGATTGCTAGTAATCCCGGGACTACGAGTGGCCGCGCTAGGTCGGGGTTACTGCTTGGTGCTACGGTGGTGTTAATTAGCCAGGGTAGATTGCTAGTAATCCTGGGACTACGAGTGGCCGCGCTAGGTCGGGGTTACTGCTTGGTGCTACGGTGGTGTTAATTAGCCAGGGTAGATTGCTAGTAATCCTGGGACTACGAGTGGCCGCGCTAGGTCGGGGTTACTGCTTGGTGCTACGGTGGTGTTAATTAGCCAGGGGATGCTGCTAGTAATCCCGGGACTACGAGTGGCCGCGCTAGGTCGGGGTTACTGCTTGGTGCTACGGTGGTGTTAATTAGCCAGGGTAGATTGCTAGTAATCCCGGGGACTACGAGTGGCCGCGCTAGGTCGGGGTTACTGCTTGGTGCTACGGTGGTGTTAATTAGCCAGGGTAGATTGCTAGTAATCCCGGGACTACGAGTGGCCGCTCTAGGTCGGGGTTACTGCTTGGTGCTACGGTGGTGTTAATTAACCAGGGTAGATTGCTAGTAATCCCGGGACTACGAGTGGCCGCGCTAGGTCGGGGTTACTGCTTGGTGCTACGGTGGTGTTAATTAGCCAGGGTAGATTGCTAGTAATCCTGGGACTACGAGTGGCCGCGCTAGGTCGGGGTTACTGCTTGGTGCTACGGTGGTGTTAATTAGCCAGGGTAGATTGCTAGTAATCCTGGGACTACGAGTGGCCGCGCTAGGTCGGGGTTACTGCTTGGTGCTACGGTGGTGTTAATTAGCCAGGGGATGCTGCTAGTAATCCCGGGACTACGAGTGGCCGCGCTAGGTCGGGGTTACTGCTTGGTGCTACGGTGGTGTTAATTAGCCAGGGTAGATTGCTAGTAATCCCGGGACTACGAGTGGCCGAGCTAGGTAAGGCTCTAGAGTTCAGGGTACAGCTGGTGATTAGAGTGTCCAGGCCAGGGAACTGTACCTACAGCTGGTGTTTGTCTGAGTGATTTGAGCGATCAACGCAACTCACTTCTTGTATCCCAGACAAAGGTCGACGGGGGATCCCGCGTGGATGTCCTGGTCGTCGGGCGAACTCAGCAACTTGGCCTTGAGCAAGATCTGCAACACTTGCAGCAACAGGTCCATCTTGATCTGCGTGTTGTCTTGCAGCTGTTGCACGGTCCAGCTCTCGGCCACGTTGAACTGCAGCAGCACGGCCATCTGGAAAGTGCTGGCGGCCAGCATGTAGCGGTTGCGGAAGCAGTTGGTCAGCAGCTCGCCCTTGGACATGTTGTACAGCCAGTTGAGCTTGCGTCCCGAATGCTGGCCCGCGTAGAACGTGCCGAACCGGTGCACCGGTCGCTCCAGCTGGAATCCGTCGGGCCACACGTTAGGTTAGGTTTGGATACAAAGCCTCATATTTAGTTGCATAAGGTAGCTATATGTTATACGGGCCACACGTTAGGTTAGGTTTGGATACAAAGCCTCATATTAGGTCGCATTAGGTAGCTATTATTTCATTGCCTATCATTGGTTTACCCACTATTGTGTAGGTTTAATTTAATCCTACAATTTTGACAATGTCTATAATCTGAATCTGAGGTATCTGAGGAATCTGAGGAATGAAAATCTGAGGGGCATAAAGGAGAAGACAATCCAAGAAGTCGGTGGGAGATAGCTACAGGTACTGACTGGTGCAGTGGCGGCGGTAACCAACTCACCTCGGTGGGCAGCGAGAACGAGTTGCTCTGCTGGAACGGCCACGAGCCCGAAGAGAGAACTTGGATGCTGAAGTCGATCTTCAGCGGCTCGCTGGAACTGGCCATGTGTTTGCGGAACTGCTCGTTGAGGTCCTTGGACACGCCAATGTCCTGCAAGGAACACGTCTTAGAACCGCAACTTGAGACTCCGGCACAGACTTTCCGATCGTTCATTCTTTCAAGCGTCCACACAAACTTGGCACACCCCTAAGTAGATGTAGCCGGCGTAAAAATATCCGAGTCCCCGGGTCTTTTTCTTTCTCAAGGGGTGACCAAAGTCGAAAATTTATCATTAAATTTTTCGAAACAGACCAAAAGTTGCCGAGTTCTCACGGCCACACCGTTAAAGTTATCATTTCGATATATCAGTATGTTATAAACAAAATACCTAAATAAGGGCGCTCATAGCCCTTTTCCTTAATTTTTCTTTGCACTTTTGTACACAATGGCTCAAAAAGGATAAAAAATGAAGAAATTCAGGGTATGTTCTAGCATTCTAGGGGCAAATTTTCGAAAAAATGGCCATGGGCGACTTTATTTACGTCTTTTGTCTACAACATACTGAAATAATGAAATGATAACTTAAACTATGTGGCCTTGAGGTGCCGGCCACTTTTGGTCTGAAAGCCACCTTCTGACGAACTGATCTGTCCCCTTATTGCTTTTGCTACCCACTCGTTCACAACCAGAGTTGCCAGTAAAATTTAAGACAAATTGTCTCGCAGCGCAAATAAACTGGCCTGCAAACACTATAAAATAATTCCATTGGCAGTTCCCAGTTTTGCCAAACTCCCAGTCTGGGCCCAGATTCACAAAGAAGGGAGTTTGAAATTGGGGTTTTGGCAAAAAGGAGATTTGCAGGAAGACATGTGAAAACATAGTGTTGAAAGTACAAGGTGAGCTCCAGAACTTGGGAGATTGACAAAACCCCTGCTCAGTAGCATGCGTTTTCAATGGGGGAAATATTCTCCCAAAAAAAACAGAATCCCGCTTTGTGGATACGAAATGAGGTCAACTTTTTGGGGTTTTGTCAAAACTCTGAAGGAATCCACAGAATCTCCTTTCGTGAAACCGGGCTTGAGCCAAGGTAGGTGTTGGGTTGGAGACGTACCTGGAACATCCGCTGCAACTTGCTGGTGTACTCAAAACCGCACGCCTGCTTCAGCTTCGAGATCATCGACGCCTCAGCGTCGTCGGAAGCCGACATGTGCTGGACCAGGCGTTTGGCCAGCATCTTGCTGTAGAACTTCTGGAAGACATCTTTGTCCTCGATGTACTTGAATGCCACCATCTTGGGGGGAAACAAAGGCAGGCAGGTTAGCTCAGTGCGTCCTACCGGGCTGAAATTCGGAACCAAGGCAAAGAACGTCGGTCGACCAAGATTACCCGAAGGAAATCCGGATCGGCACGAAACCAAGCAAGTTACGGACGCTACCATGTGCAAGTCTTGCAGCTCTTTAAATCTGGGGTACACCATCATGTGAATGGCAATGGCATTGCATTGGAGAAGGAGGCGGCCGTGGGTCTTGGTCTGGGTCGATATGAGATTTCGTATCTCGGCAACCGTGCGTCCTACCGGGCTGAAATTCGGAACCAAGGCAAAGAACGTCGGTCGACCAAGATTACCCGAAGGAAATCCGGATCGGCACAAAACCAAGCAAGTTACGGACGCTACCATGTGCAAGTCTTGCAGCTCTTTAAATCTGGGGTACACCCTCATGGCATGGCATGGAAGATCTGCTGCCGAGGGCCGTGGACTTGACCTGGAGTAGTGGCAGTTTGGTACTCACCACTTGGTTGAGCGTGTCTTCCAGTTCGGCCTCCTCCGGGTTCTTGGAGCTCTTCTTCAGCAGCAAGTCGCAGTACTTGGCCAGCAACTCGGGACTCTTGGAGGAGCTGCTGGCTTGCCGAGTGACCGCGTTGCCGTTGATGAATCGACCGCACGCCTTGTCCAAAGCCGCCACGAAGCCAGAGTCGTTGGCGAAAGCAGTCAACACCAGAGCGTGGAACTTGCGATGCACTGCCAGGATCGTGCTCACGTACACCTTGGGGTCCTGCGCACAAACACACACTCAACATTATTCGGCTTCACATTTTACATTCTCTAACCAACTCTACGCGATTCCACGTTAAACATTTGGATCGAGTTGAAACGTGCCCTTGGTTCTGTGCTCTCAAATTTCTAGCTTCTTCTATAAAATCCAGTGTTCTGTCATTACGTAACCCTTGGGATCTTGGGCAGCAATCAGCTAATTAGAAGCAAGAGCTGGCCCACAAAACTACACAAACCCAGCTAGAGCTGGCCCACAAAACTACACAAACCCAGCTAGAGCTGGCCCACAAAACTACACAAACCCAGCTAGAGCTGGCCCACAAAACTACACAAACCCAGCTAGAGCTGGCCCACAAAACTACACAAACCCAGCTAGAGCTGGCCCACAAAACTACACAAACCCAGCTAGAGCTGGCCCACAAAACTACACAAACCCAGCTAGAGCTGGCCCACAAAACTACACAAACCCAGCTAGAGCTGGCCCACAAAACTACACAAACCGAGCTACAGCTGGCCCACAAAACTACACAAACCCAGCTAGAGCTGGCCCACAAAACTACACAAACCCAGCTAGAGCTGGCCCACAAAACTACACAAACCGAGCTACAGCTGGCCCACAAAACTACACAAACCCAGCTTGAGCTGGCCCACAAAACTACACAAACCCAGCTAGAGCTGGCCCACAAAACTACACAAACCCAGCTAGAGCTGGCCCACAAAACTACACAAACCCAGCTAGAGCTGGCCCACAAAACTACACAAACCGAGCTACAGCTGGCCCACAAAACTACACAAACCCAGCTAGAGCTGGCCCACAAAACTACACAAACCCAGCTTGAGCTGGCCCACAAAACTACACAAACCCAGCTAGAGCTGGCCCACAAAACTACACAAACCCAGCTAGAGCTGGCCCACAAAACTACACAAACCCAGCTAGAGCTGGCCCACAAAACTACACAAACCCAGCTTGAGCTGGCCCACAAAACTACACATACCCAGCTTGAACCACCCCACTATTAGAACAACACCGGTGAGAACTTTGCTCGTAGACAACGAAGAAACGCTTACGTTGTTGGCGGCGTCTCCGCACTTGTCGATAGCAGCTGCTCCCTGGGAGGCAATGTGGCTCTCCAGCAACACACGTAGCTCCCCCAGGCCATCAGGGATACGGGCAACCTGCAATCACATGGGGATACTGTTAGCTGCTCCCTGGGAGGCAATGTGGCTCTCCAGCAACACACGTAGCTCCCCCAGGCCATCAGGGATATGGGCAACCTGCAATCACATGGGGATACTGTTAGCTGCTCCCTGGGAGGCAATGTGGCTCTCCAGCAACACACGTAGCTCCCCCAGGCCATCAGGGATATGGGCAACCTGCAATCACATGGGGATACTGTTAGCTGCTCCCTGGGAGGCAATGTGGCTCTCCAGCAACACACGTAGCTCCCCCAGGCCATCAGGGATATGGGCAACCTGCAATCACATGGGGATACTGTTAGCTGCTCCCTGGGAGGCAATGTGGCTCTCCAGCAACACACGTAGCTCCCCCAGGCCATCAGGGATATGGGCAACCTGCAA
Source organism: Nemoura dubitans (assembly GCA_921293005.1). Taxonomy (NCBI): domain Eukaryota; kingdom Metazoa; phylum Arthropoda; class Insecta; order Plecoptera; family Nemouridae; genus Nemoura; species Nemoura dubitans. The sequence goes on from OV121076.1 coordinate 88,816, forward strand.
TCACATGGGGATACTGTTAGCTGCTCCCTGGGAGGCAATGTGGCTCTCCAGCAACACACGTAGCTCCCCCAGGCCATCAGGGATATGGGCAACCTGCAATCACATGGGGATACTGTTAGCTGCTCCCTGGGAGGCAATGTGGCTCTCCAACAACACACGTAGCTCCCCCAGGCCATCAGGGATATGGGCAACCTGCAATCACATGGGGATACTGTTAGCTGCTCCCTGGGAGGCAATGTGGCTCTCCAGCAACACACGTAGCTCCCCCAGGCCATCAGGGATATGGGCAACCTGCAATCACATGGGGATACTGTTAGCTGCTCCCTGGGAGGCAATGTGGCTCTCCAGCAACACACGTAGCTCCCCCAGGCCATCAGGGATATGGGCAACCTGCAATCACATGGGGATACTGTTAGCTGCTCCCTGGGAGGCAATGTGGCTCTCCAACAACACACGTAGCTCCCCCAGGCCATCAGGGATATGGGCAACCTGCAATCACATGGGGATACTGTTAGCTGCTCCCTGGGAGGCAATGTGGCTCTCCAGCAACACACGTAGCTCCCCCAGGCCATCAGGGATATGGGCAACCTGCAATCACATGGGGATACTGTTAGCTGCTCCCTGGGAGGCAATGTGGCTCTCCAGCAACACACGTAGCTCCCCCAGGCCATCAGGGATATGGGCAACCTGCAATCACATGGGGATACTGTTAGCTGCTCCCTGGGAGGCAATGTGGCTCTCCAGCAACACACGTAGCTCCCCCAGGCCATCAGGGATATGGGCAACCTGCAATCACATGGGGATACTGTTAGCTGCTCCCTGGGAGGCAATGTGGCTCTCCAGCAACACACGTAGCTCCCCCAGGCCATCAGGGATATGGGCAACCTGCAATCACATGGGGATACTGTTAGCTGCTCCCTGGGAGGCAATGTGGCTCTCCAGCAACACACGTAGCTCCCCCAGGCCATCAGGGATATGGGCAACCTGCAATCACATGGGGATACTGTTAGCTGCTCCCTGGGAGGCAATGTGGCTCTCCAGCAACACACGTAGCTCCCCCAGGCCATCAGGGATATGGGCAACCTGCAACCACATGGGGATACTGTTAGCTGCTCCCTGGGAGGCAATGTGGCTCTCCAGCAACACACGTAGCTCCCCCAGGCCATCAGGGATATGGGCAACCTGCAATCACATGGGGATACTGTTAGCTGCTCCCTGGGAGGCAATGTGGCTCTCCAGCAACACACGTAGCTCCCCCAGGCCATCAGGGATACGGGCAACCTGCAATCACATGGGGAAGTTTTATAAGAACCCCATCAAGGTTTCCCCATCCTGTATCCACAAACCAGGATTCTGTCTTTTTGGTAAAATGATTCTCCCATTGAAAACCCCTGCTACTGAGAAAGGGTTGTGTCAATCTCCCAAACTCACCTTGTTTAAATGTTTTCCTACAAATAAACAACAGCATTTTGTTCTAATTGTCAAATGTGTGTTGGCTAATTAGGCATGTGCTTGCATTTTAATTTGAACGACAAAAGCTACAATTTGGCAACTTGAAGTTAGGTTGGGTGACCGTGAAACTGATATTGAAATACTAGAAAACCGATGGCGGTAGCCGAGGCAAATTGTCTTCATTTTGAAATGAGCTCCAAATTTAAAGAGCTCTGATTGGTAAATTTAAATATTTCCTCCCCTCCAACTACCTCTTGTGAATACGAATAATTAGGAGAATATTTTGGGGATATTGCATGGAGAATAACATCTCCTTTTTGCCGAAACCCCCATTTCAAATTCCCTTCTTAGTGGATCTGGGCCCAGATGACATTTGAAAACAGGTTCCCTTTGAAGTGAGTAGGTAGGTACTGCAGCCAGCCAGCCCTTGGTCAACTCACCAGCTGGAACATCCGGCCAAGGTCCTCATTCTTGTCGGCATCCAGCAAGTGTTGGAACTCTGCGTGGAAGATCTCCAGATGCTTCTCGATGAGCACACGTTCGCAAGTCTTGGCCAGTCGAGCCAGAGTCGTCTCGTGCAAGTACACCTGCACTCGCTTCTGCTCTTCTTGTAGCCATTGCTCTGCCTGAAGCACAACACAACAAACATAACATCAACCTCATTGCTCTGCCTGAAGCACAACACAGCAAACATAACATCAACCTCATTGCTCTGCCTGAAGCACAACACAACAAACACAACATCAACCTCATTGCTCTGCCTGAAGCACATCACAACACAACATCAACCTCATTGCTCTGCCTGAAGCACATCACAACACAACATCAACCTCATTGCTCTGCCTGAAGCACATCACAACACAACATCAACCTCATTGCTCTGCCTGAAGCACATCACAACACAACATCAACCTCATTGCTCTGCCTGAAGCACATCACAACACAACACATCAGCCTCAACACGGTCCAAAACACACCCGCTCAGTCCCGCCTCAAATACCGTAACAGTTATAATACGGGACACTCTCCCCAAATCTTGGCGACAATCAACAGAGTGCCCTAGTGGTGCGGAGTACAAACAAATAATCACAGTTTGCTTCAGCTGAAGGCCATCTCACATTGCATCACCTCAGAGTGGTAATTCTGTCACGGGAAAAGATTTGTAAACAACCCGAAAGTGCCTGCCATAACTCGTAATTGAGAACTTACAATAGTTATCTCCTTGTTAGTGAGACAATTCAGATCCCGAAAATGGGTCGGTGGCCTTAGCCTACAAACTTGTCGTGGACAAAGCTACCTTTTGCAGCAAAGGTCCCACAGAATCGACTCCGCTCGTTACACCTGATCTGGATGACAAAACATGGATTTACCCCATTGCTTACGCGATTTAGTTGCCAATAATTATGCTTTTAGCCTGAGATAACGTGTGAATAATATGAATTTATCTGTTCTTGCGTGGTTGACATGACACATGTCAATTTTTGAACAAATTGTGATCCAGCCACCTTGATAGCTCGATGTCTTTTGTATTTAGATGGCAGGTAGATATGTGTTTGCACTCCGCCCCGCTAGGTTGTGCTGAAGATTGTCGCCATGAAGTCCAATGTTAGTGTCCCGTGTTGATAACTGTTAAGGTATTTAGTAACGCCATTCCACGCACCTTCTTCATGTACTCCGTGACGGGATTCTGTCGCAGGAACTCCGTGCTCTCCCGCGTGTAGAACCGCTCCGTGTCCTCCAGGAAGACGTTCTCAAACGAGTCCTTGTACACCGACAGGTTCTGTCCCTTGGCGGCGGCATCGTCCTCGTTCAGTCCCAGCTCCACGTAGCAGTTGATCACTCCCGAGACCAGTCTGGTGTTGATGACATCGCTCAGCCGCTCCTTCTCGATCAGCTTCAGCACGGCCGAAGTCACCTGTCGGGCAAAGGGTTATGTGAGCACAAGTACAGTGCTTTGGGTTTATTAGAAATGGCCTTGCAAAACCTAGCAGCAAGGGAGCCACAAAAAAATAGAGTTTGGGGATTCACTAATCCCCGAGCAGGGCTTGGTACAGAGAGGGCTCGTAGGTACCTGCTTGTTGAGCATCTTGAAGAGGTTGTCCCTCCACGTGACCAGTGCCAGCTGGTAGATCTCGAAGATGCCTTTGCGGCCCTCCCCGCACTCTCTCTTACCCGCCCCATTCCCTAATCCCCGAGCAGGGCTTGGTACAGAGAGGGCTCGTAGGTACCTGCTTGTTGAGCATCTTGAAGAGGTTGTCCCTCCACGTGACCAGTGCCAGCTGGTAGATCTCGAAGATGCCTTTGCGGCCCTCCTCGCACTCTCTCCGCACCCAGTGGCGGTTGAGGTAGGCGCAGACTCCGTTCAGCACTTTGCTGCTGAACTGGTACTCCTCCCACTGCCGCGTGTAGAACGTGAGCACTGCCACATCCATCAGGTCTGCCCCGTCCTGGAACACTTGAGGCTCTCAGCAACTCCCTCAGCCTCTCGTAGACCCACGAGATGAGCTCTTGTCACTGGCTTACCTTGAGCAGGTTGACCAAGTAGGCTCTCAGGAATTCTCTCAGCCTCTTGTAGAGCTCCAGACCCACGAGATGAGCGCCTCCACTGGTCACTTGGCCCCGCTTGGCCTTGGTTGCGGGCGCCGAGCGATTGTTTGTCTGGTGTACGCTCGTGCAGTAATTGTAGACGTGGCTGGCCAGGCAGTCAAGGAAATCGTGGCGTAGACATCACAGCACGCATAATATCTCTATGGGATGCAAGGCAGCCCTGTTCTTTGTCAATCATCTATTGCACACTGGGAATTAAGCATAAGTATTTTAACAGATAACTACACATAACTACGTGCAATCACGCAAGGGAGATACATTACAGCTGTATTAAACTCTTGATACCTACTTCCAATACCTACTTGGCTCTAGTTTCCTAACAAAACCATTTCAAGCCAGGTCCAAACTGAGCTGTAAAACTATTAAAACCCTTTACTTTAGTAAAGTAACTAGAGCAGATAGCAAAATGCTGGTAAAACTGTTCATCTTCCTTGCGCATTCATTTTCCAGTTTGGAATGGTTTTTTTCTGAAAGCTAGTGCTGAACTTGGAGGAGAGAAGACCCGAGTCTAAAAATTGCAAACCATAGGTACGTGTTATCTAGTCAAGGCAAAATCATGCCAACTGACTCGAAGACTTTTGCGATTAGGTGATGAGCCAAGCATATTTGGTACAGCTCATTTCAGTACTTGTAATGTAGGTCCATAGATGAGTTGGTTGAGTTTGTTCTCTCTAACCGTTGTTGATAACAAATCAAGACCAAAAAGTAAATTACCCATTATCTAGGTTACAAAGGTGACAAACAGGGCCTCACCCAAAAAAAGTAGTAGGTAGGTAGGTACCTACCTAATATAAGTTTGCTTAGCACATTGGAAAGCTACAAGGCAAATATCTAAGTGAATGAATGCATTTTATCAAGCACTCAGGAGTCTGCTGCTTGTTTGTAGAAGTAAGGATACGTATATAGCTCCATGTAACGTGGCTTGGACATGCACTGTCGGTTGTAGACTTGCTCAATTCCGCCACGCAAGTCTCCCCAGATCTGATCGAGGTCGATCTGCTTGAGTCCGGGCGGATTCGCCTGTCCACGATGTCCCGACATCTCGGCTGGAAAAGAGAGAGAGTCGTCAGTTCGATTTTGATCAGGCAAGCGGGAGATGGCGGGCGCAACTCCTAACCAGGCAAGACCCCCTGCGCTCCAGCACCAACAGGAACAGCCCAAAGTACACAAAGGCACACATTTAGATGTATTGATCACCTTTATGACGGGTAATGTTGCGTAAGTTTGATTGGAACAAAGCGATTCTACCTTATCTGTGAAGCCAGAAGCGTGTCGAAAAGAAAGCTTTTGTGAAAAGGAAACTTACCTGGATTGTTCAATGCCACAGAAATGCACTAGTTGTCCTAGCACGAGGCGATGTAAATTAGGTACATCTTACTACGTAAATAATATCATAACATAGTCTAGACGTTCGATTCAGTAGCAAATGATGGAAAAACAAAATTTTTGTTTTAATGAAGAATTTCTGCAATTTAGTTGATAGGTTGAGAGCGTACGGAAATCCACTAAGCTATGACAGTCAGCCAGTAGGGCCAACCTGACAAAGATTTTTTGTCAATATCATTGATGATTTATTAGAATATCAAAACCTAGTTTGATCAAATATAATTAAAATTACGAGTTTTTAAATATTTAAAGAGTTTTAGTGCAATAAAAATGTCTACTTTAAAGCAATTTCCTACTCCGGGCAAGTTTGACATGCGCCGTACGTTAGTGCGCATCACGGCGGCACTGGGCAGGATTCACAAAGCGAAGTGTTTCGTGCGAAGTAGCAGCCATTAAGTGTCAAGAGCACTTTGTACTCACTTTTCTCCACGAAACTCAGTGAATACCATTCAATATTATGGCTGATAAGAAAGGTAAAGACGGGGTTCATTATTATGTAAAATAGTAGACAATTCTGACAGATTTTGCGGGCTTAAAAGAGATGTGATTTTTTTACATGTTTGGGTGGGGGTAGAATATGCCTAAGCTTTGTACAAGGGAAAAGAGTTGTCAAAGTTGATTCGTTAGACATCTATCAGCATTTCGTTCAATATAATAGTAATCTGTGTGTTTATTTTGCTTATTACAGTTTAGGGCATATATCTGTGCTTTCTCGGCTCCATACATGAAGATTTCTAGTATGTTCCTGGAGATAATCAATACTTTCCCAACTCTTGAAAATACAAAATGGCCCCTAGCTGTCAAATCGTTGATTGTTAACAACTGGGTAAAAAAAACTTAAATCTGATGAAATTGAAATATAAATTCTGGCAGTCACCCATGCTAGGTACCATGATGGTGGTAATTTTTGTTGTACCGTATATGTTTGTTTCCAGAACGCTACCACCTAGCCTAAAAGCGGAAAGCTATTACGAGGCTCTCGCATACGGGGTGTTTTTAAAAAGTCGCGGGTAAATTTGTTCTGATATTTCCTTACAGCTTTCCTGTTGTGGATGTTTGGGGATTCTCGTAAACTGGTTGGCCTGTTCCTATAGATCAAGCAGACAGACACAAAACGTATTCTCATAAACAATAATCCTCTACGTTGATGTGTTTTTTATTATTATTATATTATTATTATATTTATTATTATTATTCCGAACAATGGCTGGCCTGCTTGACTTACATTAATCTATAAAATTACATTACTACTACCTCTCTTCTTCGTTACTAGCGGATGCGAAACTATCTGAATATCCTAGCCTCTAGCTGCGCACCTGTTGTTCTCGTTTGCTTCTTTCCCCGTTGAGATTTGGGTCCGAATTTTTGCAATTGCACGCCGACTAATGCTTGCCGTAGCCGCCTACGTTTCCAAACCAATCGGATCAGAGCGTTGGGAACGGAGGCTTGCCATTGGCCGGCCGCCAACATAGCCGTAGGGACACCTGCATGATGCCCGCCACGCATGTCCACTGCCCGCCAAAGACTTCACACACTGCCCGCCAAATATCTACTAAGTGCCCGCCAATTAGTAACCAAATGTCTGCCAATTATCTAATTAATGTCTCTGGCAAATGCCAATCTTTCTTGCCAAAGGTGGAAGGACAATATTACAAGTTTCTCTAAGGAATTAACTGCTTAACTTAGCAGAAAATCCTTGGCTGTCAATTTCTTGCAAAAGAATGTGATTCTCATCATGTCCGACATTAATTATGATGTGTTTTAAATTAGCCAAAATATGTAGATTCTGTCCTGGCCCTTGGATGTAACGTCAAGTAGTCTCCAGGTACGGGACACACCTGCCTTTCTACATCCACCTAGCAATGAGCTGACCGAATGAAGCAATCCCTACGTACCGGCTATTCTCTTCATGGTGAATAAAGGCCCATCCACCCTGGTCTGTATCCTCTCAGTCCACTAGCCAATCTTGAGTCCAGCCAGCAACATAGGACAGGGCTGCTGTGCCCATCCACCCTGGTCTGTATCCTCTCAGTCCACTAGCCAATCTTGAGTCCAGCCAGCAACATGGGACAGGGCTGCTGTGCCCATCCACCCTGGTCTGTATCCTCTCAGTCCACTAGCCTATCTTGAGTCCAGCCAGCAACATGGGACAGGGCTGCTGTGCCCATCCACCCTGGTCTGTATCCTCTCAGTCCACTAGCCAATCTTGAGTCCAGCCAGCAACATGGGACAGGGCTGCTGTGCCCATCCACCCTGGTCTGTATCCTCTCAGTCCACTAGCCAATCTTGAGTCCAGCCAGCAACATGGGACAGGGCTGCTGTGCCCATCCACCCTGGTCTGTATCCTCTCAGTCCACTAGCCTATCTTGAGTCCAGCCAGCAACATGGGACAGGGCTGCTGTGCCCATCCACCCTGGTCTGTATCCTCTCAGTCCACTAGCCTATCTTGAGTCCAGCCAGCAACATAGGACAGGGCTGCTGTGCCCATCCACCCTGGTCTGTATCCTCTCAGTCCACTAGCCAATCTTGAGTCCAGCCAGCAACATGGGACAGGGCTGCTGTGCCCATCCACCCTGGTCTGTATCCTCTCAGTCCACTAGCCTATCTTGAGTCCAGCCAGCAACATGGGACAGGGCTGCTGTGCCCATCCACCCTGGTCTGTATCCTCTCAGTCCACTAGCCTATCTTGAGTCCAGCCAGCAACATGGGACAGGGCTGCTGTGCCCATCCACCCTGGTCTGTATCCTCTCAGTCCACTAGCCAATCTTGAGTCCAGCCAGCAACATGGGACAGGGCTGCTGTGCCCATCCACCCTGGTCTGTATCCTCTCAGTCCACTAGCCTATCTTGAGTCCAGCCAGCAACATGGGACAGGGCTGCTGTGCCCATCCACCCTGGTCTGTATCCTCTCAGTCCACTAGCCTATCTTGAGTCCAGCCAGCAACATAGGACAGGGCTGCTGTGCCCATCCACCCTGGTCTGTATCCTCTCAGTCCACTAGCCAATCTTGAGTCCAGCCAGCAACATGGGACAGGGCTGCTGTGCCCATCCACCCTGGTCTGTATCCTCTCAGTCCACTAGCCTATCTTGAGTCCAGCCAGCAACATGGGACAGGGCTGCTGTGCCCATCCACCCTGGTCTGTATCCTCTCAGTCCACTAGCCTATCTTGAGTCCAGCCAGCAACATAGGACAGGGCTGCTGTGCCCATCCACCCTGGTCTGTATCCTCTCAGTCCACTAGCCTATCTTGAGTCCAGCCAGCAACATGGGACAGGGCTGCTGTGCCCATCCACCCTGGTCTGTATCCTCTCAGTCCACTAGCCTATCTTGAGTCCAGCCAGCAACATGGGACAGGGCTGCTGTGCCCATCCACCCTGGTCTGTATCCTCTCAGTCCTCTAGCCAATCTTGAGTCCAGCCAGCAACATGGGACAGGACAGCATAGGATAGGACCCGGCAAAGGCCTTGTGTGGAGTCTGGTGATATCGAAGCACCGCATGTTCTACGCTAGTGTACAAAGCATGCGTCGGGATCCCAGTCCTCGGGACTTCAAAGTCGGGACAAAGTCTCCGTCCCGTTCACATGGCGATCGAGTTTCATGGCGGCATCTTTGACGTAGGCACCCCAATGTAACCGTCGGGGGAACGCAAGAACGTGAAGATAGAAGCCTATCACAGTCAATCTTGATAGCTGTGATTGCCCGGTTCAATCAACGAAGCCGTGATGGGTGTTATCAAAGATGCCGTGATGGGTGTTATCAAAGATGCCGTGAAGGATTGAATGGAGATCGATCGCCATGTAAAACGTGCCTTCTGCGTGGGACACGGGACGTCCAATCGCGAGGCGTGGGGTTCGGTGCGGGCGGCATTTCGTGACTTCCACCTCGGTGGCGAACGCGATGCCGTCGTTTTGCCAGGCGCTTGGAAATCTCGGGGCGAGCGGCGGAAAACAGGTTGGCGCGATCTCGCAGCTCGAACGCGTGCGGCGGGAATCGACGGCAGCTTGTTTTCCGTCGACGTCCGTCGCGGGATTGCTGCCGGAAAGTGGTCGGCTCTTGTTACGCGACTTGTCACGGCTTTGCGGTTCGTGCTCCGAGGTGGGCGTGAAGTGTCGCCTCGTCCTTGCGACTCCAGTGGACAAGGACGGGGACAAAGTCCGAGGTTGGGATCGCAGACTCGGTTCCATCGGCGGCCGGTTTCGTCGCCGCGACAAGCGAGCAGCAGACGGTCGAAGCTCACTGCACACGAGATGACAATGCCTCGGTCTCGGGAAGGCAGTGGCTCGGTCTTTGCTTATCAACAGGTAGTTTCACACGGGATTGACACAGCAGTTTGCTATAAGTATTTTTGTTGCGGCATCGAAGATTGGGTGAAATGAAATCAGTATCAGGTTTGGGTTCGATGCCAAAGCTGCAGTCGTGACTCAGACCGCCTCGGTGTGCAGTGGTCCAGTGCCAGCGTGATCTGTCCGAGTCGACTGTCTGCTGTTTGCGGAATGCAGCCGGCCAATCGGCTTCGAGGTGACCGTGACCCAGTTCCGCGTCTGTCGACGGAGACCCTGGTGGCGGGGAGGGGAACCCGATCGATCGCGCGGCAAACCGGAGCCGTCGTTTGCCGCGCGATTGGTCGACTCGGGGTCGGAGATGTCCGCGCTAACGTTTGCATGTCGAACGAGACGTTGCACGGCGCGATACCCCGCGTTTCGGAAAGCCAACGGCGGGAACGAGACTTGAGAATCGCGAAGTGGGAACTTGGGGAACTTGGGGCCGGGTAGGGTCACAGTGTGTTGCCAGTGAGGAGGATGGGAAGGAGAATGTAGACTGGGGCAAATGGGGAACGTAGGGGGACCGCTAGGTGCGTGGGGACGCCAGTGTTTTCACGTCTTTAGACATGGGGGGACCGCTAGGTGCGTGGGGACGCCAGTGTTTTCACGTCTTTAGACATGGGGGGACCGCTAGGTGCGTGGGGACGCCAGTGTTTTCACGTCTTTAGACATGGGGGGACAGCTAGGTGCGTGGGGACGCCAGTGTTTTCACGTCTTTAGACATGGGGGGACCGCTAGGTGCGTGGGGACGCCAGTGTTTTCACGTCTTTAGACATGGGGGGACCGCTAGGTGCGTGGGGACGCCAGTGTTTTCACGTCTTTAGACATGGGGGGACCGCTAGGTGCGTGGGGACGCCAGTGTTTTCACGTCTTTAGACATGGGGGGACCGCTAGGTGCGTGGGGACGCCAGTGTTTTCACGTCTTTAGACATGGGGGGACCGCTAGGTGCGTGGGGACGCCAGTGTTTTCACGTCTTTAGACATGGGGGGACCGCTGGGTGCGTGGGGACGCCAGTGTTTTCACGTCTTTAGACATGGGGGGACCGCTGGGTGCGTGGGGACGCCAGTGTTTTCACGTCTTTAGACATGGGGGGACCGCTAGGTGCGTGGGGACGCCAGTGTTTTCACGTCTTTAGACATGGGGGGACCGCCAGGTGCGTGGGGACGCCAGTGTTTTCACGTCTTTAGACATGGGGGGACCGCTGGGTGCGTGGGGACGCCAGTGTTTTCACGTCTTTAGACATGGGGGGACCGCTGGGTGCGTGGGGACGCCAGTGTTTTCACGTCTTTAGACATGGGGGGACCGCCAGGTGCGTGGGGACGCCAGTGTTTTCACGTCTTTAGACATGGGGGGACCGCCAGGTGCGTGGGGACGCCAGTGTTTTCACGTCTTTAGACATGGGGGGACCGCTAGGTGCGTGGGGACGCCAGTGTTTTCACGTCTTTAGACATGGGGGGACCGCTAGGTGCGTGGGGACGCCAGTGTTTTCACGTCTTTAGACATGGGGGGACCGCTAGGTGCGTGGGGACGCCAGTGTTTTCACGTCTTTAGACATGGGGGGACCGCTAGGTGCGTGGGGACGCCAGTGTTTTCACGTCTTTAGACATAGGGGGACAGCTAGGTGCGTGGGGACGCCAGTGTTTTCACGTCTTTAGACATGGGGGGACCGCTAGGTGCGTGGGGACGCCAGTGTTTTCACGTCTTTAGACATGGGGGGACCGCTAGGTGCGTGGGGACGCCAGTGTTTTCACGTCTTTAGACATGGGGGGACCGCTAGGTGCGTGGGGACGCCAGTGTTTTCACGTCTTTAGACATAGGGGGACAGCTAGGTGCGTGGGGACGCCAGTGTTTTCACGTCTTTAGACATGGGGGGACCGCTAGGTGCGTGGGGACGCCAGTGTTTTCACGTCTTTAGACATGGGGGGACCGCCAGGTGCGTGGGGACGCCAGTGTTTTCACGTCTTTAGACATGGGGGGACCGCTAGGTGCGTGGGGACGCCAGTGTTTTCACGTCTTTAGACATAGGGGGACAGCTAGGTGCGTGGGGACGCCAGTGTTTTCACGTCTTTAGACATGGGGGGACCGCTAGGTGCGTGGGGACGCCAGTGTTTTCACGTCTTTAGACATAGGGGGACAGCTAGGTGCGTGGGGACGCCAGTGTTTTCACGTCTTTAGACATAGGGGGACAGCTAGGTGCGTGGGGACGCCAGTGTTTTCACGTCTTTAGACATGGGGGGACCGCTAGGTGCGTGGGGACGCCAGTGTTTTCACGTCTTTAGACATAGGGGGACAGCTAGGTGCGTGGGGACGCCAGTGTTTTCACGTCTTTAGACATAGGGGGACAGCTAGGTGCGTGGGGACGCCAGTGTTTTCACGTCTTTAGACATGGGGGGACCGCCAGGTGCGTGGGGACGCCAGTGTTTTCACGTCTTTAGACATGGGGGGACAGCTAGGTGCGTGGGGACGCCAGTGTTTTCACGTCTTTAGACATGGGGGGACCGCCAGGTGCGTGGGGACGCCAGTGTTTTCACGTCTTTAGACATGGGGGGACCGCTAGGTGCGTGGGGACGCCAGTGTTTTCACGTCTTTAGACATGGGGGGACAGCTAGGTGCGTGGGGACGCCAGTGTTTTCACGTCTTTAGACATGGGGGGACCGCCAGGTGCGTGGGGACGCCAGTGTTTTCACGTCTTTAGACATGGGGGGACCGCCAGGTTTGTGGGAAAGTAAAGTCGGTCGTCGACAAAGTCCCCCGTTGGCTTGGCTCGCTCCGAAACGTCGGGAACGACATCTCGATGCATGCGTTTGGTCTCCGTGGGCAACCGCATGGCATGTCGTATCGTTTGTTCGCTGCTTAGGTACCTCCTTGGTTACCCGGGCGACCGGGTGCTAGGCAACCTTGTGTACAGATCGACGTAGCAAGCGTGTGTGTGGTTTGGTGTGGCCCGCCCGTTGTTGCCTTAGCGATAGGTTTGCCGGGCCGGGCTAGCTGTCTCTGTCCCTCGGTACCCGTTATATCTCTGTTCCCATTGGTCGTTATCGTTTGGCCATCGGCGAATCGCATGCGCGGCGGCCCTCGACGAACGGCGCCGAGCCTCGCCGCGCCCAGCCGAGTCACGGGACGCAATCGCAGCCGCTAGCCTCGAACGGGGTGTTTGTCTCGGCCCTGGGACAGGCCTCCTTGGAGGACAAGGACAGGAGGGGACCCAATCTAGCCTGAGACAGGCCTCCTTGTGTCTACTGCCTTGGACAAGGACAGGAGGGGACCCAATCTAGCCTGAGACAGGCCTCCTTGTGTCTACTGCCTTGGAGAAGGACAGGAGGGGACCCAATCTAGCCTGAGACAGGCCTCCTTGTGTCTACTGCCTTGGAGAAGGACAGGAGGGGACCCAATCTAGCGCGAGACAGGCCTCCTTGTGTCTACTGCCTTGGAGAAGGACAGGAGGGGACCCAATCTAGCGCGAGACAGGCCTCCTTGTGTCTACTGCCTTGGAGAAGGACAGGAGGGGACCCAATCTAGCGCGAGACAGGCCTCCTTGTGTCTACTGCCTTGGAGAAGGACAGGAGGGGACCCAATCTAGCCTGAGACAGGCCTCCTTGTGTCTACTGCCTTGGAGAAGGACAGGAGGGGACCCAATCTAGCGCGAGACAGGCCTCCTTGTGTCTACTGCCTTGGAGAAGGACAGGAGGGGACCCAATCTAGCCTGAGACAGGCCTCCTTGTGTCTACTGCCTTGGAGAAGGACAGGAGGGGACCCAATCTAGCCTGAGACAGGCCTCCTTGTGTCTACTGCCTTGGAGAAGGACAGGAGGGGACCCAATCTAGCGCGAGACTGAGTGTCAACGCTGGCAGCTTCGGCGAGGGTCAGTGCTGGAGGTTGTAGCTTCGGGTTGTAGCGTCAGGTTGTAGCATCGGGTTGTAGCTTCGGGTTGTAGCGTCAGGTTGTAGCATCGGGTTGTAGCTTCGGGTTGTAGCGTCAGGTTGTAGCGTCAGGTTGTAGCGGGTGAAAGTGGGCTGAGAGATGCGATGCGAGGGGGCCGGCGATTGCGTGCTGCTGGCTGCGGCTGGGTCGGGGGGAGGGCCGGCGGGGGCGTGGGGGCGGAAGGGGCGGGGGTGGACGCCGCTGACCGAGTCTGGTGTTGCAGCTTACCCCGTCGGCGGCCAGCCGCCCACCGGATATGTGCCCGCTCCTCCGCAGTCTGCCTATCCAGGTACGTAACATGTCCCTTGACTTGGGTCGATATCATCTAGGTACCTATGTAACTCCGCCTGCCAGAAAAATACTAGGGCTTCGCGAAAGCAATTTGTGTTGCGTTGAAGATGAGCGTAGGGATATCATCTAGGTACGTCACACGTCCCTGTACTTTGGTTAATATCATCATAATATCATCTAAGTTGTAGACTTTGGTTCACTCATTTCATTGTATGAAATGAAATGTATGCAATTCATCATGTCTAGGTGCATGCCCTTGCGCAGTTACTGTTATTTTGCTCTTGGTACAAGCATTGATGATTGTCAATTGATAAAAGCCATCCGACGAGTCACAATCTGAAATCGGAAATCAAATGTAAGGTTTTTGATATGCATTCCTCGCATTTACGTTCACATTCTTTAAACTGTCTGCGCGGAACCAGATGCCTTTGTCTGGGTATGTCATCTTTAAACTGTCTGCATTAAACTTGCATTGCAAGAGAAATTGCCGTCTCCAGAACCCAAAACGTTTCCGTGTCCAAAGCAACGTTTCCGTCTCGAGACGGCAAGTCTCTGTGGTCTACTTTGGAAATTGCGATCCCTGCTTCCTCTGTCCATTGCTTGGCACGCCCCTTAGCACCTTGTCCAGGAGCATAGTAGGTACCTAGTAGGTTATGTTAGGTTAATTTGGCAATTTGAAGTTAGGTTCGGTCCAATTTAGGCGATGTTGAATTCCAAGAAAACTTGCAGCTGAGTTGTCACCTGTATTTTTATTTCGATATGAGTAATTGAAGAACTCTGATTGGTAAATTTCAATTTGTCTCCCCTTCAATTACCTCTTTTGAAATCTCCTTTTGAGCATTCGGATAATCGGGGTAGTATATTTGGTGGTTTTGCACGGAGAATAAAATCTCCGTTTTCGCCAAAACCTCCATTTCGAAATCCCTTAGTGAATCCGGGCGCAGAAGATTCTCGAGTAGGTGCCTAGCTGTATTGAAACGTACCCGACATTGAAGCTTGCACTCGTCAATTGGACAACGCACTCCCAGATTTGTACACTTCCCGCCCAACTCCTGTGTCGGCAATCCCAACATTTGAACCTGTACAAGTTAGCAGCTGCAAGAGTCCAGCGCTGACGTTGCTAAAACGTGCAGGCAGACAGTCATGCAAGTTTCGAAACACAACTATTTCAAACTGGGATTCGAATGCTAAATCAAAAGTCTCACTGGAAAAAGTAAAAAGTCTCACAGGGAAACCAGTGAGACTTTTGACTTTGGCATTCAAATCCCAGTTTGAAATAGTTGTGTTTGAACACTAGTGCCAAAGATAGGATATAGTAGACACGAGTCAAATAGTGATGCCAGTCCAAGACCCAATCTGTGTGTGAGCCAACCTGGTGCCAAGACGAGTGTGTGAATGCGTCGTGTTGTTGGGCAGGAGCAGCGGCCTACGGCGTGTTCCCCTCGCAAGCGCCACTCTACGCCCCCCCTCCGAGCTATGAGCAGACTTTGCCTCAAGCGCAAGCGCAGGCGGCGGCCAACCAGCAGATGTACGCCCAGATGTACGCCCAGGCCGCGCAGGCGCAAGCGCAGGCCGCTCAGGCTCAGGTGAGCACCACCTAGACCCATATAGACCCATCTAGACCCACCTAGCCCCACCTAGACCCACCTAGTCCCACCTAGACCCATCTAGACCCACCTAGACCCATCCAGACCCACCTAGACCCATCCAGACCCACCTAGACCCACGGGCACCTGCAACAGTAGCCCTCTGTAAACTCACTGGGGGGACAGGGTCAATGTTAATTCCCATTTAAATACAAGTGCCAGTGTCTTGTCCATCAATGAGATAACGTGTATTGCACTCCATACCAACCATAATATATCAACTCCATATCAACTTTGTGATTTCAAAACGACTCGTTTTCAATATCGTTGCCTACGGTTTAACACGGGTGCAGTGATTTGAAATCGAGTGATTTCGAGCCGAAATCGAATGACAAAAAATAACATGATTGCTCCCCAGGTAGATGGGAATGCCTAATGGTTGTTTGTTTGCAGGCACAAGGTTACCCAGGCAACTACCTAGGCTACCCGGGCTACATGCCGGCGGCCTACTACCCTTCGCTGGCGTACACCTACCCCGGACTGCAGCAGGCTCAGATGAGGCAGACCATCATGGTGCCGGTGAGTTGACCCCCGTCCACCTTGCTCTGAGTTGGTTCCAGCCCCTGAGAGTCTCAGACCCGGCTTTTCCGTGGTTCGTTAAATGGCCAACGGTCTGTTAACTTGTTATTTGCTTAGCAACGTCCAATCAGAGCCCTTAATTTTCTTGCTAACGGACCGTTAAATCTTAACGGGCCACTGAAAAAACGGCACTTAGACTTGATTGCTAGACGCTGTACTCGGCTTATAACATGGTGTCTGTGTTCATCACCAGTGTTTCCTTGTTGCCTATTTCATTGCTAGCCCCTATGTTTCCTCGTTGCCTATTTCATTGCTAGCCCCTATGTTTCCTTGTTGCCTATTTCATTGCTAGCCCCTATGTTTCCTCGTTGCCTATTTCATTGCTAGCCCCTATGTTTCCTCGTTGCCTATTTCATTGCTAGCCCCTATGTTTCCTCGTTGCCTATTTCATTGCTAGCCCCTATGTTTCCTTGTTGCCTATTTCATTGCTAGCCCCTATGTTTCCTCGTTGCCTATTTCATTGCTAGCCCCTATGTTTCCTCGTTGCCTATTTCATTGCTAGCCCCTATGTTTCCTTGTTGCCTATTTCATTGCTAGCCCCTATGTTTCCTTGTTGCCTATTTCATTGCTAGCCCCTATGTTTCCTCGTTGCCTATTTCATTGCTAGCCCCTATGTTTCCTCGTTGCCTATTTCATTGCTAGCCCCTATGTTTCCTTGTTGCCTATTTCATTGCTAGCCCCTATGTTTCCTTGTTGCCTATTTCATTGCTAGCCCCTATGTTTCCTTGTTGCCTATTTCATTGCTAGCCCCTATGTTTCCTTGTTGCCTATTTCATTGCTAGCCCCTATGTTTCCTTGTTGCCTATTTCATTGCTAGCCCCTATGTTTCCTTGTTGCCTATTTCATTGCTAGCCCCTATGTTTCCTTGTTGCCTATTTCATTGCTAGCCCCTATGTTTCCTCGTTGCCTATTTCATTGCTAGCCCCTATGTTTCCTTGTTGCCTATTTCATTGCTAGCCCCTATGTTTCCTTGTTGCCTATTTCATTGCTAGCCCCTATGTTTCCTTGTTGCCTATTTCATTGCTAGCCCTGGTGTTCCCAGTGTCTAGAATAAAAGGTTCCACTGGACTTAGCATTCAATGTCGGCTGGTTCTAAAATCATACTAAAAGCAAGTGCTAAGTCTAGGACTCATATTGCCAAGTGTTCAAGCTGTGGGTTCTAAAGTCTGTTTTACACGGTTTACACGGTTTACACTGTCGTTGATCATAATATCTTTTACGTACCCCAATGTCATCAATGTAATGCAAAGAAAACAAGCAGGAGCTCTGCTGCCGCCACCAATGATGACCTTGTGCCAATGATGACCTTGTGCTGATGACCCTGTGCTGATTACCTTGTGCCGATGATGACCTTGTGCCAATGATGACCTTGTGCTGATGACCCTGTGCTGATGACCTTGTGCCGATGATGACCTTGTGCCAATGATGACCCGTGCTGATGATGACCCTGTGCCGATGATGACCCTGTGCCGATGATGACCCTGTGCCGATGATGACCCTGTGCCGATGATGACCTTGTGCCGATGATGACCCTGTGCCAATGATGACCCTGTGCCGATGATGACCCTGTGCCGATGACGACCCTGTGCCGATGACGACCCTGTGCCGATGACGACCCTGTGCCGATGATGACCCTGTGCCGATGACGACCCTGTGCCGATGATGACCCTGTGCCGATGACGACCCTGTGCCGATGCTGACCTCGTTGTGTTACAGGGAGGCTTCGACGGCGGCGCCCGCTTCGACGGCATGTCAGCGCCGGGCCTGCCGGCGGCGCCCCCCGGCTAGCCCCTATGTTTCCTCGTTGCCTATTTCATTGCTAGCCCCTATGTTTCCTTGTTGCCTATTTCATTGCTAGCCCCTATGTTTCCTTGTTGCCTATTTCATTGCTAGCCCCTATGTTTCCTTGTTGCCTATTTCATTGCTAGCCCTGGTGTTCCCAGTGTCTAGAATAAAAGGTTCCACTGGACTTAGCATTCAATGTCGGCTGGTTCTAAAATCATACTAAAAGCAAGTGCTAAGTCTAGGACTCATATTGCCAAGTGTTCAAGCTGTGGGTTCTAAAGTCTGTTTTACACGGTTTACACGGTTTACACTGTCGTTGATCATAATATCTTTTACGTACCCCAATGTCATCAATGTAATGCAAAGAAAACAAGCAGGAGCTCTGCTGCCGCCACCAATGATGACCTTGTGCCAATGATGACCTTGTGCTGATGACCCTGTGCTGATGACCTTGTGCCGATGATGACCTTGTGCCAATGATGACCTTGTGCTGATGACCCTGTGCTGATGACCTTGTGCCGATGATGACCTTGTGCCAATGATGACCCGTGCTGATGATGACCCTGTGCCGATGATGACCCTGTGCCGATGATGACCCTGTGCCGATGATGACCCTGTGCCGATGATGACCTTGTGCCGATGATGACCCTGTGCCAATGATGACCCTGTGCCGATGATGACCCTGTGCCGATGACGACCCTGTGCCGATGACGACCCTGTGCCGATGACGACCCTGTGCCGATGATGACCCTGTGCCGATGACGACCCTGTGCCGATGATGACCCTGTGCCGATGACGACCCTGTGCCGATGCTGACCTCGTTGTGTTACAGGGAGGCTTCGACGGCGGCGCCCGCTTCGACGGCATGTCAGCGCCGGGCCTGCCGGCGGCGCCCCCCGGCGTGGCGCCCAACGCCGCGCAGTTGGCGGCCATGGCCGGACACAACGTTGCTCTGTCGCAGAAGAAGGGCGGCTTCCTGACCGGAGCCTCGGACGGCGGCTACACCTTCTGGTAGACCTGCGAGGACGAGGGGGGGGGACGAGGGGACGAGGGGGGGGGGGGGCTGTCTGCGCCATCACACACCGGCAATCATTCGACCGACCGCGGCCAATCAATCCACGAGCCTTGTTGAGTGGCACGTTGTGTCTTTTTTTCAACCGGTCTTCTAAACGTAAAGTCTGGGCCGTCTTTGGAGCCGTCTCGCCACCGTGGGGCCGGACGGAAGCCGGCCGCAAAAGCTCGGCCGATTAGCTTAATCGACTTGGGTTAAGGGTACTGCTTTGGTTGAAAGCAACAGGTTTCGTGTTGGACCGTGCGATTCCCTGAGCGGCAATCGCTCCGTTTCGTTACAATTCCAGGGGGGGGGGATGCCGTGGTCCTTTGTTCTTTCCGGCGACTTCTCGTTCTTGCCGGGTATTGCGTGCAAAGCCGCGCAGGCACGATTTGATGCGGAACCTGATTGGGCGTAATTGCAAAGGCTTTCTCTCGAGCACCTCTCAAAGTGGCCCGGGGTAGGACATCGATACGAGGTCCTCGTGGGCGGTGAGCTTGTCGATTGATTGCCTTCGGTCCCGAAGCACCGACGGTCCTTCACCGACGGCCCTTCGCCGACGGGTCTTCACCGACGGCCCTTCACCGACGGTCCTTCACCGACGGCCCTTCGCCGACGGTCCTTCACCGACGGTCCTTCACCGACGGGTCTTCACCGACGGCCCTTCACCGACGGCCCTTCACCGACGGCCCTTCACCGACGGCCCTTGTTGAAACTTATTATTAATTACTATTATTGTTGCGGCCGCGCCTGGCGACGGTGGTTGCCGGGCGTTGGTCGTCGTGGCCGAGCCGAGACTCGTGAAAATGTGCCGAGAGAAAAGAGTGGACGACGAGTCTGTCCGGGCGCCGGGAGACGGACCGGCTCGGGCGGCCGCCGTTGTTTATTTCCGACGCGACGTAAACAGCGGCGCGGCACCGACCGTTGTAAATACGCGGAGGATGTTATTGTAACGTTGGATCCATGCTAAAAAAAAAAACAACCAATAAAATGACAAAATACTCGCCCGCGCTTTGTCTGTCGCACGGCCGGTCCTTCCCGATTTGGTTCCGCTTGCAGTTTTTGCAGCTTGCGGGCTTCGCTTGCTGAACGTGAAACGTGAGAAAGAACAAATCCTGGGGTCTGGGGAACGCCAACCGCATTCATTTTGATGTGGCGCATTTACCTTGTTTGTGCGGACCCAGGAATTATTTATTTACACAATTTCTGACAAAACATAAATACAATTGTTGATATAGTCAATGTCAATAATTTAAAAATAGTATTCATTCTATGAACTTGGTTTCTTATCGATGGCATTCTAGTGAGTCCTGTGTTTGCTTCCTGGTTTCTGGCTGGCTAGGAGTTCAGTGCTGCAGGAAGAAATGACCTAGTGCAAGTACTGCTTCGGGGATCGATTGGACTTGGTTTTCCATCGGGTTCACTCGGACGGAGTTCGGTCTTCGTGGACCAGTGTACTGAGACATGGTGCTACTCGGGGAGTTCTGGCTACATCGCTTCCTCTCGGGTTACGGGTACATTCTCAAAATGCATTCCGAATTTGCATAGGTGGCTAGGTTCCATGTGTTTTGATCCTTGTGACGAATTGCTTGATTGTTTAGGCTTGACATGGTCATCATAGCCAACTGAAATCGATGACCATTTTCTTGCTATGGGAGAAACAGTGTTCCCACCTTGGAGTTATTAAGCCCGTTTTACACGGTAAAAGATTTTCATCAAATCTATCATGATATCTTTTACGTAGGTACCTAAATATCACCATGTAAATGCAAAAATGTTATGAAAAAAGCATATCACGGTCTATCATGATAGATGTGATAAAAGATTTGATGACATATTTTCAATTAGGCGCGGTTCTATTTCTGTGATAGATGTGATGAAAAATAACCAATCAGCGTTCAGCATCTGAAAGATACTGATTTGATAGATGGTGTACTGTGCCAAGATTGTAAAGCTCATGCTCACGTCTCCAGCATTTCCTCTTCCTTTTCTTTGGTTCACAAACCTTCAAAACCTTCTCTACTACATCTTAAATGGATTAAGTATCAGCAAAAGCCTGAATGTTAGCCAAAACTGCTAAATCCCTCTCAATTTTTAATTTTACACACATATTGACAGTTTTAATTTTGCTCCTTCATTAAAAATTTTCTTAATCCACCGCCTTTTGAATTTCATACAGAAAGACATATAGATGGCAGTGCTTCTGTCACAACCAAGTGTTTTTTATCACATTTTTCCAGGACCGTGTAAATACCATCATACATTTTCGTAAAAGATTTTATAAAAGATATCATTATAGATTTTATAAAAGATGCTATGATAGATTTTATGAAAATCTTTTACCGTGTAAAACGGGCTTTAGACCCATGTGTGCGCTGGACGCTACCAAAGAAGTATGTTGCTTTGGAAGCAAGCCGGCCAGGCTCGTGATTCAGCTCTCGCTGCAGTGTACCCATGTGAGGTAACGTATGTACGTGCTGTGATATCATAGGTAAGTACCGTACTTACTGTGGGTAGGTCACAGGACAGTGCATGATTATTTACTTATTGTTCATCAGTGGCATCATGAAAAGGGATTCAGGTTGGTAGGTCATATTTCATTTGAATACAACATATTTTAATTCTCCAAATTCCCTTCCAAATTATTTGAAGGAAACTACTGGCATCAATGAATTCAAACCTTTTGGAAAATCAAACTTATGGATGCAGCTGAGTTTTTTGTGAACGTGCAGTCGACTAGTGCTATGATTAAAACTAGGAAATTCAATGTAAAAAAACAAAGCCTAAAAATCAATGCCTAAAACAAAGAAACACATCGTCAGGTTAATTAACTGATTTCCGACGATGATTAGAGAGTTGAGGAAAAGGTTGAGATTACCGACGATGATTAGAGAGTTGAGGAAAAGGTTGAGATCGCTTTATCAGCTGAGCTGATTACGAAACAGAACCTAGGGTTTATGAGTGGGTACCTTTGCACTTGCAGTGCAAAATATGCGATGTCCTCGATGCATGGATTGAGTGTTTTGCTCAGCTAGTTGACCGATTTTTCGCCGATTTTGATTGCAAATCGCCGTAACTTGGCCTTTCAGACATTAACCAAAGTGTTTTTTTCCTCGTAGAGCACGTTTCTGGCCGAAAGGTAACAGCAATTGCGTGGAATCAGTATATTTGTAAAGTGTCCGTCGTCGGATGGTAATTTTGACTGGCGTTCAGGTTGGCGGCTGGCGTTGCGCGACATCTGGCGGCAACAGGCTGAACCTCGCTAGCGAAGCGCCAGTGTGCAGTTTGCTTGATTTCGTCCGGTGTGGTCCGGCAAGTTTTTTGATAATTATAATTATTGGGTTATCATTAGATCGATCAGCTCGAAACTATCTATTCAGTAGTTAACGGTATGCTTAATTGATTTTACGCGTGTTTTTTTGCGGACCGATCGCCTTTTCGATCGGGTAAATTCTTGTCTCTGTTGGCCTATGGGCACTCATTTACCATTGGCAAATTTTCATTGCCAGACAAGAATTTCATTCTATAGCTATTTTAATGGTTTATTTTTGAGATTTCATTGTGTTTCAGATGTATTTACGAAAGTTTAGGTGTTATTAAAGCCGCAGCTGAGTGGTATCGAATAAAGTATGGTTCAAAATCCGAGCTTTTCTATTCCGTTTGCTGTGACGAATTATTAGTTGTGATTTGGTGAGATTTTGATAATTGCGTGTGAAGTGTTCTTGCTTGACGGAACCAAATATTAAGTTCTGAAGAACATTGGCTCATTTCCAACGGTATGTTGATGTATTTGCTTTAGTTGTAAATCATCTTGGCTTAGGTATAGATATACGTCAGACCAGTTCTTACACTATACCTAGGTACCTACTTTTTGAAAACTTTAAGAGATAGGTAGTAGGTACCTATTCTCAAGAGATAATAGAATTATTGGAATAATTCTCACTAGCTAGCTTGCCTTCCTTGAACAATTTAGCAGCCTGGTTGACCATTCCGTTATCTACCTCCATGTATGTATACTCTAAATACATGTGAGTCGTTGTCTCATGTTGTGCCCGTTGTGCTGAGACTTGCAGGACCGTCGACACAGGGAAGGCCGGTCGGACATTGCAGGGGAGCCACCTAGTCTCTCGAGTTTCGTCATTGCTGCCTCCCCTCACTAAAAATTTCACATCGAAACTCATCGCGTTACCAGATCAGTTGCGGTGAGTTTAAACTGGTCGTCACTCGTCAATTCTCTGAATATTTCGAAGAGTTGCGATGAAATCCGATGAAATGCACTCACTTTCTCGGAATGCTGTAGTGCAGGCATGGGCAACCCCCGGCCCTCGAGCCTATTTTGTCCGGCCTGCCGGGTCTTTGACAATTAACATGGAAGTTTGGCCCGGACTGTGTCTGAATAAAAATATTTATAAAGTTTATATAAAACCTAAGTTTTTGGAGGTATCTTTAGGACATTTCTAGTAGTTTTAGGGCTCATGATAATTCTTAAACACCTCACTCTATAGTGAAATTATTTTCACTATTCATTTGCAGAAAGCATTCATTGAGGTAGGTACCTATAGGATATGTATGATTTTGACTTTGTTTAGATGGGAATATTAAACTAATTTAATGTATGTACGTAGCTTTTACCAATTCAGAGTGGATTGTGACTTGTTGATTGCATATATCAGTGATATCTGCAAGTGTCCCGTTCTGTGTTGCTCCGGGACAACCAACACTCGTGGCGATTCATGCTGCAGCTTCCTGTTTCCTAGTGAAGCAGGCGGCTTTGCCTGACAATGATCCCTAATTCCGTTCCTGGAAACCAGGGATCCGAACCGAAATCAATAACGGTTCCGATTCCGGTTCTGGTTCTGATTTTTTAAAATATTGGTTCTGGTTCCGGTTCCGGTTCTGAATTATTTCAAATTACGGTTCTGGTTCGGGTTCTGGTTCCATGATATTTTGAATAATGGTTCTGGTTCTGGTTCCGGTTCTTGAAACAATGAATTCAGGTTCCGATTTCGGTTCCGGTTCCGGTTCTTTAGATAAAAATTTTGGTTCCAATATCAGTTCCAACCAGTGGCGGCTTGGCAATAGTAATTTGGAGCGGGCGCTCCAGTACCTCGAGAGGGGTGGGTGGTGGTGTGCGTGATGATGGGTACATTGGGACTGTGGGGGGATGTTAAGATGGGCATGGGTACATGCATACTATTGTGTTGACTGGCACCCAACATGTCAGCAACAACATTGACGACTTTAATATAGAAAAATGGTATATTAGAGTCTGACCAACAGTCATGCAAACATGATACGTAAAAGTAACCCACAATGCAAAACACAGTGCAATAAAGTTTGGTTCTGTTATCAACTTGCATCCGATTCACATTTCCACATGTGCTCGCATAAAAAATGCAATCTCAGCACTCTAATTATGAATAAAATATCCTCTAATCCACCGGCGTATTACGCAAAATCCCTGGGCCCCCTCGTCCCAAAAAAAAATTGCAGTATGGAAATTAGATAAAGGCCGAAAACATTGCTATTTTCTATTTAAAAAATCATGGTTTGATTCATTCGACTCATTACTGCGAGGCGGGACTGGCTCCTTACGGCCAGAAAGATGCTATCAGACCAAATTTTGCACACTCTTCAAGGCCACACGGTTTAAGTTATCACTCCAATATTCGAGCTTTTCCCAAAACCAAGTGTAACACACACAACCACCCGCCACCCATGTGGGTTGTCTAGCTAGCGAACTGAGTTAGAAGGATACACGCAAACTGTTTTGTTATTGAACCAAGTAGGTATAGCGATGTTCCTAGAAACTTGATGTTACTTCGAACCCAAAAAAACCATCGCCAGTCTTTTTATTATTATGTACACAAATTAGCCTCCCAAAAGTGTTGCCCATTCCGGGATTTGAACCCGGGTCCCCAACTTTCGCGGCTGGTGCTCTAACCGCTGAGCTAAATGGCCATTAAATTTGGGAGAAGTAATTTGCATACAGGGTGAGAATTGAATGTCCCCAGGGGGGTATGGTCCAGAGTCTACGAATACTCATAGTGGCTCTGGTACCGCGTGATGCTATACTGCAACCACATTTTACATTCAACCTCGAGTAACTCCAAATTAACGTTGGATGCGTTGAATTCTCTTTTAATCTTATTTAAATTACGAAAGCTCGTAATTGGCTATTCATTTTATTATTATGTACACAAATTAGCCTCCCAAAAGTGTTGCCCATTCCGGGATTTGAACCCGGGTCCCCAACTTTCGCGGCTGGTGCTCTAACCGCTGAGCTAAATGGCCATTAAATTTGGGAGAAGTAATTTGCATACAGGGTGAGAATTGAATGTCCCCAGGGGGGTATGGTCCAGAGTCTACGAATACTCATAGTGGCTCTGGTACCGCGTGATGCTATACTGCAACCACATTTTACATTCAACCTCGAGTAACTCCAAATTAACGTTGGATGCGTTGAATTCTCTTTTAATCTTATTTAAATTACGAAAGCTCGTAATTGGCTATTCATTTTATTATTATGTACACAAATTAGCCTCCCAAAAGTGTTGCCCATTCCGGGATTTGAACCCGGGTCCCCAACTTTCGCGGCTGGTGCTCTAACCGCTGAGCTAAATGGCCATTAAATTTGGGAGAAGTAATTTGCATACAGGGTGAGAATTGAATGTCCCCAGGGGGGTATGGTCCAGAGTCTACGAATACTCATAGTGGCTCTGGTACCGCGTGATGCTATACTGCAACCACATTTTACATTCAACCTCGAGTAACTCCAAATTAACGTTGGATGCGTTGAATTCTCTTTTAATCTTATTTAAATTACGAAAGCTCGTAATTGGCTATTCATTTTATTATTATGTACACAAATTAGCCTCCCAAAAGTGTTGCCCATTCCGGGATTTGAACCCGGGTCCCCAACTTTCGCGGCTGGTGCTCTAACCGCTGAGCTAAATGGCCATTAAATTTGGGAGAAGTAATTTGCATACAGGGTGAGAATTGAATGTCCCCAGGGGGGTATGGTCCAGAGTCTACGAATACTCATAGTGGCTCTGGTACCGCGTGATGCTATACTGCAACCACATTTTACATTCAACCTCGAGTAACTCCAAATTAACGTTGGATGCGTTGAATTCTCTTTTAATCTTATTTAAATTACGAAAGCTCGTAATTGGCTATTCATTTTATTATTATGTACACAAATTAGCCTCCCAAAAGTGTTGCCCATTCCGGGATTTGAACCCGGGTCCCCAACTTTCGCGGCTGGTGCTCTAACCGCTGAGCTAAATGGCCATTAAATTTGGGAGAAGTAATTTGCATACAGGGTGAGAATTGAATGTCCCCAGGGGGGTATGGTCCAGAGTCTACGAATACTCATAGTGGCTCTGGTACCGCGTGATGCTATACTGCAACCACATTTTACATTCAACCTCGAGTAACTCCAAATTAACGTTGGATGCGTTGAATTCTCTTTTAATCTTATTTAAATTACGAAAGCTCGTAATTGGCTATTCATTTTATTATTATGTACACAAATTAGCCTCCCAAAAGTGTTGCCCATTCCGGGATTTGAACCCGGGTCCCCAACTTTCGCGGCTGGTGCTCTAACCGCTGAGCTAAATGGCCATTAAATTTGGGAGAAGTAATTTGCATACAGGGTGAGAATTGAATGTCCCCAGGGGGGTATGGTCCAGAGTCTACGAATACTCATAGTGGCTCTGGTACCGCGTGATGCTATACTGCAACCACATTTTACATTCAACCTCGAGTAACTCCAAATTAACGTTGGATGCGTTGAATTCTCTTTTAATCTTATTTAAATTACGAAAGCTCGTAATTGGCTATTCATTTTATTATTATGTACACAAATTAGCCTCCCAAAAGTGTTGCCCATTCCGGGATTTGAACCCGGGTCCCCAACTTTCGCGGCTGGTGCTCTAACCGCTGAGCTAAATGGCCATTAAATTTGGGAGAAGTAATTTGCATACAGGGTGAGAATTGAATGTCCCCAGGGGGGTATGCAACACTTTTGGGAGGCTAATTTGTGTACATAATAATAAAATGAATAGCCAATTACGAGCTTTCGTAATTTAAATAAGATTAAAAGAGAATTCAACGCATCCAACGTTAATTTGGAGTTACTCGAGGTTGAATGTAAAATGTGGTTGCAGTATAGCATCACGCGGTACCAGAGCCACTATGAGTATTCGTAGACTCTGGACCATACCCCCCTGGGGACATTCAATTCTCACCCTGTATGCAAATTACTTCTCCCAAATTTAATGGCCATTTAGCTCAGCGGTTAGAGCACCAGCCGCGAAAGTTGGGGACCCGGGTTCAAATCCCGGAATGGGCAACACTTTTGGGAGGCTAATTTGTGTACATAATAATAAAATGAATAGCCAATTACGAGCTTTCGTAATTTAAATAAGATTAAAAGAGAATTCAACGCATCCAACGTTAATTTGGAGTTACTCGAGGTTGAATGTAAAATGTGGTTGCAGTATAGCATCACGCGGTACCAGAGCCACTATGAGTATTCGTAGACTCTGGACCATACCCCCCTGGGGACATTCAATTCTCACCCTGTATGCAAATTACTTCTCCCAAATTTAATGGCCATTTAGCTCAGCGGTTAGAGCACCAGCCGCGAAAGTTGGGGACCCGGGTTCAAATCCCGGAATGGGCAACACTTTTGGGAGGCTAATTTGTGTACATAATAATAAAATGAATAGCCAATTACGAGCTTTCGTAATTTAAATAAGATTAAAAGAGAATTCAACGCATCCAACGTTAATTTGGAGTTACTCGAGGTTGAATGTAAAATGTGGTTGCAGTATAGCATCACGCGGTACCAGAGCCACTATGAGTATTCGTAGACTCTGGACCATACCCCCCTGGGGACATTCAATTCTCACCCTGTATGCAAATTACTTCTCCCAAATTTAATGGCCATTTAGCTCAGCGGTTAGAGCACCAGCCGCGAAAGTTGGGGACCCGGGTTCAAATCCCGGAATGGGCAACACTTTTGGGAGGCTAATTTGTGTACATAATAATAAAATGAATAGCCAATTACGAGCTTTCGTAATTTAAATAAGATTAAAAGAGAATTCAACGCATCCAACGTTAATTTGGAGTTACTCGAGGTTGAATGTAAAATGTGGTTGCAGTATAGCATCACGCGGTACCAGAGCCACTATGAGTATTCGTAGACTCTGGACCATACCCCCCTGGGGACATTCAATTCTCACCCTGTATGCAAATTACTTCTCCCAAATTTAATGGCCATTTAGCTCAGCGGTTAGAGCACCAGCCGCGAAAGTTGGGG
Source organism: Nemoura dubitans (assembly GCA_921293005.1). Classification (NCBI taxonomy): domain Eukaryota; kingdom Metazoa; phylum Arthropoda; class Insecta; order Plecoptera; family Nemouridae; genus Nemoura; species Nemoura dubitans. The sequence continues at coordinate 117,184 of OV121076.1, forward strand.
ACCCGGGTTCAAATCCCGGAATGGGCAACACTTTTGGGAGGCTAATTTGTGTACATAATAATAAAATGAATAGCCAATTACGAGCTTTCGTAATTTAAATAAGATTAAAAGAGAATTCAACGCATCCAACGTTAATTTGGAGTTACTCGAGGTTGAATGTAAAATGTGGTTGCAGTATAGCATCACGCGGTACCAGAGCCACTATGAGTATTCGTAGACTCTGGACCATACCCCCCTGGGGACATTCAATTCTCACCCTGTATGCAAATTACTTCTCCCAAATTTAATGGCCATTTAGCTCAGCGGTTAGAGCACCAGCCGCGAAAGTTGGGGACCCGGGTTCAAATCCCGGAATGGGCAACACTTTTGGGAGGCTAATTTGTGTACATAATAATAAAATGAATAGCCAATTACGAGCTTTCGTAATTTAAATAAGATTAAAAGAGAATTCAACGCATCCAACGTTAATTTGGAGTTACTCGAGGTTGAATGTAAAATGTGGTTGCAGTATAGCATCACGCGGTACCAGAGCCACTATGAGTATTCGTAGACTCTGGACCATACCCCCCTGGGGACATTCAATTCTCACCCTGTATGCAAATTACTTCTCCCAAATTTAATGGCCATTTAGCTCAGCGGTTAGAGCACCAGCCGCGAAAGTTGGGGACCCGGGTTCAAATCCCGGAATGGGCAACACTTTTGGGAGGCTAATTTGTGTACATAATAATAAAATGAATAGCCAATTACGAGCTTTCGTAATTTAAATAAGATTAAAAGACATCGCCAGTCTTATCCGTACTCTCTGTAATTCATTCAAACTGTGCTCGTATTCTGCCAAGTCGGTGCACTCATGAAACTCATTTCAGCAAATTTGATGAGGCAGCTCAGAAAATTTGATTTCGAGTTTTAGGGCAAGCTAGCCCAAAATATTTCCAGTTCATATTCAGTCATCTAGTTGCTTTCGCGGCAGTAAGTCGATTACACACGTCATGCCAATCTCGTTAAAAACGCGTGTGGCAAGAGTTCTACTTGTTCGATTTTGTGACCCGCAGTCGGCTAGCTATTGCTGGCTGTACTTAGGTATTGTATTGATGATGAGTGATGGGTAGCTGCTAGCTATTGCTGGCTGTACTTAGGTATTGTATTGATGATGAGTGATGGGTAGCTGCTAGCTATTGCTGGCTGTACTTAGGTATTGTATTGATGATGAGTGATGGGTAGCTGCTAGCTATTGCTGGCTGTACTTAGGTATTGTATTGATGATGATTGATGGGTAGCTGCTAGCTTTTGCTGGCTGTACTTAGGTATTGTATTGATGATGATTGATGGGTAGCTGCTAGCTTTTGCTGGCTGTACTTAGGTATTGTATTGATGATGAGTGATGGGTAGCTGCTAGCTATTGCTGGCTGTACTTAGGTATTGTATTGATGATGAGTGATGGGTAGCTGCTAGCTATTGCTGGCTGTACTTAGGTATTGTATTGATGATGATTGATGGGTAGCTGCTAGCTATTGCTGGCTGTACTTAGGTATTGTATTGATGATGATTGATGGGTAGCTGCTAGCTATTGCTGGCTGTACTTAGGTATTGTATTGATGATGAGTGATGGGTAGCTGCTAGCTATTGCTGGCTGTACTTAGGTATTGTATTGATGATGAGTGATGGGTAGCTGCTAGCTATTGCTGGCTGTACTTAGGTATTGTATTGATGATGAGTGATGGGTAGCTGCTAGCTTTTGCTGGCTGTACTTAGGTATTGTATTGATGATGATTGATGGGTAGCTGCTAGCTATTGCTGGCTGTACTTAGGTATTGTATTGATGATGAGTGATGGGTAGCTGCTAGCTATTGCTGGCTGTACTTAGGTATTGTATTGATGATGAGTGATGGGTAGCTGCTAGCTATTGCTGGCTGTACTTAGGTATTGTATTGATGATGAGTGATGGGTAGCTGCTAGCTATTGCTGGCTGTACTTAGGTATTGTATTGATGATGATTGATGGGTAGCTGCTAGCTATTGCTGGCTGTACTTAGGTATTGTATTGATGATGATTGATGGGTAGCTGCTAGCTATTGCTGGCTGTACTTAGGTATTGTATTGATGATGATTGATGGGTAGCTGCTAGCTATTGCTGGCTGTACTTAGGTATTGTATTGATGATGATTGATGGGTAGCTGCTAGCTATTGCTGGCTGTACTTAGGTATTGTATTGATGATGATTGATGGGTAGCTGCTAGCTATTGCTGGCTGTACTTAGGTATTGTATTGATGATGATTGATGGGTAGCTGCTAGCTATTGCTGGCTGTACTTAGGTATTGTATTGATGATGATTGATGGGTAGCTGCTAGCTATTAATTGCTAATTTAAATTTTGCGTGTTTGTTACTAGTGTCTCTAAACAAAATGAGTGTAGGTGTCACTGTGGGAGAGAAAGAGGAGATATGAACCAGACGAATTGGTCGCGACACGTAGAACCATGTGCCAACGTGGTAGAATTATAGGAGAGCGCTAGCCCGATGCTGCTAGTGCAAGTTCAACCACAACCACCTTGGATAGATTTTTCAAAAAGCCTTGTCCTAGCATTGGTAAGCAACGCAACATTTCTCTTTTAATCTTATTTAAATTACGAAAGCTCGTAATTGGCTATTCATTTTATTATTATGTACACAAATTAGCCTCCCAAAAGTGTTGTCCATTCCGGGATTTGAACCCGGGTCCCCAACTTGTTGGGGTACAACTGTGTTGGGGACCCGGGTTCAAATCCCGGAATGGACAACACTTTTGGGAGGCTAATTTGTGTACATAATAATAAAACGCAACATTTATTTCTTTTAATTAGAAAAACAAATCACAATTGTATACGTATTTTGTTGGGAATCCTTATTTTCTCAATGTGTTTGTCTGTTCGATGAGTCCAGCGCTGTAGTCAGTAATCTACGCAGACTCCGAATTAGGCCCAATTTGATAGAGCAGTTGCCCCGATTTCGATGCCTCCAGGTGAGACGAGAGATGTTTAAATCCCTTATACATGCATTTGTGTAGACTGAAGAGTAACATGCATCTGTTAGAGTAAACGAATTGGGCAAGAATGGCATCGGACTCGATGCCACTGTTTAAGTATTTGTATTTTTTATAAATAAATAACACAATGTGTCTTGTACATTTCATAGGTGACACATGTATCGATCAAATGTCACTGTCAGCGGTCATTGATGACGATATTTCCATGTCCGTGATATTTAATGAACAATATGTTGATGCTATCAACATCATTCAAGTAGAGTACCTACGGTGGCGTAGGAAAGGGGGGGGGGTCAAATACCCCCCCACACATCGGCCTGACCAAAATTTACGTTTTTAAGTTTGCCTGCCAATTTTCCATTTACGGTACCATTAACGGGTCACTAAAGATTATTATTTACGGTACCATTAACGGGTCACTAAAGATTATTATTTACGGTACCATTAACGGGTCACTAAAGATTATTATTTACGGTACCATTAACGGGTCACTAAAGATTATTATTTACGGTACCATTAACGGGTCACTAAAGATTATTATTTACGGTACCATTAACGGGTCACTAAAGATTATTATTTACGGTACCATTAACGGGTCACTAAAGATTATTATTTACGGTACCATTAACGGGTCACTAAAGATTATTATTTACGGTACCATTAACGGGTCACTAAAGATTATTATTTACGGTACCATTAACGGGTCACTAAAGATTATTATTTACGGTACCATTAACGGGTCACTAAAGATTATTATTTACGGTACCATTAACGGGTCACTAAAGATTATTATTTACGGTACCATTAACGGGTCACTAAAGATTATTATTTACGGTACCATTAACGGGTCACTAAAGATTATTATTTACGGTACCATTAACGGGTCACTAAAGATTATTATTTACGGTACCATTAACGGGTCACTAAAGATTATTATTTACGGTACCATTAACGGGTCACTGAAGATTATTATTTACGGTACCATTAACGGGTCACTAAAGATTATTATTTACGGTACCATTAACGGGTCACTAAAGATTATTATTTACGGTACCATTAACGGGTCACTAAAGATTATTATTTACGGTACCATTAACGGGTCACTAAAGTTTATTATTTACGGTACCATTAACGGGTCACTAAAGATTATTATTTACGGTACCATTAACGGGTCACTAAAGATTATTATTTACGGTACCATTAACGGGTCACTAAAGATTATTATTTACGGTACCATTAACGGGTCACTAAAGATTATTATTTACGGTACCATTAACGGGTCACTAAAGATTATTATTTACGGTACCATTAACGGGTCACTAAAGTTTATTATTTACGGTACCATTAACGGGTCACTAAAGATTATTATTTACGGTACCATTAACGGGTCACTAAAGATTATTATTTACGGTACCATTAACGGGTCACTAAAGATTATTATTTACGGTACCATTAACGGGTCACTAAAGATTATTATTTACGGTACCATTAACGGGTCACTGAAGATTATTATTTACGGTACCATTAACGGGTCACTAAAGATTATTATTTACGGTACCATTAACGGGTCACTAAAGATTATTATTTACGGTACCATTAACGGGTCACTAAAGATAATTATTTCCGTCAATGCCTTGGTATGTCTTAAGCAACTTTGTTTAGTGATTTATTAGTAATTCATATACTTCAATATTATAAATGTCACACCCACACTGTAGGTACCTACGTCACGTCAATCCACAATCCCAAATGCTGGCGCACTACCCATCGCGGTCTTCTTCGAAGTGGCAAAAGTTGCGTAATGTTATCAAAATTGTTTACCTCTGCTCACTCAATCACTGCATCGAATTCTCGCAGTGCATCGCACCACGAAGTCGCAACTCACTCTAGGCCACAGACGGCTGAAATGTTAAATTTTTCCCAATGAATGAAATAACTTGGAATTTTTGTGTTGCTGTTTTGAGTTTGTGGAACCTTTATGAATTTGAGAGGAACCGATATTTTTTCGATCCCATTAGCGATTCCGGTTCTATAAAAAATTAAATTCCGGTTCTGATTCCGGTTCTGGTTCTCAATTTTTTTCCATAACGGTTCTGATTCCGGTTCTGGTTCCATGAAAATAGGGGTTCTATCGGGTTCCGGTTCGGATCCGGTTCGGATCCCTGCTGGAAACGAGACTGTATTGTGTTGTATTTATTTGGCTACTGGCAAGTTACATGGTAATTGTATGGGCCTTATAGGACAAGATTATATGAGGAACTGTAGAGAGCAATGTAACATATAATTATAACTATCCAATAATAACTTGGTCAAGACTATGTACAATACAACAGCTAGAGGCCCCAAACTCCAATTGCCCTGCACCAGCAAGAACAGAATGATCCATGTTACCAAGACTGGATCAATTGCTGTGCTGTCTTCCAAAGTACCTAGGTACCTGTCTACCTTTGGCTTGCAAGCAGCAAGCAGCAGCCAAAACATTCAGACACCTCTCTGTTATTGGTACCTCTATCTACATGGGCACCTACACCAATTTATGGACCTAAGGCAAAAGATGTGTCTCAAAGTGTGTATTGAGCCTTTCAAGCTTTTGGGCCTAAACTTTCCTGGGTTTCCTGGCCGTGCTGTAAGCTTAAGGTATGATTGCTGCGACACACAGCAATTGCTACGCTCGTCAAAAACTCATCCTAACAAACAATATTTTGATGGGTGAATCAAACGGGCACTCAGTGCTTCAAGGCCTTGGTTGCTCGTTGCTGTGTTGAGCTTAGACTGGTTCGTTTAGAAGGAAGGCATTCCTTGAAGGAACGCTGGCATTTCCCGTGGCAGGAAGGCCGGAGTCCCTTGGCCAGTTCAGTCGGCCATCAAAGGTCGGGTGAAGCATTCAGAGCCGGCTCACGTGATTGCGAGGCTCTGGGCATTCTCTACTTTGAGAATTGATGGCTAGCGCTTGCATCACTACTCGGTTGGACACATGTGAAGGAATCCAGGGGAACTCATTTCAATAGCAGTCATAATGGAAAGAACCACCAAATTTTTCATCTATCACAAATTTGACAGACCAAGAACCTAACCTAGTTCTAGCCAGAACCACAAGGCATGATCTCATTCTCAGACGATGAGGGAATGAAGACTACAAGGACTAAAACTCAGTTTGATGCGTCTGCCCTGCCTACGAGTTCATACAACGATCTTGTTTCACTACATTAATCTATATCGCTCGCTTCCATCGTTTTCATCTGACAAAACAGGCAAATCTGCAGCCGTCATTCTCCGAATGCAAGATCGATAAGTAGCTTGGCGAGAATCACGCCATCTCATGGCACAGGCCTGAACTCGTTCGACGTGTGGTTAGTTCCACGTGTGGCTACCACGCTGCGCACAGCACTAAATGCCCCCCGACGGTCAAGACAAGCAGCGCTACTAGTTTCCAATGCATGCGTTGATTTCGGCGCGGTCACCGTGTGTAATATCCTGTGTCATGTGTTCCTGTGTGAAATGTCCGAGACACATGATGCCCAGGGGTCGACACGTAGCGTTCGCAATGAGTTAACATGCACCGATCGCGACAAGCTTAGAGCCTCATAGCCATGGCCACCCCTGCCCGAGGGGCTACTTTGTCCGTCCTGCCGGGCCTCGGGCTATGAGCATGAAAGATTGGCCCCGCCCGGACTGAGCTACTACAGAGTTTGTGCAGATTAGTGAGATAAGTGAGAAGAGACGTCGAAGTTAGGGGAGAATCTTGGGGAGAAGTAAATAATGCAGGAAAATGGTGGTGGATGGAGTTGACAATTATAGAAAGAAAAAAAATGATTGAAGAAATATAATATGTATAGAAAATATTATTTACAAATGTAAAAATATGTGTAGATTATTTAAAACTAAAAACTTGACGTAAAATGGCTCTATTACACATTATATTATGATGAGGAGAGCTTTTACATGTATAGGTGTTTGTCGCATCTCCTTGCTCGTTATATTTGTATAATGGAAAGTGAATAAATATGTTAAAAATATAGATACATGTTGTTTTAGAGATTTTAAGAAGCTTTTTGTCTGTAGGACTCATGATTATTCTCAGGGGTGTAACTAGAGGGGAGCAGGCATGCCAGTGCTCGGGGATCTCGGGCTCAGTGCGTAACTAGAGGGGAGCAGGCATACCAGTGCTCGGGGCCTCGGGCTCAGTGCGTAACTAGAGGGGAGCAGGCATACCAGTGCTCGGGGGTCTCGGGCTCAGTGCGTAACTAGAGGGGAGCAGGCATGCCAGTGCTCTGGGGCCTCGGGCTCAGTGCGTAACTAGAGGGGAGCAGGCATACCAGTGCTCGGGGGTCTCGGGCTCAGTGCGTAACTAGAGGGGAGCAGGCATACCAGTGCTCTGGGGCCTCGGGCTCAGTGCGTAACTAGAGGGGAGCAGGCATGCCAGTGCTCGGGGCCTCGGGCTCAGTGCGTAACTAGAGGGGAGCAGGCATGCCAGTGCTCGGGGCCTCGGGCTCAGTGCGTAACTAGAGGGGAGCAGGCAGACCAGTGCTCGGGGGTCTCGGGCTCAGTGCGTAACTAGAGGGGAGCAGGCATGCCAGTGCTCGGGGGCCTCGGGCTCAGTACGTAACTAGAGGGGAGCAGGCATACCAGTGCTCGGGGGCCTCGGGCTCAGTGCGTAACTAGAGGGGAGCAGGCATGCCAGTGCTCGGGGCCTCGGGCTCAGTGCGTAACTAGAGGGGAGCAGGCATGCCAGTGCTCGGGGACCTCGGGCTCAGTGCGTAACTAGAGGGGAGCAGGCATACCAGTGATCGGGGACCTCGGGCTCAGTGCGTAACTATAGGGGAGCAGGCATACCAGTGCTCGGGGGCCTCGGGCTCAGTGCGTAACTAGAGGGGAGCAGGCATGCCAGTGCTCTGGGGCCTCGGGCTCAGTGCGTAACTAGAGGGGAGCAGGCATACCAGTGCTCGGGGGCCGCAAAAGCCCCCGTTAGGAAAGTTTCGTTAAAGAAGTGAGAAAACGTGTAGAAATAAGAAAATTTGTAAAAGTGTAAAAGCGAACACCTTTCTTGGCAGGGTGGATTTGGGATTTGGATTCGCCCTGGGTTTTTTTTGCTACGCGGCCCCCGATTTGTGCTTCGCCACTGATTATTGTTGAACATCTCTCTCTTGTCTCTTGTAAAGATCCATGATTCACGACTGGCAGAACAGCATTCAGTGAGGTGTGGAAAATGTCTGATTTCATCAAATGTTTGGCAAATGACAAATGTCTGACTTTGACCTCCTTCTTCCGATTGGATACATTTTTAATTGGCATAGGATATGATCCATGATGAAGCGGTCGCGAAAATCAACTGTCAATTGTATCCCAAGCTTCATACCATTGATAATTTTCGAAAATGAAACGAAAGGGAGCCGCGTAGGAATCGTTATTAAATCCTGGGAAGGGGCAGAAAATGCTGCACAAAGGACGCAGGTTAAAAATAGCAGCCGACAAGATTCTTTGAATTCCACGATCAATTTCGAGCCCATCTTACTTCCGATGTCAATTTGAGCTTCTTAATAATGATAGGGGACATATTACCCCCCCCCCCCCAACCATTCTCGCAAGGGGTCGTCCAGCTTGCCGAACTCGAAGGTAATTTGAATCAGGCCCATGCGCCTGGGATGTAGGCTAGACATATTACTATGGAGCATATTTTGGAAGCTGGTCAGGGTGTATAGCTATGGTGCTGTCGCGGTGGCAGCTCGTAGCTCGTGGCTCGTAGCTTTTGTACTGGTTACCGAAGCTCGTAGTCGATCGATTTGGTCGGGGAAGGCAATTGGGCCGATGAAAAGTGCGGGTTACCATGATGGCTGGGCCCGATGTTCGCAAGGATTTCACGTTATAACGGACCTTTTCCTGGCCACAAATATTTATGTAAATGTTTGAAGAATAAATACACGTGTGGTCAAAGATATGCAGGATCGCTGATACTATATTTTTCAGTTGTATATTTTGAAAACTTAGAGCGGTGGGGATGTCCAAAAAGTGCCATTTTAGGCCATTTAAGTGCCACTTTTTAGTCAGTTGTAAGCTGTATCGGTGTACCCAATGCCGTGGTCCGACATGGTAACATGAGCGCGTGGACCTGGTCGCATCGCGTGCAGACTTGAGTGATGGAGTTCGAGGACCACCGAGCAGCAGCTGTCTTGCCCGTCGCGTAATGAAGACAACAAGACTCGCTGTACAGGTTATACCGTCCGCACAGACCTGCTCTAGGTACACTGCACTTGGGCACTTGCACTTGCACACGCACGCTCGGTGCGATGCCACCCTGCAGCCAAACGCAGTCCACGTCAATCGGACCACGTGATTCGTCGACTCGTCGGGGGGCGGGGCTTACGGACCACACACGTAGCACTCGCTGCGATTGGCTGGCAGGGCGACAGCGAGCGCGCTGATTGGTCGACTCGACCTCGCCCCGAGGCGGGGCGTGCGACTGCGGGCGAGTGTGCGTGCTGCAGCGGACAGTGTGGTCCCGACCGTGGCCCAGCAGACATCGGTCAGAGCGGACTGCGTGCGTCAGCCTTGCGTGCGGTGACCACGGTGTACTCCAGAAGGCGGTGGTGTTAGGGTGTTCGCCCCCCCGCGCTGTGCTTCGAAAGACTGTGTCAGTGCTGCAGTGGAGATCGGATGCCCTCGAAGTCCGGCCAAGTGTCGACCTGTTGGTGGTGTTGTCCGTGAGCAAGGGGGCCGTGAGCAAGGGGGCCGTGAGCAAGGGGGCCGTGAGCAAGGAGCCGTCGGACCAGTGCGAGCCTAGGACGTCGCTCAGCCAGTGTGTGTTTCATACCGCGGACACGGGATGGTCTAGGGTCGGCATGCGTCCTCTAGATCGCTCCTAGACTTCGGACTCCGGGCGAAGTGGGCCCGGTCCACCCCGTGCTCGACTTAGTGCGGGCCCCCGTGATTTAGTGCGGGCCCCAGTGACTTAGTGCGGTCCCAGTGACTTAGTGCGGGCCCAAGTGGCTTAGTGTGGGCCTAAGTGATTTAGTGCGGGCCCAAGTGGCTTAGTGCGGGCCTCAGTGACTTAGTGCGGGCCCAAGTGACTTAGTGCGGGCCTCAGTGACGTATTGCGGGCCCCAGTGACTTAGTGTGGACCGATGGCACTGGCCACCCTGGCGCTGTTCCGCGGCGTCGGCAGCGTCGCGACGTCTCAGAGCGACGCGACGGACAACGACGCCGTCGACGCCGACGCCGACGACGAGGTGCTGAGCGTCGGCAGCGAGGAGACGCCTTCGTCGTTCGACGTCGAGGTGGACGACCGCGTGGGCGGGGGCGGCGGCGGGGGGGCGTTGCACCAGGACGAACGCTCGTCGACGTCGCGCTGCTCGACGGCGTCCTCCGCGTCGACGGCGTCGCCCCGCGGCCCCGGCACCCCCTGCAACACGGCCACCCCGAGCGGAGGCGGCAGCGGGCCGCCGTGCAGCATCAAGTTCAGCATCGACAACATCCTCAAGCCCGAGTTCGGCCGACATCTGGCGCCGATCTTCAAGTTCAAGCCCAAGTCGCGCACGGCGGCGGCCGCCAAGCCCATCGACCTGACGCCCGGCAAGACGAAGACGCCGACGCCGACGCCGACGCCGCTCAAGACCGACCCTCTGGTGCCGGCGCAAGGCAAGGACGCCGCCCCGGGCGCGACGCCCATGCTGTGGCCGGCGTGGGTCTACTGCACGCGGTACTCCGACAGGCCTTCCTCGGGTGAGCACCAGCCTTCGACCTCTACAAGCCTTACCGCACCAAACCTTACCGCACCAAACCTTACCGCACCAAACCTTACCACACGAAAAAGCAAATACGAACATATATGATACATATAGGGAAAATTTACGAAAGTGCAATGTCTTACAAGAAACTTATATGTTTCTTATATAAATTTGAACCTTCCATATATGTTTCATATATGTTTTTTGTATGTACTTCCGTGTGGTTTTACCGCACCTTTCCTGTCCATCGTGCATAACGGGCGTTAGACTGACCTAGGACCAGGAGAACGTGCTACTGCAGCTACAGGCTTATAGTTTGCATAAGGAGAGTGGATTCGCATCTTCCTCGAGGACCCACTGCTGCTGCTGCTAGACACGAGCTATAAGTGTTTCAAAACTGTCCATAGAGCCTTCAGTCCGGCTCAAGACATGGCTTGTGAGTGTTGAAACTGCCCACAGAGCCTTCAGTCCGACTCAAGACATGGCTTGTGAGTGTTGAAACTGCCCACAGAGCCTTCAGTCCGGCTCAAGACATGGCTTGTGAGTGTTGAAACTGCCCACAGAGCCTTCAGTCCGGCTCAAGACATGGCTTGTGAGTGTTGAAACTGCCCACAGAGCCTTCAGTCCGGCTCAAGTCATGGCTTGTGAGTGTTGAAACTGCCCACAGAGCCTTCAGTCCGGCTCAAGTCATGGCTTGTGAGTGTTGAAACTCTTGGCTCGATGTCTAGCAGCAGTGGGTCCTCGAGGAAGATGCAAATCCACTCTGCTTCTCGACGTGCAATGGAGTTTAAGCGGACCAAGAGGGTCCCTTATATACATGATGCAGGCATTGCTGTCGGACTGACGCATCGAACTCACCGCGCTGAGTCGAGTTAGAGTCGAGTTAGAGTCGAGTTAGAGTCGATTTGGAGTCGAGTTAGAGTCGAGTTAGAGTCGAGTTAGAGTCGAGTTAGAGTCGAGTTAGAGTCGAGTTAGAGTTGGCTAGAGTCGAGTTAGAGTCAGCAGTAGAGCTGAGTATTTGTGGACTTGTATACCAGCAACAGGCACACATCCAATGAGCAGCTGTTGTCTCATTGTCAAGTGGTTGTCATGACATTGGCGTTGAGACGACGAAGTGCAGTGACGGAGCACGGCCCATTGGAGCAGCTAGTCGTCTGTCTCTCCGGCAATTAGCTACAAGTGGCTTTAGCTAGGTCGACGGGGGTTAGGTTCGGTGCCCGAGCCCGACTCGTGTCGGTCTCGTTTGGCGGGAGGCGAGACGGAGGTCGGCCGGGACTTCGCGCTGTCCCGGTCCGTGCTCTCATCGAGATCAGAGACACGACGGCATCGGCTCGCTGTCGACCCGGACCACTGCAGTCATGCAAGCAGAGGGCTATAGGCGATCATCGGATTAATGGCCTAGGCCCCGAGTGTGCATCAGACCGACTGAGTGCGGGCTTCGTCGAGCGAGGTTGGCGGGCGACGAGGCCTCGCTGGCCGGGAGAGGGTCGAGTGACCGCTCGGACTTGCAGCAGTCAGTGCTGATCGCGAGTGCTGTGCATCGAGCTAGGCCTTGACTGTAATGGGCTTGACTGCAGCACGGCTGAGGCCTGGTGACGACCCCACTGCGGCTGGTGCCGATTTGTCTTTACGGGGAATTCGCATTCGCGTTGAAGATCATTTAGGTATTGTTAGGCACTTGTGTAGAATATCAGCAGCGATCTGTATATGTCAACATCACTCAGAGACACTTGGATACCTTATAGCGATGGCGTCTGCAACTCGCGAAAAGTTTGCATGATGTTCAAATGCCGGCACTAGCGAACCGACTTACAATTATTACAGTATTAACACTTATTAATATGCCTTATACTTATCTAACACTTATTAATATGCCTTACACTTATCTAACACTTATTAATATGCCTTATACTTATCTAACACTTATTAATATGCCTTACACTTATCTAACACTTATTAATATGCCTTACACTTAGTATTACAGTATTAACACTTATTAATATGCCTTACACTTATCTAACACTTATTAATATGCCTTACACTTAGTATTACAGTATTAACACTTATTAATATGCCTTATACTTATCTAACACTTATTAATATGCCTTACACTTATTATTACAGTATCAACACACTGCACACACCTACACATTGAACGTACTGACAGCAGTTTCCCACGTTTCAAGTGCAGCTGTAGTGTAAATATACCATACACATAGGGGATGTTTGCACAGTTTATACAAATACATCATATCACATCGCCTTTGAAATTGCGACATTTAAATTGCTCCCCCTCCAATCCATGAAGAACGCATCGGCCATGGGTATACTATATACTAACCAAAATCACATTTAAAAGTGTTTCGCATGAATTTTGTTTCCGTGTAGACTTTGACGACGTCCTATGAGAGTATAGAGACTAAGAAACGCAAGAGCGTTCTTGTAATTTAGAGTTATACACCGAGTGTTTGTGCCTATTGGAGCAATGACACTGTGTAGCTGGGATAGCAAGGATGACCGTTAGCCAATGGCAATGACAACCCGCCAATACTGAAGCTAGAACGTCGGGTTCCTATCTCAAAACTATCACATAGACTTTGACGACATTTCATTATAGAAATACCGAATCTGTGGATCGGTTCCAACTCAGCAAACACGTCATCATTATAGATCGCTATAAACTACATTATAAACTACAACGTATTTCCAATCTCTAAAATATCGTTTCAACTTTTACAAGAATTCAGAGAAGTAAAAGCTCTGTGGATCTGTAAAATCTAAGCAAAATGCACAGGGGGGCTTATTTACGAGCCCCCCCCCCCCCCCCCGGGGCGCGCTTTTCCGTTTCGCGCCTGGTATATACGCAATGTTAAATTTCTACGGTTTGGCAATCATACTGGCAGTGTCAAATATTGGTACCATATTGGTAGCAAACTGGTATCAAAGTCAATTGGACGACTTGTATCTTTATATTTACATCGTATTTCACCTTGAAATCGTTTTCTTGCCTGAAATCTTCTTCATTTCTGTGTGCATCTCCGTACTCTATCGTGCGTTGTCGAGGATGTATACCCAAGTTTTTAATTGTATTTCTCCTGAAACATCACAGTAGGTTCTCGAACTGTGTACCCTGGGTAATTTTTTAATGCCAGCACCGGACAAACTGCCCAAAAAGCACATCTAAATGCAGGAAATATAACATTGCGTCTACGAGGCATGAAACGGAATAGCGCCCCCGGGCGCGAGGCCCACGGCACTGGGACGCCTGCTCCCCTCTATACCTATATAGTTATTATGTATACCTACCTTGCCTTATGTATCTATACCATACCAGTGCACGATTAATATTGAAATGTACGATGAAAATTACTCTTTACTAAAATCCTATTCAATGGCAAAACTGTGAAATGTCAGTCTGCACTTTTAGAATTGGGGGGAGGTGGAAATTGGCTTTTCCTACAAATCGTATCCGCGATATTTTGCTCTTAGTTCCTACAGCAAACGTCACGATCTTGTGCGCCGCGCTACTTTCAATCCGATGTGAAATCTATGTCAATTTGAAAATACTCATTCGTTATACGTTTACCATCGAGCCAAGACAAGAGTTATATAGGCTGGATATAGCACGTGAACACTACTGATCAATTTTTGCAACACTTTCCCCCCTAAATATACCTACTACACCTATCTATAGGTTACCTATACCTATACCTATACCTATACCTATAGGTTGATACCTATATACCTATCTGCTTGATCTTAAGGTTATATATTGGTGCGGTTTTCGGAAATGAATGCACGAAGGTTTATTTGAACGTACAATTGGTGTTTCGAGTTTATGACAAGAGGTGTGGCACCAGGTTAGCATCCAGTGTGCGGTGATTTCTGAGCGGGAAGCCACCTGAGTTTACGCTCTATATAATATACCTCGTGACAGGGTTGTTACTACGCTTGAAAATACTAGATGAGTGAACATTTCCGAGATTATAAGACAGGCGATTGGTTGCCAAGAGTGTGGGGATGCCGTTGACACTGGTTTGGAGGCGATCTGACAAAAGGTGTGGCTACTGGTAGACATCCTGCGCGATATAGGTAGTTCGCTCACACCAATAGTCTTAAATGCAGGGTTGTAACGTGCGAAATTGAACCTGCTTGCGGTTAATGAAATCATTTCTTACGAGTTATTATTGATGAGCGCAGCGAGCCTGAAGCGAAATCTTTAATTTCAATACTGGTAAAAAAAAAAACACTTGCAATGTGATGTGTGTTTTTTTGTATGTGTGTTTGCGCGCGCTCTACAGACCAAACGCCTGCCTCGATTTCGATGAAATTTTCAGAGTGTCTACTTTTGTTCTCAACGTAAACTCCCTGCGTGTTTCAAGAAAATCCTTCACACCACTCCCCTTCAAACCAGAAAAAATGAATTATTCGAATTGGGAAAACTATAATATATAACGGAAATCTATCTAAAAGTGCATACTTTTTCCAAACTTTCCCAAACACACAAACTTCAAACACCAACAGCTGCAAACAGCTACGCTCATCTTTAACGCGAATTCACTTCGGCAGCGTGTCCTGGTTTAGGAAATGTATAGGTACAACAATTCGAGTGACAGCGGTATACCACAAACAAAATTACCACTCCACTATGAGACGTGAATTACTGCATATTTGCAACCTAGCACTGCATATTTGTTATATTTATAGCATATTTATTTATTTTGCTATATATATATATATATTTATATTTATATATATATATTTATATTTATAATACCTATATGCTATGCTATATATTTGACTCTGGCCTATGAAGGACAATTGGCCAGCTGGTTTCGGCACGAGCTTCATTTTAACACCGCCAGTGACAGTGACAGTGACAGTGACAGTGACAGTGACAGTGACAGTGACAGTGACAGTGACAGTGACAGTGACAAAAGCTCGTACTAGATTTAGCATGAACCGATTCTCTAAATGTGCTTGAAAACGACATGAAATTGTATTCCTCTCCTCGACGTATTACTGGGTGTAAGTACAAGAAGATACGATAGTTTCCCAGCGATTTGACGCTGACTTGCAAGTCGACTGTGTTTCGTCACCAGCTTGGCCAAAGCGTATTTCACAAGGGCTGGAAGACCACGTCACTTTTCAGTTTTCACTCACTATAATGCATCTTGCGTTTATTTGTACTTTGCGTTGAAAATAACTTCGAAGACCATCTACTATACCTAAGACCTCGAGGACTACATCTTTATTTAGCTCCTGGCTTCACTAAACAATCACTGAAAATGCAGAGATTTGCTTTAAGTACCTATATAATATGTGCAGGTACCTATTAGATATTTCAAATTGCAATTGATATTGCTGTTCTTTTCTTTCTGTGGGCATTTGAACCTGTCGTTGGAAGACAATTAGTGGCATGTGTGTTTAGTGTTAACAACATGAATTGGCCATGGACGGCGAGGGGCCCCGGGTCTGGACATGGCGAAGTGTCGCGGCCTGCTGAACAAATTACCGCGAACACATTCAATTGCCCCCATAAACACAGACACACACACACTCAGCCACCTATGTCGAGGACAAGCAAGCTGCGTTTGGGCGCCGGCATGGATTCAGTGCAGTGAAATTCAACACTCCCTGTAATACCTAATGTTTACAAGCCCGAGAATCAATCATCACTCGCGCGGAGCACGGGCCCGTACTGCTAGTAGTATGTAATTATGTATGTCCCCCTATTAGCTAAAACCACAAAACACCGCCAAGAATTTGTACAACGAATTGTTTGTACAGGCTGAACTAAAGGATGGAAGGAAGGAAGGAAGGAAGGAAGGAAGGAAGGAAGGAAGGATGGAAGGAAGGGTGGAAGGATGGAAGGATGGAAGGAAGGAAGGAAGGATAAGGATGGAAGGATGGAAGGATGGAAGGAAGGAAGGAAGGAAGGAAGGAAGGAAGGATGGAAGGAATGAAGGAAGGAAGGAAGGAAGGGTGGAAGGATGGAAGGATGGAAGGAAGGAAGGAAGGGTGGAAGGATGGAAGGATGGAAGGAAGGAAGGAAGGAAGGATAAGGATGGAAGGATGGAAGGGTGGAAGGGTGGAAGGATGGAAGGAAGGAAGGAAGGAAGGGTGGAAGGATAAGGAAGGAAGGGTGGAAGGATGGAAGGAAGGAAGGAAGGAAGGAAGGAAGGATGGAAGGAAGGAAGGAAGGAAGGAAGGAAGGAAGGGTGGAAGGATAAGGATGGAAGGATGGAAGGAAGGAAGGATGGAAGGAAGGAAGGAAGGAAGGAAGGATGGGTTTGAGGGAAGAGTTGACATCTGTTGTTCGGTCCATCGTTTGGTGGAGCGAGTGTGTCAAACCTGAATTAGTGTCATGCAGAGAGAACTAATCGCTTATACCTACATAACGTGCCTGGCTTGGCCCCATTTTCGCATGGGGTTCACGTTAAAACAGGCCTTCTTTTGGCTACAAATATTAATGTATTATTTTTGAAAATAGATACACGTGTTGTCAAAGCGTTGTTGGATGGCTGAAACTATATTTTTTTGTCGTATTTTGAAAACTAATCAGTGGAGAGAATTTTCAAAAAGTTCTTTTTCTGGCACTTTTATGCACTTTTGGAAAACTCCCTCCGCTGTTAGTTTTCATAATACAATAAAAATATAGTACCAGCCACCCAACAACTCTTTGACAACATGTGTATTCATATTATTCAAACATTCACGTAAATATTTGTAGCCAAGATCAGCCCCGTTTAACGTGAAATCAATGCGAAAATGGGGCAAAACCCCACGTATAGGAGGTAACCGTTAAGACTATTGGAGTGAGTGCTTACTCGGGCAGCTTCCCGCGCAGAATTCACCTCCTACTGGATACCAACTTGTGGCCACACCGTTTGTCCGATCGTAACGAAACCCATGTCTACGGAATTCTCACACTTTTAGCAACAAATCGTGTGATTTATAACCACGAAATACCAATAGAAAGTTCAAATAAAGCTTCAAGAAATAATCACCAACAACCACACCAATATATATAGCTAGCTCGTAAAATCACGGGCAGTCATCACGGTGTTCCCATCCCGGTGTTCGCCAATATATCCCTGAAATATCGACGGTATATCGCGTATACCGTGACCTTCCGATGCCCGGCACTCACCGAGGTACACTAGAATTAATTTGAGTTTGCCACCTTTTTGGGGATCTCATCTCATAGAATACCATACCAGAGCATCAAATGATTAATTTTTGTCATTCCCATTAAAAAATGTAATTCTCGTTGCTATTATATTTACCATTTTACTCTTTATACACATCTTAAAAGAGTCAAATGATACGTAACTTCAACGTCCGCCAGACAGTGGTAATGTTAGACTAACACGAGTGTAGCGGTGCGGCGCTCCCAGTCCCCACAATGTCGTCGGCGAGGTCCAATTAACGCGACGGGCCTGGGGGGTAACCCTTAATGCCGCCGCGTGCGCTGCTGCAGGTATTGATCGCCAGGTGGACGCACGGCCCCTTATTATCAGCTGTACAATAACACGTCTGTGCCGTGACTGCTGCTATACAGTAGGGCCATTAGAGGGACGCGGCGTTAACGGGTCGTTAGAGCAGCTAACAGACGGTTGACATGCTGCTGCCAGCTCGCTCTGGCTGCAGTGACATACGATCGTCCCCCGTATATAGCAGCATTGCGTGTATCTACCAACATGGACGCGGCGTTAACGGGTCGTTAGAGCAGCTAACAGACGATTGCCATGCTACTGACAGCTCTCTCTGGCTGCAATGACATACGATCGTCCCCCGTATATAGCAGCATTGCGTGTATCTACCAACATGGACGCGGCGTTAACGGGTCGTTAGAGCAGCTAACAGACGATTGCCATGCTACTGACAGCTCTCTCTGGCTGCAATGACATACGATCGTCCCCCGTATAGCAGCATTGCGTGTATCTACCAACATGGACGCGACGTTAACGGGTCGTTAGAGCAGCTAACAGACGGTTGCCATGCTACTGCCAGCTCTCTCTGGCTGCAATGACATACGATCGTCCCCCGTATATAGCAGCATTGCGTGTATCTACCAACATGGACGCGACGTTAACGGGTCGTTAGAGCAGCTAACAGACGATTGCCATGCTACTGACAGCTCTCTCTGGCTGCAATGACATACGATCGTCCCCCGTATATAGCAGCATTGCGTGTATCTACCAACATGGACGCGACGTTAACGGGTCGTTAGAGCAGCTAACAGACGATTGCCATGCTACTGACAGCTCTCTCTGGCTGCAATGACATACGATCGTCCCCCGTATAGCAGCATTGCGTGTATCTACCAACATGGACGCGACGTTAACGGGTCGTTAGAGCAGCTAACAGACGGTTGCCATGCTACTGACAGCTCTCTCTGGCTGCAATGACATACGATCGTCCCCCGTATATAGCAGCATTGCGTGTATCTACCAACATGGACGCGACGTTAACGGGTCGTTAGAGCAGCTAACAGACGATTGCCATGCTACTGACAGCTCTCTCTGGCTGCAATGACATACGATCGTCCCCCGTATAGCAGCATTGCGTGTATCTACCAACATGGACGCGACGTTAACGGGTCGTTAGAGCAGCTAACAGACGGTTGCCATGCTACTGACAGCTCTCTCTGGCTGTCGTTTGCCGAGGCTTGTGGCAGGAGACCGCACTTTCTCCAGTGGCGCACGGCACGAGAAGAGCGCGTAGTGACGCGTTCGGGACGGGCGCGGTCTGACCGCACTACACATCGAGCCATCGGACAGCTGGAGTGGGTGACCCATCCAGTCAGCGAGTCGAAGGCAGTGTTGCTTAACTTGGCTGTGTGCCGTGAGCCGAGACAAGCCATCGGACAGCTGGAGTGGGTGACCCATCCAGTCAGCGAGTCGAAGGCAGTGTTGCTTAACTTGGCTGTGTGCCGTGAGCCGAGACAAGCCATCGGACAGCTGGAGTGGGTGACCCATCCAGTCAGCGAGTCGAAGGCAGTGTTGCTTAACTTGGCTGTGTGCCGTGGGCTGCTTGCTCGTGTCTCGTGGTTGCCTAGGGAATGTGTCACCCTCTGCTAGCGGTGGGGAGGGTTGTGGTGGGGGGGGGGGGGGGCGGAGGCCGCGGAATGTTGGCAACGCGACACTCGAAACAAGACACGCACGAAACCCAGCATCGCCCTGTGCCGGCACTTCCTGCTGCCAGCATCGCCCTGTGCCGGCACTTCCTGCTGCCAGCATCGCCCTGTGCCGGCACTTCCTGCTGCCAGCATCGGCCCTGTGCCGGCACTTCCTGCTGCCAGCATCGCCCTGTGCCGGCACTTCCTGCTGCCAGCATCGCCCTGTGCCGGCACTTCCTGCTGCCAGCATCGGCCCTGTGCCGGCACTTCCTGCTGCCAGCATCGCCCTGTGCCGGCACTTCCTGCTGCCAGCATCGCCCTGTGCCGGCACTTCCTGCTGCCAGCATGGCCCTGTGCCGGCACTTCCTGCTGCCAGCATCGCCCTGTGCCGGCACTTCCTGCCTCGAAGCGAGATGTCTCTATTAGCGCGGGACCCATACCATTGTGCCAGGCGATGCGGCCATATGCCGTGCGTGGGTGCGACAAGGCCGACGCTAGACGAGTGCCCGTGCGGCAGAGTGAGACGGCTGGAGTCGGACCACCGTGCGAGAGTGGGACCCCCCACGACGAGCAGGAGGACGAGGAGCGAGCGGCTGCCGTCCACCACCACGACCACGACCACGACGACGGCAAAAAGTGCACCAATTAACGGCGAGTCGAGCCATGCCATTAAGGCGCGGGCCTGCAGGGTTCGGCCACGTGGGACTCGATCCAAGCACCGGGGACTGTCGTCTTGCTTGGCGGGCGACGGGCTGTCGTTGTCCGCCAAGTGAGACGACAGTCGGGCCCCGTTTACCTGTGGCATTTTGACTATAACGTCTGCCACAACAGTTGCATGCCTTATATTAAAATAACATGTTGCTCTTGTTGTATTGGCAAACTATACAGTTTATCACTCTTTTATGTTTCACTTATTTGTAAGTTATAATATAAATATGATATAAGACACCAATATAATATGAAGTATCCCACACGAAAACTCAGATACGAACATGAGGAGCATAGATGCAAAATGCAACTCGTCCAAAATTACAGAAATTGAGTTCCAGGTAGCAGCACCGAGTGGATATAGAATTCTTTACGTATAGGAATTTCCTCCGGGTTCAAAACATAACATGTCGCTCTATGACGGCTGGTTGAAAATGGATGTTTGTATCTTGTGCACGGTTTAAGTTTTCAAATCTTGGCCATTATCTCGGTTTGGTTTTTATGGACAAGTTGCACTTAGCGTCTAAGCTCTTATGATATAGGGAAAATATACGAAAGTGCAAAATCTTGAAAGGAACTTGTATATGTTTCTTATAGAAATTTGAACCTTCCATATAATATGTGTTTTATATCTATTTATTGTATGTACTTCCGTGTGGATAGGCACGTTCTTTTGACGACCCGGCACTTTAGTGGCAGACGTTAAATGCTCCGTGCATCAAATCGGGTCGTTAGGACGCATCGGCCATGGGACATGGGACATGGGACATGGGACATGGGACATGGGACATGGGACATGGGACATGGGACATGCCGGGGACCGCATGGGGCGTGGGGTATACGAGGGTAGTATGTATGGTGTGATCCCAAGGCGTTGGGATGGGATGGGTCAAGCCGGTGTCGATGCCTTGGGGTGGATGCTGCGTCCGAAGCCAACACACAGAAGTGCCGAGTGTGCCACTAGTCTCTCTGTGACTCGCATGGACATGGGACATGCAGGGGACCGCATGGGGCGTGGGGTATACGAGGGTAGTATGAATGGTGTGATCCCAAGGCGTTGGGATGGGATGGGTCAAGCCGGTGTCGATGCCTTGGGGTGGATGCTGCGTCCGAAGCCAACACACAGAAGTGCCGAGTGTGCCACTAGTCTCTCTGTGACTCGCATGGACATGGGACATGCAGGGGACCGCATGGGGCGTGGGGTACATGACGGTAGTATGAATGGTGTGATCCCAAGGCGTTGGGATGGGATGGGTCAAGCCGGTGTCGATGCCTTGGGGTGGATGCTGCGTCCGAAGCCAACACACAGAAGTGCAGAGTGTGCCACTAGTCGCCATTGGACCCCTCATCGGACCCATGCATGTCCCATCCTAGGACAGCTGCTGACTTTGGGATACACAGATTGCCATGCTCTAAATGCACCTAAACTCCATTTCAATGCACATACACTCCATTTCACGTCGAGAACGAGAATGGATTTGCTTATCTTCCTCGAGGACCCACTGCTGCTAGCCACGAGCCTAGAGTTTTAAAACTGCCCATAGAGCCTTTTGTCCGACTCAAGACATGGCTCAATTGACATGCAAATCCACGAAATGGACATGTTGTATACTGAGAGAACTCATTTACCTAAGATTAGCCCATGCTGTGGATGACGTACTTGACTTGGTTGACAGTTGGTTGACAGTCGGTTGACAGTTTGTTGACAGTTGGTTGACGGCCGGTTGACAGTTGGTTGACAGTTGGTTGACGGTCGGTTGACAGTTTGTTGACGGTCGCTTGACAGTTGGTTGACAGTTGGTTGACAGTTGGTTGACGGTTGGTTGGCAGTTGGTTGACAGTTGGTTGACGGTTGGTTGACAGTTTGTTGACAGTTGGTTGACAGTTGGTTGACAGTTGGTTGACAGTTGGTTGACGGTTGGTTGACAGTTGGTTGACAGTTGGTTGACGGCCGGTTGACAGTTGGTTGACGGTTGGTTAACAGTTGGTTGACAGTTGGTTGACGGTCGGTTGACAGTTTGTTGACGGTCGCTTGACAGTTGGTTGACAGTTGGTTGACAGTTGGTTGACGGTTGGTTGGCAGTTGGTTGACAGTTGGTTGACGGTTGGTTGACAGTTTGTTGACAGTTGGTTGACAGTTGGTTGACAGTTGGTTGACAGTTGGTTGACGGTTGGTTGACAGTTGGTTGACAGTTGGTTGACAGTTGGTTGACAGTTGGTTGACAGTTGGTTGACAGTTTGTTGACGGTCGGTTGACAGTTGGTTGACGGTCGGTTAACAGTTTGTTGACGGTCGGTTGACAGTTGGTTGACAGTTGGTTGACAGTCGGTTGACAGTTTGTTGACGGTCGGTTGACAGTTGGTTGGCAGTTGGTTGACAGTTGGTTGACAGTTGGTTGACGGTCGGTTGACAGTTGGTTGACAGTTGGTTGACGGTCGGTTGACAGTTGGTTGGCAGTTGGTTGACAGTTGGTTGACGGTCGGTTGACAGTTGGTTGGCAGTTGGTTGACAGTTGGTTGACAGTTGGTTGACGGTCGGTTGACAGTTGGTTGACAGTTGGTTGACGGTCGGTTGACAGTTGGTTGGCAGTTGGTTGACAGTTGGTTGACGGTCGGTTGACAGTCGGTTGACAGTTGGTTGACAGTCGGTTGACAGTTTGTTGACGGTCGGTTGACAGTTGGTTGGCAGTTGGTTGACGGTCGGTTGACAGTCGGTTGACAGTTGGTTGACAGTCGGTTGACAGTTTGTTGACGGTCGGTTGACAGTTGGTTGACAGTTGGTTGACAGTTGGTTGACAGTTGGTTGACGGTCGGTTAACAGTTGGTTGACAGTTGGTTGACAGTTGGTTGACAGTTGGTTGACGGTTGGTTGACAGTTGGTTGACAGTTGGTTGACAGTTGGTTGACAGTTTGTTGACGGTCGGTTGACAGTTGGTTGACAGTTTGTTGACGGTCGGTTGACAGTTGGTTGACAGTTTGTTGACAGTTTGTTGACAGTAGGTTGACGGTGAGTTGGGCACCGCCCCTGTGACGGCACTGAGTGTGCTCGCGTCCAGAAGGCGGTGTGCTGTCAGACATGACACTCGGCCCGAGCTGAGAGGGCGCTCTGGCAGCCCGGGACTTGCAATCGAGTTGCAGTGACTAGGAGCTGTGAATGGAGTGCCAGGGGTGTCCAGCCCTCGCAAGGGTGCCGACTCCCATTGAGACTGAGTCCGAGTGCTGGGGTGACTGACTTGGTCGCGTGTACCGGGTTCGAACCCGAGCCGACCGACCGACCGACCGATATATGCCGAACGGAGTGTAGATCGCGTCGACTAATGAAGACATCTGAGTGGCGGAGTGTGCGATCCAGGCTACGTGTGTGGTCCATCGGGCCGTGGCCCAAGGCTTGCCCCCCTCCCCCCTCCACCCTCCCCCCCGCCAGCATCAGCCAGCGTTCAGCCTTGTTTGCTTTGCACTGCCTCTCTTGTCGTTGTCGAACGCCCTGCCTTAGTGCGATGCAGCCAGTCTAACGCCCTGCCTTAGTGCGATGCAGCCAGTCTAACGCCCTGCCTTAGTGCGATGCACCCAGTCTAACGCCCTGCCTTAGTGCGATGCAGCCAGTCTAACGCCCTGCCTTAGTGCGATGCACCCAGTCTAACGCCCTGCCTTAGTGTGATGCAGCCAGTCTAACGCCCTGCCTTAGTGCGATGCACCCAGTCTAACGCCCTGCCTTAGTGCGATGCACTCAGTCTAACGCCCTGCCTTAGTGCGATGCACCCAGTCTAACGCCCTGCCTTAGTGCGATGCACCCAGTCTAACGCCCTGCCTTAGTGCGATGCACCCAGTCTAACGCCCTGCCTTAGTGCGATGCACCCTGTCTAACGCCCTGCCTTAGTGCGATGCACCCAGTCTAACGCCCTGCCTTAGTGCGATGCAGCCAGTCTAACGCCCTGCCTTAGTGCGATGCACCCAGTCTAACGCCCTGCCTTAGTGCAAGGCACTCAGTCTAACGCCCTGCCTTAGTGCGATGCACCCTGTCTAACGCCCTGCCTTAGTGCGATGCACTCAGTCTAACGCCCTGCCTTAGTGCGATGCACCCTGTCTAACGCCCTGCCTTAGTGCGATGCACCCAGTCTAACGCCCTGCCTTAGTGCGATGCACCCTGTCTAACGCCCTGCCTTAGTGCGATGCACTCAGTCTAACGCACTGCCTTAGTGCGATGCACCCTGTCTAACGCCCTGCCTTAGTGCGATGCACCCAGTCTAACGCCCTGCCTTAGTGTGATGCACCCAGTCTAACGCCCTGCCTTAGTGCGATGCACCCAGTCTAACGCCCTGCCTTAGTGTGATGCACCCAGTCTAACGCCCTGCCTTAGTGTGATGCACCCTGTCTAACGCCCTGCCTTAGTGCGATGCACTCAGTCTAACGCCCTGCCTTAGTGCGATGCAGCCTGTCTAACGCCC
This sequence comes from Nemoura dubitans, assembly GCA_921293005.1. Classification (NCBI taxonomy): domain Eukaryota; kingdom Metazoa; phylum Arthropoda; class Insecta; order Plecoptera; family Nemouridae; genus Nemoura; species Nemoura dubitans. Next base: position 142,201 of record OV121076.1, read on the forward strand.
TGCCTTAGTGCGATGCACTCAGTCTAACGCCCTGCCTTAGTGCGATGCACCCAGTCTAACGCCCTGCCTTAGTGTGATGCACCCAGTCTAACGCCCTGCCTTAGTGTGATGCACCCTGTCTAACGCCCTGCCTTAGTGCGATGCACTCAGTCTAACGCCCTGCCTTAGTGCGATGCACCCAGTCTAACGCCCTGCCTTAGTGTGATGCACCCAGTCTAACGCCCTGCTTTGTTTTGTTTGTTTCTCCCTCTAGGACGAAGTAAGTACTCGCGTCTCCTGCCACCTCCCGAACGCGCCCGAACGCGCCCGAACACGCCCGAACGCGCCCGAACGCGCCCGAACGAGCCCGAACGCGCCCGAACGTGCCCGAACGCGCCCGAATGTCCGAGCAGGGAACCGATAAGCGGCTTGGGGGGCCCGTGGTCTGCACCGGCTAAACGCCCTCACCTGCCTGTCCTCCTTTTCGTATGACCGGCACGTGCCCGAAGCTCACTCTCAGCCAGTCCGTCAACTCCCCTCCTTCAACGCCTCCCCGTCAACGCCTCCCCGTCAACGCCTCCCCGTCAACGCCTCCTCTTCAACGCCTCCCCGTCAACGCCTCCACTTCAACGCCTCCCCGTCAACGCCTCCCCATCAACGCCTCCCCGTCAACGCCTCCCCTTCAACGCCTCCCCGTCAACGCCTCCCCTTCAACTCCTCCCCTTCAACGCCTCCCTGTCAACGCCTCCCCGTCAACGCCTCCCCTTCATCGCCTCCCCGTCAACGCCTCCCCCCACCAGAGGGACTCCATGACAGAGGAGCATCGACACCCAAAAGGTCGAGCTCCAACGCGTTGCTACGTACCGCGAAGCGATGGGAAAGCAGAGAGACAATTGCCACCGAGTACCTTTCGCTGGGAGGGCGCGGGTTCGACGGCGGCCAGGGGTTGCCATGACTACGAGCGAGACAGCTGATTGGCCGACGGGGCAAGCGATCATCAGGCTGTCATCATCCCCTAATTCTGTCAGGCGAGCGCACGAAACACGAGATCGCGTATTGTCTGGGGCCGCTGTCTCCGTCGGCGAGGGGAGGGTTGTTGATGAGGGGGGGGGGGGGGGACAGGTAACGACGGCGTCCCTGTCACACGGGATACTCGCTGCCGGCGTGGGACCTCCAGGCTCGAGCAACGCCAGCCAGACAGACAGACAAAGTTCCTCTGTACGCCATTGCACGTCGAGAAGCAGAGTGGATTCGCATCTTCCTCGAGGACCCACTGCTGCTAGACACGAGCCAAGAGTTTCAACACTGTCCCTAGAGCCTTTTGTCCGGCCCAAGTCATGGCTTGTGAGTGTTGAAACTCTTGGCTCGTGTCTAGCAGCAGTGGGTCCTCGAGGAAGATGCGAATCCACTCTGCTTCTCGACGTGAAATGGAGTCTAGTTGCAAGCTGAGACGGAGCCACCGTAGCGGTCCAGGCTTCCTGGAGCGCTTGGCTGAGTGCGGTGGGGGGTGGGGATGGGGGGGGGGGGGTTCAAGGAAGCCGCGTGCCGAGCTAAGAGCCAGGGGGGGGGGGGGGGGGTAAGACGTGCCCCTCGCCGAGGAACGAGCCTCTAATGAGCGGCCTCATCACTCACGTCGCGTCACGTCGGGCGTCGGTAATTACTCGGCGTCGCGACGCCAAGACGTCGTCGATCGCGCGCCCAACTTGGCGTCGGCGTCGAAGGAACTCGGCCGAGCGGCGTGCAATTAGCACACCGCTCTGCAGGGTACGCTCGCTGCTCGATGCAACTCTGTCCCTGTCCCTGTCCCTGTCCCTGTCCCTGTCCCTGTGTCCCTGTCCCTGTCCCTGTGCCCCTGTCCCTGTCCCTGTCCCTGTCCCTGTCCCTGTCCCTGTCCCTGTCCCTGTCCCTGTCCCTGTCCCTGTCCCTGTCCCTGTCCCTGTCCCTGTCCCTGTCCCTGTCCCAGTCCCTGTCCCTGTGTCCCTGTCCCTGTCCCTGTCCCTGTCCCTGTCCCTGTCCCTGTGTCCCTGTCCCTGTCCCTGTGTCCCTGTCCCTGTGTCCCTGTCCCTGTCCCTGTCCCTGTCCCTGTGTCCCTGTCCCTGTCCCTGTCCCTGTCCCTGTCCCTGTCCCTGTCCCTGTCCCAGTCCCTGTCCCTGTGTCCCTGTCCCTGTCCCTGTCCCTGTCCCTGTGTCCCTGTCCCTGTCCCTGTCCCTGTCCCTGTCCCTGTGTCCCTGTCCCTGTCCCTGTCCCTGTCCCTGTCCCTGTCCCTGTCCCTGTCCCTGTCCCTGTGTCCCTGTCCCTGTCCCTGTCCCTGTCCCTGTCCCTGTCCCTGTCCCTGTCCCTGTCCCTGTCCCTGTGTCCCTGTCCCTGTCCCTGTCCCTGTCCCTGTCCCTGTCCCTGTCCCTGTCCCTGTCCCTGTGTCCCTGTCCCTGTCCCTGTCCCTGTCCCTGTCCCTGTCCCTGTCCCTGTCCCTGTCCCTGTCCCTGTCCCTGTGCCTGTCCCTGTGCCTGTCCCTGTCCCTGTCCCTGTCCCTGCGTCCCTGTCCCTGTCCCTGTCCCTGGGTCCCTCCCTTCTCTAACAAAGTCCGGCCACTCAACACTCTCCCGGCCACGCAACCTTGCTTGCCCGCCAACTACATCAAGCTCCTCACGCCACAAGACCAAAGTTAATTGACTTGGTCGAATTCGTTAAATATCTAAAGCACGTTAAATATCGAACGGTCTGTTAGCTTGTCACTTGCTTAGCAACGGCCAATCAGAGCCATTAATTTTCTAGCTAATGGACCGTTAGTATCTTAACTGAGAAACCGGCACTAAATCCCATAAGCCACCACGTTAATTGACTTGGTCGAACCGCGGTCGGCGGTCGGCGACCGTCGAATCCCGGTCTGCACCGGTCGCCGACGACTGTCCCCGCGACGGCGGCCTCACCGCCCGGGAACCTATAGGTAGTACCTTGGGACCCGGTCGGACTTGAATCTCCCATAAGATCAATGATATTTGACTTATTAAACCTTTCTTAACTGGAACAAACCTAGTTATCATTTGTGGGATTTATCCCCCTGGACTTGAACCAAGCAGTCCGATGGCTTTATTCCGGTGGGAGAGAAAATGACCGATATGGTCTTACTCCAGACTCGGGTATTTCAGAGGGGGTACTGGGGATGATAGGATAGACCAACAGCCCAGCACAATCTCATTGGAGAACATCTACGCCCGTGCCACATGCGTTGCACAGTCCGTTCTATAGCTTCAAGCCACTTGCTGCCACGTGCATAGCGGTCACCCACCCACCGGCCGACTCGGCGCAGTGTTGCTTAACTCCAATCCCTCCAACCTCTCTCCCTCTGAGAGCTGGCCACGTGCATGGCGGTCACCCATCCACCGGCCGACTCGACTACACTGTTGCTTAACCCCATGCCGTTGCTCTGCGCAGGTCCGCGATCCCGTCGCGCCAAACGCACCAAGGACGCCGCGGGCGCGGCGACGTCCCCCACGACGCCGAGCGGCGAGCGTCCAGAAGGCGGTGGCGACAGTGGCGGCGCCAACAGTGGCGGCACCGGCGAGGAGAAGCGGCCACGCACCGCCTTCTCGGGCGAACAGCTGGGTCGCCTCAAGGCCGAGTTCGCAGAGAGCCGCTACTTGACCGAGCGCAGGCGCCAGGAGCTGGCCGCGCAGCTGCGTCTGAACGAGGCGCAGATCAAGATCTGGTTCCAGAACAAGCGCGCCAAGATCAAGAAGGCGAGCGGCCAGAAGAACCCGCTGGCGCTGCAGCTGATGGCGCAGGGACTCTACAACCACTCGACCATTCCGTTGACGCGCGAGGAGGAGGAGCAGGCGGCCGCCGCCGAGCAGAACTCCAGGGACTGACTGCGATCGGCGTGTTCCTCCTCCTCCTCCGACGGCGACCAGACTGACTCCAAGTCGCCGTCGGCGTCCTCCACAACTCGACTCGAATGCAGGGCAAAGTGCGGGCCTTCCACTTCCCTGACAGTACAAGCGTGGACTTAGTGCGGACTTAGTGCGGACTTAGTGCGGCCTTGGTGCGGCGTTAGCGAAGGCCGAAGTGGACTCGGAGTGCAGAGTGCAAAGACTTTGTCCGTGATCGCGGACAGCTCGTATTTATTGTAGTCGTGCCAGGGGTTCGCCGCCTCGCGGTACTGGCGCTAGTGTACATACCATTGTAGGCTGTAAGATGACTGAGATAAACGCAGCACGTGACGGTGAAATAATACGTCACTTGCTTCCAAACATATAGCGTTGTCGTCTTGGTTACTGTGTCTCATCGTTGCCTGATGTCTATCCCTGTGTTTCCCGATTCCCTCCTCTTTATACCGAGTTGTCGCGCCATCAGCGCTCAGCTCCAAAGCTCCATGCATTTGCCACTCTGGACGCTAGGGTGTTCCCCAGGGCTCGATGCAGGGACGCTTTGTGCAGAGGTTGGCTGTGATTGGTGCTACTTGGGCAGGCAGCATGCAAATAGATCAGATTGCCAATGGTTGGGTCCGCTGTTCTCAATCACACGACATCTTGGAGAAGGCAAATCTCGGCGCTGCCCTCCTTGCTTCGTCCTGTATCCAGCATTAGCCTTTAGCTGGAGTGGACATCTTGGAGAAGGCAAATCTCGGCGCTGCCCTCCTTGCTTCGTCCTGTATCCAGCATTAGCCTTTAGCAGGAGTGGACATCTTGGAGAAGGCAAATCTCGGCGCTGCCCTCCTTGCTTCGTCCTGTATGGCCAGCATTAACCTTTAGCTGGAGTGGACATCTTGGGGAAGACAACGACAAGGTATGGTAAACTCGCAGCACCCAGTTCCTTTTCATGCCTCCAGTTTCAGGAAATACGGACGCCATACTGTAGCTGTTCGCGGCAGACTTTGCTGGCTGCCTCACCGATTTAGGCCTCGACTACGCGTTTGCCATTTCGGTATGGAGATACATGTGTGGCAAACTCTTCCTGCATTGCTGACAACTAGCACTGCCGATAAGTGCCACGACATCGGAAGCTTTAAATCAATCAGTTTGCTCCGCGTTTCAACAGTTGTAATTAGTCAGAGAGAGAGAGAGAGGGGGAAGCAATTTGCAAACAGCAGCACAGTGATTAAGTGTGTATCGTTTTGGGTCGGGCATGAAGCATGTACTTAGAAGGCTGGTGTGGAACGTACGTACGTACGTAAGTGGATGCCGTTCAGTCCTATGGCGCAGAGAGAGAGAGCGAGAGCGAGTTGGTACGACTGCAAGACCTAGGCCCATTGACTCTGCCATATAATATCGGGGCTTCGGGGATTCGACTCGATGCGGTGCGGCGTCGTTTAGCGGCCAGCGGCCCTCGAATGATTACTGTCTTTACCTCCGATGCGCAGTCTATACCTGTGCTGCCAGTCCGTCTGGCGCGAGCACTTGGCTTGGCTTGTTAGGCTAGCATATCGTAGGACCCGGTGAGGCGGTGTCGGATTTCCTTCAGCCAAATAAGGGCTGGGACACCAAAGGTGCTATCGATAATTACTGTATTGTCACAAGTCTTGGCTTCCTGTTAAAAATCTAACGCGTCGTTAAGTTGATATAATTGCTTGGCTATATGAATACCCAATCAGAACTAGTTATTGAGCGACACATCCAATCAGAAAATAATAAAATTGTCTGCAAACCGAAGGCCTATGCTTGAAATAATGACTTTAAAACGTAAATGTGCCGTTTCACCAGGGGGACTCCCTCCGGTGATTCAAGAGAAAGGGAAAGGGATGGTTCGGCATCCAGTGCAGGGAGTGGAATTGTCCGGAAGCAATTTATTAACACCGCGCGGGTCAAACGCCCCCAGCCAAACCAGGTGTGTATCGTGGAGTCTGTTGTTACACCAATCGATGACGCGGCTTATTATCACACTAGTGTGGTTTAGCCAATGACAGCTGAGGCCGTGCTGGAGCCAAATACACACATGACCAGCAATGCGGGCATCGGCAATAGCTAGTCATACTTGTTATCTCCATAGTGCCAGCCAATCAGCTGATCCCATTCCATCCTGTGTCCTGTAATCCAGGCCTTGGTGCTTGCTATCCCTGGTGCATGATGATTAGGTCCGCCCATTGGCTGCTGCATTCAGACACAGGGACGAGGGCCAATACGAGGGACTGGCTCAGGTAACTCGATAAGGCGCAAGTGACTAACGCTCGAGTGGCAATCATTGTAATCCAGGCCTTGGTGCTTGCGATCCCTGGTGCATGATGATTAGGTCCGCCCATTGGCTGCTGCATTCAGACACAGGGACGAGGGCCAATACGAGGGACTGGCTCAGGTAACTCGATAAGGCGCAAGTGACTAACGCTCGAGTGGCAATCATTGTAATCCAGGCCTTGGTGCTTGCGATCCCTGGTGCATGATGATTAGGTCCGCCCATTGGCTGCTGCATTCAGACACAGGGACGAGGGCCAATACGAGGGACTGGCTCAGGTAACTCGATAAGGCGCAAGTGACTAACGCTCGAGTGGCAATCATTGTAATCCAGGCCTTGGTGCTTGCGATCCCTGGTGCATGATGATTAGGTCCGCCCATTGGCTGCTGCATTCAGACACAGGGACGAGGGCCAATACGAGGGACTGGCTCAGGTAACTCGATAAGGCGCAAGTGACTAACGCTCGAGTGGCAATCATTGTAATCCAGGCCTTGGTGCTTGCGGTCCCTGCTGCATTCAGACACAGGGACGAGGGCCAATACGAGGGACTGGCTCAGGTAACTCGATAAGGCGCAAGTGACTAACGCTCGAGTGGAAATCATTGCAATCCAGGCCTTGGTGCTTGCGGTCCCTGCTGCATTCAGACACAGGGACGAGGGCCAATACGAGGGACTGGCACAGGTAACTCGATAAGGCGCAAGTGAATCACGCTCGAGTGGCAATCATTGCAATCGAGGGCTGCAGCCAAAGTTGAGGAAGATCGTTTTGAAATCGATCTTGTTAACAGATTACGATTGTCATCAAATAATGATCTGTGAAAGAAATTCAAATTCAAGATCGTTTTATAAAGAGATCAAATTCGTTTCAAAACAGTACATTCTCCAGGAAAGAACCTCAGTACCTACTTGGTCTCGTGCGGTCCGACAATGGACCACCAGCCGAAGATTCGTTGCCTCTGCTTCGGCCGGTTCCGAGCTGATCGCCTTGGTGACGAGGGTCCGGTGTTTTGACAGGCTGCTGTCGGGTCGTTAGCCCTTGTCGGTCGAAACACCCTGACGCTGTGCGAGACCAGCACCCTCATGACGTCACGCCTGGCCGTCCTCTCGCCCGCTGCCCGATGTCCGGCAAGTACAGGCTCCCTAATTCAGTGAGAGCAGCGAGCCACTGAGACAGGCTCCCTAATTCAGTGAGAGCAGCGAGCCACTGAGACAGGCTCCCTAATTCAGTGAGAGCAGCGAGCCAATGAGACAGGCTCCCTAATTCAGTGAGGGCAGCGAGCCAATGAGACAGGCTCCCTAATTCAGTGAGGGCAGCGAGCCAATGAGACAGGCTCCCTAATTCAGTGAGGGCAGCGAGCCAATGAGACAGGCTCCCTAATTCAGTGAGAGCAGCGAGCCTCTGAGACAGGCTCCCTAATTCAGTGAGGGCAGCGAGCCAATGAGACAGGCTCCCTAATTCAGTGAGAGCAGCGAGCCAATGAGACAGGCTCCCTAATTCAGTGAGAGCAGCGAGCCTCTGAGACAGGCTCCCTAATTCAGTGAGGGCAGCGAGCCAATGAGACAGGCTCCCTAATTCAGTGAGAGCAGCGAGCCAATGAGACAGGCTCCCTAATTCAGTGAGAGCAGCGACTTGCGAGCCTCTGAGACAGGCTCCCTAATTCAGTGAGAGCAGCGACTTGCGAGCCTCTGAGACAGGCTCCCTAATTCAGTGAGGGCAGCGAGCCAATGAGACAGGCTCCCTAATTCAGTGAGAGCAACGAGCCAATGAGACAGCCTCCCTAATTCAGTGAGAGCAGCGAGCCAATGAGACAGGCTCCCTAATTCAGTGAGAGCAGCGAGCCAATGCGACAGGCTCCCTAATTCAGTGAGGGCAGCGACTTGCGAGCCACTGAGACAGGCTCCCTAATTCAGTGAGAGCAGCGAGCCTCTGAGACAGGCTCCCTAATTCAGTGAGAGCAGCGACTTGCGAGCCACTGAGACAGGCTCCCTAATTCAGTGAGAGCAGCGAGCCAATGCGACAGGCTCCCTAATTCAGTGAGAGCAGCGACTTGCGAGCCAATGAGACAGGCTCCCTAATTCAGTGAGAGCAGCGAGCCAATGCGACAGGCTCCCTAATTCAGTAAGGGCAGCGACTTGCGAGCCTCTGAGACAGGCTCCTTAGTTCAGTGAGGGCAGCGACTAGTACCTACAGGTGGTCTCATGGTGTGATGTGTGAGGTTATGTGCAGAGTTTGGCTGCAATAAGCCCCGGGTTAAAATGCAGCAGGGACCACTTTTAACTCAAGTCTGCCACTGCAATTTTATGCCGTCGAAATCACACGGTTTTAACCAATAATTGGCGTACTATATCACACATCATTATATCTTATTATCATGTATAAATAATATAATATACTTGTACAACATGGGATATTAATAAACTGTGTAATAGTCGCAATAGAGTATGAATTAAAGCCGTGTTATTTTCACGGCATGACACTTTTGTGGTGGACGCTCGAGACACGGCAGGTAGGATGTGAATAATCTCTTTATTTAAGAAAACAATACATGATAATAATGTACATGGTTCAGGTGAAAGGATGGATATTGTTTGACATTAACGACACGTGATATAACTTTGTTGTGATGGTGACGATGGCGACACTTATTTCGTGGCCACAGTGCTGGCTGCAGTGCCGTGATTGCAGGGTGCAAATACCTGCAAGTACCGCTTAGGTTATAGGTGTACCTACTTGTTGATACGTGATATAACTTTGTTGTGATGGTGACGATGGCGACACTTATTTCGTGGCCACAGTGCTGGCTGCAGTGCCGTGATTGCAGGGTGCAAATACCTGCAAGTACCGCTTAGGTTATAGGTGTACCTACTTGTTGATACGTGATATAACTTTGTTGTGATGGTGACGATGGCGACACTTATTTCGTGGCCACAGTGCTGGCTGCTGTGCCGTGATTGCAGGGTGCAAATACCTGCAAGTACCGCTTAGGTTATAGGTGTACCTACTTGTTGATACGTGATATAACTTTGTTGTGATGGTGACGATGGCGACACTTATTTCGTGGCCACAGTGCTGGCTGCAGTGCCGTGATTGCAGGGTGCAAATACCTGCAAGTACCGCTTAGGTTATAGGTGCGCCTACTTGTTGATACGTGATATAACTTTGTTGTGATGGTGACGATGGCGACACTTATTTCGTGGCCACAGTGCTGGCTGCTGTGCCGTGATTGCAGGGTGCAAATACCTGCAAGTACCGCTTAGGTTATAGGTGTACCTACTTGTTGATACGTGATATAACTTTGTTGTGATGGTGACGATGGCGACACTTATTTCGTGGCCACAGTGCTGGCTGCAGTGCCGTGATTGCAGGGTGCAAATACCTGCAAGTACCGCTTAGGTTATAGGTGTACCTACTTGTTGATACGTGATATACCCAAAGCTAGCACATGTCCGGTTCGTCATTAGCTCCCAGCCCGACTTGTGTCAGAGAGAGAAGACGACGATATGATGTCTGTCTTGCAGCGAGAGCGAGAGAGATGGCGCGTACAGCGAGTGTGGGCCGCGCTAATGAGTGCGAGTGAGCGCGAGCTATGCACCGAGACGGCGAGTGCGAGTGAGACGGAGCGAGAGGCGGACGAGTGTGACGAATGGTCGGCGGACGTCGCTTGTTTGGTGAAAGAAGCTCGCATCTGGGTGGTCGTGTCTGTCGGGCCGAGCGCCGTTCGGCAAACATCGGTCGTGTTCGTGTGCCGCGCCGTCCGGTGGAGAGAGGCGGTCGCGGCGTGGAGTGGCCAACTGCTCGTGGCGGCCATCTTGTTGGAGAGAGGGCGGTCGCGGCGTGGAGTGGCCAACTGCTCGTGGCGGCCATCTTGTTGGAGAGAGGGCGGTCGCGGCGTGGAGTGGCCAACTGCTCGTGGCGGCCATCTTGTCGGAGAAAGGCTGTCACGGCGAGGAGTGGCCAACTGCTCGTGGCGGCCATTTTGTCGGAGAGAGAGACTGACTGGAATGGGCAACCCAACCAACAACTAGTAACAAGACGTCGATGAACAAGATAGACGATAATTACATTCTGATAATGACCCAACCATGGTAGTTGCAGAACAAATAATCGATGGGAGTACACTTTTGAATGGACCAAATGCAATGCTTTTCTTATGGCAATCATTTGCCCACATAAGTGCAATGCTTTACTTACGGCAACTATTTGCCCACATAAGTGCAATGCTTTTCTTATAGCAACTATTTGCCCACATAAATGCAATGCTTTTCTTACGGCAACTATTTGCCCACATAAATGCAATGCTTTTCTTACGGCAACTATTTGCCTGCATAAATGCAATGCTTTTCTTACGGCAACTATTTGCCTGCATAAATGCAATGCTTTTCTTACGGCAACTATTTGCCTGCATAAGTGCAATGCTTTTCTTACGGCAACTATTTGCCTGCATAAATGCAATGCTTTTCTTACGGCAACTATTTGCCTGCATAAGTGCAATGCTTTTCTTACGGCAACTATTTGCCCACATAAATGCAATGCTTTTCTTATAGCAACTATTTGCCTGCATAAGTGCAATGCTTTTCTTATAGCAACTATTTGCCCACATAAATGCAATGCTTTTCTTACGGCAACTATTTGCCTGCATAAATGCAATGCTTTTCTTACGGCAACTATTTGCCTGCATAAATGCAATGCTTTTCTTACGGCAACTATTTGCCTGCATAAATGCAATGCTTTTCTTACGGCAACTATTTGCCCACATAAATGCAATGCTTTTCTTACGGCAACTATTTGCCTGCATAAATGCAATGCTTTTCTTATGGCAATTATTTGCCCACATAAGTGCAATGCTTCTCTTATAGCAACTATTTGCCTGCAGATAATCATTGACTCTGGAACCACCGCGTTTGAGCAGCTGAAATGCAGTTTGACAAACATCAACAACAACATGGTGACATTGACTGCAGTGAAATAAGCGTGTATCGCCATTTGAGAATGATGGACTGTCTGATGCTGACTGGGAGATTGCCACTCCACCAGGGTGCAAGGCTCTCTTGACACTTGCCATGCCGTCATTAGGGTGGGAAGGGCCGTCGCTTAGCGACCTTGCCCTAAGGGCTGCCCTAAGGCGCGCAGGGCACTATAAGGGCTGCCCTAAGGCGCGCAGGGCACTATAAGGGCTAGGCCCTAAGGCGCGCAGGGCACTATAAGGGCTAGGCCCTAAGGCGCGCAGGGCACTATAAGGGCTAGGCTCTAAGGCGCGCAGGGCACTATAAGGGCTAGGCCCTAAGGCGCGCAGGGCACTATAAGGGCTAGGTTTTAAGGCGCGCAGGGCACTATAAGGGCTAGGCTCTAAGGCGCGCAGGGCACTATAAGGGCTGCCCTAAGGCGCGCAGGGCACTATAAGGGCTAGGCCCTAAAGCGCGCAGGGCACTATAAGGGCTAGGCCCTAAGGCGCGCAGGGCACTATAAGGGCTGCTCTAAGGCGCGCAGGGCACTATAAGGGCTAGGCTCTAAAGCGCGCAGGACACTATAAGGGCTAGGCCCTAAGGCGCGCAGGGCACTATAAGGGCTAGGCTTTAAGGCGCGCAGGGCACTATAAGGGCTAGGCTCTAAGGCGCGCAGGGCACTATAAGGGCTGCTCTAAGGCGCGCAGGGCACTATAAGGGCTGCCCTAAGGCGCGCAGGGCACTATAAGGGCTGCTCTAAGGCGCGCAGGGCACTATAAGGGCTAGGCTCTAAGGCGCGCAGGGCACTATAAGAGCTGCCCTAAGGCGCGCAGGGCACTATAAGGGCTAGGTTTTAAGGCGCGCAGGGCACTATAAGGGCTAGGCTCTAAGGCGCGCAGGGCACTATAAGGGCTAGGCTCTAAGGCGCGCAGGGCACTATAAGGGCTGCCCTAAGGGCTAGGCTCTAAGGCGCGCAGGGCACTATAAGGGCTAGGCACTAAGGCGCGCAGGGCACTATAAGGGCTGCCCTAAGGCGCGCAGGGCACTATAAGGGCTGCTCTAAGGCTCGCAGGGCACTATAAGGGCTAGGCTCTAAGGCGCGCAGGGCACTATAAGGGCTGCCCTAAGGCGCGCAGGGCACTATAAGGGCTAGGCTTTAAGGCGCGCAGGGCACTATAAGGGCTAGGCTTTAAGGCGCGCAGGGCACTATAAGGGCTAGGCTCTAAGGCGCGCAGGGCACTATAAGGGCTAGGCTCTAAGGCGCGCAGGGCACTATAAGGGCTAGGCTCTAAGGCGCGCAGGGCACTATAAGGGCTGCTCTAAGGCTCGCAGGGCACTATAAGGGCTAGGCTCTAAGGCGCGCAGGGCACTATAAGGGCTGCCCTAAGGCGCGCAGGGCACTATAAGGGCTAGGCTTTAAGGCGCGCAGGGCACTATAAGGGCTAGGCTTTAAGGCGCGCAGGGCACTATAAGGGCTAGGCTCTAAGGCGCGCAGGGCACTATAAGGGCTAGGCTCTAAGGCGCGCAGGGCACTATAAGGGCTAGGCTCTAAGGCGCGCAGGGCACTATAAGGGCTAGGCTCTAAGGCGCGCAGGGCACTATAAGGGCTAGGCTTTAAGGCGCGCAGGGCACTATAAGGGCTAGGCTCTAAGGCGCGCAGGGCACTATAAGGGCTAGGCTCTAAGGCGCGCAGGGCACTATAAGGGCTAGGCTCTAAGGCGCGCAGGGCACTATAAGGGCTAGGCTCTAAGGCGCGCAGGGCACTATAAGGGCTAGGCTTTAAGGCGCGCAGGGCACTATAAGGGCTAGGCTCTAAGGCGCGCAGGGCACTATAAGGGCTAGGCTCTAAGGCGCGCAGGGCATGCACAGGCACTATAAGGGCTGCCCTAAGGCACGCACTCTATAAGGACGAGTCCCTAAGGCACGCACTAAAAGGACGAGGTCCTAAGAGCGCATGCCGTCATTTTGACTACCAAACATTTGCCTCGCATTTGGAAACGCAACAATTAACCACCCAAAATACCCCTGCTGTCAAAAGAGCAGCAAGACATGGCACACGGTAACGTCCGTAACTTGCTTGGTTTCGTGCCGATCCGGATTTCCTTCGGGGAATCTTGGTCGACCGACGTCCTTTGCCTTGGTTCCGAATTTCAGCCCGGTAGGACGCACGGTTGCCGAGATACGAAATCTCATATCGACCCAGACCGAGACCCACGGCCGCCTCCTTCTCCAATGCAATGCTATGCGTAATTATGGTGATACGAGTTCCTGGCTCAAATTCGGTGCGAATTCTTTCGTTTTCTGCCACAAGATTCACCAGTGCCCCTTGAATCTGTCTCCTTGAACCTAAACTCCATTTCACGGTAAGGAGGGGAGTGGATTTGCATCTTCCTCGAGGACCCACTTCTGCTAGACACGAGCTAAGTGTTTCAAAACTCACAAGCCATGTCTTGAGTCTGACAAAAGGCTCTATGGGGAGTGTTGAAACTCTTAGCTCGTGTCTGGCAGCAGTGGGTCCTCGAGGAAGATGCAAATCCACGCTCCTTCTCAACGTGAAATGGAGTGTAGCCGGGTGCCGTGGCGCCTGTGAGCTCGAAGCCGGCAACCCTTGCCCGCCGAGATGAAAGGAGCCGCCGCTGAGCGAAGGGCTTCGAGGTTCGCGTGCTATAGAGTCGGTTGCCACGCGACGAGTTGACGGACCCTCGTTAGCGCCCTTCGTTAGCAGCCCATTACCGCCCCCCCCCCTTCCCCTGCCCCTACCCCTGCCCCTACCCCTGCCCCTACCCCTGCCCCTACCCCTGCCCCTACCCCTGCCCCTACCCCTGCCCCTACCCCTGCCCCTACCCTTACCACAAGCAGGGATAAACACACACTCTGCCCTGCTGCTCGGCATTGAAACTCTGCTTGGCCGCGGTGTTTGCTGACTTTGATGGGCCGGTGCACCCATCCCAGAATGGGAGGCGTTTGCCCGGTCCCAGAATGGGAGGCGTTTGCCCGGTCCCAGGATGGGAGGCGTTTGCCCGGTCCCAGGATGGGAGGCGTTTGCCCGGTCCCAGGATGGGAGGCGTTTGCCCGGTCCCAGGATGGGAGGCGTTTGCCCGGTCCCAGGATGGGAGGCGTTTGCCCGGTCCCAGGATGGGAGGCGTTTGCCCGGTCCCAGGATGGGAGGCGTTTGCCCGGTCCCAGGATGGGAGGCGTTTGCCCGGTCCCAGGATGGGAGGCGTTTGCCCGGTCCCAGGATGGGAGGCGTTTGCCCGGTCCCAGGATGGGAGGCGTTTGCCCGGTCCCAGGATGGGAGGCGTTTGCCCGGTCCCAGGATGGGAGGCGTTTGCCCGGTCCCAGGATGGGAGGCGTTTGCCCGGTCCCAGGATGGGAGGCGTTTGCCCGGTCCCAGGATGGGAGGCGTTTTCCCGGTCACAGGACGTCTGGCTTTGACATCGGGTGCAGCTACAATTCGAGTCTGTATTGGCAGTATTAGCATGCCGACACCAAAGGCTATAAGGGTGCTATCTGAGGGATGATGGCCGACCGATGGAGATGAGATGGAGATGAGATGAGATGAGATGAGGGATGTGTGGCGGGTTGCTAGGGACTGGAAGCCGTCGGCCACACATCACCTTGGTTGCTATGGACTGGATGCTGCGACGCGAGGACCACACACGACGGTTGCCATGCGACCAGCGACCAGCGACCGGTTACCATGGTGACTCATGCTCGGTGCAACGGCACGGCACGGCACGGCACGGCACGGCACGGCACGGCACGGCACGGCACGGCACGGCACGGCACGGCACGGCACGGCACGGCACGGCACGGCACGGCACGGCACGGCACGGCACGGCACGGCACGGCACGGCACGGCACGGCACGGCACGGCACGGCACCGCACGGCACGGCACGGCACGGCACGGCGTCTCGTGGGCCGTGATGTCGGGCGAGGGTGATGCACCGCCTCCTGGACTCGAAGTGCAGGAGCCAACCCCTCGATTGAAGCGCGGCCGCGGGGAGAATCGGGCATTTCAATCACCGGCCGGCGATCGTCGACTCGATGAGGGGATCCCGGACACATCGAGGTGAATGACGAGGACAACGAGCGGCGTGGACATGATTTCACCGATTCGCTGTGCTAATTGCACCATACCCTACCCTACCCTACCCTACCCCACCCTACCCTACCCTACCCTACCCTACCCCACCCCACCCTACCCTACCCTACCCTACCCTACCCTACCCTACCCTACCCTACCCTACCCTACCCTACCCTACCCTACCCTACCCTACCCTACCCTACCCTACCCTACCCTACCCTACCCTACCCTACCCTACCCCACCCCACCCTACCCTACCCTACCCCACCCTACCCTACCCTACCCTACCCTACCCTACCCTACCCTACCCTACCCTACCCTACCCTACCCTACCCTACCCTACCCTACCCTACCCTACCCTACCCTACCCTACCCTACCCTACCCTCCCCCACCCTACCCTACCCTACCCTACCCTACCCTACCCTACCCTACCCTACCCTACCCTACCCTACCCTACCCTACCCTACCCTACCCTACCCTACCCTACCCTACCCTACCCTACCCTACCCCACCCTACCCTACCCTACCCTACCCCACCCTACCCTACCCTACCCTACCCTACCCTACCCTACCCTACCCTACCCTACCCTACCCTACCCTACCCTACCCTACCCTACCCTACCCTACCCTACCCTACCCTACCCTACCCTACCCTACCCTACCCTACCCTACCCGACCCTACCCTACCCTACCCTACCCTACCCTACCCTACCCTACCCTACCCTACCCTACCCTACCCTACCCTACCCTACCCTACCCTACCCTACCCTACCCTACCCTACCCTCCCCCACCCTACCCTACCCTACCCTACCCTACCCTACCCTACCCTACCCTACCCTACCCTACCCTACCCTACCCTACCCTACCCTACCCTACCCCACCCTACTCTACCCTACCCTACCCTACCCTACCCTACCCTACCCCACCCTACCCTACCCTACCCTACCCCACCCTACCCTACCCTACCCTACCCTACCCTACCCTACCCTACCCTACCCTACCCTACCCTACCCTACCCTACCCTACCCTACCCTACCCTACCCTACCCTACCCTACCCTACCCTACCCTACCCTACCCTACCCTACCCTACCCTACCCTACCCTACCCTACCCTACCCTACCCTACCCTACCCTACCCTACCCTACCCTACCCTACCCTACCCTACCCTACCCTACCCTACCCTACCCTACCCTACCCCACCCTACCCTTCCCTACCCTACCCCACCCTACCCTACCCTACCCTACCCTACCCTACCCTACCCTACCCTACCCTACCCTACCCTACCCTACCCTACCCTACCCTACCCTACCCTACCCCACCCTACCCTACCCTACCCTACCCCACCCTACCCTACCCTACCCTACCCTACCCTACCCTACCCTACCCTACCCTACCCTACCCCACCCCACCCTACCCTACCCTACCCTACCCTACCCTACCCTACCCTACCCTACCCTACCCTACCCTACCCTACCCTACCCTACCCTACCCTACCCTACCCTACCCTACCCTACCCTACCCTACCCTACCCTACCCTCCCCCACCCTACCCTACCCTACCCTACCCTACCCTACCCTACCCTACCCTACCCTACCCTACCCTACCCTACCCTACCCTACCCTACCCTACCCTACCCTACCCTACCCTACCCTACCCCACCCTACCCTACCCTACCCTACCCCACCCTACCCTACCCTACCCTACCCTACCCTACCCTACCCTACCCTACCCTACCCTACCCTACCCTACCCTACCCTACCCTACCCTACCCTACCCTACCCTACCCTACCCTACCCAATAAACAAATTTGCACAATGCATAAACAGAACAAATAAACATCAAATAAACTGCAAAGGCGTTCAAATAAACTAACTGCACCGTGATACGATGAATTCTGCTAGTGAATCACCGTGAATACTGCTAGTACAATTTCCAATTCTAATAAACATCTGTTTTGTTAACTACATTTCTTTTACTCATGTCAGCTATGTGCTATCGTCATATTTAGTTTTGAAACACATCTATTGCAAGGTGGGCTTCGAATGCATTTTGCAAATATGATTTCTTCATTATATCTTAGCGACAATGAGTGGTGAATTGATTTGCGATCGCAAGCAGACAAATTCGCGGGTAAAACAAATACAATGCATGCATGCTGGGTTGTTGGGTTGGTAGGTTGGTAGGTACACATGTGTGTGGGGTTGGTAGGCCTGGCCCGAGTGGGTTAGGTTATAGGTTCGCGTCGAGGGCGGCTGTCAGCAGGCAGATTGGCAATTGAACGCAATTCGACCCTTGCTCGTTATCGCTGGCTGATTGGGTTTGCGATGCCTTCGTTTGTGTACAATTGAGTTTTGACGGGTTTACCATGTTTTGGTTCGGCTCATAGTTAGGCGAGGTACTAAAACTCCTGCGTATACCTACACAAATCAGTGTACCTACGTCAAGTTGCAATCAATGCTCAAAACTCTGGGTCTCTATCTGTCTAGATAATATGTACCTATGTCTGATCAGTTGACATCCACGAGCCGCGAAGGTAACACGTGATTATGTGTGACTCGAGTGTGACTCGAGTGCAAACAGTGCGCGCGCGTGTGTGTGTGTGTGTGTGTGTGTGTGTTAACTTGCTCTCATGGATAACCCAGCATCTTCGGAGTCCTCGAGGTAAGACCAGCATTCATTGACATGCTATAATAGTCTAGGGGTGCCCGTCGTATACATCGCACTCTTGCCAATCGGCGTGAAATGAGCGTCAAGTCAAGGAGACGGACATACTTGATTTGTATACCGAGCACAAATCGGGTTCGGGCAAATGGGCAACAGCTCTAAACTGCAGCAAGCGCCGAAAAGACTCCTGACATTGTGACTGTCTGTAATATCTCTAGGCATTGTTGTGCTTGTCAAGATTCCAAACCGACAATTAACAAACATATATCATATTGTATCATAATATCAGGTCTGCGGTGGAGATGCAGTGACAACTATGAAAGGACACGTGAATGTCGCTTCGTTGGTTCACCGACCCGTTGATCGTTATTGTTGCCAAGCTGCGCCAAAGACAGTGATTATACACCGAAATACTCAAAAATTGAAATAATAATCTGATTCCCATTCGGATCCGCATGACTTTATGACGTCTCGAAGACTTTGCGTGCACAAGGGACACTTGTAGCTTCTCTCAATACAAAGTGTTGGGGGTTGGGGCACCCACATTGGTTATGTGCACTTGTAGCTTCTCTCAATGCAAAGTGTTGGGGGTTGGGGCATCCATATTGGTTATGTGCACTTGTAGCTTCTCTCAATGCAAAGTGTTGGGGGTTGGGGCATCCATATTGGTTATGTGCACTTGTAGCTTCTCTCAATGCAAAGTGTTGGGGGTTGGGGCACCCATATTGGTTATGTGCACTTGTAGCTTCTCTCAATGCAAAGTGTTGGGGGTTGGGGCACCCATATTGGTTATGTGCACTTGTAGCTTCTCTCAATGCAAAGTGTTGGGGGTTGGGGCACCCATATTGGTTATGTGCACTTGTAGCTTCTCTCAATGCAAAGTGTTGGGGGTTGGGGCACCCACATTGGTTATGTGCACTTGTAGCTTCTCTCAATGCAAAGTGTTGGGGGTTGGGGTTATGTGCACTTGTAGCTTCTCTCAATGCAAAGTGTTGGGGGTTGGGGCACCCATATTGGTTATGTGCACTTGTAGCTTCTCTCAATGCAAAGTGTTGGGGGTTGGGGCACCCATATTGGTTATGTGCACTTGTAGCTTCTCTCAATGCAAAGTGTTGGGGGTTGGGGCACCCATATTGGTTATGTGCACTTGTAGCTTCTCTCAATGCAAAGTGTTGGGGGTTGGGGCACCCATATTGGTTATGTGCACTTGTAGCTTCTCTCAATGCAAAGTGTTGGGGGTTGGGGCACCCATATTGGTTATGTGCACTTGTAGCTTCTCTCAATGCAAAGTGTTGGGGGTTGGGGCACCCATATTGGTTATGTGCACTTGTAGCTTCTCTCAATGCAAAGTGTTGGGGGTTGGGGCATCCATATTGGTTATGTGCACTTGTAGCTTCTCTCAATGCAAAGTGTTGGGGGTTGGGGCATCCATATTGGTTATGTGCACTTGTAGCTTCTCTCAATGCAAAGTGTTGGGGGTTGGGGCACCCATATTGGTTATGTGCACTTGTAGCTTCTCTCAATGCAAAGTGTTGGGGGTTGGGGCATCCATATTGGTTATGTGCACTTGTAGCTTGCCAAGCCTTGCAAAGTGTTTGGGGTGGGTTATCACGGCCACTTGTAGCATGCCATTCCAGGCAAGTTGCTGCAGCTAATCTGTCCCGTGCACCGCCTTGTAACTAAGGGGGCTGTGAGTGTTGTTTGGTGATAGACCCCCCCCCCCTTACACCCCATGGACCCTTTCGGGCGAGTGCGTGCAGTAGCCGTCGATATAGGGACAAAATGTGACGTCACAGAGATGACAGGGACAAGTACGACGAAACAGATATGGTAGGGTGCAGGCTAGGATGATAAGTGTGCTACTCTAACTTAGTGTGCAGGGGTTGCACTTAACTAAACGACTGCTGTCTTAGTGAGGGCGAGCACTCACACTAAGCCGCGACGCGATATTGGTTCTATCGCACCCGACTTTGGACTTGTGCCAAGGGCTTGTGCCGAGGGCTTGTGCCGAGGGCTTGTGCCGAGGGCTTGTGCCGAGGGCTTGTGCCGAGGGCTTGTGCCGAGGGCTTGTGCCGAGGGCTTGTGCCAAGGGCTTGTGCCGAGGGCTTGTGCCAAGGGCTTGTGCCAAGGGCTTGTGCCGAGGGCTTGTGCCAAGGGCTTGTGCCAAGGGCTTGTGCCAAGGGCTTGTGCCAAGGGCTTGTGCCAAGGGCTTGTGCCGATGGCTTGTGCCGAGGGCTTGTGCCGAGGGCTTGTGCCGAGGGCTTGTGCCGAGGGCTTGTGCCGAGGGCTTGTGCCGAGGGCTTGTGCCGAGGGCTTGTGCCGAGGGCTTGTGCCGAGGGCTTGTGCCGAGGGCTTGTGCCAAGGGCTTGTGCCAAGGGCTTGTGCCATGATTATCATGGACTTGTGCCCATGGAGAGAGTGAGAGAGTGAGAGAGTGAGATGCAAGTGCGGGGGGTGGCGATGATCTCTCGCTGTCTGAAAGGGGGGGGGGTGGGTTTAGGGTCGTGCTGCTCGCGTAATGAACGCCTCGAATGCAGGGGGGGGGGGGTGAGGGGGGGGGGGGGGGTGGACTTGATAAGCTGCGATGTCTCGTGGTGAAATTACGCGGGTGCGTGGTGTTAGTCTTGGCCCGGGTCGGTAGGGGGTTGCAATGCGAGGGGCTGTTAAACTCGGCACAAAGGGTGTAGACAATTAAAAGAATGCGGCGTTTAATCAATTGCCCGGTTATAGCTTTCCTCCGTCCGGTGGGGGACGGGGGTCACGTGATCTCCAGGCCTGGAATGTGGGGGGAGGGCGTTTGGAGGGCTCCGTCCGTGCTTTAATTAGCGAGCGACGTGTCTACGAGTTTGGATTCCAGGCCTGACGTGATCTTCTGCTGCAGACTCTAAAACATAAAGCCCCGGGTTTATATGGGAGTACTTTTGACTAAAGTCTGTCACAAAAGTTTTATGCCGTCGAAATGACATGGCTCTATATTTTATATTATATTGGTATATTTATCATATATATATCTATAATTATAACATAAGATATGGATAAACTGTATATGATTTTTGTCAATACAACATTAAGGCCATTCATTGATGGTTGTTGAGGTAATTAAAATTCAACTTTTTATGGATTTCCAAGAGATATTTCGAGGTTCTGAAATATTCAATTGGTTGTCCAAAGTGTGAGGATTCCGTAGATATTTGTTTCGTTGCGATCGGATAACGGGTGTGGCCTGGAAAGTGTTTACGGTAAGAGGTAAATTCTTAGCTGGAATTTACCCTTAAGTACATCTTTCAATGTTACAGCTAAACATGGTTATTTTAAAACTCTTGTAAGTAATTGACGAGTGAATCTTGCGAAATGAAAATGGTTCAATTGGTTGTCCGAAGTGTGGAGATTCCGAAAATATAGGTTTCATCGCGATCCGACGAAAGGTGCGGCCTGGAAAGTGTATCCCTTACGAGGTGAAGGAAACGGCTCGACTTCGGAGCTCATTGAACAGATTTAATTATGTTAGGTATGTTGCAGACATTAAACTTTAGTGGTCGGCTTCTGTCAAAAGTGCTCCCACATCAACGGGGCTTTAGCCTGATGTCACTGAGGTGCATTAGAATTAATTTGAGTTTGCAGCTTTTTGGGGATCTCACATCATAGAGTACCATACCATGGAATCAAAATATGATAAGTTTTTATCAATACCATTAAAAAATGTATTTATCTCTACAATTATTTATACCATTTTACTCTTTACAAATCGTAAAAGAGTCAAAATGATACTTAATTACTTCAAAGCCCACCAGGCTGTGGTAATCTTAGGCTAGCACTTTGACTGTATTAAAGGTGTGCACGTTCATTATGATAGAAGCGAGTCCCCGTATGTCGGTGGTTGATGTCATATTATGGCCGAAGCAAAGCCGAAAGGTTGCGTCTTGCACTCGATGGATTTCTGCATCGGCATTGTTGACTGATTGGTGATCGGCGTTTCCCAGACAACGCAGTGTCACCGCCATGGAGGAGAATCTCAGCCCCGTGGATCCTTTTCAACTCGAACCCTGCTTTCTCTCCCCACTGTGACTTGCGACCAATCGAACCAAAACAAACAAACAAACAAACAAACAAACAAACAAACAACTAACGCAGCGGCAACAAAGGGCATGCGTCGATTCCCGACACACTGACAGCTCTACCTGCGCGTCAAGGTCGACACTGACAGATGACAGCAGCTGTCACAACGCCTGCACTTCCCACGACCTTGGGAACTCTTTCACCCCCCACGTGAACCATCCCCTACACCTCAGAGCAATGTGCACCGAGGAAACCCCGAGCCGCCATTGTCCGTCTTGCACTCTGCCTTTCATGCACACCTGTTGACACCGACCTGAACGCAGTCTGTCGCTTTGCGACCGCGTGCCGAATGTCCGAATGCTGCCTTTGTCCACCCATTGTCCGCCACCCTTTGTCCACCCCTTGTCCAAGTGTCGAGTCTGTGACGTCTCACGGATTGAAACGTATTGCACCCAGTCTGTCACAGCAGGTAAACACATAACCTATAAGCCATTGTGTCCGTCATGTCCATCAGGTGTCCATTAAAAGTACACATAACCTATAAGCCATTGTGTCCGTCATGTCCATCAGGTGTCCATTAAAAGTACACATAACCTATAAGCCATTGTGTCCGTCATGTCCATCAGGTGTCCATTAAAAGTACACATAACCTATAAGCCATTGTGTCCGTCATGTCCATCAGGTGTCCATTAAAAGTACACATAACCTATAAGCCATTGTGTCCGTCATGTCCATCAGGTGTCCATTAAAAGTACACATAACCTATAAGCCATTGTGTCCGTCATGTCCATCAGGTGTCCATTAAAAGTACACATAACCTATAAGCCATTGTGTCCGTCATGTCCATCAGGTGTCCATTAAAAGTACACATAACCTATAAGCCATTGTGTCCGTCATGTCCATCAGGTGTCCATTAAAAGTACACATAACCTATAAGCCATTGTGTCCGTCATGTCCATCAGGTGTCCATTAAAAGTACACATAACCTATAAGCCATTGTGTCCGTCATGTCCATCAGGTGTCCATTAAAAGTACACATAACCTATAAGCCATTGTGTCCGTCATGTCCATCAGGTGTCCATTAAAAGTACACATAACCTATAAGCCATTGTGTCCGTCATGTCCATCAGGTGTCCATTAAAAGTACACATAACCTATAAGCCATTGTGTCCGTCATGTCCATCAGGTGTCCATTAAAAGTACACATAACCTATAAGCCATTGTGTCCGTCATGTCCATCAGGTGTCCATTAAAAGTACACATAACCTATAAGCCATTGTGTCCGTCATGTCCATCAGGTGTCCATTAAAAGTACACATAACCTATAAGCCATTGTGTCCGTCATGTCCATCAGGTGTCCATTAAAAGTACACATAACCTATAAGCCATTGTGTCCGTCATGTCCATCAGGTGTCCATTAAAAGTACACATAACCTATAAGCCATTGTGTCCGTCATGTCCATCAGGTGTCCATTAAAAGTACACATAACCTATAAGCCATTGTGTCCGTCATGTCCATCAGGTGTCCATTAAAAGTACACATAACCTATAAGCCATTGTGTCCGTCATGTCCATCAGGTGTCCATTAAAAGTACACATAACCTATAAGCCATTGTGTCCGTCATGTCCATCAGGTGTCCATTAAAAGTACACATAACCTATAAGCCATTGTGTCCGTCATGTCCATCAGGTGTCCATTAAAAGTACACATAACCTATAAGCCATTGTGTCCGTCATGTCCATCAGGTGTCCATTAAAAGTACACATAACCTATAAGCCATTGTGTCCGTCATGTCCATCAGGTGTCCATTAAAAGTACACATAACCTATAAGCCATTGTGTCCGTCATGTCCATCAGGTGTCCATTAAAAGTACACATAACCTATAAGCCATTGTGTCCGTCATGTCCATCAGGTGTCCATTAAAAGTACACATAACCTATAAGCCATTGTGTCCGTCATGTCCATCAGGTGTCCATTAAAAGTACACATAACCTATAAGCCATTGTGTCCGTCATGTCCATCAGGTGTCCATTAAAAGTACACATAACCTATAAGCCATTGTGTCCGTCATGTCCATCAGGTGTCCATTAAAAGTACACATAACCTATAAGCCATTGTGTCCGTCATGTCCATCAGGTGTCCATTAAAAGTACACATAACCTATAAGCCATTGTGTCCGTCATGTCCATCAGGTGTCCATTAAAAGTACACATAACCTATAAGCCATTGTGTCCATCTATAATATTGTGTCCATTGAAAGCGGGCCGAGTCGTCGTGTGTTTCCGGAGTCACTCGTTGTTGTGGCTTGTTGCTTGCGGTTCAGCATTCGATCTGGCAGCTCGACAGTCCAGTGTCATACACTTTACAGACTCATGGCCCCTGCATTGTGTCGAGATGGCGGGGTGTCGTTGTTGTCTTTGCGGGGTCCCAGTGTCATAAAGTATTTAGCTGATCGCCGACACAGACACTATAACTTCGTGGCTGGCTGGCTCGTGGGAACTCGGTCAGGCTCGTGTACCCCCGTTGGGTGTTTTCGGACACGGCCACTACATCTCACCTGGAGGCGTTCAGGACGACGTCGCCGGTCATCACCGATTTGGGACAGCAAAGGGACGAGGGTCACCCATGCAACGCCCGACTCGACGCAGTGTTGCTTAACTCGGCGGTCACCCGTCCAACGCCTGACTCGACGCAGTGTTGCTTAACTTAGCGGTCACCCGTCCAACGCCCGACTCGACGCAGTGTTGCTTAACTCGGCGCGGTCACCCATGCAACGCCCGACTCGACGCAATGTTGCTTAACTCGGCGCGGTCACCCGTCCAACGCCCGACTCGACGCAGTGTCGCTTAACTCGGCGACTAACGAGTGCCCGTTATCGGCTTGATCGGGTGATTAGTGGTGGAGCAGCGACGGGCAAGGACAGGTGACGGGCGACCACCCGGCCGAGAGACAAGGCATTCCGAGGTGTGTGTGCTCTTATCTGCCGAAGATCGCCAACGGTAGCCGCCGACGACGAGGCCGAGAGGGATCGGTCTACCTCCATGGTGTAGTGTAGCTACTGTGGGCCTAGTGAGCCTTTATTGGGCTAGAGAGTGGCCATCTCTGCGTATGGGCGCCATGTTTTTACCAACGCCAACTATTCTACAGCCCTTTCGGCCTAGTGAGCCTATATATCGTTAGAGAGTGGCCATCTCTGCGTATGGGCTCCATGTTTTTACCAAATCGAACTATTCAACAGCCCTTTCAGCAGTAGTTGATACGTTACGAACTTACCTCACCATGTACATAATACGTAGATATGCAAAGGAATAGGAGAAACTCATAAAGACAACTGCCACGTGCTTCGTGATCAACTTGGTAAAAACATGTCGTCCGTTTAGCATGGGATTCGAACAGCCAATAGAAAAGTGTCATCATGTTGGCCTCTCTCTAACCCTGTATAGACTCTCTATGAGGGCCCAGCAAAGGGTTGCCGCGGCCCTCTAGTGTTACTGCTCTGACGTCGCTGATGGCAGGCTGATCACGGTTTGGAGTATCTCACAGCCCTCTAGAGTCTGTAATAGTTATTCCCGATGCGTAAAATTGACGTGAATACGATTGACAAAATCCTTGTATTGTCAAATGACACGACATCTAGAAATGTATTTTCACACACTTTGAGTCGGCCACTTGAGATGAAACAATTGCACAGGCATCTTGCGAAAACGTGGGGATAAGTACAGGTGGCGTTGTAAAACTCGTGGTGTTAGCACAAGGGAGCCGTGAAAATCCGTCCCCTTATGCATCAATTGCACAGGCATCTTGTGAAAACGTGGGGATAAGTGCAGGTGGCGTTGTAAAACTCGTGGTGTTAGCACAAGGGAGCCGTGAAAATCCGTCCCCTTATGCATCAATTGCACAGGCATCTTGTGAAAACGTGGGGATAAGTACAGGTGGCGTTGTAAAACTCGTGATGTTAGCACAAGGGAGCCGTGAAAATCCGTCCCCTTATGCATCAATTGCACAGGCATCTTGCGAAAACGTGAGGATAAGTACAGGTGGCGTTGTAAAACTCGTGGTGTTAGCACAAGGGAGCCGCGAAAATCCTTCCCCTTATGCATCAATTGCACAGGCATCTTGCGAAAACGTGGGGATAAGTACAGGTGGCGTTGTAAAACTCGTGGTGTTAGCACAAGGAAGCCGAGAAAATCCGTCCCCTTGTTAAGGAAGTCGTGGATCCATTGAGTTTGGGAAACTCTGGAAACCTCTGGTACCTCTGGTGTAGATAGATTAGCGGAAAAATGAGTAAAAGCAGACCATGCCCCCCCCCCCCTCCACCGTCAGAGTTGACGACGAGATATCACCGTTCACCATCGCACCCACCTTTATGTTACCGACCCTGCGCCACTGACACGACATCGAGTGCGCATGTGCATGTGTTGGACTGCACACCGAGCGTTAAAGGACCATGTACCGCTTGAAATTAATTTTTATCATCGATTATGACGATTTAATAAAGGCCTTTGGGCAGCAAAAAAAAAACTTCTTGTGTCTACCGCCATCCGCACAGAAGTTACCAAAGTCAGCGTTTTTCGGCCTAGGTGCTTCGAAAAACAGCTCCCATATAAGGTTTAACGCGTAGCGCTTTTTCGACCCCTAGCACCTAGAAAAACCTCTGGTCCAATATCATTCAAATAATTTGAGCATAGTCCTCCATCCTGCCTCTGTGTTGAAACAATTTGGCACTTTGATAGCACCAACCGTTTAGCCGCGGTAAGGGGATTACCATAAGTATGAAATTAGCGTGTTGCAAATATTTTCTCGTGCAGTGCCGCGCCCCATTAGTGCGCGGTTCCTCGAACGGCCGCCACGGGCGCCGCGTTCGACTCGCTGTCGGCGCGACGCTAATTGCACTGATTTACCGCCCGCCGCGCGTGCGTCTAGCGAGCGTCGCGACGCCACCAGACCGACGTCTGCAGGAATAGCCTGTCCCGGACGGCGGCGCCGCTTTGTGATGAAATGACGTAGGTGGCCGTGGCGGTACGCTCCATGGGGCAGTGACAGCTGCAGGCTGATCTCGGGATCTGCATCAATGACAGGCTCTGGTAATACATTAGAATTAATTTGAGTTTGCCACTTTTTGGGCACCTCATATCATAGAGTACCATACCATAGAATCATATGTTTAAATTTTTGTCATTACCATTAAAAAATGTATTTATCAATAAAATCTTAACCATTTCACTCTTTACAAATCTCAAAAGAGTCAAATGATACTTAACTTCGAAGTCCACAAGGCTGTGGTAATCATAGGCTAACATGACTGTACGCTCTCGATACTTAGTGTTGGCTTAGTGCTGGCTTAGTGCTGGCTTGGTGCTGGCTTAGTGCTGGCTTGGTGCTGGCCTGGTGCTGGCTTGGTGCTGGCTTGGTGCTGGCTTGGTGCTGGCTTAGTGCTGGCTTGGTGCTGGCTTAGTGCTGGCTTAGTGCTGGCTTGGTGCTGGCTTAGTGCTGGCTTGGTGCTGGCTTGGTGCTGGCTTAGTGCTGGCTTGGTGCTGGCTTAGTGCTGGCTTGGTGCTGGCTTAGTGCTGGCTTGGTGCTGGCTTAGTGCTGGCTTCTAATTAGTTTAAGTTTTAATTTCAGCACTGCCGAGCTCAATGTCCTAGTGTCCTCAGGACACTTTGCCAGGGGACACTTTGCCAGGGGACGATTTGCCAGGGGAAAGTTTGCCAGGGGACACTTTGCCAGGGGACACTTTGCCAGGGGACACTTTGCCAGGGGGCACTTTGCAAGGGGACACTTTGCCAGGGGACACTTGGCCAGGGGACGCTTTGCCAGGGGCACTTTGCCAGGCTACCCTTGCTTGTGTTTGTGGCTGCTTCGGGGGACGGACACTTTGCCAGGGGACGCTTTGCCAGGGGACACTTTGCCAGCGGACACTTTGCCAGGGGACGCTTTACCGGGGACACTTTGCCAGGGGACACTTTGCCAGGGGACACTTTGCCAGGGGACGCTTTGCCAGGGGACGCTTTGCCAGGGTACACTTTCCCAGGGGACACTTTGCCAGGGGACACTTTGCCAGACTACCCTTGCTCGTGTTTGTGGCTGCTTCGGGGGACGGACACTTTGCCAGGGGACGCTTTGCCAGGGGACGCATTGCCAGGGACACTTTGCCAGGGGACGCTTTGCCAGGGGACACTTTGCCAGGGGACACTTTGCCAGGGGACACTTTGCCAGGGGACACTTTGCCAGGGAACACTATGCCAGGGGACACTTTGCCAGGGGATGCTTTGCCGGGAAACACTTTGCCAGGCTACCCTTGCTCGTGTTTGTGGCTGCTTCGGGGGACGGACACTTTACCAGGGGACACTTTGACAGGGTACACTTTGCCAGGGGACACTTTGCCAGGGGACACTTTGCCAGGGGACACTTTGCCAGGGGAAACTTTGCCAGGGGACACTTTGCCAGGGGACGCTTTGCCAGGGGATGCTTTGCCAGGGGACACTTTGCCAGGCTACCCTTGCTCGTGTTTGTGGCTGCTTCGGGGGACGGACACTTTACCAGGGGACACTTTGCCAGGGGACACTTTGCCAGGCGACACTTTGCCAGGGGACGCTTTGCCAGGGGACGCTTTGCCAGGGCACACTTTGCCAGGGTACACTTTGCCAGGGGACGCTTTGCCAGGATACACTTTGCCAGGGTACACTTTGCCAGGGGACGCTTTGCCAGGGGACGCTTTGCCAGCGGACACTTTGCCAGGGGACGCTTTGCCAGGGGACACTTTGCCAGGGGACACTATGCCAGGGGACACTTTGTCAGGGGACGCTTTGCCAGGGGATGCTTTGCCAGGGGACACTTTGCCAGGGTACACTTTGCCAGGGTACACTTTGCCAGGGGACACTGTGCCAGGGGACATTTTGCCAGGGGACACTTTGCCAGGGGACGCTATGCCAGGGGACGCTTTGCCAGGGTACACTTTGCCAGGGAACACTTTGCCAGGGGACACTTTGCCAGGGGACACTTTGCCAGGGGACACTTTGCCAGGGACACTTTGCCAGGGGACATTTTACTAGGGGACACTTTGCCAGGGGACGCTATGCCAGGAGACGGTTTGCCAGGGGTCACTTTGCCAGGGGTCACTTTGCCAGGGGACAATTTGCCAGGGGACGCTTTGCCAGGTGACACTTTGCCAGGGGACTCTTTGCCAGGGGACACTTTGCCAGGGGACACTTTGCCAGGGGACACTATGCCAGGGGACACTTTGTCAGGGGACGCTTTGCCAGGGGATGCTTTGCCAGGGGACACTTTGCCAGGGTACACTTTGCCAGGGTACACTTTGCCAGGGGACACTGTGCCAGGGGACATTTTGCCAGGGGACACTTTGCCAGGGGACGCTATGCCAGGGGACGCTTTGCCAGGGTACACTTTGCCAGGGAACACTTTGCCAGGGGACACTTTGCCAGGGGACACTATGCCAGGGGACACTTTGTCAGGGGACGCTTTGCCAGGGGATGCTTTGCCAGGGGACACTTTGCCAGGGTACTCTTTGCCAGGGTACACTTTGCCAGGGGACACTGTGCCAGGGGACATTTTGCCAGGGGACACTTTGCCAGGGGACGCTATGCCAGGGGACGCTTTGCCAGGGTACACTTTGCCAGGGAACACTTTGCCAGGGGACACTTTGCCAGGGGACACTTTGCCAGGGTACACTTTGCCAGGGGACTTTTTGCCAGGGACACTTTGCCAGGGGACATTTTACTAGGGGACACTTTGCCAGGGGACGCTATGCCAGGGGACGGTTTGCCAGGGGTCACTTTGCCAGGGGTCACTTTTCCAGGGGACAATTTGCCAGGGGACGCTTTGCCAGGGGACACTTTGCCAGGGGACTCTTTGCCAGGGGACACTTTGCCAGGGGACACTTTGCCAGGGGACACTTTGCCAGGGGACACTTTGCCAGGGGACGCTTTGCCAGGGGACACTTTGCCAGGGGACACTTTGCCAGACTATCCTTGCTCGTGTTTGTGGCTGCTTGTGCTTGTGTTTGTGCTGCTCAATGCCAATTGTCATCCAGTGCACCCTTCCAGTTGACCCTAAGCTTTGGACCCTCGTTGCTGCTTGGGCGAACGATGGCGCTATTCACGTGCCAGCATATTATTATAGCTTTGGTATATTATAGTCGAGGCAACGCGTCGTTAAGTAGTTGCCATGCGACGTTAACGGGCCGTTAGCAGACACATGGCGACGCCTCGTTAAGTGGTGGCTGCTAGCTAACGAGGCGTTATAGCGTTTAACGGGCCGTGATGTTGCAGCGGGCAGGCCGTGTCTTGCTGTCGTGTGTCAAACGTTTCCCTCTAATTAGTCTAATTGGACCGGCTCGGCTCCCTTCGGCGTCGCTCGGGTGAGGTCGGAGCTAAACTCCATTTCACGTTGAGAAGGAGAGTGGATTTGCATCTTCCTCGAGGACCCCGGCTGCTAAACTCGAGCTATGAGTGTTTCAAAACTGTCCATAGAGCCTTTTGTCCGACTCAAGACATGGCTTGTGAGTTTTGAAACTCTTGGCTCGTGTCTAGCAGCAGTGGGTCCTCGAGGAAGATGCAAATCCACTCTGCTTCTTAAAGTGCAATGGAGTTTAGACACCCATTAGTATAAAGGGCGAGAAAATATTAAATTAAGAAAAAGTGTTTCCGTGCAAAACGCTTTGAAGATTTGCATCTTCATCACTCATCGAGGACCTACTGCTGCTAGACACGTGCCTAGAGTTTCAAAACTGCCCATAGCGCCTTTTGTCCGACTCGGCTCAGGGAACTGCTTCGGAGCTATTCGTCAGTGTTCGGGACCCGTCGTAGCAGCTCGTTTTGCTTGACATGTAAGTAGGTAGGTGCTGACAATGCGGGTATGTACTGTGAGTGTGTTCCCACCTGTAAATTGGCAGGAACCAACCACTCTGCCACGCATTCCGATTGGGCAACTCGAACTGTGCAGCGACTAGCCCTCCGCGTCCGGGCCGCGCTATGCCGTTTCGTGCCTCGTAGTCGCAATGTTAAATTTATACAGTTTGGCAATCATATACTGAAAGTGTAAAATATTGGTACCGTTTTTGTAGAAAACTGGTAACAAGGTCAATTGGACGACTAGATTTAAAATATTTACATCGTATTTCACTTTGCAATCGTTTTCTTGCCTGAAATCTTCTACATTTCTGTGTGCATCTCCGTACTCTATCGTGCGTTGTCGAGGATGTACCCAAGTTTTTAATTGTATTACCCCTGAAACATCACAGTAGGTTACCGAACTGTGTACCTGGGGTGATTTTTTAAGGCCAGCACCGGAAAAACTGCCAAAAAGCCAATCTAAATACGGGAAATTTAACATCGCGTCTAACGAGGCACGAAACGGAATAGCGCGTCCCGGTCACCGCGCAGTGGATCGTTGTCTAGTCGATGGGTGCTGACAACCAGTGGCGTACCTAGGTACACCTGGGCCCCGGGGCAAGACTTTTCCTAGGGCCCCCTCGGGGGAAGGGGGGGGGGGGGGCGGCAGGAGCGTCCGATGGCAACGGAAAAAAAATATATTGTACTTATATTGTTTTGCACGACAAAAAAAATACTTTGTGTCAATCAATAGGTATGCTAAAAAATATTAAGTACAAGCCCGCACCCGAACCCGAACGCCAAGTCATTACACGCAACCCGCGTCTACGAATGAAGGGACCTGTACCAAGTTGTGTGTTCATGTTTACTGTTGCCACTTTACGAAACCCCTGTTAGTAGAACTCGAAATTACGTTGAATGAGCTGCGTTGCCAGAAATCTGTATAGTTATGATATTCCTATGTCGTTTATCCGTTCGAATGGTAACGCAATTAAGCAATGATAAATTGGACGTGAGTCGAGACTGGAGTAGCCATGTTACATTATTTTGTCGCCCAGCGGGCCTCCGAACCTTCGGCTCGTGGGCCCGCCTTTGTTGGAAAAGCCTCTGGGCCCCGCAGCGGTCGCCCCTACGGTAGTTACGCCACTGGAATGGGATGCGAAGGGTCGGGACGGGATATATGGGGAGGACAAAAATCAACAACTCTTGTTGTGTGTACTCTTAAGCGGGCAATTGGGGCCCTTTTAATCAGGTAATGTATAGGTATACCTAACTCATATTAATCAGGTAAAGTAAGTATACCTAACTCATATTTTCTGTCTTATGGCGGAAACTGTCGACATGTTATACAATATATTACGTTGCAATCATAAAATAAGCCTTCGTGTAGTGTATTACATGAGTCCCTACACGATAGCATGATCGTTAGACCGAAGGTCCCACTGCAGGAGGTAGCTGTCACTTATAGCAGGAGTCCATTGGACAAGAGATGATGGCTTCTTAGAGGAAAGGTACTGGAGTATGTCATCAGCTGTACAACCTGATGGGTTAGTGACACGTCACAAGTCTATGTATCCCTTATAGTTACAAGTATCTATACCTCCTATAAGTCATGTCAGGTTAGTTTTTTAACGTTTGGCGGATAAACTCGGAACCAACTCTCGATTTAATGGCACTGTTAATCGTTTCGAAATCGTAGACACGGCCCTCTGAACAAAAGGAGCGGTCACTTTGGAAACTGTCATGGCGGATAGGCCGCGCCATCTAGATCATTCGGTTTTTTGAACACAATACCATCTGTACCTATTGCCTATGGGATTTGCGTTCCAAAATGGCGGAAATCTTTCTAGCACAATATTCGTATGATGTAGTATAATATTATACACATTATATATCTATACTAAGGGACGCCGCACGAAAATGCGGATCGATAGTTTGATATAAATTAAATTCTATATCTAATGAGACGATATTATATAGATATTGAAGTCATATAAGACTGAAATGGACGAAATATTAACACTCGATATTGCACTGCTTCCTATAGGTATAGTAATATAATATTAAGGAGCCTCTCTCCGACGAATTGTCCACTTTGCAGCGCGGAGTTTGTCCAACGAATTGTCCACTGCATGTCCACAAGATGCGCAATTAGAACTTGGCAATCGCTTAACGCACACGTTCCTCCTCGGGGCGGTCGTCGCGTGGGCCCCGCAGTCGCATACTTTGTCGCGAGTGCGGACGCCCGCGTGCCGGCTCCCGGCGATGCCCCTCGCATATCCGGGGCCAGGGTCCGTGCAGCCCCTTAACTGCGCTGGCCCGAGTGCTACGAGTGCTGATGGGCTGCCAGCAATCTGGCCTCCTCCTCGGCCTCTTCGGCGGGCAACGTCGAGTGGTTGTAGAGTCCCTGCGCCATCAGCTGCAGCGCCAGCGGGTTCTTCTGGCCGCTCGCCTTCTTGATCTTGGCGCGCTTGTTCTGGAACCAGATCTTGATCTGCGCCTCGTTCAGACGCAGCTGCGCGGCCAGCTCCTGGCGCCTGCGCTCGGTCAAGTAGCGGCTCTCTGCGAACTCGGCCTTGAGGCGACCCAGCTGTTCGCCCGAGAAGGCGGTGCGTGGCCGCTTCTCCTCGCCGGTGCCGCCACTGTTGGCGCCGCCACTGTCGCCACCGCCTTCTGGACGCTCGCCGCTCGGCGTCGTGGGGGACGTCGCCGCGCCCGCGGCGTCCTTGGTGCGTTTGGCGCGACGGGATCGCGGACCTGCGCAGAGCAACGGCATGGGGTTAAGCAACAGTGTAGTCGAGTCGGCCGGTGGATGGGTGACCGCCATGCACGTGGCCAGCTCTCAGACGGAGAGAGGTTGGAGGGATTGGAGATAAGCAACACTGTAGTCGAGTCGGCCGGTGGATGGGTGACCGCCATGCACATGGCCAGCTCTCAGAGGGAGAGAGGTTGGAGGGATTGGAGTTAAGCAACACTGCGTCGAGTCGGCCGGTGGATGGGTGACCGCCTTGCAGGTGGCCAGCTCTCAGAGGGAGAGAGGTTGGAGGGATTGGAGTTAAGCAACACTGTAGTCGAGTCGGCTGGTGGATGGGTGACCGCCATGCACGTGGCCAGCTCTCAGACGGAGAGAAGTTGGAGGTATTGGAGTTAAGCAACACTGTAGTCGAGTCGGTCGGTGGATGGGTGACCGCCATGCACGTGGCCAGCTCTCAGAGGGAGAGAGGTTGGAGGGATTGGAGTTAAGCAACAGTGTAGTCGAGTCGGCCGGTGGATGGGTGACCGCCATGCACGTGGCCAGCTCTCAGAGGGAGAGAGGTTGGAGGGATTGGAGTTAAGCAACACTGTAGTCGATTCGGTCGGTGGATGGGTGACCGCCATGCACGTGGCCAGCTCTCAGAGGGAGAGGTCGCTAGCAGCATTTCTTGAGAGGAATGGTTGGCCATCGCAGTAAATTAGCTTCAAGAGTTATGTGCTACTTGCATGTGTAACTCCATGGGCGCTCCATGCCTAAACTCCATTTAATGTTAAGAAGGAGAGTGGATTTGCATCTTCCTGAGGACTCACTGCTGCTAGACACGATCTAAACTAGACACGTTTCAAAACTCTCAAGCCATGTCTTGAGTCGGACAAAAGGCTCCATGGGCAGTGTTGAAACTCTTAGCTCGCGTCTAGCAGCAGTGGGTCCTCGATGAAGATGCAAATCCACTCTTCATCTCAACGTGAAATGGAGTTTAGAGTTGGCGTAGCTCTCGAGACCATGAGCCCGGCCCGTTGGATTCCAGGGTGACAGTTTTACGAGGGCAATCCCACCCCAGGCAGGGGTGGTGGTGGTGGTGGGGGTGGGGGTGGGGGTGCAATTAGCGCGGGGTTGCCAGCCTCGGTATCCTCATTACGACTCTGATATATACCGACACCAAAGGTACTCAACCTTTTTCTGCACTCTGCCATACAAGGGAAACGTGTGACCTCTGCAGACAGCTAAGGGTGGTTTGTCGTAAAACTATAGTGAATTGCTAGAAATAGCGTTTACTTGTGGGTAGGTATTGATTGATCGCGATCTCGCTACTTGCACCTGCTTGTACTTGATAAATGCATCATTGATATTGCTTACGACACAATGGGGGGTTGGGGGGTTCGATCCCCAAGTAATGTTCGATTTAGAGCATTTTTATCGTGCAAGTCTACGCGTTTCACCTTAAATATACATTGAAATTAGGTACGCACTTTTTAAGGAGGTTGTGGGAATTTCAAATCAATACATTTTCCATGGAGAATCGCTCGTTACGTTGGCATTTCAAAGTCAACAATGAATTAGAAGGCGGGCTACCATGGTAATTCGGCGTGGGACAACCGAGTCCTCTGCAACGAGTCTGGCGACGAGGGCGTTTCACTCGATCTGTGCAGTTCGACTCACGACATCTATAAACCAAACCGACAACGCGAGCGTCGATTCGTGGCAAATGGATCCGAAAATCGAGCAGTGCATTAATCGCGTCGTCTTCTGGCCTTCTGGCCCTTTGGAAGATCCTTTTACCCTCTGGCCCTTTGGCCCTTTGGAAGATCCTTTTACCCTCTGGCCGTTATGTCGTTTGTAAGATCCTTTTACCTTCTGGCCCTTTGGCCCTTTGGAAGATCCTTTTACCTTCTGGCCCTTTGGAAGATCCTTTTACCCTCTGGCCCTTTGGCCCTTTGGAAGATCCTTTTACCCTCTGGCCCTTTGGCCCTTTGGAAGATCCTTTTACCCTCTGGCCCTTTGGCCCTTTGGAAGATCCTTTTACCTTCTGGCCCTTTGGCCCTTTGGAAGATCCTTTTACCTTCTGGCCCTTTGGAAGATCCTTTTAACCTCTGGCCCTTTGGCCCTTTGGAAGATCCTTTTACCCTCTGGCCGTTATGTCGTTTGTAAGATCCTTTTACCTTCTGGCCCTTTGGCCCTTTGGAAGATCCTTTTACCCTCTGGCCCTTTGGCCCTTTGGAAGATCCTTTTACCCTCTGGCCGTTAAGCCGTTTGGAAGATCCTTCGGCCGAGCCAGTCCCTGCAGCGTTTCCTGTGACGTCATTGGGCCGCCAACATAACGATGCCTCCATTTCCTATACATCGGTGCGGACACGGCCAGTTGGGTCGTATACCTTTATATTAAGTACTAAACACCGCACAACGAATACGGTGTAGAGACGAGTCCAGACCAGACATTGGTGGCCGTGTTAGCAGCTGGTGATGGATGCCTTCCGTCACCGGGCCGCGCCATGTCTTGTCGCCAAGGTGATAAGACAACAGGACGCACCTGGGCCCGACTGCCGACTCATAGCCGACTCAATGGGTCGAGCAGACCCGGGCTCCCAATCGCCATGGGCTTCGAGACCCCCATGCAGTTTAGTGCCTTTCGGGGTCCGGGGACCCAGGGACCCCCATGCCATTAGCTGGATGCGTCGCGGAAGTCCGGTGTCGTCTTGTTATCGGCTCGTCGCGTCATTAGCCCGCTGATGTACGACACCGTGTACCGTGTACCGTGTACCGTGTACCGTGTACCTTGTCATGTACCGGACTAATGGCCCATGTCATCGTCTGCTCTGGGGCCCGATTGGTGGCCCATGTGCCTTGCAATGCCATGTCGACCCTCATGTGTATAGCTCTCATTGCCTGCAGCATTAGCGTATATACACTATATACACTACACCATGGTCTTACGTGGCTGCAGGCCGCTCGTGGGGTTATAGGTCCACTTCGGTATATAAGACATAGGTACAGGATTTCCCGTATTTTAGTGGTCATTTCCTATACCAGTCAGGGCTACGAGCACGTATATCTGCGTTGCCGAAATGCCGCCTCGAGTGTTTCCTTGTCGAACGTCGACATCTTGTCGAGCTACGCAAGGGTTTTGTATGCGGGTGTCGTCCAATTCCTCCCCCGTATATATGCGTCAGATTTGCACAGCTCGACGCGTGCACGACATTCCATTTGTTCCTTCGCCCCTAAAGTCGGGAAATCCCTTTAGCCCTCGACAAACTGGCGAGCATGCGTGGAATAGAAAACACAATGTGTAAACCCCGCGAAGTCGCATACCTTGCCGCGAGTGCGGTCGCCCCCCGTGCCGGCTCCCGGCGATGCCCATCGCATCTCCCGGGCCGGCGATTCGTCGCGAGCCGGACACCGAGCCGTCCCTATTCCCTTATGCCGTGCGAGTGGGCCCCGAAGTCGCATACCTTTCCGCGAGTGCGGTCGCCCCCGTGCCGGCTCCCGGCGAAGCCCATCGCATCTCCCGGGCCGGCGATTCGTCGCGAGCCGGACACCGAGCCGTCCCTATTCCCTTATGCCGTGCGAGTGGGCCCCGAAGTCGCATACCTTTCCGCGAGTGCGGTCGCCCCCGTGCCGGCTCCCAGCGAAGCCCATCGCATCTCCCGGGCCGGCGATTCGTCGCGAGCCGGACACCGAGCCGTCCCTATTCCCTTATGCCGTGCGAGTGGGCCCCGAAGTCGCATACCTTTCCGCGAGTGAGGTCGCCCCCCGTGCCGGCTCCCGGTGATTCCCGTTATCGACGGCATTTGGTATTTTAGACGCTTTCTGGGATGTTGAATGCAAATTGAGATTGGGGCTTGGAGTAAGTACGTGCCTCTGCCCCGAACACCGCAGGACAACGACATCTGCCGGGACTCGGGCTCGGTGTGCCGTGCCTCACAAGAGGGCGGGGCTAGCGGCGTCATACGCAAGGCAGTGACTCTAGCATTCACAGCATACACATGGCACTCACAGCACTGTCAGCTATCAAGGAGGCTGTGGTCCGGACAGCGCCAAGTGGATGCGATTTGCTTGCCAGCCTCATTAAGGGAATTGCCGATTTAATTAAAAGACACGCTGTGTTTAATTTGGTAATCTGTGATGATTGGTCGTGGCTGGCTGCAGGCGGTCGAGGGGAGAGTTGCGTTTCCCCTCCTTTGGCCCGGCTTGACATCCGAACGCCCTCTCGTCTCACCTCGGCTACCTTCGGGTTGCCGCGGGCACGAGGGCTCGTTACCGATCCGGGTGCTGCATAGCAGGGTTTGGCATGGCATGGCTCGGCATGGCATGGCATGGCTCGGCATGGCTCGGCATGGCAGGGCTCGGCATAGCAGGGTTTGGCATGGCATGGCTCGGCATGGCTCTGGATGGCAGGGCTCGGCATGGCAGGGTTTGGCATGGCAGGGCTCGGCATGGCTCGGCATGGCTCGGCATGGCTCGGCATGGCAGGGCTCGGCATGGCAGGGTTTGGCATGGCAGGGTTTGGCATGGCAGGGCTCGGCATGGCTCTGCATGGCTCGGCATGGCAGGGCTCGGCATGGCAGGGTTTGGCATGGCAGGGCTCGGCATGGCAGGGCTCGGCATGGCAGGGTTTGGCATGGCATGGCTCGGCATGGCATGGCATGGCTCGGCATGGCTCGGCATGGCTCGGCATGGCTCGGCATGGCTCGGCATGGCAGGGCTCGGCATGGCAGGGCCTGGCATGGCTCTGCATGGCATGGCTCGGCATGGCTTGGCATAACCAGAGGGCGCTGCCTTCCACCAGAGGGATGTTTTCACGGTATATCGAATGCAACATTGCAGTCCATTACGAGGCTGCCAATTGCCTCGAGATTTCGCTGTGTATAGTTGGATTGTTTGTTGAATCGTCTAGTAGTTTCGGGTTTTCGCACCCTATTAAGTAATATATATTATGAAGTTATTACCAGTTACCAGTGTTATTACCAGTGGTTCTCAAACCGTGCGTCGAGGCTCCCTGGGGCTTAACCAGACTTTCACAAGATTCCAGGCGTCGCTAGTTTTCTGTGTGGGAATAACATTTATTCCCGATGCGCACAATTGACGTGATTACGATTGACAAAATCCTTGTCTTGTCAAATGACAGATATCTAGAAATGTATTTTCATACACTTTGAGTGGACCACTTGAGATGCATCAATTGCACAGGCATCTTGCGAAAACGTGGGGATAAGTACAGGTGGCGTTGTAAAACTCGTGGTGTTAGCACAAGGGAGCCGTGAAAATCCGTCCCCTTATGCATCAATTGCACAGGCATCTTGTGAAAACGTGGGGATAAGTACAGGTGGCGTTGTAAAACTCGTGGTGTTAGCACAAGGGAGCCGCGAAAATCCTTCCCCTTATGCATCAATTGCACAGGCATCTTGTGAAAACGTGGGGATAAGTACAGGTGGCGTTGTAAAACTCGTGGTGTTAGCACAAGGGAGCCGCGAAAATCCTTCCCCTTATGCATCAATTGCACAGGCATCTTGTGAAAACGTGGGGATAAGTACAGGTGGCGTTGTAAAACTCGTGGTGTTAGCACAAGGGAGCCGTGAAAATCCGTCCCCTTATGCATCAATTGCACAGGCATCTTGTGAAAACGTGGGGATAAGTACAGGTGGCGTTGTAAAACTCGTGGTGTTAGCACAAGGGAGCCGTGAAAATCCGTCCCCTTATGCATCAATTGCACAGGCATCTTGTGAAAACGTGGGGATAAGTACAGGTGGCGTTGTAAAACTCGTGGTGTTAGCACAAGGGAGCCGCGAAAATCCTTCCCCTTATGCATCAATTGCACAGGCATCTTGTGAAAACGTGGGGATAAGTACAGGTGGCGTTGTAAAACTCGTGGTGTTAGCACAAGGGAGCCGTGAAAATCCGTCCCCTTATGCATCAATTGCACAGGCATCTTGTGAAAACGTGGGGATAAGTACAGGTGGCGTTGTAAAACTCGTGGTGTTAGCACAAGGGAGCCGTGAAAATCCGTCCCCTTATGCATCAATTGCACAGGCATCTTGTGAAAACGTGGGGATAAGTACAGGTGGCGTTGTAAAACTCGTGGTGTTAGCACAAGGGAGCCGTGAAAATCCGTCCCCTTATGCATCAATTGCACAGGCATCTTGTGAAAACGTGGGGATAAGTACAGGTGGCGTTGTAAAACTCGTGGTGTTAGCACAAGGGAGCCGTGAAAATCCGTCCCCTTATGCATCAATTGCACAGGCATCTTGTGAAAACGTGGGGATAAGTACAGGTGGCGTTGTAAAACTCGTGGTGTTAGCACAAGGGAGCCGTGAAAATCCGTCCCCTTATGCATCAATTGCACAGGCATCTTGTGAAAACGTGGGGATAAGTACAGGTGGCGTTGTAAAACTCGTGATGTTAGCACAAGGGAGCCGCGAAAATCCGTCCCTTGTTAAGGGAGTTGAGGGGTGCGACCACAAAACTGTTTTTCGTTCGATTTGGCTGGAAATCACGCGAATTAAAATCACTGCCCCATGATGTTAAACCATGTTAACAACCTAACCTACCCATGTTATGTTATGAGCATGTCATGCTCTATGCTATGTAATGGGGCATACGGCATTGGATGCAGAAGATATGATAGACGGCTGCAGCGAGATGGTAGCGAAGCCCATGTGTTACACATGTAGGCAGGCACAGGCCCCTTGGGCACGCAAGACATGGCCTTTGGTACGTAGTGTCTGCACACGTGGTCGATGGCTGGTGCTCAAAACTCACCAGCCATGTCTTGAGTCGGACAAATGGCTCTGTCTGTGAACAGTGTTGAAACTCTTGGCTCCTGTCTAGCAGCAGTGGGTCCTCGAGGAAGATGCAAATCCACTCTGCTTCTCGACGTGCAATGGAGCATTGCAAGTGCAAGCAATGTCTGTAGCTGCAGTTGCACTCTCCTGGGCCCAAGTCAAGCGATTTTGTAACTTTTACGTGAGCTGCCGTTATCGGTTCTGATGGATAAAATCCCTATTGTTGTCCATGTGACTTTTTAAAACTTTGTAACCGAGAAGATCAAAATCACAGTTACGAAATCGCAGTGCTGGTCTAGTCTAACGCCTGTTATGCAGGATGGACAGGAAATAAGGTGAGGTAAGGTTTGGTGCGGTAAGGCTTGTAGTGGTCGAAGGCTGGTGCTCACCCGAGGAAGGCCTGTCGGAGTACCGCGTGCAGTAGACCCACGCCGGCCACAGCTCCTTGGTCTCGCCGCTCGCCGCCACGGGAGGCAGCACCGCCTTCGCCTCCCCGACGGCGACGTCTCTGCGCAGTTTGGCGCACAACGGCGCACGACGCACTGCGCACGCCGCGACGTCGTCGTCGGTCGTCGACGACGACGGCGTCCTCCGCGTCGCGCGGCCAAAGTCCGGCCGCAGGATGTTGCGCACGGAGAACGCCAACGCGGCGGCGGCGGCAGTGGCGTCGACGGCGTCCTCCTCCCGCTTGACGCGCACGCCGCCACTGTGCCGTCCGTGACCGCCACTGTCACTGTCACCACTGTCCGTCGCGCGCCGCCACTCGCCACTGCGCGCACTCTCGACGCGGTCCTCCCGGTCACCGTTGACGGGCACCCTTCTCGTCGCCGCCTCGCGGTCGGCCTCCGACGGCCTCCTGTCAGAGTCCTGCTCGGCCATCACGCTAGACTCGAGCCGTCATCGCGTGCGTGCGGCGTCCACACGAGCTCTTAATCCCGACTGCTCGGTCCTCCTCTCGGCTGACAGCGCCGTTGACTCTATTACCTGCGCCGAGCGCACGCCCCCTAGCGCGCGCTCTCTCGCTCTCAAGGCGCGCCCCCATCGACCCTCTCGCTCTCGCCCGCCAAGCCCCGCCCCCTCGCGGCGGCCAATCGCGCTCGGCCCGACGCTGATTGGTCGAGCGCGATCCGATGAAGATATATGGCGTTCGGGGAGATTGACTCATTGATTTTAATGCCTGGTCTCGGCCGTCTGGATTACGCCCTGTGGGTTTCCAGCTACACACGGCCTTCCCATGATCTCGTGCATTGCTCACTGCTCACTGCACACTGCACACTGGGTACCTACTCTAATTGAGTGACGTACTCCACTGCTACCTGTCTGGCAGCGGCTGTCAACTGGTGACGTCATCTCGCTGAGGAGTGACGTCACGCTACCTGACTGGGAGCACGCGAAACAACGCAACGCACTGAGGGGATACAGACGGCAGTGCCACTCGGGGAAAACAGCTGATTCGCCTGGACTCGCTGTCCACTGCCTACTCGATGACACAGACTCACTGCCTGCTCGATTCCTTTTGTGTAAGCGATTGTCAGCTGTCAGACGACACGGCCTGGCTGTCATTGGTGATATGACAATCACTGTAGTCGGGTGGGCCGTGGGGGGGGGGGGGGGGGTGCGATCGCAGGGCAGTTACAAGCGGTTGACGGCTCATCGGGATCGCTTCATTTGCGCGGCCTGATAGCTTTGCCGCAATCTTTGCCGCAATCTTCGCCGCAATCTTTGCCGCAATCTTTGCCGCAATCTTTGCTTTCGAGGGGGGTAAGCATGGGAAATTTAGAGCGCTAGCACAAGCTCTCTAATGCCATGTGACATAAGTGGCTGATTCCACGGCCATGTGACATAAGTGGCTGATTTCACGGCCATGTGACATAAGTGGCTGATTCCACGGCCATGTGACATAAGTGGCTGATTCCACGGCCATGTGACATAAGTGGCTGATTCCACGGCCATGTTACATAAGTGGCTGATTCCACGGCCATGTGACATAAGTGGCTGATTTCACGGCCATGTGACATAAGTGGCTGATTTCACGGCCATGTGACATAAGTGGCTGATTTCACGGCCATGTGACATAAGTGGCTGATTCCACGGCCATGTGACATAAGTGGCTGATTCCACGGCCATGTGACATAAGTGGCTGATTCCACGGCCATGTGACATAAGTGGCTGATTCCACGGCCATGTGACATAAGTGGCTGATTTCACGGCCATGTTACATAAGTGGCTGATTTCACGGCCATGTGACATAAGTGGCTGATTTCACGGCTGTTATCGATGCATGAGATACTGCGACATGTTCGTCGCTGCATGTTCGTGCTGTAACGATACCCGACCCGGATCCATACATGGGTCTAGTCGGTGTTCGGCAGTCGAACGATGTGCAGTATGTTGATTGCTTGCACGTCATTGGTCGCTCGCAGGTCGCTGTACTAAATGGTGGTGTATATACCGATGTATATACCGATGTATACCGATGTATACCTATGTATACCTACCGATGTACGAATGTACCGATGCAACATTATAACATTGAATTTGTCGCCCGATCGACTCCTCCACGTCCCAAACTGGCCGTGATACGAGGGGGCTTAGAGTCGGCTTAGTCTGTTACGTACACCCGCACGGAGGCTTCCTATAGGAGACTCTCGGACCGTGCCGCTACAGGCACTGTGAGCCAGGGTTATAGGTATAGGTATGTTAACGCCACATTAACTCGTGATATAAGGCATCGTGGCTTAATAAAAGTGAATTCGTATTCTTGACAAGTTATGGCGCGATAAGTTGAGCATTTTTGCCTATTTGGCACGCGTTAACTTATACGGCAAGCGAAATGCCTCGTCGTGTATTATACGGTAAGGCGAGCGCCTCAATGAGAACTTGGATGCATCTATACCGCCGTTTAGTGGTTATATTGAGGTGTAGGGCATTCACACAACACACACACACACACACTGCAGTGTGACTTGACACAAGCCGTGAGTGCATGTCACGGTCACATGGGATGTGCAAGACAAGGGCTGAAAGCAATAGTGAGTGTTGGCACAGCTCGGACAGATAACATCTCAATGTGCATTCACACAACACACACTGTCCATGCCTGTCTGATCGTCCGGGTCTCCCATCCAAACCCCTGGCATCATCTACACTAACGCAACGGCTGCGTACGGCATTTGGCATGATGTGTGTCTAGAGAGTATAATATAGTGTTATAGAGTGGCCAACATGATGACACTTTTCTATTGGCCGTTCAAATCCCATGCTAAACGGACGCCATGTTTTAACCAAGTTGATCACGAAGCACGTGGCAGTTGTCTATATTATGAGTTTCTTGTATTCTTTTGCATGTCTACGTACTATTATGTACACGGTGAGGTAAGTTCGTAACGTATCAACATACTGCTGAAAGGGCTGTTGAATGGTTAACGTTGGTAAAAACATGGCGTCCATACGCAGAGATGGCCACTCTCTAACCGTACATAGGCACCCTAGGTGCACCTCTATATACAATGCCGAGCTTAGCAGTCGGGCGTTATAACTATAAGCTAGCCTGGACCTCGTGGGTCATACCTTCATTTCATACATCGACAATGCGATGCTCTTTGCGTGAAGGTGCGATGCGACCGGCACCCAAATGTATCACACCACAGTTCGCCGCGCCAATGACGGGGTGCACAAGCATCGGCGGACAAAGCGTCGAGATGGCATCGGTGGACAAAGCGTCGAGATGGCTTCGGCGGACAAAGGGAGATGGCTTCGGCGGACAAAGGGAGATGGCATTGGCGGACAAAGGGAGATGACTTTGGTGGACAAAGGGAGATGGCATCGGCGGACAAAGGGAGATGGCATCGGCTTTGATTGCAGTGCGGTGACTTTGGCGGTAATCCCGACATGGACTGCTTTCACATCACCCTGGTTGCTATAGATACCTAAACACAGTCGAGCTAATGCCATGGTTGCCTTTGCTAGCGGTATATATCGTATACCTATAGAGAAGGTTACCTTCCCCCCCAAGGTATGTCCTTGACTCGCCGGGCCATGGAACCCAGGGGTAGATGTGTCCTAGGTATACCTTGTCTGGCTTTACGTTCGACACAAAGCCCATGGACAAGGAGTCATTTCGCAGACTGCAGCCAACTGCAGGTAAGGCCCCACAGAGTGTGCTGGGGGGGGGGGGGGGGGGGGGGGGGGCACTCGAGACTGTGGCCCCCCCGCGGCGCGTTCGGCATTCACTTGACAAGTCAAGCCACAACAAACAACCGCCGGACGGGCGACACAAAGCACTCACTGCCATCCCGATGTCTTGTCGCATGGGTGACACATCATCATAGGTGGCCGTGTCTGACCGCGTTTCCCAGTCCAGGAGGCTGTGTGCAGTGTGCAGTGTGCAGTGTGCAGTGTGCAGTGTGCAGCGTGCAGCGTGCAGCGTGCAGGGTGCAGCGTGCAGTGTTCAGCGTGCAGCGTGCAGCGTGCAGCGTGCAGCGTGCAGCGTGCAGCGTGCAGGGTGCAGCGTGCAGCGTGCAGTGTTCAGCGTGCAGCGTGCAG
Source organism: Nemoura dubitans (assembly GCA_921293005.1). Taxonomy (NCBI): domain Eukaryota; kingdom Metazoa; phylum Arthropoda; class Insecta; order Plecoptera; family Nemouridae; genus Nemoura; species Nemoura dubitans. Next base: position 187,024 of record OV121076.1, read on the forward strand.
CGTGCAGCGTGCAGCGTGCAGCGTGCAGCGTTCAGCGTGCAGCGTGCAGCGTTCAGCGTGCAGCGTGCAGTGTTCAGCGTGCAGCGTGCAGCGTGCAGCGTGCAGCGTGCAGCGTGCAGGGTGCAGCGTGCAGCGTGCAGTGTTCAGCGTGCAGCGTGCAGCGTGCAGCGTGCAGCGTGCAGCGTGCAGCGTGCAGCGTGCAGCGTGCAGCGTGCAGGGTGCAGCGTGCAGCGTGCAGCGTGCAGTGTTCAGCGTGCAGCGTGCAGTGTGCAGTGTGCAGTGTGCAGTGTGCAGTGTCTGTACACACGGATGTAACTCAGCGTTGGCAATGTGAATTCCTAGGGTGGGGGGGGGGGGGGCGATTCATTAGCTGCGAAACGAGCCACCCCCAGCACTCGCACCCTTTCACGGGGGGGGGGGGGGGGCATGACTTGCAGATGCAAACCAGCAAGCACTTTAGGACGGGCTCATTGGCTGGTGTCACGTGCTCATTGGCTGTGCTAAACTGATTGCAGAGTTGAGTCTCGTGACAGACGGCGGTGGCTCGCTGGCCGACAGAGAGTTTACGATCGTCATGACGACGACGATGATGATGATAATGACGAAGATGATGACGAAGATGATGATGATGATGATGATGATGATGAGTATGATGTCGGTGGTCGCTTCGCAGTGTTTATTGGCGTGTTTATTGCCGGTTTCCATGCGGGGTTTACGAGTCCATGGGGCCGTGGATGGGACGGCAACGCGCTCTGTCCGACGAGAGGCTGTATTTCACTTAGCGCCCTCCGCGTCGGGACAAGGCTTTGTGGCTTGGGTGCACCTGCACTCCATTTAACATCGAGTAGGAGACTGGATTCGCATCTTCCTCGAGGACCCACTGCTGCTAGACACGAGCCAAGAGTTTCAACACTCACAAGCCATGTCTTGAGTCGGACAAAAGGCTCTGTGGGCAGTTTTGAAACTCTTGGCTCGTGTCTAGCAGCAGTGGGTCATCGAGGAAGATGCAAATCTACCCTCCTTCTCAACGTGAAATGGAGTAAAGGTAGACTAGGGTGCTGAGGTCAGCCCGACCTAAGCTCGGACTGGCCGTGAAGGACGTGGGCCGATGTCACGGCCGGGTATAGATTCTGCCTCCTGACCTCACGGCCCTGCAGACTCCGCGTGGGCCGAGTGGGCGTGGCCGACGCTTTGGTCTGTCGCGCATGCGTCCTGGCAGGCGTCGGCCCGAGGCGTCGGTGGCAGCTGTTTGCTTTCCAAGTGGCGTCGTGGAAATCACGGCCCCCCCCCCCCCGTTCCACCAGACAGCGCATGATGGATTCGCTCCCGAACGCGATGACTGAGCTGCTCTTTCGGTGCATCAACCATCTAGGTCTGTGCTATTTGGGTACAGACATGCAACAGCCGCGCTGAAAGATGGGGCTGGTAGTCATGGCAACTTGTCTCTCTTGCTCTCTTCATCCCAGGCCATCCAAGGCTGCAAGATCCTGCTTGGCATCCTGCAGGATTGCATGTTGATGTGGAGTGCATGTGTATTGCTTTTTCTTTAAGTCCATTTCACGCTGAGAAGGAGAGTGGATTTGCGTTTTCCTCGAAGACCCACTGCTGCCAGACACGAGCTAAGAGTTTCAAAACTGCCCATAGAGCCTTTTGTCCGACTCAAGACATGGCTTGTGAGTGTTGAAACTCTTGGCTCGTGTCTAGCAGCAGTGGGTCCTCGAGGAAGATGCAAATCCAGTCCCCTTCTCGCCGTGAAATGGAGTGAGGATGTAATAACATTCATCCAGAGCGCGCGTAAATCGACGGCTGGCGATGATTAGCTTCCGGGCGCCGCCTGGACTCGAAGCCACCGTGCGGTCTCCAGTTATTGGATGGGTGGGGTTTCGCACCCGGCCTTTCAACATGGGGAAGATCCCTCGCTCACTGCACACCGACATTACACCCACATGGCCGTGTCATCCCTTGCCGTTTAGAACCACACACTTCTCTCTCTCTCTCTCTCTCTCCCTCTCTCTCTCTCTCTACCACGCATTCGGTGAATTGCAATAGAGAGAGAGAGAGGCGGAAGACCAAGCAACGATCCACCGGGCTTTGTTATACACATCCACTGCCCATAGAGAGCTGATGCGTCTATACTCTGATGGATCTAGACGGCCGCGACTTGTACCACGCCAACATCGCATGGCAGTTGTTTTGATAAACCCCGTGAGGTGAACAAGTGAGCGTGGGTCCCATGGAGCCACATAGAGTCGTCCCTTTCGCTGACAAGAGAGCGAGTGTTTGTCCCATCAGACCATCATTGTGTAGTGTGATAGTTTGGATAGTTTCGAATGTGTCGGTCGCTTAACTTCGCATCGGCGGCCGAAACGGTAAACACGAGTCGAAATCGGTACAACGAGGTGCGGTAACCGAACTCTGATCTAAGATCACTGAGACGGCTGCCACTCGGAGCGTGCAGTCTGCCTCCTGGAAGCGTCGTCGTCGTCGTCGTCGTCGTCGTCGTCGTCGTCGTCGGCGCTGTTCGATGGAATCTCTCATTGCAGGGGCGTTGTCGTCTGGCGATTAGTTTCTCCCTCGCCCGCGTCGAGCCGAAAGCTTTTTATATATATTTTTTTAAATATTAAATATTAAATATTTTTCCTATTTATTTTTATTTTATCTTGTCAGACATGACGCATCTTATACCATTGCAATGGTCAATTGAGAATAAAGGAAAATTATTATTATTAAGACTATTGGAGTGAGCTCATACTCGGGCAGCTTCCCGCGCAGAATTCACCTCCTACTGGATACCAACTTGTGGCCACACCGTTTGTCCGATTGCAACGAAACCAGGGTCAACGGAATCCTCACACTTTTAGCAACAAATTGTGTGATTTATAACCACGAAATACCAATAGAAAGTTAAAATAAAGCTTCATGAAATATTCATCAACAACATCACCAATAACCTTACAGCAGCCAAATCGAAGATAGGTAATAGGTATACCAACCCCCGTATACAAAGCACAACATACCGTCGGTCTATAGACGTATATTTGGTCTAGACCGTGGCAGCGTGCAGCCTCTCTATGTGCAGACTATTGCCACGACAAACTTGTGGCAATTGATGACATCGGGTGTCGTGTGAGGCGAAGAGATTACACGCTGCATCCAACGGGCGCTGGCGGGCTGCGACACAGCGTACTCTAGTCGAGCTGGGGTCTCCGTCTTAAGAGCTTTGCAGCGACGCTTTGGAGTGTTAGTGTGTGTATAGTTAGCTTAGTGTTAGTGTAGTGTTGGACTGTGTTGGGGTGCGGGCATTCCATTAGCACCCTCACACTTAGCGTTTAGGGGTGGGGGGCCTGTTGCTCCACACAGAGTGTAATTCGCGCACACAGCATTATCGCTCAGAGCACATGTCTCAGAGGGGATGGGGTGGGGTGGGGTGGGGGGTGGGGGATGGGGGACGGGGGGGAAATCAAGGGAAGCTGGATACGTGTTTCGCGCGGGATAACACGCGCTGGAATTGGTAATGAAGCCCATTGGTTCGCGTTCACAGCGCCGAGTCTTGGCGAGTGAATGGACCTCGAAGCTCGGGGTTGTTTCCATGTGCTATAGGGATGACACCGAAACGGGGCTGTACAAGATATGGCATGACTCGGCCTTACTGTACGCGACTGGCAATTGAAGGCTGCACGGAGGCGAGTGGCCGATTTCACAGCGCGTGGACTGTCTGAGTGGACGCTTCTGCGATGGACTACTCGTGTAATATAGGTACTCATATAATTGACCTGTGCTGCGTCACATTTCTATGGTTTAAAGCTTGGACTGGGACTGGCTCGTTATGATCGAGATGATCGAGTTATGCAGTGTTCACTCTTGGCCACGGCCGCCTGGACGGACTTGGCTCGCATGAAGCCAGCAGCCGGGATGGTGGAGATGGCCGTGATGGAGTTATGCAGTGTTCACTCTTGGCCACGGCCGCCTGGACGGACTTGGCTCGCATGAAGCCCAGCAGCCGGGATGAGCGATGCCAGCGCCTGGAAGACGAAGCGGAAGCAGCACGCACTGCTGTGTTGACAAGACGTGTTCCAGTTGCCATGGTGATGGTGATGTGACGGTGGACGGGCTAAGTGTGTGCTAAAGTGAGTGGTGACGATGGAGTTGATCGAGTCGCGTATCTCAGAGGCGCTGCTCTCTGCTCGGTGACTGATGGCTGCACTCAGCAGTGGCGGTGCAGTGGCGGCGCAATGTTTGACAGCTCCTAGTGGCCGTGTCATCGTGCAGTCCGTCGTCGCCGCACGCCGCACGCCGCACGCCGCACGCCGCACTCAGCTCACGGCTCTCGAGACGCGACACCGCCACTGGACGTTGTCACGTGACACATGTGTTTTGCTTCGACGGCCGAGAGGTTGATTCAAGCTAAAGTGAATTTCAGCGTTTACAACTCACATCTCGTCAGATACGAGCATTGCAGGCAATCAAATTGTATAGCCGCTGCATAAAAACTGTGATAAAGCCATAATCTAAACAGGATAAAGAAGTGGTGTCTGCGATGCGATGCGACGCGATGCGATGCGATGCGATGCGATGCGATGCGACGCGACGCGATGCGATGCGATGCGATGCGATGCGATGCGACGCGACGCGACGCGATGCGACGCGATGCGATGCGATGCGATGCGATGCGACGCGATGCGATGCGATGCGATGCGATGCGATGCGATGCGATGCGATGCGATGCGATGCGACGCGATGCGATGCGATGCGACGCGATGCGATGCGATGCGATGCGATGCGACGCGATGCGATGCGATGCGATGCGATGCGATGCGATGCGATGCGATGCGATGCGATGCGATGCGATGCGATGCGATGCGACGCTAAACGCGATGCGATCCACCGGGCCGTGGTCGACACTAGATGCCGGCCAACGAGGCCTCGTCTCCCGGTCCCTTCGATCGGTCTCGGCCCGGTGGATACGTAGCACAGGCACTGCACACTGAGCTCGAACGTACAAGGCCCGCTGCGAGTATAAAGGAAGCTTTGTAATTGTGACCATCATTACCTAGGTACACATTACACAATTAGACATTACACATTACACGATACACGATACACGATACGGGGTGGTAACCTTGGCCTTCGGGGAAGAATTTTGTGTTGCATTGAAGATGAGCGTCGCTGTTTGTTTCGAATTAAAATGGTAAATCAGTCAATTTGACCACAAGTTTGTGATTTTCATAACCCATCACTGAGGCATTGCGGAGAACGAGGAGCTTGGGGTTCTTTGGTGCAGTGGAGCCTGCAGTGTAATAATAACAATAAAATAATAATAATATAACAATCATATTTTGGTCATAATCAAGCTCAATTTATCAGATAATTGTTACCAGGAAAAACACACACACCTAAACGAATTGCTGTTGTGTGCAGTCAGAGCAGAAACCCCAAGCATCGCCTCACAGCATTTTTGACTTAAGTCTGTACAGCGAGTACAGCGAGTACAGCGAGTACAGCGAGTACAGCGAGTACAGCGAGTACAGCGAGTACGGCGAGTACGGCGAGTACAGCGAGTACAGCGAGTACAGCGAGTACAGCGAGTACAGCGAGTACAGCGAGTACAGCGAGTACAGCGAGTACAGCGAGTACAGCGAGTACAGCGAGTACAGCGAGTACAGCGAGTACAGCGAGTACAGCGAGTACAGCGAGTACAGCGAGTACCTAGACGCGAACTCTGACGCCGACCCGCGGAGTCTCGTTCATTGCGAGCGGTTAGTAGCAAGTCGGACCACACACGTTGTCGGCGCTAGCACCGCTTAGCATGCGATGCCTCGTTATCGCCCCCCCCCCCCCCCTCCACTGGCCGAGGGGGTCGGCGTCGACACCTCACAGAGACCAGTGGGGCACGGTGCGGGCCGGTGAGCAAGGCTAGCAAGGCTAGCAGGGCTAACAGGGCTAGCAGGGCTAACAGGGCTAGCAGGGCTAGCAGGGCTAGCAAGGCTAGCAGGGCTAGCAAGGCTAGCAAGGCTAGCAGGGCTAGCAAGGCTAGCAAGGCTAGCAGGGCTAGCAGGGCTAGCAAGGCTAGCAGGGCTAGCAAGGCTAGCAGGGCTAGCAAGGCTAGCAAGGCTAGCACGGCTAGCAAGGCTAGCAAGGCTAGCAAGGCTAGCAGGGCTAGCAAGGCTAGCAAGGCTAGCAAGGCTAGCAAGGCTAGCAAGGCTAGCAGGGCTAGCAAGGTTAGCAGGGCTAGCAAGGCTAGCAAGGCTAGCAAGGCTAGCAGGGCTAGCAGGGCTAGCAAGGCTAGCAGGGCTAGCAAGGCTAGCAAGGCAAGCAAGGCTAGCAAGGCTAGCAAGGCTAGCAGGGCTAGCAAGGCTAGCAAGGCTAGCAAGGCTAGCAAGGCTAGCAAGGCTAGCAAGGCTAGCAGGGAAGTTGTTCGGGTAGGTGGGAAAACTTTGGATTACACAGGGAAGTTTTTCGGAAAGGAGGGAAAACTTTGGATTACACAGGGAAGTTTTTCGGAAAGGAGGGAAAACTTTGGATTACACAGGGAATTTGTGAATGAATATCACAAAGCTGGTTTATTTACACCAAAAGCTTATTGACACAAAGGCTCATTGACATCAAAAAATTGTTGACACCAAGGGCTTACTGATTCCAAGGGGTTATTGGCACCAAAGGCTTATTGGCACCAAGGAATTACTTACACTAAAGGATCATTGACCCCAAGGGTTCATTGGCACCAAGGGCTCATTGGCAACCGACCCACTTTCAGCACCTGAATTGTCAAACTGACAAGGAGACAGCCATTGCAAACTCAATTACGAGTTATGGCAGGAACTTTCAGCTTGTTGCAAAAGCTTGTAATTCTTTTCCCGTGACAGAATGACCGCTACGACAAGATGCAATGTGAGAATAAGGCCTCGAGCCGAAGCAAGCTGGGATTATTTGTTTGCACTCCTCGCCACTAGGGACGCTGTCGATTGTCCCTAGCTCTGGGGACGCTGCGTCCCGTGTTGATGTGATCCAGGTGTGTGTGTGTGGACTTATTGCCGTGCGATTAAGGCGCTGGTCGTTTATGGCGGCAACCCTTCCCAGAATTCACACCACGCCACACGCCTCGAGGTTCGGCGGGCGGCGCCACCGTCGCCGCGTTTGAAGCCGTGCGGCGTCGTAAAGTCACGGCGGTGTGGACGCACAGCACGCGATCTGCTTCGAACCTCGTTAGCTCGTTATCTGCCTGGCCGTGTTCACTTATCACGCGACGCAATGGTCTGGTTTCACTAACGGTGGCTTCGTGCACTAATTGTGATTAGGGAATCGAACCCAAGTCCTAATCATCCCTGGCCTGCTCATTGGTGTCCTAATCATCCCTGGCCTGCTCATTGGTGTCCTAATCATCCCTGGCCTGCTCATTGGTGTCCTAATCATCCCTGGCCTGCTCATTGGTGTCCTAATCATCCCTGGCCTGCTCATTGGTGTCCTAATCATCCCTGGCCTGCTCATTGGTGTCCTAATCATCCCTGGCCTGCTCATTGGTGTCCTAATCATCCCTGGCCTGCTCATTGGTGCCCTAATCATCCCTGGCCTGCTCATTGGTGTCCTAATCATCCCTGGCCTGCTCATTGGTGCCCTAATCATCCCTGGCCTGCTCATTGGTCTCCTAATCATCCCTGGCCTGCTCATTGGTGCCCTAATCATCCCTGGCCTGCTCATTGGTGCCCTAATCATCCCTGGCCTGCTCATTGGTGTCCTAATCATCCCTGGCCTGCTCATTGGTGCCCTAATCATCCCTGGCCTGCTCATTGGTGTCCTAATCATCCCTGGCCTGCTCATTGGTGTCCTAATCATCCCTGGCCTGCTCATTGGTGTCCTAATCATCCCTGGCCTGCTCATTGGTGTCCTAATCATCCCTGGCCTGCTCATTGGTGTCCTAATCATCCCTGGCCTGCTCATTGGTGCCCTAATCATCCCTGGCCTGCTCATTGGTGTCCTAATCATCCCTGGCCTGCTCATTGGTGCCCTAATCATCCCTGGCCTGCTCATTGGTGTCCTAATCATCCCTGGCCTGCTCATTGGTGTCCTAATCATCCCTGGCCTGCTCATTGGTGCCCTAATCATCCCTGGCCTGCTCATTGGTGTCCTAATCATCCCTGGCCTGCTCATTGGTGCCCTAATCATCCCTGGCCTGCTCATTGGTGTCCTAATCATCCCTGGCCTGCTCATTGGTGTCCTAATCATCCCTGGCCTGCTCATTGGTGTCCTAATCATCCCTGGCCTGCTCATTGGTGCCCTAATCATCCCTGGCCTGCTCATTGGTGTCCTAATCATCCCTGGCCTGCTCATTGGTGTCCTAATCATCCCTGGCCTGCTCATTGGTGTCCTAATCATCCCTGGCCTGCTCATTGGTGTCCTAATCATCCCTGGCCTGCTCATTGGTGCCCTAATCATCCCTGGCGTGGTCATTGGTGCCCTAATCATCCCTGGCCTGCTCATTGGTGCCCTAATCATCCCTGGCCTGCTCATTGGTGCCCTAATCATCCCTGGCCTGCTCATTGGTGTCCTAATCATCCCTGGCCTGCTCATTGGTGCCCTAATCATCCCTGGCCTGCTCATTGGTGTCCTAATCATCCCTGGCCTGCTCATTGGTGTCCTAATCATCCCTGGCCTGCTCATTGGTGTCCTAATCATCCCTGGCCTGCTCATTGGTGTCCTAATCATCCCTGGCCTGCTCATTGGTGTCCTAATCATCCCTGGCCTGCTCATTGGTGTCCTAATCATCCCTGGCCTGCTCATTGGTGTCCTAATCATCCCTGGCCTGCTCATTGGTGTCCTAATCATCCCTGGCCTGCTCATTGGTGTCCTAATCATCCCTGGCCTGCTCATTGGTGTCCTAATCATCCCTGGCCTGCTCATTGGTGTCCTAATCATCCCTGGCCTGCTCATTGGTGCCCTAATCATCCCTGGCCTGCTCATTGGTGTCCTAATCATCCCTGGCCTGCTCATTGGTGTCCTAATCATCCCTGGCCTGCTCATTGGTGTCCTAATCATCCCTGGCCTGCTCATTGGTGCCCTAATCATCCCTGGCCTGCTCATTGGTGCCCTAATCATCCCTGGCCTGCTCATTGGTGCCCTAATCATCCCTGGCCTGCTCATTGGTGTCCTAATCATCCCTGGCCTGCTCATTGGTGCCCTAATCATCCCTGGCCTGCTCATTGGTGCCCTAATCATCCCTGGCCTGCTCATTGGTGTCCTAATCATCCCTGGCCTGCTCATTGGTGCCCTAATCATCCCTGGCCTGCTCATTGGTGTCCTAATCATCCCTGGCCTGCTCATTGGTGTCCTAATCATCCCTGGCCTGCTCATTGGTGCCCTAATCATCCCTGGCCTGCTCATTGGTGTCCTAATCATCCCTGGCCTGCTCATTGGTGTCCTAATCATCCCTGGCCTGCTCATTGGTGTCCTAATCATCCCTGGCCTGCTCATTGGTGCCCTAATCATCCCTGGCCTGCTCATTGGTGCCCTAATCATCCCTGGCCTGCTCATTGGTGCCCTAATCATCCCTGGCCTGCTCATTGGTGTCCTAACCATCCCTGGCCTGCTCATTGGTGCCCTAATCATCCCTGGCCTGCTCATTGGTGTCCTAATCATCCCTGGCCTGCTCATTGGTGTCCTAATCATCCCTGGCCTGCTCATTGGTGCCCTAATCATCCCTGGCCTGCTCATTGGTGTCCTAATCATCCCTGGCCTGCTCATTGGTGCCCTAATCATCCCTGGCCTGCTCATTGGTGCCCTAATCATCCCTGGCCTGCTCATTGGTGTCCTAATCATCCCTGGCCTGCTCATTGGTGCCCTAATCATCCCTGGCCTGCTCATTGGTGCCCTAATCATCCCTGGCCTGCTCATTGGTGCCCTAATCATCCCTGGCCTGCTCATTGGTGTCCTAATCATCCCTGGCCTGCTCATTGGTGCCCTAATCATCCCTGGCCTGCTCATTGGTGCCCTAATCATCCCTGGCCTGCTCATTGGTGTCCTAATCATCCCTGGCCTGCTCATTGGTGCCCTAATCATCCCTGGCCTGCTCATTGGTGCCCTAATCATCCCTGGCCTGCTCATTGGTGTCCTAATCATCCCTGGCCTGCTCATTGGTGTCCTAATCATCCCTGGCCTGCTCATTGGTGTCCTAATCATCCCTGGCCTGCTCATTGGTGTCCTAATCATCCCTGGCCTGCTCATTGGTGCCCTAATCATCCCTGGCCTGCTCATTGGTGTCCTAATCATCCCTGGCCTGCTCATTGGTGTCCTAATCATCCCTGGCCTGCTCATTGGTGCCCTAATCATCCCTGGCCTGCTCATTGGTGTCCTAATCATCCCTGGCCTGCTCATTGGTGCCCTAATCATCCCTGGCCTGCTCATTGGTGCCCTAATCATCCCTGGCCTGCTCATTGGTGCCCTAATCATCCCTGGCCTGCTCATTGGTGCCCTAATCATCCCTGGCCTGCTCATTGGTGTCCTAATCATCCCTGGCCTGCTCATTGGTGCCCTAATCATCCCTGGCCTGCTCATTGGTGCCCTAATCATCCCTGGCCTGCTCATTGGTGCCCTAATCATCCCTGGGCTGCTCATTGGTGCCCTAATCATCCCTGGCCTGCTCATTGGTGCCCTAATCATCCCTGGCCTGCTCATTGGTGCCCTAATCATCCCTGGCCTGCTCATTGGTGTCCTAATCATCCCTGGCCTGCTCATTGGTGTCCTAATCATCCCTGGCCTGCTCATTGGTGCCCTAATCATCCCTGGCCTGCTCATTGGTGCCCTAATCATCCCTGGCCTGCTCATTGGTGCCCTAATCATCCCTGGCCTGCTCATTGGTGCCCTAATCATCCCTGGCCTGCTCATTGGTGTCCTAATCATCCCTGGCCTGCTCATTGGTGTCCTAATCATCCCTGGCCTGCTCATTGGTGTCCTAATCATCCCTGGCCTGCTCATTGGTGTCCTAATCATCCCTGGCCTGCTCATTGGTGTCCTAATCATCCCTGGCCTGCTCATTGGTGCCCTAATCATCCCTGGCCTGCTCATTGGTGTCCTAATCATCCCTGGCCTGCTCATTGGTGTCCTAATCATCCCTGGCCTGCTCATTGGTGTCCTAATCATCCCTGGCCTGCTCATTGGTGCCCTAATCATCCCTGGCCTGCTCATTGGTGCCCTAATCATCCCTGGCCTGCTCATTGGTGCCCTAATCATCCCTGGCCTGCTCATTGGTGTCCTAATCATCCCTGGCCTGCTCATTGGTGCCCTAATCATCCCTGGCCTGCTCATTGGTGCCCTAATCATCCCTGGCCTGCTCATTGGTGCCCTAATCATCCCTGGCCTGCTCATTGGTGTCCTAATCATCCCTGGCCTGCTCATTGGTGCCCTAATCATCCCTGGCCTGCTCATTGGTGTCCTAATCATCCCTGGCCTGCTCATTGGTGTCCTAATCATCCCTGGCCTGCTCATTGGTGCCCTAATCATCCCTGGCCTGCTCATTGGTGTCCTAATCATCCCTGGCCTGCTCATTGGTGTCCTAATCATCCCTGGCCTGCTCATTGGTGCCCTTATCATCCCTGGCCTGCTCATTGGTGTCCTAATCATCCCTGGCCTGCTCATTGGTGCCCTAATCATCCCTGGCCTGCTCATTGGTGTCCTAATCATCCCTGGCCTGCTCATTGGTGTCCTAATCATCCCTGGCCTGCTCATTGGTGCCCTAATCATCCCTGGCCTGCTCATTGGTGCCCTAATCATCCCTGGCCTGCTTATCATCCCTGGCCTGCTCATTGGTGCCCTAATCATCCCTGGCCTGCTCATTGGTGCCCTAATCATCCCTGGCCTGCTCATTGGTGTCCTAATCATCCCTGGCCTGCTCATTGGTGCCCTAATCATCCCTGGCCTGCTCATTGGTGCCCTAATCATCCCTGGCCTGCTCATTGGTGCCCTAATCATCCCTGGCCTGCTCATTGGTGCCCTAATCATCCCTGGCCTGCTCATTGGTGCCCTAATCATCCCTGGCCTGCTCATTGGTGCCCTAATCATCCCTGGCCTGCTCATTGGTGCCCTAATCATCCCTGGCCTGCTCATTGGAGACACCCAAATCAGTGTGTGGAATTTACTGGCTCAACAAGCCGCTAGCTCGTTGCCATGGAGCTAGCGAGGCCTTAACGAGCCGTTAGCTCGTTGACATGGAGCTAGCGAGGCCTTAACGAGCCGTTAGCTCGTTGCCATGGAGCTAGCAAGGCCTTAACGAGCCGTTAGCTCGTTGCCATGGGGCTGGCGAGGCCTTAACGAGCCGTTAGCTCGTTGCCATGGAGCTAGCGAGGCCTTAACGAGCCGTCATCTCGTTGCCATGGAGCTAGCGAGGCCTTAACGAGCCGTTATCTCGTTGCCATGGAGCTAGCGAGGCCTTAACGAGCCGTTAGCTCGTTGCCATGGAGCTAGCGAGGCCTTAACGAGCCGTTAGCTCGTTGCCATTGAGCTAGCGAGGCCTGAACGAGCCGTTAGCTCGTTGCTATTGAGCTAGCGAGGCCTTAACGAGCCGTTTGCTCGTTGCCATTGAGCTAGAGTGACCTTAACGAGCCGTTAGCTCGATGAAATGGAGCTAGCGTGACCTGAAAGAGCCGTTAGCTCGTTGCCATGGAGCTGGCGAGGCCTTAACGAGGCGTTAGCTCGTTGCCATGGAGCTAGCGAGACCTTAACGAGCCGTTAGCTCGTTGCCACGGAGCTACTGAGGTCTGGTTAGGACCCGCCCCGTCCGTGTTTGGAGCCAATAAAGTGCGTGTGGTTGCGTGAGCTCACGCAGCTCTGTGTGTGTGTGTGTGTGTGTTTCATTAGAGCTTATCGACTCTCCCTCTCCCTCTCACTCTCTCTCTTTCGGACCCTCGCTGCACCGAGCTACAGTGTTTCACCGGCCAAGCGTGGAACGTCAAGCTGCAGAACTGAAGCTTGCAGGGATGAAGTTGGTTCATCAAATCAAAGAAGACTTAGAAATAAACAACAAACATGGCGACGATGGCAAACACGCAAATGTGAGACTTAATTCAGCCGAATCACTGGATGACTTACTACACCTTGATAAGTGACAAAATCTATCTGTATTACCGAATTAATAACCACCTAAGTCCATCTTAGCGCAGTCGTAAAGTTACTTCGATAAGGTCATTCATTGATGGTTGTTGAGGTTAATTAAATTCAACTTTTTATGGATTTCCAAGAGATATTTCGATATTCTGAAATATTCAATTGGTTGTCCAAAGTGTGGAGATTCCGTAGATATTTGTTTCGTTGCGATCGGATAACGGGTGTGGCCTGGAAAGTGTATACAAATTCTCAGCTGCAAGGGACCCTTATTTATACATCTTTCAATATACCGGCTAAACATGGTTATTTTAAAACTCTTTAAGTAATTGACGAGTGAATCTTGCGAAATGAAAATGGTTCAATTGGTTGTCCGAAGTGTGAAGATTCCGAAAACATAGGTTTCGTCGCGATCAGACATAAGGTGTGGCCTGGAAAGTGTGTACCGTACGAGGTGAAGGAAACGGCTCGACTTCGGAGCTCATTGAACGGGCTCATATATAAGAATATATGTCTTGAAGTAACGAAAAGTTTCTGTAATTAGATCCCAGACTGCAGGAATAATAATAATATTAATAGTAATATGTTGTTTATTGTCACAGGAACACATAATGGTTATGGGACAGTCCATTGCATAAGAATTATATTATCTTAAAATCTAAATATAGAACATATAAATACATAATGATCCTTATTTGTCAAATCATGACAACCATATAAAAATAACAACAGTTCATAATATAAGATGATGTCACAACCACGAATGGCGCATGTGCATGTTAATTTATTTACATTTTTTAATTATGACCAATTACCTCTTTGATGTCGTTAAAGCAGTTTTTTGTCAGGAAACCTTTAAGTTCACTTTTAAATTTGTTTTTTCCGCTATTTTTCACATATTGTGCTGGCAGAGCATTGTACAGCACGTTGCCGGTGTTACCAAGTCGCAAGGAAACCGCCAATTGTCATGGTGCCAAAAGTGTCAATTCGATCCTCCCCAACCAGCCACCAGCCCAACGTATTCGCATCGCACCGGTCTACCTCGAACCCCGACCCCAACCCCACACCTTAATATAAAAGCGGTCGGCCATCTTTTATCCCACCCCACCCCAAGTCCATCTCGCTCCCCCCATTCCAGCCCCTAGCACCCATCTCTCTCTGCCAGCGCAAATTGCTTTCTACCCCACCACCCCTTCTCTCTCTCTCTCTCACACCAATGCCGGCCCCCATCTGTCTGTCTCACTCGCTCTCACACAAGTCACCCTCCGGCACCCAGGGTGTTATTAGCCGCGTTACCTGGGCGACCGCGAGCGTGCTGCGTCTGGCGGCCACTTAGAGCGTTAGCTCGATTGGCCAGAGCTGTCATTAGCTCGGTACTAGCCGTGTGTCGTGGCTGACGGCACGGGTTAAGCAGCATTGCGTCGAGTCGGCCGTCGGATGGGTGACCGCGGCGTGGTTGTGTTGAGATGCATCTCTGGTGGCGTGCTTTGTCGCGATTGGCGGCACACGTGTTGCGTGCCCAAGTCGATAAGGCACGGCCCGACGGAGACAGGGTGCGCTCGTGGCGGACAGGAAGGGGTGAGCCACCGTCTCGTGCGCCGTGGAATGAGATGCACAGACACGGCCGGCTTTGTGTACCTCGCGCTACAATATGGGCTCTGATTCATTGACTCTGACATGCAAGCTGGAGGCGGAGTGGCTGGAGCTGCGCTGGGGGCGCACGCGTGACGTGAGTCTATTGCGGGCGAACACAGGACTGGGGCTGTGGTGGATGCGGGGAAGGGGGGGGGTCGTTTATCACTGCACACCAACCCTTGCCTTATGACTTATGGCTCGCCTTGTCAAGAGCATGGGGCTTGCAGAGCTTTCCAGGGGCCTTACCTAGCACGGCCATTTGGAGCGGCTACGAAGCGGCCAATTAGCCGGGCTGGCGGTGTTATATAACCCGGACCTAGAGCGGCCATTTCAACAACGGGCAGTTTGTTGATTTCGTAGCACCGCTAGCAACCAGTATTACGGTGGTGCTACGATGATAGCATTACGGTGGTGCAGTGAGGTCAAATCAACCAATATCATGGCTCGTTACTAAAGTCAGAGTCGATGTGCCCCGGCTATTTAACCCGGCCGTAATACTGCCGCTCTAGGTCGGGGTTACTGCTTGGTGCTACGGTGGTGTTAATTAGCCAGGGTAGATTGCTAGTAATCCCAGGACTACGAGTGGCCGCGCTAGGTCGGGGTTACTGCTTGGTGCTACGGTGGTGTTAATTAGCCAGGGTAGATTGCTAGTAATCCCGGGACTACGAGTGGCCGCGCTAGGTCGGGGTTACTGCTTGGTGCTACGGTGGTGTTAATTAGCCAGGGTAGATTGCTAGTAATCCCGGGACTACGAGTGGCCGCGCTAGGTCGGGGTTACTGCTTGGTGCTACGGTGGTGTTAATTAGCCAGGGTAGATTGCTAGTAATCCCGGGACTACGAGTGGCCGCGCTAGGTCGGGGTTACTGCTTGGTGCTACGGTGGTGTTAATTAGCCAGGGTAGATTGCTAGTAATCCCGGGACTACGAGTGGCCGCGCTAGGTCGGGGTTACTGCTTGGTGCTACGGTGGTGTTAATTAGCCAGGGTAGATTGCTAGTAATCCCGGGACTACGAGTGGCCGCTCTAGGTCGGGGTTACTGCTTGGTGCTACGGTGGTGTTAATTAGCCAGGGTAGATTGCTAGTGATCCCGGGACTACGAGTGGCCGCGCTAGGTAAGGCCCCAGAGCGTCCCAAAGCGTCCCAGAGCGTCCCAAAGCGTCCCAGAGCGTCCCAGAGCGTCCCAGAGCGTCCCAGAGCGTCCCAAAGCGTCCCAGAGCGTCCCATGCTAGTGTTGCCACCCCCGTTATTATCGTACAGTCACAATGCAAGGGTGGAATGCAACAAGCTTCGGGGATCACCGCCAGGATTACAAGGGTCGCGTGGGGGTAATTTATACACTCGACAAAAAAAGCCGTTTCAAATGAGTTTCAGTTGTGAATGCACCAATCAGAGGTTCCCAAACTCAATGGGTCCACGACTCCCTTAAGGCGAGAACGTACTCTGAATATGCAATTTTTATTGTTTTAATTTTTTTTGTAATTAATATTGTTTGGGGTATTTTCAATATAGTAAGTGGCCATTTGGCACATTGTATGCTTTTTTTAGCTTTTAAATATTCTGAAAGACTAAACTGCATTGCACCTCGCGTCGTACTCTATTCAAAATGTAAAATTAAGAATTTTTTTTAAATTCGCACCTCATTTGCTATTTGACCGATATGTCTGGTTATTTTTTCTTTTCTGGGATAATGAGTTGGCCAACCTGATCTGTCATTCTAAAATTCCATCATGGCTGCTCAAATTTGTTCGTATTACACCGAACGCAGATTTACAGCAGATTTTTCGTGATTTCTTTGGTTACAAGGGGACGGATTTTCACGGCTCCCTTGTGCTAACATCACGAGTTTTACAACGCCACCTGCACTTATCCCCACGTTTTCACAAGATGCCTGTGCAATTGATGCATAAGGGGACGGATTTTCACGGCTCCCTTGTGCTAACACCACGAGTTTTACAACGCCACCTGTACTTATCCCCACGTTTTCACAAGATGCCTGTGCAATTGATGCATAAGGGGACGGATTTTCACGGCTCCCTTGTGCTAACACCACGAGTTTTACAACGCCACCTGTACTTATCCCCACGTTTTCACAAGATGCCTGTGCAATTGATGCATAAGGGGACGGATTTTCACGGCTCCCTTGTGCTAACACCACGAGTTTTACAACGCCACCTGTACTTATCCCCACGTTTTCACAAGATGCCTGTGCAATTGATGCATAAGGGGACGGATTTTCACGGCTCCCTTGTGCTAACACCACGAGTTTTACAACGCCACCTGTACTTATCCCCACGTTTTCGCAAGATGCCTGTGCAATTGATGCATAAGGGGACGGATTTTCACGGCTCCCTTGTGCTAACATCACGAGTTTTACAACGCCACCTGCACTTATCCCCACGTTTTCACAAGATGCCTGTGCAATTGATGCATAAGGGGACGGATTTTCACGGCTCCCTTGTGCTAACACCACGAGTTTTACAACGCCACCTGCACTTATCCCCACGTTTTCACAAGATGCCTGTGCAATTGATGCATAAGGGGACGGATTTTCACGGCTCCCTTGTGCTAACACCACGAGTTTTACAACGCCACCTGCACTTATCCCCACGTTTTCACAAGATGCCTGTGCAATTGATGCATAAGGGGACGGATTTTCACGGCTCCCTTGTGCTAACACCACGAGTTTTACAACGCCACCTGTACTTATCCCCACGTTTTCACAAGATGCCTGTGCAATTGATGCATCTCAAGTGGTCCACTCAAAGTGTATGAAAATACATTTCTAGATATCTGTCATTTGACAAGACAAGGATTTTGTCAATCGTAATCGCGTCAATTGTATACGCATCGGGAATAAATATTATTCCCACACAGAAAACAAGCGATGCCTGAAATCTAGTAATTTTACATGTTTGCCTCCTTGCGTTTCGACTCAGTACATGAACCATACACGTCCAAGTGCGGCTGCACCGAGACAGTATTTTAGAAAGCTGCAACTCTCCATATTTTACCGAAGCCCATGCAACTTGTTACAATTCGCGGCTGTCAACATGGTCTTATGGTTTGCAGGCCGGCCTTGTTGATACCAAAGTTGGCTCCAATTCCAATAACAGTTGCCCAGCGACTCTTTGGTGCAGCACAGTGTTCGTAATCCACGATGCAGTCATGACCCTGCACCCTGCACCGGGTTCGATCCCCGCATGGGTCGCCTCCCCCTGGCCGCGATATCGACTATCGAGTCGGCAGCCACCGCCCCGTGGACCAAAGCACCCGGGCAGCGAGTCGGCCAGCGGCCAATCAGCGCTCGGCTTTCCATCGTCGCTCCAGGGGACGCAGTTTTCCGCCCGGAAAACTCGCGTGCCCATGGCCAATGGGAGCAGCAGCGAGCGCGAAAGCCGTCGACTTCTGCCTGGCGATTTTGTAACTTGTACGTGATGCCGTTATCGGTTCTGATGGATAAAATCCCCATTGTTGTCCGTGTTAATTTTTTTAAATTTGTAACCGAGAACGGCGAAATCAGAGTTACGAAATCGCAGAGCTGGGGAGCGAGCATGTATTTTTTTCCATTCGATTTGGCTCGAAATTACTCGATTTGAAATCACTGCCCCCCGTGTTAAACCATAGGCAGTGATATTGAAAACGAATCGCTTTGAAATCACAAAGTTACGTGATCGGTCGCGGTCCCGCGCCGCGCAAAGTCGAGGTCCCTGTTTTTGGTGTCCGGCCTGTCCGACAGCAGACCACCCAAGACGTCGGGCGGTTGCTTAGCAACGACGCAACATCGTATCGCGCCGCGCTTGTTTTATCTCTTTTATTAAATACCACCGACAACAACAACAACAACAACAACAGCAACAGCGGCAGCGACACGGGCAATTCGTAGGCAGACTGCGCTCGACGGACCGTGGCGAAAACATCGGCTCCGACTGGCCGTGCCGTGCCGTGCCGTGCCGTGCCGTGCCGTGCCGTGCCGGGTTGCCATGGGAACCAAGGCACGGTCCCAAGGACCTCGAGGATAACCAGGCTTCGTGGATGTTTGGTGCAGGGATCGCGTTAACAACATGGCTGTCTGCTTGGCGTTTTGGCATCAGTTCCATTGTTGCATTTTATTGGCACGTTATAGGTGTGTTTGGTTGTCCAGTTCATATCAAGATGCAATGTTGTTATTATCTAGATATCGGTTTTCGTTGTGACGTCATAATAGGCAATCATGCAGTCAACGAAATCTAGCCTGGACAAACGAACGCAAGAATCAAGTTATCATCTAGATTTCCTGGACAACCAAACACAATTAGCTCTTATCTTCACTGCGACGTCAATTGCATAATATGGCTCATATTGGCACGTTCCTATACCTAGCAATTGTCCAATATGGCCGCCAACAGTTGGCAGCTGAAGTAACCAGGGCGAGTTCGTAGGTTGACTTCCTTCACTCTCCAACTCCACTTCTGAAAATGGATTATCTACACATGTGCCCTGGCGGCGATGACAGGAGTTGCAGGCTGGAAGGTCGTTCCATTGCCATGCCGATCTTGGTTCAACGCTTATCCGCTTGGACATAAGATCACCAATTGGAATACGTTATTGCAGTACTATGCCTAATCTCCATTTCACGTTGAGAAGCAGAGTGGATTCGCATCTTCCTTGAGGACCCACTGCTGCTAGACACGAGCCAAGAGTTTCAAAACTGCCCACAGAGCCTTTTGTCCGGCTCAAGTCATGGCTTGTGAGAGTTGAAACTCTTGGCTCGTGTCTAGCAGCAGTGGGTCCTCGAGGAAGATGCGAATCCACTCTGCTTTTCGACGTGAAATGGAGTGCAGGTACACTTGGTCGCACCGTGAGATGGTGAGCTGATACGGTGGACATTTGGTGGGCTCCTTTTCGTCCACCTCACTGAGTTGCAATTGTCTTGGCATCATCCCCATCAAAGGACGAAGCCAGCCAGCACCCAGGACCTAGGATCCCCTCGAGTCCATCCTGAGTGATCCCTGACATGGGGACTTGGTCCTGTCAGCTGTCTGACTCCAGTCGGGGCCAGCTGGGGGGCGATTGTGTAACTTTGTGGTTTCAAAACCATTCGTTTTCAATATCACTGTCTCGTGGTTTAACACAGGCAGTGATTTGAAATCGAGTGATTTCTAGTGAAATCGAACGAAATAAAGTCACACAATCGCACCCCTGTAGTCCCGTGGACAGCAAACGGGACCCGGCAATCTTCCCCAGAGCCCGGATCAATACCCGATGAGTCCTGTGGGAGCTGGGTGTTCTCCCCCACCCCCCCCCCCCCCCCCCCTCACCCACGCAGCTGAGATTGCAGAGTGCAGCAGGCAACAAGTATTGACACACGCGTGTGTGTCGATAGGCACGTTACTATGACAACACTTGTCAGTCACGCACGGGATGCTGGGATGCTGGGATGCTGGGATGCTGGGATGCTGGATGCTGGGATGGATGGACCACACGGGCCGTGTCTCGAGAGTAACCTACCTGGCCGTGCCGTGCCGTGCCGTGCCGTGCCGTGCCGTGCCGTGCCGTGCCGTGCCGTGCCGTGCCGTGCTTGGCGGCCTCCATGTGCAGTGGTGTCCCCTCCACGGCCACTGAGATGATGGGAGGGCTGATCACGGTCCGGTGCGCGCTCCGAGCCCCCTGGACGCACCACGCCACGCCAGCGATACATCATCTCACGGCGGCCATCTTGGATCGCATTACCCAACGGGCCGGGTCGGGTGGTGGAACAGTGGCGAACGCTCGATGCTTTGAGAGCGGGTGGCTCGTGGAGGCCAAGACAATTGCAACTCAATGAGGTCGATGAATCGGCGTCCACTAAATGCCCCCCCCCCCACCCCACCGTATCAGCTCACCATCTCACGATGCGACCAAGTGTATCTGCACCTCATTTCACGTCGAGAAGCAGAGTGGATTTGCGTCTTCCTCGAGGACCCACTGCTGCTAGACACGAGCCAAGAGTTTCAACACTCACAAGCTATGACTTGAGTCGGACAAAAGGCTCTATGGGCAGTTTGCTTTTGTCCATATTCTTTGGCACGTGAATTATTAGTGTGCCATGCGGTAATTAACTTTGAGCGGCATTGTGGTTTGATAAGAACTAGGTACATGCATGAAGCTGGTAACACCATCAACCGCAAATGCCATGTGCCCCCCCCCCCCCCCCCTTAGTGTCATCCTAGCAACATAAGTCTCCGATGGGGTGACGCCGTGCCAGCCCTTGGTTGCACTTCTACTATATAGGGGTAGGTAACTATTCAAATTCGTATTCGAATTCGAAATGTTGTTATTCGAAAAACAAATAATTCGGAAAATTCCAAACATTTCGATAATTTGGCACCTCTGATAACGCTATGCTGCAAAATGTTGGCATTACAGCTGCATTTTATTCGAAATTTTGGCTAATTATTTCTGTCAAACGACTCGATATTCGACTTTCTAAAAAATGTGTTATTCGATATTCTAATCGATTTCAAATGATGATATTTTAACGAATCGATTCGAATCCTGAAGCCCACTATTCGCATGACGCCCCCAGAACGAATACCTGTCTACAAAACAAACGTGAGAATCGCAGTCATCCGTTGAGACTTATTGGATGGGAACCGTACTACAGCACTCACTGCACACCAAGGCAAGGCCGACCGTTGAAAACGACTCCTATTGGAAGCACTTCTTACTGGTCGACGGGAAAAATTGATTAATTGGTAATCAACCCTCAATGATTACATTATTTTAGAGAACAATTTGTAAAAAAAAAAAAAAAAAAAAATCTCACTCAGATAAACGCAGTTGAAATCATGTATTGTTTTCCCCGTAGGTACGGATAATGGCTGGATATAATCTCACTCAGATAAACGCAGTTAAAGTCATGTATTGTTTTCCCCGTAGGTAAGGATAATGGCTGGATATAATCTCACTCAGATAAACGCAGTTAAAGTCATGTATTGTTTTCCCCGTAGGTAAGGATAATGGCTGGATATAATAATGCCAAAAATCTACACTACCCAGTTGAAACTTTGGTCATTTTCCCTGGATATAGAAAATTTCATTTCTATAGTCTATAGAGTTGAGGGTTGATGCCTGGAATTATTTTGTCATCCTTTGCATTTTCCGCCACAAACAAAAAACACGCCTTAGAAACATCACAGGAGAATTTCGAATAGTCTGGGGCCAGGATTCGCTGTAGGAAATTCTGTGGATCCCTTAGGAGTTTTGACAGAACACCCAAACGTTTACCCCATTTCGTATTCACAGAGCGGGATTCTGTCTCTTTTGGGAGAGTAATTACCCCATTGAAAACCACTGCTACTGAGCAGGGGTTTTGTCAATCTCCCAAAATCTGGAACTCACCTCGTACTTTTATCACTATTTTTTCAAACGTTTTCTTGCAAACATACAGCAGCATTTTACACCAAGAGAAAGCTTTGTGTTGGCTGATTATGTAAGCACTTGCATTTTAATTTGAAAGTGGAAGCTAGAATTTGGCAATATAGGTTAGGTCCAATTTAGGCAATATTGAATTCCGAGAAAACAGACAGCTGAGTTTTCACTCGTCAACTGTCTTTTTATTTCGAAATGAGTTCCAAAATTGAAGAACTCTGATTGGTCGATTTCAATTTACCTCCCCTCCAATTACCTCTTTTGAAAATCTCCTTTTGAGAATACAGATAATTGGGGGAATATATTGGGTGGTTTTGCAGGGAGAATAAAATCTCCTTTTTGCGAAAACCCCCATTTGAAAATCCCTTCTTTGTGAATTTGGGCCCAGGAGTTGTCGAAAGCTCAGGCCGGTTCATGGTCCAATTATCAATTATCTGATAATAGTATAGTTTGGGCTATATATTGGAAAAAGTGTTTAGCCTGCAAAATCCCATCCCTAGGTGTCATCATAGGCACCATGGTCTAGGATGTGACTTGACGGCCGAGCACTACGAGCTCGAATCTTATCGCATCTCACGTAATCAATTATGCTAGTAGGAAAAATGTTGTAGTAAAACAGCTAGAGGATTATAGCAGCCGACATTGTTTTGAAAATTAATGATTCGATCGCAGCCTTTAGCGCGTCTCCTATTCAATCTAGAGATGCGGCACACTAGCAGAGTACTGCAGTACTCTGCAGCCATGGTCAGTTTCCAGAGAGGAATCGATTGGAGTTATAAAAGGAACTTTGAATTCGAAAAAAATATATACACTTTTATTTTATTATTAGAATTGAGATGTATACTGTGAAAAAATTCAAAATACTCGTAAAACTCTATAATCTCTTACTCATTGGGCATTGTCATAACCCACAACAACTTGGATTTCCCCCAACGTTAATAAGCTGTTCGTTATGAACGTGTGTGTGTGTACTCCATGTGTGATGATGTGATGTGATGCATTGCGATGCGACGCGTTGGGCAAAGACTGCAACGAGACAACCACTGCCTTGTACACAAAGTACTACACGATGAATTAGTATTGCACGGCACGAGCCAACAACCCCACTCTCTCATGTGTGTGTGTGTGTGTGTGTGTGCATTAAACCCACACAAAGCCGCGAGTGAGTGACGACGCGGGTGGCTGGATTACACACACACTCGACCCACCCCTACCCCTACCCCAACCCCAACCCCTAAACGCTCGGATAACACCCCCACCCCCCATTCCTAACACCCTGCTGCAACAGCTAGCGATAACCAAGCGCTGGCAGTACTAGGGGGGGAGAGGGGGGGGGGTAGTTGATGTAATGGTCGAGATATTAACCCTTGGAGGGGGGCAGGGGGCCGCCTGGCCTCGCGGGGCTATTTAATTAAGTGCCCCGCTCACAGGGGCGCTGCAGGCGTCGAGGGCGAACCGAGGGGCAAAACATGCGGATTCAATCTCCTTTCTTTCCCCTTTCTTTCTTTCTTTCTTTCGACACGGCACACTGATGCTCCTGGGGGCCGAGGTGTTCATGGGACGCGATCGGGGTCCATAGAGGGCCGATGGGGTGCAGTGAGCGTCCATAGAGGGCCGACAGGGTGCAGTGGATGGGGGTACATAGAGGGCCGATGGGGTGCAGTGGGTGGGGGTACATAGAGGGCCGATGGGGTGCAGTGGGTGGGGGTACATAGAGGGCCGATGGGGTGCAGTGGGTGGGGGTACATAGAGGGCCGATGGGGTGCAGTGAGCGTCCATAGAGGGCCGATGGGGTGCAGTGGGTGGGGGTACATAGAGGGCCGATGGGGTGCAGTGGGTGGGGGTACATAGAGGGCCGATGGGGTGCAGTGGGTGGGGGTCCATAGAGGGCCGATGGGGTGCAGTGAGCGTCCATAGAGGGCCGATGGGGTGCAGTGAGTGGGGGTCCATAGAGGGCCGATGGGGTGCAGTGGGTGGGGGTCCATAGAGGGCCGATGGGGTGCAGTGGGTGGGGGTCCATAGAGGGCCGATGGGGTGCAGTGGGTGGGGGTACATAGAGGGCCGATGGGGTGCAGTGGGTGGGGGTCCATAGAGGGCCGATGGGGTGCAGTGGGTGGGGGTCCATAGAGGGCCGATGGGGTGCAGTGGGTGGGGGTCCATAGAGGGCCGATGGGGTGCAGTGGGTGGGGGTCCATAGAGGGCCGATGGGGTGCAGTGGGTGGGGGTACATAGAGGGCCGATGGGGTGCAGTGAGCGTCCATAGAGGGCCGATGGGGTGCAGTGAGTGGGGGTCCATAGAGGGCCGATGGGGTGCAGTGGGTGGGGGTACATAGAGGGCCGATGGGGTGCAGTGGGTGGGGGTACATAGAGGGCCGATGGGGTGCAGTGGGTGGGGGTCCATAGAGGGCCGATGGGGTGCAGTGGGTGGGGGTCCATAGAGGGCCGATGGGGTGCAGTGAGCGTCCATAGAGGGCCGATAGGGTGCAGTGGATGGGGGTACATAGAGGGCCGATGGGGTGCAGTGGGTGGGGGTACATAGAGGGCCGATGGGGTGCAGTGGGTGGGGGTACATAGAGGGCCGATGGGGTGCAGTGAGCGTCCATAGAGGGCCGATGGGGTGCAGTGGGTGGGGGTACATAGAGGGCCGATGGGGTGCAGTGGGTGGGGGTACATAGAGGGCCGATGGGGTGCAGTGGGTGGGGGTACATAGAGGGCCGATGGGGTGCAGTGGGTGGGGGTCCATAGAGGGCCGATGGGGTGCAGTGAGCGTCCATAGAGGGCCGATGGGGTGCAGTGAGTGGGGGTCCATAGAGGGCCGATGGGGTGCAGTGGGTGGGGGTCCATAGAGGGCCGATGGGGTGCAGTGGGTGGGGGTCCATAGAGGGCCGATGGGGTGCAGTGGGTGGGGGTCCATAGAGGGCCGATGGGGTGCAGTGGGTGGGGGTCCATAGAGGGCCGATGGGGTGCAGTGGGTGGGGGTCCATAGAGGGCCGATGGGGTGCAGTGGGTGGGGGTCCATAGAGGGCCGATGGGGTGCAGTGGGTGGGGGTCCATAGAGGGCCGATGGGGTGCAGTGGGTGGGGGTACATAGAGGGCCGATGGGGTGCAGTGAGCGTCCATAGAGGGCCGATGGGGTGCAGTGGGTGGGGGTCCATAGAGGGCCGATGGGGTGCAGTGGGTGGGGGTACATAGAGGGCCGATGGGGTGCAGTGGGTGGGGGTACATAGAGGGCCGATGGGGTGCAGTGGGTGGGGGTCCATAGAGGGCCGATGGGGTGCAGTGGGTGGGGGTCCATAGAGGGCCGATGGGGTGCAGTGAGCGTCCATAGAGGGCCGATGGGGTGCAGTGAGTGGGGGTCCATAGAGGGCCGATGGGGTGCAGTGGGTGGGGGTCCATAGAGGGCCGATGGGGTGCAGTGGGTGGGGGTCCATAGAGGGCCGATGGGGTGCAGTGAGTGGGGGTCCATAGAGGGCCGATGGGGTGCAGTGGGTGGGGGTCCATAGAGGGCCGATGGGGTGCAGTGGGTGGGGGTCCATAGAGGGCCGATGGGGTGCAGTGGGTGCCGGGGCATCCAGCACGCCGTGATGTCGCCTTGCATCCAGCACGCCGTGATGTCGCCTTGCATCTAGCACGCCGTGATGTCGCCTTGCATCCAGCACGCCGTGATGTCGCCTTGCATCCAGCACGCCGTGATGTCGCCTTGCATCTAGCACGCCGTGATGTCGCCTTGCATCCAGCACGCCGTGATGTCGCCTTGCATCCAGCACGCCGTCATGTCGCCTTGCATCCAGCACGCCGTGATGTCGCCTTGCATCCAGCACGCCGTGATGTCGCCTTGCATCCAGCACGCCGTGATGTCGCCTTGCATCCAGCACGCCGTGATGTCGCCTTGCATCCAGCACGCCGTGATGTCGCCTTGCATCCAGCACGCCGTGATGTCGCCTTGCATCAGCACGCCGTGATGTCGCCTTTCATCCAGCACGCCGTGATGTCGCCTTGCATCCAGCATGCCGTGATGTCGCCTTGCATCTAGCACGCCGTGATATGGGCTCGATGACAGGCGTCGATGCTGAGCTGTAATTGCACGATTACAACATCGAACAGGTTCAGGATTAAACGGGGATCAGGATTAAACGGGATCACGATTCACGATAATTAAAACTGCACCCCAAAGCGGAGGGGTGGATTTCACAGGCTTGTGTGTAGTGGCGTAACATTTCATTACGATTAAGTGGATCTCGTCACACTCGCCGTGAAACTTGGCAGCCGAGCGAATTGAGTGTTTGTCGGGGGGACTCATTAATTGGGAAGTTTATTGTCGAACATTGAAATCGAGCAAGTTCTTGTTTGTAGCATGCAAGTGACGTGTTTTGAATATCTAGCCCGCAGTGGAAGTCTCAATTGATGATCCACGTGGCTTGTGAAGTGCTCCGATCAAGTTGGCCGTGTTGGACGGACATTCGCTGTCCACGAGCATGTTAATTATTACCTGGGTGCGTCTTCATTTCTCTCCGAAACCAGCCGAACCTTGCCGAAAGCATGCGCTTGGACCCATAGCTGGAAACGACCTGAGATGTGCCCGGCTCAAACATCTCGGTCCCAGCACGCAGCCAAAAGGCCGAGGGTTCGGTGCTGATTCCAGGACTGACATGCGAATGGAACCCAGCCTGAGAAGACCAATGTCCCCCCTTTGTGCCCGGCTCAAACATCTAGGTCCCAGCACGCAGCCAAAAGGCCGAGGGTTCGGTGCTGATTCCAGGACTGACATGCGAATGGAACCCAGCCTGAGAAGACCAATGTCCCCCCTTTGTGCCCGGCTCAAACATCTCGGTCCCAGCACGCAGCCAAAAGGCCGGGGGTTCGGTGCTGATTCCAGGACTGACATGCGAATGGAACCCAGCCTGAGAAGACCAATGTCCCCCCTTTGTGCCCGGCTCAAACATCTAGGTCCCAGCACGCAGCCAAAAGGCCGAGGGTTCGGTGCTGATTCCAGGACTGACATGCGAATGGAACCCAGCCTGAGAAGACCAATGTCCCCCCTTTGTGCCCGGCTCAAACATCTCGGTCCCAGCACGCAGCCAAAAGGCCGAGGGTTCGGTGCTGATTCCAGGACTGACATGCGAATGCACTGATGGTATTGTGTTCTCTGGCCGGGGCCGACTGTAGTTGTGTAACGTGCCTGTGGCTAGATTGGGTATATCTGGGTATAATGAAACGATGTCCATATTATCACGCTATGGCCCGCGCTAGACCAATCAGGCGGCAGGGGCATCCAATGGCCTGTCTGCCGTCCAACATGGCGGCCATGGTAATTACATAGCTCCGAGGCCCACGGCCCCTTATAATGGAGTATCGATGCTGCACTACAAAGGCGGCCGGGACCGATCCAGCCCCATCCCGTTCTGAGCTGTTTATACGCGCGGTACACTCGCCGACCGAAGTGTGTAGACCTGTCATGGATGGATGCCAATGCTTATGGGTGGACCGAGGCACTTCCTTCGTCGGGTAACTACTGCAATCGAGAGGTGGACATACGGAGATTTGATTGACAGGTCTTGGTACAAATGAGATACAATTGCATTGTTTACGTAAGAATCCAGACCAGATGTCATTATAGTTGCTTGCTTGGCTGGAATTAGTTTCCATAAGGGCCTGCCTTGTACAAGTGCCTAAACTCTGAGTCAAAAGTAGCTGAGTTATGTACGCTATTTGTCATGGCAACCGGCAATAGGATGTCTTGGGGTTCATCTGTTTCTCAGGGTCATGAAGGCTGACCCAGAGTTGAAAATCTAGTAACCCCGACCCTACGAAGTTAGCATGGCTGACATGAAGACAAAATGTGGTTCATATAGACTGCCATCGATAATTGACAAGCGAATGCCGGGCCTCCGTCAAGTGAATCGCCGACCAAGTGGCCGTGCCTGGTGCCTGGTGCCTGGTAACAATGACAACTAGCCGGCAACAGCTGCCATCGCCAACAATGGCCGGCCACTCAGAGACAGAGGACAGGACACGATGTGATAGGCACGGCACTGGGCAGGAACCAGAGCCTGCTGGAATTGCGTCGCTCGACGCGTGGCTCGGCCTCGTTGATGCGTGTGTCAATTGGGTGACAACTCGCGTGTCAATCCGAGTCGAGCAGAGATGAGAGAAGACATCCGATCCGATCCAGTAGGCCGTGGTCCATTTCGCCAGCCAACGAACCAACGAGTCAGCCAATGGCAGCCTTGGCAATTTTAGCATCGTCTGAATTTAGGAGTGATCGGAATTTTCGAGACGGCAATGATCTGGCTTGGTGTTCCATGGTTTTCATGAAGGACTTCTACACCTTTGCATATTATCGGCTATACGAACCGCGACGCTCATCTTCAACGCTACACAAATTGAGTTCGCGAAGCCAGCTTTCAGTAGGACAAAAGTGTGTCGGGTTTTCGGGTGCCAAAACGCGCGATGCCCATTGCATGGACGCATTGTGCGTGTGCGTCGTGCGTGCCTCGTTATCACGCATTACGCATTACGCATTACGCACCGACGCAATTACGCATTACCGCGAGCGCCTCGTAAACAACGCCGTTTAATTAGAGGGCCGACCGCCAGGGGCGGGCCTGTCGCCATGTGCAGTGATGACAATTGGAGCGGCGACAAGGAGGCCGTGTTATTATCACCGCCGTGTGTCAGGCGAAACAAAACAGCGACGATTGCGGTCGGCTAATGTCGGCTAATGTCGGCTCGTTAGGTCGCGTTGCCCCTAGCAACTGTCAGTCGCCAAGTGCGCTAAGTGTGCCGAGTGTGATTGTCATGACGACTGCTGGCTGAGTCTAAGTGGCTGGCAATTAGTCTGATTGCGTTGGCTCGTTTAGGGCATGGGGGCCGTGCTGGGAGGGAGTGCGATAATTGCCACCAGTCGATTAATTAGCGCTAGTGTGCATGTGTGTGTTTGGTTGCCATGGCAATCAGAGCCACGCAACGCGAGCTGTCGAAACTCGAGCGAAGCCAGATGGCCGTGTGAGTGTCGTGTGTCTCGGGTTGCTGGCTGCCCAATTGTTTTCTTGACACAAGTGTCGTTGCAATCAACAACATGGACGACTTCTTGCTTCGCTTCACAGCAAATAGCAGCCATCGAATCCTTGTCTGTGTTGGCATCGGTAAACAGCTAATTCCCCTCGCCTACAAGCCAAGTAGATGATAATACAATCAAGGGATGCCGGCACTACTGTTATTACATCTGTTTCACTCGCTCTGCCCATCATCACTACACAGTTCTCTCTCCCACCACTTGGCATTCCCCTCGCCTACAAGCCAAGTAGATGATAATACAATCAAGGGATGCCGGCACTACTGTTATTACATCTGTTTCACTCGCTCTGCCCATCATCACTACACAGTTCTCTCTCCCACCACTTGGCATTCCCCTCGCCTACAAGCCAAGTAGATGATAATACAATCAAGGGATGCCGGCACTACTGTTATTACATCTGTTTCACTCGCTCTGCCCATCATCACTACACAGTTCTCTCTCCCACCACTTGGCATTCCCCTCGCCTACAAGCCAAGTAGATGATAATACAATCAAGGGATGCCGGCACTACTGTTATTACATCTGTTTCACTCGCTCTGCCCATCATCACTACACAGTTCTCTCTCCCACCACTTGGCATTCCCCTCGCCTACAAGCCAAGTAGATGATAATACAATCAAGGGATGCCGGCACTACTGTTATTACATCTGTTTCACTCGCTCTGTCCATCATCGCTACACAGTTCTCTCTCCCACCACTTGGCATTCCCCTCGCCTACAAGCCAAGTAGATGATAATACAATCAAGGGATGCCGGCACTACTGTTATTACATCTGTTTCACTCGCTCTGCCCATCATCACTACACAGTTCTCTCTCCCACCACTTGGCATTCCCCTCGCCTACAAGCCAAGTAGATGAGAATACAATCAAGGGATGCCGGCACCACTGTTATTACATCTGTTTCACTCGCTCTGCCCATCATCGCTACACAGTTCTCTCTCCCACCACTTGGCATTCCCCTCGCCTACAAGCCAAGTAGATGAGAATACAATCAAGGGATGCCGGCACTACTGTTATTACATCTGTTTCACTCGCTCTGCCCATCATCGATACACAGTTCTCTCTCCCACCACTTGGCATTCCCCTCGCCTACAAGCCAAGTAGATGAGAATACAATCAAGGGATGCCGGCACTACTGTTATTACATCTGTTTCACTCGCTCTGCCCATCATCGCTACACAGTTCTCTCTCCCACCACTTGGCATTCCCCTCGCCTACAAGCCAAGTAGATGAGAATACAATCAAGGGATGCCGGCACTACTGTTATTACATCTGTTTCACTCGCTCTGCCCATCATCGCTACACAGTTCTCTCTCCCACCACTTGGCTAGAGTCACACCCATGTTTAAAATGTGATTGTCGCAGTGAAGAGTAAAGAGACAGGCTCCTTAATGTGTAGCTCCTCGAGAGGAAGGCAATTATGGAGCTTGAACTGAGAGCTAATTAAGCTCTAGGGGGGGATTCATCTGCCGAGTCAGTACTCGACGAAGAGTTTCAAAACTAACTTGGACGGGTTTTGTCAGGCTGAGCTTTTATTTACGGCGCTGACTTGATTCTCTGAGTCAGCACTGCAAGTTAATTTCATTATTTCGTTTATTAATTAATTCAAAGCTTAAAATTGTGCATTGCAGTGTATCACAACGCAACCTATACGCTCGTGATGTTTAACCACAGCTATAACTATTTGATGAAGTTTATTACAAACTCGCTGAGAACAAAGCCACTGGCCCGGTTTCAAATGAGAGGACTTTGTGGCTGGAATCGCAAGGCGCCTCGTGGAGTCAAATTGTTGTGTGCTGGCAAATACGTGCCATAAGACCAGCATTGCACTTATGTGGGCAAATCTGTGCTTGACTCTCGAACTGAAGTCGTCCATTGCAGGGCTTCCTTGGCTCGAGATTTCGGAGTGCCGATATCGACACGGATATGTTGACCGTCTGTGTGAGCTCCGTGTCTGTAACATCACCGCGTTCGACTGTGAAAGCCCAGTGACCGTCGCAGCCCATCCACATCTCAACGCCGCACCGAGCATAGACCGAGTGGCGTCCTGAAACACGATCCACCGCGCGGTGCTCGCCGATCGGCCTCCTAGATTGGGCGGCCGCGATCTGTATCGCCGTGTCCACGCAGCCTCCACGCGATTGGTCCACGCCGCGATGACAGCAGCGTGGGTGGTCTGCTGTCATGCCATGCGGCCCGGCACAGTGCAGTCCACGGGCCATTAGTCCAGGCGGCCGTGTGGCAGCCATCGCGCTCTCTCAGGTCCGTTAACGGATTGTACGTTAACGAATTGATTAACGAGGCGTCACCGCGTTGATGCGTCGCTTGCATCGGGAATCGTTGAGAGAGGGAATCAATTCCCATCCAACCAGGGCTAACACAGTACAAGTATGTAGTAGGTGCCATGCTGGGTCCTATGACTGACCCACGAGTCCAATTCCCATCCAACCAGGGCTAACACAGTACAAGTATGTAGTAGGTGCTGGGTCCTATGACCCACCCACGAGTCCAATTCCCATCCAACCAGGGCTAACACAGTACAAGTATGTAGTAGGTGCTGTGCTGGGTCCTATGACCCACCCACGAGTCCAATTCCCATCCAACCAGGGCTAACACAGTACAAGTATGTAGTAGGTGCTGGGTCCTATGACCCACCCACGAGTCCAATTCCCATCCAACCAGGGCTAACACAGTACAAGTATGTAGTAGGTGCTATGCTGGGTCCTATGACCGACCCACGAGTCCAATTCCCATCCAACCAGGGCTAACACAGTACAAGTATGTAGTAGGTGCTATGCTGGGTCCTATGACCCACCCACGAGTCCAATTCCCATCCAACCAGGGCTAACACAGTACAAGTATGTAGTAGGTGCTATGCTGGGTCCTATGACCGACCCACGAGTCCAATTCCCATCCAACCAGGGCTAACACAGTACAAGTATATGGTAGGTGCTGTGCTGGGTCCTATGACCCACCCACGAGTCCAATTCCCATTCAACCAGGGCTAACACAGTACAAGTATGTAGTAGGTGCCATGCTGGGTCCTATGACCGACCCACGAGTCCAATTCCCATTCAACCAGGGCTAACACAGTACAAGTATGTAGTAGGTGCCATGCTGGGTCCTATGACCGACCCACGAGTCCAATTCCCATCCAACCAGGGCTAACACAGTACAAGTATGTAGTAGGTGCCATGCTGGGTCCTATGACCCACCCACGAGTCCAATTCCCATCCAACCAGGGCTAACACAGTACAAGTATGTAGTAGGTGCTATGCTGGGTCCTATGACCCACCCACGAGTCCAATTCCCATCCAACCAGGGCTAACACAGTACAAGTATGTAGTAGGTGCTGTGCTGGGTCCTATGACCCACCCACGAGTCCAATTCCCATCCAACCAGGGCTAACACAGTACAAGTATGTAGTAGGTGCTGGGTCCTATGACCCACCCACGAGTCCAATTCCCATCCAACCAGGGCTAACACAGTACAAGTATGTAGTAGGTGCTATGCTGGGTCCTATGACTGACCCACGAGTCCAATTCCCATCCAACCAGGGCTAACACAGTACAAGTATGTAGTAGGTGCCATGCTGGGTCCTATGACCGACCCACGAGTCCAATTCCCATCCAACCAGGGCTAGCACAGTAAAAGTATGTAGTAGGTGCTGTGCTGGGTCCTATGACCCACCCACGAGTCCAATTCCCATCCAACCAGGGCTAACACAGTACAAGTATGTAGTAGGTGCTATGCTGGGTCCTATGACTGACCCACGAGTCCAATTCCCATTCAACCAGGGCTAACACAGTACAAGTATGTAGTAGGTGCCATGCTGGGTCCTATGACCGACCCACGAGTCCAATTCCCATCCAACCAGGGCTAACACAGTACAAGTATGTAGTAGGTGCTATGCTGGGTCCTATGACTGACCCACGAGTCCAATTCCCATTCAACCAGGGCTAACACAGTACAAGTATGTAGTAGGTGCCATGCTGGGTCCTATGACCGACCCACGAGTCCAATTCCCATCCAACCAGGGCTAACACAGTACAAGTATGTAGTAGGTGCCATGCTGGGTCCTATGACCGACCCACGAGTCCAATTCCCATCCAACCAGGGCTAACACAGTACAAGTATGTAGTAGGTGCTATGCTGGGTCCTATGACTGACCCACGAGTCCAATTCCCATTCAACCAGGGCTAACACAGTACAAGTATGTAGTAGGTGCTGTGCTGGGTCCTATGACCCACCCACGAGTCCAATTCCCATTCAACCAGGGCTAACACAGTACAAGTATGTAGTAGGTGCCATGCTGGGTCCTATGACCGACCCACGAGTCCAATTCCCATCCAACCAGGGCTAACACAGTACAAGTATGTAGTAGGTGCTATGCTGGGTCCTATGACCCACCCACGAGTCCAATTCCCATCCAACCAGGGCTAACACAGTACAAGTATGTAGTAGGTGCCATGCTGGGTCCTATGACTGACCCACGAGTCCAATTCCCATCCAACCAGGGCTAACACAGTAAAAGTATGTAGTAGGTGCTATGCTGGGTCCTATGACCCACCCACGAGTCCAATTCCCATCCAACCAGGGCTAACACAGTACAAGTATGTAGTAGGTGCTGTGCTGGGTCCTATGACCGACCCACGAGTCCAATTCCCATCCTCAGGCCAGCCCGACTCTCCCGGTTCACTAACTTAAACATAGGAAATTGTCCTCGGGTTTGCGTTTTTGTCTGAGACCGGATGGGGAACTGTCAGTACTCAACCAAAACTTATGAGCAAGAAGCGTAACAATCTGAAGAAGACATTGAACGAGGGAATATTGCCTCGTGCGAACGTCGCTGTGTTTTAAATCGTTTTTAATGGCCATCGTAAAAGGCTAAAAATGCGAATGGATAATTCGTTTATAGGCAGCCTTTGATCTTAAGGAGCTATGCGGCACCCAACCAGTCCAAATAGAACCCATTCCAAGTGAGATCCAGCCAATAGCAGCCGGCCCTAGACAAGAATGCAACTGATATACATAAGTAATTGAATATTTGTTTCTCGCTCCCGGTGCGATAAGAGCCAGCACGTGATTAGGTCCCCGAGGGTCCGAGGGTCCGAGGGTTCGAACCCCGACCCGCCCCGTAGAGGGCTTGCAACGAGATGACGACTCCCCTGAGCCGTGTAGCACATGGTAGACACTCTACACTGGCCGTGAGTCGGCGATAAGACACGCTACAAATCGTCCACACGGCCTTCTTTGAGTCTTTGTCCGCCCAGCTGGCTCAAGCTATATAAACCTTGTCATACACGGCTTGTTAGAGTGCAGCTTCATCATCCCTTGTTGTTAGAGTAGAATCCATTTCATTCCCGGCACAAAAAGCAACCGTCGATCTCTGTCACTTGGCATTATACTAGGGCTTCGCGCACGCAATTTGTGGTGTGTTGAAGATGAGCGTAGGTAGCGGTTTGAATACAGCAGATAAAAAGGTGGAGGCCGAAGTCCTATGAAAACCATGGAGCACCAAGCCAGACCATTGCCCTCTCGAAAACTCTGATCACTCCATATTTTAGACTATTATGACCTTCCTTTGTTTCTCTCTAAACCTGTCAGATAGCCAAAATGTGCTTATTTTGAGCTAATTGAGTAATTTTAACATATTATATACATAGATGTGAATTACTCCCGTGGATTCTTATTATATTAGAGATATATATATATATCTAGTGCGAATTTACTTCAATTACTTCCATAATTGAGAATCACTTATTTCTGATATCTCTGTTAAATGATTGCCTTGGACAAACTTCAAGTCAACAAAGCTTGGTCACCAAGGTGACGAAGGAAATTGATACTAGCACACTGGCAGTATGGGCCCGTACTTCTAGCACGAAGATAACCAATGTGCTTCTAGCATGAAGATAATCAATGTGCTTCTAGCATGAAGATAATAAATGTGCTACATAGCACGAAGTGTTAATTGAAAGCATGACTCGTCGTCGCAAGACCAGCTCTTATTCCACGTGACACCAACAGATTTAATTTCTCTCTCCCAGACTCAAGCCTCCAGCCGTGTCCTGATTGGCTAGATCTCTGCACTACTTCGCATCAAGGCCTGGCCTGGCAGGGAGCCGAGGGTGGACCCGGTGCCGCATCATCAAGCGATGTATATTTCAGGGATCTTTGCTAAGCAAATATACGAAGACAGCCCCCCCCCCCCTGACCACCCTTTGTATGAACAAATGCAACAAGACTTGGGACTTAACTCATTGATTCCTGCCCACCCCAACCCATCCCACCCCATTGCGTGTCTTGGGGGTTGCTAGTCCCCCACCCTTACTGCAAGCCCCTAAGCTCCCCAAACCAAACCCATGCAGTTTATTATACTTACTGCACACGTATAACTTGCACGAACTCCACCAACTGTTTGGCCAACTGAGTTGGGGAACTAAGACCATCATGTCGTTATCCCCCCAAATAGTGGCTACACCTATAAGCTACCCCCAAATAGTGGCCAGCCCTTTGGCAATCTTGGCGCCCCCAAGAAGAGCACAAGGCTCAGTGCGATTCCACCGTTTTACTGTTGGCTGTGTTACAACATTACAGTCTCGGCCGCTGTACGTATGTACACTAGAATTAATTTGAGTTTGCCACTTTTTGAGGATCTTTTATCATAGAGTACCATACCTTAAAATCAAATGATTAAGTTTTTGTCATTACCGTTAAAAAATGTATTTATCATTTCAATTATTTACCATTTTACTCTCTACAAATCGTAGAAGAGTGAAATGATGCTTAACTTCGAAGTCCACCAGGCCGTGGTAATCTTGGGCTGACACGCGACTGTATGTTGTTACAGACTGTCGAAACTGGGTGCAGGATTTCACGGGTGCCGCATATTACGACTCGTTATTATTAACGAGTCGTAAGTAGAGTCAAAAGTGTAAGAGTCGTAATTGGTGCAAGTTACTTAAAGACTTGACTTTCAGCATAAAATGTCTAGGCACTCATCTGGAAATAGTTTGTTTCGACGCTTTGTGTGATGCCATGTGTGTATATAAAGGGACTTTGATAATTAATGGTTGGTGCAGATATATCATTATTGTGGCAAAGCGCCACAAAGTATAAAGCGGCGTTTGATGCAACTAGCGTGTTGGTTTACCGCAGTCATTTGGCTGTTAAAAACAACACTAACCGCTCGTTAAGAACAGCACACTAGTTTTACTATGGCAAATGTACACGACTGAACTCCATTTCACGTCGAGAAGGAGAGTGGATTTGCATCTTCCTCGAGGACCCACTGCTGCTAGACACGAGCTATATGTGTTTCAAAACTGCCCATACCTAGAGCCTTTAGTCAGACTCAAGACACGGCTTGTGAGTGTTGAAACTCTTGGCTCGTGTCTAACAGCAGTGGGTCCTCGAGGAAGATGCGAATCCACTCTGCTTCTCGACGTGAAATGGAGTCTAGGTGTGTGATGTTCCGAGTGTGTGAGTAGTTTCACTGCCCGCCGTTGATGATGATTACAGGTGGAACCAATTGGCGTGGAGGTAAAGTGGTGTGCATGTAGATACTCTGCTCTGTAACGTTAATGTGAAGTTCGTACACTCGTCACGCAAAGCAGTCGATGGCTGATGTTGGCGTAATGGCTTCATCGTTTTCGCCGCGAGTGTACTTGTTGGCTGTGTGTTCAGTGGCGGCGGTCGGGACCCGCTCAAGGTGCAGGGATGCGACGGTGTGCATTGATATTGGTGATTCCACTGCGTAATGCATTGGTGCACCTAATATGTACCTATGTTAAGACGTCCTCTGCATTTCTTAGAAGCTTCAGGGCCGATCTCACCAAAATCAACCTTAACCTGGCTTGAATCAGGCTTGAACCTGGCTTGAACCTGGCTTGAACCTGGCTTGAAACTGGCTTGAACCTGGCTTGAAACTGGCTTGAACCTGGCTTGAACCTGGCTTGAAACTGGCTTGAACCTGGCTTGAACCTGGCTTGAAACTGGCTTGAACCTGGCTTGAACCTGGCTTGAACCTGGCTTGAACCTGGCTTGAAACTGGCTTGAACCTGGCTTGAACCTGGCTTGAACCTGGCTTGAACCTGGCTTGAACCTGGCTTGAACCAGGCTCAAATCAACCGTTAGATTTTCTGTAAAAAGCTGACATTTTCCGAATTTATTCCAGTGAAATTTGATAACGCGGCACGGAAAACGAGACAAATATAAATTTAAATTTTAAACACTGTTTTTATTTTAAATTAAAAAAAAAGAATATGTTGTGATGTAAATACATGTTATTACATTTATATCTAACACTACTTTTTTTGAACTTCAAGCAAAGTTAAAGAGTCCGATCAACGAGCTATAGGCTTAAAATTTGCCTGGTGATTTGCAAGGACAGAAAATATTGACGGCTATGAACGAAAATATGTTTTACGTGACAGGACAGTTCCTTCTGTATTTAACACTACATTTAAATGCATTTTTGCCCTATTATTTTGTGTGTGTAAACATCTTTTTCCCATTTTAAATAATTCAAAATGATGAAAACTCTGGAAAGTAAAATTTCTTCTTTCAACTAGGTTCGAACCAAGTTTAGCTCGACTCTTGTGAAATCGGGCATCCCGGGTTGTGGTCCAACTCACCCAGCTGATAAATCGATATCACGTCCTAAATGCACGATGGTGGTGTTTTGTGTGTTTTACACCGATGCAGGCAGAAATGGCGCGGTCGACATTAGGATATCAGATTACTGGAGGAAAGGTGGATTCATAGATATTTCCCCTGGTGTCCACCACTGGCACCTATAGCATACGCATACTGGAGTCTTAGATTACAGCTGTACTCTACAAATGATGTGAATGCAGACTTGATGTTGTTGTTTGTTGTGCACATGGCGTTCCAAGAAGCCGTGTTGAGATGAGCGCTCGAGCTGAGAGAGCCATTACGATCCAGCAAACCGAGCCTTCGATCCCGAGTCCCTCGCGTTTGGATGCCCGTAATTACCTCGCCCCCCCCCCCCCCTCCCCCCCCATTGCCCGGCGATCGGTCTCGGTCCCCCGGGTCGCAGCACGATCAATAAGCCGTGCTTTGATCGGCTATGCGCGCTGCGGGGCCCCGTTCTGTCAGGGGCGGGGCCTGGCTGTCATTAGGATAGATTAATACGACCGCTTTAGGGCGGCCTACGTACGCTCTCTGTCCGAGCAAAGTGGAGCCCGGACTTCTCTGCCAATCGACCGTTGGCTTTGTTCGTGGCACCGTGCATGGCGGTCACCCATCCACCGGCCGACTCGGCGCAGTGTTGCTTAACGCTGACGAGGGCGTTTACCGAGCCCGGTGAGGCAATCGCCCCTGGGACTGAGACGCGATGCCACCAGCGACGCGGACGTCACGGGGTTCAAAGCCCGCCGATGTCACAGACAGACAGACGGACAGACAAACAGACAGACAGACAGACAGACAAACAGACGGACAGGACCATGCCGATAAGACCGAGACATGCCGTTGGGGCTTGGGATGGGGTGGAGGCGTTAAAGCACGCCGATTTGTACGTGCCAAGTATATCCCTGGCCAATGGGCCTCGTGTTTGACGTCGACCCCATGGACACTTTGTAGCCCTGGACGGGTGGCAGAGAGTCGCCCTCGCGTCCTGGCACGGCTTTGGGTTCGACGTGCTGATTCTCAATCTCTCGCCGATAATGTACCTAAATGGGTTCACGCTACTCAACTTCGCATGCCACAAACACAATTCACTGATGCGTGCTGGGACTCAGGCCACACTAGTCCAATTCGATCACTTAAATGATGGGCCAATAGGTAGGTGCAATAATGACGTCAGTCGAGCCATCACCCTTTAAGTAGTAATCTAGTATAAGTATAGAAGGGGTACTATCTACTAGTATAATATGTTATTAAACGTCGGGAAACCAGTGAGACTTTTACTTGGCATCGAATCCCGGTTGGAAATGGTTGTGTTTCAAGTTGCATTGCTTTTAAGACGGCAAGTAATGCCCAGATGAGTGATTGACTCTTGAATTCTAGTTGTACCAACATTACACATGTGAAGTGAAGAAGCGGTCCTAGTGCGTGCGCGTAAAAGCCCGCATGGTTTTGCAACACAATTAGCACGGTGTCTGCCACTCAGTGTGTCGAGTGCATCGCCCCCCCCCCCCCCCCCCCCCCCCAGGCAATGGCATGGGGACACCGTGCACCCAATGGGCTCATCCTGAGCTGGCCAACACATTGGTGCAGAACAAACTCTATAGACCAGTGGTTCACTAGATTCCAGGTATCGCTAGTTTTCTGTGTAGGAATAATATGTATTCCCGATGCGTACAATTGACGTGATTACGATTGACAAAATCCTTGTCTTGTCAAATGACAGATATCTAGAAATATATTTTCTCACACTTTGAGTCATGATGCTTTA
This sequence comes from Nemoura dubitans, assembly GCA_921293005.1. NCBI lineage: Eukaryota > Metazoa > Arthropoda > Insecta > Plecoptera > Nemouridae > Nemoura > Nemoura dubitans. The sequence goes on from OV121076.1 coordinate 226,634, forward strand.
TTTTAACTTTCTATTGGTATTTCGTGGTTATAAATCACACAATTTGTTGCTAAAAGTGTGAGGATTCCGTTGACCCTGGTTTCGTTGCAATCGGACAAAAGGTGTGGCCACAAGTTGGTATCCAGTAGGAGGTGAAATTTGAGCGGAAAGCTTCCCGAATAAAAACTCACTCCAATAGTCTTAAGATGCATCAATTGCACAGGCATCTTGTGAAAACGTGGGGATAAGTACAGGTGGCGTTGTAAAACTCGTGGTGTTAGCACAAGGGGGCCGTGAAAATCCGTCCCCTTATGCATCAATTGCACAGGCATCTTGTGAAAACGTGGGGATAAGTGCAGGTGGCGTTGTAAAACTCGTGGTGTTAGCACAAGGGGGCCGTGAAAATCCGTCCCCTTATGCATCAATTGCACAGGCATCTTGTGAAAACGTGGGGATAAGTGCAGGTGGCGTTGTAAAACTCGTGATGTTAGCACAAGGGAGCCGCGAAAATCCGTCCCCTTATGCATCAATTGCACAGGCATCTTGTGAAAACGTGGGGATAAGTACAGGTGGCGTTGTAAAACTCGTGGTGTTAGCACAAGGGAGCCGCGAAAATCCGTCCCCTTGTTAAGGGAGTCGTGGATCTAATGAGTTTGGGAACCCCTGATTGGTGCAAACGTGGGACGTCCCACACGGAAGTACATACAAAAAACATGTATGAAACATATATGGAAGGTTCAAATTTGTATAAGAAACATACAAGTTTCTTATAAGATAATGCACTTTCGTATATTTTTCCCTATATATGTATCATATAAGTTTGTATTTGCTATTTCGTGGCACGTGTGACAAGGCAGCCCGTCGATGGCAGGGCACGACATGCCTCGTGGTACACACCAAGGTGTAGGTGGGAGTAATCAGGCCAAGCCTAAAACACACGTGTCGTTGTTGGCTGCGTTAATTCGGCGATTCGCAGACTAACGAGCGTCGGAAACCGCGAGGGACTTCCGGTCGAGCGTCTTCGGTCACTCGCGGACTTCCGGTGGGGGGCCGAGACCAAGACGACGAGGGCCGATCGCTCGGCGTGATGGGAGGCGACGGTCCCTGTCTTCAGTCCCCATGGTTTTCATGCAGCAAGGAAGCTTTTCCGACCATAATCTGATGTGCGGTGCTAATTGTCCACTGCATTCCCCGTCCGTATACACACGGACTTTTGCTAACAGATTCGGGCATGTGTCAGCAATGCGAGTGTGTATCGGCCGAATTGTGAAGACTTGGAACGCGATTCCTCGTATAAGAAATGACCATGTTTGGGGTGCTTTGACTGCCTTGCCCAACCGCGTCCTATATCTACCGTATAGCAGATGAGTGAGGGGTGATTTCGATCGATGTCGAGGAATGCCTCGCCTTGTAATCGATGGACGGCTGTCTGAATGCTGAATGCCGATGGAATGGCGTTTGTCGACCACCGTGCGTCGTCCGGGTCGCGCAAAGTCACCCCGTCCCTGAGTGCCGTGCCGTGCCGTGCCGTGCCGTGCCGTGCCGTGCCGTGCCGTGCCGTGCCGTGCCGTGCCGTGCCGTGCCGTTATCCGAGCCATCGACGTCCCGGCGATCCACGCGGCAGTGTCCGTGCTTGTCGCGGCCTCTCAGATGTCGCCCTGTGCCGCGGGGGGCGCCACATTAGCGTCCGTGGACCACACACAGCATCGCACGCTTTGACGCGCCGCCACCGCCTTCTTGTACACCTTCTGTCACAACATTACGCACTGCGGGTCTACCTGGCCGGGCGTGGGATTCATTACGCTGTGACACGATGCGGCGATATTATAGAGTCTCTACCTGGCCGAAGAACACGGGACAACACGGGACAACATGGGACATCCATGGGGCTTTGTGCGGGCAATGGACAAGAAATCGGCCTGCGAATGGGCGGGGGACACAAAGAGGCCGTGTTTTGACTTGTGTCCGACAACCGCAAGTCAAAGCAAAGCCCCCCCAGTGAATAGTCCGCGTCGCAGTCAAAGCCCGTCGGAGTGAAAGCGGCGGCCGGCGGATCACAGAGTCAGAGCACGGCACACAAAGAGCCACCCTCGTCATGCCCGGTCCCGTGGATATAGCCTCGGTGTCTCGCTCCCTCCAAGGCACGGCTCCAGACATTCGACAAGACTGTCTCGTGCAGTGGCGGACACCGCGCCGTCTTTGTGCGGTACAAATCGCTCGTCCCGCCACCTTGTTATAGGCCCGTGTTGTGACAAGCTTCGGGCACGGAGTGGACAAAGCTCATAGTCCTTTGCTGCGGTCGATTCGGTCTGTGAGTCGCCACAAAGCCAGTGGTCACTTACGGCTTGGATCACTCTGCTCTTAGACGTCGACTGCAAATAACAAAATAACAACCCCGTGTAACCATGACAACGGGCAGGCGGTGTACGTTATGTTGGTCATCTTGTGCAGACAATTGCCTGCCATTGTGGCGCTCCGGAAGACCGTGTCGCTCTTTGGCGGATTGATGTTCGCCCATTGGAAGGCCCGGTAATGCGCTTTGCCATTATCGGATGGGGATGGGAGATGGGACTGGACCAGGTGGCCGTGGTTTAGAGACCGATGTGCACTGTGCAGTGACGAGTGCACGCCGAAGCGTTGGTCCATGCAGCTCCCACGGGGCAGTGATCTGATTGCGCGATGCACGACGCAACTCAGACTGCAAAAGACGGGGCTTTTCCCCGGCAAATCGCGACTGGAGCCCTGCGTTTGCCAGCGAAATCGGGCCACGCTCGCTGCGTTCAGTGAGCCAATCGATGCGTCTGCCTCAGCGTTCGTGACGCTGGGTTTACAGCTGGCAATGTCAGTGACACTATGTCATCAACATTGGCTCTGCACCAATCACAGACTCCATGGCAGAGTCGCGAACATGACGTCATGCACATCCAGAGTCTCTGATTGGTGCAGAGCCATTTAAAAACTCGTTAAATCAATATTTGACTATCCCATTATTCAAGAAAAAGATATTTCACACATTGCCTATATTGTTAGTGATAACGATGTTTTACCCGCCACAAACCGCTACGCTCATCTTCAACGCGGCACACAAACTGCGTTCGCGAAGCCCATGGTATTTAGTTATATTTAGACGGCTCTGGTTACGCGCTCCATTTAAAATAACACGCGTACTTCCGTACTGAGACCCAAGTGGCGGTGACTTGCACTAGACGCGTTGGTCGTCTTGTTAACGGCTCGTTAACGCTAACGAGTGCCCGTTAGCGTCCACCTGCAGTCCACGCAGTCAGGACATGAGTATCGGTATCCATGGAAACTGCATGCATGTGGCGACGGAATAACAAACTGCAAGGGACAGAGAGCAAGCAATGTTTTCAAAATACAACGACATTTCTAGTATCAGCCATCAACTCTTTAAAATGCTATACGTGCGGTTGTTGGTTATTATTTCATAAAGCGTTATTTGAACTTTCTATTTGTATATCGTGGTTATAAATCACACAATTCGTTGCCAAAAGTGTGAGGATTCCGTTGACCCTGGTTTCGTTGCGATCGGACAAACGGTGTGGCCACAAGTTGGTATCCAGTAGGAGGTGAATTTTGCGCGGGAAGCTGCCCGAGTAAATGCTCACTCCAATTGTCTTAACAACGGTTGTGTTTTTTTCTCAAAATCTTACGTTACTATTAATTGTAGCCAAAAGAAGGTCCGTTTTGCCATGAAATCCATGCGAAAATCACTAAAAACCCCACGTTAAGTTGTCTCTGAACGCATGTTACACTTTTATAGTTAACACGAAATCGGACTCGGAATTCCGTTGAGAATCGGCGCTGTCCGTGTCTAGATCCTAGTGGACATAAAAGTGTTAAAGTAATCATAAAATTGTCCCCCAGTCAATTTGTATACGATGGTTTTGTAGGCAGCGTGTTTGTTTGTTATATGGTGCCACCTAAGGTCCCACTATTATATATGGACATCAGGTATTATGGGGAAACTGTCAAGCATTTATGCAAAGGCACGGTTCAAGTCGGACTTTTAATAAAGCGGATAATTGGACAACATGGACATAACAGCCGCAATTAAATACTAATTAAACCCGGTAAAAACACAGTGCTTTGAGCCTTTGATGGCGGCAATCGGATCGCAATTAGCCCGCGTGTGTTTGTGTTTGTGTGTGTGTTGGTACTTTGTAGTGCAGCTGAGAGTGTGAGTGTGTAATTATGATTGCGGTCGGATTCGGCACTTGAGCTGCGGTTTGTCGCGGTAGACGCCGAGTGTAGGTATTCCTGCCCCCCCCCCCCCCCTTCCCCTCTCCCCGTTTATACAGAGTTCCTGGTGTGTGTGCCATCACCAAGTGAACATCTCCAGTCCATGCAACCCATCATGGCTGCCGGTCCATGAGGGCGCCGTCAATGTGCTTATGAGTAATAATTTGGACTGGAGGCCCGGACGCGCTATTCCGTTTCGTGCCTCGTAGACGCAATGTTAAATTTCCTGCATTTAGATGTGCTTTTTGGGCAGTTTGTCCGGAGCTGGCCTTAAAAAATTACCCAGGGTACACAGTTCGAGAACCTACTGTGATGTTTCAGGGGTAATACAATTAAAAACTTGAGTACATCCTCGACAACGCACGATAGAGTACGGAGATGCACTGCAGAAAATTGAAGAAGATTTGAGGCAAGAAAACGATTTCAAGGTGAAATACGATGTAAATATAAAGATACAAGTCGTCCAATTGACTTTGATACCAGTTTGCTACCAATATGGTACCAATATTTCACACTATACCAGTATGATTGCCAAACTGTATAAATGTAACATTGTGTCTACGAGGCACGGAACGGCATAGCGCGGCCCGGACGCGCCTGTCTCGGTGAGATCGCGTACATGAAGAGTCTGTCCTGCCGATGTTGCGATGGCTGACGGACGTTTCCATTAGACGCCGCCAGGATTTCGAGATACTTGCGATTTGAAACCAACTCAGTCTTATAAACATCCGTCTTTGTCCTGCGCAGCTGTTGATGAAAACAGCGACTCAATCGAGTTAATTGCAGGCTAATTACTGTAATTGCGATAATGAGTGCAACCAGCGTCGGCCGCTTTGCGCTTAACTTGGATGCGTCCAATTTAAATACCAATTCGCTAGACGGTCGTCAATTGCCACTCAAATATGCAACACAGACTCGTCGCGGCAAAGACAGTCCATGTGCAGGGAAACCCATAGGCATCATGGCTATAGCCACGTAGTGCCAGCATCCCTCGATACGTCTACACTACATTTCACGTCGAGAAGCAGATTGGATTTGCATCTTCCCCGAGGACCCACTGCTGCTAGACACGAGCTAAGAGTTTCAACACTCACAAGCCATGTCTTGAGTCGGACAAAAGGCTCATTTAGGAATTGTTGAAACTTTTAGCTCGTATCTAGCAGCAGTGGGTCCTCGAGGAAGATGCAAATCCACTCTCCTTCTCGACGTGAAATGGATTGTAGCTTCTCTCGGCTTGTAGCTTGGTTGGTGGCAGCTTCGAGTACGGGTGCTGTACGGGTTGTCACTGCACGTGGCACGGTCTCCTGGATGTCGCGTGCCAAGATGCGACCCACTACAGCGATCACAGTCCCTTGCTTGGTGGCAGCTTCGAGTACGGGTGCCGTACATCGGGTGCAACATATCGGCATCGTCGCTTCATCGTGCGCACTGCACAGAGATGCCAAGATGGCCGTCGGGTCGGCCGTGGTGGACCAATTAGACCTCGCCTGGCGGTCGTCGTCTTCTTCATCATCATCATCATCATCATCATCATCATCTCGACTCGGGCTCGGGCTCGGTCTGTCGGATCCGATGGCACAAAACAAACGCGATCGCCTCGCCTCGTGTTTTCCACCTCGGGCCAGGGGTACACTCGCATCACGAGCAAACTGCAGTGAAACCAGCACATACACAACGAGGGATCCAGGCTGCACTGGTTGATGAGATAGGGTCCAGGCTGCACTGGTTGATGAGATAGGACCCAGGCTGCACTGGTTGATGAGATAGGGTCCAGGCGGCACTGGCTGATGAGATAGGGTCCAGGCTGCACTGGTTGATGAGATAGGGTCCAGGCTGCACTGGTTGATGAGATAGGGTCCAGGCGGCACTGGTTGATGAGATAGGGTCCAGGCTGCACTGGCTGATGAGATAGGGTCCAGGCTGCACTGGCTGATGAGATAGGGTCCAGGCTGCACTGGCTGATGAGATAGGGTCCAGGCTGCACTGGTTGATGAGATAGGGTCCAGGCTGCACTGGTTGATGAGATAGGGTCCAGGCTGCACTGGCTGATGAGATAGGGTCCAGGCTGCACTGGTTGATGAGATAGGGTCCAGGCTGCACTGGTTGATGAGATAGGGTCCAGGCTGCACTGGTTGATGAGATAGGGTCCAGGCTGCACTGGCTGATGAGATAGGGTCCAGGCTGCACTGGTTGATGAGATAGGGTCCAGGCTGCACTGGTTGATGAGATAGGGTCCAGGCTGCACTGGTTGATGAGATAGGGTCCAGGCTGCACTGGTTGATGAGATAGGGTCCAGGCTGCACTGGCTGATGAGATAGGGTCCAGGCTGCACTGGTTGATGAGATAGGGTCCAGGCTGCACTGGTTGATGAGATAGGGTCCAGGCTGCACTGGCTGATGAGATAGGGTCCAGGCTGCACTGGCTGATAGTGGAGGCACATGCGAATGGACCGCCGATCGGCACGCAGCTGTCACGGCCCACCGCACACCGCACACCGCACACCGCACTCGAAGGGGCCGTGTGGCGGCCATCTTGTTTCCAATCAACTCGTCCCCCTGGGCGCACCGCATGTGGCGTGCGGGTCACTCGGTTCCCCACAGGGTCCGGACACGGCCGTCTGGATAGCTGGCATCCACCAGTGGCGTGCCGATAGAGCTAACTCTGTATTTGCCTTTTTTACACGATAACTGTTGTCAAGGTGATATTCGCAATGAAACTCCTGCGATGAAGTTCTCATATAATCATGTGTATATTGACTTGCCCAGGCCGACATCATAAGCCTACTACACTTATACCACCATACTACCACCATACTATCATACTTACCATACCACTATACCATACCATATTATACCACCATACTTATCATACTATACTTATACCATGGGCTGGCACGGCATAGGGTAGCTCTACGTCTGTAGCCCTCCATGACAGGGCTTGGCAGGGACCCATGGCTGACACGGCATAGGGTAGCTCTACGTCTGTAGCCCTCCATGACAGGGCTTGGCAGGGACCCATGGCTGACACGGCATAGGGTAGCTCTACGTCTGTAGCCCTCCATGACAGGGCTTGGCAGGGACCCATGGCTGACACGGCATAGGGTAGCTCTACGTCTGTAGCCCTCCATGACAGGGCTTGGCAGGGACCCAGGGCTGACACGGCATAGGGTAGCTCTACGTCTGTAGCCCTCCATGACAGGGCTTGGCAGGGACCCAGGGCTGACACGGCATAGGGTAGCTCTACGTCTGTAGCCCTCCATGACAGGGCTTGGCAGGGACCCATGGCTGACACGGCATAGGGTAGCTCTACGTCTGTAGCCCTCCATGACAGGGCTTGGCAGGGACCCATGGCTGACACGGCATAGGGTAGCTCTACGTCTGTAGCCCTCCATGACAGGGCTTGGCAGGGACCCAGGGCTGACACGGCATAGGGTAGCTCTACGTCTGTAGCCCTCCATGACAGGGCTTGGCAGGGACCCATGGCTGACACGGCATAGGGTAGCTCTACGTCTGTAGCCCTCCATGACAGGGCTTGGCAGGGACCCAGGGCTGACACGGCATAGGGTAGCTCTACGCCTGTAGCCCTCCATGACAGGGCTTGGCAGGGACCCAGGGCTGACACGGCATAGGGTAGCTCTACGCCTGTAGCCCTCCATGACAGGGCTTGGCAGGGACCCAGGGCTGACACGGCATAGGGTAGCTCTACGCCTGTAGCCCTCCATGACAGGGCTTGGCAGGGACCCAGGGCTGACACGGCATAGGGTAGCTCTACGTCTGTAGCCCTCCATGACAGGGCTTGGCAGGGACCCAGGGCTGACACGGCATAGGGTAGCTCTACGCCTGTAGCCCTCCATGACAGGGCTTGGCAGGGACCCAGGGCTGACACGGCATAGGGTAGCTCTACGCCTGTAGCCCTCCATGACAGGGCTTGGCAGGGACCCAGGGCTGACACGGCATAGGGTAGCTCTACGCCTGTAGCCCTCCATGACAGGGCTTGGCAGGGACCCAGGGCTGACACGGCATAGGGTAGCTCTACGTCTGTAGCCCTCCATGACAGGGCTTGGCAGGGACCCAGGGCTGACACGGCATAGGGTAGCTCTACGTCTGTAGCCCTCCATGACAGGGCTTGGCAGGGACCCAGGGCTGACACGGCATAGGGTAGCTCTACGCCTGTAGCCCGTTCGTCTCGAGCTGGAGCTTCACCGCCGACCACTGGCCGAAGGGGGGGGGGGGGGCTTGTTCTGTACCTATTTATTAGCCGCGTTCCAATCGCACGGGCCGTGCTCCGCGCGATCGCCTTGCTTTGTTTCACGGCAACTCGTTACATCGGCATCAGCTCACCTTCCAAACGGCCAACAGATTCACGCGGTATTCTACGCTAGGAGATTGGATATCTCGGACTGGAGTGGAGTCTGCACGGGTACGCACAGCTTTCGACGTTCGGGGATTCCTCACGAGACCTTGCGACTTTGGGACGTTGGGACGCCTTCCTTCCCTCGCAGCCAACACCTTGGCACGGTCGGGATCTTGGTACATATGTATACCTATCTGACCTGCACTTAATCGCTTGGGTAGCTACGTGGTGTAACATGTCCACTTTGCCTTATGCCGACATTGCCCGTATACCACATGCATATAGGTACACACACATCTATCTATATATATATTTTTTTTTCTTGGACCCTTTGCAGGGTATTACAGAAATGAAGTCTTATAATAATTTTCAAAAACTTTCTATAAAAAAGATCAAGGAAACTGTTCCAATCTGAGATTGTTTTCGGGAAAGAGGAATTTGGTATGAATTTTGTCTTTGCCGTTATTTCTTTGCCGTTATTGGGTTTATTTTAATAATATGACCTTGTCGTGAACTTTATTGCGGTGGTTTGCAATATGAATTTTTATCAATTTCTACCTACCTATCTATCTATCTATCTATCTATCGTTAAGACCTACCTATCCCATACTAATCTGTGGCAATGTGTTACCATTTAAACCCAGTGTGTTACAGAGACGTATCGGCAGATATGTGCTGGCATGGTAACCGTGGTGGTTGCTATGAAATGCATCTCATTCCTCCCCGTGTATAGCTGCACTTCTCTAATTGCACTCACTGCACTCCATGGGGCCGGGAATCACGAAACGATGCATGCAGGCAACAAATGTCAGGGTGAAATTCTGTGAGCCAATCAAATCCCGTTCCTTGTGCGGTCGACTCATCGGCACACTGTTATCACCATGGCAACACACAACAAATAGGCCCGCTAGTAATCAACCAATCCCGAAGCAGTTTGACAGGAGCGATAACAGTTGGCGAACGATCGCATGGGGGAGATGAAGGGAACTACACGTGGCAACATGGTGACCCGTGCTTTCACTCTGTCCCCATGTCCCCATGTCCCCGTGTCCCCATGTCCCCATGTCCCCATGTCCCCATGTCCCCATGTCCCCATGTCCCCATGTCCCCATGTCCCCATGTCCCCATGTCCCCGTGTCCCCGTGTCCCCGTGTCCCCATGTCCCCATGTCCCCATGTCCCCATGTCCCCATGTCCCCATGTCCCCGTGTCCCCATGTCCCCATGTCCCCATGTCCCCATGTCCCCATGTCCCCATGTTACACCCGGAATCAGCGCCCCTATGGCCTGCTGTAGCACTAAACATGTGACGTCAGCACCTCGTCGATCGCTACACCATGACACACGGGTGTCTAGCCCCCTTAATGTGCGTCGGATGCCAGTCAAGGCCCGTGCACAAATGAAGTGAGATCATACTATAGGAATAAATGCAATAACAATAAGAGTATGCACGCGTACGAGGCGCTTAAGACTATTGGAGTGAGTGTTTACTCGGGCAGCTTCCCGCTCAAATTTCACCTCCTACTGGATACCAACTTGTGGCCACACCGTTTGTCCGATCGTAACGAAACCCATGTCTACGGAATCCTCACACTTTTAGCAACAAATTGTGTGTTTTGCAAATCTCAAAAAATATTCATTCGTCTAGTATTTTCAAGCATTCTATAACAAGCCTGTTACGTCGAAATATTGAGCGTATCCTCGGGCAGCTTCCCGCGCAGAATTCACCTCCTACTGGATACCAACTTGTGGCCACACCGTTTGTCCGATTGCAACGAAACCAGGGTCGACGGAATCCTCACACTTTTAGCAACAAATTGTGTGTTTATAACCACGAAATACCAACAGAATGTTCAAATAAAGCTTCATGAAATAATCACCAACAACCGCACCAATAACCTTAAATACTTGAAAAATGTGCACTAACAGCTGACAGTGACAGCATTACTTCAATACGTTGACGTGACAACAACATTTTGTTTGTTGCGTCGTGTTTTTAACCCTCGCCGAAAGTGTACCTACATATCTGTGGACAAAGACAAGGCATGTCCCAGGGCGGACCGAGCCGAAAGTATATCTGTGGACAAAGACAAGGCATGTCCCGTGGCGGACCGAGCCGAAAGTATATCTGTGGGCAAAGGCAAGGCATGTCCCGTGGCGGACCGAGCCGAAAGTATATCTCTGGGCAAAGGCAAGGCATGTCCCGTGGCGGACCGAGCCGAAAGTATATCTCTGGGCAAAGGCAAGGCATGTCCCGTGGCGGACCGAGCCGAAAGTATATCTGTGGGCAAAGGCAAGGCATGTCCCGTGGCGGACCGAGCCGAAAGTATATCTGTGGACAAAGGCAAGGCATGTCCCAGGGCGGACCGAGCCGAAAGTATATCTCTGGGCAAAGGCAAGGCATGTCCCAGGGCGGACCGAGCCGAAAGTATATCTGTGGGCAAAGGCAAGGCATGTCCCAGGGCGGACCGAGCCGAAAGTATATCTGTGGGCAAAGGCAGGCATGTCCCGTGGCGGACCGAGCCGAAAGTATATCTGTGGGCAAAGGCAAGGCATGTCCCAGGGCGGACCGAGCCGAAAGTATATCTGTGGGCAAAGGCAAGGCATGTCCCAGGGCGGACCGAGCCGAAAGTATATCTCTGGGCAAAGGCAAGGCATGTCCCGTGGCGGACCGAGCCGAAAGTATATCTCTGGGCAAAGGCAAGGCATGTCCCAGGGCGGACCGAGCCGAAAGTATATCTGTGGGCAAAGGCAAGGCATGTCCCAGGGCGGACCGAGCCGAAAGTATATCTGTGGGCAAAGACAAGGCATGTCCCGTGGCGGACCGAGCCGATATCAGAAAGCAGTGTCGCTGCCTCTCACCCCTGAGTCCTGATCGCTTCGGTGAGGGGTGACCAAGGGCGTAGTGTTCCCTTCCCTATAGAGTACCACGGGAAATGCAGCAATCGGGATCGGATCTCAGAATCGGTCGCGCGGCGTGTAAAACGACGACGACGACGACGACGACTACAAATGAGTCTTGTCAGACGCCGGGCCACCCAGAAGAACACAGCAAGCCGTGCGTTGCTGGCTTGGAATCGATGCTATCAGTGACACAGCAAGCCGTGGCCATAGCTTTGAACGATCCGACAGGCCGTGGCTATATTGCCTGGCTTCGGAGTGGAATCATTCGAATCCAGCAGCGTTCGCATCGAGTATCGAGCGTGTTTTTGTGCGGCGCGGCGCGGCGAGCGGCGAGCGCTGATTGGTCGACTGCGAGTCCAGGTATAAGGTACACTCGCCGCCCGGCGAATGGACCCCCAAAGGGGGGCCGCGGTTGCAGCTGTCGTCGTCTGGTTTCACGGAGTAGCGACATCCACGGGGCACTGCTTTGCTGGCTTGCATGGGACATGCCGACGAGTCAATATACTAATTGCTGCCATCATGCACATTGCACAGCGTTGGCCAACGCTTGTTTAGCCAACTCAGATTGCACTGAATATTTCCCATGGAACGGTATAACAAAGTAGGTATTAATTGTCAAACCGAGTTTTTTTGTCAAAAAGAAACTGTTTGAAAGCATGACTAACTGATTGCTTAGTGCTTTGTGCTTTGTGCAGGGCCGGACTTGGACAATATGCGCCAGTAGGCAGTTTCTTTCGTGGCGCCCCTATAAGCTGCCAATGCTAATCAGTGAAGCCTAAAGAACCAATGTTTACAAATGCGTCGATTTCGTATAAGTGAAATACAATGCAACGAACTGGCGGTGACATGAATTGGTAGGCACCTGATTTGCTTGTACACCAGAATTCATTTGAGTTAGCCACTTTCTGGGGATCTCATATCATATAGAGTAAGGTACCATGCCAAGAGTCAAATGATATTAAACTTCGAAGTCCACCAGGCTGTGGTAAAGTAAATCTAACACGACTGTATTGTGAAGTAACCCAAAATATAAGTAGAAAATAATATTAACATTTCGATTTTACCTGCCTTGTGCTTGCTGCTGGCATGGGCATTTATATTGCATTTAATCTTTCAAACTTGCGAATAAGTCAAATACATATTCTGTGTCAATCGAGTTCAACACTTCGTTTTCAATGCAAATAACAAAGCACAGAGAAACTTTCAAATGCACAAATAAAGAAAATGCCCGTAAATCGCGCAGGGTGACTGCGACCCAGTTTGTTAGCAGCGCTAACGAAGGCGCACTGGAGTGCTCCATGCTCAATGTTTTACCCAACATTTACACAGGAAAAAAACGAGTAATAGTTTCAGGAGTGGAATTAGTCATTCTGTCAATTCGGGAGCTGAATTCGCAATTGCAAATTTAAATCCTATTGTAAAATGTGTTGAGAAAACCTCTCAGTCCGTACTTCCCGGCTGCAACTGCCTTTCATACCAGGAAATGCGGGTAAGCGGATAATTCTCGCCGCTCATTTTCGTCGCGTGAATTCAAAGTACACTTAGGTGGGGCACATTAACTAAGACTAAGAATTCAGAAATATTGTTGCTTATGATGCGATTTTGACAGAACATATGACACCGCAATTCACAATGTTTATAAACTAGGGCTTCGCGAACGCAATTTGTGTTGCGTTGAAGATGAGCGTACGTAGCGGTTTGTGTATAGCGGATTAAAAGGTGCAGGCAGCAGTCACAAGAAAACCATGGAGCACCAAACCTGACCATTGCCTTCTCGAAAATTCTAATCACTTGAAAATGTATACGGATTCTGACGTTCCTTTGTTTCTCGTCGAGGTCAACAAAGATGGTAACCAAGGAAACGAAGGAAACCGAACTCGCATTGAATCAGCCGTCAAATCACGAAAAAACACCACAAAAATGCTAATAAAAACTAATTGGAAAAACCTACCGAACTAAGATTTGCAGGCATGATAAATATGTATAGGGTCAACATGTTTAGAAGTTTTTGTGAAGTTATGTTCAGAACTTTGAAATTTACAGGGGTCAAAATTCTGAAAAAATCGAAAAATTTCGTAAAAATTGATTTATAAAAAATTTACTAAACCGATCTTTTTCAAAAACGCAGGGGGTCTAAGTTGAGAACAGAGGTAGATACTCAGAAATTTTCATCCATATCGGTTCAGGCGTTTGATCTGTAGAGCGCGCACAAACACACAAAAAAAAAAAAAAAAACATACACAAGTGACTTTTTTTTGGGGTAAGTGAAATTGAAGATTTCGCTCCGCTCGCTTCGCTCGCTACGCTCATCAATAAAAGAATAACAGCATGGGTTTTGGCGCCGGTATGTTGCCAGCGTCCCTAAGACCTAAGCGCCCTTAAGACCTAGGCGCCCCTAAGACCTAAGCGCCCCTAAAACCTAGGCGCCCCTAAGACCTAGGCGCCCCTAAGACCTAGGCGCCCCTAAGACCTAGGCGCCCCTAAGACCTAAGCGCCCCTAAGACCTAGGCGCCCCTAAGACCTAGGCGCCCCTAAGACCTAGGCGCCCCTAAGACCTAGGCGCCCCTAAGACCTAAGCGCCCCTAATACCTAAGCGCCCCTAAGACCTAGGCGCCCCTAAGACCTAGGCGCCCCTAAGACCTAGGCGCCCCTAAGACCTAGGCGCCCCTAGGCGATAGCCTACACTCTGCCTACCGGTAAATACGGCACTGGAGAGTGATTAGGGACAGTAGATAACTCTAAGTACCTGCTTGCAAATAAAGAATGTTATAGAACACACCTCACGGTCCAGTGGTTCTCAGACTTCTTGTGTGTACATGGCTTCCTTGAGAGGTGGTGGAATTTCCACGGCTTCCCTGATGTGTATGACCACGAAAGCAGCACCACGTTTCGCGTTTGCGCAAGACATCTGCTAGATCTATACGCCATAAGTGGTCGATCAAAGTGCAAGGAAATGCATGTCAAAATATCTGTTAGTTTCACACTGACAAGGAATTTTGCAGTCGAAATCATGTCAATTGTATCAATCGGGAATAAATGTTATGTCTACAGAAACATTATAAGATTCAAAGTCCGGCGACGACCCTAACTGAAATCCCCGACGCCCCAGAGAACCACTGCCGGTCCGCGTCAGTAAACAATGGCTGGACATATGGCTATGAGAGGACGAAGCCGTGGGATAGGCGAGTACACCTCGTCCTAAGACATCACCTGACATGCAATTAGCTGAATACTATGCTCCATCCAGGCTATGATCAGTGCTGCTAGCTGGATACTATGCTCCATCCAGGCTATTAGAGGTCAGTGCTGCTAGCTGGATACTATGCTCCATCCAGGCTATTAGAGATCAGTGCTGCTAGCTGGACACTATGCTCCATCCAGGCTATTAGAGATCAGTGCTGCTAGCTGGATACTATGCTCCATCCAGGCTATTAGAGATCAGTGCTGCTAGCTGGATACTATGCTCCATCCAGGCTATTAGAGATCAGTGCTGCTAGCTGGATACTATGCTCCATCCAGGCTATTAGAGATCAGTGCTGCTAGCTGGATACTATGCTCCATCCAGGCTATTAGAGATCAGTGCTGCTAGCTGGATACTATGCTCCATCCAGGCTATTAGAGATCAGTGCTGCTAGCTGGATACTGTGCTCCATCCAGGCTATTAGAGATCAGTGCTGCTAGCTGGATACTATGCTCCATCCAGGCTATGATCAGTGCTGCTAGCTGGATACTATGCTCCATCCAGGCTATTAGAGATCAGTGCTGCTAGCTGGATACTATGCTCCATCCAGGCTATTAGAGATCAGTGCTGCTAGCTGGACACTATGCTCCATCCAGGCTATGATCAGTGCTGCTAGCTGGATACTATGCTCCATCCAGGCTATTAGAGATCAGTGCTGCTAGCTGGATACTATGCTCCATCCAGGCTATTAGAGATCAGTGCTGCTAGCTGGATACTATGCTCCATCCAGGCTATTAGAGATCAGTGCTGCTAGCTGGACACTATGCTCCATCCAGGCTATTAGAGATCAGTGCTGCTAGCTGGATACTATGCTCCATCCAGGCTATTAGAGATCAGTGCTGCTAGCTGGATACTATGCTCCATCCAGGCTATTAGAGATCAGTGCTGCTAGCTGGATACTATGCTCCATCCAGGCTATTAGAGATCAGTGCTGCTAGCTGGATACTATGCTCCATCCAGGCTATTAGAGATCAGTGCTGCTAGCTGGATACTATGCTCCATCCAGGCTATTAGAGATCAGTGCTGCTAGCTGGATACTATGCTCCATCCAGGCTATTAGAGATCAGTGCTGCTAGCTGGATACTATGCTCCATCCAGGCTATTAGAGGTCAGTGCTGCTAGCTGGATACTATGCTCCATCCAGGCTATTAGAGATCAGTGCTGCTAGCTGGATACTGTGCTCCATCCAGGCTATTAGAGATCAGTGCTGCTAGCTGGATACTATGCTCCATCCAGGCTATTAGAGATCAGTGCTGCTAGCTGGATACTATGCTCCATCCAGGCTATTAGAGATCAGTGCTGCTAGCTGGATACTATGCTCCATCCAGGCTATTAGAGATCAGTGCTGCTAGCTGGATACTATGCTCCATCCAGGCTATTAGAGATCAGTGCTGCTAGCTGGATACTATGCTCCATCCAGGCTATTAGAGATCAGTGCTGCTAGCTGGATACTATGCTCCATCCAGGCTATTAGAGATCAGTGCTGCTAGCTGGATACTATGCTCCATCCAGGCTATTAGAGATCAGTGCTGCTAGCTGGATACTATGCTCCATCCAGGCTATTAGAGATCAGTGCTGCTAGCTGGATACTATGCTCCATCCAGGCTATTAGAGATCAGTGCTGCTAGCTGGATACTATGCTCCATCCAGGCTATTAGAGATCAGTGCTGCTAGCTGGATACTATGCTCCATCCAGGCTATTAGAGATCAGTGCTGCTAGCTGGATACTATGCTCCATCCAGGCTATTAGAGATCAGTGCTGCTAGCTGGATACTATGCTCCATCCAGGCTATTAGAGATCAGTGGACATGACCGGACATTCAATTGCGTCCGCCACCTCACCTTATAGATGTCGTGTTAATGCAGAGACAATTCAACCCCCGTGCGATGCACGGCACATCATATACGCGGCTAGTACTACATTGAGCATGCCGTTGTCCTCCAGTGGCGGGCGTGCGTGGTATCAGTGCGCAAGGAGGCCGTGTGTCACTCTATTGGCCGGCTGCAAGGCGTTGACAGCTGTCATTCGCCTGTCAACTGTCACTACTGTCAGCATTGGACGCAGCTAGTGCAGAGTTCCGATCTGAAACGTGTTTGGTTGTCATGGCGATGAGTGCATGCCGCGCGAATTGAACTGCTCGTCGATTGTCTTGGCGCCGTGTGAATGCAGCGATTGGCGATTGGCATTCGATTTCAGTTGTTCTGGTCGCAGTGCTCTCTTTGTGATTGGATCGGATTTGTAAACACAAGCATTTGCTTCGCTACATTGACTCGGCGACTTCGAAGCCATGAACTCCAAGAGACATGGGTTTAGCTGGAGCCTGGAGGACGCTCACTTCATTTGGTGCCAAGACAAACACAAGGGAGTTTAAATCTCTGGCGCGACAAAGCCCGTGACATCCCGTCATGTGTGAGTACTTATTGTAATCCAAGGCAGCAATGTCACGCATGTTAGGCGATTATGAAATGCACCCGCCGAGCGCGCGATCGCGGCCAGCTCACTGCATTTCACACAGTATAGCTTATCGCTCACAGTCACGGCCGATTGGGTTTGTTTCAATTCCAATTTGTACTATCTACAAGGCACGGCATGCTTGAAACATGACGTGGTCGCTGTATGCGATTGAATTTAAACCCCCAACGTCGCCCTCCGCCCCCTCGGTTTATAGGGGGCCGGGATCATGAGACAATTACCAATTATTCACAACCCTTATAACCTCTCCGCTCACATGACATGAATGACATTGGGAGGGGGGGGGGGGGGGGGTTGATTCAACCCCTGGCAGTGCACTAGCAACTAACAATCACTCGGTCGTGTTTACAAATCCAATATAATGCAGTGCTCCATGTCGCACTCGATTTCACACCAACGCCCCCCCCCCCCCCCCTGGAATGTGGGGTGGGGGGGGGGGGGCGTCGAGGACGAGGAATGTGCTTGGGGTGTCGAACGCATTGGGGGGGGGGGGGGGGGGCAAGATTTCACTGCCTCTTCGAGCTGCAGGCAATTTCATGCCCTGCACATTTCCCTGCCCCCCCCCCCCCAGCCCATTGGCTTGCAGTGTTATCATCTCGCACCCAGCACGGGGCTGGTTTCACTTGCCTGCAGTTGATTTGCTTTGCTCTGCTTTGCTTTGCTTTGCTTGGATTTGCTTTGCTTTGCTTTGCTTTGCTTTGCTTTGTGCTGCTTTGTGCTGCTTTTCTTTTCTTTGCTTTGCTTTGTGCTGTTTTTCCTTGTGCTGCTTTTCTGTGCTTTGCCTTTTCTTTGCTTTGCTTTGCTTTTCTTTGCTTTTCTGTGCGTTGCTTTTCTTTGCTTTTCTTTGCTTTGCTTTGCTTTGCTTTTCTTTGCTTTGCTTTTCTTTGCTTTGCTTTGTGCTGTTTTTCCTTGTGCTGCTTTTCTTTGCTTTGCTTTTCTTTGCTTTGCTTTGTGCTGTTTTTCCTTGTGCTGCTTTTCTTTGCTTTTCTTTTCTTTGCTTTGCTATTCTTTGCTTTGCTTTTCTTTGCTTTTCTTTGCTTTTCTTTGCTTTTCTTTGCTTCGCTTTGCTTTGCTTTGCTTTGCTTTGCTTTTCTTTGCTTTTCTTTGCTTTTCTTTGCTTTTCTTTTCTTTGCTTCGCTTTGCTTTGCTTCGCTTTGCTTTGCTTTGCTTCGCTTTGCTTCGCTTTGCTTTTCTTAGCTTCGCTTTGCTTTGCTTTGCTTTGCTTTGCGACAAATCTAACAAATGAAGCACCTAAAGGCGATGCACAGCAACGGGGGTGTCGCCTTACCTCTGCTGCTGCAACATATCATAATATTATTATCACCGTGGTTACCAACTTATACCGTGACTATAGTACGTCTCATGATCTTTGGGCAGCGCCCCGGGGCTTTGGGCCTATACTATAACATTGTAGAAACCCGGTGTGTTGCTGCCATCCGAACATGAGGCGAACTATACCCTCGGCATTATCGCAGTGCACACGGGCACGGCCAGCTCGATGCAATCATCATCACGCATTCCGCGTGTCACAGTTGGACGGGTGTCGGGTATCTTCATCGCACTGACGACCGCCAATTATTCCATCTGCACCATTCAAATTACATGTGTGTGAGTGTGTGAGTGTCTTATTCGTGCATATAGGTACTAATATAATACACTAGGGCTTCGCGAACGCAATTTGTGTTGCGTTGAAGATGAGCGTATGTAGCGGTTTGTGTATAGCGGATTAAAAGGTGCTTGCAGCAGTCACAAGAAAACCATGAAGCACCAAACCTGACCATTGCCTTCTCGAAAATTCTAATCACTTGAAAATGTATGCGGATTCTGACGTTCCTTTGTTTCTCTTCGAGGTCAACAAAGCTGGTAACCAAGGAAACGAAGGAAACCGGACTCGTATTGAATCAGCCGTCAAATCACAAAAAAAACACCACAAAAATGCTAATAAAAACCAATTGGAAAAACCTACCGAAATAAGATTTGCAGGCATGATAAATATGTATAAGATCAACATGTTTAGAAGTTTTGGTGAAGTTATGTTCAGAACTTTGAAATTCACAGGAATTCGAAATTCGGAAAAAATCGAAAAATTTCGTAAAAATTGATTTATAAAAAATTTACTTAACCGATCTTTTTCAAAAACGCAGGGGGTCTAAGTTGAGAACAGAGGTAGATACTCAGAAATTTTCATCCGTGTCGGTTCAGGCGTTTGGTCTGTAGAGCGCGCACAAACACACAAAAAAACAAAAAAAAAACATACACAAGTGACTTTTTTTTGGGGTAAGTGAAATTGAAGATTTCGCTTCGCTCGCTACGCTCATCAAATACAATTAGTCTTAAGGCTATTCGTGCGGTTGTTGGTGATTATTTCATGAAGCTTTATTTTAACTTTCTGTTGGTATTTCGTGGTTATAAATCACACAATTTGTTGCTAAAAGTGTGAGGATTCCGTAGACCCTGGTTTCGTTGCAATCGGACAAAAGGTGTGGCCACCTTTTTTTACCAACCAAAAGGTTGGTATCCAGTAGGAGGTGAAATTTGAGCGGGAAGTGGCCCGAGGAAACGCTCACTCCAATAGTCTTAAGTCGGCAAGCGGGTTTATTACACGCTAGCACACACCTACCTACCTACCCACCTACCTACCCACCTACCTACCTACCTACCTACCTACCTACCTACCTACCTACCTACCTACCTACCTACCTACCTACCTACCTACCTACCTACCTACCTACCTACCTACCTACCTACCTACCTACCTACCTACCTACCTACCTACCTACCTACCTACCTACCTACCTACCTACCTACCTACCTACCTACCTACCTACCTACCTACCTACCTACCTACCCACCTACCCACCTACCCACCTACCCACCTACCCACCTACCCACCTACCCACCTACCCACCTACCCACCTACCCACCTACCCACCTACCCACCTACCCACCTACCCACCTACCCACCTACCCACCTACCCACCTACCCACCTACCCACCTACCCACCTACCCACCTACCCACCTACCCACCTACCCACCTACCCACCTACCCACCTACCCACCTACCCACCTACCCACCTACCCACCTACCCACCTACCCACCTACCCACCTACCCACCTACCCACCTACCCACCTACCCACCTACCCACCTACCCACCTACCCACCTACCCACCTACCCACCTACCCACCTACCCACCTACCCACCTACCCACCTACCCACCTACCCACCTACCCACCTACCCACCTACCCACCTACCCACCTACCCACCTACCCACCTACCCACCTACCCACCTACCCACCTACCCACCTACCCACCTACCCACCTACCCACCTACCCACCTACCCACCTACCCACCTACCCACCTACCCACCTACCCACCTACCCACCTACCCACCTACCCACCTACCCACCTACCCACCTACCCACCTACCCACCTACCCACCTACCCACCTACCCACCTACCCACCTACCCACCTACCCACCTACCCACCTACCCACCTACCCACCTACCCACCTACCCACCTACCCACCTACCCACCTACCCACCTACCCACCTACCCACCTACCCACCTACCCACCTACCCACCTACCCACCTACCCACCTACCCACCTACCCACCTACCCACCTACCCACCTACCCACCTACCCACCTACCCACCTACCCACCTACCCACCTACCCACCTACCCACCTACCCACCTACCCACCTACCCACCTACCCACCTACCCACCTACCTACCTACCTACCTACCTACCTACCTACCTACCTACCTACCTACCTACCTACCTACCTACCTACCTACCTACCTACCTATACCTATACCTATACCTATACCTAACTATGGGAAATGCGTGCAAGTAAAATATTAACCCCTCTAATTACATCACGTGTGCAGTATTTTACTCACATTAGGACTTGGCGCTGTCACCTCTGCAGCACGCAACGCCAATTGTTTGTATGTTTCTTTGTTTCTTTATTGCCCACAGATTATAAATATGTTATAGAGACATAAAGTCAATCAATATAAATAAGAATTAAATTAAATTAAATTAAAATAAAAACTATTTAATAATCATGCGTATACATAATATAAAACTGGCATGGCGTGGACGAGGACGATGGTGTATTTCACGAGGACCGATCTGCCAGTATATTCTATGCTGCATGACATATACATGCATCTATACATTGCATCATGTTTTACAGTCCATTCGCAAATTACTGCAGGTCAAATCCGCTTCAGGGCTTCGGACAATGACATTGCTGAAACAGAAATGTAGCAATTTACATGCGTCAAGAAGTTTAACCAACTCTGTCCCTTTCTCAGCTCTATGATGCCAATTTACGGGGAAACCCCTCCATTGCCAATCATCAGGTTAGGAACCGTAGAAGCACACAAGAGGGACGAAAGTGACAACGTAGCTATTTGCAAGGAGATGCGTCAGTTGTCACGCTCGAAGAGAACACAATAATTTGAGCTTAGCAGAGCTTACAAGTGTCGGCACGCGTCTTCCTAACCCAAAATCTCAAGTGGTTTTGACCGGAAATTCGCGAATGGACTATATTGTGTTATCATTTCGGCGTGATAGTGAGCTGGAGCTGGCCAGTGATGTCTTATGATGTCTTATCATTGGGACTCGGCGTCATATTGTGCTGCTGTTTTGGCCCACAACAACATCATCATCCATCTCGACCCGACTCGGCGTGTCCTGTTGCAGCTCTCCGAACGCCCCCACCCCGGATCGCCCATCACGCCGTCTTCGTGTCGGTCCCGTTCCTCTCGGCGTGAACCACTGGCCGTAGGTATAGGTATAGGTACACCCAGGTACGTGAGCCATCGCCATCTCATGGTCAGGACGCTGCCGATGAATTGTTGCCTTCGATCCCCAACGGTCGGTGATATGAAGGCGGTGAAATTCCTACCCCTCCCCCCCCCCCCCCCCGCCCTCTGCCATCGGCGGCCATCTTGTTTCGACCTTCGTCGCTCGAAGAAACCCGACCGCGCAGTGAATTATCTTGTCAATTATTACCGAGGTACAGTCCTTGCAATATTATAAGGTATAATATGGAGTAGACCACATGCAATATGCTGCAGTGAGGTATATAGATATAGACCATGGGATCCATGGAGTTTTCGGTAATGGGTTTTCAAGGGGCCTTCCCATTATAATTTGTTTATAGCCAGATGCAGTCTGTCCGTACCTGGCCTGGCTGGGGCTATACCCAAGTCAAATGAACGATTCATATTATGATAACACATCGCACATTATTATTATACACAGTCGCGAGTACAACGCCTGTATTGTAAATTGTAATGAGATATTGTAGTGACTTGTAGAGAGTAGTGAATTTTCGGATAATCTTATTTCCAAATGTGTTCAACTGAAAAACATTTAAAACTATTTTTAGGACAGGTTAACTATTTCCCGCGCTGCTCATGCCCGAAAGGTGTGTATATATTTTCACCAACTTTTTGAAATCAAATGTAAAACAATTGCTGAATCAAAGCATTGATTACTATTTTAGACTCTTTGCGTTTTCCGGTTTATTTATATTCACATTCTTCTAATTACTTGGAGCGTATTTGTTTCGTTAGTTGCTTGAGCAATTTGGTTTATAATGGTTGTCCAAAACTATATGCCATGTGATTTATTGTGTTTCACAAAATGGGCATCTGGGAAATATCTCAAGCAAACCAAACACATGTTAATTCTGTGCAATGGACTTGGTTCTACCAGCTATATACGTCATATTATGGTTTAGCAATATAGCAAAATGCTACTGTTACACCGCCGAGTTGGCGCATAACCGAGTGTCAATGCTAACTGTAGCATGCATTATTAGCTAGTCGCATATTGTGATCTACACCCACATGGCGACTCCTTTATAAATCTGGGATATCATTGTCCAATCGGACAGTATAGTTGTCCACACACATGCACACATGTGTTCTTTACGACCCACACTCGCCCGCATCGCGAATCAAGTCACATGGACTTCGGGGGACATGCAACTTCCGCCAAAAAGCTGCCCTGTCTCTTAGTAAGAACCCAACCTCTGATTGTCACAAGGGCTAGCACCTAAACTCCATTTCTCGTTGAGAAGGTGACTGGATTTGCATCTTCCTCGAGGACCCACTGCTGCTAGACACGAGCCAAGAGTTTCAACACTCACAAGCCATGTCTTGAGCCGGACAAAAGGCTCTATGGACAGTTTTGAAACTCTTGGCTCGTGTCTAGCAGCAGTGGGTCATGTGATTGATTGTGTTTCACAAATGGGCATCTGGGAAATATCTCAAGCAAACCAAACACAAATATTAATTCTATGCAATGGACTTGGTTCTACCAGTTAAATACGTCATTTGGTTTAGCAACAGCAAAATGCTACTGTTACACCGCCGAGCTAGCACCGAGTAGGCTCTGTGGGCAGTGTTGAAACTCTTGGCTCGTGTCTAGCAGCAGTGGGTCCTCGAGGAAGATGCTAATCCACTCTCCTTCTTAACGTGAAATGCAGTGTGTATACCCGGCCACCCATGCAAGCGATGTACCGAGCATCCCTTGTTGTAAGTGAGCATGGGCCATTAGCAGCTGGCGGTGTTCACAGCTCACGCCGCGATTGCAAGGCAGAGGGGGAGGAGGAGGGGTTGCCCCCATGGGACGTCATTTTACCCCCCCCCCCCCCCCCCCGATGAGTCCATTCACACTCTGTGCTGGCTAAACGATGTCGTGCATTTCAGCACTGGGCGCTAATAATTGTAAGTGTGTCTTTCAACCAAGTCAACCACGACGATGACTTGGTTGACTTGAGTCAAGTCACGTCAAATAATTGTCACCGAGCGAAGTGATTGGCTGCTGCTTGCCACGTCGTGACCCTGATAGCGAGTGTACCAACCCCTAAGGACCACGTGACCCTGATAGCGAGTGTACCAACCCCTAAGGACCACGTGACCCTGATAGCGAGTGTACCAACCCCTAAGGACCACGTGACCCTGATAGCGAGTGTACCAACCCCTAAGGACCACGTGACCCTGATAGCGAGTGTACCAACCCCTAAGGACCACGTGACACTGATAGCGAGTGTACCAACCCCTAAGGACCACGTGACCCTGATAGCGAGTGTACCAACCCCTAAGGACCACGTGACCCTGATAGCGAGTGTACCAACCCCTAAGGACCACGTGACCCTGATAGCGAGTGTACCAACCCCTAAGGACCACGTGACCCTAATAGCGAGTGTACCAACCCCTAAGGACCACGTGACCCTGATACCCTGATAGCGAGTGTACCAACCCCTAAGGACCACGTGACCCTGATAGCGAGTGTACCAACCCCTAAGGACCACGTGACCCTGATAGCGAGTGTACCAACCCCTAAGGACCACGTGACCCTGATAGCGAGTGTACCAACCCCTAAGGACCACGTGACCCTGATAGCGAGTGTACCAACCCCTAAGGACCACGTGACCCTGATAGCGAGTGTACCAACCCCTAAGGACCACGTGACCCTGATAGCGAGTGTACCAACCCCTAAGGACCACGTGACCCTGATAGCGAGTGTACCAACCCCTAAGGACCACGTGACCCTGATAGCGAGTGTACCAACCCCTAAGGACCACGTGACCCTGATAGCGAGTGTACCAACCCCTAAGGACCACGTGACCCTGATAGCGAGTGTACCAACCCCTAAGGACCACGTGACCCTGATAGCGAGTGTACCAACCCCTAAGGACCACGTGACCCTGATAGCCTAAATTAGCACCATTACTGCGCCAGACTGAGGTAATATATTATGTGTGTAGTACCTATATACCCCCATGCAGGGGTCCAGCGCTTGTGTAGATGCTAGCTGCAGTAGCGGACAATATCCAACCTAATGCTTGGCCGTTTTGTGTGTGGACATGCATGGTCGAGTCGGGCAATGCATCATGGCGCGTATGTGTTGGATGGGAGGAGTCCGCGTGGACCATACCATCGTGCATGGGGGGTAACCCATCCCCATCCCCATCCCCTATGTGCACACGGCCAACACGGCCGCACATTAGCGGCGAGTTGATGTCATGCCATCCCTCGTCCCGTCCCGTCCCGTCCCATCCCGTCCCGTCGTCTGGTTTGCACCCCAACTCCCTGCTGCAGTATAATGCTACAATATGTTGTGTTGGACCGTATACACTAGAATTAATTTGAGTTTGCCACGTTTTGGGCATCTTATATCATAGAGTAGCATTTACCACATAGAATCAACTGATTAGGTTTTTGTAATTACCAGTAAAAACTTTATTTATCATTACAATTATTTGCCATTTTACCCTATACAAATCTTAAAAGAGTCAAATGATACTTAACTTCGAAGTCCACCAGGCTGTGGTAATCTGAGGCTAACACGACTGTACTGCAGCAGTGTACTGCATGTTGTGTTGGACCGTACTGCAGCAGTAGCCATGCGGTGCAGGACCACGAAGGCGATCGAAGTGACAACCGACCGCTCGGCTCAACTCGTTGAAAGTCGCGGCTGCTGGTTGCATGTCCTTCGGGGCCTCAGCGTTGGGGGGGGGGGGGGGGGGGGGGGGGGCAGCGAGAAACAAATCTGCAACAACTTTGGCATATACTGACAAAACGAGCCGCGAGTTAGCATTCTTGGCCGAGGCAGACTGCAGCTGCTGTATTGGCCTCACACTCATGCTCCATCATGGGACCGCAGGCTGCTTCTGGTCTCTAGCTCCCCGCTTCAGCCATTTACAATGGCCATTCAACGTTATCTAAAGAGGTTCCAAACTGTCCGTAGAGCCTTTTGCCCGGCTCAAGACATGGCTTGTATGTTTTGAAACTCTTGGCTCGTGTCTAGCAGCAGTGGGTCCTCGAGGAAGATGCAAATCCACTCAGGTTCTCGACGTGAAATGCAGTGAATGCCAGCCAGGTCTTGATCGCCATGTACGAGAGCAGTCATAACAAATAGTATAACCCAAGTGGCTGGGGTTTGGGTGATCACGGTCCGTTAGGCCGAGGGCAATGAGGCAAGCCAGTCATTAGCTGGCACACAATGGCCAGCCCAGCTCGCAAGCTGATTGGCTGAACGCTGCCTTCATTCTCTCTGTGTGTGTGTGTGTGTGTGTGTGTGTGTGTGTGTGTGTCTGTGTCTGTGATCATGGACCTCGCGATAGAGACATTCCAATCTCATCCCATCGCCGACCCACCAACCAACCACGGGCATCGTATCACCATCATCATCATCATCATCATCATTGTGTACCTACACCAAACGCAAGCAGCCCAAGTCTTGTGCAGATAGCAAGTGGAATGGTGGTGGGTACCTATATACCTGTACCTACCCATGACACCCAAGCAATCGACAGGCTGAGGACTTCCCGTCCTCGGCCTTGTGTGTCTTGTACCGGCCGGTATACTGATTGAAATATTAAGTAATAATCTCGGTGTGTAAACGCGACACCCAAGTCCACACTTCGTGCACCCAGTTTGCACGTCTTAGCATGGTCGCCGTGTAAGTACACCCTGGCTACACCCATGGTGGATACCCAGGGTGTACATTCCCGTGCCGGTATCAATGACATCATGGCCTCGGGGCAAGCGCGAGCCGCGAACAGCTGCAGGGACTTGCTCTTCCTGTTTCGCCGAGCTGATCGAGTCGAGAGAGCGAAGGGAATTCACCGACCAATCGCCATCTCAGTCTATACTTCCATCCCTGCGTAAAGCCTTTCCAATTGACTGTATTATATGCACGGGCTGCGATATCGTCATGTGGGAGTATGCTGAAATGCACGCTACCTTTTATGCAATTAGGTACAATTATTCCGGGGAACAAGCATTTTAGACTCAAGGAGCATTTTAAACTCAAGGAGCATTTTAAACTCAATATCATTTTAGACTCAAGGAGCATTTTAGACTCAAGGAGCATTTTAAACTCAAGGAGCATTTTAAACTCAAGATCATTTTAGACTCAAGGAGCATTTTAGACTCAAGGAGCATTTTAAACTCAAGATCATTTTAGACTCAAGGAGCATTTTAGACTCAAGGAGCATTTTAAACTCAAGATCATTTTAGACTCAAGGAGCATTTTAGACTCAAGATCATTTTAGACTCAAGGAGCATTTTAAACTCAAGATCATTTTAGACTCAAGGAGCATTTTAGACTCAAGATCATTTTAGACTCAAGGAGCATTTTAGACTCAAGGAGCATTTTAGACTCAAGGAGCATTTTAGACTCAAGATCATTTTAGACTCAAGGAGCATTTTAGACTCAAGATCATTTTAGACTCAAGGAGCATTTTAGACTCAAGATCATTTTAGACTCAAGGAGCATTTTAAACTCAAGATCATTTTAGACTCAAGGAGCATTTTAGACTCAAGGAGCATTTTAGACTCAAGATCATTTTAGACTCAAGGAGCATTTTAAACTCAAGATCATTTTAGACTCAAGGAGCATTTTAGACTCAAGGAGCATTTTAGACTCAAGGAGCATTTTAGACTCAAGATCATTTTAGACTCAAGGAGCATTTTAGACTCAAGATCATTTTAGACTCAAGGAGCATTTTAGACTCAAGATCATTTTAGACTCAAGGAGCATTTTAAACTCAAGATCATTTTAGACTCAAGGAGCATTTTAGACTCAAGGAGCATTTTAGACTCAAGGAGCATTTTAAACTCAAGGAGCATTTTAAACTCAAGATCATTTTAGACTCAAGGAGCATTTTAGACTCAAGGAGCATTTTAAACTCAAGATCATTTTAGACTCAAGGAGCATTTTAGACTCAAGGAGCATTTTAAACTCAAGATCATTTTAGACTCAAGGAGCATTTTAGACTCAAGATCATTTTAGACTCAAGGAGCATTTTAAACTCAAGATCATTTTAGACTCAAGGAGCATTTTAGACTCAAGATCATTTTAGACTCAAGGAGCATTTTAGACTCAAGGAGCATTTTAGACTCAAGGAGCATTTTAGACTCAAGATCATTTTAGACTCAAGGAGCATTTTAGACTCAAGATCATTTTAGACTCAAGGAGCATTTTAGACTCAAGATCATTTTAGACTCAAGGAGCATTTTAAACTCAAGATCATTTTAGACTCAAGGAGCATTTTAGACTCAAGGAGCATTTTAGACTCAAGATCATTTTAGACTCAAGATCATTTTAGACTCAAGGAGCATTTTAGACTCAATGAGCATTTTTGACGCAAGAAGCAATTAAGACTAAAGTTTATATAACCACAGCAGTTTTACCTTGGCCATGACAAAATAACATGGCTACATATTGTACCGTATATTTTATAATATTAACCCATTTATTTTTACTAAATAGACAATGTTAGTATAACACAAGACATCGAAATGTGATAATATAATTCATATAGCAATTTCCTGAACACAGTCATGTCTTGTCATGTAACGTGTAACGTGTAGCCAGCATAAAACCATGGCAGAGTTTTGTCGGGAAGGGAAGCTCCTTCCTTAATGTTCGCCTAAATTGGGCTCCGTGTAATGACACGGTGTTGATCACACACACAGAGGAGGGTTCGTCCAATGGCGAGGCAGGAAACCGACCTCGAGGTCCCAGCAAGCCGTGGTGCAGGAACAGCAGCTGTCTTTAGCAGCTCCGAGAGGAAATGTTCCATTAGCCGAAAGACCACGGCTATTTACCTGCCTCTATGATTGGCCCACATTAAAAATGCTAAGCAGCCGAATGATAACATGTGTTTCGGCTTTGGTCAATTACCCGTTGCAATTGTAGCTGTCGTGTTTTGCGTTTCACCCGACGGGCAAATCTCGAAATGCAAAGGCACGGAAAATAATGTCGTCAACATTGCCGACATGTGAAATGGTCTCGCCGTTAGGCGTCTCACTCGGCGGCCGAGTGGCGGCGAACAGAGCCGAACACTCGCGAAATCGGTCGGCCAATTGCGCGTGCTGCACATTAGCATAACAATCACATGCCGAATCGCATGCCGCTAAGTTAGTCTGAAACGTTACGATTACTAAAGGTTTACTAAGGTACTAAGGACGTGGGTCCGTATACAACATAAAACTGCTGTGTCGTCAATTTGGCGAGCAATTCCCTTTCGTGCCCGAAGAAAGTCCTTACTTGCATGTCGCCTTGTCTGTACTTGCATGTATGGACTTGCATGTCGCCTTGTCTGTTTGCATGTATGGACTTGCATGTCGCCTTGTCTGTTTGCATGTATGGACTTGCATGTCGCCTTGTCTGTACTTGCATGTATGGACTTGCATGTCGCCTTGTCTGTACTTGCATTTATGGACTTGCATGTCGCCTTGTCTGTACTTGCATGTCGCCTGCAGGACTTGCATGTCGCCTTGTCTGTACTTGAATGTCGCCTGCAGGACTTGCATGTCGCCTGCAGGACTTGCATGTCGCCTGCAGGACTTGCATGTCGCCTTGTCTGTACTTGCATGTCGCCTGCAGGACTTGCATGTCGCCTTGTATGGACTTGCGTGTCGCCTGCAGGACTTGCAGGTCGCCTGCAGGACTTGCATGTCGCCTTGTATGGACTTGCATGTCGCCTGCAGGACTTGCATGTCGCCTTGTCTGTACTTGCATGTCGCCTGCAGGACTTGCATGTCGCCTGCAGGACTTGCATGTCGCCTTGTCTGTACTTGCATGTCGCCTGCAGGACTTGCATGTCGCCTGCAGGACTTGCATGTCGCCTTGTATGGACTTGCATGTCGCCTGTAGGACTTGCAAGTCGCCTTGTCTGTACTTGCATGTCGCCTGCAGGACTTGCATGTTGCCTGCAGGACTTGCATGTCGCCTTGTATGGACTTGCGTGTCGCCTGCAGGACTTGCATGTCGCCTTGTCTGTACTTGCATGTCGCCTGCAGGACTTGCATGTCGCGTGCAGGACTTGCATGTCGCCTGCAGGACTTGCATGTCGCGTGCAGGACTTGCGTGTCGCCTGCAGGACTTGCATGTCGCGTGCAGGACTTGCATGTTGCCTGCAGGACTTGCAAGTCGCCTGCAGGACTTGCAAGTCGCCTTGTCTGTACTTGCATGTCGCCTGCAGGACTTGCATGTCGCCTGCAGGACTTGCATGTCGCCTGCAGGACTTGCATGTCGCCTTGTATGGACTTGCGTGTCGCCTGCAGGACTTGCATGTCGCCTTGTCTGTACTTGCATGTCGCCTGCAGGACTTGCATGTCGCCTTGTATGGACTTGCGTGTCGCCTGCAGGACTTGCAGGTCGCCTGCAGGACTTGCATGTCGCCTTGTATGGACTTGCATGTCGCCTGCAGGACTTGCATGTCGGCTTGTCTGTACTTGCATGTCGCCTGCAGGACTTGCATGTCGCCTGCAGGACTTGCATGTCGCCTTGTATGGACTTGCATGTCGCCTGTAGGACTTGCAAGTCGCCTTGTCTGTACTTGCATGTCGCCTGCAGGACTTGCATGTCGCCTGCAGGACTTGCATGTCGCCTGCAGGACTTGCGTGTCGCCTGCAGGACTTGCATGTCGCCTTGTCTGTACTTGCATGTCGCCTGCAGGACTTGCATGTCGCGTGCAGGACTTGCATGTCGCCTGCAGGACTTGCATGTCGCGTGCAGGACTTGCGTGTCGCCTGCAGGACTTGCATGTCGCGTGCAGGACTTGCATGTTGCCTGCAGGACTTGCATGTCGCCTGCAGGACTTGCAAGTCGCCTTGTCTGTACTTGCATGTCGCCTGCAGGACTTGCATGTCGCCTGCAGGACTTGCATGTCGCCTGCAGGACTTGCGTGTCGCCTGCAGGACTTGCATGTCGCCTGCAGGACTTGCGTGTCGCCTGCAGGACTTGCGTGTCGCCTGCAGGACTTGCATGTTACCCTTGGTATATGGTTTGTATCTGTACCTATACCTTCCAACGCACGAATGTGGTAATATACTATAATATTATATAGGTTCCTACAATTGCAGTGCTTGTAATATAATCGGTCATGCCGTGGTAGGGATAGGTAGCTATTGTCAGCCAACGCCATCTTGTAAACAAGCAATCCCACAACAATGAGACTCGTTGTGAAATGTATCTTAGCTTCCTACAGCTTGGACGTCCGTCCGCCGTGTTATAACATAATATGAACACATGGGTATACTAAACGGTAGGTAAGCCTGCCAGACGTACTCTACCGTTGGCACGCATGCGCTGTTAGCAAGTGACGTACACGGTCGGACGGGTATAGATACCTAGATACCTAGATACCTAGATACCTAGATACCTAGATGGTGAGTGGCGGGCTGAGAAACTAATCGCACTCCAGAGCAACGAGATCCCTGCGTGTCCTAGCCGACTGCAGAGTCGCTGCTGCTGCTGCTGCAGGGTCGATTGACAACTCCATGAGTGTCCGACTCCGACATGAATGCAATCAAGTCCGCCAATGCCTGTACCTATAGTGGTCAACTTGACGGCCTTCCTCTTCAACGAGGGTCGACGCAATCCGCCATGTTTTGCACCGCTATAGGGACTTTGCACCGCTATAGGGGCTTTACACCGCTATAGGGACTTCGCACCGCTATAGGGGCTTTGCACCGCTATAGGGACTTTGCACCGCTATAGGGGCTTTGCACCGCTATAGGGACTTTGCAGATCGTGTTAGCCTAAGATTACCACATCCTGGTGGACTTTGAAGTAATTAAGTATCATTTGACTCTTTTACGATTTGTAAAGAGTAAAATGGTTAATAATAATTGTCATGATAAATACATTTTTTAATGGTAATTACAAAAACTTAATAATATTTTGATTCCATGGTATGGTACTCTATGATAAGAGATCCCCAAAAAGTGGCAAACTCAAATCAATTCTAGTGTACAACAGTTCGCACCTTAAGCTGCCCTTACACGATCAACATTTTGAGTCAACATTGCTGACGCCGTGTGAACGAAATTAAAACATTTCCCGTCAATATTTGTATCATGCTCATTGGATCGCTTCCCGATTGTCAGCTGTTCACATCTTTTAAAGGCTATAGGTTTTTGTTGACAGCTTCATTTCAAATGTCTTAAAGTGTGGGAGCTCGCATTGAAATACTTCTACATTATTGGAGTACAAATACTTTGTTGTAAGATGTAAAGTCTCCGGATTACGTAAAGCATGCCAAGAAAAAACGAGTTGTGGAAGAAGATATTTAATGATTTTGATTGCTGCAATTATTACAGTAATTACCACGTTTTCATTTTGATCGTACGATTCCTTTTTGAAATTTTTGCACTGATAACAGACTGACAGTACAAAGTGACAGACACCACGCGATAAAATGGAGGCACGTGATTGGCTGATAGACGTCAATATTGACGAAAAGTTGAACTTTTTCAACTTCCTGTCAACATTGCCCATCAATATTACCCAACATCAGCATTAATATTATTATTATTTTTAATTAACCTGGGCCAACGTGATGTCAACATTACCCTTCAATGTTGAGTGAACATGTTGCGGTAAAATGTAGATCGTGTAAAGGCAGCTTTAGCTAGTTACAGCAGCTTTGCGTAATTAGATCAGATGCGCTGTTCGTCTTTACTCTACGCAAGCGCTAAGATGGACTTAAGTGGTGGTTAATCCGATATTATACAGAAACATTTTGTCACTCATCGTAAGGTCATTCATTGATGGTTGTTGAGGTTAATTAAATTTAACTTTTTGTGGATTTCCAAGAGATATTTCGAGATTCTGAAATATTCAATTGGATGCCAAAAGTGTGAGGATTGCGTAGATATTTGTTTCGTTGCGATCGGATAACGGGTGTGGCCTGGAAAGTGTATCCAGTAAGAGGTAAATTCTCAGCTGTGGGATCCTTAAGTACATCTTTCAATATACCGGCTAAACATGGTTATTTTAAAACTCTTTAAGTAATTGACGAGTGAATCTTGCGAAATGAAAATGGTTCAATTGGTTGACCAAAGTGTGAAGATTCCGAAAATATAGGTTTCGTCGCGATCCGACCAAAGATGTGGCCTGGAAAGTGTATCCCGTACGAGGTGAAGGAAACGGCTCGACTTCGGAGCTCACTGAACAGGCTTAAAGTTGACGTAATGTCGTCCATTGATTCAGTCTGATATAGATGCGTTACGCTGTGGTGCGGGGGGGGGGGCGATTTGCAGAAGCTTTGCGTAACTCTGAGATAAGTGAGCTGTTTACGCGAAGATTTCGTTCTGTGATTCGCCCCCAGGTCCAGACAAGACCTTTTGCCACACGGTACCTTCCTATCGGTATGGTACCTATAGGTAGAGAGCCATATAATAGGGTTAGAGAGTGGCCATCTCTGCGTATGGGCGCCATGTTTATACCAACTTGATTTATTCAACAGCCCTTTCAGCAGTATGTAGATACGTTACGAACTTACCTCACCATGTACATAATACGTAGATATGCAAAGGAATATGAGAAACTCATATAGACAACTGCCACGTGCTTCGTGATCAACTTGGTAAAAACATGGCGTCCGTTTAGCATGGGATTCGAACGGCCAATAGAAAAGTGTCATCATGTTGGCCACTCTCTAACCCTATATAGGCTCTCTAGGTAAAGGCATTGTATTATTACTCCCTATCGAAACATCATGACAATTGGCAGATTTTAATATTGTGTCCAGGAATTGTTTTTATCCAGGTTAATTGGTCCCTGTGTCAGGCGTGATAGGGAAACACACAAATGGACCAGGCTGGAGATAGACAGGCAACCAATGAATTGCACACCCTCGTTATTGATTGGATAGTGAACGTAGGTAGACAATAATATAGCCACATTATCGATATATTGGTTTACACACCCACTTTCAGATCTGTGCTTTCGGTAAGGCTAAAGAATTTGATCAAGATTTGTAAAATTGTCAGTGAAGTAATAAAAGTAGCATCGAAAATAAGCCGATGACTGAAAGAAGTAAACCAATAACAAACCACTTTGCTTAGAAGTTTTATTAAGTCTACTTGTTAGATGTTATCCATGTTAAATGTTATATTATGTTAAATGTCATTATGTCTTGTTCTGTTTGTGTCGTCCATGTGTTGCCCAAATTTATTACATCGCACTTGTGGACTCGCCTCTGTTGTCGATAAATAAATAAATAATAATAGTAATAATAATAATAATAATAATAATAAGAGATTAGGTACCGTCGTGCCTACGAAGTATCTTATTTACACCGTTCGCTAAGTTGCCTAGTGAGATTGCCTTATGGTGTAGGTTAGGTACCTACTAGTATGTAATGTGACTGATATTACCGTTCGCTAAGTTGCCTAGTGAGATTGCCTTATGGTGTAGGTTAGGTACCTACTAGTATGTAATGTGACTGATATTATCTCAACGACTGCCGTACCGCGTTTTAAACGGCCAGCAGAGTCGATAACTTGATTTCCTCTCCTCGAACCAAGCCACGGCCACTGATATCGGTTTCACCTCAAATACCTGGCGGTCGATTCACATTTCACACTCGCATTTCGCGGCCAAACCGGCCACCTAGCAGCCAAACACGGAACCCATCGCACCGAGTTCGCCCAATTCCCGCCAGGTGCCACTGCTCGGCCAGTCGGTAAAGCAACACACTGCCACGCTTCCCCAAGGTCGCCGCTAGAATGCGCGCGCTGTACGTCACCGAGTCACGACGGCCGAGACTGCTCACGTCTCGGACCCGTGGATCGATACCCCGACGGCTTTGAGCGAGCCTAGCGCCGGGGCGGCCGAGACGGCAACACCGACGGGCCGTGGACGAGGCTACCTGTGATCACACTGGCAGGGGCGGGGAAATCGACTCTACTCTGTTTCACCCTCGCCGGAATGTCCCATCCAATATGCACCCACACCCGGCAGCAATTACGGCCCACAGTGCTGCCAACCGCACCAATCTCACTGCCTCGATCTCTGTGTCGCCTGGCGGTGTCTTACTACACTCCATTTCACGTCAAGAAGGAGAGTGGATTCGCATTTTCCTCGAGGACCCACTGCTGCTAGACACGAGCTAAGTGTTACAAAAATGCCCATAGAGCCTTTTGTCCGACTCAAGACATGGCTTGTGAGTTTTGAAACTCTTAGCTCGTGTCTAGCAGCAGTGGGTCCTCGAGGAAGATGCAAATCCACTCTCCTTCTCAACGTGAAATGGAGTTTAGAGGCGCATAATCTGCACCTGCGTCACTAAATGTAAAAATTGATAATCAAAGCGAGCGAATCTTCTATTTCACAACCAACCCCCATGTAATGAAGTCATGTGCTTGCAGGGGTGGCCAGCGCTAGAAATAGGTGCAAATATAATATGGGAGACACAAAAATATCCATCTCTGGTGACCATAGTCCATAGACTTATGTTCATCTCTCGATTGCTGGATCTCGATTGCTATAGTTACTCGATGCCAGCAATGGAAGTGCTTTGGTCCTGTGCATTGCTAGCACGGGACCGAGACCAAGACCTGGAGCTGACTGATTTCGGAGCACGGCCTACTAGCAATCAAATCCAGTGTCCATCTCTCGATTGCTGGATCTCGATTGCTATAGTTACTCGATGCCAGCAATGGAAGTGCTTTGGTCCTGTGCATTGCTAGCACGGGACCGAGACCAAGACCTGGAGCTGACTGATTTCGGAGCACGGCCTACTAGCAATCAAATCCAGTGTCCATCTCTCGATTGCTGGATCTCGATTGCTATAGTTACTCGATGCCAGCAATGGAAGTGCTTTGGTCCTGTGCATTGCTAGCACGGGACCGAGACCAAGACCTGGAGCTGACTGATTTCGGAGCACGGCCTACTAGGGATCAAATCTAGTGTCCATCTCTCGATTGCTGGATCTCGATTGCTATAGTTACTCGATGCCAGCAATGGAAGTGCTTTGGTCCTGTGCATTGCTAGCACGGGACCGAGACCAAGACCTGGAGCTGACAGATTTCGGAGCACGGCCTACTAGGGATCAAATCTAGTGTCCATCTCTCGATTGCTGGATCTCGATTGCTATAGTTACTCGATGCCAGCAATGGAAGTGCTTTGGTCCTGTGCATTGCTGGCACGGGACCGAGACCAAGACCTGGAGCGGACAGATTTCGGAGCACGGCCTACTAGCGATCAAATCTAGTGTCCATCTCTCGATTGCTGGATCTCGATTGCTATAGTTACTCGATGCCAGCAATGGAAGTGCTTTGGTCCTGTGCATTGCTAGCACGGGACCGAGACCAAGACCTGGAGCTGACTGATTTCGGTGGAGCGAAGGTCACCAGGGAAATAAGGCAGTTTGACAACTTGCAGGTTTGAGATGAGATGAGATGAGAGTTGATTAGTACGAAGGTACGCCGCTGCTGGAATATTGATGGCGCCACTGAGTGTACAGGTTCGGTGTCAGCTAAAACCGTCGCATCTCACCGCCAGCAAAGTCTTAGCGACACACCTCATCGCAAAGCAAGACTCGGCATTGGTGTGGACTCGGCATTGGTGTGGACTCGGCAAGATTTTGTCGCGACTTTCCGCAGAGGTGGAGACTTATGCGCGGTCTGGGGCCGTATGTCTGCATCTCGCGGTTCGCTGGGGGGGGGGGGGGGGGCAGTCACCCGCGGCTGATATTGAATAATGTGCGCCAGGGGGCCGACTGCCCTCAGGGGGCCGTGGATTGTTATTAATACCCCGCATACTTCATCTCAAAGCCACCGCGAAACCACCCACCCCGCCCCCTTTGGCCCCCTTGAAACATAGTACACTCCAGGGTCGCTGAAACTCACCGACGAAGACGTCGCCTACTGTGATTGACTCTGACTTAGTAATGAGTTAATCAGAGTCAATAATTAAGTGCGCGCGGCGTGTCACTCGTTATCACGCAGAGAAGGCGGTGGCTGCGTTCATTGAGCGTTCACCGCCTTGTGGATTACGGTCGATGCTTGCGTCGTCGATTCGGCTCCAGGAGGCTGTGCCGTGAGACGCGCGCCGGAAATTAGGGATGTTATCTCGACGCGGCGCGCCTTTGTCTCGCTGTCAGCCCGCGGGGCACGCTCATCATTCAACGCGAACAAAAGGCGGCCGCTGGCGACGAGACGCGGCCCTCTTGATTGCAACCCAGCGCGCGAGGCAGCCGAGGGTGCACCCGGTGCCGGCACTAGGGCCTGCTGAACTCCAATCCCTCCAACCTCTCTCCCTCTGAGAGCTGGCCACGTGCATGGCGGTCACCCATCCACCGGCCGACTCGGCGCAGTGTTGCTGAACTCCAATCCCTCCAACCTCTCTCCCTCTGAGAGCTGACCACGTGCATGGCGGTCACCCATCCACCGGCCGACTCGACTACAGTGTTGCTTAACTCCAATCCCTCCAACCTCTCTCCCTCTGAGAGCTGGTCACGTGCATGGCGGTCACCCATCCACCGGCCGACTCGGCGCAGTTAACTCAAATCCCTCCAACCTCTCTCCCTCTGAGAGCTGGCCACGTGCATGGCGGTACCCATCCACCGGCCGACTCGACTACAGTGTTGCTTAACTCCAATCCCTCCAACCTCTCTCCCTCTGAGAGCTGGCCACGTGCATGGCGGTCACCCATCCACCGGCCGACTCGGCGCAGTGTTGCTTAACTCCAATCCCTCCAGCCTCTCTCCCTCTGAGAGCTGGCCACGTGCATGGCGGTACCCATCCACCGGCCGACTCGACTACAGTGTTGCTTAACTCCAATCCCTCCAACCTCTCTCCCTCTGAGAGCTGGCCACGTGCATGGCGGTCACCCATCCACCGGCCGACTCGGCGCAGTGTTGCTTAACTCCAATCCCTCCAGCCTCTCTCCCTCTGAGAGCTGGCCACGTGCATGGCGGTACCCATCCACCGGCCGACTCGACTACAGTGTTGCTTAACTCCAATCCCTCCAACCTCTCTCCCTCTGAGAGCTGGCCACGTGCATGGCGGTCACCCATCCACCAGCCGACTCGGCGCAGTGTTGCTGAACTCCAATCCCTCCAACTTCTCTCCCTCTGAGAGCTGGCCACGTGCATGGCGGTCACCCATCCACCGGCCGACTCGGCGCAGTGTTGCTTAACCCCGAATCCCCCGAATAGTGGATACCCCATGGTTCAAAGGCCCACGTGCCGGCAGCGAGCTTACCTCGGTTGTTTTTCGCCCGCTTCGCCTCCATTGGGCCGAGCCCGAACCGTGCCGCGTGTGCAGCGCTGCATTTGCGCCGTCATTTATCACCGGCGGGCGACGCCGGCTTTTTGCCCCGTCGCCGCCAGGTGGGGTTAAGTCCGTCCACCGCCAGTCGTATACCGCACGACGCACGACGCACGACGCACGACGCACGACGCACGGCGCACGGGTCGAACAACACCGAGTGATTGCGTTCGATTCCTCGGCTGCCTTGATCCCATGTTACGAGCCGAGACGGCCCCGTCGAGCCAGTTGGCGCGGTGCTCACCGCCAACCCCACGCCATCACACGGCTTAGTGGAGTCGGGCCACGGTGAGCCAGTAAGCCGTGTGTCTCGTCGTGGGCTGACTCATCCCATGTCGTTGTCCCGTCCCAGCCAAACCCTCCTCGATACGCGGGGATCGCGGTGATCTCGGGCCGTGTTTGCGATCGCGACGCGCTGACGGTGGTTTCAATTCCACCCGCCTCGCGTTTCCGCAGGGCGTTGGCCGTGGGGGGGAGGGGGGGGGGGTCCCGTGGGACCGTGCTACCTGCACGGGCTGTGGGGGGGGGGGGGGCAATCTCGCCGAGTGGTCCATGCGTCAGACACGGCCACCTGCGCTGGATGCTGCAGCTACGTCTGGAAGGCCGTGGCGGTCCGGCAGCCACTTACGGCAATCAATTCACACCTAGCGGCGGCGGGCGCAACTAGCTCTGTTCTCAGTGCGCCTCGGTGCGCTGGCCAATCACGCGGCGAGGAATTAGGCGGCGTGTTTTTAGAGTCCACCGCCTTCCGGCAGATCGTTAAGCGGCGCGGGCGGACGCCAGAGGGCCGGGCGTCGGGCGTCGGGCGTCGGGCGTCCAGGCCAGAGCATGCAAACGAGGTGCATTATTGAGGAGGCGCTGGCCGAGTCAATGCTGCGAGTCCAACCAGCCGTGTCTTGTGCACGCGTCTTGCCGTGTCTTAGGAATATTGGGCGTATGGTAAGACCTACGCTTTGCGCCTTACTCCTTACGCTTTGCGCCTTACGCCTTACGCCTTACGCCTTGCGCCTTGCGCCTTACGCCTTGCGCCGTACGCCTCCCACCGTACCCCTTGCGCCTTACGCTTTGCGCCTTGCGTCTTACGCCTTACGCCTTGCGCCTTACGCCTTGAGCCTTACCCCTTGCGCATTACGCTTTGCGCCTGACGCCTTACGCCTTGCGCCTTGCGCCTTACGCCTCACGCCTTACCCCTTGCGCCTTACGCCTTGCGGCGTGTGCCATTATAGAGACGGCCGTGGATCACCGAACGACGCCTCATCCGACTGTTTTATTAGCGCCAAGGAGATGGCGTCATAAACCCGTCACCTGAATGATTGACGCGGCAATTCGACGCTCGGCTACGTTCGGCTCGGCTCGGTTCGGCTCGGGCCAGCGTATCGGCATCTTTGATCGGGAAATGAGAACGATGTTTCAAGGCGGCACTGGCTAGAGTGTGTTCAAGAATGAGTACGATGTTGCCAGGGCTAGCCACATCTTGGAGACTGTGACTTTGTGCAGCGAGTCCCCACGCAGTCCAACTCCAAGTGACCGTGCCGGACTGACCTTGACATCTTGGGGACTGTGACTTTGTGCAGCGAGTCCCCACGCAGTCCAACTCCAAGAGACCGTGCCGGACTGACCTTGGCATCTTGGGGACTGTGACTTTGTGCAGCGAGTCCCCACGCAGTCCAACTCCAAGAGACCGTGCCGGACTGACCTTGGCATCTTGGGGACTGTGACTTTGTGCAGCGAGTCCCCACGCAGTCCAACTCCAAGAGACCGTGCCGGACTGACCTTGGCATCTTGGGGACTGTGACTTTGTGCAGCGAGTCCCCACGCAGTCCAACTCCAAGAGACCGTGCCGGACTGACCTTGGCATCTTGGGGACTGTGACTTTGTGCAGCGAGTCCCCACGCAGTCCAACTCCAAGAGACCGCGATGTTTCCAAGTGACTGAACGCGACTCGAGCGCTCAAATCGTGCGTGGCTACGTGACGACAGCTGCCACTTGCAGCGTGCACCGCCTTGTCGACCCGCTAGAACCGCTCGATACCCGGCAACCACCACCTTGCAAACACTAGCAGCCACCGCCTTGCAAACACTAGCATCCACCGCCTTGCAAACACTAGCAGCCGCCGCCTTGCAAACACTAGCAGCCACCGCCTTGCTAACACTAGCAGCCACCGCCTTGCAAACACTAGCAGCCACCGCCTTGCTAACACTAGCAGCCACCGCCTTGCAAACACTAGCATCCACCGCCTTGCAAACACTAGCAGCCACCGCCTTGCAAACACTAGCAACCACCGCCTTGCAAACACTAGCATCCACCGCCTTGCAAACACTAGCAGCCACCGCCTTGCAAACACTAGCAGCCACCGCCTTGCAAACACAAGCATCCACCGCCTTGCAAACACAAGCATCCACCGCCTTGCAAACACTAGCAACCACCGCCTTGCAAACACTAGCATCCACCGCCTTGCAAACACTAGCAGCCACTGCAACGAACCAACAATGCTAATTGTATGGCGTTCCGGCCATCTTAAGTGAGTGCGGGTTTGTTTCTCGGCTCGGGCCGCTTCCCGCTCATCTTTCACCACCACCGCGTACTGGATACTCTTTGCGGGCCTAACCTTGCACAATCACCGCGTACTGGATACTCTTTGCGGGCCTCACATTGTCCCGGATCACGATTAACCCTGCGTCTACGGAATCCCCACACTTTTGGCAACAAATTGCATCATTTTCGACACGTTACACCCTGTGGCTATTTTCCAGCCAGCCTCACCCACGAATGCAAACCTAAGTCGTAGTTTCTATTAGATTTGTGTCTCGCCTGCCTGAATACAATGTTCGAAATCACAGCTTTCTGTTACCAATTCAGCGTTCACTTTGTATCCGCTCCATTTCACGTAGAGAAGTTTAGTTGGATTTGCATCTTCCTCGAGGACTCACTGCTGCTAGACACCAGCCAAGAGTTTGAAAACTCCCAAAGAGCATTTTGTCAGACTCTAGACATGGCTTGTGAGTGTTGAAACTCTTGGCTCGTGTCTAGCAGCAGTGGTCCTCGAGGAAGATGCAAATCCACTCTCCTTCTTACCGTGAAATGGAGTTTAGACTTACCTGTCACTCGAAATGGAGTTGCCCTGAGACTGAATGTGATTGTCGTGAATTCCTCGTCTGCATTCCCACTAATATACAAACAGAGGCGGTCTTCCTAATTCCTGTACGAGCGATTCTCTATCACGTCCCGGCTTTGTAATACATCGACGCGGCCACGTGGAGTCTGCAGTGCACAGATGGTCCCGCCTGAGTGCGTCGAGATCTCGGTGGCCGTGTCGGGGGCGACATTACAAACCCTACTCGGCGAATCTCCTTCGCGTGCAACGCCGGGAATCCCGCATTTTCATTGGCTTGCGGCCAGTTTGTCGGGAGATGACCTTGAACACACGGCCTGTGCACACGAACCCAGCCGAGAGGTGACGAGTGCGGAGTCACGCAGAGAAAGTGACCTCGGGGAGAACTGGGCGTCGATTTGCAAAGTGAAGATCGAGTAGGGGACCTTCGCATGATAATATCCCTCTGTGCTGTTTCGTGAATTTCATATAATTTACGCTGCTTTATGCTACAGTATTACAGCCAGTTGTACAATGTCCATAAAAATATTATTTGGCCCCGCAAACGAATCCAATGAGTTGTTTGCTGCTGTTTTGAAACTGCATAAGGCACTGGATAGCTGCTGTGTTGGAACTACAGAAGGCGGTGGCTGGCTGCTTTGTTGGAACTACAGAAGGCACTGGCTGGCTGCTGTGTTGGAACTACAGAAGGCGGTGGCTGGCTGCTGTGTTGGAACTACAGAAGGCGGTGGCTGGCTGCTGTGTTGGAACTACAGAAGGCGGTGGCTGGCTGCTGTGTTGGAACTACAGAAGGCGGTGGCTGGCTGCTGTGTTGGAACTACAGAAGGCGGTGGCTGGCTGCTGTGTTGGAACTACAGAAGGCGGTGGCTGGCTGCTGTGTTGGAACTACAGAAGGCGGTGGCTGGCTGCTTTGTTGGAACTACAGAAGGCACTGGCTGGCTGCTGTGTTGGAACTACAGAAGGCGGTGGCTGGCTGCTGTGTTGGAACTACAGAAGGCGGTGGCTGGCTGCTGTGTTGGAACTACAGAAGGCGGTGGCTGGCTGCTGTGTTGGAACTACAGAAGGCGGTGGCTGGCTGCTGTGTTGGAACTACAGAAGGCGGTGGCTGGCTGCTGTGTTGGAACTACAGAAGGCGGTGGCTGGCTGCTGTGTTGGAACTACAGAAGGCACTGGCTGGCTGCTGTGTTGGAACTACAGAAGGCGGTGGCTGGCTGCTGTGTTGGAACTACAGAAGGCGGTGGCTGGCTGCTGTGTTGGAACTACAGAAGGCGGTGGCTGGCTGCTGTGTTGGAACTACAGAAGGCGGTGGCTGGCTGCTGTGTTGGAACTACAGAAGGCGGTGGCTGGCTGCTGTGTTGGAACTACAGAAGGCGGTGGCTGGCTGCTGTGTTGGAACTACAGAAGGCGGTGGCTGGCTGCTGTGTTGGAACTACAGAAGGCGGTGGCTGGCTGCTGTGTTGGAACTACAGAAGGCGGTGGCTGGCTGCTGTGTTGGAACTACAGAAGGCGGTGGCTGGCTGCTTTGTTGGAACTACAGAAGGCGGTGGCTGGCTGCTGTGTTGGAACTACAGAAGGCACTGGCTGGCTGCTGTGTTGGAACTACAGAAGGCGGTGGCTGGCTGCTGTGTTGGAACTACAGAAGGCGGTGGCTGGCTGCTGTGTTGGAACTACAGAAGGCGGTGGCTGGCTGCTGTGTTGGAACTACAGAAGGCGGTGGCTGGCTGCTGTGTTGGAACTACAGAAGGCGGTGGCTGGCTGCTGTGTTGGAACTACAGAAGGCGGTGGCTGCTATGTTGGAAGTTGAAACTACAGAAGGCGGTGGCTGGCTGCTGTGTTGAAACTACAGAAGGCACTGGCTGGCTGCTGTGTTGGAAGTTGAAACTACAGAAGGCGGTGGCCGTAAGACGCTAATTAATCAGCGTGAGCCGCGAGCGGTGTATCGGTTGCGTGGGTGGGGGGGTCGTTTGTCACTTGTCACTGCGAGCCGCGGCGCGCCGTGTTTTGTCTCGGAGGGGGGGGGGGGGGGGGGGAGCACGTGACACGTCACTGCCAGATGTGACCCAAACCCAAATCTGCCGGGCGTTTACCCGAATCAGCTGACCCTCGACTGTACCGAACATTTTGGCTCACTACGCTCGCTCCTCCCATCATTTATTTGGCTTCAACAGTCTCCGGCAAAACAACGTCGAGATGAGACGGGCTGGGCTGGGCTGGGCTGGGCTGGGCTGGGCAGTGCTGGGCTGGGCTGGGATGGGAAGGATGGGAAGGATGGGAAGGGATGGCGTGAGTTCACGTGAGACCCAGCAGCCGTCGCTGGACCACAGTCCACACGCCACCTGGCCGTTACGAGAATGCGATGCGTGCGATCCGTGTGCCGGGCCGCAGCGCGCTGAGTTATCTCGTCGGCCGTGGGCGCAGCCTCCCAGCATCAGAACATCTCAACATCCGAACTGTATCCAAACGGCCGTGTCGGGGAAAACATCTGTAAAATTCAGCGCCCTCCCCGTTCCAGGGCCCCCTGGGGCGCGTGTACCTGGCATCAATATGCTCCGCGGATGCACATAACTTCGGCCCCCTCCCCCCCTTCCCCCCCCCCCCCCCCCCCCCCTCAACCCCTCGGCCTCGCCGCACTAATAATGTATAACCCGCGGCACGGTGCTCGGTACAGTCACTGTCAGAACCCGTCTTACCTGGCGACCTCGGGCCCTAGGTACAGCCACCCTGGACTCGGCCCATCGGATACAGCCACTCTGGACGCGGCCCGTTGGATACAGCCACTCTGGACTCGGCCCATCGGATACAGCCACTCTGGACTCGGCCCGTTGGATACAGCCACCCTGGACTCGGCCCATTGGATACAGCCACCCTGGACTCGGCCCGTTGGA
Organism: Nemoura dubitans; assembly: GCA_921293005.1. Taxonomy (NCBI): domain Eukaryota; kingdom Metazoa; phylum Arthropoda; class Insecta; order Plecoptera; family Nemouridae; genus Nemoura; species Nemoura dubitans. Next base: position 270,944 of record OV121076.1, read on the forward strand.
TACAGCCACTCTGGACTCGGCCCGTTGGATACAGCCACCCTGGACTCGGCCCGTTGGATACAGCCACTCTGGACTCGGCCCATCGGATACAGCCACTCTGGACTCGGCCCATCGGATACAGCCACTCTGGACTCGGCCCATTGGATACAGCCACCCTGGACTCGGCCCGTTGGATACAGCCACTCTGGACTCGGCCCGTTGGATACAGCCACCCTGGACTCGGCCCGTTGGATACAGCCACTCTGGACTCGGCCCATCGGATACAGCCACTCTGGACTCGGCCCATCGGATACAGCCACTCTGGACTCGGCCCATTGGATACAGCCACTCTGGACTCGGCCCATTGGATACAGCCACCCTGGACTCGGCCCATTGGATACAGCCACTCTGGACTCGGCCCATCGGATACAGCCACTCTGGACTCGGCCCATCGGATACAGCCACTCTGGACTCGGCCCATTGGATACAGCCACCCTGGACTCGGCCCATTGGATACAGCCACTCTGGACTCGGCCCGTTGGATACAGCCACCCTGGACTCGGCCCGTTGGATACAGCCACCCTGGACTCGGCCCGTTGGATACAGCCGTTTGGTGGCGTCGTTTCTAAACTGTACACAGCGCCGTAAGAATCTAGAGGCATGTCCCTGCCATTTGCCTCTGCCTTTCATGCATGAGGTGCATAAGGGTATGCCCCGTTCGTACAGCCATATCGCGTCTACGTGGCCGTGCCGTGTGCCGTGTGCTGTGGAGTGTAGAGCGAGGGTGCAGGGCCATGTGGGGGGGGGGGGGGGGGGGTGCTATAGGGGGGAGGGGGGGCGTTGTGAATGCGTCCCCAGCGAGTTGCCGCCTTCAATCCGCTAAGAGGCGCGTATCTCACCTCCGACTCCCTCGGGGATGCTCGCCGTCGACTCCCTCGGGGATGCTCGCCGTCGACTCCTGCAGGGAAGGCGTTTCACCGCGTGCGGTCTGCGTCCACACACCGCACGTATGCCAGGACTTGCTGCAGGGTAAGCAACACTGCGTTGAGTCGGCCGGTGGATGGGTGACCGCTTATTCAAAGTATGTTTTATCGTCGATTGAAATGCCAATCCAGACCCTGCATCAGCATGATGCATGACGCATCTCCAATGCAGCCAGCCTCGGGCTGTGCACTTAGCGAGGAGCCCGCCAATGGGCGATGGAATGCTGAGGGAATGCGAAGCGATCTGAGTGCAGAGCGAAACACGACGAAATATGGAAGCAGCGAAATATGGAAACACGACGAGCACTCGGAAAGCACTGCCTCGTGGAAGCAAATAGCGGGCACACTGCGTCAACTCCACCAGGCGGTGCTATTACCTAACGTGCGGTCCAGGCAGCCGTGTTCGTGATTGCCGTGAACGCGGTGACGGGTGACGGGTGACGGGTGACGGTTGGAGGGTGAAGGGTAATTGGCGTGTGGGATGGAAGCGATTTACAGTTGGCCCCGTTAAGAGACTGGCGGGACTACGTAGCTTGAACCAAGCCGTCCAAACGCCGTACCCTGAGCTCCAAGCCGTCCAAACGCCCCACCCTGAGCTCCAAGCCGTCCAAACGCCCCACTCTGAGCTCCAAGCCGTCCAAACGCCCTACCCTGAGCTCCAAGCCGTCCAAACGCCCCACTCTGAGCTCCAAGCCGTCCAAACGCCCTACCCTGAGCTCCAAGCCGTCCAAACGCCCAACGTCCTGAGCTCCAAGCCGTCCAAACGCCCCACTCTGAGCTCCAAGCCGTCCAAACGCCCCACCCTGAGCTCCAAGCCGTCCAAACGCCCCACTCTGAGCTCCAAGCCGTCCAAAAGCCCCACCCTGTGCTCCAAGCCGTCCAAACGCCCCACTCTGAGCTCCAAGCCGTCCAAAGGCCCCACCCTGGGCTCCAAGCCGTCCAAAGGCCCCACCCTGGGCTCCAAGCCGTCCAAACGCCCCACCCTGAGCTCCAAGCCGTCCAAACGCCCCACCCTGAGCTCCAAGCCGTCCAAACGCCCCACCCTAAACTCCAAGCCGTCCAAACGCCCCACCCCGGGCTCCAAGCCGTCCAAACGCCCCACCCTGGTCTCCAAGCCGTCCAAACGCCTCACCCTGAGCTCCAAGCCGTCCAAACGCCCCACCCTGGGCTCCAAGCCGTCCAAACGCCCCACCCTGGGCTCCAAGCCGTCCAAACGCCCCACCCTGAGCTCCAAGCCGTCCAAACGCCTCACCCTGGGCTCCAAGCCGTCCAAACGCCACAACCTGAGCTCTAAGCCGTCCAAACGCCCCACCCTGAGCTCCAAGCCGTCCAAACGCCCCACTCTGGGCTCCAAGCCGTCCAAACGCCACACCCTGAGCTCCAAGCCGTCCAAACGCCCCACCCTGGGCTCCAAGCCGCCCAAACGCCACACCCTGAGCTCCAAGCCATCCAAACGCCCCACCCTGAGCTCCAAATCGTCCAAACGCCCCACCCTGGGCTCCAAGCCGTCCAAACGCCTCACCCTGAGCTCCAAGCCGTCCAAACGCCCCACCCTGAGCTCCAAGCCGTCCAAACGCCCCACTCTGGGCTCCAAGCCGTCCAAACGCCACACCCTGAGCTCCAAGCCGTCCAAACGCCCCACCCTGAGCTCCAAGCCGTCCAAACGCCCCACCCTGGGCTCCAAGCCGCCCAAACGCCACACCCTGAGCTCCAAGCCATCCAAACGCCCCACCCTGAGCTCCAAGCCGTCCAAACGCCCCACCCTGGGCTCCAAGCCGTCCAAACGCCCCACCCTGGGCTCCAAGCCGTCCAAACGCCCCACCCTGGGCTCCAAGCCCTCCAAACGCCCCACCCTGAGCTCCAAGCCGTCCAAACGCCCCACCCTGGGCTCCAAGCCGTCCAAACGCCCCACCCTGGGCTCCAAGCCGTCCAAACGCCCCACCCTGGGCTCCAAGCCGTCCAAACGCCACACCCTGAGCTCCAAGCCGTCCAAATGCCCCACCCTGAGCTCCAAGCCGTCCAAACGCCCCACCCCGTCGCAGTCCTTCGAGTGCTCCTCCACTCAAGTGTCGCCAGTCAGCCACACCTCGTAGTTGCTCGCTTCGCCGCCCGAGGCGCTGGCCGCAGGCACGGCGTAATGGGTTCGCAGCTCGCAGTGGAAGAGGTGGAGGGTGAAAAATTAATTAAACCCAGTCGGCCGTGGCGCTCGAGTTATCTTTCTATTAAAATGTCTGTGCGGGAATTATTCGCGACACGGCCCCTTGTGCCCCGTGTGCAGTGAATTGTTTTGCATGTCAGGGGCCGTGCTTGCCCCTGGGGGGGGGGGGGGGGGGGGGGTTGACTTGGAGCTGGCAGTTGTTTTAATAGCGCCGTATATCAATCACGTCGCAGCTTGCCTGGCCATCAAGGCTGCCGTGGAATGGGGGGGGGGGGGGGGGCGTGAACTCACCTGTCATCGAGCGGTAATCACTCGGCAATCATCGACTTCTAGCGGAGCCAGCCGAGGCTGCACCGGTGCCGGCACATCGGGAGACAAACCTGCAACCACTTTAGGCTAGGGAGATGCGATCGGGTTGCCGGGAAATGCCCGGCTGTCTGTAAATTGTGGAAAAAAGTCGGGGTTGGCGAAACCAACATTCCCATTTCGGTCATCTTGAAATTTCCCGCCACTTGAAATTGACGATTTAAAGCTCATTTTCAAGACTTGAAAAGTGTTTTTCATTCAAAACTCCCCATGAGTGACAGCTAGCAGCAGCCAATTAGCGAGCGCCTCGATCGGTTCTCGGCGTCGCCACGCGAGCGCCACCAGAGCGGCGACACGTGCTAACGACGCCGCGTGCCGAAACAAGCGAGTGTCGCCCCTTTGGGGGGGGGGGGGGGGGGGCACGGCCCCCTGGGGGTGGCGGCGTTCGATCCGTGCGGCTGCATTATGCGGCCCGTCATTCCGGTGGGGGGAGAGGGGGGGGGGCAGTAAAAGCATGTTTACGAGCCCGTCCGCCGCGCGCGCCCCGTTTCATTACCCCCCCCCCCCCCAGCATCCAGCGATCGCTTCGAGTCACCGCCTTGTGGGTCCATGCCGCGATACGGCAGTCGGCGCGTGACGTCACACACGCGCAGATAAGCGAGCAACGCAGCTTCCGCTCGGCGCAGGAGATAACGCGGTCCATGTCGACACATGGCCCGTTGGGGGAACAGTTAAACAATGAGGTGCTCATGTCCTATCTCCCTGCCGTCCCGCACGCGGCGTTAACACCTCGTTACCTGCTCGCTAACGGACTGTTAGCGGCGTTGGCATGGCGACGCGCTGAGTTTTGTCACGTGTCGCGATTGAGGGCGTGGTCCGTGCAACACGTGTCACGCCGTCGTCGGTGCTGCCTCCTGATGGACGAAATGCCTGTGGTTGCTGTCCGTGTTGCAGTCGTGTTAGCCAAAGATTATCACAGCCTGGTGGACTTTGACGTAAAGTATCATTGTCCGTGTGTTGTAAAGTTTGTAAAGAGTAAAATGGTAAATAATTGTAACGACAAATACCTTTTTTAATGACGAAAACTGACAACAGTAATGACAAAAACTTCATAATTTGTTCTATGGTATGGTACTCTATCATATGAGATCCCCAAAAAGTGGCAGACTTAAATTATTATTCTAGTGTAATCTATTGACTGCGCACCCGAGACCGGTAGAGGTGCGGGACCCGACTCTATTCCGCGCGCGGCTGCAGGTCAAGCTGTGAGAGACACAGAGTCGAAGCAGCCGCGTTCGACCCCCCCCCCCCCCCCTTTAACGAGAGCATGTTCGGGTCCCGAGGCGGGGGAGGGGAAGGGGGTGACGTCATCAATCAGCACGCGTCCCGCACAGACGCGTGTCGATGACAGCACCCCCCCCCCCCCCTCCCACCCTTTCAGTGCATCGAGTCCCCCCAGGGATCGAACCCAGGACATGCTTCGCGGTACGGGCCTCCGTGCACAGCACGGGTGTTTGCTAGTCAAGGATTGATGCACGGCACGGGTGTTTGCTAGTCTTGGTTTAATGCCATGCACAGCACGGGTGTATGCTTGTCTTGGTTTGATGCCGTGCACGGCACGGGTGTTTGCTTGTCTTGTATTGATGCCGTGCAGAGCACGGGTGATTGCTAGTCTTGGTTTGATGCATGGCACGGGTGTTTGCTAGTCTTGGTTTGATGCCGTGCACGGCACGGGTGTATGCTAGTCTTGGTTTGATGCACGGCACGGGTGTTTGCTTGTCTTGGTTTGATGCCGTGCACGGCACGGGTGTATGCTAGTCTTGGTTTGATGCACGGCACGGGTGTTTGCTAGACTTGGTTAATTGCCGTGCACGGCGCGGGTGTTTGCTAGTCTTGGTTTGATGCCGTGCACGGCACGGGTGTATGCTAGTCTTGGTTTGATGCACGGCACGGGTGTATGCTTGTCTTGGTTTGATGCCGTGCACGGCACGGGTGTTTGCTTGTCTTGTATTGATGCCGTGCAGAGCACGGGTGATTGCTAGTCTTGGTTTGATGCATGGCACGGGTGTTTGCTAGTCTTGGTTTGATGCCGTGCACGGCACGGGTGTATGCTAGTCTTGGTTTGATGCCGTGCACGGCACGGGTGTTTGCTAGTCTAGGTTTGATGCCGTGCACGGCACGGGTGTTTGCTAGTCTTGGTTTGGTGCCGTGCACTGCACGGGTGTTTGCTAGTCTTGGTTTGATGCACGGCACGGGTGTTTGCTTGTCTTGGTTTGATGCCGTGCACGGCACGGGTGTATGCTAGTCTTGGTTAGATGCCGTGCACGGCACGAGTGTTTGCTAGTCTTGGTTTGATGCACGGCACGGGTGTTTGCTTGTCTTGGTTTGATGCCGTGCACGGCACGGGTGTATGCTAGTCTTGGTTTGATGCACGGCACGGGTGTTTGCTAGACTTGGTTAATTGCCGTGCACGGCGCGGGTGTTTGCTAGTCTTGGTGTGATGCTTTCCTCGGCACGGGTGTTTGCTAGTCTTGGTTTGATGCCGTGCACGGCACGAGTGTTTGCTTGTCTTATATTGATGCCGTGCAGAGCACGGGTGATTGCTAGTCTTGGTTTGATGCATGGCACGGGTGTTTGCTAGTCTTGGTTTGATGCCGTGCACGGCACGGGTGTTTGCTAGTCTAGGTTTGATGCCGTGCACGGCACGGGTGTTTGCTAGTCTTGGTTTGGTGCCGTGCACTGCACGGGTGTTTGCTAGTCTTGGTTTGATGCACGGCACGGGTGTTTGCTTGTCTTGGTTTGATGCCGTGCACGGCACGGGTGAATGCTAGTCTTGGTTTGATGCCGTGCACGGCACGAGTGTTTGCTAGTCTTGGTTTGATGCACGGCACGGGTGTTTGCTTGTCTTGGTTTGATGCCGTGCACGGCACGGGTGTATGCTAGTCTTGGTTTGATGCACGGCACGGGTGTTTGCTAGACTTGGTTAATTGCCGTGCACGGCGCGGGTGTTTGCTAGTCTTGGTGTGATCCCGTGCACAGCACGGGTGTTTGCTAGTCTTGGTTTGATGCCGTGCACGGCACGGGTGTATGCTAGTCTTAATTTGATGCCGTGCAAAGCACGGGTGTTTGCTAGTCTTGGTTTGATGCATGGCACAGGTGTTTGCTAATCTTGGTTTAATGCCGTGCACGGCACGGGTTTTTGCTAGTCTTGGTTTGTTGCCGTGCACGGCACGGGTGTTTGCTTGTCTTGGTTTGATGCCGTGCACGGCACGGGTGTTTGCTAGTCTTGGTTTGATGCACGGCACGGGTGTTTGCTAGTCTTGGTTTGATGCCGTGCACGGCACGGGTGTATGCTAGTCTTAATTTGATGCCGTGCAAAGCACGGGTGTTTGCTAGTCTTGGTTTGATGCACGGCGCGGGTGTTTGCTAGTCTTGGTGTGATGCCGTGCACAGCACGGGTGTTTGCTAGTCTTGGTTTGATGCCGTGCACGGCACGGGTGTATGCTAGTCTTAATTTGATGCCGTGCAAAGCACGGGTGTTTGCTAGTCTTGGTTTGATGCACGGCACGGGTGTTTGCTAATCTTGGTTTAATGCCGTGCACGGCACGGGTTTTTGCTAGTCTTGGTTTGTTGCCGTGCACGGCACGGGTGTTTGCTAGTCTTGGTTTGATGCACGGCACGGGTGTTTGCTAATCTTGGTTTAATGCCGTGCACGGCACGGGTTTTTGCTAGTCTTGGTTTGTTGCCGTGCACGGCACGGGTGTTTGCTAGTCTTGGTTTGATGCAGTGCACGGAACGAATGTTTGCTAGTCTTGGTTTGATGCCCGGCACGGGTGTTTGCTAGTCTAGGTTTGATGCACGGCACGGGTGTTTGCTAGTCTTGGTTTGATGCCGTGCAGAGCACGGGTGTTTGCTAGTCTTGGTTTGATGCCGTGCACGGCACGGGTGTTTGCTAGTCTTGGTTTGATGCCGTGCACGGCACGGGTGTTTGCTAGTCTTGGTTTGTTGCCGTGCACGGCACAGGTGTTTGCTAGTCTAGGTTTGATGCCGTGCACGGCACGTGTGTTTGCTTGTCTTGGTTAGATGCCGTGCACGGCACGGGTGTTTGCTAGTCTTGGTTTGATGCACGGCACGGGTGTTTGCTAGTCTAGGTTTGATGCACTGCACGGGTGTTTGCTAGTCTTGGTTTGTTGCCGTGCACGGCGCGGGTGTTTGCTTGTCTTGGTGTGATGCCGTGCACAGCACGGGTGTTTGCTTATCTTGGTTTGATGCCGTGCACGGCACGGGTGTATGCTAGTCTTGGTTTGATGCCGTGCAAAGCACGGGTGTTTGCTAGTCTTGGTTTGATGAATGGCACAGGTGTTTGCTAATCTTGGTTTAATGCCGTGCACGGCACGGGTGTTTGCTAGTCTTGGTTTGTTGTCGTGCACGGCACGGGTGTTTGCTAGTCTAGGTTTTATGCACGGCACGGGTGTATGCTAGTCTAGGTTTGATGCACGGCACGGGTGTTTGCTAGTCTTGGTTTGATGCCGTGCACGGCACGGGTGTTTGCTAGTCTTGGTTTGGTGCACGGCACGGGTGTTTGCTAGTCTTGGTTAGATGCCGTGCACGGCACGGGTGTTTGCTAGTCTTTTTTGATGCCGTGCACGGCACGGGTGTTTGCTAGTCTTGATTTGATGCCGTGCACGGCACGGGTGTTTGCTAAACTTGGTTTGATGCCGTGCACGGCACGGGTGTTTGCTTGTCTTGGTTTGTTGCCGTGCACGGCACGGGTGTTTGCTTGTCTTGGTTTGATGCCGTGCACGGCACGGGTGTATGCTAGTCTTGGTTTGATGCCGTGCACGGCACGGGTGTTTGCTAATCTTGGTTTAATGCCGTGCACGGCACGGGTGTTTGCTAGTCTTGGTTTGTTGCCGTGCACGGCACAGGTGTTTGCTAGTCTAGGTTTGATGCCGTGCACGGCACGTGTGTTTGCTTGTCTTGGTTAGATGCCGTGCACGGCACGGGTGTTTGCTAGTCTTGGTTTGATGCACGGCACGGGTGTTTGCTAGTCTTGGTTTGATGCACGGCACGGGTGTTTGCTAGTCTTGGTTTGATGCACGGCACGGGTGTTTGCTAGTCTAGGTTTGATGCACTGCACGGGTGTATGCTAGTCTTGGTTTGATGCCGTGCACTGCACGGGTGTTTGCTAGTCTTGGTTTGTTGCCGTGCACGGCGCGGGTGTTTGCTTGTCTTGGTGTGATGCCGTGCACAGCACGGGTGTTTGCTTATCTTGGTTTGATGCCGTGCACGGCACGGGTGTATGCTAGTCTTGGTTTGATGCCGTGCAAAGCACAGGTGTTTGCTAATCTTGGTTTGTTGCCGTGCACGGCACGGGTGTTTGCTTGTCTTGGTTTGATGCCATTCACGGCACGGGTGTTTGCTAATCTTGGTTTAATGCCGTGCACGGCACGGGTGTTTGCTAGTCTTGGTTTGTTGTCGTGCACAGCACGGGTGTTTGCTAGTCTTGGTTTGATGCCCGGCACGGGTGTTTGCTTGTCTAGGTTTGGTGCCCGGCACGGGTGTTTGCTTGTCTAGGTTTGGTGCACGGCACGGGTGTTTGCTAGTCTTGGTTAGATGCCGTGCACGGCACGGGTGTTTGCTAGTCTTTTTTGATGCCGTGCACGGCACGGGTGTTTGCTAGTCTTGATTTGATGCCGTGCACGGCACGGGTGTTTGCTAAACTTGGTTTGATGCCGTGCACGGCACGGGTGTTTGCTAGCCTTGGTTTGATAACGTGCACGGCGCGGGTGTTTGCTTGTCTTGGTGTGATGCCGTGCACAGCACGGGTGTTTGCTTATCTTGGTTTGATGCCGTGCACGGCACGGGTGTATGCTAGTCTTGGTTTGATGCCGTGCAAAGCACGGGTGTTTGCTAGTCTTGGTTTGATGAATGGCACAGGTGTTTGCTAATCTTGGTTTAATGCCGTGCACGGCACGGGTGTTTGCTAGTCTTGGTTTGTTGTCGTGCACGGCACGGGTGTTTGCTAGTCTAGGTTTTATGCACGGCACGGGTGTATGCTAGTCTAGGTTTGATGCACGGCACGGGTGTTTGCTAGTCTTGGTTTGATGCCGTGCACGGCACGGGTGTTTGCTAGTCTTGGTTTGGTGCACGGCACGGGTGTTTGCTAGTCTTGGTTAGATGCCGTGCACGGCACGGGTGTTTGCTAGTCTTTTTTGATGCCGTGCACGGCACGGGTGTTTGCTAGTCTTGATTTGATGCCGTGCACGGCACGGGTGTTTGCTAAACTTGGTTTGATGCCGTGCACGGCACGGGTGTTTGCTTGTCTTGGTTTGTTGCCGTGCACGGCACGGGTGTTTGCTTGTCTTGGTTTGATGCCGTGCACGGCACGGGTGTATGCTAGTCTTGGTTTGATGCCGTGCACGGCACGGGTGTTTGCTAATCTTGGTTTAATGCCGTGCACGGCACGGGTGTTTGCTAGTCTTGGTTTGTTGCCGTGCACGGCACAGGTGTTTGCTAGTCTAGGTTTGATGCCGTGCACGGCACGTGTGTTTGCTTGTCTTGGTTAGATGCCGTGCACGGCACGGGTGTTTGCTAGTCTTGGTTTGATGCACGGCACGGGTGTTTGCTAGTCTTGGTTTGATGCACGGCACGGGTGTTTGCTAGTCTTGGTTTGATGCACGGCACGGGTGTTTGCTAGTCTAGGTTTGATGCACTGCACGGGTGTATGCTAGTCTTGGTTTGATGCCGTGCACTGCACGGGTGTTTGCTAGTCTTGGTTTGTTGCCGTGCACGGCGCGGGTGTTTGCTTGTCTTGGTGTGATGCCGTGCACAGCACGGGTGTTTGCTTATCTTGGTTTGATGCCGTGCACGGCACGGGTGTATGCTAGTCTTGGTTTGATGCCGTGCAAAGCACGGGTGTTTGCTAGTCTTGGTTTGATGAATGGCACAGGTGTTTGCTAATCTTGGTTTGTTGCCGTGCACGGCACGGGTGTTTGCTTGTCTTGGTTTGATGCCATTCACGGCACGGGTGTTTGCTAATCTTGGTTTAATGCCGTGCACGGCACGGGTGTTTGCTAGTCTTGGTTTGTTGTCGTGCACAGCACGGGTGTTTGCTAGTCTTGGTTTGATGCCCGGCACGGGTGTTTGCTTGTCTAGGTTTGGTGCCCGGCACGGGTGTTTGCTTGTCTAGGTTTGGTGCACGGCACGGGTGTTTGCTAGTCTTGGTTAGATGCCGTGCACGGCACGGGTGTTTGCTAGTCTTTTTTGATGCCGTGCACGGCACGGGTGTTTGCTAGTCTTGATTTGATGCCGTGCACGGCACGGGTGTTTGCTAAACTTGGTTTGATGCCGTGCACGGCACGGGTGTTTGCTAGCCTTGGTTTGATGCCGTGCACGGCACGGGTGTTTGCTTGTCTTGGTTTGTTGCCGTGCACGGCACGGGTGTTTGCTTGTCTTGGTTTGATGCCGTGCACGGCACGGGTGTATGCTAGTCTTGGTTTGATGCCGTGCACAGCACGGGTGTTTGCTAGTCTTGGTTTGATGCCGTGCTTGGCACGGGTGTTTGCTAGTCTTGGTTTGTTGCCGTGCACGGCACGGGTGTTTGCTAGTCTTGGTTTGATGCCGTGCACGGCACGGGTGTTTGCTAGTCTTGATTTGATGCCGTGCACGGCACGGGTGTTTGCTAAACTTGGTTTGATGCCGTGCACGGCACGGGTGTTTGCTAGTCTTGGTTTGTTGCCGTGCACGGCACGGGTGTTTGCTAGTCTTGGTTTGATGCCGTGCACGGCACGGGTGTTTGCTAGCCTTGGTTTGATGCCGTGCACGGCACGGGTGTATGCTAGTCTTGGTTTGATGCGCGGCACGAGTGTTTGCTAATCTTGGTTTAATGCCGTGCACTGCACGGGTGTTTGCTAGTCTTGGTTTGATGCCGTGCACGGCACGGGTGTTTGCTAGTCTTGGTTTGGTGCACGGCACGGGTGTTTGCTAGTCTTGGTTTGATGCCGTGCATGGCACGGGTGTTTGCTAGTCTTGGTTAGATGCCGTGCACGGCACGGGTGTTTGCTAGTCTTTTTTGATGCCGTGCACGGCACGGGTGTTTGCTAGTCTTGATTTGATGCCGTGCACGGCACGGGTGTTTGCTAGTCTAGGTTTGATGCCGTGCACGGCACGGGTGTTTGCTTGTCTTGGTTTGATGCCGTGCTTGGCACGGGTGTTTGCTAGTCTTTGTTTGATGCCGTGCACGGCACGGGTGTTTGCTAGCCTTGGTTTGATGCCGTGCACGGCACGGGTGTATGCTAGTCTTGGTTTGATGCGCGGCACGGGTGTTTGCTAATCTTGGTTTAATGCCGTGCACTGCACGGGTGTTTGCTAATCTTGGTTTAATGCCGTTCACTGCACGGGTGTTTGCTAGTCTTGGTTTGATGCCGTTCACAGCACGGGTGTATGCTAGTCTTGGTTTGATGCCGTGCACGGCACGGGTGTTTGCTAGTCTTGGTTTGATGCCGTGCACGGCACGTTTGTTTGCTAGTCTAGGTTTAATGCAGTGCACGGCACGTTTGTTTGCTAGTCTAGGTTTAATGCACGGCACGGTTGTATGCTAGTCTTGGTTTGTTGCCGTGCACGGCACGGGTGTTTGCTAGTCTAGGTTTGTTGCACGGCACGGGTGTTTGCTAGTCTTTGTTTGATGCCGTGAACGGCACGGGTGTGTGCTAGTCTTTGTTTGATGCACGGCATGGGTGTATGCTAGTCTTTTTTTGATGCCGTGCACAGCACTGGTGTTTGCTAGTCTTGGTTTGATGCATGGCACGGGTGTTTGCTAGTCTTGGTTTGATGCCGTGCACAGCACGGGTGTTTGCTAGTCTAGGTTTGATGCACGGCACGGGTGTTTGCTAGTCTTGGTTTGATGCCGTGCACGGCACGGCTGTTTGCTAGTCTTGGTTTGATGCCGTGCACGGCACGGGTGTTTGCTAGTCTTGGTTTGATGCCGTGCACGGCACGGGTGTTTGCTAGTCTAGGTTTGATGCACGGCACGAGTGTTTGCTAGTCTTGGTTTGATGCCGTGCACGGCACGGCTGTTTGCTAGTCTTGGTTTGATGCCGTGCACGGCACGGGTGTTTGCTAGTCTTGGTTTGATGCCGTGCACGGCACGGGTGTTTGCTAGTCTAGGTTTGATGCACGGCACGGGTGTTTGCTAGTCTTGGTTTGATGCCGTGCACGGCACGGCTGTTTGCTAGTCTTGGTTTGATGCCGTGCACGGCACGGGTGTTTGCTAGTCTTGGTTTGATGCCGTGCACGGCACGGGTGTTTGCTAGTCTAGGTTTGATTCACGGCACGGGTTAATGCTAGTCTTGGTTTGATGCACGGCACGGGTGTTTGCTAGTCCTGGTTTGCTGCCGTGCACGGCACGGGTGTTTGCTAGTCTTGGTTTGATGCCGTGCACGGCACGGGTGTTTGCTCGTCTTGGTTTGATGCCGTGCACGGCACGGGTGTTTGCTAGTCTAGGTTTGATTCACGGCACGGGTTAATGCTAGTCTTGGTTTGATGCACGGCACGGGTGTTTGCTAGTCCTGGTTTGCTGCCGTGCATGGCACGGGTGTTTGCTAGTCTTGGTTTGATGCCGTGCACGGCACGGGTGTTTGCTCGTCTTGGTTTGATGCCGTGCACGGCACGGGTGTTTGCTAGTCTTGTTTTGATGTACGGCACGGGAGTTTGCTAGTCTTGGTTTGATGCCGTGCACTGCACGGGTTTTTGCTAGCCTTGGTTTGATAACGTGCACGGCACGGGTGTTTGCTAGTCTTGGTTTGATGCACGGCACGGCACGGGTGTTTGCTAGTCTTGGTTAGATGCCGTGCACGGCACGGGTGTTTGCTAGTCTTGGTTTGATGCCGTGCACGGCACGGGTGTTTGCTAGTTTTGGTTTGATGCCGTGCACAGCACGGGTGTTTGCTTGTCTTGGTTTGATGCACGGCACGGGTGTTTGCTTGTCTTGGTTTCTTGCCGTGCATGGCACGGGTGTTTGCTAGTCTTGGTGTGATGCACGGCACGGGTGTTTGCTAGTCTTGGTTTGATGCCGTGCATAGCACGAGTGTTTGCTAGTCTTGGTTAGATGCCGTGCACGGCACGGGTGTTTGCTAGTCTTGGTTTGATGCCGTGCACGGCACGGGTGTTTGCTAGTTTTGGTTTGATGCCGTGCATGGCACGAGTGTTTGCTAGTCTTGGCTAGATGCCGTGCACGGCACGGGTGTTTGCTAGTCTTGGTTTGATGCCGTGCACGGCACGGGTGTTTGCTAGTCTTGGTTTGATGCCGTGCATGGCACGAGTGTTTGCTAGTCTTGGTTAGATGCCGTGCACGGCACGGGTGTTTGCTAGTCTTGGTTTGATGCCGTGCACGGCACGGGTGTTTGCTAGTTTTGGTTTGATGCCGTGCACAGCACGGGTGTTTGCTCGTCTTGGTTTGATGCACGGCACGGGTGTTTGCTAGTCTTGGTTTGATGCATGGCACGGGTGTTTGCTAGTCTTGGTTTGATGCCGTGCACGGCACGGGTGTTTGCTAGTCTTGGTTTGATGCCGTGCACGGCACGGGTGTTTGTTAGTCTTGGTTTGATGCATGGCACGGCACGGGTGTTTGCTAGTCTTGGTTTGATGCCGTGCACAGCACAGGTGTTTTCTAGTCTTGGTTTGATGCCGTGCACGGCACGGGTGTTTGCTAGTCTTGGTTTGATGCTTTCCTCGGCACGGGTGTTTGCTAGTCTTGGTTTGATGCACGGCACGGCACGGGTGTTTGGTAGTCTTGGTGTGATGCACGGCACGGCACGGGTGTTTGCTAGTCTTGGTATGATGCCGTGCATGGCACGGGTGTTTGCTAGTCTTGGTTTGATGCCGTGCACGGCACGGGTGTTTGCTAGTCTTTGTTTGATGCCGTGCACGGCACGGGTTTTTCCTAGTCTTGGTTTGATGCCGTGCACGGCACGAGTGTTTGCTAGTCTTGGTTTGATGCCGTGCACGGCACGGGTGTTTGCTAGTCTTTGTTTGATGCCGTGCACGGCACGGGTTTTTCCTAGTCTTGGTTTGATGCCGTGCACGGCACGGGTGTTTGCTAGTCTTGGTTTGATGCCGTGCACGGCACGGGTGTTTGCTAGTATTTGTTTGATGCCGTGCACGGCACGGGTGTTTGCTAGTCTTGGTTTGATGTACGGCACGGGAGTTTGCTAGTCTTGGTTTGATGCCGTGCACGGCACGGGTTTTTGCTAGCCTTGGTTTGATAACGTGCACGGCACGGGTGTTTGCTAGTCTTGGTTTGATGCACGGCACGGCACGGGTGTTTGCTAGTCTTGGTTAGATGCCGTGCACGGCACGGGTGTTTGCTAGTCTTGGTTTGATGCCGTGCACGGCACGGGTGTTTGCTAGTTTTGGTTTGATGCCGTGCACAGCACGGGTGTTTGCTAGTCTTGGTTTGATGCACGGCACGGGTGTTTGCTTGTCTTGGTTTGATGCACGGCACGGGTGTTTGCTAGTCTTGGTTTGATGCCGTGCATGGCACGGGTGTTTGCTAGTCTTGGTTTGATGCACGGCACGGGTGTTTGCTTGTCTTGGTTTGATGCACGGCACGGGTGTTTGCTAGTCTTGGTTTGATGCCGTGCATGGCACGAGTGTTTGCTAGTCTTGGTTAGATGCCTTGCACGGCACGGGTGTTTGCTAGTCTTGGTTTGATGCCGTGCACGGCACGGGTGTTTGCTAGTTTTGGTTTGATGCCGTGCACAGCACGGGTGTTTGCTAGTCTTGGTTTGATGCACGGCACGGGTGTTTGCTTGTCTTGGTTTGATGCAGTGCACGGCACGGGTGTTTGCTAGTCTTGGTTTGATGCACGGCACGGGTGTTTGCTAGTCTTGGTTTGATGCCGTGCACAGCACAGGTGTTTTCTAGTCTTGGTTTGATGCCGTGCACGGCACGGGTGTTTGCTAGTCTTGGTTTGATGCTTTCCTCGGCACGGGTGTTTGCTAGTCTTGGTTTGATGCACGGCACGGCACGGGTGTTTGCTAGTCTTGGTTTGATGCCGTGCATGGCACGGGTGTTTGCTAGTCTTGGTGTGATGCCATACACGGCACGGGTGTTTGCTAGTCTTGGTTTGATGCCGTGCATGGCACGAGTGTTTGCTAGTCTTGGTTAGATGCCTTGCACGGCACGGGTGTTTGCTAGTCTTGGTATGATGCCGTGCATGGCACGGGTGTTTGCTAGTCTTGGTTTGATGCCGTGCACGGCACGGGTGTTTGCTAGTCTTTGTTTGATGCCGTGCACGGCACGGGTTTTTCCTAGTCTTGTTTGATGCCGTGCACGGCACGGGTGTTTGCTAGTCTTGGTTTGATGCCGTGCACGGCACGGGTGTTTGCTAGTCTTGGTTTGATGCACGGCACGGGTGTTTGCTAGTCCTGGTTTGCTGCCGTGCACGGCACGGGTGTTTGCTAGTCTTGGTTTGATGCCGTGCACGGCACGGGTGTTTGCTCGTCTTGGTTTGATGCCGTGCACGGCACGGGTGTTTGCTAGTCTTGTTTTGATGTACGGCACGGGAGTTTGCTAGTCTTGGTTTGATGCCGTGCACGGCACGGGTTTTTGCTAGCCTTGGTTTGATAACGTGCACGGCACGGGTGTTTGCTAGTCTTGGTTTGATGCACGGCACGGGTGTTTGCTAGTCTTGGTTAGATGCCGTGCACGGCACGGGTGTTTGCTAGTCTTGGTTTGATGCCGTGCACGGCACGGGTGTTTGCTAGTTTTGGTTTGATGCCGTGCACAGCACGGGTGTTTGCTAGTCTTGGTTTGATGCACGGCACGGGTGTTTGCTTGTCTTGGTTTGATGCACGGCACGGGTGTTTGCTAGTCTTGGTTTGATGCCGTGCATGGCACGGGTGTTTGCTAGTCTTGGTGTGATGCCATACACGGCACGGGTGTTTGCTAGTCTTGGTTTGATGCCGTGCACAGCACGGGTGTTTGCTAGTCTAGGTTTGATGCACGGCACGGGTGTATGCTAGTTTTGGTTTGTTGCCGTGCACGGCACGGGTGTTTGCTAGTCTTGGTTGGATGCCGTGCACGGCACGGGTGTTTGTTAGTCTTGGTTTGTTGCCGTGCACGGCACGGGTGTTTGCTAGTCTAGGTTTGATTCACGGCACGGGTGTTTGCTAGTCTTCGTTTGATGCCGTGCACGGCACGGCTGTTTGCTAGTCTTGGTTTGATGCCGTGCACGGCACGGGTGTATGCTAGTCTTGGTTTGTTGCCGTGCACGGCACGGGTGTTTGCTAGTCTAGGTTTGATTCACGGCACGGGTTAATGCTAGTCTTGGTTTGATGCACGGCACGGGTGTTTGCTAGTCCTGGTTTGCTGCCGTGCACGGCACGGGTGTTTGCTAGTCTTGGTTTGATGCCGTGCACTGCACGGGTGTTTGCTCGTCTTGGTTTGATGCCGTGCACGGCACGGGTGTTTGCTAGTCTAGATTTGATTCACGGCACGGGTTAATGCTAGTCTTGGTTTGATGCACGGCACGGGTGTTTGCTAGTCCTGGTTTGCTGCCGTGCACGGCACGGGTGTTTGCTAGTCTTGGTTTGATGAATGGCACAGGTGTTTGCTAATCTTGGTTTGTTGCCGTGCACGGCACGGGTGTTTGCTTGTCTTGGTTTGATGCCATACACGGCACGGGTGTTTGCTAGTCTTGGTTTGATGCCGTGCACAGCACGGGTGTTTGCTAGTCTTGGTTTGATGCCGTGCACGGCACGGGTGTTTGCTAGTCTTGGTTAGATGCCGTGCATGGCACGGGTGTTTGCTAGTCTTGGTTTGATGCATGGCACGGGTGTTTGCTAGTCTTGGTGTGATGCCGTGCACGGCACGGGTGTTTGCTAGTCTTGGTTTGATGCCGTGCAAAGCACGGGTGTTTGCTAGTCTTGGTTTGATGCCGTGCACGGCACGGGTGTTTGCTAGTCTTGGTGTGATGCACGGCACGGGTGTTTGCTAGTCTTGGTTTGATGCCGTGCACGGCACGGGTGTTTGTTAGTCTTGGTTTGATGCACGGCACGGGTGTTTGCTAGTCTTGGTTTGATGCCGTGCACGGCACGGGTGTTTTCTAGTCTTGGTTTGATGCCGTGCACAGCACAGGTGTTTTCTAGTCTTGGTTTGATGCCGTGCACGGCACGGGTGTTTGCTAGTCTTGGTTTGATGCTTTCCTCGGCACGGGTGTTTGCTAGTCTTGGTTTGATGCACGGCACGGCACGGGTGTTTGCTAGTCTTGGTTTGATGCACGGCACGGCACGGGTGTTTGCTAGTCTTGGTATGATGCCGTGCATGGCACGGGTGTTTGCTAGTCTTGGTTTGATGCACGGCACGGGTGTTTGCTAGTCTTGGTTTGATGCCGTGCACGGCACGGGTGTTTGCTAGTCTTGGTTTGATGCCGTGCACGGCACGGGTGTTTGCTAGTCTTTGTTTGATGCCGTGCACGGCACGGGTTTTTCCTAGTCTTGGTTTGATGCCGTGCACGGCACGGGTGCTTGCTAGTCTTTGTTTGATGCCGTGCACGGCACGGGTGTTTGCTAGTCTAGGTTTGATTCACGGCACGGGTGTATGCTAGTCTTGGTTTGATGTACGGCACGGGAGTTTGCTAGTCTTGGTTTGATGCCGTGCACGGCACGGGTTTTTGCTAGCCTTGGTTTGATAACCTGCACGGCACGGGTGTTTGCTAGTCTTGGTTTGATGCACGGCACGGCACGGGTGTTTGCTAGTCTTGGTTAGATGCCGTGCACGGCACGGGTGTTTGCTAGTCTTTGTTTGATGCCGTGCACGGCACGGGTTTTTCCTAGTCTTGGTTTGATGCCGTGCACGGCACGGGTGTTTGCTAGTCTTGGTTTGATGCCGTGCACGGCACGGGTGTTTGCTAGTTTTGGTTTGATGCCGTGCACAGCACGGGTGATTGCTAGTCTTGGTTTGATGCACGGCACGGGTGTTTGCTAGTCTTGGTTTGATGCCGTGCACGGCACGGGTGTTTGCTAGTCTTTGTTTGATGCCGTGCACGGCACGGGTGTTTGCTAGTCTAGGTTTGATTCACGGCACGGGTGTATGCTAGTCTTGGTTTGATGTACGGCACGGGAGTTTGCTAGTCTTGGTTTGATGCCGTGCACGGCACGGGTTTTTGCTAGCCTTGGTTTGATAACGTGCACGGCACGGGTGTTTGCTAGTCTTGGTTTGATGCACGGCACGGCACGGGTGTTTGCTAGTCTTGGTTAGATGCCGTGCACGGCACGGGTGTTTGCTAGTCTTGGTTTGATGCCGTGCACGGCACGGGTGTTTGCTAGTTTTGGTTTGATGCCGTGCACAGCACGGGTGTTTGCTAGTCTTTGTTTGATGCACGGCACGGGTGTTTGCTTGTCTTGGTTTGATGCACGGCACGGGTGTTTGCTAGTCTTGGTTTGATGCCGTGCATGGCACGGGTGTTTGCTAGTCTTGGTGTGATGCCATACACGGCACGGGTGTTTGCTAGTCTTGGTTTGATGCCGTGCATGGCACGAGTGTTTGCTAGTCTTGGTTAGATGCCGTGCACGGCACGGGTGTTTGCTAGTCTTGGTTTGATGCCGTGCACGGCACGGGTGTTTGCTAGTTTTGGTTTGATGCCGTGCACAGCACGGGTGTTTGCTAGTCTTGGTTTGATGCACGGCACGGGTGTTTGCTTGTCTTGGTTTGATGCCGTGCACGGCACGGGTGTTTGCTAGTCTTGGTTTGATGCCGTGCACGGCACGGGTGTTTGCTCGTCTTGGTTTGATGCCGTGCACGGCACGGGTGTTTGCTAGTCTTGTTTTGATGTACGGCACGGGAGTTTGCTAGTCTTGGTTTGATGCCGTGCACGGCACGGGTGTTTGCTAGTTTTGGTTTGATGCCGTGCACAGCACGGGTGTTTGCTAGTCTTGGTTTGATGCACGGCACGGGTGTTTGCTTGTCTTGGTTTGATGCCGTGCACGGCACGGGTGTTTGCTAGTCTTGGTTTGATGCCGTGCACGGCACGGGTGTTTGCTCGTCTTGGTTTGATGCCGTGCACGGCACGGGTGTTTGCTAGTCTAGGTTTGATTCACGGCACGGGTTAATGCTAGTCTTGGTTTGATGCACGGCACGGGTGTTTGCTAGTCCTGGTTTGCTGCCGTGCACGGCACGGGTGTTTGCTAGTCTTGGTTTGATGCCGTGCACGGCACGGGTGTTTGCTCGTCTTGGTTTGATGCCGTGCACGGCACGGGTGTTTGCTAGTCTTGTTTTGATGTACGGCACGGGAGTTTGCTAGTCTTGGTTTGATGCCGTGCACTGCACGGGTGTTTGCTAGCCGTGGTTTGATGCCGTGCACGGCACGGGTGTTTGCTAGCCTTGGTTTGATGCCGTGCACTGCACGGGTGTTTGCTAATCTTGGTTTAATGCCGTGCACTGCACGGGTGTTTGCTAGTCTAGGTTTGATGCACGGCACGGGTGTTTGCTAGTCTAGGTTTGATGCACGGCACGGGTGTTTGCTAGTCTAGGTTTGATGCACGGCACGGGTGTTTGCTAATCTTGGTTTAATGCCGTGCACGGCACGGGTGTTTGCTAGTCGCTAGCTGTCACAGAATCCTGTTACATGGGAAACCTATGGCAGTGCACACAGCTGATCCAAGCCTT
This sequence comes from Nemoura dubitans, assembly GCA_921293005.1. NCBI lineage: Eukaryota > Metazoa > Arthropoda > Insecta > Plecoptera > Nemouridae > Nemoura > Nemoura dubitans. Next base: position 291,038 of record OV121076.1, read on the forward strand.
GAAATAAGGGGAGCAACGATGAGAATTGTGAAGAAGCGAGTTGGAATATTCCAACTTCTTGCCTCTGTTCTTGTTTCAACCAATCACAGAGCTGTATTTTTGATAAACACGGTGAAACAAACAAATGTTGTTGTCACGCCATGGTTTTGCAGTATTTCTGTCACTGACAGCTGTCAGTGAACATTTTTCACGTTAGCAGCGTTAGTTGCTTACTCTTATTGTTATTTAATTTATTCCTATCTTCTCACTTCATATGTGCACGGACTAGAGATGGGAAGAATAGTCCGAACGGTCCGAAAGTGTGGCCCGACTTTCGGGCCGGACCGGACTGAATTTTTTTTGCAGTTGTCCGGTCTCGGACCGGGCCGGACTCGACCCGGACTTCGGGCCGTCGGACTCTCGGACCGAGTCGGACTGTCGGACCGTGCCGGACTCTCGGACCGTGCCGGACTCTCGGACCGAGTCGGACTCTCGGACCGTGTCGGACTCTCAGACCGATTCGGACTCTCAGGCCTGGTCGGACTTTCGACTTATAGCTTCCTGGTCTAAGACATAGTCATGCCATAGTGCTCCTAGTACCGACGACGTCGCGCCGCTACCCTTTGTCGGTCAGCGCCGACAAAGCTTTGCGACAGTATTGAACGTAGACCTACTATGTATTGAGAGGATTGTTTCCAGTTACTGAATAAGATATTAGAGGCAAATGTAGAACATTTATGATTTAGCACTGGGCACGCTGAAGGGGAACTAAGGGGCGTCGGATCTGAGATGTCGGGCCGGGCCGGGCCGGACATGACTTGTACTTCGGGCCGTCGGACTCTCGGTCCGTGTCGGACTTTCGGACAGTCTCGGACTTTCGGACTGCTTCGGACTTTCGGACAGCTTCGGACAGATGTAACGTTTGGACAAATACTTCGGGCCGGGCCGGCCTGAAAAATGTAAGCCCCGTCGGGCCTCGGACCGGGCCGTACCTACGACCGGTCGGGCCGGTGTCGGGCCGGGCCGGACTGAAAACAAACGAATCCCATCTCTGGCACGGACCTTTAGACAGCGCTGCCTGTGCTTCCTCTAGTTTTACCACCTTGGCCAACTTTGCAACGCGGCCTGCAATGCAATCAAAGTCGCATCTGAGTCCGACCACCAGGGGATTCGGTCCAGCCATCTCGGCACGGCCAGCTTGAGCCTGCTGCGTCTCCAAGCACTAGCCAATCAGCGTCCAGTCCTCATCAGCACCCCGAGAGCGTGCAACAAGTCAGATTGGATCCGTCTCGTTCTCGGCCTCTCAAAGCGTTTCGGGCTCCGACGGGCCCAGCCCTGAGGGCTCCAAAGCGCAGTGTGTATTGCGAATCCGTCTCGTTCTCGGCCTCTCAGAGCGTTTCGGGCTCCGACGGGCCCAGCCCTGAGGGCTCCAAAGCGCAGTGTGTATTGCGAATCCGTCTCGTACTCGGTCTCTCAGAGCGTTTCGGGCTCCGACGGGCCCAGCCCTGAGGGCTCCAAAGCGCAGTGTGTATTGCGAATCCGTCTCGTTCTCGGCCTCTCAGAGCGTTTCGGGCTCCGACGGGCCCAGCCCTGAGGGCTCCAAAGCGCAGTGTGTATTGCGAATCCGTCTCGTTCTCGGCCTCTCAGAGCATTTCGGGCTCCGACGGGCCCAGCCCTGAGGGCTCCAAAGCGCAGTGTGTATTGCGAATCCGTCTCGTTCTCGGTCTCTCAGAGCATTTCGGGCTCCGACGGGCCCAGCCCTGAGGGCTCCAAAGCGCAGTGTGTATTGCGAATCCGTCTCGTTCTCGGCCTCTCAGAGCGTTTCGGGCTCCGACGGGCCCAGCCCTGAGGGCTCCAAAGCGCAGTGTGTATTGCGAATCCGTCTCGTTCTCGGTCTCTCAGAGCATTTCGGGCTCCGACGGGCCCAGCCCTGAGGGCTCCAAAGCGCAGTGTGTATTGCCAATCCGTCTCGTTCTCGGCCTCTCAGAGCGTTTCGGGCTCCGACGGGCCCAGCCCTGAGGGCTCCAAAGCGCAGTGTGTATTGCGAATCCGTCTCGTTCTCGGTCTCTCAGAGCGTTTCGGGCTCCGACGGGCCCAGCCCTGAGGGCTCCAAAGCGCAGTGTGTAGCCAGCTAGTTTTTTTTTACCGAGTTGATGTGGAAACCTCTCAAGAGCTTGCCCTATCCGTTCCCATCGTTACCAGAGAGCTGTGTTGCCGTGCGGTGGCCCTCCTGGCTCCCGTCTTCCTGTTCCCGTCTTGCCGGGGAAAGCAGGGAACGCAATTAGCGGGCAAAGCCCCTCCCGGTGGTACCGCATCCAGCCGCCAGGGGCGCGCGTCTCGCTACGTGTATCCCATTATCGGCGAGGGAGCTTAGGCTAACCCACCGGGCCGTGCGCTGTAAATCAAGGGGGGGGGGGGGGCAGGGGGGCTTTACAAATGCAACAGGCGGCGCCAGTAGCGCGGCGGCGGCGGTGCGGGGAGTTAATGTAATGGAGATGGGATAAAAATATGTTTTTCCCCGCCACCTGTGGCACCCTCTGCTCGGCACGGCGCGGTGGATTCCCGACCGACGTCGGGCCCCACGATCCACTTACCCCCCCCCCCTCCCCACCCCCCCGTACCCACCTTGCGCGCACTGAGGCCGCTATTAATCACCCACCGGAGTTCACTTGTTGTTTTACCCCCAGACACGGGTTCGAATCCTTCCAGTGTCATTGACAACGCCTTGGGTCTTGGTCTAGGTCTAGGTCTTGGTCGTGGTCGTGGTCTTGGTCTTGGTGTTGGTCTAGGTCTGGGTCTAGGCCTTGGTCTTGGTCTAGGCCTTGGTCTTGGTCTAGGTCTAGGTCTTGGTCGTGGTCGTCGTCTTGGTCTAGGTCTAGGTTCAGGTCTTGGTCGTGGTCTTGGTCTAGGCCTTGGTCTAGGCCTTGGTCTTGGTCTAGGTCTTAGTCTAGGTCCAGGCCTTGGTCTAGGTATAAGTCTCGGTCTAGCTAGAACTAGGCATATGACTTGGCGATATTATGAGTTCTTGATTTCGAAGTCGAAGGTTGCCGAGCCCGAAGGGTGCCGAGCCCGAAGACTGCCTAGCCCGAAGACTGCCTAGCCCGAAGACTGCCGAGCCCGAAGACTGCCTAGCCCGAAGACTGCCGAGCCCGAAGACTGCCTAGCCCGAAGGTTGCCGAGCCCGATGGGCCCGTACAGGAGTAGCATGGTACGTTACGGTTATGCGAGCAATTGTGCCGATTTGAAACCCTGGCTGTGTAGGCAACCCATGCCTCCTCTGTGTCTTACGGGTTGCATTCTGTGTTTCGAGTGGCTGCATTTAATTGAAGGCTGATTGAAGGCTAGTAACTTCCTGCTATGCTGCATTTCAAGTTGAGAATGGGTAGCTTACCTGCTTTGCAGAAAGCGTTTAGCATATCTGTCAAATAGTTTGTTATTTTGACCTGAAAATTTGACTAAACGGTTACGTGGTTTTGGCCGATTTTGACAAAGCTTTAACGTTAAAACGGATCTATTGGCTGCAAATAGTAACGTAAGATTTTGAAAAAAATACACGTTTTGTTGTATTTGCGGGATGGGTGATGTCGTTTTTTTTTGGGTTTTTTTCTAAACTTGAACCGGAGGGAATTTTCAGAAAGTGCCTAAAAGTGCTTGCAAAAGTCTGAAGTGCTTAAAAGTGCTTAAAAGTGTGTGAAGTGCTTAAAAGTGTCTGAAGTGCCTAAAAGAATCTGAAGTGCCTAAAAGTGTCTGAAGTGCTTAAAAGTGTGTGAAGTGCCTAAAAGTGTATGAAGTGCCTAAAAGTGTGTGAAGTGTCTAAAAGTGTGTGAAGTGCTTAAAAGTGTGTGAAGTGCCTAAAAGTGTCTGAAGTGCCTAAATGTGTATGAAGTGCTTAATAGTGTGTGAAGTGCCTAAAAGTGTATGAAGTGCCTAAAAGTGTGTGAAGTGCCTAAAAGTGCTTAAAAGTGCTTGAAAGTGTGTAAAGTGCTTGAAAGTGTGTGAAGTGCTTGCTACGACACGTCTTGGTGCTAGTTGAGCGCGGTGCCGAGGGCGCCACCCGTCGCGTTGAGGGGCGCGGTTGCCTAGCGACGCGCGCACCCCGCCGCTGGAGGGGCGGGAGGGAGGGGAGGGAGGGGAGGCTATAAAGCACGCGCGGCCGACGGACTCGGCTCACTCGGCTGCCAGACGCCGCACGGATCGCGTCGGCGCCTCGTCTCGACGCCTTCGTCTCGACGCCTCCCCGAGCTTCACGACGCCTCCATCGCCTCGTCGCCGCGCAGTGAGTACCGCCACACATCTACACTCACCTACACACATCACAGTCCACGACGGAGTCCTAGCAGGGTCCTCGATGGGACGGTGAGGGGAGGGGGGGGGGTGCCCGTCGACGAGAGTGGCGGAGGGTGGCGGATGTCGGACGACGCATCGGTCGATGGACCACGACGGCTGGAAGCTGCGTGGGGAGGGGGGGGAGGGGGGGGGGGGTTGAGATCAATACGCGGCGCGGAGCGGACGTCGCACACAGAGTCGAAGGGGCCGTGACGGGCTGGGCCCTCGCTCGCTGCCTCCTGGAGGGAGCACATTGCGTCTCAGTGGCATCTCAGTTTGCATCTCAGTGGCCGGGGATGGGATTCGTTGCACCATTCGTTGGCTCAACGCGGGGACACTAGGCTCTAGACACTGCCTTCTCTAGCCCGCTCACTGCATGCTTGACACACACCACGACTTGCATGCGATACAGAGACCCTGCCTTCTCAACCCAGCACGACCCAGCACACGACAATCTGCAGACACAGCTTCCTCGATCACAGTCTTACAGCATCCAGCACAGCGCCACTCGGGTCCAGCCAAAGCACTGCACACAGATCCACAGCATCCCGGGTCGCCCCTTAGCCGGCACGGCCCTCTGATCCCATCCCATCCCATCCCACGGCCACCTCGTGTCCCTCGTGCACCCAGCCTCCAGGCACACGGCACACAGATCGCACGCACAGTCTCCGCCTTCTGGAGCAGCCTGCATCTCTGCGAGCCACGGCCTGCTGTGTCGGCCTGTGCTGCCCTGGCTGGCTTGGCTGCCCTGGCTGCCTTGGCTGGCTTGGCTGGCTCAGCCACTGGCATTGGAACTTGGGGCAGACGACCTCTGCTCTGATGTCACTTCGGGACGTCTTAGGTGTAGTTAGGGGTTTCTTTTTTCTCAGGGCAAGGGATTTTGCATAACACACATTTACTACACAGGCAGTCTTTATCGCATGGCGCAACGGCTACGTGGGAAATATCGGGTGCCGGCATCCCTTGATTGTATTCTCATCTACTTGGCTTGTAGGCGAGGGGAATGCCAAGGCGTGGGAGAGAGAACTGTGTATCGATGATGGGCAGAGCGAGTGAAACAGATGTAATAACAGTAGTGCTGGCATCCCTTGATTGTATTCTCATCTACTTGGCTTGTAGGCGAGGGGAATGCCAAGTGGTGGGAGAGAGAACTGTGTATCGATGATGGGCAGAGCGAGTGAAACAGATGTAATAACAGTAGTGCCGGCATCCCTTGATTGTATTCTCATCTACTTGGCTTGTAGGCGAGGGGAATGCCAAGTGGTGGGAGAGAGAACTGTGTTATAGTGATGATGGGCAGAGCGAGTGAAACAGATGTAATAACAGCAGTGCCGGCATCCCTTGATTGTATTCTCATCTACTTGGCTTGTAGGCGAGGGGAATGCCAAGGCGTGGGAGAGAGAACTGTGTAGCGATGATGGGCAGAGCGAGTGAAACAGATGTAATAACAGTAGTGCCGACATCCCTTGATTGTATTCTCATCTACTTGTCTTGTAGGCGAGGGGAATGCCAAGTGGTGGGAGAGAGAACTGTGTATCGATGATGGGCAGAGCGAGTGAAACAGATGTAATAACAGTAGTGCCGACATCCCTTGATTGTATTCTCATCTACTTGGCTTGTAGGCGAGGGGAATGCCAAGTGGTGGGAGAGAGAACTGTGTATCGATGATGGGCAGAGCGAGTGAAACAGATGTAATAACAGTGGTGCCGGCATCCCTTGATTCTATTCTCATCTACTTGGCTTGTAGGCGAGGGGAATGCCAAGTGGTGGGAGAGAGAACTGTGTATCGATGATGGGCAGAGCGAGTGAAACAGATGTAATAACAGTAGTGCCGGCATCCCTTGATTGTATTCTCATCTACTTGGCTTGTAGGCGAGGGGAATGCCAAGTCGTGGGAGAGAGAACTGTGTAGCGATGATGGGCAGAGCGAGTGAAACAGATGTAATAACAGCAGTGCCGGCATCCCTTGATTGTATTCTCATCTACTTGGCTTGTAGGCGAGGGGAATGCCAAGTGGTGGGAGAGAGAACTGTGTAGCGATGATGGGCAGAGCGAGTGAAACAGATGTAATAACAGCAGTGCCGGCATCCCTTGATTGTATTCTCATCTACTTGGCTTGTAGGCGAGGGGAATGCCAAGTCGTGGGAGAGAGAACTGTGTAGCGATGATGGGCAGAGCGAGTGAAACAGATGTAATAACAGCAGTGCCGGCATCCCTTGATTGTATTCTCATCTACTTGGCTTGTAGGCGAGGGGAATGCCAAGTGGTGGGAGAGAGAACTGTGTAGCGATGATGGGCAGAGCGAGTGAAACAGATGTAATATCAGTAGTGCCGGCATCAGATTGGGTGTAATTAAAACTTAAGCAAGCAATTTTAAGTTGGTGCAATAGAACACTAAATCTCACTTAAAATCACCACGAAAATTTGAATAAAATGGGATCGCTGTGACCTATGGATCTAAGATTTTGATGCGTGATAAATAAAAATTTGGTCAGCATGTGTTCCAAATGTGGCAAATATGTTATGTTAGGAACTCTGCCATAATATTGACTTTTTAAGATTACCAAAATGACAGAAATTTCGTAAAAATCGGTTTCTGAAAGACCTTCTCTGCCGATAATTTTGAAAAAAATATCAGATCTAAATAAATACATTTCTAGGGTGTCCTGCAAATTCCATCAAAATCGGTGCGACCGTTTGGTCGGTAGCGAGCGAACAAAAGCAGGTAGAAATCCTTTTCCGACAATCTTCAGCACAACCTAGCGGCATGGAGTGCAAACAAATAACCACCCTGCCATCTGTATCCCAAAAGACTGCGAGCTATCAAGGTGGCTGGGTCACAACTTTTTCAAAAACTTACATGTGAAGTCAACCACGCAAGAACAGTGACAAATTCATGTTAAAATCGTTAGAAGCACAAATCGTTATTGACAACGAAATCGCTTAGGTATAATGTGGTAAACATCGTGTTCTATCAACTGCATCACGTGCAACGAGCATTACAATAATTATTTCTGTAAATCTGTAAAATTCTTTGCCGGTGACAGATTTACCTCTTTCATGCGACGACGCGTTATGGTTGGTTCAAGCTAACGGTGATTGCGTTTAAATGTTTCGACTCCACGCCGCTAGGGGCGCTCTGACGATTGTCGCCGAGATTTGGGGAGAGAGTCCCAAATGGTCGTGGTCCCTGTACTTTCCAAAGTGAACCACCTACACAGTACAACAGTACAGTACGCAAAGAGGCCAACGCTTCCACATAATATGCAACTGGTAGTCCTCGCTCGCTCCCGCCACCGCCACATGGGTTGCTCTCCAGGCGACACCAGCTCCCAAGATCGTTACCCCCGTTGCTGACGTCACGAGTGGGACGCACACGGGCCGCGCTGACTGGCCGAGGGCAGCGCGGCCCCGCTCGCGTTTGCCGATACCGTATTGGCCGGACAGTGTTGCCGTGTCGTGCGGTGGACACTGGCCGAGGAGGTGGCAACCGCGCGCTCTGGAATCTACTGTCAAATCGCCATCATAATATCACAATGCTGGTGGCGGGGTACGAACCACCTAAACTCCATTTCACGTTGAGAAGCAGAGTGGATTTGCATCTTCCTCGAGGACCCACTTGTGCTAGACACGAGCCAAGAGTTTCAAAACTGCCCACAGAGCCTTTTGTCCGACTCAAGACATGGCTTGTGAGTGTTGAAACTCTAGGCTCGTGTCTATCAGCAGTGGGTCCTCGAGGAAGATGCAAATCCACTCTCCTTCTCAACGTGAAATGTAGTTAAGATGCGTTAAGGTAAAATATGCAAGTCTGAAGATAACAGTCCAGCTTCGGGTGTCGAATACCAAGCCATGTCTCACCTGGGGCTAAGATCTAGACCCCGAGGTCTGATCTAGCCCCGGGCTTGTTGACAAAAGTCTGCCACAAAATTATGAAATCAAGCCTCGTGACTTTGACCACTTTGGTCAAGAGTAACGCCCTCGTGTCGCCAAACACAGCTTCGGGCTGGACGTGCCAGATCGCCCCCCCCCCCCCCCCCCCCCCCGCTGGGTAATGACACGGAGGCGGCTTGGTCGAGTATAGATTTCCTCTGCGCTAACTTCGCCAAATAGGGGGTGAGGGGGGAGGGGGTCGCCTCCCTTCGAGGAGGGCGTTCAGCCGCAATGGGTGTTTCACTTGCGTGGCAATTGCCCGAGCCAGCACCAAGCTGGGATTCATTACACGTTATTACATTTTATTTTATATTATGTATCTATCCTATGCATAATATGTATTTTTATATTTTTTATATATTTTTTTAAAATAATAAAAACGAATTGCTTTGCTTGGTGCTCTTGGCACTTGGCACTTGGCACTCGGCACTTGGCACAGGGTGTGAGTTGTGACAGTCGAGTGGTGGACACGGCCACGTCGATGAACGCCTAGGGCGTGGTCCAGGTGCCGTGCCGACCACGTGCTACCCCCCCCCCCCCCCACCCCCCCCCCCCTCGCCCTGCACCGGTATTGACGGATGGGTGTGTCGCTCGCCGAACAGCTGTGTCCGGCCATGGGGAGGCGTTTCACAGGATTAGTGTAGGGAGGCGTTTCACAGGATAAGTGTGGGAAGGCGTTTCACAGGATTGGTGTGGGGAGGCGTTTCACAGGATTGGTGTAGGGAGGCGTTTCACAGGATTGGTGTAGGGAGGCGTTTCACAGGATTTGTGTAGGGAGGCGTTTCACAGGATTGGTGTAGGGAGGCGTTTCACAGGATTAGTGTGGGGAGGCGTTTCACAGGATTAGTGTAGGGAGGCGTTTCACAGGATTAGTGTAGGGAGGCGTTTAACAGGATTGGTGCAAGGAGGCGTTTCACAGGATTGGTGCAAGGAGGCGTTTCACAGGATTGGTGCAAGGAGGCGTTTCACAGGCTTGATGCAGAAAGGGAGGTGTTTCACAAGCTTGGTGCAGGGAGGGGAGGTGTTTGCCAGACTTGGTGGACTGAGTTGACCACTGCAGATTCTGCTGTCCTGGCCTTGACGATTGACAGGTGCTCGCGACGACGACGTTGTCGACGGACACGTCCTGCGAGGCGGACACTAATGGCTTCCAGCAACTCGCGATCCAACGCCTCGAAAATATAGCAACACTCCTTCGATTACTCGTTCGATTACTCGTTCGATGACTCGTTCGATTACTCGTTCGATTACTCGTTCGATTACTCGTTCGATGACTCGTTCGATGACTCGTTCGATGACTCGTTCGATTACTCGTTCGATTACTCGTCTATTCAACTTTTACATTTCAAATATTATATGAGCGTAGCGAGGGAAGCGCGCCCTTTAACATGACTTCAGTCACTTTGTCAAATTCCAACGGAAAACGCGTTCGCCACGGCCTGGCCAATCACAGCCTTGCAAAGCGTGGCCTGGCCAATCACAGCCTTGCAAAGCGTGGCCTGGCCAATCACAGCCTTGCAAAGCGTGGCCTGGCCAATCACAGCCTTGCAAAGCGTGGCCTGGCCAATCACAGCCTTGCAAAGCGTGCCCTGGCCAATCACAGTCTTGCAAAGCGTGGCCTGACCAATCACAGCCTTGCAAAGCGTGGCCTGGCCAATCACAGCCTTGCAAAGCGTGGCCTAGCCAATCACAGCCTTCAAAGCGTGGCCTGACCAATCACAGCCTTGCAAAGCGTGGCCTGACCAATCACAGCCTTGCAAAGCGTGGCCTGGCCAATCACAGCCTTGCAAAGCGTGGCCTGACCAATCACAGCCTTGCAAAGCGTGGCCTGGCCAATCACAGCCTTGCAAAGCGTGGCCTAGCCAATCACAGCCTTGCAAAGCGTGGTCTGACCAATCACAGCCTTGCAAAGCGTGGCCTGACCAATCACAGCCTTGCAAAGCGTGGCCTGGCCAATCACAGCCTTGCAAAGCCTCGCATACAACACCGACCCAACGCGACGTGACGTCACAGTCAGCGTCCACGGCCTGCTGGATGCCACCACGTGATCCAAGGGGAGAGGGGGGGGGGGGAATTAACACACAATCACTCCTCGCATCCTGTCTGGCCGTTGGCATGGCAACGAGTCCACAGGGTCAGCTCCAGGTCCTCCACTCTAGGTCTGGGGCTAGGGCTAGGGCTAGGGCTAGGGCGAGGGCTTGGGCTAGGGCTAGTGCTAGGGCTTGGGCGAGGGCTAGGGCGAGGGCTAGGGCTAGGGCTAGGGCTAGGGCTAGGACTTGGGGAAGGGCTAGGGCTAGGGCTAGGGCTAGGGCTAGGGCTAGGACTTGGGGAAGGGCTAGGGCTAGGGCTAGGGCTAGGGCTAGGGCTAGGGCTAGGACTTGGGCAAGGGCTAGGGCAAGGGCTAGGGCGAGGACTTGGGCAAGGGCTAGGGCCAAACGAACCCTTCGCGTTTGAATCGCACGGTTCGCCGAAGGTTTCGCCTCGCGTGTTTTCCGCTGACTGCGTAACCCGGGGCAACCAGACTCGCCGAGTGCCACGCGCTGATAAGACTCTAACGGGCCGTTAAGATGGAGGCGGCGGGTGTGTTAACGGGGCCGTGTGCGTGCATAGTAATGAGCTGGTATGGCTGAGACCGAGAGCCGGCATCACGGCCACGTGGTTCGCGTTCGAGGCTTGGGGATGGGACAATGCCGAGCGAGCACAGCGGGCTCCGAGGGGCCGTGAAAGGTTAACGGCTGTCGGGGCACAAAAGACCCCCCCCCCCCCGTCCCCAAACCCTCGGTCCTGAGTGAAAGGCGGCTGAACTTTAGGGGTACACTCTCAGCCCGACCAACACGGGAGTCATGACACACACTACACTAGAATTAATTCGAGTTTGCCACTTTTTGGGGATGTCATCATAGAGTACCATACCATAGAATCATATGATTAGGTTTTTGTCACTACCATTAAAAAATGTAATTCTCGTTGCTATTATATTTACCATTTTACCCTGTACAAATGTAAGAGAGTCAAATGATACTTAACTTCGAAGTCCACCAGGCCGTGGTAATCTTAGGCTAACACGACTGTATGCATGGTCTCTAAACTCCATTTCACGTTGAGAAGCAGAATGGATTTGCATCTTCCTCGAGGACCCACTGCTGCTAGACACGAGCTAAGAGTTTCAAAACTGCCCACAGAGCCTTTTGTCCGACTCAAGACATGGCTTGTGAGTGTTGAAACTCTTGGCTCGTGTCTAGCAGCAGTGGGTCCTCGAGGAAGATGCGAATCCACTCTGCTTCTCGACGTGCAATGGAGTTTAGAGCGATGCCTGCACGGGGACCAATGGCTTGCAGCGACTGAGGACGTGGTCCTTGGGGGCAAAACACACGACTTGTGCGCGGCTACTTTGTCCTGACTTAGTGACTTGAGTGACTTGAGTGACTTGAGTGACTTGAGTGACTTGAGTGACTTGAGGGACTTGAGTGACTTGAGTGACTTTAGTGACTTGAGTGACTTGAGTGACTTGAGTGACTTGAGTGACTTGAGTGACTTGAGTGACTTGAGTGACTTGAGTGACTTGAGTGACTTGAGTGACTTGAGTGACTTGAGTGACTTGGCTTGCGGCAGGGAAGTTCGAATCGAACCTCGTCGACTCGGGCGCTATGCAAGTTCCACGTGGAGTGTCCCTAAAAGGGGCGGGAGAGGGGGGTGGGGGGTGGAGGGGGCGCCCTTTCGCAGGCAGCTTTCGGGGGGCCGTGACCTGGTTGCTGGAGGAGCGGCTTGGTTTCCAAGTGTCGCTTGTTATCAGTGCGGTTATCAGCCGCCAGTCTGCTTATCGGCTCGCCGTGTCCGGCTTCCTGGGCTGCCTCAGTGCCTCAGTGCCTCAGTGCCTCAGTGCCTCAGTGCCTCAGTGCCTCAGTGCCTCAGTGCCTCACTCAGTGCCTCAGTGCCTCAGTGCCTCAGGGCCTCAGTGCCTCAGTGCCTCAGTGCCTCAGTGCCTCAGTGTCTCACTCAGTGCCTCAGTGCCTCAGTGCCTCACTCAGTGCCTCAGTGCCTCAGTGCCTCACTCAGTGCCTCACTCAGTGCCTCACTCAGTGCCTCAGTGCCTCAGTGCCTCAGTGCCTCAGTGCCTCAGTGCCTCAGTGCCTCACTCAGTGCCTCAGTGCCTCAGTGCCTCACTCAGTGCCTCAGTGCCTCAGTGCCTCACTCAGTGCCTCAGTGCCTCAGTGCCTCAGTGCCTCACTCAGTGCCTCAGTGCCTCAGTGCCTCAGTGCCTCACTCAGTGCCTCAGTGCCTCAGTGCCTCAGTGCCTCAGTGCCTCAGTGCCTCACTCAGTGCCTCACTCAGTGCCTCACTCAGTGCCTCAGTGCCTCACTCAGTGCCTCACTCAGTGCCTCAGGGCCTCACTCAGTTCCTCACTCAGTTCCTCACTCAGTGCCTCACTCAGTGCCTCACTCAGTGCCTCACTCAGTGCCTCACTCAGTGCCTCGGTGCCTCAGTCCCTCACTCAGTGCCTCAGTGCCTCCCTCAGTGCCTCGGTGCCTCAGTGCCTCAGTCCCTCACTCAGTGCCTCACTCGGTGCCTCACTCAGTGCCTCAGTGCCTCACTCAGTGCCTCAGTGCCTCAGTCCCTCACTCAGTGCCTCACTCAGTGCCTCAGTGCCTCAGTGCCTCACTTAGTGCGACGGGGAGTTAGGAAGTCTAGGGGGCCGTGGTCTGGACGGCTCGGCGCGCGTTTATAACACTCACTCACTCACTCACTCACTCACTCAGTCACTCTCACTCTCAGTCAGTATCATTCAGTCAGTATCCGAGCGGCCGTGGTCAGGAGAGGCTGTGTCGCAGGGCTCGGCCCAGTCGGGCCGGCAACCCTAGTCCCTAGTCCCTAGTCCCTACCCGCGGCAAGTCGCTACTCGCCAGTGCTCGGGCTACGAAACCTGTGGACTACGAAACCAGTGGACTACGAAACCAGTAGGCTACGAGACCAGTGGACTACGAAACCAGTCGGCTACGAAACCAGTGGACTACGAAACCAGTAGGCTACGAGACCAGTGGACTACGAAACCAGTCGGCTACGAAACCAGTGGACTACGAAACCAGTAGGCTACGAGACCAGTGGACTACGAAACCAGTCGGCTACGAAACCAGTGGACTACGAAACCAGTAGGCTACGAGACCAGTGGACTACGAAACCAGTCGGCTACGAAACCAGTGGACTACGAAACCAGTAGGCTACGAGACCAGTCGACTACGAAACCAGTGGGCTACGAGACCAGTGGTCTACGAAACCAGTCGGCTACGAAACCAGTCGGCTACGAAACCAGTGGGCTACGAGACCAGTCGACTACGAAACCAGTGGGCTACGAAACCAGTGGGCTACGAAACCAGTGGACTACGAAACCAGTGGGCTACGAGACCAGTAGGCTACGAGACCAGTGGACTACGAAACCAGTCGGCTACGAAACCAGTGGACTACGAAACCAGTAGGCTACGAGACCAGTGGACTACGAAACCAGTCGGCTACGAAACCAGTGGACTACGAAACCAGTAGGCTACGAGACCAGTGGACTACGAAACCAGTCGGCTACGAAACCAGTGGACTACGAAACCAGTAGGCTACGAGACCAGTGGACTACGAAACCAGTCGGCTACGAAACCAGTCGGCTACGAAACCAGTCGGCTACGAGACCAGTCGACTACGAAACCAGTCGGCTACGAAACCAGTCGGCTACGAAACCAGTCGGCTACGAAACCAGTGGACTACGAAACCAGTAGGCTACGAGACCAGTCGACTACGAAACCAGTGGGCTACGAGACCAGTGGTCTACGAAACCAGTCGGCTACGAAACCAGTCGGCTACGAAACCAGTGGGCTACGAGACCAGTCGACTACGAAACCAGTGGGCTACGAAACCAGTGGGCTACGAAACCAGTGGACTACGAAACCAGTGGGCTACGAGACCAGTGGTCTACGAAACCAGTCGGCTACGAAACCAGTCGGCTACGAAACCAGTGGGCTACGAGACCAGTCGACTACGAAACCAGTGGGCTACGAGACCAGTCGACTACGAAACCAGTGGGCTACGAGACCAGTCGACTACGAGACCAGTCGACTACGAAACCAGTCGGGACCAGTGAGACTTTAGCAAGCGTTCGAAGCCCGGCGTTGAAATGGTTGTGTTTGCCCGTGCTTGTTCGTTCAAGAAGGCTGTGGCCGTGTGCTGGATGGAAGCCCTCGCCGATAGTGTGTGTGTTCCAGGAAGCAGTGCTTGAGTGTGTGACGTCATCTACTAGTGCTCGCTGCCACGGTGAGTACCGATTTCTGGCGCTGTCCACAAGGCGCTGTGTGACGTCATCTACTAGTGCTCGCTGCCACGGTGAGTACCGATTTCTGGCGCTGTCCACAAGGCGCTGTGTGACGTCATCTGCTAGTGCTCGCTGCCACGGTGAGTACCGATTTCTGGCGCTGTCCACAAGGCGCTGTGTGACGTCATCTGCTAGTGCTCGCTGCCACGGTGAGTACCGATTTCTGGCGCTGTCCACAAGGCGCTGTGTGACGTCATCTACTAGTGCTCGCTGCCACGGTGAGTACCGATTTCTGGCGCTGTCCACAAGGCGCTGTGTGACGTCATCTGCTAGTGCTCGCTGCCACGGTGAGTACCGATTTCTGGCGCTGTCCACAAGGCGCTGTGTGACGTCATCTGCTAGTGCTCGCTGCCACGGTGAGTACCGATTTCTGGCGCTGTCCACAAGGCGCTGTGTGACGTCATCTACTAGTGCTCGCTGCCACGGTGAGTACCGATTTCTGGCGCTGTCCACAAGGCGCTGTGTGACGTCATCTGCTAGTGCTCGCTGCCACGGTGAGTACCGATTTCTGGCGCTGTCCACAAGGCGCTGTGTGACGTCATCTACTAGTGCTCGCTGCCACGGTGAGTACCGATTTCTGGCGCTGTCCACAAGGCGCTGTGTGACGTCATCTGCTAGTGCTCGCTGCCACGGTGAGTACCGATTTCTGGCGCTGTCCACAAGGCGCTGTGTGACGTCATCTACTAGTGCTCGCTGCCACGGTGAGTACCGATTTCTGGCGCTGTCCACAAGGCGCTGTGTGACGTCATCTGCTAGTGCTCGCTGCCACGGTGAGTACCGATTTCTGGCGCTGTCCACAAGGCGCTGTGTGACGTCATCTGCTAGTGCTCGCTGCCACGGTGAGTACCGATTTCTGGCGCTGTCCACAAGGCGCTGTGTGACGTCATCTACTAGTGCTCGCTGCCACGGTGAGTACCGATTTCTGGCGCTGTCCACAAGGCGCTGTGTGACGTCATCTACTAGTGCTCGCTGCCACGGTGAGTACCGATTTCTGGCGCTGTCCACAAGGCGCTGTGTGACGTCATCTGCTAGTGCTCGCTGCCACGGTGAGTACCGATTTCTGGCGCTGTCCACAAGGCGCTGTGTGACGTCATCTGCTAGTGCTCGCTGCCACGGTGAGTACCGATTTCTGGCGCTGTCCACAAGGCGCTGTGTGACGTCATCTGCACTGATGGTCGGCAGAGCCACTCGGATGATTCCCAATGTGTCGCTATGCGTTGCTATAAAACAGGGCTGCTCCAGGTCTTGTCTTTTCCAGGGCTAGCCGTGGGGTTATTGCTGGGCTGTCCCAGGGCAATCCAGGACCAGACTTGTCCCAGAGATCGAGTGGCGCACCCATGTGAATCGAACCACTGATAGTGCAATCACAGACTGTCATTCGGTCACAGTACAGCCCTGGTTGCCAGCCTTCTGTTACCAATGTATTGGCCGTGTGAGCCAATAGGAAGACGGCTCCGGGTCGAAGGCAGTGCGACAATGAGCTCAAAAGGGTCCTACCTATGTTTGTGTGCACGACAAGCCGCCTCCTCGTCTGCTGAACGGCTTCCTGCATTACAAAGGACTGCGGCTACCTACCAACACCGATGTCGTCTTTAAAATATCTAGCACCTTTGCACTAGCGTCCAGCCCGCAGCGTCCGGGGTCCGGTCACCCATCCGCCGGCTGACCCGGTCCCAATGCTGCTTAACCTGGGCGCGAGCTCAGAGCAATTCTGGCCTGAGCCGTGCGGTGATCTCGCATCTGAATATCGAACGCTACATTAAGGAGCCTGTGCCTTTGTATTGTATTGTATGTTCTTTATTGTTTTGGGCATCCAATTAACGCTGTTACAATGTCTTTGTTTTAATTTCTTACAGTGGTTAATAGTAATTTATTATTATGATAATAAGTACACAGTATTCGTAATAGATATTTGGCGGTTGGCACGCGAATCGGTGTGCAGTGTTGACCAACTACGCCGAGGCCGTGTGGTCTGTGACGGTCGGTTGTCGTGACAACCGCTGGCCGTTCGATGGGCGGGACGTGGGACACTGGCACACGCCACTCGGCGGCGTCAGGCCAGAGGGCAAACGAAGCGGATACGCACTACGCACTACGCACTGCGCACTACGCACTGCGGCCAGCGCGCATTTGCACTAAGACTTGCTGGCTCGAGTCAGGGGTCAATTTGCTCGCGCCTCACGCCGAGTCGAGTCGAGCCGAGTCTAGCCGAGTCGAGTCGAGCCGAGCCGAGTCAAGCCGAGCCGAACCGAGCCGAGCCGAGCCGGGCCGAGTCGAGCCGAGTCGAACCGAGTGCATTATTAAAGTGGGTCGCATCGTCGGCATGACAACAGTGGGGGGGGGGGGGGGGAGTCAATCAGTCTGCCAGGACAAGAGAGCTTGTGCTAGGAGTGGACAAGGACAGGAGAGCTTGTGCTAGGAGTGGACAAGGACAGGAGAGCTTGTGCTAGGAGTGGACAAGGACAGGAGAGCTTGTGCTAGGAGTGGACAAGGACAGGAGAGCTTGTGCTAGGAGTGGACAAGGACAGGAGAGCTTGTGCTAGGAGTGGACAAGGACAGGAGAGCTTGTGCTAGGAGTGGACAAGGACAGGAGAGCTTGTGCTAGGAGTGGACAAGGACAGGAGAGCTTGTGCTAGGAGTGGACAAGGACAGGAGAGCTTGTGCTAGGAGGGCTAGGAGCGACCCAGGCGAACGTTCGGTATTTGAGGACCTAAACACGATTCCCACGATACGCCTTTTGATCAAGGACAATCGTGATTCTGTGTAGCTTCGTCGAGTTCAGACGATGAAATGCAAGGTTTCCTGTGCTTCCTTTAGCAATTGGATTGAAACCCCATTGTTTCAAATCAGGGTTTTAACTGAGAAGACTTGCGCGTAAGCCCCGTTTTTATGGGAGCACTTTTTAAGAAAAGTCTGCCACAAAAGTTTTAAGCTCTCAAAATAACACGGCTCTAATGATTAATGTTGTATTGGCAAATTATACAGTGCACCACTATTTTATTTTACACTTTTGCATTATTTATTATAATGCACACAAGATTATGATCTAATACACCAATAAAACATGAAATCAAGCCGTGATATTTCGACGGCAAAAAAATGCGGGGGCAGAATTTAGTCAAAAAGCTACAGCTGCTGCATGATGTAAATTCCCGGGGCTTGAAACGACCCCGACGTTCCTGGCTGGCTGACCAATTGTACCGATCCTCCTCTAGTTTCCTGTCGTCACTTCGCGTCCTTTCGTCCAGGAAGGCGAAGACGATGGTGATGGCGATGGTGTACCAACACGAGTACGCCTGTGAGTACCCCATGGGCTTAAAACTTATTTAAGATTGAATATCATCTTGCAGCCCCGCTTGATTTCTCAATCGTTCAAATCTTACCTGTTTACTGATCCGCTGCGTCTAGGTGTCTATTATCGCATGCATTATGAAGTTATTGAAGAAATTTAATCAAAACGCGTACCTACCTACATGAAACTGAAACGCCGGCCGAAGCCCCGATCCCGAGGCACATAGGGCCGGCCGGCTGCAAAATGTCACAGCCTCAGTCGTTCAGTCAGTCGGCCACGGTATCATCATCACTCGTCTCGTGGGGTCCCTCGGTCTGACGATCTGGCAACGTCGCTATCGAGTCGTCCCTCGGTCGACGATGGGACGGGGGCAAGATGCGACACATCTGGCGCGTACAGTCCCCTCGGTTACCATGGATACCCCTCCCCCCTGCCCGCCCCTGCCCTGTCCTGGCGCGGCGGTCGGCGCAAAGTGGGGAGCAGCAAGTGGTTGTCGGGTTAAGCAGCACTGCGCCGAGTCGACGGGTGGATGGGTGACCGCCATGCACGTGGCCAGCTCTCAGAGCGAGAGAGGTTGGAGGGATTGGAGTTAAGCAACACTGCGCCGAGTTGGCTGGTGGATGGGTGACCGCCATGCACGTGGCCAGCTCTCAGAGCGAGAGAGGTTGGAGGTATTGGAGTTAAGCAACACTGCGCCGAGTCGGCCGGTTGATGGGTGACCGCCATGCACGTGGCCAGCTCTCAGAGGGAGAGAAGTTGGAGGGACTGGAGTTAAGCAACACTGCGCCGAGTCGGCCGGTGGATGGGTGACCGCCATGCACGTGGCCAGCTTTCAGAGGGAGAGAGGTTGGAGGTATTGGAGTTAAGCAACACTGCGCCGAGTCGGCCGGTGGATGGGTGACCGCCATGCACGTGGCCAGCTTTCAGAGGGAGAGAAGTTGGAGGGATTTGAGCTATATTATGTCCGTTGTGTCTGTTTGTTTGCCCGAAGCTATTTGTAATTTGTAATGCACGGCCTCCTTGGTCGCGGAGGGAAGTGGCGACCCTCGGCCTTCTGGTTCCGTCACCGCTTCCGCCCTTTGTTTCAGTCGCGCCGTGCGTCCACCTCGACGACCCCGTCGCGATGACGTCATCACGGCGTCGTGATCATGAGCAGGAGATACGACTCCTTGTCATTCTCGGGCCCAGTGGTTGCTATGATACCTACTGGACGGAGAACTGATAAGGGCTTGTGTCTCCCTAACACGAGTTAAGCAACACTGCGCCGAGTCGGCCGGTGGATGGGTGGCCGAAGTTAAGCAACACCGCGTCGAGTCGGCCGTTGGATGGGTGACCCAGGTTGAGCAACACTGCGTCGAGTCGGCCGGTGGATGGGTGACCCAAGTTAAGAAACACTACGCCGAGTCGGCCGGTGGATGGGTGACCGAAGTTGAGCAACACTGCGCCGAGTCGGCCGGTGGATGGGTGACCGAAGTTAAGAAACACTGCGCCGAGTCGGCCGTTGGATGGGTGACCCAGGTTAAGCAACACTGCGTCGAGTCGGCCGGTGGATGGGTGACCGAAGTTAAGAAACACTGCGCCGAGTCGGCCGGTGGATGGGTGACCCAAGGGACGTAGACGACACTGAGTGGCACTTGTTTTCGCTGCCTTTTCTCGATTTCAAGGCATCAAAACTCGTTCCCAGTTTCCCTCTAATTTCCCTCCCAGTTTCCCAGCGCAATCACTTGTTTGTTCCCACAAGCACCCCACAGAAAGCGCTGCTCGCGACGCCCCCGGCCGTCTCGATGCAAACCCGTCCTCGGTCTGTGTCTGTCACTGCGACTCTCCTTTGTCTCCCGAGTCCCGACAATGATAATAGAGGGTGCGCCTTGCGCTGAGCTGGATTAGGCGGAAAACAAATGAGTAGCGCTCGGATTGTTCAAATATAAGAACGCGAAGTCTGCGATTTCATTCGCAGCTTAGTTTCTGCGTGGAGCGAGCGAGCGATAGACATAGAGAGAGAGAGACAGAGCGAGTAGCGAGTGATAATGAAAGCCGGGCGGGGGCCACCCACCCACGGCCCTGTGGGTGCTTACAAGTGGCATGAGTGGTCGATGTCGGCACTTGTTTCGCTTGTTCCGTTGTTACAGCGCTCGGTCCGACTCCAATCTGCCGTGGCGATCGTCGCGCGACTCGTCGTGGCCGTGTCGCGTGATAAGGGGCCGTGATATCGAGCAGTAGCCGCTCACCGGAACGGGAACCAGCGGGGGGGCCGTGTTGGCCTGCTCAGCGATTCGCTCTCTGGGGCCGTGTCTGTCTGTCATGCGAATTGCGGATGTTACGAGTCTGTCTTATCAATAAAACTATGTGCTAGTCGCTCAGTTTTCACCGCCTGGTGGATGCGATGTGATATTGTGATGTCGTTATTGCAGCCGTGATGGGCTGTGTGTGTGTTCAGATCGTTACAAGGCCCTATCCTGTCCATTCGTTTCCTGTGTCAAGAGACCGTTAGACCAACAGAGATAAGACCAATGCTCGACGCTTAGCGTTTTCGATGCCAGCCGCACAAGTTGTACTTAGAACCCAAGCGTCGTACGAGATAAGATCGCTCACATTGATTGACGCTATTGATTTTGTGTTTTCAAATCCCGAGACTAGTTAAGGTTCTTGGTTTCGCTGCTAGATGGCAGCAGCAGGTACTCGCTAGAAGGTAAGGTTTCTCGACGCGCTGACAGATGGCGCGCAAGTCGCCACACCGCCAGTCGAAAACTGTCATGGCGTCCATCTGGCGATGAGTCTCATGGGTTTTCGTGCGTTCCCTTTGTCGCTGCGCTCGCCGAGACGTTGAGTGACGCTGTGCGTGTGCGTCGGTCGAAGCGTGACGTTTGGCGTCGCGTGTGGCGCGGGACATGCGTGCTCGGCGTGCGGCCGTCGTGCGGGGGCCGTGAGCCGACCGATCGTCGCTTGTCCGCCCGTCCTGACAGGGGTCCTTGAAT
Organism: Nemoura dubitans; assembly: GCA_921293005.1. Classification (NCBI taxonomy): domain Eukaryota; kingdom Metazoa; phylum Arthropoda; class Insecta; order Plecoptera; family Nemouridae; genus Nemoura; species Nemoura dubitans. Next base: position 311,889 of record OV121076.1, read on the forward strand.
GTGCCGTGACTGTTCGTTCAGACGCTCTCTCTTTTCCGGGCGAGCTCGTGTCGGCGATGACTGGACGCTAGGCGAATCTGAGTCGGGTGAGTGCTGGTCTGGATGGGTACGAACCTCCCCCCCCCGCTTTGCCTCGGTGCTTTTGTGTCGGAACGATTCCTCCTCGGTCCGGCTATCGTCGATATCCGATCCCGACACCTTCGTCTGTCGTTGTCTAACGATTCCCGATTCTCAAGTTGTCGACGATCTCTTGGTTTCTCGTGGTTCACTTGCTGTGTGCCTTTGACGGTACGATCGGCTTGTCGCAGTGTTTGTCCCTGCAATTTGGGTTTCGGGGCCTGCAGTTTGTTTTGAGGTCGCGGTTATGCTGTGTTTGTCCTGCTGGATTCTCAACGTGTCTGTTTTGTTTCTCACTCGCGGCTGGGATTGGGCTGCGTCGTGAAAGGCGTGCATTGATTCGCTGAGTTCTCGCAGACACGTTTTCGCGTTGTGCTTATCGTTTCGGGGTTACGTTTTGGCGACAGTTGTGGCGAGGTAGACTCAGACGCTGAACACTTTGCAGGAGAAATCGGATTTGCTGTGTTGTCACTAGATCATTGCATCAATCACGCGTGTGTTTATTGCATCTAACTGTCATGTTGGAGATAGAGGTTACCACCGGTTTGTTGTCGGGGTTAGGCAGGTACCTACTTTCTCTTTTACGCCTCTTTTGGCACAGAGAACTAGAGAAAATGTAGCATCAAAGTATTACAACGAGCAGAATTGTGCCAGATAACGAAAGAGACTGCAACGAACAGCGTTTCGCGTTGGGAACCCGCTCGGGAAACGCGCTGCTCAACAGGTAGGTGGGCCACCTGCTGAGAATCGGCGGAAATCGCAAAGCAGACGTGGCAAGGCGGAGGAAACGGAGTTGCGTTGCTGTGCGGTAACACTTGTTGCACCTGCACTTGTCGTCGTGTGGTGACACCTGCAGGTTACCAGGGCTACTTTTGGGGTTACCTACCTGTTTGATGTCTTGTCTTGTGCTAGGCTAGTGTCTGCTCGTGGCTGGTGTTGAGAACTTGTGCCTGGAATGCAACTGACAGGACAGACCGCATGTGCTTGCCATTAAAAGTCGAAATACAAACGAAAGGCAACCTCGAAAATGGGTTTCTTCGGAGGCAACGGCCGTATTCCACCGGGATTGCAACCTGTCGATCCACGGCCCTCTAGATGGTTTCGTTCCATTGGTGGTGATAGTAAATGTGCGGTAAGAAGGCCTTGGATCAGCAGGTTGCAACCCTGGTGGAATAAGCCTTTACAACAAGAAGTTATTACAAAGTAATGTATTCAAAATAAAAAGTGAATAATTAGGTACATTTGTATGAAGAAATCATTGTTTTGTGGTAGTCTTTTAAGTGTTTTGTGGCAGTAGGTGCTGACCCAGTGCCATGGGACATGATTCTAGTTTCCTATCCAAGACCCGGTTTTCAGTGGCACGTTAAATAGCTAACGGTCTGTTACCTGGTTATTTGCTTGGCAACGCCCAATCAGAGCCTGTTATTTTCTTTCCAGCAGGCCGTTCTCGGTACCTTCATAAGACACTGGAAACCTGGTACCAAGTAGCTACTTAGTACTTAGTCACCAAGTACCTACTTAGTAAAGGTCTTCCCACAATTGAAACAAGCACATGCACAGCGTCAAGAAAGTTAAATCATAGGGAAACACATGTCACTGCACACTACAGACACAACCCATACTCAGTCACATTAAGTCAAAACACAGGCGCACAAGGAGGTTCGATTATTCCATCTCCATTTGCACTGTGCTTGTGTCGGACCAATCACAGAGCTTTTTTTACCATCTCCGGTTGTAACTCTCTACAGAAATTGCGAAAATCGATTGAAAGTGGCTGCAAATTTGGTTCTCATGGCTTTATGAAAAGTGAGATTAGCCCGGGACGTCATTCTTTCAGCTATTTGATGACGTATAGTTGGTTAAATTTGCCCAAACACAGCTGGCGAGGGTGATTTTGCCGTTCTTGAATTCGGTGAATAATATTTCTTATTGAAAACTTACTGTTTACGCTCTAGACTCCCCCCGACTATTCACAATGCACTTTTAATTATTTTTTGGAAAAGATTTCACGCATATTTTATCAAACTATGTTCATCTTTAGCAATATTTTACGCATTAGATCAAAGTTTGACATCTCCTCTTGACAGGTACCTACACCAATTGTTTCTGTATCGCCCCAGGAGGCTGTGTATAGTTTTGCAAATGATCTTACGCACAGTGTTTTACTTTTTGGTGCTTTCTGAGCTTGTGTCTGTGTTTGTGCATGTGGTTGTGCTTGTGTCAATTGGGGGTAGACCTTTAGTCACCGGGCACCAATTGTACAAGAAGTGAAACCCAAGACATGGCTTCAGTTGGGGGTGGACTGGGGGGAGGAGGGGGGGGGGGTCGCCTGCCCACTCGGATATTATAAAAGGGGGGCCAACCAAAAGGCACCGAGGTAGGTTGTCGTTTGAAAGAATAATCAAATATGAAGACACGAGATTGTGAATTAATTGCGAATGGTTGTGAATGAATGAATGATAGATATGAATTTTTTGTCAAATTGGTCAGTACGTCTGTAATCTGAACTTGTATCTCTACCCAGATTAAGATTTTAGGTGCTTGGGACAACCTGGGAGATTTGATCAAATAATTTAGTTTGAAATTTGTATTGTCAAAAGAAATTGTTTGTTTGGTGATTCTGTCAGTGAGCCTGAGCCTTTATGTCGAATGTTGTGTTGCCAATAACTATGATAATTGCAGGCGAGTATCAGAATTACAGAAACCGGGCTGTAAGGTCTGGGCAAGGGTTGTATTCTTAGGTCTTGGGTGGGTAGCATTGCTCCGGGAATTGATTTTCATCGCTTCTAAGTCACATAGCACAAATCACGGTAATGAGCATAGGACTGGAAATAACCAAAACTGTTTCCAATGCCACTTTGTAATTATTGGGTAGTCGTGCACATTTTGACTAACATTTCTAGATACCTTTGTTTGAAATATAAAGCTTTTTTGAATATTCACACTGCCCCCTTGATTAATTTTCAAACATTAAACTTCAAGTGAGCTGTGTGACTATTCATAAAAGCTCCGTATTTGAAATAAAAGAATCTAGAATTTAGAATTTAGAATCGAGAACCCACCGTCAACGCCAGATTTTACTCAAAATATCCCGAAAATGAATCGATTCACGCTCTGAAAAATATCGATATTATCGAATCGATTTTCTTCTCCGAAAGAATCGGGATCGAAAGAATCGCCTTATGGAGAATCGAATCGAATCGAATCGAATCGAATCGAATCGAATCGAATCGAATCGGAAGATCGATTCCGACAAGCCACTCTAACCGACGCCAACTCTGTAACTCTGTACGCCTGTGTAACTCTGTAACTCTGTACGCCTGTGTAACTCTGTAACTCTGTACGCCTGTGTAACTCTGTAACTCTGTACGCCTGTGTAACTCTGTAACTCTGTACGCCTGTGTAACTCTGTAACTCTGTACGCCTGTGTAACTCTGTAACTCTGTACGTCTGTGTAACTCTGTAACTCTGTACGCCTGTGTAACTCTGTAACTCTGTACGCCTGTGTAACTCTGTAACTCTGTACGTCTGTGTAACTCTGTAACTCTGTACGCCTGTGTAACTCTGTAACTCTGTACGCCTGTGTAGCTCTGTAACTCTGTACGCCTGTGTAACTCTGTAACTCTGTACGCCTGTGTAACTCTGTAACTCTGTACGCCTGTGTAACTCTGTAACTCTGTACGCCTGTGTAACTCTGTAACTCTGTACGCCTGTGTAACTCTGTACGCCTGTGTAACTCTGTAACTCTGTACGCCTGTGTAACTCTGTAACTCTGTACGCCTGTGTAACTCTGTAACTCTGTACGCCTGTGTAACTCTGTACGCCTGTGTAACTCTGTAACTCTGTACGCCTGTGTAACTCTGTAACTCTGTACGCCTGTGTAACTCTGTAACTCTGTACGCCTGTGTAACTCTGTAACTCTGTACGCCTGTGTAACTCTGTAACTCTGTACGCCTGTGTAACTCTGTAACTCTGTACGTCTGTGTAACTCTGTAACTCTGTACGCCTGTGTAACTCTGTAACTCTGTACGCCTGTGTAACTCTGTAACTCTGTACGCCTGTGTAACTCTGTAACTCTGTACGCCTGTGTAACTCTGTAACTCTGTACGCCTGTGTAACTCTGTAACACTGTACGCCTGTGTAACTCTGTACGTCTGTGTAACTTTGTAACTCTGTACGCCTGTGTAACTCTGTAACTCTGTACGCCTGTGTAACTCTGTAACTCTGTACGCCTGTGTAACTCTGTAACTCTGTACGCCTGTGTAACTCTGTAACTCTGTACGCCTGTGTAACTCTGTAACTCTGTACGCCTGTGTAACTCTGTAACTCTGTACGCCTGTGTAACTCTGTAACTCTGTACGCCTGTGTAACTCTGTAACTCTGTACGCCTGTGTAACTCTGTAACTCTGTACGCCTGTGTAACTCTGTAACTCTGTACGCCTGTGTAACTCTGTAACTCTGTACGCCTGTGTAACTCTGTAACTCTGTACGCCTTTGTACCTCTGTAACACTGTACGCCTGTGTAGCTCTGTAACTCTGTACGCCTGTGTACCTCTGTAACACTGTACGCCTGTGTAGCTCTGTAACTGTACGCCTGTGTAGCTCTGTAACTCTGTACGCCTGTGTAACTCTGTACGCCTGTGTAGCTCTGTAACTCTGTACGCCTGTGTAGATCTGTAACTCTGTACGCCTGTGTAGCTCTGTAACTCTGTACGCCTGTGTAACTCTGTAACTCTGTACGCCTGTGTAACTCTGTACGCTCTGTGTAACTCTGTGTAACTCTGTGTCGGCAGGCCGATGGACCGAGCCCACTTGATCCCGTACACGGTGCGACCGGCCCCCCACCCCACCCCCTCCCCTCTCGCGCCCCATCGCGCCCTCGGAGGGGAGGGGGGGGAGGGGCGTCGCACTCGCTGCGTGCTGATTGGCTCGCTGCTCTGCTGCCTGCTGCTGGTGGCCTACGTGCCGGCCACGTACCGCTCGGCCCGGGACTTCACCGCGGCCCGGCCTGCGGGTGAGTTACACCGCGTTCACTCTATACACGAGTTGATCGTGATCAAGTCCTCAACGCGATCAAAGATGGCGTTGATTGGGTTTCAAGAGTCAGTTGGTGTTCACACACTTGTTTCCTTACTTGATCGTGATCAAGTCATTCGGGCAAGTTCGGAATATGCTCGGGATACGAACACAGCCGGAAATCGCGACGAATCTAACCTCACTTTATCGCCGAGCTCGTAGCGCACGGAACACGCTCCCAGGTTAATGTTGCAACGTTTCCGGTGGCGGATTTTGAAATAATCACGAACTCTTCCGAGCGTTCACGACGATTCCCGAATGATTTCATCACGATCAAATAGATAACTGAGTTGTGGAAACCCAATCAACGCCATCTTTGACGGCGTAGAGAGTTGATCTCGATCAAGTCTGTTGTGTGAACGAGGTGTTATCGGCAGCACCTTTCAAATCACACCCTCTAATGTATTATGTCCACAATAGTGTTATGTTATTCCATCATATCGAATTAGTTTTCTGTGTCTCTGACGTCTTCTATAATAGCAAACTTTGTACAGTATAATGTGACTTGGTTTTGTTCCTGGAATAAAACACATATTATTATTATTATTATTATTATCCCCTGGCTCGTTAAGTGGCCGGTCCAGTTCGCCCGAAAGTGGCTTTCAGACCATTTTCCCCCACCGTTTGAGGGTCACATCTACGAAGTTACGAAGTTAAGTCAATATTTCAATAGGTTGCAAACAAAAGATGTGAAATTGGGTAAACATGGCCCTTTTTACGAAAATTTCCCCCCGGGTACGCTAGAACCACTCCGAAACTATTCATTTTTGACCTTTAGAGCCATGTACACGAAAGTGCAATAGAGAATTCGAAAAAGTACCTCGTAGTCCCGGGATTACTAGCAGTATCGCCTGGCTAATTATGCCACCACAGCACCAAGCAGTAACCCCGACCTAGCGCGGCCACTCGTAGTCCCGGGATTACTAGCAATCTACCCTGGCTAATTAACACCACCGTAGCACCAAGCAGTAACCCCGACCTAGCGCGGCCACTCGTAGTCCCGGGATTACTAGCAATCTACCCTGGCTAATTAACACCACCGTAGCACCAAGCAGTAACCCCGACCTAGCGCGGCCACTTGTAGTCCCGGGATTACTAGCAATCTACCCTGGCTCATTAACACCACCGTAGCACCAAGCAGTAACCCCGACCTAGCGCGGCCACTCGTAGTCCCGGGATTCCTAGCAATCTACCCTGGCTAATTAACACCACCGTAGCACCAAGCAGTAACCCCGACCTAGCGCGGCCACTCGTAGTCCCGGGATTCCTAGCAATCTACCCTGGCTCATTAACACCACCGTAGCACCAAGCAGTAACCCCGACCTAGCGCGGCCACTCGTAGTCCCGGGATTACTAGCAATCTACCCTGGCTAATTAACACCACCGTAGCACCAAGCAGTAACCCCGACCTAGCGCGGCCACTCGTAGTCCCGGGATTACTAGCAATCTACCCTGGCTAATTAACACCACCGTAGCACCAAGCAGTAACCCCGACCTAGCGCGGCCACTCGTAGTCCCGGGATTACTAGCAATCTACCCTGGCTAATTAACACCACCGTAGCACCAAGCAGTAACCCCGACCTAGAGCGGCCACTCGTAGTCCCGGGGGCCAATTCACGTACATCTCACTGTACCCCCTGAGTCCGGGTATAACTTCACACCATCAAAGCATCAAAAACCATTTAGAAAAGCACACCGTTATGTTGATGTCCCCCAAATTGGTTGAAAGATTACTTAAAACTTATGTAATGAGTTGACATCAGAAGATAATTTACATAAAACTGGCAGAAGAAAATATAAACACTGCCACAGTGATACCTGCCTCAGGGTGGGTACAGGGAGGCCTAGGAATTGGACGAGTTTTATTTTAACTGCCAAATTTGAATTATTTGACACATCTTCATCATTGTTTTTGCTTGGTTTTATGCACTATTTCATGTATCTGTTTGCGTGCAAGCAGCAAGTTTCCCTTGAAACCATTTTGAGTTATTTCCATTACACTGAAACCTTGCACAAATCGCTAAACCTCGCTAGTCCAGCCTTGAGGCAGAATAACATGTGTCTAAAGAAGGCTTAGGACGTTGTACTTGGACACAGGGGGTACAGGAAAATGTACGTGAATTGGCCCCCTGTGTTACTGTATTTGTGTTTATTATCGTCCATGGTTGACCAATACATTAGCATGTAGAGAGTCACACAGTCCATGCCTTAAAACATTGATGCCCAGTTGCACGAACGTCCTAATCGGAGCTTACCTCCTTGATCGTTGGTCATCATCTGGTATCCAGCGTTTTACCATTACACTGAAACCTTGCACAAATCGCTAAACCTCGCTAGCACAGCCTTGTGGCAGAATAGCATGTGTCTAAAGAAGGCTTAGGACGCTATACCCGCTCCCATGGCCCCACCAAATGGCCCGTGGTAGTTGCGGCCAATCGGGCCTTGTGATTGGCCCGCGGCAGCCGAGTGGGGCCTTGTGATTGGCCCGCGGCAGCCGAGTGGGGCCTTGTGATTGGCCCGTGACCTCGCCCACCTGTCGCAGGCTCGGTGGCGGGCTGGCCGCGCGAAGCCCCGCGCGACCTGCGTTTGTACGTGCGGCCGTTGAACGCGACGGCTCTGCGCTGGCCGTCGCTGGCGTGCTCGACGCCGACTCAGCTGCTGGTGGTGGTTTGCTCGGCGCCCGGCAACGGGGAGCAGCGGCAGGCGATCCGCGACACGTGGGCCTCGGCGGACAATCTGCGCGGACTCGGCGTGCGCGTGCTGTTCCTGCTCGGCGAGACCGACAACGCCACCACGCAGGTACCTACGTCACGTTGTTCGCGGTTAGGTGCGGCGGCTACTTGCGGAGATGTGCGACAGGTTTTTTTTTTTTTATGTTTTTTTTTTTGTGGAAAATATTGCAAAGTCCCAAGTTCGCACGCACGTGCGGTCGCAAGATTGGAATCAGCGTACGGCGAGAAAGGTCTACTTGTGGCCGGGAATTTTTTGCGACCTGAATTAGTCACTGGCTGAGAAATCAATTTCTGAAAACTCGGGACTCATTTTGCGTGGACTGTTGTTTCAATTTTGCTGGGCGAGACCGACAATGCCAACACTCGGGTACTCTACGTTATTGGCGGTTATGTTTGGCAGCTACTTGCGGAGCTGTGCGACAAGTTTATTTTTATTAACGTTTTTTTTGTGGAAAATATTACGAAATCCTCGTTGCCCATGCACGTGCAGTCGCTAGATTGAAATCAGCGTACGGCGGGATTTTTCCCTTCTGCGTAAATAAGGTCTTCTTATCGTCAGGAAGTTTTTGTGATCTGAATTGATTGCTGGCTGAGAAATCAATTTCTGGTAACTCGGGATCATTGATTTGGTATTTTAGTTTTGCTGGGCGAGAGTGACAATGCTACCACGCAGGTACGCCACGTTATTGGCGGTTATGTTCAGCTGTGCGACTTGCGGAGATGTGCGACAAGTTTATTTATTTTTTTTACGATTTTGTTGGTTTTTTTTGGAAAATATTACAAAATCCTCGTTGCCCATGCACGTACGGTCGCAAGATTGAAATGAGCGTACGGCGGGATTTTTCCCTTCTGCGGAATAAAGGTCTTCTTATCGTCAGGAAGTTTATGTGACCTGAATTAGTCACTGGCTGAGAAATCAATTTCTGGTAACTCGGAATCATTTTGCGTGGACTGGTATTTTAATTCAACTGTCAGCTGGGTAAAAAGGCCACACTTTGATTGTAAGTTTTGGTCGTGCAGCGCCTGAAGCGTTAGTTTGTATGTTTGATTGAATTATAATTAATGTATTAATATTATATAATGTATGATTAGTTTGTTTGAATGAATGATGGCAGACATGTTTTAGTGTCTCGTTCAGAAGCAACTGGTGTTCGGGAAGCCAGTGACTCTTTTATTTAGCATCCAAATCCCAGTTTGATATTGTGTTTTGCTAAACTAGTGCTTAAGTGTAGTAAACATGAGTCTGAAAAATGTAATAGTTACTTCCTTTACCCGTTATTGAACCATCAGGTCTGAACAAGCAATTCTCCTTAAAAACACGATGATTTGACATTTCCACAACCTCCACTGGCAAGAACTGCATATTTTCACGGTTTCATAGGGTCACTAAAAATGCCTTGATTGGCTCCACTAAATGCTTTGAACCAACATTTTGTTTGGAAATGAACACAAGGTTTTGTGTTGGGAGCAGAAACGCACAAATAAACACAACTCTTCTTCTGGCAAAACGCAGGATTCATGTCAAGTTACCCTTTGGAGGCCACACATTTAGTTTTAATGGCCGGGTGCAAAAAGGCTGAGGTCCATCCCAGAGTAAAACCATATGAATATTCCCACTTACCTGCTACTTATGTTACCAAGCCAAATGACAGAATGGACACGGATTTCACCTGCAATCGTCTGATCAAATACCGTGATGTAGGTGTAAGCCTCGCTTGTAATACGGGAAACTCCCACCAAAATAGCATGGGCTGGATTGGCGTCACTATCTAGGAATGAACTCTTGGCTCAAATTGAAAAACGGCCATTTGGTGACTGTCAAAACAGATTGCTTCATACAGTGATGTATTGAAATAGAAATTCATTTATTAACGTATATCTGGTAAAAAAAATTACTCTTTCACCATATGTATGTTAAATTTAAGTAATAATACAGGGAATTACAGGGTTTTCTGTTCACTTTAAAACGAATTTTTTGTTAGTTTAACTGCATTTATTTAATACCAAGAATTTTACATCATTTTTTTATCAATTAAAGTCTATGCTGTTTCGATGGTTTCGGCAAGAGATCATCCGGTAAAGGTCCTCCTGAAATCGACCACGTACGGTGTACCTATTCATTTAATTAAATGTAATCTATGCAACTGCCAGGTATCGGAGACATCATACATTCGGAAACGAAAGCATAACAAGAACCTAACAACAACACTCTTTTGCAGTGCAATCTTCAAGAGCAGAAACATTTTCAGCTGTCAGTCTGTCAGTCAGTGTCAGCACGTAAACCTTGCTGGAATTTTGTTGAAATTATACTCACCTAGATGATATAATATTATGTTAAATTATAGTCCTCTCGTCTTATTCTTGACTCTACAGCTAAATAATTCCGAAAAGATCTGTCATGAAAGTGATCAGTGCATATTCGGGATGATATTATTTTGTGAAGGAGCCATGCAGTTTGCAAACTTCGTCCAGATTTTCGTCCCTGATGCAGTCAACCACTTTTGACACCTATGCACAAAAAAGCAAACTTAATTTCTTTAGCATACTCGTCCGCTTGTACTTGAACAGTGAGTAGTATTTTCCACGAGTTACAACTCATCGTTTAAAAGCACCAAAACATGTTGCATAATCGTAAACGCTAAGTACGGTGTGTCTTACAATTCGGTTTCTTTTTGGAAATGGGATCATGGATTGCGCATTCTTCTGTGTGCTAGAGTTAGTGCACCCACATACTGAACAAATAATTTGTACAACGGAAATTATGGACTCGCAAAGCTGCATGACACCTAGCATCTTTGCTGACACCTAGCATCTTTCAATTCAATTAAATTCAATTCGTTTTATTGTCCATTATCAATAGGTGCATGATTTGGAGACAGGTAGAAATATCTAAGATTAGTTAATAGCTATGTAAGTTAGTGTTAGTAAGTAAAAGTTTAAGTTTTTAACAACTATGAATAAAACAGAGAGTAAACTCTGAGGTGGGACCAGCTTAGACACCAGCTGACACCACATGTCAAATGTGACAGACGAGCATTGCGTTCATTCCTGTCTGCTGGGTTTGCCACAAGCGCTCTGTCGATGGGTTGTCATGGGACTTTCCCGTATTTTAAGCTACGCTTATATATTATATATTACAGTGTGTTACGGTATTTGGTTTGATAGTCAAGGAATAATCATCACTGCACAGTCTTACAACTGGGAGTTTTCACGTATTTTTGCACTGCCTGTTTGACTTTTTTTCCTGGGCCCGGATTCACTTTAGGATTCCTCCGGAGTTTTGACAGAACCCCCAAAAGTTTACCCCGTTTCGTATTCACAAAGCGGGATTCTGTCTTTTTTGAGAGAGTAATTATCCATTGAAAACAAGTGATACTGAGCAGGGGTTTTGTCAATCTCCTAAAATCTGGAACTCACCTTGTACTTTTATCACTATTTTTTCAAACGTTTTCTTGCAAACATACAGCAGCATTTTATACCAAGAGAAAACTTTGTGTTGGCTGATTATGTAAGCACTGGCATTTTAATTTGAAAGTGGAAGCTAAAATTTGGCAATTTAGGTTAGGTCAAATTTAGGCAATATTGAATTCCAAGAAAACTGACAGCTGAGTTGTCAAGTTCTGTCTTTTTATTTCAAAATGAGTTCCAAAATTGATGAACTCTGTTTGGTCAATTTAAATTTACCTCCCCTCCAATTACCTCTTTTGAAATCTCCTTTTGAGAATATGGATAATTGGGGGAATATTTTGGGTGGTTTTGCAGGGAGAATAAAATCTCCTTTTTGCCAAAACCTCAATTTCAAAATCCCTCCATTGTGAATCTGGGCTGTCTTACCATTTTGTCTGAACCATTTTGACATCTTGTTCTAGATACTTTTATATTAAAAATAGAGCTTTTTCAAATATTCTCACTGCCTTCTTTATATAGTTTTGCATGTTGATGTTGTTAAGATGGCTGTGCAAACGTTTGAAAAAGCTCCGATTTTTCTCAAAAAGAATCTAGATTGATACAAAATGGTTTGGGACTTCTCTGAAAGCTTCCAGTCAAGTTTTGGGAAGAATCACAGTAGCGTTTGGTTGGTGTGAGTGTGAACACAGCAGACGAGCTTGTTTTGAATAAAGCACAGGTAGGTTACCTACTTGCTTAGCAATGCCAATGTGCAATCCATGAATCTGGCAAAGACCAAACTGACAATTGAGGAGCTTAGATGCAAAGTGCAACTTGTCCATAAAAACCAAACCGAGATAATGACCAAAATTTGAAAACTTAAACCCTGCACAAGATACAAGTATCCATTTTCAACCAGCCGTCATATTATAGAGCGACATGTTATGTTTTGAACCCGGAGGAAATTCCTACGTAAAGAATTCCATATGCTCACGGTGCTGCTACCTGGAACTCAATTTCTGTAATTTTGGACGAGTTGCATTTTGCATCTATGCTCCTCAATTGTGGAAAAACCTTTTTCAAACTGTTATTTGAATGACAGCCGATTTTCTTTGTTTTCCAATCCCAGTTTGAATAGTTATTTGCTCAAAACTAGTGCTGAAGTAAGGACATACTAGACATAAGTACATAAGGATTTTAATTTACCTAACTGACAAACTCCAAGCTGGCTGATCAGGCGAAGTGGCCCCCTGGAGTGGAATTTTGTAATGGCCAACTTAAATGTCTCATTCTTTTAGCACCACTATGACCATAACAGCGAATGTTAGGGGTGCACTTGCAAGGCTGAACGATGGTGGACTCGGTGTGTCTAGGCCAAGTGGGTGACCCACCCAATCGGGCATAGGCAGCGTAGGCAGTAGCGACGTGTTTATTAGTCCCACACGTTTGCAACATTGGACAAGTCATTGCTGGGTTTCATTCATTGCCGTCATTATCTAAAAACTCGATGATGCTATAAAAACAATTGCTAACAAACCATGTTTTACTTAGGTACATTTTAAAGCTAGTATCAGTGTTTACTTTTGGGGACGATGGTGATTTCCTTAAAGACTTTTCTTTCTTCCTGCCGACTTTGGCAAATTTTCATTTGCACTTAGTCCGTGCAGCACCTGGCTCCATCAACTACAGTTTGTCTTGTGTTACCTTTCAACACAAGAAGTCTGACAATGCCCGAAGGTCTGACAATGCCCGAAGGTCTGACAATGCCCAAAGGTCTGACAATGCCCGAAGGTCTGACAATGCCCGAAGGTCAGACAATGCCCGAAGGTCTGACAATGCCCGAAGGTCAGACAATGCCCGAAGGTCTGACAATGCCCGAAGGTCTGACAATGCCCGAAGGTCAGACAATGTCCGAAGGTCAGACAATGCCCGAAGGTCTGACAATGCCCGAAGGTCTGACAATGCTCGAAGGTCTGACAATGCCCGAAGGTCTGACAATGCCCGAAGGTCTGACAATGCCCGAAGGTCAGACAATGCCCGAAGGTCTGACAATGCCCGAAGGTCTGACAATGCCCGAAGGTCTGACAATGCCTTGATGTGTCCCCAGGAGGCCGTGGAGACAGAGAGCTCGTTGCTAGGAGACACGTTGGTCGAGGACTTTGCCGACACCTACAACAACCTGACGCTCAAGTCGGCCATGATGCTGAAGCTGGTCGCCAACTGTCCCGGCGTGCGCTACCTCATGAAGACCGACGATGACATGTTTGTCAATGTGGCCAACCTGCTGGCGCTGCTCAGGACGGCCAAGCCGACCAATCTGCTGCTGGGCTCGCTCATCTGCGGGGCTCGGCCAATCACCACGCAGACCGACAGCAAGTGGTGAGTCTGGCTCGGCTCGAGTTCCGGGCGACAAGTGTTGCTTGCTGTCTTTCTCTCCGGGATTGGACGATGCCTGGGATCACCTCCTACTGGATACCAACTTGTGGCCACACCGTTTGTCCGATCGCAACGAAACCAGGGTCAACGGAATCCTCACACTTTTGGCAACAAGTTGTGTGTTTGCAAATCTCAAAAATAGCCACTCATCTAGTATTTTCAAGCGTTGTAAAACAACCCTGTTACGTCGAAATATTGAGCGTATCCTCGGGCAGCTTCCCGCGCAGAATTCACCTCCTACTGGATACCAACTTGTGGCCACACCGTTTGTCCGATTGCAACGAAACCAGGGTCAACGGAATCCTCACACTTTTAGCAACAAATTGTGTGTTTAATAACCACGAAATACCAATTGAAAGTTAAAATAAAGCTTCATGAAACAATCACCAACAACCACACGAATAACCTTAAATCTTGTGCCAGTAGATTGTATCATATTGTTACTTCCTTATTGTTTACCATCCTTGTCCCCCATCTGCCATGACGCGTGGTCTTGTTCATTGCAGGTACGCCCCTCGGTACATGTACCCCGCGCGCGTCTATCCCAATTACCTGTCGGGCACCGGGTACGTGATGTCTCGTGACGTGGCCCTGCGCCTGTTCCGTGCCGCCATGGCGACCAGGCTGTTCCATCTGGAGGACGTCTTCATCACCGGCATCTGCGCCAGAGCCGCAGGTGGGTGCTCGCCGTTAGGCGCCGTAACTTGCTTGGTTTCGTGCCGATCCGGATTTCCTTCGGGGAATCTTGGTCGACCGACGTCCTCTGCCTTGGTTCCGAATTTCAGCCCGGTAGGACGCACGGTTGCCGAGATACGAAGTCTCATATCGACCCAGACCAAGAGCCACGGCCGCTTCCTTCTCCAATGCTATGCTATGGGCGGACCCAGTTATGTGCTTCTCGGACCCAGTCACAAAAAGGATGTAATTAGCAAACACATTCCCAAAAAGAATTTTTCTTGACTGGAGAACTAGGATGGTAGGTACACTTGTACCACTGCTCCTTTCGAGAAGTGTTTGAAAAATAAAATAATATGTTAACCAAGAAATATTCAGCACAAAGTACACAATTAATACAAAGACAATTTTTATTTGAAATATTTTAGTGTTTGCATCAAATATTGTACCTACCTACTTATAAAGATTTCTTTTTGTAATAAATTAAAATTTTTTGTGGTACCAGATCCAAGTAATGAAATCATTAGAACTATACCTGAGAGTGTTACCAAAAGAATTAAATTGAAACAATTTGAATGATCAGTGAACACAATAGTTGGTTACCCGTAGCTGCTGTTCGATATGAGGACATCACTGGTTGAGGAATGTGTAGTGCTTCTTATTTTGCTTTTGCAGCGAAGAACAAAAATCACACATACTTCAGGACCATACTGTTGGTATCAGAGAACCAATGTTTGAAAATCTAAACGGTGTTATATTTACGATTGCAGGTAAACCACAAACCCTTAACAGCAAGACGATTATATATTTTCCAATACACAACATGGCTCAGCGAGACCCCCATCTTTTTCGTGAACGTAAACGCTGGAAATATCGTTGCACAGCAGGAATGTCGTTATAAATGCTTTCAGATGTGTCGCTTGTCAATCCGGAAGACTTTCCACACTTCCGTTGATTAGTGACTCGGGACGTAGATGTTCTGGCGGCATCGTATTCTAGAACAAACAAATAACTTTTAGTTTTTGCTCGGCCTTTCTAAACATCACAGATGTATTCCTGGATGTCTTGCAACAAATGTCGGGTGGCTGTCATGAGTTGGCCAGGATAGCATTTCAGTAAATAATATGACATCATCTGAGACTCCAAGGAATTAAAACATCTCAGCTTAATCATATTCAATGTTATCGAAGAAATTCGTAACATCGGTTTGCGATGAAAATTGAGCTCCAGCCCAACTGTCTTGAAATTTGATCTAAAAATATAAAGTGGGGTTATGTTAGTTAGTGACATTTTTCGAGAGAATGTTGCAAGTGTCAGTAATATCAGTAACATTATCTTTCTCGTTGTCATTTAGAATGAAATAATGCACAAGATCTTCTTGTGTGTGGTATGAAATAATGTAAAGCAATGTCACTCAAAGCTTTGAATGGAAATATTCTATTGTTTTGACAGGTGTTAAATACCAGAAAAAGTGTGCAGCCTGCAACTTTATCTGAGCAGTATTTTCAAACATGCGTATTTTGTGTCAGCAGTGACAAAATAGTGGTATTTTTGTGCAGTAATTCACGAGCATTCTATAATCTTTCAGTGCACTTACGTTTTGTTTGCAGGCTAGTGTTGATTCCCAACGAAAATCGCATTCTAAGTTTGACCCCACATGATCTGTCACCCAGAACAGGGAGTGCCCTTGGAGGAACAAGGTGGCACAGCCCATGTACCACCTAAACTTTTAAGTTCGATTATTAGCTCATGAGTGTCTTTGTAGGTACGATTTATTTTTTCAGTTGGATTTTGTCGCCAAATACACAAAATAGATCACTTTCGAACACCGTATTGCTGTAGTTGCGAGTGATACAGCTCGTTCTAGAAGGCGGTACAACGGTTGTACCGCTGCATCTTAGAGGGATAAATGACTTTTTATTATTATGTACACAAATTAGCCTCCCAAAAATGTTGCCCATTCCGGGATTTGAAACCGGGTCCCCAACTTTCGCTGCTGGTGCTCTAACCAGCTGAGCTAAATAGACACAAAATAGAGAAGTAATTTGCATACAGGGTGAGAATTGAATGTCCCCATGGGGGTATTGGGATATTCTTAACTTATAGATACATATCCATGGGTAAATAAGATTATGAAGAGGTTAAATGACTTGTTTTTATGCGTATATTTAGAAGATTGTGATGGATTTCGGCCGCTCACCGATCCCCCACGCTGCCCATTCCACCCTGCCCATTCCGTTCCACCCTGCCCATTCCGTTCCACCCTGCCCATTCCACTCTGCCCATTCCACACTGCCCGTTCCACCCTGCCCATTCCACCCTGCCCATTCCCTTCCACCCTGCCCATTCCGTTCCACCCTGCCCATTCCGTTCCACCCTGCCCATTCCGTTCCACCCTGCCCATTCCACCCTGCCCGTTCCACCCTGCCCATTCCCTTCCACCCTGCCCATTCCCTTCCACCCTGCCCATTCCGTTCCACCCTGCCCATTCCACCCTGCCCGTTCCACCCTGCCCATTCCCTTCCACCCTGCCCATTCCCTTCCACCCTGCCCATTCCCTTCCACCATGCCCATTCCACCCTGCCCGTTCCACCCTGCCCATTCCGTTCCACCCTGCCCATTCCACCCTGCCCATTCCCTTCCACCCTGCCCATTCCGTTCCACCCTGCCCATTCCGTTCCACCCTGCCCATTCCGTTCCACCCTGCCCATTCCCTTCCACCCTGCCCATTCCGTTCCACCCTGCCCATTCCACCCTGCCCATTCCACCCTGCCCATTCCGTTAGCATTGATCCTGCATTGCCCCCCCGATTGCCCACCAATTGCCCCCCCCCCCCCCCCCCCCCCCCGATTGCCCCCCCGATCGCCCACCTGATTGCCCCCCCCCCCCCCCCCCCCGATTGCCCCCCGACTGCCCCCCGATTGCCCCCCGATTGCCCCCCGATTGCCGCCCGATTGCCCCCCGATTGCCGCCCGATTGCCCCCCGATTGCCCCCCGATTGCCGCCCGATTGACAGCGACTCACACGCACGTTGCAGGCGTGCGCCCGCGCGACTCTGCCGCGTTCACGTTCGCGCGGCGCCCGCTGGAGGCGTGCGTGTACGGCGAGCGCGGCGTGGTGACGTCACACCGCCTCGCGCCCGACGCGCTGCGCGACATCTGGCGCAGACTGCGCGAACCGCGCAAGTGCGTCAAGCCCACGCCCAGCGCCGCGCAGGCGCAGGCCGCGCAGGCGCAGGCCGACAAGCGCCGGGGCGCAAGGCAGAAGAACAAGTGCTTCTAGGCCTGGGATTGGACGATGTCTGGGATTGGACGATGTCTGGGATTGGACGATTTCTGGGATTGGACGAGGCCTGGGATTGGACGATGTCTGGGATTGGACGAGGCCTGGGATTGGACGATGTCTGGGATTGGACGATGTCTGGGATTGGACGATGTCTGGGATTGGACGATTTCTGGGATTGGACGAGGCCTGGGATTGGACGATGTCTGGGATTGGACGAGGCCTGGGATTGGACGATGTCTGGGATTGGACGATGTCTGGGATTGGACGATGTCTGGGATTGGACGATGTCTGGGATTGGCCAATGCAGTCTGTGTCTGTGGCCCTCAGTCTGTGGCCCTCAGTCTGTGGCCCTCAGTCTGTGGCCCTCAGTCTGTGGCCCTCAGTCTGTGGCCCTCAGTCTGTGGCCCTCAGTCTGTGGCCCTCAGTCTGTGGCCCTCAGTCTGTGGCCCTCAGTCTGTGGCCCTCAGTCTGTGGCCCTCAGTCTGTGGCCCTCAGTCTGTGGCCCTCAGTCTGTGGCCCTCAGTCTGTGGCCCTCACATCTTTCATTAGCGCCTTCACGACTTAGAAGAACAAGTGCTTCTAGGCCGTGATTGGATGACGCTTGTCAAGGCCGTTGTAGTTTGTGTCCGCGAGAAAGGAACTTTTGACCGCGGCTGCGTCATGGAGTTGTGTGTAGCCTCCAGCAGGGGCGTGTGAATCTCGGCCCTCCCGAGCGTGATAGCTTCTGTGAGGGGGCTTGTGTAGCCTCGAACATTGCCAAAAAAGGTGACGAATCTCCGGCCTTGGGGGCGAGATAGCCTCGAACAAGGCCATTAAAGTCACGCGTTTAGCCTCGAACGGGGCGTGATTAGCCTCGAACAAGGCCATTAAAGTCACGCGTTTAGCCTCGAACGGGGCGTGATTAGCCTCGATGCGGTGCTTCGGCTGTCAAAGCGTTTTAGTATTTAGCCTCGAAACGGGCCGTTTTTGCGGGCGAAACGACGTGCTAGCCTCGAGCAGGGGCGGTTTCGCGTCGCGCATCGGCCTCTTAGCTTCGGGCAAAGTTAGGTAGCCTCTAGGCAGGGTGTTTTTAATACAGAACGGGGTGCGGATAGCCGCGAACAAGCGGCAGTTTAGGAGATCGTTTTAGCCTCGCACAGAGTAAGATATAGCCTCGAACAGGGGCCTAGTTGGGTTTCACGCGTGGGCTTTTAGCTGCAGACAAAGTAAGATATAGCCTCGAACGGGGGTTTAAAACTTGGTACTTTTTAAAGCTTGACGATAGCCTCGAACCAGCCGCTGTTTATCTTCGGACAAGACCGTCGTTAGCCTCGAACAGGGGGGAAACGTTTGCTATTTTTAACCTATTTGTTTAGCCTCGCTCGCGCACGAGGTCGTTTAGTTGACGTGACGAGCTTTCATCAGACGTGTCTAGCCTCGCGCCAGGCTCCGACGTTGAGCGTTAGCCTCGCGCCAGGCTCCGACGTTGAGCGTTAGCCTCGCGCCAGGCTCCGACGTTGAGCGTTAGCCTCGCGCCAGGCTCCGACGTTGAGCGTTAGCCTCGCGCCAGGCTCCGACATTGAGCGTTAGCCTCGCGCCAGGCTCCGACGTTGAGCGTTAGCCTCGCGCCAGGCTCCGACGTTGAGCGTTAGCCTCGCGCCAGGCTCCGACGTTGAGCGTTAGCCTCGCGCCAGGCTCCGACGTTGAGCGTTAGCCTCGCGCCAGGCTCCGACGTTGAGCGTTAGCCTCGCGCCAGGCTCCGACGTTGAGCGTTAGCCTCGCGCCAGGCTCCGACGTTGAGCGTTAGCCTCGCGCCAGGCTCCGACGTTGAGCGTTAGCCTCGCGCCAGGCTCCGACGTTGAGCGTTAGCCTCGCGCCAGGCTCCGACGTTGAGCGTTAGCCTCGCGCCAGGGTGCCGGTTGCCCCGGTGACGGAGGGGCGGGGCCGAAACCTTGCCGCGGCCGTCTCGTTCGCGCTGTCCGTTTGTCCGGCGACCTTGGAACTCGTTCCGGTCCGCGGTTGGCACCACGCATTGTGCGGTCGTGTTGGCACCACGCATTGTGCGGTCGTGTTGGTACCACGCATTGTGCGGTCGTGTTGGTACCACGCATTGTGCGGTCGTGTTGGTACCACGCATTGTGCGGTCGTGTTGGTACCACGCATTGTGCGGTCGTGTTGGTACCACGCATTGTGCGGTCGTGTTGGCACCACGCATTGTGCGGTCGTGTTGGTACCACGCATTGTGCGGTCGTGTTGGCACCACGCATTGTGCGGTCGTGTTGGCACCACGCATTGTGCGGTCGTGTTGGCACCACGCATTGTGCGGTCGTGTTGGTACCACGCATTGTGCGGTCGTGTTGGTACCACGCATTGTGCGGTCGTGTTGGCACCACGCATTGTGCGGTCGTGTTGGCACCACGCATTGTGCGGTCGTGTTGGCACCACGCATTGTGCGGTCGTGTTGGTACCACGCATTGTGCGGTCGTGTTGGTACCACGCATTGTGCGGTCGTGTTGGTACCACGCATTGTGCGGTCGTGTTGGTACCACGCATTGTGCGGTCGTGTTGGTACCACGCATTGTGCGGTCGTGTTGGCACCACGCATTGTGCGGTCGTGTTGGTACCACGCATTGTGCGGTCGTGTTGGCACCACGCATTGTGCGGTCGTGTTGGTACCACGCATTGTGCGGTCGTGTTGGCACCACGCATTGTGCGGTCGTGTTGGCACCACGCATTGTGCGGTCGTGTTGGCACCACGCATTGTGCGGTCGTGTTGGTACCACGCATTGTGCGGTCGTGTTGGCACCACGCATTGTGCGGTCGTGTTGGCACCACGCATTGTGCGGTCGTGTTGGTACCACGCATTGTGCGGTCGTGTTGGCACCACGCATTGTGCGGTCGTGTTGGCACCACGCATTGTGCGGTCGTGTTGGCACCACGCATTGTGCGGTCGTGTTGGCACCACGCATTGTGCGGTCGTGTTGGCACCACGCATTGTGCGGTCGTGTTGGTACCACGCATTGTGCGGTCGTGTTGGCACCACGCATTGTGCGGTCGTGTTGGCACCACGCATTGTGCGGTCGTGTTGGCACCACGCATTGTGCGGTCGTGTTGGCACCACGCATTGTGCGGTCGTGTTGGCACCACGCATTGTGCGGTCGTGTTGGCACCACGCATTGTGCGGTCGTGTTGGCACCACGCATTGTGCGGTCGTGTTGGCACCACGCATTGTGCGGTCGTGTTGGCACCACGCATTGTGCGGTCGTGTTGGCACCACGCATTGTGCGGTCGTGTTGGCACCACGCATTGTGCGGTCGTGTTGGCACCACGCATTGTGCGGTCGTGTTGGCACCACGCATTGTGCGGTCGTGTTGGCACCACGCATTGTGCGGTCGTGTTGGCACCACGCATTGTGCGGTCGTGTTGGCACCACGCATTGTGCGGTCGTGTTGGCACCGGCCAGGATTCGTTGGAATTTGCGCGAAATGCACCGAGTTTGTTGTGGTACGCTTTTGCGCCGCGGGGTTTCGATTTCGCGCCGGGGCGCAATTCTGTGCCGCGGGAACGTGTTTTTGGACAATGTGTGTGCGATGTCATTTCTGTGCCGGCGGTTTTTGAGGTTGTTCCTGTTTTGGTTTAAGCCCTGTCGTGTTTTTTTTTAAGGGCAGAAGGCCACGTTTTTATTATTGGAAGCTGTGTTTTTTTTTATTTTTATTATTTTAAAGTGAGCCAAGTT
Source organism: Nemoura dubitans (assembly GCA_921293005.1). NCBI lineage: Eukaryota > Metazoa > Arthropoda > Insecta > Plecoptera > Nemouridae > Nemoura > Nemoura dubitans. The sequence continues at coordinate 333,312 of OV121076.1, forward strand.
GATATTAGATTACGCAAGTGGGAATTTGAAAAGGAAACCAAGTGACGAGATTTAGACGTGGTTTTTCAGAGGCACGTCAAATAACCTAACGGTCTGTTAACTTGTTATTTACCTAACAACGTCCAATCAGAGCCATTGGTTTTCTTGCTAACGGACCGTTAAATCTTAACGGGTCTCTGACAAACGGGTGCTAGCGATTTTAGTTGCGTTTGAGCAACAACGCGAAAATGAGCCCGAAATTCTGTGACCCAATTTGCCTCTGCAGGCTTCGTTTTGAATTCGAACGCTATTTGTTTATTTATTTCCCGTTCGTTCGAAAGCTAAGGACTTTTCGTATCACTGCCTTCCTGTGTTTTCGACGTTAATTGAGGAGCCTAGATGCAAAGTGCAACTTGTCCATAAAAACCAAACCGAGATAATGACCAAGATTTGAAAACTTAAACCGTGCACAAGATACAAACATCCATTTTCAACCAGCCGTCATAAAGCGACATGTTATGTTTTGAACGCGGAAGAAATTCCTATACGTAAAGAATTCTATATCCACTCGGTGCTGCTACCTGGAACTCAATTTCTGTACTTTTGGACGAGTGCCATTTTGAATCTAAGCTCCTCGTTTGCTCTGTGTTTTGTTTGTGTTTATGTCTCGATTCGGCTGGTTGCCCTCGACGATTCCCATTGGGCAGTTTGTGTTTGCGTTGTTTTTAGCTAAACACCTTCCGCGTGAGTTTCATAACATTCTCCCCTAAGAATCACATAGGTACTTGGAAGTACCCGTCCATAACTGTCATTAACTTTGTATTGTATTGATTTAATTTAGAGAGTTGCTTAAATCCCTGTTAAGTGAGCACCGATTAAGACTGTAGACTAAGCCCCGGTTTTTCCGTGGCACGTTATATATCTAACAGTCTGTTAACTTGTTATTTGCTTAGCAACGTCCAATCAGAGCCCTTAATTTTCTTGGCTAATTGACCGTCGAATCTCATCGGGCCACTGGAAAACCGGCACTAAAAGAATTTATTGTTTTGTCGTTTTTACAAAAGTTTGTTTCGAAAGTGATTGTCGCGAGGTGGCAGGGATTCGTTGTTCCCGCGATTCCACCGCCCCCTGGTTGCAAACGCTGCCGGCGGTGTTTTTCGCAGGGTCGTCCCGGCAACGGGGAGCGCGGGAAATGTGCCTCACGGAAATACGCATGGCTTCGATGCGCAAAGGTCTATTTTTGAATGCGATTGCCCGACGGAATAAAGTCGGTGAGGCGTACGTGATTTGAGAGAAGCGAGTTTTCACTGCGATTCCCGACCGATTCCCGACCGATTCCCGTCCGATTCCCGACCGATTCCCGACCGATTCCCGACCGATTCCCGACCGATTCCCGACCGATTCCCGTCCGATTCCCGACCGATTCCCGACCGATTCCCGACCGATTCCCGTCCGTTTCCCGACCGATTCCCGACCGATTCCCGACCGATTCCCGACCGATTCCCGAACGATTCCCGACCGATTCCCGACCGATTCCCGACCGATTCCCGACCGATTCCCGACTCTGGTGCTGTGACTGTCTTGACAACTTCGGTTCCGGCAGGTATGTGCACAACTTATTCACAAACACAATTACAGCAGCACATGTTTAATTACTTTTTGGAATCAATCAATCAATAATAAAAGCAGTTATTTCTCAGTTGGGATTTCATACAACTAATCGCCCTAATCCTTGCACTTGAGAGCTTGACCTTTGACCAACATCAACCCTTTTGCACAACTCGCACACTGCATGCTTTTAGTGTGTCATAGGGTGACCGGACGGCCCGGTTTTCCCAGGACAGTCCTGGTTTTCAGTTCCCTGTCCCGGCGTCCCGAGATGCACCGTCCGGGACACCAAAAGGTCCCGGTTTTCCAGTCATTCCATTTGATTTATTTAATCTTTTTTATTTCAAATAATTTATCTACGTCCGATAATTGTTATTTTTGATTTTGTGTAGTGCTTTTTTAAGCAATGGTCAGTTAATTGCAATAAGCGGTCCCACACCTTCATCAAGCCCCTTCTGAATCCTCACGTGTTGACTTTTTTGCTTTATTCTGCCATTATTGTGTATTGTAGGGGTCAGAAAATGGGAGTGGCAGCTGCAAAATTCGGTAAATTCGAATTTAAATCATAAGTTAGAGGGGGGGGGGGGGGGGGGCATTGCGTTATTTTCAACAAGGTGCTGTTACGGCCCTGAGTGTATGGGTAATTGACACCCCCCCCCCCCCCCCCCCCCACCCGTACGAAAATGTCCCGGTTTTTGAGTTCGAAAATGTGGCCACCCTAGCGTGTCAACATCAATGTACTAATGCCTTTCAAATATATGTTCTCGGGACGGGTTGCTTGGTTCAATGCATCACTTAGATAGGATTTATCAACACTGCTTGGCCAGGGCCATCGAATCCTAATCCGTCTCCGCCCAGCGATTCTGCACTTTTACGTCAAGCCGTAATCGGTGCCGACGGATGAAATCCCTGTCGTTGTCCGCGTGAATTTGTTAACTTTGTAGCCGAGAACGGCAACGTCAGAGTTACGTAATCGCAGTGCGGTTCCGTTAACGGCTCTGGACGCCTTGTGTTCGCTGATGTTGCGAGTCTGCAGATGGAACGAAACGAGCATCCGGCTTCTTGGTAGGTATAGGTGCCAATGCAGCGGACTACGATGCCTGCGCTTTGCTGGACATTCACCAAAATAATTGTCGTAACATGCTAGTGTGATGGTGGCATGCGTCATCTTTGGTGTAGTAGACCTTTTGCCTGAAATTATCGGGGGAAAAGTTTTCAAATGCTTTCAGCCCCTGGGAGCTCCGCGTGCCTTCGTTAATAATAATAATAATTATTATTATTTATTGTCATTGAGATTAAATCGCATGATATAAGTGACAGTCATTCTTTAAAATGTATAAAAGGCTAAAATATAAACTACATGCTACAGGGTTTGTTTACATTATAAAAATATTGATCTGATAAGTAAGTTTTAGGTGTCGTTTTAAAAATACCATTCTTACAATCTTTTACATGCTTGGGTAGAGTATAACTTGCTTGGGTATGCATGGGTATAACTTGATCCCCGAGTAAACATGATTTTTCTTTGAAATTGCCTTTGAATACCTTTTTGTATCGGTCAAAGTGTTTTCTCGTGTTGTTTAGTTTCGTCATTTATATACTTGTTGTCCACTACTAATAAAATACAATTTATAACTAGAGGCAGGGCAATGTGAGAATCTGGAATCGATGGAATGGCGTCTTGCAGGTGTCTTTCATGGATAGGCGACAGCTGTCGGATTTCGAGTACCTTGGGTGCCTGCCAATGCCACGATATTTTATGGCATATGCAATGAAACATGTTGCACTTGTTTGGCAGCATGGGTTTTTGTGTTGTCATGTACTATTTTTTTATAAATTGAATGCTATTTGGTTCGATCCAATATATATTAATAATTTTATCGTCTTAATTAACTAAAATTGGGTACAAATTTAAATTTGGTTCGATCTAATAATATTAAAAAATATATCCGTTACCTACTTCAAAGGACGTGAACAATCTAGTGAGCTTATTGGGAGGGGAAAGTGTATTAGCCGCTAGAAGAAAATTTAAATCCAAGTTTTAGCATGGATCCATTTATTTATTTATTTATTCAATTTCTGACTAAAACATAAATACCGTTGTTTTTATGGTCAATGTCAATAAGTTAAAGAATCGATTCTTCCAGAGCCTGAAGTCAAGCTGGAGTTCTACACGACGAAGGAGCTCATGGAGCAAACGTACATCTACTCCATGAACTCCTCTATCGTGTGGTACTCTCTGGTAACTAGACATTTCTTCAGCGCTTCCACGAACTTGGTCCTGCACTCGGCACTCTTTATGCTCAGTGGCAGCCTGTTGTAGATTCTTCGTGACAGCTGAAGGACTCCGCTACGAGCTGGACTGGTTCAGCAGTAGTTTGTTCTTATGTGGTGATCTGCGGCTCTGGTTGGACGTCGAGGAGCTGCCTCTTTGAGCCGGTCGAGGTTGTCCCAGGCGAACATGCAGATTTCACGGATGTACAGGCTCGTCACAGTGGGCAATTTGATGTTCCTTAAATCTCTGCCTACACGACTCACGGGGACCCAGGTGACACAATGACCGGATTATGCGCTTTTGAGCCTTGCATACTCTGAATGGTTTAATCTTGAATGGTTTAAGTCCCAATGATTTAGCTTGTGGAATGTGAAAAGCGAAAAGGAAGTGAAAACTTTGTTCTAGATTTGAAAAGTCCCTCGCCTGTCAGCTGTTCTGTGTAGCGAATTTGAATGGCGGCTGCCTGCGTTCTAGCGGGTCCAGCGCTTGCACAGTCATGCTGTTTGTGACAAAGTGTGAAGGAGAAGAAGAGTCGTTTTGTGCAGATCGCAAGACGGAGAACTGATAATAGTTATTTGTTGCAGTGTATAGCTCAATTTAAATTCGTCTTGTAATGGCTTCGGTGACTTCTGTCAACGTCCTGGCGCCGAACGGCCGGCGTCAGGTCGTGAAGGTTACACCAAACACCACGATATTGCAGGTAAATATTCGAGCATTCACCTCTACTTTCAATGCAATGGCTCGGGACAAAGTTATTTAAGCATGGTACAAAATAAATACGTTGCTTAATTAGCATTTCATTAGAATTTCGCTATGAAATGCTATCTAAATAAATTATTTGCAAGTCTAACCTCTCTACTTCACTTTGTCAGATCCTCGAAGAAGTATGCAAGAAGCAAGGCTTCAAATCGGAGTCTTTCGAGCTCAGGTAAACACTCGCTACCAGTTCTACGTTAGACCTAAGCACGGCTAGCCGAGCGAGATTCTCGACTGTCCCTTGTACTTTCAGACACCAGAACCGGTCGCTAGACTTGACAGCCGTGATCCGGTTCTCCGGTCTGCCCAACCTGGCCAGCCTGGAGATGGCCGAAGTGGCTCAGGCGCGGACGGAGTCTGCCGTCGGTCTGGTCTTGCAGCTCGAGTCCGGCAAAAGAGTCACCGGGAACTTTTTGCCCAACAGTGAGTCTCTGATTCTTGCAATGCCTACTAAATTTAAATGTCATTAATTAAAATATTATAGCAATGCAATAATGACTACTAGTAGGTACAGACTGTGTAGCAATTAAGATTCCATTTGTTAGTATTTACTGTTGAATGAATTGAGAGCCTTTCCTATGAGAACTTGGCATAGGAATGTAGAAAAGTATTTGCAAACACAACATGTCAGTTTGGCATCCCAATGCGAGTGATAACGTTTCGTACAGACGGTAAGTACAACAACAATAGATCCAGTAACTGCGATTAGTACCTAGGTATAGATGGTTACTAAAACTAAACTAGACGGAGCCACGTGATTCAAAAGCCGAAGCAAGGAACCGTAAGACGAGAAGTACCACGTCTGGGTTGCAGCCCCGCTGTGGACCGTGCTGACCGAGCTGGCCCCCGAAGCGCAGTGCGCCGGCTCTGCGCTGGTTTACCTGCGCCGGGAGGTGGCCGGGGTGGACGACCTCCAGCGCACCACTCTGCGCGACCTTGGACTCACCGGCGGTCGGGCATTGCTCAGGTAACCGCGGCGACGGGCTTGTTTGTCATAGATATCGCATGCAGTGTGCGAGTTGTGCAAAAGGGTTGATGTTGGTCAAAGGTCAAGCCGTCAAGTGCAAGGATTAGGGCGATTAGTTGTATGAAATCCCAACTGAGAAATAACTGCTTTTATTATTGATTGATTGATTCCAAAAAGAAATTAAACATGTGTGCAGCAGTAATTAGATACCGTAAGCTAGATCTACGTATGCCCTGTTTTACCAAATCTGTCAACTCCTAGTTGAGATTCGAACCAGGAGTTACAACAGCTGAAGTCAGCCAATCACGTGCAGCGAATTCAGTTGTAAATTGTAACTCCTAGTTGAGATTCTAACGTGGAGTTACACCTGAAGTCAGCCAATCACGTGCAGCGAATTCAGTTGTAACTTGTAACTCCTAGTTGAGATTCTAACGTGGAGTTACACCTGAAGTCAGCCAATCACGTGCAGCGAATTCAGTTGTAACTCCTAGTTGGGATCTCAACTAGGAGTTGACAAACTTGTTAAAACCGGGTCTTGGTAACAAGGTACATGGTTCATACAATTAGGTAAGGTACCTATCTACCCATAGGTGGGCACACAATGGGGTAGGTACCTACCTAATGTATGGGTTGTGCCAAGGGTTGATGACGAAGGTGGCTGACCTGGTGCTTGCGTGTTGCTCGACGCAGACTGGTTACCGCGGCAACGGACGGCCCCCGACAACAAGCCAACGTCAGCGGCCCGTTGACTCGGCCCTCGGCAACCGTTGGCACGGCGATGGCTTCCGCTGCGCTCGCCGTGGAGGTGGGTCAAGGATTGTGTCGACCGTAATCACGTCAATTGTACGCATCGGGAACAAATGTTATTCCCACGCAGAAAACTAGCGATGTCTGGAATCTTGTGAGGCTGGAACCCGAGTTGACCTCATTCTTTGTTGCCAGGTGGACCAGCCCAGGATGCAGACAGAGACGGAGCTGGTGGAGCCCGCATTGGAGCGACAGAGAAGTGAAGCTCTGGCTGACGAAGAGAGAGAGAGACAGCTGGCTTTGACGGCGTTGGAGCAACAAAGACAGCAAACACTGCAGGCTGAAGAGCAAGAGAGACAGCAAACACTGCAGGCTGAAGAGCAACAAAGACAGCTAGCACTGAAGGCTGAAGAGAGAGAGAGACGACTAGCTGTGGCTGCATTGGAGAGAGAGAGAGGAGAAGCACAGATGGCTGAAGAGAGAGAGAGACAGCAACAGTTGGCGAAAGAGTTGCAAGAGTTGGAGCAGCAGATCCACGTGGTGAGTTCTCATTGGACCGGACCTGCCTAGCGATTTCGTAACTCTGATTTCTGCCGTTCTCGGTTACAAAGTTAACAAAATTAACATGGACGACGATAGGGATTTTATCCCTTAGAACTGATAACGGCATCACGTAAAAGTTACAAAATCGCTGGGCTGGTCCTACCAACTCTGAATGTACTACGTGTATAAGGCTAGACCCGTAACCGCCCACACCGGTCTGTAAAACAAAACGCGTCAAATTGGACGCCATCTTGATTGGGACCAAAAACCTCCTTGGTGCAAATTTCATATTAGAATCAAGGTAGCCCTGACCTGTTGTTGGTAGAAAATACTTGTGAAACGGAACTTGTTGCTATTTCCAGATACGATTAAAACTTGTTGTTAGAACCAAAGACTTCCTTGATGCAAATTTCATACCAGAATCTAGGTAGCCCTGACCCTTTTATTTTGGTAAAGGAAATTTCCTTCAACACTTGTGATGCTCTACTTGTTGCTATTTCCAGATACGATTAAAACTTGCCATTAGAACCAAAGACTTCCTTGATGCAAATTTCATACCGGAATCTAGGTAGCCCTGACCCTTTTATTTTGGTAAAGGAAATTTCCTTCAACACTTGTGATGCTCTACTTGTTGCTATTTCCAGATACGATTAAAACTTGCCATTAGAACCAAAGACTTCCTTGATGCAAATTTCATACTGGAATCGAGGTAGCCCTGACCCTTTTATTTTGGTGAAGGAAACACTTGTGATGCACTACTTGTTGCTATTCCAGATCCAATTAATACCTTGCTACACTATTTCTGAGTACTTTTGCCTCTGGAAGAGCTGTCTTGCAAGTTGTCTGTTGGACTGTGCCAAGCTGTGACACATTTTCTAGAGGGCTTATGGTCCCAATCAAGATGGCGTTCGATTTGACACGCTTTCAGTACCCGATTGGTGGTCTAGCCTGATGTACCTACGTAGTATTTACGCTTCCTGGAAGTCAATGCCCTTGTATTATATAACCACACCAAGCAAAGTACCTACCATTGACAGAGTCTCTGGAACAATTGAGGCCGTGTTTCATGTTTCAAATCGGCTGTTCCATGCCATCTCGCGTACTCGTCCTTGACAAACGACGTCACAAGTCCCGTCCGAATTGCAAATCCACCGCATGGCAGAGCGAGAACGCGAGACTTGGACGATGCAGTCTCGCAGACTTGGTCTCGGTGACTTGCCTGTCATCGAATGGCGGTAGGACTCGTAATCATGTCAGGTGGTAGAAGTTAGCTGTACAAGTATGAAACAAGTTAAGTCACCAAGACCAAGTACGCAAGACCAAGACCAAGTAGGCAAGACCGAGACCAAGTAGGCAAGACCAAGACCAAGTAGGCAATACCAAGTAGGCAAGACCAAGACCAAGTAGGCAAGACCAAGACCAAGTAGGCAAGACCGAGACCAAGTAGGCAAGACCGAGACCAAGTAGGCAAGACCAAGACCAAGTAGGCAAGACCAAGACCAAGTAGGCAAGACCAAGACCAAGTAGGTAAGACCGAGACCAAGTAGGCAAGACCAAGACCAAGTAGGCAAGACCAAGACCAAGTAGGCAAGACCAAGACCAAGTAGGCAAGACCGAGACCACATAGGCAAGACCAAGACCAAGTAGGCAAGACCAAGACCAAGTAGGCAAGACCAAGACCAAGTAGGCAAGACCAAGACCAAGTAGGCAAGACCAAGACCAAGTAGGTAAGACCGAGACCAAGTAGGCAAGACCAAGTAGGCAAGACCAAGTAGGCAAGACTAAGTAGGCAAGACCAAGTAGGCAAGACCAAGACCAAGTAGGCAAGACCAAGACCAAGTAGGCAAGACCAAGTAGGCAAGACCAAGACCTAGTAGGCAAGACCAAGACCAAGTAGGCAAGACCAAGACCAAGTAGGCAAGACCAAGACCAAGTATACGCCAGACCAAGACCAAGTAGGCAAGACCAAGTAGGCAAGACCAAGTAGGCAAGACCAAGACCAAGTAGGCAAGACCGAGACCAAGTAGGCAAGACCAAGTAGGCAAGACCAAGTAGGCAATACCAAGACCAAGTAGGCAAGACCAAGACCAAGTAGGCAAGACCAAGACCAAGTAGGCAAGACCAAGACCAAGTAGGCAAGACCAAGACCAAGTAGGCAAGACCAAGTAGGCAAGACCAAGTAGGCAAGACCAAGACCAAGTAGGCAAGACCGAGACCAAGTAGGCAAGACCAAGTAGGCAAGACCAAGTAGGCAATACCAAGACCAAGTAGGCAAGACCAAGACCAAGTAGGCAAGACCATGACCAAGTAGGCAAGACCAAGACCAAGTAGGCAAGACCAAGACCAAGTAGGCAAGACCAAGACCAAGTAGGCAAGACCGAGACCAAGTAGGCAAGACCAAGTAGGCAAGACCAAGACCAAGTAGGCAAGACCAAGACCAAGTAGGCAAGACCAAGACCAAGTAGGCAAGACCAAGACCAAGTAGGCAAGACCAAGACCAAGTAGGCAAGACCAAGACCAAGTAGGCAAGACCGAGACCAAGTAGGCAAGACCAAGTAGGCAAGACCAAGACCAAGTAGGCAAGACCAAGACCAAGTAGGCAAGACCAAGTAGGCAAGACCAAGACCAAGTAGGCAAGACCAAGACCAAGTAGGCAAGACCAAGTAGGCAAGACCAAGACCAAGTAGGCAAGACCAAGACCAAGTAGGCAAGACCAAGACCAAGTAGGCAAGACCAAGACCAAGTAGGCAAGACCAAGACCAAGTAGGCAAGACCAAGACCAAGTAGGCAAGACCGAGACCAAGTAGGCAAGACCAAGTAGGCAAGACCAAGACCAAGTAGGCAAGACCAAGACCAAGTAGGCAAGACCAAGTAGGCAAGACCAAGACCAAGTAGGCAAGACCAAGACCAAGTAGGCAAGACCAAGACCAAGTAGGCAAGACCAAGACCAAGTAGGCAAGACCGAGACCAAGTAGGCAAGACCAAGACCAAGTAGGCAAGACCAAGACCAAGTAGGCAAGACCAAGACCAAGTAGGCAAGACCAAGACCAAGTAGGCAAGACCAAGACCAAGTAGGCAAGACCAAGACCAAGTAGGCAAGACCGAGACCAAGTAGTCAAGACCAAGACCAAGTAGGCAAGACCAAGACCAAGTAGGCAAGACCAAGACCAAGTAGGCAAGACCAAGACCAAGTAGGCAAGACCAAGACCAAGTAGGCAAGACCAAGACCAAGTAGGCAAGACCACGACCAAGTAGGCAAGACCGAGACCAAGTAGGCAAGACCAAGACCAAGTAGGCAAGACCAAGACCAAGTAGGCAAGACCAAGACCAAGTAGGCAAGACCAAGACCAAGTAGGCAAGACCAAGACCAAGTAGGCAAGACCAAGACCAAGTAGGCAAGACCAAGACCAAGTAGGCAAGACCAAGACCAAGTAGGCAAGACCAAGTAGGCAAGACCGAGACCAAGTAGGCAAGACCAAGACCAAGTAGGCAAGACCAAGACCAAGTAGGCAAGACCAAGACCAAGTAGGCAAGACCAAGACCAAGTAGGCAAGACCAAGTAGGCAAGACCAAGACCAAGTAGGCAAGACCAAGACCAAGTAGGCAAGACCAAGACCAAGTAGGCAAGACCAAGACCAAGTAGGCAAGACCAAGTAGGCAAGACCAAGACCAAGTAGGCAAGACCAAGACCAAGTAGGCAAGACCAAGACCAAATAGGCAAGACCAAGACCAAGTAGGCAAGACCAAGACCAAGTAGGCAAGACCAAGACCAAGTAGGCAAGACCAAGACCAAGTAGGCAAGACCAAGACCAAGTAGGCAAGACCGAGACCAAGTAGGCAAGACCAAGACCAAGTAGGCAAGACCAAGACCAAGTAGGCAAGACCGAGACCAAGTAGGCAAGACCGAGACCAAGTAGGCAAGACCAAGTAGGCAAGACCAAGACCAAGTAGGCAAGACAAAGACCAAGTAGGCAAGACCGAGACCAAGTAGGCAAGACCAAGACCAAGTAGGCAAGACCAAGACCAAGTAGGCAAGACCGAGACCAAGTAGGCAAGACCAAGTAGGCAAGACCAAGACCAAGTAGGCAAGACCAAGACCAAGTAGGCAAGACCAAGACCAAGTAGGCAAGACCAAGACCAAGTAGGCAAGACCAAGACCAAGTAGGCAAGACCAAGACCAAGTAGGCAAGACCAAGTAGGCAAGACCAAGTAGGCAAGACCAAGTAGGCAAGACCAAGTAGGCAAGACCAAGTAGGCAAGACCGAGACCAAGTAGGCAAGACCAAGACCAAGTAGGCAAGACCAAGACCAAGTAGGCAAGACCGAGACCAAGTAGGCAAGACCAAGACCAAGTAGGCAAGACCAAGACCAAGTAGGCAAGACCAAGACCAAGTAGGCAAGACCAAGACCAAGACCAAGTAGGCAAGACCGAGACCAAGTAGGCAAGACCAAGACCAAGTAGGCAAGACCGAGACCAAGTAGGCAAGACCAAGACCAAGTAGGCAAGACCAAGACCAAGTAGGCAAGACCAAGACCAAGTAGGCAAGACCGAGACCAAGTAGGCAAGACCGAGACCAAGTAGGCAAGACCAAGACCAAGTAGGCAAGACCAAGTAGGCAAGACCAAGTAGGCAAGACCAAGTAGGCAATACCAAGTAGGCAAGACCAAGACCAAGTAGGCAAGACCGAGACTGAATCAGTTCAGACACGTCCTAAATCATTCCTCTGCAGATCGACGAGCGCCAGACCGTGGTGTTCGTTCCCGAGCCGCACCGCGTCGACTTCGAGCCTTCGGACGAGTTCTTCGAGCCGACCTTGGAGGACGTGCGACTTCTGTACCGCGAGCTGAAACGCGCCGCGTGAGTTTTGCGCCCTCGTTTCGCGCTCGGCTTCTTACAACATTACGTACCCGGGTTTGGTTGCGGCTGGGAGCACTTTGGCCACGAATCATGGCCGAATATATGGATATATATATATATATATATATATATATATAGCCTTTTTATCATATAAAATGAACTGCCAAAACTTTCAATCACTCATATATATATATATATATATATATGGAATGGCGAAGTGTTTCAGAGCCGCAAATTGATGGTTTAGTGTAGTACGGTTTTGCTCTGTTTGAAAAGACTTTCGGTCCTAAAAAAGGTCCTAAAAAGGTCCTTTTTAGGACCGAAAGTCTTTTCAAACAGAGCAAAACCGTACTACACTAAACCATATATATATATATATATATATATATGAGTGATTGAAAGTTTTGGCAGTTCATTTTATATGATAAAAAGGCTTTACGGTTAAAAACTGCAACGATAATAAACGTTTATGAATATTAATTTATTCGACGTTTCGCCAAGGAAATGTCTTGGCATCTTCAGGAAACTTTTCATATATATATATATATATATATATATATATATATATATATATATATATATATATATATATATATATATATATATATATATATATATATATATATATATATATATATATACATATATATATATATATATATATATATATATATATATATATATATATATATATATATATATATATATATATATATCTAATATATAATACATATGATGTTATATGAGATGATCGCATCTCATGTACCTACATCATATTCAGATATTAAATAATATATGAGTGTAACATAAAATAGTGATAAACTGTATGATTTGTCAATACATAATTAATTAGAGCCGTGTTATTTTGTAGAAGGCATGAAACTTTTGTGGCAGACTTTTGTAGAAACTGCTCCCACGGGGAAACATTACCGAGTTTTGTTGCCTACAGTAGGCGCAAAGGGAGCCGCGAAAATCCGTCCCCTCGTCAAGGGAATCCTGGACCCAACGAGTCTGAGGACCACTGGCTTAGGGGCCATTTCACCAACGTCGGTTTAACACCCCCTAAACGGTCGTTTGAGACCGATTTTGACTGCCGTATTCGTTTTCTCTACAAAACTCGGTTCTTTAATAATTCAAATGGAGAATTTGGAGTTCTCTCGAAGAAAAATGCATATACGACTTTTAGTTCCGTGGTGATAACATATAGGAATATTTGATGACCTGAAAACACTTACATGTCGTGTCTGGAACTACTTTCTTTCACCACTAAACACGGTTTAAAAGCTAATTCCCCAACCTTGGGGGCTCAAATTATGGACGATGGTTTAGCTAGGGAATTAATAATGACATTTACAAAATAAAATATGTTTCACCTGTCAAAACAATGCCTTCTAGAATCACTGCCACTTTGAAATCAAAATTCAAGTATTTTTTTGTGACCTGTCTGAAATTTCTGCTTTGAACTTTTCAAAAAGTCAGTAGATTAGTGAATTTCAAGGCACCGGCTAAATTGGCCTTAAACGCCCGTTTAAGTTAAACGTGGTGAAATAGCCCATCAGCAGTCTGTCATTTGCCCCACGATTTGTGATGGAAGTTTAGACAAAACGCCAACTGGAGAGAGCGATCGCGTAAAATTGGTTTCTAAGGGACCTTATGATACGGATCCATAACTTGCATGGACTCCATAAAGATAATGATCCTCATCTCTATGGATTCCATAAAGGCCATATTCCACTAGGGTTGCAACCTGTCGATCCACGGCCCTCTAAATGGTTTCGTTCCATTGGCGGTGATGGTAAATTTGCGGTAAGAAGGCCTAGGATCAGCAGGCTGCAACCCTGGTGGAATATGGCCCTCTAAATGGTTTTGTTCCATTGGCGGTGATGGTAAATTTGCGGTAAGAAGGCCTAGGATCAGCAGGCTGCAACCCTGGTGGAATATGGCCCTCTAAATGGTTTCGTTCCATTGGTGGTGGTAGTAAATTTGCGGTAAGAAGGCCTAGGATCAGCAGGCTGCACCCCTGGTGGAATATGGCCTTAAGATTTTGCGACTGCGTAATCCCATGAGAACCACTGGCCGAGAGTCTTCACCCGTTGCCCCCGCCCGGTGTCCAGCGACTCCGCCTCCGAGGCGCCGCTGCTGACGTCTGCGCTGCGCACGCGTTCCGACTCCGAGCCGGTTCCCGCGCCCTGCGTTGTGCGCGTGAGGTTCCCGCGCGGCGCCGTGCTGCAGGCCGCGTTCCTGGCGTCGGAACGCGTGGAACGAGTGGAGGCGCTCGTGCGCTCCGTGCTGCGCGAACCGGCCGCGCCCTTCGCGCTGTGTGAGTCTCCTTGGGGTTCGGGCTGGTTGCCAAGCGGTGCTACATGCCAAGTGCCTATTTGCGAGGTATTTCTTGTAAAACACAGGATCCATGCCAAGTTACCCTTTTGCGGCCCCACTTTTGCGTTAAATGGCCTGGTGCAAACAGACTGAGTAGGTACCTACCACTGCTTGAACCTGTCCAGTTTAAACCCAAAGAGTAATGACTAGGTAATAATAAGTAATAACCACAGGATTATTCCCACTTACCTGCCTGCTACTTTTGTAATGAAACCAAATGACAGTATAGACACAGTACCTAATCAATATAATCATCACTGCTCAAACATATTACTGGTAGTTCTCACTTGTTTTGCTCTGCCTATTTAACATATTTTGCTGGAGTTTTAACCATTTTGACATTGTTCTAGATACTTTTATATTAAAAATAGAGCTTTTTCAAATATTCTCACTGCCTTCTTTATATAGTTTTGCATGTTGATGTTGTTAAGATGGCTGTGCAAACGTTTGAAAAAGCTCTGTTTTTTTCTAAAAAAGAATCTAGATTGATACAAAATGGTTTGGGACTTCTCTGAAAGCTTCCAGTCAAGTTTTGGGAAGAATCACAGTAGCGTTTGGTTGGTGTGAGTGTGAACACAGCAGACGAGCTTGTTTTGAATAAAGCACAGGTAGGTTATCTACTTACTTAGCAATGCCAATGTGCAATCCATGAATCTGGCAAAGACCAAACTGACAATTGTGGAAAAAACTATTTCAAACTGGGATTTGAATGCAAAATAAAAGTCTCACTGGTTTCCAGCAGAATTTTAATAATTTTTAGCATTGAAATCCCAGTTTGAGGTAGTTTTTGTTCCCCGAATCCTGTGGGATTTCTCGAATCCCTGAATCTGGCGAGATTCACCCTGGATTCACCCTGGTCTAAAAACACCCCGGAAGCGAGAGCAATAGTTTTGTTTTGTTTTGTTTTGTAATGTTTTATTTAGGTGGTACAGCTATTTACAAGTAGGTACATTATTTCTTCTTATTATTATTATCCTATTTTTAACATACAAATTTGCACAATTCATTCTCCTCAAAATGCTTAATATAGGTACAGTTCTCTCTTGAAATTTAACACTGATTTTGCATCCCAAAGAAATGTCAAGAAATGGCACAGCGTTTTAATATCGAGAGAAACTCAATTCTAACACCCTTCAAACGCTACTCAATGTGAGGAATTCAAACCCCTAATAATAATAATATCATCAACCCCTAAACCCCAGTTCTTAGTAACTTCGTAGCCTGTGCTGAGCTAGAGTCATTAACACATCATCCAACCAGGACTAGAGTCCTGCTAAGCTTCCTTTTCACAACCTTTTTGCTGGCCTCTTGTCATTGGGTATTACCTTATTATTACCTTTGTTTGTTTCTAGAGTTTGTCTGTGCTAGGTATGCATAGTGCCGGTTTTCCTGTGGCCCGTTAAGATCCTAACGGTCCGTTAGCAAGAAAATTAAGGGCTCTGATTGGCCGTTGCTAAGCAGATAACAAGTTAACAGACCGTTCTAGGTATTTAACGTGCCTCTGAAAAAGCAGGTCCTAGTGCCGGTTTTTCAGTGGCCCGTTAAGATTTAACGAACCGTTAGCAAGAAAATTAAGGGCTCTGATTGGCCGTTGCTAAGCAGATAACAAGTTAACAGACCATTGAAAAGCGGGTCCCAGTGTGTAAGATCCTGTATACAGGTTATGACATATTATTAGTAGACCTACTACCTGACAGCAAACCACGTGGTACCTATGAACCACATGTGGTATGAGCAAGGTAGGTTTACTTTATTTATTTATTTTTATTTGCGATCCATAAACAACATAGTGACATGTGCGAATCAAGTCCTAAAGGTGTGTACATCAAATTAAAACACGTCTCATTTTACATTCATAACTTTGTCAGTGCTGTAAACACCATGTTCAAACAAGTACATTTTTAGAAAGGTTTTGAATTGTGACTTGTTCCTTTTTGCTTTCCGCATCGCGAAGGGAAGCTTGTTAAAAATACGACTGGCTGCTTGTTGAACGTTGCCAGATGTCCTCTTAAGCCTACAATAGTCTTGGGTAAGATGACAGCTGTACTTGATGACAGTAATTGCAGTGAAATCGATGACGACGCAAGCCACAATTACGTGACATGGGCCAAAGGACATAATATGAAGGCAACTTCACGCAGGGTTTTATTCGAATTGACGAAGCAGGATCCGCTGTAAGCTTGGGCTAAACTTTTTAATGCACTGCTGGCATCGATAAAATGTACAGTCCACACAATAAAATTTGAACAAAATCTGAAAAGAGTATTTGATCAGCAAATGTTTTTACAGCATTAACGAGTTCTGTGACCAACTGCGATATATATTTTAGATATTATCTGTTGACCGTCTTGAATAACATGTATATATGTTGAACTTTAATACAATTAACTATTACTATTATTATTATTGCAATGAGATTGATTGGCTTTATAATTGATGAGCGTAGCGAGCGAAGCGAGCGGAGCGAAATCTTCAATTTCACTTACCCCAAAAAAAAGTCACTTGTGTATGTTTTTTTGTTTTGTTTTTCTGTGTGTTTGTGCGCGCTCTACAGACCAAACGCCTGAACCCACACGGATGAAAATTTCTGAGTATCTACCTCTGTTCTCAACTTAGACCCCCTGCGTTTTTGAAAAAGATCGGTTCAGTAAATTTTTTATAAATCAATTTTTACGAAATTTTTCGATTTTTTCCGAATTTCGAACCCCTGTAAATTTCAAAGTTCTGAACATAACTTCACCAAAACTTCTAAACATGTTGACCTTATACATATTTATCATGCCTGCAAATCTTATTTCGGTAGGTTTTTCCAATTGGTTTTTATTAGCATTTTTGTGGTGTTTTTTTCGTGATTTGACGGCTGATTCAATACGAGTCCGGGTTCCTTCGTTTCCTTGGTTACCAGCTTTGTTGACCTCGAAGAGAAACAAAGGAACGTCAGAATCCGCATACATTTTCAAGTGATTAGAATTTTCGAGAAGGCAATGGTCAGGTTTGGTGCTCCATGGTTTTCTTGTGACTGCTGCCTGCACCTTTTAATCCGCTATACACAAACCGCTACCTACGCTCATCTTCAACGCAACACAAATTGCGTTCGCGAAGCCCTAGTCTTATTTAAATTACGAAAGCTCGTAATTGGCTAGTCAGTTTAACCAGCCGCGAACGTTGGGGACCCGGGTTCAAATCCCGGAATGGGCAACGTTTTCGGGAGGCTGATTCGTGTACATAATAATAATGAGATGGATTGGCGTTCCAGTCACGACCCCGCCGCGCTTGGAGCTGCCTACGGAGGCGACGCTGAGCGAAGTCGGCTGCCCCAACGGCGGCCTGCTGCACTTTGCCGCCGCTGCCGAGTCCAACGGGACCGGCACCGAGACCGGCACCGAGACCGGGATCCTGCGGGAAGTGCCGCTGACGTCGGCGGCCGGGGCTGCGCTGCTGGCCTCGCGAATCCGGTGAGCTACCGGCACTCGGAACCTAGGGCCTCCTCGGAACGAAGGCCTAGTGTGCGGCAATAGGGACATGGTTGCTACCTAGGGACATGGTTGCTACCTAGGGACATGGTTGCTACCTAGGGACATGGTTGCTACCTAGGGACATGGACGCTACCTAGGGACATGGTTGCTACCTAGGGACATGGTTGCTACCTAGGGACATGGTTGCTACCTAGGGACACGGTTGCTACCTAGGGACATGGTTGCTACCTAGGGACATGGACGCTACCTAGGGACATGGTTGCTACCTAGGGACATGGTTGCTACCTAGGGACATGGTTGCTACCTAGGGACATGGTTGCTACCTAGGGACATGGTTGCTACCTAGGGACATGGTTGCTACCTAGGGACATGGACGCTACCTAGGGACATGGTTGCTACCTAGGGACATGGTTGCTACCTAGGGACATGGTTGCTACCTAGGGACACGGTTGCTACCTAGGGACATGGTTGCTACCTAGGGACATGGACGCTACCTAGGGACATGGTTGCTACCTAGGGACATGGTT
This sequence comes from Nemoura dubitans, assembly GCA_921293005.1. Lineage (NCBI taxonomy): Eukaryota > Metazoa > Arthropoda > Insecta > Plecoptera > Nemouridae > Nemoura > Nemoura dubitans. The sequence continues at coordinate 351,426 of OV121076.1, forward strand.
GCTACCTAGGGACATGGTTGCTACCTAGGGACACGGTTGCTACCTAGGGACATGGTTGCTACCTAGGGACATGGTTGCTACCTAGGGACATGGTTGCTACCTAGGGACACGGTTGCTACCTAGGGACACGGTTGCTACCTAGGGACACGGTTGCTACCTAGGGACACGGTTGCTACCTAGGGACACGGTTGCTACCTAGGGACATGGACGCTACCTAGGGACATGGACGCTACCTAGGGACATGGTTGCTACCTAGGGACATGGTTGCTACCTAGGGACACGGTTGCTACCTAGGGACACGGTTGCTACCTAGGGACACGGTTGCTACCTAGGGACACGGTTGCTACGTAGGGACATGGTTGCTACCTAGGGACATGGACGCTACCTAGGGACATGGTTGCTACCTAGGGACATGGTTGCTACCTAGGGACATGGTTGCTACCTAGGGACATGGTTGCTACCTAGGGACATGGTTACTACCTAGGGACATGGTTGCTACCTAGGGACACGGTTGCTACCTAGGGACACGGTTGCTACCTAGGGACACGGTTGCTACCTAGGGACATGGTTGCTACCTAGGGACACGGTTGCTACCTAGGGACATGGTTGCTACCTAGGGACACGGTTGCTACCTAGGGACACGGTTGCTACCTAGGGACACGGTTGCTACCTAGGGACACGGTTGCTACCTAGGGACACGGTTGCTACCTAGGGACACGGTTGCTACCTAGGGACAAGGACGCTATCTAGGGACATGGTTGCTACCTAGGGACATGGTTGCTACCTAGGGACATGGTTGCTACCTAGGGACACGGTTGCTACCTAGGGACACGGTTGCTACCTAGGGACACGGTTGCTACCTAGGGACACGGTTGCTACCTAGGGACAAGGACGCTATCTAGGGACAAGGACGCTATCTAGGGACATGGTTGCTACCTAGGGACATGGTTGCTACCTAGGGACATGGTTACTACCTAGGGACATGGTTGCTACCTAGGGACATGGTTGCTACCTAGGGACATGGTTGCTACCTAGGGACATGGTTGCTACCTAGGGACATGGACGCTACCTAGGGACATGGACGCTACCTAGGGACATGGTTGCTACCTAGGGACTCGGACGCTAGATTGGGTTTGTATGACTCGTGATGTTAGCACAAGGGAGCTGCGAAAGTTTGTTCCCTTGTTAGGGGAGTCGTGGACCCAATGACTGAGCTTGATAACCTCTGAGCTCGAGTACAAAGACACAGGGTTTGTGAAGCTCGTTGTCGGACAGCAGACACGAGTCTCGTAGATCTAACGACGTCTGTCCGTTTCGCAGCGGGGTGGCGCCCCTGACGGAGCCCCGCCCCGCCGCCGCTCGGCCCGTCGTCACGCCAACAAGCCACGCCCCTTCCACGTCCGGCCACGCCCCCGTTGGCCAGGGCCGCGTGCCCAAGTGGTTCAAGCCGTAGAGCGGCAGCCAATGGGAGTCCGAACGGAGCCAAGCCAGCCAATGGGAGTCCAAGCGGAGCCAAGCCAGCCAATGGGAGCCTGTTCTAGAGCTGGCGGACAAGTTTATAAAGGAGTTTGTAAAGGACAAGTTTGTAAAGGGCAAGTTTATAAAGGACAAGTTTGTAAAGGACGAGTTTGTAAAGGACAAGTTTGTAAAGGGCAAGTTTGTAAAGGACAAGTTTGTAAAGGGCAAGTTTGTAAAGGACAAGTTTATAAAGGGCAAGTTTGTAAAGGACAAGTTTGTAAAGGGCAAGTTTGTAAAGGACAAGTTTGTAAAGGGCAAGTTTGTAAAGGACAAGTTTGTAAAGGACAAGTTTGTAAAGGGCAAGTTTGTAAAGGACAAGTTTGTGGAGGACAAGTTTATAAAGGGCAAGTTTGTGGAGGACAAGTTTGTAAAGGACAAGTTTGTGGAGGACAAGTTTATAAAGGGCAAGTTTGTGGAGGACAAGTTTGTAAAGGGCAAGTTTGTAAAGGGCAAGTTTGTGGAGGACAAGTTTGTAAAGGGCAAGTTTGTGGAGGACAAGTTTGTAAAGGGCAAGTTTGTAAAGGGCAAGTTTGTGGAGGACAAGTTTGTAAAGGACAAGTTTGTCAAGGACAAGTTTGTAAAGGACAAGTTTGTGGAGGACAAGTTTATAAAGGGCAAGTTTGTGAAGATAATGTTTGTTACTCGTACTCGTAGTTTGTACGTTGTGGTGTTTGCTCGTGGAAATGCCGGTCGCCCGGACATTGGGCAACATTCGACAAACGCGGGGTGTCAAGTCAAGTCAAGTCTTCGCCTGTTCACTGCTTGGCAACGGCCGTATTCCACCGGGATTGCCACCTGTCGATCCACGGCCCTCTAGATGGTTTCGTTCCATTGGTGGTGATAGTAAATGTGCGGTAAGAAGGCCTTGGACCAGCAGGTTGCAACCCTGGTGGAATAATTGATGAGCGTAGCGAGCGGAGCGAAATCTTCACCCCCCAAAAAAAAAGTCACTTGTGTATGTTTTTTTTTTTTGTGCGTTTGCGCGCGCTCTACAGACCAAACGCCTGAACCGATTGGGACGAAAATTTCAGATGACCTACCTTTGTTCTCAACTTAGACCCCCTGCGTTTTTCGAAAAGATCGGTCCAGAACTTTTTTAATAAATACATTTTTACGAAATTTTTTGATTTTTTCAAATTTTTGAATCTCTGTAAATGCGAAAGTTGTTTACATATCTTCACCAAAACTTATAAACATGTAGACCCTGTAGATATTTATCATGCCTGAAAATCTTAGGCCGTTAGGACTTTTTGACTGGTTTTAATTCACATTTTTGGAGTGATTTCTTCGTGATTTGACGGCTGATTAATCCGAGTCCGCTTTCCTTCGTTTCCTTGGTTACCAGCTTTGTTGATTTCTATTAAGGCCGAGGCATAGTTTTTACAGATTTCAGAAGTCTTCTAAATGTAGTGTATGAAAGTAATTAAAGTAAATCCGCGCTAGAAACATATCTCGAATATAATAACAATCCTCTGGCGTAATTTACATCTATACTTCGTTTTCCGCTTTCATTCCGCTGGGAATGGTCAAACTAGCCAATTTGACAAAACTGAAGTCCTGTCATAATTTTTATACCTTAGGCTTATAATATTACCAAAGCTTATGTTTTTTTTCTCTCAACTATTTATTCGTTGATATTTTTACTCATGATTATGAAACAGATTCATGTTGTAATTTTTTTATTGGTAGCGGAAATAGTGTTTTGTTTTCCCGCCAATAAAATTTAAATTCACGAGTTGGTAGTTCGTGAGGGGGCAGGCCCAGCTGTGTCGTCTTCTCTCACGGGCCGGACTGTGTATATGTTCAAACTACTCGATTAGCTCAAATAGGAATATCACGGGCTATCTGGCAGCTCTAGGGAGAAACAAAGGAAGGTCACAATCGTCTAAATATTCCAGTGATCAGAATTTTCGGGAAGGCTCCATGCCATGCATCCATGGCATCCATGCCATGCATCCATGGCATCCATGGCATGCATCCATGCCAGCTACCTTCGCCTTCTGCCTCTACCTTGTTTTCTGCCATTTACTGCCATTTAAAAACCGCTACCTACGCTCATCTTCAACGCAACACAATTGCGTTCGCGAAGCCCTAGTGTGGCCTTAATACCTCGTTCCCACTGCAGACTTGATCGAGATCAACTCTCTGGGTTTCCACAACTCGGTTATCTATTTTAATCGTGATGAAGTCATTCGGGAATCGTCGCGAACGCTCGGAAGAGTTCGTGATTATTTCGAAATCCGCCACCGGAAACGTTGCAACATAAACCTGGGAGCGTGTTCCGTGTGCTACGAGCTCGGCGATAAAGTGAGGTTAGATTCGTCGCGATTTCCGGCTGTGTTCGTATCCCGAGCATATTCCGAACTTGCCCGAATGACTTGATCACGATCAAGTAAGGAAACAAGTGTGTGAACACCAACTGACTCTTGAAACCCAATCAACGCCATATTTGATCGCGTTGAGGACTTGATCACGATCAACTCGTGTATAGAGTGAACGAGGTATAACACTCTTCGAGCTGCAGTCCGTTGCAGTCCGTTGCAGTCCGTTGCAGTCCGTTGCAGTCCGTTGCAGTCCGGCCAGTCACGGACAGGCTCCGCGTCGAGGGAAGGAAGGGAAGCGTCCCGATTGGAGGAGACCCAAGTGCCGAGAGGCGGACGGGAGCCAATGAGAGGCGGACGGGAGCCAATGAGAGGCGGACGGGAGCCAATGAGAGGCGGACGGGAGCCAATGAGAGGCGGACGGGAGCCAATGAGAGGCGGACGGGAGCCAATGAGAGGCGGACGGGAGCCGATGAGAGGCGGACGGGAGCCAATGAGAGGCGGACGGGAGCCGATGAGAGGCGGACGGGAGCCAATGAGAGGCGGACGGGAGCCAATGAGAGGCGGACGGGAGCCAATGAGAGGCGGACGGGAGCCGATGAGAGGCGGACGGGAGCCGATGAGAGGCGGACGGGAGCCAATGAGAGGCGGACGGGAGCCAATGAGAGGCGGACGGGAGCCGATGAGAGGCGGACGGGAGCCAATGAGAGGCGGACGGGAGCCAATGAGAGGCGGACGGGAGCCGATGAGAGGCGGACGGGAGCCGATGAGAGGCGGACGGGAGCCGATGAGAGGCGGACGGGAGCCAATGAGAGGCGGACGGGAGCCAATGAGAGGCGGACGGGAGCCAATGAGAGGCGGACGGGAGCCAATGAGAGGCGGCCGTGAGGTTTGTACTTGTTTATTGTGCGGCCGTGATGACACCCGTTGTGAGCTGCGCTTGTCAAAACGCCAGGGCATTACGCAGCGCGGAAGCTGCACTTGTTTTTCGTTGTCTTGGTTTCGCTGTAGACAACAATTGAGGAGCCTAGATGCAAAGTGCAACTTGTCCATAAAAACCAAACCGAGATAATGGCCAAGATTTGAAAACTTAAACCGTGCACAAGATACAAACATCCATTTTCAACCAGCCGTCATAGAGCGACATGTTATGTTTTGAACCCGGAGGAAATTCCTATACGTAAAGAATTCTATATGCTCACGGTGCTGCTACCTGGAACTCAATTTCTGTAATTTTGGACGAGTTGCATTTTGCATCTATGCTCCTCAATTTATCAATTTATTCCCTACTACTTTTGAACAATCTCAGCAAAGTGGAGTCCGAGGCCATTTGCACATCGGCGATTTGAAGCCGACTTCGAAGTCTTGACCGAAAACCAAACGCAGCAGTCGCATTCGGTAGTCAGGTACCCAGCGTTCACTAGAGATTCACGCAACTTGTCACAACTTCAACGTCTTTCCGGAGTCGGCACCGATTGCCGAGCCGTGATTGGTCGGCGCCCGTGTTCCGTGTCGTCTTCGCCGCTCGCGATTGGCCGATCCCCGCGGTGCCGAGCCGTGATTGGTCATTGCTGCTCCGACTCCTCGCCGCTGCTGCCCTCGGAGCCCGACGAGCTCTCGCCCTCCTCCTCGTCCTCCGAGGACTCCGAGCCCGAGCCCGACGAAGACGATTGGTCGAGTCCGGCGATGACCACGCCCTTCTTGCGGAGCAGCGCCTGCGACAGGTGGGCGACAGGTGAGAGGTTGGGATGCCTTGTGCGACAGGTGAGAGGTTAGGTTGCCTTGTGCGACAGGTGAGAGGTTAGGTTGCCTTGTGCGACAGGTGAGAGGTTAGGTTGCCTTGTGCGACAGGTGAGAGGTTAGGTTGCCTTGTGCGACAGGTGAGAGGTTAGGTTGCCTTGTGCGACAGGTGAGAGGTTAGGTTGCCTTGTGCGACAGGTGAGAGGTTGGGATGCCTTGTGCGACAGGTGAGAGGTTAGGTTGCCTTGTGCGACAGGTGAGAGGTTAGGTTGCCTTGTGCGACAGGTGAGAGGTTAGGTTGCCTTGTGCGACAGGTGAGAGGTTAGGTTGCCTTGTGCGACAGGTGAGAGGTTAGGTTGCCTTGTGCGACAGGTGAGAGGTTAGGTTGCCTTGTGCGACAGGTGAGAGGTTAGGTTGCCTTGTGCGACAGGTGAGAGGTTAGGTTGCCTTGTGCGACAGGTGAGAGGTTAGGTTGCCTTGTGCGACAGGTGAGAGGTTAGGTTTGCGTCGACAGTCAGGTGTCGTTGACGGTTGTAAGGACATGTTACCTTGTACTGGCGGAAGGTGACCTTGTGCAACAGGTGAGATGTTAGGTTGGTGGTTAGGTTAGGACATGTTACCTTGTACTGGCGGAAGGTGACCTTGTGCAACAGGTGAGATGTTAGGTTGGTGGTTAGGTTAGGACATGTTACCTTGTACTGGCGGAAGGTGACCTTGTGCAACAGGTGAGATGTTAGGTTGGTGGTTAGGTTAGGACATGTTACCTTGTACTGGCGGAAGGTGACCTTGTGCAACAGGTGAGATGTTAGGTTGGTGGTTAGGTTAGGACATGTTACCTTGTACTGGCGGAAGGTGACCTTGTGCAACAGGTGAGATGTTAGGTTGGTGGTTAGGTTAGGACATGTTACCTTGTACTGGCGGAAGGTGACCTTGTGCAACAGGTGAGATGTTAGGTTGGTGGTTAGGTTAGGACATGTTACCTTGTACTGGCGGAAGGTGACCTTGTGCAACAGGTGAGATGTTAGGTTGGTGGTTAGGTTAGGACATGTTACCTTGTACTGGCGGATGGTGACCTTGTGCAACAGGTGAGATGTTAGGTTGGTGGTTAGGTTAGGACATGTTACCTTGTACTGGCGGAAGGTGACCTTGTGCAACAGGTGAGATGTTAGGTTGGTGGTTAGGTTAGGACATGTTACCTTGTACTGGCGGAAGGTGACCTTGTGCAACAGGTGAGATGTTAGGTTGGTGGTTAGGTTAGGACATGTTACCTTGTACTGGCGGAAGGTGACCTTGTGCAACAGGTGAGATGTTAGGTTGGTGGTTAGGTTAGGACATGTTACCTTGTACTGGCGGAAGGTGACCTTGTGCAACAGGTGAGATGTTAGGTTGGTGGTTAGGTTAGGACATGTTACCTTGTACTGGCGGAAGGTGACCTTGTGCAACAGGTGAGATGTTAGGTTGGTGGTTAGGTTAGGACATGTTACCTTGTACTGGCGGAAGGTGACCTTGTGCAACAGGTGAGATGTTAGGTTGGTGGTTAGGTTAGGACATGTTACCTTGTACTGGCGGAAGGTGACCTTGTGCAACAGGTGAGATGTTAGGTTGGTGGTTAGGTTAGGACATGTTACCTTGTACTGGCGGAAGGTGACCTTGTGCAACAGGTGAGATGTTAGGTTGGTGGTAAGGTTAGGACATGTTACCTTGTACTGGCGGAAGGTGACCTTGTGCAACAGGTGAGATGTTAGGTTGGTGGTTAGGTTAGGACATGTTACCTTGTACTGGCGGAAGGTGACCTTGTGCAACAGGTGAGATGTTAGGTTGGTGGTAAGGTTAGGACATGTTACCTTGTACTGGCGGAAGGTGACCTTGTGCGGCAGGATGTCGCGCATGAAGCCCAGGGTGCGATCGGAATTTACGTAATCGGCCACGTGACGATACTCCAGCAGCCGGCCCTTGCCGCCCGCCTCGTGGGCCCCTCTAGCCACGCGACTGATGAACAGCTCGGCCACCTGTGGAGCGCGGTGTGGTTACGTGGCGGTACCCCAGCAGCCGGCCCTTGCCGCCCGCCTCGTGGGCCCCTCTAGCCACGCGACTGATGAACAGCTCGGCCACCTGTGGAGCGCGGTGTGGTTACGTGGCGGTACCCCAGCAGCCGGCCCTTGCCGCCCGCCTCGTGGGCCCCTCTAGCCACGCGACTGATGAACAGCTCGGCCACCTGTGGAGCGCGGTGAGGTTACGTGGCGGTACCCCAGCAGCCGGCCCTTGCCGCCCGCCTCGTGGGCCCCTCTAGCCACGCGACTGATGAACAGCTCGGCCACCTGTGGAGCGCGGTGAGGTCACGTGGCGGTACCCCAGCAGCCGGCCCTTGCCGCCCGCCTCGTGGGCCCCTCTAGCCACGCGACTGATGAACAGCTCGGCCACCTGTGGAGCGCAGTGAGGTTACGTGGCGGTACCCCAGCAGCCGGCCCTTGCCGCCCGCCTCGTGGGCCCCTCTAGCCACGCGACTGATGAACAGCTCGGCCACCTGTGGAGCGCGGTGAGGTTACGTGGCGGTACCCCAGCAGCCGGCCCTTGCCGCCCGCCTCGTGGGCCCCTCTAGCCACGCGACTGATGAACAGCTCGGCCACCTGTGGAGCGCGGTGAGGTTACGTGGCGGTACCCCAGCAGCCGGCCCTTGCCGCCCGCCTCGTGGGCCCCTCTAGCCACGCGACTGATGAACAGCTCGGCCACCTGTGGAGCGCGGTGAGGTTACGTGGCGGTACCCCAGCAGCCGGCCCTTGCCGCCCGCCTCGTGGGCCCCTCTAGCCACGCGACTGATGAACAGCTCGGCCACCTGTGGAGCGCAGTGAGGTTACGTGGCGGTACCCCAGCAGCCGGCCCTTGCCGCCCGCCTCGTGGGCCCCTCTAGCCACGCGACTGATGAACAGCTCGGCCACCTGTGGAGCGCGGTGAGGTTACGTGGCGGTACCCCAGCAGCCGGCCCTTGCCGCCCGCCTCGTGGGCCCCTCTAGCCACGCGACTGATGAACAGCTCGGCCACCTGTGGAGCGCGGTGAGGTTACGTGGCGGTACCCCAGCAGCCGGCCCTTGCCGCCCGCCTCGTGGGCCCCTCTAGCCACGCGACTGATGAACAGCTCGGCCACCTGTGGAGCGCGGTGAGGTTACGTGGAGAGCCCCACAGGTGGCTGCTTGGACTGGCGGGTGTCGGCGTTAGTGCTAGGTGAGACAATGTGCCTTGGTTATTGTGGGAAATGAGTTGTGTTTCGATGAAACTCGCCCGAATGGCAACGTGGTTATCGTGGGAAATGAGTTGTGTTGGGACGGGAGAAAACAACGTCACCTGGGGCGAGATTCCGGGACCGGAGTCTCGATTGCCACCAAACTTTGCAATTACTTTTCCGCCGATCCCGGGGGAAATGAGTCGCTGTACTTTTGTCTGCGGCAAAACGACAAAGGTGAGTACTTTTGTTCACGACTAGAAACATGAACCTAGCAGAGCTGCTCTGTCCGAAAGTTGTATCGAAGGGTGGTGATAAAATTCACTGCACGTAGCGTGACTGTTTTCATTACATTCGTAGTTGAAGTCTGAAGATTATTTTGTTGCAATTTCAATGGTAGGTAGGTAGTACTAGTGAGCCTATATATAGGGTTAGAGAGTGGCCAACATGATGACACTTTTCTATTGGCTGTTCAAATCCCATGCTAAACGGACGACATGTTTTTACCAAGTTGATCTAGAAGCACGTGGCAGTTGTCTTTATGAGTTTCTCGTATTCCTTTGCATATCTACGTATTATGTACACAGTGAGGTAAGATCGTAACGTGTCAACTACTGCTGAAAGGGCTGTTGAATAAATCAAGTTGGTATAAACATGGCGCCCATACGCAGAGATGGCCACTCTCTAACGCTATGTAGGCTTACTAGTTAGTACCAGCCACAGACGAAGGATTGGTTCTGCTCCAAGGTACGATCCAATAGTACGTTGTGGTAACTGTGCTCGCCAGCGACTGTCTCACGGTTTGACAGCTGTCATCGCCCACCTTGGCCATGACGTGGATCGACTCGGGACTGATGTTCTTGGTCTCCTCGGCGTGCTTCATGATCCCACGGACTCGGGCGTGCGGGATCGTGGTCGTAACAACTCGCTCGGCGTCCGTCAATGCTTCGTCGACGACCTTCTTCTTCGGCTGCAACGACGAGCGCGTGGACGGAGAGGTCAACGACGCCGACATGGCTGGACCACAGAGACGAGGGCAACGAGCTGTCAGTGTGATTACTATCGAATTGTTGTGCACGACTCTTTGAGATTTGAAGGTTATGTGCGTTGCGGTTGGCGGTTTTCAGGTGCAATGGGGCAGAAGGAAAGCTCGGCTTAGCAAAACAAGTTGTTCTTACGTTAAATACTGTAAAATACATAAATTTTCTGCGTGTTTCGAAATATTTACTTACTTTGTGCGGTTTTTAACAAAGAAACTCGCGTCCGCCGCCAAACACCTGTCACCAATGCGTGCGTGAGATAGCGCGGTGTTGCAATTGCGCTCTGAATATCTCAACACATTATTCGCTTCGTTTCTCCCATAGGAATTTTGATGTCTACAAAGTCAAATTTTATTAACTTGTTCTACATATTCAGTGGTATGGTGCATGTCATTTGGGGAGCGAGATAGTTGTGAAGAAGTTCCGAGAGAATCGATTTGCAAGTCAGGTTTGGCAACAGCCTTGCACTCGAACTCGATCGATTCTTTGTCTAACAATGGCGGCGCCGTTCCTGGAGAGCGTGCGGGAATCGGATTATGTCGAGTATTTCCTCTTCCCCGACAAGTTCGACGACGCATCGCTGTCGGACGAAGACCTGCAGACGTTTCGCGTCGGTCTTCTGCACAGCCTCCGCTCGCTCGCCGACGAATTCACCGCCGGCCACATCTGGCAGAAGGACTCGTTTAACCTCAACATCCGCGACGGCTCGCACACGCAACTAGCAGACGAGTCGGAGCTGGTGGACCAAGGTACAAAATCAATAACTAGCGACGACTTTATGATGGCATCCCGTACGCACCGTTCGAATTACCATTGGCTCTGTCCGTCGTGAATCGTGCAGTGCGGAATCCTTTCGTTCTCGTTTCGTTGCCGGGGAATTTGCACTTATCTGAACGGCACACTCCTTAAAGGGTCCCCTCTGTTGATGTCCGCTATCCCACCTGTCTATCAAGCAGATTTAAGCGTGCTGGGATGGAGATTCGGACCGCTGCAATCTTCCAGATACAAAAGTTATCTAATTCAGACTCCCCAAACACCAGGCCAGTTCTTTTTGGTCCAGTAAGCAATCGGAGGGAATCAAACTAGGACCACAGCATTCCGTTGCAGAGTTCCTTTGTGAGTCAATGAAGTCTTGCCCGTCACCAGCTTCCAATGTTTCCAGACAAGTGGCTCATGTCATGTACCTACGTAATTTACTTCAAGGGAAGAATATTGAAGCGTTTCAAAGCTGTTGAAAGCCTGTTGAGGCACTGCAAGTGCACAGCATATATTATATTGAAGAGTTTTATTATTATGTACACAAATTAGCCTCCCAAAAGTGTTGTCCATTCCGGGATTTGAACCCGGGTCCCCAACTTTCGCGGCTGGTGCTCTAACCGCTGAGCTAAATGGCCATTAAATTTGGGAGAAGTAATTTGCATACAGGGTGAGAATTGAATGTCCCCATGGGGGTATGGTCCAGAGTCTACGAATACTCATAGTGGCTCTGGTACCGCGTGATGCTATACTGCAACCACATTTTACATTCAACCTCGAGTAACTCCAATTTAACGTTGGATGCGTTGAACACTTTTGGGAGGCTAATTTGTGTACATAATAATAAAATGAATAGCCAATTACGAGCTTTCGTAATTTAAATAAGATTAAAAAGAGATATTGAAGAGTTGTTTTCAAATCCAATTAACTTTATCATCACCGGCTCATTAAGGCCTGAAAGACAGGCGACCAAGAGATTTCGGTTCGGCAATTTGAAGCTCGTTTCTAGCTTGTAGTGGCTTTAAAAAGGCTTTTCACAGCATTTTGCCAGCTTCAAAGGGTGCCAGCATTACTGTACGATGCCAGTGTTGATTAGAGTCCCATTGATCTACGATGCCAGCGTCCAACGCAGTGAAATGTAGCCGGCCGCTTTGTCGCCAGCGCTGTGTCCGCACGTCCACGGACTCACCCATTACGGGGACAACGTCGAGGACGAGTGGCTCATCGTCGCCTTGCTGCTGGCGCTCACCGAACGCGTGCCGGGCCTCGTTTGCCGCGTTGCCGACGACGACGGGGAGTTCCTGCTGATCGAGGCGGCCGATTGGTTGCCGCAATGGGCCGAGCCCGAGGCGTGCACCAATCGGGTGTTTCTCTTCCAAGGGGCCGTGCATATAGTGCCGCCAACAAGGGTGAGTCACACTTGCGTCTGTTTCTGGCTTTTTTTCCCCACGGATCCGAACTTGTAATGATGATTACGACGCTGGTTCTTTAATTTACTAAACGCGGATTCTGAATTCGGTTCTTGAAAAGTAACAGTTCTTTCAGGCTTTGATTCGGGTTCTGGTTTGAATTCTGGAGAGCTACCAGAAGAACAATGATGCAACAAGAACCCCAGACTTATTAAACCTTTTGTAACCTTTATGGAATCGCAAATGACCTAATTTAATTTTCAATTCGAGTTACCGTTTCGAATCCTTGTACTAAGACCCAGTTTTTCAGTGGCTTGTTAAATATATAACGGTCTGTTAACTTGTTATTTGCCTATCAACGTCCAATCGGAGCCTGCTATTTTCTTGCTATTGGACCGTTTGTATCTTAACGGGCCACTGAAAATCCTGCACTTTGACTGTTATTAATGGTGGGTTTTCCGGCTTTCAGGCCCAGTTTGGGTCCACTCTTTTCTCTAACGTTTGTTTAAGAAAACAATTTCGATGCTAGGTTCAACCTTACCTTGGAATTTCAGGCCACTTTGATACACCTGAGTGTTTTACTCGTTCACTTGTTGTGCGATGAGCGAAGCAAAACCTTCAATTTCACTGGCCCCAGAAAAAAGGATTTATTTATTTATTTTTATTTAAATTTATATTTGTGTGCGTGTGTGTTTGTTGGTTTGCGGTCTGCTGGCCAAACGGCCGAACGGATTTCGATAAAATTCGCAGAGTTCCTTCGCTAGGTTCTAAATTTGACCCCCTGCGTTTTTCGAAAAGATCGGTCCAGAACTTTTCTAATAAATACATTTTTACGAGATATTTTCGATATTTTCAAAATTTTGAATCTGTAAATGTCAAAGTTCTATACATATCTTCACCAAAAGTTATAAGCATGTCGACCTTTTACATATTTATTATGCCTGAAAATCTGTAGGTCTTTCTGATTGGTGTTTATTCGCATTTTTGTAGTGTGTTTTTCGTGATTTGACGCCCGATTCAATGAGAGTCAGGTTTCCATTGTTTCCTAGGTTACCCGCGATTCAATGAGAGTCAGGTTTCCATTGTTTCCTAGGTTACCCGCGATTCAATGAGAGTCAGGTTTCCATTGTTTCCTAGGTTACCCGCGATTCAATGAGAGTCAGGTTTCCATTGTTTCCTAGGTTACCCGCGATTCAATGAGAGTCAGGTTTCCATTGTTTCCTAGGTTACCCGCGATTCAATGAGAGTCAGGTTTCCATTGTTTCCTAGGTTACCCGCGATTCAATGAGAGTCAGGTTTCCATTGTTTCCTAGGTTACCCGCGATTCAATGAGAGTCAGGTTTCCATTGTTTCCTAGGTTACCCGCGATTCAATGAGAGTCAGGTTTCCATTGTTTCCTAGGTTACCCGCGATTCAATGAGAGTCAGGTTTCCATTGTTTCCTAGGTTACCCGCGATTCAATGAGAGTCAGGTTTCCATTGTTTCCTAGGTTACCCGCGATTCAATGAGAGTCAGGTTTCCATTGTTTCCTAGGTTACCCGCGATTCAATGAGAGTCAGGTTTCCATTGTTTCCTAGGTTACCCGCGATTCAATGAGAGTCAGGTTTCCATTGTTTCCTAGGTTACCCGCGATTCAATGAGAGTCAGGTTTCCATTGTTTCCTAGGTTACCCGCGATTCAATGAGAGTCAGGTTTCCATTGTTTCCTAGGTTACCCGCGATTCAATGAGAGTCAGGTTTCCATTGTTTCCTAGGTTACCCGCGATTCAATGAGAGTCAGGTTTCCATTGTTTCCTAGGTTACCCGCGATTCAATGAGAGTCAGGTTTCCATTGTTTCCTAGGTTACCCGCGATTCAATGAGAGTCAGGTTTCCATTGTTTCCTAGGTTACCCGCGATTCAATGAGAGTCAGGTTTCCATTGTTTCCTAGGTTACCCGCGATTCAATGAGAGTCAGGTTTCCATTGTTTCCTAGGTTACCCGCGATTCAATGAGAGTCAGGTTTCCATTGTTTCCTAGGTTACCCGCGATTCAATGAGAGTCAGGTTTCCATTGTTTCCTAGGTTACCCGCGATTCAATGAGAGTCAGGTTTCCATTGTTTCCTAGGTTACCCGCGATTCAATGAGAGTCAGGTTTCCATTGTTTCCTAGGTTACCCGCGATTCAATGAGAGTCAGGTTTCCATTGTTTCCTAGGTTACCCGCGATTCAATGAGAGTCAGGTTTCCATTGTTTCCTAGGTTACCCGCGATTCAATGAGAGTCAGGTTTCCATTGTTTCCTAGGTTACCCGCGATTCAATGAGAGTCAGGTTTCCATTGTTTCCTAGGTTACCCGCGATTCAATGAGAGTCAGGTTTCCATTGTTTCCTAGGTTACCCGCGATTCAATGAGAGTCAGGTTTCCATTGTTTCCTAGGTTACCCGCGATTCAATGAGAGTCAGGTTTCCATTGTTTCCTAGGTTACCCGCGATTCAATGAGAGTCAGGTTTCCATTGTTTCCTAGGTTACCCGCGATTCAATGAGAGTCAGGTTTCCATTGTTTCCTAGGTTACCCGCGATTCAATGAGAGTCAGGTTTCCATTGTTTCCTAGGTTACCCGCGATTCAATGAGAGTCAGGTTTCCATTGTTTCCTAGGTTACCCGCGATTCAATGAGAGTCAGGTTTCCATTGTTTCCTAGGTTACCCGCGATTCAATGAGAGTCAGGTTTCCATTGTTTCCTAGGTTACCCGCGATTCAATGAGAGTCAGGTTTCCATTGTTTCCTAGGTTACCCGCGATTCAATGAGAGTCAGGTTTCCATTGTTTCCTAGGTTACCCGCGATTCAATGAGAGTCAGGTTTCCATTGTTTCCTAGGTTACCCGCGATTCAATGAGAGTCAGGTTTCCATTGTTTCCTAGGTTACCCGCGATTCAATGAGAGTCAGGTTTCCATTGTTTCCTAGGTTACCCGCGATTCAATGAGAGTCAGGTTTCCATTGTTTCCTAGGTTACCCGCGATTCAATGAGAGTCAGGTTTCCATTGTTTCCTAGGTTACCCGCGATTCAATGAGAGTCAGGTTTCCATTGTTTCCTAGGTTACCCGCTTTGTTGACTTCAGATTCGTCCAAGGCATAGATTTTGACGAAAACTAGAAGTTGAGTCAATTTAGTTTTTGGAAGTAATTGAAGGTAAATCCGTGTCAGAAATATATTTCCAATATAATAAGTACCCGCGGGCATAAGTTATGTGATATGAATTTACATTGACATTTCTCAATGAGCTCAAAATGAGCGTAATTTCGCAAAATCGTCTAAAATGAGCAGTGGTCAGAATTTTCAAGATGGCAATGATACATCTTGGTGATCCATGGTTTTATTGATGACCGAAGCGAGCAGAGCGAAATCTTCACTTCACTTTACACGGACAAGCGAGTGATGTCGTTGCCGTTGCCGTTGCCGTGGTTACAGGGCGTTGTTGACGTCCGGAAGGCCGTGCGTGTGGTGCGAGACGTCGCCGCGGCGACCGAGGCCGTCGCCGAGATCCAGGAGGCGGTGCGTGCGCGGACCCGGGGGTGAGTCTCCGTGTTGCCGTGGCGATCGGAACGCCGGTCGGTGAGTGCGCGGACCCGGGGGTGAGTCTCCGTGTTGCCGTGGCGATCGGAACGCCGGTCGGTGAGTGCGCGGACCCGGGGGGTGAGTCTCCGTGTTGCCGTGGCGATCGGAACGCCGGTCGGTGCGTGCGCGGACCCGGGGGTGAGTCTCCGTGTTGCCGTGGCGATCGGAACGCCGGTCGGTGCGTGCGCGGACCCGGGGGTGAGTCTCCGTGTTGCCGTGGCGATCGGAACGCCGGTCGGTGCGTGCGCGGACCCGGGGGTGAGTCTCCGTGTTGCCGTGGCGATCGGAACGCCGGTCGGTGCGTGCGCGGACGCGCGATTGTTTTGTTTGTTGTGGAATTTCGTGCTCGACGGTTGAGAACGTTGCCGTTTCGATGCCGATTCCGTATCGCGCTGGCTAGGGGTTTGGTTATCGTGACACGGATGAAATATTGCGTGCATTTTGGTTTTTGTGTTGCTGTGAAAGTTGTTTTCATTCGCTCAAGGGATATTTTTACTTCGATTTGTGTTGGTTTTTACGCCCCTGAAAGTAGCATATTCTTTCGTCAACATTCCGGTAACGTACCAATCGCCACCGATTGTCGATTGTTATCCCGAGACACCGACGGGCTTTGGTGAGGACAAGCTCGTTGTTTGCTGTCCGTGAAAGGTGGCACTTGTTTAGATGCGCTGCTGTCAAAACTCTGACAGCTCCAATGGAAAGATTCACACCGAGACTGTCTTTAGGGAGACAGGACAAATGACAAATGCTGCATATTCTGCATTCACGGCCTCCGTGATCAACTTCAGAGCCTTGATAGTAAAGCAATAATTATTGATATATGAAAGGAAATCAACATTTAATACTCTGATTCTAAATGCAATTCACTTTAAACCATGCCCATAGTCAATGGATCTTCCAACAAAAATTGAGCAAAATTCAAATTGTACACTCAGATTCAAAATGCAGTTGACTTTTGGCCAGAGTCAATGGATCTGCCAAAAAATGGAGCAAAATTCAAACTGTACAGTCAGAATCAAAATGCAGTTGACTTTTTGCCAGAGTCAATTGATCTTCCAACAAAAATGGAGCAAAGTTCAAATTGTACACTCAGATTCAAAATGCAGTTGACTTTTGGCCAGAGTCAATGGATCTTCCAAAAAATGGAGCAAAATTCAAACTGTACACTCAGATTCAAAATGCAGTTGACTTTTGGCCAGAGTCAGTGGATCTTCCATCAAAAATGGAGCAAAATTCAAACTGATCACTCAGATTCAAAATGCAGGTAATTTTTTGGCAAGAGTCAATGTATCTGCCAACAAAAATGGAGCAAAATTAAAAATGTACACTCAGATTCAAAATGCAGTTGACTTTTGGCCAGAGTCCATGGATTTTCAACATAAAAGGAGCAAATTTCAAAATTTTGCACTCCGATACAAAATGCAGCACACTTTGCCTGAGGCAATGGACATCTGAAATATTTTAAATTCAAAATGAACTAATAGATTTAAAATCTACCTAACAGTAAACATTATATTTGATGAGCGTAGCGAGCGAAGCGAGCGGAGCGAAATCTTCAATTTCACTTACCCCAAAAAAAAGTCACTTGTGTATGTTTTTTTGTTTTGTTTTTTTTTGTGTTTGTGCGCGCTCTACAGACCAAACGCCTGAACCGACACGGATGAAAATTTCTGAGTATCTACCTCTGTTCTCAACTTAGACCCCCTGCGTTTTTGAAAAAGATCGGTTCAGTAAATTTTTTATAAATCAATTTTTACGAAATTTTTCGATTTTTTCCGAATTTCGAACCCCTGTAAATTTCAAAGTTCTGAACATAACTTCACCAAAACTTGTAAACATGTTGACCTTATACATATTTATCATGCCTACAAATCTTATTTCGGTAGGTTTTTCCAATTGGTTTTTATTAGCATTTTTGTGGTGTTTTTTTCGTGATTTGACGGCTGATTCAATACGAGTCCGGTTTCCTTCGTTTCCTTGGTTACCAGCTTTGTTGACCTCGAAGAGATACAAAGGAACGTCAGAATCCGCATACATTTTCAAGTGATTAGAATTTTCGAGAAGGCAATGGTCAGGTTTGGTGCTCCATGGTTTTCTTGTGACTGCTGCCTGCACCTTTTAATCCGCTATACACAAACCGCTACCTACGCTCATCTTCAACGCAACACAAATTGCGTTCGCGAAGCCCTAGTAAAAATACCCCAAGAGTTTAAACATGTGCACTGAGCATAAAACTGCCTTTCCCTGGCTAGCCAGGGCATTATTTGCAATTCCATGTCTGTTCCAGGGCCTGTTGGGTAAAACTCAGGATGTTTGTTTTCTGTAAGAGCAGTGAGCTTTGGAACTGTCAAATAGTGCTGATTGTTGCGGTTCAGGAACTGGCATCTTGACCCTGAGTTTATCCAATCTGTACATGTGATTTATGGGGATGTAAAAAGCAAAAATCTTTTGGCTGAGCACAACTTTCGTCGATATGAGAGTTAACCCATCTAGGTGGGGGGACCCCAGGTCAACAAATAAAATATGACATAATATCTGTTAACAGGAAAACTGTCAGTGATAGTCCAATACAAAATAGCTAGTGCACTAGGCAATTTATAAGGCTTTCGAATAAAGTACAAGTATTTTTTGATTTGCTGAAAATTCAGAATAACTGCCAAAAATGCATGTTCAAAAGTATTGAAGGTGTTTCTAAATGTGGGTCATGCGGGCCTAGCTAACCATACCTAGGTAACACCAGTGCTTTTTTTGTAAAAATAAAGGTGCTGGAATGCCAATTTTCATATTAGAAAATTACCCCCCTCCATCTAATCCTTTTAATTATTGTAAATAAAAGTGGTTTTAGTGCGTTCCAGCACAAAAAAAGCACTGGGTAACACACTAACCATAGACCTTGAACACCCACACCATAGACCTTGAACACACTAACCATAGACCTTGAACACACTAACCATAGACCTTGAACACACTAGCCATAGACCTTGAACACACTAACCATAGACCTTGAACACACTAACCATAGACCTTGAACACACTAACCAAAGACCTTGAACACGCTAACCATAGACCTTGAACACACTAACCATAGACCTTGAACACACTAACCATAGACCTTGAACACACTAACCATAGACCTTGAACACACTAACCATAGACCTTGAACACACTAACCATAGACCTTGAACACACTAACCATAGACCTTGAACACACTAACCATAGACCTTGAACACACTAACCATAGACCTTGAACACACTAACCATAGACCTTGAACACACTAACCATAGACCTTGAACACACTAACCATAGACCTTGAACACACTAACCATAGACCTTGAACACACTAACCATAGACCTTGAACACACTAACCATAGACCTTGAACACACTAACCAAAGACCTTGAACACACTAACCATAGACCTTGAACACACTAACCATAGACCTTGAACACACTAACCATAGACCTTGAACACACTAACCAAAGACCTTGAACACACTAACCATAGACCTTGAACACACTAACCATAGACCTTGAACACACTAACCATAGACCTTGAACACACTAACCATAGACCTTGAACACACTAACCATAGACCTTGAACACACTAACCATAGACCTTGAACACACTAACCATAGACCTTGAACACACTAACCAAAGACCTTGAACACACTAACCATAGACCTTGAACACACTAACCATAGACCTTGAACACACTAACCATAGACCTTGAACACACTAACCAAAGACCTTGAACACACTAACCATAGACCTTGAACACACTAACCATAGACCTTGAACACACTAACCATAGACCTTGAACACACTAACCAAAGACCTTGAACACACTAACCATAGACCTTGAACACACTTGAGCCACCACTTGGTCGTTGCCTAGCTACCCGGAACGAGCGCTGGCGCAACTGCACCGTTCCCGGGCGCGAGTCCCCGTCGGCGTGGCAACGCTGCTGGCGCACCGGCCGCAGCTGGTGGCGGACGCGGTGAGGGCCTTCTGCGCGCGTGACCCGACGGACGCCAAGGTAACTACGGCAACGCGGGCACAACGTCGATGCGGGACCCTGATCCGTCGGCCGGGTGCATTTTGGCCGAGTTTGAAGCAGTCATTTCGTGCTACATGTTTCACCAAAGTGCAATTATACCAATAAAATATATAAATAATATAATATATAATATTAATGGTATAATATAATATATATATTATATACTATATATATTATTAATAATATATTAAAATGGTATAATTCACCTGAACGGGCGTTTAAGGCCAATTTAGCCGGTGCTTCGATTTTCAATTACTGTCTTTTTGAAAAGTTCAAAGGAGAATTTTGAGACAGGTCACACAAAAAAAAAAGAATTTTGATTTCAAAGTGGCAGTGATTCTAGAAGGCATTGTTTTGACAGGTGAAACATATTTTATTTTGTAAATGTCATTATTAATTCCCCGGCTAAACCATTGTCCATTATTTGAGCCCCCAAGGTTGGGGAATTAGCTTTTAAACCGTGTTTAGTGGTGAAAGAAAGTAGTTCCAGACACGACATGCAAGTGTTTTCAGGTCACCAAATATTCCTTTATGTTATCACCACGGAACTAAAAGTCGTATTTGCATTTTTCTTCGAGAGAACTCCAAATTCTCCATTTGAATTATTGAAGAACTGAGTTTTGTAGAGAAAACGAATACGCCAGTCAAAATCGGCCTTCAACGACCGTTTAGGGGACGTATTAAACCGACGTTGGTGAAAACAGCCCGTCAGACAGTAGATTAGAAATCAACCCTGGCCATTACATCCGTTTCACTCGCTCTGTCCATCATCGCAATTCTCTCCCTCGCTCCGTGATTTAGTGTACCCACGTACGTCATACCAAGCATCTTAAAAACATCAATACGGGAAACTCCCCAAATCTTGGACAGAGCGTCCCTAGTGGCGCAGAGTGCAAACAAACAATCCCAGTTTGCTTCGGCTCGAGGCCTTATTCTCACATTGCATCTCGTCATAGCGGTCATTCTGTCACGGGTAAAGAATTAAAAAACTTTAATATCGATTCAATATATCAATATCACTATCAATATTGCGGCAACAAGCCGTAGCAAGTATATCTAATTAAAACAGCTTTGAACATGGTTAATAAAATCGACCAAATCACAATGGGATCTATGGGGGGGGGGGGGGGGCTCAAAACCAAGGACTTGTTGATAGTGGACTTGAAAACCGCACCGTGGCAACAACAATCAAGGCAACGTCATATCCCCGAGTATATTTACCCATATACATACATACACTCCATATATACCCGAGTATATTTACCCATATACATACATACACTCCATATATCCCCGAGTATATTTACCCATATACATACATACACTCCATTTATACCCGAGTATATTTACCCATATACATACATACACTCCATATGTACCCGAGTATATTTACCCATATACATACATACACTCCATATATACCCGAGTATATTTACCCATATACATACATACACTCCATATATCCCCGAGTATATTTACCCATATACATACATACACTCCATATATACCCGAGTATATTTACCCATATACATACATACACTCCATATATACCCGAGTATATTTACCCATATACATACATACACTCCATATATCCCCGAGTATATTTACCCATATACATACATACACTCCATATATACCCGAGTATATTTACCCATATACATACATACACTCCATATATACCCGAGTATATTTACCCATATACATACATACACTCCATATGTACCCGAGTATATTTACCCATATACATACATACACTCCATATGTACCCGAGTATATTTACCCATATACATACATACACTCCATATATACCCGAGTATATTTACCCATATACATACATACACTCCATATATACCCGAGTATATTTACCCATATACATACATACACTCCATATGTACCCGAGTATATTTACCCATATACATACATACACTCCATATATACCCGAGTATATTTACCCATATACATACATACACTCCATATGTACCCGAGTATATTTACCCATATACATACATACACTCCATATGTACCCGAGTATATTTACCCATATACATACATACACTCCATATGTACCCGAGTATATTTACCCATATACATACATACACTCCATATGTACCCGAGTATATTTACCCATATACATACATACACTCCATATGTACCCGAGTATATTTACCCATATACATACATACACTCCATATATACCCGAGTATATTTACCCATATACATACATACACTCCATATGTACCCAAGTATATTTACCCATATACATACATACACTCCATATGTACCCGAGTATATTTACCCATATACATACATACACTCCATATGTACCCGAGTATATTTACCCATATACATACATACACTCCATATATACCCGAGTATATTTACCCATATACATACATACACTCCATATATACCCGAGTATATTTACCCATATACATACATACACTCCATATATACCCGAGTATATTTACCCATATACATACATACACTCCATATATACCCGAGTATATTTACCCATATACATACATACACTCCATATGTACCCGAGTATATTTACCCATATACATACATACACTCCATATATACCCGAGTATATTTACCCATATACATACATACACTCCATATATACCCGAGTATATTTACCCATATACATACATACACTCCATATATACCCGAGTATATTTACCCATATACATACATACACTCCATATGTACCCGAGTATATTTACCCATATACATACATA
The DNA here is from genome assembly GCA_921293005.1 of Nemoura dubitans. Lineage (NCBI taxonomy): Eukaryota > Metazoa > Arthropoda > Insecta > Plecoptera > Nemouridae > Nemoura > Nemoura dubitans. Next base: position 373,821 of record OV121076.1, read on the forward strand.
CACTCCATATATACCCGAGTATATTTACCCATATACATACATACACTCCATATATACCCGAGTATATTTACCCATATACATACATACACTCCATATGTACCCGAGTATATTTACCCATATACATACATACACTCCATATATACCCGAGTATATTTACCCATATACATACATACACTCCATATATACCCGAGTATATTTACCCATATACATACATACACTCCATATATACCCGAGTATATTTACCCATATACATGCATACACTCCATATATACCCGAGTATATTTACCCATATACATACATACACTCCATATATACCCGAGTATATTTACCCATATACATACATACACTCCATATATACCCGAGTATATTTACCCATATACATACATACACTCCATATGTACCCGAGTATATTTACCCATATACATACATACACTCCATATATACCCGAGTATATTTACCCATATACATACATACACTCCATATATACCCGAGTATATTTACCCATATACATACATACACTCCATATGTACCCGAGTATATTTACCCATATACATACATACACTCCATATATACCCGAGTATATTTACCCATATACATACATACACTCCATATATACCCGAGTATATTTACCCATATACATACATACACTCCATATATACCCGAGTATATTTACCCATATACATACATACACTCCATATATACCCGAGTATATTTACCCATATACATACATACACTCCATATATCCCCGAGTATATTTACCCATATACATACATACACTCCATATATACCCGAGTATATTTACCCATATACATACATACACTCCATATATACCCGAGTATATTTACCCATATACATGCATACACTCCATATATACCCGAGTATATTTACCCATATACATACATACACTCCATATATCCCCGAGTATATTTACCCATATACATACATACACTCCATATGTACCCGAGTATATTTACCCATATACATACATACACTCCATATGTACCCGAGTATATTTACCCATATACATACATACTCTCCATATATACCCGAGTATATTTACCCATATACATACATACACTCCATATGTACCCGAGTATATTTACCCATATACATACATACACTCCATATATACCCGAGTATATTTACCCATATACATACATACACTCCATATATACCCGAGTATATTTACCCATATACATACATACACTCCATATATACCCGAGTATATTTACCCATATACATACATACACTCCATATATACCCGAGTATATTTACCCATATACATACATACACTCCATATATCCCCGAGTATATTTACCCATATACATACATACACTCCATATATACCCGAGTATATTTACCCATATACATGCATACACTCCATATATACCCGAGTATATTTACCCATATACATACATACACTCCATATATCCCCGAGTATATTTACCCATATACATACATACACTCCATATATACCCGAGTATATTTACCCATATACATACATACACTCCATATATCCCCGAGTATATTTACCCATATACATACATACACTCCATATATACCCGAGTATATTTACCCATATACATGCATACACTCCATATATACCCGAGTATATTTACCCATATACATACATACACTCCATATATCCCCGAGTATATTTACCCATATACATACATACACTCCATATGTACCCGAGTATATTTACCCATATACATACATACACTCCATATGTACCCGAGTATATTTACCCATATACATACATACTCTCCATATATACCCGAGTATATTTACCCATATACATACATACACTCCATATGTACCCGAGTATATTTACCCATATACATACATACACTCCATATATACCCGAGTATATTTACCCATATACATACATACACTCCATATATACCCGAGTATATTTACCCATATACATACATACACTCCATATATACCCGAGTATATTTACCCATATACATACATACACTCCATATATACCCGAGTATATTTACCCATATACATACATACACTCCATATATACCCGAGTATATTTACCCATATACATACATACACTCCATATATCCCCGAGTATATTTACCCATATACATACATACACTCCATATATACCCGAGTATATTTACCCATATACATGCATACACTCCATATATACCCGAGTATATTTACCCATATACATACATACACTCCATATATCCCCGAGTATATTTACCCATATACATACATACACTCCATATGTACCCGAGTATATTTACCCATATACATACATACACTCCATATGTACCCGAGTATATTTACCCATATACATACATACTCTCCATATATACCCGAGTATATTTACCCATATACATACATACACTCCATATGTACCCGAGTATATTTACCCATATACATACATACACTCCATATATACCCGAGTATATTTACCCATATACATACATACACTCCATATATACCCGAGTATATTTACCCATATACATACATACACTCCATATGTACCCGAGTGGGTCCAGATCGTGCCGGCACCGGTGCCGTTCTCGGCCGCCTTGAAATATTTTTTTCAAATCGTTATCGAAATGAAAACTGATAATCGATTTATTTTTTATTTTTTCGATTTTTCCGGGAAAAAATGCATGGAATTGAGGCAGAAAATGATGCAGGTAAACTGTAAATTGGAGCTATGTTCACTTTTCAGGTTCGCATTTACTCTGTAATAAATATCTAAAACGGCGCTTTTTTCAGTTTACCTGAAAAGACGCACTCTAAAATTTGAGGTTAGAGTCACGAGAATGATTCCCTCAATCGCTACAAAAAGCTACAGACAAGCCAGCGCTACACGGCTGTGTGGGGTTTTGTGTAACTAACTAAAAAGTAAACTAAAAAGTGCGTCTTCAGCAAATCTCTGCATTTCCGACGACTTTGTTGGAATTTGTCGGCACCGGCACCGTTCTCGGCCGCCTCGAAACTAGAAATGTCAAACGATTATTGTTTTCCAATCGATTATCGAATCGAAATGAAAACTGATAATCGATTTTTTCGATTTTTCCGGAAAAAAATTCGTGGAATTGAGGCAGAAAATGATGTAATCTGAAAATCGGAGGTATTTTCACTTTTCAGGTTCGCATTTACTCTGTAATAAACATCTAAAACAGCGCTTTTTCAGTTTACCTGAAAAGACGCACTCTAAAATTTGAGGTTAGAGTCACGAGAATGATTCCCCCCATCGCTACAAAAAGCTACAGACAAGCCAGCGCTACACGGCTGTGTGGGGTTTTGTGTAACTAACATTTTAAAAAAGTGCGCCTTCACCAAATCTCTGCGTTTCCGACGACTTTGTTGGAATTCGTCGGCACCGGCACCGTTCTCGGCCGCCTCGAAACCACTTGTCGTTCGAACGATTGCAGACCGTGCGCGCCATGCGCTGGTTCCCGCCGGAGGAGACGGCGGTCGTCATGACGACGATGCCTCGTTGTCTGTACGCGATGCTGCGCCACGCCCCCTTCACGCCCGACCGCCGCACGGGCTGGACGTTGCCCCCGGCAACGGACCCGGAACATCCTGTCGTCGGGCTCGGCATCAAGCTGGTGAGTCGACCGGCTCAAAACAAAACAAAACCGGCTCAAAACAAGTCGACGGTACAAAAAAATACTTGAATTTTGATTTCAAAGTGGCAGTGATTCTAGAAGGCATTGTTTTGACAGGTGAAACATATTTTATTTTGTAAATGTCATTATTAATTCCCTGGCTAAACCATCGTCCATAATTTGAGCCCCCAAGGTTGGGGAATTAGCTTTTAAACCGTGTTTAGTGGTGAAAGAAAGTAGTTCCAGACACAACATGCAAGTGTTTTCATGGTAACCAAATATACCATTGTGTAATCACCACGGAACTAAAAGTCGTATTTGCATTTTTCTTCGAGAGAACTCCAAATTCTCCATTTGAATTATTGAAGAACCGAGTTTTGTAGAGAAAACGACTACGCCAGTCAAAATCGGTCTTAAACGACCGTTCCGGGGGTGTTAAACCGACGTTGGTGAAATGGCCCCTAAGCCAGTGGGGCGCCTGACGCCATCTTGTGATAGTCGGATGTCTGCAGGCGTGCGGCTTCGAGATCCTGGTGGCCGATTCACGTCGCCAAGGCAACGAGAGGGGCTGGCGTCGCTACCTGGACGGCCTTGAGAAGCGAGGCTACTTCCAGGTACGGCCTTGGGAAGCGAGGCTACTTCCAGGTACGGCCTTGGGAAGCGAGGCTACTTCCAGGTACGGCCTTGAGAAGCGAGGCTACTTCCAGGTACGGCCTTGGGAAGCGAGGCTACTTCCAGGTACGGCCTTGAGAAGCGAGGCTACTTTCAGGTACGGCCTTGAGAAGCGGGGCTACTTCCAGGTACGGCCTTGAGAAGCGAGGCTACTTACAGGTACGGCCTTGGGAAGCGAGGCTACTTCCAGGTACGGCCTTGGGAAGCGAGGCTACTTCCAGGTACGGCCTTGGGAAGCGAGGCAACTTCCAGGTACGGCCTTGGGAAGCGAGGCTACTTCCAGGTACGGCCTTGGGAAGCGAGGCTACTTCCAGGTACGGCCTTGAGAAGCGAGGCTACTTACAGGTACGGCCTTGAGAAGCGAGGCTACTTACAGGTACGGCCTTGAGAAGCGAGGCTACTTCCAGGTACGGCCTTGAGAAGCGAGGCTACTTCCAGGTACGGCCTTGAGAAGCGAGGCTACTTCCAGGTACGGCCTTGAGAAGCGAGGCTACTTTCAGGTACGGCCTCGATTCCATCGCGAGTGAGGAAGTCCGGACTATACGATCACAAGTCCAAAGTCCAGACTATACTGTTTGGCTCTAACCAAACGTAACCTCCCCCCTTGTGTTGCCCCAGCACCTGTTGCTCTAACCAAACGTAACCTCCCCCCTTGTGTTGCCCCAGCACCTGTTGCTCTAACCAAACGTAACCTCCCCCCTTGTGTTGCCCCAGCACCTGTTGCTCTAACCAAACGTAACCTCCCCCCTTGTGTTGCCCCAGCACCTGTTGCTCTAACCAAACGTAACCTCCCCCCTTGTGTTGCCCCAGCACCTGTTGCTCTAACCAAACGTAACCTGCCCCCTTGTGTTGCCCCAGCACCTGTTGCTCTAACCAAACGTAACCTCCCCCCTTGTGTTGCCCCAGCACCTGTTGCTCTAACCAAACGTAACCTCCCCCCTTGTGTTGCCCCAGCACCTGTTGCTCTAACCAAACGTAACCTCCCCCCTTGTGTTGCCCCAGCACCTGTTGCTCTAACCAAACGTAACCTGCCCCCTTGTGTTGCCCCAGCACCTGTTGCTCTAACCAAACGTAACCTCCCCCCTTGTGTTGCCCCAGCACCTGTTGCTCTAACCAAACGTAACCCCCCCTTGTGTTGCCCCAGCACCTGTTGCTCTAACCAAACGTAACCTCCCCCCTTGTGTTGCCCCAGCACCTGTTGCTCTAACCAAACGTAACCTGCCCCCTTGTGTTGCCCCAGCACCTGTTGCTCTAACCAAACGTAACCTCCCCCCTTGTGTTGCCCCAGCACCTGTTGCTCTAACCAAACGTAACCTCCCCCCTTGTGTTGCCCCAGCACCTGTTGCTCTAACCAAACGTAACCTCCCCCCTTGTGTTGCCCCAGCACCTGTTGCTCTAACCAAACGTAACCTGCCCCCTTGTGTTGCCCCAGCACCTGTTGCTCTAACCAAACGTAACCTCCCCCCTTGTGTTGCCCCAGCACCTGTTGCTCTAACCAAACGTAACCTGCCCCCTTGTGTTGCCCCAGCACCTGTTGCTCTAACCAAACGTAACCTCCCCCCTTGTGTTGCCCCAGCACCTGTTGCTCTAACCAAACGTAACCTCCCCCCTTGTGTTGCCCCAGCACCTGTTGCTCTAACCAAACGTAACCTGCCCCCTTGTGTTGCCCCAGCACCTGTTGCTCTAACCAAACGTAACCTCCCCCCTTGTGTTGCCCCAGCACCTGTTGCTCTAACCAAACGTAACCTGCCCCCTTGTGTTGCCCCAGCACCTGTTGCTCTAACCAAACGTAACCTCCCCCCTTGTGTTGCCCCAGCACCTGTTGCTCTAACCAAACGTAACCTCCCCCCTTGTGTTGCCCCAGCACCTGTTGCTCTAACCAAACGTAACCTCCCCCCTTGTGTTGCCCCAGCACCTGTTGCTCTAACCAAACGTAACCTCCCCCCTTGTGTTGCCCCAGCACCTGTTGCTCTAACCAAACGTAACCTCCCCCCTTGTGTTGCCCCAGCACCTGTTGCTCTAACCAAACGTAACCTCCCCCCTTGTGTTGCCCCAGCACCTGTTGCTCTAACCAAACGTAACCTCCCCCCTTGTGTTGCCCCAGCACCTGTTGCTCTAACCAAACGTAACCTCCCCCCTTGTGTTGCCCCAGCACCTGTTGCTCTAACCAAACGTAACCTCCCCCCTTGTGTTGCCCCAGCACCTGTTGCTCTAACCAAACGTAACCTCCCCCCTTGTGTTGCCCCAGCACCTGTTGCTCTAACCAAACGTAACCTCCCCCCTTGTGTTGCCCCAGCACCTGTTGCTCTAACCAAACGTAACCTCCCCCCTTGTGTTGCCCCAGCACCTGTTGCTCTAACCAAACGTAACCTCCCCCCTTGTGTTGCCCCAGCACCTGTTGCTCTAACCAAACGTAACCTCCCCCCTTGTGTTGCCCCAGCACCTGTTGCTCTAACCAAACGTAACCTGCCCCCTTGTGTTGCCCCAGCACCTGTTGCTCTAACCAAACGTAACCTCCCCCCTTGTGTTGCCCCAGCACCTGTTGCTCTAACCAAACGTAACCTCCCCCCTTGTGTTGCCCCAGCACCTGTTGCTCTAACCAAACGTAACCTCCCCCCTTGTGTTGCCCCAGCACCTGTTGCTCTAACCAAACGTAACCTCCCCCCTTGTGTTGCCCCAGCACCTGTTGCTCTAACCAAACGTAACCTCCCCCCTTGTGTTGCCCCAGCACCTGTTGCTCTAACCAAACGTAACCTGCCCCCTTGTGTTGCCCCAGCACCTGTTGCTCTAACCAAACGTAACCTCCCCCCTTGTGTTGCCCCAGCACCTGTTGCTCTAACCAAACGTAACCTGCCCCCTTGTGTTGCCCCAGCACCTGTTGCTCTAACCAAACGTAACCTCCCCCCTTGTGTTGCCCCAGCACCTGTTGCTCTAACCAAACGTAACCTGCCCCCTTGTGTTGCCCCAGCACCTGTTGCTCTAACCAAACGTAACCTGCCCCCTTGTGTTGCCCCAGCACCTGTTGCTCTAACCAAACGTAACCTCCCCCCTTGTGTTGCCCCAGCACCTGTTGCTCTAACCAAACGTAACCTCCCCCCTTGTGTTGCCCCAGCACCTGTTGCTCTAACCAAACGTAACCTGCCCCCTTGTGTTGCCCCAGCACCTGTTGCTCTAACCAAACGTAACCTCCCCCCTTGTGTTGCCCCAGCACCTGTTGCTCTAACCAAACGTAACCTGCCCCCTTGTGTTGCCCCAGCACCTGTTGCTCTAACCAAACGTAACCTGCCCCCTTGTGTTGCCCCAGCACCTGTTGCTCTAACCAAACGTAACCTCCCCCCTTGTGTTGCCCCAGCACCTGTTGCTCTAACCAAACGTAACCTCCCCCCTTGTGTTGCCCCAGCACCTGTTGCTCTAACCAAACGTAACCTCCCCCCTTGTGTTGCCCCAGCACCTGTTGCTCTAACCAAACGTAACCTCCCCCCTTGTGTTGCCCCAGCACCTGTTGCTCTAACCAAACGTAACCTCCCCCCTTGTGTTGCCCCAGCACCTGTTGCTCTAACCAAACGTAACCTCCCCCCTTGTGTTGCCCCAGCACCTGTTGCTCTAACCAAACGTAACCTGCCCCCTTGTGTTGCCCCAGCACCTGTTGCTCTAACCAAACGTAACCTCCCCCCTTGTGTTGCCCCAGCACCTGTTGCTCTAACCAAACGTAACCTGCCCCCTTGTGTTGCCCCAGCACCTGTTGCTCTAACCAAACGTAACCTGCCCCCTTGTGTTGCCCCAGCACCTGTTGCTCTAACCAAACGTAACCTCCCCCCTTGTGTTGCCCCAGCACCTGTTGCTCTAACCAAACGTAACCTCCCCCCTTGTGTTGCCCCAGCACCTGTTGCTCTAACCAAACGTAACCTGCCCCCTTGTGTTGCCCCAGCACCTGTTGCTCTAACCAAACGTAACCTCCCCCCTTGTGTTGCCCCAGCACCTGTTGCTCTAACCAAACGTAACCTGCCCCCTTGTGTTGCCCCAGCACCTGTTGCTCTAACCAAACGTAACCTGCCCCCTTGTGTTGCCCCAGCACCTGTTGCTCTAACCAAACGTAACCTGCCCCCTTGTGTTGCCCCAGCACCTGTTGCTCTAACCAAACGTAACCTCCCCCCTTGTGTTGCCCCAGCACCTGTTGCTCTAACCAAACGTAACCTCCCCCCTTGTGTTGCCCCAGCACCTGTTGCTCTAACCAAACGTAACCTCCCCCCTTGTGTTGCCCCAGCACCTGTTGCTCTAACCAAACGTAACCTCCCCCCTTGTGTTGCCCCAGCACCTGTTGCTCTAACCAAACGTAACCTCCCCCCTTGTGTTGCCCCAGCACCTGTTGCTCTAACCAAACGTAACCTGCCCCCTTGTGTTGCCCCAGCACCTGTTGCTCTAACCAAACGTAACCTCCCCCCTTGTGTTGCCCCAGCACCTGTTGCTCTAACCAAACGTAACCTCCCCCCTTGTGTTGCCCCAGCACCTGTTGCTCTAACCAAACGTAACCTCCCCCCTTGTGTTGCCCCAGCACCTGTTGCTCTAACCAAACGTAACCTCCCCCCTTGTGTTGCCCCAGCACCTGTTGCTCTAACCAAACGTAACCTCCCCCCTTGTGTTGCCCCAGCACCTGTTGCTCTAACCAAACGTAACCTCCCCCCTTGTGTTGCCCCAGCACCTGTTGCTCTAACCAAACGTAACCTCCCCCCTTGTGTTGCCCCAGCACCTGTTGCTCTAACCAAACGTAACCTGCCCCCTTGTGTTGCCCCAGCACCTGTTGCTCTAACCAAACGTAACCTCCCCCCTTGTGTTGCCCCAGCACCTGTTGCTCTAACCAAACGTAACCTCCCCCCGTGTGTTGCCCCAGCACCTGTTGCTCTAACCAAACGTAACCTCCCCCCTTGTGTTGCCCCAGCACCTGTTGCTCTAACCAAACGTAACCTCCCCCCTTGTGTTGCCCCAGCACCTGTTGCTCTAACCAAACGTAACCTCCCCCCTTGTGTTGCCCCAGCACCTGTTGCTCTAACCAAACGTAACCCCGCTTGTCTCCCGGTGCCCCAGGACCTGTTGCCCGGCTCGGAGGCTCACGAGTCCCGCACTGCCGAGGCGCGAGAGTATTTCGAAGCCCGTCGCGACTTGATCGAGCCGAGCCGAGCTGTGGACGTGGCAACGCTGCTGGACTCGGTGCAGGTGGACGTGGCAACGCTGCGCGCGCAGGAACACGGTCTGCCTCTGTCCGACGGTGAGTCTACCGGTAACCCACCGTCATCGACGTTCTTCTCCGCTGCCGTCCGCAGACTTTGCCGTCTGCAAAGTGGCGCTGGTCTGACTCGGCACAGGGGGACCTGCACTGCGTCAGGGTGGAGTGCCAACGCTGACTGCCCCCTGCACCGGTGTAATGTAATGTCCAAACAAGCACGAAACTTGGCGTAGAAAGGATATTTCATTCAAGAATTATCAACTAATAGCGACAATGGATGAGGTGAGCCTGGCGGACGAACCGTGCGTTTCTCAGGTCTGTGGTCAGGTCAGGTGGTGCAGGTCAAGACCTGCACTGCGACTTCGTGACTTTTGCATTATGCCGTTATCGGTTCTGATGGATAAAATCCCTGTCGTTGTCCGTGTTAATTTTTTAACTTTGTAACCGAGAACGGCAATGTCAGAGTTACGAAATCGCAGTGACTGCTCTGACTCCGACTGCTTGTCCCTGGACATTGTCCCTGCACTGGGCCAGTGCCAACTCCAACTGCCCCCTCACTGGCTTGTCCCTGTACTGGGTCAGTCAGTGCCAACTCCAACTGCCCCCTCACTGGCTTGTCCCTGTACTGTCTCAGTCAGTGCCAACTCCAACTGCCCCCTCACTGGCTTGTCCCTGTACTGGGCCAGTGCCAACTCCAACTGCCCCCTCACTGGCTTGTCCCTGTACTGGGTCAGTCAGTGCCAACTCTAACTGCCCCCTCACTGGCTTGTTCCTGCACTGGGCCAGTGCCAACTCCAACTGCCCCCTCACTGGCTTGTCCCTGTACTGGGTCAGTCAGTGCCAACTCTAACTGCCCCCTCACTGGCTTGTTCCTGCACTGGGCCAGTGCCAACTCCAACTGCCCCCTCACTGGCTTGTCCCTGTACTGGGTCAGTCAGTGCCAACTCTAACTGCCCCCGCACTGGCTTGTCCCTGTACTGGGCCAGTGCCAACTCCAACTGCCCCCTCACTGGCTTGTCCCTGTACTGGGTCAGTCAGTGCCAACTCCAACTGCCCCCTCACTGGCTTGGCCCTGTACTGGGTCAGTCAGTGCCAACTCCAACTGCCCCCTCACTGGCTTTTCCCTGCACTGGGTCAGTGTGGAGTGCCAACGCTAACTGCCCCGTGCACTGGGTCAGTGCCAACGCTGACTGCCCCGTGCACTGGGTCAGTGCCAACGCTGACTGCCCCCCTGTACTGGGTCAGTGCCAACGCTGACTGCCCCCTGTGCTGGGTCAGTGCCAACGCTGACTGCCCCCTGTACTGGGCCAGTGCCAACGCTGACTGCCCCGTGCACTGGGTCAGTGACAACGCTGACTGCCCCCTGTGCTGGGTCAGTGTCAATGCTGACTGCCCTCTGCACTGGGTCAGTGCCAACGCTGACTGCCCCCTGCACTGGGTCAGTGACAACGCTGACTGCCCCGTGCACTGGGTCAGTGCCAACGCTGACTGCCCCCTGCACTGGGTCAGTGCCAACGCTGACTGCCCCCTGCACTGGGTCAGTGCCAACGCTGACTGCCCCCTGCACTGGGTCAGTGCCAACGCTGACTGCCCCCTGCACTGGGTCAGTGAAAACGCTGACTGCCCCCTGCACTGGGTCAGTGCCAACGCTGACTGCCCCCTGTCCTGGGTCAGTGCCAACGCTGACTGCCCCCTGTGCTGGGTCAGTGCCAACGCTGACTGCCCCCCTGTACTGGGTCAGTGCCAACGCTGACTGCCCCCTGTGCTGGGTCAGTGCCAACGCTGACTGCCCCCTGTACTGGGCCAGTGCCAACGCTGACTGCCCCCTGCACTGGGTCAGTGCCAACGCTGACTGCCCCCTGCACTGGGTCAGTGAAAACGCTGACTGCCCCCTGCACTGGGTCAGTGCCAACGCTGACTGCCCCCTGTCCTGGGTCAGTGCCAACGCTGACTGCCCCCTGTGCTGGGTCAGTGCCAACGCTGACTGCCCCCCTGTACTGGGTCAGTGCCAACGCTGACTGCCCCCTGTGCTGGGTCAGTGCCAACGCTGACTGCCCCCTGCACTGGGTCAGTGCCAACGCTGACTGCCCCCTGCACTGGGTCAGTGCCAACGCTGACTGCCCCGTGCACTGGGTCAGTACCAACGCTGACTGCCCCCTGCACTGGGTCAGTGCCAACGCTGACTGCCCCCTGCACTGGGTCAGTGCCAACGCTGACTGCCCCCTGCACTGGGTCAGTGCCAACGCTGACTGCCCCGTGCACTGGGTCAGTGCCAACACTGACTGCCCCGTGCACTGGGTCAGTACCAACGCTGACTGCCCCCTGCACTGGGTCAGTGCCAACGCTGACTGCCCCCTGCACTGGGTCAGTGCCAACGCTGACTGCCCCGTGCACTGGGTCAGTGCCAACACTGACTGCCCCGTGCACTGGGTCAGTACCAACGCTGACTGCCCCCTGCACTGGGTCAGTGCCAACGCTGACTGCCCCCTGCACTGGGTCAGTGCCAACGCTGACTGCCCCCTGTCCTGGGTCAGTGCCAACGCTGACTGCCCCCTGTGCTGGGTCAGTGCCAACGCTGACTGCCCCCTGCACTGGGTCAGTGCCAACGCTGACTGCCCCCTGCACTGGGTCAGTGCCAACGCTGACTGCCCCATGCACTGGGTCAGTGCCAACGCTGACTGCCCCGTGCACTGGGTCAGTGCCAACGCTGACTGCCCCCTGCACTGGGTCAGTGCCAACGCTGACTGCCCCGTGCACTGGGTCAGTACCAACGCTGACTGCCCCCTGCACTGGGTCAGTGCCAACGCTGACTGCCCCTTGCACTGGGTCAGTGCCAACGCTGACTGCCCCGTGCACTGGGTCAGTGCCAACACTGACTGCCCCGTGCACTGGGTCAGTACCAACGCTGACTGCCCCCGTGCACTGGGTCAGTGCCAACGCTGACTGCCCCCTGCACTGGGTCAGTGCCAACGCTGACTGCCCCCTGCACTGGGTCAGTGCCAACGCTGACTGCCCCGTGCACTGGGTCAGTGCCAACGCTGACTGCCCCCTGCACTGGGTCAGTGCCAACGCTGACTGCCCCGTGCACTGGGTCAGTACCAACGCTGACTGCCCCCTGCACTGGGTCAGTGCCAACGCTGACTGCCCCCTGCACTGGGTCAGTGCCAACGCTGACTGCCCCCTGCACTGGGTCAGTGCCAACGCTGACTGCCCCGTGCACTGGGTCAGTGCCAACACTGACTGCCCCGTGCACTGGGTCAGTACCAACGCTGACTGCCCCCGTGCACTGGGTCAGTGCCAACGCTGACTGCCCCCTGCACTGGGTCAGTGCCAACGCTGACTGCCCCCTGCACTGGGTCAGTGCCAACGCTAACTGCCCCCTGCACTGGGTTTTGCAGACGATTCCTGGCTGGAGCTGAACCCGTCCGACGTAGACGCAATGTTAGCAGCGCGATTCGGTGCCGAGGGCCAAGACACCGACGTCGCCGCAAGACTCACGGCCTTCTTGGGTCACGCCTCCGACTTGGAGGGCGCCGAGTTCCCCCCGTCGACCAATCAGACGCAAGCCACGCAGCTGTCGACCAATCATATGCAAGCCACGCAGCTGTCGACCAATGAGACGCAAGCCAAGCAGCCGAAAGCGCCGCCTCGCAGGAAGAAGGCCAAGACGACGACGGCACAGAAGGAGGAGGCCATCGTGTTCGACGGGGAGGCGTTCACTTGCGCGGTGCACAACATACTCGGTACGTACTGCACTCGGCTTTCAGTACGTTACTCTGCTGCATGCACTTTCATTTCTAAGCGTATAGCTCAGGTGCCTTACCTAGCTTGGCCACTCGTAGTCCCGGGATTACTGGCAATCTACCCTGGCTCATTAACACCACCGTAGCACCAAGCAGTAACCCCGACCTAGAGCGGCCACTCGTAGTCCCGGGATTACTAGCAATCTACCCTGGCTAATTAACACCACCGTAGCACCAAGCAGTAACCCCGACCTAGCACGGCCACTCGTAGTCCCTGGATTACTAGCAATCTACCCTGGCTAATTAACACCACCGTAGCACCAAGCAGTAACCCCGACCTAGCGCGGCCACTCGTATTCCCGGGATTACTAGCAATCTACCCTGGCTAATTAACACCACCGTAGCACCAAGCAGTAACCCCGACCTAGCGCGGCCACTCGTAGTCCCGGGATTACTGGCAATCTACCCTGGCTCATTAACACCACCGTAGCACCAAGCAGTAACCCCGACCTAGAGCGGCCACTCGTTGTCCCGGGATTACTAGCAATCTACCCTGGCTAATTAACACCACCGTAGCACCAAGCAGTAACCCCGACCTAGCGCGGCCACTCGTAGTCCCGGGATTACTAGCAATCTACCCTGGCTCATTAACACCACCGTAGCACCAAGCAGTAACCCCGACCTAGCGCGGCCACTCGTAGTCCCGGGATTACTAGCAATCTACCCTGGCTAATTAACACCACCGTAGCACCAAGCAGTAACCCCGACCTAGCGCGGCCACTCGTAGTCCCGGGATTACTGGCAATCTACCCTGGCTCATTAACACCACCGTAGCACCAAGCAGTAACCCCGACCTAGAGCGGCCACTCGTTGTCCCGGGATTACTAGCAATCTACCCTGGCTAATTAACACCACCGTAGCACCAAGCAGTAACCCCGACCTAGAGCGGCCACTCGTAGTCCCGGGATTACTAGCAATCTACCCTGGCTAATTAACACCACCGTAGCACCAAGCAGTAACCCCGACCTAGAGCGGCCACTCGTTGTCCCGGGATTACTAGCAATCTACCCTGGCTAATTAACACCACCGTAGCACCAAGCAGTAACCCCGACCTAGAGCGGCCACTCGTAGTCCCGGGATTACTAGCAATCTACCCTGGCTAATTAACACCACCGTAGCACCAAGCAGTAACCCCGACCTAGAGCGGCCACTCGTAGTCCCGGGATTACTAGCAATCTACCCTGGCTAATTAACACCACCGTAGCACCAAGCAGTAACCCCGACCTAGCGCGGCCACTCGTAGTCCCGGGATTACTAGCAATCTACCCTGGCTAATTAACACCACAGTAGCACCAAGCAGTAACCCCGACCTAGAGCGGCAGTATTACGGCCGGGTTATATAGCCGGGGCACATCGACTCTGACTTAAGTAACGAGCCATGAGATTGGTTGATTTGACCTCACTGCACAATGATGATCGTTTAAAATGCAGTATGCCTTCTAGATAATGCTATCATCGTAGCACCAGCGTACTACTGGTTGCTAGTGGTGCTACAAAATCAACAAACTGCCCATTGTTGAAATGGCCGCTCTAGGTCCGGGTTATATAACACCGCCAGCCCGGCTAATTAGCCGCTTGGTAGCCGCTCCAAATGGCCGTGCTAGGTAAGGGTCCAGAACATGCATTTCTGTCCATTTCTGTCCATTTCTGTGGCAATAATCGATGAGTTAATCAAGTTCCCCCTCGTATCCCCCCTCGGATTGCAGACCTGGTGGTGCCCGAAGACGACTGGAGCTCCGACGGCTCGATGTCTTCGTACGAGGACGAGGCCGAGACTTTCGACCCGTCGAGATCCGAGCTGAAGCAGTACATGGACCAGATGGACCGCGAGCTGGCGTCGGCAACACTGCAGGTAACAACGCACTTGACTCGTGGATCAAAGTCTCACTGGTTTCCCGACATTTCGTTATTATATTACACTAGTTACTTCGTCGAGGAAAGAACCAATTATTGTTTCTTAACAGTATGCTTCCTAAATTCTAATGATCCTGTCAAAGTCCTGAAAATAATCCAAAAATAAATCCAAAGTCCAAAAATAATTCAAAATAATGCGTTTTACCTCATTCTAAAAACACATCCAAAATGCCAATGTTCCGTGACAGTGTACAATGTTACGGAACGTCAGGAAACCAGTGAGACTTTTATTAGCATTCAAATCCCAGTTTGGAATAGTTCTGTTTCAAAACTAGTGCTAAAGGTAGGACATAGTAGACATGAGTCTTCAGAAATTTAAGCAACAGGTAGCGACCATAGCATTGTAGAAGGAGGCGGCCGTGGGTCTTGGTCTGGGTCAATATGAGGTTTCGTATCTCGGCAACCGTGCGTCCTACCGGGCTGAAATTCGGAACCAAGGCAAAGGACGTCGGTCGACCAAGATTCCCCGAAGGAAATCCGGATCGGCACAAAACCAAGCAAGTTACGGACGTTACCGTGTGCCATGTCTTGCAGCTCTTTAAGTCTGAGGTACACCATCATGTGAATGGCAATGGCATTGCATTGGAGAAGGAGGCGGCCGTGGGTCTCGGTCTGGGTCGATATGAGATTTCGTATCTCGGCAACCGTGCGTCCTACCGGGCTGAAATTCGGAACCAAGGCAAAGGACTTCGGTCGACCAAGATTCCCCGAAGGAAATCCGGATCGGCACAAAACCAAGCAAGTTACGGACGTTACCGTGTGCCATGTCTTGCAGCTCTTTAAGTCTGAGGTACACCATCATGTGAATGGCAATGGCATTGCATTGGAGAAGGAGGCGGCCGTGGGTCTCGGTCTGGGTCGATATGAGATTTCGTATCTCGGCAACCGTGCGTCCTACCGGGCTGAAATTCGGAACCAAGGCAGAGGACGTCGGTCGACCAAGATTCCCCGAAGGAAATCCGGATCGGCACAAAACCAAGCGAGTTACGGACGTTATATTAGGGTTGACTACGTTGCTTATCGCTAATAAGGGGACAGATCAGTTCGCCAGAAAGTGACTTTCAGACCAAAAGCTGCCCAGTTTTACGTGGTTGAAGTTATCATTTCAATATTTCGGTTTGCTGTATTCAAAAGATGTAATAAAGACAATCAAGGGCAATCCCCAGTGGCTAAAGAAGTGCAAATGAGGCTCTTCTTTCAAAAATTTCCTGGAATGCTAGAACCTTCTCAAAACTCTTCATTTCTGACCCTTTTTAGAGCCATGTATACAGAAAAGCAAAGAAAATATGGGGAAAAGGGCCATGTGCACTCATTTGTATGTGTTTTACTAATAACATACTCAAATATTGGACTGATAACTTGAGCGGTGTGACCTAGAAAACTCGGCACCTTTTGGTCTGTTTTTAGAAGTTAGTTGCTATTTGTGCAATGTTGGCTACCCTGAAAATAATTGTTTGACTAAACTTGTAAAAATGTGTACTGCGTGCAAAATGTGTAACGTGTACATGTACATCTTGCACGTGATGTGTCTCATGCCGACAGGAGGCGACTTGCTGAAACTGTTATCTGGAGGCGATCTTCCCCCGTAAGGTTAGGTTAGTAAAGTGTTTGCTTGTTGCTTCTCAGGACGGAGACTTTGCGGACGTCGAGGACTTCTCCCCGGTGGACGTGGACATGCGCGCGGTGGCAGGCGTGCTCGAGAGCTACCGAGCCCAGATGGGCGGAGCCGGGCCCGCCGGCAACCTGCTGGGGCCAATGGGAGTGCGGCCGCCCACGCAGTGAAGCCCTCGGCCAATCACAGCGCAGATGGCCGCGACGGCAACCTGCTGGGGCCAATGGGAGTGCGGCCGCCCACGCAGTGAAGCCCTCGGCCAATCACAGCGCAGATGGCCGCGACGGCAACCTGCTGGGGCCAATGGGAGTGCGGCCGCCCACGCAGTGAAGCCCTCGGCCAATCACAGCGCAGATGGCCGCGACGGCAACCTGCTGGGGCCAATGGGGGTGCGGCCGCCCACGCAGTGAAGCCCTCGGCCAATCACAGCACACCGCACCAAGTGTCTGGCCAATCAGAGCGAGCCTCTCGTAGCCAACGCACGTAACCGCCACCGAGACTTGGCTTTGCTTTGCTTCGAGATCGTCTCGACTTCGAGCCTCAGCCCAAAGTCCGCTTGCACTTTCACTGCCGCTAGTTCCTTGATTTGATGATGGATTCGCGGCCGCTTCGAGCGGATTTCTCGCCTCCGTTTCGGGGGGAAATTGTACAAACCCTGACCTGTTCTTGAATCGCAAGTGTCCAGGTCCGATTGGGACTGGAAATCCTGGCATATCCCCCTTTATTCCGGAAAGAAACCGAGCTGATCTCGCATTGTTACGCCAGCTCTCTCTTGAGGTGGCTGTGGGAATTCCAGCTCGGCTCAGTTTCCAAACAGAAACGCACACTAAATCAGCGTTTGAAATGTAGCGATGAATTTGGAGGTGGGCCTCGTAATCATAATCGCTTGCCGCCGTTGCACTAGCGCTCTCGTACGTAATCGCTTCTTCTCCGTCTGTTTCCTTGCGTGCCAGCCTTTGTTCTAGAAGGCGTGGCTTTCTCGCTTGTCACGTTTCCACGGTAACGCCACCTTGTTTGACACGGCTTGTATCGGAGCTCGACGCAATAAAGTGTTACCACGGTTTCCATGACAATCGTGTCAATTGACTGACCCTAGGCTTCCTGGTTCCAGTAGCGCCGTGGTTCATTCTGATTTCCTCTAATCGACTGTTTACTGATTGCTAGAGTGTACGTTCCTTTCCCGTGTCTGTCCGTCAATATCCCATCCCAATTGGCTCCCAATAAACGGAACCAAGACCGGGCGGTCCAAACGACCTGGGACTGGTCCAATCACTGGACTGGAGAGGTAGGTGCACTTTATTGATTGCGTCCGTGTTTACCTGAATTGACCGTCTGACGACTGAATTGTATTGTTTATTATTTTGTGCTCATGATGCATGTGTGTACGTCAATTAGTTTGAGAAGTACTAGTAAAGTTTAATATCAGTACTGCTAACGTTCATGTGCTAAGCGATATAGTAATGGAAATGTGTTGTGCATCATGTGTTGATGTGATTAACAATTTGTTTTATAGGTTCACAAGTTGTTCAGTGAGAAGTGCCCTTCCCTGGGTTACCTACGTAGCAGGGGTTGCTAGGAGACAGGTTTTGAGGCAGTGGTCCAAAGCTAGCTGCGAGTCCTTGATGTCATTTGCATTCGTGTTTGTTTGCTTTTGACAAGTTCACGTTCCCTACTGTACTCCATTTCACGTTGAGAAGCAGAGTGGATTTGCATATTCCTCGAGGACCCACTGCTGCTAGACACGAGCCAAGGGTTTCAACACTGTCCATAGAGCCTTTTGTCCGACTCGAGACATGGCTTGTGAGTTTTGCAACTCTTAGCTCGTGTCTAGCAGCAGTGGGTCCTCGAGGAAGATGCGAATCCACTCTTCTTCTCAACGTGAAATGGAGTTTATAGTAGATGATAAGTTTATAGTGGATAAGACCCGGTTTTTAAGCGGGTCGTTAAATATCTAACGGTCTGTTAACTTGTTGTTTGCTTAGCAACGTCCAATCAGAGGCTGTTATCTTCTTGCTAATGGACCGTTTGTATCGTAACGGGCCTCTGAAAAACCAGCACTGGCGCTGTATAGAGCGTGTGAGAAGAGCGAGTGAACCAGCTATTTGTAACAGCCGTGTACCTAATGAAATAAAACATAATATTCTGATTAAACATATTGATTATCTTTTTGGCGTGTGTTTAACCTATTTAGCATTAAAATATATATCTCAATATTGAGATGGAGTATTACACCACACTTATGCCAATGCAAAAAGAGACCCCTATCCCGGGGATCGAACCAGGAACCCCTCGCACTGAAACGCCGTGTCCTTGCTCGGAGCCACGGAGAACTTGAAGATGCCAGGTACGAAATACCCATACATCGAACCTTCACTTGGACCTTGTCACCAGCAACTCATATAGAACAATTACCGATCATCTTTCATTCATCGCTACGTAGCAAGTACGTAGCGAGCTGGCCTCGTAATGCGGAGGTCCCTAGATCGAATCCGGCCGTATCCGCATGTGATTTTATGTTTTTGTCATTGTAAAGTCTTATTAAAAATGACAAAAACATCTCCTCGAATGGCTCTCGTGTCTGGGTCGTCCACATGGCACCGAAGCCCCCGAAGGGGCACGGTGAAGTCAGGCTGCGTCCGTCACCACCCACCGGCCACCGTAGGGCCTCAGTGGAATTAGGGTGAGCGAGACAGCAAGCGCTGAGGGACTGGACTCTCATGAGTCTGTCAAAAATCTTCGCCTGTGCCGGGAATCGAACCCCAGGCACCTCGGTCGCGCTACCAATTCGCTTCCGAGATGCACACTTTCCTCAGAGCCATCCGAGCAGATGAGTATTGTAAAAAAAAATCTTCCTTAAGAGTTACAGAGGAGTTCATCGCTTGGCTACTAGAGTGCGCCACGAGCAGAGTAAGTTCATCGCATGACTGATAGAGTGCGCTAAAAGCAGTGCAGGGACACGGAGGCGAGATTCAAATCATGGATTCCACTGGGCCGTGAGTGGAGGTGCCGTGTGTCTATGAAGGTGCCGTCCACCTCGAAGTGTTCTTCGGTCACGTCTTGCCACGCTGGAGGCGGCGAAGGTGTCCGTTGTACTCGGCTGCTGGTGTCTCGGTTCACTGAACATTGTACTAGCTATCACCTGGACACTATAATAGCTAGGTACCTATTCCCTGAACACGAGGAGCTATAATGAGGTTTGAATGTTTTGTCTATAAGATGCTGACTGCTCTAAGATATTATTGCCCCTTAATATCAGAGCAACTTTCCCCTATGCAATGGGTGTACATGGGTAAAATATCTCAGGGAGTCCAATGCACACCCGTGTTTCATTCCCAAGTGATAACTTTGAGAGTTTTTTACATTTAAAAAATATAATTCAGTCAAGCGGCTGAACTATTCAAGTTGCGTCAAATCTGAGTAGCCCATTGTGTTCAGGGTGGTAACTACCCTCAAGCCAAAGTAAGGGCGAATCTTCGTGAATCGTAAAACACCCTAAGGGTATTTCCACCACGGATTTTTTTTTGATTTGATGACCCAAATTCGAGCAACTCTTCTCGTCACGCAAGGGATGTTTTTAAGGGTAGAATTTTACGAGGAGTCCAATGCACACAACTATTTCCATCGCATTGCAAAATTGTGCGAGTTATTCGCGATTTAAAGTTGGAAATCAATCTAGCGGCCAAAGTATTCGAGTTACGTCAAATCTAAATAGCCCATCGTGTTCAGGGTGGTCAACTACCCCTTAGACCGAAGTATAAGCGAATCTTCAAAAATCGAGAAAAACCGTGATGTATACATCACGGTTTTTTTCGATATTTCAAGGTCAAAATTCTCGACTGTTTAGTTTCACCCCACGACGGGTGTTTTTAGGGGTAGAATTTCGCGGGGAGTCCAATGCAACCATCCGTTTCGTTCTCAAGCCAAAACTTTGGGAGATATTCTCGTTTTTAGGTAAAAAATTTTGGAATTTCGACCTCATATTTTTGGCAAACTAGGGATGAAAATAGGGGTAGAATTTCATGGGGAGTCCAATGAACACATCGGTTTTCTTCTCAACGCAAAACTATGAAAGTTATTAACGATTTAAAGTTAAAAATCGATCTAGCATCTCAATTATTTTAGTTGCGGAAAATCTGATTCTCCCAATGGAATAAGGGTTGTCAACTACCCCTTAGATAAAAGTTTTGTCCGTTTCTAAGAAGGTCAGGTCAAAATTTTCTACTAGGTCATTTTGCAATAAAAACTGTTTTTTATAGGGGTAGGCTTTAATGAGAAGTCCAAAAACCACCCCTGTTTCTTTGTCAAGTCAAAACTAAGAGAGTTATAAGCACCCCTAAGCAGCCCATAGCAACGCATGCATGTAGGCAACCAATGCTACGTAGCTGCACTGCGGGACAGTCTATCTCACAGGGATGAGGCCTCCAGATTCACAAAGTGGGGTTTACCTCAAGGTACTTCGGGGGTTGTTTCGGTGATGACTGCATTGAATCTGCCTGGTTAACAACTATTTATTCCACAATTTACCCCCTTTTTCTCGCACCCCGCTTCGTGAATCTTGGCCCCGGCCATCAAATCAAAGTTTCACTCTACGATTTTCAAGCTAGAAGATTTTTTTAGTTCTAATGACAAATAGTTTTACAGTTCAAAGTGAGCCTGGATGTATTACGCGTCGTAACGATTCCTAGGGATGAACACCATTCCGGTCCGAAGCAAATCACGGCATCGACGTCACCGCTTACGACGCGGCAACGTAATTCCCCGCAGTTTTACGTCGGTGGAAGCAGAACCGGGAAACCGCATCGGGAACGCAGTACAACCGCGACCAATCGAATCCATTGGATCGCCGTAACAGCAGGCAGTGGATTGGCAACTCATCAAACAAATCAAGAATCAAGTAACAAATGGCTCATCTCATGGAATTTCACCTGCATTCCAGTAGGAACATTTGCTTCTCAACGCAAACCAGTTAACTCCGGCATCTACATCTTACCAAGTACACTTTTACATTGTTTCTTTTCATAATAATTAATTGTTTATTATTAAAATACATAGTAGTAATAGTGTAAGGGAAGCTGCAACATAACAGTAATAGTTCATTCGATAACGTTATTTCCTTTCTTGTCTGTGGAATTTCGGCACGAGAGATCTACAAAAGTGGGGACAGACCTCGCTTACAGAATCCCCGCCCAAAGCGCAGGGAGTTGCCGGTCCACTAGCGGCCCGAGCACCGGTCCGCTAGCGGCCCGAGCACCGGTCCACTAGCGGCCCGAGCACCGGTCCACTAGCGGCCCGAGCACCGGTCCACTAGCGGCCCGAGCACCGGTCCACTAGCGGCCCGAGCACCGGTCCACTAGCGGCCCGAGCACCGGTCCACTAGCGGCCCGAGCACCGGTCCACTAGCGGCCCGAGCACCGGTCCACTAGCGGCCCGAGCACCGGTCCACTAGCGGCCCGAGCACCGGTCCACTAGCGGCCCGAGCACCGGTCCACTAGCGGCCCGAGCACCGGTCCACTAGCGGCCCGAGCACCGGTCGGGCTCGGGCTCGTTTAGTCCATCGTCTGTTTTGCGCAATCGCGTTTGCTGGCACGACCTGTGGACGGAACAGACGTTTAATTTACACGCTGGCACATGGACTAGTTCATGTGATTTGATTGCTTCATTTCATTTCCTAGGTGGTTTTATGTGGCTTCAAGGATTACTTGAGTTTGTATCCAGGTTTGGCTGTACATTTCTCCAGCTTCCCTTCCATCCATTGCTTCTATCCTGATGGTTCCAGAAAAACCAAATCTTGCAAAGCTAAGGTATTTGATTTCATTTAAATGGAAGGAAGATACAGCAGGGAAAAGGCGCAACTGATCCGGGATACAAACCCGGCACCTCCTGATTGCCAGTCAGCTGCTTAGGTGTGTTCATCAACTTTCAACTTGACATGTACTAAAACTCTGTGTTTAGACACTTGTAATGCCACACAGAAGCCCCCAGCCGTAAGATTCAAGTACCAATACACTGCTATAGGTACTTACCAATGGCAATTGCAATTACCAAGGTACTGCTAATTATCTGTACTACAATTACAACACTCACCGAAGACGCTAGCGGCACAGACAGGATCGAAGACGAGACGCGTGTGGAAGTAGAAGACTCGGAAGATCTGTGATTGGCCAAGGACAGGGCAACGACTTTGGTCAGCGTGACGTCTGACAGGACCTGGCATAGGGGAAATGCGGTGTTAGGCCCATGTCATTGCTTTCATTGCTTCTAGGCTTACCTAACACATTATATTACACATTTCATTGGATTGTCAATTGGGCTGACACTATAACACATGTTGCTACAAATTCATTAGCATTGTAAAAAGATTTTTTATGGCATTGCAATTACATTGAAATTATATTACATTGGCATTTTATTACATTGAAAATCATACCTATTTACTTGCCATTAAATTCCTTCATTCTTTTGGCAGAGCATTAAAAAACTTTATTTCAAATGGAAGGAACCATAAGCATTGGGCAATGAAACATGCATATTATTGGAATGACGGATTGGTTCAGAGCCACGATTAGATCGTGGTACATGAATTGTTCGATAATGATTTGGTAGTCAGTAATGATTGATTTATTTACCTACCGACAAAAGTGACAAAACTACAAAATGACAGCCCAAAAATAAACTACATAAGTAGCATCGCAGGTAATTTACCAGGCTTTCAAACACAGTGCGAGTCATTTCTGTGTTATTATTAGGCGTGCTGAAAATTAAATACAACTGCCCAGAAGTTTCCAATGTTTTGCGCCATTTTCAGAGAGTCTAATCAGAACAAAATCTCGATTGACACTTTATTCGAAAGCCTGATGAATTAGCAGGGTGGCAGCTGTTTTGTTTTGGGCTGTCACTGATAAAGGGCCTGAAAAGACGATAATTGAAGAAAATCACACGCCAAGGATTTCCCCGCCTACAGCCATTCATTTGCTAAGCTCTGTGAATCAGTGCGGTCCACTCAATGCCATTTTCTCAGATTCCACAAGCAAAATTCGGGCCGTTTCAAGCAAAGACATTAAATGTCACATCGGCTGCCCCCTTCCCCCTAACTTAGGCCTCTTCCTGCTCGGAGTTCACAGCTTTCTAGATACTCCTCAAAAGCCACATCGCTCGTCCCAATCACGTTATTTTCAAGGCCAGATTTCATTCAATTTCGACGCCCTGGACAATTATACCTCAATTAGGTAATTTGTGACAAGTGTGTGACAGCATCAAGGTGTTAGAGTTGGGCTTGTTTCAAATTTAACTAATCTTGTATAAACTGGAGCAGGTGATGACAGTTTCAAGGGAGCCGAGATTAAAACCGGTGCCGACGAAATGTGGAATGATGGGACT
The DNA here is from genome assembly GCA_921293005.1 of Nemoura dubitans. Lineage (NCBI taxonomy): Eukaryota > Metazoa > Arthropoda > Insecta > Plecoptera > Nemouridae > Nemoura > Nemoura dubitans. The sequence goes on from OV121076.1 coordinate 398,013, forward strand.
GACCATCGTTTCCCCGGTCAACAGACTCGAGTCCTTTGCACCGATTCAAGCCGGGTCAACAAACACTGTTGCCACAGCTACGTCAAAGTCAAATCCATGGCTTAGTTCACAGACAGTAATCGACCCCTCCTGTTCCCGCTCACCATCGCGAGATTGCCGAGGGAGACCGCGTTGAGATTTTCCACCAGCACACGAGTCCCGCCAAGCTGCCGACGATCATCAACACGATGTCAGCCGAGACCAAGTCTACGCCCATCAACAGGACCGTGACGATGAACACGGAGAGCAGAGACAGAGGCAGAGATTGACAGATTTCACTCCAGATGGGCAGTTATTGCTCGTGGAACACACTGCAAAAAGGACAGGACCGAGACGATGAACACGGAGAGCAGAGACAGAGGCAGAGATTGACAGATTTCACTCCAGATGGGCAGTTATTGCTCGTGGAACACACTGCAAAAAGGACAGGACCGAGACGATGAACACGGAGAGCAGAGACAGAGGCAGAGATTGACAGATTTCACTCCAGATGGGCAGTTATTGCTCGTGGAACACACTGCAAAAAGGACAGGACCGAGACGATGAACACGGAGAGCAGAGACAGAGGCAGAGATTGACAGATTTCACTCCAGATGGGCAGTTATTGCTCGTGGAACACACTGCAAAAAGGACAGGACCGAGACGATGAACACGGAGAGCAGAGACAGAGGCAGAGATTGACAGATTTCACTCCAGATGGGCAGTTATTGCTCGTGGAACACACTGCAAAAAGGACAGGACCGAGACGATGAACACGGAGAGCAGAGACAGAGGCAGAGATTGACAGATTTCACTCCAGATGGGCAGTTATTGCTCGTGGAACACACTGCAAAAAGGACAGGACCGAGACGATGAACACGGAGAGCAGAGACAGAGGCAGAGATTGACAGATTTCACTCCAGATGGGCAGTTATTGCTCGTGGAACACACTGCAAAAAGGACAGGACCGAGACGATGAACACGGAGAGCAGAGACAGAGGCAGAGATTGACAGATTTCACTCCAGATGGGCAGTTATTGCTCGTGGAACACACTGCAAAAAGGACAGGACCGAGACGATGAACACGGAGAGCAGAGACAGAGGCAGAGATTGACAGATTTCACTCCAGATGGGCAGTTATTGCTCGTGGAACACACTGCAAAAAGGACAGGACCGAGACGATGAACACGGAGAGCAGAGACAGAGGCAGAGATTGACAGATTTCACTCCAGATGGGCAGTTATTGCTCGTGGAACACACTGCAAAAAGGACAGGACCGAGACGATGAACACGGAGAGCAGAGACAGAGGCAGAGATTGACAGATTTCACTCCAGATGGGCAGTTATTGCTCGTGGAACACACTGCAAAAAGGACAGGACCGAGACGATGAACACGGAGAGCAGAGACAGAGGCAGAGATTGACAGATTTCACTCCAGATGGGCAGTTATTGCTCGTGGAACACACTGCAAAAAGGACAGGACCGAGACGATGAACACGGAGAGCAGAGACAGAGGCAGAGATTGACAGATTTCACTCCAGATGGGCAGTTATTGCTCGTGGAACACACTGCAAAAAGGACAGGACCGAGACGATGAACACGGAGAGCAGAGACAGAGGCAGAGATTGACAGATTTCACTCCAGATGGGCAGTTATTGCTCGTGGAACACACTGCAAAAAGGACAGGACCGAGACGATGAACACGGAGAGCAGAGACAGAGGCAGAGATTGACAGATTTCACTCCAGATGGGCAGTTATTGCTCGTGGAACACACTGCAAAAAGGACAGGAACGTGACAATGAACACGGAGAGCAGAGACAGAGGCAGAGATTGACAGATTTCACTCCAGATGGGCAGTTATTGCTCGTGGAACACACTGCAAAAAGGACAGGAACGTGACAATGAACACGGAGAGCAAAGACAGAGGCAGAGATTGACAGATTTCACTCCAGATGGGCAGTTATTGCTCGTGGAACACACTGCAAAAAGGACAGGAACGTGACAATGAACACGGAGAGCAAAGGCAGATGCAGAGATTGACAGATTTCACTCCAGATGGGCAGTTATTGCTCGTGGAACACACTGCAAAAAGGACAGGAACGTGACGATGAACACGGAGAGCAGAGACAGAGGCAGAGATTGACAGATTTCACTCCAGATGGGCAGTTATTGCTCGTGGAACACACTGCAAAAAGGACAGGACCATGACGATGAACACGGAGAGCAGAGACAGAGGCAGAGATTGACAGATTTCACTCCAGATGGGCAGTTATTGCTCGTGGAACACACTGCAAAAAGGACAGGACCGAGACGATGAACACGGAGAGCAGAGACAGAGGCAGAGATTGACAGATTTCACTCCAGATGGGCAGTTATTGCTCGTGGAACACACTGCAAAAAGGACAGGACCGAGACGATGAACACGGAGAGCAGAGACAGAGGCAGAGATTGACAGATTTCACTCCAGATGGGCAGTTATTGCTCGTGGAACACACTGCAAAAAGGACAGGAACGTGACGATGAACACGGAGAGCAGAGACAGAGGCAGAGATTGACAGATTTCACTCCAGATGGGCAGTTATTGCTCGTGGAACACACTGCAAAAAGGACAGGACCGAGACGATGAACACGGAGAGCAGAGACAGAGGCAGAGATTGACAGATTTCACTCCAGATGGGCAGTTATTGCTCGTGGAACACACTGCAAAAAGGACAGGACCGAGACGATGAACACGGAGAGCAGAGACAGAGGCAGAGATTGACAGATTTCACTCCAGATGGGCAGTTATTGCTCGTGGAACACACTGCAAAAAGGACAGGACCGAGACGATGAACACGGAGAGCAGAGACAGAGGCAGAGATTGACAGATTTCACTCCAGATGGGCAGTTATTGCTCGTGGAACACACTGCAAAAAGGACAGGAACGTGACAATGAACACGGAGAGCAGAGACAGAGGCAGAGATTGACAGATTTCACTCCAGATGGGCAGTTATTGCTCGTGGAACACACTGCAAAAAGGACAGGAACGTGACAATGAACACGGAGAGCAAAGACAGAGGCAGAGATTGACAGATTTCACTCCAGATGGGCAGTTATTGCTCGTGGAACACACTGCAAAAAGGACAGGAACGTGACAATGAACACGGAGAGCAAAGGCAGAGGCAGAGATTGACAGATTTCACTCCAGATGGGCAGTTATTGCTCGTGGAACACACTGCAAAAAGGACAGGAACGTGACGATGAACACGGAGAGCAGAGACAGAGGCAGAGATTGACAGATTTCACTCCAGATGGGCAGTTATTGCTCGTGGAACACACTGCAAAAAGGACAGGAACGTGACGATGAACACGGAGAGCAGAGACAGAGGCAGAGATTGACAGATTTCACTCCAGATGGGCAGTTATTGCTCGTGGAACACACTGCAAAAAGGACAGGACCATGACGATGAACACGGAGAGCAGAGACAGAGGCAGAGATTGACAGATTTCACTCCAGATGGGCAGTTATTGCTCGTGGAACACACTGCAAAAAGGACAGGACCGAGACGATGAACACGGAGAGCAGAGACAGAGGCAGAGATTGACAGATTTCACTCCAGATGGGCAGTTATTGCTCGTGGAACACACTGCAAAAAGGACAGGACCGTGACGATGAACACGGAGAGCAGAGACAGAGGCAGAGATTGACAGATTTCACTCCAGATGGGCAGTTATTGCTCGTGGAACACACTGCAAAAAGGACAGGACCATGACGATGAACACGGAGAGCAGAGACAGAGGCAGAGATTGACAGATTTCACTCCAGATGGGCAGTTATTGCTCGTGGAACACACTGCAAAAAGGACAGGACCGAGACGATGAACACGGAGAGCAAAGACAGAGGCAGAGATTGACAGATTTCACTCCAGATGGGCAGTTATTGCTCGTGGAACACACTGCAAAAAGGACAGGAACGTGACAATGAACACGGAGAGCAGAGACAGAGGCAGAGATTGACAGATTTCACTCCAGATGGGCAGTTATTGCTCGTGGAACACACTGCAAAAAGGACAGGACCGAGACGATGAACACGGAGAGCAAAGACAGAGGCAGAGATTGACAGATTTCACTCCAGATGGGCAGTTATTGCTCGTGGAACACACTGCAAAAAGGACAGGACCGAGACGATGAACACGGAGAGCAGAGACAGAGGCAGAGATTGACAGATTTCACTCCAGATGGGCAGTTATTGCTCGTGGAACACACTGCAAAAAGGACAGGAACGTGACAATGAACACGGAGAGCAGAGACAGAGGCAGAGATTGACAGATTTCACTCCAGATGGGCAGTTATTGCTCGTGGAACACACTGCAAAAAGGACAGGACCGAGACGATGAACACGGAGAGCAGAGACAGAGGCAGAGATTGACAGATTTCACTCCAGATGGGCAGTTATTGCTCGTGGAACACACTGCAAAAAGGACAGGACCATGACGATGAACACGGAGAGCAGAGACAGAGGCAGAGATTGACAGATTTCACTCCAGATGGGCAGTTATTGCTCGTGGAACACACTGCAAAAAGGACAGGACCATGACGATGAACACGGAGAGCAAAGACAGAGGCAGAGATTGACAGATATCACTCCAGATGGGCAGTTATTGCTCGTGGAACACACTGCAAAAAGGACAGGACCGAGACGATGAACACGGAGAGCAGAGACAGAGGCAGAGATTGACAGATTTCACTCCAGATGGGCAGTTATTGCTCGTGGAACACACTGCAAAAAGGACAGGACCGAGACGATGAACACGGAGAGCAGAGACAGAGGCAGAGATTGACAGATTTCACTCCAGATGGGCAGTTATTGCTCGTGGAACACACTGCAAAAAGGACAGGAACGTGACGATGAACACGGAGAGCAGAGACAGAGGCAGAGATTGACAGATTTCACTCCAGATGGGCAGTTATTGCTCGTGGAACACACTGCAAAAAGGACAGGACCATGACGATGAACACGGAGAGCAGAGACAGAGGCAGAGATTGACAGATATCACTCCAGATGGGCAGTTATTGCTCGTGGAACACACTGCAAAAAGGACAGGACCATGACGATGAACACGGAGAGCAGAGACAGAGGCAGAGATTGACAGATTTCACTCCAGATGGGCAGTTTTTGCTCGTGGAACACACTGCAAAAAGGACAGGACCATGACGATGAACACGGAGAGCAGAAACACAACCCATCACTCAGTGGTTAATTTGTAACAAAATAGGTGGGTAAGCGCTCATAAATTTAAAAAAGATTTATCATTTCCAAAAACCACGGAAAATAATGTGAAATCAACGCCAAATAAACACCGAGGACGGACCGCAATACAAACAAACAACATTTATTAGCAGAAAATACACTAATCTTTACGTCACTAGGTATGCCTATAGTTGACATTGTTTATTACATTTATTATGTTTATTACGAGTGCCAAATACAAAAAATTTACTCAAGTCATGAATATTTATCTATAAATTTCGCTTTTTGATATGGGTCCCACCTTTGGGAAAGTATTTTCGTCAACTGTGGGAGTTTCGTGTTGCAACCAAAAAGCCGGGCTGGACTACGATTTTTCATTGCATGATTGGTACCAGAGGGCGTAATCAGCGTCTGTCTAGCAGTGCAAAATCATAAATGTTCTACATTTACCATGTCTCATTGATTGAGTAACTAGAAACAATCCACTCAATGTCTAGAATGTATTTATTCCATTTGCCTATTGTCGCATTGCTCTTTCTGCACTGCCTGACAATAGGGTAGCAGCGGGTTATACGATAGACTTTGGTTGAGCAGATATTCCAGAGAATCTACGAATACGCTGTAAGCCAAGCTATCCTTACAGGTCACAACTCTTTCAGTTTGAGTTTTATTCAGAAATTTTTGAATATTTCTCAATCACCGATGCAAACCGTAGAAGAAGTTGCCAGACTGCAAAATGAGACATGCGTTTGGTACATAGACAAGAAGAGGTGCGTAAGCGCGCTTACCCACGGAAAATAGGTGGGTAAGCTGGCTTACGTGAGCTTACGCCCAAATTAACCACTGCCATCACTCCACGCAAACATAACGACACAATCTTGGTCACTGAGTTGATTGTTGTGACAGCTGGCAAAGGCTTGGGTTTGTCCTACTTTAACACGGTATGGCAGCATCCCTTTGATTTCGAGCTTGCTAAGCTTTAGTTGCATGTCCTGGCTAGCAATGACCCAAGGTTAACTAATTGATAAATAAATAAATCGGCAATACATCTCTGGACACAGACTTTAGAAGCGCAGTTCAAGGAAACCTTTCTATTGGACTGCCTACCTAGGTAGCTAACTCCATTCGATAATATGCTATAGGCATATAGATAGTATAAACATCCTATACTATTCTCCTAAGCATAACAGATACCTACCTAAGTAGCAGAAAGAAGCATGAGAATAGAATACACAAGACACAGCTCAGTCTGTCCGTTCAAAGCAAACAACGTTTTGAGAGAAGGCCACACGTGCTTGTTCGTGGGTGGAATTGCGTACCGTCATTGCCGCTTCAACCGGAATCCACCGAAGTCGAGACGTCTCCTCTCCGCCACGGCTGCAGCTAAGATTGAAAAGAGTTTTTGTAAAAGGAATAATTATTTTCTCAGAAAAAAACGGACCAGAAAATATTTTGTAGGTTAGCCACCTGTCGCTACAGCACTTTGGAAGCAATTCAGCAATGAGAGCTTCGAGTGCCAAGCAGGAACTTACTTTGATATAAGTAGTCTCAAGCGAATCTATTTCACAAGCAATCATTTTCACAAGTTTAAAGAGGCGCATAAAATTCCAAAAAGCGTGTACGGGGCAGCCATATTTTGTTTGGCACTGGCGCGCAGAGCTGCCAAATTTGATTTGAGGACATGAAAACAAAAGATGAAAAGGAAAATAATATTTTCATACGTGCGAAAGTTATCTACTTTGTCAATAAATAACATTTTCAGAGCCTGCAGTGAATCTACCAAATCAGCTTGAATCTTTTGAATTGGGAATCCACTCACTCACCTCCCCATCCCATCAGGATAGAACAGAAAATAACACACACTGATTTGATAGCAACCTTGTTTATGAAATATTGTCAGTAAATAATTGGAAGTGTCTACATTAGATGGCAAGGAAAGCTTTCCAAAAAGAATGAGCTCGTTTAAGGCATCACAGCATTGGTTTACAAAAGCAATGAAGGTGAGCAATGTGCAAAGTGACAGCATTCCGTGTGTTGGGAATTTGCGATTCGTTTCTAGTTTCTAAGAGAAATCTTGCGCAAATATTGTTGTACAATGAAAGGCATTTTCAACGACAAATTTTGTTGCACAGGATTGAAACTTTTGCAAACGAAAGCCTTTGGTAAACTGACGTCAGGAGATAGACTGCAAACAATCGATTGTTGTCACAGCAACTTGGAGCCGACAGTTTTATAAAAGCCCATCCGGTGTGCAAATATATTGCGAAGTAAATATTGCACAGGAAAATCAGCAACCAAAACACACTTCGGCAGAACTTGATAGGTACTAAATATAAACTAAAATACAAATGGGAAGGCTTCCAATTCTTCACTTCCTGCTTGCTAAAGTTTCATGGCACCAAACTTCATTAAAGTCAGAGGCAATCACAAAATCATTTGTTTCCACCACAGACAACTGGGATCTGTGGAAAACTGTGGAAAAGTGACTGGAACCGAAACAACATTCCCAGCAAAAGATGACACTGTATCTGTACTGTATGTACTGTATACACCTAGGCATTGATTGACTAGTGACTTGGTCATCAAAGACAGTGATTGCTTCCTGTGCAGTGCAATCAGGAAGGATAGAATGCGTTGATGTCTCACCATCGAGTCTCTAGGAGGCTACACAACAGTATCGTAGCCCGGTTCCCAAACCTGCGATTTGCAGACAGAAGTAAAGCAGCCAACGTCCGCCGCCTTCTCTTTCATTCCGACCTGGAAAGACTCGATGATTTGCATCGTTTACTTCTCTGTTTATTAACAAAAGGTACACAGACATACATAACACAACATTTACCGTACGCTCTAAACAGGCTGGCCAATCACCACTTGGTTCATTACTCGGAATATTTCAATGGTGTACAGGCACAAGAGCAGAAGCGCCATTTTTGGCTAAATCCATGTTTTAATTTGGGCGTAAGCGACATAACTTGCACATCTGCATCACTGCATTTCTCTTTTGTATCCAAACTTGGGACGTAACCACCATATAAGCAAGCAGCATTTCAGCAGTGTTTTAGGGCGTAACCACCATTAATATTTTATTATTGAGAGAATATAATTTCTATTATTGCAAAAAATTTATAAAATAAAATTAGAAGGATCCATCAAAAATTTGAATTGATTCATCAACAATTGTTGAATTGAGAGGTTTTTTTCACTTCCTGAACAATTGTGAAAATGTCGCTTATGCCCTTCTGCCTGTACACCTTTGATATGACAATAATTCTCTCATCTCACATTGCTTTATTGCCATGAAATGTGAATGATTTCATTTGTACAATAACGGCGTCCAAAACGGATTCAAGATGGCCGCTCTCTGCCGAATCCAGCCTCTCAAGCTGCACTCGCTTGTCCCAGGATCCCGATGGCCTTGACTGAGCTGGCCCAAGTCCAACTGGCCGTGAGAAACACACCTCCCGATCGACTCGGAAATTGCATCACACCACGGTCACAGTTGTCACGGTCGTCTTGGAAACGAGGGCAATATTGCCCGACGTACCGCAGCAAGAGAACAAAGACACCTGTCGCGATTGCCAACCGCAGTCCGGGGAATTTCCCCTGCCGGGGAGAGACCGGATCCGGTGAGTTTTCCCGAGGTTGGCACTACTTGGTGCCGAAGCGAGCTCGGTGGAACATCGGCGGCAGGCCGCGCTGCAGCGACGCAGGCGTGGTTTCCACCACGACCAGCTCGTCTTCCCCCAGCCAATCGGCAAACACCAGATGCTGGAAACAACCAAAAGTCAGCGTGAGGTTTCGTATCTCGGCAACCGTGCGTCCTACCGGGCTGAAATTCGGAACCAAGGCAAAGGACGTCGGTCGACCAAGATTCCCAGAAGGAAATCCGGATCGGCACGAAACCAAGCAAGTTACGGACGTTACCGTGTGCCATGTCTTGCAGCTCTTTAAGTCTGAGGTACACCATCATGTGAATGGCAATGGCATTGCATTGGAGAAGGAGGCGGCCGTGGGTCTTGGTCTGGGTCGATATGAGATTTCGTATCTCGGCAACCGTGCGTCCTACCGGGCTGAAATTCGGAACCAAGGCAAAGGACTTCGGTCGACCAAGATTCCCCGAAGGAAATCCGGATCGGCACGAAACCAAGCAAGTTACGGACGTTACCGTGTGCCACGTCTTGCAGCTCTTTAAGTCTGAGGTACACCATCATGTGAATGGCAATGGCATTGCATTGGAGAAGGAGGCGGCCGTGGATCTTGGTCTGGGTCGATATGAGATTTCGTATCTCGGCAACCGTGCGTCCTACCGGGCTGAAATTCGGAACCAAGGCAAAGGACTTCGGTCGACCAAGATTCCCCGAAGGAAATCCGGATCGGCACGAAACCAAGCAAGTTACGGACGTTACCGTGTGCCACGTCTTGCAGCTCTTTAAGTCTGAGGTACACCATCATGTGAATGGCAATGGCATTGCATTGGAGAAGGAGGCGGCCGTGGATCTTGGTCTGGGTCGATATGAGATTTCGTATCTCGGCAACCGTGCGTCCTACCGGGCTGAAATTCGGAACCAAGGCAAAGGACGTCGGTCGACCAAGATTCCCCGAAGGAAATCCGGATCGGCACAAAACCAAGCAAGTTACGGACGTTACCGTAGCAGGATCGGCGTGCACCCACCTTTCGTCTGGCGATGACAGACATGCGTCCCATTGGCTGCGTCTCGGTGCGCGGCTGCTTGGCTCCGCCCCCTTCGGGGAGGACGGGCGGGGCCACGCCGTACAAGGCCACCTCGTCGGCCAATAGCAGGTGCCGAGGCCGGGCCGGGTCCCAAGACAGACCAATCACGGGCGAGAGCCGCGAGAGGAGGTCGCGCGAGTTGCGGCGGAGACTCGAGAACGCCGAGCTGAACGGCGTCAGCAACGACGTCGTCAGCGACAACTCCACCAGCTGCGAAAACGACAAGGCAGGGCCAATGTCAGCAAAGGACAAGGGAGCCTATGTTGATGACATCGTGGCACTGACATTGCCGGCTGCTAGCCCAGCACAATGGCAATGCCTGCTGGATTATGTTAAGGACAAGGGAGCCTATGTTGATGACATCGTGGCACTGACATTGCCGGCTGCTAGCCCAGCACAATGGCAATGCCTGCTGGATTATGTTAAGGACAAGGGAGCCTATGTTGATGACATCGTGGCACTGACATTGCCGGCTGCTAGCCCAGCACAATGGCAATGCCTGCTGGATTATGTTAAGGACAAGGGAGCCTATGTTGATGACATCGTGGCACTGACATTGCCGGCTGCTAGCCCAGCACAATGGCAATGCCTGCTGGATTATGTTAAGGACAAGGGAGCCTATGTTGATGACATCGTGGCACTGACATTGCCGGCTGCTAGCCCAGCACAATGGCAATGCCTGCTGGATTATGTTAAGGACAAGGGAGCCTATGTTGATGACATCGTGGCACTGACATTGCCGGCTGCTAGCCCAGCACAATGGCAATGCCTGCTGGATTATGTTAAGGACAAGGGAGCCTATGTTGATGACATCGTGGCACTGACATTGCCGGCTGCTAGCCCAGCACAATGGCAATGCCTGCTGGATTATGTTAAGGACAAGGGAGCCTATGTTGATGACATCGTGGCACTGACATTGCCGGCTGCTAGCCCAGCACAATGGCAATGTCTGCTGGATTATGTTAAGGACAAGGGAGCCTATGTTGATGACATCGTGGCACTGACATTGCCGGCTGCTAGCCCAGCACAATGGCAATGTCTGCTGGATTATGTTAAGGACAAGGGAGCCTATGTTGATGACATCGTGGCACTGACATTGCCGGCTGCTAGCCCAGCACAATGGCAATGCCTGCTGGATTATGTTAAGCTTGTTACCAAGTTTTCTAGGCTGTATGTTTTCAAAACGCAAAAAAAAATGTCAGCCATCCCGCAACTCTTTAATAACACGTGTAATTATTTCAAGATATTTGAAGCCAGACAAAGGTGCATTTAAACGACAAATCAATGTGAAAATCGGCCAAAACCACGCCCGTTTAGTTGTCTCTTAAAACGCACTAAATTACGTTATTCTCCAGGACCCCTATTCTGTAACTTGTTCCAGGTGAAATGACAAGAAATGAGAGTGACAACTCCAAGGTCGCCTATGTTTTCATACGGAACAAATGGAAGGTTCTCACTCTCATTTCATTTCATCTCACATTTGAAAGGTTACAGAATAGGCATTCAGAGAGCAGAGACTTGTTTGAACATGGTTTTTACAGTTTTGACGAGTTTATCAATGTAAAATGAGACGTATTTTAATTTGATGTAAGGACTTGATTCACACATGTCAGTAAGTTATTATCGATCGCAAATAAAAATAAAATAAATAAATAAGAGACCCGAACGCAGAGACGCAAAAGACACAAAAAACTAGAACTTTGCAACTCTCTCCTTTGATCTACCTGCCGCCCTTAACCCCATTCTTTCGATATGATTAGCTGCCAGCCGGAGAGGTGCGACTGGTGTGTGTTTACCGAGTGGTCGGCGTAGACGGCCATGACGGCCCCTCGTCGGTGACAAAGGGCGGTGGCGGCGGCGTTGGCGCGAGGCAGCTGCGTTGCCGGCGCCCAGTCATCGGTTCGCCACACGGCCACCGCGCCGTCGAGGGCAGCACCGGCCAGATGAGACCCGTCGGCCGCGAAGGACAACAGGTGCATTGTGTCTGACAGCACTGTGCAACAAACACGGAGTCGTTCTTAGCTGTCAGTGTCTAGGGACATTTCAATGCCGCCAGGCCCAATTGAGGGCAGCACTGTGCAACAAACACGGAGTCGTTCTTAGCTGTCAGTGTCTAGGGACATTTCAATGCCGCCAGGCCCCATTGAGGGCAGCACTGTGCAACAAACACGGAGTCGTTCTTAGCTGTCAGTGTCTAGGGACATTTCAATGCCACCAGGCCCCATTGAGGGCAGCACTGTGCAACAAACACGAAGTCGTTCTTAGCTGTCAGTGTCTAGGGACATTTCAATGCCGCCAGGCCCCATTGAGGGCAGCACTGTGCAACAAACACGAAGTCGTTCTTAGCTGTCAGTGTCTAGGGACATTTCAATGCCGCCAGGCCCCATTGAGGGCAGCACTGTGCAACAAACACGGAGTCGTTCTTAGCTGTCAGTGTCTAGGGACATTTCAATGCCACCAGGCCCCATTGAGGGCAGCACTGTGCAACAAACACGAAGTCGTTCTTAGCTGTCAGTGTCTAGGGACATTTCAATGCCGCCAGGCCCCATTGAGGGCAGCACTGTGCAACAAACGCGGAGTCGTTCTTAGCTGTCAGTGTCTAGGGACATTTCAATGCCGCCAGGCCCCATTGAGGGCAGCACTGTGCAACAAACACGAAGTCGTTCTTAGCTGTCAGTGTCTAGGGACATTTCAATGCCGCCAGGCCCCATTGAGGGCAGCACTGTGCAACAAACACGGAGTCGTTCTTAGCTGTCAGTGTCTAGGGACATTTCAATGCCGCCAGGCCCAATTGAGGGCAGCACTGTGCAACAAACGCGGAGTCGTTCTTAGCTGTCAGTGTCTAGGGACATTTCAATGCCGCCAGGCCCCATTGAGGGCAGCACTGTGCAACAAACACGGAGTCGTTCTTAGCTGTCAGTGTCTAGGGACATTTCAATGCCACCAGGCCCCATTGAGGGCAGCACTGTGCAACAAACACGAAGTCGTTCTTAGCTGTCAGTGTCTAGGGACATTTCAATGCCACCAGGCCCCATTGAGGGCAGCACTGTGCAACAAACACGGAGTCGTTCTTAGCTGTCAGTGTCTAGGGACATTTCAATGCCGCCAGGCCCCATTGAGGGCAGCACTGTGCAACAAACGCGGAGTCGTTCTTAGCTGTCAGTGTCTAGGGACATTTCAATGCCGCCAGGCCCCATTGAGGGCAGCACTGTGCAACAAACACGGAGTCGTTCTTAGCTGTCAGTGTCTAGGGACATTTCAATGCCACCAGGCCCCATTGAGGGCAGCACTGTGCAACAAACACGAAGTCGTTCTTAGCTGTCAGTGTCTAGGGACATTTCAATGCCGCCAGGCCCCATTGAGGGCAGCACTGTGCAACAAACGCGGAGTCGTTCTTAGCTGTCAGTGTCTAGGGACATTTCAATGCCACCAGGCCCCATTGAGGGCAGCACTGTGCAACAAACGCGGAGTCGTTCTTAGCTGTCAGTGTCTAGGGACATTTCAATGCCACCAGGCCCCATTGAGGGCAGCACTGTGCAACAAACACGAAGTCGTTCTTAGCTGTCAGTGTCTAGGGACATTTCAATGCCACCAGGCCCCATTGAGGGCAGCACTGTGCAACAAACACGGAGGCATAAGACTAGACCTCACAAGACAAGGCACTTAATGTTAGGTAATATATTGCCTACAACATAATGAGATTATGTAATGGTTCTAACATGGTTGTTAAATGAAGGAGCACACTCTGATTGCGGCCTGAAGAACCATGTGGCATTGAAAACTCAGCAACTTTTGGTCTGCAAGCCACTTTCTGGTAAACTGCTCAGTACCTTAAGGGTAGGTACTAGAGATGTCGGCGGGTACCCGGGTACAAATCAGTACCTTAAGGGTAGGTACTAGAGATGTCGGCGGGTACCCGGGTACAAATCAGTACCTTAAGGGTAGGTACTAGAGATGTCGGCGGGTACCCGGGTACAAATCAGTACCTTAAGGGTAGGTGCTAGAGATGTCGGCGGGTACCCGGGTACAAATCAGTACCTTAAGGGTAGGTACTAGAGATGTCGGCGGGTACCCGGGTACAAATCAGTACCTTAAGGGTAGATACTAGAGATGTCGGCGGGTACCCGGGTACAAATCAGTACCTTAAGGGTAGGTGCTAGAGATGTCGGCGGGTACCCGGGTACAAATCAGTACCTTAAGGGTAGGTACTAGAGATGTCGGCGGGTACCCGGGTACAAATCAGTACCTTAAGGGTAGGTACTAGAGATGTCGGCGGGTACCCGGGTACAAATCTGTACCTTAAGGGTAGGTACTAGAGATGTCGGCGGGTACCCGGGTACAAATCAGTACCTTAACGGTAGGTACTAGAGATGTCGGCGGGTACCCGGGTACAAATCAGTACCTTAAGGGTAGGTACTAGAGATGTCGGCGGGTACCCGGGTACAAATCAGTACCTTAAGGGTAGGTACTAGAGATGTCGGCGGGTACCCGGGTACAAATCAGTACCTTAAGGGTAGGTACTAGAGATGTCGGTGGGTACCCGGGTACAAATCAGTACCTTAAGGGTAGGTGCTAGAGATGTCGGCGGGTACCCGGGTACAAATCAGTACCTTAAGGGTAGGTACTAGAGATGTCGGCGGGTACCCGCGTACAAATCAGTACCTTAAGGGTAGGTACTAGAGATGTCGGTGGGTACCCGGGTACAAATCAGTACCTTAAGGGTAGGTACTAGAGATGTCGGCGGGTACCCGGGTACAAATCTGTACCTTAAGGGTAGGTGCTAGAGATGTCGGCGGGTACCCGGGTACAAATCAGTACCTTAAGGGTAGGTACTAGAGATGTCGGCGGGTACCCGGGTACAAATCAGTACCTTAAGGGTAGGTACTAGAGATGTCGGCGGGTACCCGGGTACAAATCAGTACCTTAAGGGTAGGTGCTAGAGATGTCGGCGGGTACCCGGGTACAAATCAGTACCTTAAGGGTAGGTGCTAGAGATGTCGGCGGGTACCCGGGTACAAATCAGTACCTTAAGGGTAGGTGCTAGAGATGTCGGCGGGTACCCGGGTACAAATCAGTACCTTAAGGGTAGGTGCTAGAGATGTCGGCGGGTACCCGGGTACAAATCAGTACCTTAAGGGTAGGTACTAGAGATGTCGGCGGGTACCCGGGTACAAATCAGTACCTTAAGGGTAGGTACTAGAGATGTCGGTGGGTACCCGGGTACAAATCAGTACCTTAAGGGTAGGTACTAGAGATGTCGGCGGGTACCCGGGTACAAATCAGTACCTTAAGGGTAGGTACTAGAGATGTCGGCGGGTACCCGGGTACAAATCAGTACCTTAAGGGTAGGTGCTAGAGATGTCGGTGGGTACCCGGGTACAAATCAGTACCTTAAGGGTAGGTACTAGAGATGTCGGCGGGTACCCGGGTACAAATCTGTACCTTAAGGGTAGGTGCTAGAGATGTCGGCGGGTACCCGGGTACAAATCAGTACCTTAAGGGTAGGTACTAGAGATGTCGGCGGGTACCCGGGTACAAATCAGTACCTTAAGGGTAGGTACTAGAGATGTCGGCGGGTACCCGGGTACAAATCAGTACCTTAAGGGTAGGTGCTAGAGATGTCGGCGGGTACCCGGGTACAAATCAGTACCTTAAGGGTAGGTGCTAGAGATGTCGGCGGGTACCCGGGTACAAATCAGTACCTTAAGGGTAGGTGCTAGAGATGTCGGCGGGTACCCGGGTACAAATCAGTACCTTAAGGGTAGGTGCTAGAGATGTCGGCGGGTACCCGGGTACAAATCAGTACCTTAAGGGTAGGTACTAGAGATGTCGGCGGGTACCCGGGTACAAATCAGTACCTTAAGGGTAGGTACTAGAGATGTCGGCGGGTACCCGGGTACAAATCAGTACCTTAAGGGTAGGTGCTAGAGATGTCGGCGGGTACCCGGGTACAAATCAGTACCTTAAGGGTAGGTGCTAGAGATGTCGGCGGGTACCCGGGTACAAATCTGTACCTTAAGGGTAGGTGCTAGAGATGTCGGCGGGTACCCGGGTACAAATCAGTACCTTAAGGGTAGGTGCTAGAGATGTCGGCGGGTACCCGGGTACAAATCTGTACCTTAAGGGTAGGTACTAGAGATGTCGGCGGGTACCCGGGTACAAATCAGTACCTTAAGGGTAGGTACTAGAGATGTCGGCGGGTACCCGGGTACAAATCAGTACCTTAAGGGTAGGTACTAGAGATGTCGGCGGGTACCCGGGTACAAATCAGTACCTTAAGGGTAGGTGCTAGAGATGTCGGCGGGTACCCGGGTACAAATCTGTACCTTAAGGGTAGGTACTAGAGATGTCGGCGGGTACCCGGGTACAAATCAGTACCTTAAGGGTAGGTACTAGAGATGTCGGCGGGTACCCGGGTACAAATCAGTACCTTAAGGGTAGGTGCTAGAGATGTCGGCGGGTACCCGGGTACAAATCTGTACCTTAAGGGTAGGTACTAGAGATGTCGGCGGGTACCCGGGTACAAATCAGTACCTTAAGGGTAGGTACTAGAGATGTCGGCGGGTACCCGGGTACAAATCAGTACCTTAAGGGTAGGTACTAGAGATGTCGGCGGGTACCCGGGTACAAATCAGTACCTTAAGGGTAGGTACTAGTGATGTCGGCGGGTACCCGGGTACAAATCAGTACCTTAAGGGTAGGTACTAGAGATGTCGGCGGGTACCCGGGTACAAATCTGTACCTTAAGGGTAGGTACTAGAGATGTCGGCGGGTACCCGGGTACAAATCAGTACCTTAAGGGTAGGTACTAGAGATGTCGGCGGGTACCCGGGTACAAATCAGTACCTTAAGGGTAGGTACTAGAGATGTCGGCGGGTACCCGGGTACAAATCAGTACCTTAAGGGTAGGTACTAGAGATGTCGGCGGGTACCCGGGTACAAATCAGTACCTTAAGGGTAGGTACTAGAGATGTCGGCGGGTACCCGGGTACAAATCTGTACCTTAAGGGTAGGTACTAGAGATGTCGGCGGGTACCCGGGTACAAATCAGTACCTTAAGGGTAGGTACTAGAGATGTCGGCGGGTACCCGGGTACAAATCAGTACCTTAAGGGTAGGTACTAGAGATGTCGGCGGGTACCCGGGTACAAATCAGTACCTTAAGGGTAGGTACTAGAGATGTCGGCGGGTACCCGGGTACAAATCAGTACCTTAAGGGTAGGTACTAGAGATGTCGGCGGGTACCCGGGTACAAATCAGTACCTTAAGGGTAGGTACTAGAGATGTCGGCGGGTACCTGGGTACAAATCAGTACCTTAAGGGTAGGTACTAGAGATGTCGGCGGGTACCCGGGTACAAATCAGTACCTTAAGGGTAGGTACTAGAGATGTCGGCGGGTACCCGGGTACAAATCAGTACCTGCGGAACCGCTCAAAACCAAAAAATAAATAAAAAAATATATATAAAATTTTTGAAAAATAAAATTTTGTGCAAAACTGTACAAGTCACTATGTATGGGTTGATGGTCAAGGTCATGGCCCAAGGCATGCAGAGTGCAGAGTGGCCTGGAGCCACTTGAACCTGTCTAGACAATATGTCCCTTTGTATGTTCCCTCAATTCTAGTGATTTATTGGCTGTCGCCCAAGGCCAAGCTGTGTGTGGGGTTAGGGCAGTTTGTTTATGCCACCCAATCTCTTTGTATGGCTTCACCACTCACAAGCATGATTGACTGCTTCTTTTATTGGGGGTAATAAAGATCAAAATCATGTCTGATAATATTATGCTGACTTCTTCATAAACATCTTGTCCACGCAAATTATTACACTATCTCCAACAACCCTGCAAGTTACAATATTCCATGTTGGTACAAACAGAATTTTTTTTTTTGGTTTTTAGCTAACCCAGGTACCCGCGCGGGTACCTGGGTACAAGTTTTGGTACCCGCCGACATCTCTAGTAGGTACAGATAAGTTAGCCAAAAAGTGGCTTGTCCGACCAAAATTGCCGGCATCTGAAGGCTACATCTTTGAAGTTGTCATTACAATATTTCAGTATGTTGGAGACAGAGGACGTAAATATAACGGCAAACATGGCCCTTTTCTCGAACATTTTTCCCTGGAATGCTAGAACCACCCTGAAACTCTTCATTTTTTACCTTTTTTAGAGCCATTTTATACAAAAGTGTCAATAAATTTTTGGAAAAAGGGTCATGTTTGCCCTTATTTACGTATCTTGTCTACAAGATACCGAAATATTGGAATGATAACTCTAGTGGTGTGGCCTTGAAATGTCGGCAACTTTTGGTCTGTTTCAAAAATATTAATAGATCAATTCTCGACTTTGGTCACCCCATGTGAAAGAAATAAGACACGAGGACTTGGATCATTTTTCACTGACTCCATCTACTTAGGGGTGTACCAAGTTTGAATCAACACTTCAAAAAATTAACAATCCGAAGTTCAGTACTTGAGCCGTATCCCAAATGCTAACAAATAATATTATATTATACTTGTACAGCATTTACAAGATTGGGCTCAGTCCCCAAGGAAATTTAAATCTCACATAATTTCTGGTGCAAATCTGTGCACTTCAGGGCAACTCTAGCCTGAAACTACAGAGTAACTCTAGCCTGAAATGACAGAGTAACTCTAGCCTGAAACTACAGAGTAACTCTAGCCTGAAACTACAGAGTAACTCTAGCCTGAAACTACAGAGTAACTCTAGCCTGAAACTACAGAGTAACTCTAGCCTGAAACTACAGAGTAACTCTGGCCTGAAACTACAGAGTAACTCTAGCCTGAAACTACAGAGTAACTCTAGCCTGAAACTACAGAGTAACTCTGGCCTGAAACTACAGAGTAACTCTAGCCTGAAACTACAGAGTAACTCTAGCCTGAAACTACAGAGTAACTCTAGCCTGAAACTACAGAGTAACTCTAGCCTGAAACTACAGAGTAACTCTGGCCTGAAACTACAGAGTAACTCTAGCCTGAAACTACAGAGTAACTCTAGCCTGAAACTACAGAGTAACTCTAGCCTGAAACTACAGAGTAACTCTAGCCTGAAACTACAGAGTAACTCTAGCCTGAAACTACAGAGTAACTCTAGCCTGAAACTACAGAGTAACTCTGGCCTGAAACTACAGAGTAACTCTAGCCTGAAACTACAGGGTAACTCTAGCCTGAAACTACAGAGTAACTCTAGCCTGAAACTACAGAGTAACTCTAGCCTGAAACTACAGAGTAACTCTAGCCTGAAACTACAGAGTAACTCTAGCCTGAAACTACAGAGTAACTCTAGCCTGAACTAGCCTGAACTAGGACTCACGGTTGTCCTTGCGCACGTCAATGGACGCCAGCACCGCGGGCCGTCCGCCCAGTGCTACCACCACGATGACCCCGGCACGCGAGGCCAGCGCCAGTCTCGGCGCTATCGGACAGAACGCCAGCGCCAGCGCGCCGGCGGCGCAGGGCAGCGACCACGACCTCGAAGCAGTCAGCGCCGTCTGCGATTTCGTGCCGCTCAGCGCAACCAGTCTGCAAGATTACAAATTAACATTAATACCAAATAAGTCTACATGAGACCGTTTACTACAGGGGCCTTACCTAGCTCGGCCACTCGTAGTCCCGGGATTACTGGCAATCTACCCTGGCTAATTAACACCACCGTAGCACCAAGCAGTAACCTCGACCTAGCGCGGCCACTCGTAGTCCCGGGATTACTAGCAATCTACCCTGGCTAATTAACACCACCGTAGCACCAAGCAGTAACCCCGACCTAGAGCGGCCACTCGTAGTCCCGGGATTACTAGCAATCTACCCTGGCTAATTAACACCACCGTAGCACCAAGCAGTAACCCCGACCTAGCGCGGCCACTCGTAGTCCCGGGATTACTAGCAATCTACCCTGGCTAATTAACACCACCGTAGCACCAAGCAGTAACCCCGACCTAGCGCGGCCACTCGTAGTCCCGGGATTACTAGCAATCTACCCTGGCTAATTAACACCACCGTAGCACCAAGCAGTAACCCCGACCTAGCGCGGCCACTCGTAGTCCCGGGATTACTAGCAATCTACCCTGGCTAATTAACACCACCGTAGCACCAAGCAGTAACCCCGACCTAGAGCGGCCACTCGTAGTCCCGGGATCACTAGCAATCTACCCTGGCTAATTAACACCACCGTAGCACCAAGCAGTAACCCCGACCTAGCTCGGCCACTTGTAGTCCCGGGATTACTAGCAATCTACCCTGGCTAATTAACACCACCGTAGCACCAAGCAGTAACCCCGACCTAGCGCGGCCACTCGTAGTCCCGGGATTACTAGCAATCTACCCTGGCTAATTAACACCACCGTAGCACCAAGCAGTAACCCCGACCTAGAGCGGCCACTCGTAGTCCCGGGATTACTAGCAATCTACCCTGGCTAATTAACACCACCGTAGCACCAAGCAGTAACCCCGACCTAGCTCGGCCACTTGTAGTCCCGGGATTACTAGCAATCTACCCTGGCTAATTAACACCACCGTAGCACCAAGCAGTAACCCCGACCTAGAGCGGCCACTCGTAGTCCCGGGATTACTAGCAATCTACCCTGGCTAATTAACACCACCGTAGCACCAAGCAGTAACCCCGACCTAGCGCGGCCACTCGTAGTCCCGAGATTACTAGCAATCTACCCTGGCTAATTAACACCACCGTAGCACCAAGCAGTAACCCCGACCTAGCGCGGCCACTCGTAGTCCCGGGATTACTAGCAATCTACCCTGGCTAATTAACACCACCGTAGCACCAAGCAGTAACCCCGACCTAGCGCGGCCACTCGTAGTCCCGGGATAACTAGCAATCTACCCTGGCTAATTAACACCACCGTAGCACCAAGCAGTAACCCCGACCTAGCGCGGCCACTTGTAGTCCCGGGATTACTAGCAATCTACCCTGGCTAATTAACACCACCGTAGCACCAAGCTGTAACCCCGACCTAGCGCGGCCACTCGTAGTCCCGGGATTACTAGCAATCTACCCTGGCTAATTAACACCACCAAGCATCACCAAGCATCACCATCACCACCACCACCAAGCAGTAACCCCGACCTAGCGCGGCCACTCGTAGTCCCGGGATTACTAGCAATCTACCCTGGCTAATGAACACCACCGTAGCACCAAGCAGTAACCCCGACCTAGAGCGGCAGTATTACGGCCGGGTTATATAGCCGGGGCACATCGACTCTGACTTTAGTAACGAGCCGTGAGATTGGTTGATTTGACTTCACTGCACAATGATGGTAGCCGCTCCAAATGGCCCCTGGAGGCTGCCACACGGTATTAATGTGTTCCAAATTACATGGCTCTAATTCACGTTGTATTGACAAATTTTACACGTGCATCACTTGCCTATGTTATATTGTGCTTATTTATACCGATGACACAATACACCAATATAACATGGAAGATAGCACCGACAATGGCTTCAGCGTCAGTTCGGCTTATGACATGAGAGATTAAGCTTCAATTGCAAACCTATTATCTTAGGTCCGTGGATCAGGCCCGATTTCACCAGGGTCGGGCTGGGCTTGGCTTAGCTCTCCTAGGTTTTCATCATTTTGCATGATTTAAAATGTGGAAAAGATATTTACACACAAAAAAGATGCAAAAATGCATTTAAATGTATAGTATTGAATACAGAAGGCACTTTTTTCTATTAAATAAAACATATTTTTGTTTATAGCTGTCAATATTTTCAGTCCTTGCAAATCACCAAGGCCAGGATTCACTAAAGGAGATTCGGTGGATCCCTCCGGAGTTTTGACAAAACACCCAAATGTTTACCCCATTTTGTATTAACAAAGCAGGATTCTGTGTTTTTTGGGATAAAAATTTCCTCATTGAAAACCTCTGCAACTGAGCAGGGGTTTTGTCAATCTCCCAAAATCTGGAACTCACCTCGTACTTTTATCACAACGTTTTCACATCTTTTCCTGCAATTAAACTACAGCATTTTCTTCCAATATAAAAGTTTATGTTAGCTCATTATGCAAGTACTTGCAATTTAATATGAAAGCAAAAGATCAAATCTAACAATTTGGAATTAGGTTAGGTGATATTGAAATCCCAGTAAACTGACAGGCGAGTCGAGTTGCCTAGTTTCAAAACCGACCATCTCCAAAAATTGGATTTGCCCCGAATTCGGCCCTCTGAAAAACACCCCACCCGATATTAGATTCAAAAAGTGCCAGATCCTTGCGCGGTAAGCCCCTCAAGTAAGTTTCACTGCCGGTTCAAACCCGGGGCCAGTAATAACGTTATCGTTGAAGCTCCCGTTGATAACTAGAGCTCAGGCCGGGACGCTATATTCCGTTTCCTGCCTCGAAGACGCGCTGTTAAATTTCTACCGCATGTTTAGCCCGTGTAATTTGGGTCAAATCGCCCGAAAAGCCAATCTAAATGTGGGAAATTTAACATTGCGTCTACGAGGCACAAAACGGAAACACCCGACCGGGACGGACAGAGAAGTTCGGTTGGCGTACCTGGTGGTGTTGGGCGTGGCGTAGGCCAGATGTGCGCCATCCTGCGCGATGTCTGCGCAGGCCATGTGCTCCTTGTGGCGCGAGGTCACGCGCAGCAGTTGGCGGCACTGCCCCGCGTTGGCCGGCGCATCTGCGGAAACACACGCTCGGATCACCACTCGTCTTGCAATCCCTCGGCACTCGTCTTGCAATCCCTCGGCACTCGTCTTGCAATCCCTCGGCACTCGTCTTGCAATCCCTCGGCACTCGTCTTGCAATCCCTCGGCACTCGTCTTGCAATCCCTCGGCACTCGTCTTGCAATCCCTCGGCACTCGTCTTGCAATCCCTCGGCACTCGTCTTGCAATCCCTCGGCACTCGTCTCGCAATCCCTCGGCACTCGTCTTGCAATCCCTCGGCACTCGTCTTCCAATCCCTCGGCACTCGTCTTGCAATCCCTCGGCACTCGTCTTGCAATCCCTCGGCACTCGTCTTGCAATCCCTCGGCACTCGTCTTGCAATCCCTCGGCACTCGTCTTGCAATCCCTCGGCACTCGTCTTGCAATCCCTCGGCACTCGTCTCGCAATCCCTCGGCACTCGTCTTGCAATCCCTCGGCACTCGTCTTGCAATCCCTCGGCACTCGTCTTGCAATCCCTCGGCACTCGTCTTGCAATCCCTCGGCACACGTCTCGCAATCCCTCGGCACTCGTCTTGCAATCCCTCGGCACTCGTCTTGCAATCCCTCGGCACTCGTCTTGCAATCCCTCGGCACTCGTCTTGCAATCCCTCGGCACTCGTCTTGCAATCCCTCGGCACTCGTCTTGCAATCCCTCGGCACTCGTCTTGCAATCCCTCGGCACTCGTCTCGCAATCCCTCGGCACTCGTCTTGCAATCCCTCGGCACTCGTCTTGCAATCCCTCGGCACTCGTCTTGCAATCCCTCGGCACTCGTCTTGCAATCCCTCGGCACTCGTCTTGCAATCCCTCGGCACTCGTCTTGCAATCCCTCGGCACTCGTCTTGCAATCCCTCGGCACTCGTCTTGCAATCCCTCGGCACTCGTCTCGCAATCCCTCGGCACTCGTCTCGCAATCCCTCGGCACTCGTCTTGCAATCCCTCGGCACTCGTCTTGCAATCCCTCGGCACTCGTCTTGCAATCCCTCGGCACTCGTCTTGCAATCCCTCGGCACTCGTCTTGCAATCCCTCGGCACTCGTCTTGCAATCCCTCGGCACTCGTCTTGCAATCCCTCGGCACTCGTCTTGCAATCCCTCGGCACTCGTCTTGCAATCCCTCGGCACTCGTCTTGCAATCCCTCGGCACTCGTCTTGCAATCCCTCGGCACTCGTCTTGCAATCCCTCGGCACTCGTCTTGCAATCCCTCGGCACTCGTCTTGCAATCCCTCGGCACTCGTCTTGCAATCCCTCGGCACTCGTCTTGCAATCCCTCGGCACTCGTCTTGCAATCCCTCGGCACTCGTCTTGCAATCCCTCGGCACTCGTCTTGCAATCCCTCG
This sequence comes from Nemoura dubitans, assembly GCA_921293005.1. Lineage (NCBI taxonomy): Eukaryota > Metazoa > Arthropoda > Insecta > Plecoptera > Nemouridae > Nemoura > Nemoura dubitans. The sequence goes on from OV121076.1 coordinate 422,018, forward strand.
GCACTCGTCTTGCAATCCCTCGGCACTCGTCTTGCAATCCCTCGGCACTCGTCTTGCAATCCCTCGGCACTCGTCTTGCAATCCCTCGGCACTCGTCTCGCAATCCCTCGGCACTCGTCTCGCAATCCCTCGGCACTCGTCTCGCAATCCCTCGGCACTCGTCTTGCAATCCCTCGGCACTCGTCTTGCAATCCCTCGGCACTCGTCTCGCAATCCCTCGGCACTCGTCTCGCAATCCCTCGGCACTCGTCTCGCAATCCCTCGGCACTCGTCTTGCAATCCCTCGGCACTCGTCTTGCAATCCCTCGGCACTCGTCTTGCAATCCCTCGGCACTCGTCTTGCAATCCCTCGGCACTCGTCTTGCAATCCCTCGGCACTCGTCTGGCAATCCCTCGGCACTCGTCTTGCAATCCCTCGGCACTCGTCTCGCAATCCCTCGGCACTCGTCTCGCAATCCCTCGGCACTCGTCTTGCAATCCCTCGGCACTCGTCTCGCAATCCCTCGGCACTCGTCTTGCAATCCCTCGGCACTCGTCTTGCAATCCCTCGGCACTCGTCTTGCAATCCCTCGGCACTCGTCTTGCAATCCCTCGGCACTCGTCTTGCAATCCCTCGGCACTCGTCTTGCAATCCCTCGGCACTCGTCTTGCAATCCCTCGGCACTCGTCTTGCAATCCCTCGGCACTCGTCTTGCAATCCCTCGGCACTCGTCTTGCAATCCCTCGGCACTCGTCTTGCAATCCCTCGGCACTCGTCTTGCAATCCCTCGGCACTCGTCTTGCAATCCCTCGGCACTCGTCTTGCAATCCCTCGGCACTCGTCTTGCAATCCCTCAGCACTCGTCTTGCAATCCCTCGGCACTCGTCTCGCAATCCCTCGGCACTCGTCTTGCAATCCCTCGGCACTCGTCTTGCAATCCCTCGGCACTCGTCTTGCAATCCCTCGGCACTCGTCTTGCAATCCCTCGGCACTCGTCTTGCAATCCCTCGGCACTCGTCTTGCAATCCCTCGGCACTCGTCTTGCAATCCCTCGGCACTCGTCTTGCAATCCCTCGGCACTCGTCTTGCAATCCCTCGGCACTCGTCTTGCAATCCCTCGGCACTCGTCTTGCAATCCCTCGGCACTCGTCTTGCAATCCCTCGGCACTCGTCTTGCAATCCCTCGGCATTCGTCTCGCAATCCCTCGGCACTCGTCTTGCAATCCCTCGGCACTCGTCTTGCAATCCCTCGGCACTCGTCTTGCAATCCCTCGGCACTCGTCTTGCAATCCCTCACCACTCGTCTCGCAATCTCGTACTAACCGGCTGGGAAAGTCTCGTGCAATTCCAGGGTCAACGGAATCCTCACACTTTTGGCAACAAATTGTGTGATTTATAACCACGAAATACCAATTGAAAGTTAAAATAAAGCTTCATGAAATAATCACCAACAACCACATACCAACAGCCTTAATAACTCTTCACAATTAAAATATTACGATCATCATTACTGGCTAGCAATCATGTAACATGTTTTCGTTCGATTTGGCTCGAAATCACGCGATTTCAAATCACTGCCCCCCGTGTTAAACCACAGGCAGAGAAATTGAAAATGAATCGTTTTGAAATCACAAAGTTACATGACAGCACTGCGACTTTGTAACTCTGACTTTGCCTTTCTCGGATGAAGAAATTAACACGGCCAACAACAGGGATTTTATCCACCAGGGCCGATAACGGAATAACGTGAAAGTTACAAAATCGCTAGACAGGCCTAGAAACAATCTAGAAACAATCTCCAGCAAGGTTTGGTCCCAGCCCCTTGGAGCCCTTGTTCCCTGAAGCCTGGATCAGATCTAGGAGGGTTGTCCAAACACAACGCAACAGGTTCGGGACCTAATTTATGTCTCGCTGATTTCATTTCGCGATGTTCCCGAACACATCGATGGTGTACAGGCAGAAGGGCGTAAGCGACATTTTCACAATTGTACAGGAAGTGAAAAAAACCTCTCAATTAATCAATTGTTGATGAATCAATTCAAATTTTTCATGGATCGGTCTAATTTTATTTTATGAATTTTCTGCAATAGTAGAAATAATATTCTCTCAATAATGCAATGTTAATGGCGGTTACGCCCTAAAACACTGCTGAAATGCTGCTTGCTTACGGTGGGTACGCCCCAAGAAAAGAAGGCGCATGCCCTTTTGCCTGTTCCAGTTTCGGCATGATGTCGCTTAAGCCCAAATTAAAACGTGAATATCGGCTAAAGCAACAGACTGTCGCTTACACGGTATTTTTTTTTTAGGTTAATGAAATAAATATTGAGCAGGAACAACCAAAACATGGATTTGGCCAAAAATGGCGCTTACGCCCTTCTGCCTGTACACCATCGATATTCGAGTTTCTATCTCAAAGTTACTTTCCCGGGTAGGTAAATATACGCGATGGGTATTAAAGTAGATCGAAAGAAGGTGGTTAAGGGACGCAGGTAGACTGAAGAATAGAGTAACAAAGTTCTAGTTTTTTTTTGTTTCTTTTGCTAGGTTACATTTAAGGGTAACCTGTTACTAAAGTAACTGTTCTATTCTACATCCAATAAGTCATAGCAATATTCACACTTACCAGCTAGTTTTTAAACCAAGCAAAATGGAAGTAGCACAGAGTTCACCTTAGCAGTGAATAATCATCACTGCACAAACATATAACTGGGAGTTCTCACTTGTTTTGCTCTGCCTGTTTGACATATTTTGCTGGAGTCCTAACCATTTTGACAACATTGTTCTAGATTCTTTTATGTTAAAAATAGAGCTTTTTCAAATATTCCACTGCCTTCGTGATCTAGTTTTGCATGTTGATGACGTTAAGATGGCTGTGCAGACTTTTGAAAAAGCTCCGTTTATTTCTCAAAAAGAGTAAAGCAGGCAAAGTGACTCCCTATGGGCAAAGCAGACCCAGTTGACATGCACACTGATTTGAGAGCCTGGCCTTTTAAACACTATTTGCACAGCAGGCAAAGTGACCCCCTATAGGCAAGGCAGACCCAGTTGACATGCACACTGATTTGAGAGCCTGGCCTTTTAAACACTATTTGCACAGCAGGCAAAGTCACCCCCTATAGGCAAAGCAGACCCAGTTGACATGCACACTGATTTGAGAGCCTGGCCTTTTAAACACTATTTGCACAGCAGGCAAAGTCACCCCCTATAGGCAAAGCAGACCCAGTTGACATGCACACTGATTTGAGAGCCTGGCCTTTCAAACACTATTTGCACAGCAGGCAAAGTGACCCCCTATAGGCAAAGCAGACCCAGTTGACATGCACACTGATTTGAGAGCCTGGCCTTTTAAACACTATTTGCACAGCAGGCAAAGTGACCCCCTATGGGCAAAGCAGACCCAGTTGACAAGCACACTGATTTGAGAGCCTGGCCTTTTAAACACTATTTGCACAGCAGGCAAAGTGACCCCCTATAGGCAAAGCAGACCCAGTTGACAAGCACACTGATTTGAGAGCCTGGCCTTTTAAACACTATTTGCACAGCAGGCAAAGTGACCCCCTATAGGCAAAGCAGACCCAGTTGACAAGCACACTGATTTGAGAGCCTGGCCTTTTAAACACTATTTGCACAGCAGGCAAAGTGACCCCCTATAGGCAAAGCAGACCCAGTTGACAAGCACACTGATTTGAGAGCCTGGCCTTTTAAACACTATTTGCACAGCAGGCAAAGTGACCCCCTATAGGCAAAGCAGACCCAGTTGACATGCACACTGATTTGAGAGCCTGGCCTTTTAAACACTATTTGCACAGCAGGCAAAGTCACCCCCTATAGGCAAAGCAGACCCAGTTGACATGCACACTGATTTGAGAGCCTGGCCTTTTAAACACTATTTGCACAGCAGGCAAAGTGACCCCCTATAGGCAAAGCAGACCCAGTTGACAAGCACACTGATTTGAGAGCCTGGCCTTTTAAACACTATTTGCACAGCAGGCAAAGTGACCCCCTATAGGCAAAGCAGACCCAGTTGACATGCACACTGATTTGAGAGCCTGGCCTTTTAAACACTATTTGCACAGCAGGCAAAGTGACCCCCTATGGGCAAAGCAGACCCAGTTGACAAGCACACTGATTTGAGAGCCTGGCCTTTTAAACACTATTTGCACAGCAGGCAAAGTGACCCCCTATAGGCAAAGCAGACCCAGTTGACATGCACACTGATTTGAGAGCCTGGCCTTTCAAACACTATTTGCACAGCAGGCAAAGTGACCCCCTATAGGCAAAGCAGACCCAGTTGACATGCACACTGATTTGAGAGCCTGGCCTTTCAAACACTATTTGCACAGCAGGCAAAAGGACCACAAAAGGAAAATTAGACCCAGCTGACACTGATTTGAGGGGCTGTGATTTATAAATTGCACAACAGGAAAAAGACCCCCGAAAGGAAAAAGCAAACTCGTCTGACTGGAAATTGGTTGTGCCTATTTGGAGTCCACACACACACACACACACACACAAGGCTGTGTGAGTCCGAAACGGCCGGAAGAGAAAGCGCTAATTACCTGAGTCTCCGTCGACCAGCGTTCCGAGCGCCCAGACCTCGAGATGTCGAGTGTGTCGAAGCAGCAGCAGTCGAGCGGCACTCAACTTGACGGCATTCTGCGGACATCAAACACAAAGCCTTGATGGCGGTGGCTTCGCTGTGGGGACGGGCTCACAATAACGCCCGTAACTTCCACGGTTTCGTGCCGATCCGGATTTCCTTCGGGGAATCTTGGTCGACCGACGTCCTCTGCCTTGGTTCCGAATTTCAGCCCGGTAGGACGCACGGTTGCCGAGATACGAAATCTCATATCGACCCAGACTGAGATCCACGGCCGCCTCCTTCTCCAATGCAATGCCATTGCCATTCACATGATGGTGTACCTCAGACTTAAAGAGCTGCAAGACATGGCACACGGTAACGTCCGTAACTTGCTTGGTTTTGTGCCGATCCGGATTTCCTTCGGGGAATCTTGGTCCACCGACGTCCTCTGCCTTGGTTCCGAATTTCAGCCCGGTAGGACGCACGGTTGCCGAGATACAAAATCTCATATCGACCCAGACCGGCTTTCGAATTTGACGCTAAGTAAAAATTGTGTTCTAAAAGTGTGCAAGTAAAGTTGGCAAGACGAATGCGCGAAGGCTGACGGACTTTCAGACTCGAACTCAAAGACTTTGCTTTTGAGACAGTGAGAATGAAGTTATTTCTGCACTCTATTCAAGGCCAAGCAGGCAAGCCCCTTGCCCCAAGCCCCTGGACACCCCTTGCCCCAAGCCCTTGGACACCCCTTGACCCAAGCCCCTGGACACCCCTTGCCCCAAGCCCCTGGACACCCCTTGACCCAAGCCCCTGGACACCCCTTGCCACAAGCCCCTGGACACCCCTTGCCACAAGCCCTTGGACACCCCTTGCCCCAAGCCCCTGGACACCCCTTGACCCAAGCCCCTGGACACCCCTTGCCCCAAGCCCCTGGACACCCCTTGACCCAAGCCCCTGGACACCCCTTGACCCAAGCCCCTGGACACCCCTTGACCCAAGCCCCTGGACACCCCTTGCCCGAAGCCCCTGGACACCCCTTGCCCCAAGCCCCTGGACACCCCTTGATCCAAGCCCCTGGACACCCCTTGCCCCAAGCCCCAGGACACCCCTTGCCACAAGCCCTTGGACACCCCTTGCCACAAGCCCTTGGACACCCCTTGCCCCAAGCCCCAGGACACCCCTTGCCACAAGCCCTTGGACACCCCTTGCCACAAGCCCTTGGACACCCCTTGCCACAAGCCCCTGGACACCCCTTGACCCAAGCCCCTGGACACCCCTTGACCCAAGCCCCTGGACACCCCTTGACCCAAGCCCCTGGACACCCCTTGACCCAAGCCCCTGGACACCCCTTGACCCAAGCCCCTGGACACCCCTTGCCCCAAGCCCCTGGACACCCCTTGACCCAAGCCCCTGGACACCCCTTGCCCCAAGCCCCTGGACACCCCTTGACCCAAGCCCCTGGACACCCCTTGCCCCAAGCCCCTGGACACCCCTTGACCCAAGCCCCTGGACACCCCTTGCCCCAAGTCCCGGCAACTCACGTGCTGCAGCGGCGGATGTTTCTGCACACTCTTGGGCGGATACGAGCTGACGGCGAGATGGCCGTCAACGCCGCCGCTGTAAAGTCGGCCGTCCGCGCAGGCGAGCGCGCGGACGTCGTGTTCGTGCACGTTGCGGTCGACGCCGCGCACCCACGCGGAGCAAGTCGTCTCCGCGTGCAGCACGGCCACCACGGGGTCGGCGCCTGCCACACACAGGTACCGGCGTCAGAACAATCTCCTCGGGGGCTGTCACGTCACTTTGTGGTTTCAAAGCGATTCGTTTTCAATATCACTGCCTATGGTTTAACACGGGGGGCAGTGATTTGAAATCGATTGATTTCGAGCCAAATCGAATGATAAAAAGTCACATGATTGCTAGCCTGGTCACAGTAAGTCAGGCATAGTTTGGCCTATGGTTTAACACGGGGGCAGTGATTTGAAATCGAGTGATTTCGAGCCGTGGGTTGAAATAAATATGCAAACCATTGAAGATGTACAAAGGATCAGGCAAAAGAAGGGACCCTTGGCTTGAAATAAATATGCAAACCATTGAAGATGTACAAAGGATCAGGCGAAAGAAGGGACCCGTGCCTTGAAATAAATATGCAAACCATTGAAGATGTACAAAGGTTCAGGCGAAAGAAGGGACCCTTGGCTTGAAATAAATATGCAAACCATTGAAGATGTACAAAGGATCAGGCAAAAGAAGGGACCCGTGGCTTGAAATAAATATGCAAACCATTGAAGATGTACAAAGGATCAGGCAAAAGAAGGGACCCGTGCCTTGAAATAAATATGCAAACCATTGAAGATGTACAAAGGATCAGGCAGAAGAAGGGACCCTTGGCTTGAAATAAATATGCAAACCATTGAAGATGTACAAAGGATCAGGCAAAAGAAGGGACCCGTGCCTTGATTTCAAGAAAGGACCCGAGCCTTGATTCAAGAAATGTCAGACCACCAATCACATCAACCTAAAGCATAATGGAAGGTTAGTCACTTCTGGTTGTGAAGTAGCTGATCTTTTTAACAAATATTTCAAGGATGTGCTAAAAATTGACCCAGTTACCGACCCCACCCAAGGTCTGACTGCATCCTCGTCATTTTGCTCTGCCACCCATACTATCTTCCTGAGGCCGATAAATAGAAAAGAATACTTTGAGATTATGATGAAAATTACAAATAAGAAATCGGCAGGATATGACGAGGTCCCAGCAAATGTTCTGAGACATGCCTTAGTTTACCTAGAGATGCCATTAGTTTTCTTAATGAATTTGTCGTTCGAGACGGGGGTTTTCCCAGAAGCGCTCAAGAAAGCGATAATACTTCCTATTTTCAAGAGTGGGGATAGAAAAGATATTAGAAATTACAGACCAATATCTAACCTCTCAGTCTTTTCAAAACTGTTTGAGAACGCGTTTTGCAACCGCCTAATCAATTACCTTGACAAGTACGATTATCTAGATAACTGTCAGCACGGTTTCAGAAAAGATAGATCAACTGCCACAGCAGTTTCCAATTTTGTAAACCAGCTAATGTCATTAAAAAAGGACAGGAAATATGCTTATGGGATCTTTTATGATTACACAAAAGCTTTTGATAGTGTTGATCATGTAAAGCTGGTAGAAAAGTTAAAACTTTATGGAATACGTGGGACGGCCAATGACTGGGTTAAGTCATTCCTCTGTAACCGCAAACAAACTGTAAAAATAGCCAATCAAATGGGTACATACCATTCAAAGGAAGAGAGCATGCCACTAGGTGTTCCCCAAGGAGCGACCATCTCCCCTTTACTATTCATCCTCTTTACGAATGATCTCGATAAGTTAATAAGTGTCGGGAAAATAACAACTTATGCTGACGACACAACACATCTCGTAGGTGAATATACAGAGTCTAGTAACCCAGTGTGTAGAAAGGCCATATCCCAAATGGTCGACTGGAGTAGGTCAAATGGTCTGAAGCTTAATTGCAAAAAAACAGTGCTAATTGATTTTAATTCAAAGGCAAAATCTACCGATAATGATACAAGCCCACTGTTGTACCTAGACGGGAAAAGTATTCAGGTGTTAAATGAAACAAAATTCCTTGGAATAATAATAGACAGCAAACTTAGATGGGAGGCGCACATCAATAAAACTGCCCTTTCGGTGGCATCAGGATGCTTTCTTGTGAAAAGAATAATGAAAACCTGTGACCATTCCTCGGCCAAAGCCGTATATTGTGCATATGTTCATTCGAAACTAGCCTATGGCATTGCCGTCTGGGGGTCATCGCCTCACGCCTCAAAGCTATTTACCCTTCAAAAGCGTGCAGTCAGGTTCCTTGCCAATGTAAGCTTTGACCCTACCACACCTGGGGTTTACTATAAAGACTCGTGTAGGCCTCTTTTTCAAAAATACAAAATCTTACCATTGCCTTGCCTGTACATATTCAGTATTATTATATATGTGATAAAGAACAAACAAGTATCTGTAAGAGTGGAACCCCACGACTACATATTAAGAGGTAATAATGATATGTTTTTAATAGCTCCTAATGGTAATGATAAAAGTCCTGTCTCTTCAGGGGTCCGTATCTTTAATAAACTGCCTTATGTTTTAAAAACTAGGATAAAGAATGACGACTTCTCCACAAAACTCATGAGTTTTCTAATAAACAAATGTTTTTACTCTTTGCAGGAATATTTTAATCAATGACATGTATTATTGTATACTATATAATAAGATGACCAAACCAATATTACTTGATGTAATCAATCTGGTTAAAACAAATAAACAAATAAACAAATTGAAATAAATATGCAAACCATTGAAGATGTACAAAGGATCAGGCAGAAGAAGGGACCCTTGGCTTGAAATAAATATGCAAACCATTGAAGATGTACAAAGGATCAGGCAAAAGAAGGGACCCGTGCCTTGAAATAAATATGCAAACCATTGAAGATGTACAAAGGATCAGGCAAAAGAAGGGACCCGTGCCTTGAAATAAATATGCAAACCATTGAAGATGTACAAAGGATCAGGCAAAAGAAGGGACCCGTGCCTTGAAATAAATATGCAAACCATTGAAGATGTACAAAGGATCAGGCAAAAGAAGGGACCCGTGCCTTGAAATAAATATGCAAACCATTGAAGATGTACAAAGGATCAGGCAAAAGAAGGGACCCGTGGCTTGAAATAAATATGCAAACCATTGAAGATGTACAAAGGATCAGGCGAAAGAAGGGACCCGTGGCTTGAAATAAATATGCAAACCATTGAAGATGTACAAAGGATCAGGCAAAAGAAGGGACCCGTGCCTTGAAATAAATATGCAAACCATTGAAGATGTACAAAGGATCAGGCGAAAGAAGAGAACTGGCACGATGATAGAAAGGGTACAAGAGGAAAATAATATACGACCGCTCTACATTTGAGTGATGAAGGAAGGACCTTGTGTGGCAAACGTTTGCAGAAAGAAGAAACTCAAAAACTTTGGCGTCTTTGTTGACTTTGTGGACAGGATGGAAAGAACTGGAGGTCTTTGAACTAGCAAGAAGTAACTACCAGGGAAGGCATGACCACAAATGGATAATGAAAGAAAAGCAAAGAAGAAATGTTGGAAAATACTCTTTTAGGAACAGGACGTTGAAAAAATGAAATGAGCAAAAGGATGGAATAACGAATGAATGGCTGAAACAGTAAAGGTGAAGAGAAGAAAATGGAAGAACGCATGACGAAAGAAACCAAGAATATATAGGAGATCTAAATTAGTTCTAAATGAATGAACCTTGCCACTTGGACCCCTATTCTGTAACTTGTTCCAGGTGAGATGACAAGAAAGGAGAGTGACAACTCCAAGGTCGCCTATGTTTTCATATGGAACAAATGGAAGGTTCTCACTCTCATTTCATTTCATCTCACATCTGACAAGTTACAGAATAGGGCTCCTGGGTAAATGCATGATTGATAAAAGGGGTGTCAATCGATTACGATTAATCGATTATGAGAAAGAAACAATTAATTGATTTCACTAAAATAATTGAAAACATTGTAATTCCAACAAAATCGTCAGAAATACAGAGATTTGTTGAAGGCGCACTTTTTAAAATGTTAGTTTCACAAAACCCCACACAGCTGTGAAGCGCTGGCTTGTCTGTAGCTTTTTGTAGCGATTGAGGGAATCATTCTCGTGACTCTAACCTCAAATTTTAGAGTGCTACTTTTCACGTAAACTGAAAAAGCGCCGTTTTAGATATTTATTACAGAGTAAATGTGAACCTGAAAAGTGAACATAGCTCCAATTTACAGATTACATCATATCCTGTCTCAACCGATTTATCGATTATTAATCGATTATCAGTTTTCATTTCGATTCGATAACCGATTTGAAAAAAATAATCGTTTAACATCCCCGATTGATAACGTCGAAGAGAACGAGTTGCCTCACCCGAGCAGTAGATGGTGTCGTTGTGGTAGTCAAGGGCGACGGCCAGCACGGGCGCCCGATGCGTCCGCACTGCCTGCGCCAAGACGCCGGTGCCGAGGTCCCAGAACGACACCAGGCCGCGCGAGTCTCCGGAGACACCCACTCCGCCCGGAGTCACCCCAACGAACCACACCGTCGTCTCCAGCTCGCTCTGCTTCGGCCCCACGTAGCCCGTCTCGCGGGCCAGCGTCATCCTGGCGGGCAACGAGGCTTTGCACTGCCACTATCTTGCTAGCTACTTGCTAGCTACTTGCTAGCTACTTGCTAGCTACTTGCTGGCTACTTGCTAGCTACTTGCTGGCTACTTGCTGGCTACTTGCTAGCTACTTGCTAGCTACTTGCTGGCTACTTGCTGGCTACTTGCTAGCTACTTGCTGGCTACTTGCTAGCTACTTGCTAGCTACTTGCTGGCTACTTGCTAGCTACTTGCTAGCTACTTGCTAGCTACTTGCTAGCTACTTGCTAGCTACTTGCTAGCTACTTGCTAGCTACTTGCTAGCTACTTGCTAGCTACTTGCTAGCTACTTGCTGGCTACTTGCTAGCTACTTGCTGGCTACTTGCTGGCTACTTGCTAGCTACTTGCTAGCTACTTGCTGGCTACTTGCTGGCTACTTGCTAGCTACTTGCTGGCTACTTGCTAGCTACTTGCTAGCTACTTGCTGGCTACTTGCTAGCTACTTGCTAGCTACTTGCTGGCTACTTGCTGGCTACTTGCTGGCTACTTGCTAGCTACTTGCTAGCTACTTGCTAGCTACTTGCTAGCTACTTGCTGGCTACTTGCTAGCTACTTGCTAGCTACTTGCTAGCTACTTGCTAGCTACTTGCTGGCTACTTGCTGGCTACTTGCTAGCTACTTGCTAGCTACTTGCTAGCTACTTGCTAGCTACTTGCTAGCTACTTGCTAGCTACTTGCTAGCTACTTGCTAGCTACTTGCTGGCTACTTGCTAGCTACTTGCTGGCTACTTGCTGGCTACTTGCTAGCTACTTGCTGGCTACTTGCTGGCTACTTGCTGGCTACTTGCTAGCTACTTGCTAGCTACTTGCTGGCTACTTGCTGGCTACTTGCTGGCTACTTGCTGGCTACTTGCTAGCTACTTGCTGGCTACTTGCTAGCTACTTGCTGGCTACTTGCTGGCTACTTGCTGGCTACTTGCTGGCTACTTGCTAGCTACTTGCTGGCTACTTGCTAGCTACTTGCTAGCTACTTGCTGGCTACTTGCTGGCTACTTGCTAGCTACTTGCTAGCTACTTGCTGGCTACTTGCTGGCTACTTGCTAGCTACTTGCTGGCTACTTGCTGGCTACTTGCTAGCTACTTGCTGGCTACTTGCTAGCTACTTGCTGGCTACTTGCTGGCTACTTGCTGGCTACTTGCTAGCTACTTGCTGGCTACTTGCTGGCTACTTGCTAGCTACTTGCTGGCTACTTGCTAGCTACTTGCTGGCTACTTGCTAGCTACTTGCTAGCTACTTGCTGGCTACTTGCTAGCTACTTGCTAGCTACTTGCTGGCTACTTGCTGGCTACTTGCTAGCTACTTGCTAGCTACTTGCTAGCTACTTGCTGGCTACTTGCTGGCTACTTGCTAGCTACTTGCTAGCTACTTGCTGGCTACTTGCTAGCTACTTGCTAGCTACTTGCTGGCTTATTGATGAGATATTCTTGATTTGACTATTGTGTTAAGACTATTGGAGTGAGTGTTTACTCGGGCCGCTTCCCGCTCAAATTTTACCTCCTACTGGATACCAACTTGTGGCCACACCTTTTGTCCGATCGTAACGAAACCCATGTCTACGGAATCCTCACACTTTTGGCAACAAATTGTGTGATTTATGACCACGAAATACCAATTGAAAGTTAAAATAAAGCTTCATGAAATAATCACCAACAACCACATACCAACAGCCTTAAGTTCAGCCTACGAATATTGACAAAATATTTGTTTACGGACAAACTATCAGCGACAGCCCAAAACAAAATAGCCAGTGCACATGGCAATTTATAAGGCTTTCTAATAACCTAGGAATCGATTTTGTGTTATGATTAGGCTTGCTGAAAATTTCGAAATACCTTCAAAGCTTTTTAAAATAAATGTTTGGCAGTTCAGCAAATCAAATCATAGAACCAAACTGAATCCTACATTATTTGAAAGCTTTATAAATAGACAAGTGCAGGTAGGAGGAGCGACCCATGGGGCCGTGAGTTTTCGCTTGAAGGCCGATGCCAGGGTGTGGGAAAGATTGCGAGGTCTTATGGACTTTGCATTGAAATCGCCCTCATTTCAAACCTTTGCAATACAAAGATATCCAACAAATCTTTGTGAAATTTTAACACGTAATAGAAATAATTGTGATTCTTATGTAGTTAAAGTTTCAACATAAAATGACCAACAGGAGCTTGTTGACAGGCCTCCAAACTCGGCTAAAACCCGCCTCACTCTTGTGCTATTCGTATTCCGTTTCCCACAGTCTTCCCGTGTCCAGCAAGTCAGACCGAAGCCCGTGACGTCAGAGGGCCGGACCGGAGGGAGTGAAGGTGTATTGCCTAGTGCACCAGCTACATTGTTTTGTGGGCTGTCACTGATAATTTGTCTATTTATAAAGAGATATTTTTTGTTATTTGTAGGCCAAGGGCCCCCCCCCCCCCCCCTTTAACTCATAATCATTTCCAACTAATTTAGTGATTACAAGTATTTAAAAAATACAATTCAACAAATACAATCATTTAACAAATGTTCAAAGTTCTAACTTCTAAGTTTACAATGTGCTGACATTAGCAATGATTGCCTAGAGGCCATTTATAAGTGATGGGATTGAATCAATGCAAAGCTTTCTTTGAAGTCTCACGAGATATTTCGAGGTTGTGAGATTTTCAATTGATTGTCAAAAGTGTGCATCGGATAACGGGTGAGGCCTGGGAATTGTATGCAGTAAGAGGTTAATTCTAAGCTGGAATTGACCCGTAAGTACAACTTCAATGAACCGGCTCAACAGGTTTATTTTAAAACTCATTGAAGCAATTGCCAGGTGAAATCCTTCGAGACGCGAGGGTATCAATTTGTTGCCAGGAGGTTACTAACTATGCTTTACCTTACTGTACTAGGTTATATTTTTATTTTATATTGACCTGTTGCTTGTGTGATGAAATATTGGGTGCAACACATTCTTTTCAACATGTTTTTGGAAACAAATAAACAATGTACCAATGCCAATGAACAACAGCTCCAGCTAGAGGACTGTACGACGGCAAGCTCAAACAGGTCCTGGTACATATGCAATGCAACAAAGCAGACACGTGCACAGACAAGTGCTTGGTGAAGTACCTGCGTACGCCCCTCTGCCGGTACGCCACGTGCAATGCAACAACGTAGACACGTGCACAGACAAGTGCTTGGTGAAGTACCTCTGTACGCCCCTCTGCCGGTACGCCACGTGCAATGCAACAACGTAGACACGTGCACAGACAAGTGCTTGGTGAAGTACCTCTGTACGCCCCTCTGCCGGTACGCCACGTGCAATGCAACAACGTAGACACGTGCACAGACAAGTGCTTGGTGAAGTACCTCTGTACGCCCCTCTGCCGGTACGCCACGTGCAATGCAACAACGTAGACACGTGCACAGACAAGTGCTTGGTGAAGTACCTGCGTACGCCCCTCTGCCGGTACGCCACGTGCAATGCAACAAAGCAGACACGTGCACAGACAAGTGCTTGGTGAAGTACCTCTGTACGCCCCTCTGCCGGTACGCCACGTGCAATGCAACAACGTAGACACGTGCACAGACAAGTGCTTGGTGAAGTACCTGCGTACGCCCCTCTGCCGGTACGCCACGTGCAATGCAACAACGTAGACACGTGCACAGACAAGTGCTTGGTGAAGTACCTCTGTACGCCCCTCTGCCGGTACGCCACGTGCAATGCAACAACGTAGACACGTGCACAGACAAGTGCTTGGTGAAGTACCTCTGTACGCCCCTCTGCCGGTACGCCACGTGCAATGCAACAACGTAGACACGTGCACAGACAAGTGCTTGGTGAAGTACCTGCGTACGCCCCTCTGCCGGTACGCCACGTGCAATGCAACAAAGCAGACACGTGCACAGACAAGTGCTTGGTGAAGTACCTCTGTACGCCCCTCTGCCGGTACGCCACGTGCAATGCAACAACGTAGACACGTGCACAGACAAGTGCTTGGTGAAGTACCTCTGTACGCCCCTCTGCCGGTACGCCACGTGCAATGCAACAACGTAGACACGTGCACAGACAAGTGCTTGGTGAAGTACCTGCGTACGCCCCTCTGCCAGTACGCCACGTGCAATGCAACAACGTGGAAACGTGCACAGACAAGTGCTTGGTGAAGTACCTCTGTACGCCCCTCTGCCGGTACGCCACGTGCAATGCAACAACGTAGACACGTGCACAGACAAGTGCTTGGTGAAGTACCTCTGTACGCCCCTCTGCCGGTACGCCACGTGCAATGCAACAACGTGGAAACGTGCACAGACAAGTGCTTGGTGAAGTACCTCTGTACGCCCCTCTGCCGGTACGCCACGTGCAATGCAACAACGTAGACACGTGCACAGACAAGTGCTTGGTGAAGTACCTGCGTACGCCCCTCTGCCAGTACGCCACGTGCAATGCAACAACGTAGACACGTGCACAGACAAGTGCTTGGTGAAGTACCTCTGTACGGCCCTCTGCCGGTACGCCACGTGCAATGCAACAACGTGGAAACGTGCACAGACAAGTGCTTGGTGAAGTACCTCTGTACGCCCCTCTGCCGGTACGCCACGTGCAATGCAACAACGTAGACACGTGCACAGACAAGTGCTTGGTGAAGTACCTGCGTACGCCCCTCTGCCGGTACGCCACGTGCAATGCAACAACGTAGACACGTGCACAGACAAGTGCTTGGTGAAGTACCTCTGTACGCCCCTCTGCCAGTACGCCACGTGCAATGCAACAACGTGGACACGTGCACAGACAAGTGCTTGGTGAAGTACCTCGGTACGCCCCTCTGCCGGTACGCCACGTGCAATGCAACAACGTAGACACGTGCACAGACAAGTGCTTGGTGAAGTACCTCTGTACGCCCCTCTGCCGGTACGCCACGTGCAATGCAACAACGTAGACACGTGCACAGACAAGTGCTTGGTGAAGTACCTGCGTACGCCCCTCTGCCGGTACGCCACGTGCAATGCAACAACGTAGACACGTGCACAGACAAGTGCTTGGTGAAGTACCTCTGTACGCCCCTCTGCCGGTACGCCACGTGCAATGCAACAACGTAGACACGTGCACAGACAAGTGCTTGGTGAAGTACCTGCGTACGCCCCTCTGCCGGTACGCCACGTGCAATGCAACAATGTAGACACGTGCACAGACAAGTGCTTGGTGAAGTACCTCTGTACGCCCCTCTGCCGGTACGCCACGTGCAATGCAACAACGTAGACGCGTGCACAGACAAGTGCTTGGTGAAGTACCTCTGTACGCCCCTCTGCCGGTACGCCACGTGCAATGCAACAACGTAGACACGTGCACAGACAAGTGCTTGGTGAAGTACCTCTGTACGCCCCTCTGCCGGTACGCCACGTGCAATGCAACAACGTAGACACGTGCACAGACAAGTGCTTGGTGAAGTACCTCTGTACGCCCCTCTGCCGGTACGCCACGTGCAATGCAACAACGTGGACACGTGCACAGACAAGTGCTTGGTGAAGTACCTCTGTACGCCCCTCTGCCGGTACGCCACGTGCAATGCAACAACGTGGACACGTGCACAGACAAGTGCTTGGTGAAGTACCTGCGTACGCCCCTCTGCCGGTACGCCACGTGCAATGCAACAACGTAGACACGTGCACAGACAAGTGCTTGGTGAAGTACCTGCGTACGCCCCTCTGCCAGTACGCCACGTGCAATGCAACAACGTAGACACGTGCACAGACAAGTGCTTGGTGAAGTACCTGCGTACGCCCCTCTGCCGGTACGCCACGTGCAATGCAACAACGTAGACACGTGCACAGACAAGTGCTTGGTGAAGTACCTGCGTACGCCCCTCTGCCGGTACGCCACGTGCAATGCAACAACGTAGACACGTGCACAGACAAGTGCTTGGTGAAGTACCTGCGTACGCCCCTCTGCCAGTACGCCACGTGCAATGCAACAACGTAGACACGTGCACAGACAAGTGCTTGGTGAAGTACCTCTGTACGCCCCTCTGCCGGTACGCCACGTGCAATGCAACAACGTAGACACGTGCACAGACAAGTGCTTGGTGAAGTACCTGCGTACGCCCCTCTGCCGGTACGCCACGAGCAATGCAACAACGTAGACACGTGCACAGACAAGTGCTTGGTGAAGTACCTCTGTACGCCCCTCTGCCGGTACGCCACGTGCAATGCAACAACGTAGACACGTGCACAGACAAGTGCTTGGTGAAGTACCTCTGTACGCCCCTCTGCCGGTACGCCACGTGCAATGCAACAACGTGGACACGTGCACAGACAAGTGCTTGGTGAAGTACCTGCGTACGCCCCTCTGCCGGTACGCCACGTGCAATGCAACAACGTAGACACGTGCACAGACAAGTGCTTGGTGAAGTACCTCTGTACGCCCCTCTGCCGGTACGCCACGTGCAATGCAACAACGTAGACACGTGCACAGACAAGTGCTTGGTGAAGTACCTGCGTACGCCCCTCTGCCGGTACGCCACGTGCAATGCAACAACGTAGACACGTGCACAGACAAGTGCTTGGTGAAGTACCTGCGTACGCCCCTCTGCCGGTACGCCACGTGCAATGCAACAACGTGGACACGTGCACAGACAAGTGCTTGGTGAAGTACCTGCGTACGCCCCTCTGCCAGTACGCCACGTGCAATGCAACAACGTAGACACGTGCACAGACAAGTGCTTGGTGAAGTACCTGCGTACGCCCCTCTGCCGGTACGCCACGTGCAATGCAACAACGTAGACACGTGCACAGACAAGTGCTTGGTGAAGTACCTCTGTACGCCCCTCTGCCGGTACGCCACGTGCAATGCAACAACGTGGACACGTGCACAGACAAGTGCTTGGTGAAGTACCTGCGTACGCCCCTCTGCCGGTACGCCACGTGCAATGCAACAACGTGGACAAGTGCTTGGTGAAGTACCTGCGTACGCCCCTCTGCCGGTACGCCACGTGCAATGCAACAACGTGGACACGTGCACAGACAAGTGCTTGGTGAAGTACCTGCGTACGCCCCTCTGCCGGTACGCCACGTGCAATGCAACAACGTGGACAAGTGCTTGGTGAAGTACCTGCGTACGCCCCTCTGCCAGTACGCCACGTGCAATGCAACAACGTAGACACGTGCACAGACAAGTGCTTGGTGAAGTACCTGCGTACGCCCCTCTGCCGGTACGCCACGTGCAATGCAACAACGTAGACACGTGCACAGACAAGTGCTTGGTGAAGTACCTCTGTACGCCCCTCTGCCGGTACGCCACGTGCAATGCAACAACGTGGACACGTGCACAGACAAGTGCTTGGTGAAGTACCTGCGTACGCCCCTCTGCCGGTACGCCACGTGCAATGCAACAACGTAGACACGTGCACAGACAAGTGCTTGGTGAAGTACCTGCGTACGCCCCTCTGCCGGTACGCCACGTGCAATGCAACAACGTAGACACGTGCACAGACAAGTGCTTGGTGAAGTACCTCTGTACGCCCCTCTGCCGGTACGCCACGTGCAATGCAACAACGTAGACACGTGCACAGACAAGTGCTTGGTGAAGTACCTGCGTACGCCCCTCTGCCGGTACGCCACGTGCAATGCAAAAACGTGGACAAGTGCTTGGTGAAGTACCTGCGTACGCCCCTCTGCCGGTACGCCACGTGCAATGCAACAACGTAGACACGTGCACAGACAAGTGCTTGGTGAAGTACCTGCGTACGCCCCTCTGCCGGTACGCCACGTGCAATGCAACAACGTAGACACGTGCACAGACAAGTGCTTGGTGAAGTACCTGCGTACGCCCCTCTGCCGGTACGCCACGTGCAATGCAACAACGTAGACACGGGCACAGACAAGTGCTTGGTGAAGTACCTGCGTACGCCCCTCTGCCGGTACGCCACGTGCAATGCAACAACGTAGACACGTGCACAGACAAGTGCTTGGTGAAGTACCTGCGTACGCCCCTCTGCCAGTACGCCACGTGCAATGCAACAACGTAGACACGTGCACAGACAAGTGCTTGGTGAAGTACCTGCGTACGCCCCTCTGCCGGTACGCCACGTGCAATGCAACAACGTAGACACGTGCACAGACAAGTGCTTGGTGAAGTACCTGCGTACGCCCCTCTGCCGGTACGCCACGTGCAATGCAACAACGTGGACACGTGCACAGACAAGTGCTTGGTGAAGTACCTGCGTACGCCCCTCTGCCGGAACGCCACGTGCAATGCAACAACGTAGACACGGGCACAGACAAGTGCTTGGTGAAGTACCTGCGTACGCCCCTCTGCCGGTACGCCACGTGCAATGCAACAACGTAGACGCGTGCACAGACAAGTGCTTGGTGAAGTACCTGCGT
The DNA here is from genome assembly GCA_921293005.1 of Nemoura dubitans. Classification (NCBI taxonomy): domain Eukaryota; kingdom Metazoa; phylum Arthropoda; class Insecta; order Plecoptera; family Nemouridae; genus Nemoura; species Nemoura dubitans. The sequence continues at coordinate 441,159 of OV121076.1, forward strand.
ACGCCCCTCTGCCGGTACGCCACGTGCAATGCAACAACGCAGACACGTGCACAGACAAGTGCTTGGTGAAGTACCTGCGTACGCCCCTCTGCCGGTACGCCACGTGCAATGCAACAACGCAGACACGTGCACAGACAAGTGCTTGGTGAAGTACCTCTGTACGCCCCTCTGCCGGTACGCCACGTGCAATGCAACAACGTAGACACGTGCACAGACAAGTGCTTGGTGAAGTACCTGCGTACGCCCCTCTGCCGGTACGCCACGTGCAATGCAACAACGTAGACACGTGCACAGACAAGTGCTTGGTGAAGTACCTCTGTACGCCCCTCTGCCGGTACGCCACGTGCAATGCAACAACGCAGACACGTGCACAGACAAGTGCTTGGTGAAGTACCTGCGTACGCCCCTCTGCCGGTACGCCACGTGCAATGCAACAACGTGGACACGTGCACAGACAAGTGCTTGGTGAAGTACCTCTGTACGCCCCTCTGCCGGTACGCCACGTGCAATGCAACAACGTAGACACGTGCACAGACAAGTGCTTGGTGAAGTACCTCTGTACGCCCCTCTGCCGGTACGCCAAGTGCAATGCAACAACGTGGACACGTGCACAGACAAGTGCTTGGTGAAGTACCTCTGTACGCCCCTCTGCCGGTACGCCACGTGCAATGCAACAACGTGGACACGTGCACAGACAAGTGCTTGGTGAAGTACCTCTGTACGCCCCTCTGCCGGTACGCCACGTGCAATGCAACAACGTGGACACGTGCACAGACAAGTGCTTGGTGAAGTACCTGCGTACGCCCCTCTGCCGGTACGCCACGTGCAATGCAACAACGTGGACACGTGCACAGACAAGTGCTTGGTGAAGTACCTGCGTACGCCCCTCTGCCGGTACGCCACGTGCAATGCAACAACGTAGACACGTGCACAGACAAGTGCTTGGTGAAGTACCTCTGTACGCCCCTCTGCCGGTACGCCACGTGCAATGCAACAACGTGGACACGTGCACAGACAAGTGCTTGGTGAAGTACCTCTGTACGCCCCTCTGCCGGTACGCCACGTGCAATGCAACAACGTGGACACGTGCACAGACAAGTGCTTGGTGAAGTACCTCTGTACGCCCCTCTGCCGGTACGCCACGTGCAATGCAACAACGTGGACACGTGCACAGACAAGTGCTTGGTGAAGTACCTCTGTACGCCCCTCTGCCGGTACGCCACGTGCAATGCAACAACGTAGACACGTGCACAGACAAGTGCTTGGTGAAGTACCTCTGTACGCCCCTCTGCCGGTACGCCACGTGCAATGCAACAACGTGGACACGTGCACAGACAAGTGCTTGGTGAAGTACCTCTGTACGCCCCTCTGCCGGTACGCCACGTGCAATGCAACAACGTGGACACGTGCACAGACAAGTGCTTGGTGAAGTACCTCTGTACGCCCCTCTGCCGGTACGCCACGTGCAATGCAACAACGTAGACACGTGCACAGACAAGTGCTTGGTGAAGTACCTGCGTACGCCCCTCTGCCGGTACGCCACGTGCAATGCAACAACGTGGACACGTGCACAGACAAGTGCTTGGTGAAGTACCTGCGTACGCCCCTCTGCCGGTACGCCACGTGCAATGCAACAACGTAGACACGTGCACAGACAAGTGCTTGGTGAAGTACCTGCGTACGCCCCTCTGCCGGTACGCCACGTGCAATGCAACAACGTAGACACGTGCACAGACAAGTGCTTGGTGAAGTACCTCTGTACGCCCCTCTGCCGGTACGCCACGTGCAATGCAACAACGTAGACACGTGCACAGACAAGTGCTTGGTGAAGTACCTGCGTACGCCCCTCTGCCAGTACGCCACGTGCAATGCAACAACGTAGACACGTGCACAGACAAGTGCTTGGTGAAGTACCTGCGTACGCCCCTCTGCCGGTACGCCACGTGCAATGCAACAACGTAGACACGTGCACAGACAAGTGCTTGGTGAAGTACCTGCGTACGCCCCTCTGCCGGTACGCCACGTGCAATGCAACAACGTAGACACGTGCACAGACAAGTGCTTGGTAAAGTACCTGCGTACGCCCCTCTGCCGGTACGCCACGTGCAATGCAACAACGCAGACACGTGCACAGACACGTGCTTGGTGAAGTACCTCTGTACGCCCCTCTGCCGGTACGCCACGTGCAATGCAACAACGCAGACACGTGCACAGACAAGTGCTTGGTGAAGTACCTGCGTACGCCCCTCTGCCGGTACGCCACGTGCAATGCAACAACGTAGACACGTGCACAGACAAGTGCTTGGTGAAGTACCTGCGTACGCCCCTCTGCCGGTACGCCACGTGCAATGCAACAACGTAGACACGTGCACAGACAAGTGCTTGGTGAAGTACCTCTGTACGCCCCTCTGCCGGTACGCCACGTGCAATGAACAATGTAGACACGTGCACAGACAAGTGCTTGGTGAAGTACCTGCGTACGCCCCTCTGCCGGTACGCCACGTGCAATGCAACAACGTAGACACGTGCACAGACAAGTGCTTGGTGAAGTACCTGCGTACGCCCCTCTGCCGGTACGCCACGTGCAATGCAACAACGTGGACACGTGCACAGACAAGTGCTTGGTGAAGTACCTCTGTACGCCCCTCTGCCGGTACGCCACGTGCAATGCAACAACGTGGACACGTGCACAGACAAGTGCTTGGTGAAGTACCTCTGTACGCCCCTCTGCCGGTACGCCACGTGCAATGCAACAACGTAGACACGTGCACAGACAAGTGCTTGGTGAAGTACCTCTGTACGCCCCTCTGCCGGTACGCCACGTGCAATGCAACAACGTGGACACGTGCACAGACAAGTGCTTGGTGAAGTACCTGCGTACGCCCCTCTGCCGGTACGCCACGTGCAATGCAACAACGTAGACACGTGCACAGACAAGTGCTTGGTGAAGTACCTCTGTACGCCCCTCTGCCAGTACGCCACGTGCAATGCAACAACGTAGACACGTGCACAGACAAGTGCTTGGTGAAGTACCTCTGTACGCCCCTCTGCCGGTACGCCACGTGCAATGCAACAACGTAGACACGTGCACAGACAAGTGCTTGGTGAAGTACCTGCGTACGCCCCTCTGCCGGTACGCCACGTGCAATGCAACAACGTGGACACGTGCACAGACAAGTGCTTGGTGAAGTACCTCTGTACGCCCCTCTGCCGGTACGCCACGTGCAATGCAACAACGTAGACGCGTGCACAGACAAGTGCTTGGTGAAGTACCTCTGTACGCCCCTCTGCCGGTACGCCACGTGCAATGCAACAACGTGGACACGTGCACAGACAAGTGCTTGGTGAAGTACCTGCGTACGCCCCTCTGCCGGTACGCCACGTGCAATGCAACAACGTGGACACGTGCACAGACAAGTGCTTGGTGAAGTACCTCTGTACGCCCCTCTGCCGGTACGCCACGTGCAATGCAACAACGTAGACACGTGCACAGACAAGTGCTTGGTGAAGTACCTGCGTACGCCCCTCTGCCGGTACGCCACGTGCAATGCAACAACGTAGACACGTGCACAGACAAGTGCTTGGTGAAGTACCTCTGTACGCCCCTCTGCCGGTACGCCACGTGCAATGCAACAACGTAGACACGTGCACAGACAAGTGCTTGGTGAAGTACCTCTGTACGCCCCTCTGCCGGTACGCCACGTGCAATGCAACAACGTGGACACGTGCACAGACAAGTGCTTGGTGAAGTACCTCTGTACGCCCCTCTGCCGGTACGCCACGTGCAATGCAACAACGTAGACACGTGCACAGACAAGTGCTTGGTGAAGTACCTCTGTACGCCCCTCTGCCGGTACGCCACGTGCAATGCAACAACGTGGACACGTGCACAGACAAGTGCTTGGTGAAGTACCTCTGTACGCCCCTCTGCCGGTACGCCACGTGCAATGCAACAACGTAGACACGTGCACAGACAAGTGCTTGGTGAAGTACCTCTGTACGCCCCTCTGCCGGTACGCCACGTGCAATGCAACAACGTGGACACGTGCACAGACAAGTGCTTGGTGAAGTACCTGCGTACGCCCCTCTGCCGGTACGCCACGTGCAATGCAACAACGTGGACACGTGCACAGACAAGTGCTTGGTGAAGTACCTCTGTACGCCCCTCTGCCGGTACGCCACGTGCAATGCAACAACGTAGACACGTGCACAGACAAGTGCTTGGTGAAGTACCTCTGTACGCCCCTCTGCCGGTACGCCACGTGCAATGCAACAACGTGGACACGTGCACAGACAAGTGCTTGGTGAAGTACCTCTGTACGCCCCTCTGCCGGTACGCCACGTGCAATGCAACAACGTGGACACGTGCACAGACAAGTGCTTGGTGAAGTACCTCTGTACGCCCCTCTGCCGGTACGCCACGTGCAATGCAACAACGTGGACACGTGCACAGACAAGTGCTTGGTGAAGTACCTGCGTACGCCCCTCTGCCGGTACGCCACGTGCAATGCAACAACGTGGAAACGTGCACAGACAAGTGCTTGGTGAAGTACCTCTGTACTCCCCTCTGCCGGTACGCCACGTGCAATGCAACAACGTAGACACGTGCACAGACAAGTGCTTGGTGAAGTACCTGCGTACGCCCCTCTGCCAGTACGCCACGTGCAATGCAACAACGTAGACACGTGCACAGACAAGTGCTTGGTGAAGTACCTCTGTACGCCCCTCTGCCGGTACGCCACGTGCAATGCAACAACGTAGACACGTGCACAGACAAGTGCTTGGTGAAGTACCTGCGTACGCCCCTCTGCCAGTACGCCACGTGCAATGCAACAACGTAGACACGTGCACAGACAAGTGCTTGGTGAAGTACCTCTGTACGCCCCTCTGCCGGTACGCCACGTGCAATGCAACAACGTAGACGCGTGCACAGACAAGTGCTTGGTGAAGTACCTCTGTACGCCCCTCTGCCGGTACGCCACGTGCAATGCAACAACGTAGACACGTGCACAGACAAGTGCTTGGTGAAGTACCTGCGTACGCCCCTCTGCCAGTACGCCACGTGCAATGCAACAACGTAGACACGTGCACAGACAAGTGCTTGGTGAAGTACCTCTGTACGCCCCTCTGCCGGTACGCCACGTGCAATGCAACAACGTAGACGCGTGCACAGACAAGTGCTTGGTGAAGTACCTCTGTACGCCCCTCTGCCGGTACGCCACGTGCAATGCAACAACGTAGACACGTGCACAGACAAGTGCTTGGTGAAGTACCTCTGTACGCCCCTCTGCCAGTACGCCACGTGCAATGCAACAACGTGGACACGTGCACAGACAAGTGCTTGGTGAAGTACCTCTGTACGCCCCTCTGCCGGTACGCCACGTGCAATGCAACAACGTAGACACGTGCACAGACAAGTGCTTGGTGAAGTACCTGCGTACGCCCCTCTGCCAGTACGCCACGTGCAATGCAACAACGTAGACACGTGCACAGACAAGTGCTTGGTGAAGTACCTGCGTACGCCCCTCTGCCGGTACGCCACGTGCAATGCAACAACGCAGACACGTGCACAGACAAGTGCTTGGTGAAGTACCTGCGTACGCCCCTCTGCCGGTACGCCACGTGCAATGCAACAACGCAGACACGTGCACAGACACGTGCTTGGTGAAGTACCTCTGTACGCCCCTCTGCCGGTACGCCACGTGCAATGCAACAACGTAGACACGTGCACAGACAAGTGCTTGGTGAAGTACCTGCGTACGCCCCTCTGCCGGTACGCCACGTGCAATGCAACAACGTAGACACGTGCACAGACAAGTGCTTGGTGAAGTACCTGCGTACGCCCCTCTGCCGGTACGCCACGTGCAATGCAACAACGCAGACACGTGCACAGACAAGTGCTTGGTGAAGTACCTGCGTACGCCCCTCTGCCGGTACGCCACGTGCAATGCAACAACGCAGACACGTGCACAGACACGTGCTTGGTGAAGTACCTCTGTACGCCCCTCTGCCGGTACGCCACGTGCAATGCAACAACGTAGACACGTGCACAGACAAGTGCTTGGTGAAGTACCTGCGTACGCCCCTCTGCCGGTACGCCACGTGCAATGCAACAACGTAGACACGTGCACAGACAAGTGCTTGGTGAAGTACCTGCGTACGCCCCTCTGCCGGTACGCCACGTGCAATGCAACAACGTAGACACGTGCACAGACAAGTGCTTGGTGAAGTACCTGCGTACGCCCCTCTGCCGGTACGCCACGTGCAATGCAACAACGTAGACACGTGCACAGACAAGTGCTTGGTGAAGTACCTGCGTACGCCCCTCTGCCGGTACGCCACGTGCAATGCAACAACGTGGACACGTGCACAGACAAGTGCTTGGTGAAGTACCTGCGTACGCCCCTCTGCCGGTACGCCACGTGCAATGCAACAACGTGGACACGTGCACAGACAAGTGCTTGGTGAAGTACCTCTGTACGCCCCTCTGCCGGTACGCCACGTGCAATGCAACAACGTAGACACGTGCACAGACAAGTGCTTGGTGAAGTACCTCTGTACGCCCCTCTGCCGGTACGCCACGTGCAATGCAACAACGTAGACACGTGCACAGACAAGTGCTTGGTGAAGTACCTGCGTACGCCCCTCTGCCGGTACGCCACGTGCAATGCAACAACGTAGACACGTGCACAGACAAGTGCTTGGTGAAGTACCTGCGTACGCCCCTCTGCCGGTACGCCACGTGCAATGCAACAACGTAGACACGTGCACAGACAAGTGCTTGGTGAAGTACCTGCGTACGCCCCTCTGCCGGTACGCCACGTGCAATGCAACAACGTAGACACGTGCACAGACAAGTGCTTGGTGAAGTACCTGCGTACGCCCCTCTGCCGGTACGCCACGTGCAATGCAACAACGTGGACACGTGCACAGACAAGTGCTTGGTGAAGTACCTGCGTACGCCCCTCTGCCGGTACGCCACGTGCAATGCAACAACGTAGACACGTGCACAGACAAGTGCTTGGTGAAGTACCTCTGTACGCCCCTCTGCCGGTACGCCACGTGCAATGCAACAACGTAGACACGTGCACAGACAAGTGCTTGGTGAAGTACCTCTGTACGCCCCTCTGCCGGTACGCCACGTGCAATGCAACAACGTAGACACGTGCACAGACAAGTGCTTGGTGAAGTACCTGCGTACGCCCCTCTGCCGGTACGCCACGTGCAATGCAACAACGTAGACACGTGCACAGACAAGTGCTTGGTGAAGTACCTGCGTACGCCCCTGCCGGTGGTGACGTCCCACAGCCGGATGTTATTGGTGGATCCGGTGAGGATTTGTCTGCCGTCCGGATGCCAGGCCAGACACAGCACGCGGCCCTCCTGCTTGTCCAGCAGGCGCAGCGGCCGGGGGGCGTCTTCCGGGTCTCCGGGCAGCTCCAGCACGTTGACGTAGCCCTCCTCGGTGCCGGCCTGGGGAGCAGCGCGTCGGACGCTTAGCGGCATTCCGACGACGAGGACATTCGGATGATGGAACGTCGAGGACCCAGGCCACTTTCTAGGGCCAATACTAGGGGTGTGCCAATAGTGGCTTTCTTGGTTCGAAACGATTATCGAATATTTTATAAATCATAGTTCGAAGTCGAATCGAATATCGGTTAAAAAGGTTTTTAAAAAGTCGAATATCGAAGCGAATCGAATAATTCGCCGAAAGTTCGAATTATATGTAACATTAAATGTGAATTTTTGCAGCAAAGTGCTTATCAGCGGTGCCAAATATTCAAACAATTCGAATTTTTCGAACTATTCGTTTTTCGAATAATAAAATTTCGATTTCGAATACGAATTCAAATAGTTTAAAAATCACTATTCAAAATTCGAATACAAATAATTCGAAAGTAATTCGTCGAATAATCCGTCCATTTCGAATCTTCGCACACCGCAACCAAAAACTCGTCAAACAGAGCAGTGACCGACACGCACTTATTGCCACTTCGTTCCTCTACTTCCGCCAGTAAGACTTTGCCCGACCGGACCGTAGCCAGAGGAGCGCACTTACCGCCAGCATTGTGTTCTGGTTGTCGACGGCAACGCACCAAGCAGCTCCCCCGACCGTCGCCATCGTGTGCTGCAACAAAGGGGGAAGCGTCGTCAGTTCGGTGTCCAATCACGGCAGTGATCCACTGCACACTCTGCGATCCACCTGACGAATGACGGTTAATAGTGCAGTAAGCCGCCGCACTGCTTATGCTTATCGGGCACCGTTGACACTGGTATTTTTGGATTCCTTGTGAAATTCCGAGTAGGATCATTTTGATGGTTATTTTGGCTTTTTTCGATGAATTCGGATATGCAGTCGACGATGACATCAGGGTGCTTGGCCGAGAGTGTCGTCATGGAGTAACAAGTGTCGCACAAGTCTTAACCTCCAAAACAGAGCTAACCTAGAGAAAAGCCACCATTACGAACCATAACAAACCACGTTATCACAAGCTTTAAACCACTTTCAAGACCCAAATTATCATTAAACTAGTCCTCCCACAATCCATGCCGACTCGGAATTTCAAAATGAATCCAAAAATATCAATTTCGAGTGTCTCCGATAAGTATTAACGGCTTACTGCACTATTACCGAATGAAGTAGTACTTGAGCCTTCGACCACTGCCCCGGTACGGGATAGGCAACTAGCATGCCGTGCCAGCTCTCACTGCTCCGGTACGGGATAGGCAACTAGTATGCCGTGCCAGCTCTCACTGCTCCGGTACGGGATAGGCAACTAGCATGCCGTGCCAGCTCTCACTGCTCCGGTACGGGATAGGCAACTAGCATGCCGTGCCAGCTCTCACTGCTCCGGTACGGGATAGGCAACTAGAATGCCGTGCCAGCTCTCACTGCTCCGGTACGGGATAGGCAACTAGTATGCCGTGCCAGCTCTCACTGCTCCGGTACGGGATAGGCAACTAGAATGCCGTGCCAGCTCTCACTGCCCCGGTACGGGATAGGCAACTAGCATGCCGTGCCAGCTCTCACTGCTCCGGTACGGGATAGGCAACTAGTATGCCGTGCCAGCTCTCACTGCTCCGGTACGGGATAGGCAACTAGAATGCCGTGCCAGCTCTCACTGCTCCGGTACGGGATAGGCAACTAGTATGCCGTGCCAGCTCTCACTGCTCCGGTACGGGATAGGCAACTAGAATGCCGTGCCAGCTCTCACTGCCCCGGTACGGGATAGGCAACTAGCATGCCGTGCCAGCTCTCACTGCTCCGGTACGGGATAGGCAACTAGAATGCCGTGCCAGCTCTCACTGCTCCGGTACGGGATAGGCAACTAGTATGCCGTGCCAGCTCTCACTGCTCCGGTACGGGATAGGCAACTAGTATGCCGTGCCAGCTCTCACTGCTCCGGTACGGGATAGGCAACTAGTATGCCGTGCCAGCTCTCACTGCTCCGGTACGGGATAGGCAACTAGTATGCCGTGCCAGCTCTCACTGCCCCGGTACGGGATAGGCAACTAGCATGCCGTGCCAACTCTCACTGCTCCGGTACGGGATAGGCAACTAGTATGCCGTGCCAGCTCTCACTGCTCCGGTACGGGATAGGCAACTAGTATGCCGTGCCAGCTCTCACTGCTCCGGTACGGGATAGGCAACTAGAATGCCGTGCCAGCTCTCACTGCTCCGGTACGGGATAGGCAACTAGTATGCCGTGCCAGCTCTCACTGCCCCGGTACGGGATAGGCAACTAGCATGCCGTGCCAACTCTCACTGCTCCGGTACGGGATAGGCAACTAGTATGCCGTGCCAGCTCTCACTGCTCCGGTACGGGATAGGCAACTAGTATGCCGTGCCAGCTCTCACTGCCCCGGTACGGGATAGGCAACTAGTGTGCCGTGCCAGCTCTCACTGCTCCGGTACGGGATAGGCAACTAGCATGCCGTGCCAGCTCTCACTGCTCCGGTACGGGATAGGCAACTAGTATGCCGTGCCAGCTCTCACTGCTCCGGTACGGGATAGGCAACTAGTATCCCGTGCCAGCTCTCACTGCTCCGGTACGGGATAGGCAACTAGTATGCCGTGCCAGCTCTCACTGCTCCGGTACGGGATAGGCAACTAGTATGCCGTGCCAGCTCTCACTGCTCCGGTACGGGATAGGCAACTAGTATGCCGTGCCAGCTCTCACTGCTCCGGTACGGGATAGGCAACTAGTATGCCGTGCCAGCTCTCACTGCTCCGGTACGGGATAGGCAACTAGTATGCCGTGCCAGCTCTCACTGCTCCGGTACGGGATAGGCAACTAGTATGCCGTGCCAGCTCTCACTGCTCCGGTACGGGATAGGCAACTAGTATGCCGTGCCAGCTCTCACTGCTCCGGTACGGGATAGGCAATTAGTATGCCGTGCCAGCTCTCACTGCTCCGGTACGGGATAGGCAACTAGCATGCCGTGCCAGCTCTCACTGCTCCGGTACGGGATAGGCAACTAGTATGCCGTGCCAGCTCTCACTGCTCCGGTACGGGATAGGCAACTAGCATGCCGTGCCAGCTCTCACTGCTCCGGTACAGGATAGGCAACTAGTATGCCGTGCCAGCTCTCACTGCTCCGGTACGGGATAGGCAACTAGTATGCCGTGCCAGCTCTCACTGCTCCGGTACGGGATAGGCAACTAGTATGCCGTGCCAGCTCTCACTGCTCCGGTACGGGATAGGCAACTAGCATGCCGTGCCAGCTCTCACTGCTCCGGTACGGGATAGGCAACTAGTATGCCGTGCCAGCTCTCACCGCTCCGGTACGGGATAGGCAACTAGCATGCCGTGCCAGCTCTCACTGCTCCGGTACGGGATAGGCAACTAGCATGCCGTGCCAGCTCTCACTGCTCCGGTACAGGATAGGCAACTAGTATGCCGTGCCAGCTCTCACTGCTCCGGTACGGGATAGGCAACTAGTATGCCGTGCCAGCTCTCACTGCTCCGGTACGGGATAGGCAACTAGTATGCCGTGCCAGCTCTCACTGCTCCGGTACGGGATAGGCAACTAGTATGCCGTGCCAGCTCTCACTGCTCCGGTACGGGACAGGCAACTAGTATGCCGTGCCAGCTCTCACTGCTCCGGTACGGGATAGGCAACTAGTATGCCATGCCAGCTCTCACTGCTCCGGTACGGGATAGGCAACTAGCATGCCGTGCCAGCTCTCACTGCTCCGGTACGGGATAGGCAACTAGCATGCCGTGCCAGCTCTCACTGCTCCGGTACGGGATAGGCAACTAGTATGCCGTGCCAGCTGTCACTACGCTCAACATGTGTGTTGCCGTTTTTACGTTTTCTTATAACTGAATAAACATTAAAACAAACAAACAAGGGGATTATTTAGCTACTTCTAAAATTCAATTTACTTATTTAGATTGGACTAGTCAGTATTTAATATTTTAAATGGCAATACATAACGACATAATCATGGTTATAGAGTTGATCTGACCGAAGATGGCAGCTGGTAAGGCCTATACTTCAACGTTGCATGGGAAACATACAGCGCTGAGCTAGTTGCGTATCCCGGCTAGCAATGGTCGAAGGTTGCATGGGATACACACAGCGCTGAGCTAGTTGCGTATCCCGGCTAGCAATGGTCGAAGGTTGCATGGGAAACATACAGCGTTGAGCTAGTTGCGTATCCCGGCTAGCAATGGTCGAAGGTTGCATGGGATACACACAGCGTTGAGCTAGTTGCGTATCCCGGCTAGCAATGGTCAAAGGTTGCATGGGATACACACAGCGCTGAGCTAGTTGCGTATCCCGGCTAGCAATGGTCGAAGGTTGCATGGGATACACACAGCGCTGAGCTAGTTGCGTATCCCGGCTAGCAATGGTCGAAGGTTGCATGGGAAACATACAGCGTTGAGCTAGTTGCGTATCCCGGCTAGCAATGGTCGAAGGTTGCACGGGAAACATACAGCGCTGAGCTAGTTGCGTATCCCGGCTAGCAATGGTCGAAGGTTGCATGGGAAACATACAGCGCTGAGCTAGTTGCGTATCCCGGCTAGCAATGGTCGAAGGTTGCATGGGAAACATACAGCGCTGAGCTAGTTGCGTATCCCGGCTAGCAATGGTCGAAGGTTGCACGGGAAACATACAGCGCTGAGCTAGTTGCGTATCCCGGCTAGCAATGGTCGAAGGTTGCATGGGAAACATACAGCGCTGAGCTAGTTGCGTATCCCGGCTAGCAATGGTCGAAGGTTGCACGGGAAACATACAGCGCTGAGCTAGTTGCGTATCCCGGCTAGCAATGGTCGAAGGTTGCATGGGAAACATACAGCGCTGAGCTAGTTGCGTATCCCGGCTAGCAATGGTCGAAGGTTGCATGGGATACACACAGCGTTGAGCTAGTTGCGTATCCCGGCTAGCAATGGTCGAAGGTTGCATGGGATACACACAGCGCTGAGCTAGTTGCGTATCCCGGCTAGCAATGGTCGAAGGTTGCATGGGATACACACAGCGTTGAGCTAGTTGCGTATCCCGGCTAGCAATGGTCGAAGGTAGCTCCAAAACGGAGCTAACCTAGAGAAAAGCCACCATTACGAACCATAACAAACTACGTTATCACAAGCTTTAAACCACTTTCAAGACCCAAATTATCATTAAACTTGTCCTCCCATAATCCATGCCGACTCGGAATTTCACAATGAATCCAAAAATATCAATTTCGAGTGTCTCCGATAAGTATTAACGGCTTACTGCACTATTACCGAATGAAGTAGTACTTGAGCCTTCGACCACTGCCCCGGTACGGGATAGGCAACTAGCATGCCGTGCCAGCTCTCACTGCTCCGGTACGGGATAGGCAACTAGTATGCCGTGCCAGCTCTTACTGCGTTCAACATGTATGTTGCCGTTTTTCCGGTATCTTAAAACTGAATAAACATTAAAACAAACAAACAAGGGGATTATTTAGCTACTTCTAAAATTCAATTTACTTATTTAGAATGTACTAGTAAATATTTAATCTTTCAAATAGCAATATATAATGACATAATCAAGGTTATAGAGTTGGTCTGACCGAAGATGACAGCTGGTAAGGCCTATACTTTATACATACAGCGCTGAGCTAGTTGCATATCCCGGCTAGCAATGGTCGAAGGTTGCATGGGATACATACAGCGCTGAGCTAGTTGCATATCCCGGCTAGCAATGGTCGAAGGTTGCATGGGAAACATACAGCGCTGAGCTAGATGCGTATCCCGGCTAGCAATGGTCGAAGGTTGCATGGGAAACATACAGCGTTGAGCTAGTTGCGTATCCCGGCTAGCAATGGTCGAAGGTTGCATGGGATACACACAGCGCTGAGCTAGATGCGTATCCCGGCTAGCAATGGTCAAAGGTTGCATGGGATACACACAGCGCTGAGCTAGTTGCGTATCCTGGCTAGCAATGGTCGAAGCTTGAGCAAACCCACCTTGATGCTGAGCTCGAGCAAATTGAACTCCAGCACGGATCCGTGAAGACCAGCACTGAAGAGTCGGCCATTGCTCCAAGCGAGCGACTCGACGGAGCCGGCGTACATGACTCGCTGCAAGTACGGAGTGCCGACCACGTTCCAGACCTCCACCGTGCCGTCACTCCTGCGATCGGGAGAACAAGTGGTCAGAAACCGGGGTAGGCGTTACTACATGTGTTCTAGGTCAACAGCAAGACTTACATTACAAGGATTCCGTTTTGTGTGTTCCATAGAACTTTTTTCGTCAATTGCGATGGCCTTATGAAGATAATTTTGTGATTTGTGTGCCATAAACCTGTTGTAGATATTTCTAACCTAACTTCATTCCAGAAACACGCTAGGACAACTTACCTGGAAAGCGCCAATTGGAAGTTTTCTATGGCCATGCAGTGGATGGCTCGCACTTCTGGCTCGTAGAAGTGCACATTGTGCACTTTGCATTCTCGCTTTGTTGCTGAATCCTTCATTGCACCGAATTTAAGCGAATCGCGACATGCAGTGCCCAAGCATGTGCGTCGCTGCAAGAGGTTGCTAAAGTGAAGTAGGCTCTAGTTCATTGCTCTTGTTTGCCGGAGCTACCAACACCACTACAAACTAAAGCAATTCACAATTGTAATAAGACAATAAAATTGTATTCCAAATAAATTAATATTTTATTGTCCTTTCTTTCTTGTTTTCAGAAAATCCCAATACCTTTACACTGTAGCTTCTTAGTAATTTCTTTGCTCATGTTGGTACTGGATTATGTATGCTTACTTCACATATGTCGGCATCTGTTGCAGATTTTGAGGTTAGAGTCTGTCCTGGGTCATTGTTGTTATTCGCGTGCCTTTGAAAGCTCAATTTAAAGACGCAAATTGAGCTACTGCGTTCGTGTGGATCCGTCTGAAACTAAATTTTGTCTGCGACGACGGCGTTGACGACGTCTGAAGTCTAACGATGGGAGAGACTCTCTGGGAACCGCTTGTCGAGCTTTACGTCATTCTCGATGGGTCTCCATCCGCAGAGGGAGAAGACAACGAAGAGGTGTTCTGTCTTTGCAGCAGAGCTATCATGTGGTACGCTCCTTGGGGTTTGCATTACGTTCGATTTATTTGATCAATTGAGGGTTCAAATATTCAGGCGAGGAACATGCAACGGGTCCTCTTTGGAAGCCGAACAATGCCGAAAGCAATTACAAAGATTCTAAAAACCCAGTACCATTGATTGACGATTGATATCGTAAATCAATGCCAGTACCTACGAAAATGCAAGCTGACAGTTTATGTTAGCCTTTGACTTTCATTCTTGACGTCTTTCCAGCAATCCCGTGCACCAGCCGTTGGCAGCAACCAATTTTGAGGACGGTAGCGACGAGGAATCTTCAAGCGACGAACTCCAAGACAAGATATCGTCGGACGTTTCATCGACATCTCCGTCCAGCTCGAACAGCAAGCGAAAGGTAACATTATAAGCTTTAATGAAATTCCGTAGAGATTCCGTAGAGATCGCGCATAACCGGGACTGTACTGTAATTACATCTGTCCGAGTAGCTGTCGAGTAGCGGAAATATGTTCATTTTGAGGTCATTGAGCAATTTGATTAAATACATAGATGTCACTCATGCCCAAGAGTTTTTCTTAGGCTGGAGATATATTTCTGCCGTGGACTTACTTTCAAAGACTTGCAATGCACGAAATTGACAAAATTTCTAATGATATAATTCTTTCAAACCCTGAAGTCGCATATCCGGGACTGTGCAGTAATTACATCTGCCGCACTCGCTCTGCTTGAGATTTTGCATGGTGGCGTTGCATGGTTGCATTGTTGAAAGGTAACAATAAAAGCTTTGATGAAATTCCTCGAAATTGGCAAATCTCATATTAATTGATTAATTGAATAATAAAGATTAATTAAAAAAAGCTCATCAATTAATATTAATATTATTATTATTATTATTATTATCCGGTGCTGTGGGTACTGTGACGCAGTGTGTTTGTTCGCAGACCGACTTGCCCTGCGCCGAGGCGGCCAGTTGCTACGGCAGCGGCGCGGTGTCGGAGGACGCCGCTCTGCGCCACTCGAGCGGCAGCGGCGCGGTGTCGGAGGACGCCGCTCTGCGCCACTCAAGCGACAGCGGCGCGGTGTCGGAGGACGCCGACTCCGTGGACGCCGCTCTGCGCCACTCAAGCGACAGCGGCGCGGACGTGGGCGAAGGTCTAGACGCCACCGCGCGGTTCGAACGCCACTGGGCGCAAAACGGGCCGCAAATCGTGAGTCATGCACTTGTTGCACCTAGTGACTTTGTAAGCTAGTGCGGGTAAGCTGGTGAGGGTAAGCTAGTGCGGGTAAGCTAGTGAGGGTAAGCTAGTGCGGGTAAGCTAGTGAGGGTAAGCTAGTGCGGGTAAGCTGGTGAGGGTAAGCTAGTGAGGGTAAGCTAGTGAGGGTAAGCTAGTGCGGGTAAGCTAGTGCGGGTAAGCTAGTGAGGGTAAGCTAGTGCGGGTAAGCTAGTGAGGGTAAGCTAGTGAGGGTAAGCTGGTGAGGGTAAGCTAGTGCGGGTAAGCTAGTGAGGGTAAGCTAGTGCGGGTAAGCTAGTGAGGGTAAGCTAGTGCGGGTAAGCTAGTGCGGGTAAGCTAGTGAGGGTAAGCTAGTGCGGGTAAGCTGGTGAGGGTAAGCTAGTGCGGGTAAGCTAGTGAGGGTAAGCTAGTGAGGGTAAGCTAGTGAGGGTAAGCTGGTGAGGGTAAGCTGGTGAGGGTAAGCTAGTGAGGGTAAGCTGGTGAGGGTAAGCTAGTGCGGGTAAGCTAGTGAGGGTAAGCTAGTGCGGGTAAGCTAGTGCGGGTAAGCTAGTGAGGGTAAGCTAGTGCGGGTAAGCTGGTGAGGGTAAGCTAGTGCGGGTAAGCTAGTGAGGGTAAGCTAGTGAGGGTAAGCTAGTGAGGGTAAGCTGGTGAGGGTAAGCTGGTGAGGGTAAGCTGGTGAGGGTAAGCTAGTGCGGGTAAGCTGGTGAGGGTAAGCTAGTGCGGGTAAGCTAGTGAGGGTAAGCTAGTGAGGGTAAGCTAGTGAGGGTAAGCTGGTGAGGGTAAGCTAGTGCGGGTAAGCTAGTGAGGGTAAGCTAGTGCGGGTAAGCTAGTGCGGGTAAGCTGGTGAGGGTAAGCTAGTGCGGGTAAGCTAGTGAGGGTAAGCTAGTGCGGGTAAGCTAGTGCGGGTAAGCTAGTGCGGGTAAGCTAGTGCGGGTAAGCTGGTGAGGGTAAGCTAGTGCGGGTAAGCTGGTGAGGGTAAGCTAGTGCGGGTAAGCTGGTGAGGGTAAGCTAGTGCGGGTAAGCTAGTGAGGGTAAGCTAGTGCGGGTAAGCTAGTGAGGGTAAGCTAGTGAGGGTAAGCTAGTGCGGGTAAGCTAGTGCGGGTAAGCTAGTGAGGGTAAGCTAGTGAGGGTAAGCTAGTGCGGGTAAGCTAGTGCGGGTAAGCTAGTGCGGGTAAGCTAGTGCGGGTAAGCTAGTGAGGGTAAGCTAGTGAGGGTAAGCTAGTGAGGGTAAGCTAGTGCGGGTAAGCTGGTGAGGGTAAGCTAGTGCGGGTAAGCTGGTGAGGGTAAGCTAGTGCGGGTAAGCTGGTGAGGGTAAGCTAGTGCGGGTAAGCTAGTGAGGGTAAGCTAGTGCGGGTAAGCTAGTGCGGGTAAGCTAGTGCGGGTAAGCTAGTGCGGGTAAGCTAGTGAGGGTAAGCTAGTGCGGGTAAGCTAGTGAGGGTAAGCTAGTGCGGGTAAGCTAGTGCGGGTAAGCTAGTGCGGGTAAGCTAGTGCGGGTAAGCTAGTGAGGGTAAGCTAGTGCGGGTAAGCTAGTGAGGGTAAGCTAGTGAGGGTAAGCTAGTGCGGGTAAGCTAGTGCGGGTAAGCTAGTGCGGGTAAGCTAGTGAGGGTAAGCTAGTGCGGGTAAGCTAGTGAGGGTAAGCTAGTGCGGGTAAGCTAGTGCGGGTAAGCTAGTGCGGGTAAGCTAGTGAGGGTAAGCTAGTGAGGGTAAGCTAGTGCGGGTAAGCTAGTGCGGGTAAGCTAGTGCGGGTAAGCTAGTGCGGGTAAGCTAGTGAGGGTAAGCTAGTGAGGGTAAGCTAGTGAGGGTAAGCTAGTGCGGGTAAGCTGGTGAGGGTAAGCTAGTGCGGGTAAGCTGGTGAGGGTAAGCTAGTGCGGGTAAGCTGGTGAGGGTAAGCTAGTGCGGGTAAGCTAGTGAGGGTAAGCTAGTGCGGGTAAGCTAGTGCGGGTAAGCTAGTGCGGGTAAGCTAGTGCGGGTAAGCTAGTGAGGGTAAGCTAGTGCGGGTAAGCTAGTGAGGGTAAGCTAGTGCGGGTAAGCTAGTGCGGGTAAGCTAGTGCGGGTAAGCTAGTGCGGGTAAGCTAGTGAGGGTAAGCTGGTGAGGGTAAGCTAGTGCGGGTAAGCTAGTGCGGGTAAGCTAGTGCGGGTAAGCTAGTGCGGGTAAGCTAGTGCGGGTAAGCTAGTGAGGGTAAGCTAGTGCGGGTAAGCTAGTGAGGGTAAGCTGGTGAGGGTAAGCTAGTGCGGGTAAGCTAGTGCGGGTAAGCTAGTGAGGGTAAGCTAGTGAGGGTAAGCTAGTGCGGGTAAGCTAGTGCGGGTAAGCTAGTGCGGGTAAGCTAGTGCGGGTAAGCTAGTGCGGGTAAGCTAGTGCGGGTAAGCTAGTGCGGGTAAGCTAGTGAGGGTAAGCTGGTGAGGGTAAGCTAGTGCGGGTAAGCTAGTGCGGGTAAGCTAGTGCGGGTAAGCTAGTGAGGGTAAGCTAGTGCGGGTAAGCTAGTGAGGGTAAGCTAGTGCGGGTAAGCTAGTGAGGGTAAGCTAGTGCGGGTAAGCTAGTGAGGGTAAGCTGGTGAGGGTAAGCTAGTGCGGGTAAGCTAGTGCGGGTAAGCTAGTGCGGGTAAGCTAGTGAGGGTAAGCTAGTGCGGGTAAGCTAGTGAGGGTAAGCTAGTGCGGGTAAGCTAGTGAGGGTAAGCTAGTGCGGGTAAGCTAGTGCGGGTAAGCTAGTGCGGGTAAGCTAGTGAGGGTAAGCTAGTGCGGGTAAGCTAGCTACAAACATCATTATGTTTGGAAGGGAGGCGAAGCTGGAGAAATGTGCCACCGAACCGGGATACGAACCCGGGACCTCCTGCTTGCCGGGCGGGTGCTCTACCGACTGAGTCGAGAAGTTTCGTGCAATGTTCTTCACAAAACGAAAGGTCCGAAAGCCTGCTTGCCCTGTTGCCAGGTGTGGTCGAGCTGGCACGAGAAGTACGCCGACTTCATAGACCCGAACCGGGTGGCCGCCGAGGACGTTGGCAACGTTGCCGCCGCGGACCAGGTCCACCAACTCGACCACGCGTTGGCCGTGCACGTCTCGAGTCCGACGTTGTCCGACGCAACGACGGACTCGGAGCCGACTTCGGACGGCGTCAAAGCGCTCGGATTCGATGTGTCCGAAGCAACGAAGGACTCGGAGCCGACGGCAGCGTCGTCGTCGTCTCCGTCGATGGACTCGAGCTCGGACTCGATGACGGACGTCACGAGATTCAGCTCGACTTCGGCCGAACTCAGCCTGTCCACGGACTCGCGGTGAGCCTTTAATTGCGATTTTCAGCTTTTTTTGTACCTGACTATGTGGGGTGTCTACGCTGTGACCATTTCAGGTTGTAACTGTTTATAGAAATTGCGAAAATCATTCTAAAACGGCTGAAAATGGTTTCAATGGCTTTATTAAAAGTAAGATTAGCCAGAGACGACAGTCTCCCGGCGATTTTACAACGTTTAAACGGTTAAATTTTCCCAAACCCAGCTGGCAATGGCGATTTTGCCGTTCATGACTTTGGTAAATATATATATTCCTATTGAAAACTTACTGTTTACACTCTAGACGACTCCCTGCGACTATTCACAATGCACTTTTAACTATTTTAAAGAGATTTCACGCATATTTTATCCATTTGTGTTCATCTCCGTCAACCTTTTACGCGTTAGATAAAGTTTGACATCTTTTCTTGACAGCTACCCAAATTGTTTCTGTGTCACCCCAGGAAGCAGTGTTTAATTTTGCAAGTGATCTTACGTGCAGTGTTTTACTTTTTGGAGCTTTCTGAAAGATTCAACACTATTTGGGGGTGGACGGGAATCTGTATTGGAATAAAGAAATATCAGCTTCAATTTTCAAAAAATGATGCAGCTTTCTTTAAAACTTCAGTGAATTTGGTCAGTGCAGGAAAATTAATAGAGATTTGATAGATATTATAGTGCAGCTGAATGATGGAAATAACTTTTTTCGTCTGGCTACCGAGCAAAGTTTTCGTCCGCCAATTGCCATGGTGATGTGTTCCAAGTGAGTGACATCTGTTCATGTTTTACACATCAAATCGAATTGATATATTAATACCCAGGCCATATTTGAGTCATGGCATGGCTATAGGGTTGACCGCAAGGCATGTGGTCCTATCGGGTTCCTTAATTAATTAGGGTTTCCTCGACTTTCCTACGTTATCTCAAGAACCAATAAAGTTACAGAACTCTGGTTTGAAGCATTGAAAAGTGCATAAAAAACTGCACTAGAAAAATGCTTAACATTATCATACTACGTATCCATTCAGAAAAACAATTCCACTTTATGCGTCTATGTTTTTAGAAATTGCTGTACCTATAGCAAAAAAAGCGCGTTTTTTGATTTAGCTGAAATTTTCAGGAAATATTGCCAACAGATGCATAAATACTAGAACCAATTTTTAGGACTGGCATTCAAGTAGTTTTTTAGAAAAAAATTCCCAAAGTTCAAAACGTGTACAAAAGCACAGGATTTTATCGCACATTTCATAACAGGAGTGAATGTGTGTAGCACGTTACGCATTGTTGTAATAATCTCGTCGTAAATATGCGACAGTGGGCTTCCATTCGCGCTCCGCTAAACGAGCTAAACTTTGCGAGGTCAAATCTCCCGCACCGGTGGGCCCAAAATTGTCGACAAAATAGCTTTGTACTCTAAATAGCTAAATTACTGTACTCTAAATACTCTAAATTTACTATGTAAATAGCTTGAGTAGCACAACGACCACTGAAACTTAGAACCAGATCCGAGATGTGAAGGTCAATTTCTTTCCCAAAGTGTGCTGATTTGATGCTTTTTGTCCCATATCTGTTTATTTACGTGCATCGTTTTGGCAGTCGTGTGGTTGTCATGCGATTGAAGTCGATGGTGCTCGTGTTGGCAGCGAGGAGGACGATGGTGCTGCCGCCTGGCAAGACGAGTGGGACCGACACTGTGCTGCGCTCTACGTCGCCGAATTCCAAGCGTTCGTCGCCACGGAAACGAACCGGGAGACGGCAGCCGGTCGAAGCCCGGAAGTCCCGGAAGTCCCGGAGCTCCCGGGCGAAGGACAACTCCTGGAGGACTCTCAACTCCCTGGGGAATGCGGGGAGGCTCGAGTCCAGACCAAGTCCCAGGAAACCGGATTCCGTTCACAAGGCCCGGAAGTCCGGGAAGTCCCGGAAGTCCGGGAAGTCCGGGGGTCTTGTGTTCCGTCCGACTCGGACTCCGAGCTCCCAGGGATCCGGGGAGGAGAGGGAGAAACGGGCGCAGACGCGGAAGCCATCGGAGAGGGAATTGAAGGGAAGGCGGTGGTAAACGGAGAGGAAGCCGAAGACGGGGACTTGGGAGGAGAAACAAGGAACGAAACGGGATCGGCGCAAGGCTGCGACTTGGCAACGAGGCCGGAGGGGAGGCGCAAAAGGTGAGTCTACTAGCGCAAAACAACAGAGGCAAATAATACTCGGGCAGCTTCCCGCGCAAAATTCACCTCCTACTGGATACCAACTTGTGGCCACACCTTTTGTCCGATCGCAACGAAACCAGGGTCAACGGAATCCTCACACTTTTAGCAACAAATTGTGTGTTTGCAAATCTCAAAAAATATCCACTCATCTAGTATTTTCAAGCGTTGTAAAACAACCCTGTCACGTCGCATTATTGAGCTCATACTCGGGCCGCTTCCCGCGCAGAATTCACCTCCTACTGGATACCAACTTGTGGCCACACCGTTTGTCCGATTGCAACGAAACCAAGGTCTACGGAGTCCTCATACTTTTAGCAGCAAATTGTGTGATTTATAACCACGAAATACCAAACGGAAAGTTAAAATAAAGCTGAAATAATCACCAACAACCACACCAATAGCCTTAACCTGACAAAAACCTGGCCACAATCAGCAAGTCCAGCGAAGTTAAGCACCACTCCACCGAGCCAGCAAACGAATGGGTGACCGTCACTGCCCCCTTCGTTCCAGACACGCCCGCAGTCGATTGGTGGAGCATTCGGTGGGCGTGCTGCTTCGGCAGCTGGCCAACCAATCGGAGCCCGTCGATGCTGAGGGGGGCGGGGCCAACGAGGGATCGACCAATCAGGACACGGGGCGAGGGACAACGGCCACTGCGCCGACCAATCACAGGTGAGCTCTGGCACGGAGTCGATTCGTTAATGCTCCCATCGGAGCTAGACTCCAAACTCTGTTGGACACCTGTTGCTACCAGCAACAGGTGCAGCTGTCACACTCGGCGTTGTCCAACTCGGTGTCTCTGATTGGCAGCCCGTCGACCAATGGCGTGGCTCGATCTGCCGGCGCCGACGACGACCCTCCGGAACGGCGGCTTCCGATTGGTCGGAATAAGAAGCGGCCGCACGAGGAGGAAACCGACGGGGACCAGCGACAGCCAATCGGTGAGCAGGGATTCCCCGGTCGTCTCCTTTGAGTCGCTATGCGCTGTCTCTCTCTTACCATCCCTTATTATCCGTTATCTCCGTTATCTCCCTCACCATCCCTTACCATTCACTCATACTTGTTGGAGCAGCACTCGACTTCATGAGCTTTTCCCATCCTGCTTACGCCACCAGTTCCAACTCCGAGTTGGGATCTCAGCCAGGAGTTGGGATCTCAGCCAGGAGTTGGGATCTCAGCCAGGAGTTGGGATCTCAGCCAGGAGTTGGGATCTCAGCCAGGAGTTGGGATCTCAGCCAGGAGTTGGGATCTCAGCCAGGAGTTGGGATCTCAGCCAGGAGTTGGGATCTCAGCCAGGAGTTGGGATCTCAGCCAGGAGTTGGGATCTCAGCCAGGAGTTGGGATCTCAGCCAGGAGTTGGGATCTCAGCCAGGAGTTGGGATCTCAGCCAGGAGTTGGGATCTCAGCCAGGAGTTGGGATCTCAGCCAGGAGTTGGGATCTCAGCCAGGAGTTGGGATCTCAGCCAGGAGTTGGGAAGTTTGGTACAACCGGACATGAGTACACTTAAGAATTAATTTGAGTTTGCCACTTTTTGGGGATCTCATATCATAGAGTACCATACCATAGAATCTACTGATAACTTTTTGTCATTACCATTAATATAGGTATTTATCATTACAATTATTAACAATTTTACTCTTTACAAATCGTAAAAGAGTCAAATGATACTTTACTTCAAAGTCCACCAGGCTGTGGCAATCTAAGGCTAACACTTTGACTGTAAAGCCCCACCTGTAGCTAGCTAAATCTAATGCCCCCCCACCTGTAGCTAGCTAAATCTAATGCCCCCCCACCTGTAGCTAGCTAAATCTAATGCCCCCCCACCTGTAGCTAGCTAAATCTAATGCCCCCCCACCTGTAGCTAGCTAAATCTAATGCCCCCCCACCTGTAGCTAGCTAAATCTAATGCCCCCCCACCTGTAGCTAGCTAAATCTAATGCCCCCCCACCTGTAGCTAGCTAAATCTAATGCCCCCCCACCTGTAGCTAGCTAAATCTAATGCCCCCCCACCTGTAGCTAGCTAAATCTAATGCCCCCCCCACCTGTAGCTAGCTAAATCTAATGCCCCCCCACCTGTAGCTAGCTAAATCTAATGCCCCCCCACCTGTAGCTAGCTAAATCTAATGCCCCCCCACCTGTAGCTAGCTAAATCTAATGCCCCCCCCCACCTGTAGCTAGCTAAATCTAATGCCCCCCCCACCTGTAGCTAGCTAAATCTAATGCCCCCCCCCCCACCTGTAGCTAGCTAAATCTAATGCCCCCCCACCTGTAGCTAGCTAAATCTAATGCCCCCCCACCTGTAGCTAGCTAATGCCCCCCCACCTGTAGCTAGCTAAATCTAATGCCCCCCCACCTGTAGCTAGCTAAATCTAATGCCCCCCCACCTGTAGCTAGCTAAATCTAATGCCCCCCCACCTGTAGCTAGCTAAATCTAATGCCCCCCCCACCTGTAGCTAGCTAAATCTAATGCCCCCCCACCTGTAGCTAGCTAAATCTAATGCCCCCCCACCTGTAGCTAGCTAAATCTAATGCCCCCCCACCTGTAGCTAGCTAAATCTAATGCCCCCCCACCTGTAGCTAGCTAAATCTAATGCCCCCCCCACCTGTAGCTAGCTAAATCTAATGCCCCCCCCCCCCCACCTGTAGCTAGCTAAATCTAATGCCCCCCCACCTGTAGCTAGCTAAATCTAATGCCCCCCCACCTGTAGCTAGCTAAATCTAATGCCCCCCCCCACCTGTAGCTAGCTAAATCTAATGCCCCCCCACCTGTAGCTAGCTAAATCTAATGCCCCCCCCCCCCCACCTGTAGCTAGCTAAATCTAATGCCCCCCCACCTGTAGCTAGCTAAATCTAATGCCCCCCCCCCCCACCTGTAGCTAGCTAAATCTAATGCCCCCCCCACCTGAAGCTAGCTAAATCTAATGCCCCCCCACCTGTAGCTAGCTAAATCTAATGCCCCCCCACCTGTAGCTAGCTAAATCTAATGCCCCCCCACCTGTAGCTAGCTAAATCTAATGCCCCCCCCCCTGTAGCTAGCTAAATCTAATGCCCCCCCACCTGTAGCTAGCTAAATCTAATGCCCCCCCACCTGTAGCTAGCTAAATCTTATGCCCCCCCACCTGTAGCTAGCTAAATCTAATGCCCCCCCACCTGTAGCTAGCTAAATCTAATGCCCCCCCACCTGTAGCTAGCTAAATCTAATGCCCCCCCACCTGTAGCTAGCTAAATCTAATGCCCCCCCACCTGTAGCTAGCTAAATCTAATGCCCCCCCACCTGTAGCTAGCTTAATCTAATGCCCCCCCCCCCCACCTGTAGCTAGCTAAATCTAATGCCCCCCCACCTGTAGCTAGCTAAATCTAATGCCCCCCCCCCCCACCTGTAGCTAGCTAAATCTAATGCCCCCCCACCTGTAGCTAGCTAAATCTAATGCCCCCCAACCTGTAGCTAGCTAAATCTAATGCCCCCCCACCTGTAGCTAGCTAAATCTAATGCCCCCCCACCTGTAGCTAGCTAAATCTAATGCCCCCCCACCTGTAGCTAGCTAAATCTAATGCCCCCCCACCTGTAGCTAGCTAAATCTAATGCCCCCCCCCCCCACCTGTAGCTAGCTAAATCTAATGCCCCCCCCCCCCCCACCTGTAGCTAGCTAAATCTAATGCCCCCCCACCTGTAGCTAGCTAAATCTAATGCCCCCCCACCTGTAGCTAGCTAAATCTAATGCCCCCCCACCTGTAGCTAGCTAAATCTAATGCCCCCCCACCTGTAGCTAGCTAAATCTAATGCCCCCCCACCTGTAGCTAGCTAAATCTAATGCCCCCCCACCTGTAGCTAGCTAAATCTAATGCCCCCCCACCTGTAGCTAGCTAAATCTAATGCCCCCCCACCTGTAGCTAGCTAAATCTAATGCCCCCCCACCTGTAGCTAGCTAAATCTTATGCCCCCCCACCTGTAGCTAGCTAAATCTAATGCCCCCCCCACCTGTAGCTAGCTAAATCTAATGCCCCCCCCACCTGTAGCTAGCTAAATCTAATGCCCCCCCCCCCCACCTGTAGCTAGCTAAATCTAATGCCCCCCCACCTGTAGCTAGCTAAATCTAATGCCCCCCCACCTGTAGCTAGCTAATGCCCCCCCACCTGTAGCTAGCTAAATCTAATGCCCCCCCACCTGTAGCTAGCTAAATCTAATGCCCCCCCCCCCCACCTGTAGCTAGCTAAATCTAATGCCCCCCCACCTGTAGCTAGCTAAATCTAATGCCCCCCCACCTGTAGCTAGCTAAATCTAATGCCCCCCCCCCCCCACCTGTAGCTAGCTAAATCTAATGCCCCCCCACCTGTAGCTAGCTAAATCTAATGCCCCCCCACCTGTAGCTAGCTAATGCCCCCCCACCTGTAGCTAGCTAAATCTAATGCCCCCCCACCTGTAGCTAGCTAAATCTAATGCCCCCCCCCCCCCCACCTGTAGCTAGCTAAATCTAATGCCCCCCCACCTGTAGCTAGCTAAATCTAATGCCCCCCCACCTGTAGCTAGCTAAATCTAATGCCCCCCCACCTGTAGCTAGCTAAATCTAATGCCCCCCCACCTGTAGCTAGCTAAATCTAATGCCCCCCCCCCCCCCCACCTGTAGCTAGCTAAATCTAATGCCCCCCCACCTGTAGCTAGCTAAATCTAATGCCCCCCCCACCTGTAGCTAGCTAAATCTAATGCCCCCCCCCCACCCACCTGTAGCTAGCTAAATCTAATGCCCCCCCCCCCCCCACCTGTAGCTAGCTAAATCTAATGCCCCCCCACCTGTAGCTAGCTAAATCTAATGCCCCCCCACCTGTAGCTAGCTAAATCTAATGCCCCCCCACCTGTAGCTAGCTAAATCTAATGCCCCCCCACCTGTAGCTAGCTAAATCTAATGCCCCCCCACCTGTAGCTAGCTAAATCTAATGCCCCCCCACCTGTAGCTAGCTAAATCTAATGCCCCCCCACCTGTAGCTAGCTAAATCTAATGCCCCCCCACCTGTAGCTAGCTAAATCTAATGCCCCCCCACCTGTAGCTAGCTAAATCTAATGCCCCCCCACCTGTAGCTAGCTAAATCTAATGCCCCCCCACCTGTAGCTAGCTAAATCTAATGCCCCCCCACCTGTAGCTAGCTAAATCTAATGCCCCCCCCCCCCCCCCCACCTGTAGCTAGCTAATGCCATGCTTTATGCTACATAATATGCTACATATAGCATGCTGTATGCAATGCTAATGTGGACTCGCGTTGGTCTCAGCTTCAGTGGCCGGCGCCGTGTCGCTGGTAGGCCTGGCCACCGCAACGCAAGACGCTCTGCGCGGCCGCGTTCGTCTCACAAAACGAGTGGCGGCAATCCGCGCGCAAAACCGCTGGCTCCGAGTGGGGCCCAAACAGGTACACGTCGAGACCAGCACAGCTTAACGTCCGTAACTTGCTTGGTTTTGTGCCGATCCGGATTTCCTTCGGGGAATCTTGGTCGACCGACGTCCTCTGCCTTGGTTCCGAATTTCAGCCCGGTAGGACGCACGGTTGCCGAGATACGAAATCTCATATCGACCCAGACCGAGACCCACGGCCGCCTCCTTCTCCAATGCAATGCCATTGCCATTCACATGATGATGTACCTCAGACTTAAAGAGCTGCAAGACATGGCACACGGTAACGTCCGTAACTTGCTTGGTTTTGTGCCGATCCGGATTTCCTTCGGGGAATCTTGGTCGACCGACGTCCTCTGCCTTGGTTCCGAATTTCAGCCCGGTAGGACGCACGGTTGCCGAGATACGAAATCTCATATCGACCCAGACCGAGACCCACGGGCGCCTCCTTCTTCAATGCAATGCCAAATGAAATGTGCTTCTAAACACAGAGGTCCACGTGTGTGTATATTAGCCAGTTGAGTTGCTAACTCGGAAGGAGGTTTGTTGTCTGCAGCAGGCCCGGTGCAGTGAGATCCCGGATGAGGCAGGTTCTTCGGGAGACGACCAGGATGACGGGAACGAGACGGCGTCGACCGTCCAGGAGGAGGCAGTCCAAGGTCGGTTGGGAGAGGTTTGACTTCTAATCCAATCCTGGATTTAGGCCAGGGATTTCAAGCCCTGTAGAATTAGACCAAGTAGAGCCAAGTAATTGAATCACATTTTGCAGCATCTGTTTGATTGCTGACAAATCGCAACGAATTGTGGTCATATTCGTGTTAATAATGCATTTAAAAAATTGTAGATTAACTTATAAATACCGAAGTGCCATGAGGTGTCCTTGCAATTTAGTAACATGGCATGTCAAAGATGACAGACAACTTATTTGGCTTTGTTTTAACATTTCCTTTTTTATCACAATAAGTAATGGGATATTATTATATTCTTGCAAAGATTATCATTAATTAGTTGTTATTTGTAATATTGATTAAGATATAGGTACATATTTTGTGTATAGCTGTCACGATATTCTATTCATATATCAGCATATTGTCATACAGGAAAACACATTTCAATAATTCGCGGTGGCTATAAAACGTATTCTGCTCAAGCGCACAATGAGTTTACATGCAGCTTGACCTCACTATCATGGGTCACATTCGGTAAGCAATCTCGCTCGAAGATCACTATCAAGCTACCGAATCGCTAGAGTTATCACTCCTTGGCCGTATCGACCTTTACCTGACTGAAGTCACACAGTCGCCCTCGTGGACCCAGGACCTACCTCGAGGTCTGTGACGATCAAGACACTAGGATTTCCACAAGCAGCTTGTCCTCAACAGTTTGCCTGTCTTTTATCAAAACAGATGTTCCCGTCTTGGAACCGCCACGCGTTCCTTTAGCCAGCAGTTCGGAGTCGAGGGAGTCTCGAGAACTGCCAAGCGCTCAAACGCCAAGCGCTCAAACGCCAAGCGCTCAAACGCCAAGCGCTCAAACGCCAAGCGCTCAAACGCCAAGCGCTCAAACGCCAAGCGCTCAAACGCCAAGCGCTCAAACGCCAAGCGCTCAAACGCCAAGCGCTCAAACGCCAAGCGCTCAAACGCCAAGCGCTCAAACGCCAAGCGCTCAAACGCCAAGCGCTCAAACGCCAGACACTCAAACGCCAAGCGCTCAAACGCCAGACGCTCAAACGCCAAGCGCTCAAACGCCAAGCGCTCAAACGCCAAGCGCTCAAACGCCAAGCGCTCAAACGCCAAGCGCTCAAACGCCAAGCGCTCAAACGCCAGACGCAGAGTCGATGGAAGCCCCGGCGGCCGGAGACTCGGACTCCGACGGCGTCGTGGGAATCGCCACGCCAAACTCGATGCCGTCGCTCGATCAGGTAAATGCGAGTCCCGTTGGAGTTGCGATCCGCCGTACAAACAATGCCGGGTAGGTCAGCGATCGACCGAATGCACGCCTAGGGGGACACGGCTTTTGTCTAATCTGTCGGCAATCTGTCTTATGGCTGTCAATAATTACCTTTCTGCTCTTCCGATCAAAAGCCAGGCCCTCATGCCAAATCTCCCGCAAAAGCTTTATAAAATAAACATGCATCACACCTGCATCTGGTATCTCATTGCTGTCTTCAAGCCATCCCAACCTAATTGATGAGCGTAGCGAAATCTTCAATTTCACTTACCCCAGAAAAAAGTCACTTGTGTATGTTTTTTTTTTTTTTTTTTTTTTTGTGTTTGTGCGCGCTCTACAGAACAAACGCCTGAACCGACATGGATGAAAATTTCTGAGTATCTACCTCTGTTCTCAACTTAGACCCCCTGCGTTTTTGAACAAGATCGGTTCAGTAAATTTTTTATAAATCAATTTTTACGAAATTTTTCGATTTTTTCAGAATTTTGAACCCCTGTAAATTTCAAAGTTCTGAACATAACTTCACCAAAACTTCCAAACATGTTGACCTTATACATATTTATTATGCCTGCAAATCTTAGTTCGGTAAGTTTTTCCAATTGGTTTTTATTAGCATTTTTGTGGTGTTTTTTTCGTGATTTGACGGCTGATTCAATACGAGTCCGGTTTCCTTCGTTTCCTTGGTTACCAGCTTTGTTGACCTCGAAGAGAAACAAAGGAACGTCAGAATCCGCATACATTTTCAAGTGATAAGAATTTTCGAGAAGGCAATGGTCAGGTTTGGTGCTCCATGGTTTTCTTGTGACTGCTGCCTGCACCTTTTAATCCGCTATATACACAAACCGCTACCTACGCTCATCTTCAACGCAACACAAATTGCGTTCGCGAAGCCCTAGTTATTCTATCAATGTTCTTAATCTCGATGAATTTCAGTCCAGACAATCAACTAGACGAGTCCCCCTCGCTTTTCCCACGTCTCCCTGGGTCCCGTCTGACGCAGGTCCGGTCGGAGCCGCAGCAAGCGACGTCCGCGCCAGATCGAGGCTCGGTGCGCAAGCGCAGGCCGCGACGGAGAGGCGTCCCCCCCGAGGTCTTGGCCCAGCCCGCGCTGCGCAAGTTCTGGAACCGCCGGTACCAGCTGTTCTCACGCTTCAACCAGGGGATCAGGATGGATGCAGGTTAGTTGCTCTCCAAAGCCGTGTTTGCACGCTTCAATGTTTCGTTCGATGCATCGAACTCAATGCATTGAACGAAACATTGAATGCTCTTGAAGAGCCGTTTGCACGACTCAATGTTTCGTTCGATGCATCGAACTCAATGCATTGAACGAAACATTGAATGCTCTTGAAGAGCCGTTTGCACGGTTCAATGTTTCGTTCGATGCATCGAACTCAATGCATTGAACGAAACATTGAATGCTCTTGAAGAGCCGTTTGCACGACTCAATGTTCTGAATTCATTGAAAATGGTGGCACAGCCTTCCAAAATCTTTGTTTCTAGAAGGCAGTAACATACCCTTCCTTGTGTTGAAAGGAAAATTGAACGATATTTAGAACACGTTCTAAATGAGAAAACATTGAATGAAACCATCAATTCAAGCTTTCATTCAATGATTCATTGAATTCAATTGTTGTTTAGACAGTTCAATGCGTTGAATTCAACCTTGAATTCAATGCATTGAACGAAACATCGAACCGTGTAAACACAGCTTTAACCCTGAAGCAAGATTCAACATTAGAGCATTGGGCACTGACTAGCCTCCCCTTGGCTTGCTGTGCAGAGATTTGATTCAACATTGGAGCATTGGGCACTGCCAAGCCCCCCCTTGGCTTGCTGTGCAGAGATTTGATTCAACATTGGAGCATTGGCCACTGCCAAGCCCCCCCTTGGCTTGCTGTGCAGAGATTTGATTCAACATTGGAGCATTGGGCACTGACCAGCCTCCCCTTGGCGTGCTGTGCAGAGATTTAATTCAACATTGGAGCATTGGGCACTGCCAAGCCCCCCCTTGGCTTGCTGTGCAGAGATTTAATTCAACATTGGAGCATTGGGCACTGACAAGCCCCCCCCCCCTTGGCTTGCTGTGCAGAGATTTGATTCAACATTGGAGCATTGGGCACTGCCAAGCCCCCCCTTGGCTTGCTGTGCAGAGATTTGATTCAACATTGGAGCATTGGCCACTGACAAGCCCCCCCTTGGCTTGCTGTGCAGAGATTTGATTCAACATTGGAGCATTGGGCACTGCCAAGCCCCCCCTTGGCTTGCTGTGCAGAGATTTGATTCAACATTGGAGCATTGGCCACTGCCAAGCCCCCCCCTTGGCGTGCTGTGCAGAGATTTAATTCAACATTGGAGCATTGGGCACTGCCAAGCCCCCCCTTGGCTTGCTGTGCAGAGATTTGATTCAACATTAGAGCATTGGCCACTGCCAAGCCCCCCCTTGGCTTGCTGTGCAGAGATTTGATTCAACATTAGAGCATTGGGCACTGCCAAGCCCCCCCCCCCCCTTGGCTTGCTGTGCAGAGATTTGATTCAACATTGGAGCATTGGCCACTGCCAAGCCCCCCCTTGGCTTGCTGTGCAGAGATTTGATTCAACATTGGAGCATTGGCCACTGCCAAGCCCCCCCCCCCCCTTGGCTTGCTGTGCAGAGATTTGATTCAACATTAGAGCATTGGGCACTGCCAAGCCCCCCCCTTGGCTTGCTGTGCAGAGATTTGATTCAACATTGGAGCATTGGGCACTGCCAAGCCCCCCCTTGGCTTGCTGTGCAGAGATTTGATTCAACATTGGAGCATTGGGCACTGCCAAGCCCCCCCTTGGCTTGCTGTGCAGAGATTTGATTCAACATTGGAGCATTGGGCACTGCCAAGCCCCCCCTTGGCTTGCTGTGCAGAGATTTGATTCAACATTGGAGCATTGGCCACTGACTAGCCCCCCCTTGGCTTGCTGTGCAGAGATTTGATTCAACATTGGAGCATTGGCCACTGCCAAGCCCCCCCCCCCTTGGCTTGCTGTGCAGAGATTTGATTCAACATTGGAGCATTGGGCACTGCCAAGCCCCCCCTTGGCTTGCTGTGCAGAGATTTGATTCAACATTAGAGCATTGGCCACTGCCAAGCCCCCCCTTGGCTTGCTGTGCAGAGATTTGATTCAACATTGGAGCATTGGGCACTGCCAAGCCCCCCCCCCCCCCCCCCCTTGGCGTGCTGTGCAGAGATTTGATTCAACATTAGAGCATTGGCCACTGCCAAGCCCCCCCTTGGCTTGCTGTGCAGAGATTTGATTCAACATTAGAGCATTGGGCACTGCCAAGCCTCCTCTTGGCTTGCTGTGCAGAGATTTGATTCAACATTGGAGCATTGGGCACTGCCAAGCCCCCCCCCCCCCCCCCTTGGCGTGCTGTGCAGAGATTTGATTCAACATTGGAGCATTGGGCACTGACTAGCCTCCCCTTGGCTTGCTGTGCAGAGATTTGATTCAACATTAGAGCATTGGCCACTGACTAGCCCCCCCTTTGCTTGCTGTGCAGAGATTTGATTCAACATTGGAGCATTGGCCACTGCCAAGCCCCCCCTTGGCTTGCTGTGCAGAGATTTGATTCAACATTGGAGCATTGGGCACTGCCAAGCCCCCCCTTGGCTTGCTGTGCAGAGATTTGATTCAACATTGGAGCATTGGCCACTGCCAAGCCCCCCCTTGGCTTGCTGTGCAGAGATTTGATTCAACATTGGAGCATTGGGCACTGCCAAGCCCCCCCTTGGCTTGCTGTGCAGAGATTTGATTCAACATTAGAGCATTGGCCACTGACTAGCCCCCCCTTGGCTTGCTGTGCAGAGATTTGATTCAACATTGGAGCATTGGGCACTGCCAAGCCCCCCCCCCCCCCCTTGGCGTGCTGTGCAGAGATTTGATTCAACATTGGAGCATTGGGCACTGCCAAGCCCCCCCCTTGGCTTGCTGTGCAGAGATTTGATTCAACATTGGAGCATTGGCCACTGCCAAGCCCCCCCCCCCCCTTGGCTTGCTGTGCAGAGATTTGATTCAACATTAGAGCATTGGGCACTGCCAAGCCTCCTCTTGGCTTGCTGTGCAGAGATTTGATTCAACATTGGAGCATTGGGCACTGCCAAGCCTCCTCTTGGCTTGCTGTGCAGAGATTTGATTCAACATTGGAGCATTGGGCACTGCCAAGCCCTCCCCTTGGCTTGCTGTGCAGAGATTTGATTCAACATTGGAGCATTGGGCACTGCCAAGCCCCCCCTTGGCTTGCTGTGCAGAGATTTGATTCAACATTAGAGCATTGGCCACTGCCAAGCCCCCCCTTGGCTTGCTGTGCAGAGATTTGATTCAACATTGGAGCATTGGCCACTGACTAGCCCCCCCTTGGCGTGCTGTGCAGAGATTTGATTCAACATTAGAGCATTGGCCACTGACTAGCCTCCCCTTGGCTTGCTGTGCAGAGATTTGATTTAACATTGGAGCATTGGGCACTGCCAAGCCCCCCCCCCCCCCCCCCCCTTGGCGTGCTGTGCAGAGATTTGATTCAACATTGGAGCATTGGCCACTGCCAAGCCCCCCCCCCTTGGCTTGCTGTGCAGAGATTTGATTCAACATTAGAGCATTGGCCACTGCCAAGCCCCCCCCCCTTGGCTTGCTGTGCAGAGATTTGATTCAACATTGGAGCATTGGCCACTGACTAGCCCCCCCTTGGCTTGCTGTGCAGAGATTTGATTCAACATTGGAGCATTGGCCACTGACAAGCCCCCCCTTGGCTTGCTGTGCAGAGATTTGATTCAACATTAGAGCATTGGCCACTGCCAAGCCCCCCCCCCTTGGCTTGCTGTGCAGAGATTTGATTCAACATTGGAGCATTGGCCACTGACTAGCCCCCCCTTGGCTTGCTGTGCAGAGATTTGATTCAACATTGGAGCATTGGCCACTGACTAGCCCCCCCTTGGCTTGCTGTGCAGAGATTTGATTCAACATTAGAGCATTGGCCACTGACTAGCCCCCCCTTGGCTTGCTGTGCAGAGATTTGATTCAACATTAGAGCATTGGCCACTGCCAAGCCCCCCCTTGGCGTGCTGTGCAGAGATTTGATTCAACATTAGAGCATTGGCCACTGACTAGCCCCCCCTTGGCGTGCTGTGTAGAGATTCGATTCAACATTAGAGCATTGGCCACTGCCAAGCCCCCCCTTGGCTTGCTGTGCAGAGATTTGATTCAACATTGGAGCATTGGCCACTGACTAGCCCCCCCTTGGCGTGCTGTGCAGAGATTTGATTCAACATTAGAGCATTGTCCACTGACGAGCCCCCCCTTGGCGTGCTGTGCAGAGATTTGATTTACCATTAGAGCATTGGCCACTGCCAAGCCCCCCCTTGGCTTGCTGTGCAGAGATTTGATTCAACATTGGAGCATTGGCCACTGACTAGCCCCCCCTTGGCTTGCTGTGCAGAGATTTGATTCAACATTGGAGCATTGGCCACTGACTAGCCCCCCCTTGGCTTGCTGTGCAGAGATTTGATTCAACATTGGAGCATTGGGCACTGACCAGCCCCCCCTTGGCTTGCTGTGCAGAGATTTGATTCAACATTGGAGCATTGGCCACTGACTAGCCCCCCCTTGGCTTGCTGTGCAGAGATTTGATTCAACATTGGAGCATTGGCCACTGACTAGCCCCCCCTTGGCTTGCTGTGCAGAGATTTGATTCAACATTGGAGCATTGGCCACTGACTAGCCCCCCCTTGGCTTGCTGTGCAGAGATTTGAATCAACATTGGAGCATTGGCCACTGACTAGCCCCCCCTTGGCTTGCTGTGCAGAGATTTGATTCAACATTAGAGCATTGGCCACTGCCAAGCCCCCCCCCTTGGCTTGCTGTGCAGAGATTTGATTCAACATTAGAGCATTGGGCACTGCCAAGCCCCCCCCCCCCCTTGGCTTGCTGTGCAGAGATTTGATTCAACATTGGAGCATTGGCCACTGCCAAGCCCCCCCTTGGCTTGCTGTGCAGAGATTTGATTCAACATTGGAGCATTGGGCACTGCCAAGCCCCCTCTTGGCTTGCTGTGCAGAGATTTGATTCAACATTGGAGCATTGGCCACTGCCAAGCCCCCCCTTGGCTTGCTGTGCAGAGATTTGATTCAACATTGGAGCATTGGGCACTGACTAGCCCCCCCTTGGCTTGCTGTGCAGAGATTTGATTCAACATTGGAGCATTGGGCACTGACTAGCCCCCCCTTGGCTTGCTGTGCAGAGATTTGATTCAACATTGGAGCATTGGCCACTGACTAGCCCCCCCTCTGCTTGCTGTGCAGAGATTTGATTCAACATTGGAGCATTGGCCACTGACTAGCCCCCCCTTGGCTTGCTGTGCAGAGATTTGATTCAACATTAGAGCATTGGCCACTGCCAAGCCCCCCCCCCCCTTGGCTTGCTGTGCAGAGATTTGATTCAACATTAGAGCATTGGGCACTGCCAAGCCCCCCCCCCCTTGGCTTGCTGTGCAGAGATTTGATTCAACATTGGAGCATTGGCCACTGCCAAGCCCCCCCCCCTTGGCTTGCTGTGCAGAGATTTGATTCAACATTAGAGCATTGGGCACTGCCAAGCCCCCCCCTTGGCTTGCTGTGCAGAGATTTGATTCAACATTGGAGCATTGGCCACTGACTAGCCCCCCCTTGGCTTGCTGTGCAGAGATTTGATTCAACATTAGAGCATTGGGCACTGCCAAGCCCCCCCCTTGGCTTGCTGTGCAGAGATTTGATTCAACATTGGAGCATTGGCCACTGACTAGCCCCCCCTCTGCTTGCTGTGCAGAGATTTGATTCAACATTGGAGCATTGGCCACTGACTAGCCCCCCCTTGGCTTGCTGTGCAGAGATTTGATTCAACATTAGAGCATTGGCCACTGCCAAGCCCCCCCCCCCTTGGCTTGCTGTGCAGAGATTTGATTCAACATTAGAGCATTGGGCACTGCCAAGCCCCCCCCCCCTTGGCTTGCTGTGCAGAGATTTGATTCAACATTGGAGCATTGGCCACTGCCAAGCCCCCCCCCCTTGGCTTGCTGTGCAGAGATTTGATTCAACATTAGAGCATTGGGCACTGCCAAGCCCCCCCCTTGGCTTGCTGTGCAGAGATTTGATTCAACATTGGAGCATTGGCCACTGACTAGCCCCCCCTTGGCTTGCTGTGCAGAGATTTGATTCAACATTAGAGCATTGGGCACTGCCAAGCCCCCCCCTTGGCTTGCTGTGCAGAGATTTGATTCAACATTGGAGCATTGGCCACTGACTAGCCCCCCCTTGGCTTGCTGTGCAGAGAGCTGGTACTCAGTGACCCCCGAGAAGGTGGCCCAGCATCTGGCCGAGCGGTGCCGCTGCGATCTCATCGTGGACGCCTTCTGCGGCGCCGGCGGCAACGCCATCCAGTTCGCCTTGACCTGCGAGCGAGGTACGTGCTTCGAGGCCGATTCCATTTTAAACATGATTTTATTTGGTTGATAACAGGTAGTTGAACTAAGTAGTTGGTCAGTTGCCCGAGAAAACTGGGTTCTCACCGGGCTGGCTGTCCATCTTGAACGACCTGTCACTGTGAGAAAGGTTAGGTGCACGCTGGAGCTGTCTTGGAGTCGACTTGCAGCGCGGGACAAACTGGAGCCGGGTGTGCTATATGGCTTGGCCTTCCAAACTTCAAGCTACCAAATTGTTACAACCTATTGGAGTATTGCATCTAATAAATTACGTAAGCTCAGTAGAGCTATTCAACTCTTTATTTCTAGGTTATTTTATCTACAACATCCAAACTGTTAAAAGCTTTAGCACGTATTTAAGTATCAAGGTTAGGCTAGGAAGAGTACCTAGGCACAGTTCTAAATTGTGGTGTAAATATGTGTGCTTGGCATACTTGTACGTACCTACTTGTCAAGTCTTGCTTCATGTAGTCATGCAAGGAGTGACCATAACCAATTTGTTTGTCAGCATCATGGTTGTTGCAACTTGCACCCGTGTCAGCTGTTTTCCCAGTGGTAGCAATGAACAGGAACTTCAAAAACCCCGAATTAGCACTGTCAGTTGGACAATTATTGTAACTTATTATTGCATGTACCTATGGATAGAAAATATAATTAATTACATG
The DNA here is from genome assembly GCA_921293005.1 of Nemoura dubitans. Classification (NCBI taxonomy): domain Eukaryota; kingdom Metazoa; phylum Arthropoda; class Insecta; order Plecoptera; family Nemouridae; genus Nemoura; species Nemoura dubitans. The sequence continues at coordinate 477,863 of OV121076.1, forward strand.
TACGTAATTATTAGTTACCGCTACCTAGAATCTAGAGTATAGGGCCTTGCAAAAGTGGCTATCTAATAATTTCACTTTTAATTACCTATCTAATAGTAATAGCATAGCTAATAGTTTTGCTAATTTATCATTTGATGAACAAAAAATGTATTTTTTGGTTCTTAATGCTGTGTGTGGCGCTTGAAAAAGTAACCAGTCCTTCAACGAATCAACGTGATTTTGCTTGGCATTCAGTACGTGCTTGGAATTGTTATTTGGTATTGTTTTCAATTGCCCGCTGCTGGTTGTTGTTCATAACATGATGCTTGCTAAAAACTTTGAAAGTGCAGATTAACTAGCTGGATAAAAGTCCTTAGAAACATGACAGGAACATTGCTAATGGCCTTTAGGTCGGTAAAATTCATAGTTACATTATATTACACTTTACTAATGTATTCCGAGCACAAAGAATTCCAAGGCCAGTGAGGTCGTCTGCTTAGCATATGAGGAGTAGGTACATGAACCCTTTCAGTAAAGAGCAGGCTTCCCCAATTGATATTACACATCTTTTGAATTCCGACTTCTGTCTGACAAATGTACATGTCGCGAAAGAGTACTTGCCTCTAGTTAGCGCTGTTTAGTTTTAATACTTTTTAGTTATTATCCAAGAATAGCAGTAGTGGTTCAAAGTTCTTTTGCTGAAAATGTTCAGCATAGAATTATCTTTCAAGTATATAGAAATTTTTTTAAATGTTATGGTTATATTTGGAGCTATCTTGGGTTATATGCCGGTTTTGACCTGATTTCCTATGTTGCCGATGCTCAATTTCTAGTTTTCAAACCCTCATATATCTCTGAATAATTAGGCCGGTGACCCCCCAACATTATTACACCGTTGGATGCGGCGTCACATTCCCAACTAAAAACGACAGATTTTGAGATTTTTTCACGAACTTTGAGCCACGAGCGAGAGACTAGAAAGCCGACATTGAAAACCACGAAACCACGTGTTGCCCGGGCGCAGTGATCGCCGTGGACATCGACGCCGCCAAACTGGCGCTGGCTCGCCACAACGCGGCCGTGTACGGCGTGGCCGACCGCATCGACTTCGTGCTCGGCGATTTCGCGCTGCTCGCGCCGCGCCTCCGCGCGGACGCCGTGTTCCTGTCCCCGCCGTGGGGCGGACCGCGCTACCGCACGAACGAGGCGTTTGCGCTGGCGCAGATCTTGGCGCCGCTCGGCGGGCAGCGGCTCCATCGGCTGGCAACGCTGGTGTCGGCCAACGTCGCGTACTACCTGCCCAGGAGCACCGACGTCAAACAGGTGGGCGGACACTTTGCCTCTCCTCTACGGCTTGATCCATAAGTCTTAAGCCCGTTTTACACGGTAAAAGATTTTCATCAAATCTATCATGTTATCTTTTACGTACCTAAATATCACCATGTAAATGCAAAAATGTTATGAAAAAAGCATATCACGGTCTATCATGATAGATGTGATAAAAGATTTGATGACATATTTTCAATTAGGCGCGGTTCTATTTCTGTGATAGATGTGATGAAAATTAACCAATCAGCGTTCAGCATCTGAAAGATACTGATTTGATAGATGGTGTACTGTGCCAAGATTGTAAAGCTCATGTTCACGAGCAAAAGCCTGAATGTTAGCCAAAACTGCCAAATCCCTCTCAATTTTTAATTGTACACACATATTGACAGTTTTAATTTTGCACCTTCATTAAAAATGTTCTTAATCCACCGCCTTTTGAATTTCATACAGAATGACATATAGATGGCAGTGCTTCTGTCACAACCATGTGTTTTTCATCCCATTTTTCTAGGACCGTGTAAATACCATCATACATTTTCATAAAATATTTTACAAAAGATATCATGATAGATGTTACAAAAGATGCTGTGATAGATTTTATGAAAATCTTTTACCGTGTAAAACGGGCTTTAGTTCTATTCAAGTTCTATAATGCATCTTTAGGTACTCCATAGACCATTTCATGTCGAGAAGGAGAGTGGATTCGCACCGTGCTCGAGGACCCACTGCTGCTAGACACGAGCTGAGAGGCTCAAAACTGCCCATAGAGCCTTTTGTAGACTCAAGACACGGCTTGTGAGTGTTGAAACTCTTGCCTCGTGTCTAGCAGCAGTGGGTCCTCGAGGAAGATGCAAATCCACTCTCCTTCTCGACGTGAAATGGAGTTTAAGGTCTGCCACAGCTGATTTATACTGTGAAATCAACATGGCTATATCTTACATGTTTATAGTATATATGATTGGTGTTCCAGTTGATCTCGCTGGCTGGTCCGGGCTCCCAGTGCGAGATCGAGCAGAGCTTCCTGGATCGCCAGCACGTGGCCCTCACTGCGTACTACGGAGATCTCGTGCGCACTGAGTGAAGCAAACGTCGACGCGCTCTTGTGACTCACTCTGTCGTCGACATAGGATGCCCTAGCGCTTGACAGCTGTCAAGTCTTGACTCTGCGAGGACGGGAGATTCGCGGTGCAAGCGCTCTAGTCTCCGTGCACCGTTGTAGCACAGAGTAGTGAAACCTACGGTTAGGTTTCACTACTCTGTGCTTGTAGGTACCTACCTACTCTATGTCAGAGTGGTGAGATTGTCTCTCAGCTCTAATGTCCACCACAGACATTGGTGGAGATGTGGCCACTAGTACCTAACGTACTTTTGTAACTCACTCTTTGACTCGGGTGACTCTGCTGGTGCCTGGATTGTTTCTATTGAGTTGGCCTTGAATGAAGCATGTAAAATGTGCTTTCTGGGAAAGTTGTCCTTTTGCAAATTTAATGGTACACTTTTCTACCAAGTTTGCAAAAGCTCTAAAAGGTTTAGCAGTTACAACAAATTGCCTAGCTAAAATTCTAGCACCATAGTTTATCCAGACCTAGATATTTTGCTACCAATCACCTGCTAGCTATGTTGTTTGTCTTCAGCTGTCTCATCCTTCCACAACAAGGAACTCAATTTTCACATGTACATGATAAGTGATAATCAAGTCTACATAATCGTTTTAATACTTACGTAGGTATTTTACATTCTTGTCTGATTTTCTTACCTTAACTAGTTGGTCTTGTTATGTCCCTTCTGTAATATTGGACCAAAGAACAGGCACATGCTGTTTTCAAATGCTTCACACTCAGCCAGCTACTCAATCTTTTATACGCTTTTATTAAATAAAACACGTCGGCAGCAAATATCGAGCCAGGTGTTTCCTTGTAGCTGATCTATTACTGACACCAGCCGAGCGATTTTGTAACTTTTACGTCATGCCGTTATCGGTTCTGATGGATAAAATCCCCATTGTTGTCCATGTTAATTTTTTAACTTTGTAACCGAGAACGGCGAAATCAGAGTTAGGAAATCGCACTGCTGAGCCAGTTCCTGTTAGGTACTGGTTTCCTGTTCCAATGCCCTATGCTCATTAAAAGTATGCTACGCTGTTACCACCTTGACTCTGGTTGTGTACAACTTTCTATTCGGCTTACAACCTAACACCAGTACTGCAAAGCAAGCCGACAATTTGTGGATTGCGGCCATCGCAGTAGATGGATTGCAGCAGTGGCTAGTTAGAAGGTGTCGAAAGGATTTTAGTTAGACAAGGAAAATGGCAAAAAATTGTTGCATGCACTCCTTCAATATCGTTATGCAATTTTGTTCTAGTTTACATAGAAAGCAATTGATTTATTGACACACACATACTTGCATGGTACATTAATCTTGATGCACAATGGTTTTAACTGGAATTTCACCGGAATCCAATTTCCGATAGCAAAGTTCTTTCAAAGTTGCATGAAGAAACCATTTCCGATCTGTGAGACAGTGTCTAGATGCATCAATAGGAAGAATGTATAAGAGTCCAATGACACGAAATGATCACACTGAGAACACGGTCAGATTCAGTCCTTCATTTCGCCTTCCTCATCCTCCTCGTCAACTCCACGAATGTAGAGCACGTTGTTACACCTGACGAGAACTTCGCCCAAGTTGCCGGTGTTCACTCCGTTAATCAACTCCTCGGTGTTCGCCAGTTGTAAGTTCATGTAGCCGTCCACAGAGACCAGGTATCCTTTGTATTCGTGTCCCCACTTAAGTTTGATCATCACTGGCTTGCCGGTCAGACTGTTTAGGAACGGTTTGGGGTTAATGGGCATAGCAGTCGCCATCGTGCTTTTGATCTGCAAGGAAACAACATTTAGATCATGAATACATTGCACGAAAGTGATTCAACGTCAGCGTTTAAAAAACCATCGAGATTTCTTACCTTTATCTATTAAAAATAGGCAAAATTAGGATCGTGTGCTCTACGCTTTTCCGTCGAAACCGCTACAAAAACAGCAATGGCGCCGGTCTGCAAAGTGGCTATTTACACCAACGAAGTAGCTATTCGCACGGGTAAGCCAAAATTTAAACGAACTGATTGCTGCAGTTATTGATGAATTGAGATTACTTATAATATCTATGTTGTTAAAATATAATAGGTAACTAATTATAAAACTAATTTTTTTCAACTTAAAACAAAAATACTTTCAAGATCCTTCACTTCAGTTTTTCACTTTCGAAATTTTGTTCATCCCTTCAACAGCTGTTGGCGCTTGGCAGCACCATTCTGCAAAAAATGGGGCTGTTTTTAGGTTAAAAACTAAAACTTCTAGTTTGATTGGGTTCAAATGGTTTATTCAAGTGTTTGTGGTCAAGACTATGCATCTATACACTATACTAACTTAAGTGATTCTTCTCAGAATTGACTTCTCAGTATAAAATGCGTGTTGACCAGTTGTTCAGACTGTCGGTAACTTCGATAAGAACATTTGCAAACGCTTCAAGCAGTAGAATCACCTGCAATCTTGAGCGGAACTACACCAAGTGCAGCATCCACACGAGTAGTCGACAATGGTCGAAGAAGCCTCATCTCCCCAGTGACAGCGGCGCTTGGAACAGACAACAGCAACGTGCGAAATCCACACTCTATTACGTTTCGGCAGCAGGAGTTCTTGCCGTAGGACTAAGCTACGCTGCCGTCCCGCTGTACAGCATGTTCTGCCAGGTAGGTGCGTAGTGAAATGAAGAGAAGACCAATCGGCTAGAAGTTTTACCATATAGTAAGGAAGGTTATGATTTTACATATCTACATGGTGGGTCACCAGTCAGAAACCACCTAGTTCAGGTGGCATGCTACGGTGCTAGCATTCATGGATGTTGAATTGAATGACATGATGGTACTGGAAATGGTAGAAGTACTATCTCTTTGGAGTCCTAGAAATTTTTCTATTAACTAAAGGCACAAGTTTTTAAATGAATATTACATGTTGGTTTATGGTTTATTAGGCTAATTTTCGATCTGTACTGACCTGTAGATACATTCCATAATGTCAAAGGTACCTACAATGGTTTATTTGGTAGGTGGATAAAAATCTTTTACCTACCACTGCTATCATTGCTGCTAGGCTAGGTACTGCTTTTTAACCCGAAAGGTGCTTATCAATTCCTCAAGTAAGTAGTACCTTCTAGATGAGATATGATAGTAGGTACAAACGTACTAGCTAGCTGCTAGCCAATTGCAATATGATTGTCTACCGAACTGGAGGCCCCTAGAAGCTGTTGATTACTAGAGTGACAAAGTCTGCCTGCAAAGGACGTCCCTTGTCGGTCCAGCCATCCCTCTGCAAGCTGGCGTCCTGTCCAGCCCATCCCTCTGCAAGCTGCCGTCTTGTCCAGCCCATCCCTCTGCAAGCTGGCGTCCTGTCCAGCCCATCCCTCTGCAAGCTGGCGTCCTGTCCAGCCCATCCCTCTGCAAGCTGGCTTCCTGTCCAGCCCATCCCTCTGCAAGCTGCCGTCTTGTCCAGCCCATCCCTCTGCAAGCTGGCGTCCTGTCCAGCCCATCCCTCTGCAAGCTGGCGTCTTGTCCGGGATGAGAGCTTCTGTGTTTGTCTCAGGCGTACAGCTACGGCGGCACGACGGGCATCAGCGAGGACTCGCTCAAAGTGGAGCACATGAAGAAGATCGAAGACCGAGTGATCCGCGTGCGCTTCAATGCCGACATCGGCGCCAGCATGCGGTGGAACTTCAAGCCGCAGCAGACTGAGATTCAGGTGCGGCTTGGGAAGCGGATCCGTTTCGGTCGATTCTGAATCGGGGTCTTTGTGTGCACGGAAGCTAGGAAGTACTGTGCTGAGACGACTGGGTTGCCAATAAACAAGACTACCTAGTACCTACCTGTATTTTGGGAGAGAGGTTGGAGAGACGCTTCGCGCACCCTGCTTCTCAGGAACGGGGATGAAGTCACTCTAGTATTGGGACTGGATTCTTGTAGAAAATGTAAATAACAATTCAAGGTTGAAATCTAAGTTAATTTTTCTTTTACCCAATCAGATTCAAAGGCCAATGCGTCTGAATGGCCGAATGTTTGCTTACCCGCGCTTCGTGAATCCAGACGCAGGCTCCTTAACGTTTGAAAGACAGAGTTGAATTGTCCTCGGTGGCAATGTCTTCTGCAGTGGCGTACTCAGTAAACGAGTGGAGCGGTCGTGAAGTAGACTCCGAGTCTGCCAGACGTTGGGTTGATCGTGATGCGTGGTTCCACAGGTGGCCCCCGGGGAAACGGCGCTGGCGTTCTACACGGCGTGCAACCCGACGGACTTGCCGGTGACCGGCATCAGCACCTACAACGTGGTGCCCTTCGAAGCCGGCCAATACTTCAACAAGATCCAGTGCTTCTGCTTCGAGGAGCAGCTGCTCAACCCGCACGAACAGGTAGCTGCCTCGGTGGGCGGGCTGGGCGGTAACAGGGTCCACGAGCACGACATGTTACCAACCTTTCCCCCCGTTTCAGCCTTTACGGACTGGTATTTACTTGAAACATGCTACACGATCTTGTCACACCCTTGGCGTTTTAGGCAACAATTCTCATTTTGTTACCTACACATGACGTAGGTTAGTTGTACTTTATTTTAATCCCGTTTTCAACTGTTTGCTTGAGAAATTGGAATGTCTTGTTTTCAATGATTTGACTAATGAAACCCATTGGTTTGCTGTTTCCTAGCCTTGGTACCTACAGGCTAAAGCCCCACGGCTTTACATGGGAGCATTTTTAACTAAAGTCTGCCACAAAAGTTTTATCTCTTAAAAATAACACGGCTCTAATTAATGTTGTATAATTGACAAAATAATATGCAGTTGGTCACTATTTTCTGTAATACCTTAATATATCATTTGTTATATGAATGAAATGTGAAATAATTTACACCAAAATAATATGAAATAGAGCCATGTTACATTGACAGCATAAACTGCCGTGGCAGACTGTTGTCAAAACCGCTGTCTCATGCAAACCCGGGGCTTCAGAAAGTAAAGAGTGCAGACTCTGCACCGCCAGGTGGACTTGGCATCCATCACCCGGCCTGGTGCAACACTTGATAACACGTATTGGCTGTCCCGCCAGGTGGACTTGGCATCCATCACCCGGCCTGGTGCAACACTTGATAACACGTATTGGCTGTCCCGCCAGGTGGACTTGGCATCCATCACCCGGCCTGGTGCAACACTTGATAACACGTATTGGCTGTCCCGCCAGGTGGACTTGGCATCCATCACCCGGCCTGGTGCAACACTTGATAACACGTATTGGCTGTCCCGCCAGGTGGACATGCCCGTCTTCTTCTACATCGACCCCGAGTTCGTGGAGGACCCCAAGATGGAGCTGGTGGACACGTTGACGCTGTCCTACACGTTCTTCGAGGCCAAGGAAGGCATGCAGCTGCCGGTGATGCCCTCCTATGCCAAGGCTCACAACTAGACTAGGCCTCCGCTGAGAACAAAGCCATGCGATGGTGCTTGGAAATATCATGCAGTTGTTGTTCTTCAACTTGGCTGGCTTCCTCTTCACAGGCACTAGTTTAAAAGGAGCAAGTGGAGGCTGAAACAACCCCTAGAAAATGTGGCCAGATGAAGCAATGTGCTTCTTTTAGCAAGACGGTCAGATTTCACTTACCAGGCACTGTTTTGCGATGTCGAGTTGCAGGATCACGGACAGGATTCAAAGGCTTTTCTCAGTCGACTTGGGAAGGTCCTGCATTGAACGATCTGTCGTGTAATATTTCAAGTAGGTTCACCAGACTTTCAATAGAACAGTGCAAGATAACATAATATTATGTTATGCTGTACTGAATTCTAAAAGCTGCTTGCTGATTATATACCTGCCCTATTAAAACTGGTTGGTACTTGCAATGATTTGTAGTCTATAGTCTTAGTAGGTAACAAAGTGTTTTTATTTCTTGTACAAAGTCGATGAACATGTCGATGTGATATTAAAGATGTGCATAGTTTATGCTGAGTTTGTTTATTAAGTTGAGTGACTGCAGGCTGCAGTTATTCTGAATTACGTGCATGAAGTTGATGACTTTCTCGTCCTTACCACGTCTATAGTAGCGTTGTTTGTTCGCAAGGAGATAATAATAATATAGGTACGGTATTTCCACACACCTCAACAGCCTGTTAGTTCATTTATCTGAAACACGTCTACTTTCTAATTAACATTGTTCAAAATTAACACCCTCGACTAATACTTTCAACCATTAATAGTACAAATAGGAAACATACGCCACTCAATCTGGGTTTCATTAATCTAGGTAGTTTTCAATTCTAGTGTGCCCAATGCAATTCAAGCAGTCTACCAAATAAATTGTAGAAATTGCTAAGGAAAGAAGAAGGATTTTGCAATGGCCTAAAATAAGTTTGCTTCAAGCCTTCCATTGCTTGTCTTGTCTACCATGAATTGTTACAATACTAAGATGGCAGATTGCAAAGGCGAAGGCGATGCTGGCTGGACCTATAAACGGATAGGTGCCACAGCCACACACAATGAATAGCAAGTCCTCTGCAGGATCGGGTGGTGTGGTTCAAACAGCTTTTCAAATGCAGGCAAGCCTTTCACAAGATACCTTTCCAAGAATACAGGGTTAGCTATAGCAATACCGTGTGATGTATAAATTCTCCGTGATCATGGTTAGGTAGGTACCTACTGTGGTCAGCATGTGTATTTACATTTTGGTAGGTACTAGTATGGTACTAGGTAGGCAGTGTTTACATGTGAAAGTATAGTTTCAATTCATTCAAGGAGGTGCCAGGTTCTCTGCTGCGTTGAGATTGTCGCACTCCAGCATGATAATGTATAGAGATGGACCGTGTGAGAATGATGTTTGTATCTCGCATCCCGGAGCTGGCAAAAAGACTCCGTGTAATCCATCCCCAAACTGCAGTGATGTCTAACTTGAATCAATTTATGCATTATTACTTATTAGCTATATTCTAGTATTAGGACTCGTAAAACGAACGGCTTTGCCGTGAGAAAAATTGGTAGGTACGAGTTTTAGCCATGGGCCATGGTGGTACTTGCAGGCTTTTGAAGATGCGGGGTCATGGCATGTCGGTACCTGCTTGGTCGGGTCGGGTCGGGTCGGGTCGGCAACTCGGGGAGATAACAAACCGGTTTCGTTATCGCAAGGACGAGGAGGGTTCCCCGTGACTTCGGCCAGACGAGCAAACCAAAGGAAAGGCAGGCTGAGTGCTCGGATATGACATTATATTTCATCGAGGGCTGACAGTACTGTGTTCTAAATGAGCGACTGCATGGGCGCATAGGCCCAAGGTGCGACGGTTCTATTCATCACATCCGGCCCCTTTGCCATTCAGGATGCTTTGTTTTGGTATTGGTCTCATGTGTGTGAATTCGGCTTTCAAATAAGTAGCGATGCACCGAGCTATAATATTATATGACCGGGAGCCAGGGGTAGGCATGCATGACCACTTGGTCATTTGAGCCATCAACCTTGGGGTGGGGGGGTGGGGGGGGGGGGGCAATTATTAGTTAGGTACCTACACTGGTGCATCTATATAATCAGAAGTAACGAATCCTAATTGTGCGAGTCCCGACATATGGTGTGGGCCAACTGGCTCGATGAAAGCCCCGGGTCCCCATCAACTGCACGGTCTCGAGCCAAAAGGTAGATTCAGCCCCTGATTGCAGCTGTGGGTCGATCTGCTTCATCCAGTGGCCAACAATTATATTAGCTACTGCTAGTCTCTTTTAATTACAATTTACAATATCAGCCAAACATACTCCATTAAATTAGGTCATTAACCCTCGTTAAAATGCTCAACATGACTGTCCAGCTTCCCCGAGGTATGGAAGTAGGTAATTCGTTCATATTGGGTATAAAGCATCATTAAATCTCCCGTTCTTGTCATGCCTGGTCGAGCAGCCTCCAAAAGGTCGGGTCCGGTACGATCGACTACCTTGATTTGATTGAGAGATAACAGAAGCAATTAAAAGGAAGCACAGGAAATAACGATTTGAAAACAAACTTTTTCCCAAGTGATGCTAGACTCGTGTTAGTTATAGAGTTAACGCAGGAACTTTTTTGCTTTAATTGCTTCGAAATTACGTGCTTTAGGCAAGCAGATATGTGCCAACATCGTGCAAAACTCCTGAGTGAACCGAATCATGAGTCTTTCCGATCCTCATTTGCCAGAGCAAAGCAGCTACTGATAAGGAAACCGGTTTGTCAAACTAGTCCCAGCCTGCAAAAGCACATAGCTAGCCGCGTGTTCAGTACCTGACCTTTACCTGCACTGTTTTCAACCGAACCTGAAAAGGACTTGTAAGTTTTGTCGACTGCCTCACTTGATGTTTCGGCAAGCGCTACCCTACCAAGGCGTGCTAGCTTCCATGCTAGCTACCATGCCCTGCCATGCTAAACTCCATTTCACGTTAAGCAGGAGAGTGGACTTGTCCGGCTCAAGCCATGGCTAGTGTGACGTGATTGACGTCTCAGCCGAAGTCAACCGCTGCACCCAAGAGCAGACTTCGGACTGACGATGACAAGCTTTCAGACGCTGCAGCTAGGAAATCGCTGCCCTAGGAAATCGCTGCCCTATGACATCGGTGCCCTATGAAATCGGTGCCCTATGAAATCGGTGCCCTAGTCGCAGGACACTATTGCATTGCCTTCACACTGCACAGCAAATAGGTAGGTTCACAGCATCCCCAGACATACGGTCTAGAGGATGGAATAAGAGCCGGCATGATAGCTGATAGATATATACAAGCAGTAAATAGATTACAAAGTACTGCCAGTGTGCAGACTGCCGCCAGTTTAGCAACGTCCATACTTGTCGCTGGAGCTAGTACTTGATCGTGTTCTGGATGGGGAAGCTGCGACGCATGCCCAGACACTTCTCGCGGTCGATGAACAACGTGTTGACCTTCACTTGCAGGTCGGACTCGAGGTTCGACCGTGTCTTGAGCAGCTGCTGGTGCTGGGCTTCGGTCTCTTGCAGCTTGCGGTGCAGATAGTCGATGCACTGCTGCAAGTCCTGCACCTCCTTGATCAGTCTGCCAACACACAGAGGGGTACGTGGGTTAAGCAACACCGGCCGAGGCCAGGCGGTGGACGGGTACCCAGGTTAAGCAACACCGGCCGAGGCCGGGCGGTGGACGGGTACCCAGGTTAAGCAACACCGGCCGAGGCCGGGCGGTGGACGGGTACCCAGGTTAAGCAACACCGGCCGAGGCCGGGCGGTGGACGGGTACCCAGGTTAAGCAACACCGGCCGAGGCCGGGCGGTGGACGGGTACCCACCGGTCCTGAGCGCCGTCCCTGCAGAGCTCGATGTCCTTGCGATGGGTGCGCGCCTCCAGCCGAGTGTGTGCGACCTTGAGCGGGGCAGACTTGTCCAGCACCGCCTTGCGGATCAGCTCCAAGTTCTTCTCGACGTCGAAGATCTCTTGCTGGATCTGTCCAGTGCAACACACGACAAGGGCTTAGCGACACGACTCAAAGCACGAAGGGCGAGCGCTGGGAGAGACGCCCCCCCCCCCCCCCCATGGGGTAACCTAGCATGGCATTGCCCGTCCAGGGGTTGACTGTCCAGTGCAACACACGACAAGGGCTTAGCGACACGACTCAAAGCACGAAGGGCGAGCGCTGGGAGAGACGCCCCCCCCCCCCCCCATGGGGTAACCTAGCATGGCATTGCCCGTCCAGGGGTTGACTGTCCAGTGCAACACACGACAAGGGCTTAGCGACACGACTCAAAGCACGAAGGGCGAGCGCTGGGAGAGACGCCCCCCCCCCCCATGGGGTAACCTAGCATGTCATTGCCCGTCCAGGGGTTGACTGTCCAGCATGGGGATTGTGGAATGTGACCACCGACCCTGATCGACCTGGGGGGCCATCATGTAACTTTGTGAATTCAAAACGATTCGTTTTTAATATCACTGCCTATGGTTTAACACGGGGGGCAGTGATTTCAAATCGAGTGATTTCGAGCCAAATCGAATGATAAAAAGTCACATGATCGCTCCCCAGAGGACTGACCTTGAGAATGAGACCCATGGCTAGACGAGGTCCAGACTAGGGAATGCCTGGGAGGCGATTGTGTAACTTTGTGGTTTCGAAACCATTCGTTTTCAATATCACTGCCTCGTGGTTTAACACGGGCAGTGATTTGAAGTCGAGTGATTTCGAGCCAAATCGAACGAAATAAATTTACACAATCGCACCCCTAGAAACTCGTTGAGCGGGGACTTCCCCAAAGGTAGCCGAGCTTCCGTGTAGTTCAAGATGACGGTAGGTACCTTGTGCAGATGCATCTGCAGCTTGCTCTTGGCCTCGAGCACCTCAGAGCTGCGCCGGGCCAGCGCGTTGTTGGTGGCGTTCCACGCGTTCCAGACTTCGTTGGCCGTCGAACTGATGAGGTTCTCGGCGTCACTGCGCAGCTGCGCGGACTTGGCGCGTTCGGCCTGAGACCGCGCGATGATGCGGTTGCTGTGCTCGGCCCACGACTCCGTCACGCTCACGCTGCAGGGGAACACAGGAGTCAGAACAGTCACAAGTCGTAGCTCCTCTTAGCATTATCAGGGGAACACAGGAGTCAGCACAGTCACAAGTCGTAGCTCCTCTTAGCATTCTCAGGGGAACACAGGAGTCAGCACAGTCACAAGTCGTAGCTCCTCTTAGCATTCTCAGGGGAACACAGGAGTCAGCACAGTCACAAGTCGTAGCTCCTCTTAGCATTCTCAGGGGAACACAGGAGTCAGCACAGTCACAAGTCGTAGCTCCTCTTAGCATTCTCAGGGGAACACAGGAGTCAGCACAGTCACAAGTCGTAGCTCCTCTTAGCATTCTCAGTGGGACACTGGAGTCAGCACAGTCACAAGTCGTAGCTCCTCTTAGCATTCTCAGGGGAACACAGGAGTCAGCACAGTCACAAGTCGTAGCTCCTCTTAGCATTCTCAGGGGAACACAGGAGTCAGCACAGTCACAAGTCGTAGCTCCTCTTAGCATTCTCAGGGGGACACAGGAGTCAGCACAGTCACAAGTCGTAGCTCCTCTTAGCATTCTCAGGGGAACACAGGAGTCAGCACAGTCACAAGTCGTAGCTCCTCTTAGCATTCTCAGGGGGACACAGGAGTCAGCACAGTCACAAGTCGTAGCTCCTCTTAGCATTCTCAGGGGGACACAGGAGTCAGCACAGTCACAAGTCGTAGCTCCTCTTAGCATTCTCAGGGGTCACAGGAGTCAGCACAGTCACAAGTCGTAGCTCCTCTTAGCATTCTCAGGGGTCACAGGAGTCAGCACAGTCACAAGTCGTAGCTCCTCTTAGCATTCTCAGGGGGATCACGCTGGCCAAATCAGCCCCGTGCACAGTTCGAGCTGATTGTGCCGGTGGTTTCGTTTTGAAACTGTACAAAGCGCTGTAAGAATCTAGAGGCATGTTCCTCCCATTTGAAACCGTGCTGAAATTGACCGAAATTAGCCCCGTGCACAGTTCAAGCTGATGGTGCCGGTGGTTTCGTTTTGAAACTGTACAAAGCGCTGTAAGAATCTAGAGGCATGTTCCTCCCATTTGAAACCGTCCTGAAATTGACCGAAATCAGCCCCGTGCACAGTTCGAGCTGATGGTGCCGGTGGTCTCGTTTTGAAACTGTGCAAAGCGCTGTAAGAATCTAGAGGCATGTTCCTCCCATTTGAAACCGTGCTGAAATTGACCAAAATCAGCCCCGTGCACAGTTCGAACTGATTGTGCCGGTGGTTTCGTTTTGAAACTGTACAAAGCGCTGTAAGAATCTAGAGGCATGTTCCTCCCATTTGAAACCGTGCTTAAATTGACCGAAATCAGCCCCGTGCACAGTTCGAGCTGATGGTGCCGGTGGTTTCGTTTTGAAACTGTACAAAGCGCTGTAAGAATCTAGAGGCATGTTCCTCCCATTTGAAACCGTGCTTAAATTGACCAAAATCAGCCCCGTGCACAGTTCGAGCTGATAGTGGCGGTGGTTTCGTTTTGAAACTGTGCACAGCGCTGTAAGAATCTAGAGCCCCATGGGCCCATGGACACTCACGTGGGGTCGAACTTCTCGATGCCGCCGTAGTAGTTGATGCCCCTGGAGAAGTTGTTGAGCTGATGGCACACGTTGTCGATGCCCAACGCGCTCTCCTTGCTGCGCAGATCCTGCTCCAACTCGTGCTGCGACGCGCGGCTGTTGCGCATCTGCGCCAACACCTGCGCGTGCTGCGCGCGCAGTCGGTCCTGTCCGGCGCGCAGTCCCTCGACTTCGCGCAGCAGCGACTGCTCCACCTGGTCGTGCACCTGCAGACACGAAGGGACGGGACGGGGTTAAGCAACACTTTGCGCTGTGTGGGGCGCTGGATGGGTGACCCGAGTCAATCTCGGTCGTGAAGTGAAGCCGTCAGTGAAGTGAAGTGAAGTGGAGTGAAGTGCCAGGCGTGTCAGGCTGGCTAAACACGGACATACCGCGTGGCAAGCCCTGCCAGGGCCCAGGGGTGGGACGGCAAGAGCTGCTAGCAAACCGTGTTGCCTGCCAGGCCAACTGGCAGGGCAGGGCAGGGCAGGGCAGGGCAGGGCAGGGCAGGGCAGGGCAGGGCAGGGCAGGGCAGGGCAGGGCAGGGCAGGGCAGGCCGAGACACGCACGTACCAGGTCGATACCGTGGCGGTTCTCCCGGTGGTAGAGACACTCTTGTGCGATGTGCAGCGGTCCCTCCACGTCCTGGATCGCCTTCTCGAGGTCTCGGCGTTTGTCTTGCATCTGGTTCGCCTCGCCGATGGTGCGCTCCAGCTCGGCGGCCACCTCGTTGCGCCAGAACGTCGTGTCCGTGATGCGTTCCCCCAGACGCCGGCCGGAGTCGCGCTGCCCTTGGGACGCCTTCTCGTCCGTCTCCCTGTGTGACAGGGGGGGCGTTAGCTAGCCTTCTCATCGTCTCCCTGTGTGACATGGGGGGGGGGGGGGGCGTTAGCTAGCCTTCTCATCGTCTCCCTGTGTGACAGGGGGGGGGGCGTTAGCTAGCCTTCTCATCGTCTCCCTGTGTGACAGGGGGGGGGGGGCGTTAGCTAGCCTTCTCATCGTCTCCCTGTGTGACAGGGGGGGGGGGCGTTAGCTAGCCTTCTCATCCGTCTACCTGTGTGACAGGGGGGGGGGGCGTTAGCTAGCCTTCTCATCGTCTCCCTGTGTGACAGGGGGGGGGGGGGCGTTAGCTAGCCTTCTCATCGTCTCCCTGTGTGACAGGGGGGGGGGGGCGTTAGCTAGCCTTCTCATCGTCTCCCTGTGTGACAGGGGGGGGGGGGGGCGTTAGCTAGCCTTCTCATCGTCTCCCTGTGTGACAGGGGGGGGGGGCGTTAGCTAGCCTTCTCATCGTCTCCCTGTGTGACAGGGGGGGGGGGGCGTTAGCTAGCCTTCTCATCGTCTCCCTGTGTGACAGGGGGGGGGGGGGGGGGGCGTTAGCTAGCCTTCTCATCCGTCTACCTGTGTGACAGGGGGGGGGGGGCGTTAGCTAGCCTTCTCATCGTCTCCCTGTGTGACAGGGGGGGGGGGCGTTAGCTAGCCTTCTCATCCGTCTACCTGTGTGACAGGGGGGGGGGGGGCGTTAGCTAGCCTTCTCATCGTCTCCCTGTGTGACAGGGGGGGGGGGGGTTAGCTAGCCTTCTCGTCCGTCTACCTGTGTGACAGGGGGGGGGGGGGGGCGTTAGCTAGCCTTCTCATCGTCTCCCTGTGTGACAGGGGGGGGGGGTTAGCTAGCCTTCTCGTCCGTCTCCCTGTGTGACAGGGGGGGGGGGGGTTAGCTAGCCTTCTCATCGTCTCCCTGTGTGACAGGGGGGGGGGGGGGTTAGCTAGCCTTCTCGTCCGTCTCCCTGTGTGACAGGGGGGGGGGGCGTTAGCTAGCCTTCTCATCGTCTCCCTGTGTGACAGGGGGGGGGGGGGGGCGTTAGCTAGCCTTCTCATCGTCTCCCTGTGTGACAGGGGGGGGGGCGTTAGCTAGCCTTCTCATCCGTCTACCTGTGTGACAGGGGGGGGGGCGTTAGCTAGCCTTCTCATCGTCTCCCTGTGTGACAGGGGGGGGGGGGTTAGCTAGCCTTCTCGTCCGTCTCCCTGTGTGACAGGGGGGGGGGGGGGTTAGCTAGCCTTCTCATCGTCTCCCTGTGTGACAGGGGGGGGGGGGGTTAGCTAGCCTTTCTCGTCCGACTCCCTGTGTGACAGGGGGGGGGGGGGGGGGGGGGGGGGGGTTAGCTAGCCTTTCTCGTCCGTATCCCTGTGTGACAGGGGGGGGGGGGTTAGCTAGCCTTCTCGTCCGTCTCCCTGTGTGACAGGGGGGGGGGGGGGGGCGTTAGTAAGCCTTCTCGTCCGTCTCCCTGTGTGACAGGGGGGGGGGGGGGGCGTTAGTAAGCCTTCTCGTCCGTCTCCCTGTGTGACAGGGGGGGGGGGGGTTAGCTAGCCTTCTCTTCCGTCACCCTGTGTGACAGGGGGGGGGGGGCGTTAGCAAGCCATCTCGTCCGTCTCCCTGTGTGACAGGGGGGGGGGGTTAGCTAGCCTTCTCTTCCGTCACCCTGTGTGACAGGGGGGGGGGGCGTTAGCAAGCCTTCTCGTCCGTCTCCCTTTGTGACAGGGGGGGGGGGGGGGGGGCGTTAGCAAGCCTTCTCGTCCGTCTCCCTGTGTGACAGGGGGGGGGGG
The DNA here is from genome assembly GCA_921293005.1 of Nemoura dubitans. Taxonomy (NCBI): domain Eukaryota; kingdom Metazoa; phylum Arthropoda; class Insecta; order Plecoptera; family Nemouridae; genus Nemoura; species Nemoura dubitans. Next base: position 494,891 of record OV121076.1, read on the forward strand.
GATTAGCTAGCCTTCTCGTCCGTCACCCTGTGTGACAGGGGGGGGGGGGCGTTAGCAAGCCTTCTCGTCCGTCTCCCTGTGTGACAGGGGGGGGGCCTTAGCAAGCCTTCTCGTCCGTCTCCCTGTGTGACAGGGGGGGGGGGGCGTTAGCAAGCCTTCTCGTCCGTCTCCCTTTGTGACAGGGGGGGGGGGGGGCGTTAGCAAGCCTTCTCGTCCGTCTCCCTGTGTGACAGGGGGGGGGGGGATTAGCAAGCCTTCTCGTCCGTCACCCTGTGTGACAGGGGGGGGGGGGGGGGGGCAGACACTCGTAGTGCGCCAACTCACCGCATGACGCGGACGGCGTCGCCCCTCACGCGTTCCGAGTAGTTGCGATTGGTGTCCGCCTCGTTGAAGTTGCTGATCTGGTTCTGCACCCACTCGTACGGCGTGTAGCGCGTGTAGAGGGCTGCGCGCGCGGCGTGCGCGGGGTTGCGCTCGAAGCCCGTCACCAAGTTGGGGAAGCGCAGCGGCTCGGTGGACATTCCTCGGGGCGCGCAGCACGGGTCCACCAGGGCGTTGGTCACCGGCTGCGTGGGGCTGCACAAAGTGCGGGCACAGGGTTAGCACGGTCCCCCAGGGCTGCACAAAGTGCGGGCACAGGGTTAGCACGGTCTCCCAGGGCTGCAGGGCACATGGGGTTAGCACGGTCTCCCAGGGCTGCACAAAGTTTGGGCACAGGGTTCGCACGGTCCCCCAGGGCTGCAGGGCACATGGGGTTAGCACGGTCCCCCAGGGCTGCACAAAGTGCGGGCACAGGGTTAGCACGGTCCTCCAGGGCTGCACAAAGTGCGGGCACAGGGTTAGCACGGTCTCCCAGAGCTGCACAAAGTGCGGGCACAGGGTTAGCACGGTCTCCTAGGGCTGCACAAAGTTTGGGCACAGGGTTAGCACGGTCCCCCAGGGCTGCAGAAAGTTTGGGCACAGGGTTAGCACGGTCCCCCAGGGCTGCAGAAAGTTTGGGCACAGGGTTAGCACGGTCCCCCAGGGCTGCAGGGCACATGGGGTTAGCACGGTCTCCCAGGGCTGCAGAAAGTTTGGGCACAGGGTTAGCACGGTCCCCCAGGGCTGCAGGGCACATGGGGTTAGCACGGTCTCCCAGGGCTGCAGAAAGTTTGGGCACAGGGTTAGCACGGTCCCCCAGGGCTGCAGGGCACATGGGGTTAGCACGGTCTCCCAGGGCTGCTGGGTGCGGGCAGAGGTGGATCTCTTTGATTGAGGAACTTGCTGAATTGCCGTTTCTCCTAAGAATTGGCATTCAACATTCTGGGTGATCCTGGTGAATGAACCGTGTCTCAATTGCGTTGCGGGGAGGGGAAGTGTCAGACGCCCCTGCGCCGACCTAAAAAGCTCCGAAAAAGGGGGTTGGAAATAATCCCGAGAAGAGTATTGGACATCTCGTCGCGGTGCCTTCAGTTTGGAAGTGCTCTTGGGGTGCACAATATTAAATGGAAATATTTTGTCTTTTCTCACATAGATTTTACAAACTTGTAAGACTTGTATGACGTATTTGAGGGTGTGCTGCTTTACTTACAGCGGCACGACCTCAACGTTCTCATAGCCGAGCGTGGGCCGCCAAGGATGGGGGCGGGGGGTCTGGTAGTAGTTGCCCACCCTCGTGGGGATGGTACCCCCGCACACTTGCTCCATGCACGGAGGGGCGCCGACCATGCTCCAAGGCTGCAGTTGCTGCAAATTCACGGGAACATAACAAGAATCTTCAAACATGCTTGCTGGGAGCCAAATCATTTTACACGAGAGAGCAATTTGGTTTTTGGAAATATGACTCGAAGCATTTGGGCATGGTCTCGTGTTGATTTGTCCACTTACCGAATACATGACTGGGTCTTCATTCATGATGGCGAATTTAGTTACCGTAAAGGGTTATAAATTTAAATTTTGAAGTAGAAAATACGATCAAAGATAATGAAAAATGTCTTGCCGAAGAAATAATTTGCAAACAATTGGGCGTGATTGAATGTTGGCGCCTTGTTGATTCCGTTAGAAGATAAAAGATGGCTGATGTTGAAGTGCCGTCAGATGCGAATGAGCGTGAGTTTATTACATTTATCTGTATTTAGTTAATCCACCGAAGTAATTTAGGGCAGAGCATAGTTTCTAAGTACTGTTTCTTAAGTTCCACCTCCCTTTCATAATGACATCAACGATTTTTGACATTATTTTATGTAGCACTTTGCGATTGCAGGTTATGACGACATCCCTGCTTCAACCTGTTGTTCTGTATGTCTTGCTGTTCTATGATGTGATTTGCGCTAAGTAGGGTATGAACGCAACACCCTGACTGCTTGCAGATTGCCCTGGCACCCAGAGCGAGACCGCCGGCAAGGTATCAGCTTGCGCTGGCTGCCCAAACCAGCAAATCTGCGCGTCTGGCGACGTTAGAGCCCCTGATCCCGGGATCGAACTCGTTCGGCAAAGTCTCGCTTCGGTCAAGTACAAGATCCTGATCCTGTCCGGCAAAGGTGGCGTCGGCAAGAGCACATTCACTTCACTGCTGGCTCGCGGTCTGGCTGCTTCCGACCCCGAGATAAATGTAAGTGTCTGGTGACTGGAAGGCAGTGTCGGCATGTGCCATCCCCCCCATTATTGATTGGTGTTGCCTGGTGGCATGTTGGGAATGTGTCAGGAGAGGCCTGGCAGGATCACAAGCTGGGAGTTAGCAACAGGGCGGGGGTGGTGCCAGGAGGAAATATCTCCGGCCCGCGATTGATTTTCTGCTGTAGTCCCGACCCTATTTTCAACCCTACCAACAGCAACTTGTTCAAAGGGGATAATACGCTAAATGGGATATTGTTTATTGCTGTAAGCATTGCTCTAGATACAAATTCTAACGACCTTTCTTGGTAAAAAATGTGGAATAAAAAACATCCGGTTTTTCTATTGCTATGCCACACTGATCATTATAAATCCTTACCTTTATTATAATTGCAATTTAGTAAACACATTTACAAATGTCTACAGGTTCAAATGTGGGTATCAGCACACTTCCTCAGCAAGATTCCAGTGCTCCGTTTCCTTAGGTACCTACTAACTCTTAGATTTAATAGAGGCCAACTTGTAGCGAACTGCTTCTAGTTGAGACTCGGTCACTCACCAGTAAAGTCCAGCAGACGCTGAGGTGCTGAAGACAGTCCAACGTCAGGCCTCGCTTTAGGCCAGGCAGCGAAACACTGGGATGCTCCCGGAAGTCCCGGAAGCCGGAATGCCCGGTTGTGACCCGATCCGGTGGAGAGTGGGTCAGATTGGGGTGCGTGGGGGATCAATACCCCCCCCCCCCCCCCCCCCATGAAAGGGTGCAATTACGCATTGCGTTGGGAGGTGGGGGGGGGGGGTTACCCCTTCCTCCCCTCTACGTCTTTGGCAGCTCAGGGGTCAAACACCCTTTGGGGGAAACGCTGACAAGGTTGGGAGAGGGAGGGGGGGGGGGGGGTTGTATTGGGTCCTAACTAGGAACCTGTGATCGTCACTAGGACAGTCAATGCCGACACCCAAAGCAGTTTCCTGCCGTTGATGACTTAAAGTGTCTAGCACAGCACTTGTTATTTGTATCTTGACATTGCAATTTTTCCAAAATCTCAGTGTGATGCGTGATTATTTGTGTGTGTGTAAATTTTGGACAATGACGAATTGTTCGTCGATGGCCAAAGTCCTTCGTTTGCTGTCATTCTGCAAAACCAACCCCTGCATTGCGTTGGGCACGCAAATCTACTTTCGTAGCTTCGATTTGAGGCATTTTGGAGATGATGAGAATTCATTAAAAAATTGAGTATGGAATTCAACTAGATTGGCATCGATTCAAGGCGTTGCGGAGATGATTGCACCAAATCCCTTCTGCGCCTTACCGTACATTTCTTATCGAGTTCCGTGTCGAGGAGAATTTTCCTTCCTACAAGCGACAGCAACTTGTTCGAAGGGGATGTCCCGACTGGATCTGTAAATCCCCTGGCACTTGCCAGGCGTTTCGCGGTTAGTGTGGCCACTTGTTGGCGGCCGGGCTGACAAAACTGTTTGTGTGACGCGACAGGTGTCGGTGCTGGACGTGGACATCTGTGGGCCGTCCATGCCGCGCGTCCTCGGCGTCCTCGGGGAGCAAGTGCATCAGAGCGGCTCGGGATGGAGCCCCGTGGTGAGTGTCGGAACTAGCGCCGTCTGCGGCTCAAAGGGCCTTGTTGGCTTAAATCGTTGCTGGCCGGGACATGCAACTAGCTTAGCAAGCTTGAAATCAAAGGGATGCCGCCGTACAGCGTTCAAGTAGGACAAACCTTGGGTCATTGCTAGCCGGGACATGCAACTAGCTTAGCAAGCTCGAAGTCAAAGGGATGCCGCCGTACAGCGTTCAAGTAGGACAAACCTTGGGTCATTGCTGGCCGGGACATGCAACTAGCTTGGCAAGCTCCACATCAAAGGGATGCTGCCGTACAGCGTTCAAGTAGGACAAACCTTGTATCATTGCTGGCCGGGACATGCAACTAGCTTAGCTAGCTCGAAGTCAAAGGGATGCCGCCGTACAGCGTTTAAGTAGGACAAACCTTGGGTCATTGCTGGCCGGGACATGCAACTAGCTTAGCAAGCTCGAAATCAAAGGGATGCCGCCGTACAGCGTTCAAGTAGGACAAACCTTGGGTCATTGCTAGCCGGGACATGCAACTAGCTTAGCAAGCTCGAAGTCAAAGGGATGCCGCCGTACAGCGTTTAAGTAGGACAAACCTTGGGTCATTGCTGGCCGGGACATGCAACTAGCTTAGCAAGCTCGAAGTCAAAGGGATGCCGCCGTACAGCGTTCAAGTAGGACAAACCTTGGATCATTGCTGGCCGGGATGTGCAACTAGCTTAGCAAGCTCGAAATCAAAGTGATGCCGCCGTACAGCGTTCAAGTAGGACAAACCTTGTATCATTGCTGGCCGGGACATGCAACTAGCTTAGCAAGCTCGAAGTCAAAGGGATGCCGCCGTACAGCGTTCAAGTAGGACAAACCTTGGATCATTGCTGGCCGGGACATGCAACTAGCTTGGCAAGCTCCACATCAAAGGGATGCTGCCGTACAGCGTTCAAGTAGGACAAACCTTGTATCATTGCTGGCCGGGACATGCAACTAGCTTAGCAAGCTCGAAGTCAAAGGGATGCCGCCGTACAGCGTTCAAGTAGGACAAACCTTGGGTCATTGCTAGCCGGGACATGCAACTAGCTTAGCAAGCTCGAAATCATAGGGATGCCGCCGTACAGCGTTCAAGTAGGACAAACCTTGGGTCATTGCTAGCCGGGACATGCAACTAGCTTAGCAAGCTTGAAGTCAAAGGGATGCTGCCGTACAGCGTTTAAGTAGGACAAACCTTGGGTCATTGCTAGCCGGGACATGCAACTAGCTTAGCAAGCTCGAAATCATAGGGATGCCGCCGTACAGCGTTCAAGTAGGACAAACCTTGGGTCATTGCTAGCCGGGACATGCAACTAGCTTGGCAAGCTCCACATCAAAGGGATGCTGCCGTACAGCGTTCAAGTAGGACAAACCTTAGATCATTGCTAGCCGGGATATGCAACTAGCTTAGCAAGCTCGAAGTCAAAGGGATGCCGCCGTACAGCGTTCAAGTAGGACAAACTTTGGATCATTGCTAGCCGGGACATGCAACTAGCTTGGCAAGCTCGAAATCAAAGGGATGCCGCCGTACAGCGTTCAAGTAGGACAAACCTTGGGTCATTGCTAGCCGGGACATGCAACTAGCTTGGCAAGCTCGAAGCCAAAGGGATGCCGCCGTACAGCGTTCAAGTAGGACAAACCTTGGATCATTGCTAGCCGGGACATGCAACTAGCTTGGCAAGCTCGAAATCAAAGGGATGCCGCCGTACAGCGTTCAAGTAGGACAAACCTTGGGTCATTGCTAGCCGGGACATGCAACTAGCTTAGCAAGCTTGAAGTCAAAGGGATGCTGCCGTACAGCGTTCAAGTAGGACAAACCTTGGATCATTGCTGGCCGGGACATGCAACTAGCTTAGCAAGCTCGAAGTCAAAGGGATGCCGCCGTACAGCGTTCAAGTAGGACAAACCTTGGATCATTGCTGGCCGGGACATGCAACTAGCTTAGCTAGCTCGAAGTCAAAGGGATGCCGCCGTACAGCGTTCAAGTAGGACAAACCTTGGGTCATTGCTGGCCGGGACATGCAACTAGCTTAGCAAGCTCGAAATCAAAGGGATGCCGCCGTACAGCGTTCAAGTAGGACAAACCTTGGATCATTGCTAGCCGGGACATGCAACTAGCTTAGCAAGCTCGAAATCAAAGTGATGCCGCCGTACAGCGTGCAAGTAGGACAAACCTTGGATCATTGCTGGCCGGGACATGCAACTAGCTTAGCAAGCTCGAAGTCAAAGGGATGCCGCCGTACAGCCTTCAAGTAGGACAAACCTTGGATCATTGCTGGCCGGGACATGCAACTAGCTTGGCAAGCTCGAAATCAAAGGGATGCCGCCGTACAGCGTTCAAGTAGGACAAACCTTGGATCATTGCTGGCCGGGACATGCAACTAGCTTGGCAAGCTCGAAATCAAAGGGATGCCGCCGTACAGCGTTCAAGTAGGACAAACCTTGGATCATTGCTAGCCGGGACATGCAACTAGCTTAGCAAGCTCGAAATCAAAGTGATGCCGCCGTACAGCGTGCAAGTAGGACAAACCTTGGATCATTGCTGGCCGGGACATGCAACTAGCTTAGCAAGCTCGAAGTCAAAGGGATGCCGCCGTACAGCCTTCAAGTAGGACAAACCTTGGATCATTGCTGGCCGGGACATGCAACTAGCTTGGCAAGCTCGAAATCAAAGGGATGCCGCCGTACAGCGTTCAAGTAGGACAAACCTTGGATCATTGCTGGCCGGGACATGCAACTAGCTTAGCAAGCTCGAAATCAAAGGGATGCCGCCGTATAGCGTTCAAGTAGGACAAACCTTGGATCATTGCTGGCCGGGACATGCAACTAGCTTAGCAAGCTCGAAATCAAAGGGATGCCGCCGTACAGCGTTCAAGTAGGACAAACCTTGGATCATTGCTGGCCGGGATGTGCAACTAGCTTAGCAACTAGGCTACATGGACTAGAAGGACATGCAATTGCACATGCAATGGTAACTGGTTGTCGGTGATGTCAGTGGGCTTCTAACTGGTTGATGTCAGTGGGCTTCTAGCTGGTTGATGTCAGTGGGCTTCTAACTGGTTGATGTCAGTGGGCTTCTAGCTGGTTGATGTCAGTGGGCTTCTAACTGGTTGATGTCAGTGGGCTTCTAACTGGTTGATGTCAGTGGGCTTTTAACTGGTTGATGTCAGTGGGCTTCTAACTGGTTGATGTCAGTGGGCTTCTAACTGGTTGATGTCAGTGGGCTTCTAACTGGTTGATGTCAGTGGGCTTCTAGCTGGTTGATGTCAGTGGGCTTCTAGCTGGTTGATGTCAGTGGGCTTCTAACTGGTTGATGTCAGTGGGCTTCTAACTGGTTCTGCGTGCTTCAGTTCGTGGAGGAGAACCTGTCCGTGATGTCGGTGGGCTTCCTGCTGGGCAAGCCCGAGGACGCCGTCATTTGGCGCGGCCCCAAGAAGAACGCCATGATCCGGCAGTTCCTGTCCGACGTCGACTGGGGCAGACTCGACTTCCTGCTCATCGACACGCCCCCGGGCACTTCGGACGAGCATCTGTCCGCCAGTGAGTATAAACGTCCGTAACTCGCACGGTTTTGTGCCGATCCGGATTTCCTTTGGGGAATCTTGGTCGACCGACGTCCTCTGCCTTGGTTCCGAATTTCAGCCCGGTAGGACGCACGGTTGCCGAGATACGAAATCTCATATCGACCCAGACCGAGACCCACGGGCGCCTCCTTCTCCAATGCAATGCCATTGCCATTCACATGATGGTGTACCTCAGACTTAAAGAGCTGCAAGACATGGCACACGGTAACGTCCGTAACTTGCTTGGTTTTGTGCCGATCCGGATTTCCTTCGGGGAATCTTGGTCGACCGACGTCCTCTGCCTTGGTTCCGAATTCCAGCCCGGTAGGACGCACGGTTGCCGAGATACAAAATCTCATATCGACCCAGACCAAGACCCACGGCCGCCTCCTTCTCCAATGCAATGCCATTGCCATTCACATGATGGTGTACCTCAGACTTAAAGAGCTGCAAGACATGGCACACGGTAACGTCCGTAACTTGCTTGGTTTTGTGCCGATCCGGATTTCCTTCGGGGAATCTTGGTCGACCGTCGTCCTCTGCCTTGGTTCCGAATTTCAGCCCGGTAGGACGCACGGTTGCCGAGATACGAAACCTCATATCGACCCAGACCAAGACCCACGGCCGCCTCCTTCTCCAATGCAATGCCATTGCCATTCACATGATGGTGTACCTCAGACTTAAAGAGCTGCAAGACGTGGCACACGGTAACGTCCGTAACTTGCTTGGTTTCGTGCCGATCCGGATTTCCTTCGGGGAATCTTGGTCGACCGACGTCCTCTGCCTTGGTTCCGAATTCCAGCCCGGTAGGACGCACGGTTGCCGAGATACGAAACCTCATATCGACCAAGGCCCCGTGGCCCCGTGCCTGATTGGCCCCCTTGTTGCAGCCCAATACCTGCTGGGGGCGGGACTCACGGGGGCTGTGATCGTGACCACGCCCCAAGAGGTGGCGCTGCTGGACGTGCGCAAGGAGATCGACTTCTGCCGCAAGGTCGGCGTGCCTGTGCTTGGCGTGGTGGAGAACATGTCGCTGTTCGTCTGTCCCGGCTGCAAGGTGCGTGGAACGGATGCCGCTCGGCATTGGCTAACCCAACCTAACCTGCACACATCTCGCCCCTTGTTGCCTTGGCAACGTTGGACTGATATATCGACTCGTTTACAAACAAATATCAATTTTATATATTGTAGCCCCTCTGGAAGATTGCAGGCATTCAATAATCCATTTTCAACATTTTCAAAATCCCAACCAGTATTTTTGCGATGCATTTTGATGTCTGTGATGGCTCTTGCCTTGAATGCCTTGTCAATGCTTGCACAATGCAGTCCCGCTAGGCAGGGTTGGATTGGAGGATGAAGTCAGCCCGGGCATTTGAAAGAAGATCCAGCTAGGAATATTCCAGGAAGAGAGGCTAAGTTTGTAATACAATGTTTGTAGTAATTAATGTGTTTTTCAATTCAATAATTTTTGTGTGAACAAATTTGCTCGGGTAAATTTCAACTGGCCGATAAACTTACCGAAACCCTACCGGCCCTTTGGGCGTTTGCAATTTGGGCCAATCCACCCTGGCTTTGTTGCCCGGTCCCTAGTGGCCAATCCACCCTGGCTTTGTTGCCCGGTCCCTAGTGGCCAATCCACCCTGGCTTTGTTGCCCGGTCCCTAGTGGCCAATCCACCCTGGCTTTGTTGCCCGGTCCCTATTGGCCAATCCACCCTGGCTTTGTTGCCCGGTCCCTAGTGGCCAATCCACCCTGGCTTTGTTGCCCGGTCCCTAGTGGCCAATCCACCCTGGCTTTGTTGCCCGGTCCCTAGTGGCCAATCCACCCTGGCTTTGTTGCCCGGTCCCTAGTGGCCAATCCACCCTGGCTTTGTTGCCCGGCCCCTAGTGGCCAATCCACCCTGGCTTTGTTACCCGGTCCCTAGTGGCCAATCCACCCTGGCTTTGTTGCCCGGTCCCTAGTGGCCAATCCACCCTGGCTTTGTTGCCCGGTCCCTAGTGGCCAATCCACCCTGGCTTTGTTGCCCGGTCCCTAGTGGCCAATCCACCCTGGCTTTGTTGCCCGGTCCCTAGTGGCCAATCCACCCTGGCTTTGTTGCCCGGTCCCTATTGGCCAATCCACCCTGGCTTTGTTGCCCGGTCCCTAGTGGCCAATCCACCCTGGCTTTGTTGCCTGGTCCCTAGTGGCCAATCCACCCTGGCTTTGTTGCCCGGTCCCTAGTGGCCAATCCACCCTGGCTTTGTTGCCCGGTCCCTAGTGGCCAATCCACCCTGACTTTGTTGCCCGGTCCCTATTGGCCAATCCACCCGGACGCTGGCCACTGCGAGGGCCAATGGCAAGTGTTGGATTAGCGGCCCGACGATTGAGCCGTGGTGATTGGCTACGTCCGCCACGCAGACCGAGACCCAGGTGTTCCCGGCGTCGACGGGCGGTGCCGAGGGCATGTGCACCGAGCTGGGCGTGGCCTTCCTCGGCCGCCTCCCCCTCGACCCGCGATTGGCCAGGGCGTGCGACGAGGGGCGGAGCCTGGCGGTCGACGAGCCAACCGCGGCCGTCAACGCTGCCTTCCAACGCGTCATGCTGCGTGAGTCATCGGGTCCACCGTCTTCACGGTCACCTGGATCACTCCATTCTCACGGCATTCGGTCACTCCTGCCGGCACCTCGAAAGCATTCGTTTGTTAGTGCAAGAGTGTACTGCCCCACTAAAGAAGAACGCCGTATATGTGCAAAATATCGATCCTGATATATTGCCATAAATGTGTTTAGTGTAAATGTGGTTTAACTAAGTAAATGTACTTGCGTATTAATGGTAGGTACTTAGTTAAAACACGGTATTGCACACGGTGATATGATAACATAGGGATTCCTATGCTAGGTCTCAGCGCAGTGCCTCGTTTTTGAACGCAATACTTAGACAATGCCGTGTTCTATCTAAGTAGGCTTCGAACAGGTACGTGAAGAAATATAGATACGAAGTTCTTACTAAGTGCAACGGAAAGATGAGAAAAAATCAGTGAAGAAAATGTATCTAACTCAAAAACCTCAAAAATGCACATCTAAGCATCTTCTTTCTAAACAGGGCAGTAAAGTTTTGAGTAAATCGAGACACAAGTTTGTATGTGTCCTGGCGTATGAACTCGGCAGTTCACGGTTGCGTTTAAACAACAACTTCGTATGTGAGAAGCATTCGTTTTCCCCATTAACTTACGGTCTTATTGCAATCACTTAGCACATCCGCCATTGATGTTGTCACGTGCTACCTTTTTGCAAAGGAAGCCTTCACCAAACCAAAAGCATTGAACTTCGAGAGATGTCCGAGACTGTTTCTCTGCAGTTGCCTTCATTGACATGGGTGCGACCTTTTTGCAAACCAAACCATTGAGCTCCAAGACAAACCCCAGAAGACTGTTTCTCTTCAGTTGCTACACATTTTTACAGCCTTCACTCACACTCGACCTTTTTGTTGGAAGATATCCATTGAAATTCTCTATTATTTGGTGTATTTAAAAAAATACAAAATTAGTGAAATACCACCTTATGCTTGTGAGGTGGCAAATTACCTTCCTCGCATTCATAATGCAAACGGTTCTTACGATAACTGGTGCCGAACCTAGGCGCAATTAGAACCGAGCGTTGGAAACGTGAGGCCAGCAACGTAAGACGTTTCGACGTGACTTGCCCCGTGTTGACAGGCATCGTGGCGGAATGCGAGGGCTCCAAGGCGTGAAACCGACGCCAAATCACGAGGTCCACGGAGACTCTGGCTCCGATCTAGCCCGACGTTGCCCGGCCCAGGTCGGCCTGCGATCTATCATCGGCTTGCACGCTACGAGCTCGAGTTCATCGAGAAGTTGCGTGGGGATTCGAAACCGATGACACCAGAGAGAGATCGAGCAGACAGCGTTGCCAGGCGGTTCACTCGGCGGAAGACAATGAAGGGTGTAAATATGGATGTAAATAATGTAGGCAGGCAACTGTAGTTTTATATGCAATAGGTACTAGGAAACATAACTAATAAAAACTAGGGTACTATTTTAGGCTTGTGTTTGTTCTCCTAGGTCCCATGTCCCATGTGCATACTCCTTACAGTGCCAATGATGATAATGTGGATGTGTTTGAGAGCAACATCAATGATAGGGATCCTTGTTCCTACATTACAGAAGATAGGTACTGCAATTGTGTATAAGACTTGGTTCCCCTTCAATTCTTTCCAGTCAGCTGGTGAAAACGCAGCAATCGAACCTCCCAACTATCCTTCTAGCATAGGTTTCATTACTCAATGCTGCTAGATAAGTCTACACTCATTGCAACTAGCATCCGATTTGCAGGTTTGCTCTTGTTTCCGGCGTTCAGGGAGCCCAGCTTTCGACCTGAATTGTGAGGTTCTAGCGTGCAGGTTTGCTCTTGTTTCCGGCGTTCAGGGAGCCCAGCTTTCGACCTGAATTGTGAGGTTCTAGCGTGCAGGTTTGCTCTTGTTTCCGGCGTTCAGGGAGCCCAGCTTTCGACCTGAATTGTGAGGTTCTAGCGTGCAGGTTTGCTCTTGTTTCCGGCGTTCAGGGAGCCCAGCTTTCGACCTGAATTGTGAGGTTCTAGCGTGCAGGTTTGCTCTTGTTTCCGGCGTTCAGGGAGCCCAGCTTTCGACCTGAATTGTGAGGTTCTAGCGTGCAGGTTTGCTCTTGTTTCCGGCGTTCAGGGAGCCCAGCTTTCGACCTGAATTGTGAGGTTCTAGCGTGCAGGTTTGCTCTTGTTTCCGGCGTTCAGGGAGCCCAGCTTTCGACCTGAATTGTGAGGTTCTAGCGTGCAGGTTTGCTCTTGTTTCCGGCGTTCAGGGAGCCCAGCTTTCGACCTGAATTGTGAGGTTCTAGCGTGCAGGTTTGCTCTTGTTTCCGGCGTTCAGAGAGCCCAGCTTTCGACCTGAATTGTGAGGTTCTAGCGTGCAGGTTTGCTCTTGTTTCCGGCGTTCAGGGAGCCCAGCTTTCGACCTGAATTGTGAGGTTCTAGCGTGCAGGTTTGCTCTTGTTTCCGGCGTTCAGAGAGCCCAGCTTTCGACCTGAATTGTGAGGTTCTAGCGTGCAGGTTTGCTCTTGTTTCCGGCGTTCAGGGAGCCCAGCTTTCGACCTGAATTGTGAGGTTCTAGCGTGCAGGTTTGCTCTTGTTTCCGGCGTTCAGGGAGCCCAGCTTTCGACCTGAATTGTGAGGTTCTAGCGTGCAGGTTGTCTCAGGTTGAGCGTTGGCACAAGTCACAAACTCATTAGATGATTGGAAATCAACACCTCGTCTGATTTTTCTGCAAAAAACTTGTTCGAAATATTGATCCCATCCATAGATGGTACACAAACTTTCGATGTGTTATTGCAAATACTCATTCCAGTGCCGGCAGCAAGGCTGGTGGGATGAGTGCCACAGTTCCACTCGCTTTGTCTATCAACTTTTCGGCAGCATGGATAGTGAATTTGCCAAACCGGGTGGACCTTCTACCATTGATTAACGATTGGTAGGCTAGATGATCAGCCTGCTTATACGCTTCTACGAAAGGGTTTTCACTTTTCAGCCCTTTTACCGCTTCGAAATAAATCGCCGAGGGGAAAAGTAGGCAACCGGCACCACATCACACCACCGTAGTCCGTAATGGCGTCTGGCTTGCTGTCAATCGTTCCCCGGTTTGTTGTTTCCTTGTAAATTCGAGTCTCTGCGAACGAAAGTGAGAGACTATAAGCTGAGAAAGGGGTCAAACGCATCAAGATTGGTTTGTTTACTGATCAGGATGTTTCACTGACTTCACATCTAGGTGACCACGCAATTTTTTTGCCGTATGAAATTCCTCGGTATTTTATAGGTTACCTACGCTAGGGCTCTCAAAGCTTTTCCCCCAAATTTCTCTCGACGGTGTGTAATCGCAATGCAGCGCGAAGAGAAGCAGCTGGACGCGACCCTCGAAGCGGTCAACCTCCGCGTGAACGATCTCAAGACGTCCATCGGCTCGATGATCTTCAAGCTGGAGCATGAGTACGAGACCATCAACTGGCCGACGTTCCTCGACAACTTCGCTCTCATTTCGGGACACGTGAGTTCTCTAGTGCTACCTCGACGGAAATGGATCTAGCCCCTGCTGAAGCTTCACTCCTATTGCATCCAGCCAACTTGAAAGGATGGGAGAGATGGGAAAATAGGGGTCTGCTTTTGTGTGTGTTGATTTACGAAGGTATACCTTTTGTATTACCATAAGGTTTCATTACTCTATGGTATTACCAGGTATTACTTAGCTAATGCATGCACTAATAGATACAGGATCTCTGATACAAGCATGTACAAGGTGTATTTATAATATGTTGGGTGTGTTTTGGTTTAACCTAACAATTGCTGCAGAATTCACTCACTCACTCCCATGCTACCATTGAATTTGAAAATGATGCTACCTATGTATTTATACAAATTCATCTATCAGTTCCACCAATCTACCTAGAAAGTGTTCTAGGCAAAGCTTCATTATTTCTTCCTTTTGAAACAGGTAAATTTACTAATGGATTTGGTTGAGTGGTAGCAGTAATTTTCTTCCCTGGAAAGGTAGACATCAAGATAACCATTAGTAGGTATGTTATTAGCGTGATGCCAATTCCACATAGCTAATTGGAGCGCGTGCTTCCCCCCAGCTGAGCACGCTGTCCAAGATGATAAGTCACGACAAGGCTCCGCCCCTGCGCGGTCTGACGGCGCTGCCGCTGCTGCTGAGTCCGGAACGTGACGACGACCTGGCTCGACTCACCGAGGGCCGCGTGCTGGTGTTTTCCCACGACCTCGCGCCCGACTTCCTGCGCACCAAACCCGACCCCGACGTCGAACACCGCACTCTGCAGATGGAGCACAAGGCGGCGTCGCTCTCCCACGAAGCAGCACAGGTACGACAGTCTTTGCTGACAATCCAGCGCGCTGGACGTTTGGCTGTACAGGGCACGCTTTCACCGACTCCACACCCACAGCCCAGCGAATGGCAATGATAATGATGACGAAAGATACTTGCGGCATTATGATCAGTGGCGGCTTGTGAACCTTTGCCAAGGTTTTACTTTTGAAAAAAACTATTTCAAACTGGGATTTGAATGCTAAATGAAAAGTCTCACTGGTTTCCCTAAAAAGTCTCCCTGGGAAACCAGTGAGACTTTTCATTTAGCATTCAAATCCCAGTTTGAAATAGTTTTTTTCAAAACTAGTGCTAAAGTTAGGATATAGTAGACATGAGTCTAAGAAAATTAATAAGGTGGTACTTTTTTTGTCGTGAATTGCGATATTTTTGCAAGTCTCCTGGGGCTAGTTTTAGGGGATTGTTATTAATCTAACCTATATGTACCAAAAAATATTCGTGATAGATCTTCATAGCTGGCTGGTAGCTGATGGGTTGCGAGATCTAAGATGTTAAGTTTGGTAGATTGGAGGTAAATGGTGAAATGGAAAACACGAACGTAAAAGCCAGTTTTGTGTTTGTCCCCCCCCCCCCCCCCCCCCCCCCCCGCCGGCACAGAAGCAGGTGGCTGCGTGCGCCAAGGTGGTGGGCCACGTGTGGGACATCGTCAACAAGGCCCGCGAGGAGTGGGAGTCCGAGGCGGGGGCGAGGGGAGCGACTGCGCACACGTGCAACATGGCCGACACGCAAGCGCTGGTGGCGGCCGTTGGCTCCGGCAAGGGACTCAAGGTCGGTGATCTTTGGACCCGGACGTGACGTTACAGCTGCAAGACCGTTGGGCTGATGAGATGACAACGTTCAAACGACGTTGCAATTAATTGAAGGCCCCCTAATCTAGCGGGATAGCTTGTTAGTCCTGTCATGGTGGTAAGAGTGCACTCAAAGAGTGATTTAGACCCCCTGGGCCAGGATTCGCTAAAGGAGATTCTGTGGATTCCTCGTGAGTTTTGACAGAACCCCCAAAAGTTTACCCCATTTCGTATTCACAAAGCGGGATTCTGTCTTTTTTGGGAGAGTAATTACCCCATTGAAAACCCCTGCTACTGAACAGGGGTTTTGTCAATCTCCAAAAAACTGGAACTCACCTTGTACTTTTATCACTATTTTTTCAAACGTTTTCTTGCAAACATACAGCAGCATTTTATACCAATAGAAAAGTTTGTGTTGGCTGATTATGTAAGCATTATGTATGTAAGCACCACATTTTAATTTGAAAGTGGAAGCTAAAATTTGGCAATTTGAAGTTAGGTTAGGTCCAATTTAGGCGATATTGAATTCCGAGTAAACTGACAGCAGAGTTGTCAAGTTCTGTCTTTTTATTTCGAAATGAGTTCCAAAATTGATTAACTCTTATGGGTCAATTTCAATTCACCTCCCCTCCAATTACCTCTTTTGAAATCTCCTTTTGAGAATACGGATAATTGGGGGAATATTTGTGGTGATTTTGCAGGGAGAATAAAATCTCCTTTTTTCCAAAACCCCCATTTGAAAATCCCTTCTTTGTTAATCTGTGCCCAGAAGCGAGTCACGTTTCCAAGTCTCTGTGTCAAGATGGTTCCCGGTTTGCCCGGATGCTCGCATGGCTCTTGCCAACTATTCCAACTCTTAGAAGAGCCCTTGATTGAACCCTATGCCAACCCTTGAAGAAGGAACTAGAATATGTTATGAATCGTGGGGAAACCAGTGAGACTTTTACTTGGCATTCGAATCCCAGTTGGAAATGGTTGTGTTTCAAAGCCAGTGCTAAAGACAGGACATGCGTCCTGTCATGCCAAGTAAAAGGAGACATGCGTCTAGGAAAGTGAATGTCTCTCGGCAGGCCAGCTAGATTCCAAACTGACTCGCCCATGCGTCTGGTTGCCGTGGTTTCAGATGCTGCAGCCGGGCGCTGCCGGTCCAGCCGGCATGATGACAGCTGCCGGTCGCCAAGCACCGCCACCGGGAGCGCTGCTGCCCGGACAGAGTGAGTATCCGACCGGCAGTGATCGGTCTCGGCTTGCCGGGCTCGTGACCATTGTGCTCCTTGCGTTGTCATCGGGGCCTGGGTTCACATGGGACTGCATTCTGACAAAAGTCTGCCATCAGCATTTTTAGGCCCTCAAAATAACACAGCTCTAATTAATGGTGCATTGACGAATTTTACAGTTTATCCCTATTTTATGTTTTACTGAAATATTTTTTTTATAAAATACTTATGATATAAAACACCAATATACTAATATGAAATGACTAAGAAGACACCTTTTTGGTTTGGCCACGTGGGAGGGAACATCTGGATAGTTACTTAGAACACATGAATTGTCAACACGATAGGATCAAGTGCACCATGGAGGTGGAGGAGCTTAGCTTTTCTACATGTTTTGTTAATTAGGAAAGAAGTTGGTTCATTAGGACATACAGTTCACAGAAAGGAAACCAACACAAACAGGGTTTTACACGCAGATTCTTGTCACCACCCTAGCCAAAAACAAGGGGTTCTTAACACTTTAGCTACTAGGTCAGCGAGATTGACAGGTGTAGATCATTTTGAGGGAGAAAAGTAGAAATGTATAGTCATTTTTCAACAAAAGTGCTTTAAAGTCAAGGAAATAAGAAGAGTATTTGACAAAATGGACAGGTTGAAACAGGTGGAAGTTATGGGGGTTGGTATGGAAATAATAGAGAAAGGAATTCGTGAGAGCAGTTTAGATGAGATCACAGCAATCGGAGTTTTATCCTATGTTTGTACCAAACAAAGGAGAGAAGATTTAGAAAGTGTTGTCTAAGAAGAGTATTTTTACAGCATTTAGAGCAGACCGAAAAGGCAGTTCAATGATCAGACCAGTAAAGGATCAAATCCCGTTAGATTGTAAAGGGGTGTATGAAGTTAGTTGTGAGTGTGGGAAGGTTCAGTTAGTTTTTATTTTCAGCTTAGGAGTTAGGTACATATTATCATCATATTTACAGTTACATACAATTCCGGTGGCTGTTAGTCATTTAAATACAGATTTACAAATATTGTTTAGTTCTAGCAGAGTAGGGAACCCTTTCGTGCTTTCCTTCGGCAGCTCGTTCCACATTCTTGAGGTCCGACCGAGGAGGGTTTATATCGGAGAGACAGGGAGAAAAATTAGAACAAGAGTAAAGGAACACGAAAGACACAAATTAGACATTAGGTAAGCAAAACAATCAAATACACAGGGTGAAAAACAAAGACACTTAAACCAATCAACTTTTGCAGAACACGGGGATGAGTTTCAACATCACATTCATATAGGTAAGGTATATATGAATATAGGTGTAGGTATATATATATAGGTATAGGTATAGGTTTAGGGATGAAAAGAAATACACTAGGAAAGTCGAGAAGAAATAGAAATTAAGAAACAACCCAATAATTTCATTAGGGATGATAGTTTTCAGCTCGATAGGGCATGGGGAACAGTGTTGCAATATAAACATAGGATAGAAGATATTATGGTAGAAGCACAGGTAGAAGAACAGAGAGTCCACACAAATGGGTGGGCAGGTAGATTAAGGAATAGAGTATCAAAAGTATAGTTTTTGGTTCTTTTGGATGGTTATGGAAGGCTATGAATAGTGGGTTTATATTTCTTGAGACAGCATACATTATGGGTAGATACCTACTAGTTTTTCACATCACATTAGATAAGATTAGTTAGTATAAAAGACTATCACGAATAATTCCTTTTCTCATAAAATTAAATATTGATTTTTATAAAACCAATTTGAGGTCGTCTTTCATTGGGATTTTGGATTGTTTTTAAAATGAGGTGGGTAAAATTTTATTTTTTTGGATTATTATTGGACTTTGACACGATCATTAGAATTTAGGAAGCCTAGATGAAAAAACAACTATTGGTTCTTTTGTTCTTGTTTTTAACGTCAGTCGAGCCATCACCCTTGATAAAGTAACTAGGATATGTTACAAAACGTCAGGAAACCATTGAGACTTTTGATTTAGCATTCAAATCCCAGTTGGAAATAGTTGGAAAACTAGTGTTAAAGGTAGGATAAAGTAGACATGAGTCTAAGATATCTAATAGCCGTGTCATTTCGAGGACATAAAAATGCAGTGGCCGACTTAAGACAAAGAAGCTCTCTGCTGCATGAAAACCGGGGGCTGAGACACGCGTATTAGACAAGTCGGTATCCGTGTCGACTGCGTTTGCCTGACTCGTCGCTTGTCCTGTGTCGTAGTGGCGGGCCTGGGCAAGGCGCAGGCGACCATCAAGACCAACATCAAGGCGGCAGCGCAGGTGCACCCCTACGGCCGGTGAACGCAGGCGCAGAACACGGAGCTCTCGGCGTCCAATCGTTCAACCGAGGGGCGTCCAAAGCCCCTAAGTGATCAATCGTTCAACCGAGGGGCGTCCAAAGCTCCTAAGTGATCAATCGTTCAACCGAGGGGCGTCCAAAGCCCCTAAGTGATCAATCGTTCAACCGAGGGGCGTCCAAAGCCCCTAAGTGATCAATCGTTCAACCGAGGGGCGTCCAAAGCCCCTAAGTGATCAAACGTTCAACCGAGGGGCGTCCAAAGCCCCTCCGCACGGGCCGAGTTCCAGCTGGGATCGAGCAATCCAGCAAAGGATTTCTTCCTAAGTATCTGTTGCCTAGGATACTTTGTTTCCGTCGAGCGATGTTCGATGCAATAAACGCCGATCTGTTTTCGACGTGACTGTGGCGAAAGTCGTCGACGTTTGCTAACCTAACCTAACCTAACGTTTCACGCGCTGTGTGAAATTGTATATTTCCTGTAAATAAATTGTAAGAAATGATTCCAATAGTCGCAAGCTGGGACAATTTCTCACGCATCAACTCTGCATTTGTGATTCGAGGTAATTGCAACTTTGGGTCCAGGCGGAAAGTATCGCGAAAATTGACCTGTTGCTTTGATGTGCAAGATCCAGCCCGCTCTTTTCATTTGGCCTGGAGGTAAACTGATAAATGTTGTATTTTTAATATTGCATTGGGTTTCAAATCGGTTTGCAAGTGGCGCTGCGCACAAGACAGTGATCGCTGCTGTCGGAACCGACCAAAACAGCCCGGATTTTGCAGAACTGGAGCTGTCAAAGAACGGTACCCTGCAGGCAGAGAGTTCTGTCGCGTGGTGACGTAGAACGGCAGGTGTGGGAACCAACCTTTGCGTGATCCCAACGTAATCTCCGCTGACAGCCAGAGTAAACCCAAAGTTAATGTGTTCTGCTGTCGTGTCAAATTTGTGTTTGAGTTATCCTATGATTATGAACCTATTTTGTGCAGCATTTCTGTTTTTGGCTGGGCTGTCTCTTGATTTTGTCTCATTCGTTTGTCGATTCTTTTGCCTTTGCAATCGCAAGGAAGTAATTTTCCAGCACAATTTCCTCCGAAATTGTTGTTTTATTGAATAGTGTTGAGAATGGTATTACTTTGTGGATTAAAAACCATTCCTACAATATGTGCCCTGGCTCTGCTAAAGTCTCATTTGAATATTTTTTTAAACATGGAAGAGCTTTGGTAATAGGTAGGCCATAGGGGGTTACTTTACAAATATATAATATTGTTCTATTTGATTGAATATACTGCATGGAATACAAAATAACAGCTTCCGGGAATTAGAATAGGTCTCCTATTTAATGCTGACAGCAAGCGGGACATTTTCGATTCCGTGGGACTTTTCTCGCCAGCCGTTTTGGTTGGCAGCATTGCGTGGAAGATGGCGGCATCGCCTTGTGTGTCAAAGTTGCCGCCGTCGCATATTTCGCGTGTGGTTTGCTCGGGGCTGGCGACCGACGCCGCCGATGGAGGAGCAGGAGAGGGACGCCGACGTCGCCGTCAAACTTGAGTCGTGCCTCGCCGACAATGACGACCCCGCGCGCGTGCAGGCCATGCTGGAGCAGACCATAAGGTGACATTTCCCCCCCGCCCCTCCCCAGTACTCGGCATCAGCTCTGGCCCGATCGGCTAGCTGAGATCACGTTGAGAGCTTTATCTCTCCGCTGCCGTCACCTTCGACGGGCTACACACACTTTTCCTGACCTCTTGCTGCTATCAGCTCAATGTCACACGGGCCTATATTGGCTTTGGTGCCAAAAGCCAGAGAGCAATCATTTGTTCCATGGACTAAAGTTGACTTCTCGGTCTGTTACGAAGCTTAGTTGTTGAAAATGACTCTTGGCTGCCAAATCTCATAATGTCACTCACAAATGAGCTTGAATTGATTGGGCCTTCGTATCCCTGCATAGAAATAAACCCATATGAAGTGTCGTAGTCACTTCAAAATACCGCTGTAGCAGCGGTTATCTTTGGTAGCAGCCTTGACCAGACCCAATTCACTGTCGCTGGTAGAATAGGTTCCTTTATCGATGGAAGCAATGGCAGGTACATATAGATATACTTCTAATACTAGGAAGTTTGTGTCTGATTTTATAAACTGAATTTAATGTCTTAACTGTCGCCTGTTGTGCTAAAAGTGGTCAACACCAATTGGTTTGCGCTGATGCAAGGAAAAGCCGCTAACTCTGTGTTGGTCCGTTGCAGCCCGGAGTCCCAGGAGACGGTGTCGTCCATCTTGCAGCAAGTGTCTCGGCTGTCGGTGGCCGAGAAGCTGCTGCTCTACTTGCGGCTGCCGGCTTCCAGGCCCGACAACTCCCCGCAGTGAGTGCCAACATTGCCGCCCCCGGCCTTCGTGTCTGCTGGCTCACCGCAAACATGATGATCATTATTATATCGTCCCATTCCCAGACCCACTACCCAGGTGCTCTACTCGCATGTCGCAAGTGGCTACGCAAAAGCTTGTGACGATTTGCAAAAGCTATTGGTGTGGTTGTTGGTGATTATTTCATGAAGCTTTATTTTAACTTTCTATTGGTATTTCGTGGTTATAAATCACACAATTTGTTGCTAAAAGTGTGAGGATTCCGTGGACCCTGGTTTCGTTGCAATCGGACAAAAGGTGTGGCCACAAGTTGGTATCCAGTCCTAAGGTGAAATTTGAGCGGGAAGCGGCCCGAGTAAGAGCTCACTCCAATAGTCCTAAGACAAATTAGTGTAGATGCCGATACCTGCATGTCATGGCCTACTTGAAACGTTGATGGCAGACATTGTTTTGGCGCAGAGTTGATCGCTGCTCGCGCGGAGAAATGCAGCGCAGCGTCGCGTGGGTGCGCACGCATCTCGCGCCGCAACCCGCGGTCTCGTTGCCCAGGCAACACGTTTACCGCGAGTACACGTACGTAGCTAGTCAGTACACGTACGTAGCTAGTACACGTACGTAGCTAGTACACGTACGTAGCTAGTCAGTACTCGTACGTAGCTAGTCAGTACACGTACGTAGCTAGTCAGTACACGTACGTAGCTAGTACACGTACGTAGCTAGTCAGTACACGTACGTAGCTAGTCAGTACACGTACGTAGCTAGTCAGTACACGTACGTAGCTAGTCAGTACACGTACGTAGCTAGTACACGTACGTAGCTAGTCAGTACACGTACGTAGCTAGTCAGTACACGTACGTAGCTAGTCAGTACACGTACGTAGCTAGTACACGTACGTAGCTAGTCAGTACACGTACGTAGCTAGTACACGTACGTAGCTAGTCAGTACACGTACGTAGCTAGTCAGTACACGTACGTAGCTAGTCAGTACTCGTACGTAGCTAGTCAGTACACGTACGTAGCTAGTACACGTACGTAGCTAGTCAGTACACGTACGTAGCTAGTCAGTACACGTACGTAGCTAGTCAGTACTCGTACGTAGCTAGTCAGTACACGTACGTAGCTAGTACACGTACGTAGCTAGTCAGTACACGTACGTAGCTAGTCAGTACACGTACGTAGCTAGTCAGTACACGTACGTAGCTAGTCAGTACTCGTACGTAGCTAGTCAGTACACGTACGTAGCTAGTCAGTACACGTACGTAGCTAGTCAGTACTCGTACGTAGCTAGTCAGTACACGTACATAGCTAGTCAGTATACGTACATAGCTAGTCAGTACTCGTACGTAGCTAGTCAGTACACGTACATAGCTAGTCAGTACACGTACATAGCTAGTCAGTACACGTACATAGCTAGTCAGTACACGTACATAGCTAGTCAGTACACGTACGTAGCTAGTCAGTACACGTACGTAGCTAGTCAGTACTCGTACGTAGCTAGTCAGTACACGTACGTAGCTAGTCAGTACTCGTACGTAGCTAGTCAGTACACGTACGTAGCTAGTCAGTACACGTACGTAGCTAGTCAGTACTCGTACGTAGCTAGTCAGTACACGTACATAGCTAGTCAGTACACGTACATAGCTAGTCAGTACTCGTACGTAGCTAGTCAGTACACGTACGTAGCTAGTCAGTACACGTACATAGCTAGTCAGTACACGTACGTAGCTAGTCAGTACACGTACGTAGCTAGTCAGTACTCGTACGTAGCTAGTCAGTACACGTACGTAGCTAGTCAGTACACGTACGTAGCTAGTCAGTACTCGTACGTAGCTAGTCAGTACACGTACATAGCTAGTCAGTACACGTACATAGCTAGTCAGTACTCGTACGTAGCTAGTCAGTACACGTACATAGCTAGTCAGTACACGTACATAGCTAGTCAGTACACGTACGTAGCTAGTCAGTACACGTACGTAGCTAGTCAGTACTCGTACGTAGCTAGTCAGTACACGTACGTAGCTAGTCAGTACACGTACGTAGCTAGTCAGTACTCGTACGTAGCTAGTCAGTACACGTACGTAGCTAGTACACGTACGTAGCTAGTCAGTACACGTACGTAGCTAGTCAGTACACGTACGTAGCTAGTCAGTACACGTACGTAGCTAGTCAGTACTCGTACGTAGCTAGTCAGTACACGTACGTAGCTAGTCAGTACTCGTACGTAGCTAGTCAGTACACGTACGTAGCTAGTGCACGTAATGCACCAGTACACGTACGTAGCTAGTCAGTACACGTACGTAGCTAGTCAGTACACGTACATAGCTAGTCAGTACTCGTACGTAGCTAGTCAGTACACGTACATAGCTAGTCAGTACACGTACATAGCTAGTCAGTACACGTACGTAGCTAGTCAGTACACGTACGTAGCTAGTCAGTACTCGTACGTAGCTAGTCAGTACACGTACGTAGCTAGTCAGTACTCGTACGTAGCTAGTCAGTACACGTACGTAGCTAGTGCACGTAATGCACCAGTACACGTACGTAGCTAGTCAGTACACGTACGTAGCTAGTCAGTACACGTACGTAGCTAGTCAGTACTCGTACGTAGCTAGTCAGTACTCGTACGTAGCTAGTCAGTACTCGTACGTAGCTAGTCAGTACTCGTACGTAGCTAGTCAGTACACGTACATAGCTAGTCAGTACACGTACGTAGCTAGTCAGTACTCGTACGTAGCTAGTCAGTACACGTACGTAGCTAGTCAGTACTCGTACGTAGCTAGTCAGTACACGTACGTAGCTAGTCAGTACACGTACGTAGCTAGTCAGTACTCGTACGTAGCTAGTGCACGTAATGCACCAGTACACGTAATGCACCAGTACACGTAATGCACCAGTACACGTAATGCACCAGTACACGTAATGCACCAGTACACGTAATGCACCAGTACACGTAATGCACCAGTACACGTAATGCACCAGTACACGTAATGCACCAGTACACGTAATGCACCAGTACACGTAATGCACCAGTACACGTAATGCACCAGTACACGTAATGCACCAGTACACGTAATGCACCAGTACACGTAATGCACCAGTACACGTAATGCACCAGTACACGTAATGCACCAGTACACGTAATGCACCAGTACACGTAATGCACCAGTACACGTAATGCACCAGTACACGTAATGCACCAGTACACGTAATGCACCAGTACACGTAATGCACCAGTACACGTAATGCACCAGTACACGTAATGCACCAGTACACGTAATGCACCAGTACACGTAATGCACCAGTACACGTAATGCACCAGTACACGTAATGCACCAGTTAGCTGTTGGATGGAGATTTTCAAAACTGGCGAGCAATTATCACGGAGGACGAATTTGATCATTCGTCGGGTAATAAATTAAATAAATGCATAGAATACGTATTAGAATACGTATTGGAATACGTATTGGAATACGTATTGGAATACGTATTGGAATACGTATTGGAATACGTATTGGAATACGTATTGGAATACGTATTGGAATACGTATTGGAATACGTATTGGAACAAGGTTTGTTTCATGTATCTGCCGACACCTTGTCTGCCACAGTAACACATTGCAGGTGGAGAGCTGCATAACATGCCCATTGCACAATGATAACAAGCTGCATAACATGCCCATTGCACAATGATAACAAGCTGCATAACATGCCCATTGCACAATGATAACAAGCTGCATAACATGCCCATAACACAATGATAACAAGCTGCATAACATGCCCATTGCACAATGATAACAAGCTGCATAACATGCCCATTGCACAATGATAACAAGCTGCATAACATGCCCATTGCACAATGATAACAAGCTGCATAACATGCCCATTGCACAATGATAACAAGCTGCATAACATGCCCATTGCACAATGATAACAAGCTGCATAACATGCCCATTGCACAATGATAACAAGCTGCATAACATGCCCATTACACAATGATAACAAGCTGCATAACATGCCCATTGCACAATGATAACAAGCTGCATAACATGCCCATTGCACAATGATAACAAGCTGCATAACAAGCCCATTACACAATGATAACAAGCTGCATAACATGCCCATTGCACAATGATAACAAGCTGCATAACATGCCCATTACACAATGATAACAAGCTGCATAACATGCCCATTGCACAATGATAACAAGCTGCATAACATGCCCATTGCACAATGATAACAAGCTGCATAACATGCCCATTACACAATGATAACAAGCTGCATAACATGCCCATAACACAATGATAACAAGCTGCATAACATGCCCATTGCACAATGATAACAAGCTGCATAACATGCCCATAACACAATGATAACAAGCTGCATAACATGCCCATTACACAATGATAACAAGCTGCATAACATGCCCATTGCACAATGATAACAAGCTGCATAACCTGCCCATTGCACAATGATAACAAGCTGCATAACATGCCCATTGCACAATGATAACAAGCTGCATAACATGCCCATTACACAATGATAACAAGCTGCATAACAAGCCCATTGCACAATGATAACAAGCTGCATAACATGCCCATTGCACAATGATAACAAGCTGCATAACAAGCCCATTACACAATGATAACAAGCTGCATAACATGCCCATTGCACAATGATAACAAGCTGCATAACAAGCCCATTACACAATGATAACAAGCTGCATAACATGCCCATTGCACAATGATAACAAGCTGCATAACATGCCCATAACACAATGATAACAAGCTGCATAACATGCCCATTACACAATGATAACAAGCTGCATAACATGCCCATTACACAATGATAACAAGCTGCATAACATGCCCATTACACAATGATAACAAGCTGCATAACATGCCCATTACACAATGATAACAAGCTGCATAACAAGCCCATTACACAATGATAACAAGCTGCATAACATGCCCATAACACAATGATAACAAGCTGCATAACATGCCCATTACACAATGATAACAAGCTGCATAACATGCCCATAACACAATGATAACAAGCTGCATAACAAGCCCATTACACAATGATAACAAGCTGCATAACATGCCCATTGCACAATGATAACAAGCTGCATAACATGCCCATTGCACAATGATAACAAGCTGCATAACATGCCCATTGCACAATGATAACAAGCTGCATAACATGCCCATTGCACAATGATAACAAGCTGCATAACATGCCCATTGCACAATGATAACAAGCTGCATAACAAGCCCATTGCACAATGATAACAAGCTGCATAACAAGCCCATTGAACAATGATAACAAGCTGCATAACAAGCCTATTGCACAATGATAACAAGCTGCATAACATGCCCATTGCACAATGATAACAAGCTGCATAACATGCCCATTGCACAATGATAACAAGCTGCATAACATGCCCATAACACAATGATAACAAGCTGCATAACATGCCCATTACACAATGATAACAAGCTGCATAACATGCCCATTGCACAATGATAACAAGCTGCATAACATGCCCATTACACAATGATAACAAGCTGCGATTGCCGGCGAAATTAATAGCATCAAGTTTTTGCCGTTGCCATAGCTACCTAGGTGAGGTAGAATTACAGGGTAACCTTAGGTCTGTGGTTTTATAACATAGTTCTCATAGAGAGCATTGTTCATGCAAAAAACCAGTCATCTGGAAGTGCAAAATGCAATACTACATTTAACTGTTTTTCGTTCTCACCACTTTGTGCATTCTTTGAAAACATCGGGCGCTAAAGATGTGCCTATCAAATAAAGGAAATTGGTTTTCAGTGTCTTGTTCCATAAATTGTGTGTTTAATCTGTTGAAATTGTGTGTGAAGGTGCAGGATTCGACATTTGAAAGATCACGGTTTGTGAATTAAACAGGACCTATGAGGTACTAAAGCCAGGTGTAGCTGAATCTTCGACCAATTTTGTACAATGAGTCTGCTTTAAAAATGCGCTGTCAATTATTTTACGTCCTCAAATTTGACTAGGTAGTCTTTTAAAGTTAAAACACATTGGAAAATTTCATGTAAGATCTAATGACTACTTTATGTTACTGCTACAGCATTTTTGTTTTGAGTGTACACATTTGAAAATTGCTCCATTTTCTTACACCATCCATTGACTCTGCTTTAAATATTTTACTGGATTTTTGTTTTGAGTGTACACATTTGAAAATTGCTCCATTTTCTTACACCATCTATTGACTCTGCTTTAAATATTTTACTGGATTTTTGTTTTGAGTGTACACATTTGAAAATTGCTCCATTTTCTTACACATCCATTGACTCTGCTTTAAATATTTTACTGCATTTTTGTTTTGAGTGTACACATTTGAAAATTGCTCCATTTTGCATTTAAAACGCATCAACTCTGCTTGGAATATTCTACACTAGAATTAATTTGAGTTTGCCACTTTTTGGGGATCTCATATCATAGAGTACCATACCATAGAATCAAATGATAAATTTTTGTCATTACCATTAAAAAACATATTAATCATGACAATTATTTACCATTTTACTCTTTACAAATCGTGAAAGAGTCAAATGATGCTTTACTTTGAAGTCCACCAGGCTGTGGTAATCTTAGGCTAACACGACTGTAGTGCATTTTTGTTTTGAATGTACACTTTTGAAAGTTGTTCAGTTAAAAGTTTCTACTGCCTTCTGTTCTCGAAACTGTTTCACGTTTGCATTTTGTGTTTACTTTGGAAAAGTGCTAGATAGGTAATAATCGATATGAGCCATTCCAGTGACGACCAGAGAAAATCTTGTGCCTAGCAACTGACACAGAAGAATTGCTGTCGCTGTTGTTTTCAGGTTATATCTCTTATGTGATATTATGACCACCAATTTCTACCAAACACCATCTCAATTATCTTAGGAAACCAAGTTCTGTTCCACAAGCTGCTTGTTTGAATCAATTGTGGTTTTATGGTTTCATTTTTCAAACTGGTGATCAGATGTCAATCGAGCTTGAAGGTGTAATGCTTACAAAAAACAGCCAAGAAGAAATTACCTAATTGTTTTATACGTAGGCTTTTATATTGGTTCTTCAACGTATTTGCTAGGAGGGTAAAATAAGTCTTGCTCAGTATTGCCTTACTCTTGCGGTCTTTAGAGGAAGGACGAAGTAGATAGGTAGGTACAGAATTCAAAACATTGAGTAAACAGCTAGACTTGCAACTTGGGACATATCTGAATTCTATAGGTCATTATTTCAGCCAATATTTCTTATGGAAGCTGTTCCTCTTTTGTTTTTCTCCGTGTTGACCTGTGTAACTCTGGTCAGTTGATACTCACTTTTATAGATACCTACCGATCCAATCTTGTGTCATTGCTAGCACGGAGCTGACAGATTTCGGAGCACTGCCTACTAGCAATCAAATCCAGTGTCCATCTCTCGATTGCTGGATCTCGATTGCTATAGTTACTCGATGCCAGCAATGGAAGTGCTTTGGTCCTGTGCATTGCTGGCACGGGACCGAGACCAAGACCTGGAGCTGACAGATTTCGGAGCACGGCCTACTAGCAATCAAATCCAGTGTCCATCTCTCGGTTGCTGGATCTCGATTGCTATAGTTACTCGATGCCAGCAATGGAAGTGCTTTGTCCCGTGCATTGCTGGCACGGGACCGAGACCAATGCTTGGTCCCGTGCCTTGCAGTGCGTTTGCGGCGAGGCAGGGTCTGAAGCCCGTGTCGAGCGCCGACTTCGGCAAGGCCGTGAAGGCCGCGTTTCCCGACGTGCGGCCGCGCAGACTCGGCGTTCGCGGCCAATCGCGGTACTGCTACGCGGGCGTCGGCAAGGCGACCGCTCTGCCCGCCCCTACGCTGCCTGGACGGGTGAGTCTCGACTCGTGTCCTTTCCTGCGTCCTTTGCTGCGTCCTTTCCTGCGTCCTTTGCTGCGTCCTTTCCTGCGTCCTTTGCTGCGTCCTTTCCTGCGTCCTTTGCTGCGTCCTTTCCTGCGTCCTTTGCTGCGTCCTTTCCTGCGTCCTTTCCTGCGTCCTTTCCTGCGTCCTTTGCTGCGTCCTTTCCTGCGTCCTTTCCTGCGTCCTTTCCTGCGTCCTTTCCTGCGTCCTTTCCTGCGTCCTTTCCTGCGTCCTTTGCTGCGTCCTTTCCTGCGTCCTTTCCTGCGTCCTTTGTTGCGTCCTTTGTTGCGTCCTTTCCTGCGTCCTTTCCTGCGTCCTTTGTTGCGTCCTTTCCTGCGTCCTTTGTTGCGTCCTTTGCTGCGTCCTTTCCTGCGTCTTTTGTTGCGTCTTTTCCTGCGTCCTTTCCTGCGTCCTTTGCTGCGTCCTTTGCTGCGTCCTTTCCCGCGTCCTTTCATGCGTCCTTTCCTGCGTCCTTTCCTGCGTCCTTTCCTGCGTCCTTTCCTGCGTCCTTTCCTGCGTCCTTTCCTGCGTCCTTTCCTGCGTCCTTTGCTGCGTCCTTTCCTGCGTCCTTTCCTGCGTCCTTTCCTGCGTCCTTTGCTGCGTCCTTTCCTGCGTCCTTTCCTGCGTCCTTTGTTGCGTCCTTTCCTGCGTCCTTTCCTGCGTCCTTTGCTGCGTCCTTTCCTGCGTCCTTTCCTGCGTCCTTTCCTGCGTCCTTTCCTGCGTCCTTTCCTGCGTCCTTTGCTGCGTCCTTTCCTGCGTCCTTTCCTGCGTCCTTTGTTGCGTCCTTTGTTGCGTCCTTTCCTGCGTCCTTTCCTGCGTCCTTTGTTGCGTCCTTTCCTGCGTCCTTTGTTGCGTCCTTTGCTGCGTCCTTTCCTGCGTCTTTTGTTGCGTCCTTTCCTGCGTCCTTTCCTGCGTCCTTTGCTGCGTCCTTTCCCGCGTCCTTTCATGCGTCCTTTCCTGCGTCCTTTCCTGCGTCCTTTCCTGCGTCCTTTCCTGCGTCCTTTCCTGCGTCCTTTGCTGCGTCCTTTCCTGCGTCCTTTCCTGCGTCCTTTCCTGCGTCCTTTCCTGCGTCCTTTCCTTAGCACTAGGTTTGAAAAGCATCAGCGACACTTTAATTCAGCTTACGAATCCCAAGTTGAAACGGTGCTTTCAAAGTCTTGGCGGCAGACCCTTTGGTCGGCACAGGGTCCTGATGACTGTCTTGGCACCCCCATAGTACTGCTAGAATGTGGATGTCATGTAAGGGTCCTGATGACTGTCTTGGCACACCCATAGTACTGCTAGAATGTGGATGTCATGTAAGGGTCCTGATGACTGTTTTGGCACCACCATAGTACTGCTAGAATGTGGATGTCATGTAAGGGTCCTGATGACTGTCTTGGCACACCCATAGTACTGCTAGAATGTGGATGTCATGTAAGGGTCCTGATGACTGTCTTGGCACCCCCATAGTACTGCTAGAATGTGGATGTCATGTAAGGGTCCTGATGACTGTCTTGGCACCCCCATAGTACTGCTAGAATGTGGATGTCATGTAAGGGTCCTGATGACTGTCTTGGCACACCCATAGTACTGCTAGAATGTGGATGTCATGTAAGGGTCCTGATGACTGTCTTGGCACCACCATAGTACTGCTAGAATGTGGATGTCATGTAAGGGTCCTGATGACTGTCTTGGCACCCCCATAGTACTGCTAGAATGTGGATTTCATGTAAGGGTCCTGATGACTGTTTTGGCACCCCCATAGTACTGTTAGAATGTGGATGTCATGTAAGGGTCCTGATGACTGTCTTGGCACCCCCATAGTACTGCTAGAATGTGGATTTCATGTAAGGGTCCTGATGACTGTCTTGGCACCCCCATAGTACTGCTAGAATGTGGATGTCATGTAAGGGTCCTGATGACTGTCTTGGCACCACCATAGTACTGCTAGAATGTGGATGTCATGTAAGGGTCCTGATGACTGTCTTGGCACCCCCATAGTACTGCTAGAATGTGGATGTCATGTAAGGGTCCTGATGACTGTCTTGGCACCACCATAGTACTGCTAGAATGTGGATGTCATGTAAGGGTCCTGATGACTGTCTTGGCACCACCATAGTACTGCTAGAATGTGGATGTCATGTAAGGGTCCTGATGACTGTTTTGGCACCCCCATAGTACTGTTAGAATGTGGATGTCATGTAAGGGTCCTGATGACTGTCTTGGCACCACCATAGTACTGCTAGAATGTGGATGTCATGTAAGGGTCCTGATGACTGTCTTGGCACCCCCATAGTACTGTTAGAATGTGGATGTCATGTAAGGGTCCTAATGACTGTCTTGGCACCCCCATAGTACTGCTAGAATGTGGATGTCATGTAAGGGTCCTGATGACTGTCTTGGCACCCCCATAGTACTGCTAGAATGTGGATGTCATGTAAGGGTCCTGATGACTGTCTTGGCACACCCATAGTACTGCTAGAATGTGGATGTCATTTAAGGGTCCTAATGACTGTCTTGGCACCCCCATAGTACTGCTAGAATGTGGATGTCATTTAAGGGTCCTAATGACTGTCTTGGCACCACCATAGTACTGCTAGAATGTGGATGTCATGTAAGGGTCCTGATGACTGTCTTGGCACCACCATAGTACTGCTAGAATGTGGATGTCATGTAAGGGTCCTGATGACTGTCTTGGCACCCCCATAGTACTGCTAGAATGTGGATGTCATGTAAGGGTCCTGATGACTGTCTTGGCACACCCATAGTACTGCTAGAATGTGGATGTCATTTAAGGGTCCTAATGACTGTCTTGGCACCCCCATAGTACTGCTAGAATGTGGATGTCATTTAAGGGTCCTAATGACTGTCTTGGCACCCCCATAGTACTGCTAGAATGTGGATGTCATGTAAGGGTCCTGATGACTGTCTTGGCACCCCCATAGTACTGCTAGAATGTGGATGTCATGTAAGGGTCCTGATGACTGTCTTGGCACACCCATAGTACTGCTAGAATGTGGATGTCATGTAAGGGTCCTGATGACTGTCTTGGCACCCCCATAGTACTGCTAGAATGTGGATGTCATTTAAGGGTCCTAATGACTGTCTTGGCACCACCATAGTACTGCTAGAATGTGGATGTCATGTAAGGGTCCTGATGACTGTCTTGGCACCCCCATAGTACTGCTAGAATGTGGATGTCATGTAAGGGTCCTGATGACTGTCTTGGCACCACCATAGTACTGCTAGAATGTGGATGTCATGTAAGGGTCCTGATGACTGTCTTGGCACCCCCATAGTACTGCTAGAATGTGGATGTCATGTAAGGGTCCTGATGACTGTCTTGGCACCACCATAGTACTGCTAGAATGTGGATGTCATTTAAGGGTCCTAATGACTGTCTTGGCACCACCATAGTACTGCTTGAATGTGGATGTCATGTAAGGGTCCTGATGACTGTCTTGGCACACCCATAGTACTGCTAGAATGTGGATGTCATGTAAGGGTCCTGATGACTGTCTTGGCACCACCATAGTACTGTTAGAATGTGGATGTCATGTAAGGGTCCTGATGACTGTCTTGGCACCACCATAGTACTGCTAGAATGTGGATGTCATGTAAGGGTCCTGATGACTGTCTTGGCACCACCATAGTACTGCTAGAATGTGGATGTCATGTAAGGGTCCTGATGACTGTCTTGGCACCCCCATAGTACTGCTAGAATGTGGATGTCATGTAAGGGTCCTGATGACTGTCTTGGCACCCCCATAGTACTGCTAGAATGTGGATGTCATGTAAGGGTCCTGATGACTGTCTTCTCTCCCGGCAGGAGGACTGGCACCACAAGCGGCTGTGCAAGCGGCCTTCCTCGGAGGCCAGCGAGTTCGTCGACTTCTCCACCGTGGCCCCGCTCACCAGTCTGGCCATCAACCAATCACGGCCCGGCTCCGTCACGGCAGGCCAATCACGGCCAGGCTCCGTCACTGCCAGCCAATCACGGCCAGGCTCCGTCACGGCCAGCCAATCACGGCCCGGCTCCATCACTGCCAGCCAATCACGGCCAGGCTCCGTCACGGCCAGCCAATCACGGCCAGGCTCCATCGAGCCGATCGTGGCCAAGGTCAATCGAAGGCAGGGGGAGGCGAATCGCACCAATCGGAGACCGGCCGCAGCCGAGTCCACCAATGAGAGGGCTCGATGGAGAGCCCCGCGTTTCGTGCCCATCGGACCCCACGACTGGCCAGGTACCTACTTGTCCTTTTTGGGCGAACCGAAACTGAAACAACACAAAGTTGCCTAAACGCAACCGATACTTTTTTTTTTTTCTTATTTAAATTACGAAACCTCGTAATTGGCTAGTACATTTTATTGGACCTTTTATTATATATTGTTTATTTATTTATTTATTTTATTGGACATTTTATTTACATTTTATTGGACATTTTGGGGACCTGGTTTCAAATCCCGGAATGGGCAATATTTTTGGGAGGCTAATTTGTGTACATAATAATAAAATGCAACCGATACTTCCTTCAAGGTTTATTTCGGATCATTTCTTGGTTCACAACTCGCGGATGTTTGCTTGTAAAGCTGATTTTCCCCCTATGTCAGAAGCCGGCCAAACCGCGAATAAACTCGTATCTACTCTTTATAATCGTATTTAAATTACGAAAGCTCGTAATTGGCTAGTCATTTTATTTTTATGTACACAAATTAGCCGCCCAAAAATGTTGCCCATTCCGTGATGGGATTCGGGATATCGGGATGGGAATGGGCAACATTTTTGGGAGGCTAATTTGTGTACATAAAAATAAAAAAACTCGTATCTAATTTCTGCATCTAACAGAGTGATCCCATCGCATCCATCCCTCCGACAGTGCAAAGGCCAGAGCGAACGGTGTAGATTGTTCCGCCACGCAATGAGAAGGGAATCAAATCACCGAGGGCAACACCGACTTCCCACAAACAAAAACGCAGGAAAACTCCCGGGCAAGACCAGAGCCCGGATTCACAAAGTAGGGATTTTCAAATGGGGGTTTTGGCAAAAAGGAGATTTTATTCTCCCTGCAAAACCACCAAAAATATGCCCACAATTAACCGTATTCTCAAAAGGAGATTTCAAAAGAGGTAATTGGAGGGGAGGTAAATTTAAATTGACCAATCAGAGTTCTTCAATTTTGGAGCTCATTTCGAAATAAAAAGACAGTTGACAACTCTGCTGTCAGTTTTCTTGGATTTCAATATCGCCTAAATTTGACCTAACCTAAATTGCCAAATTTTAGCTTCCACTTTCAAATTAAAATGCAAGTGCTTACATAATCAGCCAACACAAACTTTTCTATTGGTATAAAATGCTGCTGTATGTTTGCAAGAAAACGTTTGAAAAAATAGCGATAAAAGTACGAGGTGAGTTCCAGATTTTGGGAGATTGACAATCAGGAGGAGGGGTTTTCAATGGGGTAATCACTCTCCCAAAAAAGACAGAATCCTGCTTTGTGAATATAAAAAGGGGTTCAATTTTGGGGGTTTTGTCATAACTCCGGAGGAATCCACAGAATCTCCTTTAGCGAATCCTGGCCCAGACTCGAAAGACATCTCCTGCTGCCTGCACCAAGTCACATGAAACGTGCCGAGGAGATATACACAACGACTGCCCCCCGAATTGACGTACGTTCTCGTTGTGCAGACGCCAAGACGAAGACGGCGTCGTCGTCGTCGGAAGGGAAGACGGTGCCCGCGCCGGACTGCGCCAGTCCGGACCTCGACGCCGAACTGCTGCAATACTTCGCACAGCCGGGGTGAGTCTGCCCCGTCCCTGGCAGGGCTGTCACATCCCTCCCTGTCCTGCACCCTGTCTGCCCTGCCAGGGTGAGGGATTTTGAGGGTATTGAGGGATTTCGAGGGTATTGAGGGATTTCGAGGGTATTGAGGGATTTCGAGGGTATTGAGGGATTTAGAGGGTATTGAGGGATTTCGAGGGTATTGAGGGATTCCGAGGGTATTGAGGGATTCCGAGGGTATTGAGGGATTCCGAGGGTATTGAGGGATTCCGAGGGTATTGAGGGATTCCGAGGGTATTGAGGGATTCCGAGGGTATTGAGGGATTTCGAGGGTATTGAGGGATTCCGAGGGTATTGAGGGATTCCGAGGGTATTGAGGGATTCCGAGATTCCGAGAACTCCGTCGTCCCCATTGGTGAAACGCCGTTCGTCTGCCCGCAGCCCGTCTGTCTGCGCGGAGCCCGACGTGGACCAGCTCTGTCGCCTGCGCCGCGTCCTCCAACGCAGCCTGCAGC
This sequence comes from Nemoura dubitans, assembly GCA_921293005.1. Taxonomy (NCBI): domain Eukaryota; kingdom Metazoa; phylum Arthropoda; class Insecta; order Plecoptera; family Nemouridae; genus Nemoura; species Nemoura dubitans. The sequence continues at coordinate 530,440 of OV121076.1, forward strand.
CGAAGAGCACGAGGACCTCGAGGCCCCGCAATGAGCACACAAACCCCACGCCGCCAGCCTTCGACCTGTGGGGCCGGGGCCCCCCTTCCCCCCCGCCAAACAACGCTTGCAGCCGTGGCTACCTAACCGCCCCCCCTTCCCCCCTGCCGAACAACGCTTGCAGCCGTGGTTACCTAACCGCCCCCCCTTCCCCGGGCCCCGTGCCTTCTAGCGGCAGGGGCTACCTGACGGCCCCTTCATCCCCCACCCCCTACGCCCCTCACAGTCGCGGTCATTCCACGGCCCCCCCGTCTCCCTTGCCGCTCTCGTACGGCCGAGACTTGCCGCCGAGCGCCGTGATTGGTCGCGGCTACGTCACGGCCCCGCCCTCCCCGCTGCCGTCGTGGCCAATGGCGGCGTGGCGCAGTCAGAGCGTGCCGCCGGTGCCGCCCGCCTTCCGCCACTTCGATGCGTCGACGGACGGGACGTACTTCGGAGCGTGGGACAACGGGGTCGGCTTCCAGGGACTCGGGGACTTCGGTGAGTGGGACAACGGGGTCGGCTTCCAGGGACTCGGGGACTTCGGTGAGTGGGACAACGGGGTCGGCTTCCAGGGACTCGGGGACTTCGGTGAGTGGGACAACGGGGTCGGCTTCCAGGGACTCGGGGACTTCGGTGAGTGGGACAACGGGGTCGGCTTCCAGGGACTCGGGGACTTCGGTGAGTGGGACAACGGGGTCGGCTTCCAGGGACTCGGGGACTTCGGTGAGTGGGACAACGGGGTCGGCTTCCAGGGACTCGGGGACTTCGGTGAGTGGGACAACGGGGTCGGCTTCCAGGGACTCGGGGACTTCGGTGAGTGGGACAACGGGGTCGGCTTCCAGGGACTCGGGGACTTCGGTGAGTGGGACATTCACTGTCAGAATCATTGTCAGAATGACTATTATAGTCTGGATGATCATGGTACCTATTACTTAGCCACGATCTCGCTGGCATCTCGTGCCGCATCTTGTCGGAATCATTGTCAGAATGACCTTAGTAGGTACCTATTACTTATTTTGACTTTGCTGATTGACTAATTGACTAATTGATGCTGGCATCTCGTGCCGCATCTTGTTAGAATCATTGTCAGAACTACTATCATAGTCAGAATGATCATAGTATTACTAATTTTAACTTGGTCATTTCAATTTGGCACTGAGATGACCTCAAGTCTCAGATGGATGAGTTTGATCTGTGCACCGCCATCCAAAAGATGAGGGCATCCGTACGTTGGTGTTTGATTGCCAGGCCGGCCAATCAGTGGTGGATGCAGGTGTCGTCGCCAACGCAGTTAACGTTTGCCTCGTCCGCTGTGTTTCAGAGTTGGCCTGTCAGCCCGCCGACCTCAACGCTGCCTCTGCGCTGGACTTGGGGCTCGGCTTGGGTGGCCAAATATTGGGGCTGGACGGCCAAAGTTTGGGCTTGGGTGGCCAAACTTTAGGTTTAGGAGGCCAAACATTGGGCTTGGACGGCCAAAGTTTGGGCTTGGGTGGCCAAATATTGGGTTTAGGAGGTCAAACACTGGGGATGGAGGGCCAAACATTAGGTTTGGAAGGTCAAACACTGGGGATGGAGGGCCAAATGTTGGACATGAGCAGCAGCGAGTTGCTTGGGGCTTTCAGGCAATCACTGGTTGGAGTCGACACAGAGTTTGGGTCCATCGAAGGAGGGGATTTACAAATGGGGCAAGTAGGTCTGCCCTTGGGGCAGGGGGCTTTAGAAACGGAGCAGGGGGCTTTAGAAATGGAGCCGGGGTGTTTCGATGTGGCCCAAGCAACAGAGGATGCCCTGGGGCCAGCAGGCTTGATGGAAATGCAGAGTGCGGTGGTTGGCGGGAGGCAGATGGCCATGGACATTGTCTCGTACGAGCTCTCCCAAGGCCGTTCGATGCCGCCGGGTCTGGATTTGCCTCCCCTCAGGGTTCGTTGCGGCAGACGCCAGTAGCCAGCAGCAAGTTTGGGTCCGTTGAAGCTGCAAGCTCGTGGCATTAAGACTGCCGGGAATGTTGCAATGCCACGAGTGTTTGCACAGAGAAATGCCAAGGGCAAGAATTCTAGAAGATTACTTTTGGAAACGAATCAGGAGTGAGCAACTGAAGGAGATATCTTTTCAAAGATTTAAAAACTTTAGCGATTTTAAAAGTTTCCCGTTGCCTCAATTTGCAATGAATTTGATAGGAGGTACACAAATATTTTGTCATAATGAAGGTCTAAGCTGTTGGAGAAACATGGATGCTGGTTAGGTGGATGCCAAGGTACAGCTGTGCCACCTTGATAACAGCTACAAGCTAGAAAACTGCTCTGCGAGGATTGGCAGAGCGAGCGAAACCGCAGGGGGCGACCATAGTGCTTTTGTATCTTATTCTGCATCCTCAAATTAACATATAAATGAGGGGAATGCCAAAGTGAATGCCTTTCCAGGAAGTTTTCTAGCCCCTAGCCAATGTTAGCGTGGCTGATAGTATGGATGGACCATTGGCTCATAATGTGGTGAGAAGATTCCACGGGAGGAGAGGGCAACGTGAGCCAGTGCTTGGTTCGAAAGGTGTCTGTCGGGTTGGCCGACCTCCCTTCGTTGCCTTCCGTAGCATGTCTGTCGGGTTGGCGGCCCCTCGCTGCTGAGTGGACTGTGATAATCTGCCGAGTACAACGTCTTGCAGCTCCCGCTTATCGGGCTGCCTTTGGAAATTCACGCCAAAATGTGCGGACTAAGTTGATTTAGTCTTTGCTGAAAGCCACACCTGTAGTAGGCATGTAGTTGGATGATGCTATTTTAAATTTTACAGAATTGTTGACTAATTTTACGTGGTAGGTGCAACATCATTGTATAAAAATTCTTGTTGTTAAATTTTCGAAATTAAACCTTGTTGGTGTTGAAAATTCTCGAGTTTGAAAAGATTCCCAAGATACCTACTTCTGAGCCTCCTGACTCCACCTTGTGCATTACCTGTTGGAAAGCTGCTTATGTCTGGCCTCGGTAAATGGACTGTGATAATGTGCCGAGATGCCTTTTGCAATTCCCACGGGAAAGCTGCTGGGCCGGGCTGGGCTCGCCATTACCATTTTGTTCCGTGGCGATTTCGACATCGCTGTTCTACCCACTAGTTATGACAAGAGAGATGACTATTACTTACGGGTAATAATATCCTGTCGTAATTTCCTTGGATGTCACAGTTCTCTTGTCGTTTGCGTTGCTCGCCTTTGTTCCAAGTCGCCAACCTCGCCAGCTCAGTCGCTGCTGCTCCCAGGTAGGTTTGGTTTGGCGTTCGGGCAAAATGTTGATTGCTGACTTCTCGACTAGACGTTGGTGTGGCCAGAAGAACAAGGCCAAGATGCAATCAGTAAGTTTCACTGTGCTAGCACACAACATATTATATTCTAGTACTGTACTGTATTTTGATAGTATTTATCCATCATTTTCTACTGTATATACTATGATACAGCTGTGTATGTAAAGGTATAGTACCTATATCGTATACTTATTGCTAATTTTCTGTAGTTGCATCCAGTGACTTCAATCATTGTCGTATATATTGTTTATTGAAACGGGTTTGCAATGCAATGTCTTGCAGTGATTATTTCACTATATTTTCTAATGTTACAACATTCCCATTCTCCCCTCTAATTATTTTGTAGGTTCTTGCTACGTAGGTCATGTATATTATGTACCTACTAACAATTTGAATTGGATCTATAATTATTCATAATTTTGAGGAAAAAGTAAAGTTTTTGTGAGGATTTTAAATTTATTTTTAGTAACAGATTTGCATATCTTTTTAATATTTGGTGACTGTTTCATTTAGTTTACATTATTACATTGTTACACTTACTTTAGGTAGGTACCTATACCTATCTATATATTATTTAACTTGCTGGCTGATTCTAAATCTAAATTCTCGTATACCAGGGAGAGGGTCTGTAAATACATCTGTTGAGAGCTGGTTCCTATCTGAAATCCCCTCCCTGTACTACATGTAGTTGAATTTCTCACATATTTTGAGTCGTAGCTTTCGAGTTCAAATTGTGGCCTCCTAGCTAGAATCCTCTCCACCTAATTATTTCCATATATCTCTATCATTTCTTCCACATTGTTTATGCCCTCTGAAAGCTTTGTAAAGCGTTGCAAGTCTGTAATATCCTTCTTCCTTTGCGAGTGACCTCATAGGAACTAGTTTTAATAACACTCTTGTGTTCATGTGATGTGATGTGATCACTCCGTCATCAACCTCCCCAAATTCATTCTCAATTCTTGGGCAAGTACAATAAGGTCCTTCATCTGACATGTAAGAAAGGACATGTCCCCCACTGCTTTAACCTTCATCCTTTTCAGTTTGTTTTGCAGTTCTCCTGTTTTTAGGTATTTCATATTTTTGTTTGTAAGTTACCTACTAACTTCCTCGTGACTATGCCTTCATTTGCGCATGCCCGATCTCCCGTACATCTACCGTCCTCGCTGTACTATGATAGGTAGTAAACCTTTATAGTTTTGCGTAGGTCAGCTATTTTGACTTTAATTGGTGGCTATTTTTCAAAATGCATTAGGATGAACAAACTCAAAGCGTAGGTAGTCTTTTGAATCCCTTATACTGACAATTTAATTGATAAATGGTATTTGTATTTATTTTCTTACAATTGAACATGGTATGGTATGTGGTAACTGGTAAGGAACTAATGCTAAACATAGGATATAGTAGACATGGTCCAAGAAATTTAATAACTATTTTAGGGTATGTACAGACGATTTAAATATAATCTAATATGATACTATTATTTTAATGTATAGGGTGTAAGTATTTTAACATAGTATAGGTAGTTATAAGTTTACGTGTGACATAGAAGCTTGAATAATGTGTTAGGAAAAATTGTTATTTATTTATCGACAACAGAGGCGAGTCCACAAGTGCGATGTACCTAATAAATTTGGGCAACACTTAAATTCGACAATTGGGCAAGTTTGGAAAAGTACGGAAATTTATTTTAAAGTGCATATTTTTTTCAAATGTTCCCAATTTCGATTTGCCTTTAGAAACCATCGAAACCAAATCGAAACATCACACCAGATTTTTCCCAATAAAAACCAACCCAAGAAAACCCAATAAAAACCCTTGGGCATGAGTTACATCTATGTATTTTCATGCACATTGCTCAATGATCTCAAAGTGAGCATATTTCCGCTACCCGACAGCTCGGACAGAAACAAAGAAAGGTCAGAATCGTTTACATTTTCAAGTGATCAGAATTTTTGAGAAAGCATTGGTCCGGCTTGCAACTCCATGATTTGCATAGGCTTCTTGCCTTAATCTATTTTTGCGCAATATACAAACCGCTACGCTCATCTTCAACGCAACACAAATTGCGTTCGCCCTAGTGTTATACATGGCTTTCCCTGCAAGTGCACCATATTTACGATTATATAACATGCGTCCAATCCTTTATTTCTAGTTTCTACCCTTGTGTACAACTGGTAAGTAGCTTTTGTCCTTATATACTGTGAATGAAAGTCTGGTCAGTTCAGCGTTCCTATACAGTTTGTCAATCTCCCACTGGAGATCCACGTGGTAGGCACCCGTTCATTAGGAAATATGGCAATGGCAGGTCGAAAAGCAGAGCCAAGGTGGGGTAAGAAAGTGGAACGTCTGGGATGTGCTCAATTCAGAAGGTATGTTAAGGGATCTGTAGGTACCGTCACTTTCATTCTCTAGAAAAACATTACCTACGCATTGCTTTATTTTTTTGCATTTTTGCTAAGCTAGGAATAAGGAGTGACTAGTATATTGTTTGCTTTTCCAGCATTTCATCGACAAACTTCTCATCTGTTAATAACAATTACTGAGAGTTTTTTAAATAATAAAATTATAGTGAATTAATTGGAATCTGGAATAGCAGCAATTGCGAATTCAAAAAAATGTTTTTCATTCGTGAATGTTCGTCACTCGGCGGCTCCTCGTCTTCGAACAGCTGTTTCGATCGAGCGCGGGAAAATGCGCAGTAAAGTATTTTGACACACACCGCGACGTGATGGACTCCGCCGAGATGGAATTGTTCCAGGAAAACGTCGAAGAGTTTGTGATGGACGAGAACAAGATCGTGACGTTCAAGTACTTGGCATGCACGCTGAAAATCTCGATCGCCAGTGCCAAACGCATCTTGCGTGAATACGTCTTCCCAGGCGGCGAGCGGCGGCCGGAGGTGCACATAACCTACGTGCTCGGCGGGCAGTTGCTCGACAACAAAGGCTACAAAATCTCCCTCGTGCGCGAAGACGACGTCGTGGAAGTGGAAAAACGTTTCGCCTCGGTCGAACTGAAAGAGATCTTCTGCGTGCACAAAGTGGAAAGCGTGCTCGACCTGAATGTGATCTACGGCATCGACGGCAATCTGCACGACGCGAAGCCGCTCGTCACGTGCAAGAATGCTGTCCAGCGAGCACCGAGGGTTCAGGCAGCGCCGAAGGTCAACGTGCCCAAGCCTCCTGTCAAGCCAGCACCAGCGCCTGCCAAGAAAGAAGTCGTCCGCGGACCTGAAGTGACAACGGCGAACACCGGGTTCGCTTCGATATTCGGAGGCACCGCGACAAAGAAGCCTGCCGCAGTGAATTCAAATGCTGCGAAACAAAAGAAGGGAGGCGGCATCACGAGCTTCTTTGCCAAGTGCGATAAAGTTGTTGCGGAATCAAAGCCGCAAGACTCGTCGAAAGTTGAATCAAAAGAGAACGAGCCCATCAAAGACGTTAAATCCGAAGTTAGAAAAGACACCGCCGGCTCCGCGCCGAAGCAAGCCGCGGTGACGAGTTCGTCGAAGGAAAACTCCCCCAAGAACGCGAGTCCCACCCGAAGCAGCAAGCCGGCGAGACAGAAGAAGGCGCGCGCGTCCAAGGAGGCCGTGACGAAGCAGCGCAGGCGGATCGTGGTGGCGTCCGACTCGGACTCGGACTCGGCGAGCGAAGTGGACAGCGACAGGTGTGTGTCGCCCGACGTGCCGGCGCCCGACTTCCGCGCGGAGTCGAGCGACGGCGAGGACGTCGTCCCGGCAACGCCCGGCGCGACGACCGCACGCAAGCGTGTGCTCAAGGTCAAGACGACCATCGACGACGAAGGGTTCGTGGTGACGACAAAGGAGTGGCAATGGGAAGGGGCCGAGGATCTCGGTGGCGGTGATCGCAAACTGGCGGCGACGAGTAACGAGGAAGCTGTGACGACGCCCAAGGGACTGAAAGGCAAGGAGAGGTGTGAAGCCGTGGACGAAGATGTCAAGGAGGACTCGTCAAAGAAAAGTGTAAAGGAAAAGAAGTTACTATCTAATGATGAAAAAGAGGAAAAGGCTGAAGAAAATGCCAAGATAACCAAAAAGGTAAAGAAGGTAAAATCTGATAATGAAAAAGAGGAAGAAAATGCCAAGAAAAGTAAAAAAGTTAAGAAGGGTGAATCGGAGGATGAAGAAGACCAGCCGAAGAAAAGAAAGAAAGGAAAGGAGGTAGAATCTGACGAAGAAGAAGTGGAAATTGAGAAAGAAAAGCCCAAGAAACAAAAGAAGGGAAAGATGGTAGAATCTGACAAAAAAGTGGAAATTGAGAAAGAAAAGCCCAAGAAACAAAAGAAAGGAAAGAAGGTAGAATCTGAAGATGAAGAAGTGGAAATTGAGAAAGAAACCCCCAAGAAACAAAAGAAGGGAAAGAAGGTAGAATCTGAAGATGAAGAAGTGGAAATTGAGAAAGAAAACCCCAAGAAACAAAAGAAGGGAAAGAAGGTAGAATCTGAAGATGAAGTGGAAATTGAGAAAGAAAACCCCAAGAAACAAAAGAAGGGAAAGAAGGTAGAATCTGAAGATGAAGAAGTGGAAATTGAGAAAGAAAAGCCCAAGAAACAAAAGAAGGGAAAGAAGGTAGAATCTGAAGATGAAGAAGTGGAAATTGAAGAAGAAATACCCAAGAAACAAAAAAAAGGAGAAAGTGTAAAAGAAAAAGAAAAGGTCGAAGCCAAGACGAAAAAGGAACCAGCCAAGAAGGAAAGTAAAGTCCAAGCAAAGAAGAAAGAGGAAACTGCGGCGGACAAATTAGAGTCGCAGGGGAACGAGAAGAGTGCGAGGAGAAAATCCACGGAAGCCGGCAAGGAGATGAAGAAAGGCGGTTCGAAGCGGAAACTGGAGGAAGCGGACGACGACACAGAAGACGATTCGAAAGAGAAGGCGGAGAAGGGAGCGAAGAGACCGCCGGCCAAGAAGCCCGTGGCCAAGAAGTCCAAGTCGCCCGTGAAAGGACAAACCAACATCATGTCTTTCTTCGGCAAAAAGTAGTACCAACTGCTCTCGGCAATACTTAACCTGTTGCACGCAGGACTACAATTTTTTTAATGTATAAAACATTCAACTTTTACTCTGCCTTGGAATAGTTACTCAAAGTGTACATTGACAAATCAATTATACAATGGTTTATTTTCAATATAAGTGTTGTTTATTATAGTATTTATTTTGTATAGTCACTTCGGTAATTCTGTTCGTTGCCAACATTTAATTTACTCCTTTTCCAACCGATTTATACTGAGCAAGTAAATCTATCCTCTTTGCAAGCTTTAGAATTACCTAGAAATGCAATTTTCCTCGCTACCTACTTTTATCTTTCCTAGGACTTTTCTTTTACTGCATCTAAAAAGTTTGTGGGAACTAGAGATGGCTGAATATCTTTGGGGTTGAGTATCTATGGAAGGATTACGAAATAATGAGCTCCCAAGAAATGAAAACATTTTAAATGTTCGATGTAACAAAGCTGGAGGGGAAATCGTCCCTCGCGATGTCATGCCCCCTGTCCCCCTGTCCCCCTCCCATGTCCTGCACAATCACAATTCATCTTCTTGTTACATCACCCAACCTTGAAACGAGGCCAATTTTTCAATTTTGATTCTCAACAGCTGGTCGCACCGTACGGAACGTAATATCTAATTAATCTGAAGTTGTAAAATGTATACAGTGTCTAAAGGCCCCAGCAAACTTGTCGCGAAAACCAGGAGAGGTAAGTGCGTGTGGAATAGTCCAAGCGGTCGCTCATATCTAGGTGTTTCTAACCTCATTTCTCGTGCACTTAGGAATCCCTCACTCGCAAACACTGGACAGGCTTGAAACGTTTCGCGACCAGCTATCAAGAAAGCCTTTCGACGAAGATGAAGGACAAATCAATAACACGTGAGTGGGCTAATTCGTTGTCAAGTGCTGTCGCATGGCAAAGCTGTCGACCGAATCGGGCTGTGACGTCTCGTTGTTTTGTCGCAGAATTCCAAAGCCCGTGTTCCACACTGTCAACGGCAAAAAGTCCAACGGGCAGCGGTCTCAGCTTGAAGCCATCAGTCCACAGCATGCAGAACTCATCGACTTCATCTGTGACTGTAAGTAGGTACCTAAGTGCCTAACTGCCTAATTTAAAAATTTAAAATAGGTACCTACCTTAGGGATGCTAGTTGCATTTTAGATGTGCAAATAACTTGCCATAGAATTGCATTAGAACAGTTCTTACCCAATAACGGGGGGCTCCATTTCTTCTCATCAGTTTGTAGTACCTACCTATTGTAATTTTCTCAAAAGGATCAGTAAAGTAATCTTTCTGTTGGTAAAGACAATAGAGAAGTAGCACGTTCATTCTCACACAGCAAGGGCTAAAGTTCAAGGTGATAGCTTGAGTCCCACTCCCAGCATTAGGAAGTAAAATTTGTTGTGTGTTTGCTCTGAAGGTCAGTACTTACAGATGATCTCACGCTGCAGCTTGGTGGTTGGAATCAGGAGCTCTACATAGATACTTAGATAGATAGACCTGTAATTGCTGGTTTTACGCCTCTTTGTTTATCTGATTTTGAATTTCTATTTCTGTTGGGCATTTTTATCGGTTTGAAATTAGTGAAAGCTGGTGGCTTTTCCGCCTAACACGGCAATTTCCACCTTGGGAGTTTCCCAGTCTATTTTGCATGCTCGGTCAAACACTTGGGTCTATGGGGATGGAGCGGACACGTAAAACCGTTCACTTTCCTGGTTATAACTTGGGATAGGAAACCTCCAAGCCAGATTGGATCTACAGAAACTCTGGCCCGGCACTTCAATCTCCACATAGTGTTGGCATTTTCACTAAAATGCTTGTTTCAAAATTGCCCATCAAAGGTTTCCCAATTCTTTCACCATCATTGTTACAGACAATTAATCTTTCAACAATCACAACTTGATAGGCTTTGGAAATCACGCACATTGCTCTTCTAAATGGGAGGTCCATCGATTGGAGTTTGATCAGTTTGATCAAACTGGCAACAAAACAATGAAAACCAATATTCAGTAAAAACGAATAAGTGATTGTGACCACCTCCATTTTATTATGGAAAACAAACCAATGGCCTTTGGATCACAATACCAGTTGAGAACTACCAAACAAGTCAATCAAACTGGAAATAAACTTGGGAAATAACTTGGAAAACAAATGAAAAGAAGTTGAGTGCAAATGTTGGGTGCAAATGTCTGAAGCGCTATCTAGCAATGTCGGATACCAACCAGTGCCCTTCTGTGTACACACTGGCGAGAAAGATAAGGATGGGGAATGCATGTCAAAGTCCATTTCTCTTGGACGCTATCTCTGACTTTGTCACAATGCCTGGAGCTGAAACCTGGGAACAAAAGCATCAATGACAAATTCTTGTGTGGTTGATTGCAATTATGAGATGTTTAGGGCCAGGTTATGCAATTTTTTTCAACTCTGGGTTAAGCGTCCAACCCTCAGAAACAGATAAATTCCACGACATCCTATTTTAACTCCTACTTTAACTCTGGGTTGAGGCACTTGTAAATCCGGCCCTTGACGGACTTTTTAAAAGATAGGCGTAATTTTGCAACTTTTTAGTGAACATAAGGCAGTAGCTATGGATCTTGTAAGAAAAGTGAGCAAATTCCAAATGTGTACACTCTGAACCAAAATGCGGTTGAATTTTTATAGCAGAGGCAATGAATCTTGTAAGAAAATGGAGCAAATTTCAAATGTGTACGCTCTGAATCAAAAAGCAGTTGAATTTTTATAGCAGAGTCAATGGATCTTGTAAGAAAATGGAACAAATTTCAAATGTGTACACTATGATTCAAAATGCAGTCGAATTTTTATAGCAGAGTCAATGGATCTTGTAAGAAAATGGAACAAATTTAAAATGTGTACACTCATATAACGTAATACAGTTTGTGTTGGATAATAATATCATCTAGTGCTCGTGCCTGACAACTGTGCCACTCTCGCTTGTTCCAGCGTGGGACAAGGTGTGCAAAGAGTACGAGCAAGAGGTTCCGGTCACCGCCACCAGGAGTGAGTAGCCCTTCCGCTGATGCTCGACTTTCTTACCTCGCAACGATTTCCCCTCGGCAATCTCCTTCCTAGCGCTGCTTGGACCAAACGGTTTGGCGGTTTGGATTTACACACCAGCTGCTAATTAGGGGTTCACAAATTGCCAATCATGCACTCAGATTTTGTATGGTTGTTTATTATCATCATTACCACTGTTATTATTAAATTTCTTCAGACTCTTGTATACTATGTATCTTTAGCACTAGTTTTGAAAAAAACTATTTCATGCAAACTGGGATTCAAATGCTAAACAAAAGTATCACTGTTAAATTTCGTAGACTCATGTCTACTATATCCTATCCTTATAGCACTAGTTTTGAAAAAACTATTTCGAACTGGGATTGTATAGGATATATACAAAATAGTTTAACAGTTTGAACTTTGAAATAGTTTTTTTCAAAAGCCTCACTGGTTTCCCGACGCTTCGTAACATATTATACTGGTTACCTCTTTATTAGAATTCAGGAAGCCTAGGCTACAAAACAATAATTGGTTCTTTTGTTCACGTTTTTGACATCAGTCGAGTTACTAGAAAATGTAACGAAACGTCAGGAATCCAGTGAGACTTTTATTTTACATTCAAAACCCAGTTTAAAATAGTTTATATTTCAAAACCACTTCTATTATAACGTCATTGCAACGCTTGTTCGAGACTACCTACCTATAACTTATGCAACCACGAAAAAGGATACAATTGTGGGATATGGGTTGTGTATTGTGTGTCATATTATGTTCTCAATCAAGCACCACAGAGCGTAGAATCACTTCTTGGATGGGTGGCCCAGTGCTATGCATGCTCAGCTGTTGGCCTATTTCACCAAGTTTAACTTAAACGGGCGTTTAAGGCCAGTTTAGCCGGTGCCTTGAAATTCACTAATTTACTGACTTAAAAAAAAATTCAAAGCAGAAATTTGAGAAAAAAATGCTTGAATTTTGATTTCAAAGTGGCAGTGATTCTAGAAGGCATTGTTTTGACAGGTGAAACATATTTTATTTTGTAAATGTCATTATTAATTCCCCGGCTAAACCATCGTCCATAATTTGAGCCCCCAAGGTTGGGGAATTAGCTTTTAAACCGTGTTTAGTGGTGAAAGAAAGTAGTTCCAGACACGACATGTAAGTGTTTTCAGGTCATCAAATATTCCTATATGTTATCACCACGGAACTAAAAGTCGTATTTGCATTTTTCTTTGAGAGAACTCCAAATTCTCCATTTGAATTATTGAAGAACCGAGTTTTGTAGAGAAAACGAATACGCCAGTCAAAATCGGTCTTAAACGACCGTTCCGGGGGTGTTAAACCGACGTCGGTGAAATGGCCAAAGCGTGCCGGCACCGGGCGCACTCTCGGCTCCGCCTTTGTCCGACTCCGTTTGTGTGCGCAGAGTCGACGGCGTGCGTGGTCTACCACGCAGAGTGCGAGCCGCATCAGACTCTGCGCGACTTCAAGCCGTTCGACCTCGAGTCCTGGTGGGGCAAGCGACTCTTCAACAACATAACCAGGTGCGGCAACTCGGCCACTGCGTCACGTAACGTACCTAACATCACCAGGTGACATACCTAACATCACCAGGTGACATACCTAACATCACCAGGTGACATACCTAACATCACCAGGTGACGTACCTAACATCACCAGGTGACATACCTAACATCACCAGGTGACATACCTGACATAACCAGGTGACGTACCTAACATAACCAGGTGACATACCTAACATAACCAGGTGACATACCAAACATCACCAGGTGACATACCTAACATAACCAGGTGACATACCTAACATCACCAGGTGACATACCTAACATCACCAGGTGACATACCTAACATCACCAGGTGACATACCTAACATCACCAGGTGACATACCTAACATAACCAGGTGACATACCTAACATCACCAGGTGACATACCTAACATAACCAGGTGACATACCTAACATCACCAGGTGACATACCTAACATAACCAGGTGACATACCTAACATTACCAGGTGACATACCTAACATCACCAGGTGACATACCTAACATCACCAGGTGACATACCTAACATCACCAGGTGACATACCTAACATCACCAGGTGACATACCTAACATCACCAGGTGACATACCTAACATAACCAGGTGACATACCTAACATCACCAGGTGACATACCTAACATCACCAGGTGACATACCTAACATAACCAGGTGACATACCTAACATCACCAGGTGACATACCTAACATAACCAGGTGACATACCTAACATCACCAGGTGACATACCTAACATAACCAGGTGACATACCTAACATCACCAGGTGACATACCTAACATCACCAGGTGACATACCTAACATAACCAGGTGACATACCTAACATTACCAGGTGACATACCTAACATCACCAGGTGACATACCTAACATCACCAGGTGACATACCTAACATCACCAGGTGACATACCTAACATCACCAGGTGACATACCTAACATCACCAGGTGACATACCTAACATCACCAGGTGACATACCTAACATCACCAGGTGACATACCTAACATCACCAGGTGACATACCTAACATAACCAGGTGACATACCTAACATCACCAGGTGACATACCTAACATAACCAGGTGACATACCTAACATTACCAGGTGACATACCTAACATCACCAGGTGACATACCTAACATCACCAGGTGACATACCTAACATCACCAGGTGACATACCTAACATCACCAGGTGACATACCTAACATCACCAGGTGACATACCTAACATCACCAGGTGACATACCTAACATCACCAGGTGACATACCTAACATCACCAGGTGACATACCTAACATTACCAGGTGACATACCTAACATCACCAGGTGACATACCTAACATAACCAGGTGACATACCTAACATCACCAGGTGACATACCTAACATCACCAGGTGACATACCTAACATAACCAGGTGACATACCTAACATAACCAGGTGACATACCTAACATCACCAGGTGACATACCTAACATAACCAGGTGACATACCTAACATCACCAGGTGACATACCTAACATCACCAGGTGACATACCTAACATCACCAGGTGACATACCTAACATCACCAGGTGACATACCTAACATCACCAGGTGACATACCTAACATCACCAGGTGACATACCTAACATCACCAGGTGACATACCTAACATCACCAGGTGACATACCTAACATAACCAGGTGACATACCTAACATCACCAGGTGACATACCTAACATAACCAGGTGACATACCTAACATTACCAGGTGACATACCTAACATCACCAGGTGACATACCTAACATCACCAGGTGACATACCTAACATCACCAGGTGACATACCTAACATCACCAGGTGACATACCTAACATCACCAGGTGACATACCTAACATCACCAGGTGACATACCTAACATCACCAGGTGACATACCTAACATCACCAGGTGACATACCTAACATTACCAGGTGACATACCTAACATCACCAGGTGACATACCTAACATAACCAGGTGACATACCTAACATCACCAGGTGACATACCTAACATCACCAGGTGACATACCTAACATAACCAGGTGACATACCTAACATAACCAGGTGACATACCTAACATCACCAGGTGACATACCTAACATAACCAGGTGACATACCTAACATCACCAGGTGACATACCTAACATCACCAGGTGACATACCTAACATCACCAGGTGACATACCTAACATAACCAGGTGACATACCTAACATAACCAGGTGACATACCTAACATCACCAGGTGACATACCTGACATAACCAGGTGACATACCTAACATAACCAGGTGACGTACCTAACATCACCAGGTGACATACCTAACATAACCAGGTGACATACCTAACATCACCAGGTGACATACCTAACATCACCAGGTGACATACCTAACATCACCAGGTGACATACCTAACATCACCAGGTGACATACCTAACATCACCAGGTGACATACCTAACATCACCAGGTGACATACCTAACATCACCAGGTGACATACCTAACATCACCAGGTGACATACCTAACATCACCAGGTGACATACCTAACATCACCAGGTGACATACCTAACATCACCAGGTGACATACCTAACATCACCAGGTGACATACCTAACATCACCAGGTGACGTACCTAACATCACCAGGTGACATACCTAACATAACCAGGTGACATACCTAACATAACCAGGTGACGTACCTAACATCACCAGGTGACATACCTAACATAACCAGGTGACATACCTAACATAACCAGGTGACGTACCTAACATCACCAGGTGACATACCTAACATAACCAGGTGACATACCTAACATCACCAGGTGACATACCTAACATCACCAGGTGACATACCTAACATAACCAGGTGACATACCTAACATAACCAGGTGACATACCTAACATAACCAGGTGACATACCTAACATCACCAGGTGACATACCTAACATCACCAGGTGACATACCTAACATAACCAGGTGACATACCTAACATAACCAGGTGACATACCTAACATAACCAGGTGACATACCTAACATTACCAGGTGACATACCTAACATAACCAGGTGACGTACCTAACATCACCAGGTGACATACCTAACATAACCAGGTGACATACCTAACATCACCAGGTGACATACCTAACATCACCAGGTGACATACCTAACATAACCAGGTGACATACCTAACATAACCAGGTGACATACCTAACATAACCAGGTGACGTACCTAACATCACCAGGTGACATACCTAACATCACCAGGTGACATACCTAACATAACCAGGTGACATACCTAACATAACCAGGTGACATACCTAACATAACCAGGTGACATACCTAACATCACCAGGTGACATACCTAACATAACCAGGTGACATACCTAATATAACCAGGTGACATACCTAACATCACCAGGTGACATACCTAACATAACCAGGTGACATACCTAACATAACCAGGTGACATACCTAACATCACCAGGTGACATACCTGACATAACCAGGTGACATACCTGACATAACCAGGTGACATACCTAACATCACCAGGTGACATACCTAACATAACCAGGTGACATACCTGACATAACCAGGTGACATACCTAACATAACCAGGTGACGTACCTAACATCACCAGGTGACATACCTAACATTACCAGGTGACGTACCTAACATCACCAGGTGACATACCTAACATTACCAGGTGACGTTGGACGTCATGAAATTGACCTACTTTTGAGGAAAGATCTGCACCTCCCGATTTATCAGGTTGAGGAAGCCGCCTCCTATCGTCACTAAAGACAGGATATTATTAGACATGAGTCTAACGAATTTAGGACCAAAAGATGATGAGGTCTCGCAGCCACACCATTAAAGTTATCATTCCGATAATCGAGCACCTATTTTATTGCATACAAATTGGTGCCCAGGGCCCTTTTACCCAAATTTTTCTTTGCTTTCGTATACAATTGCGGCTCTAAAAGGGTAAAAAATTATGAGTTTCGGGGTGTGTTCCAGCATTCCAGGGGCGAATTTCGTGAAAAGGGCCTTCCTTGGGCACCCAATATTGAAATGATAATATTAAATGATAAATTTAAATGATAAATATTAACATTCCTAAGATATTAGCCAAAAGTTGATGACTACTGAGGTATATATTTGTTTAGATATTTAATGGATTGTTTAGATCTACAGATGTACTTACATTACATAACCTGGGCTTCCTAAGATATTAGCCAAAAGCTTATGACTACTGAGGTATATCTTTGTTTAGATATTTAATGGATTGTTTAGATCTACAGATGTACTTACATTACATAACCTAGGCTTCCTAAGATATTAGCCAAAAGCTTATGACTACTGAGGTATATCTTTGTTTAGATATTGATTGGATTGTGTAGATCTACAGATGTACTTACATTACATAACCTGGGCTTCCTAAGATATTAGCCAAAAGCTTATGACTACTGAGGTATATATTTGTTTAGATATTTATTGTAATGTTTAGATCTACAGATGTACTTACATTACATAACCTAGGCTTCCTAAGATATTAGCCAAAAGCTTATGACTACTGAGGTATATCTTTGTTTAGATATTGATTGTATTGTTTAGATCTACAGATGTACTTACATTACATAACCTGGGCTTCCTAAGATATTAGCCAAAAGCTTATGACTACTGAGGTATATCTTTGTTTAGATATTGATTGTATTGTTTAGATCTACAGATGTACAGGCGATGAGCGTGATCAAGGCAAGGCCCCCGCGGGGGTTCGGTATCCGTGACGACCGCCGCTAATGCGTGCTCTGTCTCGTGGTTTCGCAGGTCGATATAAAGCCGTGCCGCGCGTCCCTCCGATAAGACTGAGCCTAGTTCCGCCAACCTGACGGACGTAGATTTCCCCCGGGGCCGCCCTAGGGACCCTAGGGACCCTAGGGAGCCCGGAAGTCCGGGGACGAAGACGGGGGAGTGGGCGTCGGCATCGCCCAGGAAACCTCCGCTCGAGTTGCGTTATTTCCGTCTCTCGGCCTTCGAATCGATTCCCGAGTGGCCTTCGAATCGAAGTGGCGACGGACGTGGCGCAACCGGCCGAAGAGCGGTGACTGGTTGCTTGGCAACACACAGTCCTGGCCTCGTTCACGTAGCCAAGGGATGACTGGTTGCTTGGCAACACACAGTCCTGGCCTCGTTCACGTAGCCGAGGCTCCCGACGGACCTCGAGTGGGTCGAGTCGTTTCCAGCTCGGTTACCAGGTTGCGATCTCGTTGCTAGCGACGACCCCCGTCGTCCCCGTTTGTAAATATTGCAGAAATTGTTAGCAGATTTTTGTTACGTAGTTCTAGTTACGACGTTGTCAAGACGACGTGGTTACGTTGGTAGCGAACTCGCTTGGAGCGTGCCCGCAATTCTGTTGATTCACGATTTGCGTTTTTGACGATGCATTTGTTATTTTGTTGTCAATGGTTGGAGCCCTCGAAGCGTTATTACGAAATAAAAGTAAGCGAAAATGGATTTTGTGTCTGGATTTTGTGTCTGGATTTTGTGCCTGGATTTTGTGTCTGGATTTTGTGTCTGGATTTTGTGTCTGGATTTTGTGTCTGGATTTTGTGTCTGGATTTTGTGTCTGGATTTTGTGTCTGGATTTTGTGTCTGGATTTTGTGTCTGGATTTTGTGTCTGGATTTTGTGTCTGGATTTTGTGTCTGGATTTTGTGTCTGGATTTTGTGTCTGGATTTTGTGCCTGGATTTTGTGGCGGTCGTGTTTGAGCCGTGGAATTGAGTGAGAAGCAAACTGTTTCTTGCATCCGCCAGCGGTGTTTGCCGTTGAAGCTGGCTTCAAATGTGGTAATCCTGCTGGACTTGGGTTTAGTAGATCAATGCTTTTGTTGAAGGAGAACAAGTAGTTGTTGCTTGCAGGAGATTGGGACCCAAATTTATATGGAAAGCATTATTTTTGTCCATTACCGTTGTTTAAACGGTGAAAACACCTTTCCTAAAAGTAGGTACCTAGGTACTTTTAATATTTTGTGATCATCTGTAGAAGTGGTTTGAAATTAATTTTTTGAAAAGTGACTTTTCCGCCTTCAGAGGGCAGTTTTGTTTCTATATTATGATCTTGATATGTCATATGGCAGCACATGTTGTGTTGCAAGGTTCAAATGGTTAAAATTGCTGCCAGAAATGTTGCATGGAAGTTGGAAATTCCCAGTGCATCTCAAGTTTGTACGGTTAAAAGAAGTTAGATGTCTTTGGTTAAATTTTTGTTACTTTTTAGCTGGCTGTAGTAGGTAAAATCACTGAACACCAAAGAAAACTGCAAAAACAAAAAGCTATCGTGTATCATTTTAGTTGTGCAAGCAGGGAATAGGAACTTAGCAATAATTCAATACGATTTATTTGTTGGTTCCATTACAATAATTGTGCTTTGGTTACATGGTGCTAGGGTACGGAAACAGATACACATTAATTAAGTACCTAGTGTTTAATACTAAATAATTAAAGGGCAAGAATGGAGATGGGATTTTCCATTGGCAAGTCAGACAATCACGCTGCCTAAAAGCCCACCTGGAAATAGGTAGAAAAATGTCAAATGCCTCAAAGTTTAATGTCTGGTTTTCAGTGCTATGGTTTTATCTAATTCACGTTTTAGGTTTACGGAAAACCTGCACTACAAGTAGCCCAGGGTGGCACTTGGCACTCTCTGAGGGGCAACCTGTCGGTCTCAAGTGACCAAGGCTTGACCGGGAATTCAACACAGGTTTTTATCGTTCTCAGGGCAGCTGCAACCCTCTGGCAAGAAAAGTTCCTTCTTCCCAATCTTGTTCACCAAGTCACTGGACTCCTTGTCTTCAGCATGAATGTTATTTAATTTAGAAAAATGCACGTTAACGTATGGTCCGAACCTACATTCCTGAAGAACGATTCTATTGTATAATCTGAAGCGGGAGATAATGTCCGTGGGTGCCACAAAGATGAATCGTTTGCACCGCAGCCATGATTCATTTAAGGACCGAGCTCTCCTCACACAATGGCGAACCCTTTACCAACTAAACACGGCTCTAAACCTTTTAGCGTTTACTTTGAAGGCATTAGGGGGTTGCCGGTCTTTGGTTACAAGCTTTTTAAGTTGTTCGAGAAGAACACGGGTTTCAGACAGAGTTTTGTTTTGGCGCTCATCTTTGAGGGAATGCAGGTGCTGCTTTCCGCCGGTCGGCGGCGAATTTCGCTACTACTGGTCGTCAAATGTCACTGTCAGTTGCTTCTTGAAAGTGAGTTTGCAATCGTACGAAACATCATCGTAAGTACTTAGGACGTGTCTTGATATCTCTTAAAATACGCTACAGACTTACCTTGTGCCAACTTTGTCGCGTACCTACATCCTATCAGGGTGATTCACGGAAAGCCAACATCGAAATGTCGGAAGACTTTGAGGTTACCGAGCGAATCGATGCGGAATCGCAGAAGCCGGAGAAGATGTTCTCGCTGAAGAAGTGGAACGCTGTGGCGATGTGGAGCTGGGATGTCGAGTGCGATACGTGTGCGATCTGTCGTGTGCAAGTTATGGACGCTTGCCTGCGATGCCAGGCGGAAACCAAGCAAGACGCTCGCTACGGCAGACAGGACTGCGTCGTCGTGTGGGGCGAATGCAACCACTCTTTCCACTACTGCTGCATGTCGCTCTGGGTCAAGCAGAACAATCGCTGTCCGCTCTGCCAGCAGGAGTGGAGTATCCAACGGATGGGCAAATAGATCTTTGTGTAGGGGAATGTGCAGGGGGTGTGCAGGAGGGATCTGTGTGCAGTGCTTGAAAGATGTGGACTTTCTGAAGTGTCGGAAGTCGAAGTGTTGAAGTGAAGTGAAGAATGTAAGCTAGATCTAGCATAATATCTGAAGACTTGTGTTGGGATTGTGCTTGAATGTACTGGGTATAAACTGCACATTACATTCTTATGAAGCGGTTTCAAATCGGAGCTAAAATAGTTTGCTCGCTTGTTAAGTTATCAGATAATTGGTCTGGAAGACATTATAATCGATGGCTCTAATGTTATTGGTTTTATTAAAGACCACATAAGAATATTGCAATGTCATTGAATTTAAGTTACCGGCACCTTGTCCACCTGTTGCTTTAATTCTAATGGTTCTGAATGTGATGTAGCGCAGTAGGTGCTTCTGTGAGACGTTCTATTAGAGGAGCGCAAGAGGATGGCATCAATGAGCAAGTTGGGGTAGGTCTTGGGATTTTGTAACGTTTACGTGCCGTTATCGGTTCCGATGGATAAAATCCCCAATGTTGTCCGTGTTAATTTCGCAACACTGAAACCGAGAACGGCGAAATCAGAGTAACTTAATCGCTGTTAGAAATCGTTCTAGCGGCCAAAGTACTAGAGTTGCGTCTAATCTGATCAGGTAGCCCATCGTGTTTAAGGTGGTCACCTACCCCTTTGACCAAAGTTTGGGCGAATCTTCAAAATCACAACAAACACAAAGGGTAAGTGACATCACAGTTTTTTTTTTTTTTAACTTTTACTAGACCTAAACTTCTCCATTACATTTTGTGGGGAGTCCAACACTCACATCTGTGTCCTTCTATCATCAAAACTGCGATAGTTATTCAAGGCTTCGATTCACGAAACAGAGCTAGCGACCAAAGTGCCAAGTATCAAGTTGCATCGACCCAAGCAGCTCATCGTGCTCAGGGAACCGAGACTCCAGCCATTGCGTTTAAAGACTCGGACACCTTGGCCACCTCCAGCGTGGCTGAACGTGGACATATAGGACAATCTTACCATGCTGGAATCCGGGGAGCCAGAAAGGTAGGTAGGTATGTGACGCTGCAAAGTAAATTTATTTCGGATCTTGCTTTTATTCGGCACTATTGCAACTCATATGAGGAAGAAAAAACATTTAAAATAGTTGGTTTGTTGGAGGTTTCCTGAGCCGATGGTGAGATGTGATTTACGGTCTTTGCTCTGTTAGATGTTTTAGACGGCCCGACATCAAGCTCTTTTAGGGCCGACAAACTCACATCTAAAAACCGTGAAACCGAGAAAATGTTGCAAGTTGAGTAGGTGGGGTGACCTTTCTTAGTTAGGGTCATGGGAGCCTGAAAAGCAAATATCAATGCAAACCATCGAGTGACTCGTCAAAACCCAAAGAGCCGCAGGTCTCGAACTCACGCCGGCCACTCACGAGTCAAGCTCTTTCCCCTTTCGACCGCGGCGTCCTCTCGGCTGTTTGCCATTTCGTTGACAAAGTCGGAACGCAAAGCCTGGATACGAATGAGAAGAAGCGCAGGCGATGGCATGAACGAACTGCCATGCCTTTGATGAACGCCGGGATTTGGCATTGGTTGCATCTTCAGCGATCTCGAACCAGGTCCATCTGGGCTCTTGCTGCCGCCCTGGAGCTCTACCGCCGAGTTGACTTGAGGTGGGGAAATGTGGGTTATAATTCGTTGCCGAATCGTGTTTAAAAGAGTCGGTTCATCCACTTGCTAATGTGAGTGCGCCAGATGTGATGCAACGGCGCACTCTATTAGCCGGTGGATGAACCTATTTTTTTTAAACATACGAAGCAAACACGATTTATGTTTAACATTTCATGACCCTTATTCATGGATCCCAGTTAGCTCAGTGGTAGAGTGCTGGGATTCCAGCCGGGCGGACCTGGTTCAAACCCGCTCGACTCCATCCGAGTTTGTATTTTGAAATATTGAGTATTTCAGAATAGAAACACGACTAATATATCTTATTTCTTCTCCGATATGCATACTCCCTAGTAGCCTAGTTGGTTAAGGCACCACTAGCATGGCAGTGAGAGCGTCCAGGTGATCCTGGTTCGATACCGCTTACAGTCGCTAACGGCCTGAGTTTTGTCTGATCTCTGTCGGCGCAAGTTGAAGCGATTGGGCTACCTAGTAGCACACGATCACTTCCGCCATCCACAGAGCTCTCAGCGACTCGGCCGTCCCCATTGGGGCTCGACTCCGGACGGTGCCGTCCGTCGCGGGTGTATCGGACTCCTCGGAGTCCCAAGGAACCCAGACACCCGGGGGCCTCACTGCCAGACTAGTGACTAGGGAGTGTTTTGCCCAACGTATAGGCGGGGTTTCTTTTGGGCGAGTATTATAGATTCTACCAACGCCCCACACCCCGCCAAACCCCGCGAATTTTTAGGGTATAGATCTCTGGGTAGGTAACAGTCCCGAGTGTTTTGCACTTTGCGTTACGTCAGAGCCAAGCAGCACTCTCTGTTGGAATGTCTGGTATTACACTTTTGGACATGTGATAAAATTGACATAGAATCAACTATGCTTCAGTTCAGTAATTGGCTACCAGGGCGACTGCAGCACGGAAATTAATTTCCACGAGCAGTCGAATCTAGTTCCAAAAACCAACATGGGCTGGGATCGAACCGTCGCCACCGGATTGCAAGCAGTCCAGCAAGCAGGCCACACTCGCTTCTGAAATACCTACTATGAGTGTACTTGATTGCAATCTGTATTTCATATATTGTATGACGTCACGCTCCTTATATGGACCTACACCAAACAGAATACGCAACGTACAGCAACGTCAAAGACATACGATATCTCAGGTCTGAGAGTGTCAATGACTTTTGGCTTTTGGGCAGCAATTGCTTCCGCAGCTGTCGCAACCCAGCACTAACCAGGGGGAAAACGCACTAACGCGACTTCGAAGATTCACCAGTGAAACGCCCCACTCAACGCAGACTCAGCGACGCAAAGCATCACGACTGGCCGCACCGCATTGACGCACTTGGCGGGGACAGGCCGAGCCAACGCCGCTGTGATAAATCGCAAGCACGCGGCCAGCAGGCGTCGATAGCGAAACGCCACTTCGGGGTCCTGGGGACGCCCAAGACCCAGGTCCAAAAATCGCTCCAAGCCACAGAGAGCCACCAGACCGCACATGGGGTCCGGGCTGGGCCAGCGGGGACCGGCCGCTGAGGCACTTCTAGAGCGACTTCGAGGCCCTAGTCTTTGGATGAGTGACTAGAACTGTTTCGAGTGTTAGGGCGTGCGCAATCTACTGCGCAGCGCATGGCATTGTGATAGCGAGTGATGTCACTAATAATCAATCACAATCATCATATCTCCGTGGCCGAGTGGACAGCGTGCCCAACTGATAAACCCAAAGACCTGGGTTCGAATCCGGGAGCGGTAGGCGGTCATGACATTTTAGGTATTTTTTTTTTGCTAATGTTCTTCGACCAATAAATTTAGACAAAATGGGCCTTCAGGCCGTGTAACGCCTGCAAGTTGGTTTGGCAACAATAAAGAGGAAAACGGACGCGTTTATGAGTTTATCTAATAACAGGCCAATTTTACTAATGAATGGAGTTGAGGGGACAGTCCCCAAGAAAACTGTGGGCGCGAGGCTCAAAAACTTTCTGATAACATCCCCATTACACCAACGTTGAAAGCGAGTTCGGGAGCATCGAGCTACCCCCTGGTTGTGACAATAAGACAATAGATTTTCCGGAAATGCATTTTCCGATCGACGTTTTGCGAGAACCGTGCATTTTAGAGGAGGTTTACTGGTGGCAAACGACAACACTGACAATTCTCTATCACCCCATTGTCACTTTAACTGGATTCTAGTTGGAATTTGGGAAATAGATTTTCCGGAAATGCATTTTCCGATCGACATTTTCCGAGAACCGTGCATTTTAGAGGAGGTTTACTGGTGGCAAATGATGCACCGACAATTCTCAATCGTACCATTTTCCAGATGGAGTTTGGAAAATAGATTTTCCGAAAATGCATTTTCACGTCAATATTTTCCGAGAACCAATGAACTTCGAGGAGGTTTATGCGTGGCACTAGCTGTCAGTCAGTAGCTGTCAGTAGCTGTCAGTTGGTGCCCAAACGAAACAAAGTCACATCGGAGGACCACGTGCTTTCCCTCGTCTCCTGTCGTGGTCCTCGCTTGGAACAAGTGCCCCACTTCCTCTGCAGTCTGCAAAACCAGTGCGTTCTACCGAGACACAAAGAACTGCACTCGTTCATGTCAGGGAGTTGATTGCCTCACTTTATCTTATATTTATAGACATTGTTTTAACATATTATGATTTACTTTATTTATTTGTTTACTAGCCAATAAATTCCAAAAGGTTCCTCCATTCGAACACTCCCCTTCCTCCAACACAGAGATTTCAACCACACATCCAGGGGCGTCAGCTGGGGGTTGACTGGGGCGGGGAAGGGGGGGGGGGCGCCTGCCCACTCTGAAATTATGAAAGGGGCACCAACCAAAGGGCACCGAGCAAGAACGGCGGTTGAAAGAATTATTAAATATGAAAACACGAGATTGTGAATTAATTGTGAATGATTGTGAATTAATGAAATGTTTTGGTAAAATCTCTACCCCTGTAGAGATTTTAGGTGCCTGGGACAACCTGCGATATTTGAGCAAAAGAATTGGTTTGAAATTTGTATTGTCAAAAGAAATTGTTCGTTTGGCGATTCTGTCAGTGAGCCTGAGCCTACATCGAACGCTGCGTTGCCAATAACTATGATAATTGCAGGCGAGTATCAGAATTACAGAAACCGGGCCATATGGGCCGGGTAAGGGTTGTATTCTCACGTAGAAATGCTCCGGGAATTGATTTTCATTATGAGCATAGGTTTTTTTAAAGCGCAAATTGCGATAATGAGCATAGGACTGAGAGTAATCAAAACTGTTTCCAATGCCACTTTATAATTACCGAGGAGTTGTGACCATTTTGACAAACAGTTCTAGATACTTTTTTGTTAAATAAAGAGCTTTTTTGAATATTCACACAGCCCCTTTGATTAAGTTTCAAAGTTGATAATTACAAGAAGGCTACGGGACTTTTTTTATAAAGCTCCGTATTTCAAATAAAAGTACCCATCTAAAACTTTTTGTCAAAATGGCTAGTACTTCAATAATCTGAACTTCACAGCTTCCAACTAAAAATACTAGAACTATAGGTACTTATCTTCAGTTGGCCCTGTAAAGTTCCTGTGAGATATATCAAATAAATTGTGGGTTGCATTGCTTGGTTATCAAGCAAGTTGATAGTAACATGATTGCAGTGACTTGTATATCTGTTCAGTTGCTATTGTTTTATTCCATAGCAATTAGCAATTGTCAAGTTCAATCTTTCTGTATTTTGTTGTTTAATAAAATAATAAACTATCATCCCAGCCACTCTTTCTTATCAAGAGTTACTGAGAGTTGACATAGCTCGTGACCTAGTGCCTTCCGTTGATAGCTTTGTCCATTTGTCCATACTACGATTGCTCATTCCAGGTAGGTATATATAGGTGTTACTTGAGAATACCTAACATAGTCAGTTCCTTGTAGCCTGGATCCAAGCTCACTCCATTTAGGCACCACTGCTTTTAATTTGTTTCGCTCGTCTTAGTACGGGGGCAGGGCGCTGGGTGCCAGTTCTTGGTTTTGCCCACCTACAAAATTGCCTTGCCCGTCGCCTCTGCACACACTTCCAAACTGGAGCAGAACCACGGGTGAAAAACAAGGCCAGGGCTGAACACTTGCACTTGAGTTACTGAGATTGATTAATCTATTAATCGATTTATTCATACAGTCGTCTTAGACTTACTCTTAGCCTAGTGGACTCGGAGTCAGACGTATGGTATGAGATCCCCAAAAAGTGGCAAACTCAAATTAATCTTAGTGAGGAAGGTAACTGTATTACATTTGTACTTGTAGTTGTATCACACCATTGTATTTTATCTGTACGTTACCTGTAATATGTATGGTGCAAAAATGATAGTTTGAGAATTTTTGGAATCAAAATTTCACATGTAGTACCACAATTTATAAATACGAATGCCTGTTTTCACAATTCTGGGTGTTGAATGCCAAGTTTAAATCAGGGTAACTTCTTTCCAGTTAAAAACAGTCAACAGTAAAACGGTTTGATTCAGGTATCAGTTTGAAACCAGTTTGGAACTGTGTTTTTGAAAGCTAGTCTTTTGCATCGAGATCCCAGCGCGATTCCAGCACCGACATCTGCCAAGCGGTCCACACTCGTCCACGGCCACAGAGATGCAGTCTCGGCCTCCCAGATCGTCGTCTCACGGGATGCTGCGTTGCTGGAGCCTGCAGGACAAACGAGCATCGGTCAGTTGTCACAAACACCAACAATTGCGGTCTCCATTTACAAATGATTTCAAAGTGAGTATTGTACGCTAACAGAGGTCAGATCTGCTTTTCCATGCAGGCAAGCTACTATAAGCAAGACTTTAAGTAAAACTGTTAAAAACCCAGTACAAGCCAGGCCCAACAATTGTGCAGGGAGTCCTTTTTGCAAGCAGTAATTGGGGTGCATGGTGATACGGATGAAACTCGGCTGTTTGGGGAACATTGCAGCGTAGAAACCACAACCTGCAAAGAACCAAGGTTCGAGAAATTGTACAATTTTCTACTTGATTGCAACTGTGAGCCCTGGATGTTTACGGACACCTTCTGCCTGTGACAATCCACTCTGATCTAGAATAGGAACTTGGGGCCATTGTAGTTATGATCCTGAAGAACTTCAATAAAATATCCGACTCCATTATCAATAACGCAAACTTGTCACTATGACATTTTATATTCAGCCAAGATGATGTCGGAACCTAAATCTAGGCGAATAGGTCATAATTAAATTACATTTAAGAGTAAAGATCTCAGGAGCCTCAACGCAAGACAAGCAAGACAGTACCTACCAAGGCAAACGATTTGTGTAACTCATTTGCAATGTGCAGGCTTCGTGGATTAGATCCGGGGAGAGGGGGCTGGTTTCCAAAGCTGTCCCGTGACAGCGTCGGGGCTTTGTTGAGCTTCCACTGGACCACTAGCAGATGCCGCGTTGATCAACTTCATGCGAACTGTAAAAACACAATAATCACTTCCCGGTCTGCTAAGAACCCAAGAGTGAAACGTGCACGAATGCTAAGTGATAAATGAAGTCTTATTACTGTTTTCCTAACGTGCTATAACCAGCTTAGACATTATATCTAGTAATTTTCACAATGGTTAGAGAGTAAACCCAAATAGTGTTACTGCTATTCTTGATAAAGCAACTCTGCGAGTAGCCCTTGAGAGTTGACAAGTTCAAGGGTTCAAGGGGGCTGCAGTCTGTGTTTATCTTATGGCAGGAAACAAATGAAATTGGCACCGAATTGTAGTGAAAAAAGTGATCCCTGCTCTAGCTATCTAACTGAAACGAAGTTCGTAAGGTCAGTGTGTTGTCAGCGATCAAAGTGAGTGGCAAGTGAGCATGCGCTAAGGTTGTGTTGACAGTTTAGACATATTAAGGAAACTCACTGAGAAATCAAGTCTTTTGAAAATGAAGTGTTCACCCTTTAGTTGCAGTTTTCGAGTTCAGAACGGTTCTCTCATGTCTTGCATTTTCTCCATCGACCAACGACAGCTTTCTAGACAGGGAAGAAACAATTGGCGTTAGTCTTTGCCCGCTCATAATTTCATGCGAGATTCATTACAAGATGCTCGAAGCCAGCGGACAGCACAAAATATGCACTCACAGGTTTTGGATCCAAGCAGATTTCGTTGCTGAAACTCCACGTCGACGACCGGCCACGATTCCTTCGTCTTGTTCCACGCATATCAGTCGCCGTGACGGCAGCAAGCGTTTGTTCTCGATCCAGTGCCGGAGGAGGTTCGCAGTATAGACAGTAATAAAATAACTAAAGCCCAAACCAACGCCTGGGCCCCCCAACCACCATGAGCATTCAATGCACCAACGTACCAATGCGAGGAACAGCTGAATCCTGCTGCCGTCGACATCCCTCTGCTTTCAATACTTGGTGGTTCACGCTGTCAACGATTTCCTCGCTTGATTGTCGAGTACATCTCCTAATATTTACCATTTTCTTCGTCTGGGAAGCCGAAGCCTGCGACAGCAGCTGCTGCCGTCGGACATTTTGGCATCTCATAACACGTGCGAATGACGTAACAATATCTTGCTCTCTCTCTCTCTCTCTCTCGCACTCCTTGCAGTGCGCACACAGCTGTCTCTCTCACTCTCGCTAACTGGCAGTGCCGTGCAGGCAGCGCAGGCCAGAGACTATTCCACCTTCTGCTCGCCTGATACAAAGGAGCATTTTCACTTTGAGTTTTCAGCAAATTCTAGGCGTCCAAGAGGCCGAGCTGAGTCAGCCTTGAGTGCAGACTGCAGTGCGAGCTCGTGTGTAGCATGGGTTGCCTACCCAGCTGGGATTGGACGCAAAATAGTCTCATCTCTTCTTGTTGTGAAGCCGTCGCTTGGAAAACGGTTTGTCTGAGTGATGATTGTTTTGTTATACCAAATAAACACACGATTGAGCACAATAATTTGAGTTTGCCACTTCTTGGAGATCTCATACGTCCGGCTGGGGTAAGGTGGGTACATCTCTACAGTCAGCAAACGAATCATGATCAAATTGTAAATTGATATCACATTTTATTTGTCCACATCGTAACGGACAGCTTACAAAACCAAGCAGTCGTAAAGCCTGATTCACGCAGGAACGTATTTATCAGCTTCCTGCTACTGTGCTTTTGAACGGCCAAAAAAAAAACAGTTCTACCTCATATTTAGCACTATAAATAACATACCGTATGATTGATCCATATTTCATGTTTAGTGTGGGTAACATCTTGGTCTAACTCATTCAATGCGTTTCACCCGATAAGATTCCATGTCTAGCTGTGAAACAAATTGATTACGTATTCCGGGCTTTCTTGACGAATAAAGAATACGTAAAATCTTATTAATGTATAATCCATACATTATAAATACTTAATCATACCCTTAGTCTCTTTCTGGAACTTAAAACAGGTAAGAAAGATGTAAAACTCGTAAACAGCAACGTGGCCAGATGCTCATCTGGTGCAAATGGACTATAAAAGTTTACGATTACGCCATTTATAAAAATTTCTAGCCCATTCTCTTCTATATATTAGTAATAATATAAAATATAAATAAACCTGGAAATAAAACACGAAAACGAGCTGTCTCATTTGGCCGGCACAGAACGTCGCTAGCCGACCGAAGTCGCAAACTCTCGCAAACGGTAGCCGCGGCGACCGAGGGTTCCGCTCGGCTTCGGAGCCTCGTTGTCGTCGGGGAGAGAGCGTATCCGTTGCCGTGACGACTAGCGCGGCGCGATGGCCTGGTTGAACGCCGTGTTGCAGACGACGATGACTGGCGTGAACAGCGGCAGCGGGAACGAACTGCAATCGACGGCAAAACACTCGGTCTCGGTCACGGTCACGGTCACGGTCACGGTCTCGGTCTCGGTCACGGTCTCGGTCTCGGTCTCGGTCACGGACCCGGTCTCGGTCACGGTCTCGGTCACGGTCTCGGTCACGGTCTCGGTCACGGTCTCGGTCACGGTCTCGGTCACGGTCACGGTCTCGGTCTCGGTCTCGGTCACGGTCACGGTCTCGGTCTCGGTCACGGTCTCGGTCTCGGTCCCGGTCACGGTCTCGGTCACGGTCTCGGTCTCGGTCTCGGTCACGGTCTCGGTCACGGTCTCGGTCACGGTCTCGGTCACGGTCACGGTCTCAGTCACGGTCTCGGTCTCGGTCTTGGTCTCGGTCTCGGTCTCGGTCTCGGTCACGGTCACGGTCTCAGTCTCGGTCTCGGTCTCAGTCTCGGTCACGGTCTCGGTCACGGTCTCGGTCACGGTCTCGGTCTCGGTCTCGGTCTCGGTCACGGTCTCGGTCACGGTCACGGTCACGGTCACGGTCTCAGTCACGGTCTCGGTCACGGTCACGGTCTCGGTCTCGGTCTCGGTCACGGTCTCGGTCACGGTCACGGTCACGGTCTCAGTCACGGTCTCGGTCACGGTCACGGTCACGGTCTCGGTCTCGGTCTCGGTCACGGTCTCGGTCTCGGTCACGGTCTCGGTCACGGTCTCGGTCTCGGTCACGGTCTCGGTCACGGTCACGGTCTCAGTCACGGTCTCGGTCACGGTCACGGTCACGGTCTCGGTCTCGGTCTCGGTCACGGTCTCGGTCACGGTCACGGTCTCAGTCACGGTCTCGGTCACGGTCACGGTCACGGTCTCGGTCACGGTCTCGGTCACGGTCTCGGTCCCGGTCACGGTCACGGTCTCGGTCACGGTCTCGGTCTCGGTCACGGTCACGGTCTCGGTCTCGGTCTCGGTCACGGTCTCGGTCTCGGTCTCGGTCACGGTCTCGGTCTCGGTCTCGGTCACGGTCTCGGTCTCGGTCACGGTCTCGGTCTCGGTCACGGTCTCGGTCTCGGTCTCGGTCACGGTCTCGGTCACGGTCTCGGTCACGGTCTCGGTCTCGGTCTCGGTCACGGTCTCGGTCTCGGTCTCGGTCTCGGTCACGGTCTCGGTCTCGGTCACGGTCTCGGTCACGGTCACGGTCTCGGTCTCGGTCACGGTCTCGGTTTTGGTCTCGGTCACGGTCTCGGTCTCGGTCACGGTCTCGGTCCCGGTCACGGTCTCGGTCACGGTCTCGGTCTCGGTCTCGGTCTCGGTCACGGTCTCGGTCACGGTCTCGGTCTCGGTCACGGTCTCGGTCTCGGTCTCGGTCACGGTCTCGGTCTCGGTCACGGTCTCGGTCTCGGTCTTGGTCTCGGTCTCGGTCTCGGTCACGGTCACGGTCACGGTCTCAGTCTCGGTCTCAGTCTCGGTCACGGTCTCGGTCACGGTCTCGGTCTCGGTCTCGGTCACGGTCTCGGTCACGGTCACGGTCACGGTCTCAGTCACGGTCTCGGTCACGGTCACGGTCACGGTCTCGGTCTCGGTCTCGGTCACGGTCTCGGTCTCGGTCACGGTCTCGGTCACGGTCTCGGTCACGGTCTCGGTCACGGTCACGGTCTCAGTCACGGTCTCGGTCACGGTCACGGTCACGGTCTCGGTCTCGGTCTCGGTCTCGGTCACGGTCTCAGTCACGGTCTCGGTCACGGTCACGGTCACGGTCTCGGTCACGGTCTCGGTCCCGGTCACGGTCACGGTCTCGGTCACGGTCTCGGTCTCGGTCACGGTCACGGTCTCGGTCTCGGTCTCGGTCTCGGTCACGGTCTCGGTCTCGGTCACGGTCTCGGTCTCGGTCTCGGTCTCGGTCACGGTCTCGGTCTCGGTCACGGTCTCGGTCTCGGTCTCGGTCACGGTCTCGGTCACGGTCTCGGTCACGGTCTCGGTCTCGGTCACGGTCTCGGTCTCGGTCTCGGTCTCGGTCACGGTCTCGGTCTCGGTCACGGTCTCGGTCACGGTCACGGTCTCGGTCTCGGTCACGGTCTCGGTTTTGGTCTCGGTCACGGTCTCGGTCTCGGTCTCGGTCACGGTCTCGGTCACGGTCTCGGTCTCTGTCTCGGTCTCGGTCTCGGTCTCGGTCTCGGTCTCGGTCACGGTCTCGGTCTCGGTCACGGTCTCGGTCTCGGTCTCGGTCTCGGTCACGGTCTCGGTCACGGTCTCGGTCTCGGTCACGGTCTCGGTCTCAGGCACGGTCTCGGTCTCGGTCACGGTCTCGGTCACGGTCACGGTCTCGGTCACGGTCTCGGTCTCGGTCACGGTCTCGGTCTCGGTCTCGGTCACGGTCTCGGTCACGGTCTCGGTCACGGTCACGGTCTCGGTCTCGGTCTCCGTCTCCGTCTCGGTTTCGGTCTCCGTCTCGGTCTCGGTCACGGTCACGGTCTCGGTCACGGTCTCGGTCTCGGTCTCGGTCACGGTCTCGGTCACTGTCTCCGTCTCGGTCTCGGTCTCGGTCACGGTCTCGGTCACGGTCTCAGGCACGGTCTCGGTCTCGGTCTCGGTCACGGTCACGGTCTCGGTCTCGGTCACGGTCTCGGTCACGGTCTCCGTCTCGGTCTCGGTCCCGGTCTCGGTCACGGTCTCGGTCTCGGTCACGGTCTCGGTCACGGTCTCAGGCACGGTCTCGGTCTCGGTCACGGTCTCGGTCACGGTCACGGTCTCGGTCTCGGTCACGGTCTCGGTCTCGGTCACGGTCTCGGTCTCGGTCACGGTCTCGGTCACGGTCTCGGTCTCGGTCTCGGTCACGGTCTCGGTCTCGGTCACGGTCTCGGTCTCGGTCTCGGTCTCGGTCACGGTCTCGGTCACGGTCTCGGTCACGGTCTCGGTCTCGGTCTCGGTCTCGGTCACGGTCTCGGTCTCGGTCTCGGTCTCGGTCTCGGTCACGGTCTCGGTCACGGTCTCGGTCACGGTCACGGTCTCGGTCTCGGTCACGGTCTCGGTTTTGGTCTCGGTCACGGTCTCGGTCTCGGTCACGGTCTCGGTCCCGGTCACGGTCTCGGTCACGGTCTCGGTCTCGGTCTCGGTCACGGTCTCGGTCACGGTCTCGGTCTCGGTCACGGTCTCGGTCTCGGTCTCGGTCACGGTCTCGGTCTCGGTCACGGTCTCGGTCTCGGTCTTGGTCTCGGTCTCGGTCTCGGTCTCGGTCACGGTCACGGTCACGGTCTCAGTCTCGGTCTCAGTCTCGGTCACGGTCTCGGTCACGGTCTCGGTCTCGGTCTCGGTCACGGTCTCGGTCACGGTCACGGTCACGGTCTCAGTCACGGTCTCGGTCACGGTCACGGTCACGGTCTCGGTCTCGGTCTCGGTCACGGTCTCGGTCTCGGTCACGGTCTCGGTCACGGTCTCGGTCACGGTCACGGTCTCAGTCACGGTCTCGGTCACGGTCACGGTCACGGTCTCGGTCTCGGTCTCGGTCTCGGTCCCGGTCACGGTCTCGGTCACGGTCTCGGTCTCGGTCTCGGTCTCGGTCACGGTCTCGGTCTCGGTCTCGGTCACGGTCTCGGTCTCGGTCTCGGTCACGGTCTCGGTCTCGGTCACGGTCTCGGTCTCGGTCTTGGTCTCGGTCTCGGTCTCGGTCACGGTCACGGTCACGGTCTCAGTCTCGGTCTCAGTCTCGGTCACGGTCTCGGTCACGGTCTCGGTCTCGGTCTCGGTCACGGTCTCGGTCACGGTCACGGTCACGGTCTCGGTCACGGTCTCGGTCACGGTCACGGTCTCGGTCTCGGTCTCGGTCACGGTCTCGGTCTCGGTCACGGTCTCGGTCACGGTCTCGGTCACGGTCTCGGTCACGGTCACGGTCTCAGTCACGGTCTCGGTCACGGTCACGGTCACGGTCTCGGTCTCGGTCTCGGTCTCGGTCACGGTCTCGGTCTCAGTCACGGTCTCGGTCACGGTCACGGTCACGGTCTCGGTCACGGTCTCGGTCCCGGTCACGGTCACGGTCTCGGTCACGGTCTCGGTCTCGGTCACGGTCACGGTCTCGGTCTCGGTCTCGGTCTCGGTCACGGTCTCGGTCTCGGTCTCGGTCACGGTCTCGGTCTCGGTCTCGGTCACGGTCTCGGTCACGGTCTCGGTCTCGGTCACGGTCTCGGTCACGGTCACGGTCTCAGTCACGGTCTCGGTCTCGGTCTTGGTCTCGGTCTCGGTCTCGGTCTCGGTCACGGTCACGGTCTCAGTCTCGGTCTCGGTCTCAGTCTCGGTCACGGTCTCGGTCACGGTCTCGGTCTCGGTCTCGGTCTCGGTCACGGTCTCGGTCACGGTCACGGTCACGGTCACGGTCACGGTCTCAGTCACGGTCTCGGTCACGGTCACGGTCTCGGTCTCGGTCTCGGTCACGGTCTCGGTCACGGTCACGGTCACGGTCTCAGTCACGGTCTCGGTCACGGTCACGGTCACGGTCTCGGTCTCGGTCTCGGTCACGGTCTCGGTCTCGGTCACGGTCTCGGTCACGGTCTCGGTCTCGGTCACGGTCTCGGTCACGGTCACGGTCTCAGTCACGGTCTCGGTCACGGT
The DNA here is from genome assembly GCA_921293005.1 of Nemoura dubitans. Lineage (NCBI taxonomy): Eukaryota > Metazoa > Arthropoda > Insecta > Plecoptera > Nemouridae > Nemoura > Nemoura dubitans. The sequence continues at coordinate 565,136 of OV121076.1, forward strand.
CACGGTCACGGTCTCGGTCTCGGTCTCGGTCTCGGTCACGGTCTCGGTCACGGTCACGGTCTCAGTCACGGTCTCGGTCACGGTCACGGTCTCGGTCACGGTCTCGGTCACGGTCTCGGTCCCGGTCACGGTCACGGTCTCGGTCACGGTCTCGGTCTCGGTCACGGTCACGGTCTCGGTCTCGGTCTCGGTCACGGTCTCGGTCTCGGTCTCGGTCACGGTCTCGGTCTCGGTCTCGGTCACGGTCTCGGTCTCGGTCACGGTCTCGGTCTCGGTCACGGTCTCGGTCTCGGTCTCGGTCACGGTCTCGGTCACGGTCTCGGTCACGGTCTCGGTCTCGGTCTCGGTCACGGTCTCGGTCTCGGTCTCGGTCTCGGTCACGGTCTCGGTCACGGTCTCGGTCACGGTCACGGTCTCGGTCTCGGTCACGGTCTCGGTTTTGGTCTCGGTCACGGTCTCGGTCTCGGTCACGGTCTCGGTCCCGGTCACGGTCTCGGTCACGGTCTCGGTCTCGGTCTCGGTCTCGGTCACGGTCTCGGTCACGGTCTCGGTCTCGGTCACGGTCTCGGTCTCGGTCTCGGTCACGGTCTCGGTCTCGGTCACGGTCTCGGTCTCGGTCTTGGTCTCGGTCTCGGTCTCGGTCACGGTCACGGTCACGGTCTCAGTCTCGGTCTCAGTCTCGGTCACGGTCTCGGTCACGGTCTCGGTCTCGGTCTCGGTCACGGTCTCGGTCACGGTCACGGTCACGGTCTCGGTCACGGTCTCGGTCACGGTCACGGTCACGGTCTCGGTCTCGGTCTCGGTCACGGTCTCGGTCTCGGTCACGGTCTCGGTCACGGTCTCGGTCACGGTCTCGGTCACGGTCACGGTCTCGGTCACGGTCTCGGTCACGGTCACGGTCACGGTCTCGGTCTCGGTCTCGGTCTCGGTCACGGTCTCAGTCACGGTCTCGGTCACGGTCACGGTCACGGTCTCGGTCACGGTCTCGGTCCCGGTCACGGTCACGGTCTCGGTCACGGTCTCGGTCTCGGTCACGGTCACGGTCTCGGTCTCGGTCTCGGTCTCGGTCACGGTCTCGGTCTCGGTCACGGTCTCGGTCTCGGTCTCGGTCTCGGTCACGGTCTCGGTCTCGGTCACGGTCTCGGTCTCGGTCTCGGTCACGGTCTCGGTCACGGTCTCGGTCACGGTCTCGGTCTCGGTCACGGTCTCGGTCTCGGTCTCGGTCTCGGTCTCGGTCACGGTCTCGGTCTCGGTCACGGTCTCGGTCACGGTCACGGTCTCGGTCTCGGTCACGGTCTCGGTTTTGGTCTCGGTCACGGTCTCGGTCTCGGTCTCGGTCACGGTCTCGGTCACGGTCTCGGTCTCTGTCTCGGTCTCGGTCTCGGTCTCGGTCTCGGTCTCGGTCACGGTCTCGGTCTCGGTCACGGTCTCGGTCTCGGTCTCGGTCTCGGTCACGGTCTCGGTCACGGTCTCGGTCTCGGTCACGGTCTCGGTCTCAGGCACGGTCTCGGTCTCGGTCACGGTCTCGGTCACGGTCACGGTCTCGGTCACGGTCTCGGTCTCGGTCACGGTCTCGGTCTCGGTCTCGGTCACGGTCTCGGTCACGGTCTCGGTCACGGTCACGGTCTCGGTCTCGGTCTCCGTCTCCGTCTCGGTTTCGGTCTCCGTCTCGGTCTCGGTCACGGTCACGGTCTCGGTCACGGTCTCGGTCTCGGTCTCGGTCACGGTCTCGGTCACTGTCTCCGTCTCGGTCTCGGTCTCGGTCACGGTCTCGGTCACGGTCTCAGGCACGGTCTCGGTCTCGGTCTCGGTCACGGTCACGGTCTCGGTCTCGGTCACGGTCTCGGTCACGGTCTCCGTCTCGGTCTCGGTCCCGGTCTCGGTCACGGTCTCGGTCTCGGTCACGGTCTCGGTCACGGTCTCAGGCACGGTCTCGGTCTCGGTCACGGTCTCGGTCACGGTCACGGTCTCGGTCTCGGTCACGGTCTCGGTCTCGGTCACGGTCTCGGTCTCGGTCACGGTCTCGGTCACGGTCTCGGTCTCGGTCTCGGTCACGGTCTCGGTCTCGGTCACGGTCTCGGTCTCGGTCTCGGTCTCGGTCACGGTCTCGGTCACGGTTTCGGTCACGGTCTCGGTCTCGGTCTCGGTCTCGGTCACGGTCTCGGTCTCGGTCTCGGTCTCGGTCTCGGTCACGGTCTCGGTCACGGTCTCGGTCACGGTCACGGTCTCGGTCTCGGTCACGGTCTCGGTTTTGGTCTCGGTCACGGTCTCGGTCTCGGTCACGGTCTCGGTCCCGGTCACGGTCTCGGTCACGGTCTCGGTCTCGGTCTCGGTCACGGTCTCGGTCACGGTCTCGGTCTCGGTCACGGTCTCGGTCTCGGTCTCGGTCACGGTCTCGGTCTCGGTCACGGTCTCGGTCTCGGTCTTGGTCTCGGTCTCGGTCTCGGTCACGGTCACGGTCTCAGTCTCGGTCTCAGTCTCGGTCACGGTCTCGGTCACGGTCTCGGTCTCGGTCTCGGTCACGGTCTCGGTCACGGTCACGGTCACGGTCTCAGTCACGGTCTCGGTCACGGTCACGGTCACGGTCTCGGTCTCGGTCTCGGTCACGGTCTCGGTCTCGGTCACGGTCTCGGTCACGGTCTCGGTCACGGTCTCGGTCACGGTCACGGTCTCAGTCACGGTCTCGGTCACGGTCACGGTCACGGTCTCGGTCTCGGTCTCGGTCTCGGTCCCGGTCACGGTCTCGGTCACGGTCTCGGTCTCGGTCTCGGTCTCGGTCACGGTCTCGGTCTCGGTCTCGGTCACGGTCTCGGTCTCGGTCTCGGTCACGGTCTCGGTCTCGGTCACGGTCTCGGTCTCGGTCTTGGTCTCGGTCTCGGTCTCGGTCACGGTCACGGTCACGGTCTCAGTCTCGGTCTCAGTCTCGGTCACGGTCTCGGTCACGGTCTCGGTCTCGGTCTCGGTCACGGTCTCGGTCACGGTCACGGTCACGGTCTCAGTCACGGTCTCGGTCACGGTCACGGTCTCGGTCTCGGTCTCGGTCACGGTCTCGGTCTCGGTCACGGTCTCGGTCACGGTCTCGGTCACGGTCTCGGTCACGGTCACGGTCTCAGTCACGGTCTCGGTCACGGTCACGGTCACGGTCTCGGTCTCGGTCTCGGTCTCGGTCACGGTCTCGGTCTCAGTCACGGTCTCGGTCACGGTCACGGTCACGGTCTCGGTCACGGTCTCGGTCCCGGTCACGGTCACGGTCTCGGTCACGGTCTCGGTCTCGGTCACGGTCACGGTCTCGGTCACGGTCTCGGTCACGGTCTCGGTCTCGGTCTCGGTCTCGGTCTCGGTCACGGTCTCGGTCTCGGTCACGGTCTCGGTCACGGTCACGGTCTCGGTCTCGGTCACGGTCTCGGTTTTGGTCTCGGTCACGGTCTCGGTCTCGGTCTCGGTCACGGTCTCGGTCACGGTCTCGGTCTCTGTCTCGGTCTCGGTCTCGGTCTCGGTCTCGGTCTCGGTCACGGTCTCGGTCTCGGTCACGGTCTCGGTCTCGGTCTCGGTCTCGGTCACGGTCTCGGTCACGGTCTCGGTCTCGGTCACGGTCTCGGTCTCAGGCACGGTCTCGGTCTCGGTCACGGTCTCGGTCACGGTCACGGTCTCGGTCACGGTCTCGGTCTCGGTCACGGTCTCGGTCTCGGTCTCGGTCACGGTCTCGGTCACGGTCTCGGTCACGGTCACGGTCTCGGTCTCGGTCTCCGTCTCCGTCTCGGTTTCGGTCTCCGTCTCGGTCTCGGTCACGGTCACGGTCTCGGTCACGGTCTCGGTCTCGGTCTCGGTCACGGTCTCGGTCACTGTCTCCGTCTCGGTCTCGGTCTCGGTCACGGTCTCGGTCACGGTCTCAGGCACGGTCTCGGTCTCGGTCTCGGTCACGGTCACGGTCTCGGTCTCGGTCACGGTCTCGGTCACGGTCTCCGTCTCGGTCTCGGTCCCGGTCTCGGTCACGGTCTCGGTCTCGGTCTCGGTCACGGTCTCGGTCACGGTCTCAGGCACGGTCTCGGTCTCGGTCACGGTCTCGGTCACGGTCACGGTCTCGGTCTCGGTCACGGTCTCGGTCTCGGTCACGGTCTCGGTCTCGGTCACGGTCTCGGTCACGGTCTCGGTCTCGGTCACGGTCTCGGTCTCGGTCTCGGTCACGGTCTCGGTCTCGGTCTCGGTCTCGGTCACGGTCTCGGTCACGGTCTCGGTCACGGTCTCGGTCTCGGTCTCGGTCTCGGTCACGGTCTCGGTCTCGGTCTCGGTCTCGGTCTCGGTCACGGTCTCGGTCTCGGTCACGGTCTCGGTCACGGTCACGGTCTCGGTCTCGGTCACGGTCTCGGTTTTGGTCTCGGTCACGGTCTCGGTCTCGGTCTCGGTCACGGTCTCGGTCACGGTCTCGGTCTCTGTCTCGGTCTCGGTCTCGGTCACGGTCTGGGTCTCGGTCTCGGTCTCGGTCACGGTCTCGGTCTCGGTCACGGTCTCGGTCTCGGTCTCGGTCTCGGTCTCGGTCACGGTCTCGGTCACGGTCTCGGTCTCGGTCACGGTCTCGGTCTCAGGCACGGTCTCGGTCTCGGTCACGGTCTCGGTCACGGTCACGGTCTCGGTCTCGGTCACGGTCTCGGTCACGGTCTCGGTCACGGTCACGGTCTCGGTCTCGGTCTCCGTCTCCATCTCGGTTTCGGTCTCCGTCTCGGTCTCGGTCACGGTCACGGTCTCGGTCACGGTCTCGGTCTCGGTCTCGGTCACGGTCTCGGTCACTGTCTCCGTCTCGGTCTCGGTCTCGGTCACGGTCTCGGTCACGGTCTCAGGCACGGTCTCGGTCCCGGTCTCGGTCACGGTCACGGTCTCGGTCTCGGTCACGGTCTCGGTCACGGTCTCCGTCTCGGTCTCGGTCCCGGTCTCGGTCACGGTCTCGGTCTCGGTCTCGGTCACGGTCTCAGACACGGTCTCGGTCTCGGTCACGGTCTCGGTCACGGTCACGGTCTCGGTCTCGGTCACGGTCTCGGTCTCGGTCACGGTCTCGGTCACGGTCTCGGTCTCGGTCTCGGTCACGGTCTCGGTCTCGGTCTCGGTCACGGTCTCGGTCTCGGTCTCGGTCACGGTCTCGGTCTCGGTCTTGGTCACGGTCTCGGTCTCAGTCACGGTCTCCGTCACGGTCTCGGTCTCGGTCTCGGTCACGGTCTCGGTCACGGTTTTAGCGTTGGCTGTGCGCTTAGAGAGGTGCTATTGCTTGGGTATGACTCTCTTTTGTGTTATTGCCCCCCCCCCCCCCCCCCAAAAGACAGCCTTACCAGAAAAAACATTCACTTTGAAGTTTGAATCTTTTCAGAGCTATGTAGGTTCTTACACAAAAGTGGAAATAAATTGTTGGAAAAGGGTTATGCTTCCCTTTATGAGTTCTTGTTGGCGTAATTTGAAGCTAAGACCGATGAACATATGAACCGCCGAAATAAATAGATGAATAAATGCAGGTATGAATGCCAGAAGTACGTTGCGTTGTGATTAGTCCCGAGGCGCCAAGGTCACTCACCACGAGCCGGTGACGGGCGACGCTTCGTGCCCGCTGATGATGAACAGCGGGAACAAGATGGAGAAGACGCAGCCGCTGCAACAAAGCAACAAGTAGACACTTGTAGGCACGCGACAAGTTGCGGAACAAGATGGAGAAGACGCAGCCGCTGCAACAAAGCAACAAGTAGACACTTGTAGGCACGCGACAAGTTGCGGAACAAGATGGAGAAGACGCAGCCGCTGCAACAAAGCAACAAGTAGACACTTGTAGGCACGCGACAAGTTGCGTAACAAGATGGAGAAGACGCAGCCGCTGCAACAAAGCAACAAGTAGACACTTGTAGGCACGCGACAAGTTGCGGAACAAGATGGAGAAGACGCAGCCGCTGCAACAAAGCAACAAGTAGACACTTGTAGGCACGCGACAAGTTGCGGAACAAGATGGAGAAGACGCAGCCGCTGCAACAAAGCAACAAGTAGACACTTGTAGGCACGCGACAAGTTGCGGAACAAGATGGAGAAGACGCAGCCGCTGCAACAAAGCAACAAGTAGACACTTGTAGGCACGCGACAAGTTGCGGAACAAGATGGAGAAGACGCAGCCGCTGCAACAAAGCAACAAGTAGACACTTGTAGGCACGCGACAAGTTGCGGAACAAGATGGAGAAGACGCAGCCGCTGCAACAAAGCAACAAGTAGACACTTGTAGGCACGCGACAAGTTGCGGAACAAGATGGAGAAGACGCAGCCGCTGCAACAAAGCAACAAGTAGACACTTGTAGGCACGCGACAAGTTGCGGAACCTGTCTGATTGGCCGGTCGCCGGCCACTGCTTAGCGGTCGAATCCAGGTCGTGTTCCAAGGCAACAAGTAGACATTAAGATGTCAAAGACATCAAGAAAAAGATGTCAAGAAGACATTAAGATATGCTTAAGCGGTCAGACAGAAGAAACCTTAATTTATTATCCAATAATAAAGACACATAAGCCAACTTACCTATTTTATAAACTTAATAAAATCAGTTCTCAACATAATTTCCGAACCCGAAACAGAGAAAATTTTATAGTAAGCAAACACAAGACTGAAAAATGCAAAGGTTACATTTCTATTGCTGCATCAATTAGCTACAACTCTACAAAAGAAGATTTTAAAAATCTATCAATTAAGTGTTTCAAAGATTGTGTAGAATTTGATTATTTAGATATTTAGATAGGTAATTATTTTTGTAATCTTCATTTATACGGTATGTTTGCTATTTGTCGATTACATGGAAGAACAGTATTTTTATACTGAATATCGCCCTTTTGTATAAGTTACTAGGGCTTCGCGAACGCAATTTGTGTTGCGTTGAAGATGAGCGTAGGTAGCGGTTTGTGTATAGCGGATTAAAAGGTGCAGGCAGCAGTCACAAGAAAACCATGGAGCACCAAACCTGACCATTGCCTTCTCGAAAATTCTTATCACTTGAAAATGTATACGGATTCTGACGTTCCTTTGTTTCTCTTCGAGGTCAACAAAGCTGGTAACCAAGGAAACGAAGGAAACCAACTCGTATTGAATCAGCCGTCAAATCACGAAAAAAACACCACAAAAATGCTAATGAAAACCAATTGGAAAAACCTACCGAACTAAGATTTGCAGGCATGATAAATATGTATAAGGTCAACATGTTTAGAAGTTTTGGTGAAGTTATGTTCAGAACTTTGAAAGTTACAGGGGTTCAAAATTCTGAAAAAATCGAAAAATTTCGTAAAAATTGATTTATAAAAAATTTACTGAACCGATCTTGTTCAAAAACGCAGGGGGTCTAAGTTGAGAACAGAGGTAGATACTCAGAAATTTTCATCAATGTCGGTTCAGGCGTTTGGTCTGTAGAGCGCGCACAAACACAAAAACACAAAAAAAAAAAAAAAAACATACACAAGTGACTTTTTTCTGGGGTAAGTGAAATTGAAGATTTCGCTCTGCTCGCTTCGTTCGCTACGCTCATCAACAAATAGAGTAGCAAAACAGAGAAACGAAACCGCGTGAAGCGTGCCCCGTCCGAGTCTCACCTGACGATGAAGGACGCGGGCATCGCGGTCAAAACGGCCAGCGGCAGTCCGAAGCCGACAAAGTACGGCCAGTTGTTCTCGATGTACGTCAATCGCTTCTGCAGCGGCCAGCCCATGTTGTACCACTTGTACTCCAGCGAGTACAGCGAGTACAGCATGCACATGTGCAGCTGACAGGCCAGCTGGGCCAGCAGTCCCAGCGGCAGCAAGCTCACGGCCAGAGCCTGGCGGGGAACAGGGCAACGTCAGGTCTCGTGTCTCGGCAACCGTGCGTCCTACCGGGCTGAAATTCGGAACCAAGGCAAAGGACGTCTGTCGACCAAGATTCCCCGAAGGAAATCCGGATCGGCACAAAACCAAGCAAGTTACGGACGTTACCGTGTGCCATGTCTTGCAGCTCTTTAAGTCTGAGGTACATCATCATGTGAATGGCAATGGCATTGCATTGGAGAAGGAGGCGGCCGTGGGTCTCGGTCTGGGTCGATATGAGATTTCGTATCTCGGCAACCGTGCGTCCTACCGGGCTGAAATTCGGAACCAAGGCAAAGGACGTCGGTCGACCAAGATTCCCCGAAGGAAATCCGGATCGGCACAAAACCAAGCAAGTTACGGACGTTACCGTGTGCCATGTCTTGCAGCTCTTTAAGTCTGAGGTACACCATCATGTGAATGGCAATGGCATTGCATTGGAGAAGGAGGCGGCCGTGGGTCTCGGTCTGGGTCGATATGAGATTTCGTATCTCGGCAACCGTGCGTCCTACCGGGCTGAAATTCGGAACCAAGGCAAAGGACTTCGGTCGACCAAGATTCCCCGAAGGAAATCCGGATCGGCACGAAACCAAGCAAGTTACGGACGTTACCGTGTGCCATGTCTTGCAGCTCTTTAAGTCTGAGGTACACCATCATGTGAATAGCAATGGCATTGCATTGGAGAAGGAGGCGGATCGGCACAAAACCGTGCAAGCAGTCAGACTGCCAGAATGTCAGGTACCTGCATGAGGAAGAGAGTCTGCACCAGGACGCTGAAGAGGTTGTCGGCGATGACTTTGCTGACTCGAGCTGCGACTTGCGGCCGCCCGCTGCTGTATCGGTACGCAGAGTCGGCAATGTCCTGCAACGGCACAGAGATATTTTGGAGCCTGTTGGTAGCATTCACTTTTCACAATGTTTCACAGCTTGTACATATAATTTGCTATTCACGCACATATTTCGAGCCTAAAGCCTTTGATAGGAAACATAAATACGTGAGAAGTCTCTCTGATTAGGATGCTGGTCCAACTGGGCATTAATGCCACACACTTTAATTAAATATAAATATTTAATTAACAGCTACAGAAATGGTTAGTTAAATCACCTAAACTATAATGGGACCTTATGGGGAGACTCAAAAGCAGAGATTTCTACTTGCTGATTGTTGAGTTCAAAACCGCACCATGGCAACTGCAATCCAGTATTGCGATTTCGTGACTCTGACTTTGCCGTTCTCGGTTACATAGTTGAAAAATTAACACGGACAACGATGGGGATTTTATCCATCGGCACCGATAACGGCATAACGTGAAAGTAACGAAATCGCTAGCAACAGGTGATTTCCAATCAGCGGGTAACGCACCTGAAACCAGAGGCTGTTGACGACCTTGCTGAGCAGCAACAAAGGCAGGACCCAGATGGCGGCAAAGAGCCACGTCAGCAGCGCCGAGAGCCACGCCCACACAGCAGACTCCCCGCCGCTCGTCAAGATCCTGCCCACGAGCCACTGGAGACTCGGCAGGAAGAGACTATCGAACAGCAGCAGGCTCAGCCAGAAGACTCCGCCGTTGAGCACGCAGCACTGCAGCGTGCGAGTCAGCACTTTGGGCTCCCTGTGGACATTCGTTGGCACCGCCTCAAGTCTTGACGCCCGTCAACTTGAGCACTAGCGTTGGCAAAACAGTCTGCCTTCTTAAAACAATGTACCTGTATTGAACTGTGTTCCCAAAGATTTGTTACCTGTACTATTCCAATATAGGATGATACCTACTTGACTGATTTTACTGTGTTGTGATAACCACTTAGCTGGGCACAAAGCATGGCAGAGTTTAGGTAACGTTTGGTCCCCCCTACGACCACAAATACTTAACAATCATGTCTAGTAACTTATTTTAAACATTGCACTAGTTTCCAAATGGCTATTGCTGCAACAAACTGTGTATTAGGTTAAATAAGATGATGTTTACCCTGGCCAGGTCGCCCTGCACGAGTGCTGGACATGTGTCTAAGGCTGTAAATCCAGCAACGTTTGCAACTGATTGTGCTTCGACTCACTCTTGACGTTTCATCGGTGCTTTGGTGCCGTCTGGCAGGTCTCTCCGACGGCCTGGGGACTTTTCTTTTAGCTGAGCATTGCGTAGGGCCTGTTCTTTTATTTTCTTGTCGAGAGTAAAGATCACCACGGTGCCCTTCAAGCTGTCGGTGAAGCCCCGCAGTATCGTGTTGAGGATTGTCTGAAACAGCAGCGAATCACGAGGCTGGTCGCAAGCAGAACTTTCAAGCATAGGCGCAATGTTCAGTATCAAAATAGCTCACCAATATGTTCTCCATTGAGTAGCTTTGATTATGCATTAGACTAGTTGCTAAACCTGCGAAATTTGTAGCAAAATTAGCCTTGAAAGTTGAAAGTTCAAAAACTTGTCTAAGTACGTGCCTAGCAGAGATAGATAACCGATTTTGAGCAAACCACTTACTACAGAAAACCAGGATCTCTAAATAAAACGAATAAGAACGAACATAATGCACTTCAACAAATTCTACAATGGCACGTTGGCCTAAAATAGATTGAATGACGATGACGATTAACAAATAATTCTGTACGAAATGTCATTGTCATCTAACTGCGGAATGCAAACTGACAGCTGTGTTCGATGTGTCAAGTGAGTAGAAAGAGGGTTAAGGGCAGGCTAGGAGTGGGCAGGAGTGGGGGAAATACCAGTTGCGCGCTGTTTACACGTCAAATTCAAATGTTTTCTATCTTTCAGCTGTGATCCGTGGAGGAACATTTTGTTTCATTCTTAAAAACTAATGGACGTTCAAGATAAAAATATCTCGAAAGATGAATGGTAAGAGAATGCTTTCCTATCCATCATCCAGAATAATCCTGCTATCCACATAATATTATGTTTTACTTTTAGATATTACTGGTAAGGTAATGGTCGGTAATCCTCGTTGTTTTCATTGTTGTATTAGAAGAAAAAATGTAGATAAGTAACCTACATTTATAAAGAACACACATTGTTTGTTTATTTGTTAGAACACAAAGCATTGATTGATTGTTCCTAGCATGGTACAGTCGGGCTAACAAATACCTAGAAGCTAGGAAATCAAGGGTAACTTCTGTGTCGGTTTGCTAATGCCCATCCCATCATTACCACAGCATGCAAGAGACAGCTTTCACCGCAGACTTTACGACGTGTTCTTTATTCCACTCAGACACTGGTACTGGTAGGAGGTATCGTATATCTGGATATAGCTCCTTGGTGCCAATCCTGGTATATTCGTTTAAACTCCTTCTTCCCGTGGTAAATTGAAACCCGCGATAAACCCAAGAGGTCTTACTTTACATTTAGATGTCATGATGTGGTATTGATATTGGCACGGCGAAATCTCGAGGCAAGGGAGTCTTGCACACAGCATCAATAGGCTGCGCACCCAGTGGCGGACTGACTCGAAAAAGCCCGGCTTGCTGTACAAACTTTAGACCCGCAAAATCTTAAATGCATTGGGGAAAAAAATCGGCCCGGTCATTTCAGAAAATAGACCGCCCACGAGAAAACCCTTTTCCCAAAAGAATTACTTCGCCCGAAATTTTCCCCGAGGCCAATCCCTAAAAACAACGTCTCCCAGATTTTTTCCGAGGCCTATGGGATGACCGGCCGGGGCCCGGAAAGTCCCCCCCTGTGCGCTGGGGTGCGCCAGACGCGGCACTGTTATTCTAATTTTATTCCTACTTATCTAGTTCTTAATTTGTCATTTGGCCACCATCAAGACATGAATTGATTTGCACAAAAAGGAACCTCGTCGCTTGCCAGCGCCCTCTGAACGGGTTTATTTCGATTTGCTCGTAAGGCTAAAATGTCTCTCAGTGGCTTTGGCCTTGCGTGAGATTCAACCCAAGGATTTTTTGACTGACATTTTCCACAGCCTCCTAGCAAAATTCGCGCCATAAGATAGCCAAGGGAAACATTCCCATGCAGATGGCGCTGGTTGTGTGCTCTGACAGAGAATCCTGTCGATGGCTGCCATTCCTTGTCATTGGCATTCCTTGGCATTCCTGGTCAAGGTCACAGGCATCGGGGCCATCATTTTGGTCCATCCCGTACGCATGTTTCCGTTTCGTGCCTCGTAGACGCAATGTTAAATTTCCCACATTTAGATTGGCTTTTTGGGCAATTTGACCGGGGACGTCCTTAAAAAAATTACCTACGGTACACTAAACGACAACATACGGTAATGTCTTCGGCCACTGGAGTTTCTGTTGACGAGCCCCCGTGTGGCAGGTGTTTGCGTCTCAGGGAGCTGTTGGTAGTTCTGCTGGACGCCACCAGACAGCTGCAAGCGCTGGCCGACGCGCTGGCAACGCAGGGCGTGGACCAATCACAGAGCGTGGAGTCGCAGCCAATCACTGTGCGCGTCCACGTCGACTTCCAGCTGGCCGTGGACGTCGCGGGTGAGACGCCATCTCGTGATCTATGTGGCCATGTGTGGCCATGTGTGGCCATGTGTGGCCAAGTGTGGCCATGTGTGGCAATGTGTGGTCATGCGTGGCCATGTGTGGCAATGTGTGGTCATGTGAGGCCATGTGTAGCTACATGTCAAACCAAAACCCAAAGGAAAATCGATTATGCTGAATTTTCCTCGAAATTTTTGATTTGTTACGAGACTATTCTGTCGAATTAGCTGAAAATCACAAAGCCCTAAAGTTGTCAACCAATGAAGGTGCCCAGAAAGTTTCATCGACATCGGAGCAAGCGTTTGGCCTGTAGACCGTGCCCTAGTCCTCAAGCGGTCACCCATCCAACGCCCTGACCCCAGATAGTGTTGCTTAACCCCGTCCCTTTCGCGCGCAGCCGAGCTGGCGCATGCGCTGCTCGACGAGCCCGACCGCCTGCGCGCAGCCGCGCACGCTGTGGTCGAGTGCTGCGCACGAGTGCACTACGCACACGCGCCGCGCCTGCGCGTGGAGCTGCGCGTGAGTCGCGTGCCCGCGCAGGACTGCGCAGCGCAGCCCGACTTGGGACTGCGCACGCTGCAAGGCGTGCTGGTGGCGAGGACTGGCGCACCGAGTCAGCGGTGAGCAGTCGCACTAGAAACAGTCTCAGGCTTAGCCTTCTCAGCCTTCTCAGCCTTCTCGGCCTTCTCGGCCTCCTCAGCCTTCTCAGTCTTCTCAGCCTTCTTAGCTTTCTCAGCCTTCTCAGCCTTCTCAGCCTTCTCAGCCTTCTCAGCCTTCTCAGCCTTCTCAGCCTTCTCAGCCTTCTCAGCCTTCTCAGCCTTCTCGGCCTTCTCAGCCTTCTCGGCCTTCTCAGCCTTCTCGGCCTTCTCAGCCTTCTCGGCCTTCTCAGCCTTCTCGGCCTTCTCAGCCTTATCAGCCTTCTCAGCCTTCTCAGCCTTCTCAGCCATCTCGGCCTTCTCAGCCTATTCAGTTTGTCAGCCACTCAGAGCAGAATTGTGTCAAGAGATGCTTCTCATAACACGAATCTGACACCCCGTGCTCGAACCCCGGTGCTAACACAACATCCCCGTGTTCTGATTGGTCGGCAGCGGCGACGGCGAGCGCCGATTGGTCCGCGCTCTGCTCGCCCCGCCCTGCGCATTGCAGCGTGCGCGCGCACCCCGCTTCCAGGCGTGCACGCATGCGCTGTTCCCCGGTGAGCAACAGGCGGGCCAGGGGAGCCAGGGGTCTTGGCTAGGTCTTGCCAGGGGCCAGGGGAGCCAGGGATCTGGGCTAGGTCGTGTTGGAGTTTTAAGTCGCTCGGTTGCCGGTAATTCCAGCCGACCTCGGCGCTGCGCTTGCGCTGGGCGAGCGGTATGACGTCATCGGACGACACACCCCCGTGGGCTTCGAGGCGTGGGGCGTGGCCAAGTGGAGTCCCGCCCCTCCGCCCGTGCCTCGACCAATCGCGAGCCTGCACCAAGAGGTAGGTGTGGCCTCGTGAATTCGCATACTCAGCCCGGCACCTGTTGCTTGCTTATCTTCTCTCACACGTATACTCTAGAGAGCCTATATATAGGGTTAGAGAGTGGCCAACATGATGACACTTTTCTATTGGCTGTTCAAATCCCATGCTAAACGGACGCCATGTTTTAACCAAGTTGATCACGAAGCACGTGGCAGTTGTCTATATGAGTTTCTCATATTCTTTGCTTGTCTACGTATTATGTACACGGTGAGGTAAGTTCGTAACGTATCAACTACTGCTGAAAGGGCTGTTGAATAGTTCGATTTGGTAAAAACATGGAGCCCATACGCAGAGATGGCCACTCTCTAACCCTATATAGGCTCACTAGTTTAAAATCGAGCCAAAAACGCAGTAATGAGGTTCTTGCGAAATGACCATGTTTCGGTGCGGGGTTTGACGGTTCGTTTAGCGCACAGAGCCGCTAACGGCATTTGTGTAGAGAAACTAAAAGGACGGAAAGCACGTTAACATAGAGATTACATACTAGACCGGCCGAGGAACGAGTGAGGAAGGTCTGCGTTGCCCCTGGCAAAGGTTTCAGTCCTGACAGTGGCGTAACTACCGTAGGGACGATCGAGGCCCAGAGGCCCAGAGGCTTTCCCAACTAAGGGGGGCCGAAGACGACAAAATCATATTATATTATTGGAACTCCAGTCTCGACTCACGTCCAATTTAGCATTGCTTAGCGTTACCATTCGAACGGATAAATGACATAGGAATATCATAACTATACAGATTTCTGGCAACGCAGCTCATTCAACGTAATTTCGAGTTCTACTAACAGGGGTTTCATATAGTGGCAACAGTAAACATAAACACTATTGTCAACTATTGATTGACACAAAATAAATTCTTTCTCGTGCAAAACAATGTACAATATGGAAGGGAGGCGAAGCTGGAAAAATGTGCACCCGAACCTAACCTAACCAGAGCACCCGCCCGGCAAGCAGAAGGTCCCGGGTTCGTTTCCCGGTTCGGGTGCACATTTTTCCAGCTTCGTCTCCCTTCCATCAATTATTGCATACTGGTAACTGCTTAAATCAGTAACAATTTCCTCTCATTGTACAATATATATATATATATCTTTTTAATCGCCATTGGACGCTACCCCCGGGGGGGGGGGGCGGCACGGATAATTCTTGCCCCGGGGCCCAGGTATATCTAGGTACGCCACTGAGTCCTGGCAGAAAGCCCTTAGCCCCGCGAAGGCCCTTTACTCGCTATAGCAGCTGTTTGGTTCGTGCAGCTCAGCGCTGGCTCCTCCTACCGGCTTCCCGCCGAACTGGCTTCGCGGCTGGGCTCGAACCTGGTGCCGGCCACTGCGCATCGCGGTCTGCGCATGGCCCTGCTGCTCAGTCTCGCGTCGCTGGTGAGTTACATTACTTGCCGCTGCGAGCGCTGATAGTCAAGCTGTAGCTGCATTAGCGCCATCCGGAACCAACTGAAGTCCTGGCATAATCTTATCTCTGCCACATTGGTGTATTTTCTAATATCACCAAAACGCATGGTTTTATTCCTCATCTATTAAATCTGTTTGTATTATTTGTTATCGTAAGTATGAAATGCGATCATGTTTTCATTTTCTGTTTATAACCGAAAAAATATGTTATTTTCCCGCTATTGAAATGTCGTTCCATGAGTTGGTAGCACAAAAGGGGGCAGTCCTTGCTGTGTCATCTTTTGTCACGCGCTGGAATGAACATATCTCATGCCGTGCCCGTATTACCAGACTGATTGGCCACGTTCTGAGCTCCTGTCCCTTGCAGGACGCACACCACCTGGCCGTGCCCCTGCTACTAGCAGGCGCAGACTCGCTGGCCACGCATGCGCTGTGCGTGGAGGCGGCGCGATTGGCCCCGCGTTGCGTGCTGGCGCCGTGGGGCGTGGCCTGGCCCAAGGGGGGTGGGGCCAAGCAGAACGAGGAGGCGTGGCAATGGGCGGGGCCCACGCAGCTGGCCAATGGCGGCGTGTGTCTCGTCTCGGACTGGAGTCTGGCCAAGGAAGGCCATCGCAGAGCGCTGCTGACTGGTGAGCCACCGGGATGTGAACCCGGGACCTCGAGCCTACCGATTTTGTAACTTTTACGTGATGCCGTTATCGATTCTGATGGATACAATACCTATTGATGTCCATGTTAATTTTTTAACTTTGTAACCGATAACGGCGAAATCAGAGTTACGAAATCGCAGTGCTGGTTGCCGGTCAGGTGCTCTACCATCTGAGCTATCCGGGCACACATTCTCCCGCTTTGCTGGGTGGGATAAGGGGACCTCCTGATTGCCGGTCAGGTGCTCTACCCTCTGAGCTATCCGGGCACACATTCTCCCGCTTTGCTGGGTGGGATAAGGCGACCTCCTGATTGCCGGTCAGGTGCTCTACCATCTGAGCTGTCCAGGCACACATTCTCCCGCTTTGCTGGGTGGGATAAGGGGACCTCCTGATTGCCGGTCAGGTGCTCTATCATCTGAGCTATCCGGGCACACATTCTCCCGCTTTGCTGGGTGGGATAAGGGGACCTCCTGATTGCCGGTCAGGTGCTCTACCATCTGAGCTATCCGGGCACACATTCTCCCGCTTTGCTGGGTGGGATAAGGGGACCTCCTGATTGCCGGTCAGGTGCTCTACCATCTGAGCTATCCGGGCACACATTCTCCCGCTTTGCTGGGTGGGATAAGGGGACCTCCTGATTGCCGGTCAGGTGCTCTACCATCTGAGCTGTCCGGGCACACATTCTCCCGCTTTGCTGGGTGGGATAAGGGGACCTCCTGATTGCCGGTCAGGTGCTCTACCATCTGAGCTATCCGGGCACACATTCTCCCGCTTTGCTGGGTGGGATAAGGGGACCTCCTGATTGCCGGTCAGGTGCTCTACCATCTGAGCTATCCGGGCACACATTCTCCCGCTTTGCTGGGTGGGATAAGGGGACCTCCTGATTGCCATAAACCCAGGGATGTCCTGACCCCCCCCCCTCTTCCCCCTACAGCGCTGGAGTCTGGCCTTGAGACTGCGCATGGTGCGCCGCTGCGCTGCGCAGTCTGGGCCGTCTATCCGCACGACTTCGAGGCGCCGGCAGCCAGGAAGCAGCTGCGTGCCCTGCTCAAGTACGTGGCGTTAGACAGAGTGCGTGTCGTTAGACAGGACCCAGTGGCGTGCGGTTTGGCAAACCAGTGGCGTGCGGTTTGGCAACCCAGTGGCGTGTTGCAGCGTGTTCGGGGTTCCGATCGTGGCCGAGGCGGGCGTTCACGACGAGGCAGTGGCGGACTTCGTGCTCGCAGCGGCGCAAGGTCGGAGCCGACGACACCCGACCAAACCCGACGAGACGCTCCGACAGGTGGGTTAAGCAACACTGCGCCGAGTCGGCCGGTGGATGAGTGATCCTAAGTTAAGTAACACTGCGCCGAGTCGGCCGGTGGATGGGTGACCCAAGTTAAGCAACACAGCGCCGAGTCGGCCGGTGGATGGGTGACCCAAGTTAAGCAACACAGCGCCGAGTCGGCCGGTGGATGGGTGACCCGAGTTAAGCAACACTGCGCCGAGTCGGCCGGTGGATGGGTGACCCAAGTTAAGCAACACAGCGCCGAGTCGGCCGGTGGATGGGTGACCCAAGTTAAGCAACAATGTGCCGAGTCAGCCGGTGGATGGGTGACCCAAGTAAAGCAACACAGCGCCGAGTCGGCCGGTGGATGGGTGACCCGAGTTAAGCAACACAGCGCCGAGTCGGCCGGTGGATGGGTGACCTCCAAAGATGGCCTGGTTCCAGTTCCTGACACACGCGCGCTCGCTGGAGGTGACCTTGGACTCGACGGCCTCGCGTCTCGTGAGGAACTACTTCGTGGCCAGTCGACGCATGCGCCCTGACTTCCTGCCCGTCAACGCCATCCAGACCATGTGAGCCACGGCCATCTAGACTCCAACTGACACCAAATTCCACTTAATTGAACACTTGAGCCAATGAGGCTCGAGTCCCCACACGCCGAACCACCGTGACCCCCCCTCCCCCCCCCCCCCCCCTCCCCGTCGTGTTTCAGCACCGCGTTGGCCGAGGCGCATGCGCGTTTGGCTCTGCGCACCCGAGGCTGCGTGGATGACGTCATCGCCGTGTTGGCGCTGTATGAAGACACGCGCGCACACGTAATGGACAGAGGTACGGCCTCCTAGACTCCATTTCACGTCGAGAAGCAGAGTGGATTTGCATCTTCCTCGCGGACCCACTGCTGCTAGACACGAGCCAAGAGTTTCAACACTCACAAGCCGTGTCTTGAGTCGGACAAAAGGCTCTATGGGCAGTTTAGATACTCTTGGCTCGTGTCTAGCAGCAGTGGGTCCTCGAGGAAGATGCAAATCCACTCTCCTTCTTAACGTGAAATGGAGTTTAGGTGTGTGTTTGAAAATGGATAATTTCTCTTGGATGTTTTTTTTAAACTGCCAGATTTGCAGTTTTCAAAAGAACCTCAAAGTGAACCATGAATTGAATGCCCTTCCCCCAAGGTCAGTGTTCCGCGAGCCTCGTGATTGGCTGCCCGGACGTGGACCTCGAGATGGCGGCCTTGGCTCGGAGGGTCCACGAAGACGTGGAGGCCGCGTTGGGTCCAGACGCGGCTGCTGCCATGCCGCCCGAAGAGTGAACGGCCTTGGGGGGGGGGGGGGGGGCGTTTAGACGCCTTGCCGCCCGAAGAGGGAACGGCCGGGGGGGGGGCGTTTAGACGCCTTGCCGCCCGAAGAGTGAACGGCCTTGGGGGGGGGGGGGGGGCGTTTAGACGCCTTGCCGCCCGAAGAGTGAACGGCCGGGGGGGGGGGGGCGTTTAGACGCCTTGCCGCCCGAAGAGTGAACGGCCTGGGGGGGGGGGGCGTTTAGACGCCTTGCCGCCATAAGAGTGAACGGCCTTGGGGGGGGGGGGGGGGGGGGCGTTTAGACGCCTTGCCGACCGAAGAGTGAACGGCCTGGGGGGGGGGGCGTTTAGACGCCTTGCCGCCCGAAGAGTGAACGGCCTGGGGGGGGGGCGTTTAGACGCCTTGCCGCCATAAGAGTGAACGGCCTTGGGGGGGGGGGGGCGTTTAGACGCCTTGCCGCCCGAAGAGTGAACGGCCTGGGGGGGGGGGGCGTTTAGACGCCTTGCCGCCCGAAGAGTGAACGGCCTTGGGGGGGGGGGGGGGGGGGGGCATTAAGGGCACGAGAAGGTCTTGAAGACGAGGGCCAAGGACCTATGGGTCTATTGGAGATCGAAGCTTATTACTGATATCGTGCGATCTGAGTATAACATGCACCTTTCAACTGAGACACTTTTAATTAATCACCTATATTCATAGGTACACTTCTGGACTTTGAAAGCGTGCCAGTCGAATGTCGGCTATCTGCAGCTCAGAAAGGTTTGTCTGAAAAGAGCATAGGCAGGCCAGGGTACCGACCACGTGGGTGAGCACGTAGTGGCAGGGGATGTCATGTTCATTGATCGGTCGCATTCCAGTTTTGATAAACCAGTTTTATTATCAGTACCTGCCTCGCAAAACTCGTGAATTTGTTCTCTGGCATGTTTTGTGTCCGATTCCACACCCGCACTGGCCTAAAACACCTAATTTTATAGTTAGAAAATAAAATAAAAATACTTCTCGATTCTTCTCTTTGCTATAAATACTTCTATATTACTACTTTGTTAATATTGAAGAAAACTCATGTTTCCATATTCACGATTCCATTTTATTTCTGTTAATTGCTTCTGTTAAATTGTAATCAAGTTAATGGTTATTATCGGTACCCTACCTTTCCGATGGCTTTACCTCGTCCAGGCGGGTCGGAGGTGAAAGCAATTATGCAATTTAAATTAATTCACATTGTGAATACCTACTTTTTTGCAAGTAGGTAGGTACCTACGGAAAAGGTGCTTTTCGTACAGAGCAGGAGCAGGAAGCTTTTCGAATTTTCTTCTAGCTTAAAAATTACTGCATTTAGGCCATTGGACTTGCGTGAAATCCATTGCAAAACTCGACAGTGGACCGAACTATCAGCTTGGTCGATTCACATTTCACGGAGCAAGGCAGTTGCTGATAACCAAACTGGTTTGTCATTACGAGATTTGGACCCTCATACAGTTCCACCATGTGCTCATCCACGTGGACGGTACCTGGCCTTATACCTATGCTATTTTCAGTCAAACCTTTCTGAGGACAGAGCCGAAATTCTACTGGAACGCTTTCAAAGTCCAGAGGTGTACTTAAAGTAGGTACCTACCTAATGACCTCCCTTCTAGCTTTAGCCAGGCCAAGAGCCGACTTGATTCGAAGTTTGCACTAAATATTATAATTATACTCTATTAGCTTCGCTGTATTATACTGTAGAGTTAATATATTCGTCTATAGAACTACCTTTCATAAAATAGTACCTATCCTATCTAATTAAAATTGCACAATACAAAAAAAAATGAAATAAAGTATTGTTTATTAGTGCTTTGTTTAAATTAATTTAAATATATCTTTTCTACGTTGTCACTATAATTGTTAATATTCAATAAAAATATGTTTCCATGTTCAGCGTTCATTTTATTTCATCCAGTAATTACCGCCTTTCTTTACGTTGGCTTCACTGCTGTTGCCTCGCCCAGTCGGGTCAAAGCTCCGTGATGCATTATTACAATGACAGAAAATCAATGAATTCACTTTGTGGAAACTAATATTATTTGCACGCACAAAAAAAAAGTGAGGGCATGCGCTTCTCGTACAGATCCGCGCGAGCAGACGCAGAAGCTTTTTGAATTTTCTTCTAGCTTAAAAAATTACGGCTCTTAGGTAATTATCATTAGTTTTGTTGCAGTCAATTTATTTCCTGACTACAGCATGACAGCAACACCAAGAACTTTGTGTGACGTCCAAGAAAGTATAGTGACATATGGTCATTAGCCCGTATATCAAAGCGTTAGTCGTAATGATTAAACAAACAAATAAAAACCTGTGGCTGATAATGCAAACAGAATCACTTTGCTAAGTTGTTGTTAACCTCATGTCGAAGCCGCCATTTCCAAAATCTGCCAGTCTTGCGATTACAAAACGTGTACTTTATGCCATTATCATGGTTCCGATTGATAAAATCCCCATTGTTGTCAATGTTAATTTGTGAAATTTGAAACAGAGAGTTACGTAATCGCAGCGTAGTTCTACGCTGGAAAAGCATTTCCTGAAGCACTTTCATTGTTGGCATCGAGAAACTATAGCAGCCATGGTCTAGACATTTGCAAGATGTGATTGTTAGTTCAGTAGCAAATAAGATACAATTTCATTATTGACGTACCTACCTAAGTTTACAGTGATCTTTGTGTAGAGTGAACTGACTTCCATAAAAAGTAGGTATGGGCTGAAACCAACACAAACCTAGACAAAAAACATAGGTAAAGACAAAAATATATAGACATACATAGGCCAATGTAGCTCCGAAACATTGGGGGTTCACTCAGCATTCAACACAATATGGTATTGTTTTAAACGGCATTTAAGAGAACAAATTTACAATACTTTATTAGCATTTGCGGACAGGAGAAGTTCCCGCGTGAACCTCCGCGTACGACGAAAACACTATAGCGTTTCGTTTCCTCTTAATTGTCTAAAAAACGGTTCGGTACATTTTTATTTTTATGTACACTTCTTATGCCCATTCCGGGATTTGAACCCGGGTCCCCAACTGGGGACCCGGGTTCAAATCCCGGAAAGGGCAACATTTCTGGGAGGCTAATTTGTGTACATAAAAATAAAAATGACCAGCCAATTACGAGCTTTCGTAATTTAAAAAAAGATAATAAAATCGGTTCGGCACATATTCGTTGCCTCTGAAGAGCGCACGCGTCGGGTGATATTTCCGCGGCGAACTACGCGTTGCCGGGCGCCTGCATGGTTGCCGCGGCGACCGCCCGAGACCGTCGGCCGGCGGAGACCGAGACGAGTTTGTGGATGCGAAACAGGTGGTTCTTGAGCTCGTCGTTGCGGCGCGAGCGGTACGGACACAGGTGGCACGGGAACTGCGGCGGCACTCCGCACTCGAAGTTCAGGTGGCGCACCAGCGGCCCCTTGGCGCGGTACCGCTTGCCGCAGCGGACGCACTCGTGGCCTGCAAACCGCCGGACCCGTGCGCTCAATAACGAGAGGCTATCATATGATACCTATTACGTTATGCAAGCTAATAATAACTACGATGCGATAATAATTACGGTGTAGTGTTTATTTGTTTGGTTTGGACAGAGAGCTCTCATAGCTGTGGGGCCTTACCTAGCTCGGCCACTCGTAGTCCTGGGATTACTAGCAATCTACCCTGGCTAATTAACACCACCGTAGCACCAAGCAGTAACCCCGACCTAGAGCGGCCACTCGTAGTCCCGGGATTACTAGCAATCTACCCTGGCTAATTAACACCACCGTAGCACCAAGCAGTAACCCCGACCTAGCGCGGCCACTCGTAGTCCTGGGATTACTAGCAATCTACCCTGGCTAATTAACACCACCGTAGCACCAAGCAGTAACCCCGACCTAGAGCGGCCACTCGTAGTCCCGGGATTACTAGCAATCCCTGGCTAATTAACACCACCGTAGCACCAAGCAGTAACCCCGACCTAGAGCGGCCACTCGTAGTCCCGGGATTACTAGCAATCTACCCTGGCTAATTAACACCACCGTAGCACCAAGCAGTAACCCCGACCTAGAGCGGCCACTCGTAGTCCTGGGATTACTAGCAATCTACCCTGGCTAATTAACACCACCGTAGCACCAAGCAGTAACCCCGACCTAGAGCGGCCACTCGTAGTCCCGGGATTACTAGCAATCTACCCTGGCTAATTAACACCACCGTAGCACCAAGCAGTAACCCCGACCTAGCGCGGCCACTCGTAGTCCTGGGATTACTAGCAATCTACCCTGGCTAATTAACACCACCGTAGCACCAAGCAGTAACCCCGACCTAGAGCGGCCACTCGTAGTCCCGGGATTACTAGCAATCTACCCTGGCTAATTAACACCACCGTAGCACCAAGCAGTAACCCCGACCTAGCGCGGCCACTCGTAGTCCCGGGATTACTAGCAATCTACCCTGGCTAATTAACACCACCGTAGCACCAAGCAGTAACTCCGACCTAGCGCGGCCACTCGTAGTCCCGGGATTACTAGCAATCTACCCTGGCTAATTAACACCACCGTAGCACCAAGCAGTAACCCCGACCTAGAGCGGCCACTCGTAGTCCCGGGATTACTAGCAATCTACCCTGGCTAATTAACACCACCGTAGCACCAAGCTGTAACCCCGACCTAGAGCGGCAGTATTACGGCCGGGTTATATATCCAGGGCACATCGACTCTGACTTCAGTAACGAGCCATGAGATTGGTTGATTTGACTTCACTGCACAATGATGATCGTTTAAAAAGCAGTATGCCTTCTAGATAATGCTATCATCGTAGC
This sequence comes from Nemoura dubitans, assembly GCA_921293005.1. Classification (NCBI taxonomy): domain Eukaryota; kingdom Metazoa; phylum Arthropoda; class Insecta; order Plecoptera; family Nemouridae; genus Nemoura; species Nemoura dubitans. The sequence continues at coordinate 588,368 of OV121076.1, forward strand.
ACCACCGTAATACTGGTTGCTAGTGGTGCTAAGAAATCAACAAACTGCCCATTGTTGAAATGGCCGCTCTTCTTCCGGGTTATATAACACCGCCAGCCCGGCTTATTAGCCGCATGGTAGCCGCTCCAAATGGCCGCGCTAGGTAAGGGTCCTGGGTTCAGTGCATCAGCAGGCTGCAATACATTCACTGGTGGGCAGCATACTTGCATATTTTGATTTTTAATTGGATTTAACATTGAGGCTGTCAGTGAGTTTAAATAATACTGCTGTTCCAGATGCTATTAGCCTGGCTATAGTTTGCTTGGAATTAAAATTTTAGCAGTCTAATAAATTACTATACTTTGTACATACGTTTATCAAGTGCCCGTAAATGGAGCAAACTGTAAATAAGTACATATTTTCAACCAAAAAGCGAGCGGAACTGGCATTTTAGTTATTAGAAAAACGGAGAAAAATTCAGCAAGTACACACAAACAAGTACACTCAAACCAAAATTTTTTAGAATTTTCTGTGGCAGAGTCAATGGATCCCACCAGAAAAACGGAGCAAAATTCAAATAAATACACTCAAACCAAAAAGTTTATAGACATTTTTATGTGGCAAAGTCCATGGATCCCACCAGCAAAATGGACTAAAATTCAAATAAGTATATAGGTACACTCAAACCAAAAAGTCAAAAAATGGAACAAAGTTCAAATATGACCACTAAAAAGTGATTGAAAAGTAACAATACTTCCAGACGATCCTAGAGTAAATGCACAGAAAGTTCTTAAAATTTAAGCTGGCACTCCACATTATTGCACTTGATGCCCTCCCATTCATACTGTTTTGCCACTGTGGTTTGGGCCGAGATGAGGAAACCTTCTCAGCTTCCTCGTTCGGTCCCGGAATTCCTTCCTGTTGAAGGCCTAGTAATTGCACGCTGGAGCACAGAGCCAATGACTCGAGCCCCTTCAATTCCTTCCTGTTGAAGGCCAAGTAATTGCACGCTGGAGCACAGAGCCAATGACTCGAGCCCCTTCAATTCCTTCCTGTTGAAGGCCTAGTAATTGCACGCTGGAGCACAGAGCCAATGACTCGAGCCCCTTCAATTCCTTCCTGTTGAAGGCCTAGTAATTGCACGCTGGAGCACAGAGCCAATGACTCGAGCCCCTTCAATTCCTTCCTGTTGAAGGCCTAGTAATTGCACGCTGGAGCACAGAGCCAATGACTCGAGCCCCTTCAATTCCTTCCTGTTGAAGGCCAAGTAATTGCACGCTGGAGCACAGAGCCAATGACTCGAGCCCCTTCAATTCCTTCCTGTTGAAGGCCAAGTAATTGCACGCTGGAGCACAGAGCCAATGACTCGAGCCCCTTCAATTCCTTCCCCGTAGCGCGGAACCAGAACGCTTGTGATGGGAAAGTCGACTGCATGAAACAGAAAACGTATCAAGTTCAGTAAGTGAGTTTTCGAGTGTCATGTCCAGATTGCTAGCTTTGTATAAACTTACGCATCAGACGATCGAGACCAGGAATCGAAACGCTGTGAAAACAGTTGGACTTGACTGGCAATCAAGAGTTGAAATGGGTTTTCAATCAGGTTCGGTCTGATTTTTGTTAAACTTGTTTCACAAATTTCAGCTTAAAAGCCAGCAATATTTCGGGCTGTTTTCACCCGATTTGCTACACGGCTTGATAGCCGAACCCAGATTTCAGCATCGGTCCGAGACAAAGTAAACTGGCTGATTGGTTCGTGTGTCACTGCTTGCGTTGGTGAACTAAGTACACCCGAAATGCCACACATCTTGTGACACCATGAACCGCGCAGGGCAAACGGTAACGGAGCCAAACGCAGACGTAGTTTCCGTCAATGAGGACCTGAAACGCAGAGATCCAGAGTGAGAGGGTGTGATTGGACGGAAACATCGAGGCAATCAAGCGATCCTTGCGACCGCCCCGGCAAAACAAACTTGACGCAACGGAACTCACTGGGGACTTCACGTCACCATTTGCTTTTGTAACAACTGAAGATCACCATCAAGTAGCATTAGAAGTTAGAACAGTAACTTCAAGGTAGGTACATAATTTGAGTGTGCTTCTAGCAATGATAAAAGCAAATAAAAGGGGAATAACCAAACAAAATTGTAAACTCACCTACCTGTAGCATAAAAGTAAGGTTTGTAAAACTACTGTCAAAAGCAGGATATATCTAAAGCTAAAGTGCCTAAGACATTGTTTCATACTTGTATATACTGAATTAAACTACCTTCATCTGTTTGAAAAATATATTGTAAGTGATATTAATTACATACATAAGAACTGTAAACTCTAAGAAAACAGATTGCAAACTGTTGAAAATATTATATATTTATAAAACAGATTGAAAATACTGGCTTTATAGCTAATAAATAAACAATATTATTATTATTATTATAAACGTGTTAACACTCAGAGTAAACTCAGAGGATTCACTTCTTTGGGAGCCGGAGCCAAAGTCAAGAACGATCACGCAGCGCGATTCACGCCAAGTCTACGCTTGGAACTTTCAAAGCTCGGCGGAACTTTGCCCGGTCCGAGAGCAAAGCTCGGCCGAGCGAGACAAGCAGCTGACGGCAAAAGGTTTTCACTCTCGGCACGACAAGAATGCAAGACGAGCGAAAACGAGCCGGGGATTTCAGGCAGCCAAGTGCATTGCGAAACGCGTGGCGCTAGTAACGAATGATATGTGAAGAAATGGTGGGAAATACTGACATAATGAACGTGTCTAGAATACATTTTGTTAATTTCAAATACCGTCTACAAAGAAAGCTTTCCGATGCAAAACCGTGGTTGGGATCTGCGTTTCGGTGGATTCGAGATTCTCGAAGTTGAGGTTTGAAATCGACAGAGGGCACGTTTGTTTCCGACCAATGCTGGCTGGACAACTTTCTTGCTTCAATTTTGCATTACGTTTTGTGTTACCATGTCATGTCAAGAATGAACAAAGAGCAAAAAAATACCACTACTTAACTGCAATGTATTCATTCACGAATTTTGTCGACCGTTTCGATAATCTTCCAAATTGCAGCGGCACTGGCGATTGAAGACTTGACCCGAATCAACGCTGAAGCAAAGACCTTTCCCTCCTTCGGCTCCGGCTTTCGGGATCGATTAACAACGGGCGGAAACAAGACACGAGCGTTCGTACAAGCAGCGGCCGAAGCCACGATGCGGTTTATTCGCCGACAATAAGTACACACGCACACAATCACACAGACATCAGGTCACAGACGCGGCTTGCACAGACGGGCCATGGCTTATTGGATCAAGGCCACTCGAGAGAGAGAACTGTGTAGCGAAGATGGGCAGAGCGAGTGAAACAGATGTAATAACAGTAGTGCCGACATCCCTTGATTGTATTCTCATCTACTTGGCTTGTAGGCGAGGGGAATGCCAAGTCGTGGGAGAGAGAACTGTGTAGCGATGGTGGGCAGAGCGAGTGAAACAGATGTAATAACAGTAGTGCCAACATCCCTTGATTGTATTCTCATCTGCTTGGCTTGTAGGCGAGGGGAATGCCAAGTGGTGGGAGAGAGAACTGTGTAGCGATGATGGGCAGAGCGAGTGAAACAGATGTAATAACAGCAGTGCCGGCATCCCTTGATTGTATTCCCATCTACTTGGCTTGTAGGCGAGGGGAATGCCAAGTGGTGGGAGAGAGAACTGTGTTATAGTGATGATGGGCAGAGCGAGTGAAACAGATGTAATAACAGTAGTGCCAACATCCCTTGATTGTATTCTCATCTGCTTGGCTTGTAGGCGAGGGGAATGCCAAGTGGTGGGAGAGAGAACTGTGTAGCGATGATGGGCAGAGCGAGTGAAACAGATGTAATAACAGTAGTGCCGGCATCCCTTGATTGTATTCTCATCTACTTGGCTTGTAGGCGAGGGGAATGCCAAGTGGTGGGAGAGAGAACTGTGTAGCGATGATGGGCAGAGCGAGTGAAACAGATGTAATAACAGCAGTGCCGGCATCCCTTGACTGTATTCTCATCTACTTGGCTAGTAATTGAATCCAATTGCCGGGCTCCCTTGCCTTGAGATTTCGCTGTGCCAATATCAACACAAGCATGGCCCGTCTGTGCGAGCTCTGTCTGTGCCGTGGGTTAATATTACGCCAACTGAGTTACAATTTACAAAACCAGCGGCTGGCAAGCGGCGGGTGTCAGTTACGACGCCGGAACGAACTTTACGACGCCGCCCGATTATTGCACAAACCCAGCGCGAACCAGCGCCAGTGTTACACCGCCGGTACGAACCGGCCCAAAACAGTACAATCCGGCGCAAAGCCGGCGCAAAGCCGGCGCGATGTGAGAAGCGGAGTCTCAGCTCAAGGCCGCGTCCACTCTGGAACAAGCAAAACCATCAAGGTCACTTGGAGGAACGGACGCAAAGTCAGTTTGACGATTTCGCAACTTCAGTGACGTTCAGGTCAATGATTGCTTGTGCAAAACTTGGCCAAAGGCATGCAAAAGTGACTGCTGGCGCTGCAGTGGAAAACATGTTCTCTCATGGGACAGAGCACTCTATCCCGTGAGAGGACATGCCACAGTGAGGGCCACCATCTTGGAAATGCAAGGCAAAAGGCATGCAAAAGTGACTGCTAGCGCTGCAGTGGAAAGCATGTTCTCTCATGGGACAGAGCACTCTATCCCGTGAGAGGACATGCCACAGTGAGGGCCGCCATCTTGGAAATGCAAGGCAAAAGGCATGCAAAAGTGACTGCTGGCGCTGCAGTGGAAAACATGTTCTCTCATGGGACAGAGCACTCTATCCCGTGAGAGGACATGCCACAGTGAGGGCCACCATCTTGGAAATGCAAGGCAAAAGGCATGCAAAAGTGACTGCTAGCGCTGCAGTGGAAAGCATGTTCTCTCATGGGACAGAGCACTCTATCCCGTGAGAGGACATGCCACAGTGAGGGCCGCCATCTTGGAAATGCAAGGCAAAAGGCATGCAAAAGTGACTGCTAGCGCTGCAGTGGAAAGCATGTTCTCTCATGGGACAGAGTGTTGTTAGATTAGTATAAATAGCTACAGAGTTCCCAAGTGCTGGTTTTACAATATCCAGTTAAGTGTTAACTGCCAGTTAAGTTTGTTTTCTCCAAGGTCCTTTAGCCCTTTAACTGGACATTTTATAACTGGCCCTCAGTGTGATAGTAGGTGAGTGCATGCTTACCGAGTTAGTAATACCCAGTTTTACCAAATATTTCTACTCCTTGTTGGGATCCTAGCTGTAGAAATACTTGGTAAAACTGAGCATTAGTGAATAGTGAGTGCTTGCTTACAGAGTAAGTTAAGTGCATGCTTACAGAGTTAGTTAGTTGAGTGCATGCTTACAGAGTAAGTTAAGTGCATGCTTACAGAGTTAGTTAGTTGAGTGCATGCTTACAGAGTTAGTTGAGTGCATGCTTACAGAGTTAGTTAGTTGAGTGCATGCTTACAGAGTTAGTTAGTTGAGTGCATGCTTACAGAGTTAGTTGAGTGCATGCTTACAGAGTTAGTTAGTTGAGTGCATGCTTACAGAGTTAGTCAGTTGAGTGCATGCTTACAGAGTAAGTTAGTTGAGTGCATGCTTACAGAGTTAGTCAGTTGAGTGCATGCTTACAGAGTTAGTTAGTTAAGTGCTTGCTTACAGAGTTAGTTGAGTGCATGCTTACAGAGTTAGTTAGTTAAGTGCTTGCTTACAGAGTTAGTCAGTTGAGTGCATGCTTACAGAGTTAGTTAGTTAAGTGCTTGCTTACAGAGTTAGTTGAGTGCATGCTTACAGAGTTAGTTAGTTAAGTGCTTGCTTACAGAGTTAGTCAGTTGAGTGCATGCTTACAGAGTTAGTTAGTTAAGTGCTTGCTTACAGAGTTAGTTGAGTGCATGCTTACAGAGTTAGTTAGTTAAGTGCTTGCTTACAGAGTTAGTTAGTTAAGTGCTTGCTTACAGAGTTAGTTGAGTGCATGCTTACAGAGTAAGTTAGTTGAGTGCATGCTTACAGAGTTAGTTAGTTGAGTGCATGCTTACAGAGTTAGTTGAGTGCATGCTTAAAGAGTAAGTTAGTTGAGTGCATGCTTACAGAGTTAGTCAGTTGAGTGCATGCTTACAGAGTTAGTTGAGTGCATGCTTACAGAGTTAGTCAGTTGAGTGCATGCTTACAGAGTTAGTTGAGTGCATGCTTACAGAGTTAGTTAGTTGAGTGCATGCTTACAGAGTTAGTTGAGTGCATGCTTACAGATTTAGTTAGTTGAGTGCATGCTTACAGAGTTAGTCAGTTGAGTGCATGCTTACAGAGTTAGTCAGTTGAGTGCATGCTTACAGAGTTAGTTAGTTAAGTGCTTGCTTACAGAGTTAGTTGAGTGCATGCTTACAGAGTAAGTTAGTTAAGTGCTTGCTTACAGAGTTAGTCAGTTGAGTGCATGCTTACAGAGTTAGTTAGTTAAGTGCTTGCTTACAGAGTTAGTTGAGTGCATGCTTACAGAGTTAGTTAGTTAAGTGCTTGCTTACAGAGTTAGTTGAGTGCATGCTTACAGAGTTAGTTAGTTAAGTGCTTGCTTACAGAGTTAGTTGAGTGCATGCTTACAGAGTTAGTCAGTTGAGTGCATGCTTACAGAGTTAGTTAGTTGAGTGCATGCTTACAGAGTTAGTCAGTTGAGTGCATGCTTACAGAGTTAGTTAGTTAAGTGCTTGCTTACAGAGTTAGTTGAGTGCATGCTTACAGAGTTAGTTAGTTAAGTGCTTGCTTACAGAGTTAGTTGAGTGCATGCTTACAGAGTTAGTTAGTTAAGTGCTTGCTTACAGAGTTAGTTGAGTGCATGCTTACAGAGTTAGTCAGTTGAGTGCATGCTTACAGAGTTAGTTAGTTGAGTGCATGCTTACAGAGTTAGTCAGTTGAGTGCATGCTTACAGAGTTAGTCAGTTGAGTGCATGCTTACAGAGTTAGTTGAGTGCATGCTTACAGAGTTAGTTAGTGCTTGCCTGAGTCCCTTTACTTTGCCGTGAGACTGGCCTTGATTTGCTCGTACCTCCACAGAGAAGAGAACCGAGTTAGCAGCGGAACAAACGCAATGCAGACCAACCAAGGAACCACCAAGGAACCACCAAGGAACCACCAAGGAACCACCAAGGAACCACCAAGGAACCACCAAGGAACAACCAAGGAACAACCAAGGAACCACCAAGGAACCACCAAGGAACCACCAAGGAACCACCAAGGAACCACCAAGGAACAACCAAGGAACCACCAAGGAACCACCAAGGAACCACCAAGGAACCACCAAGGAACCACCAAGGAACCACCAAGGAACCACCAAGGAACCACCAAGGAACAACCAAGGAACCACCAAGGAACCACCAAGGAACCACCAAGGAACCACCAAGGAACCACCAAGGAACCACCAAGGAACAACCAAGGAACCACCAAGGAACCACCAAGGAACCACCAAGGAACCACCAAGGAACCACCAAGGAACCACCAAGGAACCACCAAGGAACCACCAAGGAACCACCAAGGAACCACCAAGGAACCACCAAGGAACCACCAAGGAACCACCAAGGAACCACCAAGGAACCACCAAGGAACCACCAAGGAACCACCAAGGAACCACCAAGGAACCACCAAGGAACCACCAAGGAACCACCAAGGAACCACCAAGGAACCACCAAGGAACCACCAAGGAACCACCAAGGAACCACCAAGGAACCACCAAGGAACCACCAAGGAACCACCAAGGAACCACCAAGGAACCACCAAGGAACCACCAAGGAACCACCAAGGAACCACCAAGGAACCACCAAGGAACCACCAAGGAACCACCAAGGAACCACCAAGGAACAACCAAGGAACAACCAAGGAACCACCAAGGAACCACCAAGGAAACATTTGATGCATTTGATGATTTTGGCATTAAAAATCAATTAGTCCTTCAATTGGTTTGGTCCAATCAAGTTTCCAAAATAATTAATCCAAAAACCACTAGACTTTCGTAGGAAATTTGGTGTACACATCTGGACTTTGAAATATGCCCAGTTGAATTTTGGCTATGTGCTCAGAAAGGTTTGTTTGAAAAGAGCAAAGGCAGGCCAGGTACCGACCACGTGGGTGAGCACGTAGTGGCAGGGGATGTCATGTTCATTGATTGGTCGCAAACTTGTTTTGATAAACCAGTTTTATTATCTGCACCTGCCTTGCTCCAGGCTGATAAATCGACCAGGCTGATAAAACTGTAAACTTAGGAATTTTGCATGAGATTACATATACAAATCCAATGGCCTAAAAGACGTTATTTTAAGCTACACGAAAATACAAAAAACTTCTGCATCTTATTGATGAGCAAAGCAAAATTTTCAATTTCACTACCCCCAACAAAAAGTCACTTGTGTATGGAAGGGAGGCGAAGCTGGAAAAATGTGCACCCGAACCGGGATACAAACCCGGGACCTCCTGCTTGCCGGGCAGGTGCATCTCCCCGGAGATCCCCCTTGTCCCACCCGGCGAAGCGGGGAGAATGTGTGACCGAATAGCTCAGTTGGTAGAGCACCTGCCCGGCAAGCAGGAGGTCCCGGGTTCGTATCCCGGTTCGGGTGCACATTTTTCCAGCTTCGCCTCCCTTCCATCAATTGCATACCTACTGGTATTGATCTGCTTAAACCAGTAACAATTTCCTCTCATTCACTTGTGTATGTTTCTTTTTTGTTTTTTGTCTACCGTGTTTGCGCGCGCTCTACAGACCAAACGCCTGAACCGATTAAGATGAAGATCGCAGAGGACCTACCTTTGTTCTCAACTTAAATCCTCCACAATTTTGGAAAAGATCGGTTTATACGTTTTTAAAGAGATCAATTTTTACGAAATTTTTCGATTTTTTTCAAAATTTTGAATCTCTATAAATGTCACAGTTATTAACATATCTTCACAAAAACTTATAAACATGTCGACCTTATACATATTTATTATGCCTGAAAATCTGAGGTCGGAAGAACTTTCCGATTGTCTTTATAATCTTATTTAAATTACGAAAGCTCGTAATTGGCTTATCATTTTATTATTATGTACACAAATTAGCCTCCCAAAAATGTTCATGAATTTCAAAAATTTCATGCCCGTTTAGCTTAGCTGGTTAAAGCACCAGCTGCGAAAGTTGGGGACCCGGGTTCAAATCCCGGATTGGGCAACATTTTTGGGAGGCTAATTTGTGTACATAATAATAAAAAAACTTTCCGATTGGTTTTTATTCACATTTTTTTGTGTGTTTTTTCCGTGATTTGTCGCCCGATTCAATAAGAGACCGGCTAGAGTCAGGCACTGAGGCAAGGCAACCGCCAATAGCATGCCGTGGAGTTAATCTATTTCCGAGGCAGAGACGCTGAACACAGAGTTGTAACTTATTGTAACAAGGGCCTCTAACAACGGACAAGTAGTTGGAACACGATTTGCCTCGGGCCTGTCGGGTTTGTTTTTCATTTCATTCTTTCTTTAGCAAAACACAAACACCTTCCATGTTTACAAAATACAAATCAAATAAACAAGAAAAATCCCACGTGAGTTTTCACTCATGTGTGGGCGATTAAATAAGATTGTTTTCATAGTAATATCATTCAACATGACTCACTGTTTCACGCGATCCGGGATGCTGGCCAGCTCCAGAGGCAGGATGCAGCGCAGCTCCTCCAGACTTCCCACGAAGCTCAGCTTCCGCGAGAACTTGGAGCTGCAACAAACGGCGAGCTCAGGTTAAGCAACACTGTCTGGGGTCACGGCGCTGGATGGGTGACCGCCTGAGGACTAGCGCACGCTCTACAAGCCATACGCCTGCTCCGATGTCGATGAAACTTTCAGGGCTCTTTCATTGGTTGATTACTTTGAGACCCTGTGATTTTCAGCCAATTCATTCCCATGGTTTCAGTAAAAATGTAAAAAATCCCCAAAAGCGATTCGTATTGAAGGTAGTGAACCGTAAGTGCCAGAGACAATGCCAGAACTACAATGTGCTTTTCCGTTGATTTTAGTAGATTGAGTTGTTAGACTGCAACTTTTGCCCGAGTGCTGGCGCTTTTGAGCACGAGCTAGCCTGCTTAACAGCTGATTCTATTGGCAGGTTAGGCTAGGTGAGGTCTGTCCTGTCTTGTGGACAGAGGCCTGTGGACTTACGAGTTAAAATGCCCTCAGGTAGCGGGCGTAAGCTTGCCCGGGAGTGGCATTTAGTTAAAAATATTGACAACTTAACGCAAGTACGGTGCAAGTTTTGCAAAGAATTGTTTACTGGCAAACTTTTTTTCCCTGATTTTCCTAGTTTTTGGGTTTTTTGGGGTTTTTTTGTGTCTTTTTGGGCTGGGCAAAAACGTAACAGCCCTGGACGTACCTGACGAACGGTCTCGTCATCAACACCAGAGTCTTGAGCCAGAAGGTGGGATGCACGAGATAGAGCGCCTTGAGGTCCTTGCGCAGACGTCGATCCAGCATCAGGTAGCAGCGTTTGAGCCACGCAAACGTCGGCATGCACGATCTCTGCGCTCCGCCGTGCAAATAGACCAGCACGTAGTCCTGGGTGACCAACTGTTGCAGGGTGGAGACCACGTAGCTGTCGGGCAAAGTGCGGTTAGGGACGTGCAAGTACACCAGTAGTCCTGGGTGACCAACTGTTGCAGGGTGGAGACCACGTAGCTGTCGGGCAAAGTGCGGTTAGGGACGTGCAAGTACACCAGTAGTCCTGGGTGACCAACTGTTGCAGGGTGGAGACCACGTAGCTGTCGGACAAAGTGCGGTTAGGGACGTGCAAGTACACCAGTAGTCCTGGGTGACCAACTGTTGCAGGGTGGAGACCACGTAGCTGTCGGACAAAGTGCGGTTAGGGACGTGCAAGTACACCAGTAGTCCTGGGTGACCAACTGTTGCAGGGTGGAGACCACGTAGCTGTCGGGCAAAGTGCGGTTAGGGACGTGCAAGTACACCAGTAGTCCTGGGTGACCAACTGTTGCAGGGTGGAGACCACGTAGCTGTCGGGCAAAGTGCGGTTAGGGACGTGCAAGTACACCAGTAGTCCTGGGTGGCCAACTGTTGCAGGGTGGAGACCACGTAGCTGTCGGACAAAGTGCGGTTAGGGACGTGCAAGTACACCAGTAGTCCTGGGTGACCAACTGTTGCAGGGGGGAGACCACGTAGCTGTCGGGCAAAGTGCGGTTAGGGACGTGCAAGTACACCAGTAGTCCTGGGTGACCAACTGTTGCAGGGTGGAGACCACGTAGCTGTCGGACAAAGTGCGGTTAGGGACGTGCAAGTCAATTTTTACGAAATTTTTCGATTTTTTCAACAATTTCAATCTCTGTAAATGTCAAAGTTCTTTACATATCTTTACCAAAACTTATAAGCATGTCGACCTTATATATCTTTATTACGCCTGAAAATCTGAGGTCAGTATGACTTTCCGATTCACATTTTTTAAGTGTTTTTTTGCCATTTTACGCTCGATTCAATAAGAGTCCAGTTTCCTTCGTTTCCTTGGTTACCAGCTTGGTTGGCAATCCTTGTCAGGAATTTATCTTCAATCTAATAAGAACCCCTCGGGCATAAGTTTAGTCTGATGTATTTACGTTATCCTTACTCAATGAGTTCATAATCTGCATGTTTTCACTATATGGCAGCTCGAAGAGAAACAAAGGAACTTCAGAATCCGTCTACATTTTCAAGTTATCAGAGTTTTCGAGAAGGCAATGATCTTGCATGGTGCTCCACGGTTTTCATAGGCCTTCTGCCTCCACCTTTTTATCAGCTGTATACAAACCGCTACCTACTCTCATCTTATACGCAACACAAATTGCGTTCGCGAAGCCCTAGTATATTGACAAATTATACAGTTTATCCCTATTTTATGTTATACTTATATATTATTTACAATATAAATAAAATATAGCACACCAATATAACATTAAATAAAGCAGTGTTATTTCGACGGCATATAACAATGCTGTTGCAGACTTTTGTAAAAAAAAACTCCCGTGAAAACAGGGCTTGAGACTCTGTCACACGAGCAGTGTGTTTGTCGCGTTTGTCGTGTTTGTCGCGTTTGTTGTGTTTGTTGACTTACAAGAAGAGGTTGTCCATGACGTAGGCGTAGTCGGCGCGACTGCGGTCGGGCAGGAAACACGCGGAGAAGACGACGATGGCGTTTCGAGCGCCCGCCGCCAGATAGCCTCCATGCGACAAGACCTGGGGATCAGGAGCACAGACAAACGACACATCAAGACCTGGGGATCAGGAGCACAGACCACGACACATCAAGACCTGGGGATCAGGAGCACAGACCACGACACATCAAGACCTGGGGATCAGGAGCACAGACCACGACACATCAAGACCTGGGGATCAGGAGCACAGACCACGACACATCAAGACTTGGGGATCAGGAGCACAGACCACGACACATCAAGACCTGGGGATCAGGAGCACATACACACGACACATCAAGACATGTGCGACAAGACCTGGCGATCAGGAGCACAGACATTTGCATTGACTCATGTCAAGTGTCAAGTTCGTTTGTCCATTCACGAAACGTGACGACACTAGATTTTGTCCCAAGACGACTCCTGTCCGGTGCAAGTACAGGACAAACGAGGGTAAGCACGGCCACCTACCCGCTTGTACGGCTCGATGACGCGCATGTCGATGGAGCGGTCGGCCCCGCCCAGGCGACAGGTGCGCCACGCGCGCTCCTGCGCCAACTCCTCCTGCGCGGTCAGCTCGGGGATCGGCTCGGCGCCCAGGCCTGCCAACACGCGGGAGGGAGGCAACAGGTGAGTCAGGCAACACAGTAGTCGAGTCGGCCGGTGGACGGGTGACCCGAGTTAAGCAACACTGTAGTCGAGTCGGCCGGTGGATGGGTGACCCGAGTTAAGCAACACTGTAGTCGAGTCGGCCGGTGGATGGGTGACCCGAGTTAAGCAACACTGTAGTCGAGTCGGCCGGTGGATGGGTGACCCGAGTTAAGCAACACTGTAGTCGAGTCGGCCGGTGGATGGGTGACCCGAGTTAAGCAACACTGTAGTCGAGTCGGGCGTTGGACGGGTGACCCTAATACCTCGTTCACACTATACACGAGTTGATCGTGATCAAGTCCTCGACTCGATCAAATATGGCGTTGATTGGGTTTCAAAAATCAGTTGGTGTTCACACTTGTTTCCTTACTTGATCATGATCAAGTAATTCGGACAAGTTCGGAACATGCTCGGGATACGAACACAACCGGAAATCGCGACGAATCTAACCTCACTTTATCACCGAGCTCATAGCACACGGAACACGCTCCCTATTTAATGTTGCAACGTTTCCGGTGGCGGATTTTCAAAAATCACGAACTCTTCCGAGCGTTCACGACGATTCCCGAATGATTTTATCACGATTAAAAAGATAACTGAGTTGTGGAAACCCAATCAACGCCATCTTTGATGGCGTAGAGAATTGATCAAGTCTGTAGTGTGCACGAGGTATAAGTTAAGCAACACTGCGGCGAGTCGGCCGGTGGATGGGTGACCGGATGTGGTACTCACGTTCGAGGATCGAGTCGTCCAGCTCGTCGGCACTGTCGGCGAGCGTGTCAAGGTCAGCGCCGACCGAATCGTCCGACGAATCAGCGGCGTCGTCTCGCAAGAGGGAGGGGCTTAGACGGATGCGTCGCCGTCCTCCGCTCTGATTGGCCGACTGGCTGCCAGCGCGATCTACGGGGCATTGACCGTCTTTTCATGCTCTGTCTGTGCCAATATCAACACAGAAATGGACCGTCTCTGCAAGCTCTGTCTGTGCCAATATCAACACAGACATGGACCGTCTTTGCAAGCTCTGTCTGTGCCAATATCGACACAGACATGGACCGTCTGTGCAAGCTCTGTCTGTGCCAATATCAACACAGTCATGGACCGTCTGTGCAAGCTCTGTCTGTGCCAATATCAACACAGAAATGGACCGTCTCTGCAAGCTCTGTCTGTGCCAATATCAACACAGAAATGGACCGTCTCTGCAAGCTCTGTCTGTGCCAATATCAACACAGACATGGACCGTCTGTGCAAGCTCTGTCTGTGCCAATATCAACACAGAAATGGACCGTCTCTGCAAGCTCTGTCTGTGCCAATATCAACACAGACATGGACCGTCTTTGCAAGCTCTGTCTGTGCCAATATCAACACAGACATGGACCGTCTGTGCAAGCTCTGTCTGTGCCAATATCAACACAGACATGGACCGTCTGTGCAAGCTCTGTCTGTGGCAATATCAACACAGACATGGACCGTCTTTGCAAGCTCTGTCTGTGCGTTCCCCAAAAGCAGAGACTGTGTTTTGCAAGCGGTCATTGTGAAAGTCGTCGCATTTCCAACTGGATTAACTGGAATATCTGGAATAAGTAGTGAAAGCCATCTTCTGAACACCTTTTTGGTGCTTTCACAAACCCTTACTGAGGGCAGGTATTACAAGTGCCTCAACCCCAGCGATTAAGTAGGAGTTAAGTTGTTTGTCACGGCAACCGCCAATATGAAGCCATGGAATTCATCTGTTTCTGAGGGTTAGATGCCCAGAGTCGAAAAATATTGTAACCCCGGATATTGTATTATTAGCAATACCGCGACAAGACAAGTGCCGCGCTCTATTTCTAAACACACTGCAGCGCGATTGCAAGGCGGTCAGGCGAAGTTGGGTTAGTAAATCGGTCGGTTAGTGAGCTAACCAGGCGTTGCCATGGACACGACTCGAAGTCCCCGGCCGTCGCTAGGGAGGGGAGAAGAGAAGAGAGAGACAGCAAACCACCGCCAGCCCGAAACAAGCCGAGTCCAAACCCCCACGCGGCACACAAAGACCACGTTGAACCCTTGCACCCCATTGGTTAGAACCACGCTCCCCATTGGTTAGCTTGGTCAGTGCCCGGTGCAGTCCCGCCAACCTCACAAACGTCCACCAACCGTCGACGCGGACGTCCACCTCGAAATGCCTCGAAATGCTGCCCTCTGATTGGTCCGCCTTCAGCTGTCTCGTAACGCTGGCCTCTGATTGGTTCACTCCGCTGTTTGACTCCGCCTCCGCTCGCTCGCCATTGGCCAAAGCGTCAAGGTCGTGCGGATGTTCAGTGTGTGTTTGGCCGAGACCTTTCCCGAGGTTTGGTTCGCTGCGCAGCGATTCGCCGAGGCCGCTATCCGAGCCTGCCGAGACTTCCGTGCCGGCAAAGCTGACGTTTGATTGGTTGCCGTTTTCGATGCTGAGGTTTGATTGGTCAGTGTCTTCGATGCTGAGGTTTGATTGGTCGGTGTCTTCGATGCTGGCGTTTGATTGGTCGCCGTTTTCGATGCTGGCGTTTGATTGGTCTTTGGTTTCAGAGCCGGAATTTGATTGGTTAGTTTGGTGTGTGCTTGTAAAGCTGAGGTTTGATTGGTCTGCGTTTGATTGGCTTGAATTTGATTGGTGCGCACTGTCGATGCTCGTGTTCGATTGGTCGTTGAGTCCTGCGGGCGCCGCGATGACCTTGAGCGCAGTGTCGCGCCTGGCGGAGCTCTCGACAAACTCGGCAGTCACGTGGCGGCCGCGGCGACTGTTGCGCCGTTCCAACACCAGGGTCGGAAAGGCGCTGGCGTCGCCCGACGGGGCTGGGGGCACCTCAAGGTATTGGGGGCCCTCAGGGTATTGGGGGCCCTCGGGGTATTGGCCCCTCAGGGTTTTGGGGGCCCTCAGGGTATTAGGGGCCCTCAAGGTATTGGGGCCCCTCAGAGTATTGGGGGCCCTCAGGGTATTGGGGGCCCTCAGGGTATTGGGGAATCACAGGGTATTGGGGGCCCTCAGGGTATTGGGGCCCCTCAGGGTATTGGGGGCCCTCGGGTAATGGGGGCCCTAACAGAGGTGTGCAAATAGTCCTAAAAGGGGTCTGATTATAACACTCTAAGAGGTATGAAAATGGTCCTAAAAAGGTTCATGGAAAGGGTCCTAAAAAGGTACGAAAATGGTCCTAAACAGGTACATGGAAAGGGTCCTAAAAAGGTACGAAAATGGTCCTAAACAGGTACATGGAAAGGGTCCTAAAAAGGTACGAAAATGGTCCTAAACAGGAACGTGTTAAAAGGCCCTAAACGAGGTTGAGGGAAACGACCAGAAGTTCATTGTGAAACAGTCTGCATCGTTCCAAAATCCAGCAAAAAGCCTAACAAAACTCAGATAGGTGCGTAGGTGCGGGCTCTCATAGTGATTTCAATGTGCAGTGAAGTTTGCTCTGAGGCCTGTCCGGTCTGGGAAGGCTGCTAACTGAACGTGGCCGGAAGCCGGAAGTCTCCCTGAAATAGCTCGGTGCCACGCACGGCAAAAGCAAACTGAACTCGAAAGAACAAAGAGTTTGCACGTTCTGGACAAGAGAGTGGGAGGTGTACAGTGAGTCCATGGCTCGGACGGAGCTCCAAGGGGCCGTGCAGATGAGAAACGCTGTTTCACGTCGGCTGTCAAAGTGAATTGAAGGGTTTTCCTAATTGCATCGAGTTCAGCAGTGGAGAGATATCGCGTTTGGTGTAATCGAGTTGGAACCCATACGACATCTGCGCTGTGATTTCGTGACTCTGACGTTGCCGTTCTCGGTTGCAAAGTTAAAAAATAAACACGGACGACGATAGGGATTTTATCCATTGGAACAGATGACGGCATCACGTGAAAGTTACGAAATCGCTGGGCCGGTCCACAAAAATTAGCGCGGCCAATCGGGTTTGCGTGAGCGATGCCTGGAATCTTGCGAAAGTCCCACGACACACGGGTTGAGAACCTCTGGACTCGCGTTATCCAGTTTTAATAAGTCAACTTTGAGTCAAAGTGACTAACGTCGTTCAAAACTTCACTGGAAGACTCAAGAGGGCTCCTCACAGTTAATCCTTTAACCCACAACTCCCATTTAAACGTTGAATGCAGAGGTCCAAGCGAACAGAAAAATGAACCTCTAAATATGTTCCAAACTTTAATTTTAAGATACCAGTAGATGAAGGAAGAGTATATCTAGTCATGGATAACCACCAAATGTTGATATTTTCAAATATGTGTACGGTGCAAACTTTCAAAAGTCGTATAAATGAGCTCATTTGTGCGATTTTTGAAAGTTTGCACCATACACATATTTGAAAATATCAAAATTTCGTGGTTATCCATGACTAGATATACTCTTCCTTCATCTACTGGTATCTTAAAATTAAAGTTTGGAACATATTTAGAGGTTCATTTTTCTTTTCGCTTGGACCTCTGCATCCAACGTTTTAGAGGGGGTGTGGAGGACCCTTAAGGCCGTTCATTGGTGGTTGTTGAGGTTAATTGACTTCAACTTTTTATGGATTTCCAAGAGATATTTCGAGGTTCTGAAATATTGAATTGGTTGTCCAAAGTGTGAGGATTCCGTAGATATTTGTTTCGTTGCGATCGGATAACGGGTGTGGCCTGGAAAGTGTATACGGTAAGAGGTAAATTCTTAGCTGGAATTTACCCTTAAGTACATCGTTCAATGTTACAGCTAAACATGGTTATTTTAAAACTCTTGTAAGCAATTGATGAGTGAATCTTGCGAAATGAAAATGGTTCAATTGGTTGTCCGAAGTGTGAAGATTCCGAAAACATAGGTATCGTCGCGATCAGACAAAAGGTGTGGCCTGGAAAGTGTATCCCGTACGAGGTGAAGAAAACGGCTCGACTTCGGAGCTCATTGGACGGGCTCAACGCCAGCCACAATGAGCGCTAGTGGCACTCGGGCCGCTGGCAAATACCTTAGGAGTAGCAACTTCTTGCAAACATGACTTGGAGTTGTCACAATACAACGTCAATAAAGTGACCGAGGCCCGAGTGAAACCCGAGACACGATTGGCGACAGGTTGCCTTGGCGACAGGTTGCCTTGGCGACAGGTTGCCTTGGCGACAGGTTGCCTTGGCGACAGGTTGCCTTGGCGACCTCGGCCCACTCACCCTTGCGCAGACGCACGTCCTGGTAGTCGTCGGCAACGCGGGCCGCGTACACACTGCTAGGATCGTCGTCGCTCTCCACCGGACTCGAGCCTGCCGACGGAAACAAGGCGTCAGGCTCGGCCCGGTTGACGGAAACAAGGCGTCAGGCTCGGCCCGATTGACCAACAACTGCACAATCGCACTCCCATACCGAAGCAGCTACGCGAAAGCCCTCTGCCCGCAATAGTAATAGTTTTGCAGGCAGTCAAGGGATATGTTATTAATATCACCTGTAATCAAGGTAACTGTAACCACCTGTGCAACATTGGTCCTTTGATTATATTGACCTTGTGCCATGGCCTGGTAGCTGAAGCCATAAATGTAACCACCTGAGGAACATTGGGTCCCTTGATTATTGACCTTGTGTCACGGACTGGTAGATGATGTTATAAAAGGTTGCCAACGCACCGCAGCGATTGCCGGCGAAATAACTATCAAATTTTTACCGTAGGCACAGCTAGGTATGGTAGAATATCTGCGTAACCTTATATCTGTGACGTAGCCATAGCTAGGTATGGCAGAATATCTGAGTAACCTTATGTCTATGACGTAGCCATAGCTAGGTATGGTAGAATATCTGGGTAAAGCACCAGACAGGACCACAGCATAGGGGGAAGCGTTTACTAGCACCTATGATTTTACTGTGTAACGGCAAGAACGCTGTCAGCAAGGGCCTCACTAGAGATAGGAGTAGCTCTCTGGCAGATTCTGGTCCACCAAACCTCATCATGCAAACCGTGCCTACAATTTTGGTGGCCCAGTATTTAGAGGTGTGAGCTAGTGAAATGTTTTCAGCAAAAAGTTTTCGAATTTCAATGCTGCTCCTAGGTAGATCCCAACCAGTTGAGTTTTAGGCAAACTTAACACAGGTAGGTAACTATTGATTTTTTAGGGACTTCCTGTAGTTTGTCAGGAACCTCCCCATTGAATTTTTACACTAAGGTGTAGTTTTAAGATTATGGAGCACATTGTAGTCTCTCAGTCTTACCATTGAAACTTCTCAGAGACGAGTCTACGTCCAGGGGTATTTGTTCAAGCGAGTTTGAGACTTGCGACGTTGAAGTTTCCTGAGATGTTGTGTTCATCCGCGAAGCAGAGGCCAAAACGGCGGCGTTGTCTAGCGGATGACTCTCACAGCTCGTGAACCCTGATGTCGTCCCCGCATTGTCCACCATGTCACACAGGCTCTGTGAAAAGAAAGCCATGTCAAGAACTAAAGACCCATTCGATAGCTAATGGCTGTCGATAAGTTATGCCGAGTAAATTAGTTGACTCACTTGATCGCTTGTTGGTGAGATTATGTCGGACACCTCAGAAATATCCATTTTCTCCGAATCTGTCGGCGTTCCATTAATATCACGAGTATCGCTGAAAATAATTTAGTATAATAGCATGATGACACTTTATCACACGAATACCAGAAATAGGTTAGGGGAGTAGCACCCGTAGCACGTACGTGAACTCGCATTTCAGATAAGAAGTATTAAGTTAATGGAAATAAAAGAAATGCATGTTGTAAGTTATCCATATTTATTACTCCTAAAGTGTTTCAGTGCATCAAACTTACTTCATTTGCACATGAACAGCGAAAATATCCTCTAAATGCGAACAGTCACACAAGCCAACGAAGTGTCAAAATATTATATTCCGGCCCGCCCACACCAAAGATACCTAATACAAAATTCTGGCGCGAACCGGGAAAGAATCACGGACGAGCTGATAAGGAGCACTTTGGCTGCTGCTTAACACAATATTATAAATCATTGCTTAATAATTACAAACCTACAACTGAGCTTCAATTCTCTCACCAATCTGCAAGCCTCTCGCACCCCTAAACATTTACCGGGCCTAACGCTGGACCATTGCAAATCAAATTTAAAATCTACGCTCTTGTAGGTAATGTTTAATGTTTATTTTTTTCTGCAATAAATTGACCACCCATTACTGTAACACAATGTTAATTTCAATTGCTTGAAAACCTCTTTGAATCGTGCTGCAGCTGTTTATTACCATCGGCTTATTGATTTGCGCAGAGTGGATCTAGGCTGGGCGTGTTGCAAATCCACAATATCTACGTAGGTGCACGGCTGGCAACACAGAAGACTTGTTTTTATACCACGGTTGGAGCATTAAGAAAAGAAAGAATTTGAAATAGTTAGGTAACGTATAAAATCATATCTGATCGTGTGATCGACAGCTGTTTTATGTATGTATAGGCATGTATAGCAAGGATTAGTTTATCTTTAGTCGTACTTATTACCTACAGAAAACAAAAAGTGCTCTCATCTTATTAATCTGATCTGATTCTTAACAAAAAGTTATAGCTAGTTACATACCTCATTATAAGACCTATGTATTTTGTGCAGGTATTGCTATTACTCAATTTCAATTTTCAATTTATTGTCTTGCTGACTAATTCTGTAAGATCCCATGTGTGTTCTATTTTAATGTTTTGTATCGCAGTCAATCCTGATGTGGAGAAAGTTCTACTACTAGCCGGCAGCTGAATTGAAGGACGTAAGCAACAAATCTTTGGAAAGGAATATTTTACTGATTTAGGCAGGCACTACCTATTTATGTGAGAAACAGCGGTAAATATGTACTTAATTCCTGTATAATAAGCTAAACACTTTATAGTTACCTATGTTTATCTTCCATGTTGGATAAGAATCCAGAAAAAGTTGATTAATAGTGTGCCCCGGCTGTTTATTCTTTCTTTCCAAGTTCGAGAAGTGCAACCAGGAAATTCCATACATTTTTGCCGTTTTGTAACAGCCAGTGGCGTAGCTAGGTGTGGCAGGGCCCTGGTGCATGATTTAAGACTGGGTCCCCCCCCCCCCCCCCCTCCCCTTCTTTTCAAATTGGTTTCAGACTAGACGTATCGATTTTCCAATTGACAATTTTTCACCCCACTAAACTACCCCAAAACAAACCCATACTCCAAGAACAAACCTTATAAAAGGCGCTTCCCTAACTATTAGCAAAGACATTCCGACGGGGTTCATGGAAGAACTTGAGGCCGCATAGTTACCTACTATATCCCGGGTCCCGAGTATTAGTGACTAGTGTGTATTTGGGTAAGATACTACCGAACTAGAATGAGACAACAATACTGTCGGCAGAACACAAAGGGTTGCAGTTGACGGCAAATTAAACCACACTAATAGAATTACTAGAAAGAGCCAAAATTCATACACACATATGAACACTATATAAAGTTTGCATTAAGCTTGCCATAATATTACAATTGTAAGTTTAAGCCACTCGGCACATTATGGAGTTTTTTCCTAGCTTTCAGTTTCCAGTTTTCCCAACTCAATTTTCGAGCTTTAGCTCGAGGGGCCCCCCTGGCTGGGAAAACCTCCTGGGCCCTGGTGCGATCGAACCAGCTGAACCACTGGTAGGTACGCCACTGGTAACCGCCAAATTATCATTGGGTCAAGCAGCTGGTAATTAAAACACTGTAGGTAGTCCGTCATAAATTTGCTATAAGCTTTTTGTTAAATTGAATTACAAATTCGTTTTAGAATTCAAATTTCACAATTTTGAATTTGTGTTCTTTATTCAATGCATGACAATTGGCATTGTAGATACCGTACATTATGTTTGACTGTAAACTTACAGTTGACTTCCATTATTCTAAGGAACTTACACCGATAAATTTGTTAACAGCTAAAATAGGAAGTATAATGACAGCAATGGTTTAAATCATTTGACTATTTATCAGGGTTGGTTTGATTTAAATCAGATTTAAATCAACAGATTTTTTTTTAAACTAGAGCTTTGCGAACGCAATTTTTGTTGCGAAGAAGATGAGCGTAGTAGACTTTAACACTGTGTGTCACAAGAGCAGCCTGGTCCCGCGGCCTCAAAGCTTGCAGCAACGCAGTCAACGTGTCTGCAATTGTTTCCACCTCGCCGCCAAATGTGCCGGCGTTTTCCCATCAACGTCGGGGACAATGACGTTGGCGCCATCGCTGGCGAGGAGGCCGAGTATGTTCATTTTTTTTTCATTCATTTTTTTTCATTTTTAATACATTTTTTTTTGTTTCGTATTTCCACCTTAAGTACAATGCATCGGTACTATGTACCTTGATCGTTTTTTATTTTATTTTTTATAATCAATAAGAAACAGGTCCGGTACATACAAAACAAAAACCAGCGTAATGACGCATGCCATTGTGTGCTGGCTGTGAAAACATTATGATCAGCTCGTTCATTCGAACACAGGATATCTGAGAGAAAAATTTACAATTAATACTTCTTTACATTTCAATAATCATAAACAGAGTTTTACGAAACAACAAACCAAAATCCAAACAAAAAAATTATATATACATCTAATACACTAATCATGCTAAGTTAATACAAATAAATAAAGAAAATAAAAAAAAATTGTGCTGTTACGATAACCTATTTTGTTTCAACGTATGATACATTTCTTTGCCAGCCATCTTCACCCAAATTTATATTAATGTTTTAAATTTATTTACATTTCTCAATTTTCTTAAATCATCTGGTAGATTGCTGTACATGAGTGACCCAATGCATGAAGCATGATGCTGTCCTATATTTTTATGCCGAAAAGGAACTATTATATTTGTATTTGAAGTATTTTTACTTGTTTTTCTAGTTTTGTGTATTGGGGATACAGAAATAATTGTTTGGGCCTTACAAAATGCATTTAAATTTTGGAAAATATGTATTAGGGAGGTTTTAATGAATAATTGCCTTAAATCTAGAACATTTGCTAGTTGATACAGCTCTTTAGATGAAAATTGTTGTCGTTTTTTGAAGATAATTTTTAGTATATGTTTTTGTGAAATTTGTATATTTTTCATAATATTATCTTTAGCCGCGCCCCAACCAATTATTCCATATTCGATAATTGATTGAACCAGTGCTTTGTATATAGTTAAATCTAATGAGATGCTAGCTGATGATGAGAGCGCCCAAACCCGGCGCGCTGATGCATTTCAGTCTTGGTCATTGTCACTTCAGCGGTAAGTTTACCTGGAGGTGCAAAGCCTGCAGAGAGGAAATTGTCTTCGACTGATACTACTCAAACAGCTAGGTCGAGATGCAAAGCCATTGATTGGGTAATAGTATGTTTGTAATTTTACTCTCCATAATCTTGTGTAAATGTACTCAAAATTTGGAACAGCAAAGTGAAATTAAACATATTATTATGTTTGTTGGAAAGTATTGTTGAGCCACAATAATAGACCAATGCATAGATTAATATCCTAGGTCAGGGTTGGTGCTGTTTCTTGTAAAGCCAAATGCAAAACAGATTGACAATTTTCGAATACCTGCACTATTCACGGAACTTCCCAATATTTCTGCGCTTATGTGCTTTTGGGAATATTCTATTTGTACGCAAACTCTAACGCTGTAGCGACCCAATCTCTCACCGGACCATAGACCATAGACCATACATAGACAATTCGATTCGACGAGACCTTGGGTCGAATCCCGCCCCACCAGCCTCGACGATGCTGCCAACAGAAACGCGGAGGCACAAAATGATTTATTATAATTCGGTATTTTAATATTAAATGCTTAGCCTTAATTCAGAAACTAAACTATCCAAATGAAATAAAAATTGTCTTTCAAATCAATGAAATAGATGCGTAAAGGAGTTATCGTAAAATCAATGCTAGAAACATGCGTTGAAGAACTACATTTCAGTTGGCGCGCCTGCAGGCATCCCCTTGTTGTTCCCGCGCCCAGCGCCGCAAGAAGCGAGGTGACTCGCCGGCTGTCAGACATCGCCCGAACGCTCGCTTCGTTCAATTCTCTCGGCGTCCACAGGCGTCGAAACATCATCTCAAGTCTTACACGCACCGTCGAGTCCCGTCCCCTGTCACGATGGCGACGGAAGAGATGACCGAGGAGGCGATGAAACAAGAAGCGTTCACGCTGCTCGCGCAGGGCAAACGTCACCTGCTCGTCAAAGACTTCACCGAGGCCAGCACTAGCCTGGCTCTGTGCTGCGAATACCTGGCGCGCGTGTTCGGCGAGACCGCCGACGAATGCGGCGACGCCTACTTCGCGTACGGCAAGGCGCTGCTGGAGCTGGCGCGCACCGAGACGGGCGTGCTGGGCAACGCGATCGAGGAGAAGGACGAGGCCGACGACGGGGACTCGGACGACGAAGACGCGGCCGCGGGCAGTGCGGGCGACAGCGTGACGGAGCCCGAGGGCCCCGAGGACAAGGCGACTGCCGCTGAGGAAGACGGCAAGGACGACGACAAGAGCGAGTCTGTCGGCTCCAGCGAGGAGGCGGAAGCGACGGGGAAGGAAGCCGAGAAGGCGGAAGCGACGGGGGAGGAAGCTGAAAAGGCGGAAGCGACGGGGAAGGAAGCCGAGAAGGCGGAAGCGACGGGGGAGGAAGCTGAAAAGGCGGAAGCGACGGGGGAGGAAGCTGAAAAGGCGGAAGCGACGGGGGAGGAAGCTGAAAAGGCGGAAGCGACGGGGAAGGAAGCCGAGAAGGCGGAAGCGACGGGGAAGGAAGCCGAGAAGGCGGAAGCGACGGGGAAGGAAGCTGAAAAGGCGGAAGCGACGGGGAAGGAAGCCGAAAAGGCGGAAGCGGGGAAAGACGAGGAAGGCGGCGGTGAAAAGACTGACGCTGCGACCGGCGTCAAGGCGGAAAACAGCGAGCCTGGTAAGTCTGTCTTTTTCAAACCGTATTATTAGAAATGATACGTGTAAAGTTTCCAATCTAAAAGTCTTGATGTATTGATATGACTCTGAGCATTGAAAGTTTACAATGTGTGAAAAGTTTTAGTAAAACTAAATCAATCTTTTTATCTACAGTACCAAGGTACCTAACTCATAATGTAGCTCCCTGCACCACGTCGGTAGATTAGCAGTAAGTTCCCTGTCGTTACAGCGGCCGTTGCCAGCTCGTCGAAAGAAAACGGCCACGCGGAAACCAACGCTGACGCCGCGGAAAACGGTGACGGATCCGACGACGACGACGACGTTAGCAACCTGCACCTGGCGTGGGAGGTGAGTGGACCAATCACAAGCAGCACTTGGAGCTGGATATCCTCCTAGTGAGTGGACCAATCACAAGCAGCCAATTGGAGCTGGACATCCTCCTAGTGAGTGGGCCATTGCTAGCAGCCCTTGGAGTTGGACATCCTCCTAGTGAGTGGACCAATCACAAGCAGCACTTGGAGTTGGACATCCTCCTAGTGAGTGGACCAATCACAAGCAGCCAATTGGAGCTGGACATCCTCCTAGTGAGTGGACCAATCACAAGCAGCACTTGGAGTTGGACATCCTCCTAGTGAGTGGACCAATCACAAGCAGCCAATTGGAGCTGGACATCCTCCTAGTGAGTGGACCAATCACAAGCAGCCCTTGGAGTTGGACATCCTCCTAGTGAGTGGACCAATCACAAGCAGCCCTTGGAGTTGGACATCCTCCTAGTGAGTGGGCCATTGCTAGCAGCCCTTGGAGTTGGACATCCTCCTAGTGAGTGGGCCATTGCTAGCAGCCCTTGGAGTTGGACATCCTCCTAGTGAGTAGGCCATTGCTAGCAGCCCTTGGAGTTGGACATCCTCCTAGTGAGTGGACCAATCACAAGCAGCCCTTGGAGTTGGACATCCTCCTAGTGAGTAGGCCATTGCTAGCAGCCCTTGGAGTTGGACATCCTCCTAGTGAGTAGGCCATTGCTAGCAGCCCTTGGAGTTGGACATCCTCCTAGTGAGTGGACCAATCACAAGCAGCACTTGGAGTTGGACATCCTCCTAGTGAGTGGGCCATTGCTAGCAGCCCTTGGAGTTGGACATCCTCCTAGTGAGTAGGCCATTGCTAGCAGCCCTTGGAGTTGGACATCCTCCTAGTGAGTGGACCAATCACAAGCAGCCCTTGGAGTTGGACATCCTCCTAGTGAGTAGGCCATTGCTAGCAGCCCTTGGAGTTGGACATCCTCCTAGTGAGTGGGCCATTGCTAGCAGCCCTTGGAGTTGGACATCCTCCTAGTGAGTGGACCAATCACAAGCAGCCCTTGGAGTTGGACATCCTCCTAGTGAGTGGGCCATTGCTAGCAGCCCTTGGAGTTGGACATCCTCCTAGTGAGTAGGCCATTGCTAGCAGCCCTTGGAGTTGGACATCCTCCTAGTGAGTAGGCCATTGCTAGCAGCCCTTGGAGTTGGACATCCTCCTAGTGAGTAGGCCATTGCTAGCAGCCCTTGGAGTTGGACATCCTCCTAGTGAGTGGGCCATTGCTAGCAGCCCTTGGAGTTGGACATCCTCCTAGTGAGTAGGCCATTGCTAGCAGCCCTTGGAGTTGGACATCCTCCTAGTGAGTAGGCCATTGCTAGCAGCCCTTGGAGTTGGACATCCTCCTAGTGAGTGGGCCATTGCTAGCAGCCCTTGGAGTTGGACATCCTCCTAGTGAGTAGGCCATTGCTAGCAGCCCTTGGAGTTGGACATCCTCCTAGTGAGTAGGCCATTGCTAGCAGCCCTTGGAGTTGGACATCCTCCTAGTGAGTAGGCCATTGCTAGCAGCCCTTGGAGTTGGACATCCTCCTAGTGAGTAGGCCAATGCTAGCAGCCCTTGGAGTTGGACATCCTCCTAGTGAGTGGACCAATCACAAGCAGCCCTTGGAGTTGGACATCCTCCTAGTGAGTGGGCCATTGCTAGCAGCCCTTGGAGTTGGACATCCTCCTAGTGAGTAGGCCATTGCTAGCAGCCCTTGGAGTTGGACATCCTCCTAGTGAGTAGGCCATTGCTAGCAGCCCTTGGAGTTGGACATCCTCCTAGTGAGTAGGCCATTGCTAGCAGCCCTTGGAGTTGGACATCCTCCTAGTGAGTGGACCAATCACAAGCAGCCCTTGGAGTTGGACATCCTCCTAGTGAGTGGACCAATCACAAGCAGCACTTGGAGTTGGACATCCTCCTAGTGAGTGGACCAATCACAAGCAGCCCTTGGAGTTGGACATCCTCCTAGTGAGTGGACCATTGCTAGCAGCCCTTGGAGTTGGACATCCTCCTAGTGAGTAGGCCATTGCTAGCAGCCCTTGGAGTTGGACATCCTCCTAGTGAGTGGGCCATTGCTAGCAGCCCTTGGAGTTGGACATCCTCCTAGTGAGTAGGCCATTGCTAGCAGCCCTTGGAGTTGGACATCCTCCTAGTGAGTAGGCCATTGCTAGCAGCCCTTGGAGTTGGACATCCTCCTAGTGAGTAGGCCATTGCTAGCAGCCCTTGGAGTTGGACATCCTCCTAGTGAGTGGGCCATTGCTAGCAGCCCTTGGAGTTGGACATCCTCCTAGTGAGTAGGCCATTGCTAGCAGCCCTTGGAGTTGGACATCCTCCTAGTGAGTAGGCCATTGCTAGCAGCCCTTGGAGTTGGACATCCTCCTAGTGAGTGGGCCAATCACAAGCAGCCCTTGGAGTTGGACATCCTCCTAGTGAGTAGGCCATTGCTAGCAGCCCTTGGAGTTGGACATCCTCCTAGTGAGTAGGCCATTGCTAGCAGCCCTTGGAGTTGGACATCCTCCTAGTGAGTGGACCAATCACAAGCAGCCCTTGGAGCTGGACATCCTCCAAAGAGATCTGAAAAGTGACGAGTCACTCGTATTTTGAATTTATTGTCATTCATTTACCTCGCTTACACCTGGCTTACAGACAAGGACTAGAAATACTTGCATGGAATTCATGACACAAATGGAGTTCATGGTACAGTGGATTTACTAACTAGTAACTGTAATTAAATATAATTGGCTGGTAAAGAGGATCTTGGAGAATGAGCATAAAGCAAGATGGTGTCCTGGTTGGGCAATACGTTGTACAAAACTCTAGTAACTACAGTATTACTATTTTCTAAGTGGGTCCTCGATCCTGGTTTTCGCCAAAATAGCAGAAGAATCACAATTTCACCAAAAAACCTAACAAAACGTTGGAAAGGCGAAGCGGCTCACAGTCGTGGCTAGGTGGTGACGTGTGGTGCGGCTTTGCTCGGGTTCGAGTTGCGTTTGGTCGTAAAAAGGACGGTGGTCAACGTTTCGCTTGCGCCGACATCTTCGCGAGTCCTCAAGATGACTCGAGTAACTCGAATCGGAGCAAAACCGCACTACACTACACCAAACAAAACCTTGTTTATCACATTCCTGATTTAGAAACTCTCAGTCAGTGCGTGCCATTGCGTTGGTCCTGCCACCCATCCATTGATTTCGCCAAATACATGGACGCATGTGATGACATGGACTGTACGAATATAGGCAATAATCCCGTAGTCTTTGGACTGGAGTGGAAGCAACTCGGCAGCTAGTGCGGACTCGACATCATCCCCTTGTTGATTTGAGTGAGATGCATGAGACATGAGATGCATGAGTTGGAGGAAAATAAATGTTGCGACCAAAAGTCACTCGAACCAGAGCAAAACCGCACTACACTACACCAACATAACCGTGTTCCCGCTAAACACCATCAAATCGCAACGAGGCACATGTAATAAAGTCGAAAAGCACACGTTTGAAGGACGTTGCGGACATTAGACTCGTGTTACCGCGGCTGCGACTCCGATGCGACTCCGTGTTTGACGCCAGGTGCTGGAGCTGGCCAAGAACGTGTTCACCCGCCGCGCCGAGTCGGGCGCCGCCGAGCACCGACTGCGTCTCGCCGAGGTGCAGCTGGCGCTCGGCGAGGTCGCGCTCGAGTCCGAGAACTACACGGACGCCACCGCGGACATGGCGCTGTGTCTGGCGCTGCAGAAGCAGCACCTCGACGACGGCGACCGCAGGATCGCCGAGACGCTCTATCAGGCGAGTCTCTTGCGGGGCTCGTAACTTGCTTGGTTTCGTGCCGATCCGGATTTCCTTCGGGGAATCTTGGTCGACCGACGTCCTCTGCCTTGGTTCCGAATTTCAGCCCGGTAGGACGCACGGTTGCCGAGATACGAAATCTCATATCGACCCAGACCGAGACCCACGGCCGCCTCCTTCTATGTAATATCAAGTACCCGTAACTTCCACGGTTTCGTGCCGATCCGGATTTCCTTCGGGGAATCGCGGTCGACCGACGTCCTTTGCCTTGGTTCCGAATTTCAGCCCGGTAGGACGCACGGTTGCCGAGATACGAAATCTCATATCGACCCAGACCAAGACCCACGGCCGCCTTGTAAGCAATACGCAACTTAGTCCACCTTGATATAACGTCCGTAACTTGCTTGGTTTCGTGCCGATCCGGATTTCCTTCGGGGAATCTTGGTCGACCGATGTCCTCTGCCTTGGTTCCGAATTTCAGCCCGGTAGGACGCACGGTTGCCGAGATACGAAACCTCGTATCGACCCAGACCGCCTCCCTCCCCAATGCAACGTCCCAGCTCTGACTCCGCCTCCTCGACTGCAGATGGGCGTGGCCTACTCGCTGGCCAACTCGTTCGACGACGCCATCTCCTCGTTCTCCGAGTGCGGGCACGTTCTGGAACGGCGCGTGGCGGCGCTCAAGCGCAGGATCGAGGCCGGGGACGTTCCGCCCTCCGATGACCCGTTCTACACGTTCCAAGGCGAGGTGGAACAGCTCGAGAAGCTGTTCCCCGAGATCCGAGAGAAGATCTTCGACATGCAGGTCGGTGCGAACGAAGGGATTTTGCGCTGTATTTAATAGATGTAAGAAACAATCCACAGTGTATGGATGGTGTATGGAATCTTCATATGTGTACACTCGGATCCTAGCAACTTGTAAAGAGCAAATACACATTGTAAGGCTTGGAAAAAAACCTATTTCAAACTGGGATTTGCAATAGTTGTGGTTTAAAACCAGAGCTTAAGATAGGACATGACATAGAAGACTTTACGAAAAGTCCTGTTCATAGTAAGGCACTTGGCAGCAAATACAGCCAATAATTGCTGGTTTGGGGACTGACCGAAATCCCACTGTCCACGCTTGAACCTGTGATCCCAATGAAAACCAGGAGAGGAAATCAGGATAGAAGGGGTTAGGATTTTGTAGTGACGAATAGAACAGTGTTATGGGTGACGGTGGATCATAACGAAACGAAGCACTTGGTATAGAATGTATAGACGTCATGCTTCTGACCTCGGAGATCTTGTAGACTAATCTTGTAAGGAAATGGAGCAATTTTCATATGTGTACCCTCGGATCCTAGCAACTTGTAGAGAGCAAATAGCCAGACACATTGTAAGGCTGTGAAAAAAAACTATTTCAAACTTGGAATTATTTCAGACTGACCGAAATCCCACTGTCCACGCCTGAACCTCTGATTCCAATTAAAACCAGGAGAGAAAATCAGGAAAAAAGGGGTTAGGATTTTGTAGTGACGAATAGAATAGTGTAATGGGTGACGATGGACAAACGAAACGAAGAACTAATTGGATTTAAGCTATTTCCCCCTTTCC
Organism: Nemoura dubitans; assembly: GCA_921293005.1. Classification (NCBI taxonomy): domain Eukaryota; kingdom Metazoa; phylum Arthropoda; class Insecta; order Plecoptera; family Nemouridae; genus Nemoura; species Nemoura dubitans. The sequence goes on from OV121076.1 coordinate 618,740, forward strand.
TCGAAGTACTAACGCCGTGTTTCCCCGCCAGGACTTCAAGCAGGAGACGATGCGAGCGTTGGCGGGGGGCGGAGACCCGGGGGCCGGCAGCTCCAAGGGGCCGGGGGCGGCGACCGACCGACTGGGGGCGGGCAGCTCGACCAATCACGGCGCAGGCCCCGTCCAAGGCGGCTCGGCCAATGACAGGCCGGTGTCCAACATCGGCCATCTCGTGCGCAAGAAGGCCAAGCCGGAAGCCGAGCCGGAAGCCGGACCGGACGCCAAGCGGGCCAGGGTCGACCAAGACGGAGACAAGTAGCATGTAGGTGGGTTGCTGGAATCACTGCCCCCTTGTTATAAAGCATGGGCAGTGGAATTGATAAAGAGTGATATTGAAGCCACAAAGTTACGTGATAGCTCCTAATAATGTTCCTGCATGCATTTTGTCAATGTTGTTCCGATCAGAGACGGGTTTAGAGCTCTCATTTGATTCTGCATCGATGCCCAACTCTTCGAGCGCTGTTTTCATTTCCAGATATATATGTATTTGTGGTAAATGTTGTTATTTTTGTCGTGCCAATCCCCGATTCCTTTTTACAGATCACTCGGCATCAAATCACTTGGCATCAAATCACTCGGCGTCAAATCACCAGGCATCAAATCACTCGTCTGACGGCAGTTCATCCTCGCTCTAGTTTTAGAAACATCTTCTTAATCACGCTCGTTTTGTAATAAACTCACGGTTGTATTTTTGAAACCGACTCCCGATTATTTCTCCGCACGTCTATTTTGGCCCGCTGCTGGCTTTCTGTCCTTTCCCTTGGCGATCTCCACGATAATGACACCGTTGTAATTGCAACACGAGCTTCGCTTCTCCGCGTACCGAGTGTACTTAGGTTGGGCAGTGTGTTGTCCCGACGCTAGCTGGCTTTCTGCCCCAGCTGTTGGAATGATTGCGAGTGATTAAAGACGATTTAGAAGAAAGGAATTGTGGAACGAGAAGTAGTTGTGGGGGGGTTGGTGGTTTAAAAATGTGAGGAAGTAGAAAGTGCAACGAGGGAATGTAGACAAGAATTGTCAGGCGTGGCTTCGATAAGTGTAGAGCCTTGATAGAATGTCTGTATACCTAATTTTAGTTAATTAAGACGATAAAATGATAAAAATTATTATTGTTTTACAGACAAACTTCTGGTGACAGCCCAAAAAACAATATACCTACACTAGAATTAATATGAGTCTGCCACTTTTTGGAGATCTCATATTATAGAGTACCATACCATAGCACCAAATGATTAGTTTTTGTCATTACCATTAAAACCTTTATTTAGCATTACTATTATTTACCATTTTACTCTTTACAAATCGTGAAAGAGTCAAATGATACTTTACTTCGAAGTCCACCAGGCCGTGGTAATCTTAGGCTAACACAACTGTAGCTAGGGCTCTAGGCAATTTATAAAGCTTTTATTTATAAAGTATGAGTAATTTTTGTTTTATGATTAGATTTGTTAGGGGAGCGAAGCCGGAAAATGTTTTGCCCGGACCGGGATGTGAACCCGGGACCTCCCGATTGCCGGTCAGGTGCTCGGAATGCTAAAAATTCGCTAAAATCGCAAAAAATTCAGAATAAATTCCAAAAATTATATTTTAAATAGTTTTGAAGGTTTTTCTCAATTTTCAGCAAGCTTAACCACAACACAAAATTGATGCTTACGTTATATGAAAGCCTATAAATTGACTAGAGCACTAGCCATTTAGTTTTGGGCTGTCTCTGATAGTGAGTACGTGAAAAAGTATTATGAAGTTTTTCGTATACCAATTGATGTTGCCCCCTACGTGAATTGGGAGTGAGTGGCACCTCGGAGTCAGTGCCTTGTGGGTCAGTCTTGGACGGATTGCTGTCGGGCAAGGAGTTGGTGAAGATACCGAGAAGAAGATACCCAAGTGAATTAGTCTGCGTTGGGTGCATTTTGTGCCGCCTTTGTGAGTCTAAGGGCTGGGAATTACGATTGACGGTGGGAAAACAAGATGGCAGCACTTTTCAGTTTGCCAGAGGGCAACGACCCTTCGATCACTGCAGTTTCCAAGCAGTTCCAGGCCGTTCCAAGCCGTTCCAAGTGCTTCCAAGCAGTTCCAAGTGCTTCCAAGCCGTTCCAAGCAGTTCCAAGCAGTTCCAAGCCGTTCCAAGCAGTTCCAAGCCGTTCCAAGCAGTTCCAAGCTGTTCCAAGTGCTTCCAAGCAGTTCCAAGTGCTTCCAAGCAGTTCCAAGTGCTTCCAAGCAGTTCCAAGCCGTTCCAAGCAGTTCCAAGCCGTTCCAAGCAGTTCCAAGCTGTTCCAAGCTGTTCCAAGTGGTTCTTCCGAGATCCGGGTCCAGATCAGTTATGGAGCTGGAGCCTTGGACTTGCGGCTTCCCCAAGTCCAAGGCTCCAGGGTGGATGCTACACTCCATTTCACACCAAGAAGGAGAGTTGATTTGCCTTTTGTCCAACTCAAGACATGGCTTGTGAGTTTTGAAACTCTTGGCTCGTGTCTAGCAGCAGTGGGTCCTCGAGGAAGATGCAAATCCACTCTGCTTCTCGACGTGAAATGGAGTTTAGTGGAGGCCGAGGAATGTTGAGCAAACGACACTTGGTGTGGCACCAGTCACAGGATGAGTCACTGTATAAGTCACTTTATAAGTCACTGAATAAGTCCCTTTATAAGTCACTGTATAAGTCACTTTATAAGGATATAGCAAACCTTGCGAGTGTTTAAGTGTGTCCAGGACCCCTTTTTTGTAACTTGTCAGATGTGAAATGAAATGAGAGTGAGAACCGTCCATTTGTTCCATATGAAAACATAGGCGGCCTTGGAGTTGTCACTCTCCTTTCTTGTCATCTCACCTGGAACAAGTTACAGAATAGCTGGGTGCTGCAGGGCTTGGGGATTGTGTTAAATTATATCAATCGGTAACCAAGGGCAACCGATCGATAGCCAACAGTTGCCTGCTTGTTTCAATGGGCCGTGACATCGATAACTCGTCGATAACTCGTCGATAACTCGTCGATAACTCGTTGATAACTCGTCGATAACTAGTTGATAACTAGTTGATAACTCGTCGATAACTCGTCGATAACTCGTCGATGACTCGTCGAAAACTCGTCGATAACTCGTCGAAAACTCGTCGAAAACTCGTCGAAAACTCGTCGATAACTCGTCGATAACTCGTCGAAAACTCGTCGATAACTCGTCGATAACTCGTCGATAACTCGTCGATAACTTGACACGATCGCCACCCTGAATTGGCCGGTAGGTGCGGGATAGGAAAGGTCTCGTGCTACCGGGCAACCAATCAAAACGCTCGGCTCGTTGGATTATATCATGTTATTACAAATAGCTACACGTACATCCCCATTATCTCGACTCTCAGTTCTAGTCTCTGGAATCTGAACACGCTCTGCTCGCTGCGGAAAATAAATGCTCTCTCGGAATTCTTGCCGAATTGCTTTGTCTGGCAAACCCTTTGCCTGGCAAACCCTTTGCCTGGCAAACGCTTTGCCTGGCAAACGCTTTGCCTGGCAAACGCTTTGCCTGGCAAACTCTTGGCCTGGCATATTCTTGGCCTGACAAACTCTTGGCCTGGCAAACTCTTTGCCTGGCAAACCCTTTGCCTGGCAAACGCTTTGCCTGGCGAACGCTTTGCGTGGCAAACTCTTGGCCTGGCAAACTCTTGGCCTGGCAAACTCTTGGCCTGGCAAACTCTTGGCCTGGCAAACTCTTTGCCTGGCAAACGCTTTGACTGGCATACGCTTTGCCTGGCAAACGCTTTGCCTGGCAAACGCCTTGCCTGGAAAACGCTGTGCCTGGCAAACGCTTTGCCTAGCAAACTCTTTTTGGCAAACTGTTTGTCTGGCAAACACTTTGCCGGGCCAACTCTTTGCCAGGCAAATGCCTTGCCTGGCAAACTCTTTTTGGCAAACTCTTTTTCACGACAATTTACAATTAGGTACCTGCAATCTCCACCATAAAAACCAAAGTCAGCTGTGCCAATTCTGTTGGCCAGACGACATGGAGCCCTAGATTCACGATATTAGATAAAATGTGACTGTACGTACTACGTACTTGGGTGGGAAGGAGCGGAATCTCTCGGCGGAAAGCCGCCAAGTTGAACGTCTTCTCGAGCAGCCGCAGATCAAACTCACAACGGAATCATCGGAATCATCGAGCTGCACGAATCAAACATCCGGCAGTTACCAGCCAACCACCGTTTGGGCTTTCACCCACGTCGAACTCGATTTAAAACAGCGCAATTATTGCAAAACTCTTTGCGTTATGTTATTTAAAATAGGTAGCCGTGAAATCCAAATCGTTTTCGAACTATCAACACCGGCCAAGACCAAAATATCAAAACATTTCCCAATTTCCCCAAGCGGAACTTCGTTCAGCTTTCGTCACCGCCAAAGAGTCGGCGCCAAAATGTCGGCGCCAAAACGTCGGCGCAAACCGTCGGGGCCCGACTTTGCGCCGGCGCAAAACGGAACGGAAGAGATTCGGGATCGCAGCGCCGCGTTTTCCCGCAACGCAAAAACGGCAACTCGAAAATAAAGCCAAACGTTGGCAACAAACTCGGTGCAGATCTGACAAAACTTGTCTCCGAGGCTCTTCGGGTTGCAGGCTTTTCTCGGCCGTTTCGTGCGTGTTGGCACCTACTGCGACTGCTTCTGTGCCTGCGGAAAACAACGGGCGCTCAGTTTGCGGTTCAACATTGCCTGCCGGCTGGGGCGCCTTTGCTACACGGGACAGAAGCATTTGCGACAAAAACCTGCCACAAAAGTTTCGTGTCGTTAAAATAACACGGCTCCAATTAAGGTAGTATTAACAAATCATACAGTTAATCACTGTTTTATGTTATACTCATATATTATTTATAATATAAATATCATATATTGATATATAATATCATACCGCCGACCCCAACCACGGGGCTACCAACCAAGGCGCTACCAACCAAGGCGCTACCAACCAAGGCACAACCAACCAAGGCACAACCAACCATGGCGCTACCAACCAAGGCGCTACCAACCATGGCGCTACCAACCATGGCGCTATCAACCATGGCGCTACCAACCACGGCGCTACCAACCATGGCGCTACCAACCAAGGCGCTACCAACCACGGCGCTACCAACCATGGCGCTACCAACCAAAGCGCTACCAACCAAGGCACAACCAACCAAGGCACAACCAACCATGGCGCTACCAACCAAGGCGCTACCAACCATGGCGCTACCAACCATGGCGCTACCAACCATAGCGCTACCAACCATGGCGCTACCAACCACGGCGCTACCAACCATGGCGCTACCAACCAAGGCGCTTCCAACCACGGCGCTACCAACCATGGCGCTACCAACCATGGCGCTACCAACCATGGCGCTACCAACCAAGGCGCTACCAACCATGGCGCTACCAACCACGGCGCTACCAACCCAACCAAGGCGCTACCAACCAAGGCGCTACCAACCACGGCGCTACCAACCCAACCAAGGCGCTACCAACCAAGGCGCTACCAACCACGGCACTACCTACCCAACCAAGGCGCTACCAACCCAACCAAGGCGCTACCAACCCAACCAAGGCGCTACCAACCAAGGCGCTACCAACCAAGGCGCTACCAACCAAGGCGCTACCAACCACGGCGCTACCAACCATGGCGCTACCAACCACGGCGCTACCAACCATGGCGCTACCAACCATGGCGCTACCAACCAAGGCGCTACCAACCAAGGCGCTACCAACCACGGCGCTACCAACCATGGCGCTACCAACCAAGGCGCTACCAACCAAGGCGCTACCAACCACGGCGCTACCAACCATGGCGCTACCAACCACGGCGCTACCTATCAAGGCGCTACCAACCATGGCGCTACCAACCATAGCGCTACCAACCATGGCGCTACCAACCACGGCGCTACCAACCAAGGCGCTACCAACCATGGCGCTACCAACCAAGGCGCTACCAACCAAGGCGCTACCAACCACGGCGCTACCAACCAAGGCGCTACCAACCATGGCGCTACCAACCATGGCGCTACCAACCACGGCGCTACCAACCAAGGCGCTACCAACCATGGCGCTACCAACCAAGGCGCTACCAACCAAGGCGCTACCAACCACGGCGCTACCAACCATGGCGCTACCAACCACGGCGCTACCAACCAAGGCGCTACCAACCACGGCGCTACCAACCACGGCGCTACCAACCTTGTCTGCGCTAATGAGCGCCAGGGATCCCACGAGCGCCACCACGGTGCGGTCCAGCCACGTCACCAGGTTGGGCAACACGAGTCCGCCCTCGTAGAATCCAAGATGGCCGCCGTGCGCAGATTCCACGTACAGCACGTCCTTCGAGGAGGCTGCGCAAAAAAACGGCGATTGTTTGTTAAAAAACTACTTGTTTTTGTTAGATTTGAAGCACTAGTTTTGAAACACTATTATTTGAAACTGGGATTTGAATGGAATATACAAATCTCACTGTTTCCCAACATTTCGTAACATATATCCAACTTTTGGGTCTCGGTCTGGGTTGATATGAGATTTCGTATCTCGGCAACCGTGCGTCCTACCGGGCTGGAATTCGGAACCAAGGCAAAGGACGTCGGTCGACCAAGATTCCCCGAAGGAAATCCGGATCGGCACAAAACCAAGCAAGTTACGGCCGTTACCGTGTGCCATGTATTGCAGCTCTTTAAGTCTGAGGTACACCATCATGTGAATGGCAATGGCATTGCATTGGAGAAGGAGGCGGCCGTGGGTCTCGGTCTGGGTCGATATGAGATTTCGTATCTCGGCAACCGTGCGTCCTACCGGGCTGAAATTCGGAACCAAGGCAGAGGACGTCGGTCGACCAAGATTCCCCGAAGGAAATCCGGATCGGCACGAAACCAAGCAAGTTACGGCCGTTATTGTCGACTCACTTGCGAAGCGTCTGATTGGTTCGAGGAGCGGGTCCGGCACGATGGGGTCGTCGCGTGCGTTGACGAACACCATCGGCACGGCGATGTCCTTGAGGTAGTTGACGCTGGACGACCATCGGTACATCTCGGCCACCGACGGGAAGTCGTGCACCTTGCTGCAACGGAGAGGCGCATTTGAGTCATCGACGATCCAATAGACTCGATGATTCAATAGACTCGATGATTCAATAGACTCGATGATTCAATAGACTCGATGATTCAATAGACTCGATGATTCAATAGACTCGATTATTCAATAGACTCGATGATTCAATATAGACTCGATGATTCAATAGACTCGATTATTCAATAGACTCGATGATTCAATAGACTCGATGATTCAATAGACTCGATGATTCAATAGACTCGATGTTTCAATAGACTCGATGATTCAATAGACTCGATGATGCAATAGACTCGATGATTCAATAGACTCGATTATTCAATAGACTCGATGATTCAATAGACTCGATGATTCAATAGACTCGATTATTCAATAGACTCGATTATTCAATAGACTCGATTATTCAATAGACTCGATTATTCAATAGACTCGATGATTCAATAGACTCGATGATTCAATAGACTCGATGATTCAATAGACTCGATTATTCAATAGACTCGATTATTCAATAGACTCGATGATTCAATAGACTCGATGATTCAATAGACTCGATGATGCAATAGACTCGATGATTCAATAGACTCGATTATTCAATAGACTCGCTTATTCAATAGACTCGATTATTCAATAGACTCGATTATTCAATAGACTCGATGATTCAATAGACTCGATGATTCAATAGACTCGATGATTCAATAGACTCGATTATTCAATAGACTCGATTATTCAATAGACTCGATGATTCAATAGACTCGATGATTCAATAGACTCGATGATTCAATAGACTCGATGATTCAATAGACTCGATGATTCAATAGACTCGATGATTCAATAGACTCGATTATTCAATAGACTCGATGATTCAATAGACTCGATGATTCAATAGACTCGATGATTCAATAGACTCGATTATTCAATAGACTCGATTATTCAATAGACTCGATGATTCAATAGACTCGATGATGCAATAGACTCGATGATTCAATAGACTCGATGATTCAATAGACTCGATTATTCAATAGACTCGATTATTCAATAGACTCGATGATTCAATAGACTCGATTATTCAATAGACTCGATTATTCAATAGACTCGATGATTCAATAGACTCGATGATTCAATAGACTCGATGATTCAATAGACTCGATGATGCAAAAGACTCGATGATTCAATAGACTCGATGATTCAATAGACTCGATGATTCAATAGACTCGATTATTCAATAGACTCGATGATGCAATAGACTCGATGATTCAATAGACTCGATTATTCAATAGACTCGATTATTCAATAGACTCGATTATTCAATAGACTCGATTATTCAATAGACTCGATTATTCAATAGACTCGATGATTCAATAGACTCGATGATTCAATAGACTCGATGATTCAATAGACTCGATTATTCAATAGACTCGATTATTCAATAGACTCGATGATTCAATAGACTCGATGATTCAATAGACTCGATGATTCAATAGACTCGATGATGCAATAGACTCGATGATTCAATAGACTCGATTATTCAATAGACTCGCTTATTCAATAGACTCGATGATTCAATAGACTCGATGATTCAATAGACTCGATTATTCAATAGACTCGATTATTCAATAGACTCGATTATTCAATAGACTCGATTATTCAATAGACTCGATGATTCAATAGACTCGATGATTCAATAGACTCGATGATTCAATAGACTCGATTATTCAATAGACTCGATTATTCAATAGACTCGATGATTCAATAGACTCGATGATTCAATAGACTCGATGATGCAATAGACTCGATGATTCAATAGACTCGATTATTCAATAGACTCGCTTATTCAATAGACTCGATTATTCAATAGACTCGATTATTCAATAGACTCGATGATTCAATAGACTCGATGATTCAATAGACTCGATTATTCAATAGACTCGATTATTCAATAGACTCGATGATTCAATAGACTCGATGATTCAATAGACTCGATGATTCAATAGACTCGATGATTCAATAGACTCGATGATTCAATAGACTCGATTATTCAATAGACTCGATGATTCAATAGACTCGATGATTCAATAGACTCGATGATTCAATAGACTCGATTATTCAATAGACTCGATTATTCAATAGACTCGATGATTCAATAGACTCGATTATTCAATAGACTCGATTATTCAATAGACTCGATGATTCAATAGACTCGATTATTCAATAGACTCGATTATTCAATAGACTCGATGATTCAATAGACTCGATGATTCAATAGACTCGATGATTCAATAGACTCGATGATGCAAAAGACTCGATGATTCAATAGACTCGATGATTCAATAGACTCGATTATTCAATAGACTCGATGATGCAATAGACTCGATGATTCAATAGACTCGATTATTCAATAGACTCGATTATTCAATAGACTCGATTATTCAATAGACTCGATTATTCAATAGACTCGATGATTCAATAGACTCGATGATTCAATAGACTCGATGATTCAATAGACTCGATTATTCAATAGACTCGATTATTCAATAGACTCGATGATTCAATAGACTCGATGATTCAATAGACTCGATGATTCAATAGACTCGATGATGCAATAGACTCGATGATTCAATAGACTCGATTATTCAATAGACTCGCTTATTCAATAGACTCGATTATTCAATAGACTCGATTATTCAATAGACTCGATGATTCAATAGACTCGATGATTCAATAGACTCGATGATTCAATAGACTCGATTATTCAATAGACTCGATTATTCAATAGACTCGATGATTCAATAGACTCGATGATTCAATAGACTCGATGATTCAATAGACTCGATGATTCAATAGACTCGATGATTCAATAGACTCGATGATTCAATAGACTCGATGATTCAATAGACTCGATTATTCAATAGACTCGATGATTCAATAGACTCGATGATTCAATAGACTCGATGATTCAATAGACTCGATTATTCAATAGACTCGATTATTCAATAGACTCGATGATTCAATAGACTCGATGATTCAATAGACTCGATGATTCAATAGACTCGATTATTCAATAGACTCGATTATTCAATAGACTCGATGATTCAATAGACTCGATTATTCAATAGACTCGATTATTCAATAGACTCGATGATTCAATAGACTCGATGATTCAATAGACTCGATGATTCAATAGACTCGATGATGCAAAAGACTCGATGATTCAATAGACTCGATGATTCAATAGACTCGATTATTCAATAGACTCGATGATTCAATAGACTCGATGATTCAATAGACTCGATGATGCAAAAGACTCGATGATTCAATAGACTCGATGATTCAATAGACTCGATTATTCAATAGACTCGATTATTCAATAGACTCGATTATTCAATAGACTCGATGATTCAATAGACTCGATGATTCAATAGACTCGATGAATCAATAGACTCGATGATTCAATAGACTTTATGATTGAATTGATTCGATGATTCAATAGACTCGATGATCCAATAGACTCGATGATTCAATAGACTCGATGATTCAATAGACTCGATTATTCAATAGACTCGATGATTGAATTGATTCGATGATCCAATAGACTCGATGACTCCTCATCGTCCTCATGCCGGCGTAAAGTGCGGTGTTTACTCGCCAGGACTTCAAGCAGCAGACGATGAAGATTGAATGATGAATCAATGACCTTGACCGTTGCCTGATTAGTGCTTAGCAACGGATAAAGCCGGGTTTAGAGCCGGCCTGAGCCTGACTATGTCACGTGACCCGGGTGCAAGACAGGGTCGATTAACGGGCCGTGTTAGGGGGCCTACCGCAGGCCACACATTCCCTCCACTAGGCCGGGTGCAAGACAGGGTCGATTAAGGGGCCTAGCGCACAACACACATTCCCTCCACTAGGCCGGGTGCAAGACAGGGTCGATTAACGGGCCGTGTTAAGGGGCCTACCGCAGGCCACACATTCCCTCCACTAGGCCGGGTGCAAGACAGGGTCGATTAAGGGGCCTACCGCACGCCACACATTCCCTCCACTACCCCGGGTGCAAGACAGGGTCGATTAAGGGGCCTAGCGCACAACACACATTCCCTCCACTAGGCCGGGTGCAAGACAGGGTCGATTAAGGGGCCTACCGCAGGCCACACATTCCCTCCACTACGCCGGGTGCAAGACAGGGTCGATTAAGGGGCCTACCGCACAACACACATTCCCTCCACTAGGCCGGGTGCAAGACAGGGTCGATTAAGGGGCCTACCGCAGGCCACACATTCCCTCCACTAGGCCGGGTGCAAGACAGGGTCGATTAAGGGGCCTAGCGCCGGCCACACATTCCCTCCACTAGGCCGGGTGCAAGACAGGGTCGATTAAGGGGCCTACCACAGGCCACACATTTCCTCCACTACCCCGGGTGCAAGACAGGGTCGATTAAGGGGCCTAGCGCACGCCACACATTCCCTCCACTAGGCCGGGTGCAAGACAGGGTCGATTAAGGAGCCTACCGCAGGCCACACATTCCCTCCACTAGGCCGGGTGCAAGACAGGGTCGATTAAGGGGCCTAGCGCACGCCACACATTCCCTCCACTAGGCCGGGTGCAAGACAGGGTCGATTAAGGGGCCTACCGCAGGCCACACATTCCCTCCACTAGGCCGGGTGCAAGACAGGGTCGATTAAGGGGCCTACCGCACGCCACACATTCCCTCCACTAGGCCGGGTGCAAGACAGGGTCGATTAAGGGGCCTACCGCAGGCCACACATTCCCTCCACTAGGCCGGGTGCAAGACAGGGTCGATAAGGGGCCTAGCGCACGCCACACATTCCCTCCACTAGGCCGGGTGCAAGACAGGGTCGATTAAGGGGCCTAGCGCACGCCACACATTCCCTCCACTAGGCCGGGTGCAAGACAGGGTCGATTAAGGGGCCTAGCGCACGCCACACATTCCCTCCACTAGGCCGGGTGCAAGACAGGGTCGATTAAGGGGCCTAGCGCACGCCACACATTCCCTCCACTAGGCCGGGTGCAAGACAGGGTCGATTAAGGGGCCTACCGCACAACACACATTCCCTCCACTAGGCCGGGTGCAAGACAGGGTCGATTAAGGGGCCTACCGCAGGCCACACATTCCCTCCACTAGGCCGGGTGCAAGACAGGGTCGATTAAGGGGCCTAGCGCCGGCCACACATTCCCTCCACTAGGCCGGGTGCAAGACAGGGTCGATTAAGGGGCCTACCACAGGCCACACATTTCCTCCACTACCCCGGGTGCAAGACAGGGTCGATTAAGGGGCCTAGCGCACGCCACACATTCCCTCCACTAGGCCGGGTGCAAGACAGGGTCGATTAAGGAGCCTACCGCAGGCCACACATTCCCTCCACTAGGCCGGGTGCAAGACAGGGTCGATTAAGGGGCCTAGCGCACGCCACACATTCCCTCCACTAGGCCGGGTGCAAGACAGGGTCGATTAAGGGGCCTACCGCAGGCCACACATTCCCTCCACTAGGCCGGGTGCAAGACAGGGTCGATTAAGGGGCCTACCGCACGCCACACATTCCCTCCACTAGGCCGGGTGCAAGACAGGGTCGATTAAGGGGCCTACCGCAGGCCACACATTCCCTCCACTAGGCCGGGTGCAAGACAGGGTCGATAAGGGGCCTAGCGCACGCCACACATTCCCTCCACTAGGCCGGGTGCAAGACAGGGTCGATTAAGGGGCCTAGCGCACGCCACACATTCCCTCCACTAGGCCGGGTGCAAGACAGGGTCGATTAAGGGGCCTAGCGCACGCCACACATTCCCTCCACTAGGCCGGGTGCAAGACAGGGTCGATTAAGGGGCCTAGCGCACGCCACACATTCCCTCCACTAGGCCGGGTGCAAGACAGGGTCGATTAAGGGGCCTACCGCGTGTAAGCGTCGTCCAGTTCGGGCAGTGTGGCGGCGGCGCTGATCTCGCGCTCACTGAGCGCACACCGGCGCACAACCTCGTCGCGCAGCAGGATGTGCCGATGTCGAAGGACGATGGCCTTCATGGACTCGGTCATCACGTAGAAGTAGAAGCGCCGGAAGTTCTGCCAGTGCAGCAGGAACTTGGTGCTCCTAAAGGGACAGCGGTCAGTTAGACTGCTTCAATGCGAGGCAGCCGAGAGTGGACCCGGTGCCGTACAAAGGGCTGGGAGGCAGCCGAGAGTGGACCCGGTGCCGTACAAAGGACTGGGAGGCAGCCGAGAGTGGACCCGGTGCCGTACAAAGGGCTGGGAGGCAGCCGAGAGTGGACCCGGTGCCGTACAAAGGCCTACTAAGGAGCCTAGACTCACTCGATGGCAACTAAGGGGCCTAGACTCACTCGATGGCAACTAAGGGGCCTAGACTCACTCGATGGCAACTAAGGGGCCTAGACTCACTCGATGGCAACTAAGGGGCCTAGACTCACTCGATGGCAACTAAGGGGCCTAGACTCACTCGATGGCAACTAAGGGGCCTAGACTCACTCGATGGCGACTAAGGGGCCTAGACTCACTCGATGGCAACTAAGGGGCCTAGACTCACTCGATGGCAACTAAGGGGCCTAGACTCACTCGATGGCAACTAAGGGGCCTAGACTCACTCGATGGCAACTAAGGGGCCTAGACTCACTCGATGGCAACTAAGGGGCCTAGACTCACTCGATGGCAACTAAGGGGCCTAGACTCACTCGATGGCAACTAAGGGGCCTAGACTCACTCGATGGCGACTAAGGGGCCTAGACTCACTCGATGGCAACTAAGGGGCCTAGACTCACTCGATGGCAACTAAGGGGCCTAGACTCACTCGATGGCGACTAAGGGGCCTAGACTCACTCGATGGCAACTAAGGGGCCTAGACTCACTCGATGGCAACTAAGGGGCCTAGACTCACTCGATGGCAACTAAGGGGCCTAGACTCACTCGATGGCAACTAAGGGGCCTAGACTCACTCGATGGCAACTAAGGGGCCTAGACTCACTCGATGGCAACTAAGGGGCCTAGACTCACTCGATGGCGACTAAGGGGCCTAGACTCACTCGATGGCAACTAAGGGGCCTAGACACACTCAATGGCAACTAAGGGGCCTAGACTCACTCGATGGCAACTAAGGGGCCTAGACTCACTCGATGGCGACTAAGGGGCCTAGACTCACTCAATGGCAACTAAGGGGCCTAGACTCACTCGATGGCGACTAAGGGGCCTAGACTCACTCGATGGCAACTAAGGGGCCTAGACTCACTCAATGGCAACTAAGGGGCCTAGACTCACTCGATGGCGCAGTATCCCTGGCAGATTGAAATGCCGCCCACGATGTTCGTTGGCCGCTGTCTGTCCGTCTCGCCGAGGTATTTGGTGACGAGGTTCCCGCCGAGAGAGAAGCCAATGCAGGCGAGCTGCGTGCCGGGACAGCGTTGGTTGATGTGCAGCAGCATGGCGTGGTAGTCGTCAGTGTGGCCTGTGTGCATCAACATGGGTCAGTGTGGCCTGTATGCAGTCAACATGGGGCAGTGACAACCAAGGCCAGGTGGACTCACAGTACGAGAAGACCCGAGGGGCAGTGACGACCAAGGCCACATGGACTCACAGTACGAGAAGACCCGAGGGGCAGTGACAACCAAGGCCACATGGACTCACAGTACGAGAAGACACGAGGGGCAGTGACAACCAAGGCCACATGGACTCACAGTACGAGAAGACCCGAGGGGCAGTGACAACCAAGGCCAGGTGGACTCACAGTACGAGAAGACCCGAGGGGCAGTGACGACCAAGGCCACATGGACTCACAGTACGAGAAGACCCGAGGGGCAGTGACAACCAAGGCCACATGGACTCACAGTACGAGAAGACACTAGGGGCAGTGACAACCAAGGCCACATGGACTCACAGTACGAGAAGACCCGAGGGGCAGTGACAACCAAGGCCAGGTGGACTCACAGTACGAGAAGACCCGAGGGGCAGTGACAACCAAGGCCACATGGACTCACAGTACGAGAAGACACGAGGGGCAGTGACAACCAAGGCCAGGTGGACTCACAGTACGAGAAGACCCGAGGGGCAGTGACAACCAAGGCCACATGGACTCACAGTACGAGAAGACACGAGGGGCAGTGACAACCAAGGCCACATGGACTCACAGTACGAGAAGACCCGAGGGGCAGTGACAACCAAGGCCAGGTGGACTCACAGTACGAGAAGACCCGAGGGGCAGTGACAACCAAGGCCACATGGACTCACAGTACGAGGAGACCCGAGGGGCAGTGACAACCAAGGCCAGGTGGACTCACAGTACGAGAAGACCCGAGGGGCAGTGACAACCAAGGCCACATGGACTCACCATACGAGGAGACCCGAGGGGCAGTGACAACCAAGGCCACATGGACTCACCATACGAGGAGACCCGAGGGGCAGTGACAACCAAGGCCACATGGACTCACAGTACGAGAAGACCCGAGGGGCAGTGACAACCAAGGCCACATGGACTCACCATAGAAGAAGACCCGAGGGGCAGTGACAACCAAGGCCACATGGACTTACCATACGAGAAGACCCGAGGGGCAGTGACCGGCACGGAATGCAGCGCCCCCACGTGGTTCAACACGCAGCAACGGTAGCTGGGAACGGAAGATGTTTGGTTACCGTGGCAGCCAGTGAAGACTCGGTGCTAGCATTGCATGAACAGATGCACACGGCTAAGTGTTGTACTAATGTTTGGCTAAGTGTTGTACTAATGTTTGGCTAAGTGTTGTACTAATGTTTGGCTAAGTGTTGTACTAATGTTTGGCTAAGTGTTGTACTAATGTTTGCCTGAGTGTTGTACTTATGTTTGGCTAAGTGTTGTACTAATGTTTGGCTAAGTGTTGTACTAATGTTTGGCTAAGTGTTGTACTAATGTTTGGCTAAGTGTTGTACTAATGTTTGGCTAAGTGTTGTACTAATGTTTGGCTAAGTGTTGTACTAATGTTTGCCTGAGTGTTGTACTAATGTTTGGCTAAGTGTTGTACTAATGTTTGGCTTAGTGTTGTACTAATGTTTGGCTGAGTGTTGTACTAATGTTTGGCTTAGTGTTGTACTAATGTTTGGCTGAGTGTTGTACTAATGTTTGGCTGAGTGTTGTACTAATGTTTGGCTGAGTGTTGTACTAATGTTTGCCTGAGTGTTGTACTAATGTTTGGCTAAGTGTTGTACTAATGTTTGGCTTAGTGTTGTACTAATGTTTGGCTTAGTGTTGTACTAATGTTTGGCTGAGTGTTGTACTAATGTTTGCCTGATATATCTAAATGAAGCCGGGATTTAGGCGCTTGCTACGTCGCCATTTAAAATGATCTTCGTTTGGAAGCTAATCATGTGGATAAGAAATGGCATTAGCTTTCCTTTCAGTCTAATATCAGCTATGTAGCTCTGATAGGAGCCAAATTATTGCCCCCCCCCCCCCCCCCACTACCTCTCGAACAACCTGCCCCAAAAATCTTTAAACTAACATGGTTGCTAATTACAATGGCAGAAATGGTTGTGCCAAATTTCATTAAAATCAGAGGTCAAAAAAGTTTTATCAGGAAATGTTATCAAAGGTACAAACTGTCCCAAACTGTCCCAAACTGTCCCAAACTGTCACAAACTGTCCCAAACTGTCCCAAACTGTCCCAAACTGTCCCAAACTGTCACAAACTGTCACAAACTGTCACAAACTGTCACAAACTTTCCCAAACTGTCCCAAACTGTCCCAAACTGTCACAAACTTTCCCAAACTGTCTCAAACTGTCCCAAACTGTCCCATGAACATAACCTTGCTGAATGCTCACAAAATCTTGACAATGCCAAACTTTTATAGAAATTAAAAGTGAAAATTTAGTGGGGAACTAATCTAATTCATTGGGTGGACCTGTTGAATGAGATGCTCTCATATTTGTTGAAACGTTGGGTTAAGCATTGTTGTGTGTGCCAATAATGCCATACGGACATAAGTTGCTGCAATAAACAGAGAAATGGACGTAAGGAAGTATAGATCTGTTCCTGAATCATATTTTTGATTGAATTCGTAATCTGTTTCATGAAAGTACAAGTTCTTGTTTACACGGCCCAAGTTTTCTTCTGCAGCAGACTTGGTTGAAAACTTCTCCCGTGTAAAAGGGCCTTTAGGACATAAGTTGGTGTAATAAACAGAGAAATGGACGTAAGGAAGTATGGAGTGACAGCTACGTTGAAAGCAAGCCAGGCCCCAGTGGACGTGGGTCGTTCCCCTGCCCTTTGCCCCGAAGCGAGATTGGATCGGGTCGGAGGTCAGAGATAAGGGGCCGCGGTCGGCGGGAGAATCGGCCAACTGCGTTTCACGGGCAACACGAGGAACGCAGACGCGAGATTTTATGGCTTGATGACCGGAAACAGTTCGAGTTCCTTCGTGGCATTACAGGCCACTTCAACACTTCTCTAACGGTACAGTTGTAGCCTACAATCAAGCATACAGTCAAGGGATGCCGGCACTGCTGTTATTACATCTGTTTCACTCGCTCTGCCCGTCATCGCTACACAGTTCTCTCTCCCACCACTTGGCATTTCCCTCGCCTACAAGCCAAGTAGATGAGAATGCAATCAAGGGATGCCGGCACTACTGTTATTACATCTGTTTCACTCGCTCTGCCCATCATCGCTACACAGTTCTCTCTCCCACCACTTGGCATTCCCCTCGCCTACAAGCCAAGTAGATGAGAATACAATAAAGGGATGCCGGCACTGCTGTTATTACATCTGTTTCACTCGCTCTGCCCATCATCGCTGCACAGTTCTCTCTCCCACCACTTGGCATTCCCCTCGCCTACAAGCCAAGTAGATGAGAATACAATCAAGGGATGCCGGCACTGCTGTTATTACATCTGTTTCACTCGCTCTGCCCATCATCGCTACACAGTTCTCTCTCCCACCACTTGGCATTCCCCTTGCCTACAAGCCAAGTAGATGAGAATACAATCAAGGGATGCCGGCACTACTGTTATTACATCTGTTTCACTCGCTCTGTCCATCATCGCTACACAGTTCTCTCTCCCACCACTTGGCATTCCCCTCGCCTACAAGCCAAGTAGATGGGAATACAATCAAGGGATGCCGGCACTGCTGTTATTACATCTGTTTCACTCGCTCTGTCCATCATCGCTACACAGTTCTCTCTCCCACCACTTGGCATTCCCCTCGCCTACAAGCCAAGTAGATGAGAATACAATCAAGGGATGCCGGCACTACTGTTATTACATCTGTTTCACTCGCTCTGCCCATCATCGCTACACAGTTCTCTCTCCCACCACTTGGCATTCCCCTCGCCTACAAGCCAAGTAGATGAGAATACAATCAAGGGATGTCGGCACTACTGTTATTACATCTGTTTCACTCGCTCTGCCCATCATCGCTACACAGTTCTCTCTCCCACCACTTGGCATTCCCCTCGCCTACAAGCCAAGTAGATGAGAATACAATCAAGGGATGCCGGCACTACTGTTATTACATCTGTTTCACTCGCTCTGCCCATCATCGCTGCACAGTTCTCTCTCCCACCACTTGGCATTCCCCTCGCCTACAAGCCAAGTAGATGAGAATACAATCAAGGGATGCCGGCACTGCTGTTATTACATCTGTTTCACTCGCTCTGCCCATCATCGCTACACAGTTCTCTCTCCCACCACTTGGCATTCCCCTCGCCTACAAGCCAAGTAGATGAGAATACAATCAAGGGATGCCGGCACTACTGTTATTACATCTGTTTCACTCGCTCTGTCCATCATCGCTACACAGTTCTCTCTCCCACCACTTGGCATTCCCCTCGCCTACAAGCCAAGTAGATGAGAATACAATCAAGGGATGCCGGCACTGCTGTTATTACATCTGTTTCACTCGCTCTGTCCATCATCGCTACACAGTTCTCTCTCCCACCACTTGGCATTCCCCTCGCCTACAAGCCAAGTAGATGAGAATACAATCAAGGGATGCCGGCACTACTGTTATTACATCTGTTTCACTCGCTCTGCCCATCTTCGCTACACAGTTCTCTCTCCCACCACTTGGCATTCCCCTCGCCTACAAGCCAAGTAGATGAGAATACAATCAAGGGATGCCGGCACTACTGTTATTACATCTGTTTCACTCGCTCTGCCCATCATCGCTACACAGTTCTCTCTCCCACCACTTGGCATTCCCCTCGCCTACAAGCCAAGTAGATGAGAATACAATCAAGGGATGTCGGCACTACTGTTATTACATCTGTTTCACTCGCTCTGCCCATCATCGCTACACAGTTCTCTCTCCCACCACTTGGCATTCCCCTCGCCTACAAGCCAAGTAGATGAGAATACAATCAAGGGATGCCGGCACTACTGTTATTACATCTGTTTCACTCGCTCTGCCCATCATCGCTACACAGTTCTCTCTCCCACCACTTGGCATTCCCCTCGCCTACAAGCCAAGTAGATGAGAATACAATCAAGGGATGCCGGCACTACTGTTATTACATCTGTTTCACTCGCTCTGCCCATCATCGCTACACAGTTCTCTCTCCCACCACTTGGCATTCCCCTCGCCTACAGGCCAAGTAGATGAGAATACAGTCCAGGGATGCCGGCACTACTGTTATTACATCTGTTTCACTCGCTCTGCCCATCATCGCTACACAGTTCTCTCTCCCACGCCTTGGCGTTCCCCTGAGAGCCAGGTAAGGGTGGTTTCTTACCCGTGGCATTGAGCGTAGTGAACGAAGGTCCGCACGTAGACAGACTCTGACGTGTTGCCGATGCCGGGACAGATGGCCATCGTCAGGTCGTCTGCAACAAAGGACAGGGTCATCGAGTTGCCAAGCAACACATAATCGGCACGGGATCATGGGAGTCTGTCTTTGCCAAACTTGTCGGAATAATGTTGGCGACAAACCGACTGGGTACCTACTGTGCTTGCCAAACGTTACATGCATTGCTGGCCAGATCCAGCCAGACTGGTTTGTACACGGTAGTTTGGAGCAGGGCCATGAAAACAAACTAATCAAATTTTAAACTATCTACTTTCCTAGAATACAACAGGATTCTTACAATGACAGCTTTGCTTGGACTTGTGAAGCAAGGGACCTTGAACGTAAACTAAGAGGGAAAGATTAATATTGGGTTTTCTTATTCTGAAAACAAAATATAAATTGACAGTCATATTGAAGCTATTAATGCAATTACCTATGTGTGCATTTAAATAAATTTTCTCATAAAAGCCACTGTCTTCACTGCTAAATGCTAATATTCCAGTATTGTTTCTAGAACTGCAAGAAACCTAGTTATATAACGCTGGTTGGTTTCGTGATTTATATATATAATAACCTTCAGTTATGTTTTATCAAGTGCCAGGCCAGTCCAGGCTGACAGCTGGACTGTGACTCATGACCACCCACATAATGACAGTGTCACAATCCGACTAAAGGTGGATACCTAGGTAATTATGTCATGCAAAAACAGATGTTGCGTAACTTATGCTAATGATGGTCCTACTGCCTCTCTATTCTGTGAAATGTACGGTCCGGTAGGGCAGATAGAGCAGCTTTCTACATCAGGGAACTTCCATGTACCAACCTTGGTGTGATTGATCCCTCGGCTGGTAGAAGTCATACGTCAACGTTGTGCCGTCCTTGAGTGTAAGGAAGCACCGTTCGCCGATCGGCCACGGACATCTAACTCTGCCGATGATCGTGTGGCATATCGTCTGCACATGTCCGCTGAAGCCCCACAATCGTGTCGGGCAGTAGCTGGAAAAAAACACAAACATCTCTTGAGTGATGACTAAGCTGGGTGATGAACTCATCAACACAAAAGGTGTGGCACATAAGCAGAAAGCACTGCAGGTGTTGGCGTTTGTGCTCGATGGAACTGAACTGTAGAAATATATCGGCAATAACTCAAGGATGTTTGTTAAGTACTCACGGCTCTTGTAGTATTGGAGCAATCTTCAAAATCGTATCCAGAAATGTGATGCTCTTGAAGTACAGGGTCGGTTTTTGAGGTTGACTGTTTACATTCAATATTCTAAACAGTACGCACAAGATGACAGCAATCGCGGCAAGAAGCGCTGTAGACATTTCCCCGCTCATCGGAGAAAACTCTCCAAACCCCATTTAGAATCACATTCAGAGCTCGACGAGTTGACAAACGACGCGCTTCGCCGAACCGTACTGCTGTTATCGGGGCGAGCGATCAAACGTCATACGTCAATTGCAGTGCGCCGGTCCCGCCACCGCCCACCACTCCCCGTACCCAGGTCCGTACTTGGTTGGTCGATTCCAACGCAGAGGTCGCGGGCAGCCGTAAACACACTAGATGGCGCGCCCGTCAAACTCATTCCATCAAGGTCGATGGATGATTACCTTTATCTAGACATCAAGCTGTTATCAAATCGAAACATGAGTGTACATGGGAGCATGTTTCCAGTCCATTTACTCCATTGACTTTTAATCTTTACACGTTTAGGTACTTCTTGAAGTTAATGTACCCAAATAATTAACAAATACATAGAATTTCACTATTTTGAAAGTATGTCCACTCCCATGAACTTATGTCGGCTATCTGCTCAGAAAGGTTTGTCTGAAAAGAGCATAGGCAGGCCAGGGTACCGACCACGTGGATGAGCACATCGTGGCAGGGGATGTCATGTTCATTGATCGGTCGCAATCTAGTTTTGATAAACCAGTTATATTATCAGTGCCTGCCTCGCAAAACTCGTGAATTTGTTCTCTGGCATGTTTTGTGTCCGATTCCACACCCGCACTGGCCTAAAACACCTAATTTTATTGCTTTGCTATGAATACTTCTACATCACTACTATGTTAATATTGAAGAAAACACATGTTTCCATATTCAGATTCCATTTTATTTATGTTAATTGCTTCTATTATCTTTCAATCAAGTTAATGGTTATTACCCAAACCCTACCTTTCCGGTGGCTTTACCTCGTCCAGGCGGGTCGGAGGTGAAAGCAATTATGCAATTTAAATTAATTCACATTGTGAATACCTACTTTTTTTCAGGTACGGAAAAGGTGACGCAATTTATGTGCTTTTCGTACAGAGCAGGAGCAGGAGGCGTTTTGAATTTTCTTCTAGCTTAAAAAAGACTGCATTTAGGCCATCATGGACTTGCGTGAAATCCATTGCAAAACTCGACAGTGGACCGAACTATCAGCTTGGTCGATTCACATTTCACGGAGCAAGGCAGTTGCTGATAAGAAAACTGGTTTGTCATACGAGATTTGGACCCTCATACAGTTCCACCATGTGCTCATCCACGTGGTCGGTACCTGGCCTTATACCTATGCTTTTTTCAGTCAAACCTTTCTGAGGACATAGCCGAAATTCTACTATAGTACGTCTCAAGTTCGGAAGTCCACAGAGAGTGTTTTATATTTCCGCGAGAACCCTCGTTTTGCATACCCCTTACTCTCCCATTGTGTAGAGTTGGCCGATGTCGGTCTGGATAACTTGTTTTCTAATCAGTAATCGGTTCGGTGCGGTCTTTGCTGCCTGATCATTAAACATAATATCATGGCATACATATACAAATCTAATGAACGATCAACAAACTGAGTGATCAGTCGTCAAAATAATATTTCTAGTGATTTACGAAATCTTAATTCTGCTTCGATTTTTCAATTTCAAATTCATGAACAGATTATTTTTTTGCCGGGATTAATAATTCTTCGCATTTAACATCACATAATCAGTGCAAATTATTTTAAGTAAAAACGCTCAAATTGATTGCGAAACAGGTAGCAGCCTCTTTTTCCCGAACCTTTTTTATGGAGCTGGCAGCGAACCACTGCCACCTTTAGCAAAGGCTGTGCAAAGTTGCAGTACCTTACCTATGTCCCGGGGCGCTGCCAAACGAACCTGAGACGTACTATAGTAAAATAATCATAATGTGATTATTTGTTCACGAACGTGTTGAAACAGATGGAAACAAAACCATTTCAATTTTCACCTAGGCGGTCCTGCAAGGGTACAATGGGCTCTGGGCTAAGGGAGGGAATGGCACCCTGGCCCAGAGCCGACGTAATAGGCAATGTCACCAGGGGCGTCGTTAGGCATTTTTAGGGGATGCTAGAGCATCCCTTATCATAGGTTGAGCATCCCCAATCATATCTGTGACAAAATTAAAAATTACGATACATGTTTGCCCAGAAAATGTTTTGAGAATCTCCTCGCTGACTTGTGGGTTTTGTGGCATAAGCAAAATAATGAAGCCGTTCTAGATGAGTTTATTTTGGTCCCTCTCATTTCCGATCCGGCCCGACTCATTTCTTCCGTGCAAAGAATCACTCGGCAGTAGACAGAATTCAGAAAACAAATTGTTATGTCCACAAAACAGACTCGCATTTCTTTTAGTTTACGCATTCCAAATGACTAAAGGTGTGTGGGGGCCAAGGATGCCTTAAAACTTCTGAAACGCGTAGATTTCCTTGAAAATGACCTTGATTCACAAAAAATTTCCCGGGGGCCGTGCCCCCCCGCCCCCCCCCCCCCCCGGAATTTGATGAAAAGCTGAGCATCCCCAAACTGATATCTCTAGCGACGGCCCTGAATGCCACCCTTGTGTACCATCAGTCAGGAACAATCAGTCAGGAGCCACCGGAGGGTGACAATCACTCGGACTCGGAGTGTACCCTTAAAAGCCAAGTTGTCATTTACTCGAAGCATTTGTTTGTGCAGACCTTAAGCTATACCTTTACCTACACGATCAACATGTTGACGCAAAATGTTGATCGTGTAAAGGCAGCTTCACACTCGAGCATCCCTATCTCGCCATCTAGTTGGGGGCTCGACCGGGATATCGATTAATTATAAGATTTTGTGACGATTTCGTTAGATTTTGTTTGAGTGATTTTGTGGTAGTGGACGTTCAAGCAGAGAATTGCAAGGAGCAATAAGATGCGGCGAGTGCAAATGGACTTGTGGCGCGAACAAATGGTGGCGTGAGTTGTTGGTACTGGACGCGGAGTATGTGTACCTCCCTAACAAAGAAGTGCGTGAGTGTTCACAGAACACCGAACCATGGGCCAGGAGTGCGCAGGGTGGGGAGGGGGGGGGGCGACGATGATGTTTAAACCACAGATATTATGGGTTCTTTGAAATAGAGTTTTCGAGGAAAACTTGTAATTCGAAACTTGGAACATGGCGGTTTCAATATGAAGCGTGCACGCAGGCGCCTAGGATCGTGTTTCATTTAGGGGAGGCGCATGGCTTGACTTGTACCGGAACCAGGGGGGTGGGGGGTTTGGGGGGGATCGGGCCCTCAACAAGATGGGGGGTGAGGGGGTGCAGACCCCGGGAAAACGATGAACAATTCATTGGTTAATTTCAAGCAAATCCACGCGTTTCAGAAAATTAATTATAGGTGCGGCCTACGCTCGCCTTCCCCCCCCCCCCTGCACATGCCAATGCACCAGAACCCTAAAAAAACAGATGTCTTTAATAATCCAGTGCTCCTTATTATTTATGCCTGCGAATCGGAGGGAATCTAAGCGAACAGTTTGTCTTTGACATGATCCACACCGGCCCAGTTACTCATGTATCTGACCAAACGGACATTCTGCATTTGACCATGAATGGTCCAAACTCAAAAGCCCTTGAAAAGTGTTGGGTAGGTATAATAGACAAGTGCAGGCAGGAGGAGCGACCCATGGAGCCGTGAGTAATCGCTTGAAGGCCAATGCCAGGGTGTGGGAAAGACTGCGAGGTCTTATGGACTTTGCATTGAAATCTCCCTCATTTCAAACCTTTGCAATAACGAAGATATCCATCAAATCTTTATGAAATTTTAACACGTAATAGAAATAATAGTTATTCTTATGTAGTTCAAATTTCAACATAATATGACCAACAGGAGCTTGTTGACAGGCCTCCAAACTCGGCTAAAACCCGCCTCACTCCTGTGCTATTCGTGTTCGTTTCCCACAGTCTATACCCGTCCAGCAAGTCAGACCGAAGCGCCGTGACGTCAGAGGGCCGGACCATCAGGAGTTGTGTAATCCAGGAAAATAAATCAGGGAGGGAAAACATCAAGAGGAAAGCGCTCGCTCATAAGATGAAGAAAATCGGGACGACATTATGCTAGAGAAACAGCAATTGTGCATTTTATAGGCCTTTATTATTATACTTGACGAGTCTATATTATAGTAATAATAATAATAATAATAATAATAATAATAATAATAATAATAATAATAATAATAATATAATGAACAACATTTCCGACGTCCAATAATAACTAGGTATAGTAGTACATGAGATGGCCGAGTGCAGCAGCAGCAGCACTCGACTGGAACGTGACGTCAACGTGAAGCGTGGAAAGCCGCCAACGGTAGCTCGCAACTCGGATCACAATTTATTGGGTTTGTTATCATTTCATTTAGAATATCTATCGGCACTTGGTATAACAGGTGTGTGTGTACCTACTAACATTATCAGTCTTTTGCCGTGCAAGACTGCGTTGATGTTCGACGTTTTTTTTTTGTTGTTTAATTGTGCAATTGAAGTGTTTTTTCTCGACGTGAAGCATTTTACGTCCGATACTTTTAATGGTCACTAGAAATCCAATCGCTGCTCGCGTTTCGTTCGGCTCGGCTCGGCTCTGCTCGGGAAAACGTTCCCGCTCTTTTAATATAGGTAATATGTATACGTTGTAATCATGTAACGTACTAAAATGTTCAGAGGAAAGTATTCTGCTGTATAGACTCCAGACATTGCGCTGTCAATCATTCGATCTCAGACCATTCAACCCTTTAGAGGAACAATGGGACGGCCTGCGAATGTTGACACCTTTAGCTCTTCTAGCAGCAGGGGAGCCTCTTTGAGAATGAAATACCGCTCTCCTTCTAAACGTGACAGCAGGGGAGCCTCTTTGAGAATGAAATACCGCTCTCCTTCTAAACGTGACAGCAGGGGAGCCTATTTGAGAATGAAATACCGCTCTCCTTCTAAACGTGACAGCAGGGGAGCCTTTTTTAGAGTGAAACACCGCTCTCCTTCTAAACGTAACAGCAGGGGAGCCTCTTTGAGAATGAAATAGCGCTCTCCTTCTAAACGTGACAGCAGGGGAGCCTCTTTGAGAGTGAAACACAGCTCTCGTTCTAAACGTAACAGCAGGGGAGCCTCTTTGAGAGTGAAACACCGCTCTCCTTCTAAACGTTACGGCAGGGGAGCCTCTTTGAGAGTGAAACACCGCTCTCCTTCTAAACGTTAACAAATACTTTAGGTATTGTAAACTGTATAAAGGCCGTAGGTACCGGCAAAAAATGCCATCAATGTATTGGATCCAACATGTATAATTTTCTTTTCGACATTTGCGTTTTATTGCCAACCAAGATTCAACAGTTCGTAAAGCCACATGATTTTTTTTATCCTGATATTTGATTTTCTACGCCATTTTTGCTATTATTTTATACCATGATTTCTACAAACTGACATCAAGAAAAGATACTTTTCACTCAAGCAATATCCAAATGACGTCAGTCATATTTTATAATATGGTCGTTTCATGACGTCCATTGTGGAACCAGTTGCTAAACTTCCAGTGTCACTTGGTTTCTCCCAAATGCTTGGGCCAATATCTTAAAGGTACCTAGGCAAAATGTGACAATTTTCCCCCAAATTGTTAAAAATTTCATTTCAAATTCAAATGTTCAAACATTCAAAAAGTCTCTAGCAAAGCCGAGCCAAGCCGAGAAATGCCGAGAGCCGAGGAACACGATCTAAAGTACTCTCTCTCACTCTAATTACGCAGCCTATTAGAATAGTAATCACAGAAACAATTTCCTATGTGTTTGCTTGCTAAATAGATTTTAAAATAATTACCCACTTTTTTGTTATCTTTTTTTCTCTTTTATAATATTATTATATCTTTATATAATATATGAGTTGATTTGTTATTATAATCTATGTTATATCAATCGTAATAATGGTTTGTTTAGACATACTTGTACCTTCACTTCGTTTGGCAATCTTTCATCTGACCGTGGCTGGCTGGCTTGGCACAGCGCTTTCGGATGTTTCCGTGGCCGCCGCGTCGACGGTGCCGACATCTTTGTTTCTGACCGTTCTGACCTTTCTGACCGTTTTAATTATTTGACAGCTGTTTTGAGAGTTAGCTTCTTGTCGTCTCACCGACTTGGCTTGTAGGCGAAGGGAACGCAGGAATACAATTGCGAGACTCATTGCCTCGAGATTTATCTGTGCCAATATCAACCCAGACATGGACCGTCTGTGCAAGCTCTGTCTGTGCCAATTTCAACCCAGACACGGACCGTCTGTGCAAGCTCTGTCTGTGCCAATATCAACACAGACATGGACCGTCTGTGCAAGCTCTGTCTGTGCCAATATCAACACAGACATGGACCGTCTGTGCAAGCTCTGTCTGTGCCAATATCAACACAGACATGGACCGTCTGTGCAAGCTCTGTCTGTGCCAATATCAACCCAGACATGGACCGTCTGTGCAAGCTCTGTCAGTGCCAATATCAACACAGACATGGACCGTCTGTGCAAGCTCTGTCAGTGCCAATATCAACACAGACATGGACCGTCTGTGCAAGCTCTGTCTGTGCCAATATCGGCACAGACATGGACCGTCTGTGCAAGCTCTGTCTGTGCCAATATCGACACAGACATGGACCGTCTGTGCAAGCTCTGTCTGTGCCAATATCGACACAGTCATGGACGGTCTGTGCAAGCTCTGTCTGTGCCAATATCGACACAGACATGGACCGTCTGTGCAAGCTCTGTCAGTGCCAATATCGACACAGACATGGACCGTCTGTGCAAGCTCTGTCTGTGCCAATATCGACACAGACATGGACCGTCTGTGCAAGCTCTGTCTGTGCCAATATCGACACAGACATGGACCGTCTGTGCAAGCTCTGTCTGTGCCAATATCGACACAGACATGGACCGTCTGTGCAAGCTCTGTCTGTGCCAATATCATCACAGTCATGGACCGGCTAACATCGGCAAGGAATCGGCTAGAAAGCGAGTCTGTCCGATAACGTTCGGCTTCGGCCTCAAGGTCAACCCCAAGGTCATCGGGCCGCGAGAGTCAAAGCGATCCAGCTGTGTCAAGGTCATCTAGAGGTCAGTCAAGGTCAACTGAGGACGCCTATGTCATCGGATGGCTCCAAGGTCGCTCAATGTCGCTCAAGGTCGCTCAAGGTCGCTCAAGGTCGTCCAAGGCGGTCGAGCGGCGCCAGTAGTTCGCCGAGTGGCTACATGAGAGCGCAGAGCGCCACGCCGTCGGCCAGCGCACTATGCATGGCCGTGTCCAGCGAGATCAAGACGGCCGTGTTGACGTTGGCTGGATGGCCGTAGGCTGGGTGTCCGTACGGCTGCAACATCGGGGGGGCCGTGGAGTTTAGCACGTCGAGAAGCAGAGTGGATTTGCATCTTCATCGAGGACCCACTGCTGCTAGACACGAGCCAAGAGTTTCAACACTCACAAGCCATGTCTTGAGCCGGACAAAAATCTCTAAGGGCAGTTTTGGAACTCTTGGCTCGTGTCTAGCAGCAGTGGGTCCTCGAGGAAGATGCAAATCCACTCTCCTTCTCGCCGTGAAATGGAGTTTAATGATCAATGAATGGTACAACACGGACTGCTAGCCCAGATCTAGATCGTAAAGACGGTCCACGCACCTGGCACTTGGCGCACGGGCAGAGTCCGGACTGCGCGCTCCTCGCCGCGCCTGCGCCGGTGTCGGGCTTGCAGCGCGCGCACGCGCACGTCGACGCGCTGGCGGCGGGGGAGGGGGAGGGGGCCGTGCGCACGCACTCCTCGTAGCTAGGCAACGCGCTCTGCGGCAAACGAGCGAACCACTCAATCAAGCGGGTGCCATTTTGGAATCAACACGTTGTTTCAATTTCAATTTCAATTTTTCTGTATATTGTCCAGATGCAAGTAACATAGTAATATATTACAAACGGTGACCCATTCTCAGGGTTTATGGATTTCTTTAAAAAAATAAAAAAATAAAAAATACAATGACAAGTCTTAATACTAAATAACTAAAGTAGACAAAATATATTGATAGAAAATAATAATATTATTATGTAGTTGATGTTAGCGCGTTACAAGCGACAAGCTCAACCCAGAACGGACCAGCGTTTATCAGCACTTGATATAAGGATTAGTGTACCTACTGTATAGGTACAGTTCTGGACTTTGAAATCCAGCAGTTTGAATTTCAGCTATCTGCTCAGAAAGGTTTGTCTGGAAAGAGCATAGGCGGGCCAGGTACCGACCACGTACAGATGAGCACGTGGTGGCAGGGGATGTCATGAGTGCTGTGGGGGTGAAATCTTATAGGGTATAATGCGGCGTTCAATTGATTTCAAAGTGGCGAAATGTGCCTAAATAACGTACGGCATCATATTGTTTGAACCCTTTTCTACACATTACATGTGTTTTAAAACTTTTTTACTAAAAAAATTAGGCACAAGCGGTTGAAACGCATGTCATTTTGCATTTTTCACAAAAATCGACCTCGAAGGGTACAAATAAATGATATTCAAGTTTTGAAAACAGGGTTACACTCGTCAATGTTTCGCAACTATAACCTGTATGAGTTTCGCAAATCTCGTATGAAAACGGTGGACGCGGGTTGCTAAAAGGCGCGACGCCTTAAAACGACGCCCCACTTCGCCCCAGACGTCGGATAACGTGGTTCCATATCTGGAATTGAAGCTGAGCCCGAGGAGCATAACATGTCCAAAATTGGTGTTTCTATCACATATGGGACGAAACACATCAAACCAGCACACCTCGCGAAAAAAATTGACCTTCACATCTCGGATGTGGTTCAAAGTTTCAGTGGTCGTTGTGCTACTCAAGTGGAGTACAAAACTATTTTTTTGAACATTTTAGGCCCACTGGTTTGGGAGATATGACCTTGCAAAGTTTCGCTCGTTTAGCGGACCGCGCGCGCACTATCACATATTTCCGTCAATATCTCAAGAACCAATAAAGTTCATAACTCTGGTTTAAAGCATTGAAAATTGCATAAAAAACTGCACTAGAAAAATACTTAAAACTTGTATACTATTCATTCAGAAAAACGATACCTCTTCAAACATCTATGTTTTTAGAAATGTCTATAGCAAAAAAGCGCGTTCTTTGAATAAGCTGAAATTTTCAGGAAATATTGTCAATAGATGTATGTATACTAGTACCAATTTTTAGAATGGGCATTCGGGTAGTTTTGTAGAAATTAGTTCCCAAAGTTGAAATCACCTACAAAAACATAGGATTTTTTGGTTCATTTCGTAATTGATGTGAGTGTACCACTTTGCGCAATGTTGTAATTAGCTGAAAATTGCACTGTGCAGTTACCTTGGAGACGGCAGCTTCGTACGACGGAGGCGGCGAACACGCGGAAGGCGACGGCGTCGTCAAGGTCAACGGCGTCGGCGTCCCGACGCCCACGCCTTAGGACAGTCGACAGATTGACCTCGACAAGCTTTTCAAACTGCACATTTTATGATAATATCGATGGTGTACAGGCAGAAGGGCGTAAGCGACATTTTCACAATTGTTCAGGAAGTGAAAAAACCTCTCAATTAAACAATTGTTGATGAATCAATTCAAATTTTTTATGGATATTTCAAACTTTATTTTATACATTTTCTGCAATAATAGAAATTATATTCTCTCAATAATAAAATGTTTGTGGTGGTTACGCCCCAAGTTTGGATACAAAAGAGAAATGCAGTGATGCAGATATGCAAGTGATGTCGCTTACGCCCAAATTTAAACGTGAATATCGGCTAAAGTAACAGACTGTCGCCTACACGGTAATTTTTTTTTTAGGTTACTGGTATAAATATTGAGTAGGAACTACCAAAACATGGATTTTGCCAAAAATGGCGCTTCAGCCTTTCTGCCTGTACACCATCGACATGATTGATTTATTCTTCAAGAAGGTTGCTGTCTAACATTCCTGTTTGACTCATTACTTGACTGACTCATTACTTGACTGACTCATTACTTCACGGACTCATTATACGTACTTCACGGACTCATTATTCGCGGTGCTGTTCAAAAACCAGGCCCGTCATTGCACATAGGCGTTGCTATAAATAAAGCCAGCAAATCAGCAAAGATTTTTCATATCTTCGAAAATAATTTAGATGTAATTCAGTAATTCAGACCCTGCACCTCCATCCTGCACCTCGGCCCTGCACCTCGGCCCTGCACCCACCTTCGCCCTGCACCCACCTTCGCCCTGCACCCGGACGCCCTCGAAGCGTTCGGCGCTGCGCGCGCGTCTCGTCCTCGCGCCGTGCTGCGCCTGCGCAGACTCGTCCGCGGCGGGCGCCCATTGGTCCAGCGAGCGCTGACTGCGCAGCCAACCGCGACGCTTGCTTCGCTTGCTCTGCGCAGGCGCGGGCGCTGCGCACAGACACACGCGCACGCGACCGCGCGCTGCGCCGCTGCCTTGCGCATCCATCAGCACGCCATCTGGGGAGCGACTGGGGTTAAGCAACACTGTAGTCGAGTCGGTCGGTGGATGGGTGACCGCCATGCACGTGGCCAGCTCTCAGAGGGAGAGAGGCTGGAGGGATTGGAGTTAAGCAACACTGCGCCGAGTCGGCCGGTGGATGGGTGACCGCCATGCACGTGGCCAGCTCTCAGAGGGAGAGAAGTTGGAGGGATTGGAGTTAAGCAACACTGTAGTCGAGTCGGCCGGTGGATGGGTGACCGCCATGCACGTGGCCAGCTCTCAGAGGGAGAGAGGTTGGAGGGATTGGAGTTAAGCAACACTGCGCTGGATTGGTACCTATATAGTTGAGACTTGAAAGGAAACTCATTTCCCCCAAATTGTTTAGCTCCTGTTTTTTGCATTATCATGACTCATCAGGGCTAGATGCAAAACAGGAATGCTTCACGGAATTCAAATGCCACAGCTTCCAGTGCCTCTTAGAAAGCCTTCGTCCTTTGGGGGGATGGGAAGAGGGGGGGGGGGGGGGGTAGGTGCCAAGATCCTTGGGGAAGTGGATTGCCAGGACGATGAAGGTCCTCGAATCCCAGGATTTAACGTTAGCTCCTGGTAATTGCATCAGTCCTGTCTCACGACAGGGGTGCCAACTTAACGGCCAGCAGTTTTAATCCAAAGTTTCGGTTCTCTCGTCCCTCAAAGTTTGTATGGACATTGTCGCAAAACCGTCGTATGTCTCTCTCCGACGCGCTGCCCGATCGCCTTGCTGGCTGCTATCTGTGCTATCTGTGCTATCCGTGCTATCTGTGCTATCTGTGCTATCGGTGCTATGTGTGCTATCTGTGCTATCTGTGCTATCTGTGCTATCTGTGCTATCTGTGCTTTCTGTGCTATCTGTGCTATCTGTGCTATCTGTGCTATCTGTGCTATCTGTGCTATCTGTGCTATCTGTGCTATCTGTGCTATCTGTGCTATCTGTGCTATCTGTGCTATCTGTGCTATCTGTGCTATCCGTGCTATCCGTGCTATCCGTGCTATCTGTGCTATCTGTGCTATCTGTGCTATCGGTGCTATGTGTGCTATCTGTGCTATCTGTGCTATCTGTGCTATCTGTGCTATCGGTGCTATGTGTGCTATCTGTGCTATCTGTGCTATCTGTGCTATCTGTGCTATCTGTGCTTTCTGTGCTATCTGTGCTATCTGTGCTATCTGTGCTATCTGTGCTATCTGTGCTATCTGTGCTATCTGTGCTATCTGTGCTATCTGTGCTATCTGTGCTATCTGTGCTATCCGTGCTATCCGTGCTATCCGTGCTATCTGTGCTATCTGTGCTATCTGTGCTATCCGTGCTATCTGTGCTTTCTGTGCTATCTGTGCTATCTGTGCTATCTGTGCTATCTGTGCTATCTGTGCTATCTGTGCTATCTGTGCTATCTGTGCTATCTGTGCTATCTGTGCTATCTGTGCTATCTGTGCTATCCGTGCTATCCGTGCTATCCGTGCTATCTGTGCTATCTGTGCTAT
Organism: Nemoura dubitans; assembly: GCA_921293005.1. Lineage (NCBI taxonomy): Eukaryota > Metazoa > Arthropoda > Insecta > Plecoptera > Nemouridae > Nemoura > Nemoura dubitans. The sequence continues at coordinate 651,844 of OV121076.1, forward strand.
CTGTGCTATCCGTGCTATCTGTGCTTTCTGTGCTATCTGTGCTATCTGTGCTATCTGTGCTATCTGTGCTATCTGTGCTATCTGTGCTATCTGTGCTATCTGTGCTATCTGTGCTATCTGTGCTATCTGTGCTATCCGTGCTATCCGTGCTATCCGTGCTATCTGTGCTATCTGTGCTATCTGTGCTATCTGTGCTATCTGTGCTATCCGTGCTATCTGTGCTATCTGTGCTATCTGTGCTATCTGTGCTATCTGTGCTATCTGTGCTATCTGTGCTATCTGTGCTATCTGTGCTATCTGTGCTATCTGTGCTATCTGTGCTATCTGTGCTATCTGTGCTATCTGTGCTATCTGTGCTATCTGTGCTATCTGTGCTATCTGTGCTATCTGTGCTATCTGTGCTATCTGTGCTATCTGTGCTATCTGTGCTATCTGTGCTATCTGTGCTTTCTGTGCTATCTGTGCCTCGGGCCAGACAAACCGTCAGCTTGGGTCTCGCTGAGGAAGGGGGGGGGGGGGGTCCATGCCACGCGGGGTCAATTTTACAAGTCTGTGGGGACAAAGATAACGCCGTGGAACGGGACAAACCAAGGATTTGTGCACAGGGCACAGGGCACAGGGCACAGGGCACAGGGCACAGGGCACAGGGCACAGGCAGTGGACACTGACAAAGGATAGGTGTCATCAATGAGGAACCCTATTTCAACAGACGACAGGAATCTCTCAGGCAATCTACCGGCTTCTACGTATGCCCTGTTTTACCAAATCTTTCAACTCCTAGTTGAGATCCCATTACTAAAGTTACAAATGAATTCAGCCAACCACATGCAGCGAACTCAGTTGTAACTCCATAGTTGGGATTTCAACTAGGAGTTAGCAAACTTGGTATATCCGGGCCAAAGTCTTTATATATCAATTCAAATCAAATGACAAGTGCCCAGTTAATACGCAGAAGACAACTCTGCTCAGACTGGCCGCTTCCCAATAATTTGATGCTCGAAGGTCGATGTTCACGCTCCACTGGTTCCGATAAGAGCAGGTACCCAGTCAATGTAATGGGAGGGTGTATGAACCTTGAGACCGAGTGTGTATGAATCGACAGAGATTCCGTGCAGTCTTTTGCCCACGAAATACGGTTATCCCTCAATTCGGTCCACACACTTTGCGCTCAAAGTAATTTTGCCAAGTGCTAAAACGAATGATCAACCTTGTTCAACACTTTCAGTGACAAATGTTCACATTCAATACCGCAAAACATTTCATATTTCCTACACAAGTAACTTTTCGTTCGGATGCTGATGTCTCGAACACGTTACACTGAAGCTCAACGTAATTAAGCTGATCTGTGTGCGATTTAAATAGCGAATTCCAAGTAGGCAAATGAATGTCGGATCTCAACTACAGTATTTGTCACGTTAAGGAGGAAAGTATTGTTCTGTAAACCCCAGTCATGGCGCTGTCAATCATTCGATGCTCAGACCATTCAACCCTTTAGCGGAACAATGGGACGGCCTGCGAATGTTGACACATTTAGCTCTTCTAACAGCAGGGGAGCCTCTTTGAGAATGAAATACCGCTCTCATTCTAAACGTGACAGCAGGGGAGCCTCTTTGAGAATGAAATACCGCTCTCCTTCTAAACGTGACAGCAGGGGAGCCTATTTGAGAATGAAATACCGCTCTCCTTCTAAACGTGACAGCAGGGGAACCTCTTTGAGAGAGAAACACCACTCTCCTTCTAAACGTAACAGCAGGGGAGCCTCTTTGAGAATGAAATACCGCTCTCCTTCTAAACGTGACAGCAGGGGAGCCTATTTGAGAATGAAATACCGCTCTCCTTCTAAACGTAACAGCAGGGGAGCCTCTTTGAGAGTGAAACACCGCTCTCCTTCTAAACGTAACAGCAGGGGAGCCTCTTTGAGAATGAAATACCGCTCTCCTTCTAAACGTTACAGCAGGGGAACCTCTTTGAGAGAAAAACACCACTCTCCTTCTAAACGTAACAGCAGGGAAGCCTCTTTGAGAATGAAACACCACTCTCCTTCTAAACGTGACAGCAGGGGAACCTCTTTGAGAGAGAAACACCACTCTCCTTCTAAACGTAACAGCAGGGAAGCCTCTTTGAGAATGAAACACCGCTCTCCTTCTAAACGTAACAGCAGGGGAGCCTCTTTGAGAGTGAAACACCGCTCTCCTTCTAAGCGTGACAGCAGGGGAGCCTCTTTGAGAGTGAAACACCGCTCTCCTTCTAAACGTAACAGCAGGGGAGCCTCTTTGAGAGTGAAACACCGCTCTCCTTCTAAACGTAACAGCAGGGGAGCCTCTTTGAGAGTGAAACACCGCTCTCCTTCTAAACGTGACAGCAGGGGAGTCTCTTTGAGAGTGAAACACCGCTCTCCTTCTAAACGTGACAGCAGGGGAGCCTCTTTGAGAGTGAAACACCACTCTCCTTCTAAACGTAACAGCAGGGGAGCCTCTTTGAGAGTGAAACACCGCTCTCCTTCTAAACGTGACAGCAGGGGAGTCTCTTTGAGAGTGAAACACCGCTCTCCTTCTAAACGTAACAGCAGGGGAGCCTCTTTGAGAGTGAAACACCGCTCTCCTTCTAAACGTAACAGCAGGGGAGCCTCTTTGAGAATGAAATACCGCTCTCCTTCTAAACGTAACAGCAGGGGAGCCTGTTTGAGAGTGAAACACCGCTCTCCTTCTAAACGTAACAGCAGGGGAGCCTATTTGAGAGTGAAACACCGCTCTCCTTCTAAACGTAACAGCAGGGGAGCCTCTTTGAAAGTGAAACACCGGTCTCCTTCTAAACGCGAACTGATATACTTTAGAGTAAAGGTAAGCCCATGTTACATGGAACTATGCACTTCTGTGAAACAATATCAAAAAAGACAGAATGTGAATCCGTTGGAATCTAACCCGTTAGGTGCCGTTTTCGCTGCGAAACCTTACGGAATTATACGTAATTGCGAAATTGCGAAATAATGTAATCACGAAATGACGACAGAAAAGAATAACGGAATTACGTAGTAGTCCCCAGTTCGCATCCCAAACAAGCCCCTCACTCACACTAACACACCCTCACTCACACACACACACACAGAGGGAGCGATCGAAGTCTTTGTCCGTCCGCCGCCTCCCGTCGCTCGCCGTCGCCCCGTTCGACGCCCGACGTCGCCGTGGGGACGGACACTCACCGCGAGAGGACGCCGTCGACGCCGCGTCTGGGGGAGGCCGACGGCGTTGCAGAATGGGCAGCAGATGCAGCGCGGACGGAGGCGTTACACGGGCGAGAGCAGCATCCTCCCGAAGGGCGACTGCCGTCCAGGGATGCGCTGTCCGCGATGTCCGCCAGGGGCGCGCACTGCGCACTGGGTGGTGGTGGGCGTACGGGGGCCGCGCTGCGGGGCACGCGGCAGTGCGGACAGCGTGCGTCTTACGGGGCCGTGGGTGGGAAGGTTTGTTGGGGCTGGAGTCCGGTTGATGGCTGTGACAGGCTCGGTCCCGTCTTCGTCGTAGCCTCGTAGGTCTCGGGCGAATTTCCCGATCTTCGGGCATTGGCATTATTTTGGAAATTGGCTACCGCGTGCTTTGGGGAATTTGTTAACGACTTTGGGTACTTGGAATGGACAATGTGCGAAATCGGCGGGTTGTTTTAAAATTGCTAGCATTTCCGTTTCCACGATCAAACAGACAAACGAACAAACGAACAGACAAACAGACAGACAAACAAACAAACAAACAAACAAACAAACAAACAAACACCTGAAGTGAGGGAGAGACCGTTGATACGACTCGTGGGGAAAGGTTCTATACTCAACAAACGAAATAAAAAGCAGATAAAAAAAACAGATCAGCCGTCGCACAAACACAAGCCTCAAAACACGGTCCAATCGATTGCAACGCCCCCCCCCCCCCCCCCCCCAGACGTCGGGCGCTTGTTCCCCACTCGCCCGCATCGATCGGAGAGACGCCACCGTCGCCTCGACCGCCGTCGCGACGCCAACGACGTCTCCCAGGACGCCCGTCTCCGCTCGCTCGACGCCCGCCCTCGACTCGACGCCGTCGTCTGTCTCCGTCCGAGACCCCGACGACGCCTCCCTGGACGCCGTCGACGCCGTCGGCTTGAGGTAGGTGCAGACGTGGAGGCGTGGGGCGACGCCTGGAGGACGACGTCGGGTCGATGGGAATGGAGGTCGTGACGACGCCATGGGATTGGGGGCGACGTCGAGGCGCCAACGTCTCACTGGTGGATGCCAGCCGAGGAGACTTGGCGCGCTCTGGGATCCTGACCCGGACCCGGACCAGGACCCAGTCCCGGACCAAGACCTGGAGCTGACAGATTTCGGAGCACGGCCTAGATGTTGACCTCCACCCCCCCCCCCCCTCCCATCATGTAAATGTAGACACTGGCCGTGCAATAATTCTACGGGAAAATATGTCGCTTTGGCAACCGAAACTGTTACTTACACTGAATAAGGACATGTCATTTTAAAGAACAATTTACGGAAAAATATACCAAAATTCTCATATCAGATAAACGGAGTTTAAGCCATTATTTAACTTCAACTGCGTAGGAGTATTGGCTGGAAATGTGAACACCAAAATCCCCACACAGCCTTGCTAACACCTTGCCCTGTGGTTACCTATCAGAACAGGGCTGTGTCCTGGACCTACCCTGGGTCCTGGCAGATGTGAACACCAAAATCCCCATACAACCTTGCTAACACCTTGCCCTGTGGTTACCTACCAGAACAGGGCTGTGTCCTGGACTTACCCTGGGTCCTGGCAGATGTGAACACCAAAATCCCCACACAACCTTGCTAACACCTTGCCCTGTGGTTACCTATCAGAACAGGGCTGTGTCCTGGACCTACCCTGGGTCCTGGCAGATGTGAACACCAAAATCCCCATACAACCTTGCTAACACCTTGCCCTGTGGTTACCTATCAGAACAGGGCTGTGTCCTGGACTAACCCTGGGTCCTGGCAGATGTGAACACCAAAATCCCCACACAACCTTGCTAACACCTTGCCCTGTGGTTACCTACCAGAACAGGGCTGTGTCCTGGACTTACCCTGGGTCCTGGCAGATGTGAACACCAAAATCCCCACACAACCTTGCTAACACCTTGCCCTGTGGTTACCTATCAGAACAGGGCTGTGTCCTGGACTTACCCTGGGTCCTAGCAGATGTGAACATAATTCTGAGGGAGATGGGTATAATTCACCCGAACCAGTGGCGTGCCGTCCAGGTCAATGTGTTTCGCGTTCGCAGAGCATGGAGCGCTGCAGTGGAGGCTCTACCGAGATGGCGACCGCGCCGGCGCGTCCCGCACTGCACGCCGCTGGCGGCGCCACTGTGCCCTCGTCGCCGCCGCCGTCGTACGAGCACGTGCTGGAGGAGGTGAGCCACGCCTAGCAGGCAGCAGCTGGTGCCGCGCACCGCAGCCTGTTGCATAGCTAGTATTGCCGTGTTGTCTGGTAGTGTTCCCATCATAAAGTTGAATCTGAGCAGGCTTGTTTATCGGAACTTGTTGGCTTGGCTGCATCTACAGATAAGTTAAGCAACACTGCGCCGAGTCGGCCGGTGGATGGGTGACCCCAGTTAAGCAACACTGCGCCGAGTCGGCCGGTGGATGGGTGACCCCAGTTAAGCAACACTGCGCCAAGTCAGTCGTTGGATAGGTGGTGACCCAAGTTAAGCAACACTGCTCCGAGTTGGGAGTCGGATGGGTGACCCAAGCTAAGCACCACAGCGCCAAGTCAGTCGTTGGATAGGTGGTGACCCAAGTTAAGCAACACAGCGCCAAGTCAGTCGTTGGATAGGTGGTGACCCAAGTTAAGCAACGCTGCTCCGAGTTGGGAGTCGGATGGGTGACCGTCACGCCTCCTTGTTGTCTAGACGCGACTGGAGGCTGCGCGCGCAGAGAGCGAGCGCGCGGTGGCCACGCCCACTTCGAGCTCGCACCAATCAGGAGCCGAGTCCGAGCTGGTGGGCGTTTCAGACGAGAAGACCACGCCCCTCGGCGAACAAGCCACGCCTCCATTGGTTGTCGCAAAGCGACAGAAGATACTGCACAAGTCCAGCAAGGAGCTGTACCGCGCGGTCGCCGCTCAGTGGGGCATCACGTGCAAGATGAGCGACCACTGTCGCTGTCTGGACTGCCAGGTTCGTGCCACGTCCACTTACTCCTCTACAGCTTGATCCATAAGTCTTAGTTCTATTCAAGTTCTATCATGCATCTAGAGGTACTCCATAGACCATTTTCACGTCACGGTGAGTAGATTTGCATCTTCCTCGAGGACCCACTGCTGCTAGTCACGAGCTAAGAGGTTCAAAACTGCCCGTAGAGCCTTTTGTCCGAATCAAGGCATGGCGTATGAGTTTCGAAACTCTTAGCTCGTGTCTAGCAGCAGTGGGTCCTCGAAGAAGTTGCAAACCCACTCTCCTTCTCAACGTGAAATGGAGCTTAGTTCCATCCGAGTTCTCTCATACATCCAGTAGTCCTATAACGTTATTCTATCGTGTGAAACGCCGGTTCTCTGAGAGCACTGAAGTTAAGCAACACTGCGTCGAGTCCGCCGGTGGATGGGTGACCGCCATACTAATGACCAGCTCTGATCGGGAGAGAGGTTGAAGTGACTGGAGTTAGTACAACAGCTTCCCTCTCCTTGCTTGTCAACCCCTTGACATCACGGATTAGTGGAGGAATCCTGGTGTCCGAGTTGTGCCGTCCTTCGCAAGGGCCCTTGGAGCTTTTCGACAGCAGAAGGCTTCGTGCCGGCACCGGGTTCCCCCTCCTCCCTTCTAGGCTGGGTTAGGGTCGTATTAATTATGGCTCCGTTTAAGGTTTCGGTTATTTCAGTCAGTTTCGAAACCTATTCATCAGCAAAAAGGAAACCAGACTTGCCCCTGCGAGTACTCGAGTAGGCACCCAACGTTACCACAATTCATAAAGCCAGCCGAGTTCGACCATGCAGACTGCAGACTGCGAGCCAGTGTGTTCTGTGGGACGAAGCAGTCGGCCAAAACTCGGGGAATTCTGACTTAGGTCAACTGATCACTTCACGCTCCACCGCCCAATGCATTCACAAATGTCAACTGGCCCAATTGTTTGATTGTCTCTGCTGAAGTCTAACTGTCTTGAGCAAAGATACTATATAATAACCTTGTCTTGAGACTGTCTTGCGAGTGAGACGTAATGGCGGCTTGGTTTGTCCGCAGAGTAACTACTTCGACTGCGAGTACGACCAGAACGAGCAGGAGAAGACGGATGGCGGTCTGGGCGCCGGCACGCCGATGTTCATCTCGGAGGTGATGCAAGGCACGGCGTGTACCATCTTGTGAACACCCGCGACCCGTCAGTCGTTTTGAGGTTAATGGCTGTCATCGACGGAGACAGTACCTATGACAGTATCGAGCAATCGCAGGCTTCAACGCACAGGTGTCTCCGATTACACGCGATTGTTTGCACGTCTACTTATACCTTGGAGTACGGAACCTGACCAACGTTCCTTACTCTAAGCGAATACCGTCGAAAAGCTTGCGAAAGGATTATTGGATTTTTATTGGATTGGAACGGTTTACAATCGATGAGTGATTAAGCTTTGATAAGCGAAGGAATGGTTTTGGCAGGAATTTGTAATTTGTAATATATATATATACTATCTATTGGTGCATCTTTCGGTGTACTACTGTACTTTGTGGCTATTATTGGTTGAAGGTAATTCTTTGGATTATACGGACAGAATGCTTGTAAAGATAATCGAAATGTACCTACTACATTGAACTGAATTATTGTATTCACAATTGGTGAATGAGCTATGTGAACCAGATGATATTCTATATAGGCGGGAGCGTTTCTATAATATTCACAATGTTTGTATATAAAATAGGTATATACTGTCGTTATGCCGACAGCAGCTGACATTATATTGTTGTTTGCAAAACCAACAGATATTTTCGGCTCGCGCTCAAAGCGGGCCTCTTGTATTGTCGGCTTTAGTTGTTGAAATGTCGAAAGTCATTTCTGTTGGCACCGGGCGAGTTTTGAAGAGTTTATAGGCATTGCTGTCGAACACTAACATTGAGACCTGACATTCTCTAGACCGGTTTGATATTACACCAAGCGTACGAAGCATCCATTGACTTTCTTGTCACAAAAGTCTTCAGACAAGAAACAAAGGAAATTCAACTGAGGAGACGAAAGAAAGACATGATTTTTATAGATTCTATAACTTCAAAGACAAAGGTCGTAATCTACAAATGAAAATGTACCATAGTTTGGGCCTGGGATTTCCAACGATTTCAGGGAAGCGAGATCGTATACGCCGTGTTCGTAGTGCCGAGGCCATCGTCGCCTGTGACAGACGTATGCCGCGTGCCAACGCGATAATAAATGGTGCCAAAACGTCACGTACGTGTGTTCATTTCGACGACTCCGTGCTATTCTGTCCCGATCCCGATCGTCTTCGAGTCCTTTCCTCGGCCGCTGAGGCTCAGCCTCCGGTCTTTTCATCCCATGGCCTTTCAATGCTGATAACTTGTGGCATTGATGCCACACACCTGCTTGTGTACAAGATATTGAGGTACCTAAGTAGGGTCGAGGGTGTTTGCTTTCTTTTTTAATTCTGTTTTCAATGATGATGTTTTACATTCATAAAATGGTTTGTTTGTTTTTTTCTGCTAAGAACAAATTATGCACGAGTATTTTGTGTGATCCTATGCCATAAAAAGAAAATTACATGCATAACGAAAAGGAGCAACAAGTGTGAAATGGTGGTAAAATGGTAATCGGATATGTTAAAGTCTCAGCTGTGTGGCTTTATAGCTTGTTATTGGCACTTGAATATTCCTCAAGTGTGTAAAAGGGATTGAGTAGTACCAATTCCAGGAAGGTTTTATTATGCTCGTGTGCCGCTCATGTAATATGAAACTGCAAGGTAACCGGTATTTGTATTCTGTAGCTCGGCTCATATGAGAGAAGTTCAGCCCCCCAGTTTCAAACTCCCAGCTCAATTGCTGTGCTCAAAGAACGGTGCTCCAAACGACCGAGAGCAGAACCACGTGGTTTTACTCTCGGCCGCGACACCTTCGACCAGAGGAGCAGCGACCGATGCGCATGCAGTGTTTGAACGATGTCCACTGGGCTTTGTCACCGACATTGCAGCTCAGCTTCCCAAGCACTTCCATCGACGTCACCACAGACAGAAAAGGACTTGACGTCGTTAATTGTAACTTGGTATTGGGTTAGGATAAGATGGACCGTAAGATCGAGATCCAGACCTGTTTGATAACGAGATATTGGAGACAGCAACTCTGTGCCGCGAGCTCAAAACACAAAACCCTCGACTTCACCTAGCGCCGAGTTGCGTTCAATGACTCGATGCGATCAACGCTGGGGCAGTCAGAAAACACCTCGGATATCGGTACACTGTTTTGTCTTGCCAGCTGGGAGCGGCTGGGATGCCCGCATTGGAAATCCCAACTGCTGCCCTGTTCTAAATATCTGTGAGTCAGACATTAATTCAACCCTTTGTCTTACCGGGGCTTTGCAAATGCAATTTATGTTGCATTGAGGATGAGAGTAGTGGTTTGTTTAGAGGATGTACAAAGATGATGGCAGAAGTCCTATGAAAATCATGGAGCACCAAGCCAGACCATTGCTTTCTCGAAAATTATGATCACTCAAAAATTAAGACGGCTGTGACCTTTATTTGTTTCTCTCCGATCTGTCAGACAACGCAAATATGCTCGATTTGAGGTCATTGGGTAATGAAAACATAACTTATGCCCGATAGTTCAAATTAGATTGGAGACATATTTCTGACGTCAAAAGGTACCAAAAATAACAAAAATAACACTACAAAAATGCTAATAAAAACCAATCGGAAAGTCCTACCGACCTAAAGTTTCCAGGCAAGATAAATGTGTATAAGGTCGACATGTTTAGAAGTTTTGGTGAAGATATGGACAGAACTTTACAATTTACAGGTTCAAAATTGAAAAGAAATAGAAAAATTTCATGAAAGTTGATTTATTAAAAACGTTCTAGACCGATCTTTTTCAAAAATGCAGGGGGTCTTAGTTGAGAACAAAGGTAGGTTATCTGCAATTTTCATCGCAATGGGTTCAGGCGTTTGGTCTGTGGAGCGCACACAAACACAAAAAAAAAAAAAAAACATACACAAGTGGCGCAAAATGACCATAAGGTTGGCGCGCCTTAAAACCCTACTATTCAACATACACAAGTGACTTTTTTTACGGGGTAGTGAAATTGAAGATAGATAAAAAATATCGCAATTCATTAACCTAACGACAAATGAAACTAGCTTCATCGATGCCGCTGTCGGAAAGATTCCCAGAAAGATTGAATCAATCAGAAGATTGCCACGGCAGGTCAAAAGACAAGAGACGTGACTCTAGCAATCTGACCCTGCATTGCACTGAAACTTCCCCTCACTCACCAAATGCCGTGCTGAAGAAGTCCATCCTGAGCTAATGGTCTTTGTCTTTGAAGCACTTACCAATTCCAAACCTTGACTCTCGTCATAAATCCTCCTTGCATCTTAGCAAAGACTTCAAATGATCATCTCTAAGCAATCAATTCACCAACTTCCTCGCCCCTGTGATAGTGGTCCGAATCACGAACCGTGACAGAAACCTAACAGCATCACCAGGGTTGAAAAAAAACCATCTCAAACTGGGAAACTAGTTTAGCATTCAATTTCAAATCCCAGTGTGAAATAGTTGTGTTTCAAAACTATTGCTAAAGATAGGACATAGCAGACATGAGCCCAAGAAATTCAATCACCAGGGTTCATTAGGAGCGTCATCACGGGCATGTCCCGTTGATTTAATCCAGCATCTCAGTTCGCTAGCACAGCTGAAGAATTTTTACCGATTTGCAGAGCGCTCCGTTATTTTTTCTGGCTACAATATCACCATGAAATTTCTCACGAACGTCACTGTAGATACCGAACATAATCGCTATACAGGAAAGACGGGAAAGGCCGGAAAGGCACGCACGTGCGTACAATGAAAAGCCGTAGTCCGCGAGCGAAACTTTTCGATTTATTGAAGGAGTAACAGAGACGATGCTATTGGCTAGGCGATGCTGCTCGCGTTGGAGGCTATCCTGGGCCAGAGGTCTGCGCACTCCTTGGCGACGGGTCCCGTGATGGCCGAGCCCTTCATCTCGCCCTTGTTGTTGACGATCACGCCCGCGTTGTCCTCGAAGTAGATGAACGTGCCGTCCTTCCTGCGGAACGGCTTGCGCTGCCGGATCACCACCGCCGGCATCACTGCGGACAGAACGCGGGGAACGGCTCAGAACGGCTTCGCTGGCGGCCGGAACCAGTCTTGCCACCATCTCATTTCTAGGAATCGTGTCTGTCCGTGCTTAAGCACTAGTTCACTAAGACACCAGTTGGAAATAGTATGCTTTTTAATACCTTGGCAAGAGTTGGAAAGATCAACTATTCCACACTGCACTACGAATTCAGACCCGAATTTAGATTCTTAAAAAAATGAATAGCCGTAGAGATTCCGATTCCAGTTACAAAGGTTATTTCCAGTTCGATTCGAATCCCTAATACCCCAAAGGTTTAGTGGATACTTTATCAATGATTGAAGCTACTTTACATCGATGTAAAACTTGTGAAATACCTGCCGTTTAAAATCATAGTTACATAAACAACATTGGGAAACCCATTGGGAAGAAAATGAACATCTCTTTGCGTTGAATGCACGGTGTCGACTGAGAGTGCACGACACTGGCAGGGAACGAAACCCGACCCAACAAGCTGTGCTCCTCCCGTCTTCACTTGTCGTCATTCAATCAGCTGGCAGCCTCACTACAAACTGGGGTTTACAGCTCCAACCGAAAAACACCCGGCTAAATATCGATTAGGAATTCTGGAGCTTGCTCCAGCTACATAAAATCACTGCAAACATAAAGTGGGGCGTTTCCCTGCAGAGTTAGATGCTTTGAACAGCGATACGGCGTTACTGACGGCTCCTCGCCACCAATGCTAATTGGCAGCAATTGCATTGCAATAAATAAAAATAGAACATAAATTATCCAGCGCAAATGGACTCGTGACAAAAGGATAGGCAAAATCAACATGTAAAGCCGATTGTCCAACACTCAGCCTGCCAAGATTGTCAGCAAAGATTTCAGACAAATATTTGCGAAACCTGACGTAAGTTTCATCACAGTGTAGGGACAGACGGATTAGCTTAACTAAACCAATTCTTGATTTCTTCTAACATCGCCACTGCAGCAACAATCCAACAGACTCCGACACAATTACTTCAGCAGCAAATCTATTCACCTCATTTAAGCCAGTTCTTTCTAATATTTGATAATTTATAAAAATAATTTGAAACTCCTGCTAAGGTTTGATATATTTGTCGATATTTGTAACTCCAATAGCCATCGCAGCATGTTTGCGTCAAAATCTCTGGGAATTGCAAGTAGCTAGGGGCATTCACAATTTATTTACAGTTCGATGAAGGTTAAAATTGTAAATTTGCATGCGAAAGTGTTTTAAAAGTTTATCTTTCTTACGATCCAGAAACCACTAGGTAGATTTATATATGTAAACATAGTTTTTCTCATAATACATAAACTGCTCTTTCATTTCTTTGATGCAAAAGCATCCTTGAATTTTGAAGTCTCCAGCTAATAAACAAAGGTAACACCAGAACAGTGCAGGTAGATGGTACCTACCACAATATTCAGACAAGATCTTATATTGCTCAGCCTGCCAAGATTGTCAGCAAAGATTTCAGACAAATATTTGCGAAACCTGACGTAGGTTTCATCATAGCATAGGGAAGGTTGGATTGTCCAACAGAATGGAAAATTAACTCACCCTTCTTTCGGAGTTCAGGCTTTCCCTTCTTGACAGTTGCGACAATCATGTCACCCGACCCGGCCGCGGGCAGCCGATTGAGACGACCAGACACTCCATGAACGGCGATTACGTACAAGTTCTTTGCTCCTGCAAACAAAACCCAAAGTCTCGAGTAAGGCCATGCTTATAGACATTTCGACAAGTTTCATAACATTACGAAACTGCACTTGCGGTTTACTCACCTGTGTTGTCGGCACAATTGATAACAGCTCCCACTGGGAGACCAAGCGAGATCCTGAATTTGGCTCCCGCGGAACCTCCTCGTCCTGAAATAATCAAATCAAAACTTAGCAAGATATTTTGTTACATGCTCGTCGTGTCAACTTGTCCATGTCCGTTCGACACGCCGAATTCTGTAAATAAAATAAGTTATCCACTCCGAATTTGTGTAAGATGTATACACAAATTCACGGCTTATCAATCGTATTAGTCTAAATATCGATTGATTTGTTAAATACCCCGATGATTAAAGATAAATATGAGAAACGCTCAACCATACCTCGCTTCGACATCTTGGATCTTGTGTGGACTAGCAAAAGTGGTGGGGATTACGTCGCCTCGCCATTGGCTGTCATTACTTCCGGTTATAATGGAGCCTTTTTAAAACGTTCCGCGCCAGAAACTCGACTAACAATATTTCAATTGTCGATTAGAAAATTATCGAATTCTTGTTAGTTTCTGTAGATATTATTATTTCAAAATTCATCATGGGTCCTCCCACAGAAACTTCCCTCCCTTCAATATCTGGCCAAGATTTTCAACCAAATCTACAAGTAAATGAACAGAATGATCAGAAATCTTCTGTGAATGAAGATGACAATGACGACCACACCTCTGAAAACGTTAAATCCAAGCGTTTTGACAATCCTCCAATCCCATGTCTTGAACACATATTATTTGCTAATATGCTGCCAAGTTCATCACTGCCCTTGGTTCTACAGCCAGCAGCCACAAGAGAAGTAGAACCTTCCTTTGGGACACCATTTTTACAACGGCAGGCTAGATCCCGGCCCGAAGAAGATGATGACAATAACAATAGCGTACAAAGTCCGTTGCTGGAAAATAAACCATCTTCCCAAATCAAAGTTGATGATATAAAAAGTGCAGAGAACATTTCCTCATTTAACGAAGACGTGCTCCGTTCTGAAATTCCAACTCCGCAAAGTCCCCCTCTTCAAGATGAATTGTTTGAGAGCTCCCAAATTAATAATGATGCAGTAAGTGATTATCAGACCATTCCCGAAGGTTTTGAAAACTCACACATTTCTGAAGTAACAAGCAGTTCTAATGATTCACTGAATGACTCCAAAGAAACAACGGGGGCAGAAATTCGTTCGGCTGAAATTAGTGAAATTGGAAACGATAATTTAGATAGTTCCTTGCCGGAAACTAAAGGGTCCGTGAGCATGCTAGACAAAAATATCGAAGAGGAAACTTTGCAAAGTTCCACGACTGAATCCAACATCGAGAATCCACCTTTTCTTCAATATTCGTACTCAACGTCCATCCACTCGAGTTATGAGGTATGTGTTTTGGGCTAGAAATGGATAAATTAAAACAAAGTTATAGTAGATATAGCTATTGTTCTTGTTCCTCAGGAAAGAGAAGAGAAATGTTTCTTTGACAGAGCCAAATTCATTGCCATTTGTGGCGAAGACCTCCTCAATCAATGTAAGTGCCCACGTTCGTACCTAATATTCGAAACTTCACCGCCCCCTTCAGTTACGAATTTATCGGGTTAGGCTAGGTCATCCATGATTGTGCCTGACCTGTCAATTGTCAAAGATGCCTTCAGTTCTTTTGACCGAGTCTATTGCCCTGGAATTAGGAGGTAAATAGCAAATATTTTGCCATTTACTAAGTTTATTTATAGCTTCATGCATGTCAATTACTCTGAGCTACACTTTTCACTCACGGCTACCTAATTTTCTAGCGCAAGAGCCGTGGCCGCAGGATGTCAAATTGTACCAGCCATATGAAGTCGAGCAAGTGATTTTGCCTGACAATGCCAACTGTCTGGCAGTCCAGGCATACCTCAAGATGTGCGGGCTTGACTTTCAAATCGAGCAACGGCACAATGCGGAGTACATGTCTCCTTCGGGCCGAGTGCCGTTCATCAAGTGTGGTGCCTTTGTTGTTTCCGAACTCGACCCCATTATTGCCTTCATTAACACAAAGGTATTACTACATGTAGACATGTCTTTGCTAGATAGCAGTCTATCTTCTTGGGTTTTCAGTCTGTCTTCAACATATAATCATTACTATCGCTCTGTGTGCTTGACAGGGCGTGAGCTTAACGGCACAGCTGGACGCTGGCCAGCGTGCCGACATGCGGGCGTACATGTCGCTGGCTAACACGGTGCTCGCAAATGCAGAGCTCTACGTCGCCTGGGTCGACACCACAACTGCCAAAGAAGTCACGCGACCAAGGTAACTCTCGGAACGGCACACGCCGATCGGGCTCTTTGGTCATTTGTGGTTCGGATGGAATTTATCATCTCAGAACCAAACATGTGCAGGTAGATTGTGTAAATATTAAGATTACATCACAGACAGACGTTACACAGATAGTTAACTTGAGGCAAAGAAGCCTCGCAATTGTATTCTGGCTTTCCCCTCGCTTACAAGCCAAGTAGGGATGCCGGCACTTCTATTATTACATCTGTTCCACTCGCTCTGCCCATCATCGCTACTCTGTTCTCTCTCCCACCACTTGGCATTCCCCTCGCCTACAAGCCAAGTAGATGGGAATACAATCAAGGGATGCCGGCACTTCTATTATTACATCTGTTCCACTTGCTCTGCCCATTATCGCTACACATTTCTCTCCCACGACTTGGCATTCCCCTCGCCTACAAGCCAAGTAGAGGAGAATACAATCAAGGGATGCCGGCACTACTGTTATTACATCTGTTTCACTCGCTCTGTCCATCATCGCTACACAGTTCTCTCTCCCACCACTTGGCATTCCCCTCGCCTACAAGCCAAGTAGAGGAGAATACAATCAAGGGATGTCGGCACTACTGTCATTACATCTGTTTCACTCGCTCTGCCCATCATCGCTACACAGTTCTCTCTCCCACCACTTGGCATTTCTCTCGCCTACAAGCCAAGTAGATGAGAATACAATCAAGGGATGCCGGCACTACTGTTATTACATCTGTTTCACTCGCTCTGTCCATCATCGCTACACAGTTCTCTCTCCCACCACTTGGCATTCCCCTCACCTACAAGCCAAGTAGATGGGAATACAATCAAGGGATGCCGGCACTGCTGTTATTACATCTGTTTCACTCGCTCTGCCCATCATCGCTACACAGTTCTCTCTCCCACCACTTGGCATTCCCCTCGCCTACAAGCCAAGTAGATGAGAATACAATCAAGGGATGTCGGCACTACTGTTATTACATCTGTTTCACTCGCTCTGCCCATCGTCGCTACACAGTTCTCTCTCCCACCACTTGGCATTCCCCTCGCCTACAAGCCAAGTAGATGAGAATACAATCAAGGGATGTCGGCACTACTGTCATTACATCTGTTTCACTCGCTCTGCCCATCATCGCTACACATTTCTCTCTCCCACCACTTGGCATTCCCCTCGCCTACAAGCCAAGTAGATGAGAATACAATCAAGGGATGCCGGCACTACTGTTATTACATCTGTTTCACTCGCTCTGCCCATCATCGCTACACAGTTCTCTCTCCCACCACTTGGCATTCCCCTCGCCTACAAGCCAAGTAGATGAGAATACAATCAAGGGATGCCGGCACTACTGTTATTACATCTGTTTCACTCGCTCTGTCCATCATCGCTACACAGTTCTCTCTCCCACCACTTGGCATTCCCCTCGCCTACAAGCCAAGTAGATGAGAATACAATCAAGGGATGCCGGCACTACTGTTATTACATCTGTTTCACTCGCTCTGCACATCATCGCTACACAGTTCTCTCTCCCACCACTTGGCATTCCCCTCGCCTACAAGCCAAGTAGATGAGAATACAATCAAGGGATGCCGGCACTACTGCTATTTTTCACTCTGCCCATCATCGCTACATAGTTTTCTCTCTCCTATGACTTGGTCCACCATTGCTACGACGAACTAGACACACCTACCTCAAGAGTTCCAAGTCTGTGGCTCCGTGAGAGAAGTCCCTGGAATGCCCGTGGCCAGGGCTGGGTCCCCGTGAAGCGTTCCTTACCGATACGTTGGTGTCCGAAGGTACGGCTCTGTGCACCCCTGGCCGCTGAACCACATCGTGACCTGGCAGAAGTCGCGGCAAGTGCGGAAACGCCTGGCCGTGCTCGGCTGGCTGCAGAAGTCGCTGCAGGAGGTACGAACATACAAACGCGGCTGCATTCGAAACCCGGTCTGAAGGGGTTGTGTTTCAGTGCAGTTGCCAAGCGAGGACAGATTCAATGTGCCCCTATCGTAGGGGGGGGGGGGGGGGGGGGCGGTCTGGCAAACTAGATAGGCTTCCTACTTTGCTGGTACGCCCGTGATGGGTGTACCGGGCTTTGCGACGTCTGATTGGCCGACCTGCCCGTGCCGTTGCAGGTGTTTGCGGAGGTGGAGAACTGCTGCAACGCGCTCTCGGAACGACTAGACAAGAAGGACTTCTTCTTCGGCTCGCGGTGAGTCGTCTCTGTCTTCCGATGAACGCAGACCGCATCTCAGTAGCGATGCATCTTAAGGTTGAATGATCACTGCGGCGTACGAATATCTTATTAACTATTAGTGACAGCTCTACTAAAATAGCTCACCTGCTAGGTAATATAATGTGTTAGGCTTTCAAACTACGAAGGTATGAGTCATTTTTGTGCTACAATTAGTTTGGCTAATTAACGTCAGTAACTATGGGAAATTAAGGTAACTAAAGAAACTAATACTTCTCATTTTAATCTTATTTAAATTACGAAAGCTCGTAATTGGCTATTCATTTTATTATTATGTACACAAATTAGCCTCCCAAAAATGTTGCCCATTCCGGGATTTGAACCACTATGAGTATATACCCCCCTGGGGACATTCAATTCTCACCCTGTATGCAAATTACTTCTCCCAAATTTCATGTCTGTTTAGCTCAGCTGGTTAGAACACCAGCCGCAAAAGTTGGAGACCTGGGTTCAAATCCCGGAATGGGCAACGTTTTTGGGAGGCTAATTTGTGTACATAATAATATAATACTTCTCATAGTTACGGACCTTATTTAGTCAAACCAATCATAGCACAAAACTAATTTGTACGTAATTTGAAAGCCGTGTATACATTACCTAGGAGGTGAGCTGTTTTAGTGGGGATGTCGCCAATAGTTTGCCTGTGAACAATTGCGTGGTAGATATTCCTATGCCAAGGTGACCACTCCGCCTGTAGATGTGTCCAGTAACAGTGAATGTGTTCAGAGCGTGTGTGAACTCGGACTGCTCTGGTCCACAGCCCCACGGAGCTGGACGCGCTGGTGTTCGGGCACTTGTTCACGGTGTTGACGACGCCGTTGCCCAGCAACCGGTTGGCCAGCATCGTGCGCGGATATCCCGCGCTCGTCGAGCTCGTCAAGCGCGTCGAGAGCCAGTTCTTCCAGCGCGAGAACTAGCGGAACGGGCGGAACTAGCGGAACGGGCGGAACGGGCGGAACGTCTTGGGCCCGATTAGTGCGGAAGCGTTGTAACAAATTCTAGTTGTAAATAAATTAGTCTTTAACAATTTTTTGCCGCCGCTCTTTACTTGGTGTGTGCAGTGTGGAAGGTAAATCAAGGAGACGCAGTAAGAAATCTCAAGAAAATGAAAATAATCATTTGTTGAAGTGTAAATGGGAGTGGTTGGTCAGTGCAAGAAGCAATCAGGTCTGCCATTGGCCCATTAGAGAGTAGGTACCTGTTCAGAGTTGGTGCTTGTTACTTATCGTAGGTGTAAATAAAATTACTTTACCACAATTGCGATGCTCTAATTGTTTTCTGGGTGGAACAGAGCAGCTGGAGCTGGCCTGAGATTATCGGTTTGTTTTGCTACAGTCGTGTAATTCTCACCTTGCCACAGCCTGGTGGATTCGGACGTGTGGTACTCTATGGTATCAGGTCCCCAAAAGTGGCAAACTCTAATTAGCTACAGTGTACAAACAAATTGCAGAGCAGTGCAATACTTAATGTCTAACTTGAAGACGTCTGGACGAGAAAGAGATTGGAGCGTACGCATTGATGCTGATGTCGAATGAGAGGGAGACACGAGTTTGGTTTGACGGAGGTTTTCAGAGCCGCATGATGATGGTGTGAAGTGTTTAACGGTTATGCTCTGTTTGGATGGGTTTCTTGCCCTAAAATGGCCCTTTTTAGGGCCAAGAAACTCATCCAAACAGAGCATAACCGTTAAACACTTCACACCAGACATGAGTTTGTTCCGTGAAAGTGTTTGGATGCGGAGCAGACGTCAAACCGAAGCGAAACCAGCGCCAGGAGACGAGAAAGGCAGGCACCGGGAACTGGGGTTTGCACCGCAACTTGTCACGAACATCATGCCAAATATAGAAAGCGGTACAGAAACAATGTACAAACTTATCAACATCCATCCATTACACATAACCACTGATCTCAAATGGCCTGGATATGGCTGTTGCCATGGTGCGGGTTTGAAGTAAACATTCAACAAGTCGGAGTCCCAAATGTTGAGTCCCCCCATAAGATCCCATTGTAATTTTAGTGATTTTACCTACTGTTTTCGTTGCTTTTAATCAGATATTTACAACAAATTGAAGTGTGAAGCAATCAGAGAAGCTTTTTATTTGTATCTATGGTCCCTGCATGATGCTTAATCTCGAAATATGCTCATGAATAGCAAATTATGTACACGCTGTGAAATAGTGTGAAAGTCAATGCCGAATACAGACTCCAATAAACTAAAGAAAAACTTGCAAAGTAGTAAATTTAGAGCAGTGCTGCCTCCCAAAATCAAATTTCATGTAACCAGGAATTATTTTAGAGCCGGTTGCTGCAACTTTGATGAAGTAATTTTGCTGGAAACATGTTTTAAAAACTCTCAAATTATCATTGAAATCATAGGGAGTCCAGAGATTTTGGGACCCCTACCTGTTGCAAACAATGACTACTTGCTAACTACTTGCTGTTTTCTGACTTCATTTTTTAGCTGCAAGCTGGATACTATGCTCCATCCAGGCTATTAGAGATCAGTGCACGTAAGCCATCTTAATAACAACCTTAACTTGTCACAAAATTCAAACAAAGTCCTCCCTATGACCATTTTGCTACCACATATCATCCTACCACCTATTAGGTACCTACCTATTTACCGACAAGGATTATACTCGCTGCAGTTTACCATCTTTTCAAAGGTTGCAGAAAGTTTACTATGAATTGTGAGAGTGTGCAAGATCCTAACCAGAGATTTGATGTACCTACACTTCGGGTGGTAATTGCTTGGAGGAAATGTTATCTCCGAGTGGCCACTGACTGGCCGGAAAAGGGGCAGCAATCTGTTCGCGCTGTGTGTCTGCTTCTTGCTTCCGAGGACTGGGAGTCTGATCTCTGCCATACACAATACAGACATGGTAGGAGCATCAAGCTAATTAATAAAGGAAATAATAAGGCATCATAAATAAAGGTCTATTAATCAGAAGTGACATTTTCCCAATTGATGAGTCAAGTAACTAATTACCTTGGCGTGTTTTGAAGCAAGTTTCGTTTCCCTCGAGTAAAAGTTGGCAGAAACCTGCTTTGATGTTGGCTGCCTCTTGCATTGGAGAATGTGGAAGCTGTCAGTTTCGAATATTAGACAAACATTGGACACAAACTAAGGGGATTCAGGATTGTGATGTGTCCCAAGCTCCATTGGTATTTATGAATGTTGTGTAGTTTACATGTAGGTAGGTACCTATTTTAGCGAGCCCTGTGATGGGAGAAGGATCTCTCGGGATGAAGACGTGGCAATCGGTTGACAGACAGACGATTGGTGGATCCTTGCGGTTTATTTGGCACGAGGCTCGCGACTCTCTAGTGGGAAACAGTCGCAAGCAATCGACAGCAAACACTTTGCACTGCACACTCACAAACGACATTACAACTTTGCCAGGCAGAAACTATCGAGACACAATTAGAGTATTAACACATCCTTTCAATCGGCTTCAAATGTATAGTAATTGTAAAAATAAAATATACAAATTGTTTCACACTAAATGTTGGAAGAAGAAAATTAAAATTCACAACGTATTTAGATGCTAGTTTAAATGTTTCTTTCCTGTCCCTAAAATAATAGGCCAGCTTTTTGGCATTGTCTTAATTAGTTTGGCTTTCTTAACAAGATTTTTGGCAACGAGACATAAATTGCGATACAAGAATCGAAAGACAACGATCCATCAATCATGAAGACAAATCGCAATCAAGTTACTTCGAATTCAACCAGCAATTGAACCCACACTTTGTTTGTTTTCTATAGACATCAATAAAACAAAGAACTTGCAAAATCTAATACTTCTTTCAAACTCCTTTTAGTAACTAATACAACATTGTATTGTTATGTTTCCATCAGACAAAACAATATTTTTGCATACTGATACCTCTACTACAGGCTAGTACCTGGCACACAATATAAAATGAAATCTGATTTCACAAAGTTACAGCCTGCAGGTTTTTGGTAGACATGATGAATGGGTTTCAGAACTAAGCAACAAGTAAATAGAACCACTGCATCTGTGTTACAGAGACAAAACCAGCCCCCCAGTTAACCCAGAACAGCACATGTTTACACAATGCATGACAACACTACAAGTTCTTGGAACTAAAAGGCTTGACCAATTTTAGTCAAGCATCAATTTATCAATGCTGCATCTTCCCTTCACAATCTGCAGTTCCCAAACTCGCTACGTCGTGCTCTGACGTCTCCCCTGCTCCTCCACACAATCATCGATTGGACAGGCAGGTACAGTTGACTGTGCGAAAACACGAAAATAGAGTAGGACCTCTTACAATGTGGCAAGACGTTTTGGTGTTGCAATCCAAATATGCAAACGTTGTGAGAATGATTATCGATGCGATCACAGACCAGAAGAAATTGTGCGACGTGGAGTGTTTCAAAACGACGTAATCGGTGAAATCCGGAGGCCTGCGCATTTTGGATCGTACGAAAAGGCTAGCAAAGATTAGTGCCAGAACACGTGAAAACACAGATCTCAAGTTGCGAAATCGTGGATAGGTTATGTACTAATGTCATGTCAAAAACTCTTGTATATAATATATATTAAACATTCAAAACACGTAGACTGTTAACACCATGCGCAACCCAAGCTGTCTTTGCGTTCGGTTCAAACAAACTCTGGAAACCGAATCCCTTTAGGCTTCTGCGAAGATACTAAACATGAGGTGACATTCTGACCACGAGGGAGGAATCTTAAAAGTAACTTACAACTTAACGTAAATTGTAATAATACATTCAACAGTCAGATATATAAATTTGAAAAATATACAAACTAAATAGATCATAAAAAAACATTTATGTTATACCGATACGTATACCCAGCTGTCGATGAAATACAGTGGGCAAAACTAGTAGGTACTTTTGGTTAAAAAATAAAAAGGTCTTGCTTATTTATTGTTCAAATCCTTTGAGTTTGAGTATTTAGACATCAAGAGGAAATGCTTACAAAAATTAGCATGTATTTAAAGGCAATGTTTAGTGGATTTCAGAACATTAATAAACTTGTTTCAACATTTTCTCTCTCAAGTAAGCCGTTATTCTTGATTGTAATTATGTTT
This sequence comes from Nemoura dubitans, assembly GCA_921293005.1. Classification (NCBI taxonomy): domain Eukaryota; kingdom Metazoa; phylum Arthropoda; class Insecta; order Plecoptera; family Nemouridae; genus Nemoura; species Nemoura dubitans. Next base: position 674,527 of record OV121076.1, read on the forward strand.
CGTTGCACGACTGAAGAAATTACGTTTGTAATCTTTGGCACTGAGATGCAAAGACAGAATTTGTGACTCATTGCGGATGACTTCATACAAGGACTCGAATATACATGGTATAGGTACGTAATATATAATGTTAGTAAGTATTTAGCGTTAGTAAGTTTACATTGTACTTCGAATATAAGTCGAAATGAAATGAGAAAATAAAATGTAAGAATAAAGGCCAGAAGTAGCTGCATCTGCATCAAAGAGAAATCAGACAAAAGTCTTGAAGCACAACTCAATTTGTCTATATTGACGTACATTTGGTGCAGGAGTTTTGCAATTAAGCACTTGTACTTGATCTAGATCAACTCTGAACTCAACTCGGCTGAGTTTCAGTCAAGGTAAGCACCGACCAGGATTTGATCGGGGAAACTTGGAGAGCGTTCGCCAAGCTGTCGGAAAATTGAACACTAACCGAGTTCAGAGATGAAGCAGGTTGAGTTGAGGTCCGAAGTCTGTCAGCTCCAGGTCTCGGTCTCGTGCTAGCAATGCACAGGACCAAAGCACTTCCATTGCTGGCATCGAGTAACTATAGCAATCGAGATCCAGCAATCGAGAGATGGACACTGGATTTGATTGCTAGTAGGCCGTGCTCCGAAATCTGTCAGCTCCAGGTCTCGGTCTCGGTCCCGTGCCAGCAATGCACAGGACCAAAGCACTTCCATTGCTGGCATCGAGTAACTATAGCAATCGAGATCCAGCAATCGAGAGATGGACACTGGATTTAATTGCTAGTAGGCCGTGCTCCGAAATCTGTCAGCTCCAGGTCTTGGTCTCGGTCCCGTGCTAGCAATGCACAGGACCAAAGCACTTCCATTGCTGGCATCGAGTAACTGTAGCAATCGAGAGATGGACACCAGATATAATTGCAACACCATGAGACCATGACCTAGTTCAAGACCAAGACCTAGACCAGGCCTATTCCGAGACCTAAACCTACCTAGACCTGTTGCTGACAGATTTTGCAGCTGAAGTGGATCAAGCAATTGGTTGTATCAATCATAACTGAATCTTTCAGAGTGCTGCTCACGGTTTAACCTTTCACCCACTCCCCCATTTCAACGTTGACTGCAGAGCTTCAATCGAACCGTGAAATGAACCCCTAAATGCATCACAATCTTTAATTTGTACATACCAATAGATGGAGGAAGAAAATATCTAGTTACTGGGAAATCACCACAATTTGAATGTTTCAAAAATGTGAATGGTGCACACTTTCAAAAATCGCCTAAATGAGCTAATTTAAGCGATTTTTGAAAAATTGCACCATACACATTTTTGAAAATATCAAATTGTGGTGATGTCCCATAACTAGATAGGTATATACACTTCCTCCATCTATTGGTATGTGCAAATTAAAGATGGGAACACATTTAGGGGTTCATTTCACGGTTCGATTGAAGCTCTGCAGTCAACGTTGAAATGGGGGAGTGGGTGAAAGGTTAAACCGTGAGCAGCACTCTGAATCCATATGATAAGAATCTCCGTTGGCAGCTGCCGAGCGCGAAGTCGACCGCAGCTCAGCCGAGGCCCAGCGCGGCGCTGGGCCTCGGCTTGGGCGCGAAGCCGCGCGAACGCATGAATCCGACGACTTGCGCGGGGATCTCGGCGAGGACGTCCCGCGCGAGCTGGCCGCGCGGGTCGGCGCAGCGCTCCGTCTGGCGCAGGGGCACGAACTGCACGATGTCGCGCTGGGCCGTGACCCCGGCCTCCGTCTGCCGACATCCATCACACTTTCGTTGGCAACTATGACTTGTGTGAATGAATGAAAAGTGGGGCTTTACGGAGCGTCAACCTTTTGGTCATTTTGCGCCTGGAAAATGATTTGTGTTGTCACGATTGACAATATAAGGTTTGAGAGGAAATTGTTACTGGTTTAAGCAGTTACCGGTATGCAATTGATGGAAGGGAGGCGAAGCTGGAAAAATGTGCACCCGAACCGGGATACGAACCCGGGACCTCCTGCTTGCCGGGCGGGTGCTCTACCTGGAGGTGCCCTACCTCGTCTCCCTGGAGATCCCCCCTGTCCCACACGGCGAAGCAGGGAGAATGTGTGACCGAATAGCTCGGTTGGTAGAGCACCTGCCCAGCAAAGCAGGGAGAATGTGTGACCGAATAGCTCGGTTGGTAGAGCACCTGCCCGGAAAGCAGGGAGAATGTGTGACCGAATAGCTCGGTTGGTAGAGCACCTGCCCGGCAAGCAGGGAGAATGTGTGACCGAATAGCTCGGTTGGTAGAGCACCTGCCCGGCAAGCAGGGAGAATGTGTGACCGAATAGCTCGGTTGGTAGAGCACCTGCCCGGCAAGCAGGGAGAAAGTGGGACCGAATAGCTCAGTTGGTAGAGCACCTGCCCGGCAAGCAGGGAGAATGTGTGACCGAATAGCTCAGTTGGTAGAGCACCTGCCCGGCAAGCAGGGAGAATGTGTGACCGAATAGCTCGGTTGGTAGAGCACCTGCCCGGCAAGCAGGGAGAATGTGGGACCGAATAGCTGAGTTGGTAGAGCACCTGCCCGGCAAGCAGGGAGAATGTGTGACCGAATAGCTCGGTTGGTAGAGCACCTGCCCAGCAAAGCAGGGAGAATGTGTGACCGAATAGCTCGGTTGGTAGAGCACCTGCCCGGCAAGCAGGGAGAATGTGTGACCGAATAGCTCGGTTGGTAGAGCACCTGCCCGGCAAGCAGGGAGAAAGTGGGACCGAATAGCTCAGTTGGTAGAGCACCTGCCCGGCAAGCAGGGAGAATGTGTGACCGAATAGCTCAGTTGGTAGAGCACCTGCCCGGCAAGCAGGGAGAATGTGTGACCGAATAGCTCGGTTGGTAGAGCACCTGCCCGGCAAGCAGGGAGAATGTGGGACCGAATAGCTCAGTTGGTAGAGCACCTGCCCGGCAAGCAGGGAGAATGTGTGACCGAATAGCTCTGTTGGTAGAGCACCTGCCCGGCAAGCAGGGAGAATGTGTGACCGAATAGCTCGGTTGGTAGAGCACCTGCCCGGCAAGCAGGGAGAATGTGTGACCGAATAGCTCAGTTGGTAGAGCACCTGCCCGGCAAGCAGGGAGAATGTGTGACCGATAAGCTCAGTTGGTAGAGCACCTGCCCGGCAAGCAGGGAGAATGTGTGACCGAATAGCTCAGTTGGTAGAGCACCTGCCCGGCAAGCAGGGAGAATGTGTGACCGAATAGCTCAGTTGGTAGAGCACCTGCCCGGCAAGCAGGGAGAATGTGTGACCGAATAGCTCAGTTGGTAGAGCACCTGCCCGGCAAGCAGGGAGAATGTGTGACCGAATAGCTCAGTTGGTAGAGCACCTGCCCGGCAAGCAGGGAGAATGTGTGACCGGATAGCTCGGTTGGTAGAGCACCTGCCCGGCAAGCAGGGAGAATGTGTGACCGAATAGCTCAGTTGGTAGAGCACCTGCCCGGCAAGCAGGGAGAATGTGTGACCGGATAGCTCGGTTGGTAGAGCACCTGCCCGGCAAGCAGGGAGAATGTGTGACCGAATAGCTCAGTTGGTAGAGCACCTGCCCGGCAAGCAGGGAGAATGTGGGACCGAATAGCTCAGTTGGTAGAGCACCTGCCCGGCAAGCAGGGAGAATGTGTGACCGAATAGCTCTGTTGGTAGAGCACCTGCCCGGCAAGCAGGGAGAATGTGTGACCGAATAGCTCAGTTGGTAGAGCACCTGCCCGGCAAGCAGGGAGAATGTGGGACCGAATAGCTCAGTTGGTAGAGCACCTGCCCGGCAAGCAGGGAGAATGTGTGACCGAATAGCTCGGTTGGTAGAGCACCTGCCCGGCAAGCAGGGAGAATGTGTGACCGAATAGCTCGGTTGGTAGAGCACCTGCCTGGCAAGCAGGAGAATGGGTGACCGAATAGCTCAGTTGGTAGAGCACCTGCCCGGCAAGCAGGAGAATGTGTGACCGAATAGCTCAGTTGGTAGAGCACCTGCCCGGCAAGCAGGGAGAATGTGTGACCGAATAGCTCAGTTGGTAGAGCACCTGCCCGGCAAGCAGGGAGAATGTGTGACCGAATAGCTCAGTTGGTAGGGCACCTGCCCAGCAAGCAGGGAGAATGTGGGACCGAATAGCTCGGTTGGTAGAGCACCTGCCCGGCAAGCAGGGAGAATGTGTGACCGAATAGCTCAGTTGGTAGAGCACCTGCCCGGTAAGCAGGGAGAATGTGTGACCGAATAGCTCAGTTGGTAGAGCACCTGCCCGGCAAGCAGGGAGAATGTGTGACCGAATAGCTCAGTTGGTAGAGCACCTGCCCGGTAAGCAGGGAGAATGTGTGACCGAATAGCTCAGTTGGTAGAGCACCTGCCCGGCAAGCAGGGAGAATGTGTGACCGAATAGCTCAGTTGGTAGTGCACCTGCCCGGTAAGCAGGGAGAATGTGTGACCGAATAGCTCGGTTGGTAGAGCACCTGCCCGGCAAGCAGGAGAATGTGTGACCGAATAGCTCAGTTGGTAGAGCACCTGCCCGGCAAGCAGGGAGAATGTGTGACCGAATAGCTCGGTTGGTAGAGCACCTGCCCGGCAAGCAGGGAGAATGTGTGACCGAATAGCTCAGTTGGTAGAGCACCTGCCCGGCAAGCAGGGAGAATGTGTGACCGAATAGCTCAGTTGGTAGAGCACCTGCCTGGCAAGCAGGACGTCCCGGGTTCGTATCCCGGTTCGGGTGCACATTTTTCCAGCTTCGCCTCCGTTCCAATATAAGGTTTGGGACATTTTTACAAGTACAATGGTAGGTACTTTGCGTGGTGCGGTTATATAATACAAGGTCGTTGACTTCATGGAATCTTATATGCTACGTTTAAGGCTTTACGAAAGCCAACGGGGAATTAAAGGCTATAAGGCTATAAGGCTATAAGGCTATAAGGCTATAGGTAAGGCTCTAACGCATAACGCAAAGTTCGTGAAAAATTTTTAAAAATCTGTCGTTTTTAGTTGGGAATGTGATGCTGCATCTAAAGGTGTAATGATATTGGGGGGTCAGCGGCCTGATTACAGAGATATGAGGGTTTGAAAACTCTAAATTTAACATTGGGGGGCATGGGAAATCAGGTCACAACCGGCACACGTTTGATTGATGAGCCAAGCGAAATCTTCAACTTCACTAGTGATGAAAAAAAAGCACTTGTGTGTGTTAAATTTCTTAGATTCGTGTCTACTATGTCCTATCTTTAGCACTAGTTTTGAAACAGCTATTTCAAACTGGGATTTGAATGCTCTTTTGGAGGCAAAAGTACTCAGAAATAGTGTAGCAAGGTATTAATCGGGTCTGGAATAGCAACAAGTAGTGCATCACAAGTGTTTCCTTCACCAAAATAAAAGGGTCAGGGCTACCTCGATTCCGGTATGAAATTTGCATCAAGGAAGTCTTTGGTTCTAATGGCAAGTTTTAATTATATGTACCAACAACAGGTCAGGGCCACCTTGATTCTAATATGAAATTTGCACCAAGGAGGTTGTTGGTCCCAATCAAGATGGCGTCCAATTTGACGCGTTTTGTTTTACAGACCGGTGTGGGCGGTTGCAGGTCTAGCCTTATATACGTAGAAACGTATTATATTCGCTTCCATGAAGTCATTGAACAAGGTACAGACTTGGTAACTATTTAAAACTGGGATTTGAATTCTAAATAAAACAAGTGAGACTTTTATTTCGCATTGAAATCCCAGTGTGAGACAAGGATCGAGAATCTTGGACTCATGTCTACTATATCCTATCTTTAGCACTAGTTTTTAAACACAACATTTTTAAACTGGGATTTGAATACTAAATCAAAAGTCTTGCTGGTTTCCCAGTCGAGCCATCACCCTCGATAAAGTAACTAGCATACGTCACGAAACGTCAGGAAACCAGTGGGACTTTTGATTTAGCATCCAAATCCCAGTTTGAAAATGTTGTGTTTAAAAACTAGTGCTTAAGACAGCATAAAGTAGACATGAGTCTAAGAAACTCTATCCTTGTCTCACGCTGGGATTTCAATGCGAAATAAAAGTCTCACTAGTTTGATTGAGCATCCAAATCCCAGTTTGAAAATGTTGTGTTTCAAAACTAGTGCTTAAGACAGCATAAAGTAGACATGAGTCTAAGAAACTCTATCCTTGTCTCACGCTGGGATTTCAATGCGAAATAAAAGTCTCACTAGTTTGATTGAGCATCCAAATCCCAAAGTTAAATGGCAGTGTTTCAAAACTAGTGCTTAAGACAGGATAAAGTAGACATGAGTCTATGAAACTCTATCCTTGTCTCACGCTGGGATTTCAATGCGAAATAAAAGTCTCACTAGTTTGATTGAGCATCCAAATCCCAGTTTGAAAATGTTGTGTTTAAAAACTAGTGCTTAAGACAGGATAAAGTAGACATGAGTCTAAGAAACTCTATCCTTGTCTCACGCTGGGATTTCAATGCGAAATAAAAGTCTCACTAGTTTGATTGAGCATCCAAATCCCAGTTTGAAAATGTTGTGTTTCAAAACTAGTGCTTAAGACAGCATAAAGTAGACATGAGTCTAAGAAACTCTATCCTTGTCTCACGCTGGGATTTCAATGCGAAATAAAAGTCTCACTAGTTTGATTGAGCATCCAAATCCCAGTTTGAAAATGGCAGTGTTTCAAAACTAGTGCTTAAGACAGCATAAAGTAGACATGAGTCTAAGAAACTCTATCCTTGTCTCACGCTGGGATTTCAATGCGAAATAAAAGTCTCACTAGTTTGATTGAGCATCCAAATCCCAGTGTTAAATGGCAGTGTTTGCAAGGAGCGAGTGTGTGCAACAGGTGGTTCGAAACGCAGAGTGTCGTGCGTCGGGTCCTACCAGCGGGACAGTGTCGCCGTCCAGCTCGTCCATCGCCGTGAAGTCCGCGTTGCCGACGCCGACGACGATGACGGACATCGGCAGCCGCGAGGCGCGGATTATCGCCTGCAACGGCAGAGACGTCAGCGTCCGTCACGGGGCTCGAGTGTTGCAACACAATGCAACTTGGGGCCCACTCGAAACCAACTAGGTACTCCAAGCCCTCTTGTGACAATGTTCTCTCCGAGACGAAATTCCTACGGATTGTGATGGACGATGTGCTAAGCCGGTCAGAGCATATTAATTACACTCAACGCCACTCAACGCCACTCAACGCCACTCAACGCCACTCAACGCAACACATGGCATGAATTACATGCACGTAATTCAAGTACTTGTCTGTAAACTATGTGCATGCACGTAAATGCTGGCATTAAATCAATCGTATCTAAAATCTAAAGATCCACGAAACACTAAAATCTAAAATCCCAACACTTCCACAAACAAGGAGTATCTGGGTACCTAGGTACTGTCCAGTAAGAACCCATTCTGCAAGCGTTACCCCAATGGACGCTGTCGAAAAGCAGCTCACACAAAACATTCCAGATGTAAGATAGGGAATGGACAACGCTGGATGGGGAATCGATAACAAGTTGAGTGTCACATTGTCTCCTTTGTGATTGGCTGCGATTGAAGACGATTGTCACCCACCTGTTTGGTCTGCGCGAGGTCGGTGATGACGCCGTCGGTGAGGATGAGCAGCACGAAGTACTGCGTTCCGTCCGCGTACGCCTCCGCAAACTTGGCAACGTGGCGCACGACCGGCGCGAAGTTGGTCGGCCCGTAGAGTTGCACGCGAGACAGACACGTCTTGTACGCAGCCACCACGCCTGCAACGGGCATAGGGCGTTATCGTCTGCGTAGCTCGGCAACCGTGCGTCCTACCGGGCTGGAATTCGGAACCAAGGCAAAGGACGTCGGTCGACCAAGATTCCCCGAAGGAAATCCGGATCGGCACGAAACCAAGCAAGTTACGGACGTTACCGTGTGCCATGTCTTGCAGCTCTTTAAGTCTGAGGTACACCATCATGTGAATGGCAATGGCATTGCATTGGAGAAGGAGGCGGCCGTGGGTCTCGGTCTGGGTCGATAAGAGATTTCGTATCTCGGCAACCGTGCGTCCTACCGGGCTGAAATTCGGAACCAAGGCAAAGGACGTCGGTCGACCAAGATTCCCCGAAGGAAATCCGGATCGGCACAAAACCAAGCAAGTTACGGACGTTACCGTGTGCCATGTCTTGCAGCTCTTTAAGTCTGAGGTACACCATCATGTGAATGGCAATGGCATTGCATTGGAGAAGGAGGCGGCCGTGGGTCTCGGTCTGGGTCGATATGAGATTTCGTGTCTCGGCAACCGTGCGTCCTACCGGGCTGAAATTCGGAACCAAGGCAAAGGACGTCGGTCGACCAAGATTCCCCGAAGGAAATCCGGATCGGCACGAAACCGTGGAAGTTACGGACGTTTCCGTGTGCCGTGACTGGCGGCTCACCTTGGACTCCCTGGCAGTACGGATTGGTCGCGCCGAGGTTCAGGAAGAACTCGTGGCTGACGGCGCCGTCCGGAGGGAGTCGCGCCCCGAAGCCGAGCGCCGGGAAAAGCTTGTCGCTGTCGTAGTCCTGGCAACCAAACAAGCAACAAGCCGATGCAAACCGACCCATCGTTGGATCTCGCGTTTAAAACTCCGACGTCACGAAAAATCATCACAAAAGTGCGTTGTCGTAGATTTATAGACATCAGACAATATGATGGACATTAATTTAACACGGTAAAAAAATTATAATAATAAATGCGCATAATGACCAGTGGTTGAAGCGCAAAAAAAGAAAAAAAAATTTTGAATCCACAAAGTTACACGATAGCCCCTGGATTTCGCCGTTCCCACCTGAATGATCTCGCCCACACTGGTCAGGGCCTGCTCGTGGCGGTTGGGCGAGCCAGAGCCGACGAAGTGCAGCGACTCTGGATGCTGGACCCACCTGAATGATCTCGCCCACACTGGTCAGGGCCTGCTCGTGGCGGTTGGGCGAGCCAGAGCCGACGAAGTGCAGCGACTCTGGATGCTGGACCCACCTGAATGATCTCGCCCACACTGGTCAGGGCCTGCTCGTAGCGGTTGGGCGAGCCAGAGCCGACGAAGTGCAGCGACTCTGGATGCTGCGGGTCTCCGTTGGAAGCTGCAACACGGAATAGGACCCGAAGTTCGGTTGCGAAAAGCCTGATTCTCGTCACAGCGCTAGTTGCGCGCAGACTTCGACACAAACTCGGCCGGCTCACAGTCAACTCGGCTGTGAGAATCGGCACCCAAGGGGCACAAAAACGTGTTCGGCGTTCGTTATTTCCAACGTTACGTCGAGAGGCCGACGGGGGATGACTTGCGTTCAACGTTCACATTCGCCAAACTTTCGACCAGGTTCTACCCGAAGGTTTTATGTAAATTATCTTCTGATGTCAACTCATTACATAAGTTTTAAGTAATCTTTCAACCAATTTGGGGGACATCAACATAACGGTGTGCTTTTCTAAATGGTTTTTGATGCTTTACAGTGAGATGTACGTGAACTGACAGAAGAAAATATAAACACTGCCACAGTGATACCCGCCTCAGGGTGGGTACAGGGAGGCCTAGGAATTGGACGAGGTTTATTTTAACTGCCAAATTTGAATCATTTGACACATCTTCATCATTGTTTTTGCTTGGTTTTATGCACTATTTCATGTATCTGTTTGAGTGCAAGCAGCAAGTTTCCCTTGAAACCATTTTGAGTTATTTCCATTACACTGAAACCTCGCACAAATCGCTAAACCTCGCTAGTCCAGCCTTGTGGCAGAATAACATGTGTCTAAAGAAGGCTTAGGACGTTGTACTTGGACAAAGGGGGTACAGGAAAATGTACGTGAATTGGCCCCCTGTGTTACTGTTTTTGTGTTTATTATCGTCCATGGTTGACCAATACATTAGCATGTAGAGAGTCACACAGTCCATGCCTTAAAACATTGATGCCCAGTTGCACGAACGTCCTAATCGGAGATTACCTCCTTGATCGTTGGTCATCATCTGGTATCCAGCGTTTTACCATTACACTGAAACCTTGCACAAATCGCTAAACCTCGCTAGCACAGCCTTGTGGCAGAATGACATGTGTCTGAAGAAGGCTTAGGACGCTATACCCGGACTAAGGGGGTACGTGAATTGGCCGCCAGGGCTGCACGGACCTGTGAAGTCGATGGCGAAAGTGCAGTGCATCTGCATCCCGCCGAGCACGTAGTCCAGGAAGCCGTGGACCTTGCGCAGCTCGTAGCGGCGCACCAAGACGGCGCCCGACCCCTTGTACTTGGCGCCGTCTCGCGCGGCCTTGCGCGGGTGCGCCAGTCTCAGCGCCGCGCCAGACTCCGAGAGCTGGCGCAACGAGGTGCAGCATTCGCCGATGAGGGAGTGGCTGCCGCTGCGGTTCCAGTCGTAGACCACCACCTGCGTTAAGGGAACGTGACCCTATGTGTGACCCTGGCTTTTAAAGTAGACCACCACCTGCGTTAAGGGAACGTGACCCTATGTGTGACCCTGACTTCGAAGGTCTCGCTTTCACGGTTGAGGAGCCTAGATGCAAAGTGCAACTTGTCCATAAAAACCAAACCGAGATAATGACCAAGATTTGAAAACTCTAACCCAGCACAAGATACAAACATCCATTTTCAACCAGCCGTCATAGAGCGACGTGTTATTTTTTGAACCCGGAGGAAATTCCTGCGTAAAGAATTCTATATACACTCGGTGCTGCTACCTGGAACTCAATTTCTGTAATTTTGGACGAGTGCCATTTTGCATCAATGCTCAGCTCAGTTATTGATTCGGGCTCAAGCAGCAATCGTAGCCCGCCACCTGCCCCGAGTGGCACGAAATCCGTTATCTCCAACATTCCATCAAGTTCGACCCGAACGTAGAACGCAAGTTGTCCACCGTTGGCTTTTCGATGTTAAGTTAAGGGAACTTGACCCTGACTTCGACGGTCTTGCTTTCAATCAATTTCAATTCAATCAATTCAATCAAACCAAGTTTAGATCAGGTCCAAACCAAGTTTAGATCGAGTCCAAACCAAGTTTAGATCGGGTCCAAACCAAGTTTAGATCGGGTCCAAACCAAGTTTAGATCGGGTCCAAACCAAGTTTAGATCGGGTCCAAACCAAGTTTAGATCGGGTCCAAACCAAGTTTAGATCGGGTCCAAACCAAGTTTAGATCGGGTCCAAACCAAGTTTAGATCGGGTCCAAACCAAGTTTAGATCGGGTCCAAACCAAGTTTAGATCGGGTCCAAACCAAGTTTAGATCGGGTCCAAACCAAGTTTAGATCGGGTCCAAACCAAGTTTAGATCGGGTCCAAACCAAGTTTAGATCGGGTCCAAACCAAGTTTAGATCGGGTCCAAACCAAGTTCAGATCGGGTCCAAACCAAGTTCAGATCGGGTCCAAACCAAGTTCAGATCGGGTCCAAACCAAGTTTAGATCGGGTCCAAACCAAGTTTAGATCGGGTCCAAACCAAGTTTAGATCGGGTCCAAACCAAGTTTAGATCGGGTCCAAACCAAGTTTAGATCGGATCCAAACCAAGTTTAGATCGGGTCCAAACCAAGTTTAGATCGGGTCCAAACCAAGTTTAGATCGGGTCCAAACCAAGTTTAGATCGGGTCCAAACCAAGTTTAGATCGGGTCCAAACCAAGTTTAGATCGGGTCCAAACCAAGTTCAGATCGGGTCCAAACCAAGTTTAGATCGGGTCCAAACCAAGTTCAGATCGGGTCCAAACCAAGTTCAGATCGGGTCCAAACCAAGTTTAGATCAGGTCCAAACCAAGTTCAGATCGAGTCCAAACCAAGTTTAGATCGGGTCCAAACCAAGTTTAGATCAGGTCCAAACCAAGTTTAGATCGGGTCCAAACCAAGTTTAGATCGGGTCCAAACCAAGTTTAGATCGGGTCCAAACCAAGCTTAGATCGGGTCCAAACCAAGTTTAGATCGGGTCCAAACCAAGTTTAGATCGGGTCCAAACCAAGTTCAGATCGGGTCCAAACCAAGTTCAGATCGGGTCCAAAACAAGTTCAGATCGGGTCCAAACCAAGTTTAGATCGGGTCCAAACCAAGTTTAGATCGGGTCCAAACCAAGTTTAGATCGGGTCCAAACCAAGTTCAGATCGAGTCCAAACCAAGTTTAGATCGGGTCCAAACCAAGTTTAGATCAGGTCCAAACCAAGTTTAGATCGGGTCCAAACCAAGTTCAGATCGGGTCCAAACCAAGTTTAGATCGGGTCCAAACCAAGTTTAGATCGGGTCCAAACCAAGTTCAGATCGGGTCCAAACCAAGTTTAGATCGGGTCCAAACCAAGTTTAGATCGGGTCCAAACCAAGTTTAGATCGGGTCCAAACCATGTTTAGATCGGGTCCAAACCATGTTTAGATCGGGTCCAAACCAAGTTTAGATCGGGTCCAAACCATGTTTAGATCGGGTCCAAACCAAGTTTAGATCGGGTCCAAACCAAGTTTAGATCGGGTCCAAACCAAGTTTAGATCGGGTCCAAACCAAGTTCAGATCGGGTCCAAACCAAGTTTAGATCGGGTCCAAACCAAGTTTAGATCGAGTCCAAACCAAGTTTAGATCAGGTCCAAACCAAGTTTAGATCGGGTCCAAACCAAGTTCAGATCGGGTCCAAACCATGTTTAGATCGAGTCCAAACCAAGTTTAGATCGAGTCCAAACCAAGTTTAGATCAGGTCCAAACCAAGTTTAGATCGGGTCCAAACCATGTTTAGATCGGGTCCAAACCAAGTTCAGATCGAGTCCAAACCAAGTTTAGATCGGGTCCAAACCAAGTTTAGATCGGGTCCAAACCATGTTTAGATCGGGTCCAAACCATGTTTAGATCGAGTCCAAACCAAGTTTAGATCGGGTCCAAACCAAGTTTAGATCGGGTCCAAACCAAGTTTAGATCGGGTCCAAACCAAGTTTAGATCGGGTCCAAACCAAGTTTAGATCGGGTCCAAACCAAGTTCAGATCGGGTCCAAACCATGTTTAGATCGGGTCCAAACCATGTTTAGATCGGGTCCAAACCAAGTTTAGATCGGGTCCAAACCATGTTTAGATCGGGTCCAAACCAAGTTTAGATCGGGTCCAAACCAAGTTTAGATCGGGTCCAAACCAAGTTTAGATCGGGTCCAAACCAAGTTCAGATCGGGTCCAAACCAAGTTTAGATCGGGTCCAAACCAAGTTTAGATCGAGTCCAAACCAAGTTTAGATCAGGTCCAAACCAAGTTTAGATCGGGTCCAAACCAAGTTCAGATCGGGTCCAAACCATGTTTAGATCGAGTCCAAACCAAGTTTAGATCGAGTCCAAACCAAGTTTAGATCAGGTCCAAACCAAGTTTAGATCGGGTCCAAACCATGTTTAGATCGGGTCCAAACCAAGTTCAGATCGAGTCCAAACCAAGTTTAGATCGGGTCCAAACCAAGTTTAGATCGGGTCCAAACCATGTTTAGATCGGGTCCAAACCATGTTTAGATCGAGTCCAAACCAAGTTTAGATCGGGTCCAAACCAAGTTTAGATCGGGTCCAAACCAAGTTTAGATCGGGTCCAAACCAAGTTTAGATCGAGTCCAAACCAAGTTTAGATCGGGTCCAAACCAAGTTTAGATCGGGTCCAAACCAAGTTTAGATCGGGTCCAAACCATGTTTAGATCGGGTCCAAACCATGTTTAGATCGAGTCCAAACCAAGTTTAGATCGGGTCCAAACCAAGTTTAGATCGGGTCCAAACCAAGTTTAGATCGGGTCCAAACCAAGTTTAGATCGAGTCCAAACCAAGTTTAGATCGGGTCCAAACCAAGTTTAGATCGGGTCCAAACCAAGTTTAGATCGGGTCCAAACCAAGCTTAGATCGGGTCCAAACCAAGTTTAGATCGGGTCCAAACCAAGTTTAGATCGGGTCCAAACCAAGTTTAGATCGGGTCCAAACCAAGTTCAGATCGGGTCCAAACCAAGTTTAGATCGGGTCCAAACCAAGTTCAGATCGGGTCCAAACCAAGTTTAGATCGGGTCCAAACCAAGTTTAGATCGAGTCCAAACCAAGTTTAGATCGGGTCCAAACCAAGTTTAGATCAGGTCCAAACCAAGTTTAGATCGGGTCCAAACCAAGTTCAGATCGGGTCCAAACCAAGTTTAGATCGGGTCCAAACCAAGTTTAGATCGGGTCCAAACCAAGTTCAGATCGGGTCCAAACCAAGTTTAGATCGGGTCCAAACCAAGTTTAGATCGGGTCCAAACCAAGTTTAGATCGGGTCCAAACCAAGTTCAGATCGGGTCCAAACCATGTTTAGATCGGGTCCAAACCATGTTTAGATCGGGTCCAAACCAAGTTTAGATCGGGTCCAAACCATGTTTAGATCGGGTCCAAACCAAGTTTAGATCGGGTCCAAACCAAGTTTAGATCGGGTCCAAACCAAGTTTAGATCGGGTCCAAACCAAGTTCAGATCGGGTCCAAACCAAGTTTAGATCGGGTCCAAACCAAGTTTAGATCGGGTCCAAACCATGTTTAGATCGAGTCCAAACCAAGTTTAGATCGAGTCCAAACCAAGTTTAGATCAGGTCCAAACCAAGTTTAGATCGGGTCCAAACCATGTTTAGATCGGGTCCAAACCAAGTTCAGATCGAGTCCAAACCAAGTTTAGATCGGGTCCAAACCATGTTTAGATCGGGTCCAAACCATGTTTAGATCGAGTCCAAACCAAGTTTAGATCGGGTCCAAACCAAGTTTAGATCGGGTCCAAACCAAGTTTAGATCGGGTCCAAACCAAGTTTAGATCGGGTCCAAACCAAGTTTAGATCGGGTCCAAACCAAGTTTAGATCGGGTCCAAACCAAGTTTAGATCGGGTCCAAACCAAGTTTAGATCGGGTCCAAACCAAGTTTAGATCGGGTCCAAACCAAGTTTAGATCGGGTCCAAACCAAGTTTAGATCGGGTCCAAACCAAGTTTAGATCAGGTCCAAACCAAGTTCAGATCGAGTCCAAACCAAGTTTAGATCGGGTCCAAACCAAGTTTAGATCAGGTCCAAACCAAGTTTAGATCGGGTCCAAACCAAGTTTAGATCGGGTCCAAACCAAGTTCAGATCAGGTCCAAACCAAGTTCAGATCGAGTCCAAACCAAGTTTAGATCGGGTCCAAACCAAGTTTAGATCAGGTCCAAACCAAGTTTAGATCGGGTCCAAACCAAGTTCAGATCGGGTCCAAACCAAGTTTAGATCGGGTCCAAACCAAGTTTAGATCGGGTCCAAACCAAGTTAAGATCGGGTCCAAACCAAGTTTAGATCGGGTCCAAACCAAGTTTAGATCGGGTCCAAACCAAGTTTAGATCAGGTCCAAACCAAGTTCAGATCGAGTCCAAACCAAGTTTAGATCGGGTCCAAACCAAGTTTAGATCAGGTCCAAACCAAGTTCAGATCGGGTCCAAACCAAGTTCAGATCGGGTCCAAACCAAGTTTAGATCGGGTCCAAACCAAGTTTAGATCGGGTCCAAACCAAGTTTAGATCGGGTCCAAACCAAGTTTAGATCGGGTCCAAACCAAGTTCAGATCGGGTCCAAACCAAGTTTAGATCGGGTCCAAACCAAGTTTAGATCGGGTCCAAACCAAGTTTAGATCGGGTCCAAACCAAGTTTAGATCGGGTCCAAACCAAGTTTAGATCGGGTCCAAACCAAGTTTAGATCGGGTCCAAACCAAGTTTAGATCGGGTCCAAACCAAGTTTAGATCAGGTCCAAACCAAGTTTAGATCGGGTCCAAACCAAGTTCAGATCGGGTCCAAACCAAGTTTAGATCGGGTCCAAACCAAGTTTAGATCGGGTCCAAACCAAGTTTAGATCGGGTCCAAACCAAGTTTAGATCGGGTCCAAACCAAGTTTAGATCGACTTAGGTGATATTGGCCGTCGCATCACAACTGATGTTGATCCAGGCGGCGTAGGCGATTCACATTTCAAACACGCAGTCAAATGACGGAAACGTACTTTGGCAGGATCATTCGAATTCTGCAAGCCCAGGTTAAAAACCATAATCGGTTCTGCTTCTTTCGTTCACGGTTTTAACGTCAGTCAAGCTTTCACCCTCGAAGAAGTATCTAGTATAATACGTTACGGAACGTGGGGAAGCCAGTGAGACTTTCACTCGGCGTTCGAATGCCGGTGTGAAGTAGTTTTGTTTTGCAGTCTCTGACCTTGACGGTGCGGTCGAGGTCACCGCCACAGAGAGCGCGCACCGAAAGTACAACCGGCTGCCAGTTCGGGTTCAAGGTCCACTTGACGACTTCGGAACGGTGAACGAGTCGGAACGAGCCGTCCTCGCACACCTTGTGCAGCTCGAAGAACGGGTCGGACCTGCAACGGTCGGAACACTCGGCTAAAGCTGGCTTAGCAACGGTCGGAACACTCGGCTAAAGCTGGCTTTGTAATGGTCGGAACACTCGGCTAAAGCTGGCTTAGCAACGGTCGGAACACTCAGCGAAAGCTGGCTTGACCATTTATTTATCAATCTAGCTTCGTTTTGTTAAAATACGGAGCTTTTTCAAAAGATTACACAGCCATCTTACCATCATCAACATTTAAAACTATATCAAGAAGCCAGTGGGAATTTTTGAAAAAAGATCCATTTTCAGATAAAGATAATATCTAAAACAATGTTGTCGAAATGATCACGGAGGCTATCTTGTAATTTTGTGATTTTAAAATCATTCGTTTTCAATTTCATTGCCTACGGTTTAACACGGGCAGTGATTTCGAGCCAAATTGAACAAAAAAAGTGACATGATCGCTAGCCAGGACTCCCAAGGTCCCTACACACTAACTGATTCCAGCACACCAGTCGCCTATCCCAAGGTCCCTACACACTAACTGATTCCAGCACACCAGTCGCCTATCCCAAGGTCCCTACACACTAACTGATTCCAGCACACCAGTCGCCTATCCCAAGGTCCCTACGCACTAACTGATTCCAGCACACCAGTCGCCTATCCCAAGGTCCCTACACACTAACTGATTCCAGCACACCAGTCGCCTATCCCAAGGTCCCTACACACTAACTGATTCCAGCACACCAGTCGCCTATCCCAAGGTCCCTACACACTAACTGATTCCAGCAC
Organism: Nemoura dubitans; assembly: GCA_921293005.1. Taxonomy (NCBI): domain Eukaryota; kingdom Metazoa; phylum Arthropoda; class Insecta; order Plecoptera; family Nemouridae; genus Nemoura; species Nemoura dubitans. Next base: position 691,587 of record OV121076.1, read on the forward strand.
ACCAGTCGCCTATCCCAAGGTCCCTACACACTAACTGATTCCAGCACACCAGTCGCCTATCCCAAGGTCCCTACACACTAACTGATTCCAGCACACCAGTCGCCTATCCCAAGGTCCCTACACACTAACTGATTCCAGCACACCAGTCGCCTATCCCGAACTTACGGACTATTTCACCAACGTCGATTTAACACCCCCTAAACGGTCGTTTAAGACCGATTTTGACTGGCGTATTCGTTTTCTCTACAAAACTCAGTTCTTCAATAATTCAAATGGAGAATTTGGAGTTCTTATGAAGAAAATTGCAGATTCGACTTTTAGTTCCATGGTGATAACATAAAGGAATATTTGGTGACCTGAAAACACTTACATGTCGTGTCTGGAACTACTTTCTTTCACCACTTAACACGGTTTAAAAGCTAATTCCCCAACCTTGGGGGCTCAAATAATGGACGATGGTTTAGCCAGGGAATTAATAATGACATTTACAAAATAAAATATGTTTCACCTGTCAAAACAATGCCTTCTAGAATCACTGCCACTTTAAAATCAACATTCAAGTTTTTTTTTTGTGACCTGTCTCAAATATCTGCTTTGAACTTTTAAAAAAGTCAATAAATTTGTGAATTTCAAGGCAACTACTAAATTGGATTTAAACGCCCGTTTAAGTTAAACTTGGTGAAATAGGCCATAAGAGCTGCGGTGGGAGAGGAACGCAGGGCGAGGCACTCACTGTCCAAACCAGTCCTTGCACTTACTGTCCGAACCAGTCCTTGCACTCACTGTCCGAACCAGTCCTTGCACTCACTGTCCGAACCAGTCCTTGCGGTCCAGCCCCGAGCCCGCCAGCGTCAGACACAGCTCGTCGCGGCATTGCGCCAGCTCCTCGGCGGAGACGACGACGGTGCCTCTCGCGCCGTCTCCCAGCAACGGCAACGACAGACGGCCCTCGGACACGATCTGCGGCAACGCGGGCACTCGACAGGTGGCAGCGATGTCGCTCGCGTTCGGCACATCGCAGGCAATGGTGACGAATGGTGTTGCTACTTTGACATTTTTTAGCTCAGATATAAAGTAAGGTTACCCAGATGTTCTACCATACCTAGCTATGGCTACGTCCCAGGCATAAGGTTACCCAGACATTCTACCATACCTAGCTATGGCTACGTCACAGACATAAGGTTACCCTGATGTTCTACCATACCTAGCTATGGCTACGTCCCAGGCATAAGGTTACCCAGATATTCTACCATACCTAGCTATGGCTACGTCACAGATATTAGGTTACCCAGACATTCTACCATACCTAGCTATGGCTACGTCACAGATATTAGGTTACCCAGACATTCTACCATACCTAGCTATGGCTACGTCACAGACATAAGGTTACCCTGATGTTCTACCATACCTAGCTATGGCTACGTCACAGACATAAGGTTACCCAGACATTCTACCATACCTAGCTATGGCTACGTCCCAGGCATAAGGTTACCCAGATATTCTACCATACCTAGCTATGGCTACGTCACAGACATAAGGTTACCCTGATGTTCTACCATACCTAGCTATGGCTACGTCCCAGGCATAAGGTTACCCAGATATTCTACCATACCTAGCTATGGCTACGTCACAGATATTAGGTTACCCAGACATTCTACCATACCTAGCTATGGCTACGTCACAGATATTAGGTTACCCAGACATTCTACCATACCTAGCTATGGCTACGTCAAAGACATAAGGTTACCCTGATGTTCTACCATACCTAGCTATGGCTACGTCCCAGGCATAAGGTTACCCAGATATTCTACCATACCTAGCTATGGCTACGTCACAGACATAAGGTTACCCTGATGTTCTACCATACCTAGCTATGGCTACGTCCCAGGCATAAGGTTACCCAGATATTCTACCATACCTAGCTATGGCTACGTCACAGACATAAGGTTACCCAGACATTCTACCATACCTAGCTATGGCTACGTCACAGATATTAGGTTACCCAGACATTCTACCATACCTAGCTATGGCTACGTCACAGACATAAGGTTACCCTGATGTTCTACCATACCTAGCTATGGCTACGTCACAGACATAAGGTTACCCTGATGTTCTACCATACCTAGCTATGGCTACGTCACAGATATTAGGTTACCCAGACATTCTACCATACCTAGCTTGAACTACGGCAAGAATTTGATGCTCCAGCAATCGCTGGGGTGCGTTGGCAAACTGTTTTTAACATCGTCTACCAGGCCATGGCACAAGGTCAATAATCAAGGGACCCAATGTTCCTCAGGTGGTTACAGTTACCTCGGTTACAGGTAATATAACAACAAACAGCGGCTCCATCCCTCGACTGCCGGCGAAACTATTATTGCAGGCGGAGGGCTTTCGTGTAGCTGTTTCAGTATTTGAGTGTAAAATCTGGGTAACCTTCTATCTGTGGTTTTAGTGCTATTTACTGTCATTTTAGAACCACACCCAGGAATGACAGTCAAGCCAAGCACCGAAGTTAAGCACCCGGGCTTCCTGTCCGCGATCCGGGTGGGCGACCGTACCTTGCCGAGCGTGGTGTCGCAGTGTCCCAGGAAGTCCTGGTTGTGCAGCGACGGGTCCTTGGTGTCGACGTCGTACAGCGCGAACCTCAACGCCTGTTGCTCCTCAAAGTGGTACGTGATGTGCACCTGCAACGCAAACCAACGGAACAGCATTCAAATACCAGTTACTCGAGTTTGCGTCTCCTGTCGCGGCCTTCACCTATCTGGTCATTTCCTCCCAATTTGTCCTTAAACTGGGATTTTAATGCCAAAAGAAGCATCACAGACGTTTTGGAAATCGTACAGCTGTAACTTGGCAGCCTCATTTTATACAACAAAACATGGTTCGTCATTAACCCACTGAAGGTTCTTTAAAGAAACAAAGTTGAGTTGTACCAGCTTCTTTAGGGTTTTGGTTTTACATTAAGAATAGAATTGAGTCTCAATTATTTGAAATATCAATCAAATCTAGAGAACGACTTCGACTGCAAACACTTGGCTATTGATTGCCCATCACTTAGTGCTGACAAATAGTGCTTCGAGAAAATGCATTGCTAGCACGGGACCAAAACCTATACAGGGAGCCGACAGATTTCGGAGCACTGCTCGCAAGGGTCAGGTTAAAAGGGTCGTGCGTAATATTGGTTTGCTATTGATTGCCCATCACTTAGTGCTGACAATACAAGTGCTTTGAGAAAATGCATTGCTAGCACGGGACCAAAACCTATACCTACCTACATGGATGGAGCCGAAAGATTTCGGAGCACTGCTCGCAAGGGTCAGGTTGAAAGGGTCGTGCGTAATATTGGTTAGAGACGAGAATCACCTTGGAGGCGAAGTCGGGGTTGAGCGTGTTGGAGATGCATTCCGTGCGGTGGATCTCGCGCCAGTCGAGCGCGCCAAAGCCTTTCGCGTACGTCACACACATCGGATCGGACTTGGAGAACACGTCCAGGTCCGCCAAGCCCCTGAGAAACACACGCATCGGCACATCAACTCACATCCAAGAGGGTTACCTCCATATTGGGGCGGGAAGTCAAAGAGCATTTCAATTTCCACTCATCATGGAAGGATATCCATGTCCGTACCTTTCAACCTGCAAAACTTACAATTACAGAGCGTCCCTCCCAGCCCACAGAACTGGGCTTCTCCATTGCAAAGTAAGTAGGTATGATGTTGTGGCTGCTGTTACTTACCTACAGGAAATGGTCAGTTCTACTTCAGAAGATGGCACAGCGGCCGAACCAGGCACGAACGAAGACATCAAGCGAGGGGCCTACTCACTACAGTGGTCAGCTAGGTTATCAACTACACTACGCGAGTTTAACACACCGTTTCTACATGTTACACCACAGAGCACATGGGTTATTACACCATAGTCATATTATTCAGCATGTGACTATGATTGGGGACACAGGGATATCTTTCAGTTCTTAGTGGAGTGACAATAACCACACATTCTTAATGGCAATCAGCTCGTCATGTACGTCATACTGGTCGTTGTCAAGATAATGTATTAATTGACTTCCAGAACACAATTAATCATCATTGTCATCGAACACAAAAGCAACAAAGTGTGGGCGGCTTCTTATGCAAAGATAAACATGTATTGAAACAAGTTGTCAGTGAACGTCACGGGATGCTCTGTGTCAGCTGTTCCTAGAGTTGTGGAGGCTTTTTCAAAATTGCAAAGTTTTAAACTACAAAGGTATTTGGTTTTAATCCACTTTAATTATACTGGCTGTATAATGCGAGTGTCAATTGGAAACTCAATAGATTAATAGCTTTCTAGGCCATTTATTAGCATTGTTTATTTAAATATTTACATTATTTGCAAATATATTATTCCATCTTTCGATTTTCATCTGAGCTTTGATGCAATAGCCCTTTCCACCACTTGCAGATTGTCTTGAGGAAAATCTGGTTCTAAACATCTAAGGTAGAACAGGGAAAAGAGGTCTTTGGCCAGCTAAAAGTAAGAATACACCTCTGAAATTTTCGTTTTTTGGATTTTTGAACCCATCAAAATGGGTAGATGTCAGACTCAGAACTTGTTCTCGTCTTCTTGGAATCTTAATCAAACACTTTTTTTGGAATTGCCACAATAAAGAGAACTTGAGAGAGATATATTTTGCAGGTACTTACCTACTAGAGCCATGATCAACTTTTTTATTATCATACACATAATATGGGCTACTTGTGTAAGATGTTCTTGTGTAAATATGTTATATGTGTACAGTACCTACCAATTATGTCTGGCTTTGGCCATCTTTTGACGACTCTTTGCGTCTCACTGAAAAATACATTTAGCAACCTTTTTGCAGGCTTTCGCTTCTTTGTTATCCTTTAACTACTCTTTTCTGACTTGGCAACCTAAAAACAACTTTATTTCGATTCTTTAACCATTCACAATTTTTGTAAGGGCTCTATTGCTTATATTCACTCATTTATGCTTAATTTATTCTTTAACTCATTTAATGTATACAACGCATGTAATTTATTTACATGGTACATATAGTTCCAGAGCAGGAATCAGCATCTGCCAATCTATAAACTAATATATGATATTGATATGACATAATATTGTTGACGCCAGTACTATTCCATTTAATGGGATCTGGGCATAAATTGCCAGGAAATGAGAATTTTTATCCGTACTTTTGAAAACACAAACACTGAACACCTTATCTTTTCTACAGTGTTAATTAATACTTTGAGGCATGGGACCATTACTCCCAACGCCTCAAGGATGTAATTGAAAAATTGGTTCTCAAAAAATATGGACCCAGACAGAAGAAGCCCAACACTAGAAGGAAGGAGGCCACCGACCAAAATATGTCCACGGAGATTGGGCAGTGGCTGATAAGGGCTACACGCTCGGGAAGGAAGGACCACGTCTGCTATAAGCTTCAAAAGAAGGACATGACACTAACTTGGGAAAGTCTGCATTCAATCTGACAGCAGGCAGCTACAGTGGATTACAATCTACCAGCCAGAGCGGGTGGTAAGCCCGTGGCCAGACACGGCCAAACTCCGGAAAGCCGGCTGCTGAAGGAATCAGAATTAGAACTTAGTTGACACGAATTAGATAGTACAATTTAGCTATAAGAATGTTGAATATATGATATGACTACATATTATTTGTACTACAACATATGTCTAAAGAAAAAGATGAAAAAAATGATACCTATATATACTTAGACAATTATATGCGCCAGTACCTAGGCAGTTTTTTACGTGACCCCAAAAATTATTGGTTGCAAAGGAGTCGTTTTAAACGTCCCTTTTACGATGTTTTAAAAGGTACCTAGTTTCTTAATAGTAAAAGACTCGATATTCTGAAAAATAATCCTCTTTCACTACTCTTTCTCGCCCTATTTGTTTACGAAAAACAATCAACCGTTAGTCGAAAGGTACCTGGTTAAAGAGTAAGAGATGTTATGTAAAAGAATCGCTAGAGGCGCTTAGTTTCTGCCCAAAAAAATTCCTTTTTCAGGTGATTTATCACTTTTTGTAACTAAATCTGAACCACTTTTGCCAATAAAAGAATCGTATTCAATGGTAAAAGCATAGCCAAATGTGGTTAAAGAATCATAGTAAAAAGATTTCCAATGAATGGTTTTTAGATACTGCAGAAAGGATCAAAGGGTTGCTAAAGGATCGCAAAATGGTTGTCGAATGATCACCTACATACATCGCCCATAAATCAACACAGGTAATTAATCAACTGTATAGGTAAAAATAATTGGTACCTATGTTAATTTTTGGATAGGGTAGGTACGGTACCTAATAATCAATGTTGATATCAAATGGCTTTGCACATACACTGCAGTAGATCACACAAAACTTTGTTAATTATTGCAATGAGAGCAGCTATATTAATAGTTCCTTCAGTTGTCATTGAAAACTACCTTTAGCTATTCTTTTCTCAATGTTTAGCAATCGTTTGCTTTGGCCATCTTTTGACAACCCTTTGCGTCTCACTGAAAAATACCTTTAGCCACCTGTTTGCAGGCTCTTTGTTGGCATTTTGCTTCTTTGTTATTCTTCAACTACCTACACTTTTCTGACTAGGCAACCTAAAAACAAATTTTTTTAACTCTTTAACATCCCAAATTTTTGTAAGGGAGCTGCCAATGCTAATCATTAAAGCCAATCGAACCAATTTTTAAAGATGCTTCGATTTCGTAAGTGAAATTATACAACAGACTGGTAAAGATTGGTGGTATAGGTACCTAGTTTGCAGGTATTCTAAAGTAACCCAAAATATAAGTAGTAAACAATAATAAAATGTCGATTTAGACTGCATTGTGCTTGCTGCTGGGCATGGTCGGGCTGGCTTCTGTCGCTCTCTAGCAATTTTTTGGTTTTGAGCTCCGCTCAACTCTTTTCTAGCACTAATATCACCCATTGTTTTACTGTCGCAACTTTCAATTGCACAAATAAAAAAACTGCCCGAAAATCGCGCAGGGTGAATGCGTACCCAGCTTGTTAGTAAATGTTTTCCCCAACATTTACACAGGAAAAAACGTTTAATAGTTCCAGGAGTGGACTTTGCCATTCTGCTAATTCGGGAGCTGAATTTGCAATATTTGTATATTTCAATTCTATCCGAAAATGAGTTCAAAAAACCTTTCATTTCGTACTTCCCGGCTGCAAATGCCTTTCACTAGAACCATGAAGTTGTTGTTGACTGTCGATGTCGATGTTGCCTGAATGCATGACATTGCAATTCACAATGTTTATAGAAAAATAAAAAATAAAACAAGGTATTGGCCCGAATAACCTCGGCGCCCCTAGGCGATAGCCTACTCTGCCTACCGGTAAATACGAAACAGATCTTAACAGGTACAGGTTTGATTGCAATTGCTAGATGAATAGGCTATGACTATGAGTTATATTATATTATATAATATGATTTAGATTGGAGATCATAATGGTAGGTAAACCAAGCGGAAAGATTGCAGATCTACATGCCGTGGGATATCATGTACCTTAGTACCTACTATACATAGCTGAATACAAATGTAGGTACCATATGCTGATTAAATGGCATATTATGTCTTTCAAGAACAAATAAAAACATTCAGATGTTGAACCTAACAAGAAAACAAAGGTGTTAACAAAGGTGATATCACCTTGTTGTTTTCCTTGCAATGTTGTACCTACCTCTGTGGTTGTCCTCTCGACCTGCATAGTAAAATAATCTGCTCTACCAATTTACACGCAATCCACTGCTATTTCATATGGTATCGTGCAATACTCAAGATCTGTATACAAACCAGTTGAAATGTTTGGAAACCGTGATAGCTTTTCAAAGTAGGTACTATAACAGGTAAAATCAAACACTTTTTAATTGAGAATGCTTTTTACTCTGTGGAAGAATTTTTGCAGTACAAAAACGTGGTGTAGTAAGTGATTGTGTATTTAGTACTTTTGAAAATGTGACTATATTTTGTATTATTATATTTTTTACTGTATTCTTATTGTATTTTGACGAAACTCATGCTTTGGCCAAACGTGTGAATAAACTACTACTACTAAAAGTTAATGGCCTTCATTGCATTGTGGAGTGAAATCAGGTGGTGTGCCGTATGAATCAGATGAAAAATCATTAACAAACCCAATATATAACCGATGCCTACAATTCAGCTGTGAAAGCTATTCATCTGCAGTGAAATTCATTCCACAAAGAAATGTTGTAGTTGCAGTGGGTAAAAGCTGCGCTAGAAAAATACGTGGGAATAAGTGTTTGCAAATCAGTTAGTTATTAATCTTTGATTATTTGCTTTTGTAAAGTATGCATACCTACTTGAGTATAAAACATAAATACCTAGGCTTCTTTATGATCTTTGTTATGGTTCCAACAGCAGGCAAGGATAGGCAAGGCCCTACACTGCAATGTAGTTGTGGGAAAAAACAACACTTCATAACGATTTCCAAAAGGCTCAACTTCAACGTACCTATCTGGAAACTCTGATAGGTAGGTACCTACCTACCTTTTTACATATCCATTCTAACTAACTACATGATAATACATTCTACATGATAATACATTATAGTGAAGCTGGTAATATCGGAGATATTATATTGTTGAAGCAATCGGTAGCATTTGCCAACAGCAACCATATTAACTCAATCTATTAAAATGATGAAACAGGCCATTGATACAGACTATCAGTTTAGAGCTAGCCTGATACATTGCAATGTACTGTACAAACTGCATCCAATATGAAAATGGAAACATATTATGTAAAGAGGGTGTAGAATAAAGACATTTAGTCGATTTTGATATTAACATTTTGTTCTTGGCACAGCAATGCACAACAACACAATTGGCCCAAATTAGCTTTAGGAAGCATTGAGATGAATATTTAAAATCATTGAACAATTCAACGATTTAAAATGCGTTGTGTCGCTGTCTGCTAGTCGCATCTTTGACAACAAAGTGCGTTTTCTTGCCATATATGTCAAATGTTAGCTACGACGTTGTCGTATCAACAATGCCACAGCACGGGACAATTTTGTAGATCGTTAATGTAGCTTGGTTTCGTGGTATCTGGGAAAATAACATGCTCAGTTTGGATTTCAACACTCAAATGTGTTTATAAAATGCTATATTTGCTATACAAAATGAAAATAAGTAGTCTGTCAAAATATAACCAAAATCTTTCGCAAGCGGCATGTCGAAATTTGGGTGAAGCTAGATCCTCTCGAAATGCGAGGTGGATATCTACGACAAAAGCTAGTGACGCTTTGCTCTATTCAAGAAAATCTTTGGCCAAAAAATGAAATAAATAGTACCATCTACTTAATAATATTATTATCTAACTTATTATCATGTCAAAATTTTGAAGAAAAATTGAAAATAATCATTTGATGTGTAAAAGCATTCTGATTCAAAGTGGATTTCTTTGAGTACCGGCATATACGTCTAGCTTCAACGAAACTGTCTTCTTCTTCTGACGTCATTTGCAAATTGAGCGGATCTGTGAATCAATTATTGAATACTCTAATTTCAAAAGATTTTACAGTGAAAAAGAAATACAAAACAACAAATATATTTTTTAAACATTTATTATGTTAATTTCTTTTTTATTTAATGTGTTAACTTCAAAATAAGTATACGCTTCGCTCGATTGCGAAGTGGTCGCTCGCTATTTCACGCCCAAATCGCTCGGCAACTGTCCTTCTTTTCCAGCGATCGTCATTCGACGACAAGCGCTCGCAGGAAGCTGACGTGCCGAAGGACTGTTCCACGGCTGTTCGCTAAAAATACTACTTGCATGAGATTTCGCTACTAAAGAGGTGAGACTCGATACTGCAATCGATTAGACACCGGTTTTTTGCCGTAAATGGCCGAATTATTCGGTAAATCTTCTTTGAAAACATTGTTAATGCCGGTCCAATATGGCGGCGGCTTGGTTTCTGGTGTTAGGGGTGGGGGGTAGTGCGACCGCCCCAATTGTTCACTGCGTTACTGGGTTGTATTTTCAAACTTCTACATCTAGTTTCATGAATTAATAAACTCTAAAATAAAATTGTTTTTTCATGGGTATTAATTTTTTTTCTTTACTTCACCCTCGTTACCTTTGAGGAAATAACACTGGTGAGCAAGCTTATGTTAAAATACTTATTCGACTTTCCCTTCTGCAGCTGATATGGCAGACCAGGAGTATTGCTTGCGGTGGAACAACCACCAAACGACGCTTACCGACATCTTCGATAAGCTGCTGAAGGCTAGTCGGTATACGGACTGCACGATCTCTGCGGGTGGGCAGAACGTGGCAGCCCACAAGCTGCTGTTGACGGCTTGTAGCCCTTACTTTGATGTGAGTACTTATCCAGTGGTTTATGTATTTAATTACATTCCCTTTGTTTTCATGTGTAATGGAGTTAACTGGGTTGCTTCTCGGTGTTTCAGGGCCTTTTTAACGGCATCCGAGACGACCGCCATGCTGTGATAGTCCTTAGTGACGTTTCCTACCTTGAACTTCGAGCCCTGATGGACTACATGTACAGGGGCGAAGTCAACATATCTCAAGACCGGCTGGCCGGCCTGCTAAAGGTGAGCCCGACCTATCTGAACATTAAAAATCACAAATCGCAGCGAAATCGTTTCGTTACCAAAGTGCTAACCCTTGTGTTGTTTGCTCGCAGGTGGCCGAGGCTTTGCAAATCCGCGGTTTGTACGAGCCAGGAGAGAACAAGACGCGGGCCCCGCCTCCCCCTGCCCCCGCGCCGCCTCCCGTTGCTCCTAGCAACCGTCGTAGTGGACTCACGATAGAGCCTGCGCGGCGACCCGCACCAAATGTCTCGGTGAGTCTGCGATTTCACTTATATTTCTCCGTTTCTAAAGAGACTTTGCCCTGGGATTAATGCAAATTTAATTTACTTTGTTGCTTTGTCTTGAGATTGATGTTAATTTCCTTACCTCTGGCTCTGTATCATCATTCATCGGTTATCATATCATGACATGACTTGTCCACTATCATGTTTGATCAATCGGACTAATAAATTACAATTTATAATTGTTTAAGCTAGTGTCGCAAGCTCTGGCCATAGAATTCTCTCTGTGGGATCGATGCCAGTTTTCTAACCTCAGGGGCATTGGTTATCCTGAAGGTTTGTTTCATAAGCCCATACCTTGACGTGTCCGGTCCCCGTTTGCAGATGGACTTCCCGCTCGAAGCCTCGCGAGACGACTCCTCCCGCTCCCCGGTGCCAAAACGGCGCAAACGCCCGACCCGATCGACCGACGACTTGGACCCGCTGACGGAAGCGACCGCCTCCCCCGGCCCCCTTGCCCCCCTCGCCGCCGCCCCCCTGATCGCCGACCCCTCGACCGCCCCCCTGCCCGAACCGCCCAAACTGGAGCCCGCCTTCGAACCGATCCAGCCCAAGGAGGAGTTCCTCGAAGACCACGACAGCATCGAAAACATCACTCTGGACGACGATGATGACGACATGGACGATCTGGACAACTCGCAGCAACCCGGACCATCCCACATGGGAGAGGGCTCCTCCTCCCAAGGTGAGACTTGGCCTGGTGCCGATAACTAACTCGCATGACATACACTTCGTTTTATTTAAGAAGATACCATTCCGCTGAGAGCGCTAGTAGTCGCTGTAGCTTCTTTACACCTTTCAAAATTACCAAACCTTGTGTTTTTATCTCAACTATGCATTTGTAGATATTTTTACTCAAAATTACAAAATAGATTTTGTTCTAATGCTCTATTCTTTGCTTGATTCTTGCTCTAACCGGCCCCCCTCGTTGGTTGCAGGCTACCCCCCCTCCTGGCACGACCAATCCAACGACGAGGTTTTCATGGCGGCTCAGCAAGCGGTAGGCGATGGAACGCAACGCGAAGGTACGTCAGTGCGCGGGGAGGAATCGGCCGCGGACGCTCGGAGCTGTCGGGGGGAGGGTTTTGTCCGGGAGGCTGAGGATTCTGCGCTAGCGGGGTGGGTTAGGTCTCGGGGAGTTTGCTCTCCGGTTTGACGGGGATTCAGGTTCGAAGGGAGGTTGCCTTGGTTTCTACAACTTTTAACTATGCTGTTTTGGTGGAATAGTCATGGGTTGGTTAAATGGTATTAGCAATTCTCAGATTCACCTTTTGAAGATAGGCAGTGGGGTCAGGGAACCAATACGAGACCAGGTATTGATCGCTCGTTGAAGCCGAGTGTTTCCCTATGATTTGAGGCCTCTGGTTCATTGAGGGATTCAGTGTGACTTCAGTGTGTTTCCAATACCCAGTTCATGATTTGGGGTCAGGGAACCAAAATGAGACCAGGTATTGATCGCTCGTTGAAGCCGAGTGTTTCCCTATGATTTGAGGCCTCTGGTTCATTGAGGGATTCAGTGTGACTTCAGTGTGTTTCCAATACCCAGTTCATGATTTGGGGTCAGGGAACCAAAATGAGACCAGGTATTGATCGCTCGTTGAAGCCGAGTGTTTCCCTATGATTTGAGGCCGCTGGTTCATTGAGGGATTCAGTGTGACTTCAGTGTGTTTCCAATACCCAGTTCATGATTTGGGGTCAGGGAACCAATACGAGACCAGGTATTGATCGCTCGTTGAAGCCGAGTGTTTCCCTATGATTTGAGGCCTCTGGTTCATTGAGGGATTCAGTGTGACTTCAGTGTGTTTCCAATACCCAGTTCATGATTTGGGGTCAGGGAACCAAAATGAGACCAGGTATTGATCGCTCGTTGAAGCCGAGTGTTTCCCTATGATTTGAGGCCTCTGGTTCATTGAGGGATTCAGTGTGACTTCAGTGTGTTTCCAATACCCAGTTCGTGATTTGGGGTCAGGGAACCAATACGAGACCAGGTATTGAATGCTCATTGAAGCCGAGTGTTTCCCTATGATTTGAGGCCGCTGGTTCATTGAGGGATTCAGTGTGACTTCAGTGTGTTTCCAATACCCAGTTCGTGATTGTGTTTGGATGTCTGATGGTCCGGTCCCGAAGTTCTTGAAGTGTCCGCGGCCGCTGTTTTTTGTTGCCGCGGCGAAATCCGGCGCAACCGGACTGGGTTTTGCCCGGCTCTGGTGGTGGATTTGTCGTGTTTGTGATCGCTGCTCTCTTCTACCTCTGTTTTTGTGCATGCCCGTCGTAACCTGTTGCTGGAAGGAACTCGGTCCGTCGATGGAATTGTCTCGACGGTTTTGTGTTGAACTTGACGCGAAATCTGTGCGTGAATGAGAAAATTGTGTCTATAAGTACGGTTATTGTGTGTCTGGAATTCTGTAGAAGCCTCTCGGGCAGCAGACAAACGGAGAGCAGCAACTTGGTGATCTTACCGATTCAATTCGCAGCCTAAGCTCAAAGATTCGGTTTCCCTCTTCAATTCCTTGCCGCTTTTTGGCGTAATCTGTGCCAAAACGTGGTGAAAAGCCGCTGCTTCTCGGTCTGTCTGCTCCCGGAGCTGAATGTCTGACTGTCTCGGGATTTCCGAGCGTGGGATTTTGTACCCGCATCGCCTGTGTTTGTGCCGACATTTCGCGCCTCCCTTCGACCGGTCGCTCGCCGATTTGTTTGCGCCGTCGTCTATTCGTCGACTGGCGCGCAAACAAACGGCGTTTGCGGTGTCGGGCTCCGCGCCGGGAAAGTGAGGTTAGGTTTGAGAAGACGTCAAGAAGACGGACGCGGCTGCGAGAACGCCGGGGATTGGAATGTCGTAGGTATTTGGCCGTATCGCCAAAGTCCATGCTTACTTTTGGAATTACTTTTGGAATTACTTGATTTGTTGTGTCACCTGCAATCCTCCGAGGTATCAAAGGTGTTCCTTGGCCAAACTTTCCTCCGAGGTATTCACAGTTTCCCGACATCTTCCCAGCTGTCCAAGTCTCCAAGGTATCGCGGTGTCCACTGAACTCCAAGGTATCCCCAGGTGCAACCAACCAAAACACCCAAAGCGTCCAACAAAAGGTAAACTGGTAACTATCTCGACAAAGACTTCATCCGCGTGCTTCTGCGTTCAGCAAGCGGCCGTTAAGTGCCGTTAAGTTTTGCTGCGTGTGACATTAGACTCGGTTCAAACGCGTTCTTCCATCGCTATCTCGGGTATTCCCAATTCCAAGGTAATCCAGGTACTCCCTATTCCAAGGTAATCCAGGTTTTCCCTATTTGCAAGGTAGTCCAGGTATTCCAAATTCCAAGGTAATCCAGGTTTTCCGTTTTCCAAGGTAGTCCAGGTATTCCAAATTCCAAGGTAATCCAGGTTTTCCATTTTCCAAGGTAGTCCAGGTATTCCAAATTCCAAGGTAACCTGGGGTTCGATTGTGTGACTTTATTTCCTTTGATTTGGCTCGAAATCACTCGATTTCAAATCACTGCACAAATCTTTTGAAACCACAAAGTTACACAATCGCCCATCAGGTTTTCCCATCTCCAAGGCGATCCCAAGTCCCAGGTATGCCAAGGTGTTCCCAAGTCCCAGGTATGCCAAGGTGTTCCCAAGTCCCAGGTATGCCAAGGTGTTCCCAAGTCCCAGGTATGCCAAGGTGTTTCCAAGTCCCAGGTATGCCAAGATGTTCCCAAGTCCCAGGTATGCCAAGGTGTTCCCAAGTCCCAGGTATGCCAAGATGTTCCCAAGTCCCAGGTATGCCAAGGTGTTCCCAAGTCCCAGGTATGCCAAGGTGTTCCCAAGTCCCAGGTATGCCAAGGTGTTCCCAAGTCCCAGGTATGCCAAGGTGTTCCCAAGTCCCAGGTATGCCAAGGTGTTCCCAAGTCCCAGGTATGCCAAGGTGTTCCCACAAGCCTGAACCCATCCGCGTTAACACCCGGTAAGCCGTGGCTTTGCGGCCGGCTCTCGGTGGCCGTGCTTTCGCCCGCCGAGATTTGCGTGTGTCGATTCAGTGGCGCGGACTGCAGTGTTACGAAGCGAGCGTTGTGATTGGCCGAGCCGGACGTGTGGATTCCCACAGGTGTGTATGGTAACCACGGTACCCGATGTATTGATGTTGTCGCGATAAAGTTGGATGTGCGCTACGAATCGTTGTTTCTCTTGCTGGGTGTGTTTTGTTTGTGCAAAGTGGATCGGATTTCGAGTCGCTGTCCGTTGCAAAGGATGGGCAGCGAAATCGAAAGCGATTGCCTTTGTGACTGGCAAGTTGAGGTTGTGAAGTGAGAGGTGGTTGAGAGGAGGAGGAGTGAGTGAGAGTAAGCAACGGCCCAGACGGTAAGATGGGCTCTGTCCTTGGCGTTGGCAGCCGGTTGATTTTGAGAAGGCTACGTTGGGATTGCGAGGGACGGGGGGTTCAGATTGAGGAGTTTGGTTGCGGCCGACAAGAGCCGTCTCCCCGCGAGAGCCTGTCCCGACTCCGGCTGGACCCGGTCTGGACTTCCGACTTTGGCTGGACTCCAATGGGACTTCGGTGCCGGACTTTCAAGGTGAGTTTCACAGCTGTCTCTTGTACTGTTCTCTCCACTTTCAATATGAAACTAAGCGGTTCGACCCTGGATTTTTGTCAATACTTGGCTAAAAGTATTGATAAATGCCTGAGCCAGACTGCGTGGATTCAGTAGCTTCTGCCCCAAATAATTTGAATAGGGTTTTGTGCTTTTGTGCCGCAGTTTAGTTGTGGTCTAGCTGAATTGCGGCACGAAATCGCGATCCTCGGGAGTACAAGTTGCCATTTTGCCGGTCTCTGGATCCCCCTGTGTCTTGCTTGCGGGTTGCCGGTCTCTGGATCCCCCGGTGTCTTGCTTGCGGGTTGCCGGTCTCTGGATCCCCCGGTGTCTTGCTTGCGGGTTGCCGGTCTCTGGATCCCCCGGTGTCTTGCTTGCGGGTTGCCGGTCTCTGGATCCCCCGGTGTCTTGCTTGCGCGTTGCCGGTCTCTGGATCCCCCGGTGTCTTGCTTGCGGGTTGCCGGTCTCTGGATCCCCCGGTGTCTTGCTTGCGGGTTGCCGGTTCGTTGAATGCCGAACTTGGATTTGCGTCGTTGGTTCGGGCTCGATGACTCGGCTCGATGACTCGGCTCGATGACTCGGCTCGATGACTCGGCTCGATGACTCGGCTCGATGACTCGGCTCGATGACTCGGCTCGATGACTCGGCTCGATGACTCGGCTCGATGACTCGGCTCGATGACTCGGCTCGATGACTCGGCTCGATGACTCGGCTCGATGACTCGGCTCGATGACTCGGCTCGATGACTCGGCTCGATGACTCGGCCCGCGGCGCTCGACAAAAGCAGCCGGCCGAGTTTTCGAGCCGCCGCCGATTGCGATCGCGGCCAGACGCAGACTTTTCGCCGAGCCGGCGACGGAGTGAAAGTGCGGCGAGCTCCCGATCGCGCGACGCTTCCGCGTTGTCGCGTTCCCGCGGCCGAGACGTCGGCGCCGGGTTCGCTTCACGCGGCTGCGCCGTTTGCGGCGGTCGTTTCCGTCCGCGGCCGACGCTTGCGAGACGTCGCCGGCGTCTGCGCGCGGACGGCAAACGACCGCCCGCGGCAACGAGGCCCTCGGACTTTGGACGCGAGCGACGGCTTGCGTCCGTCGTGCGATTGGCCCGCGCCGGTCGGGACTCGGAACGGAATCGACGGCTCGTTCCCGAACGCGGCGGCAGAAGGGAGACGGGCGATTGGTTGCAACTTCTTGATCCCACGTGCCGCACGGCTAGGTCCTGGTGCAAAGGGCGTTGGAAGTGACCCAAGCTGAGGCTGTCTGTGCCAAGTGCAACAAGGATGCTTGAAATGGCTGCTTCCCCGTGAATCCAATGGAATTGTGACGGGTTCCGTTGCCTTGCGCTGAGAAAGGGACAGTGTTGCAAGTTTCCCTGTTGTGCCCGACATCGCATGGCCTGCTCCAAGTCCCTCCAACGTCTTGGCACCGAAAGCACTTGACTCGACCGGTTGACTTGAGCCGAGACCGTTGGAAGCCGCAAAGAGTTTGGGCGGCTGACACGTGTGACGACGATGACGCTGCCGGCAAGACGAGTGTGTTTTCCTCGCGTCGGAAGGAATTGTAACCGATTCCATCGGACTTTCGTTGAAAACGGGTTCGTTCTGCCTGTTGTTGTTCGTCTCGCTTGCCATTGGCCAGCCTCGCTCCGCGCGGTCCCTCCGAAGTCTCCGCCCCGAAAGCGTCCTGTCCGTGAGTTTGCCGACGCCCTTCGATGTCGCAGGTTTCCGAGTCCGCGGATCGAGCGCCAAGGTCGCGGTCCGAGACGGCTGGGTGGGCGGCGACTACGTCAACGGAGCTCCCTGATTGGCCGACTGAAAGGTGTGTAGTGCATTCGGTGCGGCTGCCGTTGAGGCCGACGTAGATCGGAAATTTGACGGGAAACGCAGTGCTTTGACCTCGAGCGGTGTTTGCATGGAAACCGAGGTCTACGTGGGCTTTGGTTGCGTTGAGGTGATTCAGTGAGGCAAGGTTTCCTTGTGGAGTTTTGTCGATCTTGTTTCGAGGAAGGCCTTTGAGCTGTTGCCCATAGGTCCGAAACATTTGTCGGCTGGAAATCCACTTGGTTACTGTTTGATTCCGAGTGCCGGCTCTGACATCTGCCGATGCTCCTTTGGTCTCTTGACGTTCGGTGTTCCGCGATGCATCGCTGGAGGTCGCGAGGCTTGCGTTTCCCGTTGCTGATTTCACCCCACCTTCTTAAGCCGGCGATGCGGACCTCAATGTCCAGTGTCGTGGCTAAAAGGTGGGAACAGGAAGCCTGGATTTGTGTATGGTCCCATTCGCTATTTGCGGCCAAAGAAATCCCAGATACAAAATTGAATATTATGTTACTTATCCCGTGTTTTGGCACCTTTCTGCGTCTGCTGGCCTCGGGCTGTTATCGAATGATCTATCGAGCATGGGTTGCTTTGAAAAGTTCATGGCTTAAGCCAAGTCCCGTAAAAACGTTGATGGTTTTAAATGCCGTCAGCGGCTGCAATTCTGTCTTTCGAAACCGCAGTCGGCTAATCAAATCGTGTGCTTGTTGCAGATTGGTCGCCTTGTTCTCGCTTTGGTCTGCGCTTCGTTACGACGCTGGAACTCGGTGTCGGGATTGGTTACAATAAACGTGGTTGCTATGAACCTAGATTGTTGCTGGAACCCAATCGAATCCTTCCAGGTATCCTTTTCCCAATCACTGGTTTCCTTGGTAAGCAGGAGTTTTGCTAGGTCAGGTAATACTTCATTCTGGCGGTCTTGGCAGTTGATTAAATGCGAATGGTTCGGTAGGTACCTAAACGAGTTCAGCCTCTGTGAACGGTGGGAGATATTAAATTAGCTTACCTGGACGATGGAATCTTTCCTGTGTCATTTGCTGCGGTATATTGAAATCTTGAATCGGAATGGAATTGGAAGTATTTTGCTGTTCATTAAAGCTAGTGATTCATGCTACTCTTGTGTTTGGCTAGTGTGCATTTGTTTTCGGCTTGGATTCGGCATTTTGAACAGCGATCGGCGGTTGAAATTTAGCGGCTATTTATGGTTAGTGGGGGCGCCGCACTAGTTTTGTTCCTAGCTGCTAGATGGCTTCAGGCCCCTTTTCAGAGCAAGGTCCTTGGATCGCCTAGCGGCGGCGAGGTGAACTCTGTCATCTTGCCGCCTAGCGGCAAGGAGCTGAGCGTGTTTGGGATGTGAGTGAATCATGATGCACCGTGGCCGGACTGGCGACGAAACTGCTCCTATTTTTGAAACTTTGAGCCGAGTCCAGCACTTCAACCCAGTTTTAGGGTGTTACTCATGCAAATAAACTTTCTGGAGCGCGCTGAATGTTTAATTTAACCCCCTTTACTCAAATTAAGTACACCATTGTTTAGTTTCCTCAGGCTAGTCGAGTGAATTTCGATTTCTGGTATTGGCGCCTCAGTTCCTACTGCTGATTGTATTACAAACATGGCCGTCGGCTCGCCTGACTCTTTGAGTGTTGTCGTGTGTTTGTGATGTTTTATCTGTGTTATAAGCGTGTGAGTTTGATTAACAAGGTGGTGTGTGGACGATTGTGAAGTGTTCTTGTGCCTCTGCGCCTTGGATAGTCGTTGACCCTGTGGATTACCCTCATCGGCTGCAGTTTGCTGGTCGCAGTTACGGTAGGACGCGTGACAATCGTCCAAAGCGTGCTTGACTTCTTTAGGTCTTCGCAATGCGAGTGCCCCGCCAAATGCTCAGCACAGCCCTTACGAAACCAAGCTCGTTATTATAAATGAATTTTAACCCGAGCGAAACTTCCAGCAGTGTAGGGTGCGATAGATTCTGGAAGGCGACAGGATCCGACCGCTCCGGATTCGTTTCAATTGCTTACGCCACCCGATGACTACATTGGCAAAAATCATCCGTGATTTGTTTCGATGGGTGGTTTCGGCCAGGCACCAGACAACGGGACTAGGAAGTGTTCTGGCCAATGCATAGGTAGGTTTACAGATTTTCAGCTCGGTAACCGTCTAGGTTAGGTTTTGGTCGATTTGTGAAGAGATTGCTTCTTTTACTTCTACTTTGAAACGCGTAGGTTCTTAGCTAAAGTAGCTCGCTTGACATTTCTCTACTTATTCTCAAGCTTCTTTCCGCAGCGGGGAAGGTTAGGTCTTTGGTAATTGCTTGCTGGAATTATGGAGATAGTTAGGCATCAATATTTAAATTCAAGACGATACTGTTTCTTACGTGCCCACCAGCTTCATTGTCACACTTCAAGCATACCTACTGACGGATTTGGAAAGCCAGGTTGATATCACACCGGTTTCTTTGTTTAGAGCTTTACGATTTGTTCGTTCGGGCATCCAAGAATCTAGCCGTTATCTCTCAGGCACCGGATACTTTTGGGCAGGCACCAGAAAACGGGTCTAGAAAGAGCCATGGCCATCACGTAGGCAGGTTCTAGATTTTCAGCTCAGCAACCGGCTAGGCTAGGATTTGGTCTCATACACGTAGTTTCTTTAGTCAGGGACCGTATTGCTTGATTTTAAAAAATACAGCTTAGTATTTAATACAGCCAAGTATTATAGTAGCTCCAATGTCTATGACCAGTGGCTAGCTTGACGTATCTCTACTTATGTCAATGCTACTTTAGTCTGCTGGGCTCCATTTATTGACTTATTCAGCCAGGACAGGCTGGGAATGGGCGCTCAGCAGGTATCGATATACACATTAGATCTTCATGTAGGCACTTACTGCTTATTAGGTTTGCGCTGGCTTCATTGCCACAGTAGCAAACAACAGCTAGGGTTACGTCGATAGGTAGGCTAGGGCTGTCGGTAGTCGTATATATAGGGTAGTCGTTCGGGCTTTACGATAGGACCCCCCCCCCCCCCCCCCCCCCCCCGAAGGTGCTGGGCATTGGCGCTGGCACGGACTCCGCTGCTACGGCTTTGTGCTCACTGATGTTCTCTTTTTCTCCGTAGGCACCTCATTTAATCTCTAACCTCTTTCAGGTTCTGTTGTTTATTTTGTTGCCATGTTTTGAATTTGTCGATTCTGTGAGATTTGGATTTGTGAGTTTTGGGTTTGTTATTTTTACCACCTTGTTTGTGATTGTGTCTACGTGAGGAATAATTTGAAAGGAACCAAAATCCAAACTTATGCCGTTCAAATTCTCCTGTTAACTTGAACAGTTAGCACTTGAATGTCAGCCCAACAGATTACCAAGCAGAAAGATGGTCAGTCCGCGTTTAGTGAACAGTTTTATTGATGACTCAAGATGCTAACGTAAAGGCATTTGAAATGAGTCAAAGTCGTGTGCACTGGTGAATTGGTGAAATATCTGTGCAAATTCGTCGGCGATTATGCCTCCGACCAACGGACCTATGAAGATCGTTCATTGTTGCTGGTCAAATATTTGCCACAACTTTACCGTAGGTCTAATAACCTAGCAGTAGGAGATTAGTCGGTGTCTTTAAACTGCGTTGCCGGCCAAGTTTGGTACGTGATGAGTTGTGAAGGGTCTCTTCGGTGGTGACACGGATGGCAACTAAATGCCAGTCACGACTGCTGTGAGGACCGGCGCTCAAGTGAATGAAGTGCGTGGGAATTCGATGAGTTCGTGAGAGTGCTGCCGTTTCACCGCGTCAAGTTGTCGAGGTTTGCGCTTCATCGATCGCAGTGTCGAAACGAGGTTACGTAACGTAATGCCAGGTCGTTGTCTGGCGTAACGTAATGCCAGGTCGTTGTCTGGCGTAACGTAATGCCAGGTCGTTGTCTGGCGTAACGTAATGCCAGGTCGTTGTCTGGCGTAACGTAATGCCAGGTCGTTGTCTGGCGTAACGTAATGCCAGGTCGTTGTCTGGCGTAACGTAATGCCAGGTCGTTGTCTGGCGTAACGTAATGCCAGGTCGTTGTCTGGCGTAACGTAATGCCAGGTCGTTGTCTGGCGTAACGTAATGCCAGGTCGTTGTCTGGCGTAACGTAATGCCAGGTCGTTGTCTGGCGTAACGTAATGCCAGGTCGTTGTCTGGCGTAACGTAATGCCAGGTCGTTGTCTGGCGTAACGTAATGCCAGGTCGTTGAACGAAGACTCGCGGCAATTTATCGGACCTCGGCCAGCGCTAAGCAACGTTTACTTTACCTTCTATTTTGTGCAGGTATTGCAGGTGCACACTATTGTTTGTACATAGGTGCATTCTATGCAGGTACAGCTGTACTTGTACATACTTGTCTTTACTGAATACCTAACTGTACTATTCTACTAACTTATACTATTTCGTGAAACATTGTAGCACGAAACAATTTCATACCAATGCAATATCATAGATAAAGAACCTTTACCAATGATGCTATGATTACCAATGATTGATTAGCTACTAGTCTACGTAAATACTACTTTATGCACTTAGGTTTAGGTACTATCATATTATTGTTGTAAGTACGTACTACACTCCATTCCACGTCGAGAAGCAGAGTGGATTTGCATCTTCCTCGAGGACCCACTGCTGCTAGACACGAGCCAAGAGTTTCAACACTCACAAGCCATGTCTTGAGCTGGACAAAAGGCTCTGTGGGCAGTTTTGAAACTCTAAGCTCGTTTCTAGCAGCAGTGGGTCCGCGAGGAAGATGCAAATCCACTCTATTTCTCAACGTGAAATGAAGATTAGATGCTTACCATTAACCTTTAAAATGCGGGCATTTGCTAGCGGAGGCAAGGAACTAAAAGTGGACAATTGCGTTCGTCATTACAAATAACAAGTTCCTACGAACAATTCCGAATCGAGGCTTGGCGTCCGTATCGTTTGCCTGTGCCGTGAATCCTGCGTGTGTTGTGTGAGTGAAGCGACCGAGAAGCCGCGGACGCAGTCGACGGAAGGCGAGCGTCTCGAGGGGAATCCCTCGCACCGAGGTAACCAAGGTAACCGAGGTAACGGTTGTGTCGCGACCGATTGCATTCGAGTGCAAACGGAAAGCGTGATTCTGTGCTGCGATTGACCCTGACTTGCTTTGTGTGTTGTCCCTGTGGATGAGGTCACTCCTGTGTCCTGCGTGACTTCATGACTTCATCATGAGAGACCTTAACGGACTACACGGTTTTGCCTGATTTTCGCATTGATTTTTCATTAAAACGGACCTTCTTTTGGCTTCAAATATTAACGTAACATTTTGAAGAAAAAATACACGTGTTGTCAAAGAATTGCTGGATGGTTGATACTGTATTTTTTTGTTGTATTTTGAAAACTTACAGTGGTGAGAATTTACAAAAGTACCATTTTAGGCACGTTTAGGAACTTTTCGGAAATTCCTGCCGCTGTAAGTTTTCAAAATAAATTAAATATATAGTATCAACCATCCAACAACTCTTTAACAACACGTGTATTTTTTTCAAAATCTTACGTTACTATTTGTAGCCAAGAGAAGGCCCGCTTCAACGTGAAATCCGTGCGAAAATGGGGCAAAATCACGTACTACCTTTTAGTTCTCTCTTAGAGCTTACACTGACAAAGAGACACGATCCAGGGATGCCTGCTCTACCTCTTTCTTGTCTCCTCACGGTCTCCTCACTGTCCGTGTTGGCTCTGAACCCGTGATCGAACGCACTTCTTTCCTCGCCGTCTTCCTTCCCCCTTCTTCGATCTGTGTCCCTCTCTGTGTCGTGTGCTCGAGCCGAGACGCTCGATGTCGTCGACGCTGTGTTCCAGCCGCCACGTGTCTGTCGCTGTCGTTGCCGACGGCCTCGACGCCGACCCTCCGCGACATTCCCGTCCGTCCCTGGCTGGTTTTGTTTCAGGTCCGAGCTCGGGCTGATTCGTCGGGAGCAAAGCGAGATGCGGCCAGGTTTTGCCGTTTTCACTTGATGATGTGTTGTTGTCGTGTTCGATCTGAGCTCATCTTTCAATGCCACTTGTACATGTTTCGATGTTTGTTGTACTTATTCAAGCATACTTATGTATTAATGTTAAGTTTATACATTTAGAAGTATTATTATGTAATAATGTAGTTCCTAGGTCATTTTTGGAAGCTTTCTGCTCAATTTATTGTTGATTTTAGCAGAGCTGAGGAGCTTTCTAATGTTACTTCATGATAATTTAATGATAATTTATGTAAAGCAATCTGTTGTTATCTTGTTGATAGCTAAAGCTATCTAATGTTAGCTGTAATATCAATGTAGGCAAAGCTTTTTAATGTACTAATCTAATGGAAATGTAGGTTACGCTTTCTAATGTTATCTCATGTTAAAGTATAAAAGTTATCGAATGTAATCTAATGATAATGGAGGTAAATCAATCTAATGTTGAATGAATCATGCTGTACTTGCATTCAAATAAATATTGTAATCTTTCATTGACCTTGTGGTTTGTTTGTACACGACTTTACACCAGAAACTGTCATCGCTGGATCATTTTATAGCCTGGAATGTGATGTATTAGAGTCACTGTCAAGTATGATCGCCTGATCAACGCACACCTTGTTCGGTTTGCATCTAGTTCTGAGTCCTGGTATTCCCGAGTGAGTTGTTCGGCAGTGGCCGCCATGGACGAGTCCGTCAACCTTGCTCGCTTCTGTCAAGGTCACCCAAACACTGGGACCACTAGGAAGTCAGACCCGACCCAGCGAAGGCGCGAACGAGTCTTGGAGTGTTGCCAGCAAGGTCGCTGGAACCCTGGGGGTGTCCATTCACGAGTGGTAGCCAAGGGGTGGGGACCGCTGGCCCCGACGACCGTTGTCAAGCCAGTGTTGTCTCTTTAGGATGGAATGAGCGAGGTAGTGACAATAAACCATGTCGAGTGTTGTGCTGGAAACCCGCCTTCTTGATTTGTGAGCCCCTGCGTTCCTACAGCCAGTCTCCTTTTCGACAAGGGGGGGGGGGGTATCACTTGGCCACCCCTTGGGGCAGTCAGCCCTTGCTTGGAGTGGCTCCTCCCCCTTGTCGCTCCTACCTCGATTCGAATGCACGATGGAATGACGTGACAGAGAAGTGGAGGAACCGACCAAGTGGAGGACATGGGATATGGTGCATGGGAGCCTCCACCGCATCGGTGACTGGTAAGTACACAGGGCACATTGGGCACACGGGCCTCGGCTTCGGTCAAATACCCAGCTGCGAGCTGGAACGCTGCGCTAAGCCCGGTGTTGGTTGGGCGGCCACCTTTTGTCTGGGGGTCTCAACTGCACTGCGATTTCATCACTCTGATTTCGCCGTTCTCGGTTACAAAGTTAAAGCACTTACATGGACGTCGATAGGGATTTTATCCATGGGCACCGATAACGGTATGACGTGAAAATAACAATCTCGCTAGCAGGGGCGGAACCACGATTCACGGGCCCGCCCGCAGATCTGGCTGAGAAGGCCCCCCCCCCCCCCCCCCCACAAGACAACAGGGTTTGGAGCCACCGAGAAAATTTTGAATCATGGTCATTTTTTCGAGTGAATCTATGCGTTTTAATATATTTCAAACTGCGACAGATTTGGAAAAGCAGCTCGATTATTTTCATTTTGCAATCAGCAGGCTAGACCCTTGCCTGGAAATTTTGATTCAGATCACAGCATAGGTACGATACTTTCAAAATGTATATCACTAAAGGGTCCTGTCTTTTATAACTGCTCACATGGGTTCATTCTAATGATAAGTATTGACGATGTTTTTCTTTATAGCTTTGTTATTTTTTCTGTTATTTTTTTCCCTGCACTATCTATATCAAGAGGGGTCCTCAGGGTACGAAATTCGATGAGGCCTGATACGGGGCCCCCCGCGTACTTGGTCAGTCTGCCTCACACATTGTATATTTGCAGTGAAGTGGGAAACAAGGAAACATAAAACTAAAAGTCTTGCATAAAAAAGTTCACAAGTTTCTGATTTAAGTTCGGCCGACGGGCCCCCAACGGAAGTGGACGGGCCTGGGCCCGCCCGCGGCCGCGGACCCTGCGGGCGCCTAGTTCCGCCCCTGCTCGCTATGCTGGTCTAGCGACACTGGTCTAATGGCGTCGGTGAACGACAGGCTAATGATGAACCTACCCTAGACTAGAAGGGAGAAGGGGAAACCCGGTGTCGGCACGAAGCCTACTCCGGTCAAAAAGAACCAAGGGCCCTTGCGAAGGACGGTACAACTCGGACACCAGGATTCCTCCACTAATCCATGCTGTCGAGGGGTTGATAAGCAAGGAGAGGGAAGCTAACTCCAATCCCTCCAGCCTCTCTCCCTCTGAGAGCTGGCCACGAGTATGATGGTCACCCATCCAGTACCTGACTCGGCGCAGTGTTGCTTAACTTGGGCCATAGCAGAGAAGCGGTGTTTCCTGCACGCGAAACCGTTCGGTTGTCATCTCTGCTCAATTCCAGAGACTCATGTCCGATTGTTCTAACTTAAGCTCTACCTGGGTAACTCTGTTTACTTAATATTGATCTCTGTATTCAGCATGACCTCTGCTTTCCATCTAAAGTGCTTTCGAACGTAGAAGTACCGTATGTCAGACATCAATCCCTCGGCTGTCGGATCCTCAGGAGCCTGTCTTCTTCGCGCCGACGTAATCTTAGCCTACTCGATGCAGTAGATCGACCCAATTACCAGTCATGGGCTGAATCTAGACATCTTCTTAGCCTACTCGATGCAGTAGATCGACCCAATTACCAGTCATGGGCTGAATCTAGACATCTTCTTAGCCTACTCGATGCAGTAGATAGACCCACACCAGTCATGGGCTGAATCTCGACATCTTGTGACAGCGCGGGTCTTTCATCGAGCCCCAGGCAGTTTGAAATTGCACTGCTTTTCGGCCCAGTTGTGTTTGGTTGTCCAGTACATAACAAGATCCAATGTAGTTATTATCTAGATATCGGTATTCGTTGTGACGTCATAATAGGCAATCATGCAGTAAACGAAATCTAGCCTGGGCAAACAAACGCAAGAAATCTAGTCATCATCTAGATTTCGTGGACAACCAAACAGAGCTATTGTGTCGGGACTTGAAAACTTAGCCGACTTGCTTCTTGACACCTGTGGAGCGATCATGTAACTTCAAATCCTTCGTTTGCACACGTCGCGCCAGCAGTCCGCTGCATTACCGACCCGGTGTGTTGCAGCGCCCCTGGCGGCGGCCGGCCGCGGCAGCGGCGCGTACGCATGCGCGGCGTGCGGTCGTCGCTTCACTCGCGCAGACAACCTGCGTCGCCACGCGCAGCTCGAGTGCGCATGTCTGGTGCGCGGCGCAGTGCGCATGCACCGCTGTCCGCACTGCGCGCGCACCTTCACGCGCGCAGACAATCTGGCGCAGCACATGCGCAGACGGTGCGCGGCGGCCAGGGCGCAGGAGTTGGCGCCGGCGCAGCAGCAGCAGCAGCAGAGTTTCATGTACAGCTGATGGGGCGGACGGGCCTGTTGACAGCATGTTGCATTACACTGGGATCTGTTGGATTGCAATGAGGTCTGTTGGATTGCAATGAGATCTGTTGGATTGCAATGAGATCTGTTGGATTGCAATGAGGTCTGTTGGATTGCAATGAGGTCTGTTGGATTGCAATGAGATCTGTTGGATTGCAATGAGATCTGTTGGATTGCAATGAGGTCTGTTGGATTGCAATGAGATCTGTTGGATTGCAATGAGATCTGTTGGATTGCAATGAGATCTGTTGGATTGCAATGAGATCTGTTGGATTGCAATGAGGTCTGTTGGATTGCAATGAGATCTGTTGGATTGCAATGAGATCTGTTGGATTGCAATGAGATCTGTTGGATTGCAATGAGATCTGTTGGATTGCAATGAGATCTGTTGGATTGCAATGAGATCTGTTGGATTGCAATGAGATCTGTTGGATTGCAATGAGGTCTGTTGGATTGCAATGAGATCTGTTGGATTGCAATGAGATCTGTTGGATTGCAATGAGGTCTGTTGGATTGCAATGAGATCTGTTGGATTGCAATGAGGTCTGTTGGATTGCAAGGAGGTCTGTTGGATTGCAAGGAGGTGTTAATATGATCGCAATTCGAGGAGTTTGGTCGCGTGCTGCGCTCCTGTGACGTGTTCCTGTGACGTGTTCCTGTGACGTGTTCCTGTGACGTGTTCCTGTGCTTGACAGCGATTGTTACAAATAAAGACGACTCACTTGCTGTTTGAACGCGCTCGGTTTTGTTTCTCCCCGATTTCCCTAAGTTTCGTGACATGTTCATGTGCAGGGCGGTCACCCATCCACCAGCCGACTCGGCGCAATGTTGCTTAACTCCAATCCCTCCAACCTCTCTCCCTCTGGGAGTTGGCCACGTGCAAGGCGGTCACCCATCCACCGGCCGACTCGGCGCAATGTTGCTTAACTCCAATCCCTCCGACCTCTCTCCCTCTGAGAGCTGGCCACGTGCAAGGCGGTCACCCATCCAGCGAGCGACTCGATTACAGTGTTGCTTAACTCCAATCCCTGCAACCTCTCTCCCTCTGAGAGCTGGCCACGTGCATGGCGGTCTCCCATCCACCGAGCGGATCGGTGCAGTGTTGCTTAACCCTTGTCGCGTTGCAGGGCCGGCGTACGCCTGCGCGTTGTGCGGCAAGCGCTACAAGAACCGCAGCACGCTCATCAGACACCGCCGCTTCGAGTGCGCCACGCCTGCGCAGTTCCCCTGTCCGTTCTGCGCGCGCACCTTCACGCGCAAAGACAACATGGTGTCGCACACCAAGTACGCGTGCGCAGAAGCCAAGCGCGACTCTGCGCTGCTCACGTAGACGTCAGCTCATCCCACCCATGTGTCCCCGGACAGTACAGATGGTAGAGCACCTGCCCGGCAATCAGGAGGTCCCCTTATCCCACCCAGCAAAGCGGGAGAATGTGTGCCTGGATAGCTCAGATGGTAGAGCACCTGACCGGCAATCAGGAGGTCCCCTTATCCCACCCAGCAAAGCGGGAGAATGTGTGCCTGGACAGCTCAGATGGTAGAGCACCTGCCCGGCAATCAGGAGGTCCCCTTATCCCACCCAGCAAAGCGGGAGAATGTGTGCCTGGACAGCTCAGATGGTAGAGCACCTGCCCGGCAATCAGGAGGTCCCCTTATCCCACCCAGCAAAGCGGGAGAATGTGTGCCTGGACAGCTCAGATGGTAGAGCAGCTGACCGGCAATCAGGAGGTCCCCTTATCCCACCCAGCAAAGCGGGAGAATGTGTGCCTGGATAGCTCAGATGGTAGAGCACCTGACCGGCAATCAGGAGGTCCCCTTATCCCACCCAGCAAAGCGGGAGAATGTGTGCCCGGATAGCTCAGATGGTAGAGCACCTGACCGGCAATCAGGAGGTCCCCTACTCCCACCCAGCAAAGCGGGAGGATGTGTGCCCGGATAGCTCAGATGGTAGAGCACCTGACCGGCAATCAGGAGGTCCCCTTATCCCACCCAGCAAAGCGGGAGGATGTGTGCCCGGATAGCTCAGATGGTAGAGCACCTGACCGGCAATCAGGAGGTCCCCCTATCCCACCCAGCAATGCGGGTGAATGTGTGCCCGGTTAGCTCAGATGGTAGAGCACCTGACCGGCAATCAGGAGGTCCCCTTATCCCACCCAGCAAAGCGGGAGAATGTGTGCCCGGATAGCTCAGATGGTAGAGCACCTGACCGGCAATCAGGAGGTCCCCTTATCCCACCCAGCAAAGCGGGAGAATGTGTGCCCGGATAGCTCAGATGGTAGAGCACCTGACCGGCAATCAGGAGGTCCCCTTATCCCACCCAGCAAAGCGGGAGAATGTGTGCCCGGATAGCTCAGATGGTAGAGCACCTGACCGGCAACCAGGAGGTCCCCCTATCCCACCCAGCAAAGAGGGAGAATGTGTGCCCGGTTAGCTCAGATGGTAGAGCAGCTGACCGGAAATCAGGAGGTCCCCTTATCCCACCCAGCAAAGCGGGAGGATGTGTGCCCGGTTAGCTCAGATGGTAGAGCACCTTACCGGCAAGCAGGAGGTCCCCTTATCCCACCCAGCAAAGCGGGAGAATGTGTGCCCGGACAGCTCAGATGATAGAGACCCTGCCCGGCAATCAGGAGGTCCCCTTATCCCACCCAGCAAAGCGGGAGAATGTGTGCCCGGACAGCTCAGATGATAGAGACCCTGACCGGCAATCAGGGGGTCCCCTTATCCCACCCAGCAAAGCGGGAGAATGTGTGCCTGGACAGCTCAGATGGTAGCGCACCTGACCGGCAAGCAGGAGGTTTCGACCCGGGTTCGTATGCCGGTTCGGGTGCACACATTTCCAGCTTCGTATACCTGATGGTATCTTCTCACAACGGCTACAATGTCCTCGTAGTTCTTATACGTTTCGTTATTCATTTTTTGACTCGTTTGTATTTTGACGCCACCTTACCACATTATAGTTACTCTTTCCAAGATCTAGGCATCCTATTGGAGGTGAAATTTAACTCAGAATACCGAACGAACCCTCATTAAACATGTGTTACAAAAACAATGTCTGTATGAACGAATTAATTTTTCCATTACCTTGTCTTGTAATCCAAATACGCAAGTTCACGCACCCAATAACTAATGCATGAACGAGCAAAACTCTAGCACACCACAGCCTTGTTTGTACCGCACGTTCACTTTAGCAAAACTAAACCCGCTCATCTCTCAACGCCAGCATGTCGAGCGATGTCCTTTAATCCTTTGCATTTAGGTGTTTTGATTGTTTTGTGGTGTTCAACGACGCACTGTTTAGAAAACGGGCCCAGTGACACCATGGTGACAGGCTGACGATGAACCTAACCTAGCCTAGAAGGGAGGTGGGGAAATCCGGTGCCGGCACAAAGCCAGCCCCTATCGTAAAGCACCAAGGGCCCTCGTGAAGGACGGTACAATTCGGACAACAGGATTCCTCCACTAATCCATGCTGTCGAAGGGTTGACAAGCAAGGAGAGGGAAGCTAACTCCAATCTCTCCAGCCTCTCTCCCTCTGAGAGCTTGCCACGAGTATGGCGGTCACCCATCCACCGGCCGACTCAACGCAGTGTTGCTTAACTACAATCCCTCCAGCCTCTCTCCCTCTGATAGCTGGCCACGAGTATGGCGGTCACCCATCCACCGGCCGGCTCCACGCAGTGTTGCTTAATTCTAATCCCTCCAACCTCTCTCCCTATGAGAGCTGGCCACGAGTATGATAGTCACCCATCCAATACCCGACTCGGCGCAGTGTTGCTTAACCACGGAAATTGATGCTTTTTGTCTTCTTCATAAAATGCCGATCCTGCACTTCATAGACTTGTTCGTTGTGTGGTTTTCTGTGTGTGCACCCTATCACCGAGTGGCACTCTGCATGCACCGAGCACTGAACTCGGACAAGACACTTGGCTGCAGCGACCCTGACGTGGTGCACCCCTGGAACTGACGTGCTCACCCCTGGAAAAGAACCGAGTGTCAACAGTCCGCTGTCTGCTTGGGTAGGGCTGTCTCAAGCCAGGCATACACCAACGAAAATTATCTAATAGAATACACAACCCTGTCTCTGAGGGACGGTCACCCATCCACCGGCCGGCTCCACGCAGTGTTGCTTAACTCCAATCCCTCCAACCTCACTCCCACTGAGAGCTGGCCACGTGCATGGCGGTCACCCATCCACCGGCCGGCTCGAAGCAGTGTTGCTTAACTCCAATCCCTCCAACCTCGCTCCCTCTGGGAGTTGGCCACGTGCATGGTGGTCACCCATCCACCGGCCGACTCGGCGCAGTGTTGCTTAACCCTTGTCGCGTTGCAGGGCCGGCGTACGCCTGCGCGTTGTGCGGCAAGCGCTACAAGAACCGCAGCACGCTCATCAGACACCGCCGCTTCGAGTGCGCCACGCCTGCGCAGTTCCCCTGTCCGTTCTGCGCGCATCGCAGTCGGCGCAACGACGAGCTGCGACTGCACATGCGCAAGAGACACCCGTTGGCGCAGATCGACGGCATCGCCTGAGCCCGGCCCACTTGAACCCATCGTGTCGGCCCCGTGCCCAGTTTGAGCAATTGTGCCGGTGGTTTCGTTTTGAAACTTTACAAAGCGCTGTAAGAATCTAGAGGCATGTTCCTCCCATTTGAAACCGTGCTGAAAGTGACCAAAATCAGCCCCGTGCACAGTTCGAGCTGATGGTGCCGGTGGTTTCGTTTTGAAACTGTACAAAGCGCTGTAAGAATCTAGAGGCATGTTCCCCCCATTTGAAACCGTGCCGAAATCGACTAAAATCAGCCCCGTGCACAGTTCGAGCTGATGGTGCCGGTGGTTTCGTTTTGAAACTGTACAAAGCGCTGTAAGAATCTAGAGGCATGTTCCTCCCATTTGAAACCGTGCTGAAATCGACCGAAATCAGCCCCGTGCACAGTTCGAGCTGATGGTGCCGGTGGTTTCGTTTTGAAACTGTGCAAAGCGCTGTAAGAATCTAGAGGCATGTTCCTCCCATTTGAAACCGTGCCGAAATCGACCGAAATCAGCCCCGTGCACAGTTCGAGCTGATGGTGCCGGTGGTTTCGTTTTGAAACTGTGCAAAGCGCTGTAAGAATCTAGAGGCATGTTCCTCCCATTTGAAACCGTGCCGAAATCGACTAAAATCAGCCCCGTGCACAGTTCGAGCTGATTGTGTCTGTGGGGTCGTTTGAGGCTTTCTTCGTGCAAAGTTCTGTGCGTTTTAAAACACAGTTTCAAACTTTGCGTTGCGTGCGCAGGAACTTCTAGTGTTTCCTGTCGTGTCGTCACGTGTACCAACCTTTGCACTCCTGCGACGTCGCAACAATATGTGAACCAGTTGACTTGTAAATCTAGTCGTCTACCAACCTTTCGGGTGTTTGGAGGCTGAGAAGTTTTCCTGAAAGCTGTGTCCTGGACGGATGCTCACTTTGAAATAAATACACTTTTTCAACATGACCTTGAGTATTTAGTCCTGAATGCACTTAGGGTTACCTGATCCTGAAACTGTGATGGTCTGATGTCAGACAGCCATTTGATTCCCAAGCTGGCTGACTTGCTGTGTTGTAGTATCTGGTGTTTGGGAGAAGTAGAGTTTTGTCAGGTTGGCACTTGGCGGTAAGTTATACTCTATTTCACGTCGAAAAGGAGAGTGGGTTTGCATCTTCCTCGAGGACCCACTGCTGCTAGACACGAGCTAAGAGTTTCAACACTAACAAGCCATGTCTTGAGTCGGACAAAAGGCTCTATGGGCAGTTTTGAAACTATTTGCTCGTGTCTAGCAGCAGTGGGTCCTCGAGGAAGATGAAAATCCACTCTCCTTCTCGACGTGAAATGGAGTTTAGTAGATGAGTGGTTGCGTGGTATCTCATCTATCAGATGGTATTTCAATTTTCAATAACACTGTATCTAGGAAAGTAGTTTAGTGCCAAGAGCGGCCGCTAGAGCTTTGGACTCCGATCGACGCAGAGTCGCTGAATTTGATCTCAGCTTTGTGTGGCCTTGGTTTCACAGATATAGCAGTCGCATGGTTTGTAATCCGCCTAAAATGCGATGTAGTTGAAAATTTTCAAAATATCCTACCAACGGCTCTAGATACTGAACATTCTTTTGGGTAAGTGTTTTCATGGTCAACTAGGCCAGGGCAATGCATTGGACCAATAATATTAGACGAATATCCCAATTTGGCGGACCTTATATCATTGACATATGAAGAGTAATTAGTTGATATAGCTTAAACAATATCAGGTCCGCCAAATTGGGAAATTCGTCAAATATTATTGGTCCAGTGCATTGCCCCGGCATCAAAGACCATAAAAACACTTACCCAAAATATTGTCAGTGTTTTGAGTCGTTGGTAGGATATTTTTAAAGTTGTCAGCTAACTCGGTAAGCTTGCGGTCACACGAAAAACAACACGGACGCACTAAACCTTATTTCACGTTAAGAAGGAGAGTGTCTTCGCATCTTCCTCGTGAACTCTCTTCTGCTAGACACAAGCAAAGAGTTTCAAAACTTCCCATAAAGCCTTTTATCTGGCTCAAGACATGGCTTGTGAGTTTTAAAACTCATCTAATGTCTAGTAGCAGAGGGCCCACGAGGAAGGAGCAAATACACTCTTCTTCTTAACGTGAAATAGAGTTTACATTTCTCCAGCGATTCGCGCGCAGATATTCCCGCCGATATTTAATTTTTCTTCTAGAGTACCGAAAAGAGGTTCCGGAACGGCGTTCCGGCACAAGTAAGGCACTGGTTACACAGAGACCTTGGGGACGATCCTGAAACAGACATCCTAAGAACAATCTAGTCTCTCTTAGAGTAGAACTCTTGTCTTTAACTGTTTGCTAATCTACTCGCAAGTATTTATAAAAAGTGCGTTTAGAACTAGTATTTTAAATTCTCTGACTTCTTGACGTAGTGAGTTTTTTGTGACTCACTTGAAGGTTTTTACTTTTTATCTCAAAACTTTCTCGCAGGCGCAAAATGACCAAAAGATTGACGCGCCTTAAAGCCCCACTATTCATTCATTCATTCATTCATTCATTCATTCATTCATTCATTCATTCATTCATTCATTCATTCATTCATTCATTCATTCATTCATTCATTCATTCATTCATTCATTCATTCATTCATTCATTCATTCATTCATTCATTCATTCATTCATTCATTCATTCATTCATTCATTCATTCATTCATTCATTCATTCATTCATTCATTCATTCATTCATTCATTCATTCATTCATTCATTCATTCATTCATTCATTCATTCATTCATTCATTCATTCATTCATTCATTCATTCATTCATTCATTCATTCATTCATTCATTCATTCATTCATTCATTCATTCATTCATTCATTCATTCATTCATTCGGTCCACGCGCTGGTACAAAAGCTGTTCCACGCATTCCTGCAGGAACGCATCCCACCCATAAGACTATTGGTTGTTTGTTGGTGATTATTTCATGAAGCTTTATTTTAACTTTCTGTTGGTATTTCGTGGTTATAAATCACACAATTTGTTGCTAAAAGTGTGGGGATACCGTAGACCCTGGTTTCGTTGCAATCCGACAAAAGGTGTGGCTACAAGTTGGTATCCAGTAGGAGGTGAATTCTGCGCGGGAAGCGGCCCGAGGATACGCTCAAGATTTCGACGTAGCTTGAAAATACTAGATGAGTGAATATTTTTTTGAGATTTGCAAACACACAATTTGTTGCTAAAAGTGTGAGGATTCCGTAGACATGGGTTTCGTTACGATCGGACAAAAGGTGTGGCCACAAGTTGGTATCCAGTAGGAGGTGAAATTTAAGCGGGAAGCGGCCCGAGTAAACACTCACTCCAATAGTCTTAATGACTCAAGTAAACGGCACTAACCGACGCCCTTGCCCCTTGTGCGCAGGCGCGGCGTGCGGCGTGGACGCCGGCGACTTCCGGTGCTTCCAATGCCAGCGGCGCTACAAGCACCGCAAACACCTGTTGCGGCACTACCGCGAGTGCGGACTGGACCCGCTGCTGCAGTGCCCGCTGTGTCCGTACCGCGCCAAGCGCAAGTTCACCATGCAGAACCACGCGAGGAGGATCCACGACCGCGAGCTGGGCGGCACTTTGGACGCCCTGGCCTTGAACGCCTCGTAGACTGGTCTTGAACCCCGCCTAGGCTGGCCTTGAACGCCGCCTAGGCTGGCCTTGAACGCCGCCTAGGCTGACCTTGAACTCCGCCTAGGCTGGCCTTGAACGCCTCGTAGACTGGCCTTGAACTCCGCCTAGGCTGACCTTGAACGCCGCCTAGGCTGGCCTTGAACGCCGGCTAGGCTGGCCTTGAACTCCGCCTAGGCTGACCTTGAACTCCGCCTAGGCTGGCCTTGAACGCCTCGTAGACTGGCCTTGAACTCCGCCTAGGCTGACCTTGAACTCCGCCTAGGCTGACCTAGAACTCCGCCTAGGCTGGCCTTGAACGCCGCCTAGGCTGACCTTGAACGCCGCCTAGGCTGGCCTTGAACGCCGCCTAGGCTGGCCTTGAACGCCTCGTAGACTGGCCTTGAACTCCGCCTAGGCTGACCTAGAACGCCGCCTAGGCTGGCCTTGAACGCCACCTAGGCTGGCCTTGAACTCCGCCTAGGCTGACCTTGAACTCCGCCTAGGCTGACCTAGAACGCCTCGTAGACCAATCGTTCTCAACTCAGAACTACAAGGATTCATGGATTTAAATGCAACATTTCATTGGGTTTTGTTTGCATTGTGTCTTTCGATGACGTCTACATTTTAAAATGCTCTGTGGTTTGTTGACTCTGATACGGTCCACCTGACTTCTTGACTGATCTGCCCCATGCTCGTCTAAACTAAACTGTTTGCAGCCCAGCATTTCATCACTTTATAGTCTAGACTGTATTAATTTGATCACTAGTCCTAGCATTTTATCTCTAGTCTAAATTGTATTACCTCGCATTTTATCTAGCATGAGAATGTAAAATGTATTATACTAGAGACTAGAAAGCAAATATTTAATTTTCACTTCACTAAGTATTGCAGACATAATGTTGTCTTCTCAATGCTACATAATGTACATTGTGTGTGTTTGTATAATGTAAATGCAAATGTAGGACTTACCAGGATGCTAATTAATATTTTCTTACATGCAAAACGTATACATTTGGTCGTGTGCTGGTGTTTTGTAATAAAAGTGTGCCAGACCTTAAACGCTGTTCGCACCGTGTCCTGCGCAGACCGAACCCACTCTGCCCTTTCCTGCGCAGACCAGAGCCCGTTCGTGTCTACAAGAGGCCGTGGCGATCGGTCGTGATCCACAAGGCGCTGAACGAAGACTTGCGCGTGTGTGCGATAGGCCACAGGTGGCGCCGGAGATTGGAGGAATGGGGTCGAAGGGATGCGAACCCGGTGCCCTTGATCGCTGGGCGAGTCCCAGGTTCGCATCCCGTACTAAACTACACCCGATCCACGCGTGGGATCCAGGTATCTTCGATGTCGTGCAACAGGTGCGGGCTCCCCAAGAACCATCGGCTGTTGACACGCAGCCACACACACCTTGATCGTGGCCGGGGATGTTCGTAATTCGGACACTAAGTATTGCAAGTAGCAACGAAATCGCTGTGAAATTATCCGAAAAGCAGTACATCTTCGTTCAAATGTGAGCCTCAATCCGCAATTGCAGTGCTACTGTAACATTGCAGTGCTACTGTAACATTGCAGTGCTACTGTAACATTGCAGTATTACTGTAAAGTTGCAATTTGTTTCAGTTTGGGTCTAGGTATTGGTCTAGGTCTAGGTCTTGATCTAGGGCCGTGCCTGAATTGGCTGTTTCATGCGGTCTCGCGTACTCGTTCTTGACAAATGACGTCACAAGTCCTGACCGAATTGCAAAGTCACCGAGACTTGGTCTCGGTGACTTGCCTGTTATCCAATGGCGGTCGGTACCGTGATTATGTCAGACTCAGGTGGCAGAAGTTATCGGTACGAATAGGAGACAAATTATTCACCAAGACCATGTAGGCAAGACCAAGACCGAATCAATTCAGACCGGTCCTAGGTCTAGGTCTAGGTCTAGGTCTAGGTCTAGGTCTTGGTCTAGGCCAGACCGCGCACACAGCCCCCTGGCCCGCTCTGACCGTGCGCGTTGTTGCAGGCTTCCGCCGCCGCGCGCGCCACTCGCTCGCGCCGAAGCCCTACACGTGCGCGCGCTGCGGCAACGGCTACAACCGCAAGGACAATCTGACCGCGCACGCGCGCCACTATTGCGGCATGGCGCCGCGCTACGCGTGCCCCTACTGTCCGCACCGCAGCAAGATGAAGGCCAACCTCAAGACGCACGTGCGTGCCAAACACCGCGACATGGAGCCCTTGCTTTGAGGCGGGCACTCATCCAGTGTGCGATCGCCGACTGGCTTGCTTAACTTGGATCACCCAGCCAACGCCCGACTCGGCGCAGTGTTGCTTAACTTGGATCACCCAGCCAACGCCCGACTCGGCGCAGTGTTGCTTAACTTGGATCACCCAGCCAACGTCCGACTCGGCGCAGTGTTGCTTAACTTGGATCACCCAGCCAACGTCCGACTCAGCGCAGTGGTGCTTAACTTGGATCACCCAGCCAACGCCCGACTCGGCGCAGTGGTGCTTAACTTGGATCACCCAGCCAACGTCCGACTCGGCGCAGTGGTGCTTAACTTGGATCACCCAGCCAACGCCCGACTCGGCGCAGTGGTGCTTAACTTGGATCACCCATCCAACGCCCGACTCGGCGCAGTGTTGCATCTGACCTCTGTGGGAACGCTAATTTATGGTGTTTTTTTCATATATCTGATTTGTTACGAAAGTATTGTGTCGAATTGGTTGAAATTTGAAGGGTTTAAAAGTTGTCAACCAATGAAGGTGCCCTGAGAGCGTCATTGACATCGGAGCATGCGCATGGCCTGCAAAGCGTGCACTAGTCCTCAGGTGGTCACCCATCCAGTGCCGTGACCCCCGGCAGTGTTGCTTAACTTTGATTCTTGAACTGAAATGAGCGGGGAGCGATGTTACTAACACTAACTGCGGTGTAGCCTGGTATTTTGCCTGGCATCTCATTGGCTGATGTCACGGCGATGGTAGAAGACTGTCATGCGCAAATATGCCATTTTGTTGTAACCTCTATCTCTTGGAATACTCTGTGTTAGTTGCACTAACTTGTTTAGGACTGATAGTTTTTAGGCGATTCAAAGTAAACCAATAAGCTATAGGTAGGTAGTGGGATGGTAAACAGCATATATCAAATACATGTGCATTTTTTAATTGCATAGCGTACGTGTGTTAGCTTTATCAGCTGTGAAGACTCCCAGTAATCTTGTTTGGTCCATTTCCATTTTAGCCAAGTCTTTAAACACGTAGCTGGCAACCAATCATAATTGATGGTGGTAAGGGGTTCGGAAATGCTCTGATTAGACCGACTTGCGGTCCTAAAAAGAACCTGGGTCGACGTTTCGCTTATATGCAGAGCAGCGACCACCAGGGCTCGTATTCTCGAGTGTTACGTCAACTTTTAGTCAAAGTGACTAACGCCGTTTAAAACTTTCCTGGAAGACTTCAAGCCTGCTACAATGGACGTTAGTACACTCGGACCTTTGGCAAATGACTTAGGAGTAGCAACTTCTTCCAAAAATGTCCTGGAGTCGCCGCAATACAATGTAAATAAAGTGACTAAAGCATGACTTAAACTCGAGAAATGGGACCCAGCTGCAGAAAACACAAGCCCTGAAAATGTCGGCGCCAACACCGACGAAACGTCGACCTAGGTTCTTTATAGAACCGCAAGTCAGTCTAATCAGAGCATTACCGAACAGTCACCTTACCACCATCTTACCATGGCTCTGTACCACTCTGTCATTCCAATCATAATTGACACTCATTGTAATCAATTCTCTCTGTGGACAAAGCTCTGATTTCGGTAGGGCCCATGCGCCAATCTCCCCGAGGATCATACAACTCGTGGTGTAAACATGAACTAGACCTAGCATGCTCATTGATGTTAAGACGGTTCCTCCCTCTCACCGAGTTGATTTAGAAACTGGCCGTGCTTAGATTCCACGGGAAAATATGTCGCTTTGGCATTCAACTCGAAAAGGTTTGACTTTCAATTTTACACAATCTTTCTTACACCTTGCACCACGCATCCCTTTAAAAAATACATTTTTAACCAGTGGCTATATCCTGCAATTTATCTTGGATTCAAGCAGATGTTTACAAAATTCAGTGGGTAACGGAAATAATTCCAGGTAACTGTCCTTGGCTAAATATGCAATTGTTTTTGCAGGGAAGCATGAAGAAAGGTGTAATCAAGGTGTAAGCAAGGTTGTGTAAAATGTTGGTGTTTCCATCTCCAGCCAAAACTCTCCAGCCTACGTAGATGCAGTTAAATAATACTTAATTAAACTGCGTTCATCTGATCCGAGTTAATGGTATTCTGGTATGTTTTTCGTACATTGTAATTTTACATGATAATACGTCCTTTCAGAGTTGAATACCAAAGCGACACATTGTCCCTTATAACCAATGTGCACGGCCTGTTTCTCCCCTTTACACTGTGAGAGGCAAGAACCACCTTAATATTTTTCATTCCACGTTTCATGCTGCTCTAGTTCTGGACGTGTTCGATGGGAGCGCTGTCTGTCTGTGCGATGTTTAGAAGTGTTTCCAACTGCCGCCAGACAGCAGCATCTGCCACCGACTTCCAGGCCAACTCATCGAAATTGTTGGCGAAAGCATGATATTGTTATGTTAAGGTGGCAATTGGGCTGCTTTTAGTATTTTTTATCAGACTGTAAAACATATAGCTTCATAATTATCCTGGCATTTCAATAAATGTACATTAAATCAACAGACTTTTGCGTTCAAATTCAAAATAACCCTTCATTTTGTTCGTTATTATTTCAGTCCATGTCAAGAATCACAGACATAAGGATACCCTGACATCGTGGCATGAATCACAGACATAAGGATACCCTGACATCGTGGCATGAATCACAGACATAAGGATACCCTTATGTCGTGGCATGAATCACAGACATAAGGATACCCTTATATCGTCGCATGGAATCATAGACATAAGGATACCCTTATATCGTGGCATGAATCACAGACATAAGGATACCCTTATATCGTCGCATGGAATCATAGACATAAGGATACCCTTATATCGTGGCATGAATCACAGACATAAGGATACCCTTATATCGTCGCATGGAATCATAGACATAAGGATACCCTTATGTCGTGGCATGAATCACAGACATAAGGATACCCTTATGTCGTGGCATGGAATGTATTGTGCTTGGCATGTACTTCATGAGATTCGGTGTTCCTTAGCTTTTCAACGCCACGTAGATTTAGCGTCCCCTGTTTTCAAGGCTTCGGTGGCGACCTAACCCAACTTTGGAAGGGAAGCCTAGCTGGAACAATGTGCTACCGAACCGGGATACGAGCTCGCGACCTCCTGATTGCCATTTGCCGGTCAGGTGCTTTACCATAGGCCTCGGCCTCTCCTTCACAATCAGGAGGTCCCCGTATCCCACCCAGCAAAGCGGGAGAATGTGTGCCCGGATAGCTCAGATGGTAGAGCACCTGACCGGCAATCAGGAGGTCCCCTTATCCCACCCAGCAAAGCGGGAGAATGTGTGCCTGGACAGCTCAGATGGTAGAGCACCTGACCGGCAATCAGGAGGTCCCCTTATCCCACCCAGCAAAGCGGGAGAATGTGTGCCTGGACAGCTCAGATGGTAGAGCACCTGACCGGCAATCAGGAGGTCCCCTTATCTCACCCAGCAAAGTGGGAGAATGTGTGCCTGGACAGCTCAGATGGTAGAGCACCTGACCGGCAATCAGGAGGTCCCCTTATCCCACCCAGCAAAGCGGGAGAATGTGTGCCTGGACAGCTCAGATGGTAGAGCACCTGACCGGCAATCAGGAGGTCCCCTTATCCCACCCAGCAAAGTGGGAGAATGTGTGCCTGGACAGCTCAGATGGTAGAGCACCTGACCGGCAATCAGGAGGTCCCGGGTTCGTACCTAACCCCACTTGTTGCAGGCAAGCCTTTCGAGTGCGCCGACTGCGGCGCGCGCGTCGGCACAATTCGCAGTCTGCGCAGACACGAGCGCATCAGCTGCAAGGCGCAGCGCTTCAAGTGCCCGCTCTGCTCGTACGCGGCGCTGCGCGTCAACTCGCTCACTCGACACATCTGTGTCAAGCACACGCAGCAATGACCGACTGTGTCATGCACACGCTGTGTCGAGCACACGCTGTGTTGAGCAGACGCTGTGACGAGCACACGCTGTGTCAAGCACACGCTGTGTCGAGCACACGCTGTGTCGAGCACTCGCTGTGTCAAGCACACGCTGTGTCGAGCACACGCTGTGTCGAGCACACGCTGTGTCGAGCACACGCTGTGTCGAGCACACGCTGTGTCGAGCACACGCTGTGTCGAGCACACGCTGTGTCAAGCACACGCTGTGTCGAGCACACGCTGTGTCGAGCACACGCTGTGTCAAGCACCGAGAGCCGAAGTCTGTGAGCCGAAGTCAACGAGCCGAAGTTAACGGGCCGAAGTCAACGGGCCGAAGTCAACGAGCCGAAGTCTATGAGCAGCAACGCATCTGTGCTGGGTCTTTCCTAAGGGTTCCATGCGGAAGTACGGGACCGGATGTTTGCATCGGGTACTTGGGGATTCGTTTCCGGCCGTAATCACTTTCCATTGGCAGAGATTCACGGCTAACTTCCGGCAGGTTGCAGCCATCTTTTCGCTTAGTCCAACTAGCAACTAAAAACATGTTTTTTATTACATTTCCTAGACTCATGTCTTCTATGTCCTGTCTTTGGCACTTGTTTTGGCACACAACTATTTTAAACCGTTTTTTTAATGCTGAATGAAGTCTCACTGGTTACCCGACGTTTCGACCAACTACTTCTTCAAGGGTGATACTTGATAGGGGCCTGCCATCCCTTGATGAAGCAACAAGTGTATGTTGCAAAACGTCGGGAAACCAGTCAGACTTTTATTTAGCATTCGAATCCCGGTTTGAACATTTTTTTCAACATATATATTATTTCTTTATGCGTTTTAAAGAGCGTAAATCTCTCCTCTGCCAACTAGAGTCAAGATGGGAGCAGTCCTTCATCAAGTTATAGTTAAGCCCATCGACTTCCGACCCTCCTGAGGGCGCCTTAGTTTTTTACCACTTGACGATGTACAAAGTCTAGGTTTTAGGGCGAACGCTCGCAGCTGATTTGTGAAACTTTGACGACCAATGGACGACCAATGGACGACCAATGAACAATGGCTGCTGCCGGCCCGAGTGGGGTGATGTCTGTGAAGTTCAAGTACAAGATCGATCATAATGATAAATAATAATAATAAAAATAATAGATTTTTTATTCCGTTGATTACAGAGTGATATTGCAATCGTCCTTAACTAAAATAATGCATATCACAGTCTAAGAAAAGTGTCAAAAAGGTAACAGTCAAGAAATGCTGCTACATTACGCATTGTCTTGAAACATTGTATAATTACAAAATTCTTTCGTGTCATATAAAGAATCATTTATCCTTCGATCACTGCTCCGGTCGAAAGACAATGGTCTTAAAGACAATGGCTAGCAATGGGCGAAGGATTATCAATCAACTGTTGCTTGAGGTCTGCTTTACAAGAGCTACCATCCTTTACTGTATTAGATCATAATGACCAAGATCGTTGATAAAGACATGATGTGTGTTGAGTGTTCGCTCAGGAGTGTGAAGCTGTCTCCGTATCAGCAGCAATGTGAAGCGAGGTGTGTCCAAATACAGTTGCTGTGGCCACGAACACCCGAGTTGTTTGTCACTGTTCCCGTCCTTGTCACGGCTTCCTTGTCACGGCTTCCTGGTCACGGCTTCCTCGTCACGGCTTCCTCGTCACGGCTTCCTCGTCACGGCTTCCTCGTCACGGCTTCCTCGTCACGGCTTCCTCGTCACGGCTTCCTCGTCACGGCTTCCTTGTCACGGCTTCCTCGTCACGGCTTCCTTGTCACGGCTTCCTCGTCACGGCTTCCTTGTCACGGCTTCCTTGTCACGGCTTCCTTGTCACGGCTTCCTCGTCACGGCTTC
Organism: Nemoura dubitans; assembly: GCA_921293005.1. Classification (NCBI taxonomy): domain Eukaryota; kingdom Metazoa; phylum Arthropoda; class Insecta; order Plecoptera; family Nemouridae; genus Nemoura; species Nemoura dubitans. Next base: position 734,508 of record OV121076.1, read on the forward strand.
CTCGTCACGGCTTCCTCGTCACGGCTTCCTCGTCACGGCTTCCTTGTCACGGCTTCCTCGTCACGGCTTCCTCGTCACGGCTTCCTCGTCACGGCTTCCTTGTCACGGCTTCCTTGTCACGGCTTCCTTGTCACGGCTTCCTTGTCACGGCTTCCTCGTCACGGCTTCCTTGTCACGGCTTCCTCGTCACGGCTTCCTTGTCACGGCTTCCTTGTCATGTCCTTGTCACGGCTTCCTCGTCACGGCTTCCTTGTCACGGCTTCCTTGTCACGGCTTCCTCGTCACGGCTTCCTTGTCACGGCTTCCTGGTCACGGCTTTCCTGCACGCCTGGCCACGCAGATCTCTCTCCCTCCCACTTGGCACGACTTGGCACGACTTGGCACGACTTGGCACGACTTGGCACGACTTGGCACGACTTGGCACCGATGTTTCCCACGAAGCCGCTGCTCCGAGCGATGACAGGGTAAGTCACGGGACAAGGGTCATGCCAACATGGCACACTCTGCACGAAGTCGCCCGAAGTCGCCCGAAGTCGCCCGATCAAAGCTCACACCTCGTTTCGCTTGCAGGCCGACGTCGACCTTGAACTCCAAACGCTGACGTCACCAGGGGGCAGCAGACAACGACGATCGTCTTAAGGCGACATCGGGGCTTCGCTTCGTGGCGACTCGTTATTGCCACTCAAGTGTTACAATGGACGTGATTTTATTTGTCGAAAGAACAGAAATAAATTATCACATTACAAATACGAGCGATGATTTGTTATTTAGTTAAATGATCCGAGAGACTGAAATCGCGTCGCTGCGAGATGTTTCTCCGCTTCGCACTCGCCTAAACCCCATCTCACGTCGAGAAGCTGAGTGGATTTGCATCTTCCTCGAGGACCCACTGCTGTTAGACACGAGCTTAGAGTTTCAACACTGCCCATAGAGTCTTTTTTTCCGACTCAAGACATGGCCTGTGAGTTTTAAAACTCTTAGCTCGTGTCTAGCAGCAGTGGGTCCTCGAGGAAGATGCAAATCCACTCTCCTTCTCAACGTGAAATGGAGTGTGGTATTAAACTAAAGCTTCGCGAACGCAATTTGTGTTGCGTTGAAGATGAGTGTAGCGGTTTGTATATAGCGCATAAAAAGATTGAGGCAAAAAGCCTAAGGAAATGATGGAGCAGCAAGCCGGACCATTGCTTTCTCAAAAATTCTGATCACTTGAAAATGTAAACGATTCTGACCTTTCTTTGTTTCTGTCCGAGCTGTCGGGTAGCGGAAATATGCTCATTTTGAGGTCATTGAGCAATGTGCATGTAACTTCATAGATGTAACTCATGCCCAAAGGGTTTTTATTAGGTTGGGGATATATTTCTGCCGCGGACTTGCTTTCAAAAACTTGCATGCACGAAATTGACAAAATTTCTAATATCTGTCAAATCTTGAAGTCAACTTCGCTCGCTACGCTACTCGATCACCCCCCCCCCCACCCCTCTGTGTTCCAGGACGCCCCTCGTCGGGCCTGGCGCGGCGCTATCCCTGTTCGAACCCCGCCTGCTCCAAGGTCTACAAGAGTCGAGCCAGTCGCTGGACTCACGTGACATACGAGTGCGGAATGGAGCCCAAATTCCACTGCACACTTTGTGCGTATCGCACGCACCAGAAGGGCCATCTGGTGCGGCACTCCAGGACTCTGCACCGGGACCACACCTTCGTGGCGTGACGTGGCGTGACGTGGCGTGACGTGGCGTGGCGTGACGTGGCGTGACGTGGCGTGACGTGGCGTGACGTGACGTGGCGTGACGTGGCGTGACGTGACGTGGCGTGGCGTGGCGTGACGTGGCGTGACGTGGCGTGACGTGGCGTGACGTGGCGTGACGTGGCGTGACGTGACGTGGCGTGACTTTGCGTGACGCGGCGTGACGTGGCGTGATGTGGCGTGGCGTGACGTGGCGTGACGTGGCGTGACGGCGTGACGTGGCGTGACGTGGTGTGACGTGGCGTGACGTGACGTGGCGTGACGTGGCGTGACGTGGCGTGACGTGGCGTAACGTGGCGTGACGTGGCGTGACGTGGCGTGACGTGGCGTGACGTGGCGTGACGTGGCGTGACGTGACGTGACGTGGCGTGACGTGGCGTGACGTGACGTGACGTGACGTGGCGTGACGTGGCGTGACGTGGCGTGACGTGGCGTGACGTGACGTGGCGTGACTTTGCGTGACGTGGCGTGACGTGGTGTGATGTGGCGTGGCGTGACGTGGCGTGACGTGGCGTGACGTGGCGAGACGTGGCGTGACGTGGCGTGACGTGGCGTGGCGTGGCGTGACGTGGCGTAACGTGGCGTGACGTGGCGTGACGTGGCGTGACGTGGCGTGACGTGGCGTGACGTGACGTGACGTGACATGGCGTGACGTGGCGTGACGTGACGTGACGTGGCGTGACGTGGCGTGACGTGGCGTGACGTGACGTGGCGTGACTTTGCGTGACGTGGCGTGACGTGGTGTGATGTGGCGTGGCGTGACGTGGCGTGACGTGGCGTGACGTGGCGTGACGTGGCGTGGCGTGGCGTGACGTGGCGTAACGTGGCGTGACGTGGCGTGACGGGACGTGACAGTGATATGTTTAGATTCAATGATATGCTTTGATACAACGATATGTTATGATACAGTGATATGTTTTGATATTATGATATGTTTTGCAATTCAATGATATGCTTGGATACATTTATATGTTTAGATACAATGATATGTTTAGATACAATGATATGCTTTAACACAATAATATGTTAAGATACAGTGATATGTTTAGATTCAATGATATTCTTTGATACAACGATATGTTATGATACAGTGATATGTTTTGATATAATGATATATTTTGCAATTCAATGATATGCTTGGATATTTTTATATGTTTAGATACAATGATATGCTTGAACACAATGATATGTTAAGATACAGTGATATGTTTTGATATAATGATATGTTTTGCAATTCAATGATATGCTTTGATGTATGCTTTGATGTGACATTGTTACACAATGTCAAAGTTTCAAGGGAACTGCGTCGGTTTTAATACTAATTGTGCCTTGTTGTGGTTCCAATCAAGCTACCGTTGTCTAGGGGAATTGGTATTTTTGGATTCCCCGCTTCCCGTGTCCTGATAAGATATCCCAGACTCGTCCCTGAAGTGCCAAACCTGGCTGTAACAAGAAAAAGTGCAGGGACCGAGACGTTGGAGTTGCAAATCCGGTAAGATTCGTCCTCTGGGGTTCGACCTGGATGCAGTTAGCTCCGGGTAAGATTCGTCCTCTGAGGTTCGACCTGGATGCAGTTAGCTCCGGGTAACCTCTCCCTGGGCATCGATCATGTAACTTTGTGGTTTCAAAACGATTCGTTTTCAATAGCACTGCCTATGGCTTAACCTTCGACCAATGCTAGCCGGGATACGCAACTAGCTCAACGCTGTGTGTATCCCATGCAACCTTCGACCATTGCTAGCCGGGATACGCAACTAGCTCAACGCTGTGTGTATCCCATGCAACCTTCGACCATTGCTAGCCGGGATACGCAACTAGCTCAACGCTGTGTGTATCCCATGCAACCTTCGACCATTGCTAGCCGGGATACGCAACTAGCTCAACGCTGTGTGTATGCCATGCAACCTTCGACCATTGCTAGCCGGGATACGCAACTAGCTCAACGCTGTGTGTATCCCATGCAACCTTCGACCATTGCTAGCCGGGATACGCAACTAGCTCAACGCTGTGTGTATCCCATGCAACCTTCGACCATTGCTAGCCGGGATACGCAACTAGCTCAACGCTGTGTGTATCCCATGCAACCTTCGACCATTGCTAGCCGGGATACGCAACTAGCTCAACGCTGTGTGTATCCCATGCAACCTTCGACCATTGCTAGCCGGGATACGCAACTAGCTCAGCGCTGTATGTTTCCCATGCAACCTTCGACCATTGCTAGCCGGGATACGCAACTAGCTCAGCACTGTGTGTTTCCCATGCAACGTTAAAGTATAGGCCTTACCAGCTGTCATCTTCGGTCAGATCAACTCTATAACCATGATTATGTCGTAGTGTATTGCTATTAAGATTAATTATTGACTAGTCCAATCTAAATAAAAATGTTTATTCAGTTTTAAGAAAACGTAAAAACGGCAACATACATGTTGAGCGTAGTGAGAGCTAGCACGGCATTTTAGTTGCCTATCCCGTACCGGAGCAGTGTGAGCTGGCACGGCATTCTAGTTGCCTATCCCGTACCGGAGCAGTGAGAGCTGGCACGGCATACTAGTTGCCTATCCCGTACCGGAGCAGTGAGAGCTGGCACGGCATGCTAGTTGCCTATCCCGTACCGGAGCAGTGAGAGCTGGCACGGCATACTAGTTGCCTATCCCGTACCGGAGCAGTGAGAGCTGGCACGGCATACTAGTTGCCTATCCCGTACCGGAGCAGTGAGAGCTGGCACGGCATACTAGTTGCCTATCCCGTACCGGAGCAGTGAGAGCTGGCACGGCATACTAGTTGCCTATCCCGTACCGGAGCAGTGAGAGCTGGCACGGCATACTAGTTGCCTATCCCGTACCGGAGCAGTGATCGAAGGTTTAACATGGGGGCAGTGATTTCAAATCGAGTGATTTCGAGCCAAATCGAATGATAAAATGTTCCATGAGCGCTACCCTGAGGGGCGATTGTGTAACTTTGTGGTTTAAAAACCATTCGTTTTCAATATCACTGCCAATGGTTTAACACGGGGGGCAGTGATTTGAAATCGAGTGATTTCGAGCCAAATCGAACGAAATAAAGTTACACAATCGCATTCCAGGTCGCATTTTGGTTTGGAGGTGTCACGCCTGTTGACCATCTGCCCGCCCGAGCTGCCACCTGCCGCGTGTTTCAGACACTTCGGGCTGGCCGCCGAACGCGGCCGACGAGCGCAAGTTCGCATGCCGGAAATGCCCGAAGAGCTACAAGTCGGCTTCGGGTCTGAGTCAACACGTGCGCCACGAGTGCGGCGTTGCGCCTGCGTTCGGCTGCCCGCACTGCCCCTACCGTGCACGGCTCAAGTTCAACCTCAACAAACACGTGGCCAGGGTGCACGCGCACTCAAACCTGCTACTGCTTTAGGATGAGAGGAAATTGTTACTGGTTTTAGCAGTTACCTGGGGCCTTACCTAGCGCGGCCATTTAGAGCGGCTACCAAGCGGCTAATAAGCCGGGCTGGCGGTGTTATATAACCCGGACCTAGAGCGGCCATTTCAACAATGGGCAGTTTGTTGATTTCGTAGCACCGCTAGCAACCAGTATTACGGTGGTGCTACGATGATAGCATTATCTAGAAGGCATACTGCTTTTTAAACGATCATCATTGTGCAGTGAAGTCAAATCAACCAATCTCATGGCTTGTTACTAAAGTCAGAGTCGATGTGCCCCGGCTATATAACCCGGCCGTAATACTGCCGCTCTAGGTCGGGGTTACTGCTTGGTGCTACGGTGGTGTTAATTAGCCAGGGTAGATTGCTAGTAATCCCGGGACTACGAGTGGCCGCTCTAGGTCGGGGTTACTGCTTGGTGCTACGGTGGTGTTAATTAGCCAGGGTAGATTGCTAGTAATCCCGGGACTACGAGTGGCCGCTCTAGGTCGGGGTTACTGCTTGGTGCTACGGTGGTGTTAATTAGCCAGGGTAGATTGCTAGTAATCCCGGGACTACGAGTGGCCGCTCTAGGTAAGGCCCCGGGATGTAACTGATGGAGGGGAGTCGAAGCTGGATAAATGTGCGGACTTTAGGATAGGCCACACGGCATGATTGGTCGCTACAGTTCAAAGTAACATGGGGTTTCACAACGACAATCTTCGTCACAACCTAGCGGCGTGGAGTGCAAAGAAATAACTACCCGCCATCTAAATTACAAAAGACATCGAGCACTCAAACCTGCAACCACTTTAGGATAGGCCGCTCGAGCGATACTTGGTCGCCGGGCCACCTGGCAGCCCGGCGGGAAACTAAATCTTAATGCCAGATCTGCAATTAGTCATTGTCGCGCGAAAAACCAGCTGATACTGGGTTTCTGTGCTTGCAAAGCTCATAAAATCATCTGTGATCTAAAATATGGAGTTTAGAAAAGGTTTTTTAAATCTAGATAAAGATAAAGATGACGGTACACAATATTAGGTAGATAAAGATAATAGATTAAAGAAATTATCTATATATTATTATCTAGATAATTTTACCAAATACCTGAACAGTTACCATTACGGGACACTGCCTCCTTGTAACATGGGGTTTCACGGCGACAATCTCCAGCACAACCTAGCGGCGCGGAGTGCAAACACATTTCTACCCGCCATCTAAATACAAAAGACAGTGAGCTATCAAGGTGGCTGGATCGCAATTTGTTCAAAAATTTACATGTGTCATGTCAACCGCGCAAGAACTGATAAATGCATATTATTCACACGTCATCTCAGGCTAAAAGCATAATTATTGGCAACTAAATCGCGTAAGCAATGGGGTAAATCCATGTTTTGTCATCCAGATCAGGTGTAACGAGCGGAGTCGATTCTGTGGGACCTTTGCTGCACAAGGTAGCTTTGTCCACGACAAGTTTGTAGGCCAAGACAACCGACCCATGTTAGGGGTCTGAATTGTCCAACTAACAAGGACATAACTATTGTAAACTCAATTACGAGTTATGGCAGACACTTTCGGGTTGTTTACAATTCTTTTCCCTTGACAGAATTACCACTCTGAGGTGATGCAATGTGAGATGGCCTCGAGCTGAAGCAAACTGTGATTGTTTGTTTGTACTCTGCGCCGCCAGGGCGCTGTTGATTGTCGCCAAGATTTGGGGAGAGTGTCCCGTATTATAACTGTTACGGTATTTGCTACAGTCTTTGGTCAAATATGAATCTTCCTGATGATCTCACAATTAACTCTGTCGCGCACACAAATAAAACTCTCTCGTCATTTGCGCGTCATTTGTTCGTTCCCGGCCTTTCCTGCAACCCGGCGCTAGGCGAAGGTCATCTCAGGGGCCGTGCCGCCTTCCCCCTGGCACGGCCAGCTGGGCTCCGGTCAAGGTCAAGGTGTGCAGCGCGCCGGGCGGTGGAGTAGTGAACCCTGAGGACGGCTCGGCGCTACGTCACCCACTGCCTTCTGGCACGCAAAAAAAGGGAGAAGGTCTCGAGAAATGTGACCCGTCCGTCACCTGAGATTGACTCTGATTTGGGCGATTCTCAGTCTGTAAATCCTTTGAGACTTGTGCCTTTCCTTTCCGTACACAAAAATCGATTGCTTCAAAATGGTCGTTGAATGCTTGATACTTTTCACCTCAATGCTACTTGCTTGTAAGATTGGAGGTAACGAAACTCTGCGAAAACAGCTGTCACACACGCATTCAGTGCACAGTTTGACACCGATTTCTGTGCGAAGTCCAACGCTAACCTATCCTAACCATTGCCACGTCTAACAACTTTCTTCGCCCCGACCGCCCGCCACTGACCGCGCACGTCCCGCGTTGCAGCGCCACTGGTCGCCGTGATGGCGATGCCAGCGCTCGCGGCGGCCGTCTCGGCGGCGTGCGGCGACGCGGGCCCACCGGGCGCATGCGCGGCGCACGATTCGCAGCGCGCCTTCGCGTGTGCGCAGTGCGGCAAGCGCTATCTGCACGACCAGAGTCTCTGGAAACACGTCACCTTCGACTGCGGCAGGAACCCGAAGCTCCGATGCACGCACTGTCCGTTCCGGGCGCACCGCAAGGACCAACTGCGCGCGCACGTCATCGCCGAGCACCGGAAGCAGTCGCCCTAGCACCGGAAGCAGTCGCCCTTGCACCGGAAGCAGTCGCCCTAGAAGCGGAAGCGTCGCCCTAGCACCGGAAGCAGTCGCCCTAGCACCGGAAGCAGTCGCCCTAGCACCGGAAGCAGTCGCCCTAGAAGCGGAAGCAGTCGCCCTAGAAGCGGAAGCGTCGCCCTAGCACCGGAAGCAGTCGCCCTAGCACCGGAAGCAGTCGCCCTAGCACCGGAAGCAGTCGCCCTGGAAGCGGAAGCAGTCGCCCTAGCACCGGAAACAGTCGCCCTAGAAGCGGAAGCGGTCGCCCTAGAAGCGGAAGCAGTCGCCCTAGCACCGGAAGCAGTCGCCCTAGCACCGGAAGCAGTCGCCCTAGCACCGGAAGCAGTCGCCCTAGAAGCGGAAGCGGTCGCCCTAGAAGCGGAAGCAGTCGCCCTAGCACCGGACCTTCCTAGACCTTTCTTTATTCATGTACGAAGTGTAAGACTATTCAAATTTTCAGACGGCCCCACGTTCGGCGCCAAGTGCAACGGTATTGTAAGGAAACATATAAATATGAACCGCAAAGATGAGAGTTCTAGTTCGATGCTCGCCAGCGCTATTCGATGCACAGTTCTCTCTCCCATGACTTGCCATGTGTTGGTTGATTAGCCGAGGACGAGGTTGTCGACGTGTTCCTAACCAATTTGTTGACAGGACATTACAGACGGCTCTTCTCAGGGGACCATCGTTGCTATCTGGCGTATGATAAATCTCTGGTTAATATTTATTATGTTGTTATTTAAGTATATACTACTAGAAATTAGTTGCAAAGTTTTGTTAATTGTATTTTCAAATATTTTATTCAATATGCAAAGCCATGAACGGGGTAAGCTATTTCGTGGTCAGTCGGACGTATTATTAAAGGCCCTAGATTAGGTGGGATTTCCCCCACCCCTTGACCCTGTATGGAAACAAGGAATGATAAATATGTATAATAAAATGTATATGCAAAGCTATGAACGGGGAAAGCTATTTCTCCTCTCTGTGCCGGCCAGTTATTTGCCCGTCTAGACGCATGTTGCTGGAATAGTCCATGTATACAAGTCTAGAGCGGTGCAGCATTGAGGTAATGTCTCGTTTAGTGCTAGGAAACATTGTGTTCACTCACTCTCTGGGCACGGACGGCAGAGCCAATTAAAAATGGCCGACCAAAAACAGCTGATTTTCTGTACCATTTTAGTGAATGATTTCCAAGCTACACGTTGTTTTCCGATCAGAAAACAGTATTGCTTTGTGTTGATACTTTAAACACTTTACTTCCTGTCTACAAACCAGTCAGACAAAACTGAAAATACGAAATCGTGACGTTCAACATAACCCCACTTTTCGATTGTGAGCGCCGAACTTTGCGCGCCGCAGCAAAAAGTTCGACACGGTTCAAGTCTGAAACGTTCGCGCACAAGTTGAGCAGCGGTCTGTCACGTGACTAAATCGCGGGCTGTGATTGGCTGATCGCAAGCTGGACTTGTGAGCGAACACAATGTTTTCTAGCACTGAACGAGGCATAAATCGCGGGCTGTGATTGGCTGATCGCAAGCTGGACTTGTGAGCGAACACAATGTTTTCTAGCACTGAACGAGGCATAATAATCTATGTTATTGCCACCATAGACCCCAAGGTGTATGAGACAACACGACATGGTTTACAGTGGCGTACATGACTTGGTGTGCTACCAAGGTGTGTGGCTAGTGTTGAGGTGTTGAGGTTAAGGCGTGGTTATGTTTGTTCTTTAAATGTTCTGTCTGTGTCTGCGTGTGTGTTTCTTTGTACGCTATGTTTGGCAAGCAAATATTTCCGTCTAAAGCTACGTTTACAGCGTTGCAAAGAGACAGCATCGTAGACAAGTTCGCAAGCAACAGCCAATCAGAAGGCCGATCCCGGTGACGTCACAGAGCATAGCGACGCTGTCGCTTCGCTTTGGCTGACATGGATCATGTTTATCTTTTTGGTTGCGAAGCGACACGGTTGGCGACGCCTTCGCTTTGCATCGCTGTAAACGTAGCTTTACAGCGTATTATGCCGCGGTGTTCCTGTCTTCTCGATGGTTCTGTGTATTTATTCTGCTGCCAGCAGATAAGTTTTGTTGTGCTTTTTTGTGATTGACTACAGACTTTGGTCCTGTATAAACTATAAACAATAAAATGTATATTCAGAGATATCCATCTGCATTTGTGTGAATTGTCCACTGTGGCTTAGTGTCGTGTGAATTGAATTCGATTGAATTTGAATTGAGAAAACCGTGCGGTGAGTTGGAGTGTCAATTCGACAGGTGGTTTGTAGAGGATTTGGGAGCTTATAGTGTGCGATCCTGATGTCAGTCTAAACTCCATTTCACGTCGAGAAGCAGAGTGGATTTGCATCTTCCTCGAGGACCCACTGCTGCTAGACACGAGCCAAGAGTTTCAACACTGCCCACAGAGCCTTTTGTCCGACTCGAGACATGGCTTGTATGTTTTGAAACTCTTAGCTCGTGTCTAGCAGCAGTGGGCCCTCGAGGAAGATGCAAATCCACTCTCCTTCTCAACGTGAAATGGAGATTAGACAAGAAGCTGTGTTCGCGCTATTTCGGGACATTCCGGTAAAACACAATATTTTCTATTTTGCGGATGCTTTGTATCTATTTACCTTTCTTTACAAATAACATTTCCCCCCTGGGTTATTTTCGATCTGCAAAGTCCTTCTACAAGCCCACGTGCGTATGTCATTTACAGGACAAAGGGACAACTTTCTTCTCTAAGGGAAGCGGTGCCGGAGGAACGTGTTCTTCAAGCATGGTATTTCATGGCTGGTTATTTGTAGGTCCCCCTGGACGCAATCGTTATGCTTCACCAAGAGAAGCGGTTGGGTTTGTATTCACACTGGACTTCTGGACTTGCTCGGTACATGGCCTTCTTTTGGCAAGTTGCAATAAGAATAATTCGCTTATTGTCACATAAAACACATACATGTTTTCTTGACAGCCAGTATTTATAGTTTTCAACTTGTATTCTTTTTCTTTAGCTGAGTAAAACAACTTCAAATAAAGGGTTCTTTCCAGATTTTTGTAGTGCTTGACCTTAACTCTCTTCAATACATATGGGTAGAACGTTTTAAAGGCTTCCACCTGCATATTCTGAGTACTTTCTGCCATGTCCCCGTCGTCAACCCCAGTCTAAGTGCGGGTTTGCAAACACCATAGCAGTAACTTTATTGTTTCGTTAAATGTTAATTATTACGTCAAGTCATACCAAACATTACTGCTACTGCTGCTAGTTACTGCCGAGTGGATGGTCATACCAGTGTTCACCCAACGGCAGCCGCCTCATCGCCTCCCCGTTGGTTTGCAGCCTCGTCGCGCCGGCGCAGGAACCGCCACGGCGCCAAGACGTGGCACTGCCACAACTGCGTCAAGGGCTTCTCCAGCAAGGGCAACCTCAACAAGCACCTCCGGTACACGTGCGAGCGGGAGCCCCGGTTCGGGTGTCCTTACTGTCCGCAGCGCTGCAAGCAGAAGGCGACGGTGCACAGACACTGCGCCTTGAAGCACCCCGAACTGCCCCATCCTGTGCTCACGGGGGCCGGGCCTGCGCCGCTACCTGCTGTCACCGGCCTGCCGTGGCGCAATTAGACGTTACTCTCTGTCTTGCGCATTGCATTGAATGCTGACTTTTCTCTATGTAATTTCCGGTTATTTTGTGGAATAAAACGTAATTGAATTTTGAATTTTCTGTATGTTTTGTTATTGTTTTGTTTTGTTAGGTCTGTTATTTTGTGGCATAAAACGTCTTGCAATGTATGGTCGGCATCATATTATAACCTGCATGCGAATGCAATGCAGCCTTCCCAGCATTCCCTGAAGTTAAGCAACACTGTGCTTTGTCCGCTAGTGGATGGGTGACCATAGATTGGCTAGAAATGTGCAACGAATGTGTTTAAAAAAACCACATATCTAAACTGTTTTTCACGTTAAGAACGCTAGCGGTGTTTTACTGTCAAAGAGACTCCCCTGCTGGTAGGCAGGAGCCAGAGGTTTCAACATTCGCAGACCGTCCCATTGTTCCGCTAAACTCTAAAGGGTTCGCAAGCAATGGGTCTCCGGTCCTGAAACGTAAATTCTATTGAATGATTGACAGCGCACTGTTGGGAGCCTGCTGAACAATACTAGCGTTCGTAACGTGAAAACGAGTATAGTTACACACATACGGTTCTTGCTTGTGTCGATATTGGCACAGCGAAATCTCAAGGCAAGCGAGCCCGGCAATTCCGGCATTCCCCTCGCCTACAAGCCAAGCAGAAACTATGGGACCAACAGTGGCGTCTCCTCTAATCGGTGCCTCCCTTGCAGCGGCGACGACGACACCGGCGTCCTCGCGCCCCTTCCAGTGCCCCACCTGCGCCCGACGCTACAAGCACCGTCAGCACCTGAGTGCGCACGTGCGCAACGAGTGCCAGGTGGCGCCCAAGTTCCGGTGTCCGTTCTGCGCGTACCGCAGCCACCGGAAGGAGTCGATCAAGGCGCACCTTGCCTCCAAGGTCCACGCCGAGGTCCAAGGTCACGCGACCGCCGGCCACCGAGTTTAGGCCCTGCTAGTGGAGCCTTTCTCCTTTCTAAAGGCCCTCTAGTGGAGTCTTGCCGCTCTAAAGGCCCGGCTAGTGGAGTCTTGCCGTACTAAAGGCCCGGCTATCATTTTTTTCACGTTAAGAACGCTAGTTTTGTTCTGCAGACTCCCGACAATGCAATCATTCAGTCGAATTTGACCGGAGACCCTTGCGAACCCTTTAGCGGAACAATGGGACGGCCTGCGAATGTTGAAACCTCTGGCTCCTGCCTACCAGCAGGGGAGTCTCTTTGACAGTAAAACACCGCAAGCGTTCTTAACGTGAAAAAGAGAGTAGTGGAGCCTTGCCGTTTTAAAGGCCCGCGCGCGATTGAGAACAGGAAGAAGTGAAATACCGATATGAGAGTGCACAAGTGCAAGCTGCTTAAGGTGATTCAAGACATAACTGCAACCGATGTTAAAAAAATCTATATTTTTCCAATTCTTTAAATGTAGTCTTGTTCCAAAATGGTTTTGAAACATTAAAAACATGATATAAAAATAAAATACCGCTGACTCATGCTTGTAGCTTCAAATTTATAATTTTCGCTTATGCTTCTACGGGGCAGCTTTATGTCTGTACCAATTGTCCGATCAAGATGCGACACAAAATGTTTGAACCTAAATGGTGTTGGCATTATGACGATATATTTAAAATTTCAATATACGCCATATTTTTCTGCTGACGGTTGATTAAAGACCGTCGATTTTTGCATGATTTTTCAATAATCGATTTCTCAGCCAATATTAAGAAATTTGATCAAGGCTCTATCTGGTCATGACAAGACAGTAATATTCTGCGATCGGAAAAAAATCCGCTGCCTGTTATCTATGATAGTGTGTCTGTAAAGCTGCCCCGCAGAAGTCTATGCGAAAATGATAAACTTGAAGCTGCAAGCATGAGTCAGCAGTATTTAATTGTTATATTATTGTTTTATTGTTTCATAAACATGTTGGAACAAGACTACATTTAAAGAACTGGAAAAATATAGATTTTTTTACATCGGTTGCAGTGATGTCTTGAATCACCTTAAACACGGGGAAATGTTCCACTGACAGCTGTCAGTGCCAGCATTGTTTTATTTTATTTTATTTAAGCATCTATTTGCAACGGGCAAGCCTACAATTAGTATCCGAACGTTGGCGAACGTTGGCGAACGTTGGCGAACGTTGGCGAACGTTGGCGAACGTTGGCGAACGTTCGAAGCGTTGCCGTGACAACAACATTTTTTGTTTCAACGTGTTTTTTTTCCAAAAATACATCTAAGTGACTTGTGATTGGTTGAAATATGAACAGTAGCAAGAAGTTGGAATATTCCAACTCGCTTATTCACTATTCTGATCGTTGCTCGTCTTACTTAACGGTTTGCGTCAATTGTGTTTCCCCGTGTTTTAGCATTTTATTCGTTATTCTTATTGCTACTCTTATTTTTACTTCGATTGTGCGCGGTCCTTCATACGAACGTCTGCTCGTCCAAGTGTCCACTATCTAAACACACAACAAACATGTAAAACTGGGATTTGAATGCTGAATAAAGCCTCTCTGATTCACTTTATCTGCACCGATGTTTCCACTTGGCCGTTGCTCCGTGCGATCGACTGTCTCGCTAGCCGATCGAACAGCTGTCCACACTCCGTGGTTGCAGCGTCGACCGCGTCGGCGCCAGTGTCGCGCTCGGCGGCAAGAGTTGGCGTCGTGTCTCTGTTTCTGACTGTGGGCGTGGTTTCGAGCCTCTTGTGACGTCACATGTACCGTTGCTTGTCGCGCATCGACGCCTGGCTTTTGTTTCGTCCTTCGCTATCCAACGTGTCGTGATTGCTCCAGACCTTCATATCAACCACAGAAAATCTGTGTCACCAGTGACACAAGATTACGTAAGATTTCAGACAAAATTCCTGAGGTCAAATTTTGTCTGAAACATGTGTCTCGCGCCTGTGAAGTCACACTTCCTGCGCTGTGATTGGTCAGTTCAAACTTGGTGCGAGCTCGCAAGGAATGATCCTAACCTCAAATTTCGCAAGTATTTTGTTATTTGTGCAGCCATTTCTGGCTTTATGACACAGTTAACTCGTGAGATATCATCTGCTTTGCCGCTTTAAATACCAAAAGGCGAAAATCAACTTTGATCGATTCCAGCTGGCTAGCTGGAAATTTAATCGATCGGCCATATTTTATTTGCATCGTCGCGACATTTTCAGCCTCACTAACACATGTTTTTCTCTCCAAATCTAACGGTCTGGAAAGTTTTACATGAAAATCCCCGTGACGCGAGCTGCTATACACGGGAAAAGCAACTAACTCACGAAACTGACACACATTTTCTGCGAATGTGAGTGACTCGAACTGAGAGTGTATCAACCACTTGATGCTTTTAACCGCTTGTCTTCGTGAGCAGCTCCATCTCTCACACACACACACACACAGTGCTCATAACACACTTATTGTACGAAGAACTGCAGGAAGAGCACATTTCTTGCCGCCATTTTGAAGTGAGTCATATCGATGAGTTCAGAGGCATTGCATCACGTATCTTGCCTTTTCGAACGTGGTTTTATTCGGTCATTTAATCCAGAAAAAAAACCACGATAAATTGCTTGCAAGTTAAACAGAAGCGCCACCTTTAACTCGATGCAACACCAACCTCGAATCACTCATTTGTTTCTCCCATTCAGTCACGGTTTTGGAGATATATGAAGTTAAACTTCTGTACCATCGATATGTTACAAACAAAAGTAATCATTCCCAATCATTTCTCGATCCGTTCCTTAATTCGCCATCAAATACCATGGGAATGAGCGTGGATTATTCAGAGTCGCCGCCCCGAGCGCCCCCCCCCCCCCCCCCCCCGCTACGCCACTGCAGCGAGACTCCGATTCCAGGGTCGCTGACGTCAGGGCCGCTGTACTTGGTGCGCGGCCGCTACGTTGCCAAACCGCACCAGTGCCCGAGCTGCGGCAAGCGGTACGTGCACCAACGGGACTTGTGCACGCATCGAAGGCTGGAGTGCAATCGGGCGCCAAGCTTCAGCTGTCCGTGTTGCCCGTACCGCAGCAAGCAGAAGGCCGCCATGAAGGTGCATCTCGCACGGAGACACCCGAAGATGGCGGGCTCGACGGAGACGGCCGAACGGGCGTGAGGCCAAGTGGTGGATGTTTTAGACGTGTTTTATGACACTAAGGCGATAAATCACGTGTTCGTTGAATGATCAAACGCTTGAAAATGTAGAGACTTTCTGGTCATATTGGCAGTCTTTGTTTTGGGTTTAGAATCACTTGTATTTACCGAGTCGTCCGTATAATGAAACACTGAACTACGGTATTTGCTCCTTATTTTATGTTATTTAAAACAATCTCGGTCACTTTTATTAAAATAGAGTTAAAAGACTTTGAACTAGTTAATAAGCTGTGCTAGATGCAAAATGCGCGGGTGCGTTAAAACAGTTGCAGCTGTTGCAATCGTCACGGCCTTCGAGCCGTGTGGATAATTCGTGTAACATGTGTGCAGTGCCGACGGGCCGCTGTTGTTTTGTTCGGATGCCAGACGTCAAGCAGCAGCTGTCGAAGTCGAGTGTTGTTGTGTTCAAAGCGAAACCATTCGCGGTCCAAGTGTTAAATGGCACGATTCCAAATATATTATCTAATTGTACGGTTATTGTCTTCTCTTTCTCTAACACAATTCACTCTGTTAAACCATGTTTAACCATGAGGCAGTGAATCTGAAAACGAATGGTTATGAAATCACAAATTTACAAGATCGGCCCCCTGGGCCCGGATTCACAAAAGGAGATTCTGTGAATTTCTCCTGGGCTTTGGCAGAACCCCCAAAAGTGTACCCCATTTCGTATCACAAAGCGGGATTCTGTCTTTTTTGGGAGAATATTTCCCCCATTGAAAACCCCTGCTACCGAAATCTGGAACTCGCCTTGTACTTTTAACTTTATGCTTTCATATGTTTTCCTGCAAAGAAACAACAGCTTTTTATTTCAATAAAAAAGTGTATGTTGGCTGATAATGCAAGAACTTGCATTTTAATTTGAACTTGATAGCTAAAATCTAGCAATTTGGAATTAGGTTAGGTGATATTGAAATCCGGGAAAACTGACACAGGTAAGTCGTCAACTGTATTTTTATTTCGAAATGAGCTCCAAAATTGAAGAGCTCTGATTGGTCAATTTCAATTTACCTCCCCTCCAATTTCCTCGTGTGAAATCTTCTGTGAATACGGATAATTGGGGGAACATTTTTGGTGGTATTTATTCAAATTCAGACTGAAAAACATTCCAACTTGAGTGAAAATGAAATGTAATCAAAGTGACTACGGTGTTGGCTGATCCTATAAGATATAATATGTAGCTAGCTGTGTGAATCGTAGTTCATGAAAATTTCAGAGGACCTACCTTTGTTCTTAACTTAGATCCTCAACGTTTTTGGAAAAGATTGGTTTATAACTTTTTTAATAAATCAACTTTTTCGAAATAGTTCGATTTTCTCAAAATTTTGATTCTCTGTAAATGTCAAAGTTATTTACACGTCCAGACGGGAAACTCCAAACTTTTATTGGTTGTATTTTTTTTTAGTTTTTCAGGATCCCAAGTACATTGAATTGCTGGCTATTGGTTCGTTGTTCAAGGTGTTCGAAGCTTGGTGCACATTGAGTTAGCCTCACATTGTTAGATATCAGTCACATTGTTAGATATCAGTCACATTGTTAGATATCAGTCACATTGTTAGATATCAGTCACATTGTTAGATATCAGTCACATTGTTAGTTGACTGTTGTGAGTATTGGGAGTTACACATCGGGAGCCTCGATAGTGCGTTTTTTAAGACGTGCTTCTGAAAACGCACTAACGAGGTTTTATAAGGCCCATTTTTACCAAGATTTCAACTCCTAGTTGAGATTCTAACTAGGAGTTACAACTGAATTGCTGCGATTCAGTAGAAATAAGTTGTAACTCCGAGCTGGGATCTCAACTAGGAGTGGGAAAACCAGGCAAAACTTTAGCAGTCGGTATCTATTGGGATAACAATCGGTATCTATTGGGATAGCAATCGGTATCTATTGGGATAACAATCGGTATCTATTGGGATAACAATCGGTATCTATAGGGATAACAATCGGTATCTATTGGGATAACAATCGGTATCTATTGGGATAACAATCGGTATCTATTGGGATAACAATCGGTATCTATTGGGATAACAATCGGTATCTATAGGGATAACAATCGGTATCTATTGGGATAACAATCGGTATCTATAGGGATAACAATCGGTATCTATTGGGATAACAATCGGTATCTATTGGGATAACAATCGGTATCTATTGGGATAACAATCGGTATCTATAGGGATAACAATCGGTATCTAGGGGCACTTCAATGTTATTCGGTCCAGATAACGAACGTTATAGGCCCGCGCACAATTGAAGTACGAATAAGAATTGTGAAATTACAATAAGAGTAAGCACGGGTACAAGCTGCTAAAAAACTTGGAAAATGTTCACTGACAGCTGTCAGTGACTGGAAAACTTCAAACCGTTGTCGTGACAACAACAGTTTGATTGTTGCACCGTGTTTTTTTCAAAAAATACTCATCTCTGATTGGTTGAAGTAAGGATAGCGATAAGAAAGTTGGAATATTCCATCTCCTTATTCACTATTCTTGTCGTTACTCCCAACACTTTACGGCTTGCGCCAATTGTGTGCACTTGCATTCGTTTCCCTGTGTTTTAACTGTTTTGTTCGTTATTCTAATTGCTACTCGCATTCTTACTCCAATTTGTGCCTTTACTCGAACGGAATGCTACACAATCGCCACCCTGGCATCGCTGAACCCCAAAACGCGTACCTCGACTCTGAGCGCACTCCACAAGGCCGTGTGTGTCTCTCGATTGCAGAGTGGCCGACGCCGTCAGAGCCGCTGTACCGCGTGCGCGGTCGCTACGTTGCCAAACCGCACGCGTGCGCAGTGTGCGGCAAGCGCTACGTGTACGCGCGCGACCTCAGTGCGCATGTGCGCTTGGAGTGCGGCCTCGAGCCCCGCTTCCAGTGCCCCCTGTGCGACTACAAGAGCAAACAGAAGACGAACCTCAAGACGCACTGCGTCAGGAAGCATGCTCAACATGATGTCACAGAGCTGAACTCATTACGATGACGTCATTACGATGACGTCATTGTGCCGGGAAAATGCCAACACATTTATTTATTTATTCTTGTTTTTATTTATTCTTGTTGTATGTTTTTTGAATACCTGGTCGAATTGTACTATATATAATGTAAGAGTAAATAAATAAAATAATAATAATAATAAAAAAAAAAAAAAAAAAATAACGTGCAGGCGGAAACTCATGTCAAAACGATTGTTTGTTTCTTTCTTTACTGTACATAGATTATAAAAATAATATAGACATGGTCAATCAATATAAATAAGAATAAAATAAATTAAAAACAAAACTATTCAATAATCAAGCGTACATAATTGTAAAACTTATGAAATATTCGGGTATAGGTAAATCGAATATTCGAGTTCGAGTATGCAACTCGATGAAGTTATCAAAAACTCGTCGCAATTAGTGATTGTCGGTTGGCGGTTGTGTTCTGTCAAGATTGGTCCTAAAACGGACCGTGGTCGACGTACCGTCGGCGTTGGAAAATAAAGCAATTGAAATCACCTGCACTCTCAAAAAACTTCCCATGGACCTATGTGATAGTGACATGAAATCATGGCAATGATTGTAATCAAATATGTCGTGGTAGCTTCCCATGGCTTCCTGGGAATGATTCACTTGGTTCTCGGCTGCCATTGCAGGAGCCAGCCACCTACGGGAATTTGAGGTTAGGATGCCCCGAGGAGGTTTTGGACCTTTCATTGGGATGGTTAGCAAGTTTGGGAGCCGATTATGTAGAGTTTCCACTGGTTTGCTATAGTTACCGATGTCACTGCCCGATACGTCTCGCAGCCTAGTGCCTATATACCCTAAACATCCGTGTTCAATGGGCCACGTGGCATGCGCTCATGGGAATCATTGCCATGGCGGCGTGGATGGCGATTTTAAAATGGATTGATTAACATGCCAATTACTAAAGATCACATCGAGTCGCGCAAGATAATGCATTCACATACAGGCCATGGGAATAAATCTGAGAGTGTGGCACGAATGTTTTGTGTACTGATATTTTAGATGCGTGAACTATGAGGTTTAACAAACGTTAAAACAGTACAGTTGCGTGGGTGCCTTGCCTGGAGATTACCTGCCAATACTGACACCAATATTGACCTCACGGTACCATGCAGGTTGTAAACTCCCTACCTAGTCACATTAAGAATGCAAACAAGCGTAGCATTAAATCGAAATTAAAGGATTTCCTCTTAGATGGCTGCTTTTATACACTAGACGAATTTTATTGAAAATCACTGTCTGTATATCTTTGGATCACCCTGACAATAAACATTTATCATTATTATTATTATTGTCGATCTTGACCACAGTGATTTGACGTCACCTTCCACTCGCAGGTTCCACGGCCTGCCGCCGTCTCGACCACGGCCAGCTGGAGGCCAAGCCCTACCAGTGTCGCACGTGCAACAAGTGCTACAAGTACCTGGGCAATCTGACTGCGCATGTGCGCTTCGAGTGCCAGGTGGCGCCACAGTTCGAGTGTCCGCACTGCGGCCATCGCAGCAAGCAGAAGGCGCACCTCAAGGCGCATGTGCGCAACAAGCACTCGACGCAGTGACGGCCAAGAGGTCGAGGCTCCTTGTTGACACATTTTGCTGGAACATTGCTTCTTTGCGTTGTGGCTTTCGGTTGTGCTCAAGGTCAAGTCTGTGAGGCCGTCAGCTTTCGAATAGCCCTAAAATCATAAGCATTCGTTGATGCATCGAAATAAAATAGAGAAACTGAATCGAAAGGGAATAAATGTATCACCTCCTTTCGTCTCCCTCGGAGGTCCCTTTATCCCACCCAGCAAAGCTGGAGAATGTGTGCCCGGATCGCTCAGATGGTAGAGCACCTGACAGGCAATCAGGAGGTCCCCTTATCCCACCCAGCAAAGCGGGAGAATGTGTGCCCGGACAGCTCAGATGGTAGAGCACCTGACCGGCAATCAGGAGGTCCCCTTATCCCACCCAGCAAAGCGGGAGAATGTGTGCCCGGATAGCTATGTCCCTTAAATTCCTCTACAAAACTTTACAATCCTTTACAATTCTTCGTAAATAAATCCTCAGTTTAGCTCTAACCCATTGCTAAGCAACTAGTCCATGCTACAAAACTTAGGGAAAACAGCGAGACTTTCTTTGGCTTTCAACATTTTGTTTTCAATACGTAGTTTAAATGTCGTGGCTGCATTTTTTATCTCCCTTGAACCACGTACACGTCATACGATTTTGCCAAACAATATCTAAGCACTTGGCGCCGAACGTGGGGCCGGGCAAACTTTGGCACCGTCCAAACTCGGGTCGTTCCCAGCCTCAGAGGACAGACGACGTTCTCCCGGCACCCGAGTAAAGCAACGGCGACAGGTTACCTCCAATCACAATTTAGAAGGTAACCCCTACCATACCTAGCTATGGCTACGGCAAATACCTGATGCTAGTAATTTCGCAGACAATCGCTGGGGTGCATTGGAAACCTGTTATAACATCATCCACCAGGCCATGGCACAAGGTCCACTATAATCAAGGGACCCAATGTTCCTCAGGTGGTTACAGTTACCTTCGTTACAGGTAATATAACAACAAACAGTGGCTCCATCCCTTGACTGCCGGCGAAACTATTATTGCGGGCGGAGGGCTTTCGCGTAGCTGCTTTAGTTTGGGAGTGGAAAATGTGGTTAACCTCATGTCCATGTGCTCCAACGGCGACCTCCGTTGTGTTTGCAGCCTCCGAGGCGACGCCCCGACAGCCGTTCGTGTGCCGCACGTGCGCGAAGAGCTACAAGCACCTGAAGCACCTGAAGGCGCACGTGCGCAGAGAGTGCGGCGTCGAGCCCCGGCACGGGTGTCCGCACTGCGCCTACCGCACTCATCGCAAGGAGTCGCTCAAGGCGCACTACGTCCGCATGCACCCGCTGGCCGCGTCACTGTACTGAGACATCTTGCCTCATACATCTCACTGTCTTCGAGCTTCTCATTCGTGGTTTCACAATACTACTGTACTTTTTAGGGTCAAATTGTATGTTTTTTTTAAAATAAACCTTAAGCCGATGATGCTTGAATTTGATAGTCTGTAAACCATTTGTACTTTCTTTGCACACCGATTCACGACATCTTCAAATAAACATCAACATTGACATCATCATCATCATCATAGCGAAGCCAGTGTTCTTCTGTTGCCGAGGTCTGCGATTTGATTGGCCTAGCCACCTCTAGCCAACTCAAGCTACTTCTAGCTAACTCTACAGTCGTGTTAGCCTAAGATTACGACAGCCTGGTGGACTTCGAAGTGAAGTATCATTGGATTCTTTTACGATTTGTAATGATTAAAAGGGTAAATAATTGTAATGATACATACCTTTTTTAATAGTAATGACAAAAACTAATCATTTGATTCTATGGTATGTTACTCTATGATATGAGATCCCCAAAAAGTGGCAAACTCAAATTAATTCTTGTGTAGCTAACCCTGACTGTCCTCCCTTGCAGCGCCCCTCGAAGGCCGGGTCACGGCCCCCGAGACCCCGCTGTTCTACACGCGCGGCCGCCTGGTGGCCAAGCCGCACCGCTGCGCCACCTGCGGCAGGCGCTACATGAACCGCCAGCACCTGACTGCGCACGCGCGCTACGAGTGCCAAGTCGAGCCGCAGTTCCGGTGTCCGCACTGCGCACACCGGACGCGTCGCAAGTCCAGTCTCAAGTCGCACTGCGCCAGGAAGCATCCGGGTCGCTCGGGCGTCTAGACTTCGTTGCACGGTCGAAAGGAGACGGGACGGGCATCTTCCTCGAGGTCCCACTGCTGCCAGACACGAGCCAAGAGTTGCCATGTCTTGTGCCGGACAAAAGGCTCTGTGGGCAGTTTTGAAACTCTTGGCTCGTGTCTAGCAGCAGTGGGTCTTTGTGGAAGATGCTCATCCAGTCTCCTTCTTGACGTGAAATGGAGTTTAGGGAGCATCCAAGTCTCGTGAACCAAACCGACTTTGTTGTCGATGTTATTACCAAATTTAATTTAAATGCTGTATTTTATTGCCTTGAGTTAAAACTGTATTAATAATAATTGTTAACTTTGTTCTCTATGCCAATAAACACGACTCTCCTTGCAATGCAACCGACTTCTGGTGCCTGTGTTTTGACGTAGACGCTCCTTTTGCCCCAAGGAATCTATCGCCCCATGGTTGGCAACACTTGGCCCAGGTTCCGTTACCTTTGGTTTGCTGGCAATTCGAAGTTTCCTGATCTCTAGCTCATTGGCCGGAGCAGATTCACCTTCTAACCGAATCCAATGCCGTCCTTGCACTAGATTTGGCGATGAAGACCGACGCTGCAGAGTCGACGGGCAAAGTCCAAGGCAAGTCCAGCCAAGTCGAGTCCAGCCAAGGCAAGTCCAGCCAAGGCAAGTCCAGCCAAGGCAAGTCCAGCCAAGGCAAGTCCAGCCAAGGCAAGTCCAGCCAAGGCAAGTCCAGCCAAGGCAAGTCCAGCCAAGGCAAGTCCAGCCAAGGCAAGTCCAGCCAAGGCAAGTCCAGCCAAGGCAAGTCCAGCCAAGGCAAGTCCAGCCAAGGCAAGTCCAGCCAAGGCAAGTCCAGCCAAGGCAAGTCCAGCCAAGGCAAGTCCAGCCAAGTCGAGTCCAGCCAAGGCAAGTCCAGCCAAGTCGAGTCCAGCCAAGGCAAGTCCAGCCAAGGCAAGTCCAGCCAAGGCAAGTCCAGCCAAGGCAAGTCCAGCCAAGGCAAGTCCAGCCAAGGCAAGTCCAGCCAAGGCAAGTCCAGCCAAGGCAAGTCCAGCCAAGGCAAGTCCAGCCAAGGCAAGTCCAGCCAAGGCGAGTCCAGCCAAGTCGAGTCCAGCCAAGGCAAGTCCAGCCAAGGCAATTCCAGCCAAGGCAAGTCCAGCCAAGGCAAGTCCAGCCAAGCCGGAGTCCAGCCAAGGCAAGTCAAGGCAAGCCAGGTACATACGGCTAGAGAGTGGCCATCTTTGCGTATGGGCGCCATGTTTTTACCAACGTCAACTATTCTACAGCCCTTTCGGCCTAGTGAGCCTACATACGGTTAGAGAGTGGCCATCTCTGCGTATGGGCGCCATGTTTTTACCAACGTCAACTATTCAACAGCCCTTTCAGCAGTAGTTGATACGTTACGAACTTACCACACCATGTACATAACACGTAGACATGCAAAGGAATATGAGAAACTCAAATTCTGCTTGCGCTTGTAAAAATGTCTTTCCTGAGCGTTTAGGCGTTCAAGGAGATGTCTGCTGACGACACTGATTCAAGCACAATATGTGACTTCCCCTGGTTTACATGCGTGCATTTAGGGCAAAAGTCTTCCACAAAAGTTGTATGCTGTAAAAATAGCACAGCTCTAATTAATTTTGTATTAACAAAATCAAATTATTTACAGTTTATCACTATTTCATGTTATACTCATATATTATTTATAATATAAATATGATACATGATATATGGTATAACACACCGATATAATATTAAATATAACCATGTTATTTTGAGGCCATAAAAATGCCGTGGCAGACTCGAGTCGAAAGTGCTCGCATGAAAACGGGGCCTCGCACCCGCCGTGCCGTGCTGACGCCCCCCCCCCCCCCCCCCCCCCCCCCGCCAGCAGATTGGCAGCGCGCCGTCGACCGCCAGCTCGCCGCGATCCTCGCCGAGGTGCGCGCCCTCCGCCGGCAAGTCGGCGTCGTCGCGGCGCCCGTGGAGGCCGAGGACGAGCGCCACGTCGCGTTGCTGGACTCGGTCTTGCCGCTCAACACGCTCGAAGAGGTCGACGACCTCGAGCGTCGGCTGCAGGCGGTCGCCGGACTCAGGAAGGCGCTGGTTGGTCACTTGTTGCTGCACTTTCGACGCGAGGACGCGGCACGAACGTGACGAATCGCGGGCACTGCGAAAACACGTGCGCCGCAGTACGTGGGGTTCTGCGCACGTTCGAATCGCGCCACATCGAGCCATTTCGTTCAGGGGCCTTACCTAGCGCGGCCACTCGTAGTCCCGGGATTACTAGCAATCTACCCTGGCTAATTAACACCACCGTAGCACCAAGCAGTAACCTCGACCTAGCGCGGCCACTCGTAGTCCCGGGATTACTAGCAATCTACCCTGGCTCATTAACACCACCGTAGCACCAAGCAGTAACCCCGACCTAGCGCGGCCACTCGTAGTCCCGGGATTACTAGCAATCTACCCTGGCTAATTAACACCACCGTAGCACCAAGCAGTAACCCCGACCTAGCGCGGCCACTCGTAGTCCCGGGATTACTAGCAATCTACCCTGGCTAATTAACACCACCATAGCACCAAGCAGTAACCCCGACCTAGCGCGGCCCCTCGTAGTCCTGGGATTACTAGCAATCGACCCTGGCTTATGAACACCACCGTAGCACCAAGCAGTAACCCCGACCTAGAGCGGCCACTCGTAGTCCTGGGATTACTAGCAATCTACCCTGGCTAATAAACACCACCGTAGCACCAAGCAGTAACCCCGACCTGGAGCGGCCACTCGTAGTCCCGGGATCACTAGCAATCAACCCTGGCTAATTAACACCACCCTAGCACCAAGCAGTAACCCCGACCTAGAGCGGCCACTCGTAGTCCCGGGATTACTAGCAATCTACCCTGGCTAATAAACACCACCGTAGCACCAAGCATTAACCCCGACCTAGAGCGGCCACTCGTAGTCCCGGGATCACTAGCAATCAACCCTGGCTAATTAACACCACCCTAGCACCAAGCAGTAACCCCGACCTACCGCGGCCACTCGTAGTCCCGGGATTACTAGCAGCATCCCCTGGCTAATTAACACCACCGTAGCACCAAGCAGTAACCCCGACCTAGCGCGGCCACTCGTAGTCCCGGGATTTCTAGCAATCTACCCTGGCTAATTAACACCACCATAGCACCAAGCAGTAACCCCGACCTAGAGCGGCCACTCGTAGTCCCGGGATAACTAGCAATCTACCCTGGCTAATTAACACCACCGTAGCACCAAGCAGTAACCCCGACCTAGCGCGGCCACTCGTAGTCCCGAGATTACTAGCAATCTACCCTGGCTAATTAACACCACCGTAGCACCAAGCAGTAACCCCGACCTAGCGCGGCCACTCGTAGTCCCGAGATTACTAGCAATCTACCCTGGCTAATTAACACCACCGTAGCACCAAGCAGTAACCCCGACCTAGAGCGGCCACTCGTAGTCCCGGGATTACTAGCAATCTACCCTGGCTAATTAACACCACCGTAGCACCAAGCAGTAACCCCGACCTAGCGCGGCCACTCGTAGTCCCGGGATTTCTAGCAATCTACCCTGGCTAATTAACACCACCATAGCACCAAGCAGTAACCCCGACCTAGAGCGGCCACTCGTAGTCCCGGGATAACTAGCAATCTACCCTGGCTAATTAACACCACCGTAGCACCAAGCAGTAACCCCGACCTAGCGCGGCCACTCGTAGTCCCGAGATTACTAGCAATCTACCCTGGCTAATTAACACCACCGTAGCACCAAGCAGTAACCCCGACCTAGAGCGGCCACTCGTAGTCCCGGGATTACTAGCAATCTACCCTGGCTAATTAACACCACCGTAGCACCAAGCAGTAACCCCGACCTAGCGCGGCCACTCGTAGTCCCGAGATTACTAGCAATCTACCCTGGCTAATTAACACCACCGTAGCACCAAGCAGTAACCCCGACCTAGCGCGGCCACTCGTAGTCCCGGGATTACTAGCAATCTACCCTGGCTAATTAACACCACCGTAGCACCAAGCAGTAACCCCGACCTAGCGCGGCCACTCGTAGTCCCGGGATTACTAGTAATCTACCCTGGCTAATTAACACCACCGTAGCACCAAGCAGTAATCCCGACCTAGCGCGGCCACTCGTAGTCCCGGGATTACTAGCAATCTACCCTGGCTAATTAACACCACCGTAGCACCAAGCAGTAACCACGACCTGGAGCGGCCACTCGTAGTCCCGGGATCACTAGCAATCAACCCTGGCTAATTAACACCACCGTAGCACCAAGCATTAACCCCGACCTAGAGCGGCCACTCGTAGTCCCGGGATCACTAGCAATCAACCCTGGCTAATTAACACCACCCTAGCACCAAGCAGTAACCCCGACCTACCGCGGCCACTCGTAGTCCCGGGATTACTAGCAGCATCCCCTGGCTCATTAACACCACCGTAGCACCAAGCAGTAACCCCGACCTAGCGCGGCCCCTCGTAGTCCTGGGATTACTAGCAATCTACCCTGGCTTATGAACACCACCGTAGCACCAAGCAGTAACCCCGACCTAGAGCGGCCACTCGTAGTCCTGGGATTACTAGCAATCTACCCTGGCTAATAAACACCACCGTAGCACCAAGCAGTAACCCCGACCTAGAGCGGCCACTCGTAGTCCCGGGATTACTAGCAATCTACCCTGGCTAATTAACACCACCGTAGCACCAAGCAGTAACCCAGACCTAGAGCGGCCACTCGTAGTCCCGGGATTACTAGCAATCTACCCTGGCTAATTAACACCACCGTAGCACCAAGCAGTAACCCCGACCTAGCGCGGCCACTCGTAGTCCCGGGATTTCTAGCAATCTACCCTGGCTAATTAACACCACCATAGCACCAAGCAGTAACCCCGACCTAGAGCGGCCACTCGTAGTCCCGGGATAACTAGCAATCTACCCTGGCTAATTAACACCACCGTAGCACCAAGCAGTAACCCCGACCTAGCGCGGCCACTCGTAGTCCCGAGATTACTAGCAATCTACCCTGGCTAATTAACACCACCGTAGCACCAAGCAGTAACCCCGACCTAGCGCGGCCACTCGTAGTCCCGAGATTACTAGCAATCTACCCTGGCTAATTAACACCACCGTAGCACCAAGCAGTAACCCCGACCTAGAGCGGCCACTCGTAGTCCCGGGATTACTAGCAATCTACCCTGGCTAATTAACACCACCGTAGCACCAAGCAGTAACCCCGACCTAGCGCGGCCACTCGTAGTCCCGGGATAACTAGCAATCTACCCTGGCTAATTAACACCACCGTAGCACCAAGCAGTAACCCCGACCTAGCGCGGCCACTCGTAGTCCCGAGATTACTAGCAATCTACCCTGGCTAATTAACACCACCGTAGCACCAAGCAGTAACCCCGACCTAGCGCGGCCACTCGTAGTCCCGAGATTACTAGCAATCTACCCTGGCTAATTAACACCACCGTAGCACCAAGCAGTAACCCCGACCTAGAGCGGCCACTCGTAGTCCCGGGATTACTAGCAATCTACCCTGGCTAATTAACACCACCGTAGCACCAAGCAGTAACCCCGACCTAGCGCGGCCACTCGTAGTCCCGGGATTACTAGCAATCTACCCTGGCTAATTAACACCACCGTAGCACCAAGCAGTAACCCCGACCTAGCGCGGCCACTCGTAGTCCCGAGATTACTAGCAATCTACCCTGGCTAATTAACACCACCGTAGCACCAAGCAGTAACCCCGACCTAGCGCGGCCACTCGTAGTCCCGAGATTACTAGCAATCTACCCTGGCTAATTAACACCACCGTAGCACCAAGCAGTAACCCCGACCTAGAGCGGCCACTCGTAGTCCCGGGATTACTAGCAATCTACCCTGGCTAATTAACACCACCGTAGCACCAAGCAGTAACCCCGACCTAGCGCGGCCACTCGTAGTCCCGGGATTTCTAGCAATCTACCCTGGCTAATTAACACCACCATAGCACCAAGCAGTAACCCCGACCTAGAGCGGCCACTCGTAGTCCCGGGATAACTAGCAATCTACCCTGGCTAATTAACACCACCGTAGCACCAAGCAGTAACCCCGACCTAGCGCGGCCACTCGTAGTCCCGAGATTACTAGCAATCTACCCTGGCTAATTAACACCACCGTAGCACCAAGCAGTAACCCCGACCTAGAGCGGCCACTCGTAGTCCCGGGATTACTAGCAATCTACCCTGGCTAATTAACACCACCGTAGCACCAAGCAGTAACCCCGACCTAGCGCGGCCACTCGTAGTCCCGAGATTACTAGCAATCTACCCTGGCTAATTAACACCACCGTAGCACCAAGCAGTAACCCCGACCTAGCGCGGCCACTCGTAGTCCCGGGATTACTAGCAATCTACCCTGGCTAATTAACACCACCGTAGCACCAAGCAGTAACCCCGACCTAGCGCGGCCACTCGTAGTCCCGGGATTACTAGTAATCTACCCTGGCTAATTAACACCACCGTAGCACCAAGCAGTAATCCCGACCTAGCGCGGCCACTCGTAGTCCCGGGATTACTAGCAATCTACCCTGGCTAATTAACACCACCGTAGCACCAAGCAGTAACCACGACCTGGAGCGGCCACTCGTAGTCCCGGGATCACTAGCAATCAACCCTGGCTAATTAACACCACCGTAGCACCAAGCATTAACCCCGACCTAGAGCGGCCACTCGTAGTCCCGGGATCACTAGCAATCAACCCTGGCTAATTAACACCACCCTAGCACCAAGCAGTAACCCCGACCTACCGCGGCCACTCGTAGTCCCGGGATTACTAGCAGCATCCCCTGGCTCATTAACACCACCGTAGCACCAAGCAGTAACCCCGACCTAGCGCGGCCCCTCGTAGTCCTGGGATTACTAGCAATCTACCCTGGCTTATGAACACCACCGTAGCACCAAGCAGTAACCCCGACCTAGAGCGGCCACTCGTAGTCCTGGGATTACTAGCAATCTACCCTGGCTAATAAACACCACCGTAGCACCAAGCAGTAACCCCGACCTAGAGCGGCCACTCGTAGTCCCGGGATTACTAGCAATCTACCCTGGCTAATTAACACCACCGTAGCACCAAGCAGTAACCCAGACCTAGAGCGGCCACTCGTAGTCCCGGGATTACTAGCAATCTACCCTGGCTAATTAACACCACCGTAGCACCAAGCAGTAACCCCGACCTAGCGCGGCCACTCGTAGTCCCGGGATTTCTAGCAATCTACCCTGGCTAATTAACACCACCATAGCACCAAGCAGTAACCCCGACCTAGAGCGGCCACTCGTAGTCCCGGGATAACTAGCAATCTACCCTGGCTAATTAACACCACCGTAGCACCAAGCAGTAACCCCGACCTAGCGCGGCCACTCGTAGTCCCGAGATTACTAGCAATCTACCCTGGCTAATTAACACCACCGTAGCACCAAGCAGTAACCCCGACCTAGCGCGGCCACTCGTAGTCCCGAGATTACTAGCAATCTACCCTGGCTAATTAACACCACCGTAGCACCAAGCAGTAACCCCGACCTAGCGCGGCCACTCGTAGTCCCGGGATAACTAGCAATCTACCCTGGCTAATTAACACCACCGTAGCACCAAGCAGTAACCCCGACCTAGCGCGGCCACTCGTAGTCCCGAGATTACTAGCAATCTACCCTGGCTAATTAACACCACCGTAGCACCAAGCAGTAACCCCGACCTAGAGCGGCCACTCGTAGTCCCGGGATTACTAGCAATCTACCCTGGCTAATTAACACCACCGTAGCACCAAGCAGTAACCCCGACCTAGCGCGGCCACTCGTAGTCCCGGGATTACTAGCAATCTACCCTGGCTAATTAACACCACCGTAGCACCAAGCAGTAATCCCGACCTAGAGCGGCATTATTACGGCCGGGTTATATAGCCGGGGCACATCGACTCTGACTTTAGTAACGAGCCATGATATTGGTTGATTTGACTTCACTGCACAATCATGATCGTTTAAAATGCAGTATGCCTTCTAGATAATGCTATCATCGTAGCACCACCGTAATACTGGTTGCTAGTGGTGCTACGAAATCAAAAAACTGCCCATTGTTGAAATGGCCGCTGTAGGTCCGGGTTATATAACACCGCCAGCCCGGCTTATTAGCCGCATGGTAGCCGCGCTAGGTAAGGCCCCTGGGCTACCGTGATTCCAATATGAAACTTGCACCAAGGAGGTTGTTGGTGTCCCAATCAAGATGGCGTCCAATTTGACACGTTTTGTTGGACAGGCAGGTATGGGCGATTGCGGGTCAAGCCTTATACACACGTAGTACATTCGCTTCCTTGACGTCAACCATTAGAACCGATAACGGTATGACGTACAAGTTGCTGACGGCGTGATCCCCTCAAGGGAATTGGTCAAGCTGCGGTTATTAGAGTGACATATTATTCTCACTTATGTGCCTTCAGTGATATATATATATATATATATATATATATATATATATATATATATTTATATATATATTTATATATATATATATATATATATATATATATATATATATATATATATATATATATATATATATATATATATATATATATATATATATATTATGATGCATCGCCATGATATTTATCGTTGTTTGGTAGTTTCCAGTATAAGATACTCGTTGACGCAAAGGACTAATAATAAGTTGGCTCTTGCCACACATTTTGTGAGATTTTGCCACATTTGACGCCATTTTTCTTATTTTTAAATTTATCTATAAGTATTGATAATTTCATAATGGTATGAAACAAACAGGCTGGGATTAAAACTCTAAATTCACAATCAGATGTTGTCTTTCTTCTTTCCTACATTCGTTCCTGCAGTGTTGTTCCGTTGATCCCTGCACTCCCCTTTGGCTTCGGTTTACCGTCACTAAACTATCGATGAAGGCTCGAGCACACTACCGTTTGTTATTTTTTGTGTGAGTTGACTCAAACTTGGTACACCCCTAAGTAGGTGTAAAATGATCCAAGTCCTCGTGTCTTATTTCCTCCACATGGGGTGACCAAAGTCGAATATTGATCATTAAAATTTTTTAAAACAGACCAAAAGTTGCCGCGTTCTCTCTGTCACACCGTCAAAGTTATCATGTCAATATTTCAGTTCGTTGTAGACAAAAGACGTAAATAAGGGCGAACATGGGCCTTTTTGCCAATTTTTCTTTGCACTTTCGTATACAATTGCTCTAAAAAGGTTTCGAGGTTGGTATGTTCTAGCATTGCACTGGCAAAATTTAGAAAAAAGGGACATTATCGCCCTTATTTATGCCTTTAGTCTACATCTACAACATACTGAAATATTGAAATGATAACTTCAACGATGTAGCCTTGAGATGTCGGCAACTTTTGGCCTAAAAGCCACACTTTCTGGCGAACTGATAGTGTCCTCTAAGACGTCTGGGCAAGGAATAGATCCACTAGGCCCCGTGGAACATGCACTGCCACTTGTTCCCGATTCCAGGGTGGCTGAATCCCTCCGCGCAACTGCACTACCACCGCGGCCATCTTGTCACTCGACCCTTCCAGTGTCCGACGTGCAACAAGTGCTACAAGCACCGACAGCACCTCAGTGCGCATGTGCGCCTCGAATGCAACAGGGAGCCGCAATTCGGATGTCCCCACTGTACGTTCCGGAGCAAACAGAAGACGAACGTGACCGCACACTGCGCCAAGAAACATCCGGCCAAGAAGACAGAGTGACGTCATCGTGACGATGCTATTGACCGAAGAACCTGAGCTGTATTGCCTAAGTTGTCATTCAGGGCAAAGCCTAGGCAAGAAAAAGCAGGGTTTGCTTTATAAATGTAGAATCGGCTTATCATGTGAATCCCACTGTGATATTAACATTTCTAAAGAAATACAAACATTTTAAGAAACAAACAATATATATATATATATATCTATTGTTTTAAATATTAGGAGCATGGTAGAATTAAAAGCATTAGAAGCAGGCACTTGCGCATTCCAGTAGCTCCATGCAGACAGGCAGCGGTTCTGTCGCTTGTCAATAAGTTCCGTGGTAACGCACGTTTCGGGTAATGATCCTGTGGGAATGGAATGTGTGTGTGTTCGGAATCGGGGAACTGGGATGAAATCCGAATGACGCCCTCTTTCCAAACCGCTAGTGACTTTGTCATTGTCGTCCAAACGGACCAATCAAATGGCCAAATGGACAATAGACAAATTGACAATCACCAAGTCACAGCGCTCACGATCTTTGCACCCTGTTGCAGCTCCTTCGACTTCTGACGGCGACCTCGTTCACTTCCGGGGCAAGATGGTCAAGAAGCCGTTCATGTGCCCGAAATGTTCGATGCGATACGCCACAGAAAGCGGTCTCTACAAACACGTGACGTACGTGTGCGGCAAGTCTGCGCAGTACAATTGCGCACACTGCGCCTATCGGGGGAAACACAAATTTAGCTTGGCCAAGCATTTGGAGAGTTGGCACGGCGAATCTGCAAGAGCGCTAGCGAACGGTTTGTGTTTAATTGTCTTTGTTATCTTCGCACTCTCATAAGATTGACTAATGCTGCGTCTTTGTTTGAACATCGGCTTATCTCGTAAGTTTTCCTCGGTTGCAGCTTTGTCCCATCGTCGCCGGCCGTTCCTGAAGCCCTTCGAGTGTCCGCGTTGCCACAAGCGTTACATACAGAAAGGACATCTGACCAGGCACTTGAGACACGAGTGTGGCATCGAGCCAAAGTTCCGGTGTCGTCACTGCCCCTACCGGGCTAAAATGAAAACGGACCTGTCTCGCCACTGCAAGCGGGTGCACAAGGACCAGGAGGACCGCACTCCTTTGAGCGACTAGCTGGCGACAACGAGGTGCCAGGAGCAAAGGAGGAGACGGGGAACAAGTTAGGATTGGATCATGTGGCGAAGGAAGATAATTCACTCTTGAATCACTATTTGACCACTGTTTGACGCCTCTTGTTTGCTGATTTTTGCCAACCATCAAATGCGATCAGTCACTTTCTCAACTAGAGGAATTTGTTCCCTCCAAAGCTTTTCGCTGCTGAAAGCCTCACTAACTGGTTTGGAGCAATGTTTGATCTTTGTTTTCGTTTATTGTTATGAGTTTAACATTGTTCATTAAACATATCCATGCAATCAAATGCCAATTTGTCTTGATTACTTTGCACACTGGCAGGCAGTTAACTTCTACACTGAGAGCCTTTGAAACATTGTTAGCTTTTGCTCTCTCTGAGTCTTGGTCTCCCTATGAGAACAACATTGTAACAAGAACTCACTAATAACACTCTGTTAAACTCAGTGACTGCGATCCCACCACCTGACAAGCCCTGTCTTATGCCTCGAGCGAATCCACCTCGTGGCCGTTCAGGACTCAGAGTTTCCCGATTGCCATCATTATCTCCCTTCCCGAACCTTTTCACCGTATTTTTTTTAATTCCCTTGTACCGACTTTATCTAGCCACCTTAACGCCCAATCACACACACCTTTTGATCTAGATGCGTTCCGTTTTCAATCATTTTCCAACGGTTAACATGCTTTAGTCTGTATCGAATTTGTGTTGTATTTTTAGTAGAGAGGATCAGGGTATAGCATAGAGGTATTGCTATTTTATTAACCTTGTTCAAGTTCTCCTGTTCATCCATATTTCGTTTCAATTCGGTTCCAATGAGTAGTCACCGAGCCACATTGGTCACGGTTTAAATCATGTATTCAGTTGCAGCCGAACCTGTGAAATGGCGTGCTTCTTAACTTGATTGGGTTCAAGCATTACATCAGTAGTCGCTTAGAGATGCCACTTTTCTTAGGTTTAATTCACACAACTACGTTTTTTG
This sequence comes from Nemoura dubitans, assembly GCA_921293005.1. Lineage (NCBI taxonomy): Eukaryota > Metazoa > Arthropoda > Insecta > Plecoptera > Nemouridae > Nemoura > Nemoura dubitans. Next base: position 768,689 of record OV121076.1, read on the forward strand.
TTTTGATAATGTTGATTAAAACTTGTAGACACATCAGATTTTCCTTTTTGCCGTTTTAATAAAGTTATCATGAAACCTTGTAATGCATTCGCATTTTATTTCCACATCAAATTGATAACTACAACGTACGAAGTGAATTATTTGAGGAATGAAATGCTCTGATAATCCTTTGGCAATTATTTGTCCTCTTATCAGTGATGATTTTAGATCATTGGAGTCATCCTTTTCGCTGTGTGGAATTATATTATAGTATTCATTCATTGCAGCATTGGCATGGCTTAGCTTGGCTACCCATACGTTTGCTAATGTTTGATTAGGTTTTTTGAGGTTAACTGCTGATTGCTTGACTGCTAATCGGGTCTGATTCTTATGCTTAGTCCCTCGTGTGAAAGTCCAGGCCAATGTCTGCACCTGGCGACCACCAGGCCGTGGTGACTGACATCTACACAACCTGTTGCAGCTCCGACGGCAGACGACCAGCTCTTCTACTCCAAGGGCAAGATGGTCAATTTGCCGTTTAAGTGCCTGAAATGCCCGAAGCGATACGCCTCAGAAAGGGGTCTCTACTGTCACGTGACGTACGAGTGCGGCAAGGTTGCGTAGTACCAATGCGCACACTGCGCGTATCGGGGAAAATATAAATCAAGCTTGGCCAAGCATTTGGAGCGATGGCACGGCGAATCTGCAAGAGCGCGAGCAAATGGTTTGTGTTTCATTATCTGTGTTACTTTTGCTCTCACATAAGATTATCATAAATTCCATCTTTGTTTGGACATCGGCTTATCTCGTAAGTTTCCCTCGGTTGCAGCTTTGTCCCATCGTCGCCGGCCGTTCCTGAAGCCCTTCGAATGTCCGCGTTGCCACAAGCGTTACATACAGAAAGGACATCTGACCAGGCACTTGAGACACGAGTGCGGAATCGAGCCAAAGTTCCGCTGTCGACACTGCCCCTACCGGGCAAAATTGAAAGGTCACCTAATCCAACATTGCAAGGCGGTGCACAAGGACCAGGCGGATCGCACTCCTTTGAGCGACTAGCTGGCGACAACGAGGTGCCAGGAGCATAGGAGGAGACAGAGGACTTCAGCTTGATATCTTTGATTGCTTTTCGCTTAGTATCATTTGGTGAAGAAACAAATAACCGAGAATTTATGTTTGTCAATTAAATCTACTTTATTTCAAAAAGTGTATATTTCTTGCACTCGTTGTGGATATTTCACTACGTTTATTTACTGAATCAGAATGTTTGATCAGATCAATTGAAGGTTCCAAAAAAATTCAAGAACTTGTACTCGATATTTATATTTATATTTTTATATATTTTTTTTAAGTGAATTATGGGTATCTTTATGTATCTTCTAAGTTTGGTGGCAGCGACCTAGAATCACACCAATAATTGTCCTTGGTCTCTCTTTAAAATCAATGTCAAGTTTTGACAGGAATTTCTGCAACCAGTTGGCTGTTTTGTCACGTAAGAATTACAAAATGTTTGTAAAATTTTTGAGTTATGACGATAAAGAAACAAATAACTGAGAATTTACGTTTGTCAATTACATTTACCTTATTTCAATAAGTATTTCTTTATGCACTTTTTGTGTATAAATTCAAAGTGTTTATTTACTTAATCAGAATTTTTGATCAGATCAGTTGAATATTCCAAAAAAATATCCAGCCAGTGGAAAATTTATGATTTTTGTAACTGAGATGATAATTGTTAACAACTGAGAGTAGACATGCTTTGTTCAAGTGCTCCTACTTACTTTCAGAAGTTTATCTGTCACAGTGGCAATTTCAGCTATTTCGTTGACTTTAGTTCCGATCTTCATAATTATTGTAAAACATGTGAGAAGTCATTTAATAAAACCTTTTTGCTTACAACGAAGGTGTTTTTTGATCATTATTGATAACGGGGTGAAATCGAAGTGGTGTTTCTGTATGTGGTCTTCGGGGTTGGGTTATGAATGCCCCAGCGTTTCGCGCTAGGACCTCAAAACAAACCATCGTTATCCGAATTTCACAAACACTCGGGGGAGCGATCTCAAATAACACCAATAATATTCCTTTTCCTTCTTTTATAGCAAAGAACAATTTCGACAGAATTTCCTGGAACCTGTTTGCAGTTTCTTCACGAACCAATTGTATATTGTTTGAAAAATTTTAGGGTAATGTTCGTAAAATCGTCAATATGTGTCGATGAAGTTGCTGGGTGAAAACCCGAGCATAATGTTGTTCGTTTACTGAAAATAATGAAATGAAACCCAAACAGTTGGTGGCTCCATTAACACTAACAACAATCGTCATGGGTGCGTGACACGGTGAAAAAATTAACATTGACAGAGAAATAAACACATTTTCACCATTAAACAGTGTACATTCTTCCGTCCAACTTAATTTATGTGTTTAATATAAGTAGCATGGTAGATTTAGAAGCATTAGAAGAAGGCACTTGGGCATTTCAGTAACTCCATGCAGACAGGCAGCGGTTCTGTCGCTTGTCAATAAGTTCCGTGGTAACGCACGTTTCGGGTAATGATCCTGTGGTTATGGAATGTGTGCGTTTGGAATCAGGTAATCGTGATGCCCTCTTTCCAAACCACAAGTAACATTCTGCTTGTCATCCAAACGGACCTAGCTGTTGTAACGATAGATTTGTAAGCCATGCTATTGACTAGCGTAGTCCAGTCCATGCAGGGAGTCCGAGGTAGCCTGTGTGCCCCTTTGGAGGCAGTCGTCCTCCAGCCGGCACTAGTGGCTGAGCTTGCCTCGGTACTGTGTTTATGTCTGCGTGCCAAGTTCATCATTACACTTTGTCGTATTGTTTCTGATTCCGTGCGTTTGTAGTTTCATCTTCCCTGCCCACTCCCGAATATCGCTTCTTTCCAATTGACAATCACCAAGTCACTGTGCTCACGATCCTTGCACCCTGTTGCAGCTCCTTCGACTTCTGACGGCGACCTCGTTCATTTCCGGGGCAAGCTATTCAAGAGGCCGTTCAAGTGCCCGAAATGCCCCAAGAGGTACGCCTATGATAAAGGTCTCTACAATCACGTGACGTTCGAGTGCGGCAAGACTGCGCAGTACCGATGCGCACAGTGCGCCTATCGGGGGAAACGGAAACACCATCTGGCCAGACATTTGGAGAGCTGGCACGGCGACTCTGAAAAGGCCCGGGCGAAAGGTTTGTATTAAATAATTTTCGCCACTTTCGTTCTCACAAAAGATTAAATAAAAATCGTTTCCTGGGTTGCAGCTTTGTCCCATCATCGCCGGCCGTTCCTGAAGCCCTTCGAGTGTCCGCGTTGCCACAAGCGTTACACGGAGAAGCGTACCCTGGCAACACACATGAATCATGAGTGCGGCATCGAGCCCAAGCTCCGCTGTCGATACTGCCCCTACCGGGGAAAACAGACAGGCAACCTGACCCAGCACTGCAAGCTGGTGCACAAGGACCAGGTGGATCGGACTCCTTTGAGCGACTAGCTGGTGACAACGAGGTGTCAGGAGTAAAGGAGTAGACGAAGAACTTTTGCTTTATATCTATGATTGCTTTTCTCTCATTATGATTTGATGAAGTAACAAATAACTGAGAATTTACGTTTGTCAATTATGTTTACCTAATATTAAAAAGGAATTTTTATGCCCTTTTTGTGTATAATTTCAATGTGTTTATTTACTTAATCAGAATTTTTGACCATATTAATTAAAATATTCAATAAAAAAAATCCATCCAGTAGAAATCCTATGATTATCGTAACTAAGATGATTACAGGTTATAACGGAGAGTAGGCATACTTTGTTCATGTGCTCATGCATTTGCTGACGGAAGCTTATTTTGTACAGTGTCTCTTTCAGCTCTTTCTTTAACTCTTATTTTGTTCTTTATAATTATTGTAAAACATGTAAGAAGGCACTTAATAAAACCTCTTTGCTAACTACGAAGGTAATATCAGAGCATATTGAGGTGGTGTTTTAGTGGGAGGGTATTGGGTTTGGGTTTTAAATGCCCCAGCGATTCGCATTCGGATTGCTTATCTCAGAACAAATAACTCATATCCCAAACTCACAATGATGGTTGATTACCTAAAAAACTTGGTGTCTGCGACCTTTATTGACACCAATTACATTTCTTGGTCGTACTTTCTTATCAAAATAATGTTTCGAAATAAATGTTTGCCACCTGTTAGCTGTTCCGTCTCGAACCAATTGTAAAACGTTTGAACTATTCTGGAGTTATAACAATTTCTTAAATTTTTATTATTGTTAGTTAAAATATGGCTATAATGTTGTTTGATGAAAACAGGAGTAAAGTGTGGTTTGTTTGCGAGAAATAATGACATGTATCCCAAACAGGTGGTTTCTCCTTTAAATGACAACAATCGTCATAGGTACGTGACACAGTGAAACTAACATTGATAGAAAAATAAATACATGTTCATAAACAAAAAATGTTTAGTTTTACGTCCAACTTATTTAATGTGTTATATATTAGAAGCATGTTAGAATTTGAAGCATTAGCAGCAGGCACTTAGGCATTCCAGTAACTCCATGCAGACAGGCAGCGGTTCTGTCGCTTGCCAATGAGTTCCGTGGTAACGCATTTTTCGGGTAATGTGCCTCTGGTAATGGAATGTGTGTGTGTGTGTTCGGAAACAGGTAGTCGTGATGTCCTCTTTCCAATCCACTAGTAACTTCCTGCTTGTCATCCAAACGGACCTAGCTGTTGTAACGATAGATTTGTTAGCCATGTTATTGACTAGCGTAGTCCAGTCCATGCAGGGAGTCCGAGGTAGCCTGTGTGCCCCTTTGGAGGCAGTAGTCCTCCAGCCGGCACTAGTGGCTGGGCTTGCCTCGGTACTGTGTTTGTGTCTGCGTGCCAAGTTCATCGTTACACTTTGTCGTATTGTTTCTGATTCCGTGCGTTTGTAGTTTCATCTTCCCTGCCCACTCCCGAATATCGCTACTTTCCAATTGACAATCACCAAGTCACTGCGCTCACGATCCTTGCACCCTGTTGCAGCTCCTTCGACTTCTGACGGCGACCTCGTTCATTTCCGGGGCAAGCTATTCAAGAGGCCGTTCAAGTGCCCGAAATGCCCCAAGAGGTACGCCTATGATAAAGGTCTCTACAATCACGTGACGTTCGAGTGCGGCAAGACTGCGCAGTACCGATGCGCACAGTGCGCCTATCGGGGGAAACGGAAACACCATCTGGCCAGACATTTGGAGAGCTTGCACGGCGACTCTGAAAAGGCACGGGCGAAAGGTTTGTATTAAATGATTTTTGCCACTTTCGTTCTCACAAAAGATTAAATAAAAATCGTTTCCCTCGGTTGCAGCTTTGTCCCATCGTCGCCGGCCGTTCCTGAAGCCCTTCGAGTGTCCGCAATGCCACAAGCGTTACACGGAGAAGCGTACCCTGGCAACACACATGAATCATGAGTGCGGCATCGAGCCCAAGCTCCGCTGTCGATACTGCCCCTACCGGGGAAAACAGACAGGCAACCTGACCCAGCACTGCAAGCTGGTGCACAAGGACCAGGTGGATCGGACTCCTTTGAGCGACTAGCTGGTGACAACGAGGTGTCAGGAGTAAAGGAGTAGACGAAGAACTTTTGCTTTATATCTATGATTGCTTTTTTCTCATTATGATTTGATGAAGTAACAAATAACTGAGAATTTACGTTTGTCAATTATGTTTACCTTATATTAAAAAGGAATTTTTATGCACTTTTTGTGTAAAATTTCAATGTGTTTATTTACTTAATCAGAATTTTTGACCATATTAATTAAAATATTCAATAAAAAAAATCCATCCAGTAGAAATCTTATGATTATCGTAACTAAGATGATTACAGGTTATAACGGAGAGTAGGCATACTTTGTTCATGTGCTCATGCATTTGCTGACGGAAGCTTATTTTGTACAGTGTCTCTTTCAGCTCTTTCTTTAACTCTTATTTTGTTCTTTATAATTATTGTAAAACATGTAAGAAGGCTCTTAATAAAACCTCTTTGCTAACTACGAAGGTAATATCAGAGCATATTGAGGTGGTGTTTTAGTGGGAGTGTATTGGGTTTGGGTTTTAAATGCCCCAGCGATTCGCATTCGGATTGCTTATCTCAGAACAAATAACTCATATCCCAAACTCACAATGATGGTTGATTACCTAAAAAACTTGGTGTCTGCGACCTTAATTGACACCAATTACATATCTTGGTCGTACTTTCTTATCAAAATAATGTTTCGAAATAAATGTTTGCCACCTGTTAGCTGTTCCGTCTCGAACCAATTGTAAAACGTTTGAACTATTCTGGAGTTATAACAATTTCTTAAATTTTTATTATTGTTAGTTAAAATATGGCTATAATGTTGTTTGATGAAAACAGGAGTAAAGTGTGGTTTGTTTGCGAGAAATAATGACATGTATCCCAAACAGGTGGTTTCTCCTTTAAATGACAACAATCGTCATAGGTACGTGACACAGTGAAACTAACATTGATAGAAAAATAAATACATGTTCATAAACAAAAAATGTTTAGTTTTACGTCCAACTTATTTAATGTGTTATATATTAGAAGCATGTTAGAATTTGAAGCATTAGCAGCAGGCACTTGGGCATTCCAGTAACTCCATGCAGACAGGCAGCGGTTCTGTCGCTTGCCAATAAGTTCCGTGGTAACGCATTTTTCGGGTAATGTGCCTCTGGTAATGGAATGTGTGTGTGTGTTCGGAATCAGGTAGTCGTGATGTCCTCTTTCCAAACCACTAGTAACATTCTGCTTGTCATCCAAACGGACCTAGCTGTTGTAACGATAGATTTGTAAGCCATGCTATTGACTAGCGTAGTCCAGTCCATGCAGGGAGTCCGAGGTAGCCTGTGTGCCCCTTTGGAGGCAGTAGTCCTCCAGCCGGCACTAGTGGCTGGGCTTGCCTCGGTACTGTGTTTGTGTCTGCGTGCCAAGTTCATCGTTACACTTTGTCGTATTGTTTCTGATTCCGTGCGTTTGTAGTTTCATCTTCCCTGCCCACTCCCGAATATCGCTCCTTTCCAAATAACAATCACCGAGTCACAGCGCTCACGATCCTTGCACCCTGTTGCAGCTCCCTCGACTTCTGACGGCGACCTCGTTCACTTCCGGGGCAGGCAATTCAAGAGGCCGTTCAAGTGCCCGAAATGCCCCAAGAGGTACGCCTCAGACAAAGGTCTCTACAATCACGTCGCGTACGAGTGCGGCAAGGCTGCGCAGTACCATTGCGCACATTGCTCCTACCGGGGGAAACGGAGACACCACCTGGCCAATCATTTGGAGAACTGTCACGGCGACTCTGCAAGAGCGCGAGCAAATGGTTTGTGTTTCATTATCTGTGTTACTTTTGCTCTCACATAAGATTATCATAAATTCCATCTTTGTTTGGACATCGGCTTATCTCGTAAGTTTCCCTCGGTTGCAGCTTTGTCCCATCGTCGCCGGCCGTTCCTGAAGCCCTTCGAGTGTCCGCGTTGCCACAAGCGTTACATGCAGAAGGGAAATCTGGCCAGACACTTGAAACACGAGTGTGGCATCGAGCCAAAGTTCCGCTGTCGACACTGCCCCTCCCGGGCAAAATTGAAAGGTCACCAAACCAAGCACTGCAAGGCGGTGCACAAAGACCAGGCGGACCGCACCCCTTTGAGCGACTAGCTGGCGACAACGAGGTGCCAGGAGCAAAGGAAGAGACATAGGACTTGTACTCGATAATATCTTTGATGGCTTTTCACTTCATCTGATTTGCTGAAGAAACAAGTAACTGAGAATTTACGTTTGTCAATTATGTTAATCTTATTTCAAAAAGAGTTTTTTTATGCTCTTTTTGAATTCATGATCATATCAATTGAATATTTTAAAAAAATCCAGCCAGTAGAAAACATATGATATCCGTAACTGAAAAAATAACTGTTTATTTCTGAAAGTAGGCGTGTTTAGTTCATGTGCTCCTACTCTTCCTTTTGAAAGTAGGCATGTTTAGTTCATGTGCTCCTACTCTTCCTTTTGAAAGTAGGCATGTTTAGTTCATGTGCTCCTACTCTTCCTTTTGAAAGTAGGCATGTTTAGTTCATGTGCTCCTACTCTTCCTTTTGAAAGTAGGCATGTTTAGTTCATGTGCTTCTACTCTTCCTTTTGAAAGTAGGCATGTTTAGTTCATGTGCTCCTACTCTTCCTTTTGAAAGTAGGCATGTTTAGTTCATGTGCTCCTACTCTTCCTTTTGAAAGTAGGCATGTTTAGTTCATGTGCTCCTACTCTTCCTTTTGGACGCTTATTTTGTATAGTGTCAATTTCATCGCTTTCTCTGACATTTGTTCCGATCTTCATTATTAATGCGAAACATGTAAGATGGCACTTATTTAAACCTTCTTGCCTACTACGAAGATGTTATTACATGGATATTGATAACGGGGTTTTATTGAAGTGGTGTTTTTTTGGGTAGATTTGAGTTCGGGGTTTCAGTGCCCCAGCGATTCGACCCGGATTGCTTACCTCAGAACAAACCATTGATATCCGAATTTCACAATGATGGTTGATTACCTTACAAACTTGGAAGCAGTGACCTCAAATCACACCAATTACATTCCTTGGTCGTACTTTCATATCAAAATGATGTTTCGAAAGGAATCTCTGCAACCTATTTGCAGTTTCACCACGAACCAATTGTAAAATGTTTGTACTATTTTGGAGTTATGACAGTTTCTTTAAACGATAATTGGTCGTTAATATATGGCGATAAATTTGTTGGGTAAAAACCCGAGGAGAACGTGGTTCATTTGCGGGAAATAGTGACAAGAAACCCAAACAGGTTGTGGCTCTTTTAACTATCAACAATCGTCAGGGTACGTGACACAGTGAAATTAACATTGACAGAGAAATAAATACATTATCATAAACAAACAATATTTGTTAATCCGTCTGAATTATTTAGCGTGTTTAATATAAGAAGCATGGTAGAATTAGAAGCATTAGAAGCAGGCACTTTGGCATTACAGTAGCTCCATGCAGACAGGCAGCGGTTCTGTCGCTTGTCAATAAGTTCCGTGGTAACGCACGTTTCGGGTAATGATCCTCTTGTAATGGAATGTTTGTGTTCGGAATCAGGTCATCGTGATGCCCTCTTTCGAAACCAATTGAACTTTCTGCTTGTCATCCAAACGGACCTAGCTGTTGTAACGATATATTTGTTAGCCATGTTATTGACTAGCGTAGTCCAGTCCATGCAGGGAGTCCGAGGTAGCCTGTGTGCCCCTTTGGAGGCAGTCGTCCTCCAGCCGGCACTAGTGACTGAGCTTGCCTCAGTACTGTGTTTGTGTCTGCGTTCCAAGTTCATCAATACACTTTGTCGCATTATTTCTGATTCCGTGCTTTGCCAGTTTCATCTTCCCTGCCCACTCCCGAACAGGGCCGGAGCGTGGGTATTTTCACGGGGAAGACACACATAATATTACGTACATTTGGCAGTGCGCACGTGCGTAGGGGTACCATTATCTCTCTGTAGCACGGTAAATGAAATTAACATCAGTCTTAGTGCCTTTAAAAAATGTGTATATTAGTTCGATCATACGGTCATGGTCATTCAGTACGTTGAGCTGGAAAGCAATGTTTCTCGCTTTCAACGCTGGGTAAGCGCTACTACTAAACCTGAAAAATATCCCGCGCTACGGAGCGCGGTTGTGCGGCGGAGATGCGGTTCCCGAAGCAGATATTTTCAGGACGCGGATAAAGACATGACTCTCTGGCAGCAGTTTCGTTGCTGGGGAGGTGAGGCATCGGGCGGCGGGGGCCAGTGTATAAGACCCTATGCGTGGAGACAATCTCCATTATGTCTCTCGCTCGGTGCTCGAATATTATATCGCTCGTAGCTCTTCGGTTGCGCTCGCGTTACAGCCGAGCTTGGCGCGCGAGTGTGAATGCATTTGCATCTCGCACCGAGCTCTTTCAAGCCACTCGCTAAATAAACTTAAAAGATCCGTAAAAATATCTTCATCGCGTAATTTTTAGGGTAAACACTGTCTCATTGTCTCATAGGACGCTTCGCTCCTGCTCCCGAATATCGCTACCCTTTAATTGACAACCACCAAGTCACAGCGCTCACGATCCTTGCACCTGTTGCAGCTCCTTCGACTTCTGACGGCGACCTCGTTCATTTCCGGGGCAAGCAATTCAAGAGGCCGTTCAAGTGCTCGAAATGCCCCAAGAGGTACGCCTCAGACATCGCTCTCTACAGACACGTGACGTACGAGTGCGGCAAGGATGCGCAGTACCAATGCGCACACTGCGCCTATCGGGGGAAACGGAAGCATAACTTGGCCAAGCATTTTGAGAGCAGGCACGGCGAATCTGCAAGAACGCGAAGGAATGGTTTGTGTTTAATAATTTTTGTCACTTTCGCTTTAAAAAAAAAATTTGTTTGGACATCGGTTAATCACGCATGTTTCCCTTTGTTGCAGCTTTGTCCCATCATCGCCGGCCGTTCCTGAAGCCCTTCGAGTGTCCGCGTTGCCACAAGCGTTACACTGAGAAGTCCAATCTGACCAGGCACTTGAAACACGAGTGTGGCATCGAGCCCAAGTTCCGGTGTCGTCACTGCCCCTACCGGGCTAAAATGAAAACGGACCTGTCTCGGCACTGCAAGCGGGTGCACAAGGACCAGGCGGACCGCACTCCTTTGAGCGACTAGCTGGCGACAACGAGGTGCCAGGAGCAAAGGATGAGACGGGGAACAAGTTAGGATTGGATCATGTGGCGAAGGAAGATAATTCACTCTTGAATCACTATTTGACCACTGTTTGACGCCTCTTGTTTGCTGATTTTTGCCAACCATAAAATACGATCATCACTTTCTCAACTAGAGGAATTTGTTCCCTCCAAAGCTTTTCGCTGCTGAAAGCCTCACTAACTGGTTTGGAGCAATGTTTGATCTATGTTTTCGTTTATTGTTATGAGTTTAACATTGTTCATTAAAAATATCCATGCAATCAAATGCCAATTTGTCTTGCTTACTTTGCACACTGGCAGGCAGTTAACTTCTACACTGAGGGCCTTTGAAACATTGTTAACTTCTGCTCTCTCTGAGTCTTGCTCTTGCTATGAGAACAACATTGTAACAAGAACTCACTAATAAAACTCTGTTAAACTCAGTGACTGCGATCCCACAACCTGACGAGCCTCGTCTTATGTCTCGAGCGAATCCACCTCGTGGACGTTCAGGACTCAGAGTTTCCCGATTGCCATCATTATCTCCCATCCTGAACCTTTTCACCGTATTTTTTTTAATTCCCTTGTACCGACTTTAACTAGCCACCTTAACGCTCAATCACACACACCTTTTGATCTAGATGCGTTCCGTTTTTAATCATTTTCCAACGGTTAACATGCTTTAGTCTGTATCGAATTTGTGTTGTATTTTTAGTAGAGAGGATCAGGGTATAGCTTAGAGGTATTGCTATTTTATTAACCTTGTTCATGTTCTCCTGTTCATCCATATTTCGTTTCAATTCGGTTCCAATGAGTAGTCACCGAGCCACATTGGTCACGGTTTAAATCATGTATTCAGTTGCAGCCGAACCTGTGAAATGGCGTGCTTCTTAACTTGATTGGGTTCAAGCATGACATCGGTAGTCGCTAAGAGATGCCACTTTTCTTAGGTTTAATTCATACAACTACGTTTTTATTGTTGTTTTCCAAATGATGTTTTAAACATAAAAAAACACCCGATTTTCCTATTTCCGCTTTAATAAAGTTATCATGAAACCTTGTAATGCATTCGCATTTTATTTCCACATCAAATTGACAACTACAACGTACGAAGTGAATCATTAGAGGAATGAAATGCTCTGATAATCCTTTGGCAATTATTTGTCCTCTTATCAGTGATAATTTTAGACAATTGGAGTCATCCTTTTCGCTGTGTGCAATTATATTATAGTATTCATTCATTGCAGCATTGGCATGGCTTAGCTTGGCTACCCATACGTTTGCTAATGTTTGATTAGGTTTTTTGAGGTTAACTGCTGATTGCTTGACTGCTAATCGGGTCTGATTCTTATGCTTAGTCCCTCGTGTGAAAGTCCAGGCCAATGTCTGCACCTGGCGACCACCAGGCCGTGGTGACTGACATCTACACAACCTGTTGCAGCTCCGACGGCAGACGACCAGCTCTTCTACTCCGAAGGCGGCAAGATGGTCAAGTTGCCGTTCAAGTGTCCGAAATGCCCGAAGCGATACGCCTCAGAAAGGGGTCTTCACGGTCACATGACTTACGAGTGCGGCAAGGTTGCGTAGTACCAATGCGCACACTGCGCGTATCGGGGAAAATATAAATCAAGCTTGGCCAAGCATTTGGAGCGATGGCACGGCGAATCTGCAAGAGCGCGAGCAAATGGTTTGTGTTTCATTATCTGTGTTACTTTTGCTCTCACATAAGATTATCATAAATTCCATCTTTGTTTGGACATCGGCTTATCTCGTAAGTTTCCCTCGGTTGCAGCTTTGTCCCATCGTCGCCGGCCGTTCCTAAAGCCCTTCGAGTGTCCGCAATGCCACAAGCGTTACATGCAGAAGGGAAATCTGGCCAGACACTTGAAACACGATTGCGGAATCGAGCCAAAGTTCCGCTGCCGACACTGCCCCTACCGGGCAAAATTGAAAGGTCACCTAATCCAACACTGCAAGGCGGTGCACAAGGACCAGGCGGAGTTACTGAAACCATCGTTATCCTAATTTCACAAACACTCGGGGGAGCGATCTCAAATAACACCAATAATATTCCTTTTCCTTCTTTTATAGCAAAGAACAATTTCGACAGAATTTCCTGGAACCTGTTTGCAGTTTCTTCACGAACCAATTGTATATTGTTTGAAAAATTTTAGGGTAATGTTCGTAAAATCGTCAATATGTGTCGATGAAGTTGCTGGGTGAAAACCCGAGCATAATGTTGTTCGTTTACTGAAAATAATGAAATGAAACCCAAACAGTTGGTGGCTCCATTAACACTAACAACAATCGTCATGGGTGCGTGACACTGTGAAAAAATTAACATTGACAGAGAAATAAACACATTTTCACCATTAAACAGTGTACATTCTTCCGTCCAACTTAATTTATGTGTTAAATATAAGTAGCATGGTAGATTTAGAAGCATTAGAAGAAGGCACTTGGGCATTTCAGTAACTCCATGCAGACAGGCAGCGGTTCTGTCGCTTGTCAATAAGTTCCGTGGTAACGCACGTTTCGGGTAATGATCCTGTGGTTATGGAATGTGTGCGTTTGGAATCAGGTAATCGTGATGCCCTCTTTCCAAACCACTAGTAACATTCTGCTTGTCATCCAAACGGACCTAGCTGTTGTAACGATAGATTTGTAAGCCATGCTATTGACTAGCGTAGTCCAGTCCATGCAGGGAGTCCGAGGTAGCCTGTGTGCCCCTTTGGAGGCAGTCGTCCTCCAGCCGGCACTAGTGGCTGGGCTTGCCTCGGTACTGTGTTTATGTCTGCGTGCCAAGTTCATCGTTACACTTTGTCGTATTGTTTCTGATTCCGTGCGTTTGTAGTTTCATCTTCCCTGCCCACTCCCGAATATCGCTTCTTTCCAATTGACAATCACCAAGTCACTGTGCTCACGATCCTTGCACCCTGTTGCAGCTCCTTCGACTTCTGACGGCGACCTCGTTCATTTCCGGGGCAAGCTATTCAAGAGGCCGTTCAAGTGCCCGAAATGCCCCAAGAGGTACGCCTATGATAAAGGTCTCTACAATCACGTGACGTTCGAGTGCGGCAAGACTGCGCAGTACCGATGCGCACAGTGCGCCTATCGGGGGAAACGGAAACACCATCTGGCCAGACATTTGGAGAGCTGGCACGGCGACTCTGAAAAGGCCCGGGCGAAAGGTTTGTATTAAATAATTTTCGCCACTTTCGTTCTCACAAAAGATTAAATAAAAATCGTTTCCCTCGGTTGCAGCTTTGTCCCATCGTCGCCGGCCGTTCCTGAAGCCCTTCGAGTGTCCGCGTTGCCACAAGCGTTACACGGAGAAGCGTACTCTGGCAACACACATGAATCATGAGTGCGGCATCGAGCCCAAGCTCCGCTGTCGATACTGCCCCTACCGGGGAAAACAGACAGGCAACCTGACCCAGCACTGCAAGCTGGTGCACAAGGACCAGGTGGATCGGACTCCTTTGAGCGACTAGCTGGTGACAACGAGGTGTCCGGAGTAAAGGAGGAGACGAAGAACTTTTGCTTTATATCTATGATTGCTTTTCTCTCATTATGATTTGATGAAGTAACAAATAACTGAGAATTTACGTTTGTCAATTATGTTTACCTAATATTAAAAAGGAATTTTTATGCACTTTTTGTGTAAAATTTCAATGTGTTTATTTACTTAATCAGAATTTTTGACCATATTGATTAAAATATTCAATAAAAAAAATCCATCTAGTAGAAATCTTATGATTATCGTAACTAAGATGATTACAGGTTATAACGGAGAGTAGGCATACTTTGTTCATGTGCTCATACATTTGCTGACGGAAACTTATTTTGTACAGTGTCTCTTTCAGCTCTTTCTTTAACTCTTATTTTGTTCTTTATAATTATTGTAAAACATGTAAGAAGGCTTTTAATAAAACCTCTTTGCTAACTACGAAGGTAATATCAGAGCATATTGAGGTGGTGTTTTAGTGGGATGGTTTTGGGGTTGGGTTCTGAATGCTCCAGCGTTTCGCACTCGGATTGCTTACCTCAGAACAACCCATTGATATACTAAACTCACCATGATGGTTGATTACCTTATAAACTTGGTGTCTGCGACCTTTATTGACACCAATTACATTTCTTGGTCGTACTTTCTTATCAAAATAATGTTTCGAAATAAATGTTTGCCACCTGTTAGCTGTTCCGTCTCGAACCAATTGTAAAACGTTTGAACTATTCTGGAGTTATAACAATTTCTTAAATCGATATTATTGTTCGTAAAAATATGGCTATAATGTTGTTGGATGAAAACAGTAGTAAAGTGTGGTTTGTTTGCAAGAAATAATGACATGTATCCCAAACAGGTGGTGGCTCCTTTAAATGACAACAATCGTCATGGGTACATAGCACTGTGAAATTAATATTGATAGAAAAATAAAAACATTTTCATAAACAAATAATGTTTAGTTTTCCGTCCAACTTATTTTATGTGATAAATATTAGGAGCATGGTAGAATTAGAAGCATTAGCAGCAGGCACTTGGGCATTCCAGCAACTCCATGCAGACAGGCAGCGGTTCTGTCGCTTGCCAATAAGTTCCGTGGTAACGCACGTTTCGGGTAATGATCCTGTGGTAATGGAATGTGTGCGTTTGGAATCAGGTAATCGTGATGCCCTCTTTCGAAACCACTAGTAAATTTCTGCTTGTCAACCAAACGGACCAATCAAATGGCACAATGGACAATGCACAATTGGACAACCACCAAGTCACAACGCTCACGATCCTTGCACCCTGTTGCAGCTCTTTCGACTTCTGACGGCGACCTCGTTCACTTTAGGGGCAAGCAATTCCAGAGGCCGTTCAAGTGCCCGAAATGCCCCAAGAGGTACGCCTCAGAAAGCGGTCTTCACAGACACGTGACGTTCGAGTGCGGCAAGGCTGCGCAGTACCATTGCGCACATTGCTCCTACCGGGGGAAACAGAAACAAGACCTGGCCAGGCATTTGGAGAGCTGGCACGGCCACTCTGAAAAGGCCCGGGCGAAAGGTTTGTGTTTAATACTTTTCGTCACTTTCGTTCTTACAAAAGATTGACTAATGCTGCGTCTTTGTTTGGACATCGGCCTATCACGCATGTTTCCCTCGGTTGCAGCTTTGTCCCATCATCGCCGGCCGTTCCTGAAGCCCTTCGAATGTCCGCGTTGCCACAAGCGTTACATACAGAAACGCCACACATGAACGCGCACATGAAACACGAGTGCGACGTAGAGCCCAAGTTCCGCTGTCGACACTGCCCCTACCGGTGCAAGTCGAAGTCGAACCTGACTCGGCACTGCAAGCTGGTGCACAAGGACCAGGCGGACCGCACCCCTTTGAGCGACTAGCTGAAGGCAACTCGATGGCAGATGCAAAGGAGGAGACGCTGAACTTGTACTCGATATCTCTGCTTTCTTTTCACTTTATATGATGTGATTTATGATTATGTTTATGGCAGCGACCTCAAATCTCACCAAATATATTTCTGGGCCTCACTTTTATATCAATGTGCAGTTTCGACCTGAATTTCTGCATCCATTTGGCAGTTTTGTCACGAACCAATTGTAAAATATTTGTACAACTTTTGGTGTGATAACTGTTTCTTTAATTGATAGATGTTCATAAATATATGGCGATGAAGTTGTTGGGTGAAACCCCGAGTTAATTTGTTTCGTTTGCGAGAAATTATGACATGAAACCCAAACAGGTGGTGGCTCCTTTAACTAACAATAATCGTCGGCAAAGTTGGTGTCGGGCGGTAATTTCACGCTTAATGTTTAACATGGCCGCTGGGACTCTGTCTTCAGCATGGTTTACAAAGGGTTTATCGGTTACTAAATTTCCAAACTTCATTACCATCAAATCAAGTCCCAATCCAAACACAATCTTACACAACAATGAACAGCCTGGCATCTTTCGAAGGTTTCCCAAATGAATCTAATTGGTTCTCCGCTTGGCATCGACGCAAACCTTTCTATACAATCTGTCAGCGTGAAACATTTTGCTTTCGAAAAGTAAAATGAACATCTCAAGTTTGTTGTATCCAAGCGTACGGATAAGCACGCCCCAGACGTGACTGCTAAGTTGATGGTAAACCAAGCCTTCGTGACGCCAATCCAATGCACGGGCATCGTCCTTGACTACGGTTTACAAGCACTTGCCCAATTCGGTTTGAAATTGTTGACAAACACCAAATTCAAACTGTGTTTAAAGTGGTGACTGTTTGACTCGTGCCGGTTTGAACTGCTTGGTGACCGTATAGTCGTTGGCTCAGCGCTGATATCCCGTCTCCAACGCCTCCAAAGTCTGTCTCCAAAGCCTCCAACGTCTGTTTCCGATCGCAGATGGCACATCGTTCGGGTCTTTCCGCCGCGCACTCAGCCGACAGCTGGCCCGACCCTTCCAGTGCGCCACCTGCAACAGGTGCTACGCGCGCAAGCAGCACCTGCAGGCGCACGCGCGCTACGAGTGCCAGGTGGAGCCGAACTTCCAGTGCCCGCTGTGTTCGTACAAGACCAAGCAGAAGTCGAGCGTCACCCGCCATCTGGCGGCGCGACATCCGCAAGGCCGTGGCCTCGGCCAGTGGTGACCCCTGGCAGTGGTGACCTTTGGCCGTGGTGGCCTCTGGCCGTGGTGACCCCTGGCCGTGGTGACCCCTGGCCGTGGTGACCCCTGGCCGTGGTGGCCTTTGGCCGTGGTGACCTTGTGGCCGTGGTGGTCTCTGTACCCCTACTCTGTAACTTTTTTCCTTGTGAGATGACAAAAATGAGGGTGACAACTCCAAGGTCGTCTGTGTTATCATGTGGAAGAAAAGAGGTTTCTCAAGCTCATTACATGTCATCAAACGTCAGCAAAGTTACAGAAACGTGGTATTCTGGCAGTCGTATATCACATTAATAAAATGAAATTGCATTTTTTTTCTTGAATTATTTGATTATATATGCTTTATAATGGCGAAAAATAATTGTAATTAGCAGCTTTGCACAGGTGCAAACTAAAATAAAGCAGAATTTCAAACTATTATTATATATATGTTTTTAAATAAACAAAAGAATGGATGATTGTGTGAGCAAAACCTGGCAGATTGGGTTATTGGTAAATGTACAAGATCAATAAATGCTATTGCAAAACATCGTCTGCAATTCTCTAGACTTCCAACACCGATCCTTTCAACACTCAGCTCACCGAAATAATACAGTTGTGAAAAGTGTTGTCGTCGTGCCAACCACATTTCTATCAATTGTGCAAGCTCAGATTGCATTGACTGATTGCATTGACTGATTGCATTGACTGATTGCATTGACTGATTGCATTGACTGATTGCATTGACTGATTGCATTGACTGATTGCATTGACTGATTGCATTGACTGATTGCATTGACTGATTGCATTGACTGATTGCATTGACTGATTGCATTGACTGATTGCATTGACTGATTGCATTGACTGATTGCATTGACTGATTGCATTGACTGATTGCATTGACTGATTGCATTGACTGATTGCATTGACTGATTGCATTGACTGATTGCATTGACTGATTGCATTGACTGATTGCATTGACTGATTGCATTGACTGATTGCATTTTATGCATCGATTGTAATGAATGCATCGATCGAGTGCGTTCAACCTCTTCCAGCTTTGTTCCAGCTTTGTTCCAGCTTTGTTCCAGCTTTGTTCCAGCTTTGTTCCAGCTTTGTTTCAACTTTGTTCCAGCTCTTCCAGCATTTTTGTTTGCATCAGAATTTAATCTATCTGAGTAATCCAGAGAGTTCCTAGTCCTCCTATCCCTTCCATTTCCAATCGGACATTAGAACACATATCAGAAACTGGGACAATTTTTTACAATCCCACTTTTTTCTTAATTTTCGTATTATTCCAACTTATGAAAATTTTTGATATGTGCTTCAATGTGTGATTTAAAGGGGAAACGGGTGGATAACTGAATTTAATAGAATGTACTGTCACCGGCAACTAGTTTGTCTACCAAACTTCAGGGTTGCCGTCGCAAGATTTGCCCTTTGGCCACAAATTGGAATTTAACACAAAGGATTTAATATAAACGTTTGAATACCGGCCATAAGTGTGTTGACTGATTGGTTTTCAGCCAATGGACTGACCGACCGACCGACCGACCGACCGACCGACCGACCGACCGACTGACTGGGGGGCTATTTCACCAACGTCGGTTTAATACCCCCTAAACGGTCGTTTAAGACCGATTTTGTCTGGCGTATTCGTTTTTTCTACAAAACTCAGTTCTTCAATAATTCAAATGGAGAATTTGGAGTTCTCTCGAGGAAAAATGCAAATACGAATTTTAGTTTCGTGGTGATTACACAATGGTATATTTGGTTACCATGAAAACACTTACATGTTTTCACCACTAAACACGGGTTAAAAGCTAATTCCCCAACATTTGGCGGCTCAAATAATGGACGATGGTTTAGCCAGGGAATTAACAATGACATTTACAAAATAAAATATGTTTCACCTGTCAAAAAAATGCCTTCGAAAATCACTGCCACTTTAGAATTTAAAATTCAAAAATTTTTTTTGAGACCTGTCCCAAATTATTGTTTAAAAATCAGTTAATTACCGCATTTCAAGGCACCGGCTAAATTGGCCTTAAACGCCCGTTAACTTTGGTGAAACAGGCCATGACTGACGATGCTCGTGGTCTTCCACAGGTCTGACCGTCGCCCAGGCCATCCACTTCCCTCGCGGTCGCCCCGTCGAGCGCCCCTTCCGCTGTCAGACGTGCAACAAGTGCTACGTGCAAAAGAAACACCTGCTGGCGCACGTGCGCTTCGAGTGCGGCAAGGCGCCGATGTTCAGCTGTCCGCACTGCGAACACCGCAGCAAGCACAAGTCGCAGATGACGTCACACTGCGCCAAGAGACACAAGGACCTAATGTAGGCGGTGGTGACGTCATCAAGGCTCAGTGCGTGACTTGTCCTTTAAGATGACGTCATTGGGGCCACCGCAGCAAGCACAAGTCGCAGATGACGTCACACTGCGCCAAGAGGCACAAGGACCTGATGTAGGCGGTGGTGACGTCAGCAAGGCTCAGTGTGTGACTTGTCCTTTAAGATGACGTCATTGGGGCCACCGCAGCTAGCACAAGTCGCAGATGACGTCACACTGCGCCAAGAGACACAATGACCTGATGTAGTCGGTGGTGACGTCATCAAGGCTCAGTGCGTGACTTGTCCTTTAAGATGACGTCATTGGGGCCACCGCAGCAAGCACAAGTCGCAGATGACGTCACACTGCGCCAAGAGACACAAGGACCTAATGTAGGCGGTGGTGACGTCATCAAGGCTCAGTGCGTGACTTGTCCTTTAAGATGACGTCATTGGGGCCACCGCAGCAAGCACAAGTCGCAGATGACGTCACACTGCGCCAAGAGACACAAGGACCTGATGTAGGCGGTGGTGACGTCAGCAAGGCTCAGTGTGTGACTTGTCCTTTAAGATGACGTCATTGGGGCCACCGCAGCTAGCACAAGTCGCAGATGACGTCACACTGCGCCAAGCGACACAAGGACCTGATGTAGTCGGTGGTGACGTCATCAAGGCTCAGTGCGTGACTTGTCCTTTAAGATGACGTCATTGGGGTCACCGCAGCAAGCACAAGTCGCAGATGACGTCACACTGCGCCAAGAGACACAAGGACCTGATGTAGTCGGTGGTGACGTCAGCAAGGCTCGGTGTGTGACTTGTCCTTTAAGATGACGTCATTGCGAACACCGCAGCAAGCACAAGTCGCAGATGACGTCACACTGCGCCAAGAGACACAAGGACCTCATGTAGTCGGTGGTGACGTCAGCAAGGCTCGGTGTGTGACTTGTCCTTTAATATGACGTCATTGGGGCCACCGCAGCAAGCACAAGTCGCAGATGACGTCACACTGCGCCAAGAGACACAAGGACCTGATGTAGTCGGTGGTGACGTCAGCAAGGCTCAGTGTGTGACTTGTCATTTAAACATTTTTCCACGAGGTGTTTGTGATTTAGTTCGGGTCGTTGAATCAAGAACTGTAAATATCTCAACTACGGCTACCTCCAGATGAAAGATAATTATTTGTTCAAGTAGTCAAACACGGTATTTGTTGTCTGATTTATAAGCGCATTTACAGAGTAGGCAATTAAAACAATATTAAATAGGTCTAAATATTGATGCCTTTTTTTTCGAAGTTTTCCCCGCTTTCTTGTGTTTGCACTATCCCTGAAAAGAAGGATTAAGGATAAGCTGGATCTCTCGTGGCATGGGTTCTATTGGGACTGACTGAAATTGGATGGATCTGGCGCGGGCTCTATTGGGACTGGCTGCTATTGGCTGGGTCTCTCGTGGCATATAGTAGACCCAGTTGACATGCACACTGATTTGCGAGTCTGGCCTTTTAAACACTATTTGCACAGAAGGCAAAGTGACCCCCTATAGGCAAAGCAGACCCAGTTGACATGCACACTGATTTGAGAGCCTGGCCTTTAAACACTATTTGCACAGAAGGCTATGTGACCCCCTATAGGCAAAGCAGACCCCGTAGACGGTGTCTTGTGGTGTCTCGTTCCCCCTACAAACTCTGTCTCCCTTGCAGGTTCTACTCCGCCCCGTCGCGGCAAGCCCTTCGTGTGCCCCACCTGCGACAGGTGCTACACGCGCAAGCAGCACCTGACTGCGCATGTGCGCTACGAGTGCCGCAAGCCGCCGCAGTTCCAATGCCCGCGCTGCGAGTACCGCAGCAAGCAGAAGTACGAGCTCAACAAGCACTGGCGCCGCGTCCACCAGACCGTGTCCGCCCTCGGCCTGCTGGATCCTGTGCGTCTGGGCTTGGCGACGATCGGCGTCTGTCCTCGGAATACTCGCACTCGATGCGCATGCGCTCGTGTTGAATGCAATGTTTGTGAATTGAATAAAAGTGTAATGATTGTGACTGATAAATTGGACCACTTATTTGTTTGACTGCTGTGAACTTTCTGTCTCTGAGAGCCTTTGTCGGGATTTTAAATGGCACTTGGTAACGTGTTGCAGGTTGCGTAGTGGGTTTTTTAATTTATTAGTTAGGAAGCCTACTTCGACATGATCAATTTTCTTATATTGGGAAGCCTTGGTTGAAAAAATTTGCTTCTTTTGTTCACTGTCAACGTCAGCGGAGCTATCACCAGTGGCGTTGCTGTCGTAGGGGCGACCGCGATTGGACACCCTCCCCCCTACCGAGAATAATGGACACTACAGTTCTCGAGTCGATCACGAGCGTGGGCAAATAATTGTAATGCTTTTCTTGCGGCGTTAATTTGCCCACGCCCGTAATTGACTCTAGAACTGTAGTTGTCCATTCTTGCCCCGGGCCCCTTGTAGTGCCTAGGGACGCCACTGATTTTCACCCCCGAGGAAGTAACTAGTAAATGGCAAGGAACGGGAAATCAGTGGGACCACAGACATAAGGTTACCCAGACATGCGACCACACCTAGCTATGGCTACGGCAAAAATTTGATGCTTGTAGTTTGGCCGGCAATCGCTGGGGTGCGTTGGCAACATGTTTTAACATCATCCAACAGGCCATGGCACAAGGCCAATTATAATCAAGGGACCCAATGTTCCTCAGGTGGTTACAGTTTTGACTTTATCTACCAGGCCATGGCACAAGGTCGATATAATCCAGGGACCCAATGTTCTTCAGATGGTTAAAATTACATGGTTACAGGTGAAATAACAAACAGTGGCTCCATCCCTTGACTGCCGGCGAAAGTATTATTGCTGACTTTCCGCGTAGCTGTTTTAGTATGGGAGTGGGATATCTGGGTAACCCTTCTATCTGTGGTGGGACTTTGACTAGCTTAAAACACAGCTGTGTAGTCATTTAACAGTGTACAGCCTCATGTTTTCTTGTAGTTTCCTTGAAAGGACTGAATGTTGTCGACTTCCACATTCTTTTTCTCTTGGTGGCAGTGTTTGGACCTTCACATTTCACATGTCACCGCCCTGTGGGTTTCTAATTCACCGGAGAGAACTGACCCAATACGCGCCTCCCCTTGCAGGCGCCACGGCCTCCTCGCAACTGCACTACCACCGCGGCCAGCTGGAGGCCAAGCCCTTCCAGTGTCGCACGTGCAACAAGTGCTATAAGTACCTGGGCAACCTGACTGCGCATGTGCGCTTCGAGTGCCAGGTGGAGCCCAAGTTCCAGTGCCCCGTGTGCGACTACCGGTGCAAACAGAAGTCGGCCATGACCAAGCACTGCCGTCGGAGACACGACATCCGGTACATGCACGGCCCCCTGAACGACGCGGCCGCGAACCCTTGAGCGACCTTGAGCACTGTGTTCTAGAAGCAAGCGTGTGCCGGGGAGTTACTGCCTTCACACGATCTTTTGTGGCATTTCATGTATTGAACTATGCATTAAGAAAACACATCTACTTATATATCAACCTAAGCTAAAACCCTTGCTTACTGTACTTAATAAAATAAAGTATTAAAGACACGAGTCTAAAAAATTTAAGTGTTCTTGTTTGAATTATTCAGTTATTACCGAATGTTTAGTTTTATGATAGATTTAAGCGAAACCCTTTAGGAACAGCAGACCCAGTTGACATGCACACTGATTTGAGAGCCTGGCCTTTTAAACACTATTTGCACAGCAGGCAAAGTGACCCCCTATAGGCAAAGCAGACCCATTTGACATGCACACTGATTTGAGAGCCTGGCCTTTTAAACACTATTTGCACAGCAGGCAAAGTCACCCCCTATAGGCAAAGCAGACCCAGTTGACATGCACACTGATTTGAGAGCCTGGCCTTTCAAACACTATTTGCACAGCAGGCAAAGTGACCCCCTATAGGCAAAGCAGACCCAGTTGACATGCACACTGATTTGAGAGCCTGGCCTTTTAAACCCCCTACAGGCAAAGCAGCCCCAGTTCCAAATCCTTTCCAAATCCTTTCCAAATCCCTTTCCAAATCCACTCAGGAACACTCTGGTGTGACCAACCGAACACGCCACAAATAAAGGTTTTAAGAGTATCAGCTTACGAACCCAACTGATTGCTTGGTGTCTCCATTGCAGGTCCGACCCTGCACTACCATCGCGGCCATCTGGTGGTCAAGCCCTTCCAGTGTCCGACGTGCAACAAGTGCTACAAGCACCGCGGCAACCTCACTGCGCATGTGCGCTTCGAGTGCAACGTCGCCCCGCAGTTCAACTGTCCGCACTGCGCAGGCGCGTTCAGACACAAGTCGGACATGACCAAGCACTGCAAGCGGATCCACGCGCAGCTGATGGCATAGTTTTTAGTTTTCACGTGGCTGTGGATGCATGGTTTTCTTTTGTTGGCTTAAGGCCGTATTCCACTAGGGTTGCAACCCGCGGGTTTGGGCCCGGCCGGTTCGGTTCGATGTCAGTGCGCATGCGTGCGACAGATTGTGCGACCAGCTCGGCAGATGGGATGTTTCCTATCGCGAAAGATTGGAACCGGCGAGTTTGCGAGAACCGACCAATTGCACGAGGCGAGCCATGCCGATAAGTTTATCTGCATTGATCCACTGTCAGTTGTTTTCTTTTCATCTGCCAAAATCGACAAGGAAATACAACATTTATCAAATTGATTGATTGATTTCACATTAATATACGTTTAAATACCATTATTTAGCCAAGTAAATGCAAGATAAATAAGCCAGCGACCAGCTTGAAGAGTATTAAGAAGTAAATTAGCTGAAAACCCAATGCGTGGCACCACCAACCTTGTCCCTCTGGGATCGAAACGGGTTTCTGGGAACAGTGACAGCCGTGTCTGTCAGCGGGGTTTGAGAGTATAATGCACCAAGTTGCATTGCATGAGAGGCTTACGAAAACCTACTCCGGCCGCTCTCCAGCGTTCGGAAACCTGCTCGGAGTGACCCGATCGACGCTATTTTGCTTCCGAAAACCCAGTCTGGAGCGATCAGAGCGCTCAACGCGCGTACCATCTTTCAGCCTGGTGCGCGCGTTCTGTTCGTACGAACGGGCGGGTAATTTTAGACCGTTCATTAACGTTTTAATGTGCATACACTGACAGGTATGCACAATATGTAAAATACTTACCAACACGACCGCCAATACCATAGCCAACGGCTAGTACTTTATGCATTACCGGTTATGCATTGCCAATGAAGTTCAGCTAGTCCGTTGTCGGCCATTTTCGAATTTCCGCGGTCGACTGTAAAGTTTGCGTTCGAAAACGTCCGCATCTCGGAGAGCTCTGACCACGTGACAGATCGCTCGGTCGAGTAGGTTTCCGTAATCCTCTATAGTGTACTCGTCCTAGTACGAGTCCTTGTACTTGTTAGTTGGAGAATGTTTGATCGGGTAGCTCAGCGGTAGAGCACCTGACCGGCAATCAGGAGGTCCCGGGTTCATATCCCGGTCCGGTTAAAACATGTTTCCGGTTTCGCTCCCCTTACATGCTTCGCTTGCTGGCTGAAGCTCTCATCCAGAGAAAACCAAAAATCTGCAGTACTATTTTTACTTCTTTTATGTGAGGAGCAATTCGTTGCATTTTACACGATGATGTGCAAAATACAGTGATCATAAAAGCAGCCTGACATCATTTAAATTGTGCTAGATCAACGGTAACCAAAGGAAGCTAAGTGGTTTCTTGTGAAATCTATACCAATTAAGCGTTCCAAGTGTTTTTAATTCATTTATGTATGTTTCCTTAGTCTAATACATCCTCTATTCTTTCCCAACTCCCAAATATAAAATTCCCATCGGATTGGCATTCCTGGCTAGCGATTTTGTAACTTTTACGTCATGCCGTTATCGGTTCTGATGGATAAAATCCCAATTGTTGTCCATGTTAAGTTTTTAACTTTGTAACCGAGAACGGCGAAATCAGAGTTACGAAATCGCAGTGCTGGCCTCGAAGGCTGGCAAGCAAGTTGTGGGATGAAAGCGAGTTGGCGCTCTGTGGATTGCCGCCAAGGTTTGGGGAGAGTGTTGACGTTGTCAAGGCTTCATCAAGCCAAGGTGTCATTCAAGGTGCCAAGGTTTGGGGAGATATTATTGTATATATTGTCCGGCATTGATACTATTAAGGTGTTTGTCCATTGCTTCTCTTGCGACGCCTGCGCCTTCTGACCGCGGTGCTTCCATCTCGTTCCCGCAGCGACCGCGACAGCTGACAAGCGTTTCGAGTGCTCGAGCTGCCCCAAGCGGTACGCCACGCACTCGGGTCTCTGTCAGCACCGCCAGCTGGAGTGCGGCAAGGAGCCCAAGTTCCGCTGTCGACACTGCCCCTACCGGTGCAAACGCAAAGCGAGCCTGAATCGACACTGCAGAATCGTGCACAAAGACGAGTGGGACCACAGCCCGATGGGTGACTAGCCCCCGCACCACAAGACCGTGAAATACCGTGCGACCTGCTTACACTCACTGCTTTATAAATGACTGGAGCTTCATGAAAAATTAGTGCAGACGTTTGTCATTATTATTTTTGTAACTATGAATTGATATAATATTTAACATAGTACCAAATGTGTGTTAAATTTTTTTTAGCTTCTTCTTTAAGCCTCGTACGATCCAATAAATCGATAAATGAATTGTTTAGATCGTTTCTTTCTCCAGTTTGTGTTGTGTTATCATATTATTGTTGTTTTCATTTTAGTACAAATTTAAAACCACCGATAAAATTATGTAAAATTATTATTATTATTAATAATAATACACAAATATACATATTACCTATAACAAATATTATTAATATTTAAATTATTCTAAAGTAAATGTGTTGAATTCCTACCTTGCAGTACCTACCAATGTTCTTTTCTGTTTGCAATTTATTGCAATTCTCTCACTTTGCAAGGATCCTTGTACCACATGCATTAAAAAAAAATTTGCCTCACATCATTGAAACAGTCTCTGTGAATACTGGTATTGTTAAACTAATTTTTTGCCGCTCCTGTATTGTTGATAAATATCCAACATTTGTCAACTGAGCCCAACTTTTGTGCAGGTGAGAGAATTTCCCTCAAGGGGGGGGGGGGGACCCTTGGCTTACGAATTTCTACTTGTAATTACCCACAAACCATCGGTGACAGCCCAAAACAAAATAGCTAGTGCACTAGGCAATTTATGAGGCTTTCAAATAACCTAAGAATCGATGTCGTGTTATGATTAGGCTCGCAGAAAATTTAGAAAAACCTTCAAAACTTGTTAAGGGCCTGCAAGCGGCTCTGAAATCCGTAGCAAACAGGAAGCCTAAAAAGTGGTTTTTGCAATGTCGAGAACCTTGCTATTCTGTTTCAAGTGCGAGAGAGACAGATATATTTCCTCACCCCACACACCAAGTCATAAAAAAAGGTCGTTGTTAGGTACTAGGAAAGATCCGAGGATAAAATCACAAATTACAGGTATAAAATCTGATTAACAAATCTGAAATGTCTTGGTATGATGTGAAATGATCTATTTTCCTGATTTTAATGCAACTTAACTCATGTTTCTACGACAATTATTGGCTGAATTAAATCAACTCAATAGACTGATAAAATTTCGCATGGCACAAAATCAAAACGACATAAGCAGTGATTGCAACAATTTGTATAGTTTGCTTTTTCAATTGTTACATCAATGACAATTTCCCTTTGCCATACAAAACCAGACAAAGGAAACCCTCCAAATCGTAACCGAACAATGACTGACAGGTACCTGCTGGCCGTCCAGTGAGTGATCCGTCCTCACTTACAGGGCCAAGATATTACACGATATGGACTTTATTTTGACACATTACCAAGAATCCCAACATTTTGCAATAAAGACCAATATATTTTTGTGTAAATGCATTTTTGTGTGCATGTCATTATTTCATTTTAAATCAATATTTGACTAGGGCTTCGCGAACGCAGTTTGTGTTGCGTTGAAGATGAGCGTAGGTAGCGGTTTGTGTAGCGGATAAAAAGGTGCCGGAAGAAGTTCTATGAAAACCATGGAGCACCAAAACCAGACCATTGCCTTCTCGAAATTCTGATCACTTGAAAATGTAGAAGGAATCTGACGTTCCTTTGTTTCTCTGCGAGCTGCCAGATAGCGAAAAAATGCAGATTATGAACTCATTGAGTAAGGATAACGTAAATACATCAGACTAAACTTATGGCCGAGGGTTATAATTAGATTGGAGATAAATTTATGACACGTATTTACTTACAATTACTTCCATAAAGTTAACTGTCTAACCTTTGCCTTGGCCAAACTTGGAGTCAACAAAGCAGGTAACCAAGGAAATGAAAGAAACCGGACTATTATTGAATCAGGTGTCAAATCACGAAAAAAACACAAAGAATATGCGAATAAAAAGCAAACGGAAAGTCCTACCGACGTCAGATGTTCAGGCAATATAAATATGTTTCAGGTCAACATGTTTATGAGTAGAACTTTGACATTTAAAGAGGTTAAAAATTTAGAAAAAATCGACAATTTGCGTAAAAATTGATTTATGAAACCTTTTCTGAACCGATCTTTTCCAAAAACTTGGAGGATCTCAATTCAAAACAAATGCGTAGGTCCTCTGAAATTTTCATCTAAACTGGTTCAGGCGTCTGGTATGTAGAGCGCGCACTATCACAAATACAAAACAAAAAAAAAACATACACAATTGACTTTTTTGTGGGGGTAGTGAAATTGAAGATTTCGCTCCGCTCATCAATGAATGAATGCTCCGCGTCAAAATGTGCGTAATAAAGTCCGTGCGACAGCTATCGCATTCACTCGCTTCTTGACAGAAAGGGATTTACCTACTCGAGATAAAATCTGCAGTGGCTTTTTGCACAGAGTTGAATGACGCACATATTTTGGTGCCGTGCATGAGACAAAATATAGCTATGTTCAATCACCTCCAATTCGCTCAATTTTTACATTAGAAGTGCGTTAAAAAATTGTGTATGATTTGTTTTTTTGCAAACATGACCTAATTCATCAAATAAATTGATAGGCTATTTTTCTTGATACTCTATTCTTATCTATTCAACAAAAACAAGGGAGGCGCAGACCCGGGGCCAAATTTATGTCAAGAAGCCGCATAAATTACCGACATTATTAAAAATGATTTGATATAATTTGAATATACCAAATTGATCATGTCAATTTCAGCAATATATTATTAACTATTAATCAATGGGTTATCTTTTGCTATACGATTTCATTTTTGCAAGTAGGTAATCCTATTCATGACTACAAGCCACAAAAATGTAATTACCAAAGGTTTGCATATTTTCGGCTGATATTGAAGCTACTTACAGGGATATACAAGGTTTGCGACAACTATTCAAAAAATAAACAATCGGAACTGCTCCAGAGTAACACACGCTGATAAGTATGTTTATATTATATAGGACGAGACAATTCAATCAGATCAATCAGAATCAGATTGAGCCAAAATATTCTCGTCAGCAATGAGGATCCTGACACATCGCGAGAGCAAGTTTGCGCACATTCGTCCGCACATACTGTCCAGGGAACATAACATGGTGACTTTTCCCACAGGGGTCTTATCACTACCTGCTGCAATGCCTACGTACCTCGAATACTTTCCACGATATCCTAAACTGACTCTTTTGTTGCGGCAAACCGTATTTGGTGAGTAAATAAAACAAGGATCTTCGTCGGAGTGGACCGCGGTGCGTGGGACAAGGGACTGGGTATGACAGACAGCTAATTGCCGTCAGGTTTAGGTAGTCGCAATTATTGTACATTTGTACCTTCACTTATTTGACACACAACAACCAGGTGTGCTACCTACGTATAAGTCTAAGCTCAATGCAATTTGAAGACCGCAGATGTTGTCCGGCAATTAGTGGTTAGGAATGCAAGAAAATAATGTTCTACCTCTAGTATTGACAGTACGTAACGGGTAGAGATAATGAGATTGATATATAAGAAGTCATATCGAAACGAAATTAAATCTCATTCTCAAGCGAAAACAAGTAACATGTTTATTTACACGAGGGTATGATAAATCGGTAATCAGAGAGATTTTTTAGAAATTATCACATCTCTATCAAACTATCGTCATCTTCTTCAATCATGCTAGCTAAAAACTGAATATAAAACTTTATTCTTGTCCGGCTTGCCGAGACGAGAAAGGATCGACAGAACAGAATGCCTTGGGACCGAAGCAACCCATCCATCCCTAGGCCTTTTGTTGGAAGATTTAATTGTCTGTCTGGTCAGTGACATGGTGGCAAGTACAACCCTAGCTCAAGTTCCAGAGCTGGCCGCCGAAACAAGGCACTATCGGCGCTCAGTATGGCACGTTTTAGAAGCCCGCATGATTCAAAGGTAAATTAGTTATAAAATCATTATAGACACACTAATTAAAGTACGAAGCTGATAATAAGTCATGACCTTGCTATTGAGCTTATCTAACACTGAAAAAATAACCAAACAGTTCGAACCACTGGTTCTTCAGATCCCCTGCAGAAGTTGTAATTTTTTGCGCATTTGCATGTTTCCTGCTTGGGATTTTTAGTGTGGTGTATGCCACAACTTTCAAATCAAGTTCATCGAATAGAGCAGGAAATTCTGAAGGGTATAACATATTTTCGATATCGTGGTGCTTTTATTACTGTAGTAGAAAAATGTTCAAAGTGAAAAAAAGTGCTCGCCGATCTACGCGCTTGTCCAGCCTTAAAACTTGCTTTTAACAGTTATTATAAATTGTCAGCAAATCCAATCGGAAAACAAAAATTACCCATACTTTATTATAAATCCTCATAAATTGCCAAGTGCCAGCTATTTTGTTTTGGGCTGTCACCGATAGTTTGTCTGTGTACAAATATTTTGCAGCTATTCGTTGGCCAAGACGTAGTCCCCCGGCCCCCTTGGGCCGTGTCTGAATTGGCTGTTTCATGTGGTCTCTTAGGCCGTGTCTGAATTGGCTGTTTCATGCGGTATCTTAGGCCGTGTCTGAATTGGCCGTTCCGTGCGGTCTCGCATACTCGTTCTTGACAAATGACGTCACAAGTACTGACCGAATTGCAAGACCACCAAGACCAAGACCGCATGGCAGAGCAAGTACGCGAGACTTGGACGATGCAGTCTCGCAGACTTGGTCTCGTTGACTTGCCTGTTATCGAATGGCGGTCGGTACCGTAAATATGTCAGGTATAGCAGACGTTATCTGTACGAGTATGAAACAAATAAAGACACCAAGACCAAGTACGCAAGACCGAGACCGAATCGCGAGACCGAGACCGAAGTCCTTACCGAGTCCTTACCGAGTCCTTACCGAGTCCTTACCGAGTCCTTACCGAGTCCTTACCGAGTCCTTACCGAGTCCTTACCGAGTCCTTACCGAGTCCTTACCGAGTCCTTACCGAGTCCTTACCGAGTCCTTACCGAGTCCTTACCGAGTCCTTACCGAGTCCTTACCGAGTCCTTACCGAGTCCTTACCGAGTCCTTACCGAGTCCTTACCGAGTCCTTACCGAGTCCTTACCGAGTCCTTACCGAGTCCTTACCGAGTCCTTACCGAGTCCTTACCGAGTCCTTACCGAGTCCTTACCGAGTCCTTACCGAGTCCTTACCGAGTCCTTACCGAGTCCTTACCGAGTCCTTGGTTTCGATTGGACTTGTGTTTTATTTGATCATGACTACAGCCAATATTTTGCATTAACCAATGAAAGAAAGTATTCTATTTTAAAGCTCTTTAGTTATTGGGTTTTACTTTTGTAGGTCTTTAGAATGTAACTTTAGGGCAGGCTTTTTTTTAAGTTGATTTAATTCATTTGTCTGTGTACAAATATTTAACAGTTATTCCCCCCTTAGAGCACCGTCCCTTGTGTTCGCAGCCCGTTGCACCCCTGGCGTCGACCAGGCGAGCTACTCGAAGGGAAACTGGTCAGCAAGCCGTTCCAGTGTCCGAACTGCCCTTAGAGCACCGTCCCTTGTGTTCGCAGCCCGTTGCACCCCTGGCGTCGACCATGCGAGCTACTCGAAGGGCAAACTGGTCAGCAAGCCGTTCCTGTGCCCGAACTGCCCTTAGAGCACCGTCCCTTGTGTTCGCAGCCCGTTGCACCCCTGGCGTCGACCATGCGAGCTACTCGAAGGGCAAACTGGTCAGCAAGCCGTTCCTGTGCCCGAACTGCCCTTAGAGCACCGTCCCTTGTGTTGCAGCCCGTTGCACCCCTGGCGTCGACCAGGCGAGCTACTCGAAGGGAAACTGGTCAGCAAGCCGTTCCAGTGTCCGAACTGCCCTTAGAGCACCGTCCCTTGTGTTCGCAGCCCGTTGCACCCCTGGCGTCGACCATGCGAGCTACTCGAAGGGCAAACTGGTCAGCAAGCCGTTCCTGTGTCCGAACTGCCCTTAGAGCACCGTCCCTTGTGTTCGCAGCCCGTTGCACCCCTGGCGTCGACCATGCGAGCTACTCGAAGGGCAAACTGGTCAGCAAGCCGTTCCAGTGTCCGAACTGCCCTTAGAGCACCGTCCCTTGTGTTCGCAGCCCGTTGCACCCCTGGCGTCGACCAGGCGAGCTACTCGAAGGGCAAACTGTTCAGCAAGCCGTTCCTGTGTCCGAACTGCCCTTAGAGCACCGTCCCTTGTGTTCGCAGCCCGTTGCACCCCTGGCGTCGACCATGCGAGCTACTCGAAGGGCAAACTGGTCAGCAAGCCGTTCCAGTGTCCGAACTGCCCTTAGAGCACCGTCCCTTGTGTTCGCAGCCCGTTGCACCCCTGGCGTCGACCATGCGAGCTACTCGAAGGGCAAACTGGTCAGCAAGCCGTTCCAGTGTCCGAACTGCCCTTAGAGCACCGTCCCTTGTGTTCGCAGCCCGTTGCACCCCTGGCGTCGACCAGGCGAGCTACTCGAAGGGCAAACTGGTCAGCAAGCCGTTCCAGTGTCCGAACTGCCCGAAGAGGTACGTGCTCATCCACGGGCTGAACAAGCACGTGCGCGCCGCGTGCGGCAAAGACTCGCAATACCAGTGCGCCTACTGCGCCTACCGGTGCCGGGAGAAGGCGTCGCTCACCAGACACTTCAAGTCGTACCACTCGGACACGCCCACGCCCAACGCCAAGCTCAGAGGTCAGCACAGTCACGGGCATTTGCTGCTGGCAAGGTCGAGCGTTCGGTGCCAATTGTGTCTCTGAAGGCACGTTTGCAGCTCGTTAATGTCTAGCGGTTTTCTTATTTTACCGTTTTACCGCTATCGATTCATTTGTGCAATTACGTAACTCTGATTTCGCCGTTCTCGGCTACAATGTAAAAATATGAACATTGGCAACAATAGGGATTTCATCCATAAGAACCTTAGTAACCAGAAGTTACAAAATCTATCGGTTCTGATGGATAAAATCCCTATAATGTTCTCCATGTTAATTTGTTAACCGAGAACGGCAAAGTTAATAAAGTAACATGGACAACAATAGGGATTTTATCCATCAGAACCGATAACGGCATGACGTAAAAGTGCAGAATCGCAGTGCTGGCACCGCCTCCTGGCACCAAGTTGTCTCTGTTGCCGTTTGCAGCGTATTCTGCATCGGACAAGCACTCGTTCACACGCTCAACTCTCATGTCGTTTGCAGCGTATTCTGCATCGGACAAGCCCTCGTTCACACGCTCAACTCTCATGTCGTTTGCAGCGTATTCTGCATCGGACAAGCCCTCGTTCACACGCTCAGCCCTCATGTCGTTTGCAGCGTATTCTGCCTCGGACATGCGCATCAAGTGTCCGGACTGCCCGAAGCGCTACGCGTCCCACGACAGTCTCGTCCATCACCGCCACTTCGAGTGCTGCAAGGAGCCCAAGTTCCGCTGCCGCCACTGCCCCCTGCGGTGCAAACGCAAACCCAACCTGCTGGTGCACTGCAAGAGGATCCATCCCAAGGAGGCCGACCACTCGCCGCTTAGCGACTAGCAGGACACTCTTGGACTTGCCTTCTGCAAGAGGATCCATCCCAAGGAGGTCGACCACTCGCCGCTTAGCGACTAGCAGGACACTCTTGGACTTGCCCACTGCAAGAGGATCCATCCCAAGGAGGCCGACCACTCCCCACACAACAGGGAAGTCTTCAAGAAGAACCGAATTTACGCTGGATCTAAACAATTCCAAGCCCTACCCAAGCAATTAAAGTAAAGGATGGTAGCTCTTTTAAAGCGGACCTCAAGCAATACTTGATTGATAAATGCTTCTATGACACTTAAGAATTTTGTAATTAGACAATAGTTCAAGACAATGTGTAATGTAGCAGCCTTTCTTAACTTTTACCTTTTTGACACTTTTATCAGACTGTGCTATGCATTACTTTAGTTAATGACGATTGCAATATTACTCTGTCATCAACGCAATAAAAGAATCTATTATTATTATTATTATTATTATTATTAAACTCTGTTGCAGCCGTTGCAGGTTATTTTTGTACTAAATGCGGATGATTTGAGAGTTAAGACTCTGAGAATTTGTTACATTTTAATGACTTAATTTTTGTAATTGTAATTTGTAATTTTTTTGTACTAAATGTGGATGATTTGAGACTATGAGAACATTGCACATTCTGATGACGCGTAATTACATTTCGAGGTGGTGGGAATGTGGGGTTGGGAGGAATATTTACACTTATTTTCCAGCACTTGGGTTAGGTACGGTTTTGTTTGTACTATTATCTAAGAATAGCCACATGTTTGCACGATACATCATTTACCGCGAAGTCGAAAACGTGGTTTCTTAAAGATGCAAAAAACAAGTTCGTTAGGGGCTGGGTCGTTAAGGGTAAGCATTTATCCGTCGCTAAAATAAGGTTTCTCATCTGTGAAACTGTGAAAAAAAAATCCTATATACCAAAATTTGACACTTTACTTGTGCGCGTAGCCTACGCGCGACGTCATTTGATCGCCGTGCGGCTGCCGCTGCGCCAGCTAGCTCTTATCACGAGCGAGCTTGGTGGTCGCGGAGAGTAGAGTTCCTAAGTGGTTCGATGAATGACTAACGCGAGTGCCAAAAATAGATTTGCCGTGTCAACTTCATGAAAAAATGTCCTAGCTCAGTAGAAACAAAGATTTAGATTTGTTCACACGTAGTATCCTGCGTAGTCATGGCAGAAGAAGTAATACAGCCGTACCAATTTGAACCCGAATATTCTGACGATGAAATCGAGAATATTATCATTAGTACAAGAAGTTCGCGCCGGGTTATCTGTTGACGTTTTATTGGGACGAAAAGACAATAATAGTTGGTGTACTTGTAATCGTTGTTTGTCCATGCCCACTGATCACGAGAGCTTGTGTTGCTCTGAAGCCGAGTCAGTGCGTCAAGTTAGGGAGGAACACACATGTATAACCGAGCATCGATCTTTTCAAAATTTAATTATTGACAAAGATGCGTTGAATCTACTGCGACATCAAACCATTCGTAAAACAAGCAATTGCAGAAAAAGAAAAACATTGACAGCAGAGAATTTACCGAACAACTCTTGGCGTTACTTGGCATACAAACAATTCGTAATTTGGATATCTGCAAACAACACCCTCGGAAAATCGAACCGTATCGTGTTGCCGTCGTGTTATGAGAACAGAGTTCTCATAAAATACCCCACTCCCCGATGCCGGTCTGACAAAAACAGATCGATTTGCAATTGTTCGGTATTCACTAGTTTTTCCATTAATTCCTGGCAAGCAGCTCTTTCAAGTTCGCCATATCCTTGTCCCTTTTGCACTATCTTGAAGTCCACAACGGCACCGGTAAGCAAATTCATTATTGAATAAATCAAATATTTAGCACAATACCCTGGAGTGTCGAACTGGCCGTCGCCAGCAATTCGCACACGTCCCTCCTCTCGCAACTTCGTCATAAAACCGCTACGCTGATTGACCCGATGTTTCTCAACTTCGTTGTTGAAATATCGATCGATCAGCTTATCAAATGTGGTGCGCGAAAAGAAGTTGAGCCGCAAAGTATGAGCAAAGTTCTTGAATGCCGTGAAATTCACACCTGTCAGCATCAACGCGGACGCGATGGCAACGTTTCCTCGAGGCTGGTTACCTAGCATTGTCTGCGATCGCCACGTGAAGGTGTGGCCGCCTGCGCACGTGGTTGTCACGCCGAGCATCGCTCCACGTGTCCACCGCCTGGTTTTGGTGACGGCTGTACCACATTCGCGACAAATCTCAAACAGCGTAGCGAGACAGGCCCAAAAACTAAATATACACATGCGTTGGAAGATGAAGTGTTATCCGTAGTTTCACCGCAGTCATCGTCATCCGAGTCTTCTTGATTGCTTGCCTCATCAGATGAGCTGTCTGTTGATGCATCGCTAGGGAGTCTGAATGAATCATCTAAGTCGGCTTCTTGATTGTCAGATTCCAAATCGCTTGAGTTATCTAACCGATAATATGCTCTAAACACTTCCGATCCGAGCTCACACTGAATTCCTTCACTAACACCGCCCTCATCGCTACCACTCACCACTGCCGAGACGTCGACGTCCACTTCCACTTCCACCTCCTCTTCGACGCCTACATCGACGCCGACCCCGGCGCCCGATGGACCAGGTTGTGGTGACTCCGGATTCCTCAACAACTCCTCCACCAACTCCCTTGACCGTCTTAGCTCAATCCTCGATCTACGTTCCCGCACTGACGGTGGAGTCGACTGCAGAACGGCATCATTTCCTAAATGCAACGAAGGCACTGCACTGCGTTTCAGATTTATAATTACTTTTTGATTCGCTAAAAGACGATGTCTCATTAGATCAGACTCGTCCAAATCGCTCTCTTTGAAGTGCACTTGACACACGCGGGCTCCCGGCCCGGGCACAAAGTTTTTACGGTGCGACCTCTCGAGCCAAATAGCAAACCGATTCGGCGATCTATCGCGGGATGGAAACGAATAAAAAGATATCTTTGGAACAGTTTTGTGAGAGTTACTGCATCCGAAGACCGAGCAAAATACCATATTTAGTCCAATTAGCAGCCGATTTGCATCATTGCAAGTGACAGACTGAGGCTGCTGCCTGCTGTCGAGTCGCTGTCTGGGATTTGTCGACGTCATGCATTCTTTTCAAAGCGCTGCGGACGAGTATACGCTGAGCGGCGCAAAAGATCATGGGTACCATTGTTTTCGCCTGGAAACTGCCTTTCTGAAGCCGGAAAGTCGAAAAACGAGTTGTGTCCCCCTTTAACAGACGCCGGCAATGTGCTCAAGTAATGATTGCATTTATGGTTATATATAGTTTACATTCCAGGTGTGTTTATCTCATATATTAATATAATGTATT
Source organism: Nemoura dubitans (assembly GCA_921293005.1). Lineage (NCBI taxonomy): Eukaryota > Metazoa > Arthropoda > Insecta > Plecoptera > Nemouridae > Nemoura > Nemoura dubitans. The sequence continues at coordinate 805,693 of OV121076.1, forward strand.
ATAAACATATAATAAACACATTATCAAATCATAAACTGATAAATAATGGCTTGGCATTGCGGGGAGTTAACAGTTTTTCAGGTGTTAATTAATAAGGCGTTTTTATTAAAAGAACACGCAGAGCCATCAATACCAAAATGTGTGAACTTGAAACGAGGAAAATGACCCCAAAATGACCGCGAGTATAATGCGAATTGAATTGTGTTGGTGTGGGAACCCATCGATAATAACAGTGATTTGGGACACCTTAAGCATCCCCCCCCCCCCCTTCCAGCTTCGCCTCCCTTCCATCAATTGCATACTGGTAACTGCTTAAACCAGTTACAATTTCCTCTCATCCACCGCGTGTCTCTTCATCTGAGAACGGGACAAAGGGTCTAGTGATTGCGCCTTCGCCGTTCTGGGGCCGAGTCCGTTTACCCGTCCCATGTACGGGTCGCTCGGCCTCTCGTCTCCCTGGAGATCCCCCTTGTCCCACCCGGCAAGCAGGGAGAATGTGTGACCGAACAGCCCAGTTGGTAGAGCACCTGCCCGGCAAGCAGGAGGTTCCGGGTTCGTATCCCGGTTCGGGTGCACATTTTTCCAGCTTCGCCTCCCTTCCATCAATTGCATACTGGTAACTGCTTAAACCAGTTAGAATTTCCTCTCACTTTCTGCTTAGTGTGCCGCACTCGAATAACACGCTCCCATTACTGGTATCCCTCTCCCACGACTTGGCGCAAGTCAGATGTTTCCCACGTAGCCGCTGCTCCATGCGATACTCTGTCTGTGGCAAATAGAGCCCTTTACTTGTCGTACTTTATTTAAGTATGATGTTGCATGTTATTTTATTAAAATTCAATGATTTATGTTTAATTAATTCAAATTTTTATGTTCAGTTTTTGTAACATATCTTAACTGTATGTAACATGTATGTAACTGTAAATGTGTATGCTAAAAATATCTCTACAGCTAAAATAAATATCTACTACTACTTTTTATTATTATGTACACAAAATAGCCTTCCAAAAATGTTGCCCATTCCCAAATGTCATGGCCATTTAGCTTAGCTGGTTAAAGCACCAGCCGCGAAAGTTGGGGACCCGGGTTCAAATCCCGGAATGGACGACATTTTTGGGGAGCCTAATTTGTGTACATAATAATAAAATGACTAGCCAATTACGAGCATTCGTAATTTAAATAAGATTACTTCTAGTAGAACTTAGTAGTTCTTAGTAGAGCTTCAAGTAGTTTAATTCAAGTAGATTACTTTCTAGTAGAATACTTCTACATCTCCGTGTCGAACCTAGCTGACAGAGCTGTCTCCATTCCAGGTCCGACCTTGCACTACCACCGCGGCCATCTTGTCACCCGGCCCTTCCAGTGTGTCACGTGCAACAAGTGCTACAAGTACCGACACCATCTCACTGCGCATGTCCGACTCGAATGCAACGTCGCCCCGCGGTTCAACTGTCCGCACTGCGCAGGCGCGTTCCGATACAAGACCAACATGACCAAGCACTGCAAGCGGATCCACGCGCAGTCGATGGCATAGTCTCTTGTTTTCGTCGGCGACACAACTTCGTTGCTAGATTCACATTTTTTGATTTCCTTCTCTCAGCACTGGTTTTCCAAAGATGAGCGAACTGGGCTGAGTGTGTTTTTGTTTGCTTGCTTGTGTTTGATTGGGTTGGATATGTTTGGCTGTAACTCACGGCTATGTTTTTGTTTGCTTGCTTGTGTTTGATTGGGTTGCATATGTTTGGCTGTAACTCACGGCTATGTTTTTGTTTGCTTGCTTGTGTTTGATTGGGTTGCATATGTTTGGCTGTAACTCACGGCTATGTTTTTGTTTGCTTGCTTGTGTTTGATTGGGTTGCATATGTTTGGCTGTAACTCACGGCTATGTTTTTGTTTGCTTGCTTGTGTTTGATTGGGTTGCATATGTTTGGCTGTAACTCACGGCTATGTTTTTGTTTGCTTGCTTGTGTTTGATTGGGTTGCATATGTTTGGCTGTAACTCACGGCTATGTTTTTGTTTGCTTGCTTGTGTTTGATTGGGTTGCATATGTTTGGCTGTAACTCACGGCTAAGTCTTTGTTTGCTTGCTTGTGTTTGATTGGGTTGGATATGTTTGGCTGTAACTCACGGCTATGTTTTTGTTTGCTTGCTTGTGTTTGATTGGGTTGCATATGTTTGGCTGTAACTCACGGCTATGTTTTTGTTTGCTTGCTTGTGTTTGATTGGGTTGCATATGTTTGGCTGTAACTCACGGCTAAGTCTTTGTTTGCTTGCTTGTGTTTGATTGGGTTGGATATGTTTGGCTGTAACTCACGGCTATGTTTTTGTTTGCTTGCTTGTGTTTGATTGGGTTGCATATGTTTGGCTGTAACTCACGGCTATGTTTTTGTTTGCTTGCTTGTGTTTGATTGGGTTGCATATGTTTGGCTGTAACTCACGGCTATGTTTTTGTTTGCTTGCTTGTGTTTGATTGGGTTGGATATGTTTGGCTGTAACTCACGGCTATGTTTTTGTTTGCTTGCTTGTGTTTGATTGGGTTGGATATGTTTGGCTGTAACTCACGGCTATGTTTTTGTTTGCTTGCTTGTGTTTGATTGGGTTGCATATGTTTGGCTGTAACTCACGGCTAAGTCTTTGTTTGCTTGCTTGTGTTTGATTGGGTTGGATATGTTTGGCTGTAACTCACGGCTATGTTTTTGTTTGCTTGCTTGTGTTTGATTGGGTTGCATATGTTTGGCTGTAACTCACGGCTATGTTTTTGTTTGCTTGCTTGTGTTTGATTGGGTTGCATATGTTTGGCTGTAACTCACGGCTATGTTTTTGTTTGCTTGCTTGTGTTTGATTGGGTTGCATATGTTTGGCTGTAACTCACGGCTATGTTTTTGTTTGCTTGCTTGTGTTTGATTGGGTTGCATATGTTTGGCTGTAACTCACGGCTAAGTCTTTGTTTGCTTGCTTGTGTTTGATTGGGTTGGATATGTTTGGCTGTAACTCACGGCTATGTTTTTGTTTGCTTGCTTGTGTTTGATTGGGTTGCATATGTTTGGCTGTAACTCACGGCTATGTTTTTGTTTGCTTGCTTGTGTTTGATTGGGTTGCATATGTTTGGCTGTAACTCACGGCTATGTTTTTGTTTGCTTGCTTGTGTTTGATTGGGTTGGATATGTTTGGCTGTAACTCACGGCTATGTTTTTGTTTGCTTGCTTGTGTTTGATTGGGTTGGATATGTTTGGCTGTAACTCACGGCTATGTTTTTGTTTGCTTGCTTGTGTTTGATTGGGTTGCATATGTTTGGCTGTAACTCACGGCTAAGTCTTTGTTTGCTTGCTTGTGTTTGATTGGGTTGGATATGTTTGGCTGTAACTCACGGCTATGTTTTTGTTTGCTTGCTTGTGTTTGATTGGGTTGGATATGTTTGGCTGTAACTCACGGCTATGTCTTTGTTTGAAGATGAAAATCTTGTCCCGCTCTGTTTTTAATTCGGAGCGAACCTATTTTAGGGTAAATCATAGTCACACTTTATGAGAAACACGACGTATCGTTGTTTCTTGTTGTATTTGTGAAGTGCAAGTATTATTTTAATTAAAGAAAAAGGGTTGATAAAGACACTGAATAAAAATTTGTGCACAAACCTGTTCTAGCTAAATATTTATTCTATTCGAAGAAATAATCAAAAGCTTAGTGAATGCGATTCTCCAGATGTCAATGTCACGCATGCATGACAATAGACAAGTGGCGTGTGCGCCGGCGTTAACTTCTCTCTCCGTCCGCAGACGCGGCAACGTCGCAAGCCCTGCACTACCATCGAGGTCAGCTGGTGGCGAAGCCGCACCGCTGCGCCACCTGCGGCAAGTGCTACAAGTACCTGGGCAACCTCACTGCGCACGCGCGCTACGAGTGCAACGTCACGCCGCGTTTCGCCTGTCCGCACTGCGCGTATCTTAGCAAACACAAACAGCACATGGACAAACACGTGCTGAGGAAACACGCCCCTGAACGCAGCCCGCAGAGCAGACTCGGCTCCTCCACCTCGTACCCTGAACGCAGCCCGCAGAGCGGACTCGGCTCCTCCACCCAGTGCCCCTGAACGCAGCCCGCAGAGCAGACTTGGCTCCTCCACCTCGTGCCCCTGAACGCAGCCCGCAGAGCAGACTCGGCTCCTCCACCTCGTACCCTGAACGCAGCCCGCAGAGCGGACTCGGCTCCTCCACCCAGTGCCCCTGAACGCAGCCCGCAGAGCAGACTTGGCTCCTCCACCTCGTGCCCCTGAACGCAGCCCGCAGAGCGGACTCAGCTCATCCACCTCGTGCCCCTGAACGCAGCCCGCAGAGCAGACTCGGCTCCTCCACCTCGTGCCCCTGAACGCAGCCCGCAGAGCGGACTCGGCTCCTCCACCTCTTGCCCCTGAACGCAGCCCGCAGAGCAGACTCGGCTCCTCCACCTCGTGCCCCTGAACGCAGCCCGCAGAGCGGACTCGGCTCCTCCACCCAGTGCCCCTGAACGCAGCCCGCAGAGCAGACTTGGCTCCTCCACCTCGTGCCCCTGAACGCAGCCCGCAGAGCGGACTCAGCTCATCCACCTCGTGCCCCTGAACGCAGCCCGCAGAGCAGACTTGGCTCCTCCACCTCGTGCCCCTAAACGCAGCCCGTCTAACTTATCTACTCTAACTCCACTTAAGTCTGTATGTTAACTGATGCTTTATGCTGACGCATAGAAATGCTAAGTTGCACTGGAACATAATTGCTCTAAAATCTTAATGCTGTATTTTACAAAGTATAAATATGCTGCTTTTGGAAGCTGCCAAAATCGGTAGAGCTTTCAAGATACATGTTCTAGTAATTTCATTTCTTAGACTCACGTCTACTTTGTCCTATCTTTACCACTAGTTTCCAAACATACTATTTCAAACTGGGATTAGAATGCATTTACAAAAGTCTCACTGGTTTCCCGACGTTTCGTTTCATATTCTAGTTCTTTGTTCAAGGGCGTTGGCTCGACTACCGTGAACAAAGTAACCAATTATTGTTATCCCTCTAACGATCCTGTCGAAGTTCAAAAGTTTTCCAAATAATTAATTTGTACTACGTTTTAAAAACCATCCACAACAACCCATCCAGAATCCCAATGACTTGTACAGCCTTCGCAACATCGGACTTCACGTAGCACATCCCTTGAATACCGGGTTTGGGAAAGATCTTTGATTGTCTGTGGTCTGAGTTCAACTCTCTCCGTCTCCCCTTGCAGGCGCCACGGCCTCCTCGCAACTGCACTACCACCGCGGCCAGCTTGTGGCCAAGCCCTACCAGTGTCCCACGTGCAACAAGTGCTACAAGTACCGACAAAACCTCAGTGCGCATGTGCGGAACGAATGCCAGATGGAGCCCAAGTACCATTGCCCGCAGTGCGAGTACCGCAGCAAGCAGAAGTCGCAGATGAAGTCGCACTTGGCGAGGAGGCATCCGCCCTTGACCCGGCTGGACTAGGAGATGATGATGCTGGCACAGATAGAAGGTTACCCAGGGGCCTTACCTAGCTCGGCCACTCGTAGCTCGGCCACTCGTAGATAACTAGCAATCTACCCTGGCTCATTAATACCACCATAACACCAAGCAGTAACCCCGACCTAGAGCGGCAGTATTACGGCCGGGTTATATAGCCGGGGCACATCGACTCTGACTTTAGTAACGAGCCATGAGATTGGTTGATTTGACCTCACTGCACAATGATGATCGTTTAAAAATCAGTATATGCCTTCTAGATAATGCTATCATCGTAGCACCACCGTAATACTGGTTGTTAGTGGTGCTACGAAATCAACAAACTGCCCATTGTTGAAATGGCCGCTCTAGGTCCGGGTATATAACACCGCTAGCCCGGCTTATTAGCCGCACGGTAGCCGCTCCAAATGGCCGCGCTAGGTAAGGCCCCAGATGTTCCACTCCCATACTGAAACAGCTATGCGAAAGCCTTTCGCTCGCTATAATAGTTTCGCCGGGAGTCAAGGGAAGGTGCCACTGTTTGCTTTTATATCACCTGTTTATAATCAAGGGTACCTTGATTTTAATCGACCTTGTGCCACGACCTGGTAGATGATATTAAAACAGGTAGCCAACGCACCCCAGTGATTGCCGGCGAAATTACCAGCATAGAATATTTGGGTTACCTTACATCAGTGATGTTAGCTTTATGTTTTAACATCCCAGAATATTTTAAACATTGCAGATCTATTTTGAAACAAGCCCAACATCAGCCAACTCTGTGTTCGAACCGGTTCGATCATGCCGTGATTTCTGTCATGATATCTTTCAACAATTTCATTTAGATGCTAGATTTTTGTATTCAGTGTAAATACGTTTGTAAATATTTAAGTTTAGGATTCGTTGCTATCTTTTAAATTATCTTTTTAAACAATAACGGAAATTTCTTATTCATTGCGCTTCTTTGCAAAATAGATATATATTTCGTTTAGTATTTCTCAATTTGAGATTACAGTTCATTGTGCTTGAATACGTAGATATGTTTTGTAACCAAACGTGTTTGATTAAAAGTACCTCGTATCTTGTTTTGATGCATATTATTTTCGTCAGTATTGGTTATAAAAACCACATGCTCATCTTTTACCCACTGAAACTACATATACTTCTACGCAGTCTTGCATATTTTAGCTTGATCATTTATCTTGCTGTCAGAGCACAAACCAAACCACGCATTCGAAACGCCATCCTAACGTTACTCCAGCTTTTCTAACCCACTTGGCTTGTGGGTGAGAGGAATGCTCATTCCCTCGGCCCAGTGGTTCTCAAACTTTGCGTCACGGCTCCCTGGGGCTTAGCCTAACTTTCACAAGGGTCTATGCATCGCTATTTTGCTGTATTTAGATAATATTTATTCCCGATGCGTACAATTGACGCGATTACGATTGTAAAAATCCTTGTCTTGTCAAATGACAGATATCTAGAAATGTATTTTCACACACTTTGAGTCGGCCACTTAAGATGCATCAATTGCACAGGCATCTTGTGAAAACGTGGGGATAAGTACAGGTGGCGTTGTAAAACTCGTGGTGTTGGCACAAGGGAGCCGTGAAAATCCGTCCCCTTATGCATCAATTGCACAGGCATCTTGCGAAAACGTGAGGATAAGTACAGGTGGCGTTGTAAAACTCGTGGTGTTAGCACAAGGGAGCCGCGAAAATCCGGCCCCTTGTTAAGTCTGTTCAATGTTCTCCGAAGTCGAGCCGTTTCCTTCACCTCTTACCGTATACACTTTCCAGGCCACACCCGTTATCCGATCGCAACGAAACAAATATCTACGGAATCCTCACACTTTTGACAACCAATTGAATATTTTAGAACCTCGAAATTCTCTTAGAAATCTATAAAAAGTTGAATTCAATTAACCTCAGCAACCATCAATGAATGGCCTTAAGGGAGTCGTGGACCCTATGAGTTTGGGAACCTCTGGCTTCGTCTGATTGAGCTGTCTCCGTTCCAGGTCCGACCCTGTTCTACCACCGCGGCCATCTTGTGGCCAAGCCCTTCCAGTGTGTCACGTGCAACAAGTGCTACAAGCACCGATACCATCTCAACGCGCATGTGCGCAACGAGTGCCAGATGGCGCCACAGTACAAGTGCAGTCACGGCCAGTGCGAGTACAGGAGCAAGACCAAGTCGCAGATGAAGTCGCATTTGGCGAGGAGGCACTCAGCCACTTTCACTTAGCCTCGTTGGACTTGAGTGTAAAAACACAGTGTACTTAACTCCAATTCACGTCGAGAAGCAGAGTGGATTTGCATCTTCCTCGAGGACCCACTGCTGCTAGACACGAGCTAAGAGTTTCAAAACTGTCCATAGAGCCTTTTGTCCGACTCAAGACATGGCTTGTGAGTTTTGAAACGCTTGGCTCGTGTCTAGCAGCAGTGGGTCCTCGAGGAAGATGCAAATCCACTCTCCTTCTCGACGTGAAATGGAGATTAGTTATAAAAGAAGATCGAAAGAAGATCGAAGGTTGTACGACTTCTTTCTTGCAGCTTTCATTGCTGCATTTGACACCAATAAATGACACATGCTCAGCACGCTCTGATCGCACACAAGTTTCAACTGCAGCATTACCTGACCGATCCTGCAGAAATCCGCCGCATCCGAATCAGGAATTCGAGAGATTTGAGATCCCATCGCTATATTTGGACTCCCGGGGGGCGGGGCGTGTGGTTCATTCCTGCAGTGACGGTTGGAATGTCTTTGATGTCAATGCAATTGTTATATGTCGTCGTTTCATCGTCCGAAACTTTGGTTTGCTCGAGGTTCGCGTTCAGCCCCGAACTCTGCACGTTTTTCAATCACTTCCTTTCATTGAATTATTTACTGTTCATGTTATAGCTTAAACTTGAGACTAATTGACAAGACCGCGCATTTAAGCGTTGGTCAAACAGCTAGTATTGATCATTAAACTTCGTAGAAGCTCATGTATCCTATGTCCCATCATTTAGCACTAGTTTTGAAACACAACTATTTCAAACTGGTATTTGAATGCTAAACAAAGGTCACACTGGTTTCCCGACGTTATCATAAAACACAATATGTACTTCTTTTACTTTTTACTGGAATGTGTTGCGAAACGTCGGGAAACCAGTGAGACTTTTATTTAGCATTCAAATCTCGGTTTGAAATGGTTGTGTTTGAAGTGGGACTTGACTCCTCGTTCAGCACCCAGCATGGAAATGGTTGTGTTTACAACTAGTGCTGAGGTGAAGCGATGAGTTGGTCGCTAGGAAACCAAATCAGCAGTGCTTTCCCAAGAAACCATGACTGCCATGATAAGCCAATGTCGCGGACAATAACGCCAACCCGCGTCGTTGTCTCCCCGCTAAAGTCACCACACTGACCGCTCGTTCCTTGCAGCCTCACGCCTGGTAGTCACCACACTGACCGCTCGTTCCTTGCAGCCTCACACCTGGTAGTCACCACACTGACCGCTCGTTCCTTGCAGCCACACGCCTGGTAGTCACCACACTGACCGCTCGTTCCTTGCAGCCACACGCCTGGTAGTCACCACACTGACCGCTCGTTCCTTGCAGCCACACGCCTGGTAGTCACCACACTGACCGCTCGTTCCTTGCAGCCTCACACCTGGTAGTCACCACACTGACCGCTCGTTCCTTGCAGCCACACGCCTGGTAGTCACCACACTGACCGCTCGTTCCTTGCAGCCTCGCACCTGCAGTTCTTCCGCGGTCGACTCATGGCCAAGCCCTTCCAGTGCCCCGTGTGCAACAAGTGCTACATGCATCGCCACCACCTCACTGCGCATGTGCGCTGCGTGTGCGGCAAGGAGGCGCAGATCAGATGTCAGCACTGCGCGTACCGCAGCAAGCGCAAGGCCGACATGGCCAAGCACTGCACGCGACTCAACCACGAGGCCGTGGGGTGCCAGCACTCTAATGGGCCCTGGGAAGTGCTTTGCAAACACAAGGCCGTGCGGTGCCAGCACTCCAATGGGCCCTGGGACAGTGCTTTGCAAACACAAGGCCGTGCGGTGCCAGCACTCCAATGGGCCCTGGAAAGTGCTTTGCAAACACAAGGCCGTGGGGTGCCAGCACTCTAATGGGCCCTGGGAAGTGCTTTGCAAACACAAGGCCGTGCGGTGCCAGCACTCCAATGGGCCCTGGGACAGTGCTTTGCAAACACAAGGCCGTGCGGTGCCAGCAATCCAATGGGCCCTGGGAAGTGCTTTGCAAACACAAGGCCGTGGGGTGCCAGCAATCCCATGGGCCCTGGAAAGTGCTTTGCAAACACAAGGCCGTGGGGTGCCAGCACTCCAATGGGCCCTGGAAAGTGCTTTGCAAACACAAGGCCGTGCGGTGCCAGCAATCCAATGGGCCCTGGGAAGTGCTTTGCAAACACAAGGCCGTGGGGTGCCAGCACTCCAATGGGCCCTGGAAAGTGCTTTGCAAACACGAGGCCGTGGGGTGCCAGCACTCCAATGAGACCTGGAAAGTGCTTTGCAAACACAAGGCCGTGCGGTGCCAGCACTCCAATGGGCCCTGGGACAGTGCTTTGCAAACACAAGGCCGTGGGGTGCCAGCACTCCAATGGGCCCTGGAAAGTGCTTTGCAAACACAAGGCCGTGGGGTGCCAGCACTCCAATGGGCCCTGGAAAGTGCTTTGCAAACACAAGGCCGTGGGGTGCCAGCACTCCAATGGGCCCTGGAAAGTGCTTTGCAAACACAAGGCCGTGGGGTGCCAGCACTCCAATGGGCCCTGGAAAGTGCTTTGCAAACACAAGGCCGTGGGGTGCCAGCACTCCAATGGGCCCTGGAAAGTGCTTTGCAAACACAAGGCCGTGGGGTGCCAGCACTCCAATGGGCCCTGGGACAGTGCTTTGCAAACACAAGGCCGTGGGGTGCCAGCACTCCAATGGGCCCTGGAAAATGCTTTGCAAACACAAGGCCGTGGGGTGCCAGCACTCCAATGGGCCCTGGAAAGTGCTTTGCAAACACAAGGCCGTGGGGGTTTAGGGGGTCTAGGGACAGACCCCACACAATTCTTGACAACTTCGCACTGCAGTGTTTGCTTTCCTAACCAGCCTGAAATAATGCCTAGCTAAATCTGGTTCTATACACACAATAAGTTTGAGATGTCTTCTATGCCGTTATTGCAGCCCTACTAGAATTATTTCACTATCACACGAGCATGCTGGAGTTGATTTCTTCCTCGCCTTCCTTATAGAAACCATCTTTTGACGGTAGGTTTGTTAAAACATCTCCCTAAGCGCTTTGTTTTACCTGAATCCACCTGAATTCGTCTGAACAGAGAGTTTCCAATCAAATGCTTACTCTTCCGAACCAACCAGCACATTCGGCCGCAAATCTACTGATGTGTATTAGTTTTAAAATGTTACCACGGCTAGAAATAGGAGCTAAATATGCCACTCGGGCTGCGGTTTGATAGAAGCTGACCACCCGTTAAACCGATTAAGGCCATTCATTGATGGTTGTTGAGGTTAATTGAATTCAACTTTTTATGGATTTCCAAGAGATATTTCGAGGTTCTGAAATATTCAATTGGTTGTCAAAAGTGTGAGGATTCCGTAGATAATTGTTTCGTTGCGATCGGATAAGGGGTGCGACCTGGAAAGTGTATACGGTAAGAGGTAAATTCTTAGCTGGGATTTACCCTTAAGTACATCTTTCAATATACCGGCTAAACATGGTTATTTTAAAACTCTTGTAAGTAATTAACGAGTGAATCTTGCAAAATGAAAATGGTTCAATTGGTTGTCCGAAGTGTAAAGATTCCGAAAATATAGGTTTCGTCGCGATCCGACGAAAGGTGTGGCCTGGAAAGTGTATCCCGTACGAGGTGAAGGAAACGGCTCGACTTCGGAGCTCATTGAACAGACTTAAGGCTGACACCCCGTTCCGTTGCAGGGCCGCCCCTCCACTACGTGCGCGGGCGAATGCTGGCCAAGCCCTTCCAGTGTCCGACGTGCAACAAGTGCTACGTGCACCGGCACCACCTCAACGCGCATGTGCGCTACGAGTGCCGCATGGAGCCCAAGTTCGCCTGTCCGCACTGCGAGTACAAGGCCACGCTCAAGGGCAACCTGGACAGACACTGTCGTCTGAAGCACTCGATCCAGCAGGCCGGGATGACAGGCAGCTAGCTCAAGGGCAACCTGGACACTGTCGTCTGAAGCACTCGATCCAGTAGGCCGGGATGACAGGCAGCTAGCTCAAGGGCAACTTTGACACTGTCGTCTGAAGCACTCGATCCAGTAGGCCGGGATGACAGGCAGCTAGCTCAAGGGCAACCTGGACAGACACTGTCGTCTGAAGCACTCGATCCAGCAGGCCGGGATGACAGGCAGCTAGCTCAAGGGCAAGTAGGGCAAGGGCTCAAGGTACTTGCGAGGTATCTTGACCATTCAAGGTCGAACTTTCAGCCCATACTCCTTAAGGAGATTTTGGCAATTTGTTGTGACTTGTGACTTGTGACAAGGTGATGCACGTATCAATAATAAAGGTGTTCCACATTCACAATGTCTCCAATCAAACACGCAGTGTGCGCTGCGTTGTGTCAATACTCCTGGATTTATAAACTGCGCTTTATTGTCCACCCAGATCTTCACCTTCCTCGATCCCCACCTGCGCACAAGTGTCTTAACGCGCCGTTAACCCGGCTCGTTACCACGGTGAGTTGCTAACGGGTTTCACGCAACGTGGTCTATAGTGAATGCGCCGTCGCCGTCCTGGGGGCCGAGTCCGTTTACCCGTCCCATGTACGGGTCGCTCGGCCTCTCGTCTCCCTGGAGATCCCCCTTGTCCCACCCGGCGAAGCAGGGAGAATGTGTGACCGAATAGCCCAGTCGGTAGAGCCCGGCAAGCAGGAGGTCGCGGGTTCGTATCCCGGTTCGGGTGCACATTTTTCCAGGTTCGCCCCCCTTCCATCAATTGCATACTGGTAACTGATTAAACCCGTAACAGTTTCCTCTCGCTAACAAAACTTTATAATTTGTCAATACAAAATTAATTAGTGCCATGTTATTTTAGCGGCATAAAACTTTTGTGGCAGACTTTTTTCAAATATGCTCCCACATAAACAAGGGGGCTGAGGCCGTGCGTTTGCAGCCTGTGTGCCGCGCCCCAAGCACCACGTGTCCCAGCTGACGACGATGTCTTTGCAGAGCTGCACTACCACCGCGGCCGCCTGGTTGCCAAACCGTTCCGCTGTCCGGCGTGCGGCAAGTGCTACAAGGAGCAGCGCTACCTCAAGTCGCACATGCGCGACGAGTGCAACGTGGCGCCGCGCTACAAGTGTCCGCACTGTGCGCAGACCGCCAAGCGCAAGGAGCACATCAAGAAGCACTGCACCAGGAGGCATCCGCTGTTGCCCCTCGAGCCGCTGAAGATGTTCTGAACGCGGGGACTTCACCTCGTGTCAGCTTTAAGAGCGGTGCAAACGATGGGATTCACAAGCCACGCTGCAGAGGTTCACGCGGGAACCTCCTACACCAACAATTATTAATGTACAAATCTGGAAAACAAACCATAGACCGAGGAAGAATCACTGGATGTCGGATGGTGGTTTTTAATACAAGTTATGGTAAACTTTTTCCCATACGAGCTACGTAAAAATGCCGTAAAAATTGTATTTTACGCACTTTTTGAATATGCACACCTCCGTCATTTTTAAAAGTATAAAAACCTAACACACCATCCGACATCCAACAACCCTTCAACTACACGTGTATTTTTTCCCAAAACTCTGTGTTAGTATTTGTGGCCACGAGAAGTTCCCGCGTGGACCTCCGCGTACGACGAAAACACTAGCGTTTCGTTTCCTCTTAACATGAGTTCATAAGGCCATGGGTTTACGCCTGGCTATGTCAGTGACACGATGTCATCAACATTGGTTCTGCCACCAATCAGAGACTCTGGATGTGCATGACGTCATGTTCGCGACTCTGCCATTGAGTCTGTGATTGGTGCAGAGCCACTGTTGATGACATCGTGTTACTGACATAGCCAGCTGTAAGCACAGCTTTACGGTTCGTAGCCTGAACTATAGTCGGTTTCAACCAGAGAATTGCAACTTTCTCGACCTGTCTCTCAAAAACCTTGGTCCCAGCACGCGGCCAAAAGGCTTGCATCTCAAACATCTCGGTCCCAGCACGCGGCCAAAAGGCTTGCATCTCAAACATCTCGGTCCCAGCACGCGGCCAAAAGGCTTGCCCCTCAAACATCTCGGTCCCAGCACGCAGCCAAAAGGCTTGCCCCTCAAACATCTCGGTCCCAGTACGCGGCCAAAAGGCTTGCATCTCAAACATCTCGGTCCCAGCACGCAGCCAAAAGGCTTGCCCCTCAAACATCTCGGTCCCAGCACGCAGCCAAAAGGCTTGCCCCTCAAACATCTCGGTCCCAGCACGCGGCCAAAAGGCTTGCATCTCAAACATCTCGGTCCCAGCACGCGGCCAAAAGGCTTGCATCTCAAACATCTCGGTCCCAGCACGCGGCCAAAAGGCTTGCATCTCAAACATCTCGGTCCCAGCACGCGGCCAAAAGGCACCCATGAGCTCGCAACATTTTCGAATCTGATATCCGATGCCTAAACGGCATGTGAGTTGTTTCTCTGGCTGGACTCGATGTTTGACAAAGTACCTTAATTAATAAGAGAACCAAGCAAGGCAACTTTTATACCCACACTTCCTCTAAATGTATGACTGAAATACCCTGAATCATCGTGCCAAAGAAGGCATCACAAATAAAAGATCTGTTCAGAAAACTGTTATTGATTTTGATTATAATCAGAGAACCCGAACCCTACACCCTAAAACCCCGTAATTTTGTGTTGAACCCGAACCCGAACCCGTATTCTAGTTTTCAAGAACCCGTACCCGAACCAGTATTATTTCCGAGTTTTTTCTGGTTTTCGAACACCAACCCGCAGGAAAGCAGCGGCCCATCAGGGGTGCAACAATCGAAACTAAACACCCTTCGCACGCCCAAAATGCGCCAGTCCCTTGAACAAAGGGCCAAAAGCCTGTAACCCTGTACTATAGTAAGTCCCAGTCTGAGAAGAAAATTGTTCGGCCAACAGAGCGTTTACAAGACATGCCATTGAATTGTGCGTGCTGGCACCGAGCCGTGTTGACGCCCTCCCTCTCTTGCAGCCTGGACGGCGACCCCCCAGGGCGGCGAGACGGACCGCCCGTTCGCCTGCCCCGCCTGCAGCAAGCGCTACAAACACCGACACCACCTCACGGCGCACGCGCGCAACGAGTGCAACATGGAGCCACACTTCCGGTGTCCGCACTGCGAGTACCGCAGCAACCGGAAGTCCAACCTGAAGGTGCACTGCGCCAAGATCCACACGGCGCAGGCGCAGACGGGCGGCGACTTGTTGCCCGCGTGAGCCACGGTCCGATACCGAAACGTACCGGGCGTGCGCAGTAGCTCTCAGTAGAGTTCAACAGGTCTGCTGGCTCTAATGGCCACTGTGACAGGGCACGGAATGGATCTCAGTACTGGGCGCAGTATCTCTCAGTAGAGTCCAGCAAGTGTGCTGGCTCTAATGGCCACTGTGACAGGGCACGGAATGGATCTCAGTACTGGGCGCAGTATCTCTCAGTAGAGTCCAGCAAGTGTGCTGGCTCTAATGGCCACTGTGACAGGGCACGGAATGGATCTCAGTACTGGGCGCAGTATCTCTCAGTAGAGTCCAGCAAGTGTGCTGGCTCTAATGGCCACTGTGACAGGGCACGGAATGGATCTCAGTACTGGGCGCAGTACCTCTCAGTAGAGTCCAGCAAGTCTGCTGGCTCTAATGGCCACTGTGACAGGGCACGGAATGGATCTCAGTACTGGGCGCAGTATCTCTCAGTAGAGTCCAGCAGGTCTGCAGTCTGACTGGCCGTGACCTTCGACACAGTCGTCGTGCGCTTTGGAAGAAATGTGTCTAAAACTGGTGCAGAAATTAATAAAAATAGACTACGTAAACTACGGAAAATGTATGTTCCGAGTTCGCTAGCTGAGGAATCACAAGAAGATGCTGATAATTGAATAATGTTTATCGTGTGAGTGAAATGTTTGACAACGGTTCTTGTACCACGCCTTGCCCAATGATGGAAATAAAATGCACTGATTTCCCACAGTCGAATGATACCACGTGATACCACGTGATACCACGATACATTTTACTCGAGAATGTGTGACAAGTTTGTTACAAATTCGGTACCCTCTTCTACCGTCTCTTATCTTATACCTTTGTTTACTTTTGCCTTTGCCTTTGGAATAACCTTCCAAATTCAATACCCATTTTTTTTTTTTCGTTGTGGGCCCGGATTCCCAAAAGGAGATTCTGTTAATTCCTCTGAGGTTTTAGCGGAACGCCCTAAAGTTTACCCCATTTCGTATTCACTAAGCGGGATTCTGTCTTCTTTGGAAGCTTTATTCTCCCATGGAAAACCCCATTTGCTTCTGAGGAGGGGTTTCGTCTATCTCCCAAACTCCCAAAGTCACCTCGTGCTTTAAACACTATGTTTTCACATGTTTTCCTGCAAATAAACAACAGCATTTAATTCCAATAGAAAAGTTTATGTTGGCCGATTATGCAAGTATTTGCACTTTTATTTGAACGTGATAACTAAAATCTAGCAATTTGAAATTAGGTTAGGTCCAAGAAAACTGACAGCTGAGTTGTCAACTGTCTTTTTATTTCGAATTGAGTTGCAAAATTGAAGAGCTCTTATTGATCAACTTCTATTTTACCTCCCCTCCAATTCCCTCTTGTAAAATCTCCTTTTGAGCATACGGATAATTTGGGGAAATATATTTGGTGGTTTAGCAGGGAAAATAGAATCTCCTTTTCTTCAAACCCCCATTTCATACTGCCTTCTTTGTGGATCCGGGGACCCATAGCTTTATCCCAGCAGAGACTTGAACGTCCCCTGTGCTTGCAGGATTCCCGCGCCTGCACTACCACCGCGGCCATCTTGTCGTCAAGCCCTTCCAGTGCCCCACCTGCAACAGGTGCTACACGCATCGCCAACACCTGACCGCGCACCTGCGACGCGAATGCAACATGGCGCCCGGCTTCCACTGTCCGCACTGCGCCTTCAGCAGCAAGCGCAAGGAGAACGTCAAGGCGCACTGTCTGACCAAACATCCCACGCTGCCCCTTGGGTAGCCGGTCGCCCAGCCACCGGCCGACTCGACGCAGAGTTGCTTAACTCCAATCCCTCCAACCTCTCTCCCTCTGAGAGCTGGCCACGTGCATGGCGGTCACCCATCCACCGGCCGACTCGGCGCAGTGTTGCTTAACTCCAATCCCTCCAACCTCTCTCCCTCTGAGAGCTGGCCACGTGCATGGCGGTCACCCATCCACCGGCCGACTCGGCGCAGTGTTGCTTAACTCCAATCCCTCCAACCTCTCTCCCTCTGAGAGCTGGCCACGTGCATGGCGGTCACCCATCCACCGGCCGACTCGACGCAGTGTTGCTTAACTCCAATCCCTCCAACCTCTCTCCCTCTGAGAGCTGGCCACGTGCATGGCGGTCAACATATGAACATACATGAACATGATCATAAATTACATTAAACCTGAAAATAAAAACTTGTATGTTTTCTTTAGTATACAACAAGGAGTGACTTACTTTATTGTTACTTCCACTAGAAAATGACTGTGACTTTGCAAAATACAGAGTAGCGACGATGATAAATATTTGCATTTAGAAGTCAAATCGGCTGTCAATGGAGCAAACAAAATGCCGTAATTGCGTGATGCCATGTCGATGGTCCCTTCTCTCTGCCGACTTTGCTATTCAGCTGGCGTTGGAGACGACCAAGCTGGGGTGCGATTGTGTAACTTTGTGGTTTCAAAACCATTCGTTTTCAATATCACTGCCTCGTGGTTTAACACGGGGGGCAGTGATTTGAAATCGAGTGATTTCGAGCCAAATCGAACGAAATCAAGTCACACAATCGCTACACTGGTCTTTTGTGGCGTCACGTTTTTAACACAGGGAGGTATTTGCAATACCTATTTTATATTTTATATTTTATATTTTATATTACCTATATTTGCAATATAATAGTGTAAATTTGACTGACTTCCTTATGTCATGGTTATCATTGGATCCATTCCACTATGCCGAGGGCGTAGGAACCGCACCATCCTACCATCACCGCTGTATAGCGTCCATCTGTATGTTGCGTCAGGCCCGAAGAGGACCCCGTTGTCGGTGGCCTTGAACGCGCTCGTCGGCGTCCTAGCGTACGGCTTCCTCGACGGCTTCCTCCATGGAGTTCGAATTCTGCAGCGGCAAAAAGAAGGTGTAAATTAAACCCAACCCGTACTGATCGGGACTATGCTTGCTTACTGCATTCGTTGTATTGTACGGAAAACGTGACTCGGGATGGAAAGATCACGACCGAGGGCGTTTAGAGAGATAACGCTCGTGTCATTTCTCTGCTTGATTTAACCACGGTCGACTATAATTAAAATAATTTTGAATGAGTGGCTTTCAACGGCCAACAACGACTCTTTCGTTGACAGTTTTCATGGTACCGATTTTTATCGTGCTGCGCTGACAAAACAGAAAACAACGAGAGCGTCACAATTGCATCTCTCACTTCCGACGCCGATCGGTCGCGAAATGAACCGCGAAATCGGCGCGAATCTCGTCCTTTCGGCATCACTTCTAGTGAACTTGACATGCGGCTGGTCGACGTCAGCGAACGGCCCCTGTCCCGTGCTGAACATCGACCCCTGGGACCCGTCCCTGCACGGGATCGTGACGGCCAAGGCGACGCCCGTCGTGTGCTCCAGGCGGCCGCCGCTGACGTACGCCGAGGAGGCCGCAGGTCGCCAACATCTTCGAATCGCGGCGAGCGCCGTGTCCCACTACGCCGAGAGCGACGAAGACATCGATTGCCACTACTTTGTGATCGTCCGCGACACGGACTCGACCAATCGGGACAGCCCCTGGTTGGGGCTCGACCTGGACGCGGTTTTGGACCGCGACGTCGAACACGTGTTCGTCAAGTGCACGCGTAGCGGTACGAAAACGGAGTTGTACACGAACGTGCACGCCGTGGTTCAGCCGCCGGCCGACAGAGTGGAACGCGGCGAACGGTACAACGTGGTCATGCTCGGGTTCGACGCCGTGTCCCGGCAGAACTTTCAGAGGACCTTGCCGAAACTGGCGGCATTGCTCGACACGCTCGGTTGGGTGGAAATGCAAGGTTACAACAAGATTGCTGAAAACACAGTGCTGAATTTAGTGCCGTTGTTCACCGGAAACGACGTGGCTCAGAGTCTTGCCATTAACTGTGTGCTGCCCAACGCTGCCGACAGCTATGGCTACTGCCCGTTCGTGTGGAACGACTTTAAACGGAGCGGATACACCATGCCGCTTATGGAGAAGACGGCTCCAGTTTGAGCACGTTTAACTACCATTCTAAAGGGTTTGAAGAAAAACCGACGGACTTATACCTGCACCCGTTAATGGTCGCGGCTTTCGAAAGAATTGTAACGAAAAACATTTGATGCTGGGCTTTGTGTTTCGGCGAAACAAGTGTCACTGATATCCTTCTCAATTGGACCACAGACCTCACGACGACATTCAAAAACAATCTTTTTGCTTTGGTATGGGTGAATAATTTCAGCCATGACAGCCATCAGCTGCCGGCGACCATGGACAACAGATTGGTGGATTTCTTCGAAACCCTGGTAGAACTGGAGTCATTCAACAGCACCGTGCTCGTTTTCCTGTGCGACCACGGATTCCGACACGGTGCAATCTCCGAGACATACGTGGGGCTGGCTGGAAGCGAGACTGCCCTTTCTGTACGTGTGGCTGCCGCCGCGGTTCCGCGCCCGGCACCCGGAGGCGGCCGCCCATCTCGTTTCAAGTTGATCAACTTGATCTCGCCGTTCGACCTCCACTGGACGCTGACGGACCTCGTGGAGGATCGCGTCGGACAACCGCCGCGCGGCTGCGCGGGATGCGCCACCTGCCAATCGCTCTTGCAGCCCGTCGAAGAGCGCCGCTCCTGCGCAGACGCGGGAATCTCTCCCGACTGGTGCATATGTTCGGGCAATTTAAGCTGGATTTATAACGTGTCGCTGCTGATCGCTGTGCTATTTGTTCAAGGTTTATTGGCGTTGATATAAGATTATCTAAACCATGAATCATTTGGTTACTGATTGTTGGATATTGCTGTGAAACATGACTAGCTCGTACCAAATAGAGGTATTGAACGGGTATCTATACTGCTTGTTTTGCCTTCTGTCTTGCAGTCAAAATTCTTTCTATATAATAGGCATTCGACGCGTATCTTTGAATTTTAAATGTGAAGACATTCCAAGGATTTCACTTATTATAGTTATTATAATATGGGCGGCAAGAGACCAAAACAAGGCACTGATTACTAAAGTATAAAATGCTATTAAAACGCTAATTTTAATGCTAATTGCTAAAATTAGCTCAAAAGAACTCAACGTAACACAGCGTAGACATAACGCGAACATGGAGTTTGATTGGGCCAAACTTGTTGCTTACGGTTACGTCAAAACGAAGTGGAAAACCAATCAGGTTCATTTGGCCGACCTGTTGCATGAGTGTCTCCCATATTTATGAAAAAGTAAGGTTAAGTATTGTTGATTTTATTACCATCTGATTGGCTTGCCGCAAGGAATTAAAATTGTCATTACAGACAGATAACGTAACGTAAGGACTATTTTAACATTACATTACGTTGTGTTAACGGCTTTGTCGATTACCTAACCTAACCTTACCTTACCTAACCTAACCTAACCTAACCTAACCTAACCTAACCTAACCTAACCTAACCTAACCTAACACTAACAAATCGCAGAGTGGCCGAAGCCGTGACCTATACACAATAGAATAAAGTTGTGTTTGCCACTTTTTGTGGATCTCATATCGTAGAGTACCATAATTTTAAAGCAGCCCTGAAAATGTACGTCATTGACGAATGCTTTTACCATGTGGACGAACTACTAGATCGGAGTAGTTTTAAAAACGGTTGACTCTGACCTGTAATTTGCTGTTTTAATTGATGACATTGTTTTTATGTTGACGTACCATATACCTTGTAACTAGGTCATTTGGAAAAATAAAGAATTATTATTATCATTATAATTATTATTATTATCAAAGAATCAAATGATTAAGTTTTTGTCATTACCATTAAAAACTTTATTAATCATAACAATTATTAACCATTTTACTCTTAACAAATGGTAAAAGAGTCTTTTTATTTTTATGTACACAAATTAGCCTCCCAAAAATGTTGCCCATTCCGGGATTTGAACCCGGGTCCCCAAATCCCGGAATGGGCAACATTTTTTGGGAGGCTAATTTGTGTACATAAAAATAAAATGACTAGCCAATTACGAGCTTTCGTAATTTAAATAAGATTATAAAGAGGTAAAAGAGTCAAATAATATTTGCCTTCAAAGTCCACCAGACTGTGGTTATATGGTTATTGATGAGCGTAGCGAGCGAAGCGAGCGAAGCGAAATCATCAATTTCACTACTGCTAAAAAAAACACTTGGTGTGTGTTTGTTTGTATGTGTGTTTGCGCGCGCTCTACAGGCCAAACGCCTGCTTCGAGTGGGATGAAATTTTCATGGTGTCTACTTTTGTTCTCAACTTAGACCCCCTGCGTTTTTCAAGAAAATCCTCCACACCCTTCACTTTCAAAGCAGAAAAAAGAGCAAAATTCGACAATTGGGCATGTTTGGAAAAGTACGGAAATTTATTTTTAAGTGCGTATTTTTTTCAAATGTTCCCAATTTCGATTTGCCTTTAGAAACCATCAAAACCAAATCGAAACATCACACCAGATTTTTCCCAATAAAAACCAACCCAATAAAACCCAATAAAAACCCTTGGGCATGAGTTACATATATGTATTAACATGCACATTTCTTTATGACCTCAAAATGAGCATATTTCCGCTACCCTACAGCTCGGACAGAAACAAAGAAAGGCCAGAATCGCTTCAATTTCTAGTGATCAGAATTTTCGAAAAAGCTATGGTCCGGCTTGCTGCTCCATGATTTAGGCTTTTTGCCTCAATCTTTTTATGCGCTATTAACAAACCGCTACGCTCATCTTCAACGCAACACAAATTGCGTTCGCCCTAGTGTTATATGGATATATGTTGATAAATGGATTAGTGTATAGGTACAGTTCTGGGGCCTTACCTAGCTCGGCCACTTGTAGTCCCGGGATTACTAGCAATCTACCCTGGCTAATTAACACCACCGTAGCACCAAGCAGTAACCCCGACCTAGCGCGGCCACTCGTAGTCCCGGGATTACTAGCAATCTACCCTGGCTCATTAACACCACCGTAGCACCAAGCAGTAACCCCGACCTAGCTCGGCCACTCGTAGTCCCGGGATTACTAGCAATCTACCCTGGCTATTTAACACCACCGTAGCACCAAGCAGTAACCCCGACCTAGAGCGGCCACTCGTAGTCCCGGGATTACTAGCAATCTACCCTGGCTAATTAACACCATCGTAGCACCAAGCAGTAACCCCGACCTAGAGCGGCCACTCGTAGTCCTGGGATTACTAGCAATCTACCCTGGCTAATTAACACCACCGTAGCACCAAGCAGTAACCCCGACCTAGAGCGGCCACTCGTAGTCCTGGGATTACTAGCAATCTACCCTGGCTCATTAACACCACCATAGCACCAAGCAGTAACCCCGACCTAGCGCGGCCACTCGTAGTCCCGGGATTACTAGCAATCTACCCTGGCTAATTAACACCACTGTAGCACCAAGCAGTAACCCCGACCTAGCGCGGCCACTCGTAGTCCTGGGATTACTAGCAATCTACCCTGGCTCATTAACACCACCATAGCACCAAGCAGTAACCCCGACCTAGCGCGGCCACTCGTAGTCCTGGGATTACTAGCAATCTACCCTGGCTAATTAACACCACCGTAGCACCAAGCAGTAACCCCGACCTAGAGCGGCCACTCGTAGTCCTGGGATTACTAGCAATCTACCCTGGCTCATTAACACCACCATAGCACCAAGCAGTAACCCCGACCTAGCGCGGCCACTCGTAGTCCTGGGATTACTAGCAATCTACCCTGGCTAATTAACACCACTGTAGCACCAAGCAGTAACCCCGACCTAGCGCGGCCACTCGTAGTCCTGGGATTACTAGCAATCTACCCTGGCTAATTAACACCACCGTAGCACCAAGCAGTAACCCCGACCTAGAGCGGCAGTATTACGACCGGGTTATATTGCCGGGGCACATCGACTCTGACTTTAGTACCTAGCCATGATATTGGTTGATTTGACTTCACTGCACAATGATGATCGTTTAAAAAGCAATATGCCTTCTAGATAATGCTATCATCGTAGCACCACCGTAATACTGGTTGCTAGCGGTGCTACGAAATCAACAAACTGCCCGTTGTTGAAATGGCCGCTCTAGGTCCGGGTTATATAACACCGCCAGCCCGGCTAATTAGCCGCGTGGTAGCCGCTCCAAATGGCCGCGCTAGGTAAGGGCCCTAAATTCCTAGCACGGCTGACATCCGCCTTCTGGGTTCCAGGTTCGAGTCCCGGTCTGCGCTACCACCACGGCCGCCTCGTCGCCAAACCGCACGAATGCGCGACCTGCGGCAAACGCTACTCGCGCCGACAGCATCTCACTGCGCATGTGCGGGACGAGTGCAACGTGGCGCCGCGCTACAGTTGTCCGCACTGCGCGCATCGGAGCAAGCGCAAACAGCACATGAAAGTGCACTGCGCTAAGAGACACCCTTCCATGCCCGCTCACTCATTGGACGCGCTTTAGCCGGTGCACGTGCACTCAATGGCAACATCGGAGCGATGCCAATGTTATTGTAAAGCAGGGTTTACAGCTAGCAATGTCAGTGACACGACATAATCAACATCGGATCTGGATTAATCAGATGCTCTGGATGTGCATGACGTCATGTTCGTGACTCTGCCATGGAGACGCTGATTGGTGGCAGAGCCAATGTCTAGGACATCTTGTCACTGACATTGCCCGCTGTCAACGTTGCCAATGTTATTGTAAAGCCGGTCGCTTTGGAGTCTGGAGGCAGGCGTTTCGTTAGCCTCGATCGTGCGTTTTTTAAGCTGTGCGGAGGAAAACGCACTAACGAGGGTTCCCGTTTTCTATTGGAGGCGAGACAAAAACGTTGTGTGATTGCCTGTGTATTTTTTTTACTGTACCCGTTGCTTTTCGAATGCCCGGTACAATGTCAAATAAATACAACGCCAATTTCAGATATATCTTTTTTTGGCATTATAGGTCAATTTTTATTATTTTTAGTATCGTTGATTTTTTGCAGTTTCTCATTGCAGTTTCTCATTGCAGTTTTTCATTACATTGAACATGTTATTTCGATTAGATCAAGTTATGGTGTATATATATATATATATAATCTCTTATCTATATTCATAATATAAGAGTTAATAGTATATTATTAGTACAAGTCTTGAAATTTTCGCTTTAAAAACAAAAACGATCTGAAAACGAAGTTCGAACACGAAAGTGTTTTCCACATCCTGTTTATTGGTCGTCTTGAGATTGCGTTTCAAAAGCGCACTACGTTTTCGTTTTCGTAATCGATTTTGATTTTCATTTCAACTACCTTGCCTGGCATTTGTTTTTGAACTTGACAGTTAAAGTTGACGTGAAGTGAATGAATTGATAGGTGTATTTATTTGATGTGTACCAATATTGTTAAGACAGTACAGTGTCAAATAAATACAGTGCCAATTTCGGTGAATCTTTTTTTAACATTATAGGTAAATTTTTTATTTTTTTAGTATCGTTTATTTTGTTACAATTTAGGATTGCTTAACGTTGAACATGTTATTTCGATTAGATCAAGTTGTGGTGCGTAGGAAATTGAGCTGTGGAACCATGGATAAGAGCTGATTGCCTACGAGGAAAATATGGAAATGATTATTATTTAAAAAACCCTTCTCAACTCATACGAGTTGTGTGCCTTACAGTTTAATAAATCTACTTCACCGTGTCACAACATTTTCTTGCTTGTTACACAGCATTAAAGTCGAATCAAACGACATGTCGTACTGCTAGTTATCTACATCTTTGTAATTGATTTGTATTTGCGCTCACTGTAATACATCAATATCACATCGTTCCTATTCAAAATGCTGCACTGTATGCCCGACTCCCAATCCACAAAATACCAGCAGAGGTTCCAAAAACTGTCACGTAATACGTAACGTAACTCCCTTAGTAGTGTTTACCTTAGCTCCATTTCACGTTGAGAAGCAGAGTGGATTTGCATCTTCCACGAGGACCCAATGCTGCTAGACACGAGCCAAGAGTTTCAACACTCACAAGCCATGTCTTGAGTCGGACAAAAGGCTCTGTGAGCAAACACGTAGCTCGTGTCTAGCAGCAGTGGGTCCTCGAGGAAGATGCAAATCCACTCTGCTTCTCAACGTGAAATGGAGTACAGTAGTGCCGGCATCCCTTGATTGTATTCTCATCTAAAATTGGCTTGTAGGCGAGGGGAATGCCAAGTGCAGGTTAGTGAGCCTGCATGTTTTTACCAACTTGATTTATTCAACAGCCCTTTCAGCAGTAGTTGATACGTTACGAACTTACCTCACCATGTACATAATACGTAGAGATGCAAAGGAATATGTGAAACTCATATAGACACTGCCACGTGCTTCGTGATCAACTTGGTAAAAACATGTCGTCCGTTTAGCATGGGATTCGAACAGCCAATAGAAAAGTGTCACCATGTTGGCCACTCTCTAACCGTAGATAGGCTCTCTAGTGCAGGTTTTCCAGACCTCGAGACTTCGCAGTACCGCCTTACCCCCCCCCCCCCCCTAGATGTCAGTGCCCTGACCCCCCCTTAACAAGTCACGTGTTCCCATTGGCAGACGACGCGGCCAGCTGGTCGCTGATTGGTCC
The DNA here is from genome assembly GCA_921293005.1 of Nemoura dubitans. Lineage (NCBI taxonomy): Eukaryota > Metazoa > Arthropoda > Insecta > Plecoptera > Nemouridae > Nemoura > Nemoura dubitans. The sequence goes on from OV121076.1 coordinate 831,186, forward strand.
GAGTCGACCGCACGCATGCGCGCGCTGCGCCAAGAGCTACATGAAGAAGGCGCACCTGAACCAGCACCTGAAGTTCGAGTGCGGCAAGGCGCCGCAATTCCAGTGCCCCCTGTGTCCGTACCGCAGTCGACGCCGGCCGCAGCTCAAGGAGCACTGCGCGCGCATCCACGCGTTCGAGTCGCGCTCGACGGCGCGGCCCGAGGACGCACGAGTCGAGCCGAAGTAGCGACGCCAGCTCGCAATCAGCGCGAACGGGCCGGTGTAACGGCAAATGTGGATTCCAACAAATATGGATCCCGCACAGGCAACCAAGGCCGTGACGTCATCTACGGGTATTCAGAAAGGAATAACAGTGGATTATAATAAGCCTATAAAATAGATAAGAGAACCAAGCGTTTAAACCAAGGTGAAACTCATGACGGAGACACAGGCTGAGACAGTATACTTCAATTTCATACAGCCTAATACCATATGCCACTACGTCATAGAAAGCCAGATTTGTCGTCGTCCATATTTGCTGCTACACCGGCCGTCTTTTCGTTTATTTTGAAGTTTTAAATTGTACAATCAATGAAATGTTGTAAAATTTGAGCATTTAACCGAATGCATTCTGTATCTAAGTGTATAGTAAAGTAGGAGTCATGTCTTATAAATTATCATGGCAACCGCCAATAGGATGCCGTGGATTTAATCTGTTCCTTAGGGCTAGACGCTTGACACCGAGATGGAAAATATTGTAATTCTTGTCGCTAGAAACTTTGTCAGCAAAGTGATGCTTTTAGCTGACTCTTCCTTGTGCGAGGTAAAATCAAATGCCAAAAAGTGTCAACATTGAATTTAGATTAAGTTTCAAATTGTTGTCTACAACGTGTGTGTGTGTGCGTGTGTCTTGTGTTTGTCAAATAAATAAACACGTGCCAACCTGTGCACTGCTTCAGAGTCTGTACTGTGTGCTGCAAAAGCTGGGTGGATTGGTGGTTCATTGACTTGGCTGAACGATTGGATTGTTGGGCATGAGGGATGGCTACCTTCACGGAGGACGTGCTCCGAAATCCTAGACCTAGACCCTGACCTAGACCTAGACCTAGACCCTGACCTAGACCTAGACCTAGACCTAGACCTAGACCCTGACCTAGACCTAGACCTAGACCCTGACCTAGACCTAGACCCTGACCTAGACCTAGACCCTGACCTAGACCTAGACCCTGACCTAGACCTAGACCCTGACCTAGACCCTGACCTAGACCTAGACCCTGACCTAGACCTAGACCCTGACCTAGACCCTGACCTAGACCCTGACCTAGACCTAGACCTAGACCCTGACCTAACCTAGACCTAAACCTAGACCTAGACCCTGACCTAGACCTAGACCTATACCTAAACCCTGACCTAGACCTAGACCCTGACCTAGACCTAGACCTATACCTAGACCCTGACCTAGAGCTAAACCTAGACCTAGACCCTGACCTAGAGCTAAACCTAGACCTAGACCCTGACCTAGAGCTAAACCTAGACCCAGACCCAGACCCAGACCCTGACCTAGACCCTGACCTAGAGCTAAACCTAGACCCAGACCCAGACCCTGACCTAGACCTAGACCCTGACCTAGACCTAGACCTAGATCTAGACCTAGACCTAGACCCTGACCTGGACCCCCGTAGAGTGTGGCTTGACTCTTGTCTCTGTCGCAGGCCCAGCCAATCAGACAGCAGCGAGCGCGCTGATTGGCGCAGAGCGGCCCTATCAGTGCCCGCGCTGCGCCAAGCGGTACAAGCGCAAAGCTCACCTCACGCAGCACCTCAGGTACTTGTCTTGCTGATTTCAATTTAGAAAACTAAGTCCTGTCAACGCGGTTCACGCCTTTGCCGTCGCGAAGAGAGCGCTGCTGGGAGTCACTGCCTCCCGGACGTTTCGAGCGAACCGCATCCAAGAGACGGTGATCGCGGCCGGAAGACGATACCCTGCCCAAGATGACGTCATCTAGGACTCCACACGCCCAAGTAGCACAGAAACGTTTGGCGAACGTTATTTCGAACGTTCGGTGGACGTCGAAAAGCCAACGGGGGATAACTTGCGTTCAACGTTCGGGTAGAAGCTAATCGAACCTTTGGCGAATGTGAACGTTGCACGCAAGTTATCCCCCGTTAGCTTTACGACGTCCACCGAACGTTCGAAATAACGTTCGCTGAACACGTTTTTGTGCCACTTGGGCGCAGGCTGTTTGCGGCCTCAAATGTTTTGTTAAATGTTTACCTTGTTAAGGCCGTATTCCACCAGAATTGCAGCCTGTCGATCCACGGCCCTCTGAATGGTTTTGTTCCATTGGTGGTGATAGAAAATGTGCGGTAAGAAGGCCTAGGACCAGCAGGTTGCAACCCTAGTGGAATATGGCCTTTAGGGTTCTAACAATCCGTAATCTTCCGATGCGGGCACAAGTTGAGTGCACATGGGAGTAGCCCTTTAATCGGCACTCAGTGAGGGTCTAACGTCCCACAGGTTTGAGTGCGCATGGGAGTAGCCCTTTAATCGGCACTCAGTGAGGGTCTAACGTCCCACAGGTTTGAGTGCGCATGGGAATAGCCCTTTAATCGGCACTCAGTGAGGGTCTAACGTCCCACAGGTTTGAGTGCGCATGGGAGTAGCCCTTTAATCGGCACTCAGTGAGCGTCTCACGTCCCGCAGGTTCGAGTGCGGTCTCGCCCCGCAGTTCGGCTGCCCGAGCTGCGCGTACCGCAGCAAGCGCAGCTCGGACCTGACCGCGCACTGCGCCAAGATGCATCCGGTGCAGCGCGGCGACTCGGCTGCGCTCGGCCGTCGCTCGGGCGTCTCCGGCGGCCGCTCGTGATGCCGGATTTAGCAGCAAATATGGACGACGACAAACCTGGCTTTCTATGACGTAGCGGCATGGTATTAGGCTGTATGAATTTAAAGTACACTGTCTCAGCCTGTGTCTCAGTCATCAGGTTCATCTTGGTTTGAACTCTTGGCTTTCTCCCTGATATAGAGTGTGCTGACCACTTTTGGCCATTAAATCCGTGCCTGGTCACTGCGTTAAATGGGTGATCGGTGTTTGACCTACGACCTTAAAATCAACTCATTGGTAAACTATGACTGTGATTTGTTGGTTGGAATTCGCGTAATAAAGGCTGGGTCGTTTCGAAGATTTCCTAAAACTTGTGCGGTTTGTTGTTATGATATTTTCCTCGGTGTCCTGATCGAAAACAATGTGCCAGTGTCATCGTGAATACAAAAGCATTACCCGAACAACAAATTAGTTTTGTTTCATATTTCATGTGTCTGAACCTTCCTTGACTCTGGGTTTCAGCTAAATTGATGTTTCTTCTCTTCACGGTAGGTTGATTTTTTACACTTTTAACTGAAGGTCACATCTTCACCTTCAGTTATAAGTGTAACAAATCTTATGTTTAGCATGTGATTTTCTGTAACTGATTCGGTAACTGTAACTTATACTTCAACATAAACGTTGCAAACAGTAGATAAATGTTTTTAAATTGTAGTGAATGTATAGAAAACTTACCTAACCTAAATTTTTCTCAAAAATCCTTAGCTAGAAATATAACCTTGAGCACGTTTTTGCTAAAAATCCACTGACAACTTTTGTGTTGCCTGTGTTATTTGAGAACACACTTTCCGATCGCTCTTCACTGTACCGTGTTCGATCGTCAAAGAGGCCCTAAGGAGGCCCTAAGGATGTCAAAGAGTTTGGCCCTAAGGATGGCCAAAGGGAATCGATCTTTCTTACAATCTTATTATCAATTATTATCAATTATTATCAATTATATCTTACAATCACTTATTAGAGAATCTTACAATCGATTCTTACAGTTCCGATATATCGCCTGTATCAATGTTTTGAATAACCTATAAATATACGATTCTTACTCTAAATATCCCGAAAATGAATCGATCTTTCGATAGAACATCGATATAATCTCGTCGAATTGGATTGAAAGAAAAGCCTTTTGAAGAATCGAATCGGAAGATCGATTCTTTTACCATTTTTGCTCATCCCTATAGATCGCCCCCCCCCCCCCCTCCCCCAACCCCCGACTGACGCAGGTTTCTCTGTTTCGCCGCCAGGCTTCGCGCCGCCGCCGCCGCCGCGTCGCGCGTCTGCGCAGTTCAAGCCGTTCCACTGCGCGCGCTGCCAGCGCCGCTTCCTGCACATGCGCAGCTGGCAGCGCCACGCGCGCTTCGAGTGCGGCGTCCATCCCAAGTACCAGTGTCTGCCGTGCGGGCGCTGGTTCAAGCAGAAGGTGCATCTCAGTTCGCACGCGCTCAGGATGCACCGGGGCCCGACTGACGGCGGGACGCTCCCGGGCCCGACTGACGGCGGGATGCACCGGGGCCCGACTGACAGCGGGATGCACTCGGGCCCGACTGACAGCGGGATGCACCCGGGCCCGACTGACTAGTCCAATCGTATAGAGCATGATCGATAACGAGTATCGCTACAAGATGAAGGTGACTTTGAAAGGGTCGATATTCCGGTTTGTTAGACCTCGAATATCGATTATCGAATATCGAATATTCGAGACCTCGAGTATCGAGTGAAGTATCGGCTGAATCGAAAAACAATGTAGCGACCAGTCGGAAATGTCCGATCGTTGCCAGGTGGCGGTGCTGCAGTGGAAAGTGTGTTCTTCTCGTGGGACGGACGTCTCGACTTTTGCTGTTGTTTTTGTCACTGTGTTTTTTTTTAGGCCAGGATTTGGCCTGAATTTGGCCAGGAATTGGCCAAGAATTGGCTATGTTTTGGCCAAGGCTTTCAGAGTTCGGTGTTTGATTGACAAAGGTCAACGACCTGCAGCTATACACTTAATTTTGTTGTGTCTATGTAAAATGTACGGATGTTAATGAGAGTATTTTCCCCAAGTCGTGTAAATTGCTTTGCGTTCAACGCGAAGTTATTTGAAAGTAGGAAACTTTATGCATAGTCCCTTTGTTCCACTGGAAAATGTACACGTTATTCTTGTGCGCGGTTTTACCAAGTTTTTCATTTCATAGTTGAGTTGAAAAACTTGGTAAAACCAGTCATTATTCTAGTCTCATCGAATCCGCGTAGGTATATATTAATTTGCTAATTTGCGTGTATGAGCCTGAGAATGAATGCATCGAGATACAACCCCAATTGTACAACCCTAATTGTACAACCCCTAACGTACAACCCTAATCGTACAACCCCAATCGTACAACCCCAATCGTACAGCCCCAATTGTACAGCCCCCACTAGACAACCCCCGTTGTAAATCCCATAACATTACAATTTGGAACCCATAAAATTTTACGAAAACATGTATATTTTCGAAAGTTTAATAACTATGTGGAGCAGCAAGTTCTGGATATTATTTTTCGGAGCCCTTGCTGCGATGGAGATCATGCAGGAATAAAGCATTCTGAAATCTGCATTTCTTTTCGCAATTTTTTTTTTTTTTAACAAAACATTTTGCCGTTTTTAAACGAAATTCAATTAACCCAGTCTTAGTAAGGATTTCGACGACCATTATTAATGAACTAGTACTTCACACAAGACCTACCTACTAATTTTGGCCTCCTGCCTTTACCTTTTAATCGGCTGCAAACATTTACGCGCCTCTTCAACGCTTTACAAATCGCGTTTAACGAAACCCTAAACCTAGTCATGTACAAGTGACTTTGTCACGCAATGTAATTCCTAATGTGTAAAACACTGTAATTATTTCTCCATCATAAACTCTGTGACACTAACGGGATTGATCCGTCCTTGATCTAGTTATTACCTACATCCTTCACATTTCCCAAATAACATATTTCACTTACCACCCAAAACAAACCTCCAAAAAGAGCTAACAACATTAAAACTGTATATCTTATTTGTTACAAGACCTACCTCACAATTCTTTCTCTATCTCTCGATTGCTATAGATCTCGATTTCTACATCTCGATTGTTGGATCTCAAACATGCCACAGTGAGGGCCGCCATCTTGAAGATGCAAGGCAAAAGGCAGGCAAAAGTGACTGCTGGCGTTGCAGTTGAAAGCATGTTCTCTCATGGGACAGAGCACTCTATCCCGTGAGAGGACATGCCACAGTGAGGGCCGCCATCTTGGAGATGCAAGGCAAAAGGCATGCAAAAGTGACTGCTAGCGCTGCAGTGGAAAGCAAGTTCTCTCATGGGACAGAGCACTCTATCCCGTGAGAGAACATGCCACAGTGAGGGCCGCCATCTTGGAGATGCAAGGCAAAAGGCATGCAAAAGTGACTGCTAGCGTTGCAGTGGAAAGCATGTCCTCTCATGGGACAGAGCACTCTATCCCGTGAGAGAACATGCCACAGCGAAGGCCGCCATCTTGAATTGATGCAAGGCAAAAGGCATGCAAAAGTGACTGCTAGCGCTGCAGTGGAAAGCATGTCCTCTCATGGGACAGAGCACTCTATCCCGTGAGAGAACATGCCACAGCGAAGGCCGCCATCTTGGAGATGCAAGGCAAAAGGCATGCAAAAGTGACTGCTAGCGCTGCAGTGGAAAGCATGTTCTCTCATGGGACAGAGCACTCGATCCCGTGAGAGGACATGCCACAGTGAGGGCCGCCATTTTGGAGACGCACGGCTGACTCGATCCCTCTGCTTCCAGCACCGGCCGTGCTCTACCCGCGGCAGCACCAGCTGGCCACCACGCGCTTCCTGGATCGGCCGTTCCACTGCGACGCATGCGCGAAGAGCTACACGGTCGAGTCGAACCTGTTGCGTCACAAGCGACTCGACTGCGGCAAGGCGCCTGCGCTGCGCTGTCCCGTCTGCGCAGCCCGTTTCAAGTACAAGTGGGACCTGCAACGTCATTGCTTGCGCTTGCACCAACTCGCCAAGGATGACGTCATTGTGGCGATGACGTCATTGTAGCCTGCTATGTGTACAGTCTTGGAATGACGTCATGTGTGCCAAGTCTGCGTAGCGTGGCTCTGTGATTTTGTTAAATATTGACAAAGCTGTTATTTTATCTGCTGATTTTGCATTTACGTTTGTTACACTTTGACACCCTCTGTAAAATGATGATTATAAATAACCGGAAATGAAATACAAACCATTACTATAACGTTGTGTTCTGATTGGGGGAGGGACGTTGAGAGGATGTCACTTATAAATCCATCCCAGAAATTTGTATTGTCATCAACATTGGCTCTGCCTCCAATCAGAGACTCTGGACGTGTATGACGACTCTGCCATGGAGTCTCTGATTGGTGGCTGAGCCAATGTTGATGATATAATGGTTGTCCCACCTTCATTTGCGAATGATCATGAGAACCTGTTCACCGGTTCCACTGACTTTTGCATATTTGCGTAGCTCTGGAGAGCGATCATGTAACTTTATTTCGTTCGATTTGGCTCGAAATCATTCGATTTCAAATCACTGCCCGTGTTAAACCATAGGCAGTGATATTGAAAACGAATCGTTTTGAAATCACAAAGTTACATGATAGCCCCCCCCCCCCCCCTGGTGATATTCCGAAAGCTACTGAGATCTACTGAGCCCAGTACTGAGATCCATTCCGTGCCCTGTCACAGTGGCCATTAGAGCCAGCACACTTGCTGAACTCCACTGAGAGCTACTGCGCCCAGTACTGAGATCCATTCCGTGCCCTGTCACAGTGGCCATTAGAGCCAGCACACCTGCTGGACCCGGTCACCTAATATCCACATTCTAGCGGTACTAGGGTGGTGCTAATGAAGGCAATGGGACTACGAGGGAGTTACGCGGTAGTCCCGATCTAATATCCACTTCGTAGTCAGACTCTGTGGTACCACCATAGAACCGCTAGGTGGCAGTACTTTGATGGGACTAGACTAGGACCGACCTATGGCATTCACCAGTGCCTCGGTTAATAATCGCGCCAAATGCAAGATGTTTGGGCCGGTCTTTTTAGCCAATAGCGTAAGATCAGAGTCGATTGTTCTGGTTTAGCACCAGTACTAACCAAACCCCAGCGTAGAACGTGGATATTAGATGGGGACTGAAGACAGGAGCTGGACCGGACTACTACTAACTAACAGTAAGGGCACTGAACTCTACTGAGAGCTACTGCGCTCAGTACGCTCATTAGGTTTCGGATTAGGACCTCTAGCGTGGCTCGTGACGTCATTGGGGTCCGATATACTGACGCGTGGTGCGCGTGGTTCCAGCCTCGACCGCCGCGGCGCTGCACTACTCGCGCGGCCGCCTGGTGTCCAAGCCGCACCGCTGCGACGCATGCGCGAAGAGCTACACGGACCGCGGCAATCTGCGCAGACACGTGCGCGACGAGTGCGGCAAGGTTGCCGCGATCAAGTGTCCCAGCTGCGGCGTGGTGGTCAAGACCAGCGGCAATCTACGGCAACACTGTCTCAGGAAGCATCCAGAGGCGATGGACGCGTGGCCGCTCGTCAAGGCCATGGCCGACGCCGGGGCCAAGGTCTAGGAGGCCGTGCCCCGAAAGTCCAGGGGCCTTACCTAGACCGGCCACTCGTAGCCCCGGGATTACTAGCAATCTACCCTGGCTAATTAACACCACCGTAGCACCAAGCAGTAACCCCGACCTAGAGCGGCAGTATTACGGCCGGGTTATATAGCCGGGGCACATCGACTCTGACTTTAGTAACGAGCCATTAGATTGGTTGATTTGACCTCACTGCACAATGATGATTGTTTAAAAAGCAGTATGCCTTCTAGATAATGCTATCATCGTAGCACCACCGTAATACTGGTTGCTAGTGGTGCTACGAAATCAACAAACTGCCCATTGTTGAAATGGCCGCTCTAGGTCCGGGTTGTATAAAACCAGTGGTCGTATTGTATAATACTCCGTATAGCACCACCAAGTGGCCGCGCTAGGTAAGGCCCCTGGGGTCCAACAATACCATTGACATCAAGGGAGCTCCGCTTCGATTTCCACTATCACCCCAGACTGCTCATTGCCCACAAAATAGCCGTGACACCACGAAAGACCATCGTGGTCGTTTGCACCGCCAACTAGATTGCAAAGCCGACATTGCGAAAGGACCATCTACTTGGCGCATTGGCAATTGCTATCTAGCTGGCAGTGGAGACGACCAAGCTGGTCTTTCGTGGTGTCACGGCTATTTTGTGTGGGCAATGAGCAGTCAAGGGTGATAGTGGAAATCAAAGCAGAGCTTCCTCGATGTCAAGGCGTAGAACCAAAGCACTTCCACTTCTGGCAACGGACACTAGGCTTGATTGCTGTAAAGGTCTTGAAAGAAAAGAGATTCATTCTGTAACTATCTGTAAAATTATGACTCTGTATCTTAGCCTAGAGATTTCGCGTGAAGTGATATTGATGAGCGTAGCGAGCGAAGCGAGCGGAGCGAAATCTTCAATTTCACTTACCCCAAAAAAAAGTCACTTGTGTATGTTTTTTTTTTTTTTTTTGTGTGTTTGTACGCGCTCTACAGACCAAACGCCTGAACCGATATGGATGAAAATTTCTGAGTATCTACCTCTGTTCTCAACTTAGACCCCCTGCGTTTTTGAAAAAGATCGGTTCAGTAAATTTTTTATAAATCAATTTTTACGAAATTTTTCGATTTTTTCAGAATTTTGAACCCCTGTAAATTTCAAAGTTCTGAACATAACTTCACCAAAACTTCTAAACATGTTGACCCTATACATATTTATCATGCCTGCAAATATTAGTTCGGTAGGTTTTTCCAATTAGTTTGTATTATCATTTTTGTGGTGTTTTTTTCGTAATTTGACGGCTGATTCAATACGAGTTCGGTTTCCTTCGTTTCCTTGGTTACCATCTTTGTTGACCTCGACGAGAAACAAAGGAACGTCAGAATCCGTATACATTTTCAAGTGATTAGAATTTTCGAGAAGGCAATGGTCAGGTTTGGTGCTCCATGGTTTTCTTGTGACTGCTGCCTGCACCTTTTAATCCGCTATACACAAACCGCTACCTACGCTCATCTTCAACGCAACACAAATTGCGTTCGCGAAGCCCTAGTTGTATTACCAATACTTCGTATAGCATGCATATATATACTACTTAGTCCCAGGTTTATGTCTCGATGGAATTGGCAGTAATATTTGGTACAAACACTATTTGTTGTGCTTTGTCTTGTGTCTGTGGTAATCACATTGGTGCATTTCGAAATGTGAATTTTTAAATGTGTGTACTTTAAAGTTTACAATTGTATATAGTACAATACTACTGGTGTATTTGACCTCTACGGATCTTTACGTGTCAATAAAACCCTGCTGCATTCTCTGCTCTGCTGACTTCACTTCGCCGCAGACGAGAAATCCAGCGAAGAAGAACAACATTCGTCAACATTCGGAAATAAATTGAAAGTAAAATAGAAATTACAATGCCTACGTTGATTGGAAGGTCCCTGCATGAGGAGTTGTTTTGTTATGTAGAAGTATAATATCAATATGTGTAGCGCTGTGCTCCGACGCGTCTTAGGACGTGTCTGAATTAATTCGGTCTTGGTCTTGCCTACTTGGTCTCGGTCTTGCCTACTTGGTCTTGGTCTTGCCTACTTGGACTTGGTCTCGGTGACTTCATTTGTCTCATGTTCGTACAGCTAACTTCTACCACCTGACATAATCACGGTACCGACCGCCATTCGATAACGGGCAAGTCACCGAGACCAAGTCTGCGAGACTGCATCGTCCAAGTCTCGCGTACTCGCTCTGCCATGCGGTGGTTTTGCAATTCGGACAGTACTTGTGACGTCATTTGTCAAGAACGAGTACGCGAGACTGCATGAAACAGCCAATTCAGACACGGCCTAAAGGTCTACCCACAATTGAACACAAGCACAAACACATGCACAGCGTACAAGGAAGTTAAAACATAGGAAAACACATGTCACTGCACACAACACGACACAAGCCGTACACAGTCACATAACGTCGAAACACCGCACACAAGGAAGTTCCAACATTCCATCTCCTTGTGCACGGGCTTGTGTCGGACCAATCACAGAGCAGTGTTGAAAACATGGCGGACACAGAGCAGCTGATCTGATCAGAGCGGGATGTCAGTGCGAGGAAACTTGGGAGTTTTGAGGTTGTGTTTGTTGTTGAAATTTTTTATTACTAATACATTTCTTTGTAATTCGTCCCTAAGGACGATTAAACTTAAAAATTGTCACAAAGAGACAAAAAAAAATATGTATCAACACAACCTAAAAAGCTCGAGGAGGCCTATGTGAAGTGACCTTCAAGCCTTGTGTGCACTGTGCATGTGCTTGTGTTTGTGTTTGTGTTTGTGTTTGTGTTTGTGTTTGTGTTTGTGTTTGTGTTCAATTGTAGGTAGACCTTAAAAGACCGCATGAAACAGCCAAACTCAGACACGGCCAATCTGTCCCGCGTGTCCGAGCAATGGTTCCACGGTCCCCTGCGTCGTCCTTGAGTCTCGCCTCTCTGGTTCCAGCCGCGGCCGGCGCGGCGCTGCTCTACTCGCGCGGCCGACTGATCCCGAAGCCGCACGCGTGCGCCGAGTGCGGCCGACGCTACAAGGGCCGCACCAGTCTGCTGCGCCACCAGCGCGAAGGATGCGGCGCGGCGGCCGGCGTCCGCTGCCCGCTCTGCGCAGGAGACTTCAAGAACGGTCGCACTCTGCGCCAGCACTGGCTACACAAGCATCCGGGCGTGGACGGCCCGGTCTAAGGGGCCTAGACCTCAAGGACGGTCGCACTCTGCGACAGCACTGGCTACACAAGCATCCGGGCGTGGACGGCCCTGTCTAAGGGGCCTAGACCTCAAGGACAGTCGCACTCTGCGACAGCACTGGCTACACAAGCATCCGGGCGTGGACGGCCCGGTCTAAGGGGCCTAGACCTCAAGGACGGTCGCACTCTGCGACAGCACTGGCTACACAAGCATCCGGGCGTGGACGGCCCGGTCTAAGGGGCCTAGACCTCAAGGACGGTCGCACTCTGCGACAGCACTGGCTGCTCAAGCATCCGGGCGTGGAGGGCTCGGTCTAAGGGGCCTAGACTCCAAACGAGCTCAATGTTTTACAGCAATCGTGTAATGTTACATTTCTTGTAGACGCGTCGTGTTGACTCTATGTCGTCTGTGTGTTTGACTTAGCGCTGATGTTTTAGACAAATAAACTGGGTGGCGAATGCCAAGGGAAATTTGACTTTTTCCCAACAATTTCCTTATTCCTAATCCTAGGGCTTAATTCCGTCAGGCGACCACTGTTTTTTGTTGTCCAGTTGTCCTATTATTTGTTGGCCTGTTGGTTGCAGAGTACGAGACCCTATGGGCCTACCTAACCTCAAACCACCTGTTGCTTGCAGAGTACGAGACCCTATGGGCCTACCTAACCTCAAACCACCTGTTGCTTGCAGAGTACGAGCGCGCACGGCCCTACCAGTGTGCGCGATGCCAGCGCCGCTACACGGACGGCTCGAACATGCGGCGCCACATGCGTCTGTCGTGCGGCAACGAGCCGAACTACCAGTGCCACGTGTGCGCGCGTCGCTTCCGGCAGAAGGTGTCGCTGGTGCAGCACTGCCAGAAGGTGCACGGCACTCGGGAGCTTCCGCACGGCGGTCGGCCGTTTCCGCTGCTGCCCGACCGCAACTGATCGGGCACGACCGCTATACTCCTTTTCGTGCCTCGTAGACGCAATGTTAAACCCATTCAAATCGCTGGCTGCGGCATGTGGTCTGCTGGCCATCCTCGTAGAATGCTTGCTCCGTGAGCGAGGGGTCATGCGTTCGATTCCAAGTCGGGGCGAGCTTTTTGTTTTTTCGAAAAACGATTTGTTGATTAAAAAACCTCTTATTTACTCGCATTTCCACAGTCCTTTGCTATGTATCACGTATTTAACTCGCTCCGTTGATTGGATGAGTTGATTTGATGAACTAGATTTTTTTTTTTTTTTTGCCCCGAACACATTATACCGCACGTTGTCGTTTTGTGTACCGTAGGTAATTTTTTTAACGACGGCCCCGGTCAGATTGCCCAAAAAAGCCAATCTAAATGTGGGCATTTTAACATTGCGTCTATACGAGGCACGAAACGGAAACACGCGGCCCGACCGGAACTGATCGAAACCGACGCGGAAAGACCAATGTGGCTGTGCTCTACTGGATTTGTACACAACTTGTGGTCACAGGTGTGTCAACCAAAACCTTAACATTAATTTAATATATTGTGTGTCATTTTTGCATTATTATTAAATTATTACAGCCGTTGATGCAATATTGTAACTGTTCACGTGTTATGCCTTCTTTATAATGTATGATTTATATAACACACACATCATGTTTAATTGTATAATAAAGCATTGTTTAAATGTGATACAATTTCTCTACCCGATCCTCTCCAGTAGAATTCCATCAATCAATCAATTGTTATTGTAATATCGTTAACATCACAGACGGAATATTGTTGATATAATTGCACAATTTCCAGCGTCGCTATCCTCAATTCATCACCAAGTGGAGTCAGCTTAAACCAGGAACCCCGTGGCCCAGATCTGCAAAGCTGCAAAGCTGAGACCTTCAAAGGATTACCCTTGAAGCCTTCAAACGCCTTCTGTGATTGGCTGGCCAAGGTGCTATTTTTGCAAGGTGCCGGAACGCCAATTTTCTTGATAGAAAGTTATTAACCAAGCGGGCACACGAAAAACAATACGGATGCACTAAACCTTACTAATTTTCGTAGACTCATGTCTAATATATCCTATCTTTAGCACTTGTTTTGAAAAAACTATTTCAAACTGGGATTTTAATGCTAAATCAAAAGTCTCACTGGTTTCCAACTAAACCTTATTTCACGGATAGGAAGGAAATTGTCTTCGCATTTTCCACCTGGACCCACTGCTGATATTTGAAACAAGCAAAGAGTTTCAAAACTGTCCATGCCCACAGAGCCTTTTGTCTGACTCAAAACATGGCTTCTGAGTTTTAAACTCTTGGCTCGTGTCTAGCAGCAGTGGGTCCTCGAGAGTGCATCCGTATTGTTTTTCGTGTGCCCGCTTGGTTAATAATTTTCTATTATGAAAATTGGCGTTCCGGCACCTTGCAAAATAGCACCTTGGCCAGCCAATCACAGAGGGCGTTGGAAGGCTTCAAGGGTAATCCCCATGGTGATAACAAACTCAGCTTTGCAAATCCAGTCCCCTTCTCGACGTGAAATGGAGTGCTGGATTATTTTAGCGCTCGACGAGCGCAGATATTCCCGCCGATATTTAGTTTTTTTTAGTGTACCGAAAAGAGGTGCCGGAACGGCGTTCCGGTACAAAAGAAGCACTGCCTGTCCATCATTTCACTCCCAGGATTCAGTGTTAACTAGCTGCTATGTGGAATGCAGGCGCGTGAGTCCCAAGAATGTCATTGACGTTGACATTTTTAAAACGGTGATCCTTTTTTAAAAAGGATGACGAAGAATTCGACGCACCCCTTTGCACCAGGTCTTCCGTCTGGCAAACCAGTTCAACTTTCAGCTGACCAAACCCACGGAACCTTCCACCTTGACCTGGACCTGGACCTGACAGCCGCCTTGTGTTTCACAGCACCGCCACCTGGAGACGCAGCACTGCGATTTCGTAACTCTGACTTTGCCGTTCTCGGTTACAAAGTTAAATAATTAACATAGACAACAATAGGGATTTTATCCATCAGAACCGATAACGACATGGCGTAAAAGTTACAAAATCGCTAGGCAGGACCTGACAGCCGCCTTGTGTGTTTCACAGACTCGTCACCGCCACCCGGAGACCTGCACTACTACAAGGGCCGCATGATCCACAAGCCGTTCAAGTGCGACGCCTGCGCAAAGAGCTACACGTGCAGCGAGAATCTGCGCCGTCACAAGCGCCAGGAGTGCGGCGTCGAGCCGCAGCATCCGTGTCCGGCGTGCGCGTCGCGCTTCCGGTACAAGTCGCACCTCAAGGACCACGTGGCACGGCGACATCCGCTCGTCTTCGCGGCCATCGAACACGTTTGAGTTGGGGGCAGGGGGGGGGGGGCGTTTGTCTGGGGCTGTGAGGCTTGGTTTCTGTCTATGCTGCTCATGGAAGCTAGGATGGGGGGGGGGCGTTTGTCTGGGGCTGTGAGGCTTGGTTTCTGTATATGCTGCTCATGGAAGCTAGGATGGGGGGGGCGTTTGTCTGGGGCTGTGAGGCTTGGTTTCTGTCTATGCTGCTCATGGAAGCTAGGATGGGGGGGGGGGCGTTTGTCTGGGGCTGTGAGGCTTGGTTTCTGTCCATGCTGCTCGTGGAAGCTATGATGCTCTTATGGACTAAGGTCATTTAGCTGCATTTTTTGGTCTCCGGACAAAATGTATTGCATTTATAGTTGTAGGGATTTGTATTTATATAGTGTAATACGTGTGGATTCTTTAACTCTTTTATCGTGATCATGAGCTGACCCTTTTAGTGTGTCTGCAGATGTGTTGATTTGTTGAGCTCCTGCAACACATTTAAACTCACTGGTGGACAGCATAGTTGCAATTTTGTTTTTAAATGGGATTTAACATTGAGGCTGTCCACCAGTGAGTTTAAAGAAGGCTGCGGTTGCAGGTGCTCTACACCATCGCCAACGCACGATGCATTGTATTTCAGGCGGCTGTCATTTTACTAACCCTTGCCACGCTGTTCAGGAAAACAACTTTGTAATGCTTGTAATGCTACAACTATGCTACAACTTTGTAATGTTACATTGACTTGTATACGAAATCATTGAGCCATTGGATATTATCGGCTCATTTCCGAGCTTTCGTTCAAAGCATTAAAAGACTTTTTCCGAACGAAACTATTTTGTCAAAGCTGTGTTGGCTCGGGCAAAGTTTCACTGCGCGTCAAAACAACCGCAACAGCAGATAAGTTCATTTGTATTCCGATTGCCGAGTCGAATGTTGGATTTTGTAAAGCTGTGTTTACACGGTTCAATGTTTCGTTCAATGCATTGAATTCAATGCATTGAACGAAACATTGAATGCTCTTGAAGAGCCGTTTACACGACTCAATGTTCTAAATTCATTGAAAATGGTGGCACAGCCTTCCAAAATCTTTGTTTCTAGAAGGCCGTAACATACCCTTCCTTCTATTGAAAGGAAAATTGAACGATATTTAGAACACGTCCTAAATGAGAAAACAATGAACGAAACCTTGAATTCAAGGTTTCGTTCAATGATTCATTGAATTCAATTGTGTTTACACGGTTCAATGCATTGAATTCAACCTTGAATTCAATGCATTGAACGAAACATTGAACCGTGTAAACACAGCTTGAGTTCTTCACCTGGGAAAGTGTTTCTGTCAGCAGCTCAAGAAGCCAGCACTTTGGATGTACCACATTTGCATTGGCCGCAAAGGTCCTGTTCAATAAACTTCGCAGCTGCTAATGCATTCCTTGCTGTGTTTCATTTCATATTTTGTCTTCTCCCTCCACTGTATAGTTGTCCCGGCATCAAAACTGGAAGAGGAAACCCCCATGAAAGATAATGGAACACGCTATAAAAATGATATGAAGTTAAGCAACACTGCGCCGAGTCGGCCGGTGGATGGGTGACCACCATGCACGTGACCAGCTCTCATAGGGAATGAGACACCGGGATCTATCATGTATATCAACCTCTCTTTCCTTGCTAATCCTGACGACAGCATGAGTTAGTCAGGGAGTCCTAGCTATTTCTCTCCGCCTCTGAAATGGGGCGACATTTTATGTTTGTGCTTCTCCCTCTTGGCTCAGATCTACGACTGTTCATCGTACACAAGTACAACTAGCGGACAGTTTTAGGCTCCTTATATCCGCCTCACTTGTCCAGGAGTTGGAGGTGTAAGTTCTCTCTCCCATGACTTGGCAACCCCGCCTCACACTCGCTTAGATTGGACCAATGCCTGCACGCATCAAAACTGGGTAAAGCAGGACTGTAAGTGCTAACTCATTTCAATGCTTTTACTAATCTCTCGTCCCTTGAATCAACGCTGAGAAATGTGGAAGATGTTTTCCCGCAAGCAAGTGTCCATTTAGTGTTTGAAATAAGAGTCCCCTCTGCATTTCAGGCTCCGACCCCCACTAGCAGGCATGGTGCGTGTAGTGTTTGAAATAAGAGTCCCCTCTGCGTTCCAGGCTCCCACTCCCACTAGCAGGCATGGTGCGTGTAGTGTTTGAAATAAGAGTCCCCTCTGCGTTCCAGGCTCCCACCCTCACTAGCAAGCATGGTGCGTGTAGTGCTTGAAATAAGAGTCCCCTCTGCGTTCCAGGCTCCCACCCTCACTAGCAAGCATGGTGCGTGTAGTGTTTGATATAAGAGTCCCCTCTGCGTTCCAGGCTCCCACCCTCACTAGCAGGCATGGTGCGTGTAGTGTTTGAAATAAGAGTCCCCTCTGCGTTCCAGGCTCCCACCCTCACTAGCAAGCATGGTGCGTGTAGTGCTTGAAATAAGAGTCCCCTCTGCGTTCCAGGCTGGCGCTCCTCTGTGCGCGCGCCGCGGCGTCTCCAGCTGTGCCGGCCCTTCGCGTGCGACGCATGCGCCAAGCGCTACGCGGACTCCTCGAGTCTGCGCAGACACAGGCGTCTCGAGTGCGGCAAACCGCCGGCGTTCAGCTGTCCGCGCTGCAAGCACTGCTTCAGTCAGAAGACGAACCTCAAGCAGCATATCAGTCGAAAACATCCTGACCTTCAGACACTGTGAAGAAACATATCAGTCGGAAACATCCTGAGCTTTGACACTATGAAGCAGCATATCAGTCGGAAACATCCTGAGCTTCAGTCACTGTGAAGCAGCATATCATTAGGAAACATCCTGAGCTTCAGTCACTGTGAAGCAGCATATCAGTCGGAAACATCCTGAGCTTCAGTCACTGTGAAGCAGCATATCAGTCGGAAACATCCTGAGCTTCAGTCACTGTGAAGCAGCATATCATTAGGAAACATCCTGAGCTTCAGTCACTGTGAAGCAGCATATCAGTCGGAAACATCCTGAGCTTCAGTCACTGTGAAGCAGCATATCAGTCGGAAACATCCTGAGCTTCAGTCACTGTGAAGCAGCATATCAGTCGGAAACATCCTGAGCTTTGACACTGTAAAGCAGCATATCAGTCGGAAACATCCTGAGCTTTGACACTGTGATGCAGCATATCAGTCGGAAACATCCTGAGCTTCAGTCACTGTGAAGCAGCTTCGCTCTCAACTCCAAACCGCTGCTCGAGTGCCGCATCGAACCGCAAAAGCAGAGTCGATGCTCGATGGACAACTCGGCCCTGAAAGCCGCAATGAAATACGTGGAATTCTTCGTGGATGTGATCGCAATAACTACTGTGTTTGAAACTGTACAAAGCGCTGTAAGAATCTAGAGGCATGTTCCTCCCATTTGAAACCGTGCTGAAATTGACCAAAATCAGCCCCGTGCACAGTTCGAGCTGATGGTGCCGGTGGTTTCGTTTTGAAACTGTACAATGCGCTCTAAGAATCTAGAGGCATGTTCCTCCCATTTGAAACCGTGCTGAAATTGACCAAAATCAGTCCCGTGCACAGTTCGAGCTGATTGTGCCGGTGGTCTAGTTTTGAAACTGTACAATGCGCTGTAAGAATCTAGAGGCATGTTCCCCCCATTTGAAACCGTGCTGAAATTGACCAAAATCAGCCCCGTGCACAGTTCGAGCTGATTGTGCCGGTGGTCTAGTTTTGAAACTGTACAATGCGCTGTAAGAATCTAGAGGCATGTTCCCCCCATTTGAAACCGTGCTGAAATTGACCAAAATCAGTCCCGTGCACAGTTCGAGCTGATTGTGCCGGTGGTCTAGTTTTGAAACTGTACAATGCGCTCTAAGAATCTAGAGGCATGTTCCTCCCATTTGAAACCGTGCTGAAATTGACCAAAATCAGCCCCGTGCACAGTTCGAGCTGATTGTGCCGGTGGTTTCGTTTTGAAACTGTACAAAGCGCTGTAAGAATCTAGAGGCATGTTCCTCCCATTTGAAACCGTGCTGAAATTGACCAAAATCAGCCCCGTGCACAGTTCGAGCTGATTGTGCCGGTGGTTTCGTTTTGAAACTGTACAATGCGCTGTAAGAATCTAGAGGCATGTTCCTCCCATTTGAAACCGTGCTGAAATTGACCGAAATCAGCCCCGTGCACAGTTCGAGCTGATGGTGCCGGTGGTTTCGTTTTGAAACTGTACAAAGCGCTGTAAGAATCTAGAGGCATGATCCTCCCATTTGAAACCGTGCTGATATCGACCGAAATCAGCCCCGTGCACAGTTCGAGCTGATTGTGCCGGTGGTTTCGTTTTGAAACTGTACAAAGCGCTGTAAGAATCTAGAGGCATGTTCCTCCCATTTGAAACCGTGCTGATATCGACCGAAATCAGCCCCGTGCACAGTTCGAGCTGATGGTGCCGGTGGTCTAGTTTTGAGCGTTCTGTATAGTCTGTGCTTTAAGCTAGCAATAAACTTAATTTCGAACGTGTTTTGAGTATATCATTCTCCGAATAGGCAGACAATGTTGGTTGTGTTCTATGGATTAGGCCGTGAAAAGGCGATTAGGATTACAAATTCAACGACCATCTGATAGCCGATGGCCAACCAAACCAAAATAGTGCCAGTAGTAAGTAGTTACCCCCTGGGGCCTTACCTAGCGCGGCCATTTGTAGTCCCGGGATTACTAGCAATCTACCCTGGCTAATTAACACCACCGTAGCACCAAGCAGTAACCCCGACCTAGAGCGGCATTATTACGGCCGGGTTATATAGCCGGGGCACATCGACTCTGACTTTAGTAACGAGCCATGAGATTGGTTGATTTGACCTCACTGCACAATGATGATCGTTTAAAAAGCAGTATGCCTTCTAGATAATGCTATCATCGTAGCACTACCGTAATACTGGTTGCTAGCGGTGCTACGAAATCAACAAACTGCCCGTTGTTGAAATGGCCGCTCTAGGTCCGGGTTATATAACACCGCCAGCCCGGCTAATTAGCCGCTTGGTAGCCGCTCCAAATGGCCGCGCTAGGTAAGGCCCCTGTTAGCTCCTCGAGATGGACGCGTGCTGGAGCTAACCCCCTGTTCCCCCCCTCCTCGTGGGCTGGAGCTAACCCCCTGTTCTCCATCCCCCACGCGCAGGACTGCTGTACTCGCGGGGCCGCCTCGTCGCCAAACCCTACCGCTGCGCGCGCTGCGCCAAGAGCTACACCGAGCGCCACAACCTGCAGCGGCACGTCAAGGTCGAGTGCGGCAAGCCTGCGCAGTGGCGCTGCGCGCGGTGCGCGGCACGCTTCAAACACCGCTTCAGTCTGCGCACGCACGAGCGACTCAAGCACGGCGTCTCGGATGCCGGCGACTGAAGTCGTTTCGTCTGCACACGTTTTGTTCGGCCATCTTGAAACCGCTTTGTGACGTCATTCATTGTCCAATGGCCGGTTTTACAATAGTTGTCAACTCTGAGTTAAGCGTCTTGCCCTCAGAAACAGATGAACTCCAGGGCATCCTATTGGCGGTTGACATGACAAACTAGGGCTTCGCGAACGCAATTTGTGTTGCGTTGAAGATGAGCGTAGGTAGCGGTTTGTGTATAGCGGATTAAAAGGTGCAGGCAGCAGTCACAAGAAAACCATGGAGCAACAAACCTGACCATTGCCTTCTCGAAAATTCAGATCACTTGAAAATGTATACGGATTCTGACGTTCCTTTGTTTCTCTTCGAGGTCAACAAAGATGGTAACCAAAAAAACGAAGGAAACCGGACTCGTATTGAATCAGCCGTCAAATCACGAAAAAAACACCACAAAAATTCTAATTAAAACCAATTGGAAAAACCTACCGAACTAAGATTTGCAGGCATGATAAATATGTATAAGGTCAACATGTTTATAAGTTTTGGTGAAGTTATGTTCAGAACTTTAAAATTTACAGGGGTTCAAAATTCTGAAAAAATCGAAAAATTTCGTAAAAATTGATTTATAAAAAATTTACTGAACCGATCTTGTTCAAAAACGCAGGGGGTCTAAGTTGAGAACAGAGGAAGATACTCAGAAATTTTCATCCATGTCAGATCAGGCGTTTGGTCTGTAGAGCGCGCACAAACACACAAAAAAAAAAAAAAAAAAAAAAAAAAAAAAACATACACAAGTGACTTTTTTTTGGGGTAAGTGAAATTGAAGATTTCGCTCCGCTCGCTTCGCTCGCTACGCTCATCAATAAACATGTGAAAAAACTTACAGAAAAACTTAATCAGCATTGTTGTAAACAGATGCACATCATTTGAAACAAAAGTGTTTATAAATATATAAAAAAAATGCAAGAAAATTCTGTAGTATATTAGGAACGCATGTAAAATGTCTACATAATAAAGTTGATTGGTTCTTTACTCAGTTTTGACCAAAACGTTTCGTTCAAGTTCCACATATTTGGTATGTTGAAACTGTGTATGTGTATTTCATTGTCTTGCTTTTCGTGTCTCCTTTCCTGCGGCCGCTGCTTGTAGACGCGATGGTCCGACGCCTGCCGCTCGTGTTGCAGGCGACGCCGACGCCGACGCCGACGCCGCGACGCAGCAGTTCGCGTGTCCGCGGTGCGCGCGCAGCTACCGCCACCGCCAAAGTCGCAACAACCACGTGCGCTTCGAGTGCGGCAAGGCGCCGCAGTTCCCCTGTCCGGCCTGTCCCTACCGCGCGCACCTCAAAGGCACACTGGCCGCGCATGTCAAGCGCATCCACCTCAGGGGCCAGTTGGCTTTGAGGGAAACGATTCGGAAGTCAGAGCCGTTTTAGTCACTTTCACAATAACGTCCGCGACTTGCTTGGTTTTGTGCCGGTCCGGATTTCCTTCGGGGAATCTTGGTCGACCGACGTCCTTTGCCTTGGTTCCGAATTCCAGCCCGGTAGGACGCACGGTTGCCGAGATACGAAATCTTATATCGACCCAGACCGAGACCCACGGCCGCCTCCTTCTCCAATGCAATGCCATTGCCATTCACATGATGATGTACCTCAGACTTAAAGAGCTGCAAGACATGGCACACGGTAACGTCCGTAACTTGCTTGGTTTCGTGCCGATCCGGATTTCCTTCGGGGAATCTTGGTCGACCGACGTCCTTTGCCTTGGTTCCGAATTTCAGCCCGGTAGGACGCACGGTTGCCGAGATACGAAATCTCATATCGACCCAGACCGAGACCCACGGCCGCCTCCTTCTCCAATGCAATGCCGAATTAAAGAACTTGAAGGCTAGAAATGTGCGGGGAATATCTTGAAATAACACGTATGTTTTACGTCGAAATTGCAGCATTTTGAGCGTCGACAGCACTACTGTGTAACTAGTATAAGTCATCGGAATTGAATACAAATAAACAAGCAACTGCACAAATAAATACTTGCAGGTGTATTCAAAATGAAGTACGTGTGTGTGTGTGTGTCCTATTTATTATATCCTATCA
Source organism: Nemoura dubitans (assembly GCA_921293005.1). Lineage (NCBI taxonomy): Eukaryota > Metazoa > Arthropoda > Insecta > Plecoptera > Nemouridae > Nemoura > Nemoura dubitans. Next base: position 853,584 of record OV121076.1, read on the forward strand.
TGTCCACCACAAAATGGAGACTTTTCCAGATACCGCCCATCTGAAAACATTCAGGAATTGTGACTGGAAAAAGACATCCTACGGTCTTGTAGGCATGCTCAAATGTTTCGAGCAGTTATTTACAAAACGTAGCGAAGATGGGAATTAATAAATCATCCCTGCAGTTAACAGACTTGCATTCCTTCTGCTTTAATTAGCAATGTTTCAAAATTATTTTGATACAATTTTGGGCTTTACATGCTACCAGGAATCAGGAAGTAGGAATCAGGGTCAAAAGTAACCAAGACCGAGATCCCAAAATTGTTCCTCACTGTACAAACTTGTTCCTATAGATTTAGCTAGAACATTTATTATTACTTGTCCATATAAACCACATTATCACAATCATTATATTATTACTAGGGCGAACGCAATTTGTGTTGCGTTGAAGATGAGCGTAGCGGTGTGTATATAGCGCAAAAAAAGGTTGAGGCTAAAAGCCTATGAAAATCATGGAGCAGCAAGCCGGACCATTGCTTTCTCAAAATTTCTGATCACTTGAAAATGTAAACGATTCTGACCTTTCTTTGTTTCTGTCCGAGCTGTCGGGTAGCGGAAATATGCTCATTTTGAGATCAATTATCAATGTGCATGTAAATACATATATGTAACTCATGACAAAGGGTTTTTATTAGGTTGGAGATATATTTCTGCCGCGGACTTACTTTCAAAAACTTGCATGCACGAAGTTGACAAAATTTCTAATATCAGTCAAATCTTGAAGTCAACTTCAAGTAAAAAAATCTGGTGTGATGTTTCGATTGTTTCTAAAGGCAACAATCAAAATTGGGAAAATTTGAAAAAAATACACACTTTTAAATAAATTTCCGTACTTTTCCAAACTTGCCCAATTGTCGAATATTGCTCTTTTTTCTACTTTGAAAGTGAAGGGTATGAGGATTTTCTTGAAAAACGCAGGGGGTCTAAGTTGAGAACAAAAGTAGACACCCTGAAAATTTCATCCCAATCGAGGCAGGCGTTTGGCCTGTGGAGCGCGCGCAAACACACATACAAACAAACACACTCAAGTGTTTTTTTTTAGCAGTAGTGAAATTGATGATTTCGCTTCGCTCATCAATTATCAGCGTGCCATATTATTATGTATTACATTTTGTTGCCTTACCACCGTTACCGAATAGTGCAATTGTAAGAGAAATTGAAATAAATGGAAAGTGACTGATTAATTTGATCAGACCTCGGTCTGCGTCCAATCCCAGCTGGGTAGGCAACCCATGCTACACGCGAGCTCGCACTGCAGTCTGCACTCAAGGCTGACTCATCTCGGCCTCTTGGACGCCCAGAATTCGCTGAAAACTCAAAGTGAAAATGCTCCTTTGTATCAGGCGAGCAGAAGGTGGAATAGTCTCTGGCCTGCGCTGCCTGCACGGCACTGCAAGTGAGCGAGAGTGAGATAGACAGCTGTGTGCGCACTGCAAGGAGTGCGAGAGAGAGAGCAGGATATCGTCACGTCGCGTATGTTGTCATTGTCAGATTCCAGAATGGCGGTCGTCGCTTCGGCTTCTCGGACGAAGGAAATGGAACATTTGCCGATAATTACGAGACAATCAAGCGAGGAAATCGTTGACAGCGTGAACCACCAAGTTCTGAAAGCAGGGATGTCGACGGCAGCAGGATTCAGCTCCTCGCATTGGTACGTTGGTGCATTTAATGCAGGGGGTTCTTTGTGTGCTCAGGTGTTGATTTATGCATTTGTCATCATTTTACTCTTATCCACAGCGAACTTCACCCTTTGCTGCCTCATCCTTTACAACGAACGTTTGCTGCCGTCACTGACTGATGCGTTGAACGAGACGAAGAAACGTGGTCGGTCGTCAACTAGGAGTTTCAGCAAAGAACAATGTTTCGTACTACCAATGAATTTAAACTACCAAAAGCGGTGAGTGCATGTTTACCGTGTCCGATAGCTTGAGCGTCTGTTTGTAACGAAGCTCGTATAAAGTTTTCCCTTCAGTAAGCTGTCGTCTATCGATGGAGTAAATGCAAGGCTCGAGAAAACAGTTCCGAACTCGCCAACAACAAAAGGTGTACCTAATCATTATTAAAAGACTTGCACCCTCAGTGAGCTTTCTTACCTATGTATATTTTATGCTCTCGATATAACCTTAGCAGATTCACTTGCCACTTTATTGCTGACACTAAATTTGTGATACTTGTGAACTTGTGTGTTTTGTCAGTTTCTCGTTTCTCGCTTCAATTTGGTGCTAATTCATTTGTTTCCTGCCATAAGTATAACACAAACAGCTTTGATCCATGCCCCAAAAATCCAGGATAGTTACTAATGTCAACTCTCAAGGGTTAAACCTGTTTTCAAAGTTTCTTTATCAAGAATTAATGATAGCATGGCTTGAAGGTTAACGTTCTTGCCGTACCGATAGGAAAGATTTCCTTCATTATGCTGTCAGTCCTGTTAGCTGGTTAGGTTACACCACGTTAGGGAAAACAGTAATTAGACTTCTCTTAGCATTCTGACATGCTCAGCATAAACCGACTTTGTATATTTGCCATAATGAGCTATTGTGATCTTTCAGCTCGTGAAGTTCGTCCAAGCAGCATCCGTTAGCGGTTCAGACGAAGCTCCCCACCCAACAAGTAAGATATCTACACCATTTATTTTTCATTGGTACTGTCTAGCTCATCAACCCGTACAGACACAAATTAGATCTTGTTTCCAAGTCTTACCTATCAGCTAAGGCATAACACACAGGCATCAGTTGCTTTATTACAGAAAATGTCAGTGACAGGTTTGAAATATTATATATTATTAAGATGTTATGCAGTTGAGAAGATGCCATGTTTCATCTGAATGTATTTACGTAGAGTCTTTGATTGTTTATTGTTAATGTTGCGTGTCTAAAGTGGAAATCATTTAAAAATAAAATTCTAATAAACGATTACCTTTATTTATATTGTTGAGCTTGTAAGTTCAGGTAACGTTTCGGAGCAAAAATATCGATGGAGTCGTTACAAAGTTTTTACCAGTTTTATTACATACCTAGTCTTGATATAGTCTTACTTAGATTGGGTTGTACCAACTGATAGTTAAGCTTAACTATCAGTTAAAATCTAGTTAGCGACTCATGCAAAGCCATTTAGAGCTGACTAATAATTAAATTTAACTAATAGTTCAACCTTAACTATCAGTTGGTACAACCCAATCTTAAAATTAGGAATATTTGTGTCGACTGACCGATGCTCGTTTGTCCTGCAGGCTCCAGCAACGCAGCATCCCGTGAGACGACGATCTGGGAGGCCGTGACTGCATCTCTGTGGCCGTGGACGAGTGTGGACCGCTTGGCAGATGTCGGTGCTGGGATCTCGAGGTGTGCATGCGTTAGGTTAGGTTAGGTTCTCTCCCATTTCCCAGCGTTGGCACTAGTTTTCAAAGACACGGCTTCAAACTGGCTAGCGGATGAAGCGTGAAGTCCAACCGTTTTGCAGTTGACTGTTTTAAACTGGAAAATAGTTACCTTGCCTTAAACGTAGCATTCAACAGCCAGTTATTTGGTTGACTGTTGCGAGTTATTTAACCCGATTGGAATGTGAAAATCGGGATTTGAGTTTTTAATTTGAGATGTGTGAAATTTCGAGCCCAAAGCTCTAAAAATTGTTTTTGGCAATTCGCTAGATCTATTACTGCCGTGAATGTAAGTCCAGCCGATAGGGTACAGATAACCACAATTATGTAAATACAAGTTTGCCAAATCCTAAGTCCAAAAGGCTGCAAGCGGTTTGAAGTTGCATATTCCAGACTTCCATGATTCATGTCACACGTTTACATGATTACAACTTGCCTAGTTACGGCAAGCCACTCGGATTCTGATACAGAAGCACAGCAATGTACTGCCCTACTCTGAAATGTGTGCCGAGAATCTCATTCAAAAATCACAAAATGAATGTCATTTCAACTTACGTACAAGTTTGGCAGGGCCCCAATCATTATCTTGATGTTATGTTAGAGATACGTTCTCAAAAAATGCATTGCATGAAACATTACCTACTGCTAAGTCTGCTAATTTTAAAGTCTTTGTTAGCCAGCCTTAATTCGGAACTAGATTTAATCGCTTGTCTGAGAGCTTCCAGACAAGGGGAGAGCTGCCTTGGTCCTTGCAGCCTGCTAGCAGCTTGCATGGTTTCAAATGTAATGCTGCCAGGTTAATACGAACAATCAATATATCAATACATATTATGATTGTGTATCAATCTCAGTGATTCAATAAATTCTGGCCTTGTTTTTCACGTGTGGATTTGCTTGTAAAAAAATAAATAAAGAACAATACGATAATGCCAAATAATAAATAAGTCTTGAAAGCAACTCCCTCTTTTCCTATAACTAAAAGACAAGACTATAGTCTTGAGTTTATAAACTATACCAGGAAAGGAACATAGATCAACGTGAAGGTTACTGGAAACTGCTTCAAACTGTAACAATGTTCCTCGCATTCAAAACATTAATTGTTCTTGAGTTGGACCTTTATTTTATTTTATTTATTTTGTAACTTTATTTGTAACTTATACAAAAGGGCGATATTCAGTATAAAAATACTGATCTTCCATATAACCACAAATAACAAATATACCGTATAAATCAAGATTACAAAAATAATTAACCAAATATCTAAATAATCAAATTTAACACAATTTTTAAAACACTAGATAACTTTTTAAAATCTTCACAAAGAAGAATACAACTTCAACAGCATTCTTGGTTTAAATTATTTGATTTACTGTCGTCATTCATCTTGCTCACACATTGTTTATAGACAGGTCTTGGAATACATGCACATGGAACCCACATCACGTATGGAGTTCACGGTGCTGGACGTGCATTTTCTAGTACCTATCTACAAAAATATCTAAGAGACTAACAAATAGGGCTTGAATAATAAGGATAACAAGGTAACGTCCAGGTACGAAGATAAGTATGCCTACAAAACATAAGTGTTTAAGTTGTGGAGTGGCAAGAACTAGACATCAGGGAGACTGGACCGGCTCGAGCGATGCGGGTTTGGCACTAGCACTCGGTCCCGTACCCGTCGACCAAGCCACCAACCCAACCAGCGTCGCATTGCCGCCTGCCCTGGCCTCGAGGCAGCGCCACTGTGCGGCCGTTTTGGAAAGCTGTCCTCGGTTGCAGTCAGCTGTCTTCGGTTGCAGTCAGCTGTCCTCGGTTGCTGTCAGCTGTCCTCGGTTGCTGTCAGCTGTCCTCGGTTGCGGTCAGCTGTCTTCGGTTGCAGTCAGCTGTCCTCGGTTGCGGTCAGCTGTCCTCGGTTGCTGTCAGCTGTCCTCGGTTGCTGTCAGCTGTCCTCGGTTGCAGTCAGCTGTCCTCGGTTGCTGTCAGCTGTCCTCGGTTGCTGTCAGCTGTCCTCGGGTGCTGTCAGCTGACCTCGGGTGCTGTCCGCTGTCCTCGGTTGCTGTCAGCTGTCCGCGGTTGCTGTCAGCTGTCCTCGGTTGCTGTCAGCTGTCCTCGGTTGCGGTCAGCTGTCCTCTGCATCGACCATCGAGCTTGGCTGGAAGACTGGACTTGCCCCGAATAAACACTGTGGTGCATTGTAGCATTGTAAAACAAGAAGCACATTGCCAAGTTCCAGATTCGCTTGCTGCTGATTTCGCGGCATTCCGACTGCTTGCGTTTCAGCTCCACTCGCTTTCGTTCTTTCCGTGGCGATGTTGTTCCAGGTTCCGCACACTCGACGCTCACCCTCGGCCTCTGATTGGCTGCGATCCTTCGGCTGCGAAAGCTGCACCAGCACGTCGCTACAAAAGTCAAAAGGGCGTGGCCTGACGGAGATGTCGGCCACGAGGCACCGATCGCACGAGGACCTTTCAAGCCGTCGTGTTGGCAGTTCTTGTCGTATCTCCGTCTTTGCCACTTTGTGTTTCAGCGCTCTGCCAAGTGGTTGCTATTTCGTTGACAGAGTCGGAAAGCAAAGGCTGGATACGAATGAGAAGAAGCGCAGGCGATGGCATGAACCAACTGCCATGGCTTTGATGAACGCCGGGATTTGGCATTGGTTGCATCTTCAGCGATCTCGAACCAGGTCCATCTGGGCTCTTGCTGCCGCCCTGGAGCTCTACCGCCGAGTTGACTTGAGGTGGGGAAATGTGGGTTATAATTCGTTGCCGAATCGTGTTTAAAGAGTCGGTTCATCCACTTGCTAATGTGAGTACGCCAGATGTGATGCAACGGCGCACTCTATTAGCCGGTGGATGAACCTATTTTTTTTAAACATACGAAGCAAACACGATTTATGTTTAACATTTCATGGCCCTTAATCACGGATCCCAGTTAGCTCAGTGGTAGAGTGCTGGGATACCAGCCGGGCGGACCTGGTTCAAACCCGCTCGACTCCATCCGAGTTTGTATTTTGAAATATTGAGTATTTCAGAATAGAAACACGACTAATATATCTTATTTCCTCATAGACATTCATACTCCCTAGTAGCCTAGTTGGTTAAGGCACCACTAGCATGGCAGTGAGAGCGTCCAGGTGATCCTGGTTCGATACCGCTTACAGTCGCTAACGGCCTGAGTTTTGTCTGATCTCTGTCGGCGCAAGTTGAAGCGATTGGGCTACCTAGTAGCACACGATCACTTCCGCCATCCACAGAGCTCTCAGCGACTCGGCCGTCCCCATTGGGGCTCGACTCCGGACGGTGCCGTCCGTCGCGGGTGTATCGGACTCCTCGGAGTCCCAAGGAACCCAGACACCCGGGGGCCTCACTGCCAGACTAGTGACTAGGGAGTGTTTTGCCCAACGTATAGGCGGGGTTTCTTTTGGGCGAGTATTATAGATTCTACCAACGCCCCACACCCCGCCAAACCCCGCGATTTTTTGACGTATAGATCTCTGGGTAAGGAACAGTCCCGAGTGTAAGGCAGATAATGCTACTCCAGAGCCAGGCAGCACTCTCTGTTCGCAAGTCTGGTACTACACTTTTGGGCTTGTGATAAAATTGACATCGAATTAACTTTGCTTTAGTTCAGTGATTGGCTACCAGGGCGACTGCAGCACGGAGATTTATTTCCACGAGCAGTCGAGCTTAGTTCCAAAAACCAACTTGGGCTGGGACCAAACCGTCGCCACCGGATTGCGAGTCCAGCAAGCTAACCACCAGGCAACACTCGCTTCTGAAATACTGGATGTTATTTGTCGTATATGAAGTATTAAAAATAAATCGTGTAGCTATTGACCACTTGACTCCTCTCACTGTATTATTAGAAACTATATCTTTCATATCTTGTATGATGCCACGATCCTTATATGGACCTACTTCAAGCAGAATATAGATAATCACGGCAAAATCAAAGTCATATCTAAGGTCTGAGAGTGTCAATGACTTTTGGCCTTTGGGCAGCAATTGCTTCCGCAGCGGACGCAACTCAGCGCAATCCAGGGGAAAAACGCACTAACGCGACTTCCAAGATTCACCAGTCAAACGCCCCGCTCAACGCAGACGCAACGCGACGCAAAGCATCACGACTGGCCGCACCGCATTGACGCACTTGGCGGGGACAGGCCGAGCCAACGCCGCTGTGATAAATCGCAAGCACGCGGCCAGCAGACGTCGATAGCGAAACGCCACTTCGGGGTCCTGGGGACGCCCAAGACCCAGGTCCAAAAATCGCTCCAAGCCACAGAGAGCCGCCAGACCGCACATGGGGTCCGGGCTGGGCCAGCGGGGACCGGCCGCTGAGGCACTTCTAGAGCGACATCGAGGCCCTAGTCTTTGGATGAGTGACTAGAACTGTTTCGAGTGTTAGGGCGTGCGCACTCTACTGCGCAGCGCATGGCATTGTGATAGCGAGTGATGTCATTAAAAATCAGTCACCATCATCATCTCTCCGTGTCCGAGTGGGCAGCGTGCCCAACTGATAAACACGAAGACCTGGGTTCGAATCCGGGAGCGACAACCGGTCATGACTTTTAGGTTTTTTTGCTAATGTTCTACGACCTAATTAATTTAGACAGAATAGGTTTTCAGCCCGTGTAACGCCTGCAAGTTGGTTTGGCAACAATAAAGAGGAAAACGGACGCGTTTAGGATTTGATCTAATAACAGGCAAATTTCCCCAAGAAAACTGTGGGCGCGAGGCGCCGAAACTTTCTCATAAAATCCCCATTACACCAACATCGAAAGCGAGATCGGGAGCATCGAGCTCAGACAGGATTAGGTGGGGCCAAACTGATGTGAGGGGGGGGGGGGGGGAGGGGGAGGACCATTATTTTCAAGCCACAGAAATGAAAGTTTTTGTAACGTTGTATATATTTCAAAGAAAACTTGTAATTCGAAGCTTGCCACACGGCGGTTTAATTATCAAGCGTATCAACAGGCGCGAAGCGTAAGAACTGTTTCACTTCGTTTTCATTACGTACCTACCCAGAACATGAATACAGCCAACCCAAGCACAGTCATCGAGCTACCCCCTGGTTGTGACAATACTATCACCATTGGAATGCAAAGATTATCAGGCCAATCTTCATAGGTGTATGCATTGAAAATTGAAATTCCATAAGATCCCCGTTAAATACTAGCCCCTTTCTACACCCCTTGAGATGGTAGAAACGAGGCTCCACATTTTGGCCATCAAATATCAAACAGGAAGTGGAATACGTACCCAGACGGACAGGGCTTGGCTTGGCCCGAACTCGACGGCGACTGGCTTCCGGTCCGGCATCCCAAGAATGCGGTCCTCGACGACTCGGTCTTCGATCGTTACCAAGTCGGCGCCGCGGCAGCCAAAGATGGACTTGGCATCGACAGGCTAGGGGACGACGACAACACCAAACGCTCGCCGAGGACAGGATTCTCACCATGCACAGGAGTGAGAGCGTGCATCACAGCGACACTTGCAGCCTCGATCCTTCAGCCGCAACTTGTGCGCCTGCGTCGACAGGAAATCGAATCCCGTCGCGGCCCGGACGTAGGCAGCAATGCATACTCGTGTGTGTCGCTGGGTGCATACCCAGCCAGGGTTGGCGAGGCGCGGGATTTCCCACAATACAAGGCACATTTCCCCGAATTACCCAGCCAAACTGGCCGTGCGTAATGAAAATAACATTCTTCAGTTCCCGCGACTAATGGGCTGTTTCATCAACACCGTTTAAATCTCGCCAAGCAAAGTTTTACGAAACGTCTCTTAGAATCCAGCCGACGGCACAGCTTCGGTGCTTTTCACCGTTTCGATTCGTGGTTTAGTGCAACTTATTCCCGTTCAATTCGGGTATCAATTGGAAAGCATTTGGGAATTTGTTGAAATGCAAAAACTTCAATAAAATGCCGCTTAAGCCACTAACCGTGGCTTAGCAACTCAAGGAAGTTGGTGAAACACCCCACAAGCCATAACAGGTCTGTACCCCCTTGCTGCACTATTCCAGAAAACCCAAACCAGGAAAGAAAACCCCACTAAACTCCAAAATATAAGTCAATGAAAAAGCAATCAAAATTGTTGCCAGAAAGAAACTATTGGTGAAAGCTTGAACTGTCCCTGCTGGACTGACGTACAAGGTGGGAGAGGAATCGACAAGGTTAGCGACTATCGAGATGATCGCAACCGGGTTTATTGACACTGCATTTGGTACAGAGTTTCAGTTGTCGTAGCGCAGGGCAGACGGAAGCGAAATCTCCGGTATCCAGGCGACGAAAACTGCAACAAACACCCAGCGGGATTAGCGGACTGGTAGCTTTCGGTGCCAAGACGTTGGAGGGACTTGGAGCTGGCCATGCGATGTCGGGCACAACAGGGAAACTTGCAACACTGTCCCTTTCTCAGCGCAAGGCAACGGAACCCGTCACAATTCCATTGGATTCACGGGGAAGCAGCCATTTCAAGCATCCTTGTTGCACTTGGCACAGACAGCCTCAGCTTGGGTCACTTCCAACGCCCTTCGCACCAGGACCTAGCCGTGCGGCACGTGGGATCAAGAAGTTGCAACCAATCGCCCGTCTCCCTTCTGCCGCCGCGTTCGGGAACGAGCCGTCGATTCCGTTCCGAGTCCCGACCGGCGCGGGCCAATCGAACGACGGACGCAAGCCGTCGCTCGCGTCCAAAGTCCGAGGGCCTCGTTGCCGCGGGCGGTCGTTTGCCGTCCGCGCGCAGACGCCGGCGACGTCTCGCAAGCGTCGGCCGCGGACGGAAACGACCGCCGCAAACGGCGCGGCCGCGTGAAGCGAACCCGGCGCCGACGTCTCGTCACGCGATCGGGAGCTCGCCGCACTTTCACTCCGACGCCGGCTCGGCGAAAAGTCTGCGTCTGGCCGCGATCGCAAACGGCGGCGGCTCGAAAACTCGGCCGGCTGCTTTTGTCGAGCGCCGCGGGCCGAGTCATCGAGCCGAGTCATCGAGCCGAGTCATCGAGCCGAGTCATCGAGCCGAGTCATCGAGCCGAGTCATCGAGCCGAGTCATCGAGCCGAGTCATCGAGCCGAGTCATCGAGCCCGAACCAACGACGCAAATCCAAGTTCGGCATTCAACGAACCGGCAACCCGCAAGCAAGACACCGGGGGATCCAGAGACCGGCAACCCGCAAGCAAGACACCGGGGGATCCAGAGACCGGCAACGCGCAAGCAAGACACCGGGGGATCCAGAGACCGGCAACCCGCAAGCAAGACACCGGGGGATCCAGAGACCGGCAACCCGCAAGCAAGACACCGGGGGATCCAGAGACCGGCAACCCGCAAGCAAGACACCGGGGGATCCAGAGACCAGAGATCAATACTTTTAGCCAAGTATTGACAAAAAACCAGGGTCGAACCACTAAGTTTCATATTGAAAGTGGAGAGAACAGTACAAGAGACAGCTGTGAAACTCACCTCGAAAGTCCGGCACCGAAGTCCCATTGGAGTCCAGCCAAAGTCGGAAGTCCAGACCGGGTCCAGCCGGAGTCGGGACAGGCTCTCGCGGGGAGACGGCTCTTGTCGGCCGCAACCAAACTCCTCAATCTGCACCCCCCGTCCCTCGCAATCCCAACGTAGCCTTCTCAAAATCAACCGGCTGCCAACGCCAAGGACAGAGCCCATCTTACCGTCTGGGCCGTTGCTTACTCTCACTCACTCCTCCTCCTCTCAACCACCTCTCACTTCACAACCTCAACTTGCCAGTCACAAAGGCAATCGCTTTCGATTTCGCTGCCCATCCTTTGCAACGGACAGCGACTCGAAATCCGATCCACTTTGCACAAACAAAACACACCCAGCAAGAGAAACAACGATTCGTAGCGCACATCCAACTTTATCGCGACAACATCAATACATCGGGTACCGTGGTTACCATACACACCTGTGGGAATCCACACGTCCGGCTCGGCCAATCACAACGCTCGCTTCGTAACACTGCAGTCCACGCCACTGAATCGACACACGCAAATCTCGGCGGGCGAAAGCACGGCCACCGAGAGCCGGCCGCAAAGCCACGGCTTACCGGGTGTTAACGCGGATGGGTTCAGGCTTGTGGCAACACCTTGGCATACCTGGGACTTGGGAACACCTTGGCATACCTGGGACTTGGGAACACCTTGGCATACCTGGGACTTGGGAACACCTTGGCATACCTGGGACTTGGGAACACCTTGGCATACCTGGGACTTGGGAACACCTTGGCATACCTGGGACTTGGGAACATCTTGGCATACCTGGGACTTGGAAACACCTTGGCATACCTGGGACTTGGGAACACCTTGGCATACCTGGGACTTGGGAACACCTTGGCATACCTGGGACTTGGGAACACCTTGGCATACCTGGGACTTGGGAACACCTTGGCATACCTGGGACTTGGGAACACCTTGGAGATAGGAAAACCTGATGGGCGATTGTGTAACTTTGTGGTTTCAAAAGATTTGTGCAGTGATTTGAAATCGAGTGATTTCGAGCCAAATCAAAGGAAATAAAGTCACACAATCGAACCCCAGGTTACCACGGAATTGGGAAAACCTGGATTACCTTGGAATTTGGAATACCTGGACTACCTTGCAAATAGGGAATACCTGGATCACATTGGAATTGGGAATACCCGAGATAGCGATGGAAGAACGCGTTTGAACCGAGTTTAATGTCACACGCAGCAAAACTTAACGGCACTTAACGGCCGCTTGCTGAACACGCAGAAGCACGCGGATGAAGTCTTTGTCGAGATAGTTACCAGTTTACCTTTTGTTGGACGCTTTGGGTGTTTTGGTTGGTTGCACCTGGGGATACCTTGGAGTTCAGTGGACACCGCGATACCTTGGAGACTTGGACAGCTGGGAAGATGTCGGGAAACTGTGAATACCTCGGAGGAAAGTTTGGCCAAGGAACACCTTTGATACCTCGGAGGATTGCAGGTGACACAACAAATCAAGTAATTCCAAAAGTAATTCCAAAAGTAAGCATGGACTTTGGCGATACGGCCAAATACCTACGACATTCCAATCCCCGGCGTTCTCGCAGCCGCGTCCGTCTTCTTGACGTCTTCTCAAACCTAACCTCACTTTCCCGGCGCGGAGCCCGACACCGCAAACGCCGTTTGTTTGCGCGGCAGTCGACGAATCGACAACGGCGCAAACAAATCGGTGAGCGACCGGTCGAAGGGAGGCGCGAAGTGTCGGCACAAACACAGGCGATGCGGGTACAAAATCCCACGCTCGGAAATCCCGAGACAGTCAGACATTCAGCTCCGGGAGCAGACAGACCGAGAAGCAGCGGCTTTTCACCTCGTTTTGGCACAGATTACGCCAAAAAGCGGGAAGGAATTGAAGAGGGAAACCGAATCTTTGAGCTTAGGCTGCGAATTGAATCGGTAAGATCACTAAGTTGCTGCTCTCCGTTTGTCTGCTGCCCGAGAGGCTTCTACAGAATTCCAGACACACAATAACCGTACTTATAGACACAATTTTCTCATTCACGCACAGATTTCGCGTCAAGTTCAACACAAAACCGTCGAGACAATTCCATCGACGGACCGAGTTCCTTCCAGCAACAGGTTACGACGGGCATGCACAAAAAGGACAGAGGTAGAAGAGAGCAGCGATCACAAACACGACAAATCCACCACCAGAGCGGGGCAAAACCCAGTCCGGTTGCGGACCGGATTTCGCCGCGGCAACAAATAACAGCGGCCGCGGACACTTCAAGAACTTCGGGACCGGACCATCAGACATCCAAACACAATCACGAACTGCGCATTGGAAACACACTGAAGTCACACTGAATCCCTCAATGAACCAGAGGCCTCAAATCATAGGGAAACACTCGGCTTCAACGAGCATTCAATGCCTGGTCTCGTATTGGTTCCCTGACCCCAAATCACGAACTGGGTATTGGAAACACACTGAAGTCACACTGAATCCCTCAATGAACCAGCGGCCTCAAATCATAGGGAAACACTCGGCTTCAACGAGCATTCAATACCTGGTCTCGTATTGGTTCCCTGACCCCACTGCCTATCTTCAAAAGGTGAATCTGAGAATAGCTAAAACCATTTAACCAACCCATGACTATTCCACCAAAACAGCATAGTTAAAGGTTGTAGAAACCAAGGCAACCTCCCTTCGAACCTGAATCCCCGTCAAACCGGAGAGCAAACTCCCCGAGACCTAACCCACCCCGCTAGCGCAGAATCCTCAGCCTCCCGGACAAAACCCTCCCCCCCGACAGCTCCGAGCGTCCGCGGCCGATTCCTCCCCGCGCACTGACGTACCTTCGCGTTGCGTTCCATCGCCTACCGCTTGCTGAGCCGCCATGAAAACCTCGTCGTTGGATTGGTCGTGCCAGGAGGGGGGGTAGCCTGCAACCAACAAGGGGGGCCAGTTAAGAGCAAGAATCAAGCAAAGAATAGAGCATTAGAACAAATCTATTTTGTAATTTTGAGTAAAAATATCTACAAATGCATAGTTGAGATAAAAACACAAGGTTTGGTAATTTTGAAAGGTGTAAAGAAGCTACAGCGACTACTAGCGCTCTTAGCGGAATGGTATCTTCTTAAATAAAACGAAGTGTATGTCATGAGAGTTAGTTATCGGCACCAGGCCAAGTCTCACCTTGGGAGGAGGAGCCCTCACCCATGTGGGAAGGTCCGGGTTGCTGCGAGTTGTCCAGATCGTCCATGTCGTCGTCATCGTCGTCCAGAGTGATGTTTTCGATGCTGTCGTGGTCTTCGAGGAACTCCTCCTTGGGCTGGATCGGTTCGAAGGCGGGCTCCAGTTTGGGCGGTTCGGGCAGGGGGGCGGTCGAGGGGTCGGCGATCAGGGGGGCGGCGGCGAGGGGGGCAAGGGGGCCGGGGGAGGCGGTCGCTTCCGTCAGCGGGTCCAAGTCGTCGGTCGATCGGGTCGGGCGTTTGCGCCGTTTTGGCACCGGGGAGCGGGAGGAGTCGTCTCGCGAGGCTTCGAGCGGGAAGTCCATCTGCAAACGGGGACCGGACACGTCAAGGTATGGGCTTACGAAACAAACCTTCAGGATAACCAACGCCTCTGAGGTTAGAAAACTGGCATCGATCCCACAGAGTGAAGTCTATGGCCAGAGCTTGCGACACTAGCTTAAACAATTATAAATTGTAATTTATTAGTCCGATTGTTCAAACATGATAGTGAATAAGACATATGTCATGATTGTGGATAAGTCGTATGATACAGAGCCAGAGGTCAGTATCATAAACGTATGTAAAAGGGGACCGAACACGTCAAGGTATGGGCTTATGAAACCAGCCTTCAGGATAACCACACAGAGGCTAGAAAACTCCAATTGATCTAACATGATTGTGGATAAGTCAAATGTCATGATAACTGACGAGAACATGGCAACGTCAGAGATTTTGATGCAATCAAACCTTCATGATGATTTCTAAACTTATGCTACACTGAGGTTAGAAAACTAGCACAGCACCAATCCCACAAATTGCAGAATTGAAGTAAAGTTCAATAAAGTTCAAGTGAAGCTTGAAGAAAAGCAAAATTGAAGTACAGTTAATCTCGTGGAATGTCGACGAAATATAAGTGAAATTGCAGACTCACCGAGACATTTGGCACGGGTCGCCGCGCAGGCTCTATCGTGAGTCCACTACGACGGTTGCTAGGAGCAACGGGAGGCGGCGCGGGGGCGGGGGGAGGCGGGGCCCGCGTCTTGGTCTCTCCTGGCTCGTACAAACCGCGGATTTGCAAAGCCTCGGCCACCTGCGAGCAAACAACACAAGGGTTAGCACTTTGGTAACAAAACAATTTTGCTGTGATTTGTGATTTTCAGTGTTAACGTAAGTCCAGCTCACCTTTAGCAGGCCGGCCAGCCGGTCTTGAGATATGTTGACTTCGCCCCTGTACATGTAGTCCATCAGGGCTCGAAGTTCAAGGTAGGAAACGTCACTAAGGACTATCACAGCATGGCGGTCGTCTCGGATGCCGTTAAAAAGGCCCTGAAACACCGAGAAGCAACCCAGTTAGAACCATTACACATGAAAACACAGGGAATGTAAATAATTACATAACCACTGGATAAGTACTCACATCAAAGTAAGGGCTACAAGCTGTCAACAGCAGCTTGTGGGCTGCCACGTTCTGTCCACCCGCAGAGATCGTACAGTCCGTGTACCGACTAGCCTTCAGCAGCTTATCGAAGATGTCGGTAAGCGTCGTTTGGTGGTTGTTCCACCGCAAGCAATACTCCTGGTCTGCCATATCAGCTGCAGAAGGGAAAGTTGGATTGGTGTTTGTTTCAGTTTTGACTTCTCATGTTCCTAAAACTAATGTTATGAGCTCCAAGCTAACAAAAATAGAAGTAGAATACAAATAGTAAAATCAATTGTAGAACTCGGCATGACTCAAGTTTGAAAAATTGCAAACAGCACGAGCAGAACGCAGTAAAGAAATGGCGCGGACGCACTACCCCCACCCCAAACAACAGAAGCCAAAATGCCGCCATGTTGGACAGGCGTTGACACCGTTTTGAAAGCAGATTTAACGAATAAATTGACCATGAACGGCACAAAACCATCGTCTAATTGATTGCAGTCTGAGTCTCACCTCTTTAGTTTCGAAATCTCATGCGAGAAGTATGTTTTAGCACACGGCAGGGGAAAAGTCGTACGACGCAACTGCTCCCAACAAACTCTTCCTGGCGTATGACGATCTGAGTGCGGGGAGATGCCGAGCGTTTTGGGCGTGAAATAGCGAGCGAGCACTTCGCAATCGAGCGGTGTGGACACTTATTATGTTGTTTACTCACGTAATAAGGATTAAAACGCATGAAAAAATGCTCGAAAATATAAAAGATTATTTTCATGTTTTTGTTAGTAATTAAAATCATCATTTCGATATTTCATTTGCATTCCGCTCACTTGCAAAATGACGTCAGTAGTGTAGGTCAGTTTCGTTGAAGCTAGACTTTGACGCCGGTAGACAAAGAAATCCACTTTGTTTTGTTTGGGCAGCCGGGACGTATCTTTGGCCTGAAGATAAATGACCAATTTTATGTTTCTTATCACGATTTTAGAGCAAGAAAAATTAAATAGTCGAGATGTTGACCTAACTGACGTCAATCGAGTAATTGCTTGACAGATAATAATATATATGAGCCGACATATTGACAGCTCGCAGATTTGTGCTGTATTTTGCTGAGATGCCTTTATCATTATTGTCTCAATTAGTTTGTAAAATGTATACCTACACAATGTTCATGACGGCAAGTTTGGTATAAATAATGACAGCCCAAAAGTTATCAAAGGGAATGGATAAAAGATATTAGGCGTATAATGGGCTCCGAATTTCACTGTTCTATTCTAGATAGATAGATATATCTTTATTTAGCTGTGGAGCTATTTTTGGCATACACAATTACATTACATACATGACATGTTACATACATTTACGATAAATGAAAACTAAATATAATGATTGAATTTTAAACATAAATAATATATGCATATACCCATGCATATAACATGGGTACTATTGGTTTCGAACAATGCATGGTGCATGGGTACTAATGGTAAATGGGAAAAGAGGTCTCATTAAAAATCATAATTATTGAAAGCATCCTTATGGACGTCAATCAAACTAAGAACGAATTAAATTAAACATTTCATCATAGAGGATCCTAGCCAAAGACAAAACATTGCGAATTTAGACAACAAATCCAACTACAGTGGCATGGAGCATAGTATCCAGCTAGCAACTAAAAAATGAAGCCAGATAACAGCAAGTAGTTAGCAAGTAGGTAGTCATTGTTTGCAACAGGTAGGGGTCCCAAAATCTCTGGACTCCCTATGATTTAAATGCTAATTTGAGAGTTTTTAAAACATGTTTCCAGCAAAATTACTTCATCAAAGTTGCAGCAACCGGCACTAAAATAATTCCTGGTTACATGAAATTTGATTTTGGGAGGCAGCACTGCTCTAAATTTACTACTTTGCAAGTTTTTCTTTAGTTTATTGGAGTCTGTATTCGGCATTGACTTTCACACTGTTTTACAACGTGTACATTTATGTGCTATTCACGCGCATATTTCGAGTCTAAGCATCAAGCAGGGGCCATAAATACATGCAAAAAGCCTCTCTGGTTGCTACGCACTTTAATTTGTGTGAATATCTGATTAAAAGCTACGAAAACGGTTAGCAAAATCAATAAAATCACAATGTGATTTTATGGGGAGACTCAACATTTGGGACTCCGACTTATTGATTGTTGACTTCAAAACCGCACCATGGCAACAGCTATATCCAGGCCATTTGAGATCAGTGTTGTAAGAATGGGATCACAACATGAGCAAGCTGTGGATGACTTGGTATACCAAGGA
Organism: Nemoura dubitans; assembly: GCA_921293005.1. Taxonomy (NCBI): domain Eukaryota; kingdom Metazoa; phylum Arthropoda; class Insecta; order Plecoptera; family Nemouridae; genus Nemoura; species Nemoura dubitans. The sequence goes on from OV121076.1 coordinate 871,401, forward strand.
GGCTAGGAAAAGGATTGCATAGGAATTGTACAATATCTAAACTGTTTTTCCCGTTAAGAACGCTAGCGGTGTTTTACTGTCAAAGAGACTCCCCTGCTGGTAGGCAGAAGCCAGAGGTTTCAACATTCGCAGGCCGTCTCATTTTTCTGCTAAAGGGTTTGCAAGCAATGGGTCTCCGGTCCTGAACCGTAAAATCTATTGGGGGTACAGTTGTTTAAATCTCAAATACGTATGTTTATTGAATCGACAAGTAATTACTTGTATATTATGTATACGTAATATACAATTAATGTATACATATAATAATATAGGTATGTACAATTAATGTATCTATAATATACAAATAATTACTTGTCGACTCAATAAACATACGTATTTGAGATTTTAACATGTGTACCACCAATAGATTTTACACAAAAAAAGTCTATATTTTATTTGGCTTATCACAAAACTCTTTTAATCGAGTTTTTTGGACAACAAAATATGCGTTTTACATTTTTACCATGACGTTCACAAAGCAATTGATACTTGCGCATCTACCAGAAGCAAATACAGTCCTAAAATGATGATTCAAACTGATTTATGACCAGCATCTGCAACAAATACATTAAATCATGTTCTATACCTGGATTGAATATTAAATATATTAACTAGGGCTTCGCGAACGCAATTTATATAGCGTTGATGATTAGCGTAGCAGATTGTAATGAAATTAATGTTTTAGCATAACGTTGTTACTTGTTAACTGCAAGCCGCAAATGGAAAGTTCTTGGAAGTTCTTATTCGCAAGAAGACTTTAATTGCAAAATACGAAAAAAGCAAAACAACAAGTAGGTATTGATAAAACAGGAAATTGTAAATTATTTGACTATAACAAAAAGTAAATAAGTTGACCCAACTTGGTGTTATGTTCCAATCACAGACATCCCTTTGTGGTGACAAGCAAACTGCAAACATCTGAGCAGCAAGCAGACGGAAACCAGAATACAATAATTAAGATACTTTAAAACGAAATCCATTTTTCGAATTTCATAATTTATATTTTGATGTTATTCATCTGAGAAACAGGCAATAGCAAATATAAATTACACTTTGTGTAATGTTCTGGTAACGGGATTAATATCCAACGTCGTAGTAACGTCAAAGTTTAATAAGAAAGGCTGTTCATAATTTATATTGTCGAATTTCCACGTCACCTTATCAAGCAATTTTTTTGAAGGAGGTACCTATCGACTTTGACGCTTTATTACCATTTTTTTACGTGGACGTTTCCCCTGTAGGCCATACGCCTTACCACGGTCACAGCCGGGAGTCAAATTAGGGACGAAATAAGTCAGCCTACTCACAGCGACATTGTCGCCTGCCGAGCCTCCTCCAGCTTCCGTTGCTGTAAACTTTTAGAGAGATGCAGTTGGCCAATTCTCTCAAAGGGAAACGGAGAATTAATCATTAGGTCCTTGAGGGCTCTGACACGAGACAATCCCTCAAAACTCATGCCGTGGCAAACTCCTTAGTCCCAAGACTTAAAATTGCAGAGTCCATGAGGTCATCCCCTGGCACACTTGTGCATGGTGACAGCCCACGCTAGTTGTAGGGGGAACTGCACTCTGGAGCATTTCGTCTCTTTCTCGGTCCATGCCCGTGCCATGGGACAGATGGGGACAACCTGGGGATGGTGGAATGAAGGTCCAGTATAGCGGTCGAACTTCACCGGCACACACAGCGGTTGGTCTGGTGTGTGGTTATATATTTATGATGTCTCGTTTAATCTTATTTAAATTACGAAAGCTCGTAATTGGCTATTCATTTTTTTGGGATTTTTAAAATTGCATTTTTGGGAGGCTAATTTGTGTACATAATAATAAAATTTATGATGTCCTCGACCTTTCCCGTGGCCCCATTCACCAGGCCGTGTGACGTCCACAAGTTTGTTCGTAGCATCACACAATTGCCCCGGGAGCGCTATTCCATTTCGTGCCGCGTGGACGCAATGTTAAATTTCTACGGTTTGACAATCATACTGCCAGTGTAAAATATTGGTATCATATTGGTAGCAAACTGGTATCAAAGTCAATGGGACGACTTGAATCATCATATTCACATCGCATTTCACTATGAAATCGTTTTCTTGCCTCAAATCTGCGTAATTTCTCTGTGCATCTCCGAACTCGATGGTGCATTGTCGAGGATGTACTCTAGTTTTTAATTGTTTAACTCCTGAAACATCACAGTAGGTTCTCGAACTGTGTACCCTGTGTAATTTTTTTTAGGCCAGCTCCGGAAAAACTGCCATGAAAAGCCAATCTAAACGCGGTGGAAATTCAACATTGCGTCTAACGAGACACGAAACGGAATAGCGCCGCCCCGGCGACGGGTAGATGGTGGTCTGCAGCCCCTGCGCAGCATCCTCTGTGCCTTGCGCAGCCTTGCCACAGTTGTGATCCACAGGGCACAGATCTTTGCCACAGGACTGCCTAGGTCAGTCAGGTGCGACATGTTGTGTCCTTGGACTGTTTCCTTGGTGGGAGCTAGGAGGTGAGATTTTAGGTTAGGTGTGTGGCCTATGCTATAACATTGTAGAAAATCGGTTTGTTGCTGCTTCAGAACATGAGACGAACTGTAGTAGATTCTTCATTTTCGGCTATCTGCTCAGAAAGGTTTGTTTGAAAAGAGCATAGGCAGGCCAGGGTACTGACCACGCGCCCGTCAAACTCATTCCATCACGGTCGATGGATGATTGCCTTTATCTAGACATCAAGCTGTTATCAAATCGAAACATGAGTGTACAAGGGAGCATGTTTCCAGTCCATTTACTCAATTGACTTTTAATCTTTACACGTTTAGGTACTTCTTGAAGTTAATGTACCCAAATAATTAACAAATTCATAAAATGTAACTATTTTGAAAGTATGTCCACTGCTCAGAATTTATCTGCTCAGAAAGGTTTGTTTGAAAAGAGCAAAGGCAGGCCAGGGTACCGACCACGTGGATGAGCACATGGTGGCAGGGGATGTCATGTTCATTGATCGGTCGCAATCTAGTTTTGATAAACCAGTTTTATTATCAGTGCCTGCCTCGCAAAACCCGTGAATTTTTTCTCTGGCGTGTTTTATGTCCGATTCCACACACCCGCACTGGCCTAAAACACCTAATTTTATAGTTAGAAGAGAAAATAAAAAAACTTCTCGAATCCTCTCTTTGATATGAACACTTCTATGTCACCACTTTTTTAATTGATGAGCGTAGCGAGCGAAGCGAGCGAAGCGAAATCATCAATTTCACTACTGCTAAAAAAAACACTTGGTGTGTGTTTGTTTGTTTGTTTGTTTTTTTGTATGTGTTTTTGCGCGCGCTCTACAGGCCAAACGCCTGCTTCGAGTGGGATGAAATTTTCAGGGTGTCTACTTTTGTTCTCAACTTAGACCCCCTGCGTTTTTCAAAAAAATCCTCCACACCCTTCACTTTCAAAGCAGAAAAAAGAGCAAAATTCGACAATTGGGCATGTTTGGAAAAGTACGGAAATTTATTTAAAAGTGCGTATTTTTTTGAAATGTTCCCAATTTCGATTTGCCTTTAGAAACCATCGAAACTGAATCGAAACATCACACCAGATTTTTTCCAATAAAAACCAACCCAATAAAACCCAATAAAAACCCTTGGGCATGAGTTACATCTATGTATTAACATGCACATTGCTCAATGACCTCAAAATGAGCACATTTCCGCTACCCTACTGCTCGGACAGAAACAAAGTAAGGCCAGAATCGTCTACAATTTCAAGTGATCAGAATTTTCGAAAAAGCAATGGTCCGGCTTGCTGCTCCAGTATTTAGGCTTTTTGCCTCAATATTTTTATGCGCTTAATACAAACCGCTATGCTCATCTTCAACGCAACACAAATTGCGTTCGCCCTAGTATTAAATAAAAGTAAAACATGTGTTTCCCTATCTCAATTACATTTTATTTATATTAATTGCTTCCGTTATCTCGATATAAATTTAATGGTTATTACCTATACCCTACCTTTCCGGTGGCTTTACCTGCAGGCAGGCGGGTCGGAGGTAATGTGATGTAACAAAAACAATTATGCAATTTAAATGAATTCACATTGCGAATACCAACTGCAGTTTTGCATGTACCGAAAAAGTGATGGCATAAATGTGTCTTTCGTACAGAGAAGATAAAGGAAACTTTTTGAAATTTCTGCTAGCTTTTAAGCTAGCAGAAGCTGTTTAAGTTTGTTTAAGCTAGCTAAGCTGTTTAAAAACTTTACGTATTTTAGGCAATTGGATTTGCGTGAAATCTAATCGCATATAACTCCACACTGCACCGATATAATATCAGCTTGGGTCGATTCTCATTTCACGGAGCGAGGCAGCTGCTGATAAGAAAACTGGTTTGTCGATATGAGATTTCGATCCCCTAAGCATGACATCCATTCCTCCATGTCCTCACCCACGTGGTCGGTACCTGGCCGGCATGTCAATTTTGAACCAAACTTCCATCGACCCCGAAATGTCTAGTATCGCTGCTAGGGTAGTAGATTTGCGTGCCCAACGCAACGCAGGGGTCGATTTTGCAGAATAAATGCCAACGGGTGACCGTAGCCATCGAAAAAATTTCATCCATTTTTAGCCATCGATAAAATGTTCCAGTTTCCAAACGGACCACTCAAGCTGTGCTAGGAAATGTCTTAAATCGCGATTTGGGGTTTGGATGACAATTTTCGTCGGGGACTCGAAATCCTGTGCCGCGTGACCCCAGCTACCACCCCTACCACCTTGCCGTGCGAAGTCTCGCTGAGACAGGTCGAGATGGAAGACATGTCAGACTGGACACAGAAATGACCCCCCCCCCCCCCCCCCCCCACGAATTGTTGGCCCCCGTGAATTGTGTCAATCAACTGAGTGGTTTGTAGCATGCGTGGCTGCACCGGCGAGGGTTAGCGTCGGAGAGGAGGGGAAATATTGTGTGTCCATCAATTTGAAGGCGGGGCGTCGTCGATTTTAGTCGCAAGGCGTCGATTTTAGTGGACCATGAATTGTGACCAGTAGGTAACGATGTGTCAGTAACAGGCGTCGTAACAGCCGCGAAGGCTTCGCGTCGCAAGGCGTCGTTACAGCCGCGAAGGCGTCGCGTCACAAGGCGTCGTTACAGCCGCGAAGGCGTCGCGTCGCAAGGCGTCGTTACAGCCGCGAAGGCGTCGCGTCGCAAGGCGTCGTTACAGCCGCGAAGGCGTCGCGTCGCAAGGCGTCGGGACTGACGCGAAGGCTTCGCGTTGCAGGGCGTCGTTACAGCCGCGAAGGCTTCGCGTCGCGAGATGGGGGCTTTGAGCGTCGAACACGCGGGCATCGGACCATGGGACCAACCGCCCACAATTGAAGTAACAATTTATGAGAAGCTAAAAAACAACGCATTAAAAAGTGGAAACATAGGGAAACATCAAAGTATATGGAAGATGTCCACTATTATTGACGCAAGCCGTGAAGTAATGTAGGAGGTTCTATCCATTGCACGATATTGTATAATATAATATATGGAAGTGATTTGTGCAGTGGTATAACTCATCATCAAATCTCCCGTTCTTGTCATCTCCGCCCTGCCTGGACGAGCAGTCATCGAAAAGGTCGGGTCTCGGTACGATCGACTACCTTGATTCGATTGAGAGATAAGAGAAGCTATTAAAATTGAAAGCACGTGAATTAAACGTATTGAAAACCTACTTTTTCCCAAAATAATTGTAAATGGACGCTAGATTTGTGACAGAAGTGGAGGGAATACTCGGAAATCTTTTTTATTTTAATTGTAGCTTCGAAATTACGTGCTTTAGGCAAGCAGATATGTGCCAACATCGTGCAAAACTCCCGAGTGAACCGAATCATGAGTCTTTCCGATCGTCATTTGCCAGAGCAAAGCAGCTACTGATAAGGAAACCGGTTTGTCAAACTAGTCCCAGCTTGCAAAAGCACATGGCTAGCCTCGTGTTCAGTACCTGACCTTTACCTGCACTGTTTTCAACCGAAGTCTGGAAATGACTTGTATGTTCCGATTGGTCATTATATGCTTGACGATGATGACTAAAAGAAGATTATTCACTCAAAAGTAATTTAGAGAGAAGTAAACGGTTGTCGTTTTGGTCAATTTTCGCATAAATTTCACATTCAAAGGGAACGTCTCCTGGCTACAAATTATTTACCAAAAATTTTGAAAAAAAATACACGTGTTGTTAAAGAGCTGCAAAATGGCGGATACTATTTATTTTCGTAGTTTTTTTTAAATATGCAGCTGGGGGAATTTTCTAAAAGTGCCTAAAATGGCACTAAAATGGCACTTTTAGAAAATTCCCCCAGCAGCAATTTAAAAAAAAAGCGACGAAAAAAAAAGTATCCGCCATTCAGCAGCTCTTTAACAATACGTGTATTTTTTTCAAAATTTTTGTAAATAGTTTGTAACCAGGAGACGTTCCCTATGAATGTGAAATTGGTGCGAAAATTGACCAAAACGACAACCGTTTACTTCTCTCTTAACGCTCTGGTCTCCGATCAGGACTGTATAAATATGTACAGTGTACCTACGTATCTTTATTGTGTTAGGCCTGCAGCCAATTACTGTTTAGGCTGTTGTGCAAGAGTCAATTAGGGAATGGATTCAAAGATGGTGTGGAATACGAAGCTGCGGCAGTGATATGATTTGTGATTGTTGTTGTTTTGTTAGAAGGATTGGAATAATTGGAGTCGAGTTGAGTTGTAATTAAAGGATCGTTGAAATAATATTTGTAATTGTTATTGACAGGATTATCCCAATGCTATCAATCGGTCTCAGTCGATTCTCTCTGCTACAGCTACGACGTATTCCAGCTTTCAGTCTAGTACTGTCATATGTCAAGTGCTTATTATTTGATATAAGCCCATGATGAGACAAGTACAACAATTCAGCTGCAGCACTGCCTTCTGGTGCAAGTATTGTTATTGGTACCCACGGCCACCTATCATTGAACGAAACATCGTGTGATCAGGGGTGTGATGGACGTGCTATTTTTACATATTAGCAACAAAGAGAGGGTCAAGGAACGGTTTACTGTGAGCAAATGCCGAATCCTGATGTCGACGGGACCGGGACGTGTGAATCTAACGCCTTGGTGTTAGGCAACCCGCAAAGGGGATGTGTGAGTGTGACTGGTTCGGACCAAAGATTTTGGCTCGAACAATCAACGACGATTCTGTGGAATAATATCAAAAGAGTTTTATAGTTAATTGTAACAAGCTAGGTATGGAATTTTGACAAAGAAATCTGTTGAACATATTACATTGTTTAAATAAAATCGATTTTATGCAGTTCATGTAAAATTCCCGCGCAGGTGAATCAGGTTTCTGGATTTCCCACGTACAGCGCTTATTGGATAATGTAGTTCCGAATTGCACACTAGGGCGAGCAGTTGTCACTTACATTCGAGACTGCAAAGTGTCATCGATGTGGGCTGGAACATTATCACGACCGTTGTCATCTTAGCAATGCGTTAATTACATTTGATAGATCCGTGGATCCGGCTGCTTTTTTAGATGAGTGATTTGTGAAATAAATCCGTTTGGTCGTCCTTCAAAGACGGCCTATCCGCCTGCTAGTGTTGAGCTACCAGCTAAGATGGCGTCCGGCGACAACGTCGATGCCATCCAAGAAGCAGAGACGTCTTTCGCGTCTAGAAACCTAAAGCTTACGATGGATGGCGACGAGAGCGATGAAGAAGGTACGATTTATTTGTTTACTCTATGGTGTTGTTCTTCAGAGGGGGTAGCTTGAAAACCGAGATTTGGATCGATGAAATGGCAAGGCTGGACGGCCGTCGTGAACTGTCAAGGTGGGCGTAGACATTGTCCCGTCACCCGCAATGTCTAGCCGTTATCATTTCCATTACCCTGAAAATATGACTTAACTTATCTGTTACAAGTTGATACCAGTTTCTTGATGTCGTTTTCGTTTTCGCTTCACTAAATAATGTTTTGTTTTCATTTACAGACAAGGAGAGGTCGGAAATTCCACAGTCTTTGGACGTAAGAAATTTCACCATTGTCATAAATTAGATTAATCCTTTCCCAGCAACAATGACTCAATAGTTGCGGGATTATGGAACAATAATTTAATTATCTACTTAATTGCTTGTTTAGTTATTGAGAAAATGTAGACCTTCCTCCTCAATAAACAAGCCATGGGTATGTTTGGCATCCGCTTGATATTTAAATTGGTAAAGTAGAACGCATGTCTCACACGGCTTAAATGGAATTTTCCCAGCTGTCATTTGGCCAACTAAATTACGCTAACAGGTTGCAATGCGATATTTGAATCTGTTTGCCAAGCTACGGCAGTACCATCTAACAAATACCTTAATATATATTATCTACACTGGTATGTTTATAATTTCTAGAGCTCTACCTACCACCAGCGCTGCACTGGAATTCTAGCTATTTTGGCGCAACTACAGCCCCCTTTCCAAGTGACCTGCCGTACATAAGCGCTAAGCTTCTAGAGTCCTAGCATAAATTCAATGCTACATGCACGCATAATATTATCTATCAGAGTTATGTGGCCAAGAATTTGGTCGGCTGACATGTTCCAGATCGGAAACCTATTACCTACTTTGGTTCCTGTCAACAAAGAAAAACACAATGTGATTCTTACTCATGTTCTTATAGTTGCAAAGTTATGAAGCTAATGTCGATTTTGATTGGTTGCAGTGCTAAGTTGATATTTAGAAATCAAGATTCTGGAGCACTTTTTGTTTTGAGGAGCGACTGTCTGCCATTCATATGGTAACTATTAAGATCGTGACCTTAGAGTGACAAGGTGAACGTTGGTACCGAGGTCGATGCAGTGCTGGCCGATGACTGACCAATGAGAGGCGGGATGATGATGGCGACCGATGTTCCAGACGAGCGGCGGGATGTTCGCGGACGGCGCCAAGACCCCGCCCGGAGTGGCCCGGAACAAGTCGGACCGCGAGCGCAAGATCGGACATCGCCGCGTGCTCGTTGGCGGAGAGATCACATACAAGAAGGTGCGTAATGGTCGCCCATCCGCCCACCCATCCCCCACACCGTTGCTTAACTCCAATGCTGAATGGTGGGGAGATCACGTACTATAAGGTCACCCATCCGCCCGCCCATCCCCCACACTGTTGCTCAACTCCAATGCTGAATGGCGGGGAGATCACGTACTATAAGGTCACCCATCCGCCCGCCCATCCCCCACACTGTTGCTCAACTCCAATGCTGAATGGCGGGGAGATCACGTACTATAAGGTCACCCATCCGCCCGCCCATCCCCCACACTGTTGCTCAACTCCAATGCTGAATGGCGGGGAGATCACGTACTATAAGGTCACCCATCCGCCCGCCCATCCCCCACACTGTTGCTCAACTCCAATGCTGAATGGTGGGGAGATCACGTACTATAAGGTCACCCATCCGCCCGCCCATCCCCCACACTGTTGCTCAACTCCAATGCTGAATGGCGGGGAGATCACGTACTATAAGGTCACCCATCCGCCCGCCCATCCCCCACACTGTTGCTCAACTCCAATGCTGAATGGCGGGGAGATCACGTACTATAAGGTCACCCATCCGCCCGCCCATCCCCCACACTGTTGCTTAACTCCAATGCTGAATGGCGGGGAGATCACGTACTATAAGGTCACCCATCCGCCCGCCCATCCCCCACACTGTTGCTCAACTCCAATGCTGAATGGCGGGGAGATCACGTACTATAAGGTCACCCATCCGCCCGCCCATCCCCCACACTGTTGCTTAACTCCAATGCTGAATGGCGGGGAGATCACGTACTATAAGGTCACCCATCCGCCCGCCCATCCCCCACACTGTTGCTCAACTCCAATGCTGAATGGCGGGGAGATCACGTACTATAAGGTCACCCATCCGCCCGCCCATCCCCCACACTGTTGCTCAACTCCAATGCTGAATGGCGGGGAGATCACGTACTATAAGGTCACCCATCCGCCCGCCCATCCCCCACACTGTTGCTCAACTCCAATGCTGAATGGCGGGGAGATCACGTACTATAAGGTCACCCATCCCCCACACCGTTGCTTAACTCCAATGCTGAATGGCGGGGAGATCACGTACTATAAGGTCACCCATCCGCCCGCCCATCCCCCACACTGTTGCTTAACTCCAATGCTGAATGGCGGGGAGATCACGTACTATAAGGTCACCCATCCGCCCGCCCATCCCCCACACTGTTGCTTAACTCCAATGCTGAATGGCGGGGAGATCACGTACTATAAGGTCACCCATCCCCCACACCGTTGCTTAACTCCAATGCTGAATGGCGGGGAGATCACGTACTATAAGGTCACCCATCCGCCCGCCCATCCCCCACACTGTTGCTTAACTCCAATGCTGAATGGTGGGGAGATCACGTACTATAAGGTCACCCATCCGCCCGCCCATCCCCCACACTGTTGCTCAACTCCAATGCTGAATGGTGGGGAGATCACGTACTATAAGGTCACCCATCCGCCCGCCCATCCCCCACACTGTTGCTCAACTCCAATGCTGAATGGTGGGGAGATCACGTACTATAAGGTCACCCATCCGCCCGCCCATCCCCCACACTGTTGCTCAACTCCAATGCTGAATGGCGGGGATTTTTCCGTTTCGTTTCTCCCCTTTCTGGGCCCCGGATTCACAAAAGGAGATTCTGTGGATTTCTCTGGAGTTTTGACAAACTGCCTAAGGTTTACCCCATTTTGTATCCACAAGGCGGGATTCTGTATTTTTTTTTAGAGAATAATTCCCCCGTTGAAAACCCATGCTACTGAGCAGGGGTTTGGTCAGTCTCCCAAAATCTGGAACTCACCTCGTGAATCCAGACCAAGGGGGCGATCACGTGACTTTGTGATTTCAAAACGATTCGATTTCAATATCACTGCCTATGGTTTAACACGGGGACAGCGATTTGAAATCGAGTGATTTCGAGCCAAATCGAATGATAAAAAGTCACATGATTGCTAGCCTGGTCACAGTAAGTCAGGCAAAGTTTGGCCTATGGTTTAACACGGGGGACAGCGATTTGAAATCGATTGATTTCGAGCCAAATCGAATGATAAAAATTCACATGATTGCTAGCCTGGTCACAGTAAGTCAGGCAAAGTTTGGTGGTCATCAATATCACTGCCTATGGTCTAACTCGGGGACAGCGATTTGAAATCGAATGATTTCGAGCCAAATCGAATGATAAAAAGTCACATGATTGCTAGCCTGGTCACAGTAAGTCAGGCAAAGTTTGGCCTATGGTTTAACACGGGGGACAGCGATTTGAAATCGAATGATTTCGAGCCAAATCGAATGATAAAAAGTCACATGATTGCTAGCCTGGTCACAGTAAGTCAGGCAAAGTTTGGTGGTCATCAATATCACTGCCTATGGTCTAACTCGGGGACAGCGATTTGAAATCGAATGATTTCGAGCCAAATCGAATGATAAAAAGTCACATGATTGCTAGCCTGGTCACAGTAAGTCAGGCAAAGTTTGGCCTATGGTTTAACACGGGGGACAGCGATTTGAAATCGATTGATTTCGAGCCAAATCGAATGATAAAAAGTCACATGATTGCTAGCCTGGTCACAGTAAGTCAGGCAAAGTTTGGTGGTCATCAATATCACTGCCTATGGTCTAACTCGGGGACAGCGATTTGAAATCGAATGATTTCGAGCCAAATCGAATGATAAAAAGTCACATGATTGCTAGCCTGGTCACAGTAAGTCAGGCAAAGTTTGGCCTATGGTTTAACATGGGGGATAGCGATTTGAAATCGATTGATTTCGAGCCAAATCGAATGATAAAAATTCACATGATTGCTAGCCTGGTCACAGTAAGTCAGGCAAAGTTTGGTGGTCATCAATATCACTGCCTATGGTCTAACTCGGGGACAGCGATTTGAAATCGAGTGATACTTATACTATCTTGAAGATGATACTATCTTGAAGCAGTCACCTTAGTGAAATTAAATGGCTCGCTGTTCAATGATAAAGAGGCCCATGCTCACAACACCAGGCATAAACTACTCCCAAAAAGCCAGAAACACAACTCAGCCTCATACCAAACAGGATTGTACGACAGGGGGGCAAAACTTTTTAAAACCCTTCCTGACAGGATTGTGGATAGTGCATAACACAAAGAAGTTCAAACTAGCAGTGAAAGGATATCTTTTACTAAACGAATTCTATTCTTTAGAGGAATTTTGTTACGACTTTTAAAGTTAGCCTATTGACGATGTATAACTGCAAATGTGTATGTATGCTACTGATGAGAAATAAATAAATACAAAGTGTCACATGCTGACTTACATGTATTTGTAATGTAAGTGCATTACATCGCGTGTAATGTAAGTGCCGTGACATCGCGGTGACCGTTGCAAACATTGCAAACATTGTAAACAAACAACGCAATTTGTGTTGCGTTGAAGATGAGCGTAGCGATTTGTATTTAGCGCATAAAAAGATTGAGGCAAAAAGCCTAAATCATGGAGTAGCAAGCCGGACCATTGCTTTTTCAAAAATTCTGATCACTGGCCTTTCAAAAAATTCTGATCAAAGCAGGGGCGGCTCGTGAGGGAGGGCTGTGGGGCGGCAGCCCCCCCTGGCAATTTGACAGAATAAAATAATAATATTATAATTCAAATATTTAATGTTGTGTTCATTTTAATTGTTCTTAAAATTTGTTGCGTGTAAATATTTTTTGTAACTATTAAAGCTCGCTATTCGCTAAGAACTATCACGCCGTTTGCGTCGCGCGGACGGCACGAGCCGCCGAACGCAACGAAACGTTTTGGTAGCGCCCGAGCACGTCGCACGTCTCCGCCTTCACCCTGGACGCAACCCGCCACGCTCGGGGCGGCAAGCGCGGCCGCCCCGCGTGCCCCAGCCATGAGTGCGTGGAAATGGCCTTGAACGCGAGCCGCTCGCCGTCGCTCGCAAGTCCGCCGAGGGCAGCAGAGATATTGCCCTCGGGTGCCCTCGGCCACTGTCGGCAAGCCGCGGGCTCGGCGATGCATCGGCGATGTGCCGAGGATTGCGAACGGAGAGCGAGAGAGACAGAGCGATGCACATACAAACTTCGAATGTGACTGCGACGGAGGCACAATAAAATGCGTTTTGGAGAACACCGAGCGTTCAATACAAAACTGTTTGTTCAGGAATCTCATCCTAAACCAAAACGCTTCAAATAACGGCGGATGGCAGGCAACACCGTTTCTCAGCACCACGGAAAATGGTGTCGAAAAATGTATATTGTTACGGAAGTTGCGATGGGTGCCAAGAGCCGGGGGGGGGGGGGGGGGTATATGAAATTCAATTGCTGCCCCTCCGAGGAAAACACTCACGAGCCGCCACTGGATCAAAGGCATCAACGATTCTGGCCTTTCTTTGCTTCTGTTTGAGCTGTCGGGTAGCGGAAATATGCTCATTTCGAGGTCATAAAGCAATGTGCATGTTAATACATAGATGTAACTCATGCCTAAGGGTTTTTATTGGGTTTATTGGGTTGATTTTTATTGGAAAAAATCTTGTGTTATGTTTCGATTTGGTTTCGATGGTTTCTAAAGGCAAATCGAAATTGGGAACATTTGAAAAAAACGCGCACTTTTAAATAAATTTCCGTACTTTTCCAAACATGCCCAATTGTCGAATTTTGCCAATTTTTCTGCTTTGAAAGTGAAGGGTGTGGAGGATTTTCTTGAAAAACACAGGGGGTCTAAGTTGAGAACAAAAGTAGACACCCTGAAAATTTCATCCCACTCGAAGCAGGCGTTTGGCCTGTAGAGCGCGCGCAAACACACATACAAACAAACAAACAAACAAACCAACAAACAAACCAACAAACAAACACACACCAAGTGTTTTTTTTTTTTAGCAGTAGTGAAATTGATGATTTCGCTTCGCTCGCTACGCCCATCAATTGCGAGTCACCCGTCGCTGATTTCCGTGGCGAAACCAGACGGCCGTGACATCGCGGTGACCGTTGACCGTTTTGCAGATCGTGACCACGCAGATCATGGGCTCCATCCAGCTGGGCATCCAGCACGCGATCGGAGGCCTGGCCTCGAAGCCCGAGCGCGACCTGCTCATGCAGGACTTCATGACCGTCGAGACCACCAACTTCCCGTCGGAAGGTAGAATCAGTATGTTATCGCCGTCGGCGCCAGCGCGGATCGGCCGCGTAACTACCGTCGGCCGCGACGGGGAGGTTGCCCCGGCGACGGGGCAAAAGGGGGCAAAAAGGGGGCAAAAAGGGGACAGAAAGGGGACAAAAAGGGGCAAAAAGGGGGGCCGTTACCCGGTGATGGGGCAAAAGGGGGCGGGGCAAAAAGGGGCAAAAAGGGGACAAAAAGGGGCAAAAAGGGGGGCCGTGACCCGGTGATGGGGCAAAAGGGGGCGGGGCAAAAGGGGGCATAAAGGGGCGGACGTGACCCCGTGATGGGGCAAAAGGGGGCGGGGCAAAAGGGGGCAAAAAGGGCAAAACCTGGTTATGAGATAAAAGGGGCAAAGCGGGGCAAAAAGGGGCGGACGTGACCCGGTGATGAGGATCGATTTTTCGACTGCGTCAATTTCATCGACTTTCATTATTGGACGTTAACGGATAAAATTTTTCCTTTTTTCGAGTCCTAGGAATTTGGTTGTTCTCGTTAAAACACTGACCATCGAATTGTGCCGAGGCTTGGCGCAAGTGCTACAGCGGCTATGCTGGGCAACCTGTTAGCTTTGCTCTGCGTTCAGTAGCTCATGTACCTATCCAAGAGCGTAGCTCGGGGCGACATAGAGTCGAGCCGTAAACATGGAAGACTGTCGATGGAAAGTTGTGTGCGAAGTTGGAGCTCGACTCTTGCCTAAATCCGGCAGGGATCAGAATGAGGAAGAATCGAAAGCAAAGACCGTTTCAAACTGGGGCCTGAATGCTCGCCAAAGTCTCTCTGATCCGAAATCGAAACGGCAAACGACGTAAACGTTTCGAAGGCGTGGCGGAGCACCTTGCCGCGTTGCCGCGGCAACCACCTCTAGCCGGAACGTTGCCTGCTAGGCGCACTCACATCGCTCACTTAGTATTGCTCACTTAGTATTGCTCACTTAGTATTGCTCACTTAGTGTCGCTCACTTAGTGTCGCTCACTTAGTGCCGCTCACTTAGTATCGTTCACTTAGTGTCGCTCACTTAGTATCGCTCACTTAGTATCGCTCACTTAGTATCGCTCACTTAGTATCGCTCACTTAGTATCGCTCACTTAGTGTCGCTCACTTAGTATCGCTCACTTAGTATCGCTCACTTAGTGTCGCTCACTTAGTGTCGCTCACTTAGTATCGCTCACTTAGCATCGCTCACTTAGTATCGTTCACTTAGTATCGTTCATATAGTGTCGCTCACTTAGTGTCGCTCACTTAGTATCGCTCACTTAGTATCGCTCACTTAGTATCGCTCACTTAGTGTCGCTCACTTAGTATCGCTCACTTAGTGTCGCTCACTTAGCATCGCTCACTTAGCATCGCTCACTTAAGAGTCGCTCACTTAGTATTGTTTACTTAGCATAGCTCACTTAGTGTCGCTCACTTAGCATCGCTCACTTAGCATCGCTCACTTAGCATCGCTCACTTAGTATCGCTCACTTAGCATCGCTCACTTAGTATCGCTCACTTAGTATCGCTCACTTAGTATCGCTCACTTAGCATCGCTCACTTAGCATCGCTCACTTAGTTTCGTTCACTTAGTATCGTTCACTAAGTGTCGCTCACTTAGCATCGCTCACTTAGCATCGCTCACTTAGTGTCGTACACTTAGTATCGTTCACTTAGTGTCGCTCACTTAGTGTCGCTCACTTAGCATCGCTCACTTAGTATCGTTCACTTAGTGTCGCTCACTTAGTGTCGCTCACTTAGTATCGCTCACTTAGTATCGCTCACTTAGTGTCGCTCACTTAGTGTCGCTCACTTAGTGTCGCTCTAGATCACTCATCGTTGTTCTAGTGCCAAGCGCAGCCATCTCTCTAGCCGTAGAGTCGGTATCCAAGTGGCACAAAACGTTCAGCGAACGTTCGGTGGACGTCGAAAAGTCGGTATCCAAGTGGCACGTCGAAAAGCCAACGGGGGAAACCCCATTTCGTGTCCACAACTCAGGATTCTGTCTTTTTGGTAGAATATTTCCCCCATTGAAAACGCATGCTCAGTGAGCAGGGGTTTTGTCAATCTCCCAAAATCTGGAACTCACCTCGTACTTTTATTGCTATTTTTTCAAACGTTTTCTTGCAAACATACAGCAGCATTTTATTCCAATAGAGAAGTTTGTGTTGGACGATTGTGCAAGTACTTGCATTTTAATTTGGAAGTGGACGCTAAAATTTGGCAATTTGAAGTTAGGTTTGGTCAAATTTCGGTGTTATTTAATTCCAAGAAAACTGACAGCTGAGTCGTCAACTGTCTTTTTATTTCCGAATGAGTTCCAAAATTGAAAAACTCTGATTGGTCAATTTCAATTTACCTCCCCTCCAATTACCTAAATCTCCTTTTGAGAATAAATACGGATAATTGCGGGGAATAATTTTGGGGATTTTGCAGGGAGAACAAAGTCTCCTTCTCGTCAAAACCCACATTTCAAAATCCCTTCGGCGTGGATCCGGGCCCTGGTGTGTTTTGATCGTGCCCTGGTTTCAATTAAGCCGTTCAATTCTGATTCATTTGATGCGTTTGGTTTATAATTACAAACCAATCCACTCCTTCGTGAAGCCATTGTTTTGCAAAAAGAGATGACAAAGCAAATAGAGTAATCTCTGCGCTCGATTTTCTTAGGGCACGGAGGATCATAACGATGTAACATCTTCATTCTCACATAAAATCAGCAGCTCTCCTCTAGCTCGGAATTCTCCACTCACCTTGAATCCTATCTCCTTAACAATCCCTTAACTTACACTCTAAATGAATTCATCAAGTCAGTCTAGGATGTTTGTAAATATTGTGTAGGTTTTGGTTTGATTTGATTTGATTTATTTATTATCCAATTGATTATATTTTACAGTAATATCGGCATTGTCAGGTGTGATAAATTTACAAAATAATATATTAGCACAATACAGAGTAGAATATAAATATTAAAAAAAAAAAAAAAAAAAAAAAAAAAAAAAATATATATATATATATATAATATATATATTAAACAAAAAATAATGCTTTACAGTTTACATATCTAAAAATTCGCTGGTATTATAGAATGCTTTTTCGGCCAGGAATACATTCGATTTTGCTCTGAATGCCGAGGTGTTTTCAGATTCAATGATGTTAGAGGGAAGCTTATTAGAAATTTTTGAACATAGGTATTGAGGGCTTTGCTTATAAAAACTATGACTAAATGGGGTTATGAAAACATTATTTTTACTTCTGGTAAGGTAAGGTATATATTTTGGTAATATTATTTTTTCGTTTTTAGTTTTAGTTTACCATTATTGTGTGTATAATTTTGATTTTATAAATTACAAACTTGACAATGTCTATATTATGCAAAATAATCTCTTGACAATAAAAGAAATACAACACAAATACAATGACAAAGCACGGCTTGCCAAGGCCAGCCTGCGATGGCTCGTTGGCATTCGGCCTAATCAGCTGATGCTAGCGCAAGGTCGCACAAAAACATAGCGGTGATTGTTGAAAGCTTTGGCTGGTGCAATTCATAAGCCAGCCTTTGATATGCTAATAATTTGCTGGCGGTAGCAAACGACATTGGCCAATACAGTTAGTTGCAAAAACTTACCGCGCTAGTTCATGAATAAACATGGCAAAAGAATTACACGTACAGCTGCCACAGTCCACAGCTCTAAGCTGTACCTACTGCATGTCCCATACTTAACCATTATGGTATTTACCATAATGCCAATTCATGTTCACCTTTGAATTGTGACGGATTGCCGTTGGGGGCCGGTTACTTGACTGGTTTTCGTAGCGAGGCGACTCGAACCTATGAGTTGGTGCCGTCGTATTTTCGCTTCTGCCCGGAAAATGGCCTCCCGGTCGATGTCCTCCCGGTCGATGTCCTCCCGGTCGATGTCCTCCCGGTCGATGTCCTCCCGGTCAATGTCCTCCCGGTCGATGTCCTCCCGGTCGATGTCTGTTCACAAGTCACCGGCTTATCGGCATCACACTTCGTGCCGGACAACCATCAAATGGGATCCCTATCGGTGCCGAAATGACCTGTTCCCAAGACATTCCTTGAACGTTATCGACAACCACAAAAAATAGAGATATATCGCCTGGCACGAGCATAGAAAGGCAAACGGTGCGATGGAAACTAAAGACATGCATCGTGCGAGTCTTGTTATGACTGGAATGATCACGTCACCTCCGTCGGACTGCAGGCTGTGTCCTACCGGCGCCGCCGTTTATTGCGTTTCTCCCCACAAAATGTCGGCTTGTGGCGGCGTAGGCTGGCTAGCGACTCGTAGATAGGTGGCAGCACTCGCACACACATTTCATACAATCGCCATGCAACCCAGCTTACTCATCTCATTGTTGCACTCAAGTTTGCTTTTGTCAATGTCCTCGTAGCAGCACTCAGTCTGTGCAGACGGTAGTTTACGAGATGTAGTTAGTCCAGGTTTCCTCCAAACAGGTCTTGCCACTGACAGGTATGGTACGAGGATCGGTACTTGGGGTGAACACACAGTTTTCACGCCATTAAAGTCGGGCGTACGTCCTTTTAGCTTCGGACAAAATAACACTGAGTTCGTACTCCTTTTCTGGATAAATTTTGTGCTGTTTTATATCGTTAACTAGCAGTACATGCTGACACAGTTTCAAAACCTTGTGTTGTTCACAAGCCCAAGCTTGCCAAACGTTTCATAGCTTACAGCCCATGCTGTTGTCCAGCCCAAGGCATGGCTTGCCAAACGTTTCAAAGCTTACAGCCCATGCTGTTGTCCAGCCCAAGACATGGCTTGCCAAACGTTTCATAGCTTACAGCCCATGCTGTTGTCCAGCCCAAGGCATGGCTTGCCAAACGTTTCAAAGCTTACAGCCCATGCTGTTGTCCAGCCCAAGGCATGGCTTGCCAAACGTTTCATAGCTTACAGCCCATGCTGTTGTCCAGCCCAAGGCATGGCTTGCCAAACGTTTCAAAGCTTACAGCCCATGCTGTTGTCCAGCCCAAGGCATGGCTTGCCAAACGTTTCAAAGCTTACAGCCCATGCTGTTGTCCAGCCCAAGGCATGGCTTGCCAAACGTTTCAAAGCTTACAGCCCATGCTGTTGTCCAGCCCAAGGCATGGCTTGCCAAACGTTTCATAGCTTACAGCCCACGCTGTTGTCCAGCCCAAGACATGGCTTGCCAAACGTTTCAAAGCTTACAGCCCATGCTGTTGTCCAGCCCAAGACATGGCTTGCCAAACGTTTCATAGCTTACAGCCCATGCTGTTGTCCAGCCCAAGGCATGGCTTCCAAACGTTTCAAAGCTCACAGCCCATGCTGTTGTCCAGCCCAAGGCAAGGCTTGCCAAACGTTTCATAGCTCACAGCCCATGCTGTTGTCCAGCCCAAGGCATGGCTTGCCAAACGTTTCAAAGCTTACAGCCCATGCTGTTGTCCAGCCCAAGACATGGCTTGCCAAACGTTTCATAGCTTACAGCCCATGCTGTTGTCCAGCCCAAGGCATGGCTTCCAAACGTTTCAAAGCTCACAGCCCATGCTGTTGTCCAGCCCAAGGCATGGCTTGCCAAACGTTTCATAGCTTACAGCCCATGCTGTTGTCCAGCCCAAGGCATGGCTTGCCAAACGTTTCAAAGCTTACAGCCCATGCTGTTGTCCAGCCCAAGGCATGGCTTGCCAAACGTTTCAAAGCTTACAGCCCATGCTGTTGTCCAGCCCAAGACATGGCTTGCCAAACGTTTCATAGCTCACAGCCCATGCTGTTGTCCAGCCCAAGGCATGGCTTGCCAAACGTTTCAAAGCTTACAGCCCATGCTGTTGTCCAGCCCAAGACATGGCTTGCCAAACGTTTCATAGCTTACAGCCCATGCTGTTGTCCAGCCCAAGGCATGGCTTCCAAACGTTTCAAAGCTCACAGCCCATGCTGTTGTCCAGCCCAAGGCATGGCTTGCCAAACGTTTCATAGCTTACAGCCCATGCTGTTGTCCAGCCCAAGGCATGGCTTGCCAAACGTTTCAAAGCTTACAGCCCATGCTGTTGTCCAGCCCAAGGCATGGCTTGCCAAACGTTTCATAGCTTACAGCCCTTGCTGTTGTCCAGCCCAAGGCATGGCTTGCCAAACGTTTCAAAGCTTACAGCCCATGCTGTTGTCCAGCCCAAGGCATGGGTTGCTAAACAGCATCTCACAGTCTGGGTTACATTTGAAACTATGTCCAAATGCCCAAATGAAAGCCAATTTTGCATTCCAAACGGCTACCTCGATATCAAAACGTGGCCCAAAGAGCCATTAATTCTCAATTGAATTTTGTCTCGAACGATTCTGGAATGAGAGCCATGCATTCCAGCTGCATTCCCGAATGCTGCCCCTGCTTTCGGGATGCTGCCGGAACGCCCCCTGCTTTCCGGCTCTTCCGGAACTCCCCCTGCTTTGCGGCGTCCATCCCGGAACTCCTCCTGCTTTGCGGCCATCCCGGAACAGCTCCTGACGTCCATCGCCTTCCATTCCAGGCTCGAACCACACGCCCGCCCACCACTACAGCGAGTTCCGCTTCCGCACGTACGCTCCCATCGCCTTCCGGTACTTCCGCGACCTCTTCGGCATCCAGCCGGACGACTTTCTGGTAAGTGTACAGGCCGCGTTGGGGGCCGGAGTGAAGCAACACGCTGGAAGGAGATTTCGTGGACGGCTGACCAAAGTTAAGAGTCACGATTTGAATATGCTGTTGGTTGTGACTTGGGTGCCGGCACCGGGTCCACCCTCGACTCCCTCCCAGGCCGGGCTAGCTTCATAATCAGCCTGTCATTCACCGACAGCCAATAGACCAGTGCCACAGGGACAGTGCCAACACAGTGTGTCAAAGGGACAAGGCTAAGCGGTGGCCGGCCCTTGGTGCTGTTGGACGGTAGCAGGCCTTGGTGCCGGCACCGGGTCCACTCTCGACTCCCTTCCAGGCCAGGCTAGCTTCATCATCAGCCTGTCATTCACCGACAGCCAATAGACCAGTGCCACAGGGACAGTGCCAACACAGTGTGTCAAAGGGACAAGGCTAAGCGGTGGCCGGCCCTTGGTGCTGTTGGACGGTAGCAGGCCTTGGTGCCGGCACCGGGTCCACTCTCGACTCCCTTCCAGGCCAGGCTAGCTTCATCATCAGCCTGTCATTCACCGACAGCCACTAGACCAGTGCCACAGGGACAGCGCCAACACAGTGTGTCAAAGGGACAAGGCTAAGCGCTGGCCGGCCCTTGGTGCTGTTAGACGGTAGCAGGCCTTGGTGCCGGCACCGGGTCCACTCTCGGCTGCCTTCCATTAAAGACTAGATCCACGCTGTGAGTCTAGCAGCTCGGTGCCGAGATGTTGAGAGTGTGTTTGCCCGGTGCAGATGTCGATGTGCAGCTCTCCGCTGCGCGAACTCAGCAATCCGGGCGCCAGCGGCTCCATCTTCTATCTGACCGAGGACGACGAATTCATCATCAAGACGGTCCAGCACAAGGAGGGGGAGTTCTTGCAGAAGCTGCTGCCCGGATACTACATGGTGAGTGCCTGGACACAGGGTGGAATCAGGGGGAGTTTTTGCAGGGACCAAGGAGAGTTCTTGCAGGGACCAAAGGGAGTTCTTGCAGAGCTCATGGGGAGTTATTGCGGGGATCAAGATGAGTTCTTGCAGGAATCAAGGGGAGTTCTTGCAGGTTTTAAAATGATTTTTTTACTGTTTTAATACATTAGGTAGTTATTTAAAACTGCTGGACCATGCATCTACTTTTTTTGCAACGGGCCGTTTAAAAGAACGCTGTGACTTCAGGTAACTTGACATTACAACTTCCAGTCTGCAAGATAAAGCGATTTGTAACTTGTGGGCTGGGTGTTAAATGCTTAGGTACTCGTCACTTGTACTTACAACTCATACCAGAAAATTGATAGAAAATATGGGGTTTCGGGCTTCAAGCTCCAAGAAAATTTTGATTTGAAGCATCTTTTGGTGCAAATCTATGAGCTTCAGAGAAAATAGATAGTACCTACGTTGAAAATACTCCCTTGTAAGAAGGTTGTGTGTTGAGAATGTTTATATTTCAAATGGTTTTTTATTCCATTGTACATAACTTTAGAATTGCGTGCACGCTCCGATAAAAGTATAATATTATACGTAAGTACACTTTGGAGCATAGAAATAAGTCAGTATAATAAAAGTTATTTACAGGTTTAAATACATTTGCACATCTGCCTTTAGGTGAACTTGTCAATTGCATAAAAACAGTGCTCTGCTAAGAATTGTTTGACCCTGCTCTTAAAAATACTTCGGTTTGACTTGGTTCTTGTTTCCTTCAAGGTTGTCGGTAGATTGTTAAAAAGGGCAGCACCAGCGTAAGAAGCGTTTGAAGGGTTTCTTGCGGTTACTTGACGAATTGAAACATTGCCGACTCGGAAGGCGTTGAGAAAGACGCTAGGCGTTCATTTTTATGAACAAACTGACAAATATTTCATTAAACGTCGTAAAACTGACCGTAGTTGACTCTGCCCTTGTCAACTTTATCTCTGTGATCTCTGTGGTTACATCCTTATCTGGTGTGTGATAATCTTTGCCTGTAGACTTTCATATATTTTGCAACTCTTTAACCTATTTAGTATTACCTACTGTTCTTAGAGCAATAATCGTAGTTTTTAATTTCCATTAACTGATTAAATTTGGCAATGAAATTCTTGATTAGAAAACGAAATCAAACTTAGGCCGTATGTTATTAATGTTGGGGAGGGGGGGGGGGGGGGGGGTTCCCTGACCAATCGGATCATTTGACGTTTCTAGGTGTTTGTGTAGGCACGTTTGAAAATGGTTTCAATTCAACTTCAACTTCACTTGGCATTTTAAAACACCCAGTAACAAATTACGATATTTCTGAGATAGGTACAGTTTATTCAATTTTTATTTTATTTTCAACCTTACTTTTTTGTGGAAACTTCCCCGTTGCCTCTAATTCTTTTTATCCATTTTGCAAAATCAGCTAATCATGACACTCGAAAGCAAGTCGCAGTGTTTTATCTTCTTACGAGTGTGCACTTTGCACGCATCTGCATTATCAGACGTTTAGTTATTAACATTTAATATTACCATTCGTTTCGAGCCTTTGACACACGCGGCGATATAAAACTGCACTCGTCGAAGAGTATGAAATAAATCAAATCGATTGAATTGACACAAACAAAGCGGACCTTTCGGGTTCAAAAAGCTCTCAAACCGGGGTTTGAATGCTAAACAAAAGTCAGTCTGGGGCCCAATTCTCGAGTTTGAGTCATGCCTTAGTCACTTTATTTAGGATGTATTGTGGCAACCCCTGGTCATTTTTGGAAGAAGTCGCTACTCCCAAGTCGTTTGCCAGAGGTACGAGTATACTAATGTTCATTGTCGCCGGCTTCAAGTCTTCCAGGAAAGTTTCAAACGGCGTTGGTCACTTTGACTAAAAGTTGGCTTAAAACTCGAGAATACGAGCCCTGGTTTCCCGTGTTTCTCGACATATACTGGATACTTCTAGTGCCAAAGTGCTAATTGAAATGGTCCGGCCAAAGTGGCTTCCGAAACGATGAAATCCACACCGCTAATCCGTGTGACGTTGTTTTTCCGGTCACAGAACTTGAACCAGAATCCGCGCACGCTGCTGCCCAAGTTCTTCGGCCTGTATTGCTACCAGTGCAACAGCAAGAACGTGCGTCTCATCGCGATGAACAACCTGCTGCCCTCAACCGTGCGCCTGCACCAGAAGTACGACTTGAAGGGGTCCACGTACAAGCGCAAGGTGAGCGAAACTTAACATCGATTGCCTACCTATGTGAGGTGCTGGAAACACTATTCTAAACAGGGGTTTGGATTGTAAATAAAATTCTCGCTGTTTTCCCAAAGTTTTTAAATTTAATATAGAAGCCGTGTACTTCTTTATTCTGTTACGAAACTTCAGGAAAACAGCAAGGCTTTCATTTTGTATTCAAATCCCAGTTTGAAATTGGTTTTTTCTGGAGTAGTGCTAAAGTCAGGTGGTGATAAAAGTGCTGCCATCTACACCTATCTATGTCTGATATTCAGAAGGCAGTGAACTGGGAAATATTTATATTCCCACATTGAGCATTGAGATAATATATCAAAAGCTTAAAGTTGAAAGGTTAATTTGATCACATCTATCACAAAAATAGAACCAGGCCTAATTGAAAAGATGGCATCACACCTGTAATCACATCTAAGATGATTGACTGCGACAGGCTTTCGTCGTCACATTTTTGCAAACCACACAATGACATTGGGATGCTTAAAAGATATCATGATGGATTTTATTGTTATGTACACACAAATAAGCCTCCCAAAAATGTTGTAAAAAAATGAGTCCCAGAATGGGCAACGTTTTTGGGGAGGCTAATTTGTGTACATTAATAACAAAACGTAGTACTAGCCGATTACGAGATTTCGCAAGTTAAATAAGATTAAAAAGAGAAGGACGTTACGTAAATGTATCACCGTGCAAAACGTGATCCCGGCCTATGTGCCCCCCCCCCCCCCCCCCCGTCGATTCCAGGCCAGCAAGGGGGAGCGAGTGAAGAAGTCGCCCACCTACAAGGACCTGGACTTCATGGAGCACCACCCCGAGGGCATCGGACTCGAGGCGGACACCTACGCCGCGCTGGTGAAGACCATCCAGCGCGACTGCATGGTCCTCGAGAGCTTCAAGATCATGGACTACAGCTTGCTGGTGGGCGTGCACAATCTGGACCAGGCCGCCAGGGAGAAGACGGTGAGGATGAACCACCATCCCAGACACTCTTAACTTCTTCTTCTGGGATGTTGTTAAATTTTCAGGATATTTTAAATTAGATTTCGATGCCCTTTTCCCCGCAGTCCTCAGGTATGCATCACTGGATGTGGATATACTCGCAAAAAAACTAATGCCTGGTTATACCAAATCTTTCAACTCCTAGTTGAGATTCCAACAAGGAGTTACAACTGGATTCAGCCAAATATATGCAGCAAATTCAGTTGTAACTACTAGTTGGGATCCCAACTGGGGTTTGGCAAACTTGGTAAAACCGGGCCTGATAGAAACCGTGATTCGAGTGCCGAATTAAAGCGCCCCCGTTTTGCAGTATATACTCTCATACCAAATTATACCATGTAATACATATATCATATTATACCTATATTTTACTCATGTGTAGAGCTAGGATAGTTATTTAAAAAAAAAGACATGCAAAACACAGGCAGAGTGAATTGCCTTGTATTAACGGAGCAGTGATTTTTACAGAGCTTGTTTTTTGGCAGGATATACTCTCATACCATATTAGACCATGTTATACATGTCATATTATACCTATATTTTACTCATGAGTACAGCTAGAATAGTTATTAAAAAAAAAGACATGCAAAACACAGGCAGAGTGAGTTGCCTTGTATTAACGGAGCAGTGATTTTTACAGAGCTTGTTTTTTTGCAGGATATACTCTCATACCATATTAGACCATGTTATTCATGTCATATTATACCTATATTTTACTCATGAGTACAGCTAGAATAGTTATTAAAAAAAAAGACATGCAAAACACAGGCAGAGTGAATTGCCTTGTATTAACGGAGCAGTGAGTCATGCAGCGCTTATATTTTTGCAGGATATACTCTCATACCATATTAGACCATGTTATACATGTCATATTATACCTATATTTTACTCATGAGTACAGCTAGAATAGTTATTAAAAAAAAAGACATGCAAAACACAGGCAGAGTGAATTGCCTTGTATTAACGGAGCAGTGATTTTTACAGAGCTTGTTTTTTTGCAGGATATACTCTCATACCATATTAGACCATGTTATTCATGTCATATTATACCTATATTTTACTCATGAGTAGAGCTAGGATAGTTATTTAAAAAAAAGACATGCAAAACACAGGCAGAGTGAATTGCCTTGTATTAACGGAGCAGTGAGTCATGCAGCGCTTATATTTTTGCAGGATATACTCTCATACCATATTAGACCATGTTATACATGTCATATTATACCTATATTTTACTCATGAGTACAGCTAGAATAGTTATTAAAAAAAAAGACATGCAAAACACAGGCAGAGTGAATTGCCTTGTATTAACGGAGCAGTGATTTTTACAGAGCTTGTTTTTTTGCAGGAGAGCGCGGGCGCGAGACGCAGCGACTCGGTGAGCGAAGACGAAGACGCTGGCGCCGGCGCGGTGGCCTTGAACCGCTCCAAGTCCATCAACCGGCAGCGGCTGGTGGCGCACTCGACCGCCATGGAGTCGATCCAGGCCGAGTCCGAGCCCATCGACGAGGAGGACGACGTGCCGTGAGTCTGGGCCTGTTTCCTTGACTACGCTTGAGTCTAGGCCCGTTTCCTTGACTACGCATGAGTCTAGGCCCGTTTGCTTGACTACGCATGAGTCTGGGCCCGTTTGCTTGACTACGCATGAGTCTAGGCCCGTTTGCTTGACTACGCATGAGTCTAGGCCCGTTTGCTTGACTACGCATGAGTCTAGGCCCGTTTCCTTGACTACGCATGAGTCTAGGCCTGTTTCCTTGACTACGCATGAGTCTAGGCCCGTTTGCTTGACTACGCATGAGTCTAGGCCCGTTTGCTTGACTACGCATGAGTCTAGGCCCGTTTGCTTGACTACGCATGAGTCTGGGCCCGTTTGCTTGACTACGCATGAGTCTAGGCCCGTTTGCTTGACTACGCTTGAGTCTAGGCCCGTTTGCTTGACTACGCATGAGTCTAGGCCCGTTTGCTTGACTACGCATGAGTCTAGGCCCGTTTCCTTGACTACGCATGAGTCTAGGCCCGTTTGCTTGACTACGCATGAGTCTAGGCCCGTTTGCTTGACTACGCATGAGTCTAGGCCCGTTTCCTTGACTACGCATGAGTCTAGGCCTGTTTCCTTGACTACGCATGAGTCTAGGCCCGTTTGCTTGACTACGCATGAGTCTAGGCCCGTTTGCTTGACTACGCATGAGTCTAGGCCCGTTTGCTTGACTACGCATGAGTCTGGGCCCGTTTGCTTGACTACGCATGAGTCTAGGCCCGTTTCCTTGACTACGCATGAGTCTAGGCCCGTTTCCTTGACTACGCATGAGTCTAGGCCCGTTTGCATGAGTCTAGGCCCGTTTGCTTGACTACGCATGAGTCTAGGCCCGTTTCCTTGACTACGCATGAGTCTAGGCCTGTTTCCTTGACTACGCATGAGTCTAGGCCCGTTTGCTTGACTACGCATGAGTCTAGGCCCGTTTCCTTGACTACGCATGAGTCTAGGCCCGTTTCCTTGACTACGCATGAGTCTAGGCCCGTTCGCATGAGTCTAGGCCCGTTTGCTTGACTACGCATGAGTCTAGGCCCGTTTCCTTGACTACGCATGAGTCTAGGCCCGTTTCCTTGACTACGCATGAGTCTAGGCCCGTTCGCATGAGTCTAGGCCCGTTTGCTTGACTACGCATGAGTCTAGGCCCGTTTCCTTGACTACGCATGAGTCTAGGCCTGTTTCCTTGACTACGCATGAGTCTAGGCCCGTTTGCTTGACTACGCATGAGTCTAGGCCCGTTTGCTTGACTACGCATGAGTCTAGGCCCGTTTCCTTGACTACGCATGAGTCTAGGCCCGTTTGCTTGACTACGCATGAGTCTAGGCCCGTTTGCTTGACTACGCATGAGTCTAGGCCCGTTTGCTTGACTACGCATGAGTCTGGGCCCGTTTGCTTGACTACGCATGAGTCTAGGCCCGTTTCCTTGACTACGCATGAGTCTAGGCCCGTTTCCTTGACTACGCATGAGTCTAGGCCCGTTTGCATGAGTCTAGGCCCGTTTGCTTGACTACGCATGAGTCTAGGCCCGTTTGCTTGACTACGCTTGAGTCTAGGCCCGTTTGCTTGACTACGCATGAGTCTGGGCCCGTTTGCTTGACTACGCATGAGTCTAGGCCCGTTTCCTTGACGACGCATGAGTCTAGGCCCGTTTGCTTGACTACGCATGAGTCTAGGCCCGTTTGCTTGACAACGCATGAGTCTAGGCCCGTTTGCTTGACAACGCATGAGTCTAGGCCCGTTTGCTTGACTACGCTTGAGTCTAGGCCCGTTTGCTTGACTACGCATGAGTCTAGGCCCGTTTGCTTGACTACGCTTGAGTCTAGGCCCGTTTGCTTGACAACGCATGAGTCTAGGCCCGTTTGCTTGACTACGCTTGAGTCTAGGCCCGTTTCCTTGACTACGCATGAGTCTAGGCCCGTTTCCTTGACTACGCATGAGTCTAGGCCCGTTTCCTTGACTACGCATGAGTCTAGGCCCGTTTCCTTGACTACGCATGAGTCTAGGCCCGTTTGCTTGACTACGCATGAGTCTAGGCCCGTTTGCTTGACAACGCATGAGTCTAGGCCCGTTTCCTTGACTACGCATGAGTCTAGGCCCGTTTGCTTGACTACCCATGAGTCTAGGCCCGTTTGCTTGACTACGCATGAGTCTAGGCCCATTTGCTTGACAACGCATGAGTCTAGGCCCGTTTGCTTGACTACGCATGAGTCTAGGCCCGTTTCCTTGACTACGCATGAGTCTAGGCCCGTTTCCTTGACAACGCATGAGTCTGGGCCCGTTTCCTTGACTACGCATGAGTCTAGGCCTGTTTGCTTGACTACGCACAAGTCTGGGCCCGTTTGCTTGACTACGCTTGAGTCTAGGCCCGTTTGCTTGACAATGCATGAGTCTAGGCCCGTTTGCTTGACAATGCATGAGTCTAGGCCCGTTTGCTTGACAATGCATGAGTCTAGGCCCGTTTGCTTGACAATGCATGAGTCTGGGCCCGTTTCCTTGACTACGCATGAGTCTAGGCCCGTTTGCTTGACTACGCATGAGTCTAGGCCCGTTTGCTTGACAACGCATGAGTCTAGGCCCGTTTCCTTGACTACGCATGAGTCTAGGCCCGTTTGCTTGACAACGCATGAGTCTAGGCCCGTTTGCTTGACAATGCATGAGTCTGGGCCCGTTTCCTTGACTACGCATGAGTCTAGGCCCGTTTCCTTGACTACGCATGAGTCTAGGCCCGTTTGTTTGACAACGCATGAGTCTAGGCCCGTTTCCTTGACTACGCATGAGTCTAGGCCCGTTTGCTTGACAACGCATGAGTCTAGGCCCGTTTGCTTGACTACGCTTGAGTCTAGGCCTCGATTCGGAACTCTCTTTAACGCTGCTGTATTTGATTCGATTACGGCCTCGCTCCCTCGGAAGTCCCCTTATCCCACCCAGCAAAGCGGGAGAATGTGTGCCCGGATAGCTCAGATGGTATAGCACCTGACCGTATCTAGTTTCCAGTTGCTAGAGACTTATACATATTTTTTTAAACATTTTATTCATATTCTTTGTGCTGTTCCTTCACCTTTCAACGTCTTTGCGGGATGGGTACGGCACAGAGATTAAAGTACTTTTAAAAATACATTTTTCCTGACAGAAGCTGAAATTTATAATCTTGCCCACTCCAGCAACACCAACGGGTGCAGTTAGGCATCGGGGAACCATAGGGGGCCTAGACATTACGCTTTGTGGGCGGGGGGGCAATTTTGCTCTACACCGCTGATATGAGGAAAAAATAAATAATATAAATAAATAATTAAAAATAAAAAATTACTCGAGGTTGAATGTAAAATGTGGTTGCAGTATAGCATCACGCGGTACCAGAGCCACTATGAGTATTCGTAGACTCTGGACCATACCCCCCTGGGGACATTCAATTCTCACCCTGTATGCAAATTACTTCTCCCAAATTTAATGGCCATTTAGCTCAGCGGTTAGAGCACCAGCCGCGAAAGTTGGGGACCCGGGTTCAAATCCCGGAATGGACAACACTTTTGGGAGGCTAATTTGTGTACATAATAATAAAATTACTAAAACATTTTGTTCCACGGCAGGCCGGGCGGAATCCCAGCGCGGAATTCTCGCGGCGAACGCCTGCTGCTGTTTGTGGGCGTGATCGACATCCTGCAGTCGTACCGCCTCAAGAAGAAGCTGGAGCACACCTGGAAGGCCATGATCCACGACGGGGTGAGTGCTCTGCTGGCACTGCTGGCACTGCTGGCAAGGCTCTTCTTTCCTAGTGGAAACATGGCAACATCGATTGGCCACAGACATAAGGTTACCCAGACATTCTACCATACCTAGCTATGGCTACGTCACAGACATAAGGTTACCCAGACATTCTACCATACCTAGCTATGGTTACGTCACAGACATAAGGTTACCCAGACATTCTACCATACCTAGCTATGGCTACGTCACAGATATTAGGTTACCCAGACATTCTACCATACCTAGCTATGGCTACGTCACAGACATCAGGTTACCCAGACATTCTACCATACCTAGCTATGGTTACGTCACAGACATAAGGTTACCCAGACATTCTACCATACCTAGCTATGGCTACGTCACAGACATAAGGTTACCCAGACATTCTACAATACCTAGCTATGGTTACGTCACAGACATAAGGTTACCCAGACATTCTACCATACCTAGCTATGGCTACGTCACAGACATAAGGTCACCCAGACATTCTACCATACCTAGCTATGGCTACGTCACAGACATTAAGTTACCCAGACATTCTACCATACCTAGCTATGGCTACGTCACAGACATAAGGTTACTCAGACATTCTACCATACCTAGCTATGGCTACGTCACAGACATTAAGTTACCCAGACATTCTACCATACCTAGCTATGGCTACGTCACAGACATCAGGTTACCCAGACATTCTACCATACCTAGCTATGGCTACGTCACAGACATAAGGTTACCCAGACATTCTACCATACCTAGCTATGGCTACGTCACAGACATTAAGTTACCCAGACATTCTACCATACCTAGCTATGGCTACGTCACAGACATAAGGTCACCCAGACATTCTACCATACCTAGCTATGGCTACGTCACAGACATTAAGTTACCCAGACATTCTACCATACCTAGCTATGGCTACGTCACAGACATAAGGTTACCCAGACATTCTACCATACCTAGCTATGGCTACGTCACAGACATAAGGTTACCCAGACATTCTACCATACCTAGCTATGGCTACGTCACAGACATCAGGTCACCCAGACATTCTACCATACCTAGCTATGGCTACGTCACAGACATAAGGTTACCCAGACATTCTACCATACCTAGCTATGGCTACGTCACAGACATAAGGTTACCCAGACATTCTACCATACCTAGCTATGGCTACGTCACAGACATAAGGTTACCCAGACATTCTACCATACCTAGCTATGGCTACGTCACAGACATCAGGTTACCCAGACATTCTACCATACCTAGCTATGGCTACGTCACAGACATAAGGTTACCCAGACATTCTACAATACCTAGCTATGGCTACGTCACAGACATCAGGTCACCCAGACATTCTACCATACCTAGCTATGGCTACGTCACAGACATTAAATTACCCAGACATTCTACCATACCTAGCTATGGCTACGTCACAGACATAAGGTTACCCAGACATTCTACCATACCTAGCTATGGCTACGTCACAGACATCAGGTTACCCAGATAATCTACCATACCTAGCTATGGCTACGTCACAGACATAAGGTTACCCAGACATTCTACCATGCCTGGCTATGGCTACGTCACAGACATAAGGTTACCCAGACATTATAGGGGTCCTGGTGGTTACAGTTACCTACCTCGATTACAGGTGATATAACAACAAACAGTGGCGCTATCCCTTGACTGCCGGCGAAACTATTATTGCGGGCTGAGGGCTTTCGCGTTGCTGCATTAGTATGGGAGTGGAAAATCTGGGTAACCTTACACCTGTGGTGCAGTGCAGCAATGACCGCAAAATGCAGCAATGCAATAATGACAACTATTTGTGCAGCAAGGACCGCAAAATGCAGCAATGCAATAATGACAACTATTTGTGCAGCAATGACCGCAAAATGCAGCAATGCAATAATGACAACTATTTGTGCAGCAATGCAATAATGACAACTATTTGTGCAGCAAAGACCGCAAAATGCAGCAATGCAATAATGACAACTATTTGTGCACAATGACCGCAAAATGCAGCAATGCAATAATGACAACTATTTGTGCAGCAGTGACCGCAAAATTCAGCAATGCAATAATGACAACTATTTGTGCAGCAAAGACCGCAAAATGCAGCAATGCAATAATGACAACTATTTGTGCACAATGACCGCAAAATGCAGCAATGCAATAATGACAACTATTTGTGCAGCAGTGACCGCAAAATTCAGCAATGCAATAATGACAACTATTTGTGCAGCAATGACCGCAAAATGCAGCAATGCAATAATGACAACTATTTGTGCAGCAATGACCGCAAAATGCAGCAATGCAATAATGACAACTATTTGTGCAGCAATGCAATAATGACAACTATTTGTGCAGCAATGACCGCAAAATGCAGCAATGCAATAATGACAACTATTTGTGCAGCAATGCAATAATGACAACTATTTGTGCAGCAATGACCGCAAAATGCAGCAATGCAATAATGACAACTATTTGTGCAGCAACGACCGCAAAATGCAGCAATGCAATAATGACAACTATTTGTGCAGCAATGACCGCAAAATGCAGCAATGCAATAATGACAACTATTTGTGCAGCAATGACCGCAAAATGCAGCAATGCAATAATGACAACTATTTGTGCAGCAATGCAATAATGACAACTATTTGTGCAGCAATGACCGCAAAATGCAGCAATGCAATAATGACAACTATTTGTGCACAATGACCGCAAAATGCAGCAATGCAATAATGACAACTATTTGTGCAGCAATGACCGCAAAATGCAGCAATGCAATAATGACAACTATTTGTGCAGCAAAGACCGCAAAATGCAGCAATGCAATAATGACAACTATTTGTGCAGCAATGACCGCAAAATGCAGCAATGCAATAATGACAACTATTTGTGCAGCAATGCAATAATGACAACTATTTGTGCAGCAAAGACCGCAAAATGCAGCAATGCAATAATGACAACTATTTGTGCACAATGACCGCAAAATGCAGCAATGCAATAATGACAACTATTTGTGCAGCAATGCAATAATGACAACTATTTGTGCAGCAATGACCGCAAAATGCAGCAATGCAATAATGACAACTATTTGTGCAGCAATGACCGCAAAATGCAGCAATGCAATAATGACAACTATTTGTGCAGCAATGCAATAATGACAACTATTTGTGCAGCAATGACCGCAAAATGCAGCAATGCAATAATGACAACTATTTGTGCAGCAATGACCGCAAAATGCAGCAATGCAATAATGACAACTATTTGTGCAGCAATGACCGCAAAATGTAGCAATGCAATAATGACAACTATTTGTGCAGCAATGCAATAATGACAACTATTTGTGCAGCAATGACCGCAAAATGCAGCAATGCAATAATGACAACTATTTGTGCAGCAATGACCGCAAAATGCAGCAATGCAATAATGACAACTATTTGTGCAGCAATGACCGCAAAATGCAGCAATGCAATAATGACAACTATTTGTGCAGCAATGCAATAATGACAACTATTTGTGCAGCAATGACCGCAAAATGCAGCAATGCAATAATGACAACTATTTGTGCAGCAATGACCGCAAAATGCAGCAATGCAATAATGACAACTATTTGTGCAGCATTGACCGCAAAATGCAGCAATGCAATAATGACAACTATTTGTGCAGCAATGACCGCAAAATGCAGCAATGCAATAATGACAACTATTTGTGCAGCAATGACCGCAAAATGCAGCAATGCAATAATGACAACTATTAGTGCAGCAATGCAATAATGACAACTATTTGTGCAGCAATGACCGCAAAATGCAGCAATGCAATAATGACAACTATTTGTGCAGCAATGACCGCAAAATGCAGCAATGCAATAATGACAACTATTAGTGCAGCAATGCAATAATGACAACTATTTGTGCAGCAATGACCGCAAAATGCAGCAATGCAATAATGACAACTATTTGTGCAGCAATGACCGCAAAATGCAGCAATGCAATAATGACAACTATTTGTGCAGCAATGACCGCAAAATGCAGCAATGCAATAATGACAACTATTTGTGCAGCAATGACCGCAAAATGCAGCAATGCAATAATGACAACTATTTGTGCAGCAATGCAATAATGACAACTATTTGTGCAGCAATGACCGCAAAATGCAGCAATGCAATAATGACAACTATTTGTGCAGCAATGACCGCAAAATGCAGCAATGCAATAATGACAACTATTTGTGCAGCAATGCAATAATGACAACTATTTGTGCAGCAATGACCGCAAAATGCAGCAATGCAATAATGACAACTATTTGTGCAGCAATGACCGCAAAATGCAGCAATGCAATAATGACAACTTTTTGTGCAGCAATGACCGCAAAATGCAGCAATGCAATAATGACAACTATTTGTGCAGCAATGACCGCAAAATGCAGCAATGCAATAATGACAACTATTTGTGCAGCAATGACCGCAAAATGCAGCAATGCAATAATGACAACTATTTGTGCAGCAATGACCGCAAAATGCAGCAATGCAATAATGACAACTATTTGTGCAGCAATGACTGCAAAATGCAGCAATGATATAATGACAACTATTTGTGCAGCAATGACCGCAAAATGCAGCAATGCAATAATGACAACTTTTTGTGCAGCAATGACCGCAAAATGCAGCAATGCAATAATGACAACTATTTGTGCAGCAATGACCGCAAAATGCAGCAATGCAATAATGACAACTATTTGTGCAGCAATGACCGCAAAATGCAGCAATGCAATAATGACAACTATTAGTGCAGCAATGCAATAATGACAACTATTTGTGCAGCAATGACCGCAAAATGCAGCAATGATATAATGACAACTATTTGTGCAGCAATGACCGCAAAATGCAGCAATGCAATAATGACAACTATTTGTGCAGCAATGACCGCAAAATGCAGCAATGCAATAATGACAACTATTTGTGCAGCAATGACCGCAAAATGCAGCAATGCAATAATGACAACTATTTGTGCAGCAAAGACCGCAAAATGCAGCAATGCAATAATGACAACTATTTGTGCACAATGACCGCAAAATGCAGCAATGCAATAATGACAACTATTTGTGCAGCAGTGACCGCAAAATGCAGCAATGCAATAATGACAACTATTTGTGCAGCAATGACCGCAAAATGCAGCAATGCAATAATGACAACTATTTGTGCAGCATTGACCGCAAAATGCAGCAATGCAATAATGACAACTATTAGTGCAGCAATGCAATAATGACAACTATTTGTGCAGCAATGACCGCAAAATGCAGCAATGATATAATGACAACTATTTGTGCAGCAATGACCGCAAAATGCAGCAATGCAATAATGACAACTATTTGTGCAGCAATGACCGCAAAATGCAGCAATGCAATAATGACAACTATTTGTGCAGCAATGACCGCAAAATGCAGCAATGCAATAATGACAACTATTTGTGCAGCAATGACCGCAAAATGCAGCAATGCAATAATGACAACTATTTGTGCACAATGACCGCAAAATGCAGCAATGCAATAATGACAACTATTTGTGCAGCAATGACCGCAAAATGCAGCAATGCAATAATGACAACTATTTGTGCAGCAATGACCGCAAAATGCATCAATGATAAAATGACAACTATTTGTGCAGCAATGACCGCAAAATGCAGCAATGCAATAATGACAACTATTTGTGCAGCAATGCAATAATGACAACTATTTGTGCAGCAATGCAATAATGACAACTATTTGTGCAGCAATGACCGCAAAATGCAGCAATGCAATAATGACAACTATTTGTGCAGCAATGACCGCAAAATGCAGCAATGCAATAATGACAACGATTTGTGCAGCAATGACCGCAAAATGCAGCAATGCAATAATGACAACTATTTGTGCAGCAATGACCGCAAAATGCAGCAATGCAATAATGACAACTATTTGTGCAGCAATGACCGCAAAATGCAGCAATGCAATAATGACAACTATTTGTGCAGCAATGACCGCAAAATGCAGCAAGGCAATAATGACAACTATTTGTGCAGCAATGACCGCAAAATGCAGCAATGCAATAATGACAACTTTTAGTGCAGCAATGACCGCAAAATGCAGCAATGCAATAATGACAACTATTTGTGCAGCAAAGACCGCAAAATGCAGCAATGCAATAATGACAACTATTTGTGCAGCAATGACCGCAAAATGCAGCAATGCAATAATGACAACTATTTGTGCAGCAAAGACCGCAAAATGCAGCAATGCAATAATGACAACTATTTGTGCACAATGACCGCAAAATGCAGCAATGCAATAATGACAACTATTTGTGCAGCAGTGACCGCAAAATGCAGCAATGCAATAATGACAACTATTTGTGCAGCAATGACCGCAAAATGCAGCAATGCAATAATGACAACTATTTGTGCAGCAATGACCGCAAAATGCAGCAATGCAATAATGACAACTATTAGTGCAGCAATGCAATAATGACAACTATTTGTGCAGCAATGACCGCAAAATGCAGCAATGATATAATGACAACTATTTGTGCAGCAATGACCGCAAAATGCAGCAATGCAATAATGACAACTATTTGTGCAGCAATGACCGCAAAATGCAGCAATGCAATAATGACAACTATTTGTGCAGCAATGACCGCAAAATGCAGCAATGCAATAATGACAACTATTTGTGCAGCAATGACCGCAAAATGCAGCAATGCAATAATGACAACTATTTGTGCACAATGACCGCAAAATGCAGCAATGCAATAATGACAACTATTTGTGCAGCAATGACCGCAAAATGCAGCAATGCAATAATGACAACTATTTGTGCAGCAATGACCGCAAAATGCAGCAATGATAAAATGACAACTATTTGTGCAGCAATGACCGCAAAATGCAGCAATGCAATAATGACAACTATTTGTGCAGCAATGCAATAATGACAACTATTTGTGCAGCAATGCAATAATGACAACTATTTGTGCAGCAATGACCGCAAAATGCAGCAATGCAATAATGACAACTATTTGTGCAGCAATGACCGCAAAATGCAGCAATGCAATAATGACAACTATTTGTGCAGCAATGACCGCAAAATGCAGCAATGCAATAATGACAACTATTTGTGCAGCAATGACCGCAAAATGCAGCAATGCAATAATGACAACTATTTGTGCAGCAATGACCGCAAAATGCAGCAATGCAATAATGACAACTATTTGTGCAGCAATGACCGCAAAATGCAGCAATGCAATAATGACAACTATTTGTGCAGCAATGCAATAATGACAACTATTTGTGCAGCAATGACCGCAAAATGCAGCAATGCAATAATGACAACTTTTAGTGCAGCAATGACCGCAAAATGCAGCAATGCAATAATGACAACTATTTGTGCAGCAATGCAATAATGACAACTATTTGTGCAGCAATGACCGCAAAATGCAGCAATGCAATAATGACAACTTTTAGTGCAGCAATGACCGCAAAATGCAGCAATGCAATAATGACAACTATTTGTGCAGCAAAGACCGCAAAATGCAGCAATGCAATAATGACAACTATTTGTGCAGCAATGACCGCAAAATGCAGCAATGCAATAATGACAACTATTTGTGCACAATGACCGCAAAATGCAGCAATGCAATAATGACAACGATTTGTGCAGCAATGACCGCAAAATGCAGCAATGCAATAATGACAACTTTTTGTGCAGCAATGACCGCAAAATGCAGCAATGCAATAATGACAACTATTTGTGCACAATGACCGCAAAATGCAGCAATGCAATAATGACAACTATTTGTGCACAATGACCGCAAAATGCAGCAATGCAATAATGACAACTATTTGTGCAGCAAAGACCGCAAAATGCAGCAATGCATTAATGACAACTATTTGTGCAGCAAAGACCGCAAAATGCAGCAATGCAATAATGACAACTTTTAGTGCAGCAATGACCGCAAAATGCAACAATGCAATAATGACACCTATTTGTGCAGCAATGCAATAATGACAACTTTTTGTGCAGCAATGACCGCAAAATGCAGCAATGCAATAATGACAACTTTTAGTGCAGCAATGACCGCAAAATGCAGCAATGCAATAATGACAACTATTTGTGCAGCAATGACCGCAAAATGCAGCAATGCAATAATGACAACTTTTTGTGCAGCAATGACCGCAAAATGCAGCAATGCAATAATGACAACTATTTGTGCAGCAATGACCGCAAAATGCAGCAATGCAATAATGACAACTATTTGTGCAGCAATGACCGCAAAATGCAGCAATGCAATAATGACAACTATTTGTGCAGCAATGACCGCAAAATGCAGCAATGCAATAATGACAACTATTTGTGCAGCAATGACTGCAAAATGCAGCAATGATATAATGACAACTATTTGTGCAGCAATGACCGCAAAATGCAGCAATGCAATAATGACAACTTTTTGTGCAGCAATGACCGCAAAATGCAGCAATGCAATAATGACAACTATTTGTGCAGCAATGCAATAATGACAACTATTTGTGCAGCAATGACCGCAAAATGCAGCAATGCAATAATGACAACTTTTAGTGCAGCAATGACCGCAAAATGCAGCAATGCAATAATGACAACTATTTGTGCAGCAAAGACCGCAAAATGCAGCAATGCAATAATGACAACTATTTGTGCAGCAATGACCGCAAAATGCAGCAATGCAATAATGACAACTATTTGTGCACAATGACCGCAAAATGCAGCAATGCAATAATGACAACTATTTGTGCAGCAATGACCGCAAAATGCAGCAATGCAATAATGACAACTATTTGTGCAGCTAAGACCGCAAAATGCAGCAATGCAATAATGACAACTATTTGTGCACAATGACC
This sequence comes from Nemoura dubitans, assembly GCA_921293005.1. Lineage (NCBI taxonomy): Eukaryota > Metazoa > Arthropoda > Insecta > Plecoptera > Nemouridae > Nemoura > Nemoura dubitans. The sequence goes on from OV121076.1 coordinate 910,573, forward strand.
GATTTCCATCTGTGGTTAGACATTACAGAGAACGGTCACCCGGATTGCAAATGACCGTTGCTTGTCTTTGGTTCGCAGGACACAGTCTCCGTGCATCGGCCTGGGTTCTACGCCCAACGTTTCCAGGAGTTCATGGCCAAGACTGTCTTCAAGAAGATCCCCTCGCGTGAGTGTCGGCGTCTGGAAGGCCGTGACCGGACCGGGATAGCTCGGCAGGAACGGCAGCGAGGTTGTCTTGTAGTTGTCGCTTCGGAGTAGTGGCGTCCGTTTTGTTTGCGCTGTCGAGGATTGCTCGTGTTGGCAAAACTAGAGCAAACATTGAAACTGGTGATAATCGTGTGAAAGCTAGAGATTATTTTTTTCTAGTTTTAAGACTTATATGTGTCTAGTTCTTTCTAGCTGCAACACTAGTTGAAAAAATTTTGAACTGAAAAGAAATAAGTGAATTACTATTGCTGACATTTCTAATGACGAATAAATCCCCGGCATTTAGAATTAGGGAAATGTTCCATGGGATGCTGTTTCAGTTGCAAAAGGGGTCTAGTTTTAAATGCTTCTTTTGTTGTTGTTGAAAACAGAGCATCTATTCATAAACCTTTATAGGTATATCATATGATATTAGATTCAGTTCATGTGCATCTAGTTTTGCCGGCCGCGAAAGGTTCGAGTGACATGAAGGTGCAACGCCGTTGTCCTGGAAACCACTGCGTTTGGAAGGCGTTTGAACGCGTTTGGTTGAGACAACGGACACGGACAACCTCGCTGTCCGTTGGCTTGAAACGACTCCAGCACGGAACAAAACGCCACACTCTCCAATCGGTCTCCGTCCGAATGTCTATCACTTCTCTGAAAAGTCGTAGGACGTTACTTGATAAATACTGGAACGCTGGATTGCGAAATATCATTCAAATTTTATTATTATGTACACAAATTAGCCTCCCAAAAGTGTCGTCCATTCCGGGATTTGAACCCGGGTCACCAACTTTCGCGGCTGGTGCTCTAACCAGCTGAGCTAAATAGACACGAAATTTGTGAGAAGTAATTTGCATACAGGGTGAGAATTGAATGTCCCCAGGGGGGTATGGTCCAGAGTCTACGAATACTCATAGTGGCTCTGGTACCGCGTGATGCTATGCTGGAAAACGTCCACGCAAGTGTTATGTTTCCGGGGCGTTTTGTTCTGTCGGAAACGTTATAGCTGGGCCGAGTGTGACCCGAGCATAGGGCCTTGGCCTTGGCCTTGGCGGCAAGGGCCTCTTCCCCTTTGCGTTTCAGGGAGCTCCCTCGCAATCTTGATGCAGGGTCACGGGATCGATAATGGGTCCCAGTGCCCCGTGGATCTCTGTCGGAATGCATCGGTGTAGGGCTCAGGGATGCAGTGATCAAAGGCCCCTTTGATCAAAGGCCCCTTTGATCAAAGGCCTCTTTGAAATTGGGGCCCTTGGATCTGACTCACTTTGGGATCTGACTCACTTTGGGGTCTGACTCACTTTGGGGTCTGACTCACTTTGGGGTCTGACTCACTTTGGGGTCTGACTCACTTTGGGGTCTGACTCACTTTGGGGTCTGACTCACTTTGGGGTCTGACTCACTTTGGGGTCTGACTCACTTTGGGGTCTGACTCACTTTGGGGTCTGACTCACTTTGGGGTCTGACTCACTTTGGGGTCTGACTCACTTTGGGGTCTGACTCACTTTGGGGTCTGACTCACTTTGGGGTCTGACTCACTTTGGGGTCTGACTCACTTTGGGGTCTGACTCACTTTGGGGTCTGACTCACTTTGGGGTCTGACTCACTTTGGGGTCTGACTCACTTTGGGGTCTGACTCACTTTGGGGTCTGACTCACTTTGGGGTCTGACTCACTTTGGGGTCTGACTCACTTTGGGGTCTGACTCACTTTGGGGTCTGACTCACTTTGGGGTCTGACTCACTTCCGTCACCGATCGTTCTCGGTTTCGCTCACGACTTTCGGATTGAAATCGGATGCAGCGTCTTGCGGTTTCGGCTCTGTACCCCGATCGTGTAACTCGGCGATTTCTAAATCATTCGCGTTCAATTTCACTTCCTGTGGTTTAAAATGTTCGAGCCAAATCGAACGAAACCAAGTTGCATGGTCAAACCCTGGATCTTGCTTTCTAAATGCAGTTTTGCAAAAGGTCGGCGAGACCAGATAATAGCCAATCTTCAGCCACAGACCAAACCTTTCCGTGCCAGACTAGGTTCCCTGAAATCAACACTCTCTGAGTATGTGACCAAGGCAGACCCGTTTGAAAACCCGTTTGAACGGGACAACCCGTTTGAAATTCTTTGACAAGCTTTATTTATTTAATATTGCTTACTAGTAGGTACATAGTATTTGGAAAAGTTTGGAAAAGTGCCCTTCACATCGTAAATCGGTCTCATCTTGAATTGAACGGCTCCGAACGACTCTCAAAACGAAATGCCGTGAGCGAGACCGCGACTGAACACCCCATTATTATGCGAGATAATAGTGTGTTGGGTAACCTGTTCCCCATCCGAGAGCCCCAAAGCTGCCGCAGCCGAGAACCAGCGCAGCTAGCGCCATTGCCCACTAACCCCGGCAACCAGGGATGTTCAACTTCGAAAGCGTTGGCGACTAAAGACTTAAGTCTCGCTATCGCCTCGATATCCTCGACTACGTTGTGCAAACTGTTGGTGGTGTAGATATACCACTAAAATAAGTCTTCTATTTTGTCCTTTGGATTAATTTTTGCCTTCTATATTCCACCATTTCACTCGTGTACGGTAACAAAGTTGAGGAGGAGAGTGGATTTGCATCTGCCCCGGGGACCCACTGCTGCTAGACACGAGCCAAGAGTTTCAAAACTGCCCACAGAGTCTTTTGTCCGGCTCTTAAGACACGGCTTGTGAGTTTTGAAACTCTTGGCTCGTGTCTAGCAGCAGCGGGTCCTCGAGGCAGACGCAAATCCACTCTCCGTCTCGACGTGAAACTGGAGTTTAGGTGGCACTACGGCCGCCATTTCGCACTAAATTCAAGTCTTAGCTCCTAGCAAAAAGGTGTAAGACCGGATTACCAAAAAAAAAAAAAAATTTCACAAACGTCAAAAGTGCGCTCGAAGTCTTCGACGTTGAGACCGTCGCCGACGCCAACAGTTTGCCCGCGTTTGTCGATCGTTTGAACGTCCCCGCCGGCAACGCAAGCCACTCTAACCGCGCCTGTGTTCACTCCCGTGCTGCGTGCCTGCGCGCAGGCTATGCGATGTTCGGGAAGCTACGAGGTAAATCTCTCTGATTGGCTGCATCCACGCACTCGCTGACTCCCACCCCTGCCGATTGGCCTGGTTGTTGTCCCTCCCCCCCCCCCCCCCCCCCCCCCCCCCATTCCCCCCAAACACCCAGCATTGCTTGCGGCCGAATTGCAAGCACTTTCGTCGAGTCCTCGGCTTGCCTTGGATGGGCGGTCGGGATGATGATGAGCTCACAGCTGGCAATGCCAAGTCTCTGATGTCACGGCTGGCAAAATCAAGCTGGGTTTATGGCTAGCGACGTCAGTGACACAATGTCAGTGACACAGCCAGCGAAATCAAGCTGGGTTTATGGCTAGCGACGTCATTGACACAATGTCAATGACACAGCCAGCGAAATCAAGCTGGGTTTATGGCTAGCGACGTCATTGACACAATGTCAATGACACAGCCAGCGAAATCAAGCTGGGTTTATGGCTAGCGACGTCATTGACACAATGTCAATGACACAGCCAGCGAAATCAAGCTGGGTTTATGGCTAGCGACGTCATTGACACAATGTCAATGACACAGCCAGCGAAATCAAGCTGGGTTTATGACTAGCGACGTCAGTGACACAATGTCAATGACACAGCCAGCGAAATCAAGCTGGGTTTATGACTAGCGACGTCAGTGACACAATGTCAGTGACACAGCCAGCGAAATCAAGCTGGGTTTATGGCTAGCGACGTCATTGACACAATGTCAATGACACAGCCAGCGAAATCAAGCTGGGTTTATGGCTAGCGACGTCATTGACACAATGTCAATGACACAGCCAGCGAAATCAAGCTGGGTTTATGGCTAGCGACGTCATTGACACAATGTCAATGACACAGCCAGCGAAATCAAGCTGGGTTTATGACTAGCGACGTCAGTGACACAATGTCAATGACACAGCCAGCGAAATCAAGCTGGGTTTATGGCTAGCGACGTCAGTGACACAATGTCAATGACACAGCTAGCGAAATCAAGCTGGGTTTATTGCTAGCGACGTCAGTGACACAATGTCAGTGACACAGCTAGCGTAATCAAGCTGGGTTTATTGCTAGCGACGTCAGTGACACAATGTCAATGACACAGCCAGCGAAATCAAGCTGGGTTTATTGCTAGCGACGTCAGTGACACAATGTCAATGACACAGCCAGCGAAATCAAGCTGGGTTTATGACTAGCGACGTCAGTGACACAATGTCAATGACACAGCCAGCGAAATCAAGCTGGGTTTATTGCTAGCGACGTCAGTGACACAATGTCAATGACACAGCTAGCGAAATCAAGCTGGGTTTATGGCTAGCGACGTCAGTGACACAATGTCAATGACACAGCCAGCGAAATCAAGCTGGGTTTATGGCTAGCGACGTCAGTGACACAATGTCAGTGACACAATGTTACTGTCATTGCCTTCGTGTTCTTAAACCCAGTTTACACGGGGGAATTTCCGACTAAAGGCCTGCAATAGCCGTGTTAGGCTGTCACAGTAACATGACTCTTTTCATATCGGAGCTCTATTTTATAGCTGTATTATTACATAACAGAGCAATAAATGATGTACTCCATCAACATTGCATGAAATATACTATAGTGAAGCCATGTTGTGCATCTGCCATGAAGTACTGCGGCCAGACGATTGTCGGAAATTCTCCCGTGGGTTAGCGGCTCCACCGTAGCGGCCGATCCATCCGGGCGGTCCGGGATCTCGACGGCGCCTTTGTTCCGAGGTTGCCCGTGCTGCTTCGATCGTTGGTGGCGGGAACTCTCTCTCTCTCTCTCTCTCTGTACAAATCGGCTCCATTCGGCCCCAACGCTTGTGTACATACTTGTAAATAACCTGCGCTAGGACGTAGTCCACAGTGTCTAGCGTTGCCTAACGGTTTTCTCTCCAATAACGACGTCGAGGGACTTCGGGGTTTGGGAACCGGTTTACGTTATTGGGGGACTTTCTGCGCGGAGAGCTCGGGGTTTTTGGCTCGGGACACTCGGGATTTTTGCTCGGACTTTTTGCTCGGAAAACTTTTTGCTCGGGAAACTCGGGCTTTTTGCTCGGACGTTTTGCTCGGGAAACTCGGGATTTTTGCTCGGACGTTTTGCTCGGGAAACTTGGGCTTTTTGCTCGGACGTTTTGCTCGGAAAACTCGGGCGGAGGAAAGGTCTCGTTTTGTTGTCACATTGCTTTCGGCCAGAAGTAAAAACTGTTAAACTGTTTGGTTTAAACCAAATTAACTTCGTGCAGTACACGAATAAGAGCAGTGGGACCAGATCGTTACGTACAAAACTACGTCAAACATTTTTAGACGTTGTACAAGAAAATTGGGGATTAATTAGTTGGTTCACTCGAAACGAAACCGATTTAATGCACGTAATCTGGTATCGAGTTTGTCGAAATTGACTTCTTTCGAGGTCTGCCGGCGGAAAGCAGTGATCGAACGAAGCCTGGTTTCTCTGAAAGGGCTCAAAATGGGTTGCTCAAAACGGGTTGCTCGAAGCTATTTGCTCAAAATGGGTTGCTCGAAGAAATTTGCTCAAAACGGGTTGCTCGAAGCTATTTGCTCAAAATGGGTTGCTCGAAGCAATTTGCTCGAAATGGGTTACTCAAAATGGGTTGCTCGAAGCTGTTTGCTCAAAACGGGTTGCTCGAAGCTATTTGCTCAAAATGGGTTGCTCGAAGAAATTTGCTCAAAACGGGTTGCTCGAAGCAATTTGCTCGAAATGGGTTACTCAAAATGGGTTGCTCGAAACGGGTTGCTCGAAACGGGTTGCTCAAAACGGGTTGCTCGAAACGGGTTGCTCAAAACGGGTTGCTCGAAACGGGTTGCTTGCCGACGCCAGCGAGTGCGTCGATGTGGCCCCCCTCCACAGCTGTCTCCCCCCCCCCCCCCTCCCCTACTCTTAGACCCGTACCTGTTGCCCAGGAGCCGGCTTGCACTACGTTGGATCTACGTTCGGGACTCCGGCCGGGACCGAACTAAAGAATTCGGCTGCCAACTTGACGATTGCGTTTTCAGAGGCCAACGACTTCGAGTATTATTTCACACTTAGTGATGTCAAATTGCGTTTAATTACTTTTAGGACAAACGACAGACCATTGACTGATTTTAACTTTACACAATATCTAAGAAGACTTTGTTGAGACTTGATATACTTTAAGGTTTGGCTAGTACATTCTTGATACGCAGACAGGTGAAAATCAGCAGGTAACAAGATGGAACAGAAAGACAATAGGTTTCACTGCGTCCACTACGTCTGATTAACATCCGGGGGGGGGGGGGGGGGGGGGGGGGGGGCGATTGTGTAACTTTGAGATTTCAATTTATTCGTTTTAAATTTCACTGCCCTCATGGTTTTACATGGGGACAGTGATTTGAAATCGAGTGATTCGAAAACGAGTGATTTGAAAACGAGTGATTTGAAATGGAGTGGTCTGAAATCGAGTGATATCGAGCCAAATCGAACGAAAGAAAGTTACCTGACCGCACCCCCGGATTTCATTGCGTTGAACAATCAGAAAAACTAATGCAGACTGCGTTTTAAAAGGAAAATAGGAAAATAGGAAAATAGGAAAAGCAGTCGCGAGTCTTAGAAGCGGATGTATCCACAATGCAGACATTTAGACCTCCACAAAGACTGGCAAAACACGAGATCGATCAACTCGAACTCGATCTTAAACTTCGGCCGACCCGAAACCGAAACGCGTCGAAACGTAGCCAAGGCAGGCCGGCCCCTCGGCGGCAAACATTTGCCCTTGCGCGCCCGGTCGCCTGACCCCCCGCCCTCTTGTTGTCTCCGCAGTGGACCTGCCCGAAATTAAGGGCAACCACAGGAAGTTCAGGACTCTCGTCACCAGCTACATAGGTAACCGCCGTCTTCTGCTCTTTCGCCCGATCACTTGCGCTCTGTTTCCCTCGCACTGCGCTCGATTACGCCAACGCACCCCGTCTTCCCAGACGTCTGCTTTGTCTGCAGGGGGTCGTTTTGTCCGATGTACTGGTTTAAAGGCCCGCTCAAATCTACCTAAACTAGCCTGTGTCGTCTTTAAATACCCTGGGGCCTTACCTAGCGCGGCCACTCGTAGTCCCGGGATTACTAGCAATCTACCCTGGCTAATTAACACCACCGTAGCACCAAGCAGTAACCTCGACCTAGAGCGGCCACTCGTAGTCCCGGGATTACTAGCAATCTACCCTGGCTAATTAACACCACCGTAGCACCAAGCAGTAACCTCGACCTAGAGCGGCCACTCGTAGTCCCGGGATTACTAGCAATCTACCCTGGCTAATTAACACCACCGTAGCACCAAGCAGTAACCTCGACCTAGAGCGGCCACTCGTAGTCCCGGGATTACTAGCAATCTACCCTGGCTAATTAACACCACCGTAGCACCAAGCAGTAACCTCGACCTAGAGAGGCCACTCGTAGTCCCGGGATTACTAGCAATCTACCCTGGCTAATTAACACCACCGTAGCACCAAGCAGTAACCCCGACCTAGCGCGGCCACTCGTAGTCCCGGGATTACTAGCAATCTACCCTGGCTAATTAACACCACCGTAGCACCAAGCAGTAACCCCGACCTAGAGCGGCCACTCGTAGTCCCGGGATTACTAGCAATCTACCCTGGCTAATTAACACCACCGTAGCACCAAGCAGTAACCCCGACCTAGAGCGGCCACTCGTAGTCCCGGGATTACTAGCAATCTACCCTGGCTAATTAACACCACCGTAGCACCAAGCAGTAACCCCGACCTAGCGCGGCCACTCGTAGTCCCGGGATTACTAGCAATCTACCCTGGCTAATTAACACCACCGTAGCACCAAGCAGTAACCCCGACCTAGAGCGGCCACTCGTAGTCCCGGGATTACTAGCAATCTACCCTGGCTAATTAACACCACCGTAGCACCAAGCAGTAACCCCGACCTAGAGCGGCCACTCGTAGTCCCGGGATTACTAGCAATCTACCCTGGCTAATTAACACCACCGTAGCACCAAGCAGTAACCCCGACCTAGAGCGGCCACTCGTAGTCCAGGGATTACTAGCAATCTACCCTGGCTAATTAACACCACCGTAGCACCAAGCAGTAACCCCGACCTAGAGCGGCAGTATTACGGCCGGGTTATATAGCCGGGGCACATCGACTCTGACTTTAGTAACGAGCCATGAGATTGGTTGATTTGACTTCACTGCACAATGATGATCGTTTGAAAAGCAGTATGCCTTCTAGATAATGCTATCATCGTAGCACCACCGTAATACTGGTTGCTAGCGGTGCTACGAAATCAACAAACTGCCCATTGTTGAAATGGCCGCTCTAGGTCCGGGTTATATAACACCGCCAGCCCGGCTAATTAGCCGCTTCGTAGCCGCTCCAAATGGCCGAGCTAGGTAAGGGTCCTGGGCTGGAAATGAGCATGCACATGATTTGAGAGTCTGGACCCCTATTCTGTTGTTTCCAAGTAGGATGACAAGAAATGAGGGTGACAACTCCAAGGTCGCCTATGTTTTCACATGGAACAAATGAAGGTTCTCACTCTCATTTCATTTCATCTCACATTTGAAAAGTTAGAGAATAGAAGTCTTGGCCTTTTGAACACTATATGATCAGATGGCAAAGTGAACCCCTATAGGCAAAGTGAACCCCTATAGGCAAAGTGACCCCCTATAGGCAAAGTGACCCCCTATAGGCAAAGTGACCCCCTATAGGCAAAGTGACCCCCCATAGGCAAAATGTTCTCGTTGGACTCGTAACGAGAACCTTTGCTTTTGTCTCCTGGAGCTGTCTGTCGATTGCTCCACGAATACCTTCTTGTTTTCTTGGGGATTTTGATTGAAATCTTGTATTTTTCTCGAAATTCCGATGGGAAGCGAAGAAGGTTTGTGCAGCTTCCGAGGTCTCCTCCGTTTCACATGCTCAGACTCGTCAAGGCCAGCGAGGAAACGAAGGAATTTCCCGGAGTTCATTCACGACTCTGGGCTTTCGAAAACACCTCGGCAGGATTCGGAATAGTTTGGGCGGCGAGAATTGCCGTCTCCGGTGCGGTGGCGTCCGGTGGACGGGAATTCCGTCGACGGAACTAACTCGAAGCCGAGCCGCGGGTGCAGAATCCTCGACGTTTCCGCGGTGAAAACGAAACCTCGACGGGGTGCGGTTGGCAATCGTGGCGTGGAGTTTGCATGCGTCTTTTGCCGTCGCCTTCCTCTCTCTCTCTCTCTCTCTCTCTCTCTCTCACACGTACACACACACACACACATTCTGCATGAGTCGTCGCTGTCAATTTGCACGCAGTTGGCGCTTGCGTTTCAAATCGCCGTGGCTCTGCGTTCGATGAACTCACTCGGCAATCGTTGCGATCGGCCATGAGCTAGACACTGCCTGGTGTTTAAAAAACATATTAGAATTATATCAAAAATAAACGTGGAAGGAAGGCAAAGCTGGAAAAATTTTTTCCAGCTTCGCCTCCCTTCCATCAATTGCACACTGGTGTCTGCATAAACCAGTAACAATTTCCTCTCGAAAATAAACTTGATAAAAAAATCGTGTCACACGTACATCTTACGCACACGCGTAGATTTGGCAGCGCTCGCCACCGATTGGCTACGACTTTGACAGCGCGATGCTTCCCCGCATGTGCAAATCGCTCCCCCCCCCCCCCCCCTGCATGGCCTGCGTTGTTTGCTGTTGTCGTTTGCCCAACGGCGAGTTGCCATGACGAGTGTCCACTCTGCGATCTCGTCGCGTGTGATGATTTCCTGTGTTTTACGACGTTCTTGTTTCACTTTTAGATCGGATTCGTGTGTTGTGGATTTTATTTCTCGCGCTAACGGCAAAGCAGGCCGGAAAACACTTGGTTTTCCGGCCTGCTTTGCCGTTTACGTGCTATTGTCGTGTACTCAGCAACGTTTTGCCAATGAATACACATCGCTTCAGTTTAGACTAGAGGTAACGGAAGCCCGGGGCGACATTTTGCAGCCCTGGCGTTTCCAAGAGCGATTCGTTTACGTCTGATTTCGTGGTCGGAACGCTCAAATTTGACGTCAGTCCGTTTGGTTTTACACGTTAACGTTCTTCCTCGCTATTTTCTGTCCTATGTTTGGTTCTAAAGCCCGTTTTACACGGTAAAAGATTTTCATAAAAATCTATCATGATATCTTTTATGTACCTAAATATCACCATGTAAATGCAAAAATGTTATGAAAAAAGCATATCACGGTCTATCATGATAGATGTGATAAAAGATTTGATGACATATTTTCAATTAGGCGCGGTTCTATTTCCGTTATAGATGTGATGAAAATTAACCAATCAGCATTCAGCATCTGAAAGATACTGATTTGATAGATGGTGTACTGTGCCAAGATTGTAAAGCTCATGCCCACGTCTCCAGCATTTCCTCTTCCTTTTCTTTGGTTCACAAACCTTCAAAACCTTCTCTACTACATCTTAAATGGATTAAGTATCAGCAAAAGCTTGAATGTTAGCCAAAACTGCCAAATCCCTCTCAATTTTTAATATGTACTCACTTATTGACAGTTTTAATTTTGCTCCTTCATTAAAAATTTTCTTAAACCACAGCCTTTTGAATTTCATACAGAATGACACATTGATGGCAGTGCTTCTGTCACAACCAAGTGTTTTTCATCACATTTTTCTAGGACCGTGTAAATACCATCATACATTTTCGTAAAAGATTTTACAAAAGATATCATGATAGATTTTATAAAAGATGCTATGATAGATTTGATGAAAATCTTTTACCGTGTAAAACGGGCTTTAGGGCCAAGTAACTCTAGGCAAGCTGACTTGCCTACATGCAGCCCTCATGTCACCTCATGCAGCCCGCGTAACTTAAGCCCCCGACATTTGGCTCACTTGCCTCAGATTCGGCTGCTAACATCGAATACAAGTCCCTGTCAACTGATTGATAAACATTAATGTCCTGTTTTAATCTTATTTAAATTACGAAAGCTCGTAATTGGCTATTCATTTTATTATTATGTACACAAATTAGCCTCCCAAAAGTCTTGTCCATTTTTCATTTTTCATTTTCATTTTCATTTTCATTTTGTCCTGTTTTCATATGTCTTGCAACTGTAGTCAAGATCTCAACGTGGAGTTACAACTGAATTCAGATAATCACGTGCAGCGAATTCGGTTGTAACTCCTAGTCGGGATCGCAACGATTAGGAAAACTTGGTAAAACCTTGGAATAAGCTTTCGGCAAACGTTGGAAAACCAGACGAACGTCTTTCTGAAATCGTGGCCAACTCGTACGTCGGGCAGCCGAACGTTTTGCGGGTTCCGCCCGAGGCGCGAAACCTTTGCTGACTTGCGCTCGTTCTTCCAGCGCTGAAGCACTCGCCGTCTAAGCGCAAGAGCTTGTCCACGAGACCCGCACGGCCTTCGGACCAAGACGAGAACGGTGAGTCGACTCTGCGTCCCGTCCCGGTCCAAGCCGTCGCCGTCTTCCCTCTCGCCTGGCGTCTTCCCCACACAAAGACATACAAAAGACATATATATATATATATATATATATATATATATGAAACATATACGGAAGGTTCGAATTTTTATGAGAAACATAGGTTCCTAAGTTTCTTATAAGATATTGCACTTTTGTATATTTTCCCTGTATGTCTCATATATATCTGATCGTATCTGCATTTTCGTGCAGGTCATGCCGACTCTGTGCCCTGTCCGTTTCCACTTTGTTTGCAGTCGGTCGTCTGGCCGGTCTAGCGGATTGGGAACGGCATGTTCTGCCAAGGAACTGCCGTTTGCAACGGCATGTTCTGCCCGTTTTGTGAATTTCTCTGATTCTACTTTACTTGCAACGAACATGCTACAAACTCGTGTCTTGGTCTGTCTTGTGAATTGACAAGGACATAATATGGTTTTAATATGAGGCTATCCATGCTATTGTGCCGCATTTTCTTGATTGCCAAAAAAAAAGGATAATAGTAACAAATCTTTATTTGTCACTAGTGACCATCCAGTATGTCATAATAGAGTTTACATTATTACATACATGGCATGGATGGCATTGATGGTTACATGTGGAATTGCTTTTCTTTTCTTAGCGTCTCGATATGGAATTGTAACGAATGTCGTTTTAGCTAAACCTGGGAGAGACGATGCCGAGACCAACGGAAGACTTTCCGCCTGTTTTTTCTGCGCTAATCTTTTGTTCTGTTCTCTTTCGCATGCAGCGGGCCAAGCCAGCAATTGTTGTGAGTCCTTCGATGATTTCGCATACAGTTTTTGTCATGCTGATGGAGTATTTCACCAACGTCGGTTTAACACCCCCTAAACGGTCGTTTAAGGCCGATTTTGACTGGCGTATTCGTTTTCTCTACAAAACTCAGTTCTTCAATAATTCAAGTAGAGAATTTGGATTTCTCTCAAAGAAAAGTGCAAATTCAACTTTTAGTTCCGTGGTGATAACATAAAGGTATATTTGGTGACCTGAAAACACTTACATGTCTTGTCTGGAACTACTTTCTTTCACCACTAAACACGGTTTAAAAGCTAATTCCCCATCTTTTGGGGCTCAAATAATGGACGATGGTTTAGCCAGGGAATTAATAATGACATTTACAAAATAAAATATGTTTCACCTGTCAAAACAATGCCTTCTAGAATCACTGCCACTTTAAAATCAATATTCAAGTTTTTTTCTTTTAGACCTGTCTCAAATTTCTGCTTTGAACTTTTCAAAAAGTCAGTAAATTAGTGAATTTCAAGGCACCGGCTAATTTGGACTTAAACGCCCGTTTAAGTTAAACTTGGTGAAATAGCCCATTAGAAGGAAAGTGTTGTGATCCAGAGTCATAGAGACAAAGCGATGTTAATTCATTCGATGCCCAGATCGTTGAACCCTTTAGCGGAATGTTGGCGCCTTTGGCTCTTCTCTAGGCACGAAAACCTCTTTGAGAGTGAAATGCCGCTAGCTCTTTCTTAATGCGAAAAATGTTAGAGTAACATAAAATTGATAGAAAAATCTGAATTTTCTGTAACTTTTCGTCGTCTTGTAAAGTTTGTTTTGTAAGGTTCTGCTCGCGGTTTCGGGAAAGCTCGTTTGTTTTGCAGTGGTTTGTTTCGCTATTGGAAGTGTGTTGGCCAAGAGAAATTGCTCAGAGCAAAAAACGTTGAAGATTTCATTTGGAAATGAATCGGGAGTGAGGATTAGAATTTAGAAGGCTGAAACTTTTCAAAACCGGATGACTTACCGTAACATTAGTGCATTGTGCAGTGCACTGTGCAAGTAGAATGTTGGACAGAAGCCAGCCATAGCAGATGTGCTCTGGCTAAATAACATGCTATTTCTATAATTACATGTTATTGGCCTCCTGAAAATTCTTGCTTTAGGAGAAGGGTTTTGCAGTGAAAGATGTTTGCATTTTGCGTCCCATTTAGAAGCAAACAAAAGTGTATCCACCAAACACCATTTTGTATAATCTTGCAAATTGCAGATTGCAAACTTCAAATTGTACTAGTGATTCACGATTATGGCATTGCGATGTGGTTGCGATTAGGAGCCTTCGCGGAAGTTAGAAGCGAATTGCTGGCAAAAGGAAGGTGATTACGGCAAGAAAACGAACACCTTCGATGATTTCGTCTAGGGCTCCACAAAAAGACTGTTTGTGGACTCAAATCAAAATTAAGCCCGTTCAATGAGCTCCGAAGTCGAGCCGTTTCCTTCGCCTCCTAAGGTATACACTTTCCAGGCCACACCTTTTGTCTGATCGCGACGAAACCTATATTTTCGGAATCTCCACACTTCGGACAACCAATTGAACCATATTCATTTCGCAAGATTCACTCGTTAATTACTTACATGAGTTTTAAAATAACCATGTTTAGCCGGTATATTGAAAGATGTACTTAAGGGTGAATTCCAGCTAAGAATTTTCCTCTTACCGTATACACTTTCCAGGCCACACCCGTTATCCGATCGCAACGAAACAAATATCTACGGAATCCTCACACTTTGGACAACCAATTGAATATTTCAGAACCTCGAAATATCTCTTGGAAATCCATAAAAAGTTGAATTCAATTAACCTCAAAAATCATCAATGAATGGCCTCAATATGTTTTCGCTTCTATCATGGGTTATAAAAAGCCAGTACCTTTCATCCGAGCACAACTTGTGTGAAGTTGACAACCTTTTCGCCATCTATACGTTAGCGAGTTTGAAGGCGAACGATTTCCAGCCCCCGGAGCCAGCAACTGCACTGCGATTTCATAACTCAGACTTTGCCGTTCTCGGATACAAAGCTGAGAAATTAACGTGGACAACAACAGGGATTTTATCCATCAGAACCTATAACGGCATAACGTAAAAGTTACAAAATCGCTAGCAACAGGTCCGGCGAGCCGCAAGTGGGTGACGCTAACCGCAGATCCCCCGAGCCGCAAGTGGGTGACGCTAACCGCAGATCCCCCGAGCCGCAAGTGGGCGACGCTAACCGCAGATCCCCCGAGCCGCAAGTGGGCGACGCTAACCGCAGATCCCCCGAGCCGCAAGTGGGCGACGCTAACCGCAGATCCCCCGAGCCGCAAGTGGGCGACGCTAACCGCAGATCCCCCGAGCCGCAAGTGGGCGACGCTAACCGCAGATCCCCCGAGCCGCAAGTGGGTGACGCTAACCGCAGATCCCCCGAGCCGCAAGTGGGCGACGCTAACCGCAGATCCCCCGAGCCGCAAGTGGGTGACGCTAACCGCAGATCCCCCGAGCCGCAAGTGGGTGACGCTAACCGCAGATCCCCCGAGCCGCAAGTGGGTGACGCTAACCGCAGATCCCCCGAGCCGCAAGTGGGTGACGCTAACCGCAGATCCCCCGAGCCGCAAGTGGGTGACGCTAACCGCAGATCCCCCGAGCCGCAAGTGGGTGACGCTAACCGCAGATCCCCCGAGCCGCAAGTGGGCGACGCTAACCGCAGATCCCCCGAGCCGCAAGTGGGTGACGCTAACCGCAGATCCCCCGAGCCGCAAGTGGGTGACGCTAACCGCAGATCCCCCGAGCCGCAAGTGGGTGACGCTAACCGCAGATCCCCCGAGCCGCAAGTGGGTGACGCTAACCGCAGATCGGCCCGCAGCCGCGAGTCCCGCGGTGTCGGGCGCGGCGTCCGGCCCGTCGAAAGGCGACCACCCGCCGCCGTACCGCAAGGAGGCGTCGGCGGCCAAAGACTCCGCCCCCAAAGAGGGCGGCGGCTTCCCGGCGGTGCTCAACGCGGGCCGCGGCAGAGTGCCGCCGCCCGTGCCGCCCAGGGGGGCCAACGCGAGACGGCGCGACAAAGGTGCCGTCCGCGGGACATTTCGGCGGACTCGGTCCTTCATCGATCGGTCCTTCGTTGATCGGTCCTTCATCGATCGGTCCTTCATTGATCCGTCCTTCATCGATAGGTCCTTCCTCGATCGGTCCTTCCTCGATCCGTCCTTCATTGATCGGTCCTTCCTCGATCGGTCCTTCCTCGATCCGTCCTTCATTGATCGGTCCTTCATTGATCGGTCCTTCCTCGATCGGTCCTTCCTCGATCCGTCCTTCATTGATCGGTCCTTCATTGATCGGTCCTTCATTGATCGGTCCTTCCTCGATATGTCCTTCCTGAAGCCGTCCTTCCTGAAGCCGTCCTTCCTGAAGCCAGTCCATCCCGGAAGTGGATCCTTTAGCGGCTCGGATCAAACTTTAGGCAAATCCAGTCCTTGCTTCAACGTAAAACGTCCCTTTTTAAAGCCTGACCACTGCGTTAGTGAACCCTTTAGTTCGGATCAAACTTTAGGCAAATCCAGTCCCAACCTCAGTTTAAACCACCCTTTTGTAAAGCCTGACCATTATGTTAATGAATCCTTTAGTAGCTTGGATGCAACTTTGGGCAAATCCAGTCCTTGCTTCAGCGTAAAACGTCCCTTTTTAAAGCCGGACCATTATGTTAATGAATCCTTTAGCTCCGATGCAACTTTGGGTAAATTCAGTCCTTGCCTCAATTTAAACCACCCTTTTGTAAAGCCTGGCCATTATGTTAATGAATCCTTTAGTAGCTTGGTTCAAACTACAGACAAACTCAACGTAAACCACCCTCTTGCAAAGCCTGGCCAAGCTGTACAAGCAACCACAAGTGGCTTTGTCCAAACTAAAGACAAAGCCAGTCCCTGCCGTAACATCAAGCGTCCATTTCTGAAGCCTGGCCAAGCTGGCGGTGATTTCGCTGGCAGCTCCGTTCAAGCGAAACACGAAACCAGTCCCGACCCGATTCCAAACCGGTCCGCGCAAAGACGGGACCAGTCGCTATGCAAACCGGTCCGGCAGAGTGGCACAGGCCGGATCTCGAGCCTTTCACACCGACCAGAAAATGGTTCGGAACGCAAGCCAGCCCAGTCTGGCAACCCTGTCAAGCCAGCCCAGTCTGGCAACCCTGTCAAGCCAGCCCAGTCTGGCAACCCTGTCAAGCCAGCCCAGTCTGGCAACCCTGTCCATCCAGCCCAGTCTGGCAACCCTGTCAAGCCAGCCCAGTCTGGCAACCCTGTCAAGCCAGCCCAGTCTGGCAACCCTGTCGAGCCAGCCCAGTCTGGCAACCCTGTCGAGCCAGCCCAGTCTGGCAACCCTGTCGAGCCAGCCCAGTCTGGCAACCCTGTCGAGCCAGCCCAGTCTGGCAACCCTGTCAAGCCAGCCCAGTCTGGCAACCCTGTCGAGCCAGCCCAGTCTGGCAACCCTGTCAAGCCAGCCCAGTCTGGCAACCCTGTCAAGCCAGCCCAGTCTGGCAACCCTGTCGAGCCAGCCCAGTCTGGCAACCCTGTCAAGCCAGCCGAGAGTTCCGCGGCGAAACGAGCGGGAGCCGAGGCTGGCCGAGTCACGTGCGAAGTCGTGGCGAGGCTGTAGTTGCCGGGAAACCGAGAGTCCGTCTTCGGAACCGAGCCGCTAGGACTGCATTCTTCCCTTCTTGTCGATTCCACGGGATCTGTCTGAACGCCCCGGAAGTACCCAAATCCCCCGGATGTACCCAAATCCCCCGGATGTACCCAAATCCCCCGGAAGTACCCAAATCCCCCGGAAGTACCCAAATCCCCCGGATGTACCCAAATCCCCCGGAAGTACCCTAATCCCCCGGATGTACCCAAATCCCCCGGATGTACCCAAATCCCCCGGAAGTACCCAAATCCCCCGGAAGTACCCAAATCCCCCGGAAGTACCCAAATCCCCCGGAAGTACCCAAATCCCCCGGATGTACCCAAATCCCCCGGATGTACCCAAATCCCCCGGATGTACCCAAATCCCCCGGATGTACCCAAATCCCCCGGATGTACCCAAATCCCCCGGATGTACCCAAATCCCCCGGATGTACCCAAATCCCCCGGATGTACCCAAATCCCCCGGATGTACCCAAATCCCCCGGATGTACCCAAATCCCCCGGATGTACCCAAATCCCCCGGATGTACCCAAATCCCCCGGATGTACCCAAATCCCCCGGATGTACCCAAATCCCCCGGATGTACCCAAATCCCCCGGATGTACCCAAATCCCCCGGATGTACCCAAATCCCCCGGATGGACCCAAATCCCCCGGATGGACCCAAATCCCCCGGATGTACCCAAATCCCCCGGATGTACCCAAATCCCCCGGATGTACCCAAATCCCCCGGATGCACCCAAATCCCCCGGATCCGACCAGTGCTTGCCGCGGTCTCGTTTTTTTTGCCGCACCCCGAAACAGCTGACAACCTGCTAGCACCGGAACTAACCGAACCCTGCGCTTGCGTGCATCCTCTTTTCAGTCGCAAAGCATCGGGTTTTCACACTCTGTTTTGTTCCTTTTCTTTTGCAGATGTTACGTTTCTTTTATACGGCAATTCTCTTCCCTTTTTGTATTTTGACCCGTTTAATCGTGCATTGAATTAATACTTTCTGCACGTTTACTTTCCGATTTTAGTTTTTAATTTTATGGACGTCATTTTTTCAGCGATTGCAGCATGGCGTTTCACTTTGTTTTGTCTTTTCGCGCTGGTTTTTTTTCCACTTTGCTGATTATGATTTCATTAATTGATTTTCTCCCATCTAGTTCATGCTGTTGTGCACTAATCCTGCCGTACCTACCCTTACTGCATCGTGTATTTTGCCGCCAAAATCTCCCCCCCCCCCCCCCAACAGTTTTCTCTCGTAGCCCCGCCCTCCCTTGCCCTCTATGCCCCGCCCTTGTCCCGCTATGCCCCGCCCCTTGCCCCGCCCCTTGCCCCGCCCTTGTCCCGCTATGCCCCGCCCCTTGCCCCGCCCCTTGCCCCGCCCTTGTCCCGCTATGCCCCGCCCCTTGCCCCGCCCCTTGCCCCGCCCTTGTCCCGCTATGCCCCGCCCCTTGCCCCGCCCCTTGCCCCGCCCTTGTCCCGCTATGCCCCGCCCCTTGCCCCGCCCCTTGCCCCGCCCTTGTCCCGCTATGCCCCGCCCCTTGCCCCGCCCCTTGCCCCGCCCTTGCCCCGCTATGCCCCGCCCCTTGCCCCGCCCTTGCAGGAAGAACTAGAGGTGCAAGGGAGCTGAAATTACCGGAAGGCCAGAGACTTGGCGTTTCGTGCAATCTCAGTGATGTGACGTTTCGGCTGGTGCATTCCCCAATGGGAGCGTTGAATTCAAAATACCATTGTCTCCCTCAGAGATATTTATTTCATTTAGATCATGCCACACAAGGACATTTGATATGCAAAACACAGCAAAATGACTGCTGGAGCTACAGCAATTATTTATTGGTGCATTCATAAAATCATTAAACACAATGCCTCAACTTCCGAGTACGTTAATTTAAGCTCCACAGCATCTTTATTCTTTCTAAGTTTATTAGTTGGCTGATTCTGTGAATGTTAAAAATCTTGTCAAGAATAGAGGTAGAGGGGATCACTCGCAACTGAGTTGGCAGCTCGATTCCGCCAGTCTTGTGCCCTGGTTAGGAGTTGCCCCTGGCTAGGAGTTGCCCCTGGCTAGGAGTTGCCCTGGCTAGGAGTTGCCCCTGGCTAGGAGTTGCCCTGGCTAGGAGTTGCCCCTGGCTAGGAGTTGCCCCTGGCTAGGAGTTGCCCTGGCTAGGAGTTGCCCTGGCTAGAAGTTGCCCTGGCTAGAAGTTGCCCTGGCTAGAAGTTGCCCTGGCTAGAAGTTGCCCTGGCTAGGAGTTGCCCCTGGCTAGGAGTTGCCCTGGCTAGGAGTTGCCCTGGCTAGAAGTTGCCCTGGCTAGAAGTTGCCCTGGCTAGAAGTTGCCCTGGCTAGAAGTTGCCCTGGCTAGAAGTTGCCCTGGCTAGAAGTTGCCCTGGCTAGAAGTTGCCCTGGCTAGAAGTTGCCCTGGCTAGAAGTTGCCCTGGCTAGAAGTTGCCCTGGCTAGAAGTTGCCCTGGCTAGAAGTTGCCCTGGCTAGAAGTTGCCCTGGCTAGAAGTTTCCCTGGCTAGAAGTTTCCCTGGCTAGAAGTTGCCCTGTCTAGAAGTTGCCCTGGCTAGTCTGGTGCCCTGGCTAGAAGTTGCCCTGGCTAGTCTGGTGCCCTGGCTAGTCTGGTGCCCTGTCTAGAAGTTGCCCTGGCTAGTCTGGTGCCCTGGCTAGTCTGTGTGTTGCTGAGTGCCACCCTGCTGTCCCCAGGGATGCCCTGCTCCTCGACCCCCCCTCCTGCGTTCGAGGACGCCTTGCGCGGGGACCTGCTGGAGTCGGCACGGCAACCGCACCGCCCGCTCCGCGCGGCCTTTGACACCGCAAGGTAACAGACGACTCGTGCGCGATTCCGCGTCCTCTCAACTCGGCTCTAAGTTTCGTTCGCTTTCGGCTCATTTGGTCGCTTGACTCCAGCTGGCGTCCTACAGGGTGTCATTACAGTCGTGTTGGCCTAAGATTACCGCAGTCAAAACTGCCCACAAGGCCTTTTGTCCGGCTCACGACATGACTAGTGAGTGTTGAAACTCTTGGCTCGTGTCTAGCAGCAGTGGGTCCTCGAGGGAGATGCGAATCCACTCTGCTTCTCGACGTGAAATGGAGTATTGCATATGTTGTGAAATGTTGCAAAATCAGTGAGACTTTATTAAGCATTCAAAACCCCGTGTTAACTCGGCTCTCACGAGGTCACTTAACCACAGCCGTGTCAGCCGAAGATTACCTCAGCCTGGTGGGCTTTGAAGTAAAGTATTATTTGACTCTTTCACGATTTGTAACGAGTAAAATGGGTAATAATGGTAACGAAAAATACGTTTTTTAATGGTAATGACAAAAACTTAATCATTTTATTCTATGGTATGGTACTCTATGATATGAGATCCCCAAAGAGTGGCAAACTCGAATTAATTCTAGTCTAAACTCCATTTCACGTCCTGCAGGATGTTACCAAATACCGTAACAGTTATAATACGGGGCACTCTCCCCGAATCTTGGCGACAATCAACAGCGCCCTGGCGGCGCAGAGTACAAACAAACAATCACAGTTTGCTTCAGCTGAAGGCCATCTCACATTGCATCGCCTCAGAGTGGTAATTCTGTCAAGGGAAAAGAATTGTAAACAACCCGAAAGTGTCTGCCATAACTCGTAATTGAGTTTACAATAGTTATGTCCTTGTTAGTTGGACAATTCAGACCCCTAACATGGGTTGGTTGTCTTGGCCTACAAACTTGTCGTGGACAAAGCTACCTTTTGCAGCAAAGGTCCCACAGAATCGACTCCGCTCGTTACACCTGATCTGGATGACGAAACATGGATTTACCCCATTGCTTACGCGATTTAGTTGCCAATAATTATGCTTTTAGCCTGAGATGACGTGTGAATAATATGCATTTATCAGTTCTTGCGCGGTTGACATGACACATGTAAATTTTTGAACAAATTGTGATCCAGCCACCTTGATAGCTCACTGTCTTTTGTATTTAGATGGCGGGTAGATATGTGTTTGCACTCCGCGCCGCTAGGTTGTGCTGATGATTGTCGCCGTGAATTCCAATGCTCAAGGAGGCAGTGTCCCGTATTTGATGAGCGTAGCGAGCGAAGCGAGCGAAGCGAAATCATCAATTTCACTACTGCTAAAAAAAACACTTGGTGTGTGTTTGTTTGTATGTGTGTTTGCGCGCGCTCTACAGGCCAAACGCCTGCTTCGAGTGGGATGAAATTTTCAGGGTGTCTACTTTTGTTCTCAACTTAGACCCCCTGCGTTTTTCAAGAAAATCCTCCACACCCTTCACTTTCAAAGCAGAAAAAAGAGCAAAATTCGACAATTGGGCATGTTTGGAAAAGTACGGAAATTTATTTAAAAGTGTGTATTTTTTTCAAATGTTCCCAATTTCGATTTGCCTTTAGAAACCATCGATACCAAATCGAAACATCACACCAGATTTTTTCCAATAAAAACCAAACCAATAAAAACCCTTAGGCATGAGTTACATCTATATATTAACATGCACATTGCTTTATGACCTCAAAATGAGCATATTTCCGCTACCCTACAGCTGGGACAGCTCGCAAAGAAAGGCCAGAATCGTCTACAATTTCAAGTGATCAGAATTTTCGAAAAAGCCAGGGTCCGGCTTGCTGCTCCAGTATTTAGGCTTTTTGCCTCAATATTTTTATGCGCTTAATACAAACCGCTACGCTCATCTTCAACGCAACACAAATTGCGTTCGCCCTAGTGGTAACTGATACGGTATTTGTTGCCGCTGACCCTCCCAAACAGAGCTATTGTCTCCAGTAAAGTAACTGAGCTTTTGTGAGTTTGTAAAAGCACGCTAATTTGATAGGTACCGTGTTTCACAAGTAACTCGACGTTTCCAAAGCAACTGTTTCTTTCGTAGCCATCTTCAACACGACTCTTGCATTCAGGGGCCGAGGAGCGGAACTTCTTTACAAACTCAATGTAAACCACCCTCTCGCAAAGCCGTCTGAACCGTGTAAACACATCAGTATTACAGAGCGGCAGTATTACGGCCGGGTTATATAGCCGGGGCGCATCGACTCTGACTTTAGTACCTAGCCATGAGATTGGTTGATTTGACCTCACTGCACAATGATGATCGTTTAAAACGCAGTAAGCCTTCTAGATAATGCTATCATCGTAGCACCACCGTAATACTGGTTGCTAGCGGCGCTACGAAATCAACAAACTGCCCGTTGTTGAAATGGCCGCTCTAGGTCCGGGTTATGCAACGCCAGTGGCCGTATTATATAATTCCTCCGTAACACCACCGAACGGCCGCGCTAGGCGCGGCCCCCCCCGATGGTCCCAGCAAAACCGAAACCCCGTGAAAGTTCGCAGCGCTGGCCGGCGACGTTGCCGTTTAACTTCCCCGACGTTCCAGCGTTTCCGAGGTGCGATTGGAGTGCGGCAAGTCGTCGCTGAGCGTTGAGAGCGGCGGCTCGCGGTCGCTGGCCTGGACCCCGCCCGCCAGCGTCGAGGGCTCGACTCCCACGTGGACCGAGGGCACGCCGAGCTTCACCGAGAGCTCCAGCTCCGGCGAGCCCGCGGACAGACCCAACGGTAGGCGTCGAGACGGACCGGAGCTTGCCGGCGATGAGGCTCGATCGGCGCTTTGACTCGGTTCTGTGTGCTGCCAGACCGTTTGATCCACTTGTATTCATATCGACATCTATTATTAATGCCTATTAAATAGAAACAGTTATATAAAATAATATATGTTAATAAATAAATAGATTAATTGGTTGATTGTTTGACTGATTGGTTGCGTGATTGATTGTGTGTGAAAGGAAGTGTTTAGGGATGCTTTTCGGATAAGCTGGGATGGCACAGAGCAAGATGTACTGGGATGGCACAGAGCAAGATGTACTGGGATGGCACAGAGCAAGATGTACTGGGATGGCACAGAGCAAGATGTACTGGGATGGCACAGAGCAAGATATACTGGGATGGCACAGAGCAAGATGTACTGGGATGGCACAGAGCAAGATGTACTGGGATGGCACAGAGCAAGATGTACTGGGATGGCACAGAGCAAGATGTACTGGGATGGCACAGAGCAAGATATACTGGGATGGCACAGAGCAAGATATACTGGGATGGCACAGAGCAAGATTGCTTCTGGTTATAGGGGTAAAACATTTAGGTAAACGGTGACGTGAAACTAGTGACGGAAACAGAGTGAAAGGAAGACTGCTATGTTTGAGGGGTCGCGAGGAAAAGGCATCCAAGTGACATTTTTAGGGGGGAATGCATAATTGAATCTAGCCTACTTTTAAATCTAGAAAGAAAATTATAATACAAATTCTAGGCCCTGTGGTGCCACCAAACTTGGTGGTTTTTTTTCTGGAATTGCAATCGGGAAGCAGTTTGCGTTTTGTGTCAAAACGCTTGCAGTCTTATAAATGTTGCATTGCATTTTATACAACACCTAGGATAAAGAAACTTAAAACTTATTCTCTAGCTGTTTATTTCTAGCTTTTCTACCAATCATTTTCAAATACATGGGCTTTGACATTTCTGCCAAAAGAATGGAAAAATGTCATTCGTCTGCCTTTTCGTCCGCGTGCCGGTTTTACCGTGGCCCGTTAAGACACTAACGGTCCGTTAGCAAGAAAATAACAGGCTCTGATTGGACGTTGCTAGGCAAATAACAAGTAAACAGACCGTTAGATATTTAACGTGCCACTGAAAAGCCGGGCCTAAATCTCACAGTATTATTCACGTGATCTTGACGAGAAAAGTGTGGAAATTCTGAAATCCTTTGACACTCGATAGAGTGTCATTCACTCGATAGAGTGATCAGCCCATGATTTTGTGAGGATCAATCAAGGTACCAATCTAAATCCCTTCAACATCAAGGGCCCGTTTCTAGCAAGCAAAGATTTCCCTTCGTTCTCGAGACCAGTAGCAACCGGAGCTTGCAACACGTTCTTACAAAATTAAAGCTGTACACAAAACAGGCACCATTCAGCAAAACAAATGCTTATTTCACGCAAGCAAGACAACAGGCAAGCTTTATTTCACAAGTTGCAAGCGAAGCTTACGCCGTCACTTTATTACTTGTAGTTATAGACTACCTACGATTGATTTCTGCTTAGAAACGATTCTGCTACATTGGTTCACGAAATCAGGGAAATGTGGGAGGGTTTTGATAGTAGTCTGATTGTAACTTTTAGCTACCAAATGAATTTTCCTTTTTATACATTTGAACTATTTTTGACCTACCGAAACATGTGAATGGCAGAATTGGGCTCGTGCTAGATTGGGCAGACGAATCATGTACAGGGTATCGCTTATTTTGAAGCGTACCGAAGACGTCTTTATAATCTTATTTAAATTACGAAAGCTCGTAATTGGCTAGTCATTTTATTTTTATGTACACAAATTAGCCTCCCAAAAATGTTGCCCATTCCGGGATTTGAACCCGGGTCCCCAACTTTCGCGGCTGGTGCTCTAACCAGCTGAGCTAAATAGACACGAAATTTGAGAGAAGTAATTTGCATACAGGGGTGAGAATTGAATGTCCCCATGGGGGTATGGTCCAGAGTCTACGAATACTCATAGTGGCTCTGGAACCGTGTGCTGCTATACTGCAACCACATTTACATACAACCTCGAGTAACTCCAATTTAACAATGGGCAACATTTTCGGGTGTCTAATTTGTGTACATAAAAATTAAAAAAAAAAAAAAAAGTACCGAAGACGTGTTTGCCGAGTTTGTAGCCGCCGATGGGCTCGTGTTGCCGTCGGCTTCGTCGCCCTTACCGAATGTGTCCCGCCGACGGAATCGCTGTCGTAGCTCGCGTCTAGCCCGAGGCCGGCTCCTGAGGGTACGTCTCGGCATCGACGCTCTTCTCCGCAACCTCTCGGCTGCCGCTAGATCTCCTAGAGAGTTTGCCCGTGGCGATGGTGGCGCTAGGATGGCGGTAGCGTGCTTGGCTTGTTTTGCCGACGTTTCCCCGGCTGCTTGCGGCACGTCAGAGACACTGGTCCTGTTCCGAAACCTGCCGAGCGTACTGAACTCCAGTGGGCTCTCAGTACTGAGTTCAGCGAGTCTGCTGCCTTCAGTAACGGAACGCAATACGCAATCTCAGCTCGGCTTGTTTGATTTTTCTTAGCGGCAATGTTCAAAGTTCTCAGCTCTCAAGGCGCCGAGCGTTTTTTTGTCAGTAACACAACCAGATTACATAAGAAAAATACGAAATAATACTTTTCTTACTTGTTAACAGACGTTCTTATTCTTCTCTCTGCTAACTTTCAACTAAAAGTAACCTCGCAAACGCCACACGTCAGATCTGTATTGCAGCCCGCCATCTTGAAATTTGAATTGACCGAGCTCAGTAGGATTGGCTGAGGCCGAATCCTCCAGTCAACTCCGGTGGCTTCCAGCAGGTTACGGCACGGCCAGCCGGGTCCAGCTCAGTCACTGTGATTGGTTACGGAACTCGGTGAGATTTGTTAATGCGCGGTAGCGCCAGCAGGTTTCGGAACGGGACCACATTCTCTCGAGGCGGCTGATCGTAGATTTGCGTTGCGTTTTTCTAACGAGCTTCTATTTCAACTCACTTGAGCGCTAGTTTTTTTTAAATAAGACGAATGTTTTTCAAACTGGGTGCTGAAAATGCGGCAGTGGAGTAACAACGAGAACGGATGACGAAAGCTGGCGAGGCGACGGCGTCCTGCAATCCACGCACCCAGTTGGGAAAGTGTTTTCAAGGGCTACGTTGGTGGCTGTGCTTGCGCTTGCGCTCGCGCTTGTGTCGGAGACTTCTCTCCTAGCGCCAAGCTGCGCTCAAATGAACACGGCCCACGGCACGAGCAAAACATGTTTCTTTGTAATTCTTTGACTCCGCAAACAGCCTTGTCGTGAAACCCTAGCCCAGACGAAACTCTTCCGGACTCGGAAATCGGAAAGATTGTCTAAAAAAAAACCCGGCAACTGGTGGCCTAAACATGCGTCGGTTGCTTCGCCCTCGGTTTTACGAAGCCGAGATGTTGAATCTGAGCGCAGCTTGTGGACCTCTAGACGCCCGGCATGCTCGACCCTTTGAATGCAAGCACGTCCATCCACGACATCATCCGCTGCATCCCTACGTCGAACGTTCATTCCAAACCTCAGCATCTCCCTTGCGAATGTCCGGGGCAAACGCTGGGCAACCTGCCGAGCCGTGAGCTTGCAAGTACGAGTGCAACCCACACGGAAGTACGTGCAAAAAACATACATGAAACATATACGGAAGGTTCAAATTTGAATAAGAAACATATAAGTTTCTTGTAAGATATTGCATTTTCGTGTATTTTACCATGTGTGTATCACGTATGTCCGTTCATGCTTTTTCGTGTGGGAAGCGCACTTGGCGAGAATGTCTGCTTCCCTCCGTCGAAACGCATTTCAGATCGAGACTGCATCTCGTTGGCATGGAATTTCCTAGACGTCGCAACTGCTTGCCCATGTAACTGCTCATGCAGCGTTGTCGTTAGGAGCACTTTGGCAGATTAGTGTTTAGGAGAATAGTAATCTACGGAATAGCTTAGCAGCGAGGCAGAGTTTTACAGACCTAGGGAGCGATTTCGTAACTCTGATTTTGCCGTTCTCGGTTGCAAAGTTAAAGAATTATCACGGACAACGATGGGGATTTTATCCATCGGAACAGATGACGGCATCACGTGAAAGTTACAAAATCGCTGGGCCGGTCTGGTGATTTCATTAACGAGGGGAACTCGCCCTGTATGCAAATTACTTCTCTCAAATTTCGTGTCTATTTAGCTCAGCTGGTTAGAGCGCCAGCCGCGAAAGTTGGGGACCCGGGTTCAAATCCCGGAATGGACAACATTTTTGGGAGGCTAATTTGTGTACATAAAAATAAAATGCCCTTGTATGAGTTTATCAATTTCTATTGCAACACTTTTCAACAATCAAGTTGTGCAACAGTTCAACAAAAATCTAGCTAAGTTCCGTCCTTTTATTCACCAGATCATCTGGCTTTTCGATGAAGAAATGTTTTTGTGATGAGATATAAGATTTTCTGCAACGATTGCTAAACAACGTGGATTATCTACGCGCGTGTGTCTGACACAGGGTTTCACGCGCGTGTGTCTGACGCAGGGTTTCACGTGCGTGTGTCTGACACAGGGTTTCACGCGCGTGTGTCTGACACAGGGTTTCACGCGCGTGTGTCTGACGCAGGGTTTCACGTGCGTGTGTCTGACACAGGGTTTCACGTGCTTGTCTGACGCAGGGTTTCATTGCGTGTGTGACGCAGGGTTTCATTGCGTGTGTGACGCAGGGTTTCATTGCGTGTGTGACGCAGGGTTTCATGGCGTTACTGACGCAGGGTTTCATGGCGTTACTGACGCAGGGTTTCATTGCGTGTGTGACGCAGGGTTTCATTGCGTGTGTGACGCAGGGTTTCATTGTGTGTCTGACGCCAGCGTTGCGTTGCAGGGTTCGCGACGCCAGCGCGTCGTGCACGCCGTGCGTCCGACGGGCCGAAAGATCACGACGCCGAGCACGAATCCGTGAGTCTCTCTCTCTCTCTCTCTCTCTCTCTCTCTCTCACTCACTGCAAATGCTTGCCAAACACTTTGGTCGTCATGACGCCGGCTTACAATGTCCAGTCTCCGCGCTTTCGTGAACAACGGCCTTGAAAATGGTTTAATATTGACAGTTTCGGGTTGTTTCTAGCGTTCCAGGAGCAAGTATTCGAAAAAAGGGGCCATGTTTAACCAATTTTAAGTCTTATGTCTGCAATGTACTGAAATATTGAAATGATAACTTCAACGATGTGGCCTTGAAAACTCTCGGTCAACTTTCGGCCTGAAAGCGACTTTCTGGCAAACTGATCTCTGCCCGGTGAGAAAACTCTGCTGGTTGCGATGATAACATCTGGCATCTCATTGCTGTAGAAGCCAGACCAGAGGCCCAATTTGACCAGATGCCAATGACCAGAAATCAATCAGACCAGAGGCCCAATTTGACCAGATGCCAATGACCAGAAATCAAGCAGACCAGAGGCCCAATTTGACCAGATGCCAATGACCAGAAATCAAGCAGACCAGAGGCCCAATTTGACCAGATGCCAATGACCAGAAATCAATCAGACCAGAGGCCCAATTTGACCAGATGCCAATGACCAGAAATCAATCAGACCAGAGGCCCAATTTGACCAGATGCCAATGACCAGAAATCAATCAGACCAGAGGCCCAATTTGACCAGATGCCAATGACCAGAAATCAAGCAGACCAGAGGCCCAATTTGACCAGATGCCAATGACCAGAAATCAAGCAGACCAGAGGCCCAATTTGACCAGATGCCAATGACCAGAAATCAAGCAGACCAGAGGCCCAATTTGACCAGATGCCAATGACCAGAAATCAATCAGACCAGAGGCCCAATTTGACCAGATGCCAATGACCAGAAATCAATCAGACCAGAGGCCCAATTTGACCAGATGCCAATGACCAGAAATCAATCAGACCAGAGGCCCAATTTGACCAGATGCCAATGACCAGAAATCAATCAGACCAGAGGCCCAATTTGACCAGATGCCAATGACCAGAAATCAATCAGACCAGAGGCCCAATTTGACCAGATGCCGATGACCAGAAATCAAGCAGACCAGAGGCCCAATTTGACCAGATGCCAATGACCAGAAATCAAGCAGACCAGAGGCCCAATTTGACCAGATGCCAATGACCAGAAATCAAGCAGACCAGAGGCCCAATTTGACCAGATGCCAATGACCAGAAATCAAGCAGACCAGAGGCCCAATTTGACCAGATGCCAATGACCAGAAATCAAGCAGACCAGAGGCCCAATTTGACCAGATGCCAATGACCAGAAATCAATCAGACCAGAGGCCCAATTTGACCAGATGCCAATGACCAGAAATCAATCAGACCAGAGGCCCAATTTGACCAGATGCCAATGACCAGAAATCAAGCAGACCAGAGGCCCAATTTGACCAGATGCCAATGACCAGAAATCAATCAGACCAGAGGCCCAATTTGACCAGATGCCAATGACCAGAAATCAATCAGACCAGAGGCCCAATTTGACCAGATGCCGATGACCAGAAATCAAGCAGACCAGAGGCCCAATTTGACCAGATGCCAATGACCAGAAATCAAGCAGACCAGAGGCCCAATTTGACCAGATGCCAATGACCAGAAATCAAGCAGACCAGAGGCCCAATTTGACCAGATGCCAATGACCAGAAATCAAGCAGACCAGAGGCCCAATTTGACCAGATGCCAATGACCAGAAATCAATCAGACCAGAGGCCCAATTTGACCAGATGCCAATGACCAGAAATCAAGCAGACCAGAGGCCCAATTTGACCAGATGCCAATGACCAGAAATCAAGCAGACCAGAGGCCCAATTTGACCAGATGCCAATGACCAGAAATCAAGCAGACCAGAGCACAATGGTCCCAATCGGCCGGCTGCAATAGGGAATTCTCTTTCAATTTCAAAACATGGTTTTATACTGAACTGCGTAAAAAATAAAAGTACAATTTTTTTTTTTTTTAAATAATTCTTAACTAAATTTTATAAAAGATACTACTATTTACAAAGTTGGTGTGTGTTACACGAAAAAAAGGACTGGCCTGTTTACCATGGCAACGCATGAGTAGTGCCATGAGTAGTGGATAGTATTGCACGGCCAGCATGATCCCTCAAATCACCCAAATTCCGATGTCACAGTTGACTTGTTTCGTTTTTGCCCTGACTCAAAAACTCGTATTTTAGTCATTATTAAGACAGATTTTAATCGAAGAGTAATTATCCGATCAGGAAAACGAAAAATGTGTAGTCTTTTAAATTGAAATTGCAAAAAAGAAAATTGTTGGACAATAGATTCACATTAAAAGGAGGATTCCCAATTGCCGGTCGCAAAGTGGCTTCTTGTGTGACAGCGCCGATAAGCGGACAAAAAAACCAGTACATGCGACAGATTGCCAACCACTTGGCAAAAACGGCCGAGGCGTAATGGAACGTTAACTTATCGAGCTCTAGACGGCCGAGGTACAAAACCAAAGTCCGGGGTTCCTTTGCGCAGGGAGTTTTGGACGTGTATCCACGAGGTTTGCAAACTGTTGCATGTACCTGTTGCCTGTTGTACCTGTTGCCTGTTGTACCTGTTGGCTACGAACTCTAAGCACCTTCACTTGACATACTAAAGCTGTGTTTACACGGTTCAATGTTTCGTTCAATGCATTGAACTCGATGCATTGAACGAAACATTGAATGCTCTTGAAGAGCCGTTTACACGACTCAATGTTCTAAATTCCTTGAAAATGGTGGCACAGCCTTCCGAAATCTTTGATTCTAGAAGGCAGTAACATACCCTTCCTTCTATTGAAAGGAAAATCGAACGATATTTAGAACACGTCCTAAATGAGAAAACATTGAATGAAACCTTGAATTCAAGGTTTCGTTCAATGATTCATTGAATTCAATTGTTGATTAGACGGTTCAATGCATTGAATTCAACCTTGAATTCAACGCATTGAGCGAAACATTGAACCGTGCAAACACAGCTTTACTGCAGCCAATACACACTGGGCTTTCATGCCCTCTGTCTATTAAATGGGTTTTTACAGACAAACAATATTAGTGAGAGCCCAAAGAAAAACACTAGCACCCTTGGTAATTCATCAGACTTTAAAATAAGGTAAGAACCTTTTTTGTGTGATAATTAGGCTCACTGAAAACTATATAGATAACATTGGAAAACTTTTTAAAATTAAGGCAGTTTTATTCGTAATTTTCAGCGAGCCTAATTATAACACGAAAATGATTCATACTTGATTTGAAAACCTGATATATTACCTAGGGTGCATGCTATTTTGTTTCGGGGTATCACTTACAGCTTATCGGTAAAGAAATATATGCCAAGGGACATATACCATATAACTTCAGTTCCCTTGAACCGAAGTTGAACTGCTAAATTAATGCCAATTATAAGAGCCCCTTGCCATGGAACCTGCCCAAGTGATTAGCAAACGTTGGGAGTAACGGTGAAAAAGGTGCCTAACGTTCGCAGCTCAGACTCGTGATTTCTGTCGTTGTTCCCGTCTCCCGTGTCCCACGTCCCGTGTCCCGTGTCCCACGTCCCCGCTAGCTACGTTGCGGTTTGCGTTGAATGTCGCCAGCACTTCCCCGATCCTCCCTGGCCAAGGGAGGGCCTCGGGGGCACCAATCCGGTCCCACGCGATTCCCGGTCAAAGCACATTCCTGTCCCAACGTTGGCATCGGTGGTCGGTCCAGATGGTCAGCCTGGAGCCAGACGAGATTCCTCATCTCCACGAGGAAGTGATAAACAATGTTCCGCTCCTCGGCCCCTGAATGCAGGAATCGTGTTGAAGATGGCTACGAAAGAAACAGTTGCTTTGGAAACGTCGAGTTACTTGTGAAACACGGTACCTATCAAATTAGCGTGCTTTTACAAACTCACAAAAGCTCAGTTACTTTACTGGAGACAATAGCTCTGTTTGGTTGTCCACGAAATCTAGATGATGACTAGATTTCTTGAGTTTGTTTGTCCAGGCTAGATTTCGTTGACTGCATGATTGCCTATGATGACGTCACTACGAAAACCGACATCTAGATAATAACTACGTTGCATCTTGTTATTACTGGACAACCAAACACGCTTATTGAGTCTACCCAAGCCGGCCGTATCTCGACGCCGAAAGCAACCCTTTCCGAGCGTGTCCACCATCGACGAGGCTCTCCCATTGCGAGGGCCGCTCTTTGAAGACGCGGCCCGAAGCTCTCGAAGCTCATTTGGAGCTCGTTTGGAGCTCATTTGGAGCTCATTTGGAGCTCGTTTGGAGCTCGTTTGGAGCTCATTTGGAGCTCATTTGGAGCTCGTTTGGAGCTCATTTGGAGCTCATTTGGAGCTCGTTTGGAGCTCGTTTGGAGCTCATTTGGAGCTCGTTTGGAGCTCGTTTGGAGCTCATTTGGAGCTCATTTGGAGCTCGTTTGCAGCTCATTTGGAGCTCATTTGGAGCTCGTTTGGAGCTCGTTTGCAGCTCATTTGGAGCTCGTTTGCAGCTCATTTGGAGCTCATTTGGAGCTCATTTGGAGCTCATTTGGAGCTCATTTGGAGCTCGTTTGGAGCTCATTTGCAGCTCGTTTGGAGCTCATTTGGAGCTCATTTGCAGCTCGTTTGGAGCTCGTTTGGAGCTCGTTTGGCCCGAAGCTCGTTGCCGTCGGTCACCGGGTGTTGTTGTTGCGACAGGTTGCTCGGGTTACAACGGCGCGGTACCGATCTGTCATCACAGTGACGCTGGACCGGTAGCGACCCCCCCCCCCCCCAACCCCCCAAACCCCCCCTAACGCTCCCACATTCCACGACTGGCCTCTGGCTGCTGGGGCACTTTGCCTCTAGGGGGCTTTTTGCCTCTAGGGGGCTTTTTGCCTCTAGGGGGTGACCTTCTCTATTGGGGGCACACTGCTGTTAACGCTGGCAGTCCGTGGGTCTCTTGGCTTTGACATCTTCTCCCTTGCTGGCTCTAACCAAAGCTCTAACCAAGGCTCTAACCAAGGCTCTAACAGGGTTCTAACCGAGGCTCTAACCAAGGCTCTAACAGGGTTCTAACCGAGGCTCTAACCAGGGCTCTAACCAAGGCTCTAACAGGGTTCTAACCGAGGCTCTAACCAGGGCTCTAACCGAGGCTCTAACCAGGGCTCTAACCGAGGCTCTAACCAAGGCTCTAACCGAAGCTTCCCTCTAGTAGCTTTCCCGAGGACTTCTAACACGTAGACCGCTTCGTGACGCGACCGAGCAAACATTCGACCGGCCGCAATCGATTCACTACCCGATTCACTACCCGATTCACTGCCCGATTCACTACCCGATTCACTGCCCGATTCACTACCCGATTCACTACCCGATTCACTACCCGATTCACTACCCGATTCACTGCCCGATTCACTACCCGATTCACTACCCGATTCACTACCCGATTCACTGCCCGATTCACTACCCGATTCACTACCCGATTCACTACCCGATTCACTACCCGATTCACTACCCGATTCACTGCCCGATTCACTACCCGATTCACTGCCCGATTCACTACCCGATTCACTGCCCGATTCACTGCCCGATTCACTACCCGATTCACTGCCCGATTCACTACCCGATTCACTACCCGATTCACTGCCCGATTCACTGCCCGATTCACTACCCGATTCACTGCCCGATTCACTACCCGATTCACTACCCGATTCACTGCCCGATTCACTACCCGATTCACTGCCCGATTCACTACCCGATTCACTGCCCGATTCACTGCCCGATTCACTGCCCGATTCACTACCCGATTCACTGCCCGATTCACTACCCGATTCACTACCCGATTCACTGCCCGATTCACTACCCGATTCACTGCCCGATTCACTACCCGATTCACTGCCCGATTCACTGCCCGATTCACTACCCGATTCACTGCCCGATTCACTACCCGATTCACTGCCCGATTCACTACCCGATTCACTACCCGATTCACTGCCCGATTCACTGCCCGATTCACTGCCCGATTCACTACCCGATTCACTACCCGATTCACTGCCCGATTCACTACCCGATTCACTGCCCGATTCACTGCCCGATTCACTGCCCGATTCACTGCCCGATTCACTGCCCGATTCACTGCCCGATTCACTGCCCGATTCACTGCCCGATTCACTGCCCGATTCACTGCCCGATTCACTGCCCGATTCACTGCCCGATTCACTGCCCGATTCACTACCCGATTCACTGCCCGATTCACTGCCCGATTCACTGCCCGATTCACTGCCCGATTCACTAGCACTCGGACATATCGCTTGTTTGTTCCGCTTGATGCCCGTTGGTTTTGCGCTCAGCAAAGGATTGACATTTCCAAGTTATTACACAATTAAACTCTTCAGACTCGTGTCTACATCGAGAAAAGAGTTTCAATAAAAAAGCAGGTCAAAATCTATTGTGTATTTTTACGCAGAGCGGAGATATTTGCTTGGTGGCGTTTCTTTGCTGGGACCGAAACGGGCTCTTACGTTGGTGTTGGTAGTTGGTTGCACGGTAGATCCATCCCCACGGTAGTGTTGGTTGGTTGCACGGTAGATCCATCCCCACGGTAGTGTTGGTTGGTTGCACGGTAGATCCATCCCCACGGTAGTGTTGGTTGGTTGCACGGTAGATCCCTGTACTTGCCCAAAGACGAGAGCTCCCGGCTTGTCGAAGATTTCTCGGGGCGCCTCCGTTTTCTCGACTTCCTCGGCAAAACGCCGCCACTGACTGGGACAGAAGGCGCTAAGGCAGGCAGACTCGGCACCGGACGAGGCTGACGAGTTTTTAAACCACTCGGACGCACGTCTCCCTCTCCTATTCGCAGCACTAGGTTCGAAAAAATCATTTCAAACTGGGGTTTGGCGTGTGTTTGGTAACATGCACTGGTCACTTCCTCAAGAATAAGTTATCACACATGAGGATGTACTTAGGTACTCGTTAAAAGTTACAAAACATCGCGGGAAACAGTCTTGAAAGTCCAGCGTTGAACACCCAGTTTTAAACGGTTTGTTTCCGAGGCTGACCAGCTCCAGACGCGGGATAAACTCGCCTCAATGCGCTGGATAATGCGTGAACGTTAAAGGCCAGCGCACAATTGAAGTACGAATAAGAATAGTGAAATTACAATAACAGTAAGCACAGGTACAAGCTGCTAAAAAACGTGGAAAATGCTCACTGACAGCTGTCAGTGACTGGAAAACTTAAAATCGTTGTCGTGACAACTACAGTTCGATTGTTGCACCGTGTTTTTTTTTCAAAAAATACTCATCTCTGATTGGTTGAAGTAAGAATAGCGATAAGAAAGTTGGAATATTCCATCTCCTCATTCGCTATTCTAATCGTTACTCCCAACACTTTACGGCTTGCGCCAATCGTGAGCACTTGCATTCTTTTCCCTGTGTTTTAACTTTTTTGTTCGTCATTCTAATTGCTACTCGCATTCGTACTCCAATTGTGCGCGGGCCTTCAGACGCAAAAAGCGTCCGCCCTGCCGGTGAAATCGTGCTGTTCGTACCGCGGCAAGGAAGTCCGTGCGAAACGTCCGATTTCGGTCCGTCCGCCTCGGCGCTTTCGTCCCGCCCTTCTCGAACAATCTGACGTGTCTTTCTGAGTGCTAACAATGTGCTTATTTCTCTCTCCCCTCTCTCTCTCCCGCTCTCTTTCTCTCTCGCAAGCAGCTTTTCTACTCCATCTGTGGACCGTACTAGGAAGCTGGCAGGGAATCGGCGCGCCCTTGAAACTCTCGGCCGTAGAATCCCCCCCTCCGTGCGCGTGCTCGTAATCCCGGTCGTCGTCGTGCCTGGCGGCAAACTGGCGCCGAGGCGTCCGCCTTTGCCTCGACTTCCTTCGAGACTTCCCCGACTCCGAGCGGAAACGCGAGCTTAATGGATGTCTACGGTTTCAGAGTCGATTAACATGCCGGCGAATAATTCTCGTACGAATAGTATATTGCAGTTGTGTCTGCATTTATACCAGTTTATATCAGTTTATATATATCATATCAGTTTATATCAGTTTATATCAGTTTATTTTATGCAGTTGTATCTGCTATTTTACTCTGGAACTGCAGTCGTCCGTTCACTTCGGCGAGAAACGTACTGTGCAATCTTGCCCCGTGACGGGACATGCAACAGGTTCTTGAACCTGAACCAAAGGGATCCAGCGACCGTTTTGTTACCGACGATTTGACGGTCGACTCAGAGTCGAGGGAGTTTCATCGGCCGGCGGCTTCTCGTGCCACCGAAAGGACCAATCGCGATCTCACGTTCTCGGTTCAAGGACCAATCGCGATCTCACGTTCTCGGTTCAAGGACCAATCGCGATCTCACGTTCTCGGTTCAAGGACCAATCGCGATCTCACGTTCTCGGTTCAAGGACCAATCGCGATCTCACGTTCTCGGTTCGAGGACCAATCGCGATCTCACGTTCTCGGTTCAAGGACCGATCGCGATCTCACGTTCTCGGTTCAAGGACCGATCGCGATCTCACGTTCTCGGTTCAAGGACCAATCGCGATCTCACGTTCTCGGTTCAAGGACCAATCGCGATCTCACGTTCTCGGTTCAAGGACCAATCGCGATCTCACGTTCTCGGTTCAAGGACCAATCGCGATCTCACGTTCTCGGTTCAAGGACCAATCGCGATCTCACGTTCTCGGTTCAAGGACCAATCGCGATCTCACGTTCTCGGTTCAAGGACCAATCGCGATCTCACGTTCTCGGTTCAAGGACCGATCGCGATCTCACGTTCTCGGTTCAAGGACCAATCGCGATCTCACGTTCTCGGTTCAAGGACCAATCGCGATCTCACGTTCTCGGTTCAAGGACCGATCGCGATCTCACGTTCTCGGTTCAAGGACCGATCGCGATCTCACGTTCTCGGTTCAAGGACCAATCGCGATCTCACGTTCTCGGTTCAAGGACCAATCGCGATCTCACGTTCTCGGTTCAAGGACCAATCGCGATCTCACGTTCTCGGTTCAAGGACCAATCGCGATCTCACGTTCTCGGTTCAAGGACCAATCGCGATCTCACGTTCTCGGTTCAAGGACCAATCGCGATCTCACGTTCTCGGTTCAAGGACCGATCGCGATCTCACGTTCTCGGTTCAAGGACCAATCGCGATCTCACGTTCTCGGTTCAAGGACCGATCGCGATCTCACGTTCTCGGTTCAAGGACCAATCGCGATCTCACGTTCTCGGTTCAAGGACCGATCGCGATCTCACGTTCTCGGTTCAAGGACCAATCGCGATCTCACGTTCTCGGTTCAAGGACCAATCGCGGTCCGACTCCCCTCGATTCCCGTTCGGGGGAACGAAGCAGTGATCCGTTCACAGTGACTTGACCCTCATTGTGCTGCTTTCGGTTTCAAAGTTAATACACTACCACGGATAACGGCGATGAACCGATAACCCACGAGAAGCGTTGACTGCATGGCATAAAAGTAGCGTGATCGCTACCCTGGGAGGCGATTGTGTAACTTTGTGGTTTCGAAACCATTCGTTTTCAATATCACTGCCCCGTGGTTTAACACGG
Source organism: Nemoura dubitans (assembly GCA_921293005.1). Lineage (NCBI taxonomy): Eukaryota > Metazoa > Arthropoda > Insecta > Plecoptera > Nemouridae > Nemoura > Nemoura dubitans. The sequence goes on from OV121076.1 coordinate 947,842, forward strand.
GGGGCAGTGATTTGAAATCGAGTGATTTCGAGCCAAATCGAACGAAATAAAGTCACACAATCGCACCCCAGGTTAGGTTAGGTCTACGGTGGCATTTGAATCTCAGTGCGGCCCTTAAATCCCCCCCCCCCCCCCCCCACTTTCAAAGTTGGCCCCCCCCCCCCCTGGCTTTCCGCGCGCGCACGTACATATCATTTGGACGCCCCTCGTCGCTCGGGGCTACGAAACATCGGCCACTCGGAAAACGTCGGACCAATCGCATCGTCCGGTGCGGCACTGCGCCCGGCAATGTCCGGCAATGTCCGGCAATGCTCGGCAATGTCCGGCAATGTCCGGCAATGTCCGGCAATGTCCGGCAATGCTCGGCAATGTCCGGCAATGCCCGGCAATGTCCGGCAATGTCCGGCAATGCTCGGCAATGTCCGGCAATGTCCGGCAATGTCCGGCAATGACCGGCAATGCTCGGCAATGCTCGGCAATGTCCGGCAATGTCCGGCAATGTCCGGCAATGTCCGGCAATGCTCGGCAATGCTCGGCAATGCTCGGCAATGCTCGGCAATGTCAGGCAATGCTCGGCAATGCTCGGCAATGCTCGGCAATGTCCGGCAATGCTCGGCAATGTCCGGCAATGCTCGGCAATGCTCGGCAATGTCCGGCAATGCTCGGCAATGTCCGGCAATGCTCGGCAATGCTCGGCAATGCTCGGCAATGCCCGGCAATGTCCGGCAATGTCCGGCAATGCTCGGCAATGCTCGGCAATGCTCGGCAATGTCCGGCAATGCTCGGCAATGCTCGGCAATGCTCGGCAATGCTCGGCAATGCCCGGCAATGTCCGGCAATGTCCGGCAATGCTCGGCAATGCTCGGCAATGCTCGGCAATGTCCGGCAATGCTCGGCAATGTCCGGCAATGCTCGGCAATGCTCGGCAATGCTCGGCAATGCTCGGCAATGTCCGGCAATGCTCGGCAATGCTCGGCAATGCTCGGCAATGTCCGGCAATGTCCGGCAATGCTCGGCAATGCTCGGCAATGCTCGGCAATGCTCGGCAATGTCCGGCAATGCTCGGCAATGTCCGGCAATGTCCGGCAATGCTCGGCAATGTCCGGCAATGTCCGGCAATGTCCGGCAATGCTCGGCAATGTCCGGCAATGCTCGGCAATGCTCGGCAATGCTCGGCAATGTCAGGCAATGCTCGGCAATGCTCGGCAATGCTCGGCAATGTCCGGCAATGCTCGGCAATGTCCGGCAATGCTCGGCAATGTCCGGCAATGCTCGGCAATGCTCGGCAATGTCCGGCAATGCTCGGCAATGTCCGGCAATGCGCGGCAATGTCCGGCAATGCTCGGCAATGCCCGGCAATGTCCGGCAATGTCCGGCAATGTCCGGCAATGCTCGGCAATGCTCGGCAATGCTCGGCAATGTCCGGCAATGCTCGGCAATGTCCGGCAATGCTCGGCAATGTCCGGCAATGCTCGGCAATGTCCGGCAATGCTCGGCAATGTCCGGCAATGTCCGGCAATGTCCGGCAATGTCCGGCAATGCTCGGCAATGTCCGGCAATGCTCGGCAATGTCCGGCAATGTCCGGCAATGTCCGGCAATGTCCGGCAATGCTCGGCAAACAGGACCTGATCCGCAAGGGAATTTTAAAAACATAAAAAAGAAATTATAAATGATAAATTACACTACTTTACTGGCAATTTCAACATCATCAAAAGCGTAGCATTAATAAAGCTAAACTTGAACTACGGGGATTTTGATCCAACAATGTTATGTGAATTGAAGAAGGCTGGTATTTGAAAGAAGTTCCACATGGCTCTGATACCTGGTACAAGGTCCCAGGTCCTTTCTTCGGGCAGAAGCCGCCCGCCGAATCTCTCTCGTATTCTCGCGAATCTCGCAAATCCGGGACCCGCACCGAGATGCCACGACTTGGACGCCGAAACAAACCCGCATCGGCGCACGAGATTTCCGCACACGGGACCTCGACGATTCCGGTTTTGCACGTCACGACTTTGCCGCCGATCGCTTCCCAAGTCCTCGGCTTCTTCCCGGTCGCCTCCCGCTCTCGGTGTCGTTCTTCCCCCTCCGCCCCCCCCCCCCCCCCCCCCCGCGCCTCGAAACCGATCCCGCCCCCCGAAAGACGAGTCCCGTCATCGTCGTCGTCGTCGTCGTCGACTGCACCGCGGGACACGTCGCAATCGCCTGTCGCTCTCCGTGTCCGTTGTCGATAACATAACCTCTCTGTGTCAGTGTCATCCTCGTCGATTGCTAGCGTTTTACACACAAATTAGTTGTATAATTTGTGTTCGTTTTCTATTATATAATATAATACATACGATGTTGAATTATATACGATAATATTATATATACGGTAGCTGTGTTTATTTATTTACTCGCTAGCGTTCGCCTGTGTGTAAACGTGGCCTGTACATATTATTATAGGGCGGCTGTGTGCAGTGTTTAGCGGCGGAACTAGGTTAGAATCTAGATGTTTTGTAATCGGCTCCGCTTGTTGTACCGAGCCAGTGTCTCTCCGCCTACACTTTGCCAAACTCTTCGTGTAAATATCAATATAAAGATATGTTATTATAATATACTATTATTATTATCATCAATACTATTATTATTATTAATTAATTAGCGTTATTTTTATTGTTATAATTATGATAAAAATATAAACGATCAAAAAAGGGTGTTAGCTACTGGCGTTGTTGTCGTTCAAAGCTGTGGCGATGTGTTGTTTTTTCGGCTGCTATGAAATACAATGCGAGCCGAGAATTTGAAGCAGACCCGAGTGACCCGATTCCGAGACCGAGATCCCTGTCCGAGGATCCTTTGTTCGGTCGGCCGTCCCAAGATTTCGCCCAAGATTTCAACGTCACTTTCGAGTCCTCGATGCCGCCTGTCCCACCTGAGAGAGTCGCACACGCGTTGGTTTTTTCGCTTTCGCTTTCCGTTTGTTTCCGTTTTGTTCCACGTGTGACGTTTTTATGGTGCTGAAACCGTGTTTCGAGTCCCTGGAAATTTGTCCCTTTCGTTGTTCGAGTTGCCCGAGAAGGAGGAAGAAGGCAATCATCCTCAAAAAAATACATCCAAATTTACATTTACTTGGGATCAAATCCTTTAAATCCTTTGAACTAGATAGATTCTCCTGGAATCAACCTACGAAACGTAATGCGTCGTCAATGTTTCTGTCTCCTCACATGTATTGATACACTTAGTTGTTGATTTTGTCTGCCTCTACCGAAGTTTCCTGGTAAGTACTTCTAAAAGCAGCGAATCACCGCGAGGACATCCCCCATCATCATAAAGCAATTCTTAGAAATGCACAGGCAATGATATTTTACTAACCAATGTCCATTGACATCTGAAATCCTCCGTGACAAATAGTTAAGTTGCCACATTGCATGTGCCGAATTTCAGACGCGGGAAGGGAACCTCGTATGGGTAGGTCACATATCCATCCACTGAAGGCTAGTGACACTGAAAATTTGTTCCCCAATCGAGTTGAGACAGACGTCCTATTTGGCCCGTGCGTTGGGACGTTTGAAAACGTTAATGTTTTACGCCAGGAGTCGATTCCGAGTTGCTTTTGAGTGTAGAACGTTTTCCCTTTGTTGCTAATGACGTCGAACCACATTAAAATCAGCGTGGCTATTCCAGTCCAAGTCGGGCAATATCAGGTTTTCTTTGCTTACAATTTATTGAAGTTGCACTTGCATTTTTGGTAGGCGTACCTACATCAGGGTACACTCGTAGCTTGTTCTTACGATCCCATACATTACACAACTCCCTCCGGTCCGGCCCTCTGACAATACGGCGCTTCGGTCTGACTTGCTGGACACGGGAAGACTGTGGGAAACGGAATACGAATAGCACAGGAGTGAGGCGGGTTTTAGCCGAGTTTGGAGGCCTGTCAACAAGCTCCTGTTGGTCTTATTATGTTGAAATTTTAACTACATAAGAATCACTTTTATTTATATTACGTGTTAAAATTTCATAAAGATTTGATGGATATCTTCGTTATTGCAAAGGTTTGAAACGAGGGCGATTTCAATGCAAAGTCCATAAGACCTCGCAATCTTTCCCACACCCTGGCGTCGGCCTTCAAGCGAGAACACACGGCCCCATGGGTCGCTCCTCCCGCCTGCACTTGTCTATTGTCATTGTACTAGGAAAAAAACGTGCACGTAAATTTCCTCCCAAGATATTTTGCAATATTTTTTTGGAGGGGATTTCCGCACGTAGCGAAATAACGTTTTTTCCGAGCGGCGGCTTGCGATTGGCTGGTGACCGGGGGAATGCCCGCTGTTTGCAGACGCACTTATGACGGCGCTTTCGACGCCGACGCGGAGCGTGAAGCCGCCGCCCCGCGATCGCCGCGTCTGGCCGCGTTGCACCGGTTTCGTTTCGTTATTGCGTTGTACTAGTTTTATCGACGTGTGTGTGTATGTACTTGGAAATAAATGCCTTTTTGTTTGTTTTTTAACTGATTGCATTCGTTTTTTGGCTGTTCATTTCTTCCAGCGGTCGCGGCGTGCGGTTAATTAAAATGTATTCTGTGAAATGATGTAGATCAAATGGGCTGTGTTATGAGACGTAACGAAATCTTTGCTTAAAGCATTGAAAACCATGGTTGAAATAGTTTTTTTGAAAGGGGACTAGAAATCTTTGGAAAGCAGCAGATTTAAATGAGCCTCAAGTTAATAGGTACTTCTCTTGTGTGCTATGCTGTTACTGGGTTATTGAGATTTTCTTATTTCCTGAAGGGAAGGAAGGGGTTTCAAGCAGAAAGCGACGGTGGAGGGTGGAATCTTCGATCACTGCCCCGGTACGGGATAGGCAACTAGCATGCCGTGCCAGCTCTCACTGCTCCGGTACGGGATAGGCAACTAGCATGCCGTGCCAGCTCTCACTGCTCCGGTACGGGATAGGCAACTAGTATGCCGTGCCAGCTCTCACTGCTCCGGTACGGGATAGGCAACTAGTATGCCGTGCCAGCTCTCACTGCTCCGGTACGGGATAGGCAACTAGTATGCCGTGCCAGCTCTCACTGCTCCGGTACGGGATAGGCAACTAGTATGCCGTGCCAGCTCTCACTGCTCCGGTACGGGATAGGCAATTAGTATGCCGTGCCAGCTCTCACTGCTCCGGTACGGGATAGGCAACTAGGATGCCGTGCCAGCTCTCACTGCTCCGGTACGGGATAGGCAACTAGTATGCCGTGCCAGCTCTCACTGCCCCGGTACGGGATAGGCAACTAGTATGCCGTGCCAGCTCTCACTGCCCCGGTACGGGATAGGCAACTAGTATGCCGTGCCAGCTCTCACTGCTCCGGTACGGGATAGGCAACTAGTATGCCGTGCCAGCTCTCACTGCTCCGGTACGGGATAGGCAATTAGTATGCCGTGCCAGCTCTCACTGCCCCGGTACGGGATAGGCAACTAGTATGCCGTGCCAGCTCTCACTGCCCCGGTACGGGATAGGCAACTAGTATGCCGTGCCAGCTCTCACTGCTCCGGTACAGGATAGGCAACTAGTATGCCGTGCCAGCTCTCACTGCTCCGGTACGGGATAGGCAACTAGTATGCTGTGCCAGCTCTCACTGCTCCAGTACGGGATAGGCAACTAGCATGCCGTGCCAGCTCTCACTGCTCCGGTACGGGATAGGCAACTAGTATGCCGTGCCAGCTCTCACTGCTCCGGTACGGGATAGGCAACTAGTATGCCGTGCCAGCTCTCACTGCTCCGGTTCGGGATAGGCAACTAGTATGCCGTGCCAGCTCTTGCTGCGTTCAACATGTATGTTGCCGTTTTTCCATTATCTTAAAATTGAATAAACATTAAAACAAACAAACAATGGGATTGTTTAGCTACTTCTAAAATTCAATTTACTTATTTAGAAAGTACTAGTAAATTATTAATCTTTCAAATAGCAATACATAACGACATAATCATGGTTATAGAGTTGATCTGACCGATGATCACAGCTGGTAAGGCCTATACTTCAACGTTGCATGGGAAACATACAGCGCTGAGCTAGGTGCGTATCCCGGCTAGCAACGGTCGAAGGTTGCATGGGATACACACAGCGCTGAGCTAGTTGCGTATCCCGGCTAGCAATGGTCGAAGGTTGCATGGGATACACACAGCGCTGAGCTAGTTGCGTATCCCGGCTAGCAATGGTCGAAGGTTGCATGGGATACACACAGCGCTGAGCTAGTTGCGTATCCCGGCTAGCAATGGTCGAAGGTTGCATGGGATACACACAGCGCTGAGCTAGTTGCGTATCCCGGCTAGCAATGGTCGAAGGTGGAATGCCATGGTTTGTAGTGCAGAAATTTTAATGAGTTACAAAGCAGCTACTCTACAATCTGCTATATTGTTTTTTGTACATACCAAGGTCTAGGAAGTATTCAAGGCAGAACCCTATAGTATGTTATGAAATTTCAGAACGGAAATTGATCGGCGATTAACTCGCAAGAAAGGGTAAGAAGTTTCTTTGGACCTCATGTGATTCTTGCTATTAAAAAAAGATTGCAATTCAGTTAAAATCTGCTTTACTTTACAACAATATTGTCTTCCATTTTATAGCATTACTATTAAATTGTGCACCACATTGTTTTGGCTTGCATGTACCTACGTACCTATAGGTATAAACATTACTATACAAACATTGGTAGTGTCCTTGATTTCTTTCAACAAACACAAATTCATTCAGATACTGTCGAGTAGTCACTTGTAGCCAAGTATCCGTCCGCTGCTAGTAAACAATACAATAGTGGTCCCTAGTACGAATGCGTAGGTAGGTACCTACTTGGGACGTTTACTACCTACCTCGCTGAGAAGCAAACATGTCCTGACTAAGAAATTATTTCTTTCGATCTTATTAATTTTATTTTTTCGTTTATGATTATTTAATTTTTTCTTAACAGTATTCAATTGTAAGTATAGGATAGTAGTTCAATTGCTGTTATAGGTACCCATACGGTACCTAAATATTTGGGCGATACTATATGGGCGATACCAATGTCTAATTTGCACTGTTTTGGGCTTCAGCTAAATATCCTATATTGTAGGTAAGTACCTATCTAGTAAAATGTTTTTGTTCATGGTCAATGTTTTAAGCAATGTTTAAATGTTTCTCTGGTGAATAAAATGCTAAAGCATGTTTAAAAAAATGATATTTTAGAAATACCTAGGTAATAATAATATGTTTCTTTGTTGTTTTCAGTTCTAACACTGTGGTTACAATACATTTCTAGTACAATTTTACACTAAGTTGAATTATACAAATAACAGTACGTAATATAGCATTTCATCATATTTTAATAGTAGGTATATTCTTAACTCAATTTATTTTTCACTTTCCCTGTATGATCGTAGCCTTATTTTGAAAACTTCTATTTTATCAGGCCAGGAACTTAAAACCGTGCTAAGGTTATTCCATTCAGGGATGGTGCTGCCCAGAAAGGAAAACTTGCCAATATGTTGCTTTTACCTCTGGACGCGGAAATCCGCCTAGTAGAATTTCGGCTATGAGCTGAGAAATGTTTGTTTGAAAAATGCATAGGCAGGCCAGGTACCGACCACGTGGATGAGCACATGGAGGAATGGATGTCATGCTTAGGGGATCGAAATCTCATATCGACAAACCAGTTTTCTTATCAGCAGCAGCCTCGCTCAGTGAAATGAGAATCGACCCAAGCTGATATATCGGTGCAGTGTGGAGCTATGCGATTAGATTTCATGCAAATCCAATTGCCTAAATAAGTAATTTTTAAGCTAGCAGAAATTTCAAAAAGTTTCGTGCAACTTCTCTGCACGAAAGACACATTTATGCCATCACTTTTTCGGTACTTGCAAAAAAGTTGGTATTCACAATGTGAATTCATTTAAATTGCATAATTGCTTTTGTTATCTCACATTATCTACCTCCAATCCGACTGGACGAGATATAGCCACCGGAAAGGTAGGGTATACGTAATAACCATTAAATTGATTAGGTATAGAGGTAACGGAAGCAATTAATATGAATATAATGAAATTGAGAAATGGAAAGACATGTTTTATTTAATATTAAAAAAGTAGTGACATAGAAGCGTTCTATCAAAAAGAGGATTCGAGAAGCTTTTTTATTTTCTCTTCTAACTATAAAATTAGGTGTAGTTTGCCAGTGGGGGTGTGTGGAATCGGACTCAAAACTTGCCAGCAAACAAATTTGTGAGTTTTGCAAGGCAGGCACTGATACTAAAACTGGTTTATCAAAACTAGATTGCAACCGATCAATGAACATTACATCTCCTGCCACCATGTGCTCATCCACGTGATCGGTACCCTGGCCTGCCTATGCTCTTTTCAAACAAACCTTTCTCAGCACATAGCCGAAATTCTACTAGGCGGATTTCCGTGTTCAGAGGTGCACCTATACCTACCTACCTACCTACCTACCTAGTACCATAGAGTATTGACACCTCTAGTAGTCTAGTACCTACCTACTATAATGCAACAGACTTGGTAGCCGTGGCCCACATAATATAGGTAGGTGCGTACCAAAATGGTAGGTGCCAATACTTTAATTCACTTTCACATGCAATCTGCATACCTGGGAAGAGTGGTATGTTTGCTAGATTTTCATTATTGCACAATAATGAAAAATTGTACGTCCTAATAATTCACAAATGGCAGGAATGATATTCCATAGCTTGACCTAATTGTTTAAGTACCTAATCAAGGACCTGAAGTTTAAGGCTCAAATGAAAAAGAAATAAAGATAAACATTGCAGCTTTTGAGGTAGGTGCTGTAGTAGGTAGGTACTTATTTGAAATTTTGACATGCAAGCAAGGATGCTTCAAATGAACATAACTTCGATGGACAAGGTATAGTGCTATCACACGTGTTATACAGTGAACAGGGATAGAATTAAATGGGGAGTTCGCCTTGCATCTCTGATTTTATGAGCGACGAGAAGTGACGGCGTATCTAGGTTGACAATCTTGCCACCTATATCACCATTGAGTAAGGATTGGCCTACCAATCCTTGATCAATGATTTCACCTGTGTCTCCATGTGCTAGAATAGAAATCCTAAGAGTTCATGAATCAATATAGCCATATGGGTGGTAAATCACAAGTGGTTTAACATGCGGTATCATATTATTATGGGGCTGAATTTAAGTCATTTTTAGGTAAAATACTGCGATAATTGGAAGAATGCCCAAAGTGTTGACACGCAACTAGGAGTGCTCCACCTCTCGGCTGCAGTCGTTAGCTAATGTTTTTGTCTCTTCCTCATTCACATGGTCTTTCTTGAGCATAAGTAGATAGCAGGTCATACCGCATACAATTTTTTTGAACTCAAAAGCATGTCAACACGTTTAACAATAATAGGAAATGGTCATTTATGGTGAAAAAGCATACTAGACAAAGTGGATTTCTTTGTCGACCGGCGTGAACGTCTAGCTTCAACGAAACTGACCTGTACACTCACTGACGTCATTTGCAAAGTGAGCGGGAACGCAAATCGAAAATCGAATATTCTTATTGCGAGTGATTACGAGAGAACAAATAAATGAAATAAAACCCTGTTTTTTTAAAACATTTATCGCGTATATAGCGTAAATGTTAAGTGTGTAAACAGCATAATAAGAGTGCACACCGCGCGGTTGAGAAGTGTCCGCTCGATATTTCACGCCCGAAACGCGCTCGGCAACCTCCCCAAGGCCAGGGCCCAACCACCCAAAGTTTTTCTCATTCGGCAAGGCGCACTGGTGGGGGAAAGACGTGGTGCTATTATTCTGCAGAAGTTGTAAAATAACCTTCATTTTGCATGGAATTCAACGACTGAGAGGTGAGCAAACATCTACGATCAATTCTGGCAACGCATTTTGTCTTTCGACTTCGAGGTTTTGTCAAAATATGCGTTCAAATATACCCTACACCGTGCCCAAAATGGCGGCACTTCGGCGTCTTGTCAAGGGGTCGTGGTAGGACGCCCGCCCCATTTTTGTGATGGCGTTTATCGTGTAGTTTGAAGTTTAAACTAATAGCTAACCCTGTGCCGCAGCCATATTTATACTACCTACCTGAACATTTAGTTTTATTCGTCACATGGAATGGAATTTATACACCTAAAGAATTAATAGGTGCATAGTTTTCTTCCCAGTTAAGCAAGACTTGTTGAGGAACAGTATGTAATCTGTTTTTGATGTGTTGTTCTTCAGCAAGATGACTGACCAAGAGTACTGCTTACGGTGGAACAACCACCAGTCAACCCTCACCGGAATTTTCGATAAGCTCTTGCGAGCCAGTAGATACACTGACTGCACCATCTCTGCAGATGGTCAAAGTGTGCCAGCTCACAAGGTCTTGTTGACTGCTTGCAGCCCCTACTTCGATGTGAGTACAAAGACTTGCTCTCTGTGTTGACAGACGCACATTCTGCCTACATAGTAATAACCGATACTAATCCTGGGGGTTGCATTGTTACAGAGCGTATTTAACGGAATTCGTGATGATCGTCATGCTGTGATAGTACTTAAAGATGTTACTGGATCAGAGCTTCGTGCCCTGATGGACTACATGTACAGGGGTGAAGTCAACATATCCCAAGACCAACTAGCCAGCCTGCTCAAGGTGAGGTTACTTGAGACTTGAAAAGAAGGCTTTTTCACAGCATAATACTTTCAATTTGATTTGCTGTGTTTTGAAATGATTTTAACTTTGTATGTCGTTCCCAGGTGGCCGAGGCTTTGCAAATCCGCGGTTTGTACGAGCCAGGAGAGACCAAGACGCGGGCCCCGCCTCCCCCCGCCCCCGCGCCGCCCCCCGTTGCCCCCAGCAACCGTCGTAGCGGACTCACGATAGAGCCTGCGCGGCGACCCGTGCCAAACGTCTCGGTGAGTTCTTTTGACACGAGTTCTATTCACAGCGGCGGTCACTGTTACTCGACAATCGTATTCGTAGCTGCTTTGCCCCGTTTACAATTGTGGTCCAGCTGTTTATTTCTTGTTCGCTTTGGGGGCTTTGTTATGATAATGCAGTGATGAAAATATTTTACAGTTCCTTTATATGTTGTACCTTATTTGAACAAAACATGTTCAAATGTTAAAATTCTTGATACTGAAACTTCTTTTGGTAACATGTTGCCCAAGCCTTACTTGTTTACAACGTTGCAGCTGTTAATTTTTGTTGCTTTGGGGGCTTTGTTATGATAATGCAGTGATGAAAATATTTTAAGGATCCTGCATATATTGTACCTTATTTTTACAATCCATGTTCAAACGTTATAATTCTTGTTAAAGTAACTTCTTTCGGCAACGTGTTACCCAACCAGAGGTAGTATTTCTTGGGAAGCCCGGCCGGTATTCTCACCCTCGTTCCCGTTGCAGCTGGACTTGCCACCGCCGGTAGCTTCTCGCGACGAGTCTTCCCGATCTCCCGTGCCTAAACGTCGCAAGCGGACAACGCTCTCTTCCGTCGACGACTTGGACCAGCTGACCGCCTCCCTCCTGCCCCTGATCGCCGACCCCTCGACCGCCCCCCTGCCCGAACCGCCCAAACTGGAGCCCGCCTTCGAACCGATCCAGCCCAAGGAGGAGTTCCTCGAAGACCACGACAGCGTCGAAAACATCACCCTCGACGACGATGACGACGACATGGACAACGGAATGGACAACACGGACTTTGACAATTCGCAGCAAGCCGGACCTTCTCACGGCGGGGAAGGCTCCTCCTCCCAAGGTGAGACTTGGACCTTGTGGTTGACCTGCCAGGGCTCGTCTGGCATCTGGCTTGGCTTTGTTTAAGATGCATTTGCTGCGGATACAAATGTTGCTGCTTTCTTAGTTCATGGGGGTTTTACTTTTAAGCAATGTGCTAAAGGAGCTCTCGAACTTTGACAACTTCACATGCATTTTAAGGCAAACAAAACTATCTAAAACTAAACAAGATTGCTTTTTTCACCCGAATTTTTATTTTTTAATTAGTAAACCGTATTGACAGATGGAAACAATATTGTTCATCATGATGGGAGTTTGTTTTTAATTGCCTTCAACCTTTTGATGACATTGCATTTGGATTGCAGTCGACTAAAACGGGCAATGAGCTTTGATTGGTTCGAGTTGTATTGAAAGTGCTTCATTCAAACCGGGCCCCCTCGTTGGTTGCAGGCTACCCCCCCTCCTGGCACGACCAATCCAACGACGAGGTTTTCATGGCGGCTCAGCAAGCGGTGGGCGATGGAACGCAACGCGAAGGTACGTCGGTGGAAGCGGAGGAACGGACACGGACACTTGTTGCCTCGGCTTGCAGTCAGGGGGGGGTCGGTGTGGTCTCGGTGGCTTTGCCGGGAGGGAACGGTGATCTAGATTCACGTCCCAAGGTTTTCACCTCGTGGTGTGAGCTCCTTGGTTTGACATTCGGGTTGTTCTCAGCTCTCGGTTTCCCGTCTCGGTACCGTTGCTTGGCAGCCGGTTCAGTGCCGCGGTTGGCAATCGTGTCTGTGTCCGCCGCCGATTTGTTACTGCCGCGGAAAAAACCGGTCTGCTTGCGGGCGACCGGTTGCCGAAGGGACCGGTTTTTTGCCCGGTTTTGGTTGATGGATTTGTCGTTTTCGTATTTGCAGTTGTCTTCTACCTCTGTCCTTTTTGTGCATGACCTATACTCTCTAGTAACCCATTGTCATTGTCAATATGGAACTTATGGCTGTCTTTGAATTGTAACAACGGTTTTTGTTGTCTGATGTCGGACATTTTGAGTGTGAATGAGGCATTGTGCCTAGAAGTACGGTTATTGTGTGTCTGGAATTCTGTGCAAGCCTTTCGGGCAGTCGATGAACCGAAAGCAATGGCTTTGCGATTTTCCCTTTTCAATTTGCGGCGAAAGCCAAAATATCCAGTTTGCCTGAAATCCTTGCCGCTTTTTGGCGTAATCTGTGCCAAAACGAGGTGAAAAGCCGCTGCTTCTCGGTCTGTCTGCTCCCGGAGCTGAATGTCTGACTGTCTCGGGATTTCCGAGCGTGGGATTTTGTACCCGCATCGCCTGTGTTTGTGCCGACATTTCGCGCCTCCCTTCGACCGGTCGCTCGCCGATTTGTTTGCGCCGTTTTCGATTCGTCGACTGCCGCGCAAACAAACGGCGTTTGCGGTGTCGGGCTCCGCGCCGGGAAAGTGAGGTTAGGTTTGAGAAGACGTCAAGAAGACGGACGCGGCTGCGAGAACGCCGGGGATTGGAATGTCGTAGGTATTTGGCCGTATCGCCAAAGTCCATGCTTACTTTTGGAATTACTTTTGGAATTACTTGATTTGTCGTGTCACCTGCAATCCTCCGAGGTATCAAAGGTGTTCCTTGGCCAAACTTTCCTCCGAGGTATTCACAGTTTCCCGACATCTTCCCAGCTGTCCAAGTCTCCAAGGTATCGCGGTGTCCACTGAACTCCAAGGTATCCCCAGGTGCAACCAACCAAAACACCCAAAGCGTCCAACAAAAGGTAAACTGGTAACTATCTCGACAAAGACTTCATCCGCGTGCTTCTGCGTTCAGCAAGCGGCCGTTAAGTGCCGTAAAGTTTTGCTGCGTGTGACATTAGACTCGGTTCAAACGCGTTCTTACGTCGCTATCTCGGGTATTCCCAATTCCAATGTGATCCAGGCAGTGATATTGAAAACGAATAGTTTTGAAACCACAAAGTTACACAATTGCCCACCAGGTTTTCCTTCCTCCCAGGTATGCCAAGGTATTCCCAAGTCCCAGGTATGCCAAGGTGTTCCCAAGTCCCAGGTATGCCAAGGTGTTCCCAAGTCCCAGGTATGCCAAGGTGTTCCCAAGTCCCAGGTATGCCAAGGTGTTCCCAAGTCCCAGGTATGCCAAGGTGTTCCCAAGTCCCAGGTATGCCAAGGAGTTTCAAGTCCCAGGTATGCCAAGGTGTTTCCAAGTCCCAGGTATGCCAAGGTGTTCCCAAGTCCCAGGTATGCCAAGGTGTTCCCAAGTCCCAGGTATGCCAAGGTGTTCCCAAGTCCCAGGTATGCCAAGGTGTTCCCAAGTCCCAGGTATGCCAAGGTGTTCCCAAGTCCCAGGTATGCCAAGGTGTTCCCACAAGCCTGAACCCATCCGCGTTAACACCCGGTAAGCCGTGACTTTGCGGCCGGCTCTCGGTGGCCGTGCTTTCGCCCGCCGAGATTTGCGTGTGTCGATTCAGTGGCGCGGACTGCAGTGTTACGAAGCGAGCGTTGTGATTGGCCGAGCCGGACGTGTGGATTCCCACAGGTGTGTATGGTAACCACGGTACCCGATGTATTGATGTTGTCGCGATAAAGTTGGATGTGCGCTACGAATCGTTGTTTCTCTTGCTGGGTGTGTTTTGTTTGTGCAAAGTGAGTCGGATTTTGAGTCGCTGTCCGTTGCAAAGGATGGGCAGCGAAATCGAAAGCGATTGCCTTTGTGACTGGCAAGTTGAGGTTGTGAAGTGAGAGGTGGTTGAGAGGAGGAGGAGTGAGTGAGAGTAAGCAACGGCCCAGACGGTAAGATGGGCTCTGTCCTTGGCGTTGGCAGCCGGTTGATTTTGAGAAGGCTACGTTGGGATTGCGAGGGACGGGGGGTTCAGATTGAGGAGTTTGGTTGCGGCCGACAAGAGCCGTCTCCCCGCGAGAGCCTGTCCCGACTCCGGCTGGACCCGGTCTGGACTTCCGACTTTGGCTGGACTCCTATGGGACTTCGGTGCCGGACTTTCAAGGTGAGTTTCACAGCTGTCTCTTGTACTGTTCTCTCCACTTTCAATATGAAACTTAGTGGTTCGACCCTGGTTTTTTGTCAATACTTGGCTAAAAGTATTGACAAATGCCTGAGCCAGACTGCGTGGATTCAGTAGCTTCTGCCCCAATAATTTGAATAAGGTTTTGCGCTTTGTGTCGAAGTTTTATACACACTTTGATGCTGTCGGTGTTTTGCTAAATTCCGGCACGAAATCGCATTCCTCGAAAGCATAAGTTGCCAATCTGCCATTAAAAATTTGCCAGCAAAAATTGTTTAGCTGTTTTGAAAGTGCGGCGAGCTCCCGATCGCGCGACGCTTCCGCGTTGTCGCGTTCACCGTTGTTCGTTGTTTGTTGTTCGCTTCACGCGGCCACGCCGTTTGCGGCGGTCGTTTCCGTCCGCGGCCGACGCTTGCGAGACGTCGCCGGCGTCTGCGCGCGGACGGCAAACGACCGCCCGCGGCAACGAGGCCCTCGGACTTTGGACGCGAGCGACGGCTTGCGTCCGTCGTTCGATTGGCCCGCGCCGGTCGGGACTCGGAACGGAATCGACGGCTCGTTCCCGAACGCAGCGGCAGAAGGGAGACGGACGATTGGTTGCAACTTCTTGATCCCACTTGCCGCACGGCTAGGTCCTGGTGCAAAGGGCGTTGGAAGTGACCTCAGCTGAGGCTGTCTGTGCCAAGTGCAACAAGGATGCTTGAAATGGGTCCTGGTTCAAAGGTAGATGGCGGTCCACTAATCCCTACCCACACTTGTTGCCCCACACTTGTTGCAGATGCCGTCACCTGGTTTACGGAGCCTGCTTTCCGATCTGCGCTCCGCTACAATACTCGAAACTCTGTGCCACATGCAGTGTCAATAAACGCAATTGCGATGATTTCTATCGTTACTCAGACCCTGTCAACATGTCCTTGTAGCACCCCTTGCATTCCTCCTAGCTGCCCAATCCTTGTTCAGTGGTTGTACAATTTCTATGGATAGAGTTGTTTTGGGTTTGTCGGATCAGGTTTCAGCATCTATGATTATCTATTTCCTCGGGGAATCGAGGAAGTTGAGTCACTGTTTTTCCTGTTTGCACTGCTTTGGGGTTGGTCTTAGGCAGCTGCAGGCGAGGTACATTTTGGGTCTTAGGGAATGGTGAGTGCAGTTCTTTGGCATCGGGCAGGCAAGTCGGTGGCTATTGGTTGCAGGGGTCAACATTCCAGGGGCATTTCGATTTCGGGGTATTTTCA
The DNA here is from genome assembly GCA_921293005.1 of Nemoura dubitans. NCBI lineage: Eukaryota > Metazoa > Arthropoda > Insecta > Plecoptera > Nemouridae > Nemoura > Nemoura dubitans. The sequence continues at coordinate 963,827 of OV121076.1, forward strand.
CGCCGATGGGTCAACTATGAAAGTGTGGCTGAATTACTGATAACAAATGCTGTGGTTCTATTGCTAATATTGTGCTGGCTATGTCAGAATCCTGACCTAGCCGAAGATGTAGGAAGTAATATAGGCGATTTTTGAGGAGTCTTCGCCTCTGCCAACCCTGGCTAGGTATGCAACCAGCGGCACACGCGAGTATGCATTGCTGCCTACGTCAGGGGCTACGATGGATCGAGGCCGGACCGGAACCCAGTCGCCGTCGAGTCCGAGGTGAGCAAAGCCCTGACCGTCTGGGTACGTATTCCACTTCCTGTTAGCTTTTAAATATTTTTGCGTTAGTGTCAATACCTAGTAGCCCATTTTGATCAGGTGGTCAACTACCCTTTAGCAACAGTATATGAAGTGGTGGTACTATGCAGTGGCGGCCTGAAGAACAGCAGTTTGGGGGGAAGGTATTGCCACAACCAGGGGGTAGCTCGATGACTGTGCGAGGGTTGGCTGGGTCGGTGGTACCGTGGGGGAAGGTATATTGTCACAACCAGCTCGATGCTCCCGATCTCGCTTTCAATGTTGGTATAATGGGGATTTTATCAGAAAGTTTTGGAGCCTCGAGCCCACTATTTTCTTGGGACCATAATGTTCTTTCAACTTCCTCCATTGGTAAGATTGGCCTGTAAATTGATCGAGTCTCCTAAACACGTCCGTTTTCCTCCTCGCGGGTGCCAAACCAACTTGCAGGCGTTACACGTGTTAAGAAACTATTTTATCAAAATTAATTTGGTCGAAGAACATTAGCAAAAAACACCCTACATAAAATCATGACCAGCTACTGCTCCCGGATTCGAACCCAGGTCTTCGTGTTTATCAGTTGGGCACGCTGTCCACTCGGCCACGGAGAGATGATGATTGTGACTGATTTTTAATGACATCACTCGCTATCACAATGCCATGCGCTGCGCAGTAGAGTGCGCACGCCCTAACACTCGAAACAGTTCTAGACACTCATCCAAAGACTAGGGCCTCGATGTCGCTCTAGAAGTGCCTCAGCGGCCGGTCCCCGCCTGGCCCAGCCCGGACCCCATGTGCGGTCTGGCGGCTCTCTGTGGCTTGGAGCGATTTTTGGACCTGGGTCTTGGGCGTCCCCAGGACCCCGAAGTGGCGTTTCGCTATCTACGTCTGCTGGCCGCGTGCTTGCGATTTATCACAGCGGCGTTGGCTCGGCCTGTCCCCGCCAAGTGCGTCAATGCGGTGCGGCCAGTCGTGATGCTTTGCGTCGCTGAGTCTGCGTCGAGCGGGACGTTTGAATGGTGAATCTTAGAAGTCGCGTTAGTGCGTTTTTACCCTGGATTGCGCTAGGTTGCCACCGCTGCGGAAGCAATTGCTGCCCAAAAGCCATTGACGCTCTCAGACCTGAGATGTGACTTTGACTTTGCTGTGATTATCTATATTCTGCTTGGTGTAGGTCTATATAAGAAGCGTGACGTCATACAAGATATGAGAGATAGTTACTAATAATACAGTAAGAGGAGTCAAGTGGTCAAATTGCTACACGATTTATTTTTAATACTTCATGTACGACAAATAACATCCAGTATCTCAGAAGCGGTGGTTAGCTTGCTGGACTCGCAATCCGGTGGCGACGGTTTGGTCCCAGCCCAAGTTGGTTTTAGGAACTAGGCTCGACTGCTCGTGGAAATTAATCTCCGTGCTGCAGTCGCCCTGGTAGCCAAACACTGAACTAAAGCAGAGTTAATTCGATGTAAATTTTATCACAAGTCCAAAAGTGTAGTACCAGACTTGCCAACAGAGAGTGCTGCCCGGCTCTGGAGTAGCATTATCTGCCTTACACTCGGGACTGTTCCTTACCCAGAGATCTACAGGTCAAAAAATCGCGGGGTTTGGCGGGGTGTGGGGCGTTGGTAGAATCTATAATACTCGCCCAAAAGAAACCCCGCCTATACGTTGGGCAAAACACTCCCTAGTCACTAGTCTGGCAGTGAGGCCCCCGGGTGTCTGGGTTCCTTGGGACTCCGAGGAGTCCGATACACCCGCGACGGACGGCACCGTCCGGAGTCGAGCCCCAATGGGGACGGCCGAGTCGCTGAGAGCTCTGTGGATGGCGGAAGTGATCGTGTGCTACTAGGTAGCCCAATCGCTTCAACTTGCGCCGACAGAGATCAGACAAAACTCAGGCCGTTAGCGACTGTAAGCGGTATCGAACCAGGATCACCTGGACGCTCTCACTGCCATGCTAGTGGTGCCTTAACCAACTAGGCTACTAGGGAGTATGCATATCGGAGAAGAAATAAGATATATTAGTCGTGTTTCTATTCTGAAATACTCAATATTTCAAAATACAAACTCGGATGGAGTCGAGCGGATTTGAACCAGGTCCGCCCGGCTGGAATCCCAGCACTTTACCACTGAGCTAACTGGGATCCGTGATTAAGGGCCATGAAATGTTAAACATAAATCGTGTTTGCTTCGTATGTTTAAAAAAAATAGGTTCATCCACTGGCTAAGAGAGTGCGCCGTTGCATCACATCTGGCGTACTCACATTAGCAAGTGGATGAACCGACTCTTTAAAACGCGATTCGAAAACGAATTATAACCCACATTTCCCCACCTCAAGTCAACTCGGCGGTAGAGCTCCAGGGCGGCAACAAGAGCCTGATGGACCTGGTTCGAGATCGCTGAAGATGCAACCAATGCCAAATCCCGGCGTTCATCAAAGGCATGGCAGTTCGTTCATGCCATCGCCTGCGCTTCTTCTCATTCGAATCCAGGCTTTGCTTTCCGACTCTGTCAACGAAATAGCAACCACTTGGCAGAGCGCTGAAACACAAAGTGGCAAAGACGGAGATACGACAAGAACTGCCAACACGACGGCTTGAAAGGTCCTCGTACGATCGGTGCCTCGTGGCCGACATCTCCGTCAGGCCACGCTCTTTTGACTTTTGTAGCGACGTGCTGGTGCAGCTTTCGCAGCCGAAGGATCGCAGCCAATCAGAGGCCGAGGGTGAGCGTCGAGTGTGCGGAACCTGGAACAACATCGCCACGGCAACAACGAAAGCGAGTGGAGCTGAAACGCAAGCAGTCGGAATGCCGCGAAATCAGCAGCAAGCGAATCTGGAACTTGGCAATGTGCTTCTTGTTTTACAATGCTACAATGCATCGCAGTGTTTCTTCGGGGCAAATCCAGTCTTCCAGTCAAGCTCGATGGTCGATGCAGAGGACAGCTGACCGCAACCGAGGACAGCTGACTGCAACCGAGGACAGCTTTCCAAAACGGCCGCACAGTGGCGCTGCCTGGAGGCCAAGGCAGGCGGCAATGCGGCGCTGGTTGGGTTGGTGGCTTGGTCGACGGGAACGGGACCGAGTGCTAGTGCCAAACCCGCATCGCTCGAGCCGGTCCAGTCTCCCTGATGTCTAGTTCTTGCCACTCCACAACTTAAACACTTATGTTTTGTAGGCATACTTATCTTCGTACCTGGACGTTACCTTGTTATCCTTATTATTCAAGCCCTATTTGTTAGTCTCTTAGATATTTTTGTAGATAGGTACTAGAAAATGCACGTCCAGCACCGTGAACTCCATACGTGATGTGGGTTCCATGTGCATGTATTCCAAGACCTGTCTATAAACAATGTGTGAGCAAGATGAATGACGACAGTAAATCAAATAATTTAAACCAAGGATGCTGTTGAAGTTGTATTCTTCTTTGTGAAGATTTTAAAAAGTTATCTAGTAAGTGTTTTAAAAATTGTGTTAAATTTGATTATTTAGATATTTAGTTAATAATTTTTGTAATCTTAATTTATACGGTATATTTGTTATTTGTGGTTATATGGAAGATCAGTATTTTTATACTGAATATCGCTTATTTGTATAAGTTACAAATAAAGTTACAAAATAAATAAAATAAAATAAAGGTCCAACTCAAGAACAATTAATGTTTTGAATGCGAGGAACATTGTTACATTTTGAAGCAGTTACCAGTAACCTTCACGTTGATCTATGCTCCTTTCCTGGTATAGTTTATAAACTCAAGACTATAGTCTTGTCTTTTAATTATAGGAAAAGAGGGAGTTGCTTTCAAGACTTATTTATTATTTGGCATTATCGTATTGTTCTTTATTTATTTTTTTACAAGCAAATCCACACGTGAAAAACAAGGCCAGAATTTATTGAATCACTGAGATTGATACACAATCATAATATGTATTGATATATTGTTTGTTCGTATTAACCTGGCAGCATTACATTTGAAACCATGCAAGCTGCTAGCAGGCTGCAAGGACCAAGGCAGCTCTCCCCTTGTCTGAAAGCTCTCAGACAAGCGATTAAATCTAGTTCCGAATTAAGGCTGGCTAGCAAAGACTTTAAAATTAGCAGACTTAGCAGTAATGTTTTATGAATGCACCTCTATTAGCCTGTGTTCAACAGAATTGAGAACATAACTCTGAAATAACATCAATGCCATAACATAATGCATCACATAACATAATGCCAAAGTTGTATGCAAGTTGAAATGATATTCATTTTGTGATTTTTTAATGAGATTCTCTGCACACATTTCAGGGTAGGGCAGTACATTGCTGTGCTTCTGCATCAGAATCCGAGTGGCTTGCCGTAACTAGGCAAGTTGTAATCATGTAAACGTGTGACATGAATCATGGAAGTCTGGAATATGCAACTTCAAACCGCTTGCAACCTTTTGGTCTTTGGATTTGGCAAACTTGTATTACATAATTGTGTTTATCTGGCTCAAAATTTCACACATCTCAAATTAAAAACTCAAATCCCGATTTTCACATTTCAATCGGGTTAAATAACTCGCAACAGTCAACCAAATAACTGGCTGTTGAATGCTACGTTTAAGGCAAGGTAACTATTTTCCAGTTTAAAACAGTCATCTGCAAAACGGTTGGACTTCACGCTTCATCCGCTAGCCAGGTTGAAGCCGTGTCTTTGAAAACTAGTGCCAACGCTGGCAAATGGGAGAGACGCGAGTATCAAAGATTCAGCAGCTCACGGCAGAAACACATCACAACTCGAGATCCCAGCACCGACATCTGCCAAGCGGTCCACACTCGTCCACGGCCACAGAGATGCAGTCTCGGCCTCCCAGATCGTCGTCTCACGGGATGCTGCGTTGCTGGAGCCTGCAGGACAAACGAGCATCGGTCAGTCGACACAAATATTCCTAATGTTTGGGTTTTACCAACTGATAGTTAAGGTTTCACTAATAGTTAAATTTAATTATTAGTCAGCTCTAAATGGCTTTGCATGAGTCGCTAACTAGATTTTAACTAATGGTTAAGCTTAACTATCAGTAGGTACAACCCAATCTAAGTAAGACTATATCAACACTAGGTATGTAATATGTATATAAAACTATGTATGACTAGGTATGTAAAACTGACAAAACACACAAGTTCGCAAGTATCACAAATTTAGTGTGTCAGCAATAAAGTGGCAAGTGAATCTGCTAAGGTTATATCGAGAGCATAAAATATACATAGGTAAGAAAGCTCACTGAGGGTGCAAGTCTTTTAATAATGATTAGGTACACCTTTTGTTGTTGGCGAGTTCGGAACTGTTTTCTCGAGCCTTGCATTTACTCCATCGATAGACGACAGCTTACTGAACGGACAATTTTATACGAGCTTCGTTACAAACAGACGCTCAAGCTATCGGACACGGTAAACATGCACTCACCGCTTTTGGTAGTTTAAATTCATTGGTAGTACGAAACATTGTTCTTTGCTGAAACTCCACGTTGACGACGGACCACGTTTCTTCGTCTCGTTCAACGCATCAGTCAGTGACGGCAGCAAAGGATCGTTGCAAAGGTTGAGGCAGCAAAGGGTGAAGTTCGCTGTGGATAAGAGTAAAATGATGACAAATGCATAAATCAACACCTGAGCACACAAAGAACCCCCTGCATTAAATGCACCAACGTACCAATGCGAGGAGCTGAATCCTGCTGCCGTCGACATCCCTGCTTTCAAAACTTGGTGGTTCACGCTGTCAGCGATTTCCTCGCTTGATTGTCTCGTAATTATCGGCAAATGTTCCATTTCCTTCGTCCGAGAAGCCGAAGCGACGACCGCCATTCTGGAATCTGACAATGACAACATACGCGACGTGACGATACCCTGCTCTCTCTCTCTCGCACTCCTTGCAGTGCGCAGTCTCTCTCACTCTCGCTCACTTGCAGTGCCGTGCAGGCAGCGCAGGCCAGAGACTATTCCACCTTCTGCTCGCCTGATACAAAGGAGCATTTTCACTTTGAGTTTTCAGCGAATTCTGGGCGTCCAAGAGGCCGAGCTGAGTCAGCCTTGAGTGCAGATTGCAGTGCGAGCTCGTGTGTAGCATGGGTTGCCTACCCAGCTGAGATTGGACGCAGATCCAGGTGGCACCAAAGTTATTGTTTACCATGGTTTAAACAGTCATAATTACTTTAAAATGTGCCTGTTTCGTCTATTTTTTTTCCAATTTTGCTAACGAGCGGATGCAGTGAGATTTGAACCACTCCGCGAGCAAATTCAAAAAAGCAACCTTGACAGGCAGGGTTGGATAGGCCCATTAGACGACCGGGAAAATGCCCGAAGGGCCGGCTGGTTTTGGGGCTGGTGGGGCTGGTAGGGGCTGGGGGCCGCCCTCGTGGTCCGAGACACAAGAAGCAAACTCCATCCATCCATCCATCCATATGGAAGGCCTCACAGGAGCGACGACGTTTTTTCAACGATTGAGGTTTGGAAAAGTGGGCGACGTTTTTATCAGGGGATGGATTTTCAGTGCACGGGTCTTGATCGTAGATACGATCACACCTCCTTTGTTGTATAATATAACGAGAGAGTTACTTTGACATTTTCATTTTCGTTCGTTAAGGAGGGCGGAACCCCTTGGCCAACAAATAACTACAAACATTTTTTTGACAGACAATTTTTGACTATCAGCGACAGCCCAAAACAAAATAGCTAGTGCATTGCAATTTATAAGGCTTTCAAATAATGTAAGAAACAATTTTATGTTATGATTAGGCTCGCAGAAAATTGAGAAAAAACTGCAAAGCTTTGCAAAATAAATCTTTGACAGTTATTCTGTATTTTCAGCAAATCTAATCATAAAACAAAAATTATTCATACTTTATTCGAAAGCCTTATAAATTGCCCAGTGCACTAAGCTATCTTGTTTTGGGCTGTCACTGATAGTTAATCTGTAAAACAATATGTTGTACATATTCTTGGTCCAAGACGTGCCCCCACCTTAACATAACGTCTGCATGTAGCAAGTACCTACCTCCCGTCCCAGCATCCACCTCGGAGTCTGCAGGGGCCTTACCTTGCGCGGCCACTCGTAGTCCCGGGATTACTAGCAATCTACCCTGGCTCATTAACACCACCGTAGCACCAAGCAGTAACCCCGACCTAGCGCGGCCACTCGTAGTCCCGGGATTACTAGCAATCTACCCTGGCTAATTAACACCACCGTAGCACCAAGCAGTAACCCCGACCTAGCTCGGCCACTCGTAGTCCCGGGATTACTAGCAATCTACCCTGGCTCATTAACACCACCGTAGCACCAAGCAGTAACCCCGACCTAGAGCGGCCACTCGTAGTCCCGGGATTACTAGCAATCTACCCTGGCAATTAACACCACCGTAGCACCAAGCAGTAACCCCACCTAGCGCGGCCACTCGTAGTCCCGGGATTACTAGCAATCTACCCTGGCTAATTAACACCACCGTAGCACCGAGCAGTAACCCCGACCTAGCGCGGCCACTCGTAGTCCTGGGATTACTAGCAATCTACCCTGGCTAATTAACACCACCGTAGCACCAAGCAGTAACCCCGACCTAGAGCGGCCACTCGTAGTCCCGGGATTACTAGCAGCATCCCCTGGCTAATTAACACCACCGTAGCACCAAGCAGTAACCCCGACCTAGCTCGGCCACTCGTAGTCCCGGGATTACTAGCAATCTACCCTGGCTCATTAACACCACCACAGCACCAAGCAGTAACCCCGACCTAGCTCGGCCACTCGTAGTCCCGGGATTACTAGCAATCTACCCTGGCTAATTAACACCACCGTAGCACCAAGCAGTAACCCCGACCTAGAGCGGCCACTCGTAGTCCCGGGATTACTAGCAATCTACCCTGGCTCATTAACACCACCGTAGCACCAAGCAGTAACCCCGACCTAGCGCGGCCACTTGTAGTCCCGGGATTACTAGCAATCTACCCTGGCTAATTAACACCACCGTAGCACCAAGCAGTAACCCCGACCTAGAGCGGCCACTCGTAGTCCCGGGATTACTAGCAATCTACCCTGGCTAATTAACACCACCGTAGCACCAAGCAGTAACCCCGACCTAGCTCGGCCACTCGTAGTCCCGGGATTACTAGCAATCTACCCTGGATAATTAACACCACCGTAGCACCAAGCAGTAACCCCGACCTAGAGCGGCCACTCGTAGTCCCGGGATTACTAGCAATCTACCCTGGCTAATTAACACCACCGTAGCACCAAGCAGTAACCCCGACCTAGAGCGGCCACTCGTAGTCCCGGGATTACTAGCAATCTACCCTGGATAATTAACACCACCGTAGCACCAAGCAGTAACCCTAACCTAGAGCGGCCACTCGTAGTCCCGGGATTACTAGCAATCTACCCTGGATAATTAACACCACCGTAGCACCAAGCAGTAACCCTAACCTAGAGCGGCCACTCGTAGTCCCGGGATTACTAGCAATCTACCCTGGCTAATTAACACCACCGTAGCACCAAGCAGTAACCCCGACCTAGCGCGGCAGTATTACGGCCGGCATCCATTTCGGAGTCCCTGGGCTTGACAGGGATTCGGTAGATCGACACCCAGCCGACACGGCGCCTCCACCGTCGGCACGCTTGTTGCAATCTGTATTTACCTTATTCAGGAACTTATTTATTTAATACAAAGCTGTTCCCACTTTACCTTACAGCTTACTCTCTATTCTATTCAAAGTTGTTAAAAACTTAAACATAGAGTAACTTACATAGCTATTTACTAGTCTTAGATATTACCTGTCTCCAAATCATGAACCAATTGATAATGGACGATAAAACGAATTGAATTGAATTGAACCCAAATGTCATTCATCAACGGGCAGGTTTTTCCATCAGAGAATAACATTACATACAAATCGTGGTAGGAATACTTGTAGAAATGAGGAACACAAAGGCAAGCTGGCCAATCGATTGAATGCAACTCTGACTAGCGGCTGATGATGGCACCCGCACAATTTATTAGTCGCACAGTCTCAAAAGGTACACACAATGTGATGATGGCACCCGTATAATATATTATTCGCACAGTCTCAAAAGGTACACACAATGCACTTGAGTATTGATTAAACCACGGCGTCCCTGAACGGAGTTGGCGAGGCCCCGAAGTGAGCACAGAGGCCCAATTCTCGAGTTTAAGTCATGCCTTAGTCACTTTATTTAGGTTGTATTATGGCGACCCCAGATCATTTTTGGAAGAAGTTGCTACTCCTAAGGCATTTGCCAGAGGTCCGAATATACTAATGTTCATTGTCGCTGGCTTTAAGTCTTCCAGGAAAGTTTTAATCGGCGTTAGTCACTTTGACTAAAAGTTGGCTTCAAACTCGAGAATACGAGCCCAGGGACCTCACTGCACCATTGCGTACATGCGTTCCATTGGCTGCTCTTTGCCCAGTAGAGCCTCTCCACCTGGACCTGACTTGCAAAAACTTTCCCCGAAACACATGGCAGCTACGAGCCGGGCAACTGCGCATGCCCGTAAAGCTGATTCGCGATTGGCTGGAAGTCCGGTGCACGGTGCTTGCGCTGCACATGCGTGTTGAGCACGCTCTTCTGGCGCGCGCGGTACGCGCAGTGTGCGCAGGGGAACTGCGCAGGCTGGCCGCACTCTCTGCGCATGTGCCGCGTCAGGTCGCCGCGGTACTTGTAGCTGCGCGCGCAGCGCGGGCAACTGAATCGTTGGGTCGGGACGGGGCCTGGAACAGCACGGGTTTACACTCTTGTTAATTCGTTTTCCTAAAGCATTTAAGTCAGTAACCACGATGTTTTCGACTTAATATGCTTTTGAGTTCGTGGACTTTGGAGCCCTCAGGGCTGGGCCCGTCGGAGCTCGAAACGCTCAAAGGCCGAGAACGAGACGGATTCGCAATACACACTGCGCTTTGGAGCCCTCAGGGCTGGGCCCGTCGGAGCCCGAAACGCTCTGAGAGGCCGAGAAGGAGACGGATTTGCCCTGAAGGGATTCAGGCCTACCGCCTAAGGGCTAGAACACCTATTGGGTACTGGTTATTATTATAGCACTGTTAATCCAAAAGATCATGATCACACTAGTTTCTAATCCCATTTGGCGAGCATTGAACGTTGCTAAAGTAACTACCGTCAGCTGTTATGAAACTTTGAATAAACAGTGAGTCTTTGTTCAGCATTAAACAACCAAGTTTTATTTATTTATTTAAGATAGAGCTTACAATGATTGGTATAGAGGCATAATAATATGTACACATTGGCTACGTGAAATTGCATTCCAGAATTCTCTGCAACTACGAGCTATATAAAAATCTGTTTATTGTCTTAATATCTATCATGATGTACAGACATTTATTTTTAAGGCTACCAATACAAAAACTACAAAAACTACAAGCTATAGTGAATGAAATTACAACCAAGGTACAAGCCTGTCACTACTGTTTCACCCGCTCTGCCCGTCATCGCCACAAAGTTCTCTCTCCCACCACTTGGCATTCCTCTCGCCTACAAGCCAAGTAGATGAGAATACAATCAAGGGATGCCGGCACTGCTGTTATTACATCTGTTTCACTCGCTCTGGCCATCATCGCTACACAGTTCTCTCTCCCACCACTTGGCATTCCCCTCGCCTACAAGCCAAGTAGATGAGAATACAATCAAGGGATGCCGGCACTACTGTTATTACATCTGTTTCACTCGCTCTGCCCATCATTGCTACACAGTTCTCTCTCCCACCACTTGGCATTCCCCTCGCCTACAAGCCAAGTAGATGAGAATACAATCAAGGGATGCCGGCACTGCTGTTATTACATCTGTTTCACTCGCTCTGCCCGTCATCGCCACAAAGTTCTCTCTTCCACCACTTGGCATTCCCCTCGCCTACAAGCCAAGTAGATGAGAATGCAATCAAGGGATGCCGGCACTACTGTTATTACATCTGTTTCACTCGCTCTGCCCATCATCGCTACACAGTTCTCTCTCCCACCACTTGGCATTCCCCTCGCCTACAAGCCAAGTAGATGAGAATACAATCAAGGGATGCCGGCACTGCTGTTATTACATCTGTTTCACTCGCTCTGCCCATCATCGCTACACAGTTCTCTCTCCCACCACTTGGCATTCCCCTCGCCTACAAGCCAAGTAGATGAGAATACAATCAAGGGATGCCGGCACTACTGTTATTACATCTGTTTCACTCGCTCTGCCCATCATCGCCACAAAGTTCTCTCTCCCACGACTTGGCATTCCCCTCGCCTACAAGCCAAGTAGATGAGAATACAATCAAGGGATGCCGGCACTACTGTTATTACATCTGTTTCACTCGCTCTGCCCGTCATCGCCACAAAGTTCTCTCTCCCACGACTTGGCACGGGTCACGCCCACCTAAGAGGCCTAACTGCACAGCGATTTACTTTAGAAACAGATACATATGGCACACAGTGGCTTCTTACAAGCACAGGCATATTTATTTTACCTCGGGAGGGGCATTAGTGCTAGAGCTTACGCGTGGACTGTCTTTGTAGCTATATCTGTGGTCTAGGTGCACATGACGCAAGAATCAAACGCGGAAATAATCACTTACAATAGCAGCATGCGGTCAACAAAATCGAACTGCTGCAGTTCATTTTAGGCGACTGAATTAGTTACATATGTAAATGACAGGTAAATTTAGAGGTGGCAGCCGTTTGCTTGTTTCAGAAATCGCCACGGTCTGTATAACCACAGGGGCATAATTTCTATTCATCGAATTGTAATTGTTGAGACTTGTATACCAAAGACACACTGTGCAGATGTGTCTTTTTAAACTACAAAACACGCTTAAAATACAATGTAGAGTGGAAAAGTGCAATGGCGGCGACATACAGTTGCAATTCGGTCAGGCCGTCGAGAGCATGCGCACAGAGTACATTACAATTGCTTACAACGCCCCTGTAACGACCAATCAAAACTGTGCTTGTGAACCTCACGACAGCGACCTGTTTGTGCTTGCGTTTAGAACGAAACTAAGCGATAGAATTCAAGTGTATTCTATTATGACTTGTCGCCATTCTTATATACAAGGAGACTGAGAGATATTTTAGAAACAGTCTCGCATCTAATGACGACTGCATTGCAATTTTGCTACACATAATTATCTACCTGTCCATGCGAAGTAATCGGTGTTTTGCCCGGAAGTCACCTCATGCTGACAGCTTCCGGGATTGTCTTTATTTTGAACATATTTTGAACATTTATCCTGAAAAACACAAATCCTTTGCAAAAAGAATTGAATTTACTTTTTGTGTATGCATACTAGTTGCAATAAAAATTACTAATCCAATACTTCTAAGCAGGGTTTAGCAAATAGTGTTCAGGCCAAACGCCCCAGTCCTCATTTGTGCAGGGTTCAGGCCAAACGCCCCAGCCCTCATTTGTGCAGGGTTCAGGCCAAACGCCCCAGCCCTCATTTGTGCAGGGTTCAGGCCAAACGCCCCAGCCCTCATTTGTGCAGGGTTCAGGCCAAACGTCCCAGCCCTCATTTGTGCAGGGTTCAGGCCAAACGCCCCAGCCCTCATTTGTGCAGGGTTCAGGCCAAACGCCCCAGCCCTCATTTGTGCAGGGTTCAGGCCAAACGCCCCAGCCCTCATTTGTGCAGGGTTCAGGCCAAACGTCCCAGCCCTCATTTGTGCAGGGTTCAGGCCAAACGCCCCAGCCCTCATTTGTGCAGGGTTCAGGCCAAACGCCCCAGCCCTCATTTGTGCAGGGTTCAGGCCAAACGCCCCAGCCCTCATTTGTGCAGCGTTTGATGCACACTCCTGACGTGGCGGTTCATGTTGTGCTTGAGGTGCGTTCGGTGCGAGCAAAACGGGCAGCCGAACTGCGGGTCCATGCCGCACACGAACTTGAGGTGCTGCTTGAGGTCCGAGTTGACCTTGAACACCTTCGGACACTGCGGACAGCGGTGTTCCTTGGGCGTTGGCTGGCGACTCGCGATGGCGTCTGAAAACAGATTCGACGTCGGACTGGGAATTAGATCGCGACACTTGGGGCGATGCACAGCCAACATTGTATGGGCAGAGTCGCGAACATGACGTCATGCACATCCAGAGTCTCTGATTGGTGCAGAGCCAATGTTGATGACATCGTGTCACTGACATTGCCAGCTGCATACCCATCTTGATACCGGGCAGTAATGACAGTCATTACTTCTCACTGCCTCCTGGGTTCTCACTGCCCAACACAGAGCCTTTTGTCCGACTCAAGACATGGCTTGTGAGTTTTGAACCTCTTGGCTCGTGTCTAGCAGCAGTGGGTCCTCGAGGAAGATTCAAATCCACTCTCCTTCTCAACGTGAAATGGAGTTTAGTTGATGTGCTCACATACTTACGCATGCGCACTCAGGTTTCCAGTGGCAGGCGTGCGCACGTGACACGCAAGGACGAGTCCGAGGAGCCTCGGCCGCCATCTTGCTTTGGGGAAAAGATTACACGTATAGCAACGTGGAAAAAAATTTTACATTAGTAAATTAAAAAAGTGTTCACTCGCTAACGCTAGAAAGCCATCTGCGGCAACGATTGCGGCTGCGGCAAGGTCTGAGGCAAGGGTTGCGGCAAGGGCTTCGGCAACGGCTGCGGCAAGGGCTGCGGCAAGGGTTGCCGCAAGGGCTGCGGCAAGGGTTGCGGCAAGGGCTGCGGCAAGGGCTGCGGCAAGGGCTTCGGCAACGGCTGCGGCAAGGGCTGCGTGAAGGGCTGCGGCAACGGCTTCGGCAACGGCTGCGGCAAGGGCTGCGTGAAGGGCTGCGGCAACGGCTTCGGCAACGACAGCGGCAAGGGCTTCGGCAACGGCTGCGGCAACGACAGAGGCAAGGGTTGCGGCAAGGGCTGCGGCAAGGGCTTCGGCAAGGGCTGCGGCAAGGGCTGCGGCAAGGGCTGCGGCAACGTCTTCCCGCTGTTTTTGGACACCCCTAATGGCTGCCGGTCGGGATTTGGGGATGTGGATGGTTGGAGATGTTGTGGTGGGAAGAAGAAAACCCGTTCCACAATCGAAGAATTGTAAAGCGTTCATTTTCTTGTCTCAGGTCGCATGAGGTTATACATGATCAGATGAAATGAAACTGACACAGACACTTCTAGAAATTAAATTGGTATAGAAGTAATAAAACATACAAAATCCTTGGACACCCTCCTTGGACATATTGGTCAGTGGACATTCTAAAACATGCGAAGACAGCATGCATATGTCTCGTTCGGAACTGAACCTTCGACCTTAAGGCTGGTGGTCGAAGGACAAATGAACATCTGGCTCAGACTACCAACACAAGGCGGCGGTGCACGAGTTACAACGAGTTACAACGAGTTACAACGAGTTACAACGAGTTGCAACGAGTTACAACGAGTTACAACGAGTTGCAACGAGTTACAACGAGTTACAACGAGTTACAACGAGTTACAACGAGTTACAACGAGTTACAACGAGTTACAACGAGTTACAACGAGTTGCAACGAGTTACAACGAGTGACAACGAGTTACAACGAGTTACAACGAGTTACAACGAGTTACAACGAGTTACAACGAGTTACAACGAGTTACAACGAGTTACAACGAGTTACAACGAGTTACAACGAGTTACAACGAGTTACAACGAGTTACAACGCGAGTGTGTCACCAAAGTTTTAGAAACGTATACCTAACCTTAAACCGTAACTTAATCTTTAACGTTCAAACTTAATCTTTACCTAAAACCCTAAAACACAGTTACAGTGTACGTATACATCTCAATATAAGAACAGTTGTACCACAAAATTAGAACGTAAACATAAAAAGTCTATGTATATGATAAACTTTGGGCAAATTTCAGCAATCCCTACATCTAAATAGCTCATCAATCCAATAAATCAACTTATATATCCAATAAATCCACTTATCAATCCAATAAATCAACTTATCAATCCAATAAATCCACTTAACAATCCTATAAATCAACTTATCAACCAACCAATCCACTTATCAATCCAACCAATCAATCCAATCACTCGACGTACCGATCGCCCTCGTTCAGTCTGGAGGCGTGCATGGTCTTGACGTGCTTGTTCAGGTTGTACTTGAGGTGGGTGCGATGCGGGCAAAAGGGGCACTGGAATTGCGGCTCCTTGCCGCACACGAATTTGGCGTGTGTCCTGAGTTCGGGCTTCGTCCTGAAGTCCTTCGAGCAGCGCGCGCAGAGATGCGGCTTCGGCGACTGCCGCTCCGCCAGCGCTGGAACCAATCAACATGGCGTGGTCAACGCTGGAACCAATCAACATGGCGTGGTCAACGCTGGAACCAAGGGACACCGGGTGGCCAGCGCTGGAACCAAGGGACACCGGGTGGCCAGCGCTGGAACCAAGGGACACCGGGTGGCCAGCGCTGGAACCAAGGACACCGGGTGGCCAGCGCTGGAACCAAGGACACCGGGTGGCCAGCGCTGGAACCAAGGACACCGGGTCGGTCGGCGAGGCAATATTGCCTGATCCCTACAAGCAGTATTCAGTATACTAAACGACGTTTCAAAGAAGAGTGGATTCGCATCTTCCACGAGGACCCACTGCTGCTAGACACGAGCTAAGAGTTTCAACACTCTCAAGCCATGTCTTGAGTCGGACAAAAGGCTCTGTGGGGAGTTTTGAAACTTTTGGCTCGTGTCTAGCAGCAGTGGGTCCTCGAGGAAGATGCAAATCCACTCTCCTTCTTAACGTGAAATGGAGTTTAAATAGCAGTAAGTTGAAGTATAATTGCATTGGATCCAAAATGTATAGATAAAAAATGCGAACCGTTGTAAGTTTGAACACATTGTTTTATAAATTACTTTGATCGGTGAAGCAGTGAGCATTGGTCAGAGATTTAAACTCGACGAAGGAAAAACGTATTGGCAACACAAATAAAGTTATTTTGGGAAGTGGGTCGAGGAATTAAGAAGACGCCAAAATGTCGCCACATGTTTCGATTTGAAGGATTCTGGACTTGGAATTGCGTTTAGAATTAAAACTGCATTCGATGTTGCTGAGAATAATTGGTATATTGAGCTGTAAAATTGAACATGTCAGTGGCAGTAGTTCTGCAATCGTTCATAACGATTCCAACTAATGAACTTCTCATAGGTATCTGGAAACCTGAAAGCTGAAACACTATGTTCACCCTACAAGTAGAGTTGTCTATATCACGTTTTCACACGTTCCATTTAGTGTATACAAATTATAGTTTCCCTATAGTGACCATAGTTTTCCAAAGTTACTGCAGACACGATTGAGCTAGTCCAATCACAACACAAAATTCAATCCTAGTCTTTATCTGAAAGCACTTCTTTTATGTCACCTAAATTCCTTAGCTATTTTGTCGGGGCCGCCTCTAACAGTATGGCAGTAAAAAGTAATTGGTAAAGGTACATTAATATTTTTCAAAGTGATCATCCCACCTTGAAAAGCTTATCTGTAGTATATGTACCGTCATTTCTGCCAGCTGCATCTAGTCAGGAGCCAGCACTAGCCGTGGCTGAAGAGACAGTCTAGTTTCTGCCAGCAGCGTCCAGCCTGGAGCCAGCACTAGCCGTGGCTGAAGAGGCAGTCTAGTTTCTGCCAGCAGCGTCCAGCCTGGAGCCAGCACTAGCCGTGGCTGAAGAGACAGTCTAGTTTCTGCCAGCAGCGTCCAGCCTGGAGCCAGCACTAGCCGTGGCTGAAGAGACAGTCTAGTTTCTGCCAGCAGCGTCCAGCCTGGAGCCAGCACTAGCCGTGGCTGAAGAGACAGTCTAGTTTCTGCCAGCAGCGTCCAGCCTGGAGCCAGCACTAGCCGTGGCTGAAGAGACAGTCTAGTTTCTGCCAGCAGCGTCCAGCCTGGAGCCAGCACTAGCCGTGGCTGAAGAGACAGTCTTCTAGTTCCTCTTGTGCACCATCCGCACGTGCTTGTTCATGTTGTGCTTGAGGTGGGTCCGGTGCGGGCAGTGCGGGCAGCCGAATTGCGGGTCCATGCCGCACACGAACTTGAGGTGGTGCTTCAAGTCTTTGACCATCTTGTAGAACTTGCCGCATTGAGGACAATGATGGCCGCTTGGTGGATGGACTCCAGCGGATGCTGCAACATATGGACAGTGCCGCGTTCAGCGGGGCACGATCTCAACTTGACGTTCGGATGCAGACAAAACGACAAGAGTTTGCATTCGATGGCTGCTATTGGCTGGATCTCTCGTGGAATATAGGAGCTATTGGGACTGGCTGGTCTTGGCTGCTCTCGAGACATGGGCTGTCAAGCTGAGTTTACAGCTGGCAATGTCAGTGACACGATGTCATCAACATTGACCCAATCAGAGACTCTGGATGTGCATGACGTCATGTTCGCGACTCAGCCATGGAGTCTCTGATTGGCGCAGAGCCAATGTTGATGGCATCGTGTCACTGACATTGCTAGCTGTAAACCCAGCTTATAATGCAGTTGGGTATCGCATAATTGCTTCTGAACAATGGCTGTCTATAATGTGTTCACATTGCGCACTGTTCACCATTTGCAATGGTCATCCATTACGGGTGAAAATATAAAATACTCTGATGTTTAATTACAGCAAACTACTAAAGGCCCATTCACAACCAACTGTAACTTTAACTGTAACTTTAACTCCAGTGTTTGTAGTACGCGCGTCCATAGAAGAGTTCACGTCAACTTCACTTTGACTTTAATGACTTCAACAGTAAACTTTACCTCGAAGTTTGGTCATGCCAAACATTTCGACTGAAATATAAAGTTTGACTTTAGTAGGAACCAACCAATCAGGATCAGCCACTGCCAACTGAACTGAGGAACGTCACCGAATCTCTAACCGAAAAGCAAGTTCAGTTGTGCATTATTCATCTTTCATCAAAAAGGGGTTTTTAAAAGAAAATTATAGAAGGATTAACAATAAAATATTTTTGGTTAGGTTGTACGAAATACACTCCCTAGTAACGTTGTCAACAACAGCTGATGTAAAATTCCTTGGCTTTAAATTTTGGTTGTTGCCTCTATTGATAAGTTAAAGTTAAAGTTAAAGTTGGTTGTGAATGAGGCTTTACAGCTAATGGTCATATCTGATTCCGAACAGGGGTGCGTCTAGAGCCTGAAGGGCCTTTTGGACGCAGGTTGATTTAGGAGCCCCTTGCTTCAGGCGCGGTGACAGCGATTGCTTCGTCGTGCCGGTCAGAAACCGTGGCCGCCATTGCCTTGTCCGTGCGTCGACGGGTCCAAAGCCAAGCAGCCAATGACAGCCGAGCTTGAGCCGATCAATACTGAAGGGGGCGGATCGATCAGGCACGAGGACGACGCAGAGGCCGACACTCTCGCCTCGCATGCGCGCCTGATACGTGCGGACGCGAAAAGCCAGTTTAGCGTTTAGCGTTTTAGCGTTCTGCTGCACGTTAGTTAGTGTTCGTGAATCGAGCGCTGTCCGCCTTGCGTGTAGGCTTGGCGGTACGCTCGTGTGTACCATTGGTTGCCTAACTTCCAGAGATAAGTCGTTCAATACGTGTTGTGGTGTTATTATTATGAATATATTACCTTATATAATAAAAATACTGTTCACTTTCAATTAGGAAAAAATGTTATGTAAATTACCCAAAGTTCAGAATGAAATCCCGAGTCGTGTTTATTTTATTTTAAAGTGACGGCAGATTTCTTTCTCGCAGGCGCCAATAAAATATGTGAATCGATGATCAGTTACCACTCAAGTCAGTAATACCAAGTGTGTTTGGGAACGGAACGCCTACTTGACTTCATTGGAAATGCTCGTGGTACGTGGATACATAACCATGGCAGGGAATTGGTGGTGAAATCTTTAAAAAAGTGCTGAAATGAGAATAATGAGCTCCATTTCACGCTGGGACGGAGAGTGGATTTGCCATCTTCCACGAGGATCCACTGCTGCTAGACACGAGCTGAGAGTTTCAAAATTCAGAAGACATGTGGGAAACTTTTTATTGGTGTCTAGCAGCAGTGGTTCCTCGAGCAAGATTCACATCCACTCTCCTTCTCAACGTGAAATGGAGTACTGCAGTTGCAAATTCAGACGATGCTTTGGTGATTTGGTTTTTGGCGACCGCCTGAAATCACACAGACTTGGGATGTGACATTGTGACTGGAACAAAAGCATACAGTGTCTTTGCAGCTATGTATTTTTATTATAAGGTCAAAAGAAAATCCGAATTTGGACTTAACAGCCGCCAAAGTAACTGACAGACATATTGAAACATGCACACAAGTATAAATATTGGGCTGCGTAGCGCAACTGAGCCCAAGAGCCCAGCTGCCCGCGAGCCCGATGGAGCCCCGAAAGACACTCAAACAAAACGGGGCCGGGGTTTCGGCAGGTCACCGTTCCATCCTCTCTGCTCGCCAAA
Source organism: Nemoura dubitans (assembly GCA_921293005.1). Taxonomy (NCBI): domain Eukaryota; kingdom Metazoa; phylum Arthropoda; class Insecta; order Plecoptera; family Nemouridae; genus Nemoura; species Nemoura dubitans. The sequence continues at coordinate 983,495 of OV121076.1, forward strand.
ATCTCATAGACGCGAACTCATCGGGAGACTCCAGAACAGCATTGCGTTCACAACGAAACCAGTTATTCCCTGATTGCCGCGGTCAGGTTGACCAGGATGAGACCAAGCTACGATACCAGTTATAATGAAGTTATACAACTACAAGACATGCAAGTAACACAAGCAGTTGCAACATACGAATTCAAGTTGAATAGAAAGAGCTCGTAAAATGTGAAGTTTATTTAAAGCCACTCTTTTAGACGTAAAAAAGGATTGTGATTTGAATTTATAAAGAAAGACAACGAATCACGTGGTGAAGCCGAGTTTTGAAATCACAGGCTTCAATCGAGCGCTCGAGCTTTCTCACATTTCGGGTGCAGTAACGATTGCCCGTAAATGTGCCGCAAACAAACAGAGCTTATTGGTAGATGGCCTACCAATTGGCAGCAACATACGGATAGCATGTACAATATTAGAAACGAGCACAAAATTTGTGACGCAACTATAACTATAGATTATCTGTCGGAGGAATGTTCCGATCAAGTTTCTTACCTCTATGTGATAAATAAGTTTGCTGTGATGTATCCAGGGGAGCGATCATGTAACTTTTTTTCATTCGATTTGGTTCGAAATCACTCGATTTCAAATCACTGCCCATGTTAAACCATAGTCAGTGATATTGAAAACGAATCGTTTTGAAATCACAAAGTTACATGGCTACCCAGAGTGTCAAGGAAGATAGGAATATTCATTATTAAATGGAAGAAAATTGTGTGGGTGAATTACAAAAAATAAGTCACTTGAAAATGCAGCAATACATGGAGCTGGGACAGAGAAAATTATATAATATGGAGATTCATATCTATCTTATACGATATCAATATTAGGTGATTTGCTTTGCTGTGAGATATAAAGGTAAATATATTAACAAAATTGTTTGCAAACAATAGAACGAAACTCCGAGCAACATAAATGTGAAATTAAAACTAAGTGCCGGTTTTACAACGTCCCGTTAAGTGTCAACTGTCAGTTAAGTTTGTTATCTCCGAGGTCACAGCCAATCAGAGAACTCTATTTTCATTTTAACTGACAGTTAGCCCTTTAACTGCACATTGTAAAATTGAAATGAATGTCACACAAAAGCTGGCCTCGCGCGCTTCAGACATGTGAAGCATCAATGCAACAAAGTCCCACGTAAAGTTACCATGGCCAATAATGCAGATCTCGATGGAAATGAATGCCAGGATTCGTAAATAGGAGGCTGGACGGCGGACGAGTTTGCACAACGGCAATCTGAGGAGAGGCCACTGCTCCATCTCACTTTCGCTTATTTGAATAATAACGATATCGACAAGACGTGACCACCAATTGTTATTTTCAATAATATTATATACAGTTGTCGATCGAATAGACCGGTGTTGCCTATGGCGTAAAAATTGTTTATATGCCTTAGTGGCTATCTAATTCTATCTCGGATATAATGTCTTCACTTTTCTGTTCATCAAAGTTGTTTCCAGTAACATCAAAACAGTTGCCAGCACAGATAAAATGATGTAGCATTTTGGGAGATTGACAAAACCCCTGCTCAATGTTTTCAATGGGGAAATATTTCCCCCAAAAAGGACAGAATCTCGCTTTGTGGATACGAAATGGGGTCAACTGTCGGAGGTTCTGCCGAAACCCCGGTGGAAATCACAGAATCCCCTTCTGTGGGTCCGGACCCAGGGGAAGCCTGTGCAGCCAATTGCGAGGGGGTATTTATAAAAAAATCAACATTCCAGTTTCGCTCGTAGTTGACCAAAAACTCGGAAACTTTCAGCTTCTTGCGCTCGTCCCCCGAAATGGTGCACTTCCCGAACAAAATGCCCGCACACTTCTTCAAGCTGAGCCCCAATTTCAGAGGCAACGAATGCGTTCCGAACCGGCGCGTGACCGGATCGAATTTGGCGACTCGCCGCACCGCCTCCTTGACCACGACGTAGTTCTCCGGATACAAACACTCCTCCAACGTCTTCAGCGCCGAGTGCTGCTTGACTCGCAGCAGCAGTCGTCCGAGTTCCCTCAACCGGTTCACTATCAGCCTGTGGTGCCTCTTATCGGCGCCTTCGTACATCTTCTTGCCGAAGTCGGTGATAAGTGAGTCACCGGTGACCACGTCGAACACGCGGTCTCTGTGCATCCGGGCCAACACTTCCGTCTTGAACCCCAGACCCGCCCGATCCGATGACGGCAACATCAGAGCCGCTCTGGCTTGCGCGCCCAGAGTGCGTTCGCCCGGGGCCGGCGCACTGCGGCACATCTTCTGATGCTGCGGCAGCATCTTCTTCGAGAAGAACCCGAAGCACCGGACGCACGGTAAGTAGTTCTTGGCGAGCAATCCGCCCTTTGGTCTTTTCCGAGGGACGATCTCACCTTGCCCGGACTGGAGCACCCGACAGTTGTGGTTGTAGTTGCCTCGCTTCACCAGCTCGGCTATCATGGTCTTGCGCTTCGGAGTGCCCTTCTTCTGCGCCAGATATTCGGCCACCGGCGCTTCGTTGGCGTGGATCAAGTTGAGATGGCGGCCGATGTTCGACATGGGCTTCTCGCAGAACAGACACACGTTCTTCTTGTCCCAGATCCGGCCGCCGGTGGCGTTCTTCGAGACGAACGCCACCGTGACCTTGGACACGGCGTCGTCGCCACTGTCGCTGGACTCGCCACTGTCGGCGCCGCCACTGTTGAGGTCGCCACTGTCGCTGGAAGCGCGAGTGTTGACGGCGACAGGGGATTTCGCGCGGAACTCGGACGGTCCGGCTGTAACAGAAACCAATGTGAGGCCGCGTTTACACAGCTGGCAATGTCAGTGACACGATGTCTTCAACATTGGCTCTGCACCAATCAGAGACTCCGTGGCTGAGTCGCGAAAATGATGGCATGCACATTCAGAGTCTCTGATTAGAGGCAGAGCCAATGTCGATGACATCGTGTCATTGACATTGCCAGCTGAAAACCCAGCTTGATTGGTCAGTGCATGTGAGGGAAAACTCGACACACGTGCAAGCGCTTCTGCATTTCCTGTTGACACTTTGTTGATTTGGGCCCAGTCGTAGACTCAAATGGGAAATTTAAAAAGGCGACATGTACCTACCTAAGTAATACACCCAATTAAAATGACCGAAAAGAACACATTGGAGAAAATTTAATATCTCGCGCCCACAGGGCGAAATGGAATTACTTATAGGGGGGAAAAACGGCTGCTTCAGGACTTAAAGCCTAAGGCGGAATTACTCGCCCCATGGATTGCAGTTCAAAAACGTTTCATTTTCACTTTATTCTCAAGATAAAGAGAACACAGTTTCTGTTTCAGTCTGCGATGGAGGGGAAGGAAGGGGGGGGGGCGGGCATAGGGGCAATAAGGTGACCTGCACAAAGATCGTGGCAGACCAAGGAATTAAAGTACGAATGCTATAAATGTACGAGTATAATCCAAAAGATCCAACACCAATCAAATAAGTATACAAGTAATATAAAGCAGAAAGTGCTATATTACAGAAACGAACAGGAAAGCGACAAAAACGCCGGAAAAAAGCAAAGCACAATGTCAAAAATAACTACACTCCATTCCACTTCAAGAAGGAGAGTGCATTTAAATCTTCCTCGAGGACCCACTGCTGCTAGACACGAGTTAAGAGTCTCAAAACTGCCCATAGAGCCTTTTGTGCGGCTCAAGACTTGGCTTGTGGGAATAATTTATTTCAACCTACAATAAAAATAAAGAAATTATATTTAAAAAAATGCAGGGTAAAACTCCGGAAAACCCCTTATGTGTCTGAACACGGTGAACTCATGCCAACCCCGAGGGGTTTCCAGCTGTTCAGGTTCACACAAGCAAGTGTCTCCGCGTTCTCCCTCTGGACTTCCGGTGTGAGTCGAAACCGCCTCAGACCGAAGCCGATTGCGCGCGATGCATCATCTTCACGTGCCGGGTCATGGTGTACTTCCGGTGCGCTCGGTACCGACAGAACGGGCAGCTGAACTGGGGCTCTTTGCCGCACACCAGCTTCAGGTGCTGCTTCAGGTCCGAGCTGATCTTGAACACCTTCGGGCATTGCGGACACGGGTGCTCCTTGAACGGCGCCTGGAGGACGGCGTTGGCTGGAAAAGGGAGGCGGTTCACGGTCAGCGAGGTCCTCGAACACAGAGCACACAAGTCTGAAGGGATCCAGGCCTTGCGAATCTAATTAACTATAACAACATCGAATTTAGTAACGAATGCTTGTTAAAGTCGTACTGTTTATCAACGTTTTCCTGTACACATTACGTAATTAGTAAATGAAGGACTTTCTAAACTGATTTGCCAGGACAGGTTATCGCAGATAAAGTATGTACGCCTGGCCCACTGTCATAAACATTTGAAGCAGTGGGTCATGACAGACGTAGTCAATTACGCTGGGAAATAACTATAGACAGTCTAGCATTACATTTCCGAGACTCATGTCTGCTTGAATCCTGTCATAACAAGTGCCTTTTTCTACGATAAAGCTGGGGAGAAAGTGGCGTTCGCACGGGTTTCTCTCGTAAGTGCGTGCTCTGCAAGTGCGTTCTCTCAGAGAGGTTTAAAATCGAGAATAACTCGCGTGCCAGACTCTCTCGAATGCTGTTCTCGAAGATGTTATAGAATGTTCAGATACTAAATAGTTTAGAGATGAAGACAATGGAAGAGCTGCTAGATTTTCAAATACTTATATTCAAAACTAATTTGGATACAAAAAAAAAATCAAAACTATCCCGATTTCTCACAACGTCATGAATTGTCCTTCAGCCATATCAGATAAATATAAATCAATTATCCTCCTTTCATTACAACTAAAGTACAGGTTGATATTGAAATAATATTACTCAGATGAACAAAATTCAATAACAAAACACAGCGCAAACACTCGTCTCCAAACTTCACAATTGTAAGTAATACAATCTTATAACAATAAATACGGCAAAAGGCGTTTAAAATACTAAATTCCGATAACTTTTAACAGTCTACCTGCTGATGTAAGATACATATAAGCAAGTTTAAATATGTAAATCAGAAAACAAAGTCTTGGTTGCTTGAATATCTGCCTGAAATGTAGGTAACTTATGGGGAATGATAACTATGTGTTACATGTAAATATTTATCTATGTAAATCATGGGTATTAGAATGTGCTTAAGCGTATTTGTATCTATGTTACCATGAATTATTGTTTACTGTAACATATGATTTTGAAATTACTCCCCTTTGTTCAGAAAAAATAAAATAATCCCCCAATTCAAGCCCTTTAGCCTTCGAAAGGACTTTCATGTTAGCGACCAAGAATTCAGTGTGTACGCCGGACTGTCCAGCTGGAACTGACTCTGCGATGAAGGGGGGAGGGGGAGGAGGGCCTGGGGGCAAGGAGGTGAGCCGTCGAAGATCGTGGTAGACAAACGAATTAAAATGCACGAGTGTAATCCAATAAAAATCCATACAATATACAAATCAAACAAAGCAGTCTTCGTCATATTACAGAAACGAACCTCATACATGACCAATACAGATAAAAGCATAGCAAAATGTGAATAATATCTACACTCCATTTCACGTGAAGAAGGAGAGAGGATTTGCATCTTCCTCGAGGACGCACTGCTGCTAGACACGAGCCAAGAGTTTCAACACTCACAAGCCATGTCTTGAGTCTGACAAAAGGCTCTATGGACAGTTTAGAAACTCATAGCTCGTGTCTGGCGGCAGTGGGTCCTCGAGGAAGCTGCAAATCTACTTTCCTTCTCAACGTGAAATGAAGTTTATACAATAATAATATTTCAGATTACAATAAAAAAAAAAAAATATATGTTTGAAAAATGGCGGCAAAAACACCGTAAAACCCCCGATGTTTCTAAGCCCTGTGAACTCATAAAAACACCCGAGGGGTTTCGTCCTTCCTCTTAAAGGCTTCAGGCGAGTCGACACCGCCTCACTCCGAGGCCGATTGCTCGTAATGCATACTCCTGACGTGCCAGGTCATGGTGTACTTCCGGTGCGTCCGGTGCCGACAGAACGGGCAGCTGAACTGGGGCTCTTTGCCGCACACCAGCTTCAGATGCTGCTTCAGGTCCGAGCTGATCTTGAACACCTTCGCACATTGCGGACACGGGTGCTCCTTGAACGGCGCCTGGAGGACGGCGTTGGCTGGAAAAGGGAGGCGGTTCACGGTCAGCGAGGTCCTCGAACACAGAGCACACTAGTCCGAAGGGATCCAGGCCTTGCGAATCTCATTAACTATAACAACATCGAAATTAGTAACGAATGCTTGGTAAAGTTTTACTGTTTATCAACGTTTTCCTGTACAAATTACGTAATTACTAATTAGTAAATAAAGGACTTTCTAAACTGATTTGACAGGACAGGCTATCTTAGAGACAGTATGTACGCCTGGCCCACTGTCATAAACATTTGAAGCAGTGGGACGTGACAGTTAAGTAATCAATTCGCTGGGAAAAATCCAGACGTAACTGCATTGACTCAATCATGTTCTCTATTAACAAGCTGGTGAAAAAGTCGCGTTAGTACGTTTTTCTTCTAATACTGTCGCGTTAGTGCGTTTTCCGAAAGTGCGTTCTGTCAGAGACGTTTTCAAAGCACTTGGTCTAAAGCTGTGTTTACATGGTTCAATGTTTCGTTCAATGCATTGAACTCAATGCATTGAACGAAACATTGAATGCTCTTGAAGAGCCGTTTACACGACTCAATGTTCTAAATTCATTGAAAATGGTGGCACAGCCTTCCAAAATCTTTGTTTCTAGAAGGCAGAAACATACCCTTCCTTCTATTGAAAGGAAAATCGAACGATATTTAGAACACGTCCTAAATGAGAAAACATTGAATGAAACCTTGAATTCAAGCTTTCATTCAATGATTCATTGAATTCATTTGTTGTTTACACGGTTCAATGCATTGAATTCAACCTTGAATTCAACGCATTGAACGAAACACTGAACCGTGTGAACACAGCTTAGAGCAGGGGCTGCACACGGTCAGTGGTACGCAACCCTTGGACCCCTGACACCCTTCACACCTGACACCCTTCACACCTGACACCCTTCACACCTGACACCCTTTCACACCTGACACCCCTTCACACCTGACACCCTTCACACCTGACACCCTTCACACCTGACACCCTTGGACCCCTGACACCCTTCACACCTGACACCCTTGGACCCCTGACACCCTTCACACCTGACACCCTTCACACCTGACACCCTTGGACCCCTGACACCCTTCACACCTGACACCCTTTCACACCTGACACCCTTGGACCCCTGACACCCTTCACACCTGACACCCTTGGACCCCTGACACCCTTCACACCTGACACCCCTTCACACCTGACACCCTTCACACCTGACACCCTTCACACCTGACACCCTTTCACGCTCCAAATGTGCACATTCACCAGCAGTCGCCAAACACCATAGCGCCAAAGTGCACTACACTTTTGCCAAAATGAATAACACTCTTGTACAAATTAAAAAAGAAGCACAGCATTAATCAAAGCATCTGATTTTTCGAGCCATGGGAAAAATGTCAATTAGTTTTTTTGACAACGTGACTTCACTTTAAAAATAAAATGACTGGAGTGGGGGAGGAGGGAGTTGAGAAAAATAACATCGAGAACACTACGCGAGCCAAGAGGCACGTACACGAATGTTCTGAGACTTCCAAATGATGATTGAAAACAATCCTTGTGTGTTGTGATGTGTAGGACATTGAAGGGAAAAGGGATGAGATAGGGTGGGTTACGGAGTTACGGAGCGCATGTGGAATGAAATGGATATAAAATACACAATTTCATCTAAGCAGAATTGTTATTATGTGAAGTACAGAGTAGGTATGTATTGTACACAGTGTTGCAAATTACCATGCCCGCATTATATACATACGTACAAACATGGTTATCGCAATTACCGCATTCCTAGACCGACTAGCGAATCGGCACAGGCTACAAACAGCTACGCTCATCTTCAACGAAACACACTAGCGAGCTTTTGTAAAGCAAACATTACAATACCCCTGGTTAGAAAATCTTACCCAGAATCTTGCAAGATCTTACCAAAATCATACCAAGAAACGCATAATCAAGATCTTGCCAGATTTGTGACACAAGATCTTGCAAGATTTGTGACTCAAGATCGTGACATCAGATCGGACTCCAGATCTTGTCTCAAGAACTTGCAAGATATTGACTCAAGTTCTTGATTAAAGATTGATTATCAGATCTTATAAGATTTAGCAAGATCTTGGTACAGGAATTTCCAGCAGGGCAGTTCTCCGCTGCCTCGAGCTGACCGATGTGAACTATAACTATAAGAGAAAGACGCAGTGCAGTTGAGCTGTCACCCTTGCAGAAGTACTAGTATATGTTGCGAAACGTCGGGAAACCAGCGAACATTTATTTAGCATTCTAATCCCAGATTGAAATGGACACCAACTACCTTCACTGCAGCAGCGCGTGCAAGGCAGGCAGCGCCTTGACACCATCTTCCCTCACTGCAGCAGCGCGTGCAAGGCATGCAGCGCCTAGACGACACCATCTTCCCTCACTGCAGCAGCGCGTGCAAGGCATGCAGTGCCTAGACACCATCTTCCTTCACTGCAGCAGCGCGTGCAAGGCATGCAGCGCCTAGACACCATCTTCCCTCACTGCAGCAGCGCGTGCAAGGCATGCAGCGCCTTGACACCATCTTCCCTCACTGCAGCAGCGCGTGCAAGGCATGCAGCGCCTTGACACCATCTTCCCTCACTGCAGCAGCGCGTGCAAGGCATGCAGCGCCTAGACACCATCTTCCCTCACTGCAGCAGCGCGTGCAAGGCATGCAGCGCCTTGACACCATCTTCCCTCACTGCAGCAGCGCGTGCAAGGCATGCAGCGCCTTGACACCATCTTCCCTCACTGCAGCAGCGCGTGCAAGGCATGCAGCGCCTAGACACCATCTTCCCTCACTGCAGCAGCGCGTGCAAGGCATGCAGCGCCTTGACACCATCTTCCCTCACTGCAGCAGTGCGTGCAAGGCATGCAGCGCCTTGACGTGTCTCTTCATCGCGAACATCTTGTGCGCGCGGTACGGACAGAAGGGGCAGCAGATCTGGGGCTGCTTGCCGCACAGCACGGTCAAATGCTTCTTCATGTCCGACTTGTTCTTGAAGAGTTTGGCGCATTGCGGACACTGGTTGAGGTGCGGAGGCGGCGGCGGATTCGCGGTGACGTCTGGAACACGGGCGCTGAGGATTACCGTCTGGGGGCCAATTCGCGTGCATTCGCTAACACTCCTTATTCTCGTGGTAAACTTAAGGCCATTCATTGATGGTTGTTGAGGTTAATTGAATTTAACTTTTTATGGATTTCCAAGATATATTTCGAGGTTCTGAAACATTCAATTGGTTGTCAAAAGTGTGAGGATTCCGTAGATATTTGTTTCGTTGCGTTCGGATAACGGGTGTGGCCTGGAAAGTGTATCCAGTAAGAGGCAAATTCTTAGCTGGAATTTACCCTTAAGTACATCTTTCAATATACCGGATAAACATGGTTATTTTAAAACTCTTGGAAGTAATTAACGAGTGAATCTTGCGAAATTAAAATGGTTCAATTGGTTGTCCAAAGTGTGAGGATTCCGAAAAAAAAGGTTTCGTCGCGATCCGACGAAAGGTGTGGCCTGGAAAGTGTATACCTTACGAGGTGAAGGAAACGGCACGACTTCGGAGCTCAGTGAACAGACTTAAACCCGCGCTAAGCCCAAGGTACAACTTTACACCTGTGTCAATTATCGAAGCAGAGTTAGTAAGGACTAGGGAGCCTATATAGGGTTAGAGAGAGGCCAACATGATGACATTTTTCTATTGGCTGTTCAAATCCCATGCTAAACGGACGACATGTTTTTACCAAGTTGATCACGAAGCATGTGGCAGTTGTCTAAATGAGTTTCTCGTATTCCTTTGCATCTCTACGTATTATGTACATGGTGAGGTAATTCGTAGCGTATCTACATACTGCTGAAAGGTCTGTTAAATAAATCCACTTGGTAAAAACATGGCGCCCATACGCATAGATGGCCACTCTCTAACCGTAGATAGGCTCACTAGCGACGACTAGCGATACCACCGTGTTATATATAATGGACCAAGTTTACCGTTCGGCAACTGTTCAAATGTATTGCAGCCTTCAGTACCAAGTGACGAAGCAAATTTAGGTGAAGGAAGACGATGAAAGTTTACATACCAATCATTAATCAATCCAGCACTCGCCCACAACAAGTGAATCGATAACAACATTTTAAAACTAATAAAATATATCCTCCAACACTTCTAAACATCGAAATGCTATTCCAAAGAGAAGAAAACGTTAAAATCCAACTCACTAAAACTGCTTAGACCTGCCCCCGAGCTGGTTTAGCTGGTTTTAAATTAGCACCCATGGTTTAGTTAGAATTAGCGTTCGAGAAATGACATTTGGTTTGAATCTCCTTAGATCTCACTAATTCCCCTTAAAACTTGCTAGTGAATTGGCCAGTGCTACAGTGATTACCAGCTCTGGGTTAAGCGTCTAGCCCTCAGAAACAGATGACTTCCACGGCATCCTATTGGCGGTTGCCATGACAAACAACTTGACTCCTACTTTAACTCTGGGTTGATGCACTTGTAAAATTGGCCCCGAGAAAACTACAGGTTCGGACACAAAGGCTGAGAGCACAAGCTGAGAGCACAAGCTGAGAACACAAGCTGAGAACACAAGCTTAGAACACGAACTGGGAACACAAAAGTGAGCTGGACATCTTCAGGACATCTGACAGTTCTGAAGATGTCGGCGCCAACGCCGACGTAACGTCGACCACGGTCCTTTTTAGGACCAAAAGTAACTCAAACCAGAGCAAAACCGCACTACACTTCACCATCTAACCACGGCTCTGAACCGCTTCGCCATTCAAAACACAGCTATTCTCTATAATATCAAGTTATCAATAATAATAATATATTGTAATATCAAATAAACTCAATGTCTGCAGGAGTTTCAACGTTTGGCTGAGACTGCCCGCTGTTGGTTGGATGTCTCGCAATGGGGCAATGAAATGGGAATGAATGGGTTGATTTTCGTTGCTTCTGACCAATGGCTATACTTACAAATGCTTGCCCAACTCGCCTTTTTTGCCATTGGCAATGGTAATTCCACATTATTTATTATTATATTATTATTTTATTTAAGCATTTATTTGTAACGGGCAAGTCCACAAGTATACAGATTTAGTGTAAAGCGTTGGCGTTCCATTTTGGCAAAATGCTCACACAGCCACTTCCCATTCTGATTCTTGCGACTCTTCCCTCGTTTTGGACTGAGTAGTGAGTTTTGACGATTTTCCTGATATGAAGCCGGCCCAAAAGGGAACAAACAAGTTCACACCAGGTATTTTCGCCGAAATGTATTTAGCTGACTTGCACGTTGTACTGAAACACTGCACTAATAAACAGCACTTACACACTGCACTAATAAGCCAGTGGTTCACGGCAATGTGCAATACCTGGCTCGGTAGCAGCGTCGTATGATTAGTATGTTAACGTTTCACCTTTCGACACTTTCCCCCGAAAACACTGATGTGATATTATCTCATTTAAGCCAGGGACGCATGCAATACTACTATGTAAACTACGCGAGCCAATTCTCGAGAGCCAGTCGTCGTCGAGGGTGTCGTGCTTTTAGGCAGCTCCCGTCTCTATTGTTCTACTATGGTGCACGGTCTTGACCTAGACAAGCCGCCTCAAGCCGGCTTCTGTCCCAAGTGGACCCGCTGGGACAGCCGCCTCAAGCCGGCTTCTGTCCCAAGTGGACCCGCTGGGACAGCCGCCTCAAGCCGGCTTCTGTCCCAAGTGGACCCGCTGGGACAGCCGCCTCAAGCCGGCTTCTGTCCCAAGTGGACCCGCTGGGACAGCCGCCTCAAGCCGGCTTCTGTCCCAAGTGGACCCGCTGGGACAGCCGCCTCAAGCCGGCTTCTGTCCCAAGTGCATGATTTTGACGTGGCGGTTGAGGTTGAACTTGAGGTGGGTTCGATGGGGACAGAACGGACAGCGGAACTGGGGCTCCTTGCCGCACACGAACTTGAGGTGCGTCTTCAGGTCGGCGGCCATTTTGAACATTTTGCTGCACTGCGGACAAGGATGGCCTTGGGCCGGCCGCGAGGCCAAGATGGCGTCTGGAACAAATGCACATTGGGACAAGGTTAGCGGAATTCCAGAAAATCTGTTACCGACGCGTAAAAACTCAAGCTGGGTTTACAGCTGGCAATGTCGGTGACACGATGTCATCAACATTAGCTCTGCACCAATCAGAGACTCTGGATGTGCATTAATTCATGTTCGAGACTCTGTCATGGAGTCTCTGATTGGTGCAGAGCCAATGTTGATGACATCGTGTCACTAATATTGCCAGCTGTGAACCCATTATCCTAGTTGAGAAGGTGACCAAACCGGCTACGAGAAATACATCATCAATCACTTCAGAGTATATGCAACACGAACCGGGATTGCATTCTCGGCTGAGACTGAACCTAAGACGACATGTTTGCATTTTGCCAAATTAGAACGCCATTGTAAGATGATGTCGAGTTGTGAAGTTATCCAAACGATGTGTTTAGACAAACGTATAGTGAAGTTTATCAATGTGACTTATCTGGGATTCAAAGATGGTCGAGCTTTCTCAAAAAGCACCGATTTAATTCAAACATTCACACAATCACAGCTGCAAGAAAACGAGTCATGAAAGAATTTAAAATATTTTAGAAACATTTATTACAAAGTAGTAAAAATACACATCAATACGATAAAATATCAATAATATTAAATAACACGTTCTTATAGGGTTTATGCAAATAACTAAAATATATTTTCCAAGTCATTTTCCCCCGCCATCCAACAAAACAGTACGCGTTCACTTTGTCAATGCAGCTGTTCACGATGCCACTCAAGCAGGCTCCAAAGAAACCAACATGGCGGCCACGAGGGCTGCACTACCGCACCCTATCGGCGTCCCAGTCAACTGACAGCCGGCCCCGTGGATCACCGACGCCCAAGGTCGCAGGTCTCCCGGCGGTGCACGTTGCGCACGTGTTTGTTGAGATTGAACTTGCGATTGGCGACGTACGGACAAAACGGGCAGCCGAACTGGGGCGCCACGCCGCAGTCGAAGCGCACGTGTTTGCGCAGCTCGCCGCGCAGCTTGTAGCGTTTGCCGCAGCGGCCGCACGGGTGCAGCACCGCGTCTGCAACCAAACACAGCTGTTGACTAATGCCAGTTGACAACATTTTTTTCCAGTTTTGCCTCGCTTCAATTGCATTCTGGTAACTGCTTAAGGCCATTCATTGATGGTTGTTGAGGTTAATTGAATTTAACTTTTTATGGATTTCCAAGAGATATTTCGAGGTTCTGAAATATTCAATCTGTTGTCAAAAGTGTGAGGATTCCGTATATATATTTGTTTCGTTGCGATCGGATAACGGGTGTGGCCTGGAAAGTGTATACGGTAAGAGGTAAATTCTTAGCTGCAATTTACCCTTAAGTACATCTTTCAATATACCGGCTTAACATGGTTATTTTAAAACTCTTGTAAGTAATTAACGAGTGAATCTTTCGAAATGAAAATGGTTCAATTGGTTGTCCGAAGTGTGAAGATTCCGAAAATGTAGGTTTCGTCGCGATCCGACGAAAGGTGTGGCCTGGAAAGTGTATCCAGTGCGAGGTGAAGGAAACGGCACGACTTCGGAGCTCATCGAACAGGCTTAAACCCGCGCTAAGCCCAAGGTACAACTTTACACCTGTGTCAATTATCGAAGCAGAGTTAGTAAGGACTAGGGAGCCTAAGACTTATGTGTAGGAGATTCACTTGTGTCATAGGGAGGAAAAGATGACATGCCTGGATTGCCTGGGTTGCCTGGATTGTCTGGGTTGCCTGGATTGCCTGGATTGCCTGGGTTGCCTGGATTGCCTGGATTGCCTGGGTTGCCTGGGTTGCCTGGATTGCCTGGGGTGCCTGGGGTGCCTGGATTGCCTGGATTGCCTGGGTTGCCTGGATTGCCTGGGGTGCCTGGATTGCCTGGATTGCCTGGGGTGCCTGGATTGCCTGGGTTGCCTGGGTTGCCTGGGTTGCCTGGGTTGCAAACTTCAGGGGGACAATTCCTAGACTCGAGTGTCTGTGTTTCAAAACCAAATAGCCAGTACGCAGTAGGCTTTATGGCCTTAGGGCTGGACAAAAGCGTGGTGTGTACTGGCTTTCAGTTTCTTACATGTGTTTACAAAAGGCTATTTCAAATTGGGCATTGAAAGCCAAGCGAGGCCTGGAAAAAATTTTCACTTCTTCAAGCGCTCATAACGCTCAGTTGGAAAACCTTGCTCTACCTTACTTCTGGAAGTAAATGAAGGATTACTGTGATTAATTTAGGAAATGTTTTTTAATATAGATTGCTGACATAATATGAGACAGTTATGACAAACTATTAGAATAAGATTAATTTTTGTGCCCGTTCTTTGGTACAATGAGATATAAACATAAATACACAAAATTTGTTGCTAAAGAGTGCAGTGATTGCTAAAGTGTGCTGGTATGCAGTGATTGCTAAAGGGTGCTAGTGTGCAGTGATTGCTGAACTGTGCTAGTGTGCAGTTGCTGCGTGTGGCGATCCAGGTTGCCCTTGCGGTGCGTCTTGTATGGGCAGTGATTGCACGCGAACTGCGCCTGTTTTCCGCACTCTCTGCGCACGTGCGCCATCAGGTTGTGTCGGTGCTTGTAGTTGCGTCCGCAGCCGCCGCAGAAGTGGCGCTGCTGCGCAGCCGTGCCTGGAAACCGGAAAGCGGGGTCAGTGAACGCCAGCTTGACAATATCAAATGGCACGAAGGAGATCCGTTTCTAGCGGTTCAATGTGCCGTGACATCGAGGTGCTCATGTTTCTACACAAAATACGCTCCGATGAAAGAATTTTACTTTTAACAACTCGTAAAAAAGAAAAAGAAACCGTTTCCCCTAAATGCAACCCGCAGAGCAAACCCGTTTCCTCCACGTAGGAGCCGAGTCTGCTCTGCGGGCTGCGTTCAGGGGCACTGGGTGGAAGAGCCGAGTCTGCTCTGCGGGCTGCGTTCAGGGGCACGAGGCGGGGGAGCCGAGTCTGCTCTGCGGGCTGCGTTCAGGGGCACGAGGCGGGGGAGCCGAGTCTGCTCTGCGGGCTGCGTTCAGGGGCACGAGGTGGAGGAGCCGAGTCTGCTCTGCGGGCTGCGTTCAGGGGCACTGGGTGGACGATGCTTGGGACAAACTGTAAGCACATTGTAACGTAGAAATGTATTTTATTTAAAATAAATTGTGGAAATATAACTTTTGTCATTTACAACACTCTAATACTCAGATAGCTCTATTTACCCTTTAACAACAGACCTCAGTATAATACTCAAAAATTCAAATAAATTATTCTTATTTCAGTCTAAGTGCATCATGTTACAAAGCCGAAAGCTCGGATGATGTAATTCATGAAGCCGTTCCGTCATGGGAAAAAGAAAATATGAGAAACCCTACTTCTGATATTTTATTTCAGGGTGTAGGTGGAATGGAAGAATGAAAAGTGCAGCGAAGGCTTTTAAACTAAATGTATCAAAATAAGAATTTGATAAAAAGGCGAAGCAGTGGGCATGAAAAAATAAATTTAGAGCGGAAAATCTTAGTTGGGAAAGTTGAGTGTTGGCCAAAGAGCCATGGATAACTTTTTATTTTTATGTACACAAATTAGCCTCCCAAAAATGTTGCCCATTCCGGGATTTGGACCCAGGTCCCCAACTTTCGCGGCTGGTGCTCTAACCAGCTGAGCTAAATAGACAAGAAATTTGAGAGAAGTAATTTGCATACAGGGTGAGAATTGAATGTCCCCATGGGGGTATGGTCCAGAGTCTACGAATACTCATATTGGCTCTGGTAACGTGTGCTGCTATACTGCAACAACATTTTACATTCAACCTCGAGTAACTCCAATTTAACGTTGGATGCATTGAATTCTCTTTATAATCTAAATATTTATAAAGAGCCATGAATAACAATCGACGACAGCAAAGTAGGAGTTGCCAGAAGCAGGGATCCATAACGCTTATAAAATAGTCTGTATATCCCCAAACTGGTCCTCGGCGAACTGCACCGGATGCATCCGCCGGATGTGCATCTTGAGCGCGCTCTTCTGGTGCATCCAGTGGTTGCAGTGCGGACACTGGAATTGCGGCGGTTTGCCGCACTCGAGACGCAGGTGCTGCTTGAGGCCGCGCTTGTACTTGTAGGTGCGGCCGCAGTTCTGACACGAGTGCCGCTCGCCGGGCCCGAAGATCCGGTAGCGCAGTTGGCCGGCTGCAGAACAACAGAAGGAGCGAGTCAAAAAGCGAGTCAAGGAGCATCTCAGCGGCCGCGTCCCAGCCCAGCGATTTTGTAACTTTAAGAGCGTTCAATGAGCTCCGAAGTCGAGCCGTTTCCTGCACCTCGTACGGGATACACTTTCCAGGCCACACCTTTCGTCGGATCGTGACGAAACCTATATTTTCGGAATCTTCACACTTCGGACAACCAATTGAACCATTTTCATTTCGCAAGATTCACTCGTCAATTACTTACAAGAGTTTTAAAATAACCATGTTTATCCGGTATATTGAAAGATGTACTTAAGGGTGAATTCCAGCTAAGAATTTACCTCTTACTGGATACACTTTCCAGGCCACACCCGTTATCCGATCGCAACGAAACAAATATCTTCGGAATCCTCACACTTTGGACAACCTATTGAATGTTTCAGAACCTCGAAATATCTCTTGGAAATCCATAAAAAGTTGAATTCAATTAACCTCAACAATCATCAATGAATGGCCTTAACGTTATACCGTTATCGGTTCTGATGGATAAAATCCCTATTGTTGTCCATGTTAATTTTTTAGCTTCGTAACCGAGAACGGCAAAGTCAGAGATACGAAATCGCACTGCTGGAGTTAGATCCGGGTTTTCAGCGGCACGTTTAATACCTAACGGTTGGCCGGCTGCAGCACAACAGAAGGAGCGAGTCAAGAAGCGAGTCGAGTTAGTGCCCGAATGATTAGAAACACCGTCATCACGAACGTTCGGTGGACGTCGAAAAGCTAACGGGGGACAACGTGCGTGCAACGTTCGGATAGAAACTAATCGAATTATTCGCAAGTGTGAACGTTGAACGCAAGTTATCCCCCGCTAGCTTTTCGACGTCCACCGAACGTTTGAAATAACGTTCGCTGAATGTTTTGTTGCTACTTGGGCGGAGTTAGACCCTGTTTTTCAGTGGCACGTTTAAAACATAATGGTCTGTTAACTTGTTATTTGCTTAGCAACGTCCAATCAGAGCCCTTCATTTCCTTACTAATGGACCGTTAAATCTTAACGGGCCGCAGAAAAACCGGCACTTAAAGTAGGAGTCCAGTTAATTGTAGTGACTACCGCTACTAGAAAGCCGTGGAATCATCTGTTAAGCTGGGTACCAAAGGAACAATGTTTCGATCAAGGCATTGAACCGTCTCAACCTTTAATTCAAGGCTGAATATAAGGTTTTCTCATTTGGGACGTGTTCTAAATATCGTTCAAGTTTCCTTTAAAGAGAAGGAAAGGTATGTCACTGCCTTTTTGAAACAACGCTTTTGGAAGGCTGTGCCACCATTTTCAATGAATTTCAAACATTGCGTCGTGTAAACGACGTCATGTCAAGTGCATTTAATGTTACATTCCATGCATTGAATTCAACCTTTTGTTCAATTTATTGCATAACACATTTAACCGTGGACACTTAGCTTTACTGTGGGTTAGGCGCTGCATCCAAAGTCGACAAATAATGGAATACCGGCAAAAAGAGTAATGTACTCAAATAGTGTTCAGTTAGTGCCTAAATGCGCGAAAGTTAGTGTGAAATTAGTGCAACTTGAGTACAGGGTCCCCGTTAGGCAGGGTGCGATGGGACAGGGTGGGTTCTTGGCACGCTGCAAGCACAGCCCTGGTGTGATTCATACCCCACGACCTCCAGGCAAGGCTGGGACGTGGGACATGGGGGCAGGGTCCACGTTAGGCAGGGCGCGATGGGACAGGGTGGGTTCTTGGCACACAGCCCTGGTGTGATTCAACCCCACGACCTCCAGGCAAGGCTGGGACATGGGACATGGGGCTGGGTCCACGTTAGGCAGGGCGCTATGGGACAGGGTGGGTTCTTGGCACGATGCAAGCACAGCCCTGGTGTGATTCATACCCCACGACCTCCAGGCAAGGCTGGGACGTGGGACATGGGGGCAGGGTCCACGTTAGGCAGGGCGCGATGGGACAGGGTGGGTTCTTGGCACACAGCCCTGGTGTGATTCAACCCCACGACCTCCAGGCAAGGCTGGGACATGGGACATGGGGCTGGGTCCACGCTAGGCAGGGTGCGATGGGACAGGGTGGGTTCTTGGCACGCTGCAAGCACAGCCCTGGTGTGATTCATACCCCACGACCTCCAGGCAAGGCTAGGACATGGGACATGGGGGCAGGGTCCACGCTAGGCAGGGCGCGATGGGACAAGGTGGGTTCTTGGCACGCTGCAAGCACAGCCCTGGTGTGATTCATACCCCACGACCTCCAGGCAAGGCTGGGACATGGGACATGGGGGCAGGGTCCACGTTAGGCAGGGCGCGATGGGACAGGGTGGGTTCTTGGCACACAGCCCTGGTGTGATTCAACCCCACGACCTCCAGGCAAGGCTGGGACATGGGACATGGGGCTGGGTCCACGTTAGGCAGGGCGCTATGGGACAAGGTGGGTTCTTGGCACGCTGCAAGCACAGCCCTGGTGTGATTCATACCCCACGACCTCCAGGCAAGGCTGGGACATGGGACATGGGGCTGGGTCCACGTTAGGCAGGGCGCGATGGGACAAGGTGGGTTCTTGGCACGCTGCAAGCACAGCCGTGGTGTGATTCATACCCCACGACCTCCAGGCAAGGCTGGGACATGGGACATGGGGGCAGGGTCCACGCTAGGCAGGGCGCGATGGGACAAGGTGGGTTCTTGGCACGCTGCAAGCACAGCCCTGGTGTGATTCATACCCCACGACCTCCAGGCAAGGCTGGGACATGGGACATGGGGGCAGGGTCCACGTTAGGCAGGGCGCGATGGGACAAGGTGGGTTCTTGGCACGCTGCAAGCACAGCCCTGGTGTGATTCATACCCCACGACCTCCAGGCAAGGCTGGGACATGGGACATGGGGGCAGGGTCCACGTTAGGCAGGGCGCGATGGGACAAGGTGGGTTCTTGGCACGCTGCAAGCACAGCCAAGACATGGAGGAAAATATTAAACACACACTTCATAGGTTCATATTAAATGTTAATGCCATTATTCCACGCGTATTCCACGTTTTGAAACTTAATGACCCAAGAAAAGCGATTGGAATTTTGAAAGTTTTTTGAAATTATTTGTGGTTCCTCCTTGGTATTACTTCATCCTCGTTTCCTGCATAGTGTGACGTTGAAAACCCATCTTCGGCTATCGAAAACGAATCTGCAGACACTTAAAAAGTATACTGGGGATCGCCGTGATTTTTTCACAGCCCAATTAAAGTAGAAGGCAGGGTGTGGGTCGTCAGAGTTACAATCGGACATTAGCCGAGTGCACTTTGCAATATTTAGAAGGTCAGCGCGACATTGATAGTTATTGAGTTTGCAGTGATTGCAGACTCGAGCGACGGTCGATGGTGGCGCGGCGTGGCGGACGACACCGGCAACTCACAGCGCGGCAGCGAACTGCAAGGGAAATCAGAGTCAGCGTGATGGCAGAGTGTTGCCTGGGTTACCGGGGAGGTTTTGCGAGTCCACCAATCACTGGGGTTCTACCGTCGCAGAGTATTCTACCTGGTGGGGATACCTACCCTTTGGCTCGTACGGCCAGAGGTTACATTCAGGCTTACTGACCGAAAAGCAAACGACCAACAACGTACGATTGGTTGTTCATGCTCCTCTTTTGAAAATGGGCACCACAGTGGGGACCTGCGTAGCAATTTTGTAACTTTCACGTTATGCCGTTACCGGTTCTGATGGATAAAATCCCTATTGATGTCCAAGTTTATTTTTTAACTTTGTAATCGATAACGGCAAAGTTAGAGTCACGAAATCGCAGTGTAGAACTGCGATTCGTAACTCTGCTTTCGCTGTTCTTGGTTACAAAGTAAATAAAATAGGCAACAATAGGGATTTAATCCATCAGAACCGATAGCGGCATAACGTAAAAGTTACAAAATTGCTACGCTGGAGCCGATTACGGACGTTACGTGAAATCCAAGAATTGAAATCAGTGGACATGGATGATTGGAATGCGTGGAATGCGTGGAATGTGAGATAAGAGGCTCAAGAGGCGAGGTGTGACATGAATGGCCGATCGATAATTTGAAATGTATTCGATGTATTTTAAATGAAAACGATTGACAAAATCAACAAATCCTCGCTCCATATGATCGACTGTCTAGATAAACTACATCTGTGATTGAACGCTAAGTTCAGTACACCATAACTCTTTTCCCACGCTTTGGAGCCCTCAGGGCTGGGCCCGTCGGAGCCCGAAACGCTCTGAGAGGCCGAGAACGAGACGGATTCGCAATACACACTGCGCTTTGGAGGCCACAGGGCTGGGCCCGTCGGAGCCCGAAACGCTCTGAGAGGCCGAGAACGAGACGGATTCGCAATACACACACTGCGCTTTGGAGCCCTCAGGGCTGGGCCCGTCGGAGCCCGAAACGCTCTGAGAGGCCGAGAACGAGACGGATTCGCAATACACACTGCGCTTTGGAGCCCTCAGGGCTGGGCCCGTCGGAGCCCGAAACGCTCTGAGAGGCCGAGAACGAGACGGATTCGCAATACACACTGCGCTTTGGAGCCCTCAGGGCTGGGCCCGTCGGAGCCCGAAACGCTCTGAGAGGCCGAGAACGAGACGGATTCGCAATACACACTGCGCTTTGGAGCCCTCAGGGCTGGGCCCGTCGGGGCCCGAAACTCTCGGAGAGGCCGAGAACGAGACGGATCTGTTGCTGTCTATACATTCAAGATGGCGGCTGCCGATGCACGTGTGCCAGATGCTGTTTCAGCGAGGACTTGTAGTTCGTGCGGTAGACGCACAGAGGGCACTGCTCTCGCGGTCGCTGGCCGCACTCGTACTTGCCGTGGCGCGTGAGTCCGCCGCGCAGCTTGTAGCTTTTGCCGCAGCGAGCGCACGCGTAGCGCGACGCGGCTGCAACACGGGGACAAGATGGCGCTGGTGTGAGGGGCGGCCATTTTGTTGTACGGCCGGCCCGAAATGCGCAGGCACGCTTTGACAGAAGTCTGATGTTGCTGTCTAACATAAAACAACTTTAGGAACGGCTTCGCGAACGCAATTTGTAATGCGTTGAAGATGAGCGTAGGTAGCGGTTTGTGTATAGCTGATAAATAGGTATGAAGGAAGAAGGCCTATGAAAACCATGGAGCACCGTGGTTTTACCATGGTAAATGTTTATGTATTATCTTTGATGAATGTTTCCCAAGCCGTCAGTCGAAATGTAAGTATCCTCTTTACGAGTGTGCCCCGATTTGTGACGCTATGGTGCTTTACTCTAATGCTATGATATTTGAAAGATGCTGGTCTGCTTCGAAGTTAAGCACGAAACACAGTTCTATGGAATTTGTGTCGTGCAAAGTTTCTTGCGGCCCAAAAACAGTATTATAAACCTTACAAAAGAAAATACAATAATTTACTAATTCACGAATATCATTTGCATGCCTGAAAGCAACGGAAAGTACAACACCTTACTTGGTGTTGTACTACACCACGTCACTTGGAAAAGAATTTCAATTTTCGGTATTGGTTGATTTTTAATGCAACAAAATGACTATTTTGTAACAATTCCAGTTCCGTTGGCTTGTAATAACTGGGTTTGGTAACGTGGTCAACCGTCCCAATTCTACAAAACCTTGGCAACCACTGGTTCAACAGGTCACAAAAACAGGTCACATGGTTCACAGGTCTCAAAAGAGTCTAAGCTCAAAGAACACCTCAAAGAAGTCTCAAAGAGTCAAAGTCTAGGCAGGTGTTTCACTCAGACGCAGGTGTTTCACTCAGACGCAGGTATACACTCAGACGCAGGTGTTCCTTGCGTCCCACAGGTGGTCGACTCATTCGGACGCATGCAAGTTCTTGATGTGCGTCTTCAGCGAGAAGTTGTGGTGCGTGCGGTAGTCGCAGGCAGGACACGCGAACCGGGGGAAGACGCCGCACTCGTATTGCAGGTGGCGACGCAGGTGCTCCTTGCGCTTGTAGCTTTTGCCGCAGCGCGTGCAGTTGTGACGAGGCGTCTGGAGGTCGGCGTCGGCGTCCACTTGGCCTCGACGTCGGCGTTGGGCTGGAAGAGATTGAGGCGTTGAGATGACACGGGGTGAATGTGTTGCACCGTTTGGTTGGAGAGCCGCGCCTTGGCTTTCGTTATACATTTATACACATTTTTAAAGTATACCCATTTTCAAATATACAAATTTTCATTTATATGTACTTTTAATTATATCCATTTTCAACTATACCCATTTTCTTTGTTACCTACTTAAAATTGTACCCGTTTTCAATTTATATCCATTTTCAAATATAGTAAACATCATTTTCAATTATACTTATTTTCAATTATACCCATTTTCAATATATATATATTTATTTTCAACTTAACCCATTTTCAGTTACACTTACTTTCAATTTATACCCATTTTCAATGGCCAAGTTAACATTCTATACCAAAGTTTAAATAGTTTCGTGGGGGTTCTAGCATTCCACTTGAAAGTTTTCGAAAAAGGAGCCATGGGCAACCAAATTTTAAGTCTTATGTCTACAACATACCGAAATACTGAAATGATAACATCGACTATGTGACCTTGAGATGGGACAACGATGTGACCTTGAGCAACTTTTGGTCTGAAAGCCACTTTCTGGCCCTTAGATGGAGACGCAGGCATGATCTCAAAGTTATCAATCCATCTTTTAAAAGAAAATTATCTGGGAAATAGTTTTTTTGTCTTATAGTATCTTGGCTTGTTGTTTGTCTATATTTCGGCGCAAAGCTAATGAGGATTATAATTTCATCATTAGTCGCAGCTAGCTGCGACTGATTGGCCAAGCTCGTAGTACTTTTTTCCAATTGCACGTCAAGTCATAAACAAGTGATTAGTTAATAACACAAAATGGACGGTGTGGCTAAAGTATGAGGGTGTAGTTTGTGATTTCTGCGTGGAAAATTAAAAAGACACACAAATAGCAATACAATTATGACTTTATTTTTCTTTTAGACAAAATCCTTTCCCTTTAGTTGGTGTCCCCCAGTAAACCTATAACATCCCTGTATTTGATTACATTCGTCAGCTTCTCTAGGCCAGTTCAAACACTTGCCTATAAACAATTATTGAAAAAACCATTAACTCTCGGCAAAAAAATCGAAAGACATACGTGGACATTCGTATGGATACAAAATTATCTCGAAACTTTTCTTGGAGATAAAATCCTTTCCCTCTCGTTGCCCTCTCATGCTTCGTCCTCTCATCTTCGTCCTCTCATGCTTCGTCCTCTCATCTTCGTCCTCTCATGCTTCGTCCTCTCATCTCCGTCCTCTCGTGCTTCGTCTCTCCTCAGTTCTTGTCCTCGGCGTCGACAGCTCGATGGACCTTCAGGTGGCGCTCCAGCGAGCTCTTGTGTCTGGTGCTGAGCGGGCAAAATGGGCACTGGAAGGCGGGCGCCACGCCGCACTCGAAGGTCAGATGGCGGGTCAAGTGCCCTTTTTGCTTGTAGCGCTTGTCGCAACGCGGACACTGGTGGTGGGAGGCCGTCGCTGCGTCTGCAAGGGCAAAGAGTCGGGTCAGTCTATAAATAATACATCACCATTAACAAGGAATAATGCTTATAAGTATAGCTACTTTTATAATGCTACTTTTATAAACCATAAGAACAGTCCCGAGTGGCACAAAAACCGTTGTCACGAACGTTCGGGGGACGTCGAAAAGCTGAACTTGCGTTGAACGTTCGGGTAGAACCTAGTCGAATTAGCACAAAAACCGTACGTTCGGTGGACGTCGATAAGCTAACGGGGGATAACTTGCGTTCAACGTTAGGGTAGAACCTAATCGAAAGTTTGGCGAATGTGAAGGTTGAAAGCAAGTTGTGCCCCGCTAGCTTTTCGACGTCCACCGAACGTTCGAAATAAACGTTGGCTGAAAGTTGTGTGCTACTTGGGGTAGTTTAAAACCTTGCTAAGCAATGCCAACTGTAGAACCAAGTGGGAGAACACAGTTCTCGCATATACGACTCGGCATTGCTCTATCGCCTATACAAGCCAAGTGGATGAGAAAAGGTGGAAACCATGGGAACGTTTTCACAAAAGGCAGACCTGTTGAACACGATGAGTAAAGGTTTTGTGTTGAGATCAAAGAAGCCTTGTAGAATTCGTCAAATTTATTCGAATATGCCATACAATATCTATAAGCTCGTCTACACAATGATTTATGAGATTCAATTGGCCACGATTTATCAGTCCAAGCATTGTTAAAATGTTGCCCGCAAGCAAAGTATATTATATACATATAATAATTAATAGGAAAGCTTTGCGATAAAAGAGAAGATATATCGACGATCACAATTCATTTTGAAATTTTGACTAGAATAATATAAAGGTATTGCACAAAAGAATACTACAATTTGGTTACAGACGGCCGTCTTAGCCTTACTTTGCCACAGGCTGGTGGACTTCGAAGTAAAATATCATTTGACTTTTAGCATTTGTAAAGAGTAAAATGGTAAATAATGGTAATGAAAAATAGCATTTTTAATGGTAATGATAAAAACTTAATCATTTAATTCTATCACATGGTACTCTATGATATGAGAACCCAAAAAAGTGTCAAACTCAAATTAATTCTAGTGTAATGTGCTTTTTTCTAATTCAACACCAATTGCTACCATGTTAGATTACGGGAGTAATGACAGATTAATGTCTATATTATGTTAATAATAATGGCAATACTATACGTGAAATTGCAATTACAATACCAAATCAATTACAATACCACACGTATACATTGAAGTTACAAACAGAATGAATGCAGGTTGAAAACGATGGGAAATGTTTTCGAAACGCCTTACGCAAAGGCACGGCTCGGCCGATCGGCAAGTCGTCTTTTGTCACGTCAACAGCAGACACGTTTTCGAAGTCTCACTGGCTGCTGCTACGTTCGCTGCAGCTACGTTCGCTGCAGCTACGTTCGCTGCAGCTACGTTCGCTGCAGCTACGTTTATTGCTGTTCAGTTCTCAGCTGTGAAGATATCTGCTGCCTCGGTTACTGTAGTTACGTTTTCTGCAGCTACGTTTTCTGCTGCTACGTTTTCTGCTGCTACGTTTTCTGCTACTACGTTTTCTGCTGCTACGTTTTCTGCTGCTACGTTCTCTGCAGCTACGTTTCCTGTTGCTACGTTTTCTGCTGCTACGTTTTCAACTGTGAAGATTTCAGCTGTGTAGATATCTGCTGCCACGTTCTCCAGCGTCACCTCTTCGATCTCGACTTCGATCCTCAACGCCTCCCCCGTGAAGTTCTCCCTCCTCGCCGCCCGCCGCGTCACCGCCTCGAAGCTCATGCCCTCCACCGCCTGCACGGCCCTCTTGACGTTCTCGATCGTCAGCCACTCCTCCCTGCTCGGCTCCTCCCTCTTCACCGCCGCCACCGCCCTCTTGGCCACGCCCCCGCCGTGCGCGTTCCGCACGTGCGTCTTCAGCGAGCTGCCGTGGTGCGTACGATACGCACAATGCGGACACGCGCACGCCGGCGACTTGTTGCACTCGTGCGCCTGATGGCGTTGCAGGTGGCGCAGTCGCTTGTAGCTCTTCGAGCACCTGTTGCAGGCGTAGCGGCCGTGAATCAGGCGCCACTGGTCGCGCGGCGGCCGTTTGCGCATGTCTGTAAGGGGCAGGGGAGCGGGCATTAAGGCCGTATTCCGCCTGGATTGCGACCTGCCGATCCATGGCCCTCTAAAATGGTTTTGTTCCATTTGTGGTGATAGTAAATGTGCGGTAAGAAGGCCTAGGATCAGCAGGCTGCAACCCTAGTGGAATATGTTTACGTTGCTACTAATCCAGTTTTAAGATAACTTAAAAGTGGCAACACACATCGTGAATGTGGTAAGAGCTGGCACGGCATACTAGTTGCCTATCCCGTACCGGAGCAGTGAGAGCTGGCACGGCATACTAGTTGCCTATCCCGTACCGGAGCAGTGAGAGCTGGCACGGCATACTAGTTGCCTATCCCGTACCGGAGCAGTGAGAGCTGGCACGGCATACTAGTTGCCTATCCCGTACCGGAGCAGTGAGAGCTGGCACGGCATACTAGTTGCCTATCCCGTACCGGAGCAGTGAGAGCTGGCACGGCATACTAGTTGCCTATCCCGTACCGGAGCAGTGAGAGCTGGCACGGCATGCTAGTTGCCTATCCCGTACCGGAGCAGTGAGAGCTGGCACGGCATACTAATTGCCTGTCCCGTACCGGAGCAGTGATCGAAGTTGCTACTAAGATTCATAACTGCATGTCCTCTCCCTGAGCACGTGTTGCATGGTGATCGATTTTCATTACATCTATCATGATACGTGTAAATCAACGTGTAAATCCAAGTCAACGTGTAAATCGAAAATTCGATGACAATAACCTAACACAGTCAATCATGATAGATGTGATTACAGATGTGATGACATATTTTCATTTAGGCCCGGTTCTATTTGCGTGATAGATGTGATTAAAATGAACAAATCACCTTTCAGCTTTTGAAATAGCTTAATTCTCAAGATGGCTTCTCCCAAGAAATTTAAAAATGTCTATGTCCACTGCCTTCTGAATATCATAGAGACATACAGCTGACAACTGGCAGTGCTTCTGTCACAACCTTTTGTTTTTCATGATATTTTTATAGATCGTGTCATACATTTCGTGATACATTCGTGCTAAATTTTGGAGATAGATGTAATCAAAGTAGATTAGATGAAAGATGTCATGAAAGATGCCGTGATAGATACTATGAAAATCGACCACGATACAAAACGGGCTCCAGCAGGACGAATCGCAGTGACCACCAATCGAATCGCAGTGAGCACCAATCGAATCACAGTGAGCACCAATCAAATCACAGTGAGCACCAATCGAATCGCAGTGACCACCAATCGATTCACAGTGAGCACCAATCGAATCGCAGTGACCACCAATCGAATCGCAGTGACCACCAATCGAATCGCAGTGACCACCAATCGAATCGCAGTGACCACCAATCGAATCGCAGTGACCACCAATCGAATCGCAGTGACCACCAATCGAATCGCAGTGACCACCAATCGAATCGCAGTGACCACCAATCGAATCGCAGTGAGCACCAATCAAATCACAGTGAGCACCAATCGAATCGCAGTGACCACCAATCAAATCGCAGGACTGTCGACTCACTGAGCTCGCACTGCTCGCGGCGCTTGTGGTGCATGTAGTTCTTGTCCCGGTCACCGAGGTCGTTCGGGTCCGAGTCACCCTCGTAGTAGTTGACCACCGAGCGCTGGCGACGGCGGCGACCTGCGGAACCACAGGGACACTTGAAGTGCAAGCACAGATAGAAGGTTACCCAGATGTTCCACTCCCATACTAAAGCAGCTACGCGAAAGCCCTCCGCCCGCAATAATAGTTTCGCCGGCAGTCAAGGGATGGAGCCACTGTTGGCTGTTACATCACCTGTAGCAAAGGTACCTATAACCAGCTGTGGAACATTGGGTCGTTTGATTTTAATTGACGTTGTGCCACGGCCTGGTAGATGATGTTAAAACAGGTTGCCAACGCACCCCAACGATTTCCGGCGAAATTACTAGCATCAGGTTTTTGCTGTGGCTATAGCCAGGTATGGTAGAACGTCTGGGTGACCTAATATCTGTGACGTAGCCATAGCTAGGTATTGTAGAACATTTGGGTAACCTTATGTCTGTGACGTAGCCATAGCTAGGTGTGGTAGAATGTCAGGGTAACCTTATATCTGTGGCGTAGCCATAGCTAGGTAAGGTAGAATGTCTGGGAAACTTTATATCTGCATGACGTAGCCATTGCTAGGTATGGTACCTATGTGGTAGAGGGCCCGACGTACTCGAAGTACAGGGACCGACCACTGGGGGCAGCCCAGGCGCAAGAGGATCGCGGAAGCACGCGAGGAAAATGCAAAAAAGCGGACAAACACAAAAAGCATGCAAAGTAAAAGAAAACGGTCCTCTCAACCAGGGCCATTTCCTTGACAACTCGTCTCGTAACGGACGGACAATTGCTAACTCGTCTGTTAGCTAAGCGGGGCACCAGACAACACAAGCATCTACCACAATGAGAGTCGTTTCACCGGGACCGTTATAAATGATGTAACCTGGACCTCTATTCTGTAACTTATCAAATGTGAGATGAAATGAAATGAGAGTGAGAACCTTCCATTTGTTCCATATGAAAACATAGACGACCTTGGAGTTGTCACTCTCAGTTCTTGTCATCTCAATACACAACTCCTGATGGTCCGCCCCTCTGACGTCACGGCGCTTCGGTCTGACTTGCTGGACGGGTAGACTGTGGGAAACGGAATACGAATAGCACAAGAGTGAGGCGGGTTTTAGCCGAGTTTGGAGGCCTGTCAACAAGCTCCTGTTGGTCATATTATATTGAAATTTTAACTACATAAGAATCACTATTATTTATATTACGAGTTAAAATTTCATAAAGATTTGATTGATATCTTCGTTATTGCAAAGGTTTGACATGAGGGCGATTTCAATGCAAAGTCCATAAGACCTCACAATCTTTCCCACACCCTGGCATCGGCCTTCAAGCGAAAACACACGGCCCCATGGGTCGCTCCTCCTGCCTGCACTTGTCTTTTGGAAAAAGTTATAGAATAGGGGTCAAGGTACACTTCGCGGCGTCCCCTCTGCAAAAGGATTTTGATCGGAGGGAATTTCGGGAAACATGTCTCACGCTTGGGTCCTCTAAATAATCTCAAACATCGATTCCTAGCAATAAATGCGAAGCAACGGAACACCAAGTACAAGAGCATAGTACGTAGGGACGAATTGGGGAGGATGTTGAGGTGGGAAGCAAGCAATGTCATCTACGACCTTGTTTATTTAGGATATTCAAAGTACACAAAGTACATAAAAAATAACGATGATTGAATTAAAAAATTGAAGTACAATATAAATGCTACTTGTCTAAAAACATGTAATGGAAGCCATGACATGACAACGGCATGTGCACATTTCAATTTCATTTCATTTGCACTTTCTAATATTGATTACACAATTATTGTGCACTTAATGTTCAGGCACATCTACAACCAAAATAGCCGTAAACATAACGCAATGCGAATGTAAACATAGCAATTACATTAAGTTATCTGTCTGTAATGACAACTTTAATTCCTTATGGCATCCAATCAGATGGTGAAAAAAACAACAATACTTAACCTTACTTTTTCATAAATATGGGAGACACTCATGCAACAGGTCGGCCTAATGACCCTAATTGGATCTCCACTTCGTTTTGGCGTAACCGTAAGCAACAAGTTTGGCCCAGTCAAACTCCATGTTTGCGTTATGTCTACGCTGTGTTACGTTGAGTTCTTGTGTTTGTTGGAGGTATGTCTTAATGGAAACCCACGTGGCAAATGTTACGCTTGCTGCTAAGTTAGTGTTATGTGAACGGCCATGTTGGTTGTAGACGGGCCTTTATGGATCGCAATTCGAGCCAGTGGCGGAGTGCATGGCTAGCCAAACTGTCCGCCGATTCCAGTGGCGGTGTGAATGGCAAGCCAAACTGTCCGCCGATGCCAGTGGCGGAGTGAATGGCTAGCCAAACTGTCCGCCGATTCCAGTGGCGGAGTGAATGGCTAGCCAAACTGTCCGCCGATTCCAGTGGCGGAGTGCATGGCTAGCCAAACTGTCCGCCGATTCCAGTGGCGGAGTGCATGGCTAGCCAAACTGTCCGCCGATTCCAGTGGCGGAGTGCATGGCTAGCCAAACTGTCCGCCGATGCCAGTGGCGGAGTGCATGGCTAGCCAAACTGCCCGCCGTGCCAGTGGCGGAGTGAATGGCTAGCCAAACTGTCCGCCGATGCCAGTGGCGGAGTGAATGGCTAGCCAAACTGTCCGCCGATTCCAGTGGCGGAGTGAATGGCTAGCCAAACTGTCCGCCGATTCCAGTGGCGGAGTGCATGGCTAGCCAAACTGTCCGCCGATTCCAGTGGCGGAGTGCATGGCTAGCCAAACTGTCCGCCGATTCCAGTGGCGGAGTGCATGGCTAGCCAAACTGTCCGCCGATGCCAGTGGCGGAGTGAATGGCTAGCCAAACTGTCCGCCGATTCCAGTGGCGGAGTGAATGGCTAGCCAAACTGTCCGCCGATTCCAGTGGCGGAGTGCATGGCTAGCCAAACTGTCCACCGATTCCAGTGGCGGAGTGCATGGCTAGCCAAACTGTCCGCCGATTCCAGTGGCGGAGTGCATGGCTAGCCAAACTGTCCGCCGATGCCAGTGGCGGAGTGCATGGCTAGCCAAACTGCCCGCCGATGCCAGTGGCGGAGTGCATGGCTAGCCAAACTGCCCGCCGATGCCAGTGGCGGAGTGCATGGCTAGCCAAACTGCCCGCCGATGCCAGTGGCGGAGTGCATGCTCTTGACGTGGCTCTTGAGCGTGCTCTTGTGGTGCGTGCGGTAGCCGCAGCACGGACACCCGAACTTGGGCGGCACGCCGCACTCGTACTTCCGGTGGCGCGTCAGATTCCCGCGCAGCTTGTAGCGTTTGCCGCAGCGCGCGCAGCGGTAGGGCGCCGCGTCGTGCGGCGAGCGGATGTCTGCAAGGAGACCACTTCCGGTTAGACGTGCTCCTTTCGATGGCGCAGAGTCGCGAACATGACGTCATGCACATCCAGAGTCTCTGATTGGTGGCAGAGCCAATGTTGATAACATCGTGTCACTGACATTGCCAGCTGTGAAACCAACTTAAGGCTGTCCATGACATCGTGTCACTGACATTGCTAGCTGTGAAACCAGCTTAATGCTGTCCATGACATAGTGTGACTGACATTGCCAGCTGTAAACCCAACTTAAGGCTGTCCATGACATCGTGTCACTGACATTGCTAGCTGTGAAACCAGCTTAATGCTGTCCATGACATAGTGTGACTGACATTGCCAGCTGTAAACCCAGCTTAAGGCTGTCCATGACATCGTGTCACTGACATTGCCAGCTGTGAAACCAGCTTAAGGCTGTCCATGACATCGTGTCACTGACATTGCCAGCTGTAAACCAGCTTAAGGCTGTCAATGAAAAGATTGTGTAGTAAAATGAAACGTACACTTGAAACTGCACTACAAAGCTCCTTTAAGCATTAGGGATGGATTAGGGATAAGGGATAGGATTGACCAACAACAGTTCATTCCGAAGACAGTACAAAGTACAAACAAGCCCACAGAAGGTAGAAACCGAAGTACAATCATTTATTCACGGTCGAGACTCATAATGAAACACAGTAAATCACGTCAGTCCGTGGATGTTCTTCATGTGCGTCCTCAGCGAGCTGCCGTAGCGAGTCCTCAACGGGCACAACGAGCACTGGAATTGCGGTTCCTTGCCGCACTCGTACTTCAGGTGGCGCTTGAGATGTTGCGACAGCTTGTAGCTCTTGCCGCAAAGAGTGCAGGCGTGTCGGCCGTCCAGGCGGGCGTCTGGAAGGAAGGGATAGCGAAGGGTTAGTTTCGTTCGTGATGTACTCTCCATTTCACGTCGATTTGCATCTTCCTCGAGGACCAACTGCTGCTAGACACGAGCCAAGAGTTTCAACACTGTCCATAGGGCGTTTTGTCCGGCTGTTTTGAAATTCTTCGCTCGTGTCTAGCAGCAGTGGGTCCTCGAGGAAGATGCGAATCCACTCTCCTTGTAAACGTGAAATGCAGTTTAGAAAAACTGACCGACGACGGAATTCGGATGCAGCAACTCGGAAATTCGCTCGACGAAGTTCATAACGCAGTGGTGTACATGGTGGTTACGATTAATAACATTAGCGGGAATATTCAATGAATTTTGCCTGCAGACTTTGGCAAGTGGATTATCAATACATTTGATCGTGCTTTCTGCTTCTCAACGTAATTGTAAAACTTAATTGCTCAGCATCAGAGAATTCCATGAGGTCTAAAAGAATGTCGAGTTTAAACTTTAAAGACTTCCGCAACTCAGAATAAACATGAACCATACGGAGTTGCCAAGTCTTCGTCAGACTTCATTGATCGATTGCATCGAAAACAGCAGCGCTAGAATGTAATGGTACAACTTTTGGCTGCCATTTTCAATGTTTTTAGCTCTGGCTGTACTTTCTACATTCCTGCCTTGCTTCCCCCACCCCTATGTACCGTTATCCCAGCAGCCCTCTGTGCCATGTGTTGGCCAAGCTAGCTGTGTGCCATGTGTTGGCCAAGCTAGCTGTGTGCCATGTGTTGGCCAAGCTAGCTGTGTGCCATGTGTTGGCCAAGCTAGTTGTGTGCCATGTGTTGGCCAAGCTAGCTGTGTGCCATGTGTTGGCCAAGCTAGCTGTGTGCCATGTGTTGGCCAAGCTAGTTGTGTGCCATGTGTTGGCCAAGCTAGCTGTGTGCCATGTGTTGGCCAAGCTAGTTGTGTGCCATGTGTTGGCCAAGCTAGCTGTGTGCCATGTGTTGGCCAAGCTAGCTGTGTGCCATGTGTTGGCCAAGCTAGCTGTGTGCCATGTGTTGGCCAAGCTAGCTGTGTGCCATGTGTTGGCCAAGCTAGCTGTGTGCCATGTGTTGGCCAAGCTAGCTGTGTGCCATGTGTTGGCCAAGCTAGCTGTGTGCCATGTGTTGGCCAAGCTAGCTGTGTGCCATGTGTTGGCCAAGCTAGCTGTGTGCCATATTGTGTTGGCCAAGCTAGCTGTGTGCCATGTGTTTTGGCCACGCTAGCTGTGTGCCATGTGTTGGCCAAGCTAGCTGTGTGCCATGTGTTGGCCAAGCTAGCTGTGTGCCATGTGTTGGCCAAGCTAGCTGTGTGCCATGTGTTGGCCAAGCTAGCTGTGTGCCATGTGTTGGCCAAGCTAGCTGTGTGCCATGTGTTGGCCAAGCTAGCTGTGTGCCATGTGTTGGCCAAGCTAGCTGTGTGCCATGTGTTGGCCAAGCTAGCTGTGTGCCATGTGTTGGCCAAGCTAGCTGTGTGCCATATTGTGTTGGCCAAGCTAGCTGTGTGCCATGTGTTTTGGCCAAGCTAGCTGTGTGCCATGTGTTGGCCAAGCTAGCTGTGTGCCATGTGTTGGCCAAGCTAGCTGTGTGCCATGTGTTGGCCAAGCTAGCTGTGTGCCATATTGTGTTGGCCAAGCTAGCTGTGTGCCATGTGTTTTGGCCAAGCTAGCTGTGTGCCATGTGTTGGCCAAGCTAGCTGTGTGCCATGTGTTGGCCAAGCTAGCTGTGTGCCATGTGTTGGCCAAGCTAGCTGTGTGCCATGTGTTGGCCAAGCTAGCTGTGTGCCATGTGTTGGCCAAGCTAGCTGTGTGCCATGTGTTGGCCAAGCTAGCTGTGTGCCATATTGTGTTGGCCAAGCTAGCTGTGTGCCATGTGTTTTGGCCAAGCTAGCTGTGTGCCATGTGTTGGCCAAGCTAGCTGTGTGCCATGTGTTGGCCAAGCTAGCTGTGTGCCATATTGTGTTGGCCAAGCTAGCTGTGTGCCATGTGTTTTGGCCAAGCTAGCTGTGTGCCATGTGTTGGCCAAGCTAGCTGTGTGCCATGTGTTGGCCAAGCTAGCTGTGTGCCATGTGTTTTGGCCAAGCTAGCTGGGGACGGTAGAGTGGTCCACGGACCTGAGAACTGCACGGTTCGTCCGGCAGGCTCTCCCAACCATTGTCGCTATATTGTCGAAAATTCTTGAATAAAATATCCTTTCTGCATCAAGTTTGGTGGTTGATTGGGTGTTTCATTACAATAAGTAATCGATATCGTAGACAGCGCCCTACAATCCGGACTTGCTACTCGGTAATTGAAAGTAGTCTGCTCCCAGGATGTCTGCTGCTAGAATTCGACACGTCCTTCACGTGGTCGCATACCCCATGGATGTTTTGTGATATAAATGTAAAAATATGACAATTCCTTTTGGAACAATGTGTTTTTGTGGAAATAAAAAGAAATTGAAATTGAAATTGAACTTGAAATAGCGCAGTTCGACGTCGAACATCGATCTGTGAAGCCACTCTTTTTAGGACAAGGAGGGTTAGTGATTGCGGAACGGACGAAGACTGAGGACAATACAATATATACCAAATACAATACATACCAATGACAACACACAACGTCCCAATCCCAAGAGGGCACAACCATTCAGAAGTAGAGTCATTTATCTATCTATTTATTTATTTGTTTCAGATACCATGGTTTGCTTGCTCGACAGAATACGTGCAACTAATAGTAAACAATCAAAGTCTTTCTGAGATTTCAGATCGCCGCAGCTGGAATAAGGGAATGCAGGATAGGATGGTCACTTGTAACGGATTGCACGTATTAACAAATCATTTTATATTGTAAACTAAACAATGTTAAATTAATATCAGCACAGAATAGGAACTACCTACAACAACTTACTGTTCATGACGAGTTATTCCTAGCCTAACTTGAAATTGTGCGAATCAATCCTCTTGACTATGTTTATACTAACAAATAACATGACAAATGTAGTAAATAACAAGATACACAATGATATACATGATTTGTAATGCTTTAAAAACTATTAATAACGGCGGTCGTATATATACTTAACGTAATACTTGGTCGTATATAGCAGGATATAGTAGACATGAGTCTAAGAAAATTAATAACTAAGTGAATAAATAGCAAGATACACAGGTATCTCCTAAAAAGTCCTTGGCTGCCTTGTTTATCGCCTTGGCTGCCTTGTTTATCGCCTTGGCTGCCTTGCTTATCGCCTTGTTGTCGCCTTGTTTATCGCCTTGGCTGCCTTGTTGTCGCCTTGGCTGCCTTGTTTATCGCCTTGGCTGCCTTGTTTATCGCCTTGGCTGCCTTGTTGTCGCCTTGGCTGCCTTGTTTATCGCCTTGGCTGCCTTGTTTATCGCCTTGGCTGCCTTGTTTATCGCCTTGGCTGCCTTGTTTATCGCCTTGGCTGCCTTGTTGTCGCCTTGGCTGCCTTGTTTATCGCCTTGGCTGCCTTGTTTATCGCCTTGGCTGCCTTGTTTATCGCCTAGGCTGCCTTGTTGTCGTCTTGTTTGTAGCACGAGTCACCCGTGAAACGCCTCCAGTTTGTGGATGCATTTGATGTGCGACTGCAGCGTGCTGTTGTGGTGCGTGCGGTACGGACAGAAACCGCACTGGAATTGCGGTTCCATACCGCACTCGTACTTAAGGTGGCGCTTGAGATGTTGCGACAGCTTGTAGCTCTTGCCGCACAGAGCGCAGGCGTGTCGGCCGTCCAGGCGGGCGTCTGGAAGGAAGGAGCATCGGGTTAGGTCGGGTTGTCAGTGACACGATGTCATGGACAGCCTAGAGCTGGGTTTACAGCTGGCAATGTCAGTGACACGATGTCATGGACAGCCTAGAGCTGGGTTTACAGCTGGCAATGTCAGTGACACGATGTCATGGACAGCCTAGAGCTGGGTTTACAGCTGGCAATGTCAGTGACACGATGTCATGGACAGCAATTTTATGGTAATCATGCAAAGTGCTCTGTGCAGCGAGTGCAAGATGTGTGCGGTAAATATGAGGAGATAATGATAATGATAATAATAATAATAATAATAATAATGATAATGATAATGATGAAAATTCCTCGAGGGAAAAAGGAAAAACTATATGATAAAGAGAAGCAGCTAAATGAGGGAAAGGCAACTACGACAATATGATAAGGCCGATATAAAGACATATTAGACATATAAAGAAGATATATTTATTTCCTTTCTTTCTCAACTCCAGTTTTTTATTTTTACATTTCTTTGACTCTTGTCTGCTTGGCCAATCCAATGTACTAGTTACAAAGAAACCCCGTTTCAAATTGGAGTCTGAATTTTAAATAAAAGTTACACTGGCTTCCTTGTTACATTCCCCTAAACCACGGCCCCGAGTCCGGCATTTGCCGACAACGCATCGAATTTGTGTATCGACAGCAGGTGTTTCTTGAGCGTGCACTTGTGATGCGTCCGGTACGAACACAGAGGGCACTGGAACCGCGGCTCGACGCCGCACTCGTACGTCAGATGGCGGTACAGGTAGCGCCAGCGCTTGTAGCTTTTGCCGCAGCGAGCGCAAGTGTGCCGAGTGTCCCGGTCGTCGGCGTCGTCGTCGTCCTCGGGGAGACGACGCCGTTGGCCTGCAAGCAAACACGGGACGGCGTTGAGCTCGGGTCCACGAACACAATAGTGAACACAAAATTTTTTAAAAGGAATGTTAAATTGTTTTTAATATATGAATTTTACAAGTGGACTGATTATAATCAAAAATGTTAGAAATTGGTATCTTTATGTACATTACGCTATTTGTTCTCTTATTCTACGTTTATAAGACGTAGCATAACATGTAACAATGTATACTGCAAATAAAGTATTATTATTATTTTTATTATTATGTACACAAATTAGCCTCCCAAAAATGTTGCCCATTCCGGAATGGGCATCATTTTTGGGAGGCTAATTTGCGTACATAATAATAAAATGAATAGCCAATTACGAGCTTTCGTAATTTAAATAAGATTAAAAGATTATTATTATTATTTAGGTTTGTGTCGCGAAATTTCCACAAGATTCCAGGCATCGCAATTTCTCGGCATGGAACTAACTCCCAATATATTATACAATTGACGTGATTACGATTGACAAAAATCCTTGTCTTGATGTAGGGCAAAGTGATCTGTATGAAAAAATGAAAATTGGATTGGCAAGTTGATTGAACAAGTTATCGGGTAGGTACCTATGTACGCAAAGAAAGTGTAATTGCTGCGGCTGCCCCGGTTGACCAATAGCTGGTTAATGAATCAACCGATGGTTTACTGGCGGTCAAGGCAACTTATTGTCTGAAGAACGATTTAACGAACCGTTTATTCTCAAATCTTGCGTTGGGGCTCCCTGGGACTTAGCCGAACTTTCACTAGATTCCAGGCATCGCTTGTTTTCTGAGTGGAAATAATGTTTATTCCCGATGCGTACAATTGAAGTGATTACGATTGACAAAATCCTTGTCTTGTCAAATGACAGATATCTAGAAATGTATTTCCACACACTTTGAGTGGACCACTTAAGATGCATCAATTGCACAGGCATCTTGTGAAAACGTGGGGATAAGTGCAGGTGGCGTTGTAAAACTCGTGATGTTAGCACAAGGGAGCCGTGAAAATCCGTCCCCTTATGCATCAATTGCACAGGCATCTTGCGAAAACGTGGAGATAAGTACAGGTGGCGTTGTAAAACTCGTGGTGTTGGCACAAGGGAGCCGTGAAAATCCGTCCCCTTATGCATCAATTGCACAGGCATCTTGCGAAAACGTGGGGATAAGTACAGGTGGCGTTGTAAAACTCGTGGTGTTGGCACAAGGGAGCCGTGAAAATCCGTCCCCTTATGCATCAATTGCACAGGCATCTTGCGAAAACGTGAGGATAAGTACAGGTGGCGTTGTAAAACTCGTGGTGTTGGCACAAGGGAGCCGTGAAAATCCGTCCCCTTATGCATCAATTGCACAGGCATCTTGTGAAAACGTGGGGATAAGTACAGGTGGCGTTGTAAAACTCGTGGTGTTAGCACAAGGGAGCCGTGAAAATCCGTCCCCTTGTTAAGGGAATCTTGGATCCAATGAATTTGAGGACCACTGGTAGTATAAAGGATGGGGGCATAAAATTATCATGGTTTAAAGATTTTAAAGATTACTTTGAAATATAGTTAAAAGTTCGGGCGCGTAATCTTTGGTCCAAATACCATTTTTACATACTTACAATCAAAACCTCTCGGGGTCATTTTGAGTTTGCTTCGTCTCAGAAAAAATAATGTTAACATACGTTCTTAATTTCTGCACGTTAAGGCATTCATGTAAAGCTAGAGTAGACTATAAGTTCTTATCTATCTGGGTTCTTGACTTTCACTATCTGAGTTATTTGAACCTCTCTGGAACCGAAATGTTTTCAATCTAAATAACGGTTGCGGTTCAGATTCCGGTTCTCGTCAAATCATTGAAAACAGTTCCATGAACACGAACGGTTCTCTACAGGCGTTCGTATCCGGTTCCGCCCCAAACCACAATAATTAAGTGAATTTAAGGTGTGGAATCACAAAATATTTGACCCAAACAGCAAGTTCCCATCCCCCGTGAGCCTCCATTATGAGGCATCTCGTTAGTGCGTTTTCATCGATTCGAAGCCTCGATAGTGCGTTTTAAAATAAATACAAAGTTCTGGGAACAAACCCGGAATGAAATGCTCACACGAACGACCTAAGACCTTTTGGAGATCGTCCTGGTAGACCCCAAGGACCGATTTTGCTGATAAACTGGACACGCAGCCCAGCAAAGCAGGAGGACGATTGGTGACCGGCAGCTCAACTGACATAAACACACAACACAGACATAAAATATACGAAGATTTATTTAAACATAATTTGACTTGTTTACACTATCCCTGTAAATCGTATCACCACAGATATGAGGTTACCCAGACATTCTTCCATACCTAGAAATGGCTACGTCACAGATATAAGGTTACCCAGACATTCTACCATACCTAGAAATGGCTACGTCACAGACATTAGGTTACCCTGACATTCTACCATACCTAGCTATGGCTACGTCACAGATATAAGGTTACCCAGACATTCTTCCATACCTAGAAATGGCTACGTCACATATATAAGGTTACCAAGATATTCTACCGTACCTGGTTATTGTTACAGCCAAAATGGACGCTTTTAACTCCGCCGACAGACGCTGGGTTGCGTTGGCAACCAGTTTTAACATTATCCACCAGGCCGTGGCACAAGGTCAATTATAATCAAGGGACCCAAAGTCCTCAGGTGGTTACAGTTACCTTGATTACAGGCGATTTATAACACTCCATGCTTTATTTTAGCTTGTCGATGACAGGTAGGATGCGAATATTGAGGGCGAAGGGCATTCGCGTAGCTGCTGTAAGTACAGTAGTGGATAATCTGGGTAGCACTGCAATCTGTGCTATCACGCCCACTCGATCCTTAGCTCGCCTGGTCCACAAGGCCGTGCTTCCCCTTCAAGTGTCTGTTGAGCGAGCCCTTCTGGCGACAGCGAACGGGACACAGAGGGCACTGGAATCTCGGCTCCTTGTCGCACTCGTAGGACACGTGCTGTGTCAGATGCCAGCGGTGTTTGTAGCTCTTGCCGCAGCGCGCGCAGCGGTGGCGCCCCTCGAGGGCCAGAGTGCCGAGGATGTGCTGCAAGCGGTCTGCAATCAGACGCGGCAACGGGAATCAACATGGGGACAATCTCAAAGTCAATCGCGTGAAACTCACTGCTGCTAGACATGAGCTAAGAGTTCCAAAACTGCCCATAGAGCCTTTGTTCGGTTTTGATTCTCTTGGCTCGTGTCTATACTCTTTTTCACGTTAAGAA
Source organism: Nemoura dubitans (assembly GCA_921293005.1). Taxonomy (NCBI): domain Eukaryota; kingdom Metazoa; phylum Arthropoda; class Insecta; order Plecoptera; family Nemouridae; genus Nemoura; species Nemoura dubitans. The sequence continues at coordinate 1,023,223 of OV121076.1, forward strand.
CGTTGGTATTGTTCTGCAGACTCCCGACAGTGCGCTGTCAATCATTCAATAGAATTTACGGTTCAGGACTGGAGACCCTTGCTTGCGAACCCTTTAGCAGAACAATGAGACGGTCTGCGAATGTTGAAACCTCTGGCTCCTGCCTACCAGCAGGGGAGTCTCTTTGACAGTAAAACACCGCTAGCGTTCTTAACGTGAAAAACAGTTTAGCAGCAGTGGGTTCACGAAGAAGATGGAAATCTCTCCTTCTCAAAGTGAAATGGAATCTTTGTATATCGACCCAGTTTGACCCATTGACCAAACATGCAGACATGAATCTTCGAGATCGAGGTCCATTCGGTCTCGGCCAGAGAAGTCTGGTGTTCAGTTGTCGGCCACTGATGAGTCACCGTCGTTCAGTTTCATATTTATTGTCGGTTCTCCGCCACACGGCACTGTTTCTGATTGGACCAGATTTCAAGGCCACCTAGGGTCCAAGGTCATGCACCAGTAGGGACATGATTACTGTTGGCACATGATGCCATCATGCCAGATGTTCCAGGTTCAGGTCGGGGGAAGGACGATCACTAGGGAATACAGGAAGGAGAAGGAATACAGAGCACGGAACGAGGCAATTCAATCATGGTTGAAACCAGGATCATAATATTGTAAAAGTGCATTTATTTACATTCTAATACTAAAGATGTGAATAAACAGAATGGAATATTCACCGAGCGACAAGGCACTTGTTTTAAAAATACAAAAATGTGTGAAAATATTGAAAAAGAAACTATTTCAAACTGGGATTTGAATGCTAAATCAAAAGTCTCACTGGTTTCCCGACGTTTCACAACATATGATAGTTACTTTGTCAAGGGTGATAGCTCGACCGACGTTAAACACGTGCACTCATCATCCTTAAGGAAGTAGCTAGGATATGTTACGAAACTTCGGGAAACCAGTGAGACTTGATTTAGCATTCAAATCTCAGTTTGAAATAGTTGTTTCAAAACTAGTGCTAAAAAAAGGACAAGTATAGACGTGAGTCTAAGAAATTTAATAAAAAAACATGTTTTTAGTTGTTAGTTAAAATATTTAAAATATTTAACATGTTAAAAAGCATGTTTTTAGTTGTTAGTTAAAATATTTAAAATATTTAACATGTTAAAAAGCATGTTTTTAGTTGTAAAAATATTAAAAATATCGAAAAATCAAACCCAGTTGACGATACTAACTTAAAGTATTTTGATTTCTCAGAGATTCTCACACACGTCTCCGAACATGACGTCATGCACATCCAGAGTCTCTGTTTGGTGCAGAGCCAATGTTGACGACATCGTTTCACTGACATTGCCAGCTGTAAACCCAGCTTGATTGGGCAGTTGAAACACATTGCTTCAACACATGCCTCTTTCGTTCTTGGTTAAGAATGGAAAATGTTAACGTTAATTTCAGTGGCGTAACTTGAATCGGAAACCCCCTAGGAAGCCACCCCTACCTCCAACAATGTAGCTAATTTAAAAAAAGACCGAAAAATTAAGGCCGATGACCTTTTTTAAGGAATGGAATGTTTAAAAGCTTGCACTGGGAAAACGAACTAGATTTCAAAAAGTTCATTCCCTAAAAAAGTAATCGCCTCTATCTCGGTCCAACTTCGACCTCCTCTAGGCCCCCGAGCACTGGCAAGCCGGCTCCCCTCTAGTTACGCACAGGGGCCTTACCTAGCGCGGCCATTTGGAGCGGCTACCAAGCGGCTAATTAGCCGGGCTGGCGGTGTTATATAACCCGGACCTAGAGCGGCCATTTCAACAATGGGCAGTTTGTTGATTTCGTAGCGCCACTAGCAACCAGTATTACGGTGGTGCTACGATGATAGCATTATCTAGAAGGCAACTGATTTTTAAACGATCATCATTGTGCAGTGAGGTCAAATCAACCAATATCATGGCTCGTTACTAAAGTCAGAGTCGATGTGCCCCGGCTATATAACCCGGCCGTAATACTGCCGCTCTAGGTCGGGGTTACTGCTTGGTGCTACGGTGGTGTTAATTAGCCAGGGTAGATTGCTAGTAATCCCGGGACTACGAGTGGCCGCGCTAGGTCGGGGTTACTGCTTGGTGCTACGGTGGTGTTAATGAGCCAGGGTAGATTGCTAGTAATCCCGGGACTACGAGTGGCCGCGCTAGGTAAGGCCCCCGAGCCCGAGGCCCCCGAGCACTGGTATGCCTGCTCCCTTCTAGTTACGCCCCTGGATTATTGTCTATTGTCCATCGGGTCGACGTGCGCAGGCGCCCCGTGCACCGATCGCAGATGTCTGTTGAGCGTGCCCCTCTGGTGGCCGCGATACGCACACAGGGGGCACTGGAATTGCGGCTGCATTCCGCACTCGAGGCGCACGTGGCGTGTCAGGTGGCGCCGGTGTTGGTAGCTCTTGCCGCAGCGCGCGCAGCTGTGTCGTTTGTCTGGGGACAAGCAAGGCGGCGGTGGAATCAGTGACAGGCAAGGTGGCGGTGGAATCAGTGACAGGCAAGGTGGCGGTGGAATCAGCACCTTTAAATGCCCGTCTACAACCGATCTGGCCGATAAGACATACCTCCAACAAACATAAGAACTTAAAAGTAACACAGCGTAGACATAACGCAAACATGGAGTTTGACTGGACCAAACTTGTTGCGTACGGTTTCATCAAAACGAAGTGGAGAACCAATCAGGTTCATTTGGCCGACCTGTTGAAGGAGTGCCTCCCATATTTAAGAAAAAGTAAGGTTAAGTATTGTTGATTTTATTACGACCTGATTGGCTTGCCGCAAGGAATTAAAGTTGTTATTACAGACAGATAACGTAACGTAATATGTGAACATTAGCATTATGTAATGTTTATGGCTGAGTTGGTTGAAAAATGGCATGTCCTTTGCCGAGAAGAACAACACAGAGAGAGAGAGAGAGAGAGAGAGAGAGAGAGAGAGAGAGAGAGAGAGAGAGAGAGAGAGAGAGAGAGAGAGAGAGAGAGAGAGAGAGAGAGAGAGAGAGAGAGAGAGAGAGATAATTTATTCGATTTTCAATTTGCATCACAAGTTTAGTTCAAGTTCTCCATTTGTGCCCTGCGACTTTTCCTTTTTTCTACGTTTATTGTCATAAAATCGAATAAAACACCAACATTCAAATAAATTCCAACATAAAATTCCATAAATTCCCACATTCAAATCAGGCACATGACTATTTTGACCGTGCGTCCTCTATAGCGGAAAGGGCCACTATACTCGATTTCACGTCAAGAAGGAGAGTGGATTTGCATCTTCCTCGAGGACCCACTGCTGCTAGACACGAGCCAAGAGTTTCAACACTCACAAGCCATGTCTTGAGTCGGACAAAAGGCTCTGTGGGCAGTTTTAAGACTCTTAGCTCGTGTCTAGCATCAGTGGGTCCTCGAGGAAGATGCAATCTACTCTGCTTCTTAGCGTGAAATGGAGTATAGGACGACTCGGTGTCGTGGTGTATTGTGCGCATGTGCATCTTGACTCTGTTCCTCTCGCGGCCGCGATACGAACACAGATGGCACTGGAATTGCGGCTCTCTCAGTGTGTTCGTAAACTCCTTCTAATTCACCGAAAGCCTAGAAGATGTTCGTAAACTCGGCACATCAGTGGGCGTGGCTAAATATTTTGTTGATGTGAAACCGTGCCGTGCCGTGCTTCTAGCCTTTGCTCGCCGAGCACAGGCGGAGGTGATGTGGCGGGAAAAAATATGAAATGGGAAATGACCTGTAATTTTTATGGTCAATGATAGTGAAATTTATATGCAGTTTGACGAAAAAACATATATAGAATTAAACCTTTCGGTAATTTTACATCGTTTCTGCAGACATGTAATTAACTAACGCAAAAATGATTTTGACATTTTGAGGTTAGTTGTCAGCAGCCATGTTTTTGTTTGCCAGTGACGTAGTTCGGCTGCTCATCTGTTCGTAAACTGGGTGATTTTAGGCTCTCACATCACTTCCACCAGCAAATCAATGGGACGTGTTTTCGAACACACTGACTGTCGCACTCGTACACTAGAATTAATTTGAGTTTGCCACTTTTAGGGGATCTCATATCATAGAGTACCATACCATAGAATAAAATGATTAAGTTTTTGTCATTACCATTAAAATCTTTATTTATCATTACAATTATTAACCATTTTACTCTTTACAAATTATACTTCAAATGATAACTTCAAAGTCCACTAGGCTGTGGTAATCTCAACCTAACACGACTGTCTGTCCGATGGCGGGTCAGATGCTTCCTGCGCTTGTAGCTTCTGCCGCAGCGCGCGCTGCTGTGTCGGGCGTCGACCACTCTAGCGTGTGCAAAGCGGACTGGAGGCTCCAGGTGTCTGCTATTCGAAACGTTTGACGGGGTCAGTCAGTGTTAATCGGGAAAACTCGAATTGTTTGTTTGAAACTCAATGTGCACGTTTCTACAATGTGCTTCGTGATTATCGATCAAGTTTATCAAATTTCTTAGACTCGTGTCTACTTTGTCCTGTCTTAAGCTGCCCTAGTTTTGAATCACAACTATTTCAAACTGGGATTCGAATGGTACATAAAAGTCTCACTGGTTACCCACTTTTATTTAGACGTTTATTTAGCACTAAAATCCCAGTTTGAAATAGTTTTCCCCTCCAAATCGATCAATCTTGTCATCCAGCCCAACTCTGAGCATCAAGTTCACCCTCACGAAGCCTCGTCTTCACTGGACTTGCAAGGCCACTCGGCAGTCTTCAGATTCAATGTTTCAGATCAAGGCCATCAGTGTGGTTGTTGGTGATTATTTCATGAAGCTTTATTTTAACTTTCCGTTTGGTATTTCGTAGTTATAAATAACACAATTTGTTGCTAAAAGTGTGAGGATTCCGTAGACCCTGGTTTCGTCGCAATCGGACTAACGGTGTGGCCACAAGTTGGTATCCAGTAGGAGGTGAATTCTGCGCGGGAAGCTGCCCGAGTATACGCTAAATATTTCGACGTAACAGGGTTGTTTTACAACGCTCGAAAATACTAGATGAGTGAATATTTTTTGAGATTAGCAAACACACAATTTGTTGCTAAAAGTGTGAGGATTCCGTTGACCCTGGTTTCGTTACGATCGGACAAAAGGTGTGGCCACAAGTTGGTATCCAGTAGGAGGTGAAATTTGAGCGGGAAGCTGCCCGAGGATACGCCCCAACTGGGGCCCTTGGTTTCTAGCGGTGCACTTGCACATGAGGTAGTCATGACAATCGGCAAGATTATCTCTGTACTGTCAGCGCGGGGGAGAGGATAAGGAGCTTGAGGTAGCCGTCAGATACAATGCCCGGTTATCCAAAAGTCCTATCTAAGAAATATACCTTAAAAATGTTATAATACCTATATACAGGTTATATACAGGCTTGTAAACAGAAGGAGGAATGTTTAGAATGTAATAATGTTTATAATCATGTATTCAATATTTTAATCCCATTTCCTACTTTTTCATTTTCTTTGCCAGTAAACATAACGCTTATTCCACTCTTTCGAGCCCTCAGGGCTGGGCCCGTCGTAGCCCCTAGGCCTGGGCCCGTCGGAGCCATTAGGGTTATGCCCGTCGTAGCCCTTAGGGCTATGCCCGTCGTAGCCCTTAGGGCTATGCCCGTCGTAGCCCTTAGGGCTGGGCCCGTCGGAGCACTTAGGGCTGGGCCCACCAGAGCCTTTAGGGCTGGGCCCGTCGGAGCCATAATGGCCGGGCCCGTCGTAGCACTTTGGGCTGGGCCCGTCGTAGCCCTTTGGGGCTGGGCCCATCGGAGCCCTTAGGGCTGGGCCCGTCGGAGCCATTATGGCTTGGCCCGTCGTAGCACTTTGGGGCTGGGCCCGTCATAGCACTTTGGGGCTGGGCCCGTCGTAGCACTTTGGGGCTGGGCCCGTCGGAGCCCTTAGGGCTGGGCCCGTCGGAGCCATTAGGGCTATGCCCGTCGTAGCCCTTAGGGCTGGGCCCGTCGAAGCACTTTGGGCTGGGCCCGTCGTAGCCCTTTGGGGCTGGGCCCGTCGTAGCCCTTTGGGGCTGGGCCCGTCATAGCACTTTGGGGCTGGGCCCGTCGTAGCCCTTTGGGGCTGGGCCCGTCGTAGCACTTTGGGGCTGGGCCCGTCGTAGCCCTTTGGGGCTGGGCCCGTCGTAGCACTTTGGGGCTGGGCCCGTCGTAGCACTTTGGGGCTGGGCCCGTCGTAGCACTTTGGGGCTGGGCCCGTCGGAGCCTTTAGGGCTCCACGTGTGTTTTGAGACTGACTAAAACAATTCCCGAAACATCGCTAATGTCTTGTCGGCAACAGGTCACATCGGCGCCCCATGCACGGCCTTGCAGTGTTTCTGCAGCGTGGCCTTCTGGTGGCACCGAAACACGCACAGAGGGCACTGGAACCGCGGCTCGACTCCGCACTCGTACGTCAGATGGCGGGTCAGGTGCCAGCGGTGTTTGTAACTCTTGCCGCAGCGCGCGCAACTGTGCCGGTCTGCGGTGCTGCACGGCACTTGGAGCTGCCGGAAATCTGGAAGGGAATCGATGTGGAATTAATGTCTGGGATATTGAAGCCCGTTCGGCCAAATAACACAAACAGAGCCCCTAATTTCTGTCGTATATGTTCAAGGGTGGACACTTTGGATATCATGTAAACATGCACGGATACTTTAGGAAGTGTTTCTAGTCTTTTGATCATAGTTTTCAAATCTCAACAATAAATTTTCTAGAGGTTGTAGCATTTATATAATAATAAAATAATGATAACAACTTGCTTGTTAATACCGATTGATTACAAGTTTGCAATAATGGACAAGTCATAAGTTAGGGTACCACAATATTTTCATTCATTGCCGTCATTTTCTAGATACCCGTTGATGCTGTAAAAACATTTGTCAGTAAACCATTTTTTTTACATACACTTTAAAAACTAGCACCAATGTTTTCTTTCACGGAGGGTGGTAATTTCTTTAAAAACTTTCTTCCTGCCCAAAAGAGGAACGTGAATGTCGTGGTCAGGATGGGTCAGAGGACTAAACGGACTTGACAAGAAATAAGTACAAGTTAATTTTAATTAAGTGTGGAATACCATTCTTGCACAGTCAGACTCAGTAGAACTAATTACTTAGCTCACGAAACAAAACACACGAGGGTCCGATTAATATTTTGCCCAGTGAAAACCCGAAAAGTTTGGAGTTATTAAATTCCTTAGACTCCCATCTTCAGCACTGGGGTTGAAAAAAAAACATTTCAAACTGGGATATTTTCAGTTTGGAGCTATGTTAGTGACCGCCGCTTTTAGAGTTCGATTCGGGATTAAGTCCACGTTAGTTGTCCATGTTAGTTGTCCACGCCAGTAGTCCACGCCAGTAGTCCACGTTAGTTGTCCACGCCAGTAGTCCACGCCAGTAGTCCACGCCAGTAGTCCACGCCAGTTGTCCACGCCAGTAGTCCACGCCAGTTGTCCACGCCAGTTGTCCACGCCAGTAGTCCACGCCAGTAGTCCACGCCATTTATCCACGCAAGTTGTCCACGCCAGTAGTCCACGTTAGTTGTCCACGCCAGTAGTCCACGCCAGTTGTCTACGCCAGTAGTCCACGCCAGTAGTCCACGCCATTTATCCACGCAAGTTGTCCACGCCAGTAGTCCACGTTAGTTGTCCACGCCAGTAGTCCACGCCAGTTGTCTACGCCAGTAGTCCACGCCAGTAGTCCACGCCATTTATCCACGCAAGTTGTCCACGCCAGTAGTCCACGTTAGTTGTCCACGCCAGTAGTCCACGCCAGTTGTCTACGCCAGTAGTCCACGCCAGTAGTCCACGCCATTTATCCACGCAAGTTGTCCACGCCAGTAGTCCACGCCAGTTGTCCACGCCAGTTGTCCACGCCAGTAGTCCACGCCATTTATCCACGCCATTTATCCACGCAAGTTGTCCACGCCAGTAGTCCACGTTAGTTGTCCACGCCAGTTGTCCTCGCCAGTAGTCCACGCCAGTTGTCCACGCCGGTTGTCCACGCCAGTTGTCCACGCCAGTTGTCCACGCCAGTTGTCCACGCCAGTAGTCCACGTTAGTTGTCCACGCCAGTTGTCCACGCCAGTAGTCCACGCCAGTAGTCCACGCCAGTTGTCCACGCCAGTTGTCCACGCCAGTTGTCCACGCCAGTTGTCCACGCCGGTTGTCCACGCCGGTTGTCCGCCAATCACTCGGTGACGTTGTGCACCATGCGCAGGTGGCGCCTCAGGGTGCCCTTCTGGTGGCCGCGGTAGGCACACAGAAGGCACTGGAATTGCGGCTCCACTCCGCACTCGTACTTCAGGTGTTGCGTGAGATGCTTGCGCTGTTTGTAGCTCTTGCCGCACAGAGGGCAGCAGTGGCGCCCGTCGACGGCAACGGCGTGAACCGCGTTGGGCGAGCCTCGCTTTAGTCGCAAGTCTGCAAGCAGAAGATTTGCAGAGGCGTTAGAAGACGATGTGGTGCCACAGATATAATGTTATGGCTTTATCCACCAGACCATGATACAATGTCGATTATAATCAAGGGACCCAATGTTCCCCAGGTGGTTACAGTTGACTTGGTCACAGGTGATATAACAACAAACAGTCCATCCCATGACTGCCGGCGAAACTATTATAGCGGGCATGAAGACGAAGACATGAGGTTACCCAGACATTCTACCGTACCTAGCTATGGCTACGTCACAGACATTAGGTTACCCTGACATTCTACCTTACCTAGCTATGGCTACGTCACAGACATAAGGTTACCCAGACATTCTACCATACCTAGCTATGGCTACGTCACAGACATAAGGTTACCCAGACATTCTACCATACCTAGCTATGGCTACGTCACAGATATAAGGTTACCCAGACATTCTACCATACCTTAATATGGCTACGGCTGGGGTGCGTTGGCAACCTGTTTTAACATCATCCACCAGGCCATGGCACAATGTCGATTATAATCAAGGGACCCAATGTCCCACAGGTGGTTACAGTAACCTACCTCGATTACAGGTGATGTAACAACAAACAGTGGCGCTATCCCTTGACTGCAGGCGAAACTATTATTGCGGGCGGAGGGCTTTCGAGCATGCGAGTGGAACATCTGGGTAATCTTATATCTGTGGTTTTACATCCGAACGAAGATGTCCGTGCAGGAAGACACGGATGGCTTCCGGCAACTTGGCGATGCGATTAAAGGCTCAACGTGTCACCACAATTCACCTTCATGACCTTGAAACTCAGGAGTGCCATCTTTGACAAGGTGCAGTTGTGATGCTAGCATCCTGAAGTTGACAAACAATTTGGACCGATAAGTCTGAACAATTCGCTGAAAAAGTTTCCACTGTAACTGCCAGGAACAGCCAACATAGTCTCGATCCTGGCTACTGCAACCCAGAGAGCCTATACGGTGAGAGAGTGGCCAACATGATCACACTTTTCTATTGGCTGTTGGAATCCCGTGCTAAACGGACGACATGTTTTCACCAAGTTGATCACGAAGCACGTGGCAGTTGTCTAAATGAGTTTCTCATATTCCTTTGCTTGTCTACGTATTGTGTACATGGTGAGGTAAGTTCGTAACGTATCAACTACTGCTGAAAGGGCTGATGAATAAATCAAGTTGGTAAAAACATGGCGCTCATACGCAGAGATGGCCACTCTCTAACCCTATATAGGCTCACTACAGCAACCCCCCCCCCCCTAAACACACCAAACTGGTCGCTCCTCGGTAAGGCACAGGATCAAGTGTCCAACTTGTGTTTCCAAGATGGCCGCCAAGCCGTTGCGGCTGCTGACTTGAACGACGTGGACATTATTATTAATTCTTTATTGTAACAGGTCATAGAACCCACAAGTACAATATAATATCTTAGAAGTACACATAAAACATCAGACAATAAAATTTCAAATATTTCATAATAAAATCACATCCTAAATCACAGCCTTGAGCCGTTCGTAAACATCTTTCTTAAAAACATTTTGTGAAACATTAAAAATATCAATGTGGGCATTTACCATGTTGTTAAAATAAGACTGTGCCCTGTTAAAAAAAGAATATTTAGAAACATTTAACCTATAGGAAGGGGCAGACATGGATGGGGAGCGTTTTTCAAGGAAGTTGAACAGAAAGGAGGACGAAAGAAAAACGTGCACGGCGTCAATCAGAAATAAATGTATTAAATGGGAAGCTGAACAACACTTCCACAAACAAACAAACACATTTTTTGCTTACGCAAAACTATAAAAACTATCGAAAATATTTAGTTATGCTAGGAAACGTTGCAATTTTTTAAAACACGACTTCCCATTTCTAGGAAATAATTATGACAGATTTAAACAGCCCAGAGAGGAAATTGTGTCGCAATTGACGCTATTGACATGTAGGTACCGAAATAGCTAGAGTTTCATCGAAAATCTTAAGGCACTCAAAATACTTTGTAAAGAGTTGAGAATCTTTTAGAATAGATTGCCAACTTGAAATGGAACATTACAGAGCTTACACTAATTTAAAATAAAGTGTTAAAAACAAATTCAAATAACACATGATAGATCGATGAACGACTGAACATCATAATACGTGACAATACCTGGGCGGCTATTCTATAACTTTTTCCAAGTGAGATGACAAGAAATGAGAGTGACAACTCCAAGGTCGCCTATGTTTTCATATGGAACAAATGATGGTTCTCACTCTCATTTCATTTCATCTCACATTTGAAAAGTTACAGAAAAGGGGTCCTGAACACACTTAAACACTCGCAAGGTTTGCTATATCCTTATAAAGTGACTTATAAAGTGACTTATGAAGTGACTTATACAGTGACTTATACTGTGACTTATACAGTGACTTATAGAGTGACTTATAGAGTGACTTATGAAGTGACTGGTGCCACACCAAGTGTCGTTTGCTCAACATTCCTCGGCCTCCACTAAACTCCATTGCACGTTGACTGTGCTTTGAGGATGTGGACACTGGACCCCTATTCTGTAACTGTTTCCAAGAGAGATGACAAGAAATGAGTGACAACTCCAAGGTCGCCTATGTTTTGAGTCCTGAGCGGCTAAAACGCGACAACCCTGCACCTGGAACTACACAACGTCCGAGCCAACATGGGTCGGACCCTTTTCCCACGGCAACTCCAACACCCCGTGGACCATCTTCAGGTGCGACTTGAGCGAGCTCTTGCGGTGCGTCTCGTAGACACAGAGGGGGCAGTGGAATTGGGGCGCCACGCCGCACTCGAAGGTCAGGTGGCGGGTCAGGTGGCGCCGCAGCTTGTAGTTCTTGCCGCATTGCGGGCAAAAGTGACGCTCGGTGATTGGCGACGTGTCCGCGGGAGCGCGCCACCGTCGCGGTTTGTCTGGAATCCAGAAAGCAGTTTCTGGAATCCAGCAAGCAGTGACTGGAATCCAGCAAGCAGTGACTGGAATCCAGCAAGCAGCCAGCAAGCAGTGTCTGGAATCCAGCAGGCAGTGTCTGGAATCCAGCAAGCAGTGTCTGGAATCCAGCAAGCAGCCAGCAAGCAGTGTCTGGAATCCAGCAAGCAGTGTCTGGAATCCAGCAAGCAGTGACTGGAATCCAGCAAGCAGTGACTGGAATCCAGCAAGCAGTGACTGGAATCCAGCAAGCAGTGTCTGGAATCCAGCAAGCAGTGCCTGGAATCCAGCAAGCAGTGTCTGGAATCCAGCAAGCAGTGACTGGAATCCAGCAAGCAGTGTCTGGAATCCAGCAAGCAGCCAGCAAGCAGTGTCTGGAATCCAGCAGGCAGTGTCTGGAATCCAGCAAGCAGTGTCTGGAATCCAGCAAGCAGTGACTGGAATCCAGTAAGCAGTGTCTGGAATCCAGCAAGCAATGTCTGGAATCCAGCAAGCAGTGACTGGAATCCAGCAAGCAGTGTCTGGAATCCAGCAAGCAGTGCCTGGAATCCAGCAAGCAGTGTCTGGAATCCAGCAAGCAGTGACTGGAATCCAGCAAGCAGTGACTGGAATCCAGCAAGCAGCCAGCAAGCAGTGTCTGGAATCCAGCAGGCAGTGTCTGGAATCCAGCAAGCAGTGTCTGGAATCCAGCAAGCAGCCAGCAAGCAGTGTCTGGAATCCAGCAGGCAGTGTCTGGAATCCAGCAAGCAGTGTCTGGAATCCAGCAAGCAGTGACTGGAATCCAGTAAGCAGTGTCTGGAATCCAGCAAGCAATGTCTGGAATCCAGCAAGCAGTGACTGGAATCCAGCAAGCAGTGTCTGGAATCCAGCAAGCAGTGCCTGGAATCCAGCAAGCAGTGTCTGGAATCCAGCAAGCAATGTCTGGAATCCAGCAAGCAGTGTCTGGAATCCAGCAAGCAGTGCCTGGAATCCAGCAAGCAGTGACTGGAATCCAGCAAGCAGTGTCTGGAATCCAGCAAGCAGCCAGCAAGCAGTGTCTGGAATCCAGCAAGCAGTGTCTGGAATCCAGCAAGCAGTGACTGGAATCCAGTAAGCAGTGTCTGGAATCCAGCAAGCAATGTCTGGAATCCAGCAAGCAGTGACTGGAATCCAGCAGGCAGTGTCTGGAATCCAGCAAGCAGTGACTGGAATCCAGCAAGCAGTGTCTGGAATCCAGCAGGCAGTGTCTGGAATCCAGCAAGCAGTGTCTGGAATCCAGCAAGCAGCCAGCAAGCAGTGTCTGGAATCCAGCAGGCAGTGTCTGGAATCCAGCAAGCAGTGTCTGGAATCCAGCAAGCAGTGCCTGGAATCCAGCAAGCAGTGACTGGAATCCAGCAAGCAGTGACTGGAATCCAGCAGGCAGTGTCTGGAATCCAGCAGGCAGTGTCTGGAATCCAGCAAGCAGTGTCTGGAATCCAGCAAGCAGCCAGCAAGCAGTGTCTGGAATCCAGCAAGCAGTGTCTGGAATCCAGCAAGCAGTGCCTGGAATCCAGCAAGCAGTGTCTGGAATCCAGCAAGCAGTGCCTGGAATCCAGCAAGCAGTGTCTGGAATCCAGCAAGCAATGTCTGGAATCCAGCAAGCAGTGTCTGGCATCCAGCAAGCAGTGTCTGGCATCCAGCAAGCAGTGCCTGGAATCCAGCAAGCAGTGCCTGGAATCCAGCAAGCAGTGACTGGAATCCAGCAAGCAGTGACTGGAATCCAGCAAGCAATGTCTGGAATCCAGCAAGCAGTGTCTGGCATCCAGCAAGCAGTGACTGGAATCCAGCAAGCAGTGACTGGAATCCAGCAAGCAGTGTCTGGAATCCAGCAAGCAGTGTCTGGAATCCAGCAAGCAGTGCCTGGAATCCAGCAAGCAGTGACTGGAATCCAGCAAGCAGTGTCTGGAATCCAGCAAGCAGTGACTGGAATCCAGCAAGCAGTGTCTGGAATCCAGCAAGCAGTGACTGGAATCCAGCAAGCAGTGTCTGGAATCCAGCAAGCAGTGTCTGGAATCCAGCAAGCAGTGTCTGGAATCCAGCAAGCAGTGACTGGAATCCAGCAAGCAGTGTCTGGAATCCAGCAAGCAGTGACTGGAATCCAGCAAGCAGTGACTGGAATCCAGCAAGCAGTGACTGGAATCCAGCAAGCAGTGACTGGAATCCAGCAAGCAGTGTCTGGAATCCAGCAAGCAGTGTCTGGAATCCAGCAAGCAGTGACTGGAATCCAGCAAGCAGTGACTGGAATCCAGCAAGCAGTGTCTGGAATCCAGCAAGCAGTGTCTGGAATCCAGCAAGCAGTGTCTGGAATCCAGCAAGCAGTGACTGGAATCCAGCAAGCAGTGTCTGGAATCCAGCAAGCAGTGACTGGAATCCAGCAAGCAGTGTCTGGAATCCAGCAAGCAGTGTCTGGAATCCAGCAAGCAGTGACTGGAATCCAGCAAGCAGTGACTGGAATCCAGCAAGCAGTTACTGGAATCCAGCAAGCAGTGACTGGAATCCAGCAAGCAGTGCCTGGAATCCAGCAAGCAGTGCCTGGAATCCAGCAAGCAGTGACTGGAATCCAGCAAGCAGTGCCTGGAATCCAGCAAGCAGTGACTGGAATCCAGCAGGCAGTGTCTGGAATCCAGCAAGCAGTGTCTGGAATCCAGCAAGCAGTGTCTGGCATCCAGCAAGCAGTGACTGGAATCCAGCAAGCAGTGTCTGGAATCCAGCAAGCAATGTCTGGCATCCAGCAAGCAGTGACTGGAATCCAGCAAGCAGTGCCTGGAATCCAGCAAGCAGTGACTGGAATCCAGCAAGCAGTGCCTGGAATCCAGCAAGCAGTGACTGGAATCCAGCAAGCAGTGACTGGAATCCAGCAAGCAATGTCTGGAATCCAGCAAGCAGTGCCTGGAATCCAGCAAGCAGTGACTGGAATCCAGCAAGCAGTGTCTGGAATCCAGCAAGCAATGCCTGGCATCCAGCAAGCAGTGACTGGAATCCAGCAAGCAGTGACTGGAATCCAGCAAGCAGTGACTGGAATCCAGCAAGCAGTGTCTGGAATCCAGCAAGCAGTGACTGGAATCCAGCAAGCAATGCCTGGCATCCAGCAAGCAGTGACTGGAATCCAGCAAGCAGTGTCTGGAATCCAGCAAGCAATGTCTGGCATCCAGCAAGCAGTGACTGGAATCCAGCAAGCAATGTCTGGAATCCAGCAAGCAATGTCTGGAATCCAGCAAGCAGTGTCTGGCATCCAGCAAGCAGTGACTGGAATCCAGCAAGCAGTGACTGGAATCCAGCAAGCAGTGTCTGGAATCCAGCAAGCAGTGACTGGAATCCAGCAAGCAGTGACTGGAATCCAGCAAGCAGTGTCTGGAATCCAGCAAGCAGTGTCTGGAATCCAGCAAGCAATGCCTGGCATCCAGCAAGCAGTGACTGGAATCCAGCAAGCAGTGTCTGGAATCCAGCAAGCAATGTCTGGCATCCAGCAAGCAGTGACTGGAATCCAGCAAGCAGTGACTGGCATCCAGCAAGCAGTGACTGGAATCCAGCAAGCAGTGATTGGCATCCAGCAAGCAATAGGGTCACTTTCACCTTATGGCAGCAATTGCAGCCAATTTGTTTTTCAGTTAATTTTTACTAAGGCTTCACGAACGCGATTGCTGTTGCTTTGAAGATGAGCGTAGCTGTTTTTATAAGATAAACAAGTGGTGGGAAAACGTCGCAACCAGGAGGCTATAATGTGGGAAATAACTGTTTAGTAGTTAGGTATTAAGGTTCAAAGGAATCTTATTTCAAAACTATATGGACTGAATTTTTATTAAAAAATCACAAAATTCCTGGAGATCACAAATGACCACGACGACAAAAATATGCAAGTATTTATTTAATTATTCTTTATTCATCACCATCTTGACTTATAAAGCACATAACCTTACATAACATAACCTAACCTAACCTTACCTAGCTTAGCCCCTGCGGGCCATCAGACAACGCCCTCTGGCGGCAATATTCGGAACTAAAAACGAGCCAAAAACAGTTACAAAATCGTGACATAATTTGCACCCCCTTTATAGTGTCCCCTTAGAAGTTGCCCCTTATAGTGTCCCCTTAGAAGTTGCCCCTTATAGTGTCCCCTTAGAAGTTGCCCCTTATAGTTTCCCCTTAGACGTAGTATACGTCAAAAAAAAATCTAGAAGTTGCCCAGGCAGCCGCCAGGGCGTGCCGGTGTCACAACGAGAGCTCCCAACAGGCAAGACAGAGAGAACCGTGCGGCGATGACGGGCCGAGCGAGTGAAACAGACAGCAAAACTGCCAGTGGCTCCACCCGTCGGGTGCCGGGCAGGGGCGTCGTTAGGCCTTTTTAGGGGATGCTAGAGCATCCCCAATAATTAATCTGACAAAATTAAAAATTATGATACTGTTTGCCAAGAAAATGTTTTGAGAATCTCATCACTGACGTTGGGTTTTGTGGCATATTCAAAATAATATCGCGCCGTTCTAGATGAGTTTATTTCGGTTCCTTTCATTTCCGGTCCGGTTCATTTCTTCCGTGCAAAGAATCACTCGGTAGTTGACAGAATTAAGGAAACAAATTATTCTGTCCACAAAACAGACTCGCTTTTCTTTTAGTTTACGCATTCCAAATGACTAAAGGTGTGTGCAGGGCGCTTTAAAACTTCTGAAATTCGTATATTTGTTTGAAAATGACCTTGATTCTCAAATAAATCAAAAGAAATGATGAGCATTCGCGAACTGAAGTCTCTAGTGACGCCCCTGGTGCCGGGGCGATCATTCTGCAGCCGGTGTCGGTTTCGGTGCCGTCGGTTCTGCGTCTACTCGTCGTGGATCTGATGCATGTTGCGCATGTGCCGCTTGAGCGTGCTGCTGCGGTTCGTGCGACTGTCGCACAGGGGGCACTGGAATCGCGGCTCGATTCCGCACTCGAATTGCAGATGGCGCGTCAGGTTGCCCTTCTGTTTGTAGAGGTTGCCGCAGCGCTGGCATCGGTGACAGCGCTGCGGGTCTGCAAGAGGACAACGACACGTTAGGTTAGGTAAGCAGTCACGTACACAGGGTGAGAAACAAGGACGCTGAAACCAAGGACACTGAGGACACTAGCACAGATAGAAGGGTTACCCAGAAATTCCACTCCCATACTAAAACAGCTACGCGAAAAGCCAGCAATAATAGTTTCGTCGGCAGTGAAGGGTTGAAGCCACTGTTTGTTTTTTCACCTGTAACCAGAAAACTGGAACCACCAGTGGAACATTGGGCCCCTTCATTATATTGACTTTGTGCCATGGCCTGGTAGATCATAATTGATATAATTGATATTGTGTCATGGTCAGCGAGATGATGTTAAAGCAGGCAGCCAACGCACCCCAGCGATTGCCGGCCAAATTAATAGCATCAAATTTTTGCCGTAGCCATAGCTATAGGTGTGGTAGAATGTCTGGGTTTCCTTATGTCTTTGCTATCAGCTTGTGCAGAACACGGGGATGCGTTTCAACATTACATTCAAATAGATACAGTCAGAGTTTTGTGCAGGGATGAAAAGAAATACACTAGGAAAGTCAGAGAATAATTACAAATTAAGGAACAACAAAATAATTTCAATAGGGATGATAGTTTTCAGCTAGATAGGGCACGGGGAACAGTTTTGCTATATAAACGAAGATTAGAAGAGATAGAAGAACAGAGAAACGACACACAGGATACGGAGGAACATGGAGGGCAGGCAGATTAAGGAATAGTGTATCAAATGTATAGTTTTAGAAGTAGAACATACGTCTGAGAGGACACTTGAAAAATTTATTCTTTTTGGCCTTTGACATGATCATTATCAGATTTTATTCAGATTCATCATTCAGGTCCCATCCGGTCGTCCAAGCGTCCTCCAATACCAAAAGACACCGAAACCCAGCCAAGACACCGAACCGGGACGCGCTATTCCGTTTCGTGCCTCGTAGACGCAATGTTACATTTCTACGGTTTGGCAATCACACTGGCACTGTAAAATATTGGTACCATATTGGTAGCAAACTGGTATCAAAGTCAATTGGACGACTTGAATCATCATATTCACATCGCATTTCACTATGAAATCGTTTTCTTGCCTTAAATCTTCGTAATTTCTGTGTGCATCTCCGTACTCTATCGTGCGTTGTCGAGGATGTACACTCTAGTATTTAATAGTATTACTCCTGAAACATCACAGTAGGTTCTCGAACTGTGTACACTGCGTAATTTTTTAAGGCCCAGCTCCGGACAAACTGCCCAAAAAGCCCATCTAAATACGTTGGAAATGTAACATTGCGTCTACCAGGCACGAAATGGAATAGCGCGACCGGGCGCCTCTCAAAACTAGAGCGCGACATCTCCAAGGTTGTCGCCGACGTGATGGACGTTCTTCAGATGCCGCCTGAGCGTGCTGTTGCGATGCGCCCTGTACGGGCAACAAGGGCACAGGAAGCCGGGCTCCAGACCGCATTCGTACTGCAGGTGGCGTGTCAGGTGCTCCTTTTGCTTGTAGCTCTTGCCACATCGCAGACAGCTGTGACGCCCAGTGGAGCCGAGGCCTGGAAGAAGAAAGGGAGCCAGAGTTAGCCTTGCCTTGTGTTGGGTTGGGTGAGGATGGGAAGGATAGAGGTGTCATAGGGCCCTTGAAGATTGTGTCTGGAAGTCGCAGGGAGCCAGAGTTAGCCTTGCCTTTTGTTGGGTTGGGTGAGCTATATGTTACCTTGTCATAGGGCCCTGGGGCCTTACCTAGCGCGGCCACTCGTAGTCCCGGGATTACTAGCAATCTACCCTGGCTAATTAACACCACCGTAGCACCAAGCAGTAACCCCGACCTAGAGCGGCCACTCGTAGTCCCGGGATTACTAGCAATCTACCCTGGCTAATTAACACCACCGTAGCACCAAGCAGTAACCCCGACCTAGCGCGGCCACTCGTAGTCCCGGGATTACTAGCAATCTACCCTGGCTCATTAACACCACCGTAGCACCAAGCAGTAACCCCGACCTAGCGCGGCCACTCGTAGTCCCGGGATTACTAGCAATCTACCCTGGCTAATTAACACCACCGTAGCACCAAGCAGTAACCCCGACCTAGAGCGGCAGTATTACGGCCGGGTTATATAGCCGGGGCACATCGACTCTGACTTTAGTAACGAGCCATGAGATTGGTTGATTTGACCTCACTGCACAATGATGATCGTTTAAAAAGCAGTATGCCTTCTAGATAATGCTGTCATCGTCGCACCACCGTAATACTGGTTGCTAGTGGTGCTACGAAATCAACAAACTGCCCATTGTTGAAATGGCCGCTCTAGGTCCGGGTTATATAACACCGCCAGCCCGGCTAATTAGCCGCGTGGTAGCCGCTCCAAATGGCCGCGCTAGGTAAGGCCCCTGGAAGATTGTGGGTGGAAGATGCATGGAGCCAGAGTTAGCCTTGTGTTAGGCTGCGTTAGGCAGGGAAGTCATAAACATTGGCCCTTGATCTCGAAGGATAGCAGTAAGCAGGACAGTAACAATGTTTGACACAATAACACGATTTTAATTGCATTAAAATATTACAAGTACCCATTTGACATCGAATTACACAATTAGGGAAGTCATATTATGCTGGACATCATTGATTTAAGCAGCTGAGACGATGTAGCAATCAGCAAATTTAGGTTCATACGTCATGTTTGAAATTGGCCAATTCACCTTTTAGTCTACACTCTGAACATGAGAACGCGAAGCTCTAGTGTCAAAGCAAAGCGCTGAACAAAGCGCTGAACAAAGCGCTGAACAAAGAGCATTCAATTCATAGACATATTCTCATCCCAGTTCAAACTGTCGAAATGTGACCAAACTTGGCTCTGTTTCGCCGCCGCCGCGTCATTGCGGCGTGGTGTTGCCGCGGTGCATGCGTTTCACGTGCTGCTCGACGTTCTGCTTCTGATGGCCGCGGTAATGACAGTGCGTGCAAGCGTACCGCGGCGCGACGCCGCACTCGTGACGTAGATGGCGGTAGAGACTGGACTTGAAGTGGTAGAGCTTGCAACAGCGCGGACACGAGAAGCTTTCCGCGGTGGCCGCCAGGGGCGACGCTGGAATAGAACAACGAGACTCCGGTTAAACCTCGTTCACACCACACGAGTTAATCGTGATCAAGTCCTCAACTCGATCAAATATGGCGTTGATTGGGTTTCAAAAGTCAGTTGGTGTTCACACTTGTTTACTTACTTGATCGTGATCAAGTCATTCGGACAAGTTCGGAATATGCTCGGGATACGAACACAACCGGAAATCGCGACGAATCTAACCTCACTTTATCACCGAGCTCACAGCACACGGAACACGCTCCCAGATTAATGTTGCAACGTTTCCGGTGGCGGATTTCGAAATAATCACGAACCCTACCGAGCGTTCACGACGATTCCCGAATGATTTCATCGCGATTAAATAGTTAACTGAGTTGTGGAAACGCCATCTTTGACGGCGTAGAGAGTTGATCTAGATCAAGTCTGTTGTGTGAACGAGGTATTAGAAGCCCATGTTTTTTCCTCCGAACACTGATCTGTTAGCACAAGGTTCCTATAAATTCTACTTCGACAGGTAAACGCCTTCCATCCATCGCTTACTTTGAACTCCCAAGACTCATATCCACAAAGCAGAGTTAAAACTGAACCCTCGGGGTGAAATGATGAACAGCCAATAACAAACGACGCTTGCAGATTGTCAAGGGTAGTCACTATGGAAATAACAAACTTACCAATGTTTTTACCCTGACACAGCTTTTTGGATACTGTCGCTTATGTCGCAAAACTCATTGTTATTTGATCAGAGTTTAATATGAAACACAGTGCACACGTAAATACGATATATTGCAGTTAATTTGTAAACAGTAGTGAGTTAAAAATGTAATTTAAACGTAATTGCCGTATCATCGTCACAAAATTCTGGTTGTTATTCGATGGAGGTCCCAATCCCCTAACGGCCATAAGTCATGATCAAAGATACGACAAAGGTGCCACACTTCTAGATTAGCATGTCAATACAACGATGGATCAGCTCTCTACCAGAACGCAATGACGGAGTGGTTCTGAGCCGCGGTCAGAAGATGGTGTGAAGCACGCGGTCGGGATGAGCGTGTGATCCTGAATAGGACCTTTCTCGTCGGCGTTGGTGCATTGTTCAGTCAAACAAAGGGTGGAACACTCTGATAACGGGCTCATCACATCAACGGATGTCACACTCTTAATTGAAATGGCTCACTGCGCAAAGGGTGTAACTTTCTTAGAATTGGCTCACTACAACAAAGAATTTAACACTCTTCCAGAAAAGTTGGGCCTAAGGGTTTCACACGACCGACTTGGTCCTGCTATTCACAAGATGTCCTTGGTTTTGTGACTCACAAGGTGGATCTTTGTTCTGTGATTCACAAGGTGGATTCGGTCCCGGGATTCACACGATGAACTCAGTCCCGGGATTCACACGATGGCATTTGTCCCGGGATTTACACGATATACCCGGTCCGGGATTCACACGATTGCATTGGTCCCGGGAATCACACGATGTACTCGGTCCCGGGATTCACACGATGGCCTTGGTCCCGGGATTCACACGATGTACTCGGTCCCGGGATTCACACGATGGTCTAGGTCCCTGGATTCACACGATGTACTCGGTCCCGGGATTCACACGACGGCCTTGGTCCCGGGATTCACACGATGTACTCGGTCCCGGGATTCACACGATGGCCTAGGTCCCTGGATTCACACGATGTACTCGGTCCCTGGATTCACAAGATGTACTCGGTCACGGGATTCACACGATGGCCTTGGTCCTGGGCCGACTGAGATGCAGCCTGTCGACGTGCACCTTGAGCGTGCTCTTCCAGAAGGTGCGATACGGACAGTGCGGACACTGCACCTGCGGCTGCTTGCCGCACTCCACGCGCTGGTGCTGACCCAGACTCTGCTTGTGCTTGTAGCCCTTGCCGCACGAGGCGCAGCGGTGCGGCTGCGCGTCGTCTGCAACGAAGCACGCGGTCAGCGGGGGACACTTGCCCCATATATATTTACATTTATATTACATGGCAACACACTTGTCTGTCTCTCACTGGGGTCCATGCTCCATATGAGTCTCACTGGGGTCCATGCTCCATATGAGTCTCACTGGGGTCCATGCTCCATATGAGTCTCACTGGTTTCCAGACGTCTTGTACTTCCTCAAGGGTGATAGCTTAACTCCATTTAACTCCATTTCAGAACGAGAGTGGATTTGCATCTTTCTCGAGGACTCACTGCTGCTAGACACGAGATAAGAGTTTCAAAACTGCCCATAAAGCCTTTTGTCCGACTCAAGACATGGCTTGTGAGTTTTGGTACTCTTGGCTCGTGTCTAGCAGCAATGGGTCCTCGAGGAAGATGCAAATCCACCCTCCTTCTCGACGCGAAATGGAGTTTAGACCAACAATAGGGAGCCCAGTGATACTTTTATTTGGCATTCAACCACTATAGTTCTAGAAATTTTCTCCTGATCGATTTACTCATAGAAATATACTTTCCTGATTGTTTCGAAATTGATTTAGAGTTAATTAAAGTTGTCAAAATATCGTTAGAATAATATTCTACATAGTGAACAGCACAGGCGAAAGCTTACGAGAGGATTGACTGTGAAATGTAATATATTACGGCTGGGATAATGACTTTGTGTGGGAACTTGTACACATTTGATTCTTCACCTCACACAAAGTAAGTCTCTGCAATTTTTCTCCGAAAGTGATAGCAGGGTCACTTGATATATTTCTGTACGCAAAAATTTTAATACACTCTCCCAATTTAACACCTAGGTATTAACAATGGAGAAAATACACAAACAACATAAAATGCAAGTGAGGAAGAAGCAGATACCAGAAGATGTCGCGTCGGCCAGTGTAACACGATGCAGTGTAACAGTGTAACAGTGTAACAGTGTAACAGTGTAACAGTGTAACAGTGTAACAGTGTAACAGTGTGCACGTCCCAAACAATCTAGACTCACGACTGCACGAGCCGGTTTTGCAATGTCAAGTTAAAAAGCCAACTGTCAGTTAAAATGAAAATAGAGGCAGCTGATTGGCTGTGACCTTGGAGATAACAAACTAAGCTGGCAGTCAACACTTAACTGGACGTTGTGAACCGACCCTTAGAGCACTCTTCTGGTAACTAGACTCTGGCTGGTGACTAAACAGAGGCACGATACTGTTGTGATTGGTATGTCAATTATCCCTACAAAGTATGTGGTTAATGTTAACAGCCGTGACATTTCAAGAGCAGCCGTTTTTAGCACTTAAAACACTCAACACGTGGTTGCCGACACAAGGACACAAAGTAGTGTTCGTAAAAGCAACAAGTTCTTCGACTACTTGTCACTCGCGCGTTGCCAAGCCAACCGCTTCACTCGGCGTTCGGCGAGGGGTGCATGCGTCTGAGATGCCTCCTCACAATGCACTTGTAGTGCGCCGCGTACGGGCACTGCGGGCACTGGAATGCGGGCGCTTTCCCGCACTCACGCTTCACGTGCTGCACTAGGTTCTTGCGGTCCTTGTAGCTGCGGCCGCAGCGCGTGCAGCAGGAGCGCTCTGTGGGCGCGACGGTGGCTGGAACGCGAGGAGACGCGACGGTCAGGCGCAGCACGGGGACCAAACTTGCCCCTCTGCACCCCTATTCGGTCACTTTTTCCAAGTGTGATGACACGAAATGAGAGTGACAACTCCAAGGTCGCATATGTTTTTATATAGAACAAATAAAGGTTCTCACTCTCATTTCATTTCATCTCACATCTGAAAAGTTACAGAATAGGGGTCAGAATAGGTGCTACAATAGTTTTCGACTCTGAGTTAAGTGTCCTACCCTCATAAACCGATGGATTGCACGGCATCCTATTGGCGGTTGCCATGACAAACAACTTGACTCCTTCTTTAGCTCTGGGTTGAGGCATTTGTATTACCTGCCCTTAGATGCTCTGAATCGTAATGGTTGAGGTTATTCAGAGTCGTGTGGAAGCAGGAAGTCAAATCAAACACACATATACCTAGCGACATAATTTATAACCAAAGGCGTGCGTAGGGGGGGGGGGGGGGGGGCGAACGGGGACCTTGTACCCCCCTAATGAATCTAGGACGACCCCCTTTTCCAATACATATATTATTATTCAACAGTAAAATTGCCATTTGGAGCCTCAAGAAAAATATTCTTGTGAGTTGTTAGTAAGAATCATTTCATGATTTCTGAGCCAAGAGTTGGAATATTATTTTTATGACTAGCCAAGGCGGGTGACGATTGGTTAGGGAATAGGGAAAAGCGGGATACGTTTTTTTTGGGGTAAGACATTTTGAAAAGAAATGCGGATGACGTTATTTAAGGGAGTGTTTTGGCAATAACATGCGAAAATATGCACAGAAAAGGTTAACTAGAAAAGGTTAGTTGTAATATCAACCCAAAACAGCACTATCAGTCATAAAGTGACTAATAATACAGTAACAAATTATTAAGTTGATTGAACAAAACTTTTGGCAAACATTATGCCGAGTGAGTTTGTAGCCAGTAGGTTTTATTCTGTAAGGAAATGGGGATTTCAATCACTTTTACAAAAACAAGCGTCACAATTTCAAGACTATCTTTATTCAGAAACTACCAAGAGATATACAAGTATGAATCGTTGAGTTGATAGTCGATGACAAAACCAACCCTTCGACCTTCAGCACGGCTCGGTCCGATGCATTCTGCGCACATGTTTGGCCAGACTGTTCTTCCAGTGCGTCGCGTAGTGACACAGGGGGCACTGGAATTGCGGCGGTTTCCCGCACTCGAGCTTCAGGTGCTGGTTCAGATGCTTCCTGAACTTGAAGCTCTTGCCGCAGCGGGGACAAGGGACTCGGGCGGGGGAGGCGGCCGCATCTGCAATCAGGGATGAGAGAGACAGTCAGTTGGGGTGGAATATTTTATCCAGCATTTGCATTTTTCGGTTCGCTACTGTTTGGCACAAATAAAAGTGCTTTGGGGAATTTCGTTGACAGCATGGGACAAAGACCTTGGTCTTGAATAAACAGCCTTCGTGAGCACGGCATATGTGTGGTCCTGGAGGCAGGGGAAAAGTTGTAGGCAGGGTCGAGCAAGTCACAGGTCGAGAATCAAGAACCCCTGGCCAAAAATAGGCATTTAGATCCATTATTTAGGCAGTTGATTCGGTTTTTACGTAGTCTGCTAAAAATCGAATGGTCTGTTAAATTGTCTTTTTGATTGAGCAACATTTAAGCAGAACCAATTAATTTTTGCGAACAGATTGTTAGTCCCTTAACAGACCAGTAAAAAAACGGCACTAATCCGATGAAGTGAGCACATGTGGGAATATGGCAGGTTTAGCTCATGCAAGGTCACCACATTAGCACATTTTCTTGCCGTCGGTAACAAATAGGAACGTCCTGGGCTCGATCCTCGGTGCAGGGGTGTGTGGACCCCCGAAGGCACTTGGTATCATTCCCAAGTGACTGCATGTGCTAAAGCCGAAAGTTGATCTGTTAACCCCAGAACAGGAAAGCAGAGTTAACACCGAACCCTCGGGGTTAAATGATGAACATCCAATCACAGACGGCGCTTGCAGATTTCAGGGGTAGTCACCATGGTGATAACAAACTTACCCCTGTTTTGCCCTAGCCCTACTTTGAAGATGCAGGCCTTGGGGCTATGTTCTAACCCAGTTTTGTAGATTTGTTAACCCCATGAGGTTTAAGCGCTCGCCCTGTTTTGTAGGTCTGGCCATTGGTTGGTAAACAGGGAGACAGAGAACTTATGCCGATGTGTATTTATTATTGAAAACACGAAAATCACAAATAACTTCCATGAACACTGCACCGAAGTTAAGATGCACATAATGACTAAAACGCAACTGGTGCTTCTGAAGTTAAAACTTTGCGGCTGTTTGCAGTTAGTGCGACCGGCGACGGTGAGCCAAGCGTTGATTGGACCAACGCCATCTTCGTGACGCGCGGCGGGCGAATGGCTAGAAGAGTCGTGCGATGTCCACGTCATTCAATCGTGGTGTGGTGCGTCGTGCAAACGAAGTGCCATCAGAATGTTTGTTAATTAACCTTCCACCTCCATTAAACGGTCAGGGGGCATAGACAGCAAACAGGCACTAAAAAACACAGGCGAAAATGTATTTGACAAAGTAACGTGGCTTGTGATGGCTATATTTTTAACACATGAACAGTCATTTCATTAAAACTTTGATCGCGCTGTTTCCCAAATCGCACTGCAGGGTGCACTCCTAATAAAGTTGACCAAATTCAGATGGCCGTGGAATGCATTCGCTGCACATGCGCCGCCAGGTGGCCTTTCAGGTGCGCCGCGTACGGACACAGGGGGCACTGGAATTGCGGCGCCTTGCCGCACTCGAACTTCAAGTGCTGGTTCAGGTGCTTCCTGAACTTGTAGCTTCGGGCGCAGCGTGGACAGTGGACACGGGCCGCGACCTGGCCTGGAATATCAGGAGCACGGAGTCAGGTGGCGACTAGGGTATCAGGGGACACCGAGTCAGATGGCGACCAGGGTATCAGGGGACAATGAGTCAGATGACGACTAGGATATCAGGGGGCACCGTGTCAGATGGCGACCAGGGTATCAGGGGACAATGAGTCAGATGGCGACCAGGGTATCAGGGGACACCGAGTCAGATGGCGACCAGGGTATCAGGGGACAATTAGTCAGATGGCGACCAGGGTATCAGGGAGCACCGAGTCAGATGGCGACTAGGATATCAGGGGACACCGAGTCAGAAGGCAATCAGGGTATCAGGGGACAATGAGTCAGATGGCGACCAGGGTATCAGGGGACACCGAGTCAGATGGCGACAAGGATATCAGGGGACACCAAGTCAGATGGCGACAAGGATATCAGGGGACACCGAGTCAGAAGGCGACCAGGGTATCAGGGGACAATGAGTCAGTTGGCGACTAGGATATCAGGGGACAATGAGTCAGAAGGCAATCAGGGTATCAGGGGACAATGAGTCAGATGGCGACTAGGATATCAGGGGACACCGAGTCAGAAGGCGACCAGGGTATCAGGGGACAATGAGTCAGTTGGCGACTAGGATATCAGGGGACAATGAGTCAGAAGGCAATCAGAGTATCAGGGGACAATGAGTCAGATGGCGATAGTAAGGTGAGCGGGCCTCTGACAATACTACAGTTCAGTTGAGTTTCCATTCAAAATTTCAGTTAGTGCCGGTTTTACAGTGTCCAGTCAAAGTGTTAACTGCAAGTTAAAGTCAAAACAGAGGTAAGTGATTGGCTGTGACCTTGGAGTTAACAAACTTAGCTGGCAGTAAACACTTGTAAAACCGGCCCTAAATATAAAATACGTTTAGTTAATGGCTAATATAACTAAGTGTGCTCATTGAGCTGTGAACTCGGGCTGCTGCCTTTACCTCGTAAGGTATACTCTTTCCAGGCCACACCTTTGGTCAGATCGCGACCGAACCCATATTTTCGGAATCTTCACACTTCCGGTAACAAATTGACACCCGTTGCATTTCGAAACATTTCACCCGTCAATTACTTCCAAGAGTTTTAAAATAACCATGTTCAGCCGCTTCATGGAAAGATGTACTGAAGGGTCAATTACAGCCATACACTTTCCAGGCCACACCCGTTATCCGATCGCAACGAAACAAATATCTACGCAATCCTCACACTTTTGACAACCAATTGAATATCTCAGAACCTTGAATTATCTCCTGGAAATCCAAGAAAAGTGTAATTCAATTTACCTCAACAACCATCAATGAACGGCCTTAAGCCACTGTGGTACTAACCAGGCTCAGATGTCAGCGCTTTTGGGCCTCATCCAAGGGATTCACTACAACATTGTAGAATACCGGTATGCCATGGACTTCTTAAGAGAGAAGTAAACGGTTGTCGTTTTGGTTGATTTTCGCATAAATTTCACATTCATAGGGAACGTCTCCTGGCTACAAATTATTTACAAAAATTTTGAAAAAAAATACACGTGTTGTTAAAGAGCTGCTGAATGGCGGATACTATTTTTTTTCGTCTTTTTTTTTTAAATTTGCAGCTGGGGGAATTTTCTAAAAGTGCCTAAAATGGCACTAAAATGGCACTTTTTGAAAATTCCCCCAGCTGCAAGTTTTAAAAAAAAACGACGAAAAAAAATAGTATCCGCCATTCAGTAGCTCTTTAACAACACGTGTATTTTTTTTCATAATTTTTGTAAATAATTTGTAGCCAGGAGACGTTCCCTATGAATGTGAAATTTATGCGAAAATCGACCAAAACGACAACCGTTTACTTCTCTCTTAACCTGAGACACACTGTAGGTTTATACATTAGATTTGGTGCGCTGATGGTCAGAGTTAACTCGATGAATTTAAAAACTTCAGCGTTTGGAACCATGCTGGATTTTGAACACTTCCTTCATCTTTTAGTAAAATTACTAGCGATTTATTTTGCATAGATAATTGGCAACTTAGAACTGATTTCAACAGCATTGGCTCATTTCCAATTTTCCTAATTGCTAATTCCTACGCGATTTGGGAGGGGATTAGATTCGATAGCAAGGATGACAAAATGTGATAAGAATAACATTTACTTATTTTTTTAAAAACGTTGAAATGTTGAACTCGTTAAACAAATTACAGAAATACATTACAGATTCGTGATTGCTGGTTCAATAAGAAATTATTATCTCAGAATACGCGTTAGCAAGAATGTTTGGTGCATGCACATTTGTTGGGTTGACTGTAACAAACCTAGGGCCGGTTTTACCAGCGCCTCAGCCCAGAGTTAAAGTAGAGGAGTTAAGTTATTTGCCATAGCAACCGTCAATAGGACGTCGTGGGATTCATCTGTTTCTGAGGGCAAAACGCTTAACCCAGAGTTGGATAATATTGTTAAACCGGCCGAACATAACTTTAAATTAACGTTAGAAAAATGTTTTAATGTTAAAACTAATTGATTAAGTTTAACTAGGAAATTTATAAATGTAAAATCACACACAGGTGGGCATAAAATATCTCGTCACTAAGGGCTAAATTAAAAGGATCTGAGAAAACACTAAGCCAAAACACTCGAGTATGACGTTCGCCTCAACTAGAGTCGTGGTTGTCGACGCAGGTGGCAACAGAGCCTTTTGTCCGACTCAAGACATGGCTTGTGAGTGTTGAAACTCTTGGCTCGTGTCTAGCAGCAGTGGGTCCTCGTGGAAGATGCGAATCCACTCTCCTTCTCGACGTGAAATGGAGGTTAGGACACGCTCCCTGCAGACCAAGGAGTTCGCAGACCCAGGCGTTCGCAGACCAAGGCGTTCGCAGACCAAGGCGTTCGCAGACCAAGGAGTTCGCAGACCAAGGAGTTCGCACACCAAGGCGTTCGCAGACCAAGGAGTTCGCAGACCAAGGAGTTCGCAGACCAAGGCGTTCGCAGACCAAGGCGTTCGCAGAGCAAGGCGTTCGCAGACCAAGGAGTTCGCAGACCAAGGAGTTCGCAGACCAAGGCGTTCGCAGACCAAGGCGTTCGCAGACCAAGGCGTTCGCAGAGCAAGGCGTTCGCAGACCAAGGCGTTCGCAGACCAAGGAGTTCGCAGACCAAGGCGTTCGCAGACCAAGGCGTTCGCAGACCAAGGCGTTCGCAGACCAAGGCGTTCGCAGCGCAAGGCGTTCGCAGACCAAGGAGTTCGCAGACCAAGGAGTTCGCAGACCAAGGCGTTCGCAGACCAAGGCGTTCGCAGACCAAGGAGTTCGCAGACCAAGGCGTTCGCAGACCAAGGAGTTCGCAGAGCAAGGCGTTGGGCGACCACGTCGCCGCTAAGTGTGGATGGACTTGACGTGTTTGGCGATCGAGCTCTTCCAGTACGCGACGTACGGACAGAAGGGGCACGCGAACTGCGGCTCTTTGCCGCACTCGAGGCGCTCGTGTTTGCGCAGATCGCCGCGGTACTTGTAGCTGCGCGGGCAGCGTGCGCAGGCGTGGCGCGCGGTGGCGTCCTCGTCGGGCGGCCGGGGGCGGGGGTGGAGGCGTCGGACTGCAAGAGAGGGGGTCGAGTGTTAGCGTGGAAAGAGACGTGGATCTGATTGTATGACGGCCGGCCAGTGGCGTCATAGATCGAAGTCAGGGGCAATAATCCCACTCCCAGCTTTTAGGTGAGATGAATGCGGGCAGTTGTGCGGGGTGGGGACTTTCCAAAGGGTTGTGTTTTCGCGTAGCCGAGTTGGTATTGGAGTGAACTGTCTAGGGGGCACTTTATCTGTGCTAGGATTCGGTTGTAAAGGGAAAGGAATACTATTTTGTTAGTGACTGTTGTTAGTTTATACAATTTATTACACACACAACTCATGCACATTCGGCAAAGAAAATAACGTACTTATTTTGTATGTAAAGGAATTTCGTTACAATTCGTAGCATAGTTTTGTAAATGCTGCTAATGCCTAAATTGTGCCTTTCTTCTTCGTAACAGTAAAAAAAACACTTCATTCAATGCATAGCAGTGCGCGCTCTGCCTACGACGCAATGTAGGCACTGCCTTTGACGCAATGTAGGCACTGCCTACGACGCAATTCAGGCACTGCCTTTGACGCAATTCAAGCACTGCCTTTGACGCAATGTAGGCACTGCCTACGACGCAATTCAGGCACTGCCTACGATGCAATGTAGGCACTGCCTACGACGCAAAGCAGGCACTGCCTACGACGCAATTCAGGCACTGCCTTTGACGCAATGTAGGCACTGCCTACGACGCAATGTAGACACTGCCTACGACGCAATGTAGGCACTGCCTACGACGCAATTCAGGCACTGCCTACGACGCAATGTAGGCACTGCCTACGACGCAAAGCAGGCACTGCCTACGACGCAATTCAGGCACTGCCTTTGACGCAATGTAGGCACTGCCTACGACGCAATGTAGGCACTGCCTACGACGCAATTCAGGCACTGCCTACGACGCAATTCAGGCACTGCCTACGACGCAATGTAGGCACAGCCTACTGCGCAAGCGCAGCAGCGTGCAGTCTACCGATGTGCCGATGCAGTGATCCCTTGTAGTGCGTGCGGTAGTCGCACAGAGGGCAGCGCAGTTGCGGTTCTTTGCCGCACTCAGTGCGCATGTGCCGCGTCAGCTCGCCCTTGCGCTTGTAGCGACGGCCGCAGCGCGCGCAGTCGTGCAGCGCATGCGTGCCTGCAACGAGATGGTCGAGTCAGCGGGGGGCGACGTCGCTTCGGCGTGCGTTCAGATATCAACGGCGAATGAGACTACAAACTGCAGGACGGAGGAATGTTGTAGGGAAGCTGGGAAATGTGTGCAACCGAACCGGGATACGAACCCGGAAGCTCATGATTGCCGGGCAGGTGCTCTACCAACTGAGCTATCTGTCACCAATGGGCTGGCAGCTGGGAGGGGAACGGGTGGTTTTGCACGGGACGGGGGGCCTGGGAAGATTACGCGTGGTCAAGTTTGACAAAGCCATGGGCTATCTGTGTTTTAGTGTATCTGTGGCGAAACTATATGCAATATGACACGAGTAAAACTGCAGGGAAGACATGTTATAAGGACATGACACGAGTAAAACTGCAGGGAAGATATGTTTTAAGGACATGACACGAGTAAAACTGCAGGGAAGACATTGTACGACAATGTTTTAATGACTTTATTGTCTATTAACTATTTACAATTGAACATACAGACATTTTACAAACATTAAATTATAGACCAAGATGCTCACACAAGAGGTAATCTATAGACTTGATTGCCTCTTAGACCCAAGATTCCCTGGGCGGCGACATTCACACCAGAGGTACACCAAAGACTCCGTAAAGCTGGGGGTTGCCAGTTGGCAATGTCAGTGACACGATGTCGTCAACATTGGCTCTGCCCCCCAATCGGAGTCTCTAGATGTGTATGATGTTCGCGACTCTGCCACGGAGTCTCTGATTGGTGCAGAGCGAATGTCGATCACACGGTGAGCATGAGCACGAGTGTCGCTATTGCATCGGAGTGCCGTGCAGCCGCGCCACGTGTTTCTTGAGCGCCGCCTTCTGGTACGCTCGGTAGGCGCAGTGGGGGCACGGGAACTGCGGGTTGCGGTGGCACTCCATCTTGCAGTGGCGCACCAGATCGCCCTTGCGTTTGTAGCGCTTGCCGCACGCCGCGCAGTGGTGCAGCGGCGCAGGCGCAGCGTCGTGTCGGCGCCAGGCTGCAACAATGGGCGACCATTGAAGGGCGGAAGAGTTGGCGGAAGAGTTGGCGGAAGAGTTGGCGGAAGAGTAGGCGGAAGAGTAGGCGGAAGAGTTGGCGGAAGAGTAGGCGGAATATTTGGTGGAAGAGTCGGTGGGTGAGTAGGCGGAAGAGTTGGCGGAAGAGTTGGCGGAAGAGTAGGCGGAAGATTGGGTGGAAGAGTCGGTGGATGAGTAGGCGGAAGAGTAGGCGGAAGAGTTGGTGGAAGAGTCGGTGGATGAGTAGGCGGAAGAGTATGCGGAAGAGTTGGCAGGGTCGGGTTTTCCGAGTTCCGTTAGAAATCAAATTATTTACTTGGATAAGGCCATATTCCACTCGGGTTGCAACCTGCTGATCCTAGGCCTTCGCATTGCACATTTACTATCTCCACCGATGGAACAAAACCATTCAGAGGGCCGTGGATCGGCAGGTTGCAATCCTGATGGAATTAGGCCTTTATTTGCTCAGCGACGCCCAATCACGGCCAGTTGCACGAACGTCCTAATTACAGATTGCCTCCTTGATCGTTGATTAGAATTTGTATGGTGTTTTACCATTGAAATCGCCAAATTAACTTAATTGAATAATGTATTATTATATTAATTAAAAAAAAAGAACTAACAGAACATTAGAACATTTTCTAACAGTGTTGGTTGATTAACGGATCACTGAAAAACATGATCTTATTGACTCATGTCGAATTTTTTTCTAGCCTCAGCACATAGTTTAAAAAAACACGTACTAATTCCCGCCGGGTATATTAATTCTAAGTGACGACCGACCGTTTTCCATGGGGGTTTGCAGCAGGGATTGGACACGAATTGCTCGAAGGGGACTCCATTTTTGGATCAGATAGAAAGGACACACGGTTTGGCAAGTTGGTTTCAAACGGACATCGAATACTGGCAATCTGATTAACATAAATATCAATAGAGTTTGAAGACCGAATCGAACGCCAGGAGTTGAGAGACATGTTTTTCAAGCAAAAATCAAGTGCTGAAATGGTAATAAAACACAAAATACGTTACTAATAAGTGGTAATAATTTATTAATTCATTTCACTAGGAATTAACAATAATTCGTATTGCAATGAAACAGAGGTGTGTGGCAGATGAACGAGTACAGTAGAATGAACGTGTCATAGATAAGGCTACCTCAGTCAGCACATGAGGCTAACTCAGTCAGCACATGAGGCTACCTCAGTCAGCACATGAGGCTACCTCAGTCAGCACATGAGGCTACCTCAGTCAGCATATGAGGCTACCTCATTCAGCACATGAGGCTACTGCTAGACACGAGCTAAGAGTTTCAAAACTGCCCATAGAGCCTTTTGTCCGACTCAAGACAATATGGCATGTGATTTTTGAAACTCTTAGCTCGTGTCTAGCAGCAGTGGGTCCTCGAGGAAGATGCAAATCCACTCTCCTTGACGTGAAATGGAGTCTAGACCCTCATCGGGGTGAGGTCATACTTGTCCCCGTGCCAGGACTTGCAAAGCCGCACGAAGGACGACAAGTGTTTGCTCCTGAAGGGACAATATCGACACCGCAACTTGGTCTCCTTGCTGCACTCCAGCTCGCCGTGTCTGCCGAGGATGGCCATCAACGTGTACGTCTTCGGGCAGTTGGGGCACTGGAAGCGCTGGCCGAGCGTCGAGGGCGCTGAAAACCAGGACGACGATTTGTGAGAGTGAACCCTTCGGGAGTCTGAAGATTCACTTAAGAAACTTACATTAACTTAAGAAAGACAATGCGAAACATCGTTACGTTCCTCGCAAGTGTCTCTTTGATTCCTCAGGGACCTTCAGGGATTCCTCAGGGATTCCTCAGGCACCATTACATGGTGCATTTGTGTAATGATTTCTTAGCACTTTTTCCCTATGTATTTACAAGCTACTCTTACTTTAGCTTTACCATTATGATTAAGCTTTATAGTTGATGGATGAATTAACCATACCCAACATATATTTGCTCACTTAGTACCTCAAGGTACCCCCGCAGTACTAATACCCTTCATGGTATGTATCGAAACCATTAGAGACGTTAATCGTATAGGAACTTTAGCAGTTCAATTAGATGCCAATATAATTGCTGGTCATTTATTATTAACCCTATTGGGTAACACAGGTCCTTCTTTGTAGTGGTCGATTGCAAAGCCTCGTTTTCAAAGATTCAGATGAGATTAAGACATAATATGCCATTAACAAATTTGTTTCATTTATTCGGTATATTTTATTATTCGTATCATTACGTATTAAATTTACAGCGCCGACTTGGAAAAACAACGAAATTGGAATAATATTCTAGGACAATCAGCTTCAATGTAAACCCTAGATGCCTGATTCACAAAAAAAGATTTTCAGTAATCCCGGAGAGAATGTTGCATGGAACTAATCATCATCATTGTGCAATGAATCGCCCATTCCTCCGAGGTTTTAAAACCCTTTTGTTTGTGGACCCGTGCCCTGGTTCTCGTGCTCACGGATCGGTTCCCGACACTCTGGAGTCTTCTCGTCCAGTCAGTAGTCTACGTCGTCCTGTGCAGGTTCCTCATGTGCTTGGTCAGGTTGAACTTCCTGTGCGCCCGGTACGAGCAGAGCGGGCACTGGAATTGCGGCTCTTTGCCGCAGTCGTGAATCTGGTGCTGCGTCAGGTCCGGCTTGTACTTGTAGCTCTTGCCGCAGACGGGACAGGGGAACCGCTCGAACGGCGCCGAGCCCGACGGGCCGAACCGGCACGAGTCTGGAACCGAACGAGACGCGAAGGCGGTCAAAGGCCAGGGTACCTATTCTCGAAAAGTGACCACGTTATAAGTTATCATTCAGGGCCACGTGACGGACAATCCAGTGATTCGATTTGTTATTGAGACATCACGTGACCAGAATCATAGCTTATCACGATGATAACATTTCGAGAATAGGCACCCTGGCGTGCTTCATAACTCATAAGGGTATGGCAAGGATTTGGCGAATGTGACGCTAGGAGTATCGTGTATAGGGATAACGGTGTAACTTTTACGTTATGCCGTTATCGGTTCTGATGGATATAACCCCTATTGTTGTCCATGTTAATTTTTTAACTTTGTAACCGAGAATGGCAAAGTCAGAGTCTACGTAATCGCAGTGCAGGTACCTACTCGTGTCATGACTATAGCTGAAGCACTGTTTCCAAATTATCAGGTCAAAACTGGGGTTGGTTTTGGTTTCGGGCTTGTAGTTACTTGGTAAAGCTTCATTCCTGGCGGGAGGGGTTTGTGGAAACGCTAGAGAATTGTGTTCAACATTTTGTCAGCAATAAAATATCGTGTTTTACGACATTTCTACGGGCTTTGCGAGGTGGCAAAAGCGGTGGCCGTCAGGTTCTGAGGTAATCGCATTGTCCAAATTCTTATTCTAAGTACCTATCAACTGCTAACTAAGAATATGCAAAAAGCAGGCTGGAAACAAACGGAAAGAAAAGATAAAAGAACACAAATACTCATTCGAACTCGTCTAAAAAGCGTAGATCTTATACCCAAATGTAATTGAAAAGGTACGTAAACTCTAAAGGAACTTGAAAAAAAAGTTCGGAACCTTCAGAAAAAAATGCTTTCTTTCCCACATACAGCCAAAACTAGAACTATGTGTGTGTTTTATTGCCGTAAATGAGATACACACAAATAACGAAAATAATATCGCAACAATCTCCTTGTGTAAGTATTTGCAGCAATCGGTTAAAACCTCTAGCAATTAGTGAGAGGATGTGTTTCACCATCAGTCCGTTTAAAAATTATGATAATTCTGCAAACGTTTGCTTTGTGGCACTAGGAACAATAATAACATGCAGTTGTCGAATAGTGGCATGCAGTGGAGTCTTCGTGGAGCGCTTTTCGAAACTCGCCGGACTTAGGACGACTTGTGCAAGTTCTTGACGTGTTTGTTGAGCGTGAAGTTGCGATGCGCCCGGTACGGACACAGGGGGCACTGGTACTTGGGCTCCTTGCCGCAGTCGTGCACGCGGTGCTGCTGCAAGTCACGCTTGTACTTGTAACTCCTGGGGCACGACGGACAAGGGTGTCTCCCCTGGACGCCCTCCTCCGAGCCTCTGTCAACACGAGTCCCTGGAACAGCACCCAAGGCGGAGGCGTTGAGACGATGAAGGTCCTATTGCACGACGGACAGCCTCGCTTCCCTTCCACCTGGTACAACTGGTTCCACCTGGTTCCATTTGGTTCCATCTGGTAACCAGTAACCGTGTCCTCTCATCTCCCTCGTGTCTCTTAATCTGAGAATGTGTCAAAGGGTACAGTGACGGCGCCATCGACGTTCTGGGGCCGAGTCCTCATACCCGTCCCATGTACGGGTCGCTCGGCCTCTCGTCTCCACGGAGATCCCCCTTGTCCCACCCAGAAAAGCGGGAGAATGTGTGCCCGGATAGCTCAGATGGTAGAGCACCTGACCGGCAATCAGGAGGTCCCCTTATCCCACCCAGCAAAGCGGGAGAATGTCTGCCCGGATAGCTCAGATGGTAGAGTACCTGACCGGCAATCAGGAGGTCCCCTTATCCCACCCAGCAAAGCGGGAGAATGTGTGCCTGGATTGCTCAGATGGTAGAGCACCTGACCGGCAATCAGGAGGTCCCCTTATCCCACCCAGCAAAGCGGGAGAATGTATGCCCGGATAGCTCAGATGGTAGAGCACCTGACCGGCAATCAGGAGGTCCCCTTATCCCACCCAGCAAAGCGGGAGAATGTGTGCCCGGATAGCACAGATGGTAGAGCACCTGACCGGCAATCAGGAGGTCCTCTTATCCTACCCAGCAAAGCGGGAGAATGTGTGCCTGGATAGCTCAGATGGTAGAGCACCTGACTGGCAATCAGGAGGTCCCCTTATCCCACCCAGCAAAGCGGGAGAATGTGTGCCCGGATAGCTCAGATGGTAGAGCACCTGACCGGCAATCAGGAGGTCCCCTTATCCCACCCAGCAAAGCGGGAGAATGTGTGCCCGGATAGCACAGATGGTAGAGCACCTGACCGGCAATCAGGAGGTCCTCTTATCCTACCCAGCAAAGCGGGAGAATGTGTGCCTGGATAGCTCAGATGGTAGAGCACCTGACTTTCAATCAGGAGGTCCCCTTATCCCACCCAGCAAAGCGGGAGAATGTGTGCCCGGATTGCACAGATGGTAGAGCACCTGACCGGCAATCAGGAGGTCCTCTTATCCTACCCAGCAAAGCGGGAGAATGTGTGCCTGGATAGCCCAGATGGTAGAGCACCTGACTGGCAATCAGGAGGTCCCCTTATCCCACCCAGCAAAGCGGGAGAATGTGTGCCTTGTTAGTTAAGATGGTAGAGCACCTGACCGGCAATCAGGAGGTCAGGTCTCACATTTTCAGCTTTATTTCCCTTCCATCCATTGCACACTGTTATCTGCTTAAACCAGTATTAATATCCTCTCAAATGTATTTAAGTAGCAAAACGAGATTATAAACAACAAAGATGAAGTTGGCATTTTAATAAAATAACAACATTAAAAAACAACGTCTTTGTGTGAACAGCAAACTTTATTGTGGAGTCAAATCTAGGTTTTGTGCATGCTCTTCAAATGCTTGGTGAGGTTGAACTTCCGGTGCGTGAGGAACGGACACAGAGGGCACTGGAACTTGGGCTCCTTGCCGCAGTCGTGGATCTGGTGCTGCGTCAAGTCGCGCTTGTTCTTGTAGCTCCTAGGGCACGACGGACAAGGGTGTCTCCCCTGAACGCCCTCCTCCGAGCCTCTGTCACCACGAGTTCCTGGAACAGCACCCAAGGCGGGGGCGTTGACACGGTGAAGGTCTTGGCCCACGACAGACGGCTTCAT
This sequence comes from Nemoura dubitans, assembly GCA_921293005.1. Taxonomy (NCBI): domain Eukaryota; kingdom Metazoa; phylum Arthropoda; class Insecta; order Plecoptera; family Nemouridae; genus Nemoura; species Nemoura dubitans. The sequence goes on from OV121076.1 coordinate 1,060,698, forward strand.
TTCCCATCCATCCATTGCATACTGGTATCTGCTAAAACCAGGAACAATGTCCTCTCATCTACCTCGTGTCTCTTCATCTGAGATTGGGTCAAAGGGTCTAGTGATTGAGCAATCGGTGTCTTGGGGCCGAGTCCATGTACCCCTCCCATGTACGGGTCGCTCGGCCTCTCGTCTCCCTGGAGATCCCCCTTGTCCCACCCGGCAAAGCAGGTGAATGTGTGCCTGGATAGCTCAGATGGTAGAGCACCTGCCCGGCAATCAGGAGGTCCCCTTATCCCACCCAGCAAAGCGGGAGAATGTGTGCCCGGATAGCTCAGATGGTAGAGCACCTGACCGGCAATCAGGAGGTCCGGTTACACATTTTCCAGCTCATTTTCCCTTACATCCATTGCGTACTGCCATTTGCTTAAACCAGTAACAATATTCTCTCGAAATTATTTTAGAATCAAAACAAGAATAACATCAGTAACAAATTGGCATTTTAATAAAATAACAACATTGAAATACAACGTCTTTGCGTGAACAGCAAGCGTTAGTGCCGAGTTAAATCGTGATTTTGTGCACGTTCTTCAAGTGCTTGGTCACGTTGAACTTCCGGTGCGAGCGGTACGGACAGGCGGGGCACCGGAACTGCGGCTCTTTGCCGCACTCGCGCGCGACGTGCTGGGCCAGGTCGGTCTTGTTCTTGTAGCTCTTGCCGCAGCCCGAGCAGCGGTGTCTGTTTGCAGGTGAGGACGTCTCGGAGGCGCCGACGAAGAAGATGTCTGCAACAGCGGTCAAGACAGGAGCGTTGAGGGCGGTACGCTTTGCCGGCTAACGAATTGACGAGTATTAAATCGCCTGGACTCATGTCTATCTCGTTTTTATTGGGATTTTCATTGGGATTGCGGATGGTTTTCTAAAATTTAGTTGAAAATTATTACTTTAGATTATTTTTGGACTTCGAAGGGATAATTAGAATTTAGGTAGCCTTGGTTAAAAAAAAACAGTAATTGGTTCTTTTGTACACGTTTTTGACGTCAGTCGAGCTGTCACCGTTGAAGAAGTAACTAGTAAATGCTACGAAATGTCGGGAAACCGAATTTCATTCGAGCTGCATCCTATTATTATTATTATTATTATTATTATTATTATTCGAATGCACAAAGTCGGCAACAAATGAAAAGGGTTTCAACACAAGCATCACCACTTTATTATGCATATTTTCGTATATCTCTATTATGCATTCGAAAACTGGTCTTCAAAGCGACTAATAATTAGCTTTTAACGAACAGTTAAGCTTAACTATCGGTTGATACAACCCAATCTCAGTGCGAAATATGATTCGCACTGACTATGAACTACTGACAATTGCTATCGAAATCGAGTGCAAAAAGACACAAAGTCACACATTTCAGCAATTATTGCTCGACAGCCAAAGAGCAGCAACTATAAGAGTTTGTGTATCTTCTTGAGGTGCTTGTGGAGGTCGAACTTCCTGCGCGCCCGATAGGGACACGAGGGACATTGGAACTGAGGCTCCATGCCGCACTCCTGCACGAGGTGTCTGGTGAGGTCCGGCTTGTACTTGTAGCTCCTGTCACACGTCGGACAGTGGTGTCGGTTCGGGTCCCCGCACCCACCGGCCAGTGACACGTCTGGAACAGAGGCGAAGGCGGGGGGCGTTGAACAAGATGCAACGAACCTTTCATGCGGATATTTAGAGTGGTTTTATTGCGATATTGTCATTCACTGATTGATGACTGCAACGGTATCCAGGATGTTTCAGGGTCAAAATGAAGTAATCATTTCAACTGTGTTGGCGAATTCGGTTGGGAATCACAGGACGCACTGAAATTGCGAAATGTCGGCAGGGGCAAGGACTGGAACGGTGATGGAACACGGAGCTCACAGGACACACTGAAATTGCGAAATGTCGGCAGGGGCAAGGACTGGAACGGTGATGGAACACGGAGCTCACAGGACACACTGAAATTGCGAAATGTCGGCAGGCGCAAGGACTGGAACGGTGATGGAACACGGAGCTCACAGGACACACTGAAATTGCGAAAGTCTATCGGTTTTTCATTGCAGACCCAACGATGTTTATTGAAAACCTTGCGAACAAACAGAAAGGAAAACAATGCCCAATGTGTTAACTAATACATCGATGTCGGCCGTTGTAGCACTTTATACAGCACTGTATTCCCCATGCTTCTGCGATATCTGAAGGGAGAAACTGTTCTTTTCTCATGTCACGAGCTGTGAGCATTCATCACCTGCTTACAAGAAGCCGCCATCATTTGTCAGTCTCCTTGCTGGATCACAAACTTGCAGTTACTTTGTGAAGAGACAATATCTCGATCGCTATAAAGACTTGCGGTGGTGACATGTTGTGTTAAGGACACTTAAATCAAAACGTATGTTCGATGCAGTCGGAAAACAAAACCAGTGTACACTGGATCGCAGACTTCGCACGAAGACACATTGCTTTTCAGCTGTGTTCCGTGGCTTTCTTTCCATTGGTGGTCATTGTGGACGTCAAAGTGGTAACCCGATGGCTATCTTCGCTGAGTGGTCATCACATTCTTCGGCTGCGGACAGACAAAATTGTCGCTAAGTTACAAACGACGTCTGCCCTATGAGTGCTTGCCCTTTGAGAGCTTTCCCTATGAGAGCTTGCCCTTCGAGTGCTTGCTCTTCGTATGCTTGCTCTTTGTGTGCTTGGTCAGCTCGCCCATCCTGCTGCCTCGAAACGGACACAAAGGACACTGAAACGCCGGGTCCTTCTTGTTGTACTCTTGCTCGAGGTGGCGGAACATGTCCGCTTTGTACTCGAAGCTCCGGCCGCAGGAAGGACACTGGTGTCTGTTCAGGATCGGCTTCGAAGACTTGACGTCGCCGGTGACGTCTGGAACACAGGAGGACGTGGAATTCGATTCGCATTCACCAAGCTGAGTTTACATCTGGCAATGTCAGTGACACGATGTCATCAACATTGGCTCTGCCACCAATCACAGACTCAATCATCCAGAGTCTCTGATGGGTCCAAGGTCAATGTTGATGACATCGTGTCACTGAAATTGCCAGATGTAAACCCAGTTTGACTGTTAATCACAACTTGAAATGTGAGAAAGTCATTCGATGCTCAATTTAAACTGACGAAGAAGCAAATAAAAGGACGGGTGACCGCTAAGAAAACAACCCCCGAAGAGGGTGAGCGTATCTGAGCACGGAAGCGTTGCGGACAGATTTGAATAAAGGCACATTAAGTAAACATTTAACAGATAAGACATATAATAAAGCAAAGCAAATCAATATATTTCGAATGACGTCGCAGGAGTCGCAACACATGATCAGTTTGCAGATTTCGTCAAGCACAGACTAGTACTGCACAACCCGGCTCGATGCCGAAGTGAGGTTACAACAGGAATGTTTGCGTTTGAGTTGTGGACATATTTTGTAAATTCTAATTTCCAATTGCCATGTAAACCTGACGTTTCAGTACTCGGCAGGGATTTGATTGTCACATGCCGTGATGACACGCGGCACATTTAAATTTCACCCTTGAATTTGATAAGCAACCAATTAAACTTTGTGCACTATTTAGTCAAAGCAAGTTAGTCATTTTAGAACAAGTCTCATCCTTCTGAGTCAATTTGTTCACACGCTGGAGTGAAAACAGTTATGCGCCGTGCGGGGTAAAAAGTCAAATGCTGGGTTTTTCCGTGCCCCGTCACAAGCGAGCCGTTGGGCGTATGGCGAAAACCTTTCAAAAGGGTCTCTTATTTTCTGTGTTCTAAACATTCTGTAAATTTCGTCAAGTTCTGAGATAGTGCGGGTTTGGAGTGTGGGCGCTGCAGCTGGAGTTACCCTGATAGCACAAGGCCGTGAAGGCAGTGACGAAAAAGAGGTCGGTTTTCGGGCGGGCGGCAAACTTAATGCTCGATTTCGAAGCACGGCGATGCACCGATCTCTTGTCGAACCGTTCCTCGATTTCCATCAGCCTCGTCCGTTTCCGGCCAGCTCGTTATAGTTTGTGCACGTTCTTCCGGTGCTTGGTGAGGGTGGACTTCCGGTGCGACCGGTACGGACAGAGCGAGCATTTGAATTGCGGCTCCTTGCCGCAGTCGTGGATGAGGTGCTGGTTGAGGTCGCCCTTGTACTTGTAGCTCCTCGCGCACGACGGACAGGGGTACCTCAGGTGGGCCCACTTCTCGGACCCGACGGCGCGGAAGTCGTCTGCAACGAAGAGCTATAGGTTAACCCTGCTGAAAATACTTACCAAGATCTTGCAAGAGCTTGCAAGATCTTCCCAAGACCTTGCAAGATCTTGTCTCTAAATCTTATAAGATATTGACACAAGATCTTTTGTGAAGATCTTGCAAGATCTTGTCACGATCTTGCCACGATTTTGGAAAATATTACAAGATTTTCCACAAGATCTTGAAGGCAAGATCTTGCAAGATCTGGTCTCAATATTGTGACAAATCTTGACAAGATCTTAGGTAAGATTTTTCAGCAGGGAACCTCGATGGGAAAAGTGGGCTATAGCCCACACGGAAGTACATACAAAAAACATATATGGAAGGTTCAAATTTGAATAAGAAACATATAAGTTTCTTATAAGATTATGCACTTTCGTGTATTTTACCTGTATGTATCACATATGTTCGTTCATGTTTTTTCGTGTGGGTATTTTCAATTATTAAAACTGCCCTGTGTTGTATCAATATACATGTCCGCTATCATCGTTTTTAATTAACTTTACGGTACATGACAAATACATTTTCATTTTAATTTATTTTTTGTTTCTTTCTTTATAGCAAAACACACACACATTTCATGTTTACAAAATATAAATAAAATAAACGAGAAAAATCCCACGTGAGTTTTCACTCGTGTGTTGGCGATTAATTAAGATTGTTTTCATTATATAATTTAACATGGAGTATTACAACTAAATAATAACAGTTAGTTAAAGAAAAGAAGAAAACGTAGACAAAATGTAGAGTACTGTTGGTGCTTAGATCCATGAAGCTATAAAATAAGTCTGCATCACTAAGTCGAAGCTAAGCAGTCAAAAACGACAACGACACGTCTTCTTGCTCCACCAAAACTACACGTTGTTTGTAAAAAAAAATGGCTGTCATTGAATTAGATAGAAACAATACCTAAGGGCAGATTATTCGTGTTGACTTCTCTCTCCAGTTGTGGAAACTTTCAAGGAACGACCGGCATGGACATTATTGAAGGGACGTTGCAGGGACATTATTGAAGGGACGTTGCAGGGACATTGTTGCAGGGAGGTTGCATGGACATTGTTGAAGGGACGATGCATGGACATTGTTGAAGGGACGTTGCATGGACATTGTTGAAGGGACGTTGCATGGACATTGTTGAAGGGACGTTGCATGGACATTATTGAAGGGACGTTGCATGGACATTGTTGAAGAGACGTTGCATGGACATTGTTGAAGGGACGATGCATGGACATTGTAAAAGGGACGTTGCATGGACATTGTTGAAGGGACGTTGCATGGACATTGTAGAAGGGACGTTGCATGGACATTGTTGAAGGGACGTTGCATGGACATTGTTGAAGGGACGTTGCATGGACATTGTTGAAGGGACGTTGCATGGACATTGTTGAAGGGACGTTGCATGGACATTGTTGAAGGGACGTTGCATGGACATTGTTGCAGGGACGTTGCATGGACATTGTTGAAGGGACGTTGCATGGTCATTGTTGAAGGGACGTTGCATGGACATTGTTGAAGGGACGTTGCAGGGACGTTGTTGAAGGGACGTTGCATGGACATTGTTGAAGGGACGTAGCATGGACATTGTTGAAGGGACGTTGCATGGTCATTGTTGAAGGGACGTTGCATGGACATTGTTGAAGGGACGTTGCAAGGACGTTGCAGGGACGTTGAAGGGACGTCGGGATTCGAATTCAAGCCACTGTTAACTGGGCCTAGGCACACAGATTTGAAAGTAGCTCGCTAGAAACAAGTCGAGTTCGCTTCAGTTTTGGCTGAAAGACTAATTGGGAGGAGCAAATGTTGATAAACAACTTGTATTTGTAACGCAACAGTTGAGAGTGAAGTTGTGATGCGCCCGGTAGGGGCAGTGAGTATTTATTACATGCAGCTGGCAGCTAGACTTTGTGCATGGTCTTCAAGTGACAGTTGAGTGTGAAGTTGTGATGTAGCCCGGTAGGGGCAGTGAGTATTTATTACATGCAGCTGCCAGCTAGACTTTGTGCATGGTCTTCAAGTGACAGTTGAGCGTGAAGTTGTGATGCGCCCGGTAGGGGCAGTGAGTATTTATTACATGCAGCTGGCAGCTAGACTTTGTGCATGGTCTTCAAGTGACAGTTGAGCGTGAAGTTGTGATGTAGCCCGGTAGGGGCAGTGAGTATTTATTACATGCAGCTGCCAGCTAGACTTTGTGCATGGTCTTCAAGTGACAGTTGAGCGTGAAGTTGTGATGCGCCCGGTAGGGGCAGTGGGGGCACGGATAGCGAGGCAGTTTGCCGCACTCTTTGTTCAGATGCCGAGTCAGACTGTTCCTGATCTTGAAGCTCTTGTAGCAAGTGGGGCACGTGTGACTCTCGTGTCGACCTTCCGCACCGAACGCGACTGCAACAGAAGCAGACGCAAGGGGTGTCAATTGGGCGCGTATCGTGCAAATGTGAAACTAATTCGCTCAATAAAATGTGCAATAAATGAAATTAGCTGTGAGATTGTCATGATATTTGGAGCAAGCGATGCACTTCGTATTTGTGCACGAAAATAACAAGAAAGTAGCAGCAGAAAAGATCGGTACTAATTATAATTTATACCCGATTAAGGCTGAAATTGTCGATTTCTGTCTTCAAAAAAAGAAAGAAAGAAATCAAGCAAAGGTTGTTACTTTTGATCGTGAATGAACACTTAAATGCAATGCACTTAAAATCTATTTTATTTCATGTAAGACACCAGTACGCACATAAGGGGACCTTCCGATAAGACCAACCGCAAGATAAAATATGGCAGGCAAATTTATTACAACGTGAGTGTTTTATTTATTTAGCAATAGGTTACAAAGAAAAAAATTCTCCATAATATACAGTTCACAATGTTACCTAGGCGTAGGTAGGGGTAAAACATATCGCCTGTCACAGATTATATTTCCAAAAATTGGTTCGGACAAGATACCAATTGAATAATGAGTATTTTGATAGTATCAATGCCTCTCAGTACAAACGAACGACCGACATGCTGCATGACAACAGCACCTGCTCGACAATATCGGATGGCACAGTCAGTTGGGTCATGAACGCCAATATCTGCAGTCTTTAACTGTGACTTCAATATCACAAGCTATCAATTTGTGTCCAGCTGTCAGCTGGAGTCAAGCTGTCTTGGCGACTTGGTGTCCAGCGTTTGCCCGGCACAGCTACACTTTGTGGATGTTCTTCATGTGGTACTTGAGTCCGTACTTCCGGTACGAACGATACGGACAGTAGGGACACTCGAACTGTGGGTCCTGGCCGCACTCCCGCGCCAGATGCCGCGTGAGATCGCCCTTGTACTTGTAGCGTTTGCCGCAGGCCCGGCACGGATGACCCTCGCCCACTCGAGCACCGAGCAGCTCTGCAAGAGACGCGGACATGTCGCAAAGATCCGTACACTTTCAGAGTCATCTCTGTACGTGTCATTTCGGGTGCCAGGCAAGAACACTCGGAATGACTATGTATTTCAGACTATTGGAGTGAGTGCTTACTCGGGCAGCTTCCCGCTCAAATTTCACCTCCTACTGGATACCAACTTGTGGCCACACCTTTTGTCTGATCGTAACGAAACCAGGGTCAACGGAATCCTCACACTTTTGGCAACAAATTGTGTGTTTGAATATCTCAAAAAATATCCACTCATCTAGTATTTTCAAGCGTTGTAAAACAACCCTGTTTCGTCGAAATATTGAGCGTATCCTCGGGCAGCTTCCCGCGCAGAATTTACCTCCTACTGGATACCAACTTCTGGCCACACCTTTTGTCCGATTGCAACGAAACCCGTGTCTACGGAATCCTCACACTTTTAGCAACAAATTGTGTGTTTGCCAATCTCAAAAAATATTCACTCATCTAGTATTTTCGAGCGTTGTAAAACAACCCTGTTACGTCGAAATATTTAGCGTATACTCGGGCAGCTTCCCGCGCAGAATTCACCTCCTACTGGATACCAACTTCTGGCCACACCGTTCGTCCGATTGCAACGAAACCAGGGTCGACGGAATCCTCACACTTTTAGCAACACATTGTGTGATTTATAACCACGAAATACCAATAGAAAGTTAAAATAAAGTTTGCCGGGCAGTGAAAACCAGGGTAGACAATCTTTGATCCATGAACGGCACTCATTAATTTAAAGCTGTGCACGAAAGCACGAAAGTTAGTAGTCATCATAATACGATACTTCGACCTAGCCTGACGCATCCAAATGTTTGCATTGGAATGGTACAGCTTTTTGGCTGCCCTTTTCAATGTTTTTGGCACTGGCTGTACGTTGTGCATTCCTGCCTTGCTTCCCACACCCCTATGTACCGTTATCCCAGCAGCCCTCTGTGCCATGTGTTGGCCAAGCTAGCTGTGTGCCATGTGTTGGCCAAGCTAGCTGTGTGCCATGTGTTGGCCAAGCTAGCTGTGTGCCATGTGTTGGCCAAGCTAGCTGTGTGCCATGTGTTGGCCAAGCTAGCTGTGTGCCATGTGTTGGCCAAGCTAGCTGTGTGCCATGTGTTGGCCAAGCTAGCTGTGTGCCATGTGTTGGCCAAGCTAGCTGGAGATGGTAGAGTGGTCCACGGACCTGAGAACTGCACGGTTCGTCCGGCAGGCTCTCCTCATCCTTTGTCACTAATATTGAATAGAATATCCTTTCTTATATCAAGTTTGGTGTTTGATTGGGTGTTTCATTACAGGCTTTGCTGGGACACAGGGATGTACAGCAGGGACAATGCGGTAGATGATACAAAAGGAGTTTTCCAGTCGGCTTGGATTCTTTACGCTCCACTGAAGTTCGATGTTGTGTCATGAAGTTGGATGTCAGGTCCTATAAGGGTGGGTGCTAAAAATACTCAACCTAGAAATGTATGCCTTTATTCAGCACGCAATTGCAAATAATTTGACGCAAACTGCGCATTCACACCTGATGTTACATGGAAGGGCATTAAGGAAACAACCGAAGATGCGCGGCTGCGGGTAAAAATGACAAAGAAAACAAAACAAGCAACGCAGAAAATAATGTTACTAACATGAGTGAACATCTAGTACAAAAATCTTAATGAGATAATTTAGTTGAAGGCTATTCTTATCCTGAAAGCTTAGGAACTTGGTTCGGACAACATCAAATATCATGTTTCAAATGGGGTTTCTTCGGTCACATTGCTCAAAACTGCACGAACAACATATTTCAATCAAACACTAAACATCATATTAAAAAATATCACCCATATCAGAAAACAATAATATGAATGAGATCATTTTGTAGGAGACTTAACTCAATTTCAATTTAAGAAGGATAGTTGGTTTGCACCTTCCTCGAGGACCCACTGCTGTTACACATGAGATAAGAGTTTCAACACTTAAAACTATGCCATTAAACCGAGCAAATGGCCCAATGATACGAGCAATTTTGAAACTCTTATATAATTTCTAGCAGCATTGGGTCCTTGAGGAGGATGCAAATTCAACCACCTTCTCAATGTGAAACGGAGTTTAGCGCACCTAAAGTCGAACTGGCATCACTGTTAAAAACCGCAGCTACTGCAGTTTGTGTATCTTTTTCAAGTGCTGCGTGAGACAGAACTTCCGGTGCGTGCGGTACGGACAGACCGTGCACCGGAAGTGCGGCTCCTGACCGCAGCTGTGCACCACGTGCATGCGCAGACTCCTGCGATCCTTGTAGCTCCTGGCGCAGGTGGGACAGGTGTGTCGCTGGGCGGTGGCACCTGCACGCCAGCTGCTGTCTGGAACATCTGCAGACAGGGAGGCGTTAGGTGGGAACCAAACGGTTAAACGGGGTTTTGCCCGATCTTCGCATTTACTTTATATGAAAACGGACCTTCTCTTGGCTACAAATATAAATATACAAACATATACAAATACAAATATAATGTATACACTTATTGTTAAAGAGTTGCTGGATGGCAGATGCTATATTTTGTTGTTGTATTTCAAAAACTTAGAGAAGAGGGAATTTTCGAAAAGTGCCCATTTAGGCGCTTCTATAGGCACTAGTGGCAATGCGACCAACCGATTCCGCAGGCTTTTCCCACAAACGTTCGGGACTCAAATCGACTGCTTCGGACAGGATCGGGACAGGATCGGGACATGATGCAGGCCATTGCCAAAGGAGTTGTCAAGGGGTGTACACAACAAACCACTGCGAATTGCAAGACGATGCCACTATATTGTTGGAGACTCTTCACGTGTCTGGCCATGTTGGCCAGTAGAATAAGCCAAGAAGAGAAAACGCCCGTCTTAAGTGATACAAAACAAACAAGTAAATAGTTAGATATTCGGGACTGTGACGCAAGTTGAAGTGAGCGTGGCCGGCATGGAGTTGTGGACCAGCTTGAGATGTCTGCTGAGGTTCGACTTCCAGAAGGCCGTGTACGGGCAGAGCGGACACTTGTTTTGCGGGGCTTTGCCGCACACGCGCAGTTGGTGTTGGGTCAGGTTGCCCTTCTGTCTGTACACTCTGTTGCAGGCCGCACACGCGAACGAGTCCCGGGCAGGCGCCGGCCGTGTGGCGGGATCTGGAACACACGCGGACGAGGGGGCGTTGTTCAATATATAATAATAATAATAATAATAATAATAATAATAATTTGTTTATTGTCAGCAGGAACATTGCACATATTATGAAGACAGTCAATCCTTTAAAACTAAAACAAAGTGCAATAGAAATGTGACTCATACACTATAGTGCAAACCATCGTTGCCGTGTTGTCTACTTATGTAAAAAATCATCTATTTTATAAAAACATTCATTTAAGAGATCATCGGACCAGCACCAATGTTTACAACAAAAAAATCAGAACCAGACCCGGAATCAGAACCGTTATTGATTACGGTTCGGATCCCTGCCGTAATTAGCGTCTTTCCGTTCCCAGCCAAATCAGCCGTTTTCATTGGTTGAACATTCAAAATGAAGTGACGTCACTCACCTGCGCCCAAAGAAGGATCTGCGTCAATCTGTTTCGGTAACGGAGCCATTTTCCCTTTCTTGGGGTCTGAAAGGGCCGAAACCGCTTCTGAAAATGTAGTATTTTGCTATTTTTTGCGCCTTTTTCGTGAATCGATAAAGATATGAAAGAGATCAAAATTGTGAAAAAGCCTTCGTTACCGACACAGATTGGTTCTTTATCTACAACTCTTTCGTTTACTTCAATAGTTTATCTCTTACGGCTTAGTAAAAAAGTGCATAGTCGCGAGATTCTGCATTCGCGCGATTTCACAGCTGCGAGCAGCCCCTGAGTTTTTCTAGGCTCGGTTACCGTTTACCTATTGTGTCACCGTCACAGATTGACTCTTTATCTACAACTCCCTCACTTACTACATAAGGTTATCTCTTACGGTTTAGTCAACAACTGCATAAAAACAATGGTCGCATCTGTGACGGCAGTGGAGGTAACCCAGGAACCTTAATTGTATAAAATAGAAGAAATCATGCGTAGATTATCAAACGATTTCAAAGTTTCAAATCGATTTTGTACTTCGGAGAGCTGCAATTTGTTCAGAGAACGAGACATCAGGGGGTAGACATTTTTAAAACTTTATTGTTAGTTGTGTTTATTGGCAAACTCAAAGCTGCAAGAAAAGAACGGTAAATCACACAATAGACTCTGTCCCAAAGTAGAATGTTCTATACGCTGCAACGCCAGTATAGTCACTGCTTTCTTTTCGCATTTGGTGTATACTAATTGTGTGTACTGGCGTATAGACTAGACATTGTAAGATGCTGGCCTAGCCTAGCTGTGTCTAGAATCAATCACATACATGACAAAGAAGAATACTTAGCTGGGGCATCGAAATTGAATGCAATTGAAGCATAAAAAACATATTAACTTGGCTTATGGAAAGGAGGCGAAGCTGGAAAACTGCAAAAACGGACAGGTGCTCAGCCCGGCAAGCAGGAGGTCCCGGGTTCGTATCCCGGTTCGGGTGCACACTTTTCCAGCTTCGCCTCCCTTCCATCAATTGCATACTAGTAACAGCTTAGACCAGTAACAATTTCCTCTCAACTTGGCGCATGTTTTCTAAAATACTCCATAAACAAAAACGTCGGTTTCAAGTGTTACAAAGCAAACAAGGGACAAAGATTCGGGACTCTGACGCAAGTGTAAGTGGTCGTGGTCACATGCTGCTCGCCGGCATGTAGTTGTGCATCTTCTTGAGATGTCTGTTCAGATGCGACTTCCAGTAGGCCCGGTAGGGGCAGGCCGGACACCTGAATTGGGGCTCCTTGCCGCAGCCGTGCTGCAGGTGCTGGGTCAGGTTGCCCTTGTGCTTGTAGACGCGGCCGCAGGTGGTGCAGATGTAGCCGCCCTGCAGGTGCCCCCCGATGCCCGGGGGTGGGCGTAGACCTGGGACAAGACAGGGGGTGGCTTAGGTCGGGTGGGGCAGATGGGACGCCATTTCTTGTCCAAACTCCAGGCTGCCACCAGGCAACTATAGACTACAAAATATAGGGCGATGATGACTTATATAATTACACAACTGTTTATATGGTTATGTTGTTATTGGCACGTTGTTGTTCTTATTGCATAGCCGGTCGTCAGTATCAGAAAAAAAAACATTGGGAACCGTGAATTTTCGGGGAAGAGATAAATCGGTTCGTGGGATCGGGTTGGTGTCCTGGTATTTTAGTGGACACCTTCAATCGGTGACCCCATGCGGTGACTTTTCAAACTCGGTTCCAATCGCATCGATCCAGTGCAAACGGCTTGGTTCGGAAAAGTCGATTGAAATACAGATATATTCTTACCCAATTAAAATCAAAATAAGTTTTGATTGTAATCGAAAAGAGGAGCAGAGGTCAAATTTATTTCCAGAATTTATAACAGACAATTTTTTGTTTTGCTACATATTCTCACAGAATTTCCTGTGTGCTCAGTACAGACATATGAATTTACATATCAATAAACCGTTTCATTAATGCATCAATGCATTTCTGAACATCATTTCAACTAAACTCCATTTTACGTTCCTCGAGAACCCACTGCTGCTAGGCACGAGCTTAGAGTTTCAAAACTGCCCATAGAGCCTTTTGTCCGACTCAAGACATGGCTTGTGAGTTTTGAAACTCTTATCTCGTGTCTAGCAGCAGTGGGTCCTCGAGGAAGATGTAAATCCACTCTCCTTCTCGACGTGCAATGCAGTCTACATCTTGTGAATGTTCTTGACGTGTCTGGCCATGTTGGACTTCCAGAAGGCGCGGTACGGGCACGTGGGACACTTGAACTGCGGTTCCTTGCCGGCACTGCAGCCGTGAAGCAGATGCTGAGTCAAACTCCCTTTGTGACTGTAACTCATCGAGCACGAAGGGCACGCGTGCTTCCTCGGGACTCCCGGCAAAGCGAAGTGATCTGGAAGACAAGCAGTCACGCGAGTTAAGGGCTGCTCTTTGATTTACTCGGCGCTGTTCGAAATCTGTCGCTTCCCACACGGAAGAACATACAAAAAACATTTATGCAACATATATGGAAGGTTGAAATTTTTATAAGAAACATATAAGGTTCTTATAAGATATTGCACTTTCGTGTATTTTCCCTATATGCATCATATATGTTCGTATTTGCTTTTTCGTGTGGGTTGAGTCTCGGGTTCCGTGGTCCTTTTCGAAGCACTTTCTTTGCGGGCACCTGGAACACATGATCGGCACGTGGGTCTTGAATCAAACGTTATACACGATGTAGGTCGGTTGATAAAGGTATGTTAAAACGATTCATGTAACAACACTGCTTTTATTCCATTGACGAGTGTTATCGTGTATGTAAGAAAGATATTTTGTGACTGATTGTTATTATATGTTTTATATCTGTAAAGTGATTGATTGTCATATATCCTAGGATCAAAAGGACAATAAAAACAAACAAACAAACAAAATAGATAGTGTATAGATCCCACAGTTCACGTGTGAGTTTGGGCCCAGTTGCCCCTCTTATTGTCATGGCAACAGTCTAATAAAATGCGTTGTTTTGTTTCCGAGGATCCGGAGTTGGCCCACGGTTGAACAAATAAAAACGCTGGAAGAGCGTCAGGATCATGGGCAGTGTGGACTTGCGAAGTAAAACAAGGTGACATAGCGTTGATTTATGTCAAGGACTTGCCCCAGACCGACAAGACGGTAAACTGTAATAAGATTGGGTTGTGGCAACTGATAGTTAAACGTAACAATTAGTTAAAATTTAACTATGAGTTAGAAGCTGATGCAAAGCCACCTAGAGCTAACTAATAATTAAATTTAACTAATAACTCGAGCAGGGACGGACCGAATCCAGGACCAGGGAGCTAGCAAATGTTTGCATTTAAACACGGATACTGGGTAGGTTTATTTTAGGCGGAAATTCATGTGCGGTTGACATTTAAAGACCGGTAGTTGTTATTTTAACTATACGTTTATTTGGCGACATGCGGTCGCACAAAAACAACACAATTTATAGCCCACAATTTGTCCACTCCCAAAAACCCATTAATTTAAGAGTTACGCTGAATACATACATACACATTCCACGGTTAACTCATAAAACATCGCAGAATAACTTCGCTCCCTACGCATACTTCAATGAACTAAGCTCCATTTCACGTGAAGATGCTGAGTGGATTCGCATCGCCCTCGAGGACCAACGAGCCAAGAGTTACAAAACTACATGTCTTGAGTCGGATAAAGTGAGCAGTGTGAGCAGTTGTGAAAGTCTTGGCTCGTGTCTAGCAGCAGTGGGTCCTATCGATGAAAATGCAAATCCACTCTCCTTCCCAACGTGGTTTACATTTTGTGCACGTTCTTCACGTGCAGAGTGAGCGTGGACTTCCGGTGTGCGCGGTACGGACACGCCGGACACTCGAACTGCGGCGCCTGGCCGCACTTTTGCTGCAGATGGCGCGTGAGGTCGCCCTTGTACTTGTAGCTGGTGGCGCACCGCGGACAGACAAATCGTCGCGGGCCTCGAACCGCGAACCCGTCCGAGAGGAACACGTCTGCGGCAGAGAACGTTGCGCAAGCGCGTTGTGAGAAAAGCCAGCTGTCTGTTTGACTGTCAAGCGAAGTTGTACTTCTTTCGCACCGTCTCGTGGCCTGGATGGCGATTATCTAACTCTTTAACGGTCGGTATCTAAGGTTAATAATCGGTATCTAGGGGCATTTCAATGTTATTTCGTCAGGATTACGAACGTAATCTCAAACGAAATTTTACATAATCGCCACACTGTACTGCGTTGTTGTCTAAACTCCATTTCACGTCGAGAAGCAGAGTGGATTTGCATCTTCCTCGAGGACCCACTGCTGCTAGACACGAGCCAAGAGTTTTAAAAACTCACACGCCATGTCTTGAGTCGGACAAAAGGCTCTGTGGGCAGTTTAGAAACTCTTGGCTCGTGTCTAGCAGCAGTGGGTCCTCGAGGAAGATGCAAATCCACTCTGCTTCTCGACGTGAAATGTATTATAGTGCAAAAGGCTATCAACAGTTCGAGCTCTACCCGATGATACAGTTACTGGTACCGATGATAAACTTTGGAAACACTGTCTCTTCGCAAAATGGGACAAGATGTACCTTTTTGAAGACGAACGTATAAGGACCAAGTTTCACAAGAGACTGTCATACTTCAAAGAATGTTATTGTACGAGAGACAAGGTAAGGGGAAAGCGAGGAGAAAGTGGAAGGAAATTGAAATTAGTATAGTTTTTGAATAAGGCTCCGATTTATTTCTCATGTATTGTCTTAGACCAATTTGTGCACGGCCCTCGTGTGTCGGCGAATGTCGGAACTCATGTGCGCCCGGTACGGACACACGGGGCACTGGAACTGCGGGTCCTTGCCGCACTGGTGCAACAGGTGCTGGGTCAGGGCCCCTTTGTACTTGTAGCTTCTGCCACAGGTCGAGCAGCAGTGTCTCTTTGTGGGGCAACAAGCTGGACGTAGCTCTAGAACAGACAAGGGAACTCTGCTGAAAAATCTTACCTAAGATCTTGCAAGATCTTGCAAGATCTTCTCAAGATCTTCTCATGACCTTCTCAAGATCTTGCAAGATCTTCTCAAGATCTTCTCATGACCTTCTCAAGATCTTGCAAGATCTTCTCAAGACCTTATCAAGACCTTAAAAGATCTTGCAAGATCTTGCAAGATCTTCTCAAGACCTTCTCAAGATCTTAAAAGATCTTGCAAGATCTTATAAGATCTTGTAAAGATTTGTCACAATATTGAGACAAGATCTTGTGGGAAATCTTGTAATATTTTCCAAAATCGTGGCAAGATAGTGACAAGATCTTGCAAGATCTTCTCAAGACCTTCTCAAGATCTTAAAAGGTCTTGCAAGATCTTATAAGATCTTATACGATCTTATAAGATCTTGCAAGATCTTGTAAAGATTTGTCACAATATTGAGACAAGATCTTGTGGAAAATCTTGTAATATTTTCCAAAATCGTGGCAAGATCTTGCAAGATCTTATAAGATCTCTTTATAATCTTATTTAAATCACGAAAGCTCGTAATTGGCTATTCATTTTATTATTATGTACACAAATTAGCCTCCCAAAAATCCCGGAATGGGCAACATTTTTGGGAGGCTAATTTGTGTACATAATAATAAAATTTTATAAGATCTTTATAAGAATTTTCAGCAGGGAACACAGCTCTAGAACAGACGAGGGAACACAGCTCTAGAACAGACAAGGGAACGCAGCTCTAGAACAGACAAGGGAACACAGCTCTAGAACAGACAAGGGAACACAGATCTAGAACAGACAAGGGAACACAGATCTAGAACAGACAAGGTCACACAGCTCTAGAACAGACAAGACCTAACCTCAATACCTTCCATTTGGACCCATCGAACCCAGGAGGCAGTGAGAAGTAATGACTTTAATTACTGCCCGGTATCAAGCTGGGTTTACAGCTGGCAATGTTAGTGACACGATGTCATCAACATCGGCTCTGCACCAATCAAGCTGGGTTTGCAGCTGGCAATGTCAGTGACACGATGTCATCAACATCGGCTCTGCACCAATCAGAGACTCTGGATGTGCATGACGTCATGTTCGCGACTCTGCCATGGAGTCTCTGATTGGTGCAGAGCCAATGTTGATGACATCGTGTCACTGACATTGCCAGCTGTAAACTCTGCTAAAGGATGTGTCCGTTATTGTCATGGTATAAACATGCAACAAGGAACCTCATTCTGGAGGAGGCGCTTGTTATGATTGGTTCGTACATGTCTTACTAAAATGGACCAAATATAAACCCGACAACAACGGGGGCTAGGAGTCGAAAGATTTTTTATTTTAGAAGTCAACTTTGGTTACAACAAACAAAGTAATAAAATCCGATTCAAAGGTGTAAAATAATTACTTGGCTGACGCACAAACAATGACTACAGGTTGGTGTTCATACGGGCCAATAGCAGCCACGGTAAATTTCAAACGTTTTGTCACATGCGAGCAGTGGCGAAAGAAAATAAACTAAAACGGTCAGCTATTCTCGAGTGGCAAAAACCGCTCGGAAAGTGTGCAAGTGATCGGCGTTATCGACCGACCGACCAGAGTTCTTCCAGCTTCACTTGTGGATCCTCTTCATGTGCTTGCTGAGGTTGGACTTCCAGTGCGTGCGATGCGGGCACTTGGGACATTGGAATTGCGGCTGCTTGCCGCATTGCCGCACCATGTGCTGGGTGAGGTCGCCCTTGTACTTGTAACTGCTGCCGCACGACGGACACTGGTGTCTCACCAACTCGAACCGTGGCCCTGGAACACGACGGAGAGACTGGAGTTACGGGACATGTCTCTTTCGGCAAGCAAGTGGACGCACAGCCGACAGCATGCCTATATCGACAGTCATGGACCGTCTGTGCAAGCTCTGTCTGTGCCAATATCGACACAGACATGGACCGTCTGTGTAAGCTCTGTCTGTGCCAATACCGACACAGACATGGACCGTCTGTGCAAGCTCTGTCTGTGCCAATATCGACACAGACATGGACCGTCTGTGCAAGCTCTGTCTGTGCCAATATCGACACAGACATGGACCGTCTGTGCAAGCTCGGTCTGTGCCAATATCGACACAGACATGGACCGTCTGTGCAAGCTCTGTCTGTGCCAATATCGACACAGACATGGACCGTCTGTGCAAGCTCTGTCTGTGCCCTGGTGTTGAATTCCAGTCGCATTTTGAGAGTGACACGCGTTCACTGAGAGAACCTCGTTAGTGCGTTTTCAGAAGCACAGGTAAAAAAACGCACTATCGAGGCTACCGATGTGGAACTCCATGTTTGGCAAGCGACCGCCAGGAAAATGAGTCTTTCAAGAGAGAACTAAAAGGTCACGTGGTTTTGCCTGATTTGCACATGGACTTAACGAGAAAACGGACTTTCTCTTGGCGGCAAATTTTAACGAAAATTTTGGAAAAAAACGGGTGGTGTTAAAGAGTTGCTGGATGGTTGATAATATATTGTTTTGTTGTATTTTGAAAACTTACAGTGGATGGAATAAAAGTGCAACTTTAGGCACTTTTAGACACATTTTGGCAATTCCCTCCGCTGCACGTTTTCAAAATACAAAAATGTAGTCTCACCATGGTGTCATGGCGAAAATCGGGCAAACCCACGTGTGACCGTGTGTAGTTCTCTGGTAAACTGATGGCTAAAACTGCACAATTGAAGTAACAAGAAGAGTGAGCAAGAGTACAAGCACTGACGCAGACAAGTTTTCAAAACACCCGCCCTTCTAAGCAAACAAGGGTCAAAGAATGCAGGACAAGTTTTGAGAGAAATGCATAGGAAACACAGGGATGCATAAAATACGGTAGCAGGGGAGATATTTCGAAGCATGCATGTACAGAAAACATAATGTATTTAATTATTTAATAAGTACAACAATTATTAATAATCTTTCAATTACAATATTAGTTCTTTATCGAACATTGGAATTGGTATTGATGGCACAGTCTGAAGCAAAAAATCAATTTCAAAATATTTTCGGTCTACTCCAATTCAATTTTCAATTTGAATTTATTTTATTAATTCCGATTTCATACATGAGCAATGATCACAAGAAACAAATAGATAACACATTCTACCGATCCTTTCCATGCCTTCATCAACCCTGTCCGAATGCCCATCATCTTGAACACGCATTTGAAATCCACCGTTCTGCAGCGACCTCCTCGGCCTTGACCTTCGCTGCCCGCCATCACTGTCCGGCCCCTGTGCGTCCCCCGTCAGCCTCCAAGTCCACTCACAGTGCGGCCCCTGTGCGTCCTCCAAGTCCAGTCACAGTGCGGCCCCTGTGCGTCCTACAAGTCCAGTCATAGTGCGGCCCCTGTGCGTCACCTGCCAGCCTCCATGTCCAGTCACAGTGCGGCCCCTGTGCGTCCTCCAAGTCCAGTCACAGTGCGGCCCCTGTGCGTCCTACAAGTCCAGTCATAGTGCGGGCCCTGTGCGTCACCTGCCAGCCTCCAAGTCCAGTCACAGTGCGGCCCCTGTGCGTCCCCCGTCAGCCTCCAAGTCCAGTCACAGTGCGGCCCCTGTGCGTCCTCCAAGTCCAGTCACAGTGCGGCCCCTGTGCGTCCTACAAGTCCAGTCATAGTGCGGCCCCTGTGCGTCACCTGCCAGCCTCCAAGTCCAGTCACAGTGCGGCCCCTGTGCGTCCTCCAAGTCCAGTCACAGTGCGGCCCCTGTGCGTCCTACAAGTCCAGTCATAGTGCGGCCCCTGTGCGTCACCTGCCAGCCTCCAAGTCCAGTCACAGTGCGGCCCCTGTGCGTCCCCCGTCAGCCTCCAAGTCCAGTCACAGTGCGGCCCCTGTGCGTCCTCCAAGTCCAGTCACAGTGCGGCCCCTGTGCGTCCTACAAGTCCAGTCATAGTGCGGCCCCTGTGCGTCACCTGCTAGCCTTTAAGTCCAGTCGCAGTGCGGCCCCTGTGCGTCACCTGCTAGCCTCCAAGTCCAGTCACAGTGCGGCCCCTGTGCGTCACCTGCTAGCCTCCACCACCAGGTCCAACTCCTTGTGCATGTTCTTGATGTGCTTGTTGAGGTTTGACCGGCGGTAGGTGCGAAAGGGACACGCCGGACACTGGAGTTGTGGCTCCTTGCCGCAGTCGTGCACGAGGTGCTCGGACAGACCGCGCTTGTAGCGGTACACCTTGCCGCAGTGCGAGCACGGATGGACGCCGGGACCGGAAGTGCGTGGGCGGCCGCCGCGACGACCTGCAACATCCGACGGGGTCGTGGTCAAAGTCTGGCCAAACACAGATTGGTTATGAGTGGAAATTGTTACTGGTTTATGCAGATACCAAGTGTGCAATTGATGGAAGGGTGGCGGAGCTGGAAAAATGTGTGCGCCCGAACCGGGATACGAACCCGGGACCTCCTGCTTGCCGGGCAGGTGTTCTACCGACCGAGCTATTCGGTCACACAGTCTCCCTGCTTCGCCGGGTGGGACAAGGGGGATCTCCGGGGAGACGAGAGGCCGAGCGACCCGTACATGGGACGGGTGAACGGACTCGGCCCCAGGACGGCGAAGGCGCAATCACTAGACCCTTTGTCCCATTCTCAGATGAAGAGACACGAGGTGCTCTACCGGGCAGGTAGAGCACCTGCCCGGCAAGTAGGAGGTCCCGGGATCGTATCCCGGTTCGGGTGCACATTTTTCCAGCTCCGCCTCCCTTCCACAGATTGGTTAGTTTCAAACGCCAGTCGAGCTTTGAAAGTAACTGAACGCCATTTCACGTTGAGATGGGGAGTGGATTTGCATCTTCCTCGAGGACCCACTGCTGCTAGACACCAGCTAAGAGTTTCTAAACTCACAAGCCATGTCTTGAGCCGGACAAGATTATCTATGAGCAGTTTTGAAAGTCTAGCTCAAGTCTAGCAGCAGTGGGTCCACGAGGAAGATGCAAATCCACTCTGTTTATAAAGTAAAATGGAGTTTAGTTGATGTTATGAAACATCGCGAAGTCGATTACACTTCACCATTCAAAGCTTTTTTAAAAGTGTGTGACCATGCAATTTAATTACCTATGTCGAAAAGTACTGGAAAAGCTCCACTAAGAAGTTTTTGAGCCTACGCACCCATTACATTATACTGGTGATTGGTTGAGCAACTCTGGGCTAAGTACTTACACATGGTAGCAAAGATTACATAATGGCGAACGTGAGATACAAAATCAAATCCACTGAAATAAATTTCACAAGTAATTAAATGTTGCAATGCCCACGCTTGCAGAGTATTTGTATATTTCCTTGCATTCATTTATATAATAATAAATACAATATAATAAGAAAATATAATAATAATAATATAATAATATAATATAATAATATAATAATAACACATTTGGCTCATTTGGTTCATTAAAAATTTACATAATTGTTGACTTGTTAGCTTAGCAACAGCCTATTATAAACTGTTGTTTTCGCTAGCGCTAACGCACGCCTGAAAAAGTACTAAGAGTACATACAAAAATTGTCTGTGAAAATACGAAAATTGTGTTTAATTTGTGTTTCCATTTCAAAGCGAATATTGCTCAGGGACACAACTGTTGTTTTCACATCGAGCAAGGGCAGATTGTGCCTTCATATGCTGCTAGACACGGAACTTGCGATGGGTTCTGTTTTCACATCGAGCAAGGGCAGATTGTCCCTTCATATGCTGCTAGACACGGAACTTGCGATGGGTTCTGTTTTCACATCGAGCAAGGGCAGATTGTGCCTTCATATGCTGCTAGACACGGAACTTGCGATGGGTTCTGTTTTCACATCGAGCAAGGGCAGATTGTGCCTTCATATGCTGCTAGACACGGAACTTGCGATGGGTTCTGTTTTCACATCGAGCAAGGGCAGATTGTCCCTTCATATGCTGCTAGACACGGAACTTGCGATGGGTTCTGTTTTCACATCGAGCAAGGGCAGATTGTCCCTTCATATGCTGCTAGACACGGAACTTGCGATGGGTTCTGTTTTCACATCGAGCAAGGGCAGATTGTCCCTTCATATGCTGCTAGACACGGAACTTGCAATGGGTTCTGTTTTCACATCGAGCAAGGGCAGATTGTCCCTTCATATGCTGCTAGACACGGAACTTGCGATGGGTTCTGTTTTCACATCGAGCAAGGGCAGATTGTCCCTTCATATGCTGCTAGACACGGAACTTGCGATGGGTTCTGTTTTCACATCGAGCAAGGGCAGATTGTGCCTTCATATGCTGCTAGACACGGAACTTGCGATGGGTTCTGTTTTCACATCGAGCAAGGGCAGATTGTCCCTTCATATGCTGCTAGACACGGAACTTGCGATGGGTTCTGTTTTCACATCGAGCAAGGGCAGATTGTCCCTTCATATGCTGCTAGACACGGAACTTGCGATGGGTTCTGTTTTCACATCGAGCAAGGGCAGATTGTCCCTTCATATGCTGCTAGACACGGAACTTGCAATGGGTTCTGTTTTCACATCGAGCAAGGGCAGATTGTCCCTTCATATGCTGCTAGACACGGAACTTGCGATGGGTTCTGTTTTCACATCGAGCAAGGGCAGATTGTCCCTTCATATGCTGCTAGACACGGAACTTGCGATGGGTTCTGTTTTCACATCGAGCAAGGGCAGATTGTGCAGTCCCTTCATATGCTGTTTGAGACAGAACTTGCGATGGGTTCTGTACGGACACTCTGGGCATTGGAATTGTGGCTCTTTGCCGCAGTTGTGGACGAGGTGTTTCCTGAGGTCGCCGATGTACTTGTAGCTCCTGTCGCACTGAGGACACTCGTAGCGAGGCTGGCTGGGGTCCAGGGAGCGACGGCCGCGAAGGGTCACTGCAACAAAGGCAAAGCATGGGGGTCCATTATTATTATTATTTTTTAATGTCCCTGTGAACCGAGTATATACGACAGTAAAAACACTTAACAGATCAATAACAAATACAACAAATACAACAAATACAATCACATTGCCACGTTTTTACACACAAGCATTGTTGTAGCATGAAGCAATATAAAATACGTTTAAAGGGCATTTTACTAGCACTAGTAATCTCTTTATAATATCAGGTAATGCACAAGGCATGGCACCACACGAGAACCCGGAATTTCCCCTCTTGTTGTGCCCCCTAGGACTTGAAACTAGGACTAGGACTTGTAACTAGGACTAGGACTTGGACTTGAAAGCCCGGTCGCGTGGACTCTTGGCAACATTGACCATCAAGTACGAGTGTAAAGTTGTCCGTTATTATGGTCATTTTACTATGAAGCAAAAATACACAGATCACCAAAAATTGAACTGCGTGGACCTTCGATGATTTGAAGTACTTTCATGACCAGCTTTTACGTTGTCTCCATTTCACGTCAAGAAGGAGAGTGGATTTGCATGTTCCTCGAGGACCCACTGCTGCTAGACACGAGCGGAGAGTTTCAAATCTCACAAGCCATGTAAAAGCTCTATGGGCAGATTTGAAACTCTTGGCTCGTGTCTAGCAGCAGTGGGTCCTCGAGGAACATGCAAATCCACTCTCCTTCTAGCCGTGAAATGGAGTTTTGTGCCTGAGAAAGATGAGACGGCAAATTCATGCCGCGATATAAAAAAAAAATGTTGTTTAGCAGTTCCTACATAACATATTTTGTCCTTCGAGGCATCATTGAATCATATTTTAAAACGGCAATCGAACAATCGCGATTCAACCTCAAATTCGGCCAATGTTTACCAAAGAGTGAGTTTGAATGCCGCGGCGATTGCTGGACTTACGAACGTAATACCAACAGCGTGGGGATGGAATCGGAACCAGGGTAGCGATTTTGTAACTTTTACGTCATGCCGTTATCGGTTCTGATGGCTAAAATCCCCATTGTTGTCCGTGTTAATTTTTTAACTTTGTGTAACCGAGAACGGCGAAATCAGAGTTACGAAATCGCAGTGCAGGAACACCGCCAAGCATTCACCGACAGGACGTCGGGACACGCAGACGCGTGGCAACTCACAATAAAGTCACATATTTCCGTGCGATTTGTTAGCAAACTATATTTTATGCATCCCCTTGACATGCGTGGTGAGACAGAACTTCCGATGCGTCCGATAGGAGCAAAGCGGGCAGTGGAATTGCGGCGCCTTGCCGCAATTGTGCAACAGGTGCTGTGTCAGCCCGCGCTTGTACTTGTAGCTCTTGCCGCATGTGGTGCAGGTGTATCTCATCAGACCCCGAGACATGGGACAGCCAGAGCGAGAGAAGTCTGCAACCAGAAACAAGGCGGGGGAATCAGCGAGACTTTTATCTAGCATGAAAATCCTAGTTCGAAAAAGGTATGTTGAAAGCGCGCAGACGTCCAAGTGGATACGGGTCTTGGACCAAACTTGGTGTTATGGGCAGGTTAAAACCACTTAAAACTCTTGAGCAGCATAAACATTAGGGCTTTAAACCTAAAGATCGTAGCACGCTTAGCTCGTGTCTAGCAGCAGTGGGTCCTCGAGGAAGACGCAAATCCACTTACCTTCTTAACGTAAAATGGAGTTTAGACCGCTCAAATTTATGAATACAATGATTTTTAGCCTTAATAAGTTACATAAGATGCGAAAACTAGGACAAACAAAGGATTTTGGGCATGAAATTCGATATACGTGTAGTGTTTTTTTTTATGAAAGTAATGTATAAGCTTTTATTTCATTTCCATATTAAAGCACCAATGGGACGACTGGTCGTCATCTCGCATGCGGAAGCGAGGGTCACTGATGCCTGTTCTTCGTGTGCTGCGTGAGACAGAACTTCCGGTGCGCGCGGTACGGACACGACGTGCACGCGAAGTGCGGCGCCTTGCCGCACTGGTGCGCCACGTGCTGCGTCAAGTCGCGCTTGTATTTGTAGCTGCGCGCGCACGTGGGACAGGCGAACCGCTCCGACGGCGGCAGTCCGAGTCCGTCGCCGCGGTAGTCGTCTGGAACACGGGCCGATGCCGGGGGGCGTTAACGGGTGTCCGGCCATGAGAGTGGTGGGGTCATGACGGGATGGCAGGACATTTTGGGGGACGGTGGGCTTTCGGGAAGTCGGGGACAAAAGTGCACCAGGCGCAAAATGACCTTAGCTGTTGACGCGCCTCTAAACAACACTATTCATTCATTCAAAACTCCACCCCATTGCAAGGAGTCTCACGGTGGTCCCAGGACAACGACGTGTTCTCTAAGAGAAACAAAGCAAACAAGAACGCAAAAAACAAGGCACTTTTAACATAGGAGTGTTTTATCTATAGATATTTATTTCTTGAAAAGAACATGTCCCAGTACATTTCGAACTTCAGGTTTGACTTTCGGCTCACCCGACTTTCCGGGTAATCGCAATTCACACCACAAACGACCCTTTGCGTATTTCATGGCCAAAATTCGCGTGAAAACGTATTATAAATTAAAATGCTGAGCCGAAACATGGTTAAGCAACATTTATAACATTTGTGGCATTCTAAGCCAAATTATTCCCGACGAAATTACACCTACGAAAATGGCCACCTCTAAGCTACATTTGACGTTGAGAAGGAGAGTGGATTTGCATCTTCCTCGAGGACCCACTGCTGCTAGACACGAGCTAAGAGTTTCAAAACTCACAAGCCATGTCTTGAGTCGGACAAAAGGCTCTATGGGCAGCTTTAAAACTCTAAGCTCGTGTCTAGCAGCAGTGGGTCCTCGAGGAAGATGCAAATCCACTCTACTTCTTAACGTGAAATGGAGTTTAGTGCATTGCAAATATGTATACAGTTCTAGTAGTGGTTTGAAGTTGTTGAAGTTGTGAAGGTTTGAAGTCTTTCAGGGCCCAGAGCCACAAAACAGAGTCAGGACAAAAACAGAGGTAAGCAAGTTTTCACCATGGTGATTAGCCCTGAAAATCTGCAAGCGCAGTCTGTGAAAGGCTGTCCGTCTTTCCACCCCGAGTGCTAAGTGTTAAGAGAGAAGTAGACGGTTGTCGTTATTTATTTTTAATTCCCCCAGCTGCAAATTAAAAAAATATATAAATCCGCCATTCAGCAGCTCTTTAACAACACGTGTATTTTTTTTCAAAATGTTTGTAAATAATTTGTAGCCAGCAGACGTTCCCTTTGAATGTGAAATTTATGCGAAAATCGACCAAAACGACAACCGTTTACTTCCCTCTTAACTGTGCTTTGAGGCTGTGGACCCAGCACCCCTATTCTGTAACTGTTTCCAGGTGAGATGACAAGAAATGAGGGTGACAACTCCAAGGTCGCCTATGTTTTCATATGGAACAAATGGAAGGTTCTCACTTTCATTTCATTTCATCTCACATTTGACAAGTTACAGAATACGGCTCCTGCGCTGTGTCATCGACGCGCCGTTCAATTCCCGCGCGCGTTCTTGAGGTGTCTGTCCAGACAGAACTTGCGATGCGTCCTGTACGGACAGTACGGACAGTACGGACAGTACGGACAGTACGGACACTGCAGCCGTTCAATTCCCGTGCGCGTTCTTGAGGTGTCTGTCCAGACAGAACTTGCGATGCGTCCTGTACGGACAGTACGGACAGTATACGGACACTGCAGCCGTTCAATTCCCATGCGCGTTCTTGAGGTGTCTGTCAGACAGAACTTGCGATGCGTCCTGTACGGACAGTACGGACACTGCAGCCGTTCAATTCCCGTGCGCGTTCTTGAGGTGTCTGTCCAGACGGAACTTGCGATGCGTCCTGTACGGACAGTATGGACAGTACGGACACTGCAGCCGTTCAATTCCCGCGCGCGTTCTTGAGGTGTCTGTCCAGACAGAACTTGCGATGCGTCCTGTACGGACAGTACGGACAGTACGGACAGTACGGACACTGCAGCCGTTCAATTCCCGTGCGCGTTCTTGAGGTGTCTGTCCAGACAGAACTTGCGATGCGTCCTGTACGGACAGTACGGACAGTACGGACAGTACGGACACTGCAGCTGCGGGTCCTTGCCGCAGTTGTGCACCAGATGCTCGAGGAGGCCGCGCTTGTACTTGTAGGTCCTGCCGCACGTGGGGCACACGTGGCGCTCGTGGGGGTCTGCAATCAGAGGGTCATGGGGTCATGTCGGGCTTGGTCACGATCCTTGACACAGGGGGTGTGTGGAACAACGCTGGGTCTGCAATCAGAGGGTCATGGGGTCATGTCGGGCTTGGTCACGATCCTTGACACAGGGGCTGTGTGGAACAACGCTGGGTCTGCAATCAGAGGGTCATAGGGTCATGTCGGGCTTGGTCACGATCCTTGACACAGGGGCTGTGTGGAACAACGCTGGGTCTGCAATCAGAGGGTCATAGGGTCATGTCGGGCTTGGTCACGATCCTTGACACAGGGGCTGTGTGGAACAACGCTGGGTCTGCAATCAGAGGGTCATGGGGTCATGTCGGGCTTGGTCACGATCCTTGACACAGGGGCTGTGTGAGGAACAACGCTGGCAATGTCAGCTACACGATGTCGTCAACATTGGTACTGCACCAATCAGGGACTCTGGATGTGTATGACGTCATGTTCGCGACTTTGGCAGAGCCAATGTTGATGACATCGTGTCACTGACATTACTAGCCATGTTACCGCAGCGATTGGGGCTGCGTTTTTGATGAGTCTAGCTGTTTGAGGCAGTTGAAAAGTGTCAACATAAGTGTCAACAATTAGTCAACAAAATTATATTACTAGGAATGGGCATTTATTAAAAGTTGATAGTCGTAAATCAAATTATATTGATAAAAAACCATGCCTAGTTGGAATCAAGTTCTACATTAAAGCATTGACTATTGGACAGGTTAAAAATTGTGTAAATAATGTAAATAAGTTCAAATCTACCATCAAGACCTTTTTAATTGAGAATGCGTTTTATTATGTTAATGAATTTTTAGTTTTTAAGCGATAACTTACTCACATGTCTATGACCATTGTATGAATTGTGATCAATCAAATTATTATTGATACGGGACAAGGCAGACAGTGGCGCGAGACTGAAATACAGATTTTTCTAAAATGCAGATCAACGACGTAATGATTTCAATAATTTAAGCTTGAATTTAGCACGAGAACTGCTATTTTCCACTACAAACCCGATGTGAAATGCATTTAAAAAGAGAACATGTGTTGAGTTTTAAACAAGTAGGATTTGGCTGTGGGTAATTTACTGCTCTGCATAGGCTCACGAAACCCATCGAACGAGGCCAAACCACTCCATTGGCTCGAACGGCTGGTTACAGGACTAACGGTCCGTTTTCTTGCCGTTAGCATACACTTCTGAAAACATTAAGCATGAGCCAGGTGAATAAATAGACATGTCATGTACAGACTTCGGTTGAAAACAGTGCAGGTAAAGGTCAGGTACTGAACACGCGGCTAGCTATGTGCTTTTGCAGGCTGGGACTAGTTTGACAAACCGGTTTCCTTATCAGTAGCTGCTTTGCTCTGGCAAATGAGGATCGGAAAGACTCATGATTCGGTTCACTCGGGAGTTTTGCACGATGTTGGCACATATCTGCTTGCCTAAAACACGTAATTTCGAAGCTACAATTAAAATAAAA
The DNA here is from genome assembly GCA_921293005.1 of Nemoura dubitans. Classification (NCBI taxonomy): domain Eukaryota; kingdom Metazoa; phylum Arthropoda; class Insecta; order Plecoptera; family Nemouridae; genus Nemoura; species Nemoura dubitans. Next base: position 1,089,436 of record OV121076.1, read on the forward strand.
AAGATTTCCGAGTATTCCCTCCACTTCTAACACAAATCTAGCGTCCATTTACCATTATTTGGGAAAAAGTTGGTTTTCACTACGTTTATTTCAGGTGCTTTCAATTTTAATAGCTTCTCTTATCTCTCAATCGAATCAAGGTAGTCGATCGTACCGAGACCCGACCTTTTCGATGACTGCTCGTCCAGGCAGGGCGGAGATGACAAGAACGGGAGATTAGATGATGATAAGTTACAGCAATATGCACGAATTTGTGCGGGAAAGGATTATAACTTAGATGGACTGTCATGTTGAGCATTTTAACCAGGGCCAATGACCTAATTTTATTGGTTTTAACATCATTATTCCGAAGTGGAATATTTTTGTGGAAGGACGTGACGGGAACTGATTCATAAACAGAAAATATAATACATTTGAGCTTATAGCGTACGGAAAAGTGAGTGAATACCGAATGAAAAGTATTTTGGTATTTGTTTCTTGTTGATTGTTTGTGATGTTGTCTTTATTGAATGCAGATTAAATTAAACATTATTTCTTAGCTTGTTTACGTAATGCATAAGTTGTAAAATTTAATTTTTAATGCTAGGAGCGATAAGTAAGCTCGTAATTTTAAAACGCTCTACGAACTAGAACACAAAGTACACAATTAGTACGTGTGTGTTACATACTTATTTAACACACATACCTTTATTAACACAAAAATCACACTTCTATTTTAATTCAACACAGATATTAATGTAAAAGCAGCAATAACTAATAATAATAATGCAGCGAAGAGTATTATTCGCTGTTGTAAGTTACAGCCAGACTCAGTTCAGCACTGGAAGCCAGACGTTGGATGACCTTGGCTGAAATCGTTTCCAGGTTCCGATGTCTTTCACTCCGATTCTCTGCGAACGAAACAGGACATTAAATCAGAGGCCAGACATTGGCTGGAACTCGACCCAATTCACGCCACGAGCAGCGAGCAACTTACGGGACGGTCTTTTCTAACGACGGGGCCGCGGCACACGAGCTCTTCTCGTTCAGCTTCTTCGCTTTAAACCTGAGGTTGCGCATGCCGCGGCTCAGCGCTCGACGAATGCTTTCCTGAAAACCACAAACATGACGGGTGCCGCTGGGAGACGGGAACACTACCAAACGTCAACGACGAAGTCTCAGGAATTTACTGACAACGTTTGTTTATAAATAATGATGTGTACACTGACTTCTGTTTGCCAGCAATAACTTTCAATGTACCCTTGATAAAGCAACTAGCATATGTTACGAAACGTCGGGAAACCAGTGAGACTATTGATTTAGCATTCAAATCCCAGTTTTAAATAGTTTTTTTCAAAACTAGTGCTAAAGTTAGGATAAAGTAGACATGAGTCTATGAAAATTAACTTTCAATGTTGGTCGTTTGCCAACAATTGTTGCGGGGGGGGGGGGGGGGGGGGACTCCATGGTTAACAATATATGGAACATATGTTTTTACAGATTAACTATTATATTAACAGCCCAACACCCAATAGCTAGGGATCAAGGTAATTGAAAATGGTTTCAAATAAAACATCAGTAACAGTAATTTTTTTGTTATGATTGGGCTTGCGGAAAATATCCATTACTGTAAAAAGGGAACATGAAAGTGATTTGCATAGTTATGGCAAATGTTCAGCAAATCCAATCGCAACAAAACAATGATTCCTACTTTAATTTAAAAACTCCTAGATTTCCTAAACTCCATTTCACGTTGAGATGAAAAGTGGATTTGCATCTTCCTCGAGGACCCACTGCTGCTAGACACGAGCTAAGAGTTTCAACATCACTTATATACCCTTATGTCATGCTCGAGACATGGCTTGTGAGTTTTGAAACTCTTGGCTCGTGTCTAGCAGCAGTGGGTCCTCGAGGAAGATGCAAATCCACTCTCCATCTCAACGTGACATGGAGTTCCGGTCCCCAGCTATTCTTTTTGGCGTGTTTTCGTTCAAAGTTTGCACGTACAAACACATTCGGCAGGAATACAAACACCGAGGGTTTCGCCTCCCTAGACAGAAAAGGGCAACACTCACTGAGGCTCGTGTCTAGCAGCAGTGGGTCCTCGAGGAAGATGCAAATCCACTCTCCATCTCAACGTGACATGGAGTTCCGGTCCCCAGCTATTCTTTTTGGCGTGTTTTCGTTCAAAGTTTGCACGTACAAACACATTCGGCAGGAATACAAACACCGAGGGTTTCGCCTCCCTAGACAGAAAAGGGCAACACTCACTGAGGGCTTTCCTGAAAACCACAAACATGACGGGTGCCGCTGGGAGACGGGAACACTACCAAACGTCAACGACGAAGTCTCAGGAATTTACTGACAACGTTTGTTTATAAATAATGATGTGTACACTGACTTCTGTTTGCCAGCAATAACTTTCAATGTACCCTTGATAAAGCAACTAGCATATGTTACGAAACGTCGGGAAACCAGTGAGACTATTGATTTAGCATTCAAATCCCAGTTTTAAATAGTTTTTTTCAAAACTAGTGCTAAAGTTAGGATAAAGTAGACATGAGTCTATGAAAATTAACTTTCAATGTTGGTCGTTTGCCAACAATTGTTGCGGGGGGGGGGGGGGGGGGGGGGGACTCCATGGTTAACAATATATGGAACATATGTTTTTACAGATTAACTATTATATTAACAGCCCAACACCCAATAGCTAGGGATCAAGGTAATTGAAAATGGTTTCAAATAAAACATCAGTAACAGTAATTTTTTTGTTATGATTGGGCTTGCGGAAAATATCCATTACTGTAAAAAGGGAACATGAAAGTGATTTGCATAGTTATGGCAAATGTTCAGCAAATCCAATCGCAACAAAACAATGATTCCTACTTTAATTTAAAAACTCCTAGATTTCCTAAACTCCATTTCACGTTGAGATGAAAAGTGGATTTGCATCTTCCTCGAGGACCCACTGCTGCTAGACACGAGCTAAGAGTTTCAACATCACTTATATACCCTTATGTCATGCTCGAGACATGGCTTGTGAGTTTTGAAACTCTTGGCTCGTGTCTAGCAGCAGTGGGTCCTCGAGGAAGATGCAAATCCACTCTCCATCTCAACGTGACATGGAGTTCCGGTCCCCAGCTATTCTTTTTGGCGTGTTTTCGTTCAAAGTTTGCACGTACAAACACATTCGGCAGGAATACAAACACCGAGGGTTTCGCCTCCCTAGACAGAAAAGGGCAACACTCACTGAGGGCGTACTGGAGCCTTCGTCCTTGAACTCGGGGTACTTGTCAAGGAGCGTGACGGCGTACGTGCGGTAGTCGCTCGACGTGGGGACGCCGTCGGTCAACAGACTCAGGTGGTTCCTCGCCTCCCTGATGAACGCCGACCGGTGCGTCTTCAGGCGCCCCTGGCGGTACGCGTTCTCTAGGTACGAGCTCAGCACGGGAAGCGGCGCAGGATAAGCGAGTTTCGACTTCAAAATGCTATACCGTTTGAGCCCTTCCGGTACGGACATCGAATTTCGTCTTTGGAGACGATCTTGTTCGTGACCTTGTGCGTGACCTTGCACGTGACCTTGATCGTGACTTTGTTCATGCTGTTGTTCGCGACCTTGGACGCAATTAGCGTCTTCCGAGGCGACCGCGTACTCGCCACACAAGTCATTAGCCAACGCCAACAGGTCGGACGATTCCAACACCTGCACGAACAAGAAATCAATGACGTTGCGGCAACACGCACATAGAAAGTTGTTTAAATAAGTTGTTTATTTAAGTTGTGTTAAGATGTTTAGGGGCAAGGTGCGTACAAATCGTCTTCTCCGGGCTGAGAGTTGGAATGCGAAGTCGTTTGCATGTTTTGTCGATGGGGTTACCTAATAGACAAGTGTAGGCAGGAGGAGCGACCCTTGCAGCCGTGAGTAATCGCTTGAAGGCCGATGCCAGGGAGTGGGAAAGATTGCGAGGTCTTATGGACTTTGCATTGAAATCGCCCTCATTTCAAACCTTTGCAATAACGAAGATATCCATCAAATCTTTATGAAATTTTAGCAAGTTATAGAAATAATAGTGGTTCTTATGTAGTTAAAATTTCAACATAATGCGACCAACAGGAGCTTGTTGACAGGCCTCCAAACTCGGCTAAAACCCGCCTCACTCCTGTGCTATTCGTGTTCGTTTCCCACAGTCTACCCGTCCAGCAAGTCAGACCGAGCGCCGTGACGTCAGAGGGCCGGACAGGAGGGAGTTGTGTATTGTTTAATCAATAACGCAAATCTGAATCACTAAAGATGAGACAGATAAACTCTAACTACTCGTTTGATGAAAACAATTTAAGTAAACAAAAGTGACGGCGATTGATTTAAACGGTCATTTTTGATCCGGCACTGCCCGAGTGCAGTGGTACGTTAAATATCTAACGGTCTGTTATCTTATTATTTGCTTAGCAACGTCTTAACAGAGCCAGTTGTATTCTTGCTAATGGACCGCTAGTGACTTAACGGGCTCCTGAAAACACGGCTCTTAGAACGTTGTTCAGGAACTGTTTCTGCATACGTCTGTCAAAGTGTGACTACCTGGAACGTCTCGCTTCTGCCGACAGGCGCGCTGGCAAGCAGCACTTCCGCGGGTCTGGCTGACTCCAGGTACTGACGCAAATGCACCCGGAACTTGGAGCGTTTGCCGGCCGACGGGAACAGCTCGGCGATCATGCCGGCGTCCAGGCCGGACAAGGCCTGCATGTCCACGTCGTTGGCTGCAAGGCAAGGTGCGTCGGGACCCGTTAGCATATCGCCATCGAAACTCCATAAGGAGCAGCGTGGATTTGCTTCTTCCTCGAGGACCCACTGCTGCTAGACACGAGCTAAGAGTTTCAGAACTGCCCATAGAGCCTTTTGTCCGACTCAAGACATGGCTTGTGAGTGTTGAAACTCTTGGCTCGTGTCTAGCAGCAGTGGGTCCTCGAGGAAGATGCAAATCCACACTCCTTCTCGACGTGATTTGGAGTCTAGTGCATTCTGAAGTGGTGACATGAAATTATTCTACGCCTTGTCAGGTTTGTTTGCATACAGGATCGATAGGAGGTGGCCCTGGGAGCAGAACGTTGTCCCTATACGTTAACATTTCTCAGATCACGTGGGAGTTGACTAATTTTTGAGTAGCATAGATTAGCTACACAGGAGCCACGAAAGACATCGTTTGCATGCACATTTCTTGCATCCCAAAATATGGTAAATAATGCCTTCCAGGCCGGGTACTATAAATAGCTATTAAAATTAAATTGATGACATGGCGAATGCATTCCAGGGGAGTCAACATCTTGGTGACAGTTTGTGCCCTTTGCCCGCTTAGCTGAGCACAAAGATGTGAACTCTGTCTGTACCGAGCCAAGCCAGTCTCATGGCGAGAGAAACAGCTTCAACAGCTTCAGCAGCTTCAACAGCTTCAACAGCTGCAACAGCTTCAACAGCTTCAGCAGCTTCAACAGCATCAGTCGTGGCGACTGCTGCACGTACCTTCGAGATGGTCGGCCATGTCGGCCAGGCCCCAGGAGGCCATCAACGCCCTCATCTCCAGCCGCTCAGCGTCCCGGTTCGACGAGGCATCGGCAGGGACGTCTGGCTTCGAAGCGCCGGGAGAGGTTTCCACGGAACCTGGAAGAGGTAGTCGACAATTTCATTACAAGTTTGGTGTAATTTGTGCTAAAATACGCGGGAAGCACAAGTGAGTCATAATAAAACGCATAAGTGTGTGGAACACAGTTAGATATTTACAAACATATTATTGTCTACCAACCAAAAAATGATTTTCTAATGCAACTATAGAGGTATGCCAATCAAGCTATATGTATCAAGCTATTAAATATTGTAAGCAGAATTATATATTTCATTCAGCTGTTTGATGTTCATCAGAATCAGCTTTTGCAGTTAGATTTGGCAATCAAGTAAGACTTCATGATTGCAGTGTAATAAAGCTTCTAACAAAAGGTTAAACCAAATACCCACCCTTAACAGACGACTTGCACGCAGGTTCGTGCGCAAGTTCGTGCGCAGGTTCGTTCGCATGCTTGTGCGCAGGTTCGTGCGCAGGTTCGTGCGCAGGTTTGAGCGCAGGTTTGTGCGCAGGTTCGTGCGCATGCTTGACGTGTTCGGCGAGACTGCTTTGTCTGCGCGCTCTGAACGGACACGAGGGGCAGAGCAGTCGCGCCTCCGTCTTGCACATGCGCACGTGCTTGGCCAGAAAGTCCTGGCGCTTGAAGCTCTTGGCGCACAGCGGACAGGCGCGTCGCCCCCGATGCCCCGACACAGACCGCACGCCACTGCGCGACTCTGGAACAGAGACGCGGGCGTCACGGGCGTTCGTCTAGTCACGGTGCTTTGCATCGCAATGTTATGTGATATTAATGAATAATTGTATTTGAAAAAAAAACTATTTCAAACTGGGATTTGATTGCTACATAAAAGTATCAAAGGTTTCCCGACGTTTCGTAACATACACTAGTTACTTTTTAAAGGGTGATGGCTCAACTGGCGTCAAAAACGTGAACAAAAGAACGAATTGTAGTTTTTTAAACTGGTTTCCTAAAGTCTTATGATACTGACGAAGTACAAACATCCAAAATAATTAAGTTATTTTACATTAAAAAAAACCCCAACCATTATCCCCATGATACTAGTAACTAAACATGAAAGTAAGTAGCATATGTTACGAAACGTCGGGAAACCAGTGAGACTTTTACTTTGCAAGGAATTGCATTTCTACTCTTAACAAGAGTGCGTGCTATGAGAATACTATATTAGGGACAGGAAAGGAAGAAGGTGGTTATTCAATGTCCAGGAAGGAAAGCATAAAAGAGAGCAAAGAAGAAAAGCATAAAATCAAGCATAATTTAAAGCATAATTCAAGAAGAAAGCATAAAAGAAACACGGCGAAAACAGGGGACGGCCGTTGACTTTGGAACTGCCCCGAAGAAACCGAAAGTACCGAAAGATAGGATGTTGGATTGCGGTCCCCCTCATGTCTACCAATGTTTGTGTTCTGCAAAGGGCATTTCGAATACGGACGATGATGGTTATAGGTATACGAAATTATAAAACGTAAAATGAAATGGGTATAGAGGTAGCAAAATTACAAAATAACAAACAGGTATATACACAAACTAAAACATGTTATTACATGTAAATTTACTTATTTTATTACCCTCCAAATTCATGTTCATATTATTTTTAAATAAAGTCTGCTAATTTTTTAGCCCTTATTTATTAGCTTTTTGCAACATTTTCTTCTTTATCAAAGAAACGTTTAGAAAAATTGATATTATATTTCCTAGCATTCTCCAAACAAGAAATCGTCGACGAACACTCGGTATTTCACAAGTCCCGTCGACCATCACGACAGCATGCACTTAAGATGCCTAAACCGCCCGTGTTCCGTGACCCTCCTGAAGGGCCGCAGGGCGTTGCAACCTTGGCTGTTCGACGAATGCGTTCAGGGCGTGCCGGGTCAGGTTGCCCCTGAGCTTGTGGCTTCTGTCGCGCGTTGGACAGGGGCTTAGTGGGGTCCCGAACCCCGGACCCTGCAAAAAGAAGCAAGGGCGTTAGTGGTGTCTATTGTACGGTACGCTCGGCACTGCCTACTGAACATGGTGATTGGAGATACACTTTCCGTATCCGATATGTACATTCCAATAATATGTTATAACACAGACAAGAATTACGATAAGTACTTACGATATTTTAAAACACATTTGACAACCGCGATCAAATTAAAAGCCAGTATTGCCGAAAAAAAAAACGTTGAACTCCATACAAACTTTCACTTCAACTGCATGGATATTTATTGGATTGGAATGCATTGGGTTGTATGGATTGGGATTCTGTTTATAGGCGCAGCTGGAATCGGAGGTGACTTTGAAGTTTGAACAAAAATAGCCTAAAACAAAGTCAGCTTTAAACAAAGTCAGCTATGAACAAAGTCAGCTTCAAACAAAGTATAGCTCGGTGTCAGAGATATTGATGTATTCATTGTTACTTCCTCCGTTTCACATAATAAAATATATTGTTGTAATATATAACCTACCACCATTGAACCATGTCTCTGAACCACTCCAGCATTCCAAATATATTACGATTTAAAACTACAAGTCAAAATTTCCACAACAATGATCACTAAAACACATTAGAGTCCGTAGCGTTTTCGAAGATGGCGAAGAAATGCACCGCAAGCAGTGATTCATCATGGGACCCAAGATTTCGTGACACGCTCGTTAGCGTCTGCCTGGAGCTCCAGGCTGTGCTTCGACGGCGACCCTTGCACGTCCTGGCGGTGAATGCCCTTGATATGCTTGTTGAGCGTCGCCTTCCTGTGTCCTCGGTAGGGACAGAGGGGGCACTGGAACTGCGCCTCCTTGCCGCAGTCGAGCGCCAAGTGCTGCAGCAGATTGCGCTTGTACTTGTAACTCTTGTGGCAGGTCGGACAGGGGTAGTGGGGTGCGGGGGCGTCCACGAGGGCCGGCCAGCAGCGGCGACGGGTGTCTGGAACAAGACAGGACCGGGATGGAGACACGACATGCACTTGTTGCTCTTGTGGCAGGATACACAGGGGGACTGGGGAGACATGGCATGGGCCGCATTCCGAAACCTACTGAAGCTACTGCGTAGTACTGAGCTCAGTAGAGTTCAGCAGGTCTGCTGGCTCTAATGGTCACTGTCATAGGTAACGGAAAGGATCTCAGTACTGAGCTCAGTAGCTCTCAGTAGGTTTCGGATTACGACAATGCACTTGAGCGGTTGTGGCTTGGACGCCAAGGCTAGAAATGCCGACCTATGTCAGATACATGATTATATCCAGGCTTTGCTTTCGGTCTCCTTCGGTTGAACATTTTTATTTAACTTCTGAGTTAAACAGAAATAAATAAAACATTCAGTGACAGTAATTTGTCTGGCGCATGCGTGGAACTGGCCTTAGAAGTTCGCACGGAGCACGAAGACGAATGTGTTTCGACGGAAAATGATAACTTTAAGGCGAGATTCCATAAGTGCACACGTTGATAGAGGACAAACTGACGAGAGGCTAACAGGAGGCTAACTGGATGATACATGAGGCTAACAGGAGGCTAACTGGAGGCTAACAGGAGGCTACTGGAGTAGAGGTAATTATAAATGTAGGTATTAGTTGGGAAAGGGTTCGTGAAAAATGCCAATTTGCCCCAAAATGCAGGCTTCAAATAATAGTTATGTTAATTTCTTTATTAGTCTATTAATCCACGAGTATACTGAGCGATGCGAGATCAGTAATTTCACTACCGAAAACAAAGGCACTGGCTTGTGTTTAAGTTCTTTTAAGTTTGCGCGAGCTGAAAAAACAACAAACGCATTGCTCTAAAATTAATTACATTTTCAAGTTGTTCAGAGTTGCTCAGAGTTTTCCTAAACCAAAATGGAGCTTTTTCTGTGTCTGTTCCAAGTGCAAGTTCCCCTCTGCTCACAATGCATGTAGCAAAAGCTCCCCGTATGCACGAACAGGATAGAACTGCGTCGTTAAACTAGCACGGCCTGGACGCCGCCAAGCGGGCGTCGCTAGCAACTGGGTTTGGACGCGCCGAGTTTCAGCGAGCTGCGTCTGACGTCGACCCCGTGCACGGTGAGGTAGTGGTAGTCGACGTCGCCCTTCTGCCGGCTGCGGTACCCGCACAGACATCTGCAACGAACGCACCCGAACTCACATCACTTGCCATCCTACAACACGGGCTGTGCTCAGGGCACAACCTATAAACTGCATTTCACGTTGAGAAAGAGAGTGGATTTGCATCTTCCTCCAGGACCTACTGCTACTAGACACGAGCCAAGAGTTTCAACACTCACAAGCCATGTCTTGAGTCGGACAAAAGGCTCTATGGGCAGTTTTGAAATTCTTAACTCGTGTCTAGCAGCAGTGGATCCTCGAGGAAGATGCAAATCCACTCTATTTCTCAACGTGAAATGGAGTTTATAACCGAGGACCGAACGGTTTCGCGTGTTGGAAACACCGGTTCTCTGCTATAGCCCAAGTTAAGCAACACTGCGCCGAATCAGGTACTGGATGGGTGACCATCATACTCGTGGCCAGCTCTCAGAGGGAGAGAGGATCGAGGGATTGGAGTTAGCTTCTCTCTCCTTGCTTATCAACCTCTGGACAGCATGGATTAGTGGAGGAATCCTGTTGTCCGAGTTGTACCGTCCTTCGCAGAGCCCTTGGTGCTTTTCGACAGCAGTAGGCTTCGTGCCGCCACCGGGTTTCCCCTCCTCCCTTCTAGGCTAGGTTAGGTTCATCATTAGCCTGTCATTTATCGCCCCTTGTCAAAACAGTGCGTCGTTAAACACCACAATTCATCATCATCAGCCTGTCATTCGCTACCCAGATCTTAGTTTCCACATGGTGCACTTGAAATGGCTTTCCTGTTTGAATTGGAAGTCATCGTTGATACCCAAATAGGGCTAAGGCCCGAATGCAGTGACATTTGCATTGGTAAATTGCATCCAAATTCTCCGTCGTCGTGCATTAAACCAGTGTCACAAGCGACAATCTACAATCACTACCATCACTATGACGTTGAAGGACAGTTTCTGCGTGACGCACCGATAGTTCTTCGGTTTGCCGCACTCGAGGCGCTGGTGCTTGTCGAGGTCTTCGCGCAGTGCGTACTTCTTCGTGCACTCCGGGCAGCTGAAGACGTCGCAGTCGGCGGCCTCAGCTTTGGTGGGGACCGCCACTTTGGTGGGGACCGCCACTTTGGTGGGGACCGCCACTTTGCTGGGGACCGCCACTTTGGTGGCGACCGCCACTTTGGTGGGGACCGCCACTTTGGTGGGGACCGCCACTTCGGCGACCACGATCCGTCGGGCGTCTGCAAGAAGGACTTGGTGAGGTTGGGCTTGGTTACTGAAGGTTGGGTTAGACTATATGGCTACGAATATATTAGTAGTAAACGTGTTAGGTTGGGTTATTAAAGTTTGGTTAGAAATTAGAATGCATTTGATTAAGTACGGTTAATGTTATGCTGGAGTTTAAACTGCATTAGTTCTTGCACAAACATGGTTGGTATCATCATGCCGTTTTACCAGAGGTTTAAAATGTGAATGTGTGTTTGTGTGGCGAGAAATTGAGGAGAAAGTTTGAAGGAAATCTTGATCACAGATTGTCATTGATAATACAATGCTCTTTGGAGATATAATATGTGGATTAATAAAGTAGCACATGTCTTGGGCTATTTATATGGCACTTTAAAAAAACCCTCTCAAAGCCAGATTGGGATAAGAGAGAGCCAGACCTTGATGCACTTGCTGGAGTTTCGACCTGGATCAATTGGATTGCATTGGGAAGTCACAGGAATAACATCCAGAGGTACCGGGAGCGATTAATACAAAGCATTTTCTGTGCTGAGGTATATTGTGGCGCTCGTATATTTACTCAATCTGTTTAATACATGAATTCAATTTATTCCATGTATTTGGTATGGCACATTATTAATTTTCAGAATAACACGGGTTTTACTCCTTATACTCCTTATAATCCAGACCACGTTTCTTCAGATAGCCAACCTTTATGTCAAAGTCCGACAGAAACAGAACCATCTTGGTCTACACTGTGATACTTAATCAAATCATTTGTTATAAGAACTGTAGGTAGTCACTGTTTTGGTATCATGATTCTATCCGGCACCCCTTGATTTTTTATCCTCGTTTACTTTGCCTGAAGGCGAGGGAAATGCCGATTGCCGGAGTACCTTGCCTCAATACTTCACTGTGCCAATATCAACACGGACATGGACCGTCTGTGCAAGCTCTGTCTGTGCAAATATCGACAAAGACATGGACCGACTGTGCAAGCTCTGTCTGTGCCAATATCGACACAGACATGGACCGTCTGTGCATGCTCTGACTGCGCCAATATCAACCCAGACATGGACCATCTGTGCAAGCTCTGTCTGTGCCAATATCAACACAGACATGGACCGTCTGTGCAAGCTCTGTCTGTGCCAATATCGACACAGACATGGACCGTCTGTGCAAGCTCTGTCTGTGCCAATATCAACACAGACATGGACCGTCTGTGCAAGCTCTGTCTGTGCCAATATCGACACAGACATGGACCGTCTGTGCAAGCTCTGTCTGTGCCAATATCAACACAGACATGGACCATCTGTGCAAGCTCTGTCTGTGCCAATATCAACACAGACATGGACCGTCTGTGCAAGCTCTGTCTGTGCCAATATCAACACAGACAAGGACCGTCTGTGCAAGCTCTGTCTGTGCCAATATCGACACAGACATGGACCGTCTGTGCAAGCTCTGTCTGTGCCCTGGTGTTGAATTCCAGTCGCATTTTGAGAGTGACACGCGTTCACTGACAAAACCTCGTTAGTGCGTTTTCAGAAGCACTGGTAAAAAAACGCACTATCGAGGCTACCGATGTGGAACTCCATGTTTGGCAAGCGACCGCCAGGAAAATGAGTCTTTCAAGAGAGAACCATAAGGTCACGTGGTTTTGCTCGATTTTCACATGGACTTAACGATAAAACGGACTTTCTCTTGGCGGCAAATTTTAACGTAAATGTTTGAAAAAAAAATACACGTGCTGTTTAAGAGTTGCTGGATGCCTGATAATATAACTTCGCCGACTTCGCCGAGCTTCACCGAGCTTCACCGAGCTTCGCAAAGCTTCGCCAGACTTCGCCAAGCTTCGCCAAGCTTCGCCAAGCTTCGCCAAGCTTCGCCAGACTTCGCCAAGCTTCGTCTCGCTTCGCAAAGCTTCGCAAAGCTTCGCCAGACTTCGCCAAGCTTCGCCAAGCTTCGCCAAGCTTCGCCAAGCTTCGCCAAGCTTCGCCAAGCTTCGCCAAGCTTCGCCAAGCTTCGCCAAGCTTCGCCAAGCTTCGCCAAGCTTCGCCAAGCTTCGCCAAGCTTCGCCAGACTTCGCCAAGCTTCGCCAAGCTTCGCCAGACTTCGCCAAGCTTCGTCTCGCTTCGCCAAGCTTCACCGAGCTTCGCCGAGCTTCGCAAAGCTTCGCCAGACTTCGCCAAGCTTCGCCAGACTTCGCCAAGCTTCGTCTCGCTTCGCCAAGCTTCACCGAGCTTTGCCGAGCTTCGCAAAGCTTCGCCAAGCTTCGCCAAGCTTCGCCAGACTTCGCCAAGCTTCGTCTCGCTTCGCCAAGCTTCACCGAGCTTCGCCGAGCTTCGCAAAGCTTCCCCAAGCTTCGCCAAGCTCTCAACACAGACGTGTCGAAGTCAGGACGGTCGGCGTTCATGCGAAGTCGAGGCCGTGCTTCGTGCGGCAGTGCGCCTTCATGTCCGCCTTGCGCAGCGCTCGGTACGCGCAGCGCGGGCAGCCGAGGTTCGGCGAGCGGCCGCACTCGAAGCGCTCGTGTCGCACCAGGTGGCGCTGGTTCTTGTAGTGTTTCGGGCAGCGCGCGCAGCCGAACGGCTTCGACATGAGGCGGCCTCGGAACAGCTCGAGTCCTGGAACCAAGGAACAGTCTGGAACCGGGGAACAGTCAGGGACCAGGGAACAGTCTGGAACCAGGGAACAGTCTGGAACCAGGGAACAGTCTGGAACTAGGGAACAGTCTGGAACCAGGGAACAGTCTGGAACCAGGGAACAGTCAGGGACCAGGGAACAGTCTGGAACCAGGGAACAGTCTGGAACCAGGGAACAGTCTGGAACCAGGGAACAGTCTGGAACCAGGGAACAGTCTGGAACCAGGGAACAGTCTGGAACCAGGGAACAGTCTGGAACAGGGGAACAGTCTGGAACCAGGGAACAGTCTGGAACCAGGGAACAGTCTGGAACAGGGGAACAGTCTGGAACCAGGGAACAGTCTGGAACCAGGGAACAGTCTGGAACCAGGGAACAGTCTGGAACCAGGGAACAGTCTGGAACCAGGGAACAGTCTGGAACCAGGGAACAGTCTGGAACAGGGGAACAGTCTGGAACCAGGGAACAGTCTGGAACCAGGGAACAGTCTGGAACAGGGGAACAGTCTGGAACCAGGGAACAGTCTGGAACCAGGGAACAGTCTGGAACCAGGGAACAGTCTGGAACCAGGGAACAGTCTGGAACCAGGGAACAGTCTGGAACCAGGGAACAGTCTGGAACCAGGGAACAGTCTGGAACCAGGGAACAGTCTGGAACCAGGGAACAGTCTGGAACCAGGGAACAGCTCGAGTGAGGAGTCTGCACTGTGATTTCGTAACCCTGGTTTCGCCGTTCTCGGTAACGAAGGTAAAAAATTAACATGGACAACGAAAGGGATTTTATCCATCAGAACCGATAACGGCGTGACGTGAAAGTAACAAACTCGCTCGGCTGGAACCAGGGAACGACTTTGGGTTTGCACGTGACGCAGGGGGAACGAACAGGCAACGTTCAGACTATAGGCAAACTACAACAAGCAACAAGTCGCATCACGTGACAAAGAAATGCATGCCTTTACTCTTTTTCACGTTAAGAACGCTAGTATTGTTCTGCAGACTCCCGACTGTGCGCTGTCAATCATTCAATAGATTTTACGTTTCAGGACAGGAGAAGTCTTGCTTGCAAACCCTTTAGCGGAACAATGGGACGGTCTGCGAATGTTGAAACCTCTGGCTCCTGCCTACCAGCAGGGGAGTCTCTTTGACAGTAAAACACCGCTAGCGTTCTTAAAGTGAAAAACAGCTTAGTGCTACATGAAAAGTCCTAGAGACAGTGAAAAACTAAAAAATAAACCGGCTTAATTGTGTCGTTTTCTAGCTTTGAAAGATACTGAGTGTCTAATGTTCAGTTAGAACGCAGTAAGACTTCGGTTCGCATTCAATACCCAGTTAGAAATAGTGTGTCGAGTTCCTTTTGCGCCGATTGGCACACAAAGTGATAGGGAATAACGGCAGTAACTGTACTAATAATCAGCACACGATCTTTATTTCTTGGTACCTTTGATACAACAGGATCATACAAGTGAGATGTCTGTACATTTATACGCATTATATGCGTGTTCTGAATACCCCCGTCATCTCATTTACAAGGAAACTACGCACTCTAAGACAAAGCATCATAAAGCGGAAACAGTTCCTTGGTTTCCTATTCAAAATCATCGTATTTCACCACCCAAAACATCCGATAACTGGCACAGCCGCCATGAGACAAGGATGGCATTATTAAAATCGATTCGAAGTCCACCACCCGTTCTATCTTCATCGCGTTACAGCAAAGAAATCTAATTAGCGTCTCACCCAATCAGCTCATGGCATCATTCCAATATCATACCCCTAGACTCATCATTCTACACTCCATTGCCCACTGCTGCTAGACACGAGCTAAGAGTTTTTAAAAACTGCCCGTAGAGCCTTTGGTCCGACTCGAGACATGGCTTGTGAGTGTTGAAACTCTTACCACGTGTCTAGCAGCAGTGGGTCCTCGAGGAAGATGCAAATCCACTCTCCCTCATAACGTGAAATGGATAAATAGGCTCGTTACACTCATTCAGTTCTCAAACCCTTAGAACCCTGGGAGCCTAGCTATACCCCGAGGACCCTAGCTAGACCCCAGGAACATAAGCTAGACCCCAGGGACATAAGCATAGACCCCGGGACATTAGCTAGACCCCAGGGACATAAGCATGACCCCAGGGACATTAGCTAGACCCCCGGGACATTAGCTAGTCCCCCGGGACATTAGCTAGTCCCCCGGGACATTAGCTAGTCCCCAGGGACCCTAGATAGACCCTGAAGATCAAGCTACCCCAAGTTACCCCATGAAGACCAAGCTACCCCAAGCTAGACCCTGAAGACCAAGTTACCCCATGAAGACCAAGCTAGCCCAAGCTAGACCCTGAAGACCTAGCTACCCCAAAATACCCCATGAAGACCAAGCTACCCCAAGCTAGACGGCCTCCAGGCCTGTGGAAGTCGATGGGTGCTTTGTGGCCAGATGCTTGCTGAGGTTCGCCTTCTGCGTGAACCGCTGGTAGCAGACGCGACACTCGAACTGTGGCGGCTTGCCGCACTCGAACTGGGCGTGGCGGTGCAGGTGCTTCTTGTGCAGATAGAACCTGCCGCAGCGCGCGCACCTGAACGGCTTGGTGACCATGCGTCCTCGGACGAAGACCACCTCGCCCACGCGCTGGTCGTCTGCAGGGAGACAGGGGCGACGTTAGAAGGGTGCTAGGTAAGAAGGGTGCTAGGTTTGAAGGGTGCCAGGTCAAAAGGGTGCAAGGTTTAAAGAGTGCTAGTAAACCTACACATATACCGCAGGGTTTACAGCTGGCAATGTCAGCGACACGATGTCATCAACAGTGGCTCTGCCACCAATCAGAGACTCCGTGGCAGAGTCGCGAACATGACGTCATGCACATTCAGAGTCTCTGATTGGTGGCAGTGGCAATGTTGATGACATCGTGTCACTGACATTGCCAGCTGTAAGCCCAGCTTTACTGTTCTGATAGAAGTCACATTGTGGTGTACACTTTGTGAATTCAGCAGAAATCAAGTCAATGATTGGATCGGACCTGTTGCTCGAGGGAAAGGGGGCGGAGTCAATGACAGCTCGGACCTGTTGCTCGAGGGAAAGGGGGCGGAGTCAATGACAGCTCGGACCTGTTGCTCGAGGGAAAGGGGGCGGAGTCAATGACAGCTCTGACCTGTTGCTCAAGGGAAAGAGGGCGGATTCATGCGATCGCGTTTTAGGTTCACTCCTTGATGGCCCATTTCTACTCACACGACTACTTACTTATCCAAGATGTCGTGGTTGATGTTGAGTTGCAGAAGTTTATCATGGAAAGCACACGCAGTTATCTTTCATTCGGGTAAAATGGTTGAGAAAATCTACAAATGGTTTTTAAAAAGGTTGCTAGATTCGTCTGAAACGGTAATAAATGAAACCCCGATCACACACTAGGTACAAACAAATGATTTGCCAAATGAATTAGACCAAATTGCAGTGCACACATGCCTTTATTTCCCCAGCATACATACAGCCACTATGGCCACCTTTTTATATAACATGTCGTTTGGAAGGGAAGCGAAGCTGGAAAAATGTGCACCCGAACCGGGAAACGAACCCGGGACCTCCTGCTTGCCGGGCAGGTGCTCTACCAACTGAGCTATTCGGTCACACATTCTCCCTGCTTCGCCGGGTGGGACAGGGGGATCTCAGGGGAGTAGTAGTCGAGTAATTGCATACTGGTAACTGCTTAAACTAGTAACAATTTCCTCTCAACATGTTATTTGTGACAATCGGACTCCAATAAACAAATACAATTATTATTTAGATCGGGAGTCCCACGGCAAGCTACTCCTTGACGCCGTGCTTGAAGATGCAGTGCTTCCTGAGGTTGGCCATGTGTTTGCTGCGATGGTCACAGTAGCGGCACTGGAACTGGGGGTCGACGCCGCACTCGAACTTCGTGTGCCGCAGCAGCGTCTCCTTGTGCTGGTAGCACTTGGCGCAGTTCGGACACAGGTACGGCTTGGCGACGCTCGGCGGACGGTGCTGCCACGAAGGGAAGCCGTCGAACGACGCGCGGCTCACTGCAACGGAGATGGGCATGGTCAGTGGAGGGACTATAGATGGGCTGCGACGGAGATGTGTGGTCAGTGGAGGGACTATAGAGGGACTGCGACGAAGATGTGGCTAGTGGAGGGACTATAGAGGGACTGCGACGAAGATGTGGCTAGTGGAGGGACTATAGAGGGACTGCGACGAAGATGTGGCTAGTGGAGGGACTATAGAGGGACTGCGACGGAGATGGGCATGGTCAGTGGAGGGACTATAGATGGGCTGCGACGGAGATGGGCATGGTCAGTGGAGGGACTATAGATGGGCTGCGACGGAGATGCCCGGATATATGTACGGAGATATGCGACGGATATATATATATATATATATATATATATATATATATATATATATATATATATATGTGTGTGTGTGTGTCACACCCATGAGACTAGGGATAGGTTGCCAAGTTCGGGAACCGCAGCACAGGCATTGGAGTGATTTGGGACACCACCTCGGTCACGGTGGTCCAAGACAAAGTTTGTTACAAGGCACACACGAGCTGCAGGCTCATAACAGACTCCCGATCCAGTAAACACACAAGCACTCAGTTTCACAAGCACTGAGTTTCGAATGAAGGTGCGATTTGCGCGCGCCAGACAATGGTATTTGCAAAAGGACGAAGCACAAATCAGACCAATCTTTTGATCGACAAGCCACGCGAGGAACGTACATGGTAAAACCACATCACGAAATGTTACAAAATATATAAACATGTTTATTTTTACAACAACATAATACAGATAAATAACAAAATGTGACGTCAGCCACTTTATCCATGGTTGACGGGTTTGGTTCAGGGTTGCGCTTGCGTTTAAAGCCGTATTTGTTCACATTGTCCTCTTACACGCTCTCTAAAAATTAAGATTTACCTAAGGTTACGCACTCTAAGGTAATACGTTAGAAGTTAGAAAGCTCGACCGAAATAGACAGCTCAAAACAAAATGTCCAAGTAGTACACATCTTGCTAAACTCCATTTCACGTTAAGAAGGAAAGTGGATTTGCACCTTCCTCGAGGACCCACTGCTGCTAGACACGAGCTAAGAGTTTCAACACTCACAAGCCATGTCTTGAGCCGGACAAAATGCTCTATGGGCAGTTTTGAAACTCTTGACTCGTGTCTAGCAGCAGTGGGTCCTCGGGGAAGATGCGAATCCACTCCTGTTCTCAACGTGAAATGCAGTTAAGAATGGCTGTTGCACAGTGCTGCTCTCCTACGCCGGCTCGTCGTACTGAACGCGATGTATCTTGTCACAGTGGCGTCTGATATTGCACTTCTGGTGGCAGCGGAACGCACACAGGGGGCAGTGGAAGCGCGGCGTTTGTCCGCACTCGTACTTGGCGTGACGTAGCAGCGTGCCGCGGTGCTCGTAGCGCTTGCCGCAAGTCGCGCATGCGTGCGGCTTGGGCCGAGGCTGGCCGAACGAGGCGGCACGAGGTTGCACGAGGTTGCACGAGGCGGCACGAGGCTGGCCGAACGGCGGCCAGACGACGCTGAAGACACGGCCCGCTGGAATAGAGCACGGAGTCAGATGTGTGGGTCACTGTGTCCATGTGTCTGTGCATGGACTTGGGGTACGCGAAATAATGAGTGAATTAAGGTTGCGGCGTTCCCCTGTAAGTTTGTTGGTCGATGATTTATGTTGATGGTTGAAAATCTCAGGGCGAACCTAAAACCTAAAATCTCAGGGCGATAAAAGATCGGTGTTTCAAGAAGAGACGAAAAGGTTCCTTTTAAATCATGGATTTTACACTTTAAACGAATTTGTGCTAGCAAAGGATTGTATATGTATATCTATTGTAATATAAAACATATAGATTCTATATTACATGAAAGTTATGACAATAATATGTGAGTGAGTTGATGATTAGAGGGAATTGTTTACTTGGACACAGCAAGCAGTTGTTGCATGATTTGTTAAAACAATTTTATGTACATTCCTGACTTTTTTTCAAACTCCAGTTTAACCAAACACAAAGAGTACTATTCCGAATAAAGAAAATTTAAAATTTAAAAATTAAAAAAAAATTGCATGACGCTTTCTTCGCATTTTCAATATGGTATTTTGTAAATTTAAGATATAATATATTATATTCTAGTGGGGCCTACCAGGTTATGTACTTCCATCGTCTTCCTACCATGCGATGCTTATGATAAGGTTGCATAAGGTTTCATATTATCACAATACGACACATGTATACAATACATTTAAACGATAAAATAGGTATTTTTATTAGTTTTCAGACCTTAAGATAATAGGAATACATTTTTGGAATGCATATTTTGTCATGGCTTTTCTCTCCGCACTGTGCTTTGTACATAACTTTAAAAAATGAACGCAACAATATGTCTACTCACAAACACCCACAGTTGAATTCTGAAACATTTTGAATCAAACTCATTTCCAGCCGTTGGTAAACAGCGCTACGACTATCCTCCTTGTCACCGCCGTTCGTTTGTTTTCGCAGTCAACATTGGCTGGACTTTCCCCCAAGGGGTCAACTCCATTACAATAAACTCTACCACAGACAGGGAAGACGTCCAAACAGCTTGCAGTCTTTTAAAAGATATTTGTCGACAATATTTGTCGACATTCAACGATACATCGGTCAACGGAAATCACAAATACCCAATTCGTAAACACCTTAACTCCATTTCACGGTGAGAACAGGAGTGAATGTGCTCGAGGACCCACTGCTGCTAAACACGAGCAAAGAGTTTCAAAACTGCCCACAGAGCCTTTTGTCTGGCTCAAGACATGGCTTGTGAGTGTTGAAACTCTTGGCTCGTGTCTAGCAGCAGTGGGTCCTCGAGGAAGATGACTTCCCTTCCTAGCGTGAAATGGAGTTTAGGAACGGAAATGTTGTGTACAAGTAATGTTTTTCAGCTCGGCCATTTCGTCCAGAAGGACCCCATTATAGACGGTTATCAAAACGTGTCCATAACCATGGGTTTTACAGCTGGCGATATGTCAGGGACACGATGTCATCAAAACTGCCTCTGCCACCAATCAGAGACTCGGGATGTGCATGACGTCATGTTCGCGACTCTGCCACAGAGTCTCTGATCGGTGCAGAGCCAATGTTGATGACATCGTGTCACTGACATATCGCCAGCCATGTAAAACCCATGGCTTGACACGCGAATCAAACGCAGTGATCGCATCCGTGCCAGTGGCGCGCGGTTCACGCACAGCCCAAGTACTCGACGCCGTGCAGCTTGGCGCAGTGGCGCCGCATGTTGTTCTTCTGGTGGCAGCGAAAGGCGCAGTGGCGGCACGCGAACTGCGGCAGTTGGCCGCACTCGAAGCGCTGGTGTCGGCGCAGCGACTCGCGGTGGTGGTACCGCTTTGCGCAGCGGCGGCAGCGGAACGTGACACTGCCGCCGTCCCCGGTCGGGTACGCCACTGGAACGGAGGCGTCAGCTTCACGCTAGATGTCTGTTAACGTTTCTTAGACTCGTGTCTATTATGTCCCATCTTTAGCACTAGTTTTGTTAACACAACCATTACAAACTGGGATTTGAATGCTAAATAAACGTCTCACGTTGACCAGGGGCGGACTGGGTCGAAAAAGCCCGGCTTGCTGTACAAACTTTAGGCCCGCAAAATTTTAAATGCATAGGGGGCAAAAACCGGCCCGGGCATATCAGAAAATAGACCGCCCACGAGAAAGTCCATATCCCAAAAGAGAAAAAACATCACCCGAAATTTTCCCGAAGGCAATCCCTAGAGGCCACTGGTATGACCGGCAGGGGCAAGGCCCAGGATGCGATGACACCCCCGCACCCCGGGCCGGTCCGCCCCTGCACACTGGTGTCGCGACGATTCGTAACACAATATACAACCAAGCATGTATACTTACTCCTTCAAGGGTGATAGCTTCAAGGGTGATAGCTTCAAGGGTGATAGCTTCAAGGGTGATAGCTTCAAGGGTGATAGCTTCAAGGGTGATAGCTTCAAGGGTGATGGCTTCAAGGGTGATAGCTTCAAGGGTGATAGCTTCAAGGGTGATAGCTTCAACGGTGATAGCTTCAAGGGTGATAGCTTCAAGGGTGATGGCTTCAAGGGTGATGGTTCAAGGGTGATAGCTTCAAGGGTGACGGCTTCATGGGTGATGGCTTTAAGGGTGATGGCTTCAAGGGTGATAGCTTCAAGGGTGATAGCTTCAAGGGTGACAGCTTCAAGGGTGATAGCTTCAAGCGTGTACATTGAGTCAAGCTATCACCCTTGACGAAGTAACTGGCATATTATGTTACGAAACGTCGGGAAATCAGTGAGACTTTTATTTAGCATTCAAGTCCCAGTTTGAAATAGGTGTGTGCCTAAACTAGTGCTAAAGATAGGATAGAGTCTGCAATGTCTGCAATAATTGATAATTATTAATTGCATATAATGATAATTGCAAATAATGATAATTGTCTGCAATGTCTGTCGACACCAGCGCCGGTGAAACGTGACCAAGGTCGTTTTTAGGATGACAAGTCCGTCACATCCGTCACTTACATTATCAAAAGTAAAAATAAGTATTACCCATATCATTGCTCGATACTCCATTCCACGCTAAGAAGGAGAGTGGGTTTGCATCTTCCTCGAGGACCCACTGCTGCTAGACACGAGCTAAGAGTTTCAAAACTAACCATAGAGCCTTTTGTCCGACTCAAGACATGGCTTGTGAGTTTTCGTACTCTTAGCTCGTGTCTAGCAGCAGTGGGTCCTCGAGGAAGATGCGAATCCACTCTGCTTCTCGACGTGAAATGAGACAGATGCAACAGTTGAGGCCAGGTAAAATTTTGACAGCTGATAGCTGAAATGTTATTGGCAAGTATATTTACAAAATTGAATTGATTTGATCAGGTTAGGACTAGGACGTAGGACGTTTGATTTGGATAAGTTTGTAGCGTGGAAAGGAATTTCATTTTCTGATTCACAAGCGGTACAAAAACATACAGTCGATTTTATTGCAGTCTAGGCATTAACTTCGAATCAATATGGCACAAAGGTTACTCTTGTTAATCGGACTTTTGACCAATTATCGAGTAGAGTATAATATATTAGAACACTGCATTGTTATATGTCAAAAGGTTCTTTACTTTATAAATTAAAATAAATTATAAAAAAAAAATTATAAACTATGTGAGGTAAACAATAAAGTTACTCGACTATATTCATTAACTGTTAGCACTCATCTGTGGTAAATTAGTCTTGAATACAATAATGCAAACTTAGAGATAAACTAAATTCTAAATCAGTCGTTAAAATATCAAGACAATGGAAATGTAGAGAGCATCAAGTCGGTTTTAGCAAGCACAAGCATTGCTCTTTTAATCTTATTTAAATTACGAAAGCTCGTAATTGGCTGTTCATTTTATTATTATGTATTATTATTATTATTATTATGTATTATTATTATTATTATTATGTATTATTTTATTATTATGCACCAGCCGCGAAAGTTGGGGACCCGGGTTCAAATCCCGGAATGGACAACACTTTTGGGAGGCTAATTTGTGTACATAATAATAAAAGCACAAGCATTGCTCTTTTAATCTTATTTAAATTACGAAAGCTCGTAATTGGCTGTTCATTTTATTATTATGTATTATTATTATTATTATTATTATGTATTATTTTATTATTATGCACCAGCCGCGAAAGTTGGGGACCCGGGTTCAAATCCCGGAATGGACAACACTTTTGGGAGGCTAATTTGTGTACATAATAATAAAAGCACAAGCATTGCTCTTTTAATCTTATTTAAATTACGAAAGCTCGTAATTGGCTGTTCATTTTATTATTATGTATTATTATTATTATTATTATGTATTATTTTATTATTATGCACCAGCCGCGAAAGTTGGGGACCCGGGTTCAAATCCCGGAATGGACAACACTTTTGGGAGGCTAATTTGTGTACATAATAATAAAAACACAAGCAAAGCGTTTCCCTAGAGAAGACTCGACACAATAACCGTGCAAAGTGAAAAGAAACATTTTCCAACTGGGATTTGAATGCTAAACAAAAGTCTCGCTGGTTTCCCGACGTTTCGTAACATATCCTAGTTACTTCCTCAAAGGTTGATGGCTCGAATGAGACTATTTAGCATTAAAATACCAGTTTGAAATAGTTTTATTAAAAACTAGTGCTAAAGATAGGACGAAGTCTAAGAAATTTTAAAGTATCGTGCAAGCAGCAAGCGCTATCCGCACGCCCTGTGGCTTGGCGTGCAAGCAGCAAGCGCTATCCACACGCCCTGTGGCTTGGCGTGCAAGCAGCAAGCGCTATCCACACGCCCTGTGGCTTGGCGTGCAAGCAGCAAGCGCTATCCGCACGCCCTGTGGCTTGGCGTGCAAGCAGCAAGTGCTATCCGCACGTCCTGTGGCTTGGCGTGCAAGCAGCAAGCGCTACCCACACGCCCTGTGGCTTGGCGTGCAAACAAGAAGCCACACTAAATCCTGACGCCGTGCATCTTGACGCAGTGCGCCTGCAGATTGCACTTGCGCTTGGACCGGTGCGTGCACATAGGGCATTGGAACAGTGGCGGGCGGCCGCACTCGAACATGCGGTGGCGCCGCAGCGTGGTCGCGTTCTTGTAGGCGCGGCAACACTGCGGACACTGGTGCTGCCGCCAGGCGGCGTCCGGCCGCGGCTTGGCGCCTGGAAAGCGAAGGGGCGGGGCCAGTCAGGGGCAGCTCCACTAGCGAGTCATCAGGGGCCTAAAAACTAGATCGGGTAACAAAGCATTGAGAACTCAGCATTGGAGAGTGAATACCCAGTTCCAAATATGATCTTTGAGAACTGATGCTAGGAAGTAGAATTGTGTGCACTCAGGGGCCTTACCTAGCGCGGCCATTTTGTGGTGCTACGGAGGTGCTACATAATACGACCACTGGTTTTATACAACCCGGACCTAGAGCGGCCATTTCAACAATGGGCAGTTTGTTGATTTCGTAGCACCACTAGCAACCAGTATTACGGTGGTGCTACGATGATAGCATTATCTAGAAGGCATACTGCTTTTTAAACGATCATCATTGTGCAGTGAGGTCAAATCAACCAATCTCATGGCTCGTTACTAAAGTCAGAGTCGATGTGCCCCGGCTATATAACCCGGCCGTAATACTGCCGCTCTAGGTCGGGGTTACTGCTTGGTGCTACGGTGGTATTATGTAGCACGGTGCTCGAGTTCATAGCACCGGTCTAGGTAAGGCCCCTGGTGCAGCGGTACTCAGACTTCTTGTGTGTATGTACATGGCTTCCTTGAGAGGTGGTTGAATTTCCACGGCTTCCCTAAAGGGCATGACCACGAAAGTAGCACCACGTTTCGCGTTTGCGCAAGACGTCTGCTTAATCTATACTTTATTTGTGGTCGATCAAAAGTGCAAGGAAATGCATGTCAAAATATCTGTTAGTTTCACAGTGACAAGGATTTTTGCTGTCGAAATCATGTCAATTTGTATCAATTGGTAATAAATATTATGTCTACAGAAACATAGAGAATTAGGCATTGAATTTTGTGGAAATTCCGCGAATCCCCAGCTAGCCGAGGCGTACAGTTTGAGAAGCACTGGCCAAGTGGCAACCTGGGGCAATAAGGGGCAATCAGGGGCAACCTGGGGCAATAAGGGGCAATCAGGGGCAAATTCCATTCGAAACATGGGCGAACGCTTAGGCCGCGTACGAAGTATGTTAGTGTTTATGTATATTTCAAATACAAAATGCAGCTTTAATCACATGGAGTAAAACAGGTACAAGTAAAACTACGTGTTGTATACTGATTACGTATTATTATTTGAACCCATAGCAGTTACAATAACAAGAGAAAAAACAACCGAAACAAACGAGAAACTGGCGACAACCGGGTCTGAACCGGGTCTAAACCGGATCTACAAGTGGGTTCCCACTTACGGGTTTTGCCGCCGGCACGAAGCGGTTGTTAATGCTCGACCAATAGCAGTCCGCCATTCTCGCCGCTACACAGCGTGAGTGGGGACCCAGGTTTAGGCCTCGTTTTACAAAAACTTTCAACTCCTAGTTGAGATCCCAACTTGGAGTTACAACTGCATTCGCTGTACTTGATTGGCTGAATCAAGTTGCAACTCCTAGTTGGGGGAGTTAAAACTGGATTCGCTGTCCTTGATTGCCCGAATCCAGTTGTAACTCCAAGTTGAGATCTTGAATCTTGTCAAAATGGTGCATCGGTCTCCTAGATCTTGGCGTCGTGCACGGCCAGGCAGTGCGCGCGCATGTTGTGCTTGTGGCGGAACGGGTGCTGACAGAGCGGACAGTTGAAGCGAGGCGCCTGACCGCACTCCACCCGGCAGTGGCGTTGCAGCGCACCCTTCGACTTGTAGGTGCGGCCGCAAGAGGCGCAGCGGAACGGCGACCACAGCGCCACGCCACCTGCAACGGCGGAACGACGAAGTTAGCGTGACGTCAGAACGGGGTATACCGGCAACTTTGCCTATAGGGGGTAACTTTGCCTATAGGGGGTCACTTTGCCTGCTGTGCAAATAGTGTTTAAAAGGCCAGGCTCTCATATCAGTGTGCATGTCAACTGGGTCTTCTTTGCCTATAGGGGGTCACTTTGCCTGCTGTGCAAATAGTGTTTAAAAGGCCAGGCTCTCAAATCAGTGTGCATGTCAACTGGGTCTGCTTTGCCTATAGGGGGTAACTTTGCCTGCTGTGCAAATAGTGTTTAAAAGGCCAGGCTCTCAAATCAGTGTGCATGTCAACTGGGTCTGCTTTGCCTATAGGGGGTCACTTTGCCTGCTGTGCAAATAGTGTATAAAAGGCCAGGCTCTCAAATCAGTGTGCATGTCAACTGGGTCTGCTTTGCCTATAGGGAGTCACTTTGCCTGCTGTGCAAATAGTGTTTAAAAGGCCAGGCTCTCAAATCAGTGTGCATGTCAACTGGGTCTGCTTTGCCTATAGGGGGTCACTTTGCCTGCTGTGCAAATAGTGTTTAAAAGGCCAGGCTCTCAAATCAGTGTGCATGTCAACTGTGTCTGGTTTGCTTTAGGGGGTCACTTTGCCTGCTGTGCAAATAGTGTTTGAAAGCCCAGGCTCTCAAATCAGCGTGCATGTCAACTGGGTCTGCTTTGCCTATAGGGGGTCACTTTGCCTGCTGTGCAAATAGTGTTTAAAAGGCCAGGCTCTCAAATCAGTGTGCTTGTCAACTGGGTCTGCTTTGCCTATAGGGGGTGACTTTGCCTGCTGTGCAAATAGTGTTTAAAAGGCCAGGCTCTCAAATCAGTGTGCTTGTCAACTGGGTCTGCTTTGCCTATAGGGGGTCACTTTGCCTGCTGTGCAAATAGTGTTTGAAAAGCCAGGCTCTCAAATCAGTGTGCATGTCAACTGGGTCTGCTTTGCCTATAGGGGGTCACTTTGCCTGCTGTGAAAATAGTGTTTAAAAGGCCAGGCTCTCAAATCAGTGTGCTTGTCAACTGGGTCTGCTTTGCCTATAGGGGGTCACTTTGCCTGCTGTGCAAATAGTGTTTAAAAGGCCAGGCTCTCAAATCAGTGTGCTTGTCAACTGGGTCTGCTTTGCCTATAGGGGGTCACTTTGCCTGCTGTGCAAATAGTGTTTGAAAGGCCAGGCTCTCAAATCAGCGTGCAGTCTTTTTATAATTTTTGGGTACCTAGTCAAAAGTAGACAGGGTTGGGTTCTGTAGCATTGCGCGGGGATTTTTTAAAACACTGTTCGTAAAGCAGACAATGCAGGCTTTCAGGGAAACTCACATGTTATTTGTCATACATCGGTGGAGTGGTATTTTATTGAAGGAAGCACTGAAAACATACAGCATGCCAAATCAGCATGCCTTTATTCAGTGCTGGAATTTTTAAATTTTAAAATAACAATCAAATGATATCGACATTGATATGATGTAAGGAAGATAGACACATACATGTAAGCTAATACCGACTTGTCTGATGCCATACTGTACATGGTTAAATTATCACAGAAAGAAATTGAAATTAAAATATAATAGTTTAAATTTACAATGGAAACCCCAAATTTGTGGGCTCATCTTTCGGGGGGGAATGTTGGATGGGTGAAACACATTTTGGTACAGATCTACTGATCACTCTACTGATCACTCTACTGATCACTCTTCTGATAACTCTTCTGGTTGTTGGGATTCCATCGAACGACACCAGCGCCATCTGGCGGAAGGCTCGGAACCAACGGGAGCAGCCGACTAGCGTGGATGCGCGCGCAGCACACGGCTTTGAGAACAAGGTAGCGATTGCATGCTGGCAAGGTCGTTGCGTCAAGGTCGTTGCGTCAAGGTCGTTTGTGAATGACGTTTGAGAAGGTCAATCAGATTAAGTAATTTATTCGAGGACATATACCCAATCAGCATCTGTGTACAGCATTACAGAAAGGAGCGATGCGAGTTTATCTTACAGTTTTATTACACCACAAAACATAAAAGAAACACAGCTGGGACTAGAATGATCAGCTTGACCACATACATGGTTAGTTCTCTGCCAAGCAATGGAAACAGTAGTGAGGCATATTGAGCCTACGATATCGGCTTGGCAAAATCTAGAGGCAACTGTATTTCGGCATTCCCTCGCCTAAACAATTGCTAATTACTTGAAATACAAGCAGTGAAAGTATACATAGATTTAATTCTGTCCATACATACTGATGCATTTGTTCAGGTTGTAAGGAGAGCGATGTTTCACTCGCAAAGAGGTCCTCCTGCTGTTACGTTTAGAAGGAGAGCGGTGTTTCACTCGCAAAGACGCTCCCCTGCTGTTATGTTTAGAGGGAGAGCGGTGTTTCACTCGCAAAGACGCTCCCCTGCTGTTACGTTTAGAGGGAGAGCGGTGTTTCACTCCCAAAGAGACTCCCCTGCTGTCACGTTTAGAAGGAGAGCGGTTTTTCACTCTCAAAGAGGCTCCCCTGCTGTTACGTTTAGAGGGAGAGCGGTGTTTCACTCGCAAAGACGCTTCCCTGCTGCTAGAAGAGCCAAAGGCGTCAACATTCGCAGGCCGTCCCATTGTTCTTGACAAATGAACATGGTCTGAGCATCGAACGATTTACAGCGCAATGTCTGGAGTCTACAGCACACCACTTTACTTCCTAACGTGAACAAATACTATGGATCAAACGGATTTTGGACCACAACACGGGTAGAGGTGCTCCCAACCCCATAGTCGGCATACGCCCCATGGTCGGCCAACGCCCCCATGGTCGGCCAACGCCCCCATGGTCGGCCAACGCCCCCATAGTCGGCATACGCCCCATGGTCGGCCAACGCCCCCATGGTCGGCCAACGCCCCCATGGTCGGCCAACGCCCCCATGGTCGGCCAACGCCCCCATGGTCGGTCTAGACCTGTGGTTCCGTCCAGACCGTCCCGTGGCGAGTCAGCACGTGACGCTTGAGGTTGGGCTTGTGGTGACTCCTGTAGCCGCACTGGGGGCACGCGTAGCGCGGCGATTGGCCGCACTCGAGCTTCCGGTGCTGCGCGAGGCCGGTGCGCGTGAGATAGCGTTTGGCGCACGTCGCGCACGCGTGCGGCTTCGCGACCAGCGCGCCGCGGAAGTAGCACAGTGGCGCGGTCGGGCGGTCGGGCGCGGAACCTGCGACAGGGAGACGCTGTCAGGGCCGTGACTGCCGCGAGACGAAGCTGATGGCGTTGCATTTCAATAGATTTACCATCGATACTATCATTCAATCGTTATCAATAGTGTTGAATCATTACTTATTGTGTTATAGCTCCTGGGCAGAGAACACGAAATGTCCGTTATCACCAGAAAGGTCGTTTGGGAAACGGCTTTCAGATTCTTCAACCAAGTCATGATAATTTCCATTCGCATGTCAGTCCTGGAATCAGTACCGAACCCTCGGCCTTTTGACTGCGTGCTGGGACCGAGATGTTCGAGCCGGGCACAAAGGGGGGACATTGGTCTTGTCAGGCTGGGACCGAGATGTTTGAGCCGGGCACAAAGGGGGGGTCTTCTCAGGCTGGGTTCCATTCGCATGTCAGTCCTGGAATCAGCACCGAACCCTCGGCCTTTTGGCTGCGTGCTGCGACCGAGATATTTGAGCCGGGAACAAAGGGGGGACATTGGTCTTCTCAGACTGGATTCTATTCGCATTTCAGTCCCACCGAACCCTCGGCCTTTTGGCTGCGTGCTGGGACCGAGATGTTCGAGCCGGGCACAAAGGGGGGACATTGGTCTTGTCAGGCTGGGACCGAGATGTTTGAGCCGGGCACAAAGGGGGGGTCTTCTCAGGCTGGGTTCCATTCGCATGTCAGTCCTGGAATCAGCACCGAACCCTCGGCCTTTTGGCTGCGTGCTGGGACCGAGATGTTCGAGCCGGGCACAAAGGGGGGACATTGGTCTTCTCAGGCTGGGTTCCATTCGCAAGTCAGTCCAGGAATCAGCACCGAACCCTCGGCCTGTTGGCTGCGTGCTGAGGTAAATTAATTGAGGGACAGCTCGGGTAAATCTCGTCATTTCTGCAGTTGGAACCGAATGTAGAAATGTCACGTATTGCAAAAACTGCTCAGGACGCCAGCGACCTCTGGCCATCCAGGTATTCCTGGCTCTGTTGAATGAAGCGGCTTGGTTCTAGCATGGCGAAATGACATGGAACATGGAAGGAACATAGTGATAATACGGTCATCCCTCGGGATCGAGCCTGGACACATTGGGACAATTGTGTCGGCAAATGGGCACGGATTGGAAAGTCGCCACTCGGCGAAAGAAACTGGAGTCAATAAAACGCTTTATTGGGAGTCCACACTGGTGCTTTTAATCTTAAGGTACACAACCAACAAATATCACGACGCGTTGCAAAATTATTTCGATTACCTTTTTTTAGCAAGTCGGCTTTTCTTTTCAGCTCTGTTTCCCAGGGCAACTCACAGACCGGCCTAGTCGCGGCCTGGGTCTGGATATGCTGAGCCCAACCCCACAAAAAAACATACTGCTCGGTTTACAGCTGGCAATGTCAGTGACACGATGCCATCAACATTGGCTCTGCCACCAATCAGAGACTCTGGATGTGCATGACGTCATGTTTGCGACTCAGCTGGAAACCTAGCTAGTGCCCAAGCCTCCAAAACTAGCCCTAAGTCGCCAACTCTCCAGAGTCAGCCCTAAGTCGCCAGCCCTCCAAAACTAGCCCTACGTATCCAAGCCATGCATCTTGGATGTGCATGACTCTGGATGTGCATGCCGTCATGTTCGCGACTCTGCCATTGAGTCTCTGATTGGTGGCAGAGCCAATGTAGATAACATCGTGTCACTGACATTTCCAGTTGTAAGCCCAGCTAGTGCCCAAGCCTCCAAAGCTAGCCATAATTCGCCAAGCCTCCTAAGTCAGACCTAAGTCGCCAATCCTCCAAAGTCGGCCCTAAGTCGCCAGCCCTCCAAAACTAGCCCTAAGTCGCCAGCCCTCCAAAACTAGCTCTACGTATCCAAGCCGTGCATCTTGCGGCAATGCTTCTTCATGTCGCTCTTGTACTTGGTGATGTAGGCGCAATGGAGGCACGCGACCGTCGGCAGCTTCCCGCCGCACTCGTACTTAGTGTGCGCGCTGAGCCCGCTGGCGTACCGGTAGCTCTTGGGGCACTTCGCGCAGCGGTAGCGTCGCTCGGCGCGCAGGTAGCCTGCGGTGTCGCCCGTGCGGCCTGCGACAGAGAAAGGACGCCCGAGGGCGGCGAGTCAGCCCTGGAGGCGGTGGAGTTTGCGCTGGTTCACTGTCAGCTAGGCCGCAGGAATTAGCAGTAGCACTTGTGTTTGGTGGACGCATGCTTGTACCGGGAATAGGGGGTACGCATTTCAGGACTCAGGAAACAGAAAAATATGTGTGCACAAATGATTTAATGGTAAAGTCTCATTCAAAAGACAGTCAAATTACAGGTTTGATCCGACATGTTTTTAATGCAAAATACAACGTATTTATTGATAGCTCCGTAACAATTTGTGTGTTTTTTGCTACAATCGTTGTTCTTCCACGCGTTCAACCCGAACGCTTCAAAGGTCCACCTCGGTTGATTAAACCAATCGAGGTTTTCTGCGCCAAACAAGACGTCTTATTTCTTGCAGCGCAAAGCAATCGCATCTCTGTGGACATCCCGCGCTAGATGACCGACGTCCGTTAGATGACCAACGCCCGTTAGATGACCGACGCCCGATGACCGACGCCCGTTAGATGACCGACGCCCGCTAGATGACCGACGCCCGCTAGATGACCGACGCCCGCTAGATGACCGACGCCCGCTAGATGACCGACGCCCGCTAGATGACCGACGCCCGCTAGATGACCGACGTCCGTTAGATGACCGACGCCCGTTAGATGACCGACGTCCGTTAGATGACCGACGCCCGTTAGATGACCGACGCCCGATGACCGACGCCCGTTAGATGACCGACGTCCGTTAGATGACCGACGCCCGTTAGATGACCGACGCCCGATGACCGACGCCCGTTAGATGACCGACGCCCGCTAGATGACCGACGCCCGCTAGATGACCGACGCCCGATGACCGACGCCCGTTAGATGACCGACGCCCGCTAGATGACCGACGCCCGCTAGATGACCGACGCCCGTTAGATGACCGACGCCCGCTAGATGACCGACGCCCGCTAGATGACCGACGCCCGATGACCGACGCCCGTTAGATGACCGACGCCCGCTAGATGACCGACGCCCGCTAGATGACCGACGCCCGTTAGATGACCGACGCCCGCTAGGTGACCGACGCCCGTTAGATGACCGACGCCCGATGACCGACGCCCGTTAGATGACCGACGCCCGCTAGATGACCGACGCCCGCTAGATGACCGACGCCCGCTAGATGACCGACGCCCGCTAGATGACCGACGCCCGCTAGATGACCGACGCCCGCTAGATGACCGACGTCCGTTAGATGACCGACGCCCGTTAGATGACCGACGTCCGTTAGATGACCGACGCCCGTTAGATGACCGACGCCCGATGACCGACGCCCGTTAGATGACCGACGCCCGCTAGATGACCGACGCCCGCTAGATGACCGACGCCCGCTAGATGACCGACGCCCGCTAGATGACCGACGCCCGCTAGGTGACCGACGCCCGCTAGATGACCGACGCCCGCTAGGTGACCGACGCCCGCTAGGTGACCGACGTCCGCACTTGGACGGCGGCGTAGTGTTTGGACTGCGTGTGGCGCACCATGTCGGCCTTGTGCTTGAAGCGCAGCCCGCACGCGGGGCACGCGAACTGCGGGGCGCGCCCGCACTCGTACTTGGCGTGGCGCGTGAGATGCGTGGCACGACTGTAGCGCTTGCCGCAGGTGGCGCACGCGTGCGGCCGCGCGATGAACCGGCCGCGCAGGAAGTCGACCACCCCGCCGGGGTCTGCGGACGAACGGGGCGCTCGTCTTAGGTTAGGTTCGCTGGAGGCTTTGCCGGAGACATTCAGGCCGTTCATTGGTGGTTGTTGGGGTAATATTGAATGTATCATTTTTTGGATTTCCAAGAGATATTTCGAGATTCTGAGGTTTTCAATTGGTTGACAAAAGTGTGAGGATTCTCGTCGCTATCAAATAACAGGTGTGACCTGGAAAGTGTATCCGGTAAGAGGTAAATTCTTAGCTGGAATTGACATCTTTCAATGTACCGGCAAAACAGGGTTGTCTTAAAACGCTTGTAAGTATCGCAGAATTATCGCAGAATGAAAACAACAAATTAAGTTAACAGCAGAGTTAATTGAAAACCAGGCGCAAGGAGTTGTATGTTGTATTAGGATATGGTAGACCCAGGGAGAAATGGATGGATCACGTTAAGGATTCAGAAATATGGTAACCCGGGGTAGGTAAATAAAATAGAAAGTTAGTGAAATAAAGATAGATGGACTGAGTTACAAAATGGAGAAGAGAGTTAAGAAATGTTATATGAGGAGGGTGTTTTAAAAGGTTAGAAAACTAGCCCATTGCCACTTGACGAGCTGAATCTGAGGAGACGAGGAGATTGGTTGTATTTTACAGCAGTCTTTTAGACTTCTTAACGTTTATTTTGGGCGAAGAGGCAAAGTCAGAGGAGCCGAAGAAGTTGAGAAGCCAGGTAAGACATTTTGCAAACATCCTACGACTTTGGAAGCTAAGAAAACGTGTTGCTAGAAACTAACACTGAATTTTGATAGGGTTTATTTTCCACAGCGGCTGATTGCATACACAACCGTCAAAACATTCATTATTACAACCTATACACATTATTTACAAAAAAAGGTAATTCATATTTGGATAGTTATAAACGATAGCAAAAAATTATAATGCGAATATATTGCTAAAAACAGCCCTGACTCTTTGTTTTCATGACTATTTTAACAAAACTACTTTAGGCTCGTATTCAACATTGCTGAAAGAGTTTCAAAACCAACAAGCCAAGCCCTGAGCTCGACAAAAGACTCTATGGGCAGTTTCGAAACTCTTAGCTCGTGTCTCGCTGCAGTGGGTCCCCGAAGTCGACGTGAAATGGAGTCTAGTTGCTCATCGGGGTGTGTTCAGATTGGTCCTTGTGCACGGTCTTGCTGTGTTTGGTCGCGCTGGACTTCTGTTTGCACCGGTAGGGGCAGTGTCGACATCGGAACTTGGGCTCCTTGCCGCACTCCCATTTCAAGTGCTGGCCGAGGCCGTTCTTGGCCTTGAACCGTTTGGGGCAGTTCGGACAGGCGAACGGCGACGGCGTCACTTGGATGTAGAAGGGGTCGAGATCGGTGGAAAAGCATTCTGCAACAGAGGAGATGATTTCAGTCGGGGCGTTTGCAGAGTTTCGGAACCCAGATCACAGGAAGTGGACAGATGCGGTCTGTATTCATTCTGCCGATGAAAAGAGCGAAAACGGCGCATTAGACGGGGGAAAGGGTTCTTTGTGGCTTGAAAAGCGACGAGGAAGCATTAAGGTACATACATGAAGAAACAGAAAAGCACGGGAAAATGAAGTCACTGCATATCAAGACAAACATAGGAGACAAACAGTAGAATATATAACCCTGAAAGAATAGTTAAACAAAGCTTAATTTTGTTGTGATTTATTTTTTTACAAAATCGAGCCAAGACCGTAAAATGACAGTTAAACTAGGTCGTTTGCCATTTATAAAAATATTTTTTTATTGATTTCCAAACAAAACGAAGATACCTAATGTAAGGTAATACAATAACTGTTTTTAATGGCGACATGTCTAAAAGTTGCCGATGCAATATAATCCTGTTTGGGACAGTTGGGACAGGGGCACGGCGTTGCAGTCAGTTTGAAGTAATAGAGGTCGAGGTCAGACGCTGGAGCAGCTGCAACTCAAGAGACTTGTTTTACACGGTGTATGACTGACGGAGACTCATTAAACTGATCATTAAACCGTCCAAGGACTAAGGATTTAGACTGAACATAGGCAATTCAAATAAGTATCGTTACTGCGATGGTGGACAAATAGCAAAGAGGATTCACCGTGTGAGATGCTGAGGAAGTTCGTGGAGAAGCAAGAAGAGCATAATTACTGTTCGCACCACAAGATTATTGTTGGCTCATGTGAAGAACAACACCAAGTAATTGTCATAGACTATTGTTACAAAACCGTAAGTCCAATTGAAAGAAGAAACGCACACAAAAAGGGAAATATTCAAACAATTTAAATAGTAATTGACACAAGTAAACTATTGGCATAAGACAACGCATGCATGGAAATAACAGCGGTCTTTTAACTTGAACAGAACATGCAACAAGATGCCAACGATTGATTGTTAGGTTAATTCACGACGCTAGAGCCAGTTCGTGCCATGCTGCTGGCACCTTGGGGTCGCTAGCTAAACGAAAATCGGGGTGTGGTCCGATTGGTCCGCGTGCATCCTCTTGGAGTGCAGGACCAAAGGCGATTTCACTTTGCAGCGGTAGACGCAGTGGCGGCATCGAAACCTAGGCTCCTTGTTGCACTCGTATTTCAAGTGTTGGCGGAGGCCTCTTTTCCACGAGAACCGCTTTGGGCAGGTTGGGCACCGGTGTCTTTTTTGTTGTTGTCTACTCTTTGATGGTACACCACTGGCTTCTTGTGGCGTGCGGTCTTCGGAAAACCTGGGACAGACAAGATTTGCATCAGCTGTTGACTAGATGAGACAGCGCAGCGACGGTCTGTCTGATGCTGAGGAATGTAATGCATATAAACACTGTAACGATTGATCCCTCTATTAATTAGTTACATAAATTGTATTGCGTAGTCCTACCCTTTCCGAGGTTACCTGCTCGGCTCTGTGCGACCAGTTCTAGAGAGCCTATATAGGGTTAGAGAGTGGCCAACATGATGACACTCTTCCATTGGCTGTTCAAATTCCTTGCTTAACGGACGCCATGTTCTTACCAAGCTGATCACGAAACACGTGGTAGTTATCTATATGAATTTATCATATTCCTTGGCACATCTACGTATTATGTACATGGTGAGGTAAGTTCGTAACGTATTAACTACTGCTGAAAGGGCTAGTGCATATTTGACGTTGGTAAAAACATGGCGCCCATACGCAGAGATGGCCACTCTCTAACCCTATATAGGCTCACTAATCAGTACTCATGCAGCACTCGCTATTAACGAGCTCGCCTCGATTTTGTGTCAGCATTTTGTCTTTGCGGGTTATCGTTAAAACTAGTGTTGTTCTTTCGATTGCTGCTTTTGCCGTTGCTTTCGCCCCGACCTTATCCCGAATATCGCCACTACACATAGAAGAAGTACAGCTAAGGGATAAAAGGAAAAATAGCGCCCTCATTAATAAATTTCTTAGACTGATGTCAAATTCAAGTGTGAAATAGATTTTTTCAAAGCCCTCTCTTTATCAATGTATTAATTGATGTATTTGGTTTTTCTGGTAGCATCAGGATAGATGCTTGACCAGTAAGCGATGGATGGAAGGAAGACGAAGCCGGAAAAATGTGCACCCGAACCGGGTTACGAACCCAGGACCTCCTGCTTGCCGGGCAGGTGCTCTACCAGCTGAGCTATTCGGGTACACATTCTCCCCGCTTCGTCGAGTGGGATAAGGGGACCTCCGAAGGAGAGAGGCCGAGTGACTCGTAACGTTATTTATGAATTGGAGTGGCGAAGCGGTTCAGAGTCGCGATTGAACGGTGGTGGGGCTCACGGATTTGCTCGGATTGTTTCTCTCTGGAGACAAAGACACTACGAGCTGTAATGAATTTACACACGTAACAGCTAGTACCATTTTGTCTAAGTGAATAAAACATTAAATAAAACAACTTCATGTCGAAGCAAACAGCGTACGAGGATTCACTCAAGGAGGCTAATTGAGGTACACAAACACAAGTGAAGTTCGGCAACAAACATATTGGTTACAGAGTGTGACGTCACAAACAAAGGGTCCATGCACACATATTTATTGCAATCGATGGTTGCGAGTTTACAAAACCTCGAGGCTTATCGACAGAAAATAATACATGAAAAATATCAATTAAAACGATTTGAAATTGTAATGGCCATAAGTCAATTTACAGCATTAGACAATTATAAATATTTGGAAGTAAAAACATTTTTTTTTACTTTAGAAAGAAATTAAATAAGATGCCAAAGATGAATATGCCAAGTGAATTCATTGAAGCTAGTGTCAGCTCATTGGTTGCTCTTGGCAACGAGTTGACGCCAGCTAGTCGCTCATGGGGGTGTGGTCCGATTGGTCCCTGTGCATCGTCCGGCAGTGCAAAGGCAGACTGGACTTCTGCTTGCATCGGTAGAGGCAGTGACGGCACCGAAACCTAGGCTCCTTGTTGCACTCGTACGTCAAGTGTTGATTGAGGCCTTTCTTCCAAGAGAACCGCTTGGGGCAGGTCGGGCACTGGAACCGGGGGTTCGTTGATCTGTGATGTCGGTACGCCACTGGCATCTGACTGTGATGTCGGTACGCCACTGTCGTCGGAAAACCTGCGACAGACAAGAGTTGGATATGTCAGTGCATGACTAAACTCCATTTCACGTCGAGAAGGAGAGTGGATTTGTATCTTCCTCGAGGACCCACTGCTGCTAGACACGAGATAGAGTTTCAAAGCTGCCCACAGAGCCTTTTGCCCGGCTCAAAACATGGCTTGTGAGCGTTGAAACTCTTGGCTCGTGTCTAGCAGCAGTGGGTCCTCGAGGCAGCAGTGTTGGACCGACTGGACTTCTGCTTGCACCGATATGAGCAGTGGCGGCAGCGAAACCTGGGGTCGACGCCGCACCCAAACGCGACGTGTCGCAGAAGGCTCTTGTCCCACGCGAACCCTTTCAGACACTTCGCGCACAACAACGTGTTGCCTACGTGTTGCCGACGTGTCGCCTACGTGTCGCCTACGTGTTGCCTACGTGTTGCCTACGTGTTGCCTACGTGTTGCCTACGTGTTGCCTACGTGTTGCCTACGTGTTGCCTACGTGTTGCCTACGTGTTGCCTACGTGTTGCCTACGTGTTGCCTACGTGTTGCCTACGTGTTGCCTACGTGTTGCCTACGTGTTGCCTACGTGTTGCCTACGTGTTGCCTACGTGTTGCCTACGTGTGGCCTACGTGTTGCCTACGTGTTGCCTACGTGTTGCCTACGTGTTGCCTACGTGTTGCCTACGTGTTGCCTACGTGTTGCCTACGTGTTGCCTACGTGTTGCCTACGTGTTGCCTACGTGTGGCCTACGTGTTGCCTACGTGTTGCCTACGTGTTGCCTACGTGTTGCCGACGTGTCGCCTACGTGTCGCCTACGTGTTGCCTACGTGTTGCCTACGTGTCGCCTACGTGTTGCCTACGTGTTGGCTACGTGTCGCCTACGTGTCGCCTACGTGTTGCCTACGTGTTGCCTACGTGTTGCCTACGTGTTGCCTACGTGTTGCCTACGTGTCGCCTACGTGTCGCCTACGTGTTGCCTACGTGTTGCCTACGTGTTGCCTACGTGTTGCCTACGTGTTGCCTACGTGTTGCCTACGTGTTGCCTACGTGTTGCCTACGTGTTGCCTACGTGTTGCCTACGTGTTGCCTACGTGTTGCCTACGTGTTGCCTACGTGTTGCCTACGTGTGGCCGACGTGTCGCCTACGTGTTGCCTACGTGTTGCCTACGTGTTGCCTACGTGTTGCCTACGTGTTGCCTACGTGTTGCCTACGTGTTGCCTACGTGTGGCCGAAGGCCACGCCAAGCGTCCAGCGGTGGGCGGTCGGGTCCTGGAACGCACTTCACGGGTCGGGTCCGTTTCGGGGACTTCGGACAGGAATCCGTCCGCCGCGGTCCTTGAACTGACTTAGCCGCGCTTGCTCAATAGCTAGTTAACGACTTAACAGTTCGTTAAGTTGTTCTACAGCCAATCAGATGCCTGAATGCCAGTAAACGGACAGTATAGTACTTTGCCATCAATTGAAACACTGGGGCTAAGGCGACACAAGCATTATGGACATAAATGCAGATCGTTCTGATTCTAACAGCAAAAATGAAAACACATATTTTTGTAACGGACTTGAAGGTGAGGTAAATCGCAGTGAAACACCCGGTTCAGCAAGGCGTTGGAAAAAAGAAAACACCAGATATCTAAAATGAGACGCAATGCCGAGTCTGCTCTGCGGGCTGCGTTCAGGGGCACGAGGTGGAGGAGCCGAGTCTGCTCTGCGGGCTGCGTTCAGGGGCGCGTTTACAAATATTTCCAGCGCTGTAAATACAATATCTGAAAGTAGTCGAGGTTGGCACTTTTCGTTTATTGCATTAATTAAAACTATTATTTACATTATTGACCCATATTTTATTGTAAGAGCAAGTAAGATATACTATACTCAATTTATTTGATATAAAGAAAAGCAATTAGGAGAAGGATTCCTAATCACAATATAGCTTAAATGATAAACACGTAAATAACTGAAATACCCAAACCCTTAAATAACTTAATAGTAACAAGATTCACGAGTAACAGACAGATACACAGTGATTTCTAATTATTCTTTTTGTGATGCCTAAAGGCACGCGTTAATGCATCCCTACAACCAACAGAGCATTGACATTCTTAATTCAAACGTGTTTGAGTAATTTATGCAAATCTACATGTGCTTTTTACGGTATATTAATAATACTCAACGTTTGCATTGAGTTTATACAATAGTTGGTCACACCATTTTCATAAACTCACAGAAAAGCGAATCTGGCGAATTTGCGAAAATTGTGAAAGCACAGTAATGTGAAATTAAAAAATTGCTAAATTCTTTAACCTTCGGACAAGCAACTTTGCTGACGAAACTTAAAGTTAAAAC
The DNA here is from genome assembly GCA_921293005.1 of Nemoura dubitans. Classification (NCBI taxonomy): domain Eukaryota; kingdom Metazoa; phylum Arthropoda; class Insecta; order Plecoptera; family Nemouridae; genus Nemoura; species Nemoura dubitans. Next base: position 1,129,237 of record OV121076.1, read on the forward strand.
CGGCTTGGCAACGATCAACTTAAGTCCCAAGAATGCCCGCCCTTTTCACGCCGTCCCCAGCTCGAAGGGGACGCGAAGGTAGCGGAACACAGCGCCCCTTCTCACACTGTCCCCAGCTCGAAGGGGACGCGAAGGTAGCGGAACACAGCGCCCCTTCTCACACTGTCCCCAGCTCGAAGGGGATGCGAAGGTAGCGGAACACAGCGCCCCTTTTCACACTGTCCCCAGCTCGAAGGGGACGCGAAGGTAGCGGAACACAGCGCCCCTTCTCACACTGTCCCCAGCTCGTAGGGGACGCGAAGGTAGCGGAACACAGTGCCCCTTCTCACACTGTCCCCAGCTCGAAGGGGACGCGAAGGTAGCGGAACACAGCGCCCCTTCTCACACTGTCCCCAGCTCGAAGGGGATGCGAAGGTAGCGGAACACAGCGCCCCTTCTCACACTGTCCCCAGCTCGAAGGGGATGCGAAGGTAGCGGAACACAGCGCCCCTTCTCACACTGTCCCCAGCTCGTAGGGGACGCGAAGGTAGCGGAACACAGCGCCCCTTCTCACACTGTCTCGACCTCGAAGGGGATGCGACTGTAGCGGAACACAGCGCCCCTTCTCACACTGTCCCCAGCTCGAAGGGGATGCGAAGGTAGCGGAACACAGCGCCCCTTCTCACACTGTCCCCAGCTCGAAGGGGATGCGAAGGTAGCGGAACACAGCGCCCCTTCTCACACTGTCCCCAGCTCGAAGGGGATGCGAAGGTAGCGGAACACAGCGCCCCTTCTCACACTGTCCCCAGCTCGAAGGGGATGCGAAGGTAGCGGAACACAGCGCCCCTTCTCACATTGTCCCCAGCTCGAAGGGGATGCGAAGGTAGCGGAACACAGCGCCGCCCTCGCCGCACGCTCGGCAGTGCAGCACGATGTTGGTCTTGTACTTGCACCGGTACGAGCAGTTGACGCATTGGTAGTGCGGCCCCTTGCCGCAGTCGGTGCGCACGTGCTTGTTCAGGCTCTTGCGCACTGCGTACTGCTTCGGGCAGTTCGGACACTTGAAGGGTCTTCTGATTCGCTTGCCGCGGTATTGGACGAGATCGGCGTCGGCCGGAGGAGCGGCTGCAACTGAAGGGAGACGGTGGCAGTCATTACATTTATTACGCTGTGTTTGCACGGTTCAATGTTTCGTTCAATGCATTGGATTCAGGGTTGAGTTCAATGCATTGAATTCAGGGTTGAGTTCAATGCATTGAACCGTGTAAACAACAATTGAATTCAATGAATCATTGAACGAAAGCTTGAATTCAAGGTTTCATTCCATGTTTTCTCATTAAGGACGTGTTCTAAATATCGTTCAATTTTCCTTTCAATAGAAGGAAGGGTATGTTACTGCCTTCTAGACACAAAGATTTTGGAAGGCTGTGCCACCATTTTCAATGAATTTAGAACATTGAGTCGTGTAAACGGCTCTTCAAGAGCATTCAATGTTTCGTTCAATGCATTGAGTTCAATGCATTGAACGAAACATTGAACCGTGTAAACACAGCTTTAGACTCGTGTCGTTTGCGGCCTCCAATTAGCACTAGTTTTGAAACACAACTATTGCAAAATGGGATTTGAATGCTAAATAAAAATCTCAGTGGTTCCCTTGGTTGCAGTCGTTTGTGTTTGTAACGAGAAGCAACATGTTGAAATTTAGAGACACTTCGATTTGTTGATGTACGAGGCAGGCACTGCCCATCGGTAAATACTGCTAAGGTGATGTCATCAACATTGGCTCTGCCACCAATCAGAGACTCTGGATGTGCATGACACCATTTTTCGCGAATCTGCCATGGAGTGTCTGATTGGTGCAGAGCCAATGTAGATAACATCGTGTCACTGAAATTGCTAGCTGTAAACCCAGCTTGGTTCTGGATGTGCTATTGTTATTACAACTTTTGGGGCAAGAGCATTTTATCTGACGTACAGTGCAATGTTAGCTTTAGCAGACCCTCGAATTGGTTGACTCTTGCAGAGAAACCGCCGTCGGTCATTGGAGCAAAGGTTTTTTAGCAAGACGTGGCCAGATGGCAGCACAATCAGGAATTCTGTATACAGGTGTTCAAACGAAAATTGTGTTGCTGCATATCACGCACTTATGCGTTAGGCGAACGCACAATGAAAACGAGAACAAATACAAATCAAGCCGGCCACGGTTTGCTAAACATTGACTATTCTAATGGACGGCTGGAGTTACAACTGCCGATGTTTGTTATCAGCTAGGATGGGATTAACTTTTCACCGAGTAGTAGGCAAGGAGTTCAAGGAGTAAGCAGGTTAAAATAGGGAAAGTTGTTATGACAAGCACTTTGTAACGAAACCCAGTCAAAGAAACGAAAGACGCGAAACAAACGGAAAAGCTGACGCCCAATGTTTGGGATGTGACCACTTGGACACTTTGAGATGGAGCACAAGAGGCGGTGGGAAAATAACTTGACAGAACAACTGGAAGAAAGACAAGGCTGACAAAATGTGTTGCCGAGCCGGGATACGAACCCGGCAGCTCACTGGTCCATTTCCTTCCATTCATCGCTTGCTGGTTATAGCATCATATCCTACAAGTTCCAGGAAAGCAACATCTCTATTTTAAAAAAACGCACAGAACAACCGTGTAAAAAATATATATATATATGACAGTTGTGGGTACATAACGCCAAACATAAACACACATAAAACACATTTGAAACCTTGCAAATACAAAACATTTTATACAATATCATTAAACAAACATTTAGTAATTGTGTAAAATTCAGGGGCCTTACCTAGCGCGGCCACTCGTAGTCCCGGGATTACTAGCAATCTACCCTGGCTAATTAACACCACCGTAGCACCAAGCAGTAACCCCGACCTAGAGCGGCAGTATTACGGCCGCGTTATATAGCCGGGGCACATCGACTCTGACTTTAGTAACGAGCCATGAGATTGGTTGATTTGACCTCACTGCACAATGATGATCATTTAAAAAGCAGTAAGCCTTCTAGATAATGCTATCATCGTAGCACCACCGTAATACTGGTTGCTAGTGGTGCTACGAAATCAACAAACTGCCCATTGTTGAAATGGCCGCTCTAGGTCCGGGTTATGTAACACCGCCAGCCCGGCTAATTAGCCGCTTGGTAGCCGCTCCAAATGGCCGCGCTAGGTAAGGGCCCTGTAATTTTGTACGTGCGGCCGGGATAATCTTCCCCGGGACTCCCAATCTTCCCACGGGACTCCCCATCTTCCCCCGGGATTCCCCATCTTCCCACGGGACTCCTCATCTTCCCACGGGATTCCCCATCTTCCCACGGGACTCCCCATCTTCCCACGGGACTCCCAATCTTCCCACGGGACTCCCTATCTTCCCACGGGACTCCAAATCTTCCCACGGGACTCCCATCTTCCCACGGGACTCCCTATCTTCCCACGGGACTCCAAATCTTCCCACGGGACTCCCCATCTTTCCACGGGACTCCCAATCTTCTCACGGGACTCCCTATCTTCCCACGGGACTCCCCATCTTCCCACGGGACTCCCCATCTTCCCACGGGACTCCAAATCTTCCCACGGGACTCTTAATCTTCCCACGGGACTCCCAATCTTCCCACGGGACTCCCAATCTTCCCACGGGACTCCCCATCTTTCCACGGGACTCCCAATCTTCCCACGGGACTCTCCATCTTCCCACGGGACTCCCCATCTTTCCACGGGACTCCCAATCTTCCCACGGGACTCCCCATCTTCCCACGGGACTCCCAATCTTCAGCGCCTCGTGACCGGTCTTCTAGGAAATCTTGCTGCCAGTCTTGCCGACGGTCGAGCCGCTCAAAGGCGAGTGGTCTTCAATGTGCGCATGCGTGGCCTTACAATGCTGGACGAACCTCGCCTTGTCCTTGATCCAGAAGGCGCAGTGACGGCAGCCGTACATCGGCTTCGTGCGGCTGTCGAAGTCGGCTTGCGTCGTGAGCCGCTTCAGATTGTTCGGGCACTCGACAGACTTCGAGGGCGACGAGGCTGCAGCTGGGACCGAAGAGAAGCGATCAGTACAAGAGGTGAACTCTGCCCTGAGTGATTTTCGTACTGCGTGAAATTTGCCCTACGTGAACATTGCCCTAAGTGATTTTCGTACTGAGTGAAATTTGCCCTACGTGAACTTTGCCCTAAGTGTTTTTCGTTCGAGTGAACTTTGCCCTAAGTGAACTTTTCCCTACGTGAACTTTGCCCTAAGTGTTTTTCGTTCGAGTGAACTTTGCCCTAAGTGACTTTGCCCTAATTGACTTTGCCCTAAGTGACAAGTCCCCGGGGAAGAACGTGAACGTGAACTCGCTACTACAAGCTCGGGACTTTGAGAAATATGACGCCAAACGAAGCACGCACCGACCTGGTTTCTTCCGGAGCTTCGCGGGACAGGATTTGTGGTGCGCGGCCATGAGTGCTTTGCGTCGGCACCGGAAGGCGCAATGCACGCACTCGTACTGCGCACCTCTGCACCAATCGGAGGTCACGTGCTGGCCGAACCTCGTGGCAGGCGTCGGCCTTTCGGGCAAGTTCGGGAACTGGCCGCCCGACTTCGGGGAGTCTGCAACGCGATGGAGGCATTGTGGGATTCAGTTGAAGCGTGTCGTATTTCAGTGGTTGGCAACACTGAGTATAGACCGAAACTAAGGAGGTGTTGGTAAGTACTCAAGAGAGAAGTAAACGGTTGTCGTTTTGATCGATTTTCGCATCAATTTCATGTTAAAAAAGAATGTCTCATGGCTACAAATGTTAACGAACATTTTTGGAAAAAAAATGCACGTGATGTAAAAGTTGCTGAATGTCAGATGCTATTTTTTTGTCGTTTTTTTGAAAACTTTGAGTTGGGGGAATTTTTAAAAAGTGCATAAAAGTGACTAAAATGGCACTTTTTGAAAATTCCCCTCGCTGTCGGTTTTCAAAATACAAAAAAAATCTATATAGCATCCGCCATTCAGCAACTCTTGAATTAATAACTGTTACGTAAATAAGAACCAATAATCTGATGGCATGCAGCTAACATCGAAGCACAAGGAATACAGGATTTCATGCCAACATGACGCGATGTACAGTCAGGTATAAGGAGCATATGTGCGGAGTGGTGACACTTTTATTGTCAAGTACAGCTTGCAGCATAAACAATCTTTGTTACAGCAGACGGCTACACAAACACTTTATTGAAAGAAATAAACAAAAACAGAAGTTAAGTATGTCATTTTGATTCGAAACACAACCCTGCAAATGTGAAGACAGTTGAAACTGAGAAATAAACAAATGCTCTGGCTGCCTCAGATCCAGCGAAAGTGAATATATCATGATTTGCTTCATTTTAATAAAACTCACGACTAGAGCAAGATCAATAGGTTTATTTAAGTTAAAAGAAAAAGATGCCTGACTGCGATAGTGATGATCATATCAACCTCTGAACTCTGCACAATAACAGTTAAAAAAAGGGATCATTTTTTGGCCAGCTAGTCAATCATTGGGGTGTGGTCCGTTTCGTGCATGTGCATCGTCGTGCAGTGCACAGTCAGATTGTGTTTCTGCTTGCTCCGGTAGGGGCAGTGGCGACAGCGGAACTTGGGCTCCAGGCCACACTCAAACTTGACGTGTCTGGTGAGGTTCCTATTCGACTCGAACCGCCGAGGACAGGTGGGACACTTTAACGGCCGCGTGATCGCCTCGTGGCCCGAAGACGTTGGCGCTGCATCCGAAGGGAAATCAATTAAGAACGTTTAAGGCCATTCATTGATGGTTGTTGAGGTTAATTGAATTCAACTTTTTATGGATTTCCAAGAGATATTTCGAGGTTCTGAAATATTCAATCGGTTGTCCAAAGTGTGAGGATTCCGTAGATATTTGTTTCGTTGCGATCGGATAACGGGTGTGACCTGGAAAGTGTATACGGTAACAGGTAAATTCTTAGCTGGAATTTACCCTTAAGTACATCTTTCAATATACCGGATAAACATGGTCATTTTAAAACTCTTGGTAGTAATTGACGAGTGAATCTTGCGAAATGAAAATGGTGCAATTGGTTGTCCGAAGTGTGAAGATTCCGAAAATATAGGTTTCGTCGCGATCCGACGAAAGGTGTGGCCTGGAAAGTGTATCCCTTACGAGGTCAAGGAAACGGCTCGACTTCGGAGCTCAGTGAACGCTCTTAACGTATCGCTAGCGAATCTCACAGCACATAACCCCGGAAAGCTCTTGGGGAAGACGAAAGATTTAACACATTTCTTTATACTTGAAAGAAAATAACCTGCTGAATACTATCGACCAAAGAAAAAGTGGGGTCTCCAAACCAACTTTTACTAAGCAAACTAACAATTATTGAATGTGTTTTGAATGAATTCAACGGGCGAATCTTTATAGGATAGAACAGCAAGACTGTAGCTGCTGCTTCCGATTTGAATTGAAAACCATCACCGAGGTTGGTACAGAAAAAATATGGATGGTTACCTAACTTTAAAAATCCCAATCAATAGACGAACCCTTGGTGCGACACACTTTGGAGTGCTTGGCCATTTCGTATTTCTGATAGCTGCGGTGCGGACAGTGGACGCATTGGTACTGGGGGGTCTTGCCGCATTCGAGTCTCAGATGCTGGTCAAGGCCTCCTTTGGACACGTATCGCTTGGGGCAGTTGGGACACTGGAAGGACCTCATGAGCTGCTTGCCACGGAAGAACACCACGTATCCGGGAGAAGCCGAAGCAGCTGCAACAGAGACGATGGGGTTCAGTTGGTGAGACTTAATGGCAGGAGCTGGAGGGACGAGACGGTGAACGGGCAGAACTTGGTCAATTCAGTTCAATTAAATTCAGTTCGTATTTATTTTAATTTTAATTTTACGCATTATTATTAAACACACAACATCCCCAAGTCTTTTTTCCGTGAAACAGATGCGAAAACGCCCACATAAGTAGACCTTGTGTGTGGGTTTCATAAATATGCATTGAAATTCGGCTAGCTAATAACAATAATAATACTAATGAAAAATTAATGAAACTGATTGCTAATTAAATTATTTTAACAAAATATACATATTATACCCATTACACATTTTCCTTATGATAACCTATATCAAGAAAAGGAAAGAAAAATAAACATATAGGACACAGGAAGTCGACTTCAAAGGAAAAACAAACACAAAACAGTTGCTTTTGCTAACATTTTGTTGCAAATCAATAATTACAGGTTCCAGTTGTTGTTACAAATTTTTGTCTGTAAAAACGTGTTTCTTATAATCATAACAACTAATCACAATAAACAATGGTCATTGCTTAAAATAAATGCATTAACAGAACCGATACAAATATATAGTGCAGTGGTCTAAGATAAAAACAGCAATTAAGTTTGTTAGCAGAAAACGCTCGATACTCGTTAGTCAAATTTAATAATAATAAACTCAATGTTTAAATTCCCATAGACACTGCAAAGAAATAATATAAACAAAAGCAATAGCGTTATTACAACATTGAAGCGCTACGAGGGGTCGAGATAAAGATAACAGAGAATATGTTTCTCCCGAAAGTCCATCGAATCATGACCAAAGGACGACTAATATCTCAAAGCATGCTCGCTGCTGCTAGACACGAGCCGAGAGTTTCAAAACTGACAAGCAATGTCTTGAGCCGGACAAATTAAATTATGGGCAGCTTAGGAACTCTTGTGTCTAGCGGCAGTGGGTCCTCGAGGAAGATGCAAATCCACTCTGCTTCTCGACGTGAAATGGGGTTTAGTCACTCAACGGGGTGCGGTCCGCCTGGTCATTGTGCACCGCCTTGCAGTGGCGATTCAGGTTGGACTTATCTTTGCACCGGAAGGGGCAGTGGCGACAGCCGAGCTTGGGCGGTTTGCCGCACACCAACTTGACGTGTCTGTTCAGTTTTGCTTTCGTATCGAATCGCCGGGGACAATTCGGACACTTGAACGGCCGCGTGGTCGCCTCGTTGTCCGAAGACGATGGCGCTGCAATTGAGGGGAAACCAATTAAGAACGTTTAACGTATCTCTTGTGAATCTCCAAGGTATTGGAAAATCCTCGATATCAGTCGGTTTTAGATGCTAACGTTCGACTGCATCCAACAATTATAATAATTTGGTGGGTTCACCGGCGTGATAACAAAATGTGAGCGTTTCAAAACTTTAAATTTAACATGGGTGGCATCGGAAATCAGGTGAAACCAGCACATAACCCAGCCTCCCAGGAAAGCTCTCGAGGAAAACGAAAGATTTTAACAAATTTCTATATACTTGAAAGTTCTGCTACACTCTCGGCCAAAGAAAAACTTGGGGCACCATATTAACTTTTACTAAGTAATCAAACAATTAATGAATGTACTTTGAATATATTTCTCGGACGAATCTTTATAGGATAGCACAGCAAGACTGTATAGCTGCTGCTCCGAAAGGCATTGAGGCCATCGTTAAGGTAAATTGTCATTAAGCTACGGCTAATTAAATTGTCAACTTATAAAATCCTAGTCAAGAGACGAACCCTTGGTGCGACACACTTTGGAGTGCTTGGCCATGTTGTCTTTCTGGTAGCTGCGGTGCGGACAGTGGGCGCACTGGAACTGGGGAATCTTGCCGCATACGAGTCTCAGATGCTGGTCAAGGCCTCCTTTGGACACGTAGCGCTTGGGGCAGTTGGGACACTGGAAGGACCTCTTGCGCTGCTTGCCACGGAAGAACACCACGTCTCCGGGAGAAGCCGAAGCAGCTGCAACAGAGACGATGGGGTTCAGGTGGTGAGACTTAATGGCAGGAGCTGGAGGGGCCAAGACGGGAAATCTTCAACCGAGGAGACGGAGTCAATATTTTGAAGCAACGGATGGGACTCAACTAGGGCGCAGCTTGTACGGGCGCAGCTTTTAGGGGTGCAGCTTTTAGGGGTGAGGCTTTTAGGGGTGCAGCTTTTACGGGTGCAGCTTTTAGGGGTGCAACTTTTAGGGGTGCAGCTTTAAGGGGTGCAGCTTTTAGTGGTGCAGCTTTTAGTGGTGCAGCTTTTAGGGGTGCAACTTTTAGTGGTGCATCTTTTAGGGGTGCAGCTTTTAGTGGTGCAGCTTTTAGTGGTGCAGCTTTTACGGGTGCAGCTTTTAGGGGTGCAGCTTTTAGTGGTGCAGCTTTTAGGGGTGCAACTTTTAGGGGTGCAGCTTTTAGGGGTGCAGCTTTTAGGGGTGCAGCTTTCAGGGGTGCAGCTTTTAGGGGTGCAGCTTTTAGGGATGCAGCTTTTAGGGGTGCAGCTTTTACGGGTGCAGCTTTTAGGGGAGAAAATTTTAGGAGTGCATCTTTTAGGGGTGCAGCTTTTATGGGTGCAGCTTTTAGGGGTGCAGCTTTTTAGGGGTGCAGCTTTTAGGGGTGAATTAACGATCAGGAAAAAGGGAGAAGGAAATTAGATTTCGTGTACTAAGTTTTTGCAGTAACAATTCAGGAAGAATGTAATATTTGTGATACAGACACACATAAATAAGACACACGACTATTTGTGACTTTTCTAGCAGCATAATATGACACATATGATCGATATGTTGTTATATTTGACAACATGCTATCAGTGTGTTGTTAGCAATTCGATCTGCATGAAAAGGTGAACGGGCAGAACTTGGACGCGGACACTGGAAGTCGACTTCAAAGGAAAAACAAACAAAACAATTGCTTTTGCTAACGATTTGTTGCAGATAAAAAATAACAGGTTTTTGTTGTTGTTGTTAAACTTTTTTGCCCGTAAAAACGTGTTTTTTATAAATATAACAACTCATCACAAATAACAATGGTCAGTGCTTAAAATAAATGCATACCCAGAACTGAGACTGTGGAGTGATAAAGATAAAAAAAACAGCAACAAAGTTTGTTCGCGGAATAAACTCTTTACTCGTTCGTCAAGTTAAATCATAATAAAATCCCTGTTTTAATACCCATAGTGACTGCAAGGACAGAACATAGACAAAAGCAATGTTTCTCGACGTGAAACGGAGTCTAGTCACTCAAAGGAGTGCGGTCCGCCTGGTTTTTGTGCACCAGCTTGCAGTGTTTGGTCAGGTTCGACTTTTATTTGCACCGGTGGGGGCAGTGACGACAGCGGAACTTGGGCGGTTTGCCGCACACCAGCTTCCGGTGTTTGTAGAACGTGAAGGGACTCAGGCACGACGGCCTTCGAAGGGCCTTGGACGGGTGCGCATTGTCCGCTTGACGTCGAAGCACCTGCAAGCGAGTACAGAGGATTGACACTTGTCGCTATGGCAACCGGCAGTTAAGTGCAGAGGGAATGAGTCTGCTAAACGGAGCTTTCAGTCTCACCCTGAAGATGGCAGAGCGAACTCTGCCGAATGTTATGTTATCGGAATGACCGCGATGTTATCTAGAAGTTGGTAGTTGTGGTCTTTCTATTTGAGCTCTTTTGGGGTTAGATTTCGGTCCTAAAAAGGACTTGTTCCTCCTAAGTTTCGGCAGTGTTCGCTCTGCCATCTTCGGGGTGAGACTGAAAAACCGCAACTACACCATAGCTCGAAAAACCTACGAGCCGCAATCTAGACTCTTTTTCTGTGCTGACAATGAAGTGTACACACAGTTTTAATGCTAGCATCGGGTATTTCTGACCACGGTACATTGACCAAAGTATCGAGACCTGGCAACGACTGCTGACGGCTGTTGAAAAGGAACGAATATAAACAAGGGAAACGAAGAACCGTATGGCAAAATATATAGGTGTAATCGTCAGGTAATAAATAATTCAATAAATTCATTTTGATCATTAAAGAGCAAATGGTGAGAGTAAAACAAACACACATTGAAAGAAACAGCTAAGAATATAGTAACTTTATAACAAACAAAGACTACTAAATAACACTGAAAGTTACGCAAAGAATCAAAGATCCGTTTACTCGAAATTGCAAAAGCATAACAATTAACAATTATCGATACAATGACTGCTAGCCATGCAATCTCAACCAATGACAATGCCAACCAATGTCAATGCTAACCAATGTAAAAGCGTGTTTATACGATAGTATAAAACGCAACGCGCATAATAAAATATTGTTTCTAAGAAATCCATTGGAGACAGTTCCATCTCGGTAAGTCCTATCTCTGGCCCTGGCACCCCACCAGGGCTAGCTACTCCCTGCCCTGGCACCCCATTGGGGCTAGCTACTCCCTGCCCTGGCACCCCACCAGGGCTAGCTACTCCCTGCCCTGGCACCCCACCAGGGCTAGCTAGTCGTTAATTGGGGTGTGGTCCGACTGGTCCTTGTGCTTTCTCTCGCTGTGGCGGACAATGTTGGGCTTTTTCTTGCTCCTGAAGGCGCAGTGGCGGCAGCGGAACTTCGCCTCTTTGCCACACTCGAGCTTGAGATGCGAGTACACGCTGCTCTTGGCCGTGTAGCGCTTCGGGCAGTTCGGGCACTTGAACGGCCGATTGACCAGCTTGCCTCGGCAGTAGAAAATGTCGCTGGCGAGCGGCGGGAAATCTGCAATCGGACACGTTACCATTCAGACACGGATGTCAGGTGAGGTGGGTTTTGTCTTTTGGCGCAGAACGTAAATGTGGTAATTATCTGGCATAACACTTAAGGTCTACCCACAATTGAACACAAACACAAACACAAACATAAGCACAGTGCACACAAGGCTTGAAGGTCACTTCACATAGGCCTCCTCGAGCTTTTTAGGTTGTGTTGATATATATATTTTTCAGTCTCTTTGTGAGAATATTAAAGTTTAATCGTCCTTATGGACGAATAACAATGAAATGTATTAGTAATAAAAAATATCAACAACAAACACAACCTCAAAACTCCCAAGTTTCCTCGCACTGACATCCCGCTCCGATCAGATCAGCTGCTCTGTGTCCGCCATGTTTTCAACACTGCTCTGTGATTGGTCCGACACAAGCCCGTACTCAAGGAGATGGAATGATCGAACTTCCTTGTGTGCTGTGTTTCGACGTTATGTGACTGTGTACGGCTTGTGTCGTGTTGTGTGCAGTGAAATGTGTTTCCCTATGTTTTAACTTCCTTGTACGCTGTGCATGTGTTTGTTTTTGTGTTTGTGTACAATTGTGGGTAGACCTTAAGGGCCAATGTTGATGACATCGTGTCACTGACATTGTTTTAAACTATAAACCCAGATTTAAACCCAAAACTAGATCTCCATGACTTTTTGTTCTCTTCTCGTTCGCATTTTTTCAAACATTGTTTTAAGTTTAATTTTGCGGTTAACATGCCTACGTGATCAATCTAAATCGCAATGATTGAAATTTCCTTATCGCTTTGTTAAAGAAATAGTTATTTTACACATGGCCTACTGTTTATGATGTTCTTTTTTCACCTTCTTTTCCACGACAAACAGCCACGCTCATCATCCACGCAACAAAATTGTGGTCGCACCGTAAACTAAAACATGGACAACGTCTGTATACTAAAATATCCGAGTTATTAGAACCTTTTTGGAACCTTCCCATGAATGTTTCAAAATTCGATATCGAAACAATCGATATTTTTCGATCCAATTAACGGTTCCCGGTTCCGCAGTTAAGAACACAGTGAATTCGAGGTGTGAAATTATAGCATTTTCCCCCCAGACGCCAAGCTCCCATCCCCCATGAGGCTCTATTACAAGGAGCCTTGTTAGAGCGTTTTCACTGCGTCATAACCTCGATAGTACGTTTTTAACATCTTGGAACAGAAGGGAATAAAATCCTTACGCAACCTTGAACAAAATAGAAAATGGACGATACACATGGACAATGGACGATACTAATTAAAAACCAAACAAATATGCAGACCGTTATTGAATAGTCATGAGCTAGGAGCAGAATTGTGCAAACAAGCTAACAAATTCATGCACCAACTAGTGGGTCTCTACTGCACTAACAAAAGCTGCACTACAATCATGGCCTCCGAGAGAAAATGTGTTTGTGTTTGTGTGTATTTATGTTTTTCTTCTTCAAATACAAGGTCGAGATAAAGATAACATGGAATACGTGAGCCTTCAATTAATATAAAGTCATATCCTGATTCGAGGCATGTTCAAAGTGCAAGTACTCTGGATATTGGAGTCATCTAGAGGCAAAGTTACTTTTCTCTAATTATTTAAATTGACCTTAAATTACATGTTTATATTTTTAATTAAAAAACCAAAAGCCATCGAGTGTCTTCTGGCAAGTCCCATTGTTGCTTCTTCTTTAGTCGCTTCAGTTAAGTCACTCATAGTGCTGTGGTCCGTCTTCTCCGGGTGCATGCTGATGCAGTGATTGGTCAGACTCGCTTTGTGCTTGCACCGATAGAAGCAGTGACGACAGCGGAACTTGGACTCCTGGCCGCACTCGTAGTTCCGGTGACGAGTGAGGTTGCACTTCATCGTGAACCGCTTCGGGCAGTTCGGACACAGGAGCCTCATCTTGTCGGTTTTCCACGACGCTGAAACCAAGGCGACAGGAAATCAGTCCGAAAATTGTTACCGGAATCACGGGACGAGAATAAGAATTGCCTCTGGCAATCAGTGTTGACCTTTAAATTGTAACTGATAGTAGATAATTGGTAGAGTATAGACAAGTGCAGGTAGGAGGATCGACCCTAGCAGCCGTGTGTATTCGCTTGAAGGCCGATGCCAGGGTGAGGGAAAGATTCTGAGTTTTTACGGATTTTGAATTGAAATCTCCCTTATTTAAAACCTTTGTATCAACGGAGATATCCACCAAAACTTTATGAAATTTGTACACGTAACACAAATGACAGTGATTCTTACGGAGTGTAAATGTCAACATTATGAGACCAACAGGAGCTTGTTGACAGGCCTTCAAACTCGGCTAAAACCCGCCTCACTCCTGTGCTACAAAGATGGGTGAACAGCTGGCAATGTCAGTGACACGATGTTATCAACATTCGCTCTGTCACCAATCATAGACTCTGGATGTGCGACTCTGCCACGGAGTCTCTGAATGGTACCAACATTGATGATATCGTGTCACTGACATTGCCTGCTGTACGCCCAGCTTAAATAGACTGAGCTATATGAGACTGAGCGAACGCCATTGACTAAGACGTGGCACACAAGGCGGTGCTAACACACCTCTGAGGTTCGCGTCCCGCGTCCCCGAAGAGTGCCGAGTCTGGCCGAGCTTGTCGACGCTCGCTTTGCATTTGGCCCGGTAGGGGCAGTGCGCGCACTGGAACTGCGCCTGCTAGCCGCACTCTGACGTCACGTGCTTGTGGCGGCTCGCTTTGACCACGTACCACTTGGGGCAGGTCGGGCACTTGAACGGCCGCTTCATCAGCTTGCCGCGGTAGAAAAACAGGTCGTCGTCGTCACCGTCGTCGTCTTCGTCGTCGTCTTCGTAGTCGTCGTCTTCAGGCTCACCGGAATCTGTAACAATCAGGTTGATGGAAGTGGTTCAGAGCCTGGCGATTTTGTAACTTTCAAGTTATTTCGTTATCGGATTAGATGGACAAAACCCCAATTGTTGTTGTCCATGATAGTTTTTTTAACTTTTAAACAGTGAACGGCGAAATAATAGTTACGTATAACCGCCACCCTGGTCCTTAAAAGGACTTGCGTTCATTTTGAGTCCCTTTTAGGGTCAAAAGTCAAAAGAGCATAACCAGCTTTTACAACCTGCCAATAATGTTGAGGATGCGATCGGTTCAGCGTTAACCGAATCCGACTAGGGTCCGACCAGGGTCCGACCAGGGTCCGAGACCAATCATCTTCAACCGAAGAGGTGGCCAGAGAGACAGTCAAAGGGCAGCACTCAACCAATTAACACTAAATACGTAGGTGCACATAGGAAAGATGGTGTGGAATGCAGGGTCCTGGTACAACTCAAAATTGATGCTTTTACAAATGAATTAAGATCAAGCATTTCGATAGTTTTAAATTAATTAAAGTTTATTTATTTAAAGTTCATTAATTACAAGTTTATTGTGACTTTGTGTGAATAGAGCGCACCATCATCTTTTTTTATACAAAGCGCTACGCTCATCTTCAACGCAACACAAATGGCGTTCGCGAAGCCCTAGGTATAATTTGTCTAGTATCTAATGTACGTACGACAAGGTAGTTCGAAAATGTAATGTTAGGCAAAAACATTTCTAGCAGCAGTGGGTCCTCGAGGAAGATGCAAATCCACTCCCTTTCTTAACACGGAACGAAGTATACGCTTGACACAAAATGCCTCTATGTCGGATGCATATTTTTTAAACTACCCCGAGACAATTGGGTATGTAATACATTGAATTCCGGCTTCCGTTTCAAACATCCATTATGGCGCCCCGTTTGTCACGAGTCTAGCTGACAACCGAAACACATAACAAGCCAAACACCAACGTAAGACATGCGCTCGGTGGTCGTCTTGGTTCAACCGCACGCCGCTGGCTAGTCGCTCAGCGGCGCGATGTCGGGCTCGTCTCTGTGCACCAATGTGCAGTGTCTCGTCAGCACCGACTTGCGATTGGCCCGGTAGGGGCAGTGGCGGCAGTGGAACCGCGGCCGCACGCCGCACGCGTCCCTGAGGTGCGCGAAGAGTGTGCCTTTGGTCGAGTAGCGCTTCAGGCATTGGGCGCACTCGAAGGGTCGACGCACCAGTCTGCCGTGGAACACGAACAGGTCGCCGTCGGACGGCGACGGCGCTGGAAACGATGGCGACGATAACAATAATTAATAATAATAGTAATCTTTTAATGGTGTAGTGTAGTGCGGTTTTGCTCTGGTTTGAATGACTTTTGGTCCTAAAAAGGTCCGTGATCAGGACCAAAAGTCACTCAAACCAGAGCAAAACCGCACTACACTTCACCATCTAACCACGGCTCTGAACCGCTTTGCTAATCTTTTAATGTCACCCTATACGGAAGTACATACAAGAAACATATATGAAACATATTTGGAAGGTTGATATTTTCATAATAAACATATAAGTTTCTTATAAGATATTGCACTTTCATATAATAGGGAAAATATGTATCATATATGATCGTATTTGCTATTTCGTGTGGGACGATTGACCCGGAAAGATGGGAACGATGCGTGAATCGAGTTCAATACAATAATAAATTATTACCGTGATCTGGGTGGCGATTCTGTAAAATTTCGTTTGAGATGACGTTCGATATCTCGACCAAAAAACATTGAAATGCCCCTAGATAGCGATTATTATCCCTAGATACCGACCGCTAAAAAGTTACATAATCGCCACCCCGTTCCTATATCAAAAATGCTTAATTGAATTGAATTCATAATAAATAAAGGTGGTATATGGTCACCTTGGCCAGCGAATATCTACCAAACTATTGTCTACACAGGCGATCTCTAAGTGACGTCCCCACCAAAATAGCTCACCTACTACGTAATGTATGTAAGGCGTTCAAATTACGTATGCGAGTAATATTTGTGCTATGCTCGGTTTGGCCAAGTAACGTCCGAAACTGTGGAAAAATTAGTTTCCACAGTTTCGGACGTCAATTAGACAAACTCATCACAGCACACAAAATATTCGTACGTTCTTTTAATCTTATTTAAATTACGAAAGCTCGTAATTGGCTATTCATTTTATTATTATGTACACAAATTAGCCTCCCAAAAGTGTTGTCCATTCCGGGATTTGAACCCGGGTCCCCAACTTTCGCGGCTGGTGCTCTAACCGCTGAGCTAAATGGCCATTAAATTTGGGAGAAGTAATTTGCATACAGGGTGAGAATTGAATTGAGAACCCGGGTTCAAATCCCGGAATGGACAACACTTTTGGGAGGCTAATTTGTGTACATAATAATAATAATAAAATATTCGTACGTTATTTGAAAGCCTTAATTACCTACCTAGGAGGTGTAAGCTATTTTGGTGGGGACGTCACTTAGAGTTCGCCTGTGTAGACAATTCCTTGGTAGATATTTGTTGGACAAGGTGGACCATTCCACATAAAGACTTCATTTGCAGAAAATAAAACGTGATTTTAAACGACATATGGAAACATCGTTCAGGAATCCCACACTCTCAAAAAACTTCCCATGGACCTATGTGATAGTGACATGAAATCATGGCAATGATTGTAATCAAATGTGTCGTGGTAGCTTCCCATGGCTTCCTGGGAATGATTCCCTTGGTTCTCGGCTGCCATTGCAGGAGCCTGCCACCTACGGGAATTTGAGGTTAGGATGCCCCGAGGAGGTTTTAGACCTTTCATTGGGATGGTTAGCAAGTTTGGGAGCCGACTATTTAGAGTTTCCACTGGATTGCTATAGTTACCGATGTCACTGCCCGATACGTCTCGCAGCCTAGTGCCTATATGCCCTAAACATTCGTGTTCAATGGGCCACATGGCATGCGCTCATGGGAATCATTGCCATGGCGACGTGGATGGCGATTTTAAACGGATTGATTAACATGCCAATTACTAAAGATCACATCGAGTCGCTCAAGATAATGCATTCACATACAGGCCATGTGAATAAATCTGAGAGTGCACGATCCTATTTCGACCTTGTCTATGGATCCGCTACCGAAGGACCTAAAGTACTGACTAACCTTGCGCGCTGGAAGGCCGTGTCCTCGAGTGACACGTCTTGAGATGCCTGGTCATCTCCCAGTGGTACTTGCTCCGATACGAGCACAGATGGCACAGGAAGGTCGGCTCCTTGCCGCATTCCCGGCTCACGTGGTTCGTGAGACTCCCGTTGCTCGCGTAGCGCTTCGGGCAGTTCGGGCACTGGAACGGTTTCTTGACCATCTTGCCCTTCGAGTAGAACAGCGTCTCGTGCGTCGACTCGGCGTCTGCAATTTAGTGACAGGATGTTGGCCAGCTTGTTGACACTGTCCACTCAAGCTGGGTTTACAGCTGGTAATGTCAGTGACACGATGTCATCAACATTGGCTCTGCCACCAGTCAGAGACTCTGGATGTGTATGACGTCAATTTTCATCACATCCATCACGGAAATAGAGCAGGGCCTTATTGAAAAAATGTCATCAAATTTTTTATCACGTTTATCATGAATGCCAAAAAAGATATGCTCTTTTCTTCACATTTTTGTATTGACATGGTGACATTTTTGTACGTAAACGATATCATGATAGATAGTATGAAAATCGGTTACCGTGTAAAACAGGCTAAACACATGTTGTTTTATATGTAGTTATAAGCAATATCAAATATAGATCATATAAATGACACCACGAAGAAATATTTTATTTAATTCAGCCGTAGAAACACTGATGCTACAAATACCTTAAAAAAGCAGATTATTTTTGAAAATAAAATTGAACCGTTGCACAACAAACAGTTGCTGGTTTTCAACTTCAACTTCATTGGTTTTCAAGATTTTGCCGATCCTCCAGTGTGCAGTGGTCGCCAAATATGGCTTCTTTGTCAAGAAGCAGTCATACACGAACGCACGATTTTCTTCAATACTGCGTCTATGACCAAATAAATGGCACCACGAAAGAGATATGTTAAACAATAATTCCGTGGAAACACAGCTGCCACACAGGAACTTACAAAAGGTGATGATTTACAATAAAACAGTTAAGTAGAATCGTAGCACAACATAGAATTTAATGTCACCAGCTTCAATCAAGAGCTTGAGTCAGATAAGGGCGGTCGAATACCAAGATTGTAATGATTCCCGACGAGTAATGATTCCGAGAGTAATGATTCCCGACGAGTAATGATTCCCGACGAGTAATGATTCCGAGAGTAATGATTCCGAGAGTAATGATTCCGAGAGTCCCGAGAAGTCCCGACTCTAGACACCCCATTGGACGAGGTCCTACTTGTCCCTGTGCACTGATTTGCAATGCTTGGCCAGTCGTTGATTGGGACGAGGTCCTATTTGTCCCTGTGCACTGATTTGCAATGCTTGGCCAGTCGTTGATTGGGACGAGGTCCTACTTGTCCCTGTGCACTGATTTGCAATGCTTGGCCAGTCGTTGATTGGACGAGGTCCTACTTGTCCCTGTGCACTGATTTGCAATGCTTGGCCAGTCGTTGATTGGGACGAGGTCCTACTTGTCCCTGTGCACTGATTTGCAATGCTTGGCCAGTCGTTGATTGGTACGAGGTCCTACTTGTCCCTGTGCACTGATTTGCAATGCTTGGCCAGTCGTTGATTGGTACGAGGTCCTACTTGTCCCTGTGCACTGATTTGCAATGCTTGGCCAGTCGTTGATTGGTACGAGGTCCTACTTGTCCCTGTGCACTGATTTGCAATGCTTGGCCAGTCGTTGATTGGTACGAGGTCCTACTTGTCCCTGTGCACTGATTTGCAATGCTTGGCCAGTCGTTGATTGGTACGAGGTCCTATTTGTCCCTGTGCACTGATTTGCAATGCTTGGCCAGTCGTTGATTGGTACGAGGTCCTACTTGTCCCTGTGCACTGATTTGCAATGCTTGGCCAGTCGTTGATTGGTACGAGGTCCTACTTGTCCCTGTGCACTGATTTGCAATGCTTGGCCAGGCGTTGATTGGTACGAGGTCCTACTTGTCCCTGTGCACTGATTTGCAATGCTTGGCCAGTCGTTGATTGGTACGAGGTCCTACTTGTCCCTGTGCACTGATTTGCAATGCTTGGCCAGTCGTTGATTGGTACGAGGTCCTACTTGTCCCTGTGCACTGATTTGCAATGCTTGGCCAGTCGTTGATTGGTACGAGGTCCTACTTGTCCCTGTGCACTGATTTGCAATGCTTGGCCAGTCGTTGATTGGTACGAGGTCCTACTTGTCCCTGTGCACTGATTTGCAATGCTTGGCCAGTCGTTGATTGGTACGAGGTCCTACTTGTCCCTGTGCACTGATTTGCAATGCTTGGCCAGGGTTTCCTTGTGCTTGCATCGGTACGGACAGTGCCGGCAGCGGAACTGCGGCTCTTTGCCGCACTCCACTCGGAGGTGTCTGTTGAGACTGTCTTTCCACTTGTACGTCTTGGGGCAGTTGGGGCACTGGAAGGCATTGCCGCTCGTCCAAGGCGTCGAAGGAGCTGAAAACGAGGACAACGATTTGTGGAAGTCTAAAGCTGTGTTTACACGGTTCAATGTTTCGTTCAATCCATTGAATTCAATGCATTGAATTCAAGGTTGAACTCAATGCATTGAACCGTCTAAACAAAAATTTTGTTTATGTCTAAACAAAGAGTTCAATGCATTGAGTTGCAACATTGAACAAATGCAAACATTGAACCGTGTAAACACAGCTTAACTCTTTAGCAATGTCAGTGACACGATGTCATCAACATTGACTCTGCACCAATCAGAGACTCTGGATGTGTATGACGTCATGTTCGCGACTCTGCCATGGTGTCTCTGATTGGTGCAAAGCCAATGTTGATGACATCGTGTCACTGACATTGCCAGCTGTAAACCTAGCTTGAGGAGTATGACGGTCCGTCTATTCTATAAATCTATTCGCGTCTATTCATAGATTCTATTCATCTATTCTATTCGTCTATTCGTCTATTTCGCGTTTGGTGCGGTAGAGCAGTGGCGTCCTGGAAAGTGTGGACGGAGTGACAGGGAATGAACAAAGAAATTTTAGTTTTAAAGTGTTTACTTTCCTTTACAAGCACAAATGGGTGTCAGTGGTCAGGTTTTGTTCATCTGTTTTTATTTGGATTTCACATTCATATATATACATGACAACTCTTAATTCTAATTCAATACTTTTGTAACCTATAAACTCCTAGACCAAGTCGAACTGAGAATGAACATGTGCACACAAAACTGCAAGCGAGCGTCATATTTCCCCACCCAACACAGCTCAATCGCTCCACATCAAGACCGTCAATCAAGTGTCAAAATACCAATTCAATGTCTATCAAGTGACGTCACACCGAGCGCTTGCATCCCAGCCGCCTTTTGATTGGCGAATCTTGGTCGATGGCCGCCGTCGCCGGCCGCTCGAGGAAAGCGTGCAGTTTCTTGCAGTGTCGGACAAAGTTGGAGCTGTCCTTGCAGCGGTACGGACAGTGTTGACACACGAAGGCCGGCTCTTTGCCGCACTCGAACTTGGCGTGGGTGGACAGTCGGCCCTTGGTCGCATACCGCTTGTTGCAGGCGGGACATGCGTGCGGCTTGCTGACCAGCTTGCCGCGGTGGAGGACGAACTGCTGAGGGCCGGTCGTCGAGGGCGCTGCAAACAAACATGCAAACAGAGCATCGCCGTCAGGCGGATGGTTGTCGAGGTTAAGAGAGAAGTAAACGGTTGTCGTTTTGGTCGATTTTCGCATAAATTTCACATTCATAGGGAACGTCTCCTGGCTACAAATTATTTACAAAAATTTTGAAAAAAAAAATACACGTGTTGTTAAAGAGCTGCTGAATGGCGGATACTATTTTTTTTCATAGTTTTTTTGAAACTTGCAGCTGGGGGATTTTTTTTAAGTTCCTAAAATGGCCTAAAATGGCACTTGAAAATTCCCCCAGCTGCAAGTTTCAAAAAAACGACGAAAATAAATAGTATCCGCCATTTAGCCGCTCTTTCACAACAATTGTATTTTTTTTCAAAATTTTTGTAAATAATTTGTAGCCAGGAGACGTTCCCTATGAATGTGAAATTTATGCGAAAATCGACCAAAACGACAACCGTTTACTTCTCGCTTAATTGAATTAAACTTTACTTGGATATCCAGACGATAGGTATTTCGAGGTTCTGTGGAATTCAATTGGTCGTCAAAAGTGTGCGGATCCCGTAGATAGTTGAAATCAAGTCAGGCTCAGGCACAATTCCGATTGTTAATTTACTCTCAGTTGTCACTCTGCAAGAGAACACAATAGAGCTTAGCAGAGCTTACAAGGGTACGAACACGACTTCCTATCCCAAAATCTCAAGTTGTTTTCACCAGTAATTCGTAATCGTACGATACACCAAACAATGGCAATGGACATCGTTAGCATGGTTAGCATGGTTAGCATGGCTAGCATCGGGACGGGAGTCATAGCCAACACGAGAGTGAGAGAGCCAAACAGTGGCTCCATCCAGCGACTGCCGGGGAAAACGTGGTTGACGAGAATGCCGGGATTCTTTCGCATCCCATTTTAGCAGCTTGGTCACTTCGTACGTGCGGGAACGGTTTGTTATAGGTACAAGAGCAAAGGAGTTTGAAAGGAGCAGACAGACAGTAAATTGTCACGGTTCTTCCTGTTCATCACAAGATACATTGTGTAATTGACCTCGTTATTTATTACTATGAGTATATTTGGCTAAGTGCGTGATGTGTACATAGTTTGTGATAAAAAAATAGTTTCAAAACTCAATAAAGCAGTCATGGCACGCCAAGTACTTTGTTGCTTTGTCATTTCAAATTCAGGCGTTGGCAACAGGGTCATCATCTTTGAAGTTCTTGTTTTGCCTCATTTTAGCGACGTCTCAGCAATGCCGATTGTCGATTCCGTATGCTTCTGCCTCAGAGTTATCGCCGTATCAACTCCCAGAGTTGGCGCACAATGACCAACAGGTTGACGCGTTTGTGGCCCCACTACTCATTCAACTCCCACGAAGCAGTCGCCTCCTCAGTTCCTCAACGGCGTGTGGTCGGCGCTCCCCTTGTGCAGCCGCCTGCTGTGCCGGACGCAGTTCGATCTGTCCTTGCACCGGAAGGGGCAATACCGGCAGAGAAACGACGGCTGTTTGCCGCATTCGTGCTTGCGGTGCGTGGACAGGATCCCTTTGGTCTTGTAGCGCTTGCGGCAGTCTGGACACTCGAAGGGCCTGCCGCCGACGGGAACACGCCGCGATGACACTGAAACCGAAGAGAGAAAGAGCAAAGAAGTGTTAGTCGACATGTAATTGACGAGAGACTGAATTTCAAAGCCACAATGACGTTGAGTCCATGCCAGATTGAAGGGTGTACCGAACATTAACACGGTGCTAGAGTCACAGATGCAATACACGATACTTTGCATGTGGTTGTGGGATTTTCTGAAACATACTTTAACATAACATACTTTATAATGTAGTTTGAGGAGTACACTTGTATATAATAAGGAAAACAGAAATCACGATAAGAGATTTGTGAAATGTATGTATTGCAATGCGTGCCGGTAACTTTGTTTGCCGAATTGTTTGAGCAACAAGTCTGAACCACCGCACTCCGGCAGCGCTCGACGGTTTCACGAGGAGGTAGTCGCTGGTCTGGATCGTGATTTGCCCGATCTTTGTCAGCGTGGACTTGTGCTTGCTGCCGAAGGGACAGTGCCGACACCGCACCTAGTAGCTCTCGGGGCTGTGGTCCGACCGGTCCGGGTGTCGGACTCGGCAGTGCCGGGTCAGCGAGGACTTCTGCTTGCTGCGGAAGGGACAGTGCCGACACCGCAGTCTGGGCTCCTGGCCGCACTCGTGCTTGAGATGCGTGGTCATGTTGAACCTCCTGGTGTAGCGATTGCCACAGTTCGGGCACTGGAAGGGCTTCAAGGGTTCGCTGAAGGGTTCGTTGAAGGGCTTGATGAAGGGTTCGTTTAAGGGTTCGTTGAAGGGCTTGATGAAGGGCTTGATGAATGGTCTGTTGATGGGTTCGTTGAAGGGCTTGATGTAGGGTTCGTTTAAGGGTTCGTTGAAGGGCTTGATGAAGGGCTTGATGAAGGGTCTGTTGATGGGTTCGTTGAAGGGCTTGATGAAGGGTTCGTTTAAGGGTTCGTTGAAGGGCTTGATGAAGGGTCTGTTGATGTGTTCGTTGAAGGGCTTGATGGTCGTTGTTGTCCGAAAAGCTGCAACCGAGGAGAAAGCAAAGCATTGTTAGTATTTTAAAAAACGATATAAAAAAGGTAACAAGGGCAGATCACGGTAACTTATAGGGAAACAGAAGTTTGGTCCATTACCATGACGATGAACTTCAATTATGTAAGTAATAAATCACAGCAGATTTGCGAGGTGTCTGATATTTTATTAATAATGGTAAACAATAAATATAACAAGTCTCGAAGATAACCAATGAACGAATGAATGAATGAATGAATGAATGAATGAATGAATGAATGAATGAATGAATGAATGTTTAAATAAACGATGACAAATGAACCAGTTCACCGAACAACTCATGACACTGAGTTTGCGATACGTTATAGCGATAAGTAATTACAAAGTTCGTCAGCTCACAGGCTTCGAAATGTTTGCTCTTTGCAGGGTTTTGGAAAGGACATTCAATGTCTAAAGCAGGGCGTTAAAAGTAAGTCATCGCCTTGGCACTCATTCTTGGAGTCCATGAAATGTGCAGGCCAATTGCTTTGTTTTTAAGAATAAACACAAGAAATTGCAATTCGAGATATCGCAATTAATGGAACGATTCGGTTTCGGACTGCACGAGATTTTTGCAAGGCTGGACTTTTTAACACCGGGAGGAATTTCACGTTTTCTGCTTTTCTAAGTAACTCAGAAACTCGTGACAATTTCCACAAATCACTTTTTCAGCATTTCTTGCGCCCAAGCGGGGACAATCGCGATCGCCTGGCCATCAGTGGCGGATCACGGCACACCGATGCCGCGATCACTGCAGCCGTGCCTGGCCATCAGTGGCGGGTCACGGCACATCGATGCCGCGATCACTGCAGCCGTGCCTGGCCAGACAGTGGCGGATCACGGCACATCGATTCCGCGATCACTGCAGCCGTGCCTGGCCAGACAGTGACGCTGCAGACTGGTCTTGCGTTTGCACGCGAAACGACAGCGCGGACAGTGGAACTGCGCATGCGTGCCGCACTCGAACTGCGCGTGACGCAGCAGCGTGCTGCGATGCTGGTAGCTGCGCTGGCAGCGCGCGCAGCGGTGCGGCTTGGCGAACTGCGCATGCGCTGCAACAACACACACACACACGAGTTAGAGATGATGGTGCAAAGCTGCCAGCACTTTTGAATTAAAGACAAAACGACACAAATTTTCCACCTTTTTCGGAGAGTTTTTTACTACCTTAACCCGGGTTGTCCAGCAGCTGGTTAAATAATAAACGGTTCGTTATATCGTTCTACAGCCAATTGACTACTACCTACAGGCTACAGCCTTGACTGTCAGTAAACGAACAGTTAATTCATTGGGTTTATATGTGTAGCTAGAGTCTAAGGTGACTGCTTAGCCACCGAGGCCGCAACCCGAAGTGTCGGGTTCTCTCACTAGATAGCGCCAGCTGCTCTTCCGGCCGCTTGTTTTCTAACGTGGCTTGATAGCGGCGTTTGCTACGACGTAGTGGCGCTGTTGGGTTAAATAGGGGAGATTTTGTCTGTAGGCGGGGCACCTCACAAATGCCACACAATCTGGAGCTAATTTTGGAGTTAATCTACCAACTACACACATTATATTACAGGAATAAAACAGGATTTTCTGTAAATAGCATTTATGTTTTTATTTGAGTTCAGAATGGTGTGCTAATAATGAAATAATTCGTCGCGTTAAAGACAAAAAATTGTGATTTTGGCAGACTGAGTTTTCTATGGTTTTTGCCAAATTGGCAAAAGTGGACCGTTGTGCATTCTAACCATGATATTAAAAGTGCACGCAAGATACACCAACAGTATGAATTGTGCCACCATAAACATCGCCTCTGCTAGACCACCCCACACGGAAGTACGTACAAAAAACATATATGAAACATATATGGAAGGTTCAAATTTGTATAAGAAACATATAAGTTTCTTATAAGATATTGCACTTTCGTGTATTTTCCCTATATGTATGACATATGTTCGTACTTGCTTTTTCGTGTGGGACGAGTCAAGACCCAGAGACAAACGCAGAAGAACGTCGTCGCTGAAAAAGTGGCAAATATCCGTGCAAAATCCCTTCGTATTAACCACTTGCAAGTTGCAGAGTCAAAACTTGCAATACACGACATGCTACAATAGTTCATCGTACACTTGTGGAACACAATCAATGCAATGCAATCCACGTGTGAACCACGCTGATGTCTTCACGTCACGTGTTCTTGGGTCATCTTACATCTTAAACTAAACGAGAGTGAATGAGTGCATTGGGCAGAGCGCTTTCTGATAGGCTATTGGATAATTGAGGTTGGGTGCCGGGGCTATACGGTTATTCCAGTGCTAGAACGGCCAATTACAATGGCCATTTTAACATTAAATACAATCGTGCGTGGTGCTTGACGTGTGTACATACTTAACTAAAGTAATTGCTGAGGTAGGATTGAAAGTACTCTACTCAAGACTCGTTTGTTGCTAGGCAACCGGCCCGAAAGTATATGACTGAAGGTCCTAACGTAAACGCATGCTGACTGGCAAGTTTAAAAACTAATGAACAATTCCGACGGCCCACAATGGCGTCTCTTTGGGAGGCAACGCCCTTCGATCACTGCCAGTTCACGGCACAAACATTACTCTTGCAGACAATCCATCACATGGAGCGTTAGAGACGGGAGATATTGTTATCGGTTAAATTAACTATATAATTATTACTAAGTTTTGATATGATAACTATTATTTCTATATTTAAAGTCTAGTGACGAAGCATGCCACAGTGAGGGCCGCCATCTTGAAGATGCAAGGCAAAAGGCAGACAATAGTGACTGCTATTTGATAAATTAAGTTCGTAGGCGCGCGAAAAGCCGGGTCCTCAAAATGGCGACAAGTCTGGCTAGATACCCACACGGAAGTACATACAAAAAATATGTAAGAAACATATATGGAAGGTTAAAACTTGTATAAGAAACATATAAGTTTCTCATAAGATTGCACTTTCGTATATTTTCCCTATATGTAAAATATATGTTTGTATTATGCTGTTTCGTGTGGGTAACGTAGGATCGGCCACGCTGTGTCCGCCTCAGATCTTGAGTCCGTGCTTCTTGAAGGAGTGCCGAAGCATGTCGCTGCGGTGCTTGCAGCGTTGCTGGCACCACGGCCACGCTGAGTCCGCCTCAGATCTTGAGTCCGTGCTTCTTAAAGGCGTGCCGAAGCATGTCGCTGCGGTGCTTGCAGCGTTGCTGGCAGCACGGACATTGGAACCTCGGCAACTGGCCGCATTCAAAGCGTGCGTGTCGCGTCAGGTCCTTCTTGAGCTTGTAGTTCTTGCCGCACGAGGCGCAGCGGAACGGCTTCTCGATGAGGCGACCCCGCGAGTAGTGCCACAGTTCCCTGCCGTCGGCGTCGGCTGTGGGCGGAAGGAGAGCGTTAGTTGGGGGTGGAAGGCAGTCTTCAGGGTTTCGGCATCCCTTGATGTCACTCTCATCTACTTGGCTGGGAGGCGAGGGGATATGGCTAGTCGTGGGGGAGAGAACTGTGTAGCGATGATGGGCAGAGTGAATGAAACAGATGTAATAACAGTAGTGCCGGCATCCCTTGATTGTATTCTCATCTACTTGGCTTGTAGGCGAGGGGAATGCCAAGTGGTGGGAGAGAGAACTGTGTAGCGATGATGGGCAGAGCGAATAAAACAGATGTAATAACAGTAGTGCCGGCATCCCTTTATTGTATTCTCATCTACTTGGCTTGCAGGCGAGGGGAATGCCAAGTGGTGGGAGAGAGAACTGTGTAGCGATGATGGGCAGAGCGAGTGAAACAGATGTAATGACAGTAGTGCCGGCATCCCTGGACTGTATTCTCATCTACTTGGCTTGTAGGCGAGGGGAATGCCAAAATACAATTGCGGGGTTACAATTTGTGTAATCAAAATTAACTGAAATTTGACCCAGCATGCCAGAAGGATTTCCATGAAGGTCGGTCAAAATGATGACAGTGTGTTTCCGGGTTAACATTGCCTTTTGCGACACAAACTATCTCTACCATCGTCACCGCCACCATCTATTATTAACAGTTTTCAACAAAAACAAGCAAGTCAATTTATACAACTGTATTTGATACATACAAAAATATTGCGGTTAATTTTTACTACACGTGACATCTTTTGAAGCACACAACTTTCCATCAATTGCCGCAATCAATAACTAGAATTGTCATGTACTAAATATATAGATCACCCCTTCTTATCATAAAAACAACATGGAGCAGACTGCAATATGCCCTGTTTTACCAAGTGTCCCGACTCCAAGTTGAGTAGCAAATGAATTCAGTTCATCACATGAAACGAATTCAGTTCAAAAAATTGGAGTTCAGACAACTTCGGAAAAAAACATGCATTTTCCTTCCAAATGACGGTTCCGATTTCGGTTCACGGCAAATTATTATTAACGGGTTCGGTTTCATTAAATCAAGCGGTTCGTTTCCGGTCCACCCTTAGACACACAGTGAACCAAGCCGTTAAATCACTAAATATTTCCCCCCTGTGTCCCTATTCTGTCACTTTTTCCAGGTTAGATGACAAGAAATGAGATAGACATCTCCAAGGTCGCCTATGTTATCATATGGCAGAAATGAAGGTTCTCAAGCTCATTTCTTGTCATTTCACATCGGAAAAGTCCCAGAACAGGAGTCCCGATTCAAAGTTTCCAACCGCCGTGGGCCTCCATTGCCAGGAATCTCGATAGTGCGTTTTCACTGCGTCAAAACCTCGATAGTGCGTTTTCAGAACTCCAGCAGTGACCCTCCAGCCGTGACCCCCTCGGGATCAAATAGTTCCTATGGGAGATACGTTTTATTTGGCACAGAGAGGCCATGTTGGAAACCGCTTTGGAAGGCCATTAACTGGCATCAATTGTCCAAGGAAATGAATTCACTTTTAATGGCAATATGATTTATGATGTTTTGTACATCTTTTTTTTCAAACTCAAGTTTTTAATAAACAAAAGAGTTTTCTGTGAGGAAATGAAAAATAAAAATATATTACTTTACATTAAATCACAATAAAACAATGTGACAAAAGAAAATCATTGTCAACACTTAAATTTGGCTATTTAAGTATATATTACCTAAATATATCTCAATTACGTCTCAAGATGCACGGTGAAATGTCGACATTTTGACACCGATGACGCCATGTTCTGCCTATTGGCCGCTCCCTAGCAAGCGCGGCCTCCTAGCTCCTGTCGACGCCGTCTGGCAAGCACGAACTCCTAGCTCCTGTCGACGCCGTCTGGCAAGCACGGCCTCCTAGCTCCTGTCGACGCCGTCTGGCAAGCACGGCCTCCTAGCTCCTGTCGACGCCGTCTGTCAAGCACGGCCTCCTAGCTCGTGTCGACGCCGTCTGGCTAGCACGGCCTCCTAGCTCCTGTCGACGCCGTCGTGCTCGAGGCCGTGCACCGAGCGCAGGTGCATCTTGAGGTCGTGCAGGTGGCGCGACTGGTGTGCGCACGCGCGACACGCGAAGCGCGGCGGCTGGCCGCACTCGAAGCGCTGGTGCCGGTTCAGAGTGGCGCGCGATTGGTACGCCTTGGGACAGGCGCCGCACGGGTACGGCTTGGCAACACCGCGGGCCACTGGCGCGTCTGCAAGGAGCACCGAGTTAATGCTGGTCTCTCTCTCTCTCTCTCTCTCTCTCTCTCTCTCTCTCTCTCTCTCTCTCTCTCTCTCTCTCTCTCTCTCTCTCTCTCTCTCTCTCTCTCTCTCTCTCTCCCTCTCTCTCTCTCTCTCTCTCTCTTTGAGTCAAACTCTGTGTGGGCACACAGCGGAGCTATATGTTTTAAGGCCATTCATTGATGGTTGTTGAGGTAAATTGATTTCAACTTTTTATGGATGTCCAAGAGATATTTCGAGGTTCTGAAATATTCAATTGGTTGTCCAAAGTGTGAGGATTCCGTATATATTTGTTTCGTTGCGATCGGATTACGGGTGTGGCCTGGAAAGTGTATACGGTAAGAGGTAAATTCTTAGATGGAATTTACCCTTAAGTACATCTTTCAATGTACCGGATAAACATGGTTATTTTAAAACTCTTGTAAGTAATTAACGAGTGAATCTTTCGAAATGAAAATGGTTCAATTGGTTGTCCGAAGTGTGAAGATTCCAAAAATATAGGTTTCGTCGCGATCCGACGAAAGGTGTGGCCTGGAAAGTGTTTACCTTACGAGGTGAAGGAAACGGCTCGACTTCGGAGCTCATTGAACAGGCTTAATTACAAAGGAAAGCTCCGATTCAAATTTTGAATTGTTGTATTTATTTTTAAAATTAATGTTTTTAGCTGTAGCTGCTGTTAATAAAACTGATCGATGAAAAAACAAAAAAACTCTCGCTCTCTCACTCACGCTCACTTGCAGTGCTGTGCAGGCAGCGCAAGCCAGAGACTATTCCACCTTCTGCTCGCCTGATCCAAAATAGCATTTTCACTCGCAGTTTTCAGCGAATTCTGGGCGTCCAAGAGGCCGAGCTGGGTCAGCCTTGAGTGCAGACTGCAGTGCGAGCTCGCGTGTAGCATGGGTTGCCTACCCAGCTGGGATTGGACGCAGACCGAGGTTGTTTACCAAAGTATAAACGGTCAAACTTACTTTCAAAAGGTGCTACCACCATTGATGACAGGAAACTGTTCGTCGTTTACAATATACGATTAAATTACAAGAACCTGAGATTCCTCCTGTACATTTTCCCGCTTTCATCCTGAAGGCGAGTGACATACAACCCATTCACCAAAACCAGGCTCGCATGCTCCGCTCCCATCTGTTCCTTTTACGATAACAATATTTTCATTCTGTAAAATGTATTTTTTATTTTATTTCAATTCAGTGTTTTAGGCATTTCAAAATTGCGTGGAAAAATTGCACGTAAACAATCTAAAACGTGGCAACAGAGCCAGGTCCACAGAGGCTGAGCTACTTAAAAAAAAAAAATAATAATAATAACAATAACCATTGCATTTATGTACACTTTTGCAAAACGCATTATTTTATCCTTCTAGCTTTTAAGCTCGATTAAATTAATTAAACAACTTTTATTTGTTTGATATTAAAACTATAAGAGTACCTCTTTATATACAAATAAATCCAAAATACAATAGCAAATAGCTAAAAAGTATTGAAACCATACACAGAACACTCTTGCGATTCCACAAAATCCTCGTCTCTCATTGGTAAGCGCAACTGCTACTAAAATGCTAATCAAAAATATTCGACGAATTTCCCAATTTGGCGGACCTGATCTAGTTTATGCGAAATCAACTAATTACTCTTTATATTACAATGATATCAGGTCCGCCAAATTGGGGAAATTCAGCAAATATTATGGGTCCAGTGCATGGCCCTGGCATCAAAGACCATAAAAACAATCTTACCCAAAAAAATTTCAGTGTTTTGATGCGTTGGAAGAATATTGAAAATTGACAACAATGTCGGATTGACTCCCCCCGCCCTAAAATGCACATAACTAAGCGTACACATAAATGTAGAAGCTTGAAAACAAAAGCTTAGTGATCACTGTTTGGGCACAAGGCGTCGAATCAGAGGCCGGTCCCTCGATTTTGCTTCATCCTGTCTCTGATTAGGGACTCTGTCGGACTACGTGGTTAAATTCAGGTACCTAAATTACGTCTTAAATGTATGCGCAAATTATTTGATGTAATATTTGGGACTTTTGCGGACGATTCGTTACGGTATGATAAAGGGATTCCCTGAAAATGTACTTGTTACAGTGTTGATGTAATAGCACTGTGATGCACCATTATCCAAATCACTTATTAGACGCACAGGTACACCCCAATGTTCTTCGAGTATTTCAATACTCCATTTCACGTTAAGAAGTAGAGTGGATTTGCATCTTCCTCGAGGACCCAATGCTGCTAGACACGAGCTCAAAACTCACAAGCCATGTCATGAGTCGGACAAAAGGCTCTATGGTCAGTTTAGAAACTCTTAGCTCGTGTCTAGCAGCAGTGGGTCCTCGAGGAAGATGCAAATCCACTCACCTTCTTGACGTGAAATGGAGCTTAGGGCACGACGCCTAGGGCACGACGCCTAGGGCATGACGCCTAGGGCACGACGCCTAGGGCCCGACGCCTAGGGCATGACGCCTAGGGCCCGACGCCTAGGGAACGACGCCTAGGGCACGACGCCTAGGGCACGACGCCTAGGGCAGGACGCATAGGGCACGACGCCTAGGGCCCGACGCCTAGGGCACGACGCCTAGGGCATGACGCCTAGGGCCCGACGCCTAGGGCCCGACGCCTAGGGCACGACGCCTAGGGCACGACGCCTAGGGCAGGACGCCAAAGGCATGACGCCTAGGGCATGACGCCTAGGGCCCGACGCCTAGACCACGACGCCTAGGGCCCAGCGCCTAGGGCACGACGCCTAGGGCATGACGCCTAGGGCACGACGCCTAAGGCATGACGCCTAGGGCACGACGCCTAGGGCACGACGCCTAGGGCACGACGCCTAGGGCACGACGCCTAGGGCACGACGCCTAGACCACGACGCCTAAGGCACGACGCCTAGGGCATGACGCCCAGCACCACCCCGTGCGCCTTGAGGCAGTGGTTGCGGATGGCGTATCGCTGTCGACTCGTGTGTTCGCACTGTGGACACTTGTAGCGCGGCTCGCGGTTGCAGTTGTACTTCATGTGGCGCACGAGCGTCTGCTTGTACTGGTAGGTCTTGCGACACGTGCCGCACGCGAACGGCTTCGGGATCAGGCGGCCGCGACTGTAGTGCAGCGCCGAGACGGGCGTGCCTGCAACTAGACGAGAGGCGCGGGTCAGAGCCATGGGGGGGGGATACTGGGGTTGTTCGCGTTATACCTCGTTCACACAACAGCCTTGATCAAGATCAACTCTCTTCGCCATCGAAGATGGCGTTGATTGGGTTTCCACAACTCAGTTATCTATTTAATCGTGATGAAATCATTCGGGAATCGTCGTGAACGCTCGGTGGGGTTCGTGATTATTTCGAAATCCGCCACCGGAAACGTTGCAACATTAATCTGGGAGCGTGTTCCGTGTGCTATGAGCTCGGTGATAAAGTTAGGTTAGATTCGTCGCGATTTCTGGTTGTGTTCGTTTCCCGAGCATATTCCGAACTTGTCCGAATGACTTGATCATGATCAAGTAAGGCAACAAGTGTGAACACCAACTGACTTTTGAAACCCAATCAACGCCATATTTGATCGAGTTGAGGACTTGATCACGATTAACTCGTGTAGTGTGAACGAGCATTGCAAACGATTGGATTCACAAGCCACGTTGCGTGGCCAGGGGTCGGTGCAGAGGTTCACGCGGGAACTTCCTACACCAACAATTATTAATGTACAAATCTGGAAAAAAAACCATAGACCGAGGAAGAATCAATTGATGTCGGAAGGTGCTTTTGAATGCAAGTCATGGCATAGTTTTTCCATACGAGCCACATAAAAATGCCGTAAAAAATGCAGTTTAGGCACTTTTTGAAAATGACCTCCGTCATTTTTGAAAGTATAATAACTCAACACACCATCCGACATCCAACGCGTGAACCTCTGCGTACTTCGAAAACACTAGCGTTTCGTTGCCTCTTAAGACGGTTAAGTGTTGAGCTGTAGACTCCAGACACGGCGCTGTCGATCATTCGATGCTCGGGCCGTTCCACCCTTTGGCGGAACAATGGGACGGCCTGCGAATGTTGGCCCCTTTGGCTCTTCTTGCAGCCAGTTTCATTACAGGGATTGGCAATCTGTGGGAACACTATATCTGTGTTCAAACAAGAAAACCAAGAGAAAGAGAAAATTTGAATTTGAAGTAAAGAAAATGAAGGAGCTTCACGGGTTTGTCTTCGGAAACTGGCTTATTTCCTCTAGATTAGAGACAGATGGCAAATTATTAAATCAGAAAAAGTAGATTTCAAATGCGAAAGCGCCACTACAAAACCGAGGCCTCGTAGGAGGCGAAGATAAATTGTAACAACAGCAGGAAATAGCTAGATGCCAATCTCAATGGTTTGATGCTGAGCGTTAAGTTTCAAGATTCAAGCAGAGAGAGTTGTCATGCAATTCAAGAAAAGCCCCGGAATACCGAAGGCGTGTGAATGATACCTGCGTGTGAATGATACCTGCGTGTGAATGAAACCTGCGTGTGAATGATACCGAAGGCGTGTGAATGATACCTGCGTGTGAAACCAAACACCAACCGATTTGACTGGGTTAATAATTCAATATTGATGTCAAACTTTGAGCTGAGAAACATACGAAGCTGTGGCAATCAAAAACCAAGAAACACAGGTCCAGGGAAAGGCTTGGACCTCGCCGAATAATGTAAACCCAACCCTGAACTCGGCCTTGAAAATAATGAGTATTCGGCACCAGCAAAACATCCGCCGCTTCGGCGCACATTGAATGATGAGCATGACAAAATACACGGGCTGTGGTTCAGGTGTTTACTGTTTTCCATGCATAACTTTGTTTACAAGATATTTTATTGGTGACAAGAACCATAACCAACTGAAATAAGGTAATAAAAATAATACATTTCAATTGGCTGTAGATGCACTCGCAGTTAAAGTGTCCTATATCTATATATGTCCCACTTACATAATTAATTCGAAATTAAGAGCTCGATTTAATCAATTTAATATCACGTGTACTTGATGTAACACAATAATGTATCACATATTTAAATTATTGGTCCTATAGATTAAGATTAATGTTACGAAAAATTCCATGTTCGTGCGCATCCCATGTTCGTGCGAAGCCCTTGTTCGTGCGGAGCCTTGTTCGTGCGCAGCCCTTGTTCGTGCGCAGCCTTGTTCGTGCGCAGCCCTTGCTCGTGCGCAGCCATGTTCGTGCGCAGTCCATGTTCGTGCGCAGTCCATGTTCGTGCGCAACCATGTTTGTGCGCAGCCATTTTCGTGCGCAGCCATGTTCGTGCGCAACCATGTTTGTGCGCAGCCATTTTCGTGCGCAGCCATGTTCGTGCGCAGCCATGTTCGTGCGCTGCCATGTTCGTGCGCAGCCCTTGTTTGTGCGCAGCCATGTTCGTGCGCAGTCCATGTTCGTGCGCAGCAATGTTCGTGAGCAGTCCATGTTCGTGCGCAGTCCATGTTCGTGCGCAGCAATGTTCGTGAGCAGTCCATGTTCGTGCGCAGCGAATGGTCTGGCCAAGAGTTGGCTGCGCGCGCACGACAGCCGCGAGACTGAAATGAGAGACAGAGTCAGTCCGAGGGGCAAGTGGAAGGGATTTGGGATTGTAAAAGTCCTTAGACCCACGTCTACTCTGTCCTATCTTTTGCACTAGTTTTGAATCACAACTACCGCAAAATGGGATTTGAATGCTAAATAAACGTCTCACTGAATTCCCACTTGGAAGTTGTTACCTGAGAGTTACTGAGAGTTACCTGGGAGTTACTGAGAGTTACTGAGAGTTACTGAGAGTTACTGAGAGTTACTGAGAGTTACTGAGAGTTATCTGAGAGTTACTGAGAGTTACTGAGAGTTAATGAGAGTTACTGAGAGTTACTGAGAGTTACTGAGAGTTACTGAGAGTTACCTGAGAGTTACCTGAGAGTTACTGAGAGTTACTGAGAGTTACATGAGAGTTACCTGAGTTATACCTGAGTTTTACCTGAGTTTTACCTGTGTTTTACCTGAGTTTTACCTGGTCCTGTTCTTCGGATGCGTTCTGCAGGGTGAAGAGATGTACAGAGAATCCTGGCTTACCGCGAGTCAAGTACCAGTCGAGATCTGCTTTCAAATATGAATCACAATCGTTTAGTCAACATAAAGATGAGCAATGTTTTTGTGAGAAACATATAGAAAAAAAGCGTTGGCTCCTTAGTGGCAGGATATAGAATAAAGGCAGATAACTAGAATAGCAAATGACAGTGAATTACTCGACTGGACGAGACCAATTTAAAGGTTGTGATCAGTACGAAGGTTTATTTTTTCGTTACTCAGATGCAATGCCAAGGTAATGTATTAACAAATTACAAATAACATATATGAACAATAACTACAAATATGAAAAAATAATAAAAGTAGTAATAACATTATGCATACCTACTTTGATAACTACCATGTTTCGAACAAAGAAACGTTTGCGTTGTAAAGATTCGTTATTTACTTATTATTTTACTTCACTTTTATGACAAAATAAGCACTGTTAATGTATGTCCCTAAACCTACAAGCCAAGTAGATGAGAATACAACCAAGGGATGCCGGCACTGCTGTTATTACATCTGTTTCACTCGCTCTGTCCATCATCGCTACACAGTTCTCTCTCCCACGACTTGGCATTCCCCTCGCCTACAAGCCAAGTAGATGAGAATACAACCAAGGGATGCCGGCACTGCTGTTATTACATCTGTTTCACTCGCTCTGTCCATCATCGCTACACAGTTCTCTCTCCCACCGCTTGGCATTCCCCTCGCCTACTAGCCAAGTAGATGAGAATACAATCAAGGGATGCCGGCACTGCTGTTATTACATCTGTTTCACTCGCTCTGCCAATCATCGCTACACAGTTCTCTCTCCCACCACTTGGCATTCCCCTCGCCAACAAGCCAAGTAGATGAGAATACAATCAAGGGATGCCGGCACTACTGTTATCACATCTGTTTCACTCGCTATGCCCATCATCGCTACACAGTTCTCTCTCCCACCACTTGGCATTCCCCTCGCCTACAAGCCTAGCGTAGATGAGAATACAACCAAGGGATGCCGGCACTACTGTTATTACATCTGTTTTACTCGCTCTGCCCATCATCGCTACATAGTTCTCTCTCCCACCACTTGGCATTCCCCTCGCCTACAAGCCAAGTAGATGAGAATACAACCAAGGGATGCCGGCACTACTGTTATTACATCTGTTTCACTCGCTCTGTCCATGTTAATTTTACAACTTCGAAACCGAGATCTGCGAAGTCAGAGTCAATAACTCGACGCCGTCCTTGCGTTCAAAGGAATTCGACTCCGTCCTAGTTTTCAGAGGAACTCGACTCTGTCCTAGTTTTCAGAGGAACTCGACGCCGTCCTTGTTTTCAGAGGAACTCGACTCCGTCCTAGTTTTCAGAGGAACTCGACTCCGTCCTAGTTTCCAGAGGAACTCGACTCCGTCCTAGTTTTCAGAGGAACTCGACTCTGTCCTAGTTTTCAGAGGAACTCGACTCTGTCCTAGTTTTCAGAGGAACTCGACTCCGTCCTAGTTTTCAGAGGAACTCGACTCCGTCCTAGTTTTCAGAGGAACTCGACTCCATCCTAGTTTTCAGAGGAACTTGACTCTGTCCTAGTTTTCAGAGGAACTCGACTCTGTCCTAGTTTTCAGAGGAACTCGACTCCGTCCTTGTTTTCAGAGGAACTCGACTCCGTCCTAGTTTTCAGAGGAACTCGACTCCGTCCTAGTTTTCAGAGGAACTCGACTCTGTCCTAGTTTTCAGAGGAACTCGACTCCGTCCTTGTTTTCAGAGGAACTTGACTCCGTCCTAGTTTTCAGAGGAACTCGACTCCGTCCTAGTTTTCAGAGGAACTCGACTCCGTCCTTGTTTTCAGAGGAACTCGACTCCATCCTAGTTTTCAGAGGAACTCGACTCCGTCCTAGTTTTCAGAGGAACTCGACTCCGTCCTAGTTTTCAGAGGAACTCGACTCCGTCCTTGTTTTCAGAGGAACTCGACTCCATCCTAGTTTTCAGAGGAACTCGACTCCGTGCATGGTGCGACAGTGGCGCTGCAGGTGCGACTTCTGTCTGAGCATCTGACTGCAGAGCGCGCACCGGAACTGCGGCGCCTTGCCGCACTCGTACTTCCGGT
Organism: Nemoura dubitans; assembly: GCA_921293005.1. NCBI lineage: Eukaryota > Metazoa > Arthropoda > Insecta > Plecoptera > Nemouridae > Nemoura > Nemoura dubitans. Next base: position 1,166,764 of record OV121076.1, read on the forward strand.
GGCGGACCAGATGCGACCGGTTCTTGTAGCTCTTGGCGCAGGCGCCGCACGGGAAGCGACCCGGGTGCGCCCTGGCGAGCGAACCTGCAAGCAGCAAGAGGTTAGAACGAGCACGTGTGGGGCTGCAAGAGACGGAAGCAGAATGTCAGGTTCTCGGGGAAAGTAGAAACTGCAGTCGAAAAGAGGATGTCATAGGCAGCTTTTGAAGTATCTTCGTCTTGGTCTTGGCCTCCGTTTCAGCACTTACCTACACAAGAATTAATTTGAGTTTGCCACATTCTGGGGAGTACCATACCAAAGAGTCGAATGATAAACTTTTTGTCATTACCAATAAAAATGGTATTTATCATAACCATTATTTACCAATTTACTCTCTACAAATGGTAAAGAGTCAAATGATACTTTACTTCGAAGTCCACCAGGCTGTGGTAATCTTAGGCTAACACGACTGTATAATGGAAGCTTTCCCGCGATTTAAGCTCACTGGCTTCTTATGCATGACACAAATGGACGGTTTCTTACTGAGGAACAAGCAACGAAAAGGACCATTGATGGCCAGTTCCACCAATGTCCTAATCAGAGATCATTGACTATAATTTGGTCTGGTGCTTTACCATTGAAATCGTCAATTTAAATCGGACTTAATAGCAAATTTCATTTCTATTTCATTTATGATTAATATAATAACACATTATTCAATTAATTTAATTTGACGTTTTGAATGGTAAAACACCACACCAAATGATAATCAACGATCAAGGAGGTCATCTCCGATTAGGACGTTTCTGCAACTGGCCGTGACTGCACTTGAACCGAGCACGTTCACATGTCTTGGTCCTGGTACAATGATCTCGGAGCATTTTGTTATTTAAGCACTTCCTTTTCTGGCATCAAGCTTAGGTGAGAAAATAAGATGTATCTAGCAAGTGACTAGGTTTATAGGTCACAAGCGTTTTTTGATGTATTTATCCAGTTATCTTAGTAAAACAGAACAGGGAAAGTTTCCATAAGGTAAATGGGTTGAAATCACGGCCTAGACCTAGACTGAGTCCTGGACCACGAATAAAAGGGATATTGCAGACACTGCCTTAGAACTATCAATCGAGAGATGACAACCATAATGATTACCCGATATTTACAAACAAAAGGAATAAAACTCAATCTGAACTTACTTATTTTAGATAGCAAACACGGAACGCATTTCAAAAAGAAGATTACACTTAAAACGTCATTTTTATCTCAGGAAATGAATTGAGCAAATCAATTATCTTTGCATTTTGAAGCACGCTCTCCATTAGGAAGACAAGCGCAAGCTGAAAGCACAGATTTAAGGCTGAAAGCACAGATTTAAGGCTGAAAGCACAGATTTAAGGCTGAAAGCACAGATTTAAGGCTGAAAGAGTGGGCAATTACGATGGCATGTCGGGTGATTCGGTTGGCACCACTGGGAGGATGGCATGTCGGATGATTCGGTTGGCAACACTGGGAGGATGGCATGTCAGGTGATTCGGTTGGCACCACTGGGAAGGTGGAGAGGGTCGCAAGTTGACACGCGTTACACTGTACACTGTGTATTTCTCTGTGAAAATAAGTATAGCTAGCTGCCTCACGAAAAAACACGGATATCTTTTAAAGTGATAACATTTCATTCGAACATCACTCGGTTTCATTTAGATTTTTGCTTTAAACTAAGTAAGACTTACAAACTAGTCAATGAAAAACATTACAGATTGGTTTTCCAATTAATTTATACACATAGTAACTCGTAACTGTAATAAATAACCACCTGAAGCTAACAAGATTTAAATAAAGCGAAAAGTTGGTATACAAATATAAAATAGAGAATGCCCGGATCGGAACATTTGTGCGAGCCGCAAACTGGGTTTAAGTTAAAGCACCTTTTCAAGGCCGTCATTGCAACGTCATTATTGTCCAAGCCATAGTTTCGTGACGTCATATCGCCGAACTAAACGGCGTCCAAACAAGGCCGTTCGATCTCCTTCACAGCGTCACGTTCAAGGGCATTTTGTCGACGTCATAGGTCCGAAGGCAGTCGCCCCTTAGTATATAAGTGCACCCTAAGTTGTGTGGCAACCAGCCTCCTCATTGGATCTCAACCAACGAATGGGCCACTTCGCCTAAGTAGCGAATCTCCTGCCTTTCTTTTGTCAACGTCCAGTCAATGCCAATTTTCGTTCAACGTTGTCCTCGCAGAGTTATTGCTGTCGAGGCTGTAGTTTAGTAAACGCCTTCGTATAACAACAGTTATCTCTTCAAGGTCACTACGATATTATTCGATGCAATCGAAGGCCAAGGTCAAGGTCACTCATGGTTCGTCCTTGACCTTGGCCAAAACTCCCCTTCAAGGTCACTGCGCCGTGAGATCGAGCTCGTCCTTGACCTTGGCCACGCGCACACCGACGAGGCCGTGCTTCTGTCGACAGTGGCGCAGCATGTCGGTGCGCTGGCGGTACCGCCGGTCGCACACCTGACACGCGAACTGCGGCGCGACGCCGCACTCGAAGCTCGTGTGGCGGTTCAGGTGGCGTCGGTTCTTGTAGCTGCGCGCGCAGCGCGGGCATTCGAAGCGCGTGCGCGGCGTGCGCGCGGTGAACGCGGCGAACGCGAAGTCGGGCACTTGCAGGTCGGCTGCAAGATAGGAGGACAGCGGTCAGTGGGGCAGGTCGGCTGCAAGATAGGAGGACAGCGGTCAGTGGGGCAGGTCGGCTGCAAGATAGGAGGACAGCGGTCAGTGGGGCAGGTCGGCTGCAAGATAGGAGGACAGCGGTCAGTGGGGCAGGTCGGCTGCAAGATAGGAGGACAGCGGTCAGTGGGGCAGGTCGGCTGCAAGATAGGAGGACAGTGGTCAGTGGGGGAGGTCGGCTGCAAGATAGGAGGACAGCGGTCAGTGGGGCAGGTCGGCTGCAAGATAGGAGGACAGCGGTCAGTGGGGCAGGTCGGCTGCAAGATAGGAGGACAGCGGTCAGTGGGGCACTTGCAGTGGGGCAGGAGTACTTCGGTGCAAGGTGGTTGTCAGGAGTCTTTATACAACCGCCTTGCGAATGTCGAGGTATTTTTACATCTAGGAAGTGCTTGGGCTATTAGTGTATACCTTTCATACTCTGTGGAAAAACGATATTCAATTATTATTATTGTGAGTGCAGCGTTATCTTAAAGATTTTAAGTTCCAGACGGTAGTTTATACAGACGGTAGTTTGTACAGACGGTAAGTTACAGTACTCGAAGCAAAATTCGAGAGCGAAGTGACAACGCTGTCTGCGATTCAAGATAATGTGATGTTTTGCTAGAAACTGAGAGGGAAACTGAAGATGCAAGTCCGAGCACCGAAGTTGAAGAGGTGAAGAGTGAAGTTTCCCAAGCGGCGTTGCCAGGACAGGAGGAAGGACTGCATATGTGATAGCCGGGAACCTGTTGGTGGCCGGCACAGTGCTACGAGTGGAGTTCGCTTTCAAACGACATGCAAATAACATTCCTAGAACATTCCTAGAATGCATTGGGATGTTACTAGTGTGAAATACGTTTGAATGGATTTATTTTGGCCACTCACTTGCCATATTATACTTTCATGTTATACAATCAACCGTCATTTTACAGTTGTTGGTATAGTAATATGGAATATTTAACATAAAACAATATGTTTTAGTAGAGTTAAATTTATTTATCAATAATGCAAAGTTCATAGTATGCAAAGCAGATTAGCAGGAGCTATGTTATATAGCGATTATTATTAAGAGTGACTTCGCACCATCTAGACAACATACACAACTTTGAGAGGTCGACAACAACTTCAACCCTGCCGTGATTGACAACTCGTATGACTTCATTCAATCTTCTACTATACATTCTACATACGACATTGACTAACTTCCAGGTAAAACCATTTCAATATTAAACACATTTTACATGGTGTGTAATTTTGGCAGGCAATCGACTTATCACCATAGCATTTGGACACCCATTAAATATCCTCAAAACATAACCTCCATTTCAACGGTATTGCATACTACATAAATACACTAGTACAAAATCATCTCAACTATAGTAATTTACAACCTTCATGTCTTCTTGTTGATTAATCCACCTTTGCCTCTTCAGTGTCAGCATTCTTTAATTCTACAGCATGTCCATCTCTGGCAGCACACATCATTGACTTAGACCCGGGTTTTTCAGTGGTCCGTTAAAATACCAACGGTCCATTAGCAATTGGAAAGTAAAGGCTCTGCACTGCGATTTCGTAGCTCTGACTTTGCCTATGTTCTCAGTTTCAAAGTTAAAAAATTAACATGAACAACATTAGTGATTTTATCCATCAGAACCGATAACGGCGTAGCGTAAAAGTTACAAAATCGCTAGGCAGATTGGAACCAAGTTAACAGACCGTTAGATACGTACAGCTAGGTTTACAGCTACCAATGTCAGTGACACGATGTCGTCAACATTGGCTCTGCACCAATCACAGACTCCGTGGCAGAGTCGCGAACATGACGTCATGCACATCCAGAGTCTCTGATTGGTGGCAGAGCCAATGTTGACGGCATCGTGTCACTGACATTGCCAGCTGTAAACCCAGCATTTAACGTGCCACTGATTAACAGGGGCCGTGACTTAAATGTCTTCGGCAACACAAATGCCTTCAACGTATCCGCCTCATCACGAGTACTTGGTGCGGTGCTTGATGAAGCAATGCCTCTGCATGTTGACCTTCTGCTTGCTGCGGTACTTGCAGTGTTGGCACTGGAACTGCGGCGGTTTGCCGCACTCGAAGTGCAAGTGGCGGTGCAGATTGGGCAGATGCTGGTAGCGCTTGTGGCACTTGTCGCAGGCGAACGGTTTGGGCACCATGCGTCCTCGGGAGTACTCCAGCTGGGCGGCTGCGCGCGGTGCGCTGCGCGCGCCATCTGGAACGCGACACGACGGTTAGGGCATGTGCGGGCCGCGGGGGTTGCCGTCTGTATTTCATTCCACGTTGGCATTAGTAGTATTTATCTTTCCATGAACAACATATTTTGTAGCAACATGTGTTTACGGAGACATATAGCATAATATATACCACCTTCGCCCATATTTATCACAGAAAATAGCAAAGCAATTGGCACGTCACATTTGCTTTTCTTGACAGAACCTAGAGGAGGAGGAGGAGGAGGAGGAGGAGGAGGAGGAGGAGGAGGAGGAGGAGGAGGAGGAGGACGATTAAAGCGACGAAGAACCATGCAAATATCGAGGCAAGGGTAAATGGCAGTCTTCGGAGAAACTGGTATGAATGCCTGAAATGTCATTTTTCTGCTGCTTGTAAAATTTATCTTATCACAGTAATTTGACGCCAGTATTAATAGTAGTTCAGGGTAAAAATCCGATTATGTGAGGTTACAGTTGAATGTGTACAAACCTTTGCTCAACCAATGCATACCATTTGCAACCATTTGCAACCAATGGTACAAGGACAACCCCAATGGTATCAAGGATGGTTCCTAATAACATTGGTATCACCCGGTTATCACCCATATATTGGATCTCTAGCCCGGGTTCAGAGCTGACGGAACTGTTTTTGTAAACAATATACGCAAAATTGACATTCTTAAAAGACCAGTCTTGCCTTAAGCGTCCCGTCCGGTGAAGGAAAGTGTCTGCATCTGACTTCACTGACGAGGAATTAGCAAGAAACACAAAAGGTCAGGCGCCTTATACAACAGACAGATAGCAGTAAATAAACATTGCCGAATCGCTAGAGTGTTTGTTTATTTGCATTCAACAGTTTGCAGGTAGGAACCTGTCACATCAGTGAATTCCAACACATCATAAAGGTATAGCAACCGTTGCCATGACAAACATCTCCATTGTCACTTACACACTCTGCACCAAGGAACTTTTAATACCAGATGAGGACGTGTTTCGCTCAGAACGTGGATTTTCACACACGCAGCCGAAAGGCCTAACGAGTTGGTAGCGGTACAACCGATGATTGCTCGGCTTTAGTTGGGAATTTCCGAACACAATTGCTGTTGCAGCCTGTTATATGTGACTTAATAGCTTGGTAGCTAAACAAATATATCCATTAAGAGGGAAGTAAACGGTTGTCGTTTTGGTCGATTTTCGCATAAATTTCACATTCATAGGGAACGTCTCCTGGCTACAAATTATTTACACAAATATTGAAAAAAAAATACACGTGTTGTTAAAGAGCTACTGAATGGCGGATACTATTTTTTTTCGACGTTTTTTTGAAACTTGCAGCTGGGGGAATTTTCTAAAAGTGCCTAAAATGGCAAAAAATGGCACTTTTAGAAAATTCCCCCAGCTGCAAGTTTGAAAAAAAAAAATACGAAATGAAATAGTATCCGCCATTCAGCAGCTCTTTAACAACACGTGTACTTTTTATCAACATTTTTGTAAATTATTTGTAGCCAGGAGACGTTCCCTATGCACGTGAAATTTATGCGACAATTGACCAAAACGACAACCGTTTACTTCTCGCTTAATTCATGCATTCATTCGTGCATTAATTCTTGGCGGTCTACTCGTTGAGCTGCGTCTCCATCAGCTTCATCTTCTCGTACTGCGGTCGATGCTTGCGGAAGCAATGTCTCTGCATGTTGACCTTCTGCTTGCTGCGGTACTTGCAGTGCTGGCACTGGAACTGCGGCGGCTTGCCGCACTCGAAGTTGGTGTGCCGCTGCAGGTTGTGGTGGTGTTGGTAGCACTTGCCGCAGCTGTCGCAGCGGTAGGGTTTGGCCACCATGCGTCCTCGGGAGTAGCCGAACGAGGCGACCACTGTGGGGAGGACAGAGAACCACGCGGTGAGGGCTTTGCGGTGGATGACCGCGTCTTTGAACGCTATGGGGGTACCAAATGGGGTTTATGCGGTTGACATACGCAGCATGGGTTGCTATAAGGAGTCGGGAATTTCGCGCAGGACCAACAAGGGGACACAATTATGCGAGTATTTATTGTTTGAGAATCGCCAACACGAACAATCTTCGCCACTGCAAATTAAAATCTAATTATGGTTCGAAATTCCACCTCAGCCTGAATACATGACATTTACATTATTGCAAACAACTGATCGTAAGGAACACTGATTGGTTGATAAATGAAATTGTGTGCCAGAAAGTTTAAATTAACTCCATACACTAGGACATTTGAGTATGTATTTCACGTTCCGCAAGTGGTTCGTCGAAAGTGCAAAGCAAAAGAAAAACAAATCGAAATGAAAATGTTTCTGAAGAAATGCAGAGGCTACAAGACGGTGATAAATCAATTTTTGGATGTCAGCAGCCCGGTCTCGTGGTTCCAGAGTTCTTGCTCGCTGTGCAAGACGAAGCCCGGTGCGTCGTCGCAGGAGCCCCAGTAGCTCAGTAGCCTCAATAGCTCCAGTAGCCCCGTAGCTCAGTAGCCACAATAGCCACAATAGCCCAGTAGCCCTGTAACTCAGTAGCCACAATAGCCACAATAGCCCAGTAGCCCCGTAGCTCAGTAGCCCCAGGAGTCGGCCCAGGTCATCGGCTAGGCACCTGCAAAGAATAGCAGGTCAGAAGGTGCACGGCCCCCTTTTGATTGGGTCACTGGTTTGGGGGTCACTATTCAAAGAAGCGGCGTGGATTTTTGTTGTGCAAGTGTCGTGGATGTTGTGCCAAAACACGCCTGGCAAAGATAATTTATTTATCAGCGCATGTATGTTTACCTAGTTCCTATACCTTACCATGTTGCATTGGGAAATCCAGGCTAGAACACATTACCGCTGCACAATCAGACAACAGGCAGGCATCAACCAATGAATGGCCATTCATTGATGGTTGTTGAGGTTAATTGAATTCAACTTTTTATGGATTTCCAAGAGATATTTCGAGGTTCTGAAATATTCAATTGGTTGTCAAAAGTGTGAGGATTCCGTAGATAATTGTTTCGTTGCGATCGGATAACGGGTGTGGCCTGGAAAGTGTATACGGTAAGAGGTAAATTCTTATCTGGAATTTACCCTTAAGTACATCTTTCAAGATACCGGCTAAACATGGTTATTTTAAAACTCTTGGAAGTAATTAACGAGTGAATCTTTCGAAATGAAAATGGTTCAATTGGTTCTCCGAAGTGTGAAGATTCCGAAAATATAGGTTTCGTCGCGATCCGACGAAAGGTGTGGCCTGGAAAGTGTATACCGTACGAGGTGAAGGAAACGGCTCGACTTCGGAGCTCATTGAACATACTTAACGGGCACTGGTGCAGTGTGAAATCTTCGAGGAAATCACCACTTCAAGTAAATATAACACCATTTGTGTCACGAAATGTAGTACTACAAGCCAGACCACCAGTCTTCAAAGCACGCAATACGTGTGAAGGTTAACTATGGATTCTGTACGCATGTGGGTTTAGCCCAATAACAGTTGCGTTCCTTCGCAAAGAACTAGAAAGGAAATTAAAGGTATTATGGCTTGAATTGTGATAACGTTTTCTTTATTCATAGTATAAATGTAAAGAGGCAAAGATGACAAAGTAATGGAGGCATTTAAGTCCCGTGTCTAAAGTCTGGCTATAGCCGTGTTCAGAAATCCTGGGTTTGCACATGGGGCAAAAACCCAGTTGTTAAACAAGTGGTTTAGCAGAACGAGTGGCGCCAATTCGAAAAGGCAAGGAGGTCGAATGGACTCAGTTCGTGGACAGAAACAATACAAGTAAACGTGTTTCGAGTGTATTGATAAAGCATGTATTTCAATGTAATTGTAACAGGTCGTTGGCTTCTATTTTTCATAGCAAACACTCTTGATACACGATTGGTCACATGGTTTGCTTCATCTTCTCCTCTATTTCAGGGTATTGTACACAAATCTAGGGTTTTGCATTCAAATCCAGGGTGCTGCATTCAAATCAAGTGTAGGTATTTGAATTGCAGTGTTCTCCTCGGCTTTTGATTGCTGTTTTGATGAAGCCAGTCCAAAGCACCGCCACTGGCCCTCACAGTGGCGCACCCTCCTGTCTACCCTCACAGTGGCGTACCCTCCTGTCTACCCTCACAGTGGCGCACCCTCCTGTCCACCCCAACAGTGGCGCACCCTCCTGCCCACCCTCACAGTGGCGCACCCTCCTGTCCACCAACACAGTGGCGCACCCTCCTGTCCACCCTCACAGTGGCGCACCCTCCTGTCCACCCTAACAGTGGCGTACCCTCCTGTCCACCCTAACAGTGGCGTACCCTCCTGTCCACCCTAACAGTGGCGTACCCTCCTGCCCACCCTAACAGTGGCGTACCCTCCTGTCCACCCTCACAGTGGCGTACCCTCCTGTCCACCCTAACAGTGGCGTACCCTCCTGCCCACCCTAACAGTGGCGCACCCTCCTGCCCACCCTAACAGTGGCGCACCCTCCTGTCCACCCTAACAGTGGCGTACCCTCCTGTCCACCCTAACAGTGGCGTACCCTCCTGTCCACCCTCACAGTGGCGTACCCTCCTGTCCACCCTCACAGTGGCGTACCCTCCTATCCACCAACACAGTGGCGCACCCTCCTGCCCACCAACACAGTGGCGTACCATCCTGTCCACCCTAACAGTGGCGTACCCTCCTGTCTACCCTCACAGTGGCGCACCCTCCTGTCCACCCTCACAGTGGCGTACGATCCTGTCGCCCGTGCATGCGAGTGACGTGCGACTTGAGACTGCCCTTCCTGCGACACTGGTACAGGCAGTGCGGACACCGGTACTCGGGCTGCTTGCCGCACTCGTAGCGCGTGTGGTTCCACAGACTGCTGGGGTGGTTGTACTGCCTGCGACACCCGACGCAGACGTGCGCGCGCCGACCGCCCGCCACTGGAAGCGCAACGAGCGGCGTTAGTGGTGAGAAGATATTGTCTCTCGGTTTGCCTCTCAAATACTGCGTCCCAGCACGCAGCCAAAAGGATCCAGGACTGACATGCGAATGGAACCCAGTCTGAGAAGACCAATGTCCCCCCTTTGTGCCCGGCTCAAACATCTCGATCCCAGTACGCAGCCAAAAGGCCGAGGGTTCGGTGCTGATTCCAGGACTGACATGCGAATGGAAATTAGTAGACTTGAAAGAATCTGCTAACCGATGCCCTAACGACCAGTTAGCGATAACTGATCACTCGATCGGTCGGCTCACACAAACTGCAAACGGCTGCAAATGACGAGGGATGTAAACAAGTCCGTTTGAAGTCGATCCTGAAAATTCCTACACTTACCAGCAGCAGAATGGACTCACAAAGCTTCTGGCAGAAATCAGCAAAATAGCGAGCTGACAGCTGTGGAAGTGAGCAGTGCAAGCTGCAAAAACAGACACCTTATTTAGAGTTCAAAGTCCAGCCAGAAACATCGTTTACAACCATGTGCTTACTTGCCAATCAAAAGTGGTGACATGAGGAATTTCAAAAAACGAATACCTATGTCTAGGAGTTTATTTATTTATATTTATGCTTGGTGTCGTTACAATTTGAAGAATGAAACCGCTGCAGTGTGCGTGGCTAATTTCGAAACATTTCTCATGAATTTCCAGGGATTTTCCCATGTGCTTTCCAAACGGCAGACAGCTTTATTGACAACATCACATCAACTTTCACAAAACCAACATCACATCTGTTTACATTTCACACACATAAATCACAGAAAAACTGGACGCAAGCTAGCTTATCACTGCCTCCTAAACTCCAATTGACTCTAAGAAGCAGAGTGGATTTGCATCTTCCTCGAGGACCCACTGCTGCTAGACACGAGCTAAGAGTTTCAACACTCACAAGCCATGTCGTGAGCCGGAGAAAAGGCTCTATGGACAGTGTTGAAACTCTTATCTCGTGTCTAGCAGCAGTGGGTCCTCGAAGAAGAAGCGAATCCCCTCTGCATCTTCGAGTGAAATGGAGTCTAGACGCCCGCCCCCGGTTCCGGGTCCTTCCACGGATGACGGCGCTTGTAGTGGGCGGTCATGTTGCACGTGCGATGGGAGCGGTACGAGCACTGCCGGCACGCGTGCACCGGTGGTTGGCCGCACGTCCGCTCGTGGCGCTGGCAGCCGGCGCGCGTGGCGTAGCGTTTCGGGCAGCGCGCGCAGCCGAAGGGCGCCAGGCGCAGGCGCGCCAGCGACGCGTCTGTCGGCGGGGGAAAGAGTTCAGAGTCGGCGGGGGGAAAGAGTTCAGAGTCGGCGGGGGGAAAGAGTTCAGAGTCGGCGGGGGAAAGAGTTCAGAGTCGGCGGGGGAAAGAGTTCAGAGTCGGCGGGGGAAAGAGTGCAGAGTCGGCGGCGGAAAGAGTTCAGAGTCGGCGGGGGAAAGAGTTTAGAGTCAGTGGGAAAAGGGTCGCTGTCAGTGGGAAAAGGGTAGCTGTCAGAGGGAAAAGGGTGGCTGTCAGAGGGAAAGGGTGGCTGTCAGTGGGGAAAGGGTAGCTGTCAGTGGGGAAAGGGTATCGGGGGCTTCATGATAACTTAATGAATGGCAGTTAAAAAGTTGGATAGTTACAATAGGAAATAAAGTGGAATTACAGACCATCTGGAATTCACTTACTAATAATTCGTATAATCCGAAACACAAAACGACTCCTTAGGACTTTCTTGGAGATATTTCGTATTCGGAGTCATAATTAATGCATGATGTACAAATAAAATAAATCTACAATAGCAACATAAATGCATACAGACTTAAATTTACTCGAGATAAAGTGAAGGGTAAAAGGCCCAGAACGAATTGAAGCAGACTGATGGCGTGGGGTTTGTGTAAAAATTTATTCACAATCGTCGACATCGAATAAAATACAAATCAGTCAACTTGCAGCGATGAATTGCCGTGCAATTGAGCGCGCGTTTCATTTAAACGGCAAGTTGGATCAAAGAAACCAACACAGGCGTTCGAAAAGTTCGAATAGATCGAACAAAGCACTGCAGGGTTGAACTGCGAATTAAGAAGCAGAGTGGATTTGCATCTTCATCGAGGACCCACTGCTGCTAGACACGAGCTAAGAGTGTCAACACTCACAAGCCATGTCTTAAGTCGGACAAAAGGCTCTATGGGCAGTGTTGAAACTCTTGGCTCGTGTCTAGCAGCAGTGGGTCCTCGAGGAAGATACGAATCCACTCTGCCTCTGGATCCATATTCTATAACTTTTTCCAAGTGAGATGACAAGAAATGAGAGTGACAACTCCAAGGTGCCTGTGTTTTCATATGGAACAAAATTGACGGTTCTCACTCTCATTTCATATCATCTCACAGTAGAAAAGTGACATGGAATTGGGGTCCTTCGAGCGAAGTGGAGTCATTCTATCGGCAGTCCGTGGCGCTTGAAACAGTGGTCGCGGAGGTTGGACTTGTGCCTGGCCGAGTGCCCGCAGACCGGACATCGGTACTTGGGCGCCTTGCCGCACTCCAGACTGCGATGCCGGGACAGACTGCTGCTGTGGCTGTAGCCCCGGCCGCAGGTCGGGCAGTGGAAACGGGGCGGCGCTCCCAGGCGTCCTACGGAAGACAACGTCGTGTCAGATTGGAGGCGAACGGGGCGAACAGTCGAAGCGGGCTGCAGGCACAGATGCTGGAGGCTGGGGTGCGATTGTGTGACTTTATTTCGTTCGATTTGGCTCTAAATCACTCGATTTCAAATCACTGTCCTCGTGTTAAACCACGAGGCAGTGATATTGAAGACGAATGGTTTTGAAACCACAAAGTTACACAATCGCACCCCTGGAGTACAGCAGGGACCACAAAGGAACATGCTTCGAACAGGAGTTTTAATGCGTGGTGACATCAACGTGTTTGCCAACGTTTTGAAGTCCGGGCAAGTTTGCAAACGTGAGAAAACTAGACATTATTAAAAAATAAAAAATCTATTTAAAAAAGATTCTAAAAATCAATTAAAAATCAGTTTGGAAGTCCTTTGTTGCCTTTTACAAATCTCTTTACACCATGTAGTTGGGCTTCCCCCTCTCCCCCCTTTCCGCCTCGTACATCCCATCACAGTAGTTCATTGGGAGGAGCAGAGTTAAGCAGGATAACATAATTAATTGAAAGGTGTTCGTTTCGATGTCAACAACGACTTGCCAACTTGAAAAACACAGGTAGATTTATTACAAACAAAATAGACTGTGCTTCCAGCAGCAATACAGGGAGAACAAATGAACAAAATCAACTCTTTATTATGAACTGGGTTATACATTGGAATAACACTGCTGAAAATTCTTGCCAAGAGCTTGCAGGATCTTGCGACAAGATCTTAAGTCAAGATCTTGCAAGATCTTGCAATATCTTGTCTCAAGATTTTGACAAATCTTGTTAAGATCTTGCAAGATAATGGTAAGAATTTTCAACAGGGTAGAATCATTGATTCTTGATAATCTTTGAGATTTCGCTTTTTATTTAGTTTTGATTTAGTTCTGTTAGGAGAGAGCGTATTCTCGAAAATACTCCCGATCACATTCATGATCATATAGTAGGAACGGATGCTATAGAGGATAGTAGATTCCGTTCTAGAACAAACCCCGCTGACTTCCTACTCGTTTCTTCAGTGACATCACAACGGCAGGGTTTTCGACGGGACATTCTGTCATAATGTCAAGTCATAAGACCAATCTCACATCACGAATGTAAATTCTAGATGTGTAGGTAAATGACATATCCGGTAGATGTACAGAATTAACTTAAATTTAACATTAAATTAGTATTCAGACATTATTTCAGCCTCGGGGTTTTAACAAATCAGTTCCACTAAATGTTCTAGTATAGCTGCTACAAAGCTCTAACTAAACTCCTGCACATCCGTTTACACATCTACTGCAGTTAAAAAGCAAAGCGAAACGTCGTACATAATTATAAACACAACAGTCAGGCCACCATCACTGTTGGGCTATTTCACCAAGTTTAACTTAAACGGGCGTTTAAAGCCAATTTAGCCGGTGCCTTGAAATTCACTAATTTACTGACTTTTTGAAAAGTTCAAAGCAGAAATTTGAGTCACAAAAAATTACTTGCATTTTGATTTTGAAGTGGCAGTGATTCTAGAAGGCATTGTTTTGTCAGGTGAATCATATTTTATTTTGTAAATGCCATTATTAATTCCCTGGCTAAACCATCGTCCATTATTTGAGCCCCCAAGGTAGGGGAATTAGCTTTTAAACCGTGTTTAGTGGTGAAAGAAAGTAGTTCCAGACACGACATGTAAGTGTTTTCAGGTCACCAAATATTCCTGTACCACGGAACTAAAAGTCGAATCTGCATTTTTCTTCGAAAGAACTCCAAATATTCTCCACTTGAATTATTGAATTATTGAATTATTGAATTATTGAATTATTTTGTAGAGAAAACGAAAACGACAGTCAAAATCGGTCTTAAACGACCGTTCAGTGGGTATTAAACCGACGTTGGTGAAATAGCTCATCAGTCACTAAAGTTGACGTTGAATTCGAGCGCGGTTCAGTCTCTGGTGAGATGCCTTCGCACGCAGTGTGCAATGAGGTTGCCCTTCTGCTTGCACACGTAGCCGCAATGGCGGCACTTGAACCTCGGCGGCAGACCGCACTCGTACTTGGAGTGCTTGGCCAGGCTCGACTGGTGTCGGTAGTTCTTCGGACAGCGCTGGCACTGGAAGAGGACGTAGCCTTCGCGCGAATGGACGAAATGCTCGGGCGCTGAAAGCGAAGACCAATTGGCAGTTAGCGGATGCAAGGGCGTTTCCTGGTAGCAGCCCGTTACCGAAATCAGCCGTTCCATAAGATACGCCAAAATACCTTACCCGAAGAGTTATCGTTAACGCCTCGTTATAAATGTAATGTTGAAGTTTTAAATAGAATCTAAACGGCATTGACTGGTACAAATAATCAACGACATATGCTTACAATCTAACATTGGACTAGACAAGGCTAAGGAACAGTTTGGCGGTTAGTATAGGTAAACGTTGGATATATGTAGGCCAAAATAGAACTTACAGGAACATCATGCGTGCTAGGAATAAAACATATGTAATATTCATAATGACAAAGTTATAAGACAAACCCGTTTTGCACAGCTGTTAAAAATTACCTCTAGCTGGAGATAATAAAGATTAATTCAGTTCTGTACTAAAATGGACATCAACATTCAAAGAACTGCCCATCTGACGCTCATGGTGCCGAGTGATCTTTATTAGCCCTTTATTTATTTAGTGATCTTGGTGGCCATGGTATTCAAGAGTGAAATTTAGCGACGAAATGTTAATGCGCCAAGTGTCAATTGCGATAGTATTTTGCGCGTGGACAGTGACATGAAATGTTGATGATAAATGAAAGGCCTGGAACGCTGCGAAATAATCTCACTCTTGTATCCAGAGTAAAATTAGGTTTGATTTCAAAAATACACGCCTGAATACACAACAGAGCCAGAACCGTATAGCGTTAATTGTAGTTAAGGTTAGCATAACAGCATTATTTAGTTTGAGAAGATTGACAAATGATTATATTGGCACGTAAGAATGTGGCCTTGCAAATTACAAAAACATCTTGGAAAATCATCTGTCTTTAATAACTAGCTCAAAGTTTAAACCACTGACAAAGAACACAAAGGCTGATAACTTACTTGTGATCAACAAACTCGAGAATTTTACACAGGATTTTCCATTTTGTATCTATTTGCTTACAATTCTGATACGGCCACCATCTACTATTATTTACTATAACTTATTTTCATTATAAGCTAGTTTAAAACACTGATTTGTGTTCGTGTTCTAAGTTTGGCACAAAAGTAAGTGATAAACAAAGTAAAACAAGATGTATAAATGAGAGATAAACAATGAATGGTTTGGTACAAAAAAAGTGATAAACAAAGTAAAACGCGCCGTACAAATGAGAGATAAACAATGAATAGTTTGGTACAAAATTAAGTGATAAACAAAGTAAAACGCGCCGTATAAATGAGAGATAAACAATGAATGGTTTGGCACAAAAGTAAGTGATAAACAAAGTAAAACACGCCATATAAATGAGAGATAAACATTATGAAAAGCTTGACCTCGCCATCCTACCAAAGCCGTCCCCATCACGTATATCGCCATTCGAGCGTAGATCGCATCAAAACGTGTCCGACTCCTCCGTGGGATGCATCCGTTCGTAGTGCGCCTTCAGGTTGCCTTTGCGTTTGCACCGGAAGGGACAGCGACGACAGGCGAACTGCGCCGCTTTGTCGCACTCGAACCGACAGTGGGTCCTCAGACTCGTCTGCCGCAGGTAGGTCTTCGCACATCTCGGGCACTGGAACGCGGCGGCTGTCGGAAGGAGACCCACAGTTTAGAACCTGGCAGATGCGAAGGGGATAAACTTTTTTAAATTCTGTCTGCTTGTTTTTATACAAGTAAATCGCATGTAAAGTTTGAAATTATAACGATTATAAGACTAGCATTATAGAAAGCATATATTATATTCAAGATTCTAGAGGGAATTTGGTGAAAAAAAAGCAATACCCAGTTCTGCAGTTGTGTTGCCTTACCTTATCACCTATTAATATTCATTATTATTTTATTTGTATATGTATTATGTTATCTTTAGCTGCCGAGCTCATACAAAAAGTGTATTTTGCCAAAGGGAACCAATGAACAAACAAACAACCCCTAACAAAGTACCCTATGCGTATGAGATCCCCAAAAATTGGCAAACTCTAATGAAATCTTGTATAAGCAATACACTTGGCATCAAAGGCCAGTTCACAAGACACAAGAAAATCCCAAGGTATGGCAAACCTTGTTTTCTACTAAACACAATCAGTGAAAGGCAATATTAGACTACAAAATATATTATGTTTTTAGCAGTTTTATATAATTTTTTGTATGCAAATTTCACAAACA
This sequence comes from Nemoura dubitans, assembly GCA_921293005.1. NCBI lineage: Eukaryota > Metazoa > Arthropoda > Insecta > Plecoptera > Nemouridae > Nemoura > Nemoura dubitans. The sequence goes on from OV121076.1 coordinate 1,183,565, forward strand.
TTGGGCATTTCACTACAGATTTTTGTGTTGGACTGTAACTGATTGTTAGGTACGCTTAACATTGAGTTACAGTTTAATTATTAGCTACAGTTACTGACGATCGCTGTTTAAGTTGTGTAACCACTTCCACTTTTGTCGAATCCTCGCATTTCTAGTCGGATTAGAAAATGTTGAAGAATGACCCCAAACACCATTTTTCTGTCTGCACAGCCAAAGTAACCCGGCACACACTTGGACTGTTGTCAGGCTATTCGGCGGCGTGCCGGTCCTTGTAGTGGGCGTTGTACTGGCCGCGGAGGTCGCTGGTGAACGGACAATGGCGGCACCGGAACTTGGGCGGCTTGTTGCAGTCGTACCGCACGTGCTTGGTCAGGTTGTTCGGGCGGTGGAAGATCTTCAAGCACGTCTTGCATTGGAAAGGAAGCAGCGTCGCTGCAACTAGAGACGAGCCCGTTGGACATAGAGAACCTATATAGGGTTAGAGAGTGGCCAACATGATGACACTTTCTATTGGCTGTTCGAATCCCATGCTTAACGGACGACATGTTTTTACCAAGTTGATCACGAAGCACGTGGCAGTTGTCTATATGAGTTTCTCATATTCCTTTGCATATCTACATATTATGTACATGGTGAGGTAAGTTCGTAACGCATCAACTACTGCTGAAAGGGCTGTTGAATAAATCAATTTGGTGAAAACATGGCGCCCATACGCAGAGATGGCCACTCTCTAACCCTATATAGGCTCACTAGTTGGACAAGGTTGAAGGTCGACATGTGAATGCGAAACGGACGCCTGTCAGGTGTTTATGCCGAAGAGTGGGAGGTGGAGATGTCTGCCATAAGAACTTGCGTATAGCGAGACGAGATGTATCATGAATTAATTTAAAAAATAATAAATCAAAGTATTTTGAAAAAAGCTATTTCAAACTAAGATTTGAATGCTAATAAAAGGCTCACTGGTTTCCCGACGTTTCCTAACATATACTAGTTACTTTATCAAGGGTGATGGCTCGACTGACGTCAAAAACATGAACAAATATCACAAGCATATGTTACGAAACGTCGGGAAACCAGTGAGACTTTTATTTAGCATTCAAATCCCAGTTTGAAATAGTTGTGTTTCAAAACTAGTGCTAAAGACAGGACATAGTAGACAGGACATAGTAGACGCGAGTCTAAGAAACAAATTAAAATAACACCTTCATAACTTAAGTTTTAAGCTTATGGGGAGACATGGCCCCAAAACACACCTTGTTTGCTGTCAGGCACTTTATCTTGCACGTCATCGCTGCGTTCCCGTCCCTAGGCTGGACCCAAACCCACCTTGTTTGCTGTCAGGCACTTTATCTTGCACGTCACGCTGCGTTCCCGTCCCTAGGCATGGCCCCAAACCCACCTTGTTTGCTGTCAGGCACTTTATCTTGCACGTCACGCCGCGTTCCCGTCCCTAGGCTGGCCCCAAACCCACCTTGTTTGCTGTCAGGCACTTTATCTTGCACGCCACGCTGCGTTCCCGTCCCTAGGCTGGCCCCAAACCCACCTTATTTGCTGTCAGGCACTTTATCTTGCACGTCACGCTGCGTTCCCGTCCCTAGGCTGGCCCCAAACCCACCTTGTTTGCTGTCAGGCACTTTATCTTGCACGTCATCGCTGCGTTCCCGTCCCTAGGCTGGCCCCAAACCCACCTTGTTTGCTGTCAGGCACTTTATCTTGCACGTCATCGCTGCGTTCCCGTCCCTAGGCATGGCCCCAAACCCACCTTGTTTGCTGTCAGGCACTTTATCTTGCACGTCACGCTGCGTTCCCGTCCCTAGGCATGGCCCCAAACCCACCTTGTTTGCTGTCAGGCACTTTATCTTGCACGTCACCGCCGCGTTCCCGTCCCTAGGCATGGCCCCAAACACACCTTGTTTGCTGTCAGGCACTTTATCTTGCACGTCACGCTGCGTTCCCGTCCCTAGGCATGGCCCCAAACCCACCTTGTTTGCTGTCAGGCACTTTATCTTGCACGTCACCGCCGCGTTCCCGTCCCTAGGCATAGCCCCAAACACACCTTGTTTGCTGTCAGGCACTTTATCTTGCACGTCACGCTGCGAACCGGGCAACGGGCCTCGTGCACCCGATGATTGATGCTTCGTGCCTGGATGTCCGCGGGAACAACCGGGAAACACGGGTTATTATGCCAGTTATTACGAAGCGAGCAATTTAATAAACAATTTAAAAAACAAATCAATAAACACACAGCTAAATAAGCATACGCTAAACATAAAGATAAAGCTAAACATAAAGATAGGAGCTGAAAATAAACGCTAATAAAGTCAAACATTAAAGTATGTTTTGTGGTCTAATGGTTATGTCGTGCCGGTATTTTAGCCGGTCCCAAACCTCACCCTGTCGCTTGTCCTGATCTGGCACGTGCGGCTTTGACGTTTTCCAGCCGCCTCTGCTTCCAGATTGCAGTTTCTTACCTGAAATCCGGGCAAAAACCCAGAAAACAAGTTAAATAATAAGTTAACAAATAAATAAATGAACATACGCTTAACATAAAGACTAAGCAGTTATAAGCTGCAGGTAAAAGAGCTGGATTATCACCATCTTATAAAGACAAACATTTCAATGACGAAGGGCTTTTGAGGGTGTGTCCAGTATTGCTGGTCTAAGGTGTCATCTAATGTTAGAGGCCGACTTCCTATGGGATATTGTTTAGTTGTTCGTGATTGTTGCCACTGGATCGTGAAACATGGCTTGTGAGTTTTGTAACTCTTGGCTCGTGTCCAGCAGCAGTGGGTCCTCGAGGAAGCTGCAAATCCAATCTCCTTCTTGACGTGGAAAGGAGTTAAGGTCATGTTGCTAGTAACTGGTGCCAACAATGAACGAGCTTGAACGCTGCATGGAGAAGCGTTAGGCCGCTTCGGGGATTGACATTGAAAACGGGATACTCCGAGGCAGAAACAGGTACGAAATACAGTGGTCATCCGAGCGCAAAAGGAAGACAAGGCAGACATTTTTATTGAAAAATCATCTAGTCTACCATCTGTCATCTAGTAGTCAAAACATTGGAGCTCATGTTCGTTACTCACGTGCAAGATTGAAACAACACAATTTATTGGATTTTCTATAATAAAAATATCTATATGATCATTTGTATTAAAATAATTATTTTATATCTTAATCCAAGCGCACCCCAACTCAGAGCATTGTGACAATAATAATGACAAAACGAGACCAGCCCAGGGATTATGCAAGTTTTACATGATTTTTTTTCTGATCGACAAAATCCCTATTGATGTCCATGTTAATTTTTAATTTAGAAACCGAGGCCGGCGAATTCGGAATCACGTAATCGCAGTGCAGAACAAGTTAATTGTTTCTCTTAATCTCGCTCGTTGATTAACTTTTCTCTCTATTGCATTGGCCATTCGAACTGTGCATCCTCCGGCCGTGGTCTTTCATGTTGCCCTTGACCTTGCACCTGTACGGGCAAAGAGGACACGCGAACTGCGGCGGTTTCCCGCACTCGAACTTGCAGTGCGTCACGAGACTCCGTTTGTTGAGGTAACTCTTCGGGCAACGCGAACACTTGAACGGTTTGTCGAAGTAGCTGGCGTCCATCACGCGACCGAGAGCTGAAACGAAAAGGCACAAGCGGTTAGGAACTAAAAAGGGACGTCCAGGAAAATCATCTAGCCCAGTGGTCCTCAAACTCATTGGATCCACGACTCCCTTAACAAGGGGACGGATTTTCACGGCTCCCTTGTGCTAACATCACGAGTTTTACAACGCCACCTGTACTTATCCCCACGTTTTCACAAGATGCCTGTGCAATTGATGCATCTCAAGTGGTCCACTCCAAGTGTGTGGAAATACATTTCTAGATATCTGTCATTTGACAAGACAAGGATTTTGTCAATCGTAATCAGGTCAATTGTAGCATCGGGAATAAATATTATTTCCATAGAGAAGAAATAAAAATGTCTGGAATCTTGTGGAAATTCCGCAACGACCCAGGAAGCCGTGACCCACAGTTTTAGAGCCACCTGGAAGGCGATTGAGTAACTTTGTGGTTTCAAACCATTCGTTTTCAATGTCACTGCCTATGGTTTAACACGGGCAGTGATTTGAAATCGAGTGATTTCGAGCCAAATCGAACGAATTAAAGTTACCCAATCACACCCCAGGTCTAGCCAATTTTGATGTCAAGTTTGATGGTGACGTCTGCAACACAGGAAAAAATTCGAGGTTGGTCATTTCCAAGACCGAAAGTCAGTCCAGTTAGAGCGGAAGAGGCAATGTCACAACTCACAACCAAGCAAGGTCACTCTCTTGGCATTGGGGGTGCCGTGACACAAAACACAGCACTAACTAGGTACAAAATAAGGTACAGCACACTCGACACTTAGAGCAGAAACTAACTTTTTTATAATTTATTTTACACTTCACATACAATAACAATAAGCATTTCAAATAAGAGCTTGAAAAAAAAATCTTTTCGAATGATATAATCAATATTTTCCTCGAGACGAAAGTGCAGCATAAATCGGTTCTTTGCCATATGCATTATCTGGCCGTGTACTCAATGTAGCAAAGCAACAGAGCATGCGCCCTCTCACAGATCATCAGGGTCCTTCGAGCACGGCCCGTGCATTCGAAGACAGTGTACTCAATGTAGCAAAGCAACAGAGCATGCGCCCTCTCACAGATCATCAGGGTCCTTGGAGCTCAGGCCGTGCATTCGAAGACAGTGTACTCAATGTAGCAAAGCAACAGAGCATGCGCCCTCTCACAGATCATCAGGGTCCTTGGAGCTCAGGCCGTGCATTCGAAGACAGTGTACTCAATGTAGCAAAGCAACAGAGCATGCGCCCTCTCACAGATCATCAGGGTCCTTGGAGCTCAGGCCGTGCATTCGAAGACAGTGCGGCTTGATGCCGCCCTTCAACTTGCACCTGTACGGGCAATGAGGACACGCGAACATCGGCGGTTTCCCGCACTCGAACTTGCAGTGAGTCACCAGACTCCCTTTGTTGCGGTAACGCTTCGGACAACGCGAACACTTGAACGGCTTGTCGGCGTCATTGGCGTCTGCAACGCGACCGGGAGCTGAAAGGGAGACGCACAAGTGGTTAGGATCTGAAGGGGACGGTCAGAGCATCACATTGACAATCATTGACATCAGGTCAACAACTTGGCTTTGGGGAGAAACTCGGTGTTAGTTGCGTACTAAACACATAGAGGGACGAGGTACACTGCAAATGTACGTGCAAACAAGGGAGAACTAAAGTGCTATAGTCTATCATTATGTGAGGGCAAATAATTGCCATAAGAAAAGCATTGCATTTATGTGGGCAAATAATTGCCATAAGAAAAGCCTTGCGTTTATGTGGGCAAATAATTGCCATAAGAAAAGCATTGCATTTATGTGGGCAAATAATTGCCGTAAGAAAAGCATTGCATTTATGTGGGCAAATAATTGCCATAAGAATAGCGTTGCGTTTATGTGGGCAAATCAATAATTGTCCCTGGAACTGCTGTTGTCCGTTAGTCAGAATGCAATACAATGAGGTAATTTTGTCACTTTGTCACTGTTGAGTTTGTAACTAGCATAGATATGTTTCGAAACGTCGGAAAAGGTGCTGAGATTTTATTTAACATTAAAAATTCAGCTAAAAATAGCTTTTTTTTCATAACTATAGCGCTAAAGACACAAGCAGACATGATACTTAGAAATTTTATTGCCAAAATAAACTATCAATGGTATTATTTAACAATTCACAAAACTGCCAGCAACTCAAGAACTGAGAAAACATGAAACTGAACACCGGCACACGTTCAACATTTCCCTCCGTCGCACAATTGTCCGTGCATCCTCAGACAATGCACCTTCATGTTGCCCTTGACCTTGCACCTGAACGCACAGTGCGGACATTCGAAACGCGGCGGCTTTCCGCACTCGTACTTGGCGTGCGTCCACAGACTCCCGCGGTGCAGGAACTGGCGCGGACATCGCGGACATCTGAACGGCTGGCCGGCGTCTCGCGTTCCCACCACGGGATCGCCACCTGCAACGGAGATTTATTTTAGTTCCTGCGAAACATAAAGCATTCGTTTATACAAGAAAGATGTCGTCTGAATGAGGAGTTAGAACTTTGTATCACGTGCCAGGCATGTTTTCTCGCAAACACTCATCTCGTAAAACATTCTTTATTGACAATTATTTTGACATGCGTTTGAGATTTGTCCTTTAGACGCAGAAGAGGTTAGATTCACCAATCAACAACCAACAATCATATTGCCTGCGCGGTTCCGAAGATTAAGGCGCCAAGGCGGAAGCAACGTCGGCCAGCTGTCCTTTTTAGGACCGCAAGTTCGTCACAACATACACCAACAGTTTATATGGGACTGCATTTTTAACAAAAAATCTGCCACAAAAGTGTTAGTATGCATTTAAAATAGCCGGCTCGAATTAATGTTGTATTGATGTATTATATCATGCATCATATTTATATTGTAATTAATGTATGAGTATAATAAAAAATAGTGATTAACTGTATAATTTGTCAACACAACATAATATTTTGGCAGCATACAACTTTTGTGGCAGGCTTTTGACAAAATGCCTTGTCCCTTGTAAGCGGGGGAGTCGATTGCATCAACATGTAGATGGACGTGGATCGCTTGGCTTTGGGGACGATGCAGTTCTACGATACTTGTAAAATTCCCTTCTTACAAAAATGAGGCAAAACATAATTGAATTAAATTTACGGTACATAAATAATAAAAACATTAGATTTTGACAAAAACTGGGATTTGAATTCTAAATAAATTATAATTAACAGTTTTCAATGCTAAAACCGGTGAGACTTTTATTAGGCAGTCAAATCCCAGTTTGAAATAGTTGTGTTTCCAAATACTGGTGCAGTTAAAGATAGGACATAGTAGACACGAGTCTCATTAAAAATATTCAACATACTTTTAATCACAACAAGCTGAGCGGATGTACAAACACATAGCAACAAAGAAACAATATTATGCGCATCAAACTAGCGCAATTCATTCAGAAAAACGCAGTACCGTTCGTCCACGTCATATGAAAGGTTATTTCAATCAAAGGCGCACTTTCCCTAAGGTCCAATAAACGCACTCTAAGCGGTCAGTGTCTGCGCTTGACGTGCTGCTTCAAGGAGGCCTTGCGTTTGCACCGGTACTCGCAGCGCGGACATTGGAAACGCGGCGGCTGGCCGCACTCGAACCGGATGTGGTTGGACAGACTCGAAGTGTGGCGGTAGCTCCTGGGACATCGAGGGCATTGGAACGACGAGGGCCCGACGCCCTGGTGCAGAGATCCTGGTGAGAGGACAGAGAGGTTGGCGGGATTAATCACAATTGGCGAGACACAAAATGTGGTGTTGGATTTCTCCTGGGACATCGAGGACATGGGAACGACGAGGGCCCGACGCCCGGGTGCAGAGATCCTGGAGAGGACAGAGAGGTTGGCGGGATTAGTCACAATTGGCGAGACACAAAATGTGGTGTAGGATTTCAGCGCATGGAAACTGCTTTGTCGGACAGGTGCACAAATACAAACGTGCGCGCTGTGACTTTAATTTTAAACTATGTCATCTACGGGGGACGTACAGTTATTGGTTGGTTGGGTGATGAAGATCAATTCAGTAAAAATTCACATTTTAGAGCATACAAATCGTTTCATTTAATTCGGAAAACCATCCGAGTTTGAGTATACATAAAAACTGACGATCAACGACAATGGAATAACAAAGGATTGGGACATCGGGATTTCTTGAGATAAGTATGTATTTTAATGTGTGAGCGCAGCGGTTGTCATTCTTGTCGTTGTTTGGCTTTCTTGTCCACGTTGTTTAGTTTGTTTCTCATCGCCCTGGCCAACGCCTCCGCGTCTGCGCGGGGGTCGCCCGGGAAACGCGCCTGGACGTAATCTGGAACAGGAAGCTTCGTCACCGTCGGCCACCGGAAGTCTCTTAATTTTGTCACAACTTAGTGGTGCAGGGTATTGTTTTTGGGACATCGTCTAAAGTGTTTGCAGCTTTACGACTCTTTTCTTGTACTAGAGATTGGCAGTACACTTTGGCCCATGTGCGGGTACGTCAATAACTAAACTGACAGTCAAGTACCACCTTTGCAACGTGCTGATTTCAACGGAAGATAGCATTTTTCCACAGGAAAGTATTTAGAAATCAAAGCATGGCGATTTCAAAGCAACTCATCGATGTATAAACGAACATTGAAATCGAGCAAGAGTCTATGTGTTAATATTGGTGAAATAATTTGATAAAAAGAGCACATTTTACGTAAGTTGACTGCGTACAATTCAGTGGGTACGTGAGTCCGATTAACGGAGAAAGTTCCCGAACCTTTGATCATCCGAGTGATGTCAAGGTTAAACGGTCGCGTACCTTTGAAAGAAACTATTTCAAACTGGGATTTGAATGCTAAATAAAAGCCTCGCTGGTTACCTTTTTCAGGAATTTAGGAAGCCTAGGTTGAAAAACGACAATTGGGTCTCTTGTTCACGTTTTTGACGTCAGTTGAGCTATCAACCTTTGAAGAAGTAAGTGTATGTTGGTGAGATGTGTTTTTCGGTTTTGCTCTGATGTGACGAGTTTGGTGGCCCTAAAAAGGGCCTGGTTTCTCGACGTTTCGGCGAGGCCCGGCTCGCCATCTTCAGGAGACTGTTCAGGAGACTGTCAGGAGACTGTCAGGAGACTGTATATGTTAACGAAACGTCGGGAAACCAGTGAGACTTTTATTCAGCAATCAAATCCCAGTTTGGAATAGTTGTGTGCCAAAACTAGTGCTAAAGATAGAGCAAAGTAGACACGAGTCTAAGAAATTTAAGCCGCGTACCTGTGATCATGCGCGTTACGTCGGCCGGCAAGGCGGGCTTGACAGCGTTCGGCTGCATGCGTGACCTCGCGCCGGTCAGTGAATGACCTCGCAGGAATTCCCTGGACCAGACGACCGACATCAGGTTGGCCACCATGATGGACGGCTTCCGGTCGTGCGCGCCCAGCAGTCTGTGCGGCGGCACCAGCGTCGCCAAGGCGTTCGCGTCGACGGCGTCGACGCCCAGACCACGCTGGTGCTTCGAGGAGCGTCGGCGTGACGACCCTATCGGTGGAAACATTCCTTGTTGGTCGAAAAGCGGGCGGAACGAAATGCTCAATTTCACTACCCCTAAAAAAAGTCACTTATGATTTTGTTTGTGTTTGTGCGCGCTCTACAGACCAAACGCCTGAACCGATTTGGATGAAAATTTCAGAGGACCTACCTTTGTTCTCAACTTAGACTCCATGCGTTTTTGGAAAATATCGGTCCAGAACATTTTTTATAAATCAATTTTTACGAAATTTTTCGAATTTTGCAAAATTTTGAACGTCTGTAAATTTCAAAGTTCTCAACATAACTTCACCAAAACTTCTAAACATGTTGACCATATGCATATTTATCATGCCTGCAATATTTACCCTGCCGGTGAAAACATTTCTTGTTGGTGGACAAGGCGTTTCGGTCACAGTATCACAGAGTTTATATGATGCAAATATAAATGTCATAACTAAACACGTAATCGGATATTTTTTATCAGGTAAGGCTAGAATAAGATCAGATCAATCACCCATTAAAAAGTAACTATGTTACGAACCGTTGATAAACCAGTGAGACTTTTATTTAGCATTCAAATCCCAGTTTTAAATAGTTGTGTTTCAAAACTAGTGCTAAAGAAAGGACACAGTGGACACGAGTCTAAGAAATTGAGATAGACTAGTGTTTACAAATGGGTAAATAAGAAAAATAACACAGATATGATTACTCCCAAACCGGCACAAATAAGTTTCATTATTGTAAATTCAACAATACAGACGAAAAAGATAGAAACATACCGAACGCATCTAAAATAGCGATACAGAAAAGCACAGATCAGATCAAGTACACATACATCAGAACGCCAATGCCAGTCAAGACCAAGCAGCACCGGGCTCACACTCGGCATGGTAAGCTTCGACGGAACACCATTTCAGTGCCGGCTTTGTGCATCAAAGCACTTCAATCCATTCACTTGCGATAACCCTACCCTATGGGAAGGAGGAAGGTGCATACGGGTCACATATGACAAGCACAGTTGTTTATTGTACACTCTCAGATTTATTCACATGGCCTGTATGTGAATGCATTATCTTGAGCGACTCGATGAGATCATTAGTAATTGGCATGTTAATAAATCCATTTTAAAATCGCCATCCACGCCGCCATGGCAATGATTCCCATGAGCGCATGCCATGTGGCCCATTGAACAGGATGTTTAGGGCATATAGGCACTAGGCTGCGAGACGTATCGGGCAGTGAAATCGGTAACTAGAGCAATCCAGTGGAAACTCTACATAATCGGCTCCCAAACTTGCTAACCATCCCAATGAAAGGTCCAAAACCTCCTCGGGGCATCCTAACCTCAAATTCCCGTAGGTGGCAGGCTCCAGCAATGGCAGCCGAAAACCAAGTGAATCATTCCCATGAAGACATGGGAAGCTACCACGACATATTTGATTACAATCATTGCCATGATTTCATGTCACTATCACATAGGTCCATGGGAAGTTTTTTGAGAGAGAAGATGGTTGAGCGTACGAGACTCCACGCTCGGACTCCCGTAGAAGACTGCCCTCTCCGCCCTCGGAGTTAGGGTGGCCGGACTTCCTGACCCCATCCCTGGTCCGGGGCTAGCCGTACCGGGCCACATGGTCGGGTGAGCTTCGTCGGAACACCATTTCAGTGCCGGCGTTGTGCTTCGAAGCACTTAAATCCATTCACTTCAGTTCAGGCACTCGATTCCTTGGCCGAATGCAGCCGCTGCACGTGCGTCTTCATGCTGGACTGCTGCTTGCATCGGTACGTGCAGAGCGCGCACGCGAACTGCGGCGGTTGGCCGCACTCGAAGCGCAAGTGCTTGGCCAGACTCTGCACGTGGCGGTATCGGCGCGGACACTGCGGACACTGGTACGCGGCGCCGTCGAAGTACAGCGCGTGTCGGGAGCCTGCGGAAGACCAGCATCGTGATGTATCTTCTCCGGTGTAGCGTTCATCATGCGCTCAGAGAGCATGGAACCTTAACCGTACCATCATTATTACCATATATTCATATATTCATTGTACCATCGTGATGTATCTTCTCCGGTACTTAGGGGGCAGTGGCTGCATGCGATACATCGATGCTAGTTGGGTGGGTGTGTTGAGGGGGGGGGGGTATGTTATAATTAACTTCACGCTGAGAAGGAGTGTGGATTTGCATATTGCCCTTTTTCTGGCTCAAGGCATGGCTTGTGAGTTTTGAAACTCTTGGCTCGTGTCTAGCAGCAGTGGGTCCTCGAGGAAGATGCATTCCACTCTCCTTCTCAACGTGAAATGTAATTTAGGGGCGGATAATATAAGACAGAGTGATTGAACAGATAATATAATAACAGTGGGACCGGTGTTTCTTGAAGACATAACCAACTATACACCAGTCGTTGGAGAAGTGGGGCCAAGAAAATACATTAATATCGTGTGGTAGACTTTATTTTAAAGTTTTATCATATAGTATGTTAAGTGAAAATATTAAAAGCAACATGATATTCTGCATTAAATTTCCACCCTGCATGGTCCGAACTTATTTCATAAAGGGCAGCAGGACCAGACGAAGCCCCCGACGCTGTTATATTTCTTAGACCCATGTCGATTTGTCCTCTCTTCAGCACTAGCACCGGATCCAGACCAGCCTAGCAACTGTGTAACTTAACGTAACGCCGCTATCTGTTTTGGGCGATTTTGGATGGTTTTATAAAATGTAGTAACAATTTAATTTTTGGATTACTTTTGGACTTCAACAGGACCAGTAGAATTTAGGACGCCTAAATTAAAAACAACGATGGTTCTTTAGTTCACGTTTTTGAGGTCAGTCGAGCCATCACCCTTGAAGAAGTAACTAGTACATGTAACGAATTATTGGGAAACCAGCGCGACTTTTGTTTGAACTAGTTTTATTGAAAATCCCTTTGTTGAGCGTGTTAATTCTCCGGCGTCGCAGCCGAGATGGGCGCAACCAGTGGCGCCAACTCGCGGTGCAGTCCCGGATGCCTGCGCTTGTAGTGTGACACCAGACTGCCCTTCTGCTTGGCTCGATACTCGCAGTGGCGGCACGGGAACTTGGGCGTCTGGCCGCACTCGTACAACGTGTGCTTGGTCAGACTGCACTTCTGGCGGTAGCGCTTAGGGCAGCGCGCGCATCGGTAGGGTCCGGCGACTGCGCATGTGCGCCGGGAGCCTGTGGGAAGACGAGTCCGTTGAGAGGCGGCCACGCTGCATTACTAGTCGCATTGCGAAAGTGACTTTACCATGCTATTTTGTAATCATTCAGGTTCAATAAAACACAGAAATAAATAATCATAGGCATGTTCTCTTAGTGTTGTAAAATTATATTAACGTAGGTAGGTACATCAGCTACCGAAAACTGTACTCTTGTTTTTCCAACATTACTAGCTTACAATACCGTTCAATACAAGTTCAACAAAATTCAACAAGTCCCAATATCAAACTCCAATGGGGAGCGGATTTCTGCCGACAGAAACGTTAGACGATCTTCACACTGAAGACTTTTACTGACTACAGTTTAGAACAAACGGATTGTCCCTGGAACTGGTGGACTCGCGTGTAGTTGACCCGGTCGGTTGCAAAGAGAACCGAGATTTACCATAAGGTGTGTATCAGTTCAGTGCAGGCTTTGGTTTTATTTCCAAAATTAACATGATGACAAGCTCAATTCACAATAAGACAACAATAACAGTATGCATGGTCGCTTTTAATAACTTTTCCAACTGGTAAACTGAAATACATTACACAGCAAATGTGCTACATGGGATGCCTGTGCCTTCCTAGTCGAATGCCTGTCCCTTCCTGGGCAAATGCCTGTGCCTTCCTAGTCGAATGCCTGTCCCTTCCTGGGCAAATGCCTGTGCCTTCCTAGTCGAATGCCTGTCCCTTCCTGGGCAAATGCCTGTGCCTTCCTAGTCGAATGCCTGTCCCTTCCTGGGCAAATGCCTGTGCCTTCCTAGTCGAATGCCTGTGCCTTCCTGGGCAAATGCACCCGGTTGTTGTGTTCCAGCAGGTTCCACTTCCTCTTGGCGCGGTACGGGCAGTGCTGGCATTGGAACTGCGGCGTTTTGCCGCACTCGAACCGCACGTGGTTCTGCAGACTCTGCTGGTGGCGGTAGACCTTCCGGCAGCGCGCGCATTCGTGCAATACGGGAGTGGGCAGCTGGCTGCAGTCTGGACCTAAAGAGAGAGTTCAGCTGGGCTTACACGGTTCAATGTTTCGTTCAATGCGTTCAATTCAAGGTTTTCTCATTTCGGACGTGTTCTAAAATATCGTTCAAGTTTCCTTTCAAGAGAAGGAAGGGTATGTGTCACTGCCTTCTAAAAACAACGCTTAAGGAAGGCTGTGCTACCGTTCTAAATTACTTTAAAACATTGAGGGCAGGGTTTACTAAGTCAATTTAAGTGTTTACTGCCATCTAAGTTTGCTATCTCCAAGGTCACAGCCAATGAGATACCTCCATTTTCACTGTAACTGTCACTAAACAACATAACTGGACATTTAAAACCGGAACTAAGTCGTGTAAACGGCTCTTGTCAGGAGAACGCAATGTTTAATTCAATGCATTAAATCCAACATTGAATTCAATGCACTGAAGGGAACATTGAATCGTGTTAGCCTAGCTTAAGAACCTTTTAGAGGGGAGATCAACTTCTCGTTAACAAAACACATTGACGTAATAACACAACGCGGACGTCTTGTCGAATATCAAGTGGATGGATGAAGCTTGGACATGCGTTAGGTACTGAACAAAGGCGAAACATATTTTCATCGAGTTCTAATAAGTTTTGTTTGTTTTTAAATACATATCTATGAAAGTAGGTACCATTTCAATCTCGTAAATGTAACAATTTAACTTGTGGCAGGTTTTACTAAAGCTCTGTATGCTGAGTTTAGGTGGAAGTTTCGTTGCTTAGTATGACTCAAACCTAAAACATTGTTTTCTGGGAGGAAGACGTGAAATCGAGTGTAAAAACAGACAACAAACCAAAGAAAATAACAAAGAACATAACAGCGAAGCAATGCAATGCGCTTGAGACACAAAGTCCCCGTGCACACAGCGCGCTTCATTCCTTCGGCGGATGCATGCGTTTGCAGTGCACCGTCAAGTTGCCCTTGATCTTGCACCGGTAGTCGCAGTGAGGACACTCGAGTCGCGGCAGTTGGCCGCACTCGTACTTCCGGTGCTTGGTCAGACTCGTCTGGTGGCGGTAGATCTTCGGGCATCGCGGACAGCGGAAGAGCATGGTCTGCCACGGACCTGCAAGGGACGGCGATTAGGTGAGACGGTGAATCGATGTCTGGCTATAATCCTATAGACTAAATGTGTCGAAACATTTCCTAAAAAGATCCGTAATATCCACGATATGGTATTTCTGTACAAGATCCTACACAGTTCAAGGAATGACAACCTTATTGCACACGTTAATTTTCGTGTCCCATCTAGGGGTACAAGAAAAAAATATTTATTTGCTCCATCCTTTACACTAAATGTGTCTAAACATTCCTTTTTTAACAGGGCGCAGTATCTCTTTAACAACATGGTGAATGCCCATATTGATGTTTTTAATATCTCTGAAAGTACCTTCAAGAAATATGTGCACGACCGGCTTAATGCTGTGATTTAGGATAAGAATCTTTTAGAATCTTTTATAAAATGTCTGATAATTTTCTTTTTTGAATGTTGATGTTTGTGTAACTGTGTACTTTTAATATATTGTTCTTGTGGGTTTAACGTGTTACCATAAAGAAGCAATAAATAAATAAATAGAGTTTGTTAACGCGGCGCTCGGCCCCTTCCCTTTAGGAGATCTCCTATCTCAGCTCTTAGGCAACGAGCACCGAACTGAAGATGATCTTGATATATACTATTAAATTTGAAACTGTCTGCATGTTAAATTTTGAATTTTTTTTACAATAAACGGGGAAAAAACATATCAATTAAAAAAAAACTGGCAATAAGGGAGAGGTCCTGGGTTCGTTTACCGGTTTTTTGGCACATTTTTTTTTTAATTTTGAATGTTTTTGTCAATGAACAGCGACGTATTCACCCAATTTAAACTATTAACTTTCAACTTAGGGATGCAGTTGCGCTTCTACCCCTGTAAATGTATTTAGCATTGTCGTTCATTGTCACACATTGTTATATTTCGGTTCGTTTATCCCAGCAATCATCTGGAGGTTCTAACTCGAGAATGAACTGTTTTGTAAAATGCAAAAAATTGCCTAATTCTATTTTATAGCTACCTTCGGAGTAACAAATATTGTAAAATCGGCTCGTATGGAAGTAAAAGATGTTTTGAAATGCACGTGAACACCTCTGATACACCAACACCATGCTCACGGCAACTTCCCTTGGTCCCAGGTCACCAGATGCAAAGGCAAGTCTGACGGGGTTTAGCTAATGATATACTTGTCTTCTGCCTGGTTTTACCAAGTTTTTCAACTCCTAGTTGGTATGGAGTTACAACTGAATTCAGACAATCACGTGCAGCGATTTTAGGTGTAACTCCTAGTTGGGATCTCAGCTAGGAGTTCAAAAACTTGGCATGACCAGGCATTAATCTAGAACATCAGCAAGTTTAAAATAGAAATCTGTTTTATTAACATACATTATATTCCATTAAACGTTAATACCATGTCAAATAGTAGGTCTAAACAAGAACATCATTCCACTATGATCCCAAGTGGGCGTCTTGTGTGATTCATGATGCATGGCTAGCAATGGTCGAAGGTTGCATGGGATACATACAGCGCTGAGCTAGTTGCGTATCCCGGCTAGCAATGGTCGAAGGATGCATGGGATACATACAGCGCTGAGCTAGTTGCGTATCCCGGCTAGCAATGGTCGAAGGTTGCATGGGAAACATACAGCGCTGAGCTAGTTGCGTATCCCGGCTAGCAATGGTCGAAGGTTGCATGGGATACACACAGCGCTGAGCTAGTTGCGTATCCCGGCTAGCAATGGTCGAAGGATGCATGGGATACATACAGCGCTGAGCTAGTTGCGTATCCCGGCTAGCAATGGTCGAAGGTTGCATGGGATACATACAGCGCTGAGCTAGTTGCGTATCCCGGCTAGCAATGGTCGAAGGTTGCATGGGATACACACAGCGCTGAGCTAGTTGCGTATCCCGGCTAGCAATGGTCGAAGGTTGCATGGGATACATACAGCGCTGAGCTAGTTGCGTATCCCGGCTAGCAATGGTCGAAGGATGCATGGGATACATACAGCGCTGAGCTAGTTGCGTATCCCGGCTAGCAATGGTCGAAGGTTGCATGGGATACATACAGCGCTGAGCTAGTTGCGTATCCCGGCTAGCAATGGTCGAAGGTTGCATGGGAAACATACAGCGCTGAGCTAGTTGCGTATCCCGGCTAGCAATGGTCGAAGGTTGCATGGGATACACACAGCGCTGAGCTAGTTGCGTATCCCGGCTAGCAATGGTCGAAGGATGCATGGGATACATACAGCGCTGAGCTAGTTGCGTATCCCGGCTAGCAATGGTCGAAGGTTGCATGGGATACATACAGCGCTGAGCTAGTTGCGTATCCCGGCTAGCAATGGTCGAAGGTTGCATGGGATACACACAGCGCTGAGCTAGTTGCGTATCCCGGCTAGCAATGGTCGAAGGTTGCATGGGATACATACAGCGCTGAGCTAGTTGCGTATCCCGGCTAGCAATGGTCGAAGGTTGCATGGGAAACATACAGCGCTGAGCTAGTTGCGTATCCCGGCTAGCTATGGTCGAAGGTTGCATGGGATACACACAGCGCTGAGCTAGTTGCGTATCCCGGCTAGCAATGGTCGAAGGTTGCATGGGATACACGCAGCGCTGAGCTAGTTGCGTATCCCGGCTAGCAACGGTCGAAGATTTCACGATTTCGCCCCGTGCATCCACTGACAATGCCGCTTCAAGGTGCCCTTCCGGTTGCACCGATATTTGCAGCACGGACATTGAAACCGCGGCGGTTGACCGCACTCAAACTTGACGTGGTTGGCGAGACTCTGCGGATGGCGGTAACTCTCCGGACATCGAGGACATTGGTAGGGTGCCGCGCGAGCAGACTTCGGACCTGGAGGAAGAGAATGATTTGCTGTCAGGCGCCCGATACTCGAGTTTGAGTCGTACATGAGTCACTTTACTTATGTTGTATTGTGGCAGCTCCAGGGAATTCCAGGGAATTCCAGGGGACTCCAGGGGACTCCAGGGGACTCCAGGGGACTCCATTTGACATCCACAGAGCAGCGTTTACACCTAACTCTAGGGGTAAATAATGATAAACAGCCACGTTAAGATATACAATGATATACATGATTTTCAAATTTCAGGGGTAGTTAACCGGTTTCTTGGCATATTTGCAGCGACGTATTCACCCAATATAAACCATTAACTTAACCTAACCATGGTGATAACAAACTTACCAAAGTTTTTTTCCCCGAACCCTGCATTGTGGATCTGGGGCCAGGCCATTTTTGGAAGAAGTTGCAACTCCCAAGTCATTTGCCAGCGTTCCAAGTTTACTAACGCTTATTGTCGCTGGCTTTACGTCTTCCAGAGAAATTTGAAACGGCTTTAGTCACTTTGACTGGAAGCCGGTCGACCAGCAATCGACTTGATTCGCCGGAACCAAAGCTGCAGCTTCCGGTGCGAGTAAGACGAGGCCACGCCTTCGTTTGGCCCCGAGGAATCTTCGGGCATTTCTCTCACAAACGGTCCAACATAAAGATTCAAAACATGTCGGTAACTTGAGTAAGATCTTTATTACATGTTCCCCTCGCTCTGCCCATCATCGCTACACAATTATCACTTGCATGATTTGGAGGGCATCGATATCCACCAAGGAACAACTTTTCTAGATGACACTAGATTCCTGATGATATGATTCTAGATGATACTATGATAGAGCAAGAGTAATATAAGTTTCCATAAACACATGCAAATAATTGTGTGGTCGTTCATTCATTTATAATAGTAGTTCACAAGAAAATATGTTTAAAAATCTATCAAAAAACGAATCAATTTCAAAGCATAAAAAGATATTTACACTCCAACAGTTCTGTAATGGTAATCATACGCTTCTCGTGTAGAAAAGTGCATTGGCGACAGAATGTTGACGGCAAACTCGAAGGCTCGCGGTTTATTCGAAGACCGAGTGCAGACGCAGAAGGTGTTTCTGCAAGTTGCCCTTCTGCTTGCATCGGTACGAGCAGTGCCGACATTGGAACTGCGGCGATTGACCGCACTCAAACCTGGAGTGCTTGGACAGACTGCCCGGATGTCGGTAGCTCTTGGCACACCGCCGACATTTGTACGACAACGAGGACGACGGCGGGGGTCGGCCATCGAACGCTGGAAGCACAATGTCGTGTGAGTTCGATGCGAATTACGGGCCAAGTGTTGACTCTCAGTGTGGGAACCTAACTCAAGCACCAAATCAAACTGCAAAATTAGACTTGAAGAACAGTACAGTGCTGAATTAGCCAATGAAACGTGGACAATTCTTTCCAGTGCGCCGCTGCTATCCGCTCCGAACCGCTCAAATCAAGTCGCCAAGGTCACTAGATTTGGGTTTAATAAATGCGAATACGTGTGCTAAGATGAGGATTTATTCTGTTTTAAAACAGCAAACAAGGAAGCATTGGGATGTTGTTAATAAAAATGTTATTACTTTATTTGCGGCATTAAAAGGCTATTCGTACATAACACATTCTAGACACCTACAACGTAGCAAGAAAAGCAGAAAACCGTGCCGAGTCCAGCACGTAGCCCGAGCCGAGCACGTAGCCCGAGTCCAGCACGTAGCCCGAGCCGAGCACGTAGCCCGAGTCCAGCACGTAGCCCGAGCCGAGCACGTAGCCCGAGTCCAGCACGTAGTCCGAGTCCAGCACGTAGCCCGAGTCCAGCACGTAGCCCGAGTCCAGCACGTAGCCCGAGTCCAGCACGTAGCCCGAGTCCAGCACGTAGCCCGAGTCCAGCACGTAGCCCGAGTCCAGCACGTAGCCCGAGCCGAGCAGACGCGAGTCAATGCAGCAGGATCTGGTGCAGTCGTCGACAATGCTTCGTGAGATTGCCCTTGAGTTTGCTTCGGTACTCGCAGTGGGGACACTCGAACTGCGGCGGCTGCCCGCACTCGTAGCGCAAGTGCAGTCTGAGGCCGCTAGGGTGGCGGTAGCTTTTGTCGCAGCGCGGACACTCGTGCGGCCGGCAGTCGCCGCCGGGGGCAGCACTGTCGCGACGCGAACGGTCCGCGAACGCTGGGGGAGGAAACGAGGTTAGGGTGCGAGCACATGGGACCCCCGGTGTCACACATAGAATCATACAATCATGGGGATAACACATAGAATCATAACATTTGAAGGGGGAAAAGTGGATTCCCCATCTGCAAAACTTCAAACTTAAATGAATAATCAAAAGATTACATTTCATTGCATTCTAAACGCATACCAATTATTTTTTTACATCTCCGCGATTAATATTTTGAGACCATTTTTTCGGTTCACTAAACATTTCGTTGTTTGTAGATGCAAGGTTTTGAAATTAGGTTATCGTATCGTTACGCAACTTCGAGCGGTTGAGAAACGTGAAATGAGAAGGGGGAACTCTTAAGTTGCCAATGTTATTGTATGGAACAAAATTCGAAGGCAAACTAGTAACTTGCTCTTATCGTTTGAGACGCTGAGCTACGAAGTGGCCCAAGCATTGAAGTCCATCGTACTCTAACTAAATAATTATAGTTGTAAACTCAAAAATTATCTAACTCTACTAGAGTCTAATTAACTCTAGAAAGAGACATGTTTAACAGTTTAATAGTCAAATAAATTAAAAACTCGCCAGAAAATAATATATGAGTTACCTATTTTAACAGGTTATTTTTAAACTGCCATAGGTAACTTGAAAATGTTAGATCAAGCAGATAATAAAATACATAAATATCAACATGGTGAGAAAATCAAAACATACCTTGACCTTCCCATGTACAAGAGAATTACCTTACTCTTGCGTAGTTTTATCAAGCCTCAGCACAGTTCACTTTAGGAGGTAATCCAGTTCAATGCATTTCTGTCAGCAGTAGGAACTATTTATTCACTTATTTATTTAAACATTTCAACACTATTACTGCAATATGCTGTAGTGGCAAGATCTTATCACTAACAAGGTATACAATGAAAGATATATAAAATAACAGGCAAGTATTATCTATATTGTATCAATCTTTTCTCCCTTCTTTCTTCTGAAATCTACCTCTCCTTTATCAATCTTCACTATTGTGCTGATCACTACCATGCTTGTTTTGTAAGTAGGGTATCCGCTAAAAAAGCCAAAACAATTTCGAACTTAACAAATTCACAATATATACCAAGTTGAAATTGCATGTTAAAATGTTTACAAGCTTAAAATGCATAAGACATTGCATATGAACACATATTGCACATTGACTTGCAGACTTGAACTCAGATACTTAGCTATAAACACTTTGCTTGTGAAGTACGCAAGTCCGCACGAAACCTCCTATTGACACAAGTCCAGTAAAGTGCTGGCCTTGACAACGAGATCCCAACGACACAACATGGCAGGCGTCTGCAGAGGCTTTCAGTCCGCCGGCGGATGTCTCCGATTGAGGTGCTTCTGCAAGTTGCCCTTGAGCTTGCACCGGTAATCGCAATGGGGACACTTGAACTTGGGCAGTTGGCCGCACTCGTAGGTGAGGTGTTGTCTGAGGCCGCTGGCGTGGCGATACGCCTTGCGGCATTGGTGGCACTGGTACGGCTTGTTCACCCCGCCCCAAGCAGCGGCGTGCAGGGGGTCCGAGGACGCTGGAAGCAGACCGCAGCTGTTAGATGTCGTTCGAAGACAGTTAGGAGTATTTGGAGGCAGTTAGAAGAATTTAGAAGTAGTTTGGAGGCAGTTGGAAACATTTGGAGGCAGTTAGAAGTCATATGGGGGCAATTAGAAGTCGTATGGAGGAAGTTGGAAACATTTGGAGGCAGTTACAAGTCGTATGGAGGCAGTTTGAAACATTTTGAGGGAGTTAGAAGACATTTGGGGGCAACTAGAAGTCGTTCGGAGGAATTTAGAAATATTTTGAGGCAGCTTGAAGAAATTGGAAGTCACTTGCAAGAAATTATAAACATTTGCATGCAGTTGGAAGTCATTTGGGGGCAATTAGAAATCATTTGGAGATATTGATGGCAGGATGGCACTAGGAGTCGCATTGATGATGATACACAATAACATTGGACACCATGCTTTTGTTGCCATACAATTAATATTAAAAACACTGAGCTAGATTTGTCTCGAGTGTTAAGGCTGTAATTAAATGGCTACTGGAGCCCACGGCATCACCATTTAAGACGTGTTTTTTTATTCCGAAACTCACAAGACAAACTCTCAACGAATACCAAATGGGGTTAGAGATCCACGTTACAGCTACATATAAGAGAAAAGCCCGTTTACCTTGGGTAAGACCAACATGATTGTAAATAATACATACGTGTAGTATATGGTATTGAAGACTATACTATACTACTATACTCTTTACTATAGTACCTAGTGTATCGTCGAGTATTTCCACTGGTACATCGCCGATAGACCTGCACCATCTATGACTAGCATGCACTCAGACGACAGGTGGGTCGTCGTTCACGACTGCGTCGGATGCAGGCGGATGCAGTGCTTCTGCAGGTTGCCCTTGAGCTTGCACCGGTAGCCGCAGAGTTGGCACACAAACCGCGGCTCCTGGCCGCACTCGAAGCGCAGGTGCTGGGCGAGAGCGCCGCGGCGTCGGTACCGCTTCTGGCACAGGTGGCACTGGTACGGCTCGAGGGACGCCGATCTCGGCGAACGCTGCGCGGCTGCAAGACGTCGGACGGCGGTTAGAACCGGAACCAGTGTTGCCGCGTCGGTACAATAGACAAGTGCAGGCAGGAGGAGCGACCCTTGCAGCTGTGAGTAATCGCTTGAAGGCCGATGCCAGGGTGTGGGAAAGATTGTGAGGTCTTATGGACTTTGCATTGAAATCGCCGTCATTTCAAACCTTTGCAATAACGAAGATATCCATCAAATCTTTATGAAATTTTAACACGTAGTATGAATAATAGTGATTCTTATGTATTTAAAATTTCAACATAATATGACCAACAGGAGCTTGTTGACAGGCCTCCAAACTCGGCTAAAACCCGCCTCACTCTTGTGCTATTCGTGTTCGTTTCCCACAGTCTGCCCGTCCAGCAAGTCAGACCGAAGCGCCGTGACGTCAGAGGGGCGGACAGGAGGGAGTTGTGTATTGTACTAGATCTAGTACATTTTGGTGTCCGTCAGTACGCCTTTCTAAAATCTTGTGCATTTGGAAACTTTGTAGTCAGACATCGTTTTTTCATCGAAAATTGAAAATTCCTGCAAAGAGCAGCGATGACCTTTTTTAAGGGAATTGATTTTTTTCAAATTCAAGCGTACAATTTCTCGGAATTTAGTACATTTCAAAACAGGTGATGACCTTTTTTGTGAGAATCGATCTTTTACGGGTTTTCAACGAAACAACAAAATTCTAGTAAATTTTTCTGCAATCTAATACGTTTGCCCGCCGCGATCTGGTACGTTCTGGCAATCTGAAACGGCAACAACCGGTTAGAACCGGAACGCCGAAAGGGGTGCGGCTGTTTCACCCGGTCACGGCTCTGTTGTAGATAACGCCTATGGAAAGCATTCACCAGACTGTTTTTCACGTTAAGAACGCTAGCGGTGTTTTACTGTCAAAGAGACTCCCCTGCTGGTAGGCAGGAGCCAGAGGTTTCAACATTCGCAGGCCGTCCCATTGTTCCGCTATACTTAAAGGGATCGCAAGTAAGGGTCTCCGGTCCTGAAACGTATATTCTGTTGAATGATTGACAGCGCACTGTCGGGAGTCTGCAGAACAATACTAGCGTTCTGAACGTGAAAAAGAGTTTAGATGAAGTAATGGCTTCATCTACCAGGCCATGGTACAAGGTCGATTATAATCAAGGGACCCAGTGGTATAACAACCAACAGTGGCTCCATCCCTTGACTGCCGGCGAAACTATTATTGCGGGCGGAGGGCTTTCGCGTAGCTGCTTTAATACGGGAGTGGAAAATCTGGGTAACCTTACATCTATGACGTCATACGAAAGTACACGATTGTTTTGTTTGTATAGATGTATTTGAGAGGAAATTGTTACTGGTTTAAGCAGTTACCAGTATGCGATTGACGAAAGGGAGGCGAAGCTGGAAAAATGTGCACCCGAACCGGGATACGAACCCGGGACGTCCTGCTTGCCAGGCAGGTGCTCTACCAACTGAGCTATTCGGTCGCACATTCTCCCTGCTTCGCCGGGCAGGTGCTCTACCGACTGAGCTATTCGGTCACACATTCTCCCTGCTTGCCGGGCTCGTACCCCGGTTCGGGTGCACATTTTTCCAGCTCCGCCTCCCTTCCACAGATGTAATAACTATTCGAACAGAAAGCAATGTACATTGTCGAAACTATGACAGTTGTCGCGCTTCACGGCCAGATGGCGTGCACGCGTTTGCAGTGGCCTTGAAGGCCGGCCTTTTGCTTGCACCGGTAGCTGCAGTGCGGACAGTCGAACGACGGTACCCGGCCGCACTCGTACTTGGCGTGGCGGTGCAGGTTGCGCCGGTGCTTGTAGCTCTTGCGGCACCCGGGACGTCCTGCTTGCCAGGCAGGTGCTCTACCAACTGAGCTATTCGGTCGCACATTCTCCCTGCTTCGCCGGGCAGGTGCTCTACCGACTGAGCTATTCGGTCACACATTCTCCCTGCTTGCCGGGCTCGTACCCCGGTTCGGGTGCACATTTTTCCAGCTCCGCCTCCCTTCCACAGATGTAATAACTATTCGAACAGAAAGCAATGTACATTGTCGAAACTATGACAGTTGTCGCGCTACACGGCCAGATGGCGTGCACGCGTTTGCAGTGGCCTTGAAGGCCGGCCTTTTGCTTGCACCGGTAGCTGCAGTGCGGACAGTCGAACGACGGTACCCGGCCGCACTCGTACTTGGCGTGGCGGTGCAGGTTGCGCCGGTGCTTGTAGCTCTTGCGGCAACGCGCGCATGTGAACGGGCCTCGCGCAGCTGTAAGGGACGTCTCGGTTAGGAGTCGGTATGCGGTGGGGCCAAGTCTGGGGGCAGATTCGCGTGTTCAGCTCACTGGGTGTAACCTCATCATAAGTCACGTGTTATTCGGCCATAGGGCAGGACTAGTGAGGACTAGGGAGCCTGTCTACGGTTAGAGAGTGGCCATATCTGCGTATGGGCGCCATGTTTTTACCAACTTGAACCATTCAACAGCCCTTTCAGCAGTAGTTGATACTTTACGAAATTACCTCACCATTGTGTACATAATACGTAGATATGCAAAGGAATATGATAAACTCATTTAGACAACTGCCACGTGCTTCGTGATCGACTTGGTAAAAACATGTCGTCCGTTTAGCATGGGATTCGAACAGCCAATCGAAACGAGTCGTCATGTTGGCCACTCTCTAGCCCTATATAGGCTCCATAGTGAGGACTAGACAGGTTTAGCGATTTGTGTAAGGTTTTAGTGCATTGGAAGTAACTCAAATGGGTTTAAAGGGAAACTTGCTAGCTAGTGCATAAAACCAATAAAAAATATAATGGAGATATGACGGTTAAAATTAAACTAGACCAATTCCTAGCCTTGCCTGTACCCACCCTGAGGCGGGTATAACTATGGCAGCGTTAATATATATTTTTTTTTTCTGTTGGTTTTATGTTGATTATCTTCCCATATAAACTCATTTGATCTATTTTAAGTTAACGTTCAATCATTTCGGGCGAAATCAACATGACGGGGTTATTTTTTAAAGGATTTTGCCACTTTGATAATGTGAAGTTATACCCGGGCCAAGGGGGTGGATAGAGGTGTTGGTGAATCGGCCCCTTGGGCTTAGAGTCGCTAGCAGTGGACTGGACGTTGGGACTCCTGTCAGGAATATAAGGGTGTAGGACACGAACCCGTCCATCTGTGGATGGCCTTACAGAGCTAATTGGCACACGCAACACATATAATACACACAACATACACAACACATGTGTGCCATACACATACAAGGGTCTAAGAGACAACGAAAGGGGGTAGTTTTTACAGGCGAAGCAAATTGAGCTGTGCACAACACGATTTATAAACAATTTCCTAGCCTACAAACTGTACTATAAAGTTGATCACTAGAATTGCATGTTATAGGCAAGGCTCGCATTCATCTCTATACTTGTATTACATTTTATTCGTGTATTTTATTCACAGATTTTTTTTAATTTGTGATTTTTTTTGCATCTCATGCATAACACTGTTTTGACTAGGTTATTTTACGACTTTGTAATTGACTATAACCGATCACATAAATTTAAAAAAAAATTAATAAATAAAAAAAAAATGTGCACATTTCGTATCCTAGTGTTTTTCATCGGCACGGGCAGTCGTTCAACTCCTGGGCCAATAAAGTCGTTCAACTCCTGGGCCAAGGCAGTCGTTCAACTCCTGGGCCAATCAAGTCGTTCAACTCCTGGGCCAAGGCAGTCGTTCAACTCCTGGGCCAATGAAGACTGGACGAATGCAGCCGAGCGTAGTGTTTCTGCAGATTGCCTCGGAGTTTCGCCCGGTAGTTGCACAGCTCGCAGCGAAACCGCGGCGGTTGCCCGCACTCGTAGGTCGTGTGCAGATTCAAGCTCTTGCGGTGCCGGTAGGTCTTGCCGCACTGCTGGCACCGGTGCAGGGCGGGCAGCGCGTCGGTACCCGAGGCTGGAAGAAAGACAGAGTCGCTGGTTAGAAGGCGGGAAAGACTGAGTCACAGCGGTGGTTAGAAGGCGGGAAAGACTGAGTCACAGCGGTGGTTAGAAGGCGGGAAAGACAGAATCACGGCGGTGGTTAGAAGGCGGGTAAGACTGAGTCACAGCGGTGGTTAGAAGGCGGGAAAGACAGAATCACGGCGGTGGTTAGAAGGCGGGAAAGACTGAGTCACAGCGGTGGTTAGAAGGCGGCCGTCGTTGGGAGGCGTGGCTTGCAACCAGAGAAATGAGAGGGGATTGAAACAGTGCGAAAATATCACAAGTATCACACTGAATCTGAGTGAACTCAATGTTTCAGGGTACCAAACACTAAAAGGAAACATTCACACACAAAATGAGTGAAAGAATGTGAATGCACGTGAATGAAATTGAATGAAATGAATGAAATTCACAAACCTCTTTTACACAATTGCCACTCGCTAGGGGCTTCTTTACTACGCTCGAAATGTGACTCGATAACGGTAGGACGGAACTTGTTTCTGGTTGCGATCCAGAGGAGTAGCGACCGCCCCCGCAGACCCCGCGGCGCGGGGGGTCGCCGACGAGTTCGTGGGGCGCAAATATTCAGATTGCCGAGAAATATCCGAGATTGCCGGGAGATTTCGGGAGACGAAAAGACTTTTCTCCTGGGCCGGTCTTTTCTGAAATGCCCGGGCCGGTTTTTTCACCCTATCAAACCCTGGGGGGCGCCGTCAAAACTTTTGCGGGGGGAGCGCATCATATTCACGCTACGCCACTGTTACGATCGAATCGTGTTTGAAAGTCAGTTCATATCTAATCAAGCTGGTACTACCGATAAGGCCACTGCAGTTTAGTGGCGAAACGTAGCGAAGTCAGTCTTCACGGTTTTCTAGCTCCCCGTTTGAAATAGATTTCTTGTAAACTGGAGCGAAGATTGGACAAGCTGACATCAGAAGTCTTAAAAAAATTAACAGCTTGGTTTACTAATTAAATGAATTTGAACTTTGATCCATTGAGCTTCAACGCATTTAGATTGAACATTGTAAATGGAAATGCCGGCTATCGGGCTTTATGCGCAAGCTGAGATGGAATTTCGACGAGTTTTAAAAAGCGTTGGGTTTTGGGAAGGTTGTGACATTGTCGTGCGTAAGGCCAACGAATTGGAAGGTAATTGCATGATTGGGTACAGTTTATAGTTTTAGTCGCAAACTTTATTGTACTCAATGATAAAAACAAGTAACTAGTATCTGTTACGAAACGTCGGGAAACCAGTGAGAATTTTATTAAGCAATCAAATTCCAGTTTCCACTAGTTGTGTGTCAAAACTAGTGCTTAAGACAGGACATAGTAGACATGAGTCTAAGACATTTAATGCACTTTAATGTCGCTGCGTGGCCAGGTTTTCATCGCCCAGTGGTGTCGAGTGGAAGCGTTTGCAGTGGCGTAGCAGGTTGCCCTTCTGCTTGCACCGGTAGACACAGTGGCGGCACTGGAACTGCGGCTCGCGCACGCACTCGTATTTCCGGTGCAGCAGCAGACTGCGACGGTGGCGGTATCTCTTGCCGCATCGCGGGCACTCGTGCAGTGTGGCGTCCTCGGTGCCGAGGACTGGAAATGCAGAGAAGACGGGACTGAACGCGAAGAGTGGAAGACAGCAGGCACTCGTGCAGTGTGGCGTCCTCGATGCCCAGGACTGGAAATGCAGAGAAGACGGGACTGAACGCGAAGAGTGGAAGACAGCAGGCACTCGTGCAGTGTGGCGTCCTCGGTGCCCAGGACTGGAAATGCAGAGAAGACGGGACTGAACGCGAAGAGTGGAAGACAGCAGGCACTCGTGCAGTGTGGCGTCCTCGATGCCGAGGACTGGAAATGCAGAGAAGACGGGACTGAACGCGAAGAGTGGAAGACAGCAGGCACTCGTGCAGTGTGGCGTCCTCGATGCCGAGGACTGGAAATGCAGAGAAGACGGGACTGAACGCGAAGAGTGGAAGACAGCAGGCACTCGTGCAGTGTGGCGTCCTCGATGCCGAGGACTGGAAATGCAGAGAAGACGGGACTGAACGCGAAGAGTGGAAGACAGCAGGCACTCGTGCAGTGTGGCGTCCTCGATGCCGAGGACTGGAAATGCAGAGAAGACGGGACTGAACGCGAAGAGTGGAAGACAGCAGGCAGTCGATGTGGTGCGGTGTCCTTTGAGTTTATGGACGAATGGAAATGTGGACTGATGACACAAACAGCCGAGTATTTGTTTGGAACAACATCTTTCCGATTAATTTTATGCAGCCATTGCCGATATACTTGCGGAAATGTATTCTTGTCCGGAAATTTGTGGAAAGATATTGGGCCTCCCCTGTTGAAGCACTGATATACAACACACTGCTTCGCCATTATTCTGCAGTCGGCTCGGCTCACTGATCAAATAGCATACGTACGACAAAACGAACTAAATTGAAAGCCACGACAACATTCACACGTATGAGATGAAAGTAATGCAGAGAACAGCTAATCTGACTCGCAAGGAGGAATCGCGGCAGCGTACTGGCCTGGCTGGAAGCAGCCGCGTCAACTGGCAGCGAGCGTGCGCCACTGCAGGCAGAGTCTTATACCCGCTGACGTCACTAATGGAGCTTGCCGTCAAACAGAAAATGTGCGCTGAAGCCTCGCAGTATTTTTTTGGATTTTTTTTTAAACGGGGTATTTAATTAGTTTGTGTTTTTCACACATAGTAATTTTTTTAAATGAATTGAGAGAGAAACTTTAACATTGAAGTGTCCCAACATACCTTTCCCAGCACACGAGAAAATAAAATATGGTTAAGATGATTATATTGGCTTCATAAACACTATATTACATAGCTAAGACACCTTTCCCGTGAACAGGGGACAGCAAAATGGTATGCATAGACAGGTTAAGCACGGTCAGGTATAGTTTCCATATACAGAAATAGGTACAATTTTAAATAAAATTTATTTATTAAAAAAATGTTACAGAAAAAGGTGCCCTTAAATGCAATTCAGTGCATTTAAATGCAATTCAGTGCATTTAAATGCATTTCAGTGCACTCCCTGTGCATCTGGATGCATCCTCTTGCAGTGGGACTCGAGGGTGACCAGCCGCTTGGCCCGATAGTCGCACTGGGGACACGCGAAGGTGGGCGTTTTCCCGCACTCGTAGTGCAGGTGTCGTCTCAGAGAGCGCTGGTGCAGGTACAGCTTGCCGCATTGCCTCCGGTCGGCCGGCACGCTCAAATAGGGCTCGATGGCTGCAAGGGCAGAAAGCAGAGTCAGGGACCGGCACGCTCAAATAGGGTTCGGTGGCTGCAAGGGCAGAAAGCAGTCAGGGACCGGCACGCTCAAATAGGGTTTGATGGCTGCAAGGGCAGAAAGCAGAGTCAGGGACCGGCACGCTCAAATAGGGTTTGATGGCTGCAAGGGCAGAAAGCAGAGTCAGGGACCGGCACGCTCAAATAGGGTTTGATGGCTGCAAGGGCAGAAAGCAGAGTCAGGGACCGGCACGCTCAAATAGGGTTTGATGGCTGCAAGGGCAGAAAGCAGAGTCAGGGACCGGCACGCTCAAATAGTGTTTGATGGCTGCAAGGGCAGAAAGCAGAGTCAGGGACCGGCACGCTCAAATAGGGTTCGGTGGCTGCAAGGGCAGAAAGCAGAGTCAGGGACCGGCACGCACAAATAGGGTTTGATGGCTGCAAGGGCAGAAAGCAGAGTCAGGGACCGGCACGCACAAATAGGGTTTGATGGCTGCAAGGGCAGAAAGCAGAGTCAGGGACCGGCACGCTCAAATAGGGTTTGATGGCTGCAAGGGCAGAAAGAAGAGTCAGGGACCGGCACGCACAAATAGGGTTTGATGGCTGCAAGGGCAGAAAGCAGAGTCAGGGACCGGCACGCTCAAATAGGGTTTGATGGCTGCAAGGGCAGAAAGAAGAGTCAGGGACCGGCACGCACAAATAGGGTTTGATGGCTGCAAGGGCAGAAAGCAGAGTCAGGGACCGGCACGCTCAAATAGGGTTCGGTGGCTGCAAGGGCAGAAAGCAGAGTCAGGGACCGGCACGCTCAAATAGGGTTTGATGGCTGCAAGGGCAGAAAGAAGAGTCAGGGACCGGCACGCTCAAATAGGGTTTGATGGCTGCAAGGGCAGAAAGAAGAGTCAGGGACCGGCACGCTCAAATAGGGTTTGATGGCTGCAAGGGCAGAAAGAAGAGTCAGGGACCGGCACGCTCAAATAGGGTTTGATGGCTGCAAGGGCAGAAAGCAGAGTCAGGGACCGGCACGCTCAAATAGGGTTCGGTGGCTGCAAGGGCAGAAAGCAGAGTCAGGGACCGGCACGCTCAAATAGGGTTTGGTGGCTGCAAGGGCAGAAAGCAGTCAGGGACCGGCACGCTCAAATAGGGTTTGGTGGCTGCAAGGGCAGAAAGCAGTCAGGGACCGGCACGCTCAAATAGGGTTCGGTGGCTGCAAGGGCAGAAAGCAGAGTCAGGGACCGGCACGCTCAAATAGGGTTTGATGGCTGCAAGGGCAGAAAGCAGAGTCAGGGACCGGCACGCTCAAATAGGGTTTGATGGCTGCAAGGGCAGAAAGCAGAGTCAGGGACCGGCACGCTCAAATAGGGTTCGGTGGCTGCAAGGGCAGAAAGCAGAGTCAGGGACCGGCACGCTCAAATAGGGTTTGATGGCTGCAAGGGCAGAAAGCAGTCAGGGACCGGCACGCTCAAATAGGGTTTGATGGCTGCAAGGGCAGAAAGCAGAGTCAGGGACCGGCACGCTCAAATAGGGTTCGGTGGCTGCAAGGGCAGAAAGCAGAGTCAGGGACCGGCACGCTCAAATAGGGTTTGATGGCTGCAAGGGCAGAAAGCAGTCAGGGACCGGCACGCTCAAATAGGGTTCGGTGGCTGCAAGGGCAGAAAGCAGAGTCAGGGACCGGCACGCTCAAATAGGGTTCGGTGGCTGCAAGGGCAGAAAGCAGTCAGGGACCGGCACGCTCAAATAGGGTTCGGTGGCTGCAAGGGCAGAAAGCAGAGTCAGGGACCGGCACGCTCAAATAGGGTTTGATGGCTGCAAGGGCAGAAAGCAGTCAGGGACCGGCACGCACAAATAGGGTTTGATGGCTGCAAGGGCAGAAAGCAGAGTCAGGGACCGGCACGCTCAAATAGGGTTCGGTGGCTGCAAGGGCAGAAAGCAGTCAGGGACCGGCACGCTCAAATAGGGTTTGATGGCTGCAAGGGCAGAAAGCAGTCAGGGACCGGCACGCACAAATAGGGTTTGATGGCTGCAAGGGCAGAAAGCAGAGTCAGGGACCGGCACGCTCAAATAGGGTTTGATGGCTGCAAGGGCAGAAAGCAGAGTCAGGGACCGGCACGCACAAATAGGGTTTGATGGCTGCAAGGGCAGAAAGCAGAGTCAGGGACCGGCACGCTCAAATAGGGTTCGGTGGCTGCAAGGGCAGAAAGCAGTCAGGGACCGGCACGCTCAAATAGGGTTCGGTGGCTGCAAGGGCAGAAAGCAGAGTCAGGGACCGGCACGCTCAAATAGGGTTTGATGGCTGCAAGGGCAGAAAGCAGTGTCAGCGAAAGGGCTTCTCGACCGTCAGCTATCAGGGCTTCGAAAACGCTCTTCAAGATCAAGGATAAAAAGATCAAGAGACATACTGGCCAGTAAATGTCTTAGGCTTATTTCTACTAAGTCCTGTCTCAGGACAAAAGTATAGTGCTAAAGTTAGCACTAGTATTGAAACACAACTATTTCAAACTGGTATTCCCGACCTGGCTGGTTTCCCGACGTTTCGTAACATATGCTAGTTACTTTCTCAAGAGTGATAGAGTCGAGCTGTCACCCTCTAAGAAGAAACTAGTACATTTTGTAACGAAACGGCGGGAAACCAGTGAGACATTTATTTACCATTCAAATGCCAGTTTGAAATAGTTGTGTTTCAAGACTTATTGGCCCTTTTCAACCACTCAAACTACAGGATGCAAACTACACACAACTAATACCTTCAATATTTCGGTGACTGAAAGAGATTTAAAGTCGTGCAAGGGAAGCGAAGCGGTAAAAATGTTTGACCGGTCCAGGATATGAACCCGGGACCTCCTGATTACTGGTTAAGTAATACATAAATACGGACGAAATTTCAGGAGAACGTTTGAAACATGCGAATGAAAAGGTTCGGGAGACTTGGCACGGATCTGGAAGTGTCAAAGATGATCAAGTTTGGCGAAGAGGTAGGAAAAAAGTGCATGAAAAGTGAAAACATGGGGACAAAACAGGGAAAACACACAGTGTTCAGGCAGTTCTGTTAATCGCCCGTTTTAATTTTCAAGCTGCAATAAAAAAAAATACATGTATTGAACACGAAATTCAATGTCTTAAAATCATTCCTCGAAGTGATACGACAAAAATAGACCAATCAAATCAAACTGGTTATCAAATAATATGTAAAATAAAATATGAAACATTTAAGACATCCCAAGAAATTTAGAATCGGCATAAGAAAAGAAGACAAAACATAAATGGAATTATAGAAACCATTGCTTCCTTTCATCAGTTAGATAAAAATAAGTTATTGAATTGTCACCAATGCGCTATGAAGTTTTCAGATCACTCCCGGCAGGTTTTCCAATACCAACGCCGCCATCTCCGGCTCCGAGGCGGTCAAGTCCGACACTAACAGTGCTCCAGCCACAAGCTGATGTCTCCGCCGACAGTGTTTGAGCATGTTCCCTTTCAGCTTGCTCTGGTAGTCGCAGAAGTTGCACTGGATGCTGGGCAGTTGGCCGCACTCGTACTTGCGGTGCTTGGTCAGACTCGTCTGGTGGCGGTAACTCTTCGGGCATAGCGGACAGCGGAAGGGATGGGGGTCCTCGCCCAAATACAGCCGGCCCTCGAACGCTGGAACAAGACAGGCGTGTTACAAGTGTAGAGAACAATGAGTTGGAATGGTGAGAACGGAATTCGAAGGAACAATGACAAGTTTAAATGTCATATTTCACCTCCTGACAAGCTGAGCTCAGATTAAAGATTTTTCTTTTCATATCCCTTGGCAGGCAACACATTGTTGACGTCACCGTGGCTCTGGGAATAGTTTTTGGTAGTAATTACCTTCCCGAAGCACCGATTCGCTTCAAACTTTCGGTATTGACTTTTGCCAGCGAGCACTTCGCAATATTAAAATTTGGAATCGATATTATAATGTAGAAAATTTATTTTATTTTGAAAGATAAGACAAAACGGCAATTGGCGGATAAAAAAATACTTCGTTTTCAATTGATTTTGTATTGGTTGTAAAAGGCAAAATCTTTATGCTGAGCACAACTTGTGTGAAGGTGAGAGAATTCCTAGAACGATGAACTCCCAGACACAAACACAGTACCGAGGCAAGCTCAGTCACTAGTGCCGGCTGGAGGACGACTGCCTCCAAAGGGGCACACAGGCTACCTCGGACTCCCTGCATGGACTGGACTACGCTAGTCAATAACATGGCTTACAAATCTATCGTTACAACAGCTAGGTCCGTTTGGATGACAAGCAGAAAGTTACTAGTGGTTTGGAAAGAGGGAATCCCGATTACCTGATTCCAAACGCACACATTCCATTACCACAGGATCATTACCCGAAACGTGCGTTACCACGGAACTTATTGACAAGCGACAGAACCGCTGCCTGTCTGCATGGAGTTACTGGAATGCCCAAGTGCCTGCTTCTAATGCTTCTAAATCTACCATGCTTCTTATATTTATTACATAAAATAAGTTTGACGGAAAATAAATATTTTTTGTTTATGAAAATGTATTTATTTCTCTCTCAATGTTAATTTCACTGTGTCACGTACCCATGACGATTGTTGTTAGTCAAATGAGCCACCACCTGTTTGGGTTTCTTGTCACTATTTCCCGCAAACGAACCACGTTTTCCCGGGTTGTCACCCAACAGCTATATCGCCATATTTCTACGAACAGTAATATCGATGAATGAAACTGCCATTACTCCAAAATAGTACACACTTTTTACAATTGGTACGTGACGAAACTGCAAACAGGCTGCAGAAATTCCTTTCGAAACATCATTTTGATATGAAAGTGAGACCAAGGAATAAAATTGGTGTGAATTGAGGTCACTGGCACCAGGTGTATTACCATCATTGTGAAATTCCGATATCAATGGTTTGTTTTGAGGTCCGAGTGCGGAACGCTGGGGCATTCATAACCCACACCCGAAATCCACCAACAAAAACACCACTTCAATTGCACCCCGTTATCAACGATGATCAAATAACAACCTTCGTAGTATTATTAAGGTCAGAAGAAAAGTAAAAGAAAGAGAGCTGAAATTGAGATTGAACAAAATAAGCCCCTGAAAGTAAGTGTAGGAGAACATAAATAAAATATGCCTACTCTCAGTAATAACCAGTTACCATCTCAGTTATGAAAATCATAAGTTTTCTACTGGCTGGATTTTTTTTTTTGAATATTCAATTGATCTGATCAAAAATTCTGATTAAGTTAATAAACATAGTAGAATTTATACAAAAATAAATGCATAAAAACACTTTTTGAAATACGGTAAATGTAATTCACAACCGTAAATTCTCAGTTATTTGTTTCTTCATCACATCATATTGACCGAAAAGCAATCAAAGATATGAAGCAAAAGTCCATCGTCTCCTCCTTTGCTCCTGACACCTCGTTGCCGCCAGCTAGTCGCTCAGAGGAGTGCGGTCCGCCTGGGCTTTGTGCACCGCCTTGCAGTGCTGGGTCAGATGCGATTTGCGTTTGCACCGGTGGGGGCAGTGCCGACAGCGGAACTTGGGCTCGATGCCACACTCGTGTTTCATGTGTTTGGTCAGATTTCCCTTCTGCATGTAACGCTTGTGGCAACGCGGACATTCGAAGGGCTTTAGGACCGGCCGGCGATGATGGGACAAAGCTGCAACCGAGGGAAACTTACGAGATAAGCCGATGTCCAAACAAAGACGCAGCATTAGTCATTTTTTGTAAGAACGAAAGTGACGAAAATAATTTAACACAAACCTTTCGCCCGTGCCTTTTCAGAGTCGCCGTGCCAGCGCTCCAAATGCCTGGCCAAGTTGTTTTTCCATTTCCCCCGGTGGGCGCAGTGTGCGCACTGGTACTGCGCATCCTTGCCGCACTCGTACGTCACGTGATGGTAGAGACCTTTGTCTGAGGCGTACCTCTTGGGGCATTTCGAGCACTTGAACGGCCTCTTGAATTGCTTGCCCCGGAAATGAACGAGGTCGCCGTCAGAAGTCGAAGGAGCTGCAACAGGGTGCAAGGATCGTGAGCGCTGTGTCTTGGTGGTTGTCAATTACAGGGTAGCGATATTCGGGAGTGGGCAGGGAAGATGAAACTGGCAATGCACAGAATCAGAAACAATACGACAAAGTGTAATGATGAACACTCTTTATAATCTTATTTAAATTACGAAGCTCGTAATTGGCTAGTCATGTTATTTTTATGTACACAAATTAGCCTCCCAAAAATGTTGCCCATTCCGGGATTTGAACCCGGGGCCCCAACCACCAGCCGCGAAAGTTGGGGACCCGGGTTCAAATCCCGGAATGGGCAACATTTTTGGGAGGCTAATTTGTGTACATAAAAATGTAATGATGAACTTGGAACGCAGACGCAAGCACAGTACCGAGGCAAGCCCAGTCACTAGTGCCGGCTGGAGGACGACTGCCTCGTCGACCGCAAAGGGGCACACGAGGGTCGAACCAAGCGTTACAGAAGTGAGGTAAACCAATGGCAATCGGCCGGTGGACAGGCAGAGATTTCATCGACGGGAACATTGAAAGGACAACAATGTTTTGGCCGACATTCTGTTGTCACTCGACGGAACTTAGTACAAAGCTGCGACAAGACGTTATAATATAGGTAGAGGGTTTATTGAAAGAGTATTTGCAAGTATCACAGTCCATGCTGTTTACATTATATAGTTTTATAGAAATAAATTTCATTCCATTCCAACACATTGCAACAAACATATTCCATTGCAGGCCTCTTTATCCAATTGAAATTGAGAGAGCTTCACTCCTGATTACACCAACATACAAGTGCTGACATTGGAACTTGGATAGCTCATCACCCTTGTATCGCTCAAGCTCTTGTATAGCTCAAGCACTTGTATAGCTCAAGCACTTGTATAGCTCAAGCACGTGTATAGCTCAAGCACTTGTATAGCTCAAGCACTTGTATAGCTCAAGCACTTGTATAGCTCAAGCACTTGTATAGCTCAAGCACTTGTATAGCTCAAGCACTTGTATAGCTCAAGCACGTGTATAGCTCAAGCACTTGTATAGATCAAGTACGTGTATAGCTCAAGCACGTGTATAGCTCAAGCACTTGTATAGCTCACGCCTTTGTATAGCTCAAGCCTTTGTATAGCTCATCAACCTTGTATAGCTCAAGCACTTGTATAGCTCAAGCACTTGTATAGATCAAGCACGTGTATAGCTCAAGCACGTGTATAGCTCAAGCACTTGTATAGCTCAAGCCTTTGTATAGCTCAAGCCTTTGTATAGCTCATCAACCTTGCATAGCTCAAGCACTTGTATAGCTCAAGCACTTGTATAGATCAAGCACGTGTATAGCTCAAGCACGTGTATAGCTCAAGCACTTGAATAGCTCAAGCACCTGTATAGCTCAAGAACGTGTATAGCTCAAGCACTTGTATAGCTCAAGCCTTTGTATAGCTCAAGCCTTTGTATAGCTCATCAACCTTGCATAGCTCAAGCACTTGTATAGCTCAAGCACTTGTATAGATCAAGCACGTGTATAGCTCAAGCACGTGTATAGCTCAAGCACTTGAATAGCTCAAGCACCTGTATAGCTCAAACACTTGTATAGCTCAAGCACGTTTATGGCGTCACTCTCGGCCGGCGTGCATTCGAACGCAGTGTCGCTTGAGGTTCGACTTCTGCTTGCACCGAAACGGACAGTGCGGACACAGGAACTTGGACAGCCGACCGCACTCGTACAGCGCATGCTTGGAGAGACTCGATTGGTGGCGGTAGCGCTTGGGACAGCGCGCGCACTGGAACGGCGCGTCGACGGCGAGCGCTGCAAAGAGAGACGTTGAGACTGTCGTTGTCCGCGGGTCGAATCACTTTCCAACGTTAGCATCAGTTACAACAACAATAAATGGGTATTAGATGCCCAGATGTTCTACCACACCTAGCTATGGCTACGTCACAGATATTAGGTTACCCAGATGTCCTACCACACCTAGCTATGGCTACGTCACAGATATTAGTTTATCCAGATGTTCTACCATACCATAGCCATGACTACGTCACAGACATAAGGTTACCCAGATGTTCTACCATACCTAGCTATGGCTACGTCACAGACATAAGGTTACCCAGATGTTCTACCATGCCTAGCTATGGCTACGTCACAGATATTAGGTTACCCAGCTATGGCTACCTAGCCTATACCTAGCTATGGCTACCTAGCCTATACCTAGCCTATACCTAGCCTATACCTAGCTATGGCTACCTAGCCTATACCTAGCCTATACCTAGCCTATACCTAGCTATGGCTACGTCACAGACATAAGGTTACCCAGACATTCTACCATGCCTAGCTATGGCTACGTCACAGATATTAGGTTACCCAGCTATGGCTACCTAGCCTATACCTAGCTATGGCTACCTAGCCTATACCTAGCCTATACCTAGCTATGGCTACGTCACAGACATAAGGTTACCCAGATGTTCTACCATGCCTAGCTATGGCTACGTCACAGACATAAGGTTACCCAGATATTCTACCATACCTAGCAATGGGTACGTCACAGACATAAGGTTACCCAGATATTTTACCATGCCTAGCTATGGCCACGTCACAGACATAAGGTTACCCAGACATTCTACCATGCCTAGCTATGGCTACGTCACAGATATTAGGTTTCCCAGATGTTCTACCATACCTAGCTATGGCTACGTCACAGATATTAGGTTACCCAGTCATTCTAACATACCTAGCCATGGCTACGTCACAGATATTAGGTTACCCAGATTTTCTACCATACCTAGATATGGCTACGTCACTGATATAAGGTTACCCAGATGTTCTACCATACCTAGCTATGGCTACGGCAACAATTTGATGCTAGTAATTTCGCCGGCAATCGATGGGGTGCGTTGGCAACCTTTTTCAACATCATCTACCGGGCCATGGCACAAGGTCCATTATAATCAAGGGACCCAATGGTTCTCAGATGGTTACAGTTACCCTGGTTACAGGTGAGATAACAACAAGTCCTGGATCCTAACCACGTTCCGATTTAACTGAGCTAAGAGATGATCTTGAACCTAATCCAGTCCACTAGTGTGAACGTGGAAAAGAGGCCTGAACACCCCGTAGTTTCCATCCATCAAGTTATTTCGAAGAAGTGAAATAGATGAGAATTAAGTGGAATACTGTTCCCGAAAGATTCGTCACGGCCTTTAGTGCATGGTCCGGCTAAATAATAATAAACATAGCATGAAGTTTTGTTCAAAAAGTCGGCGATGTATTTTAAAACATAACTAAAACGTTAACACATCATTGTAAATAATTTTAATGCACTCTGGGCTCAGCTCATCGGTCACTTGTTGGACGTGTGCAGGGTCGTCTCATCTGTCACTTGTTGGACGTGTGCAGGGTAATCTCATCGGTCACTTGTTGGACGTGTGCAGGGTCAACTCATCGACCACTTGTTGGATGTGTGCAGGGTAATCTCATAGGTCACTTGTTGGACGTCGACCACTTGTTGGACGTCGGTCACTTGTTGCTCATCTGTCACTTGTTGGACGTGTGCAGGGTAATCTCATCTGTCACTTGTTGGACGTGTGCAGGGTAATCTCATAGGTCACTTGTTGGACGTCGACCACTTGTTGGACGTGTGCAGGGTCAACTCATCGACCACTTGTTGGACGTGTGCAGGGTAATCTCATAGGTCACTTGTTGGACGTCGACCACTTGTTGGACGTCGGTCACTTGTTGCTCATCTGTCACTTGTTGGACGTCGGACACTTGGTGGACGTCGGTCACTTGTTGGGCGTCGGTCACTTGTTGGACGTGTGCAGGGTAATCTCATCGGTCACTTGTTGGACGTGTGCAGGGTAATCTCATCGGTCACTTGTTGGACGTCGGTCACTTGTTGGATGTGTGCAGCCAAGCGCAGTGTCTCTTGAGGTTCCCCTTGTGCTTGCACTTGTAAGGGCAGTGAGGACAGCTGAACGTGGGCAGTTGGCCGCACTCGTACTTGCAGTGCTTGGCCAGGCTGGACTGGTGGCGGTAGCGTTTCGGACATCGCGGACAGCGGAAGGGCATTTTGAAGGGCAGGCAAGGCTCGGACACTGCAAGCAAAGCCCCGAGTGGTTAGACTATTAGAGGCTGGGATATCAGACTTTCACAGTGAAACTATGGGATATGTACTACTTTCGGTTGAAGCAATTAGCTACAAGGAAGATTTATACAATATCATAATTCTAAACATGAAACGGTTGGGAATCCTGCCCATGTGCATGCATGTTGTTGAAACATCAGTACTGTTAGGTGCTGAGGTCCGTAGAAATAAATATATTTAGACATTATACAACTATGATAGGGTCTAAAGGGACATTCAAATGGACATCCAAGTACATTTTGACCCATTGAACTATAGCAAAACAAAAACACATTGAAGACATTTAAATAAGACTCTGAATGGGATTTATTTATCTTATCAGTTGTATTTGTGACTTCGGAAAAAACTTAGCTGCCTTCAGATAAAAAATTTTATCATGCATTTTTGATTGCATTGATTTGATCGCCTTGCTTGCATCAAAATGAACTTAATAACGGGTTGTTACAACGTTTAGCCTCTGCGGCTGAGAAACAGTAAATAGTTGACAGAGATAACCCAGTGATGCACATCGTGGGTACGATGAAAGCGAAACGTAACGCCACTCTTTTCACGTTGATACGTTTGTAATGATTTAACAGTTTAACAGGCGAACATTTAACAAGGATTAGACGGTTAACGACGGTGGGAAAGTCAACATTGATGAGAAATAATCAAATACAAGTGATGATTGTCATCACAGAACTCACTGTCCGGCCTTTTTACATATAAAGTACGAGTACGCATGAGTTCCTGTTTCACGTCAAATAGGTCCAAACATTCTTTCAAGGCACGACGGCAAAGAAAACACAAGGCACTTGCACACTTCAATCACCGATGTAACAAAGAGTGTTCATCGGGACCTAGCTACTGAATGTCACTGAAAGCGTTCGACATTCACGTTCGTCCCGTCGCTCGCCGGATGGAGGCGTTTGCAGTGCGTCGACAGGTTCCACTTCTGGCGGCTCTCGAACGGACAGTGGAGACACTTGAACATCGGCGGCTGGCCGCACTCGTACTTGGCGTGCTTCTGCAGACTGCGCAGGTGGCGGTAGCGTTTGCGACATTGCGGACACTGGTAGGGCAGCGGGTGGGTGCCGAGCCCGGGGAGCCCGGGGAGGCCGGGGAGGACGGGGAGGCCGGGGAGGCCGGGGAGGACGGGGAGGACGGGGAGCCCGGGGAGGACGGGGAGCCCGGGGAGGCCGGGGAGGCCGCGGTAATCGACGGAAGGCACGTGTTGGCGGCCCCGGTGGTGCAGGGATCGCGCGAACGCTGGGAACAGAACGAGCAGTCAGGCGAAATGTTTGGTGAATGTTATCTACTGGCACACTGGTGTAACATAAACTTACTCTTTTACACACCCAAGTACAGAGTTCGAAAAAGAAACACACAATTGCTAACTTGAGGAACGAGAAAACACGAGTTCCAATAACGTTAGTAATGGTTATTCGTTTATTTTCTTGAAATCCATGCAGTGTAGTACAGAAAAATGCAGGTATATTGCCATTTCGGATTAACAGTTCTCATAAAAGGAAACAAAACATTAAACATGGTGTGAATTAAAGTGTAAAGCAAGTATTTAATAGGGAATTTGGTGACCTATAAAAAGGATAGAAAGAAAATGGAAAAACATTGCCGAGCTGTTTATAATTTCAGCGTCTGCAGTCCAAGTCGTCGCCCCTGAACGCAGCCCGCAGAGCAGACTCGGCTCCTCCACCCCGTGCCCCTCAACGCAGCCCGCAGAGCAGACTCGGCTCCTCCACCTCGTGCCCCTGAACGCAGCCCGCAGAGCATACTCGGCTCCTCCGCCCCGTGCCCCTGAACGCAGCCCGCAGAGCAGACTCGGATCCCCCGCCCCGTGCCCCTGAACGCAGCCCGCAGAGCAGACTCGGCTCCTCGACCCAGTGCCCCTGAACGCAGCCCGCAGAGCAGACTAGGCTCCTCCACCTCTGGCTAGTCGTTCAAAGGGGTGTGGTCCGACTCGGTTTGGTGCATCCTCAAGCAATGGCTGCTGAGGTTCCCTCTGCGTTTCGTCCGCAAAGTGCAGTGTCGGCAGCGGTACTTGTGCGTTTCGTCCGCAATCGATGCTGCGGTGAGTGTGCAGGCCGTGTTTCGTCGCGTACATCTTCGGGCAGTCGGAGCACTTGAAGCACTTGTCGGAACACTGAATGCGCTTGTCAGATGCTCGGGATTCTGCAAACGAGATGTCGACAATGCTATCAATTTATCAGCAAAAAGGAGAATAATGTGTCCATCATTTGGCTAATAACGACACACAAATATTGTTGCGAATTGCACGTTTGCACTTGGCGCCTTAGGTGAGCTGGAGCTGTCAGCGTGTTTTGGCAGTGTCAGCATCAGCAATAAGTCGAATGGCCCAGGTGGACTCGTGAGGTCAGGAGGTGTGTCAGAGAGGAACAACAACGAGGCGCAGCGGGCCAGCAAGGTGTACGTTGTATTCGGTGAACTGCATTATTTTATAGTACCTTTTCGACTTGTTCAAAATTATCAGATCCGGCAAATTGTTACGACCTCTTACATAGCCAAGCGAGGTTTTTCGGCAAACACAAGATCCTAAATTTAGCTCGTAACAATATTATATACCGATAAGCATTATATTATGTAACTTAACCCGCTGGCTACGGCAGTTTTCGTCAATGATATACGAAATAAGTGTGTACAAACCTGTTGTTACCGCGGTCTGTTTTCCCAAGTGGCGGATCATTAAATGCGTGGCCAGGGTGTCTTTCAGTTTGCTCCGGGACGAGCAGTGTGCGCATCGATGACGCGCATCTTCGTCGCTCCCTGCCCTCAAGTGCCTGGAGAGGCTCACTTTCCGAACGTACTGCTTGGGGCAGTTCGGACACACGAACGGTTTCCTGACCAGCTTGCCGGAAGTCGAAGGGGCTGCAATAGGTTGGAAGGGTGTTATCGGTCTTGTTGTGCAATGAAATGATCGATTGACCGTGCGAAGGAAGGAAGGGGCATCAGGTGATCATCACTGCGGTTGTCGGGTATGCTACGTCTGGGCCAACGTACTTTACCGCGTTAAAAGATGAGCATTAAGTAAAACATTAAAATAAGCAACACAAACACAACACGTTACATGCAGCAGGGGCTAAAAGTGACAACACAAAAAGCTATAGAAATTCAGATTGTCCTGAAATTGTACACCTTGAAAAAAAAATTGATAACAAATATGGTTTTATTTTCAACATGGCAATTTGCAAAGCAGAAGCTTGTGAATATTTAACAACTCAGTACACAAATGCATCAAGCAGCGATGAAGCGGCATAATAATTTAGACATTTATCTCACAAACAATAGCTTGGTTCGCAAGCCTTGCACTATTCACTCAAAGCCGATTAACAAGTCCTTGCCTCCTGTTCGTTTGCCAAAGTTGTTGCACTACTGTGTTCGTTAGCGTTGCGTAGTGTCAACAGTTCAGGTACAAGCGACACCAGCTCCAGGAGGCGGTGACTAGGAAAACGAGCGCGCTAAAATGGTGCACTCTGTGAAGACAGCTTGTGTTGTTGCCAAAGATGAAGTTTTTTCTTCAAAGTTAATCGTAAGTTTAGTCTAATGCAAGTTCATTGCACGTTGAACTGAAAAAATGTATGTTTGCCGCAATCGGCGTTAAAAGTCATGTATATTCGCAATACATTTTAGGATTTTCAGTTTGAGTTTGGCATTTTAGGTTAAGCTCATGCCAATAAGTTCTAAAAGTTTTTCTAGTTTAGAACCAGAAATCAGTTGACGGTACTTGACCCCACACTTTTCTGAACCAGCGTATAAAAAAAACAAGGCTGGCGAACAAAGCTAGTGCACAATAATATGTCTAGATGTCTAGTCTCAAATAGTATTATATTTATGGTTACCTACCTACTCAACGCTTAAATCTAAAAAACAATTATTTACATTTATGAATAGGTTTTTATAACGATTTTACAAGGTATTAAAAATAATAGGGAACGGAATAAACATTCAAGACATGTTGTTTCACCATTGGGTTTATAGTTACACAGAGGAAATCTTCCCCCACCGACAAGATTTCCCGTATTGAACCCTACAGCGCCATTACGTCATTGCAATCGCCGCTTTCAAGCCACGTTCGAAAACAAGCGGCCGGACGAGCTGCTGGCGCTATCTACCGAGAACGACCGACACTTCGGGTTGCGGCCTCGGTGGCTACGCAGTCACATTAGCATTAGCGGTGGGACTCTGTCTAAACCTATAAACCCAATGGTTGTACACAATATTTGCAATAAGAGGTACCTACATAGAAACATAGGTACATAGGTACATAGAAATTGTTTTGTTGTATACCTACTAAAAAACCTCGACAATTTTACTACCAACTAATTTTATTGGCAGGGTTTTTAACGATTTACTGCGGCTTAAAATGGAAGCCAATGAACTTTAAGGAATGACTTGGCAAGCTATAAATACCGATTACATGGACCTGTCAATGGCCAAGCGTGGACATACAAGAAATGTCAAATGACTCAACCTTTGGCAAGGAAAATGCAAGCTAGTTTAAATGCAAACGACGTTTCCGTCGCCAAAGGACGCATGCTAGCTAGTCGCTTGCCGGGGCGTGGTTCGACTCCTTCGGGTGAATCCTGGAGCAATGTTGGCCCATTGTTCCTTTGCGCTTGCACCGGTAGGGGCAGTGTCGACAGCGGAACTTGGGCTCCTTGTTGCACTCAAATCGGCGGTGTCTGTAGAGGCTTACTCTCGTCGCGTAACTCTTGGGGCATTCCGGGCACGGGAAGAGCTTGTCGGACGTCGAACACGCTGCTAACAATGGAACAAGTGAGGGTTCAGTTGATTGACAGGATAAGAACGACACAGAAGCAATAAACGTGAACATCAAGATCCACGAGCCTTAAAGTGGCGCGATCATAAGTGACATTTGCCTACATATTTTTG
This sequence comes from Nemoura dubitans, assembly GCA_921293005.1. Classification (NCBI taxonomy): domain Eukaryota; kingdom Metazoa; phylum Arthropoda; class Insecta; order Plecoptera; family Nemouridae; genus Nemoura; species Nemoura dubitans. The sequence continues at coordinate 1,227,865 of OV121076.1, forward strand.
AAACTTTCAATATTAGTTCCTTCTTGTTTCCTCTAAATGAAGATCTAAAATATGTGTGAGGTATCTGAACTAACTTCTGAGTTATGCAAAGTTCAAGTTTGGCAGTTTCCCAATACTTGGACGTAGGATGTGCAAAAACACAGCTGTTTTCCACCACTTTTCACTCAATTTACACCAGTTCCCACGAAGAAAAGTTCAATACAAACAGTTAACAAGGAAGAAAGATATCAATAAACACAATGCTGTCCAGAAAATACTACCTTGCTGAACTAATTCAAAAGATATTGGCATTTCAGTCTCGGAATTGCGTAATAAGTGTGACATCCTGCCCTAGTCAAAACAACACTTTTTTCACTACGAAGTTAAAAAATATTTATCCACTTAAATACGTATAATTAATAGACAATTTTCTCCTTTAGCCAAATATAGGTAACCGAAGAACCAACCATGTTAATAATTTTTTATACATTTTATTACATTTTATTTAGATGTTTTTGTCTTTAGTTTTTTTATGAAAGTAAGTACTCTTAATACCTTGGTGGCTGCAATGACCCCGCCACTTAAACTGCAACTCTGCAATTAGGTACCTAGTTATCAAAAGTGAGATACCAAATGATGACAACCTTACCTTTCGTTCCAGCATCCCGCGATTCCGAGTGCCGACGCATGATATGATTGGCCAGACTCTCCTTATGTCTGCATCGGGAGGTGCAATGTGCGCATTGGTACTGCCGCTCTTTGCCGCATTCCTGCTGGACGTGGCGGGAGAGGCTCTCTCTCCGAACGTAGCGCTTGGGGCACTTGGGACACTTGAACGGCTTGCTGAACATCTTGCCTCGCGAGTAGAACATCTCGGTGCCGGAAGTCGAAGGGGCTGCAACAGGTTGGAAGGGTGTTTTCGGTCGTGTGGTGGCTTGGAATGATCGATTGACTGTGCGGGCGAACGGAACGGCAAGAAAACCAGAGGACCGATGATTGCAGTCGGTCATCAGGTGCTCTTCACGGCGGTGGTCGGGTTGGCTACTCTTGGCCAGCATTCTTCGCCGCGTTAAGCTGGTTCCTCTGTCTCACTGGAAGAAAAGTCCGAAAGAAAAAAATCGAAGTTGTTGTGGGTTATGGAAATGCTCCATGAGCAAGAGATTAGATTTTTACGAGTTCGTTGAATTTTTTCACAGCAAACAACTTCATTCAAATAATTAAGGAGTGCCTTTTGTTGGAAATAGAAGTTCTCAATTACACAAATCGATTCCTCTCTAAAAACTGGTCAGTACTCTGCATGAATCGCATCTCTAAATTGAATAGGAGACGCGCAAAAGGCTGCGATTGATTCATTAATTTTCAAAACAACCTCGGCTGCTATAATTGTCTCTGTTTTCCGAGCATTTGTGAGTAATCAGCTTACGTCATAAGCGATAAGAGTCAAGCGCCAAATGTGAGGCCGTCAAGACACAATCTAGACCATGGTGTCGTATGACATCTAGGAAGTGGCGGTTTCTTAGGGGAGGCCGGGCCTCCCCAAAATTCACAGGAGCAAAGCATGATTATTTTAGATATGAACGATATGTGTAGAGAAATAAATTTTTACTGAAATGCTTTTATTTCCGACTTACAAGCCTCAAAACACTCAAAAGCGCCTGTAGCGCCTGTACAGTAGGAAAATGGCGTCACGTTACCTAGCCTTGCCCCTCGACCCGCCTGCTGCCGCCTGCAAAAGTCAGTCAGAGACACGGTTTCCGTCCAATAGCATATTTCCAAAAGTGAACTGACGGAATCTCTTGGCGCGTTAACTCACAGCTTGCACATTTACAAAGAATGATTGGCTTCACTCTAATACCGGGTGTGGAATTGGAGGTGTAGCATAAAGGACAAAGCCAACGCTCAGAAAAAACTATTTGTTGATTTCTTTGGAACATTGTACTTTTTATATAGTTATGCATAAAAAAATACAAAAGACGATTTAAATATTTCAATAAACTCACTCTCAAAATATAACCAGCCTGTTTTGAGAAAGTAACAAACACAAACTTTCTATATACTAACTACAGAAATAAGATAAATGGTTAATTTTTAATGAAACTCGTCTGTGTTTTATGACCATAAGAAAAAAAATAGCATAATTTGTTGGAATGCAATCATGTCTTTAGCACCAGGGGGGGGGGGGGGGGCGATTGTGTAACTTTGAGGTTTCAAAACCATTCGTTTTCAATATCACTGCCTATGGTTTAACACGGGGGCAGTGATTTGAAATCGAGAGATTTCGAGCCAAATCGAACGGAATAAAGTGACACAATCGCACCCCTGGTTGCCCGAAGACTTCTGCGAGCTAGTCGCAGATCGGGGTGTGGTCCAGCATTCCGGGATGAATCCGCTTGCTATGCACGGCCAAGTGAACTTTCCACTTGGCCCGATAGGGGCAGTGCCGACAGCGGAACTTGGGCTCGATGCCGCACTCCAGCTTGCGGTGATTGTGGAGGCCTTGTTTCGTCGCGTATCTCTTGGGGCAGTTCGGACACTGAAAGCTCTTTTCTGATGTCGAGCACGCTGCGAACGAAATGACAGGAACGCCATCAGTATGTTAGTAAAGCAGGAGGGGGGCATGCGTGCTTTATTACGAGATTAAGAAACTGACCTAGGAAAATCTGCTCATTCGACAACCTTTCGATTTGTTCGTTTTAAAGTTTTAAAGTTGAGAAGTCTATGGGACTCTGTATTTACAGAAGATATTTTTTTATGTGGGGTTGAAAAATCGCACACTTTCCAATCCGCGCCGTACGCTCAAGGCCGCGTATTTTCAGCGATGCTAAAACTGGGTTGAGACCACACGGAGTCCATTTACACGCTGGATGAGATTACAAGCTGAGATCTCTTAAGAGGCCAGACTAATTCGCTCGCAGTTGCGAGATATCGCGAATGCAGTCTCACGAGTATGCGCTTTTTACTAAACCGTAACAGATAAACGATTGTAGTAAGCGAGGGAGTTGTAGTTAAAGAATCAACCTTTGTCGGTTACGGACCCGTTTTTCCATTTTTTGGGTCTAAAAGGGCCGAAACCGCGACTAAAAATGTTGTATTTTACTCTTTCTTTGCGCTTTTTCGTGAATCGATTAAGAGATGAAGGCGATTAAAATTGAGAAAAAGGCTCAGTTACCGACACATTTTGATTCTTTAACTACAACTCCCTCGCTTACTCCAATAGTTTATCTCTTACGGGTTAGTAGACAAGCGCATACTCGTGGGACTGCATTCCCGCTGTCTCGCAGCTGGGAGCGAGGTAGTCTGGTGCCTTAAAGCATTCGGCGTGGCCAGTCTCGACAAACCTGCATTCATCCACGCTGACGTCACGTAGGGGACGCTGCGTCAACGAGAAAATGCGCGATTTTGCAGTCTACCAATGTTCAAAAGAACACAAAGAAAGAACGCATGGGCAACCGACCTTTCGCTAGCGTGTTCCGAGCTTTCGAATGGGACGTCTTTAGATGTTCGGCGAGGTTCCCTTTGCGTTTGGTCCGGTAGTCGCAGTGCGCACACTCGAACTGCGCGACCTGCCCGCACTCGTGTCGGGCATGCGCACTGAGTGCCGCTCTGAGCGCGTACCGCCGCGGGCAGTTCGGACACTGGAAAGGTCTCGGGACCAGCTTGCCTCGGTGGTAGAAGAGCTGCTGCTCCGGCACCAGAGCCACTGCAGTCACAGGAATGGACCCCATTTAGGTACCACGTGATCTGCGGTCGTGATCGGTTGATTATAATGTATGTGATCAAGATGCAAAATAAATATCAATGCAGATATAGTGGTGATCGACAGGAAGTTCAAGTTAAAGTAGAAGCACCGAAAGATTTTAAAATAGCAATGATAATTTTGAAAACAAGAATTTGTCAGAGTACTTGTGAGTGCACAATTATAGCAAACAAACACGGACAAAAAAATAAACGACTAAAATGTATTAGATTAAAACCGAATTTAGAAAAAATAGGGTCACGATAGAGTGATAAAAGAGTGAAAATAACATTAATGTCTTTTATTAAAATTTACGATTTTATAAAACATCACACAAAAGTTAAAACTAGTGATTCGTTCGAGCAGCGTCGACCTGCCGGCCGTGGAGGCGTTTGCAGTGCTTGGCCAAGTACCCCTTCAGTTTGCAGTGCTTGGCCAAGTACCCCTTCAGTTTGCAGTGCTTGGCCAAGTACCCCTTCAGTTTGCAGTGCTTGGCCAAGTACCCCTTCAGTTTGCAGTGCTTGGCCAAGTACCCCTTCAGTTTGCAGTGCTTGGCCAAGTACCCCTTCAGTTTGCAGTGCTTGGCCAAGTACCCCTTCAGTTTGCAGTGCTTGGCCAAGTACCCCTTCAGTTTGCAGTGCTTGGCCAAGTACCCCTTCAGTTTGCAGTGCTTGGCCAAGTACCCCTTCAGTTTGCAGTGCTTGGCCAAGTACCCCTTCAGTTTGCAGTGCTTGGCCAAGTACCCCTTCAGTTTGCAGTGCTTGGCCAAGTACCCCTTCAGTTTGCAGTGCTTGGCCAAGTACCCCTTCAGTTTGCAGTGCTTGGCCAAGTACCCCTTCAGTTTGCAGTGCTTGGCCAAGTACCCCTTCAGTTTGCAGTGCTTGGCCAAGTACCCCTTCAGTTTGCAGTGCTTGGCCAAGTACCCCTTCAGTTTGCAGTGCTTGGCCAAGTTGCCCTTGAGTTTGCCGGCGTAGCGTCGAGCTCCTGGCCGTGGAGGCGTTTGCAGTGCTTGGCCAAGTTGCCCTTGAGTTTGCTGACGAACGGACAGCGCGGACAGCGGAACTGCGGCAGTTGGCCGCACTCGTGCTTCCGGTGCTTGAACAGACTCTGCGGATGGCGGTAACTCTTCGGACATCGCGGACAGCGGAAGAGCACCGCCTTCTCGAGGGCGAGCTCGGAGGCTGCAAGGATTGTAGTGGATCGGTTAGGTCAGAGGTACTAAGTCTCATATTGCTGCGGCCCGTCTTCAAGTTTGGTATTGACTTTGCAATGCCAACTTACCATGCGATACTCATTGGGAAATTCATTGATAAATAACAGCCACGACTTCCTTAAAATGTGAGTAATGGCCATTTTAATGGCCATTTAGCTCAGCGGTTAGAGCACCAGCCGCGAAAGTTGGGGACCCGGGTTCAAATCCCGGAATGGACAACACTTTTGGGAGGCTCATTTGTGTACATAATAATAAAATGAATAGCCAATTACGAGCTTTCGTAATTGATGAGCGTAGCGAGCGAAGCGAAATCATCAATTTCACTACTGCTAAAAAAAACACTTTGTGTGTGTTTGTTTTTTTTTTGTATGTGTGTTTGCGCGCGCTCTACAGGCCAAACGCCTGCTTCGAGTGGGATGAAATTTTCAGGGTGTCTACTTTTGTTCTCAACTTAGACCCCTTGCGTTTTTCAAGAAAATCCTCCATACCTCTTCCCTTCAAAGCAGAAAAAATAGCAATATTCGACAATTGGGGATGTTTGGTAAAGTACGGATACTTATTTAAAAGTGCGTATTGTTATCAAATTTTGCCAATTTCGATTATTGCCTTTAGTAACCATCGGAACCAAATCGAAACATCACACCAGATTTTTGGACTTGAAGTTGAATTCAAGATTTGACAGATATTAGAACATTGCTCAATGAACTCAAAATGAGCATATTTCCGCTACCCGACAGCTCGGACAGAAACAAAGAAAGGTCAGAATCGTTTACATTTTTAAGTGATCAGAATTTTTGAGAAAGCACTGGTCCGGCTTGCTGCTCCATGATTTTCATAGGCTTTTTGCCTCAATCTTTTCATGCGCTATATACAAACCGCTACGCTCATCTTCAACGCAACACAAATTGCGTTCGCCCTAGTTAATTAATTGATGAGCGTAGCGAGCGAAGCGAGCGAAGCGAAATCATCAATTTCACTACTGCTAAAAAAAACACTTGGTGTGTGTTTGTTTGTTTGTTTGTTTTTTTTTTTTTTTTGTATGTGTGTTTGCGCGCGCTCTACAGGCCAAACGCCTGCTTCGAGTGGGATGAAATTTCCAAGGTGTCTACTTTTGTTCTCAACTTAGACCCCCTGCGTTTTTCAAGAAAATCCTCCACACCCTTCACTTTCAAAGCAGAAAAAAGAGCAAAATTCGACAATTGGGCATGTTTGGAAAAGTACGGAAATTTATTTTAAAGTGCGTATTTTTTTCAAATGTTCCCAATTTCGATTTGCCTTTAGAAACCATCGAAACCAAATCGAAACATCACACCAGATTTTTCCCAATAAAAACCAACCCAATAAAACCCAATAAAAACCCTTGGGCATGAGTTACATCTATGTATTTTCATGCACATTGCTCAATGATCTCAATGTGAGCATATTTCCGCTACCCGACACCTCGGACAGAAACAAAGAAAGGTCAGAATCGTTTACATTTTCAAGTGATCAGAATCTTTGATTTGAGAAAGCAATCGTCCGGCTTGCTGCTCCATGATTTAGGCCTTTTGCCTCAATCTTTTTATGCGCTAAATACAAACCGCTACGCTCATCTTCAACGCAACACAAATTGCGTTCGCCCTAGTTTAAATAAGATTAAAAGAGAATTCAACGCATCCAACGTTAATTTGGAGTTACTCGAGGTTGAATGTAAAATGTGGTTGCAGTATAGCATCACGCGGTACCAGAGCCACTATGAGTATTCGTAGACTCTGGACCATACCCCCCTGGGGACATTCAATTCTCACCCTGTATGCAAATTACTTCTCCCAAATTTAATGGCCATTTAGCTCAGCGGTTAGAGCACCAGCCGCGAAAGTTGGGGACCCGGGTTCAAATCCCGGAATGGACAACACTTTTGGGAGGCTAATTTGTGTACATAATAATAAAATAATAAAATTTCAAGGTATGCGTTTGGTCAAAACTCCCTGAAACGCAGTGATTTGCACCCAAAAAAATGCTCTTAATAAAATTATCCTTGAAGATCGAACCCCCAAACCCCCGTTGTGTCGCAAGCAATGTCAATTTTCATTTATCAAGTACAAGCAGGTACAAGTAATGAGATTAACGCTATATATCTTGCAATTTGCTAGTTTTAAGTCAAACCACCCTTAGCTGCCTTCTTTTAGCACTTCTTTTATTTGCTATTATTTTACTTATTGCTTTCTATTTAACATGCTGGCAAGCATGTTAAATAAAAGCTCGTCCATTGTTGGCATCGAGTCTAGTATAGCATCTAGACTATAAATCAAGGAATGTCAGATAGATTTAATTAATCAGGTTTCGAGTGTGTATTACCTATTACAAGTCCTGCAGAATACAGGCAGCAACATAACATGGGCCATATTGCCTTGGGAATTATTTTTAATAAGAAAAATGTACAGCTCTGTAAAATAATTTTATTTCCATATTCAAATACTCAGCTTGCCTGAAAAATGAGGAGTAAAATATACAGTACACAAGAAATAAACTACAGAAATGAGTTGCGCCGGTGAATAATGAGACAGGCTTCAAAAGCAATCTCACCTTGCATGAACAAGATGGCGTCCAAATTGCCGGGGACACTGGCACCACTGGTTCAGTAACCTAGGGTTCATGATCAAAGTTCAGGATTGGTTCAGGATCGTTACTGGATCAGACACAAAGATGATTGTCATTGTAAAGCACACCACGGATCTAGCGGCCACATTCAAATGTCACTGGTAAACTTTTCCTGACAAGGAGTAGAAAGTTCCCTCCAAAAGCGCCTTTGCTGTGTAAAAACTAAAAATAACGTTTGTGGCATTAAGTTGCGACAACTAACAAGCACTTGGCTCTAAAATACGCCATGTCAGAGTCGTTATCGGAACACTAAAACAACACAAGCATAAGCAAAACAAACAAATTATAAAATAAACTATAGAAACAATTTAAACCCCGTTTGTCCCCCCTATCTAACATTTATTGAGCTACCGTTTCTTGAACAATGGTCGTTGAACACCAGAATCAAGGAGTATTTGGTTCGAATCCTTTTCGTGGTCCATGTCCAATGTCCATGTCGTCGAGTGCCTCACTTAGGCGGATGCCTTCGAGCGCAGTGTTTCTGCAAGTTGCCCTTGAGCTTGCACCGGTAATCACAGTGCAGACATGCGAACTTGGGCAGTTGACCGCACTCGTGTTTCAGATGCAGCTGCATGCTGCTCTGGTGCTGGTAGCGTTTGCAGCACCGGTGGCACTGGTAGGGTCGGTGCACGTCTTTGCGCGTGCGCGCGAACGTGTAGTGCAGGGCGTACCCGGGCGCGGCTGCAAACGGATCGGAGGCGAGTTAGCTTTGAACGTTCGCTGCGTCTTATGGAGCTACGGCTACGTTCTATCATCGGTGTTATAGTGACGTGAACACTGCTGGGAATCCGTCGACCTTTTGGCAAGGAATGATTATGTACAAAGCACATTTCATACTCTCAAAGTGGGCAATGCTGCACACCGAAACCAGCCCCGATGGAACATGTTTGATACAAAGATGGGTCAGTTAGCATTTCGTGTTAATATTTTTATTACTAATATCTTACAACTTTATATTATCTGAAATAATTAAAGCACATGGTGATAATCTTCATGCCTGGTAGAAATTATAACGTAACCAGGCCGTCGTTTATGTTACACTTACTACAATAAAAATTACAAATCGTTTCTAGAATAGAAACGCCGAGTGCCGCAAAATGAGTCTCAGAAAAACGGCTGTGTATACAGATTCCAATTTTGTATTATTTTGCTTCCGCCAAGCGTTGCAAAGCGGCCAAGTCTTTAATTGTCGTGCAAAATGTGTCCGAATGCGACGGGGCTACCAGCAGACTACAACTGCCACGAAGAGCGATCGACCTTGGCGCCCGCGACCTTGGCGTGCACGACGGCAAAGTGCCTCTGCACGTTGACCTTCTGCTTGGAGCGGAAGTCGCAGAGCGTGCAGTGGAAGCGCGGCGCCTGCGCACACTCGTGCAGCGCGTGGCGCGACAGGTGCTGCCGGCGCGCGTAGCGGCGACCGCAGGCGACGCACGCGAACGGCTTGTGCACGAGTTTGCCGCGAGAGTACAGCAGCGTCGGCGAGGGCGCCTCTGGCGGGAGAAGACGCGGTTAGAACGGCGTCACAGACTAAATGTCACACAGATGTTCCACTCCCATACTAAAGCAGCCACGCGAAAGCCCTCCGCCCGCAATAATAGTTTCGCCGGCAGTCAAGGGATGGAGCCACTGTTTGTTGTTATATTACCTGTGACCAGGGTAACTGTACCCATCTGTGGGACATTGGGTCCCTTGATTATTATTGACCTTGTGCCATGGCCTGGTAGATGATGTTAAAACAGGAATTGCCAACGCACCTCAGCGATTGCCGGCGAAATTACTAGCGTCAAAATTCTCACCAAAACCTGGATGTGAGATATACTGTAGGCAGAGTTCAAGCAAGGATTCGATGATATTGAAGGGATCTTTCGTTAACTTTGCATATGGAGTTCTTATAAGAAAAGAAATCATTTCTATAGGTTTTAGGATTGATAGGAGCAGGAAGGTAGATATTATCCAGGAAACCTATAATAATTCTTCCTACATTAGATACCAGGTTTCTTGCTGCTCATTGTAAAAACATTTTGGGCTCGTTCATTTAGGTTTGTTAATTAATGTTAAAATATTTTATTACCTGAGGAAAGTGAACAAAGATAATTAGTTTGACATAAAAAGGAACATACAAAAAGTCTACATAAATTTCCCTTGCAGGTCGGGGAAAATAAGAGAAATGGCAGTTGACTTTTGAAAGGATTGAGACATTGAACATTGGGTTCGGGTGCGAAAGAGCAACAACGACTGCTAGTGCGCGGTCGAACAAGGTTCATACTCGAGGTTTATTTTCAACGTCAACGTGCATTTTCGCCACGCTTTCTTGTCTACGGGGATTTTCATCTGAACAGTCAGACTACAAACATTTTTCGCAGGCGAAAATTCCATGCTAGAAATTCCGTAGATGGTGGGTGAGTGAGTTTGCAGAAAGTCACTCAGATACAGTGACAAGAGGTACGTTTTAACACTGTAGGAACCTATAATAACTTTCAGACATTTGGCTAGCAGATATATCAAGAAATGGGGAAACCAGCCATTAGATTACAAGTCAATCAGGGTTTCCCCACTAGTCCATGACAGGAGAGGATAGGTGGTTTCAGCCACGTCTGAATCTCATGGTCTTGTTCTTGGTCTTGGTCTCCGGGGCCTATCATGTAACTCTGTGATTTCAAAATCATTCGTTTTCAATTTCACTGCCCCATGGTTTAACACACGACAGTGATTTAAAATCGAGAGATTTCGAGCCAAATCGAATGAAAAACAGTGACATGATCGCATCCTGGGTCATAGGACCAAAACCAAGACCTATAACAGAATCCGGGCGCGGCCTTAGAGCGTCTTGGAGTTGAAATGTGGGGCGGGTGTCTTCGGACAGAGCGGCGCTAAGGCCAGCATGTCTTTGTGCTCGTAGCGGATGTGTTTCTGCAGATTGCCGTTGAGTTTAACAGAATCCGGGCGCGGCCTTAGAGCGTCTCGGAGTTGAAATGTGGGGCGGGTGTCTTCGGACAGAGCGGCGCGAAGGCCAGCATGTCTTTGTGCTCGTAGCGGATGTGTTTCTGCAGATTGCCGTTGAGTTTAACAGAATCCGGGCGCGGCCTTAGAGCGTCTCGGAGTTGAAATGTGGGGCGGGTGTCTTCGGACAGAGCGGCGCGAAGGCCAGCATGTCTTTGTGTTTGCAGCGGATGTGTTTCTGCAGATTGCCGTTGAGTTTGGTGCGGTAGTCGCAGAATGCGCAGCCGAACTGCGCGGGGCGTGCGCACTCGAAGCGCACGTGTTGGCGCAGGTTCTGCGGCAGCGTGTAGCGCTTGAGACAGTGCGAGCATTGGAACGGCTTCTGCACGAGCTTGCCGCGGAAGAACTGCACCAGCGCCGGGTCGGCCGGGCCTGGAAGCGAACCAAAGGCCAAGGGAGTTAGCGTCTGGAAGCGAACCAAAGGCCAAGGGAGTTAGCGCCTGGAAGCGAACAAAGGGCCAAGGGAGTTAGCGCCTGGAAGCGAACAAAGGGCCAAGGGAGTTAGCGCCTGGAAGCGAACCAAGGGCCAAGGGAGTTAGCGCCTGGAAGCGAACAAAGGGCCAAGGGAGTTAGCGTCTGGAAGCGAACAAAGGGCCAAGGGAGTTAGCGCCTGGAAGCGAACCAAGGGCCAAGGGAGTTAGCGTCTGGAAGCGAACAAAGGGCCAAGGGAGTTAGCCTTTTCCTTTGGCAACAGAAAGATTTTAAAGACAGTTATTTACATAACCAACGACTTGGACAGATTCAAAAAAGCGGACAATATCACATTTTGAGAGTCGTTTATACTTTTTCCTAACTGTTTCCTTAAAACAAGCTCAAACATATTGTGTTGAATGCAAACTGGAGATGACCCGTTTTCCCAAAGTTTCGCAGTCTGTGCTAGCGACGTTCTCAACGGCAGACGCACGGACTGGTCCAGTGGCACCTGGCCGCACCTGCAAAGAGAGTGGACGTCGATGAACGATGGTTTGCAGTCGACAAGGCAATTCAAATTGATCAACAATAACAATAATATGATATGATATGCACTTTCCTGGTCGGTAAATGAATCTGATTATTTCTTAACTATGTCATGACTTGAATTATCCGTAAACGTTTGGCAAAGGTAATTATCTTTTAACTTCAAGTTGGAGATGGATTCTTCAAATTGCACATGTAGGTACCAAGCATATTATCATTCACGAATTACAGGTCAAAACCACTTGAGATGTTGGGGTAGCGAAGTCTAAAATGTTCTCTTCGAGAGTGACAACTGACGGATCTCCTTGCAAATAGCTGCGTTGTCACTTTCGTCCCTCTTGTGTGCGTACCTACTTGAAGATTGGCAGTGAAGGGGTTTCCCCGAAAATTGGCAACACAGGGCTGTGAATTGGACAGTGTTGGTGCAAATTCTTGACGCATTACAAGATACACATCTGTGTTAACAATGGCGTTGTCCGAAGCCCTGAAGTGGTTTTGACCAGTAATTCGCGAATACCAAACAAAGTACTACTGCTACCTGTAAGTTTTGTGCCCAAGGTACTTGTAAATTAGCCCAAGGTACTTGTAAATCAGCTTTGAGGACGAGTGGAGCTTTTAAACAAAAAGCTGAGACCAAAGCTCTGAGACTGTGACCTGCTTCCTTGGCGGCTCGGTTGACCGAGGCCAAAGCAGACGCGAGTTCTCCCAACGACTGCTAACAAAGGGACAACAGTTCGGGTTTCATGTTGCAGTCATCAGAGCAAACTTTCCTCGCGGCATTTCACACACAACTATAACATGTTTTACAGTGAACTTCTGGCTAAACGGGAAGGGGCAGCGAAAGAAGCATAACCAAATGACGACCATGTTGCCCATTCCGGGATGGGATTCGGGTTTCCGGAATGGGCAACATTTTTGGGAGGCTAATTTGTGTACATAAAAATAAAATGACTAGCTAATCACGAGCTTTCGTAATTTAAATAAGATTATAAAGAAAATGACGACCATCTCTCTGCGAAAAGAAGTTCGTTCGAGATCGGGAAATGCGGAAGCAAACGAACAGCATCTTGTAGTTCGCATTCCTCCTCTTTATTTGCAATCTTATTGGATGCGGTACGACTTCAAACACACGTGCTTCATTGAAACAAAATGAAAAAATCTCTAGCAAAAAGGTGTTTAATTTTTGTACATCCAAAATTAATACATTCTGGAAAATATTCAACTATTCAACTTTAAACTTAATAACTAAATAAAAATAAGTCTCTATAAGCAGGCAAGCCATATAGAGCATTTCAAAGCATGGCACGGAATGAGTATAGGTATTTCAGTTCCATAATTATTTCGAAGTCTAAAACTTCTAAGACAGTATATCCAACCATCCAGAGTAAACTTATATTATATCGTTACTGGTGATTCATTCAACAATCAAGACCCATGTGACCGTTTTCCAAGGCAGCTTTCACACTTTGTTCGTCAACTATGTATTGACGGCAAGTAATCAGTTCGTGTGCTATTATCCCTCCATGTTTCTAGGGAACATTTCATCGGCCGAAGCTCAAACCCCACGTAGCTAAAACCCCACGAAGCTAGCTCAAACCCCACGAAGCTCAAACCCCACGAAGCTAGCTCAAACCCCACGAAGCTCAAACCACACGAAGCTCAAACCCCACGAAGCTGAAACCCCACGAAGCTAGCTAAAACCCCACGAAGCTCAAACCCCACGAAGCTCAAACCCCACGAAGCTAGCTCAAACCCCACGAAGCTCAAACCCCACGAAGCTAGCTCAAACCCCACGAAGCTAGCTCAAACCCCACGAAGCTCAAACCCCACTAAGCTAGCTCAAACCCCACGAAGCTAGCTCAAACCTCACGAAGCTAGCTCAAACCCCACGAAGCTCAAACCCCACGAAGCTCAAACCCCACGAAGCTCAAACCCCACGAAGCTCAAACCCCACGAAGCTAGCTCAAACCCCACGAAGCTCAAACCCCACGAAGCTAGCTCAAACCCCACGAAGGTAGCTCAGAGCCCACTAAACCCCACGAGGCTCAGAGCCCACTAAACCCCACGAAGCTAGCTCAGAGCCCACTAAACCCCACGAAGCTCAGAGCCCACTAAACCCTACGAAGCTAGCTCAGAGCCCACTAAACCCCACGAGGCTCAGAGCCCACTAAACCCCACGAGGCTCAGAGCCCACTAAACCCCACGAGGCTTAGAGCCCACTAAACCCCACGAGGCTCAGAGCCCACTAAACCCCCCGCCCAGCGCCGCACTCCGACGCTCCAGTCCCGCCACGCCGCCTCCCGAGTACAGGTCGTCCAACGCGAGGTCCGCGTGCTTGGCGACGAGATGCTTGCGCAGATCAGCCTTCCACTTGGACCGGAAGGGGCAGTGCGTGCAGCGGAAACGCGGCTCCTTGCCGCACAGATGGCGCACGTGCGTGACCAGGTTGTCGCGCCGCGTGTAGCTGCTGGCGCACGTCGGGCACTGGTAGCGCTTCACGCCGACGCCGACGCCGACGCCGATGCCGGGGGCGGTCGGCCAGAGAAGGCGGCCCGGCGCTGCAAGGCAGGAGACGGCGGTGAGAAGGGGAGGCACGAGGCGAGTTTAGCTGCCGGACTTTGGTCGATTGCCGTACGGTACTTTAGGTTGGGCTTGCCTTGGACCGTTGCTAGCCGGGACATGCAGTGATCCAAGGATATTCAGTGGGTGCGTTTGATAATTATTGTCGTTTTGTCGCTGGCAATGGCAATGTTCGGCCAGAGGTGGCGGGTCGGCGCTGCAAAGCAGGACACGGTGGTGACAAGGGGAGGCACTCGGTGGCCTTCGTCGAGTCTCGGACTTTGGTCGTTGGCTGTCCGGTATACGCTATATTCCGTTTCGTGCCTCGTAGACGCAATGTTAAATTTCTACGGTTTGGCAATCATATGCTGGTAGTGTAAAATATTAGTACCATATTGGTAGCAAACTGCTATCAAAGTCAATTGGACGACTTGAATCAGCATATTTACGTCGTATTTCACTTTGAAATCGTTTTCTTGCCTCAAATCTTTGTCATTTCTGTGTGCATATCCGTACTCTATCGTGCGTTGTCGAGGATGTACTCAAGTTTTTAATTATATTACTCCTGAAACATTACAGTAGGTTCTCGAACTGTGTGTCCTGGGTACTTATTTTTAGACCAGCTTCCAACAAACTGTCCGAAAAGCCAATCTAAATGTGGGAAATGTAACATAGCGTCTACGAGGCACGAAACGGAATAGCGCGTCAGGGCGCTTTAGGTTGATCTTGCCTTGGATCGTTGATAGCGTCCGCTCCACTCATCAATTAAATGAATTAGCTACACACTGCAAGGTAGAAAGTAAATTTCGAAATTTCTCTGCGGACCACCTGTTGGCGACCGCTGGGCGAAATCATTGATTTCCAGACAGCTTAGAAGCGCCACGTGTGCTAACGCGTTTGGCTACCAGAGTTCGCAGATGATTGCAGACTCCGTTCTCCTTCTTTTGGGAAAAGCATCGTTTAGGAGCGCACGCCCGTAAGAACATCAGCTTCACGCAAAACTGCGGCGTTCTCCTATACCTACTCGAAGGGAAAAGGAATTGGGACTTGCGATTTTTGAAAACATTTATTTCATTAAAACAAAGTAACACACACCAGCCACAAACTCCGCGATAGACATTTCTTGGGAGTTTGAAACCGGTCTTGACTTGTTAAAAACTGCACAACGTGTGCCTCTAAAAATATACCCGTTCACCTGCTGCTAGACAGGGGCCGAAGAGAGTGAGAGGCGACGAAACTATGTGAAACTATGAGACCTTTCTCGCTCACCACAAGACTAACAGCAGCTAACTGTCAAGCCGACAGAATATCTTGTGGGTTCCCACTCAAATCCACTCCGTTTCTTTTGGATGAAATCACGAGTAATATAGGTCATGGTCAATTTCTTTTGGATGAAATCACGAGTAATATAGGTCATGGTCAATTTCTTTTGGATGAAATCACGAGTAATAAAGGTCATGGTCCTGAAGCTCTAGTCGAGTCAATTGGTACTGTAACACTGTAACATATGTCACTGTGACATATGTCACTGTGACGTATGTCACTGTAACGTATGTCACTGCAACATATGTCACTGTAACGTATGTCACTGTAACGTATGTCACTGTGACATATGTCACTGTAACATATGTCACTGTAACATTATGTCACTGTAATATATGTCGCTGTAACATATGTCACTGTAACATATGTCACTGTAACGTCAGTCACTGTAATGTCAGTCACTGTAACGTCAGTCACTGTAACGTCAGTCACTGTAACGTCAGTCACTGTAACGTATGTCACTGTAACGTCTGTCCATGTAACGTATGTCACTGTAACGTCTGTCACTGTAACGTTTGTCACTGTAACGTATGTCTCTGTAACGTATGTCACTGTAACGTATGTCACTGTAACATATGTCACTGTAGCATATGTCACTGTAACGTCTGTCACTGTAACGCGGTCAGGTCGACGACGTCGCCGCTGAACAGCGGATGTCTCTTGCGCATGTGCAGTCGCAGCTCGGAGCCGCGCTTGCTGCGATGCGCACACAGCGGACACGGGAACTGCGCAGGCGTACCGCACTCAAAGCGGCCGTGGCGCGTCAATGTCTTCTTGTTCTTGTAGCGCTTGCCGCACTTGGCGCATGCGTGTCGGACACCTGCAACAGGTGGCGTGGTCAGGTGGGGTCATGTGGCTTCATGTGGGTCAGGTGGGTCAGGTGGGTCAGGTGGGTCAGGTGGGTCAGGTGGGTCAGGTGGTCAGGTGGGTCAGGTGGGTCAGGTGGGTCAGGTGGCTGAAATAGGACACATCTCCTATCTTTAGCACTGAACTCCATTTCACGTTGAGAAGGAGAGTGGATTTGGCATTTTGGCATTTTGGCATTTGTGAATCAGTATTATTTCTTGTGTTGTGAGAGTGAACACCCTCTACCTTATTCAGAGAGTTACATTTCCTTTTAAAACTGCACTAACACTCCTCGAGGACCCACTGCTGCTAGACACGAGCAGCAGCAAACTCTGCGTCTGGACGCAACCCGCACGGCAAACTCTGCGTCTGGACGCAACCCGCACAGCAAACTCTGCGTCTGGACGCAACCCGCACGGCAAACTCTGCGTCTGGACGCAACCCGCACAGCAAACTCTGCGTCTGGACGCAACCCGCACAGCAAACTCTGCGTCTGGACGCAACCCGCACAGCAAACTCTGCGTCTGGACGCAACCCGCACAGCAAACTCTGCGCCTAGACGCAACCCGCACAGCAAACTCTGCGTCTGGACGCAACCCGCACAGCAAACTCTGCGTCTGGACGCAACCCGCACAGCAAACTCTGCGTCTGGACGCAACCCGCACAGCAATTTCGCTCGCCCACCAGAACACGGGGTCACTGCTCCAAAAAGACTTTGTGCTCGTGCTGAAAACATTGTGTTCGCTCACAAGTCTAGCTTGCGATCAGCCAATCACAGCCCGCGATTTAGTCACGTGACAGACCGCTGCTCAACTTGTGAGCGAACGTTTCAGACTTGAACCGTGTTGAACTTTTTGCTGCGGCGCGCAAAGTTCGGCGCTCACAATTGAAAAGTGGGGTTATGTTGAACGTCATGATTTCGTATTTTCAGTTGTGTTTGACTGGTTTGTAGACAGCAAGTAAAGTGTTTAAAGTATCAACACAAAGCAATACTGTTTTCTGATCGAAAAACAACGTGTAGCTTGGAAATCATTCACTAAAATGGCACCGAAAATCTGCTGTTTTTGGTCGGCCATTTTTAATTGGCTCTGCCATCCCTGCCCAAAGAGTGAGCGAACACAATGTTCCTGGCACTAATAAGGCATAAGTGTCCAGACAATAGGGGTGGATTCGGTACAAGAATCGGAACATCAGGATCGGATCGTGCAGAGTGGAAAGTCGACAAACTAGTCAAACAATTTTATTTGAAACCCGATGGCGACGTACAGTCATCGTGCAGCTCAAGCAACCAGCTCGAGTGAATCACAAAGCAAGAGGTCAAGATTGAACTCATCGAAGGAGGTCAACGTTCACATCGATTCCGTTCACATGAATAGCGAGACACAAGTCTACAGTCACGTTAGAACCGGAAACCGACAATGGGTTTGCATTGTTGGCCGAGGATGCAACCCCGGGTCGTTCCATCCGTTTCAAGCGCTTGCTTGCGTCGACTGAGCTACGGTGGGTGACTACGTTCACCAAGCAGATCAAACCGACACCAGTTCAAATCAGTTTGAATATCGTGTTTATCAACAGCCTTCTAGTTGTTACCGCAACTGCGAACGCGATTCCATGTCGCTTTGAAAGCGAGTTCAGTTGTTCGAAAGAAAGATGATCGCTGTCGAGGTGACGGGGTGAGTTCAAATGCCAAGCATAACTAACAATCGATTACTTTAATGCTGAATTAATACTGAAGTGGCATCCAATCAAATTATTCTGGCTTTTTCATTCATAGAGACGAGAAGTTTGACTTGACAAGAGACAATTCAGGCGTTGCCACGCCCCCTTCAAATGTCTGCGAATTTAAAATCGGTTGCCGCCGTTTATCGGACTGCCTAAATGCGAATCGACAAGTCCAACTCACTTTGCAAAGCGAACGGGCAGTGAATCGGATTCGTCCTGTTTAGCAACGATTTCACACCGAATTGGACTCAGTTCGGTTCGATTAAGGACGTTCATTGGTGGTTGTCGAGGTAAATTGAATTTAACATTTCTTGGATTTCTAGGATATATTACGAGGTTCTGAGGTATTCAATTAGTTGTCAGAAGTGTGAGGATTCCGCAGATATTTGTTTCGTCGCGATCGGATAACGGGTGTGGCCTGGAAAGTGTATCCAGTAAGAGGTAAATTCTTAGCTGGAATAGACATCTTTCAATGTACCGGCAAAACAGGGTTGTTTTAAAACGTTTGTAAGTAATTGACGGGTGAATTTTTAGAAATAAAATTGGTTCAATTGGTTGCCAGGAGTGTGAAGATTCCGAAAATATAAGTTTCACCGCGAACCGACCAAAGGTGTGGCCTGGAAAGTGTATCCCGTACGAGGTGAAGGAAGCGGCCCGAGTTCACAGCTCAATGAACAGGCATTAAGCGGTTTGAACTGCTTGGTAAACGTAGTCAGTGCTGGCACGCCAAGCATCAGTGCGGCCCGTGTTTGGCAGTGGCGTACCGCCTGACCGTCTCCAGACGGCGACTGCGGTAGGGACATTGCGCCAAGCATCAGTGCGGCCCGTGTTTGGCAGTGGCGTACCGCCTGACCGTCTCCAGACGGCGACTGCGGTAGGGACATTGCGCCAAGCATCAGTGCGGCCCGTGTTTGGCAGTGGCGTGCCGTCTGACCGTCTCCAGACGGCGACTGCGGTAGGGACAGTGCGCGAGGCATCAGTGCGGCCCGTGTTTGGCAGTGGCGTGCCGTCTGACCGTCTCCAGACGCCGACTGCGGTAGGGACATTGCGCGAAGCATCAGTGCGGCCCGTGTTTGGCAGTGGCGTGCCGCCTGACCGTCTCCAGACGGCGACTGCGGTAGGGACATTGCGCGAAGCATCAGTGCGGCCCGTGTTTGGCAGTGGCGTGCCGTCTGAACGTCTCCAGACGCCGACGCCTTTGGCAGTGGCGTACCCCCTGACCGTCTCCAGACGCCGACTGCGGTAGGGACATTGCGCGAGGCATCAGTGCGGCCCGTGTTTGGCAGTGGCGTGCCGCCTGACCGTCTCCAGACGCCGACTGCGGTACGGACAGTGCGGGCACGCGAAGGTCGCGTCGGTGCCGCAGTCGCGCCGCACGTGCTTCGCCAGCGTTGACTTGTTCTTGAAGAGTTTGCGGCAGTTGAAGCACGGGAAGCGGAACGGACCGGCGCCGCCGCGCGGCCAGCTCGCCGCGTAGCGTCCTGCAATCGGACGGCGAGAGTCAGGGGTGTCAGGGCTGTCAGGGTCAGGGGTGTACAACCAGGGGCACGGGGACAGAGGGTCAGGGGTGTACACACAGGGGCACGGGGCATGGGGCATGGGGCATGGGGCACGGGGCATGGGGCATGGGGCATGGGGCGCTGGGGCATGGGGCATGGGGCATGGGGCATGGGGCATGGGGCACGAGGCACGGGGCACGGGGCACGGGGCACGGGGCATGGGGCATGGGGCGCTGGGGCATGGTGCATGGGGCATGGGGCATGGGGAACGGGGAAAAAGGCACGGGGTCAGAGGGTCAGGCTGGCTCGGGGGGTGTTGGGGTCGACTTAGTTGGGAAAGATCGTTTTGAAGATTGTCATCAAAAAAATGTATTTCAAAAAGATAAAGACTTAATAGTGACAGAATAGTGCTTATGAAACACACCTGACTGGGAATGGGAAAAGATATTGATCTTTTAAAACGATGGTAGTGCGTAGGTTCTCAGAGGTCCTTCTCAGGACCATTCCCAAAAGAGTAATCACCGAAAAACCACCAATACTTTTTAAACGATATTTTTAAACATATCATGGAATGAAGATCTTTTCAAACTAAAAGGTCATTACATAAAAACACAATAGGATCAGTTCTAAGATCGCAAAATAAGGATCTCGATCGCGATCGCCTCAAAAGATCCTTCCCCGACCAGGGGGGTGGGGAGGGGGGGGGAGGGGGGGGGGGTTTGAAACTGCATGGTCGCCACGGTTTGGCAATGTTTGTGTCCGACGCTTCTTTGTCTTTGGCATCGGGATGTCATCCTTATCTCTGCTGCAGCGAGCGAAAACACTCAATTGCTTGCAGACATTCTGACTGAACATGAATGCACTTGAACATTGTACCAACTATGGGCTGGTACCTTGTTTTGAAGACTATGCAGTTTAGTTGAAACCTACAAGCCAAAACTACATTGGCAAGGCAAATTAGCAATAATTTTATCTTTAGTTTAGGGTGCTTTTGCTGTTCTAGCAAGAGAAATACAAGATTGCAAAATGGCAAGGCATTTTCTTTCACAGGTGTAACCATGCATATCAATCTGTCGGCTTTGTTTGACCAGCTATAACGATTTTGTAACAGAAGAGCAACAGGTGTAAATACGGGAACGTCAAACAAAACCAGAGAAAATGAAAAATCATGACATACAAACTTTCATGTCTGTTCCATTAAGTACTACTGAAAACTATAGATGCAATTTACAAATGCTATTATCAATTATTATGAGACTATTAATCAACTACACAATCGAGTCTATTTTAAGAAAATTTGTTTATTTTTGTAAAATTTCTAGCGTGATTACAGAATGATTTAAAAAAATATAATATGAGCCAATTAATGATAAGAGACAAATGCACATTACTGAGTAACCAACTTTGTCTGGTTTTAAAATATAGAAAATACATTATGTATCGAGCGTACAGTAAAATAGCTCAAACTCTGCCAGTTCTAACACGGAAGTAACAATTCGCAGTAAAAACAACGCAAGAAAACAAAAAAATACCCTGTAAACAAACCACTTCAAAAACAACCAACACCCTGTAGAGAAACCAATTCAAAAATAACCACATCTAACTTAGGCAGAGCCAAATCTAACCTTGGTAGATTCACATCTAACTTTGGTAGAGTATCGTTCCGAAACCAGGGGTGCGATTGTGTGACTTTATTTCGTTCGATTTGGCTCGAAATCACTCGATTTCAAATCACTGGCCGTGTTAAACCATAGGCAGTGATATTGAAAACGAATGGTTTTGAAACCACAAAGTTACACAATCGCCCACCAGCACTGCGATTTTGTAACATATACGTTATGCCGTTATCGGTTCTGATGGATAAAATTCCTATTGTTGTCCATGTTAATATTTTAACTTTGTAACCGAGAACGGCGAAGTCAGAGCTACGAAATCGCAGTACTGGGACCCATTCAAGGCTCATCGCCTGTAGATGAAATCGCTGACATAGTGCGTGAGACACGAGATCGCCTCGCCCTCGCGAGAACCCCCCGAACCCTCCGCGGAACTCCCGGCACTCTCGCGGGAACTCTTCGCCACCTCGACGGCACTCCTCGACACAATCTGCGGACTCCTCAGCCCGCCCATGAGTCCGGCCGCCCGCTCCCGGACACTGCCGGCGTTCTGGCCGAAGGAGCGTCGCATCGAGCAGTAGTAGCACTCGTAGTGGCGGACGTCGGGGTCCTCGAGGGCAGCGGCGGACGCAGACAGCTGGTAGAGCTTGAAGCAGCCGCTGCAACGCCGCTCTGCGTGCGTGCCTCGAGGTCGGACCGC
The DNA here is from genome assembly GCA_921293005.1 of Nemoura dubitans. NCBI lineage: Eukaryota > Metazoa > Arthropoda > Insecta > Plecoptera > Nemouridae > Nemoura > Nemoura dubitans. The sequence continues at coordinate 1,249,652 of OV121076.1, forward strand.
CCACGGCCATCGGACATCTGCAAGGTCGGAACAGGCGTGACTGAGAGTCGGGCGCAGTCGGCCGCGGTCGGGTGTATTCGGGTGTAGTCGGGTGTAGTCGGTTGTAGTCGGGTGTAGTCGGGTGCGGTCCGGTGCGGTCGGGTGTAGTCGGTTGTAGTCGGGTGTAGTCGGGTGTAGTCGGGTGTAGTCGGGTGTGGTCGGGTGCGGTCGGGTGTAGTCGGGTGTAGTCGGGTGTGGTCGGGTGCGGTCGGGTGGAGTCGGGTGTAGTCGGGTGTAGTCGGGTGAAGTCGGGTGTAGTCGGGTGTAGTCGGGTGCAGTCGGGTGGAGTCGGGTGGAGTCGGGTGTAGTCGGGTGGAGTCGGGTGGAGTCGGGTGGAGTCGGGTGGAGTCGGGTGGAGTCGGGTGGAGTCGGGTGGAGTCGGGTGAAGTCGGGTGTAGTCGGGTGCAGTCGAGAGCATATGCGAATAAATATGAACCGAAATCTATTAAATTAGTTAGACTTTTAATGGCATTTTAACCCAAATTTGTATTAGATTTTGTTTCATTCAGCCTCTACTAAAGAGAGGACGAGAAGGCAAAAGTCTTAAGAAATTTAATGTAGTACCAAACTTTCGGCTCAGAAATGTAGGTTACCCTCATGTTGCCTTATGTTGCCTTATGTTGCCTAAATGCTGACTTCGTTCTGACCATGCGTTATAGGTACTGCCTAATACGTGCTGTCTCTTTTATGGCTCATCGACGCGTAATGATGAACCGTCTGTTTTAGTGGTTGGCTTCAATGGGAAATAGGTAAGAAAACTGCGGCAACTGGGCAGAAGAGAAAAGTGAATGAGAGCTAAATTGCCAATCAGTGAACTTAAATAAACTCGCGGCAAAGGACAAAGTAAACAGTGTGGGCGCACCGCAGTTCTAAAATAAAACGATGTGCACTAAACGATATTGATGTGGCAAAAACATAAAGCGGACATTAATTCAGCAAATTGTTAAAATCATGTGTATCTTTATTGCTTATACGACATTCCTCCAATGTAGTTAACAGGTATGCATATGGTTGGTAACACCATCGGTAACCCTATGTAAAATTGGTAAAATAGCAGCCTTCCCATTCCAAAATAAACATTATACGTGTTACACCCATTGAGCCTTACAAGAAGGTACCTACCCAATTGAAACTATCACTCATTACAAAAATGTAGTAACATTTAAAATATATCTATATTTAAATCTACTAATGCCCAATCTAACTCAGTTTTCCAACTCCTCTGGGATCCCAACTAGGAGTTAAGACTGAATTCAACCAATCACAAGCAGAGAGTACAGTTGTAGCTCCTGATTGGGAAATCTTGGTAAAACTGGGCAAAATCATGGCTTGTCTAGTACCATATTGAACACACACGGCTGGCGATCAAATAAAATAAACAGAATTGGCTTGAACATCGTTGGCTTGAACATCGTTGGCTTGGCTTTGGGTTTGCGGCACTTGTTGCGTGGGATGCCTAAGCAGCAAGTGCTGCGTGAGCGGCGCCTTCTGCTTGCTCTTGTACGGACAGAGCGGACACGCGAATCTAGGCTCCTTGTTGCACTCGTGATGCACGTGCCGGGACAAGTTGTTCTTGTGCTTGTAGCTCTTGCCGCACGCCGGACACGCGAACCGCACGCGATGCGGAAATCCGTTCGCCGACCAAACTGCAAGCAACGAACGCGGTCGGGTTAGCTCGGCTCGCACGAGATCTCGTGCCTGGTTTTAATAGGTTGTTGAACTCCCCTTAGGCCGTGTCTGAATTGGCTGTTTCATGCGGTCTCTTAGGCCGTGTCAGAATTGGCTGTTTCATGCGGTCTCTTAGGCCGTGTCTGAATTGGCTGTTTCATGCGGTCTCTTAGGCCGTGTCAGAATTGGCTGTTTCATGCGGTCTCTTAGGCCGTGTCTGAATTGGATGTTTCATGCGGTCTCTTAGGCCGTGTCAGAATTGGCTGTTTCATGCGGTCTCGCGTACTCGTTCTTGACAAATGACGTCACAAGTCCTGTCCGAATTGCAAAGTCACCGAGACTTGGACGATGCAGTCTCGCAGACTTGGTCTCGGTGACTTGCCTGTTATCCAATGGCGGTCGGTACCGTGATTATGTCAGACTCAGGTGGCAGAAGTTATCGGTACGAATAGGAGACAAATGAAGTCACCGAGACCAAGTAGGCGAGACCGAGACCGAATCAATTCAGACACGTGCTTAGTTCCTCTTAGACCCCGTTTTTCATTGGCACGTTAGTGTCTAATAATCTGTTAACTTCTGATTATAGGCAACGTCTTATCAGCGCCTTTAATGTTCTTGCTAATGGACCGCTAAATATTAACGGGCTACTGAAAAAAACGGCACTGAATATGGAAGACCTTGATTTGTCAAATAAGTTTAGATTTTTTCGGCCAACATCATAGAGCTAGATTTTGAATATCTACTCTCAGTCCAAGGCAAGAATTCTCTCCAGCCATCAGCAACAAAACCTCTTTTTTCAATGGGGGGGAAAATCTCCTTATGAAATGAACACTCGAGAATGTAACCCGCCCCAAACAACACAAAACGCAAACAAACAAAAGCGCAAACGATGAGGACAAAATTACATGGTTTTAGAGAACGACTCACACAAGCAAAAGGACGATAAAAACAGGATCAATAAACTTGCATTTTTTACGAGATATATTTACTGAACTTCGTTATATTTATTACATTTATATATTTACTGCAGCACCGTTCGAATTTCGATTGGATTTGGCCAAAATATCAGTCATCGAACAGCGATCATGACAATACCAGACCTTTCCCTTCCTCAGAATCGAACAAACACAAAGCCAATGGCACCGAAAATAATACTCACCGTTCCTGTTTTAAAACCTGTTAGGATACTCGTTGTTTTCATTGTTAACATGTCATTTTGATGTCAATTATAACCCGTATTGCAGTGAGAAAAGTACATAGCTTAGTGTTGAGATCCCAACCAGGAGTTACAACTGAATTAGCTGCACGTGATTGGCTGAATTCAGTTGTAACACCTAGTTGGGATCTCATCTGGGAGTTGAAAAATTTGGTAAAACTGGGCATAAGGAAACTAGATAGGCACCAATGTTTTGTCCACGCAAGATTGTTGATGAAATATTGTCGATTCAACCCTGGTTGCACGGTCAGAATGGGTGGTCCCTATTAGACCGGTGGAAAAGGGTGGTCCCCCAAAGGGTGGCCCCTCGCTGCCAAGCCACCGACAGCCCCAAACTGCCCATGGATGATGGCCACGTGCGTGCCCAAGCGCGCCTTCTGCTTGCTCTTGTACGGACAGAGCGGACACGCGAACCTAGGCTCCTTATTGCACTCGAGGCGCACGTGCCGGGACAGACTGTTCTTGTGCTTGTAGCGTTTGCCGCACGTCGGACACGCGAACCAGGGGCGCTCCTGGCGGCCTGCAAGGAAACTACAGTCAAGCGGCGACACTGCAAACGATACGCTTGGGGCAGATGAGTCTATAGCTTGGGGGGTGCAAAACCAAGAACACTCTTTCTAGAACTCATTCTGCCACAGATATAAGGTCACCCACATATTCTACCATATCTGGCTATAGTACGTCTCATGTTCTATTGGCAGCGCCTCGGGGCATTGGGCCTATGCTATAACATTGTAGAAAACCGGTTTGTTGCTGCCGTCAGAACATGAGACGAACTATATGGCTAAGGCAAAAATTTGAGGCTAGTAATTTCGCCGGCAATCGCTGGGGTGCGTTGGCAACCTGTTTTAACATCATCCACCAGGCCATGGCATAAGGTCAGTTATAATCAAGGGACCCAATGTTCCTCAGGTGGTTACAGTTGTCTTGGTTACAGGTGATAATAACAACAAACAGTGGCTCCATCCCTTGACTGCCGGCGAAACTATTATTGCGGGCGGAGGGCTTTCGTGTAGCTGCTTTAGTATGGGAGTGGAACATCTGGGTAACCTTAGGTATCAGTGATTCTGTCGCAAACTTTCCGAGTCTTCAACTATTCAAGGAGCGGAATCCTTTTACATGGTACTGATTTCACCGTTGACTTTAAATTAGAAAATCACCTTCAAAAATGGGCTTGTTTTTGTCCAAATCAGATCGCACACCAATAATTATGCAGCCGGGTTGCGTATTTCCGAACGCCAACCGAGCCCGGGGATGGAACCCCGAACCCAGTGTGGAAGCGGAGTTACCGAACCCAAACCGGATCCAGGGATTACTCATCGAGAAGTCGCGTCACTTGCGCACATTTGTGCTCACTTCCGGTCCAGAATGTGAAATGGTTCCACGGGCAAAGAAAGATCCCAGCATCGCACAGCTGTGTGGGGACGAAGTAAACGTGCTGGACTCGAAAACAACACCAGCATGGGGCTATTAGCATGGGGCTATAAACATGGGGCTATTAGCATGGGGCAATTAGCATGGGGCAATTAGCATGGGGCAATTAGCATGGGGCTATTAGCAAGGGGCTATTAGCATGGGGCAATTAGCATGGGGCTATTAGCATGAGGCTATTAGCATGGGGCTATTAGCATGGGGCAATTAGCATGGGGCAATTAGCATGGGGCAATTAGCATGGGGCAATTCTTAACTTGGTTCAAATAAGAACAAAGGCGTAAAAACACATCAGGTTTACTTAGTAAGTTACATAATAGTATTTAAATAAATGGTGCAGTGACTGTAGTTGCACCAGCTATCTGTAGTTGATAGCATAACGCATTTATTTTGTTTAACATAATGTTTACAACGATTGGCATTGGTGTAAAACGGTATGCGGCAGATCGAACCCAACGAAACAATAACAGTAAACACACAACATAACCACTCGCTACAAATCTTGAGTTGAACTAATTACAGGAACAGCCTGGAATGTCCCTCTTCAAAACGTTAAGGCATTTTGATTGGAAAGTCCAATAAATTTAAGTATCCATAACAATAAATATCAATAACAAGCGTCCCCTTTACACATTCAAGCGTCCTGTGCAACTTCAGTGGCGAACAAGACCGCAACAGCTGATTTGGTGGGTAACTGCACTAAAATTTGCCACAAAAATGTATATGGAAATCTGCTTCAGTTCGCCACGTCTTGCAAACCGCGTTGCCAAAACGCCACGTCCCAAATTTCCAACTGTCAAAAGCGACAACAATAAATAAAACTGTACAAAGCGATAAGAATGCATACACATTTTCCATGCTAGGTGGAAAGTATTGTCCGGTAGAAGCCAGACATTGCGCTGGGATTTGAATGCTCGATAAAAGTCTCACTTTATTATTATGTACACAAATTAGCCTCCCAAAAATGTTGCCCATTCCGGGATTTGAACCCGGGTCACCAACTTTCGCGGCTGGTGCTCTAACCAGCTGAGCTAAACAGGCCATGAAATTTGGGAGAAGTAATTTGCATACAGGGTGAGAATTGAATGTCCTAATTGTGGCTAATTTGTGTACATAATAATAAAATGAATAGCCAATTACGAGCTTTCGTAATTTAAAATAAGATTAAAAGAAAAATCTCGCTGGTTTCCCGACATTTCGTAACTTGTACTCGTCACGAAACTTCGGGAAACCAGTGAGACTTTTATTGAGCATTCAAATCCCAGTTAGAAACTGTAGTTTTCACTCCCAGTTAGAAACTGTAGCTTTCACTCCCAGTTGGAAAGGTACCTTTCACTCCCAGTTGTAAACGGCAGTTTTCACTCCCAGTTAGAAACTGTAGCTTTCACTCCCAGTTAGAAACTGTAGCTTTCACTCCCAGTTGGAAAGGTAGCTTTCACTCCCAGTTGTAAACGGCAGTTTTCACTCCCAGTTAGAAACTGTAGCTTTCACTCCCAGTTGTAAACGGCAGTTTTCACTCCCAGTTGGAAACTGTAGCTTTCACTCCCAGTTGTAAACGGTAGCTTTCACTCCCAGTTGTAAACGGTAGCTTTCACTCCCAGTTGTAAACGGCAGTTTTCACTCCCAGTTGTAAACGGCAGTTTTCACTCCCAGTTGGAAAGGTAGCTTTCACTCCCAGTTAGAAACGGCAGTTTTCACTCCCAGTTAGAAACTGTAGCTTTCACTCCCAGTTAGAAACTGTAGCTTTCACTCCCAGTTGGAAAGGTAGCTTTCACTCCCAGTTAGAAACGGCAGTTTTCACTCCCAGTTAGAAACTGTAGCTTTCACTCCCAGTTAGAAACTGTAGCTTTCACTCCCAGTTGGAATGGTATAGCTTTCACTGCAGGTCGCGCAAACCGGGCGCGACGGTCTGCGGCGAGGCGACGCCCTCGGCGAGCGGGTGTTTGCGACGAGTGTGCGACTGCAGGTCAGCTTTGCGCGTCGACCGGTAGTCGCAGAAGTGGCAGTGGAAGCGCGGCTCTTTGCCGCACGCCGACGCGTGGAAGCGCCAGCTCGTGCGCAGCTTGTAGCGCTTGTCGCAGACTGCGCAGCGGTACGGCTTCTCGACCAGCCGCCCCCGGAAGTAGACGAGGTCGTCGGACGCGGCTGCAACGAGCATCGGGTGTCAATGCGATGTGTCGCGGGGGGAGGGGCGTCGCTCTGTGTCGCGAGGGAATTTCCTTCTCAAGCTGGGTTTACATGCTGGCAATGTCAGTAATCCGATGTCATCAACTTTGGCTCTGCCAGCAATCAGAGACTCCATGACAGACGTAATGCACATCCACAGTCTCTGATTGGTGGCAGAGCCGATGTTGATGACATCGTGTCACTGACATTGCCGGCTGTAAACACAGCTTTCAACACCACGAACTTTCCAAAGCCTCTTAGGAATAGGACTGGCTCGATTTCTTGAAGTAAACGAAAATGACATCGTAGCGTACAGCGAAGGTAGCCAGGTGTAGAAGGGAGTTCCGGATGAACCCGGCGCCGGCACTAAGCCAGCACTAAGCCAGCACTAAGCAGGCACTAAGCCGGCACGAAGCCAGTACTAAGCCAGCACTAAGCCGGCACGAAGCCAGTACTAAGCCAGCACTAAGCCGGCACGAAGCCGGGGCTAAGCCAGCACTAAGCCAGCACTAAGCCGGCACGAAGCCAGCACGAAGCCAACACTAAGCCAGCACTAAGCCGGCACGATGCCGGCACGAAGCCAGCACGAAGCCAACACTAAGCCAGCACTAAGCCAGCACGAAGCCAACACGAAGCCAACACTAAGCCAGCACTAAGCCGGCACGAAGCCAGCACGAAGCCAACACTAAGCCAGCACTAAGCCAGCACTAAGCCGGCACGAAGGCAGCACGAAGCCAACACTAAGCCAGCACTAAGCCGGCACGAAGCCAACACGAAGCCAACACTAAGCCAGCACTAAGCCGGCACGAAGGCAGCACGAAGCCAACACTAAGCCAGCACTAAGCCGGCACGAAGCCAGCACATTTTGATAACCTGCAGATTGCCATATGTGCCCGTCGAAGTGCCGAAGTTGTCGAAACCTCGATAGTACGTTTCCTCCGGTCGGGGATGCGGTCTTGGGGACCCTAGATCGGGGATGCTAGCTTTGGGATGCTTGCTTGGGGACCCTAGATCGGGGATGCTAGCTTGGGGACCCTAGATCGGGGATGCGGTCTTGGGGACCCTAGATTGGGGATGCGGTCTTGGGGACCCTAGATTGGGGATGCGGTCTTGGGGACCCTAGATTGGGGACGCGGTCTTGGGGACCCTAGATTGGGGACGCGGTCTTGGGGACCCTAGATTGGGGACGCGGTCTTGGGGACCCTAGATTGGGGACGCGGTCTTGGGGACCCTAGATTGGGGATGCGGTCTTGGGGACCCTAGATTGGGGATGGGCCGAACATAACAGCATTGGAGGCCTCGGATAGGGTAAACAGACAGCAGGCTTGCTGCATTGTGAATCCTGGATTAGGCAATATAAGGAAATGAATAAGAAGGACAGCAAAGACATTTAATGGGTCTGGTTTCTATTTCTATATTCTACCCAGGAAACAATCACCACAGAATCTAGGTTATATAACATCGTGTGAGCCAGCAACAGAAAACTCAGCACAAGTTCGTGATATTCTTTCGCCTCTTCCTTGTTTGTTAGTGGTACCAAGAAGCAACAAATGGAAACCACGGCACGAAATCATTACCACATTTATCAACGCATATAAAACAGAAATAACAACTTGTTCCGAATGGTCATTTGCCCCTCGACCAACACACACTTCGTTGGGCTTTCGATTGTCATCACAACGTGAACATCAGTAGCAGATTTGTACAAAATGTGCAAAGTACGAGTGTGCTCTGCCGTCGACGCCTTTTGGTCCTCGAGAGGGCCTTGACAGATTACCATAGATCATAAGTTACCATATGTATTATATAGATTATACCATAGAATATAAGATACCATATGTATTATATAGATTATACCATAGATCATAAGTTACCATATGTATTATACAGATTATACCATATATCAAAAGATACCATATGTATTATACCTATAGATTATACCATAGATCATAAAATACCATATGTATTATACAGATTATACCATAGATTATAGTACCAAATATACACTACATAAGAGAGAAGCAAACGGTTACTACGAGAATATGGCCGATTTGGTCCTTTTGTCCTCGCCTTTTGGTCCTCGAGAGGACCTTGACAGAGTAGCAACTGCAGCAGCAGCCATCGCTGTCGAAGCGTTCACCTTCCGCGTCCTTTCCAAGACCCAAAGACCTCGGGTCTGAGCAAGACCCTGCTTTAACCACTATCACATCATGTCTCTGATCCACTGTGACATACCACAGCAGCTCATACACACGACATGAGAGACAACCAAAAGGTAACTACGTGGGTGTGTCTGATTTTCGCATGGATTTGATGTTACAACGGGCTTTCTCTTGGCTTAAAATATTAACGTTACAACGGATCTTCTCTTGGCTTCAAATATTAACGTAACATTTTAAAAAATATACCCTTGTTAAAAGAGTAGCTGGATGGCTGGCACTACATGTTTTTGTTGTATTTTGAAAACGAACAGCTGAGGGAATTTTCAAAAAATGCCTAAAACGGCGCTTTTTGACAATTCCCTCCGCCACCAAGCCGCCAATCTGGCTACGCCGCGGCCTCGACGGCGCCCCCCATGCCCGCGTGCCTGCGCGCGCAGTGGCCCTTGAGGTCGCCGCGCAGCTTGCAGCGGTAGGCGCAGTGCGGGCACTGCAGCTGCGGGTCCTTCCCGCAGTAGAGCCGCACGTGGCGCGACAGGTTGCTGCGGTCCGTGTACGCCCGGCGACATCCGGTGCACTTGTACGGGCGCGCGAGGAACGTGGAGCGCGTGTTACGTGCCGGCCGGGCGGCGACGAGGCCTGTGCGGGCAGAGGAACGTGCAAGGGTCAACGACGAATCTAGGCTACGTGACAGTATCTAGTTCTAAATACATTAAGAGGAAATTAGACGCTAGTGTTTTCGTCGTACGCGGAGGTTCACGCGGGAACATCTCCTGGCCACTACAGAGTTGCTTAACTTGGGTCACCCACTCGCCGACCGACTCGACTACAGTGTTGCTTAACCTACCGAGTGCTGCGATTGGCTGTGCTTCTTCAGCCCCATGGCGGACATGCAGCGATAGCCGCACTCTGCGCAGACGCAAGGCGGTCACCCACCCGCCGATCGACTCGACTACAGTGTTGCTTAACCTACTCGAGTGCTGCGATTGGCTGTGCTTCTTCAGCCCCCTGGCGGACATGCAGCGATAGCCGCACTCTGCGCAGACGCAAGGCGGTCACCCACCCACCGATCGACTCGACTACAGTGTTGCTTAACCTACCCGAGTGCTGCGATTGGCTGTGCTTCTTCAGCCCCATGGCGGACATGCAGCGATAGCCGCACTCTGCGCAGACGCACGGCGGTTGAGCCCCGCACTCGTGACGGACGTGCCGGGCCAGGGTGGCCGGTCGCTTGTAGAGCTTCTTGCAGCGATGGCACTGCAGGGGGTCGATGGGGGGACCGAGGGGGTCGAGGGGGTCGACGGGGGGACCGAGGGGGTCGACGGGGGGACCGAGGGGGTCGACGGGGGGACCGAGGGGGTCGACGGGCGCCGACGAGGTCGTCGAGGCTGCAACGAGATGCCGGTCAGTGGGGAATGGAAAATGGGTTGGGACTTTGGATGTCTTGGTATGCCAGAAGGACTGTTTTAAAGATACAGCTAAAATCTCTGTAGAGTCTAAACTCCATTTCACGTCGAGAGGGAGAGTGGATTTGCATCTTCCTCGAGGACCCACTGCTGCTAGACACGAGCTGAGAGTTTCAACACTCACAAGCCATGTCTTGAGCCGGACAAAAGGCTCTTTGGGCAGTTTTGAAACTCTTGGCTCGTGTCTAGCAGCAGTGGGTACACGAGGAAGATGCAAATCCACTCTCCTTCTTGACGTGAAATGGAGTTTAGGTCTGTCCCAAGCTGGCAATAATGCTGACACCCAAGGTAAATATTTTTAACTATAAATATACCTTGATTGACTGACACCCATATTTATAAGTAGGTAGTACCAATACCTAAATCAAGCATTCAACAGATTTCATTAGAATTAATTCCAAATTCATGAAGCTTCCATGAAAAGTAATACCTATGGGCTAAAACCCAAAACTAGACCTATACTAGACCCAATCTAGACCTAGTCTTGACCTATACTAGACCCAGTCTAGACCCAGTCTAGGCCTATACTAGACCTAGGCTAGACCTTTCCTAGACCCTCTCTAGACCCAGTCTAGACCTATACTAGACCCAGTCTATACCCAGTATAGACCCAGTATAGACCCAGTCTAGACCTAAACTAGACCTAGACTAAACCTAGACTAGACCCAGTCTAGACCCAGTCTAGACCTATACTAGACCTAGACTTGACCTAGACTAGACCTATACTAGACCCACTCTAGACTCAGTCTAGACCCAGTCTAAACCTATACTAGACCTAGACTAGACCTAGACTAGACCTAGACTAGACCTATACTAGACCCAGTCTAGACCTATACTAGACCTATACTAGACCCAGTCTAGACCCAGTCTAGACCCAGTCTAGACCCAGTCTAGACCTAAACTAGACCTAGACTAAACCTAGACTAGACCCAGTCTAGACCCATTCTAGACCTATACTAGTCCCAGTATATACCCAGTCTAGACCCAGTCTAGACCCAGTCTAGACCTAAACTAGACCTAGACTAAACCTAGACTAGACCCAGTCTAGACCGATACTAGAACTAGACTAGACCCAGTCTAGACCCAGTCTAGACCTAGACTAGACCTAGACTAGACCACGCTGACTTCGCCTCCGTCTGGCTGGTCCGGTGCATGTGCACTCGGTGACGAGGAACAAATCTGCAGTGACTTTAGAATAGGCAATACACTAGGGTTTCACAATCTTGACCTAAACTACGAGCTGGTCAAGTCATCAGTGAAGACGTCGGAGCTGTGGGTGCATTTTGTCATAGTGAAAGTCCAGCGCGTTTTCATCTAGAATGGCTTTGGGTAATGAAAAGAAATGAGAGCTGGGAAAACGTTTAAATGAGAAGTCAATGGCCAAAAGCATTCATTCGACACTCAACCAGTTCCAATAGAGCTCATGCCACGAGAGATCCAGCCAATAGCAGCCAGTCCCAATAGAGCCCATGCCACGAGAGATCCAGCCAATAGCAGCCAGTCCCAATAGAGCCCATGCCACGAGAGATCCAGCCAATAGCAGCCAGTCACAATAGAGCCCCTGCCACGAGAGATCCAGCCAATAGCAGCCAGTCCCAATAGAGCCACTGCCACGAGAGATCCAGCCAATAGCAGCCAGTCCCAACAGACCCCCTGCCACGAGAGATCCAGCCAATAGCAGCCAGTCCCAATAGAGCCATGCCACGAGAGATCCAGCCAATAGCAGCCAGTCCCAATAGAGCCCCTGCCACGAGAGATCCAGCCAATAGCAGCCAGTCCCAATAGAGCCCATGCCACGAGAGATCCAGCCAATAGCAGCCAGTCCCAATAGAGCCCCTGCCACGAGAGATCCAGCCAATAGCAGCCAGTCCCAATAGAGCCCATGCCACGAGAGATCCAGCCAATAGCAGCCAGTCCCAATAGAGCCCATGCCATGAGAGATCCAGCCAATAGCAGCCAGTTCGGCCAGAAAGCAAATTCGTGTCGTTTTGCCTATTCTAAAGTGATTGCAGATTCGTTTCTCGCCACCGGAAGTGAAGGAACCCGAACGAGAATTCGGCTCAAAGATTCTAAACAAGGTTTGGATGCAATGTCTGTCATGAAATCGACGAGCCTAACAAGACAGGACCAGTAAGTTGAAACGACGTTGTTGCTTCGGCGTGGTGACGTGGTGACTGCAGGGAAGAAAGGGAAAAAACTGGCGACTGTAACGCAACAAGTGGGTTATATTTGTCAACACACCAGCGCAAAGTCGGTGAACAATACATGGGGTTGCCACAAGCAATGAGGTCGGTAAACAAACCGTGACGTTTTCTCAAAGCAACACACTTTGTTCAAACGCCAACCTGATAACAGGATTGGCATTATTATTATTATTATTATTATTATTATTGACGCAATCAGGGCACGCACGTGCTTTCAGTTGGTAACAATGGCGAGCACAGCTCGACACACTGCGCAGTAAAATGTTACAAAATGTTACAGAACCACTGTGTACCGCGCGCTGCAGTCCTAGTTTGGTTCGCGTTGCCAAGCATTGGAACGACAAGCCGGTTAATTTCCGGCAAACATTTCGTCGTGCAATCGCAGTGCACGGTTCGGTTCTAGCAGACTGGCTCGGTCAAAACAATATGTCCAGCCATCAAATAGCTCAACACAGAACAGCTGGTCTGGATCCAGAGCAATTCAACTAGCCAAATATTTTAAACAATATTTCAATAATACAGCAAGGAGAATTATTAACAATTGGTAGTTTATACAATTAAGTTATACCTTCTAGGTATTTGATTGAAAATGATGAAGTCCTTAAAAAAAATACACAAGTAAACTTGCAAAGTCGTTCAAGATGGAAAGCCCTTTTTTCGGTTATGCAACTCATATGTATACGAACACTGATTTTCTATGAAATCACAACAACGTTTTGAACGATCCGTCAACGGTGCACTGGGTTCCTAAACGGGGACACTTTCCTCTTTTCACAAGGTGCATGAAAGGACCTCTGAGATGAGTGAGCACAAATGACTTAGGGCCTTTGAAACTCGATTCACTTGCTCAGCAGGCCAAGTCATCCTCTGCCCAAGTAGCACAAAACATTCTGCAAACGTTATGACAAATGTTCGATGGACGTCGTAAAGCGAACTGGGACTACTTTCGACCAATGTTCACATTCACCAAACGTTCCATTAGGTTCGACCAGAACATTAAACGCAAGGTCCCCCCGTACAATTCACGACGTCCACCGAACGTTCGTAATTACGGATTTTGTGCTACTTGGACATAGATAGGCAAAACAGACTCAGTTGACTTGCATACTGGTTTTAGAGGGCCTTTTTAACACTAAATTCCATTTTGCATTAAGCAGGAGAGTGGATTTGCATCTAGCTCGCAGTCCCGCTGCTGCTAGACACGAGCTAATACCTCGTTCACTCGACAGACTTGATCAAGATCAAGTCTCTACGCTGTCAAAGATGGCGTTGATTGGGTTTCCACAACTCGGTTATCTATTTAATCGTGATGAAATCATTCGGGAATCGTCGTGAACCCTCGGAAGAGTTCGAGATTATTTCAAAATCCGCCACCGGAAACGTTGAAACATCAACCTGGGAGCGTGTTCCGTGTGCTATGAGTTCGGTGATAAAGTTAGGTTAGATTCGTCGCGATTTCCGGTTGTGTTCGTATCCCGAGCATATTCCGAACTTGCCCGAATGACTTGATCATGATCAAGTAAGGAAACAAGTGTGAACACCAACTGACTCTTGTAACCCAATCAACGCCATATTTGATCGAGTTGAAGAGTTGAAGACTTGATCACTATTCGTAGACTCTGGACCATACCCCCCTGGGGACATTCAATTCTCACCCTGTATGCAAATTACTTCTCACAAATTTAATGGCCATTTAGCTCAGCGGTTAGAGCACCAGCCGCGAAAGTTGCGGACCCGGGTTCAAATCCCGGAATGGACAACACTTTTGGGAGGCTAATTTGTGTACATAATAATAAAATAAAATAAAAAGTTTCAAAACTGCTCATAGAGCCTTTTGTCCAGCACAAGACGTGGCTAGTGAGTTTTGCAGGTCTTATCTCGTGTCTAGCAGCAGTGGGTCCTCGAGGACGACGCAAATCCACTCTCCTGCGAGTGAAACGGAGTGCATTTGCACAGAAGGCCACGTGATTGCTTGGCGTCGAGCTACGAGTGCAGACGTTTGGCGTGGCGCTTGAGATTGGACAGGCGATTGGTGCGATAGCCGCACACGGCGCACGCGTAGCGCGGCTGCTTGCCGCACTCGATCTTGACGTGCGTGTAGAGACTGCTCTCGTGTTGGTAGCTGCGCGCGCACGCGGCGCAGCGGAAGGGGCGCGACACGAGCTGGCCGCGGTGGATCGCCGTCGACGCCGCGGGGCCTGCGACGGGCGGGGAACGGCGGGCGTTAATACGTTTCCTATGCTCCTGTCTACTTTGTCCTATCTTTATAAATCACTGGGTTTGAAACACTACTATTTCGAACTGGGATTTGAACGCTGAATAAAAGTCGCACTGGTTTCCCGACGTTTCGTAATATCAAATGCTAGTTACTCTTCTACAAGGGTGATGGCTCGACTGGACCTCAAAAACGTGAACAAAATAACAAATTATTGTTATTTCACCTCGGCTTCCCAAATTCAAATGTTCTGGTAGAATGAAATCCCAGTTTGAAATAGTACTTTTCAATGTCGTCAGTCATATTATTCATAGTTCTTTATTTCCCATTTGACATAATTACAAAGGTATATGATATGTGAATTAAAACAATGTCTTAAAAATAAAAACAACTAATGTGTGATCCACAGCCAACATTAAAGTACTTCGTAACACCAATTTAAAGCTAGTACTCCGGTTCAGAAATTCTTCCTCGTGTTAAAAGCATTCGTCGAAAAGGTGCATTTTCAGCGTTGCTCTAAAATTCCGTTTGTTGCTCCTGGTATTTTCCGGCATTCCCACGGTCCCGTGGCTGTGGCAACGGTCGGACCCAACTCCGGATTTGCGTCTTCCTCGAGGACCCACTGCTGCTAGACACGAGCAAAGAGCCTCAATACTGCCCAAAGAGCCTTTTGTCCGGCTCAAGACATGGCTTGCGATTTTTGAAACTATGGCTCGTGTCTAGCAGCAGTGGGTCCTCGAGGAAGATGCAATGTTAAAAGGAAATATAACTCTTTGAATAAGGAAGAGGATGTTCACTCTCAGTCACAACACAAAAAATAAGACTGATCCAGGAATGCCAAAATGAACAATGACCAAATCACAACAGAACTCAGATTTTATTAGTTTTAACTATTTTACAAGCATACCATCAGAGGTAAAGAACATCAAACAATATGGAACTTTTAAGACTAAGATAAAACGGTATTTTGTTGACAGGGCCTTTTTATTCTATTGATGAATTTTTAACAGACAAAGATATGAACTCCTTTTTTAAAAACACAATGTGCATTTAATTTAATTTACTAAATATATGACTGGCAGTTTGTTTTTTTGCATATATATATTATAGGTTTTATGAGTGTTAAGGTGTCAGGAAATCAATTCAGTTCTGTACTGTGTTATATTCGATTTCATGGCAATAAACATTGTTATTATTATTATTATTATTATTATTAAATCCACTCTCCTCCTTAACGTGAAATGGAGTACCTATAGGAATAATACTGGTAGGTTATCATTAGAGAGGTATTATGCAATAACTGGCAGTACTAACATTGAAAATCGTGTAGGTAGCACCCATTAGAATCAAGCCTGGTTTTACCAAAATCTTTCAACTCCTAGTTGAGATCCCAACTAGGAGTTCCAACGGAACCAGGTATCCAATTAAAAGTAACCAGGTAAAACCAGGCATCAGTGCATTCTGCCGTGGCGTTCGAGTCTGACGTCAATTCTAGCGACGTAAGCCGCCCGCTCCGACCTCCGCCTGCCGACGAGGAGGTTCTCCATTCGACGCCCCCCCCCCTCCCGTGACCCGTGACCCGTGACCCGTGACCCGTGACCCGTGACCCGTGACCCGTGACCGACGACGACGACGCTCGAAGCTCAGTGGGATCGGTGCCGATTTGGGTGGACGGTATCGGGGGGGTTACCGTCGAGGGGCACGAAACCCGGGTGTCGTTTCAACGAACCGAGACAGTTCGGTGGCTGCTACGGAAAGCTGAGCTGGGGCCAATGGACGACTACAGTTCCAGAGTCAAAATTATGTGGGCAAATAATTGCCATAAGAATAACATTGTACTTATGTGGGCAAATAATTGCCATAAGAATAGCGTTGCATTTATGTGGGCAAATAATTGCCATAAGAATAACATTGCAGTTATGTGGGCAAAAAATTGCCATAAGAATAACATTGCAGTTATGTGGGCAAATAATTGCCATAAGAATAGCGTTGCATTTATGTGGGCAAATAATTGCCATAAGAATAACATTGCAGTTATGTGGGCAAAAAATTGCCATAAGAATAACATTGCAGTTATGTGGGCAAATAATTGCCATAAGAATAACATTGCAGTTATGTGGGCAAATAATTGCCATAAGAATAACATTGCAGTTATGTGGGCAAATCAGTGATTGGCTCTGGAACTGTAGTCGTCCGTTGAAAGCGTTGAACACAATGACTAGGTTTATGACTTACTAATCAACTTGACAAAATAACTTGCTTTTGGGAGATTGAGCATTTCGGTGGAAATCACTACGATAACTGACTTGAGTGGAAGATGGGATTCGAAACTAACGGATGGTCAGGTAGCTCTTCGGGGCAATAAGCAGTTTCGAAACCAGGTGTAAATGAGGACAGATTGCTTATATTTACATTTCATATCAATAGAAACAAACAAACAAACAATGAGACATGTAGCAAA
Organism: Nemoura dubitans; assembly: GCA_921293005.1. Classification (NCBI taxonomy): domain Eukaryota; kingdom Metazoa; phylum Arthropoda; class Insecta; order Plecoptera; family Nemouridae; genus Nemoura; species Nemoura dubitans. Next base: position 1,266,677 of record OV121076.1, read on the forward strand.
AAAGTATATCTATTTTAATTTCTATGTGATTTTAATGAAAACAATTGTATTTAAAAATGTACGAATGTTAAACAAGATAAATTGCAACCTGAAAAAAGAGTAACCGTCTCGTTGGACACTGAGGTTTTACGTTAAGATAATTGAAAGCAATCCACCGGTTACATAAAGTGCGGTGAGGCAGGCGAAACAAACAATTGCACTGGCTTGTCTTGTGAATTTAAACATTTCGATCGTTATAAGCCATGTTGAACAAATTCAGTGAAGCTCAAATATTATATGAAAACATTTACAGAACTTTAATCTTCAAATAAGCAGACAACAAACTTGAAAAAATGAGCATTGGTACCTAATATAATACAATGTAAAATGTAGGTAGTATTTTAGGTCAGTTTTGCCAACTGCATAGCTTGTAAAAGACGCGATTCTAAAATTTCATTGTTTACAACGTAGATGTCTGTTTGAAATAAGAAAATCTCAATATTATCACGTTGCTAATTAATTATGCGTTAGCTTCTAATTTACAGTGTGAAAATTAGGGGCTTCTAAGCGCAGGAAAGATGCTAAAGGAAGGACAAAAAGACGCGGGTCTTGAGAATTTTCAAATCGGTTGACTGCTTCTAAAAAAATTATTATGCATAGAAATTGGAAAAACTGACCTCCAGCATTGAATTTAAACCCAATCCAGCATTTTACTATTAATATCTAACACACAGTAGGTGCCAACCTAGCAATAAAAGATAATGACGTTACCATTTGCAAGTGTTTTCAATCACCTCTAAATGTAATCAAAACCAAAATACATTTTAAATGTTTTACTGAACCTGTTACAATCATATATTTTAAAAACGTACTAAACAAATGTAATTTATGTACGAGTTGATATTGTTTTTGGTAGCACCTACCTACGTATGTGTTCAAACAAGAGTTATTATAAAAATTTTGTCCAAAAATAAACGAAACTAAATTAATTTTTTTTTTAAACGCTACTGAAAAGCTGGTTATGACTAAGTTTAATTCTACCTAGTACTTAGTCCTTAGCACAACATATACAACAAGTACTAGGTAGTCAAAGAAGGTGCAATATTAATTGTACTGGAGGTGGTGGCATTTCAACAAAATTTTAGGAAAAGCTAAAGAATTCAGATTTTCCAAAAAGTATTGTTAAAACCACAGGCTGTGGAAGCAAAATAAATTATGGACACAAAACAAACCAAACATAGAAACAAGTTTTGCAAAACAGGGGTTTAAAGAAATCACCTTTAAAAAAAAAGGCCAAGAATTCGAGGCAAAATTGAGTAAATATTATAATGAAATTATTATACTGCCACCTGTGAGGAGAATCCAACCCCAAAGCGGCCGCAGTCAAATTCTCTTCTCGCCTATCTCGACTGCATCGAAGCCTCTTCGCCCACCGTCCTCTCTTCAGAGATTCGCCGAGTCACATTCAAAACGCAGTTCACAAATCGCCCACTTGTCATTTCAACGTCGAAACCAACACGTAACGACGTAAATCCCTTCGGTGGGAAAACGGAGGTCGATTGTAGCGGTACGAAACTAGCCAACGTTAGTAGGTACCATCGACATCGAGGAAGCTCCGCTTAAATTTCCACTATGGCCCTTGACTGCTCATTGCCAATACCTCCCTGTGTTAAAAAACGTGACGCCACGAAAGACCAGCTTGGTCGTTTCCACTGCCAGCTAGATTGCAATGCCGGCAGTGAGAAGGGACCATCGACATGGCATCAGGCAATTATGGCATTTTGTTTGCTCCATTGACAGCCGATTTGACGTCTAAATGCAAATATTTATCATCGTCGCTACTCTATTTTGCAAAGTTACAATAATATTCTAGTGTAAGTAATTATAAAGTAAGTAACTTCTTGTTCAATATGAAAGAAAACATATAAGTTTAGTTACCATATTCAGATTTAATTTCATTACTGTTCATCGCTTCTTTTATCTTGGAATGGTTATAACTTATTTATAACGGATACCTATACTGTTCCGGTGGCTTTACGGCGGTTCCATTGTCCAGTCGGGTCGGAGGTAATGCGAGATAACGAAACTCAACAGCAATTATGAAAAGAAATTAATTCACATTGTGAATTCCAACTTTTTTGCAAGTATACGTACGGAAAAGTGATAAGATTAATACGCTTTTCGTACAGAGAAGACGCAGGAAGCTTTATGAAATTTCTTCTAGCTGCAATATTATGCCTTTTAGGTCATTGGAATCTCATGAAATGTGAAATCTAATGCAAAACTCCGCAGTGTAACGGTCAGCTTGGTCGATTCTCATTTTATGGAGTGAGGCAGTTGCTGATAAGAAAACTGATTTGTGAAAATGAAATTTCGACCCTCATCTAGTTCCTCCATGTGTTCAGTACCCGGCTTGCCTATGCTGTTTTCAGACAAACCTTTATGAGGAGATAGTCGACATTCGACTGGCTCACTGTCAGAAGTACAGGGGTTTTTTTAAAACATTTTTTGTGTACATTTTCTCCCAAGATTCGCAAGACACGAGAAGAAGAGATACGTTTTGCACCGTGATTAATGCAGGCAGCAGTCCGTACATGTCACAAAACAATTCTCAGAACACCAAATATGTATTTACACCATTTTGACGTACTATCTTACTTGTTGACAAAGAATTTGACAGTTCTTTCGAGCAAAATCGTTGCTAATTGCCAATACGCCAAGTAGATGGTCCTTTTGCTCTGCCGGCATTGCTATCATAGTTGGCGGTGGAAACGGCCACGATCTGGTCTTTTTACCGTCACGATTTTTTGTTGCCAATGAGCAGTCTAGGGTAATAGTGGAAATTGAAGCGGAGCTTCCTTGAAGTCAATGGTAGGTACCTACGCATGTGTTTAGAAATAATACGCGATAATGTTGTTTGAACTTTAAAACGCGAGTTCACTCTTCTTTAAAATCCGACTCAAATGCACTCGGCGCAAGTTTAAAAAGCCGGTGATAGAAATGACCCTACGACATTTGTGCAGTTAAATTCACGTCACTGGCGCGTCGAACTATCACTGACATAACTGTCCGCTTGATGTCCGTAGTCGAACTTGTAAAAATTGGACATTAAAGTTCCGATTTAAATTAATTTACCTAATAAGCTCCGATTTTAAATTAAATATTCGCGATGTCTTCTCGTACATCTGTGTTAAAGTGACTCGATGTCACGCGTTCTTGCCGTCCGCAGCTCTCCAAGTGAGCCGTAGACGGGACCAATCGACAGGAGTGCCCGACTCAAACTGCCCCCCCCCGCCCCCCCCCAGCGCCTGTCCAAACGACCCTGACTCAAGGACGGCCTCGGCTCGACACTAAGACTACGACCCCCAAAACGTTGCGCCGATCGCCCACGAGATGGAGCACTGCCCTCGCGGCTCGACGCTCTCGAAGGTCGCAGGGGTGGGCAAACTTTTGCACTCTGAAACCTGACCGGGGGTCTAAGGGGGGGGGGGGGGGGGGGGATCGGAACGCGGGGGTTGGCGGGCATGAACGTGACGAGAACCAAGGGGCAAACACGCTTTATGATGTCGGCAGGTAGGTAGTATTCTATGGATTACCTTGAGGTAGGTACCAAAGTTTTCCTCGTTTATTTTTGGTCTCTGAAACCTGGTCATCCATGGGTCATTTAAGTTTGAATGAACTATTAGGTCCCAACGGCATCGAAACGTTGAAACCAGCGGCGGAACGAATGGAAAGTGACGTAGGACCGAACCTTGTCAAGTAACGGAGAGAGACGTTTTGAATCTAGAGCCTTTGGATCGGAGCAATGCTGTGTTCCAGACCCGGCCCACTACAGTGCAATGTAGCAGGCACAAAGGCAGACGGGTGAATACCGAACCTTGTCAAGTAACGGAGAGAAACGTTTTGAATCTAGAGCCTTTGGATCGGAGCAATGCTGTGTTCCAGACCCGGCCCACTACAGTGCAATGTAGCAGGCACGAAGGCAGACGGGTGAATACCGAACCTTGTCAAGTAACGGAGAGAAACGTTTTGAATCTAGAGCCTTTGGATCGGAGCAATGCTGCGTTCCAGACCCGACCCACTACAGTGCAATGTAGCAGGCACGTAGGCTGACGGGTGAATACCGAACCTTGTCAAGTAACGGAGAGAAACGTTTTGAATCTAGAGCCTTTGGATCGGAGCAATGCTGTGTTCCAGACCCGGCCCACTACAGTGCAATGTAGCAGGCACGAAGGCAGACGGGTGAATACCGAACCTTGTCAAGTAACGGAGAGAAACGTTTTGAATCTAGAGCCTTTGGATCGGAGCAATGCTGCGTTCCAGACCCGGCCCACTACAGTGCAATGTAGCAGGCACGAAGGCTGACGGGTGAATACCGAACCTTGTCAAGAAACGGAGAGAGACGTTTTGAATCTAGAGCCTTTGGATCGGAGCAATGCTGTGTTCCAGACCCGGCCCACTACAGTGCAATGTAGCAGGCACGTAGGCTGACGGGTGAATACCGAACCTTGTCAAGTAACGGAGAGAAACGTTTTGAATCTAGAGCCTTTGGATCGGAGCAATGCTGTGTTCCAGACCCGGCCCACTACAGTGCAATGTAGCAGGCACGAAGGCTGACGGGTGAATACCGAACCTTGTCAAGTAACGGAGAGAAACGTTTTGAATCTAGAGCCTTTGGATCGGAGCAATGCTGTGTTCCAGACCCGGCCCACTACAGTGCAATGTAGCAGGCACGAAGGCAGACGGGTGAATACCACCAGGCTTATCGGTGCCAATTATTCGGTCAACGGCTTGACCCTAAATCAGAGTGCAATTCCATCGTCTAACATTTGCAAAGCTAAACTAACGAACGCGAGTCGGGGAATTCTAAACAAAACAAGTGGACGGAGACTCGGCAAAAGCTCTCGACTCGAGATCGCGGACAAGCTGCAAGAATCAAAACATCATCGTTAGTCCCTACCTAACCACCTGAAAGGACTGAGAGATTGAAGCGTAAGTAACATACAAGGAAATGCCATCCTGAAAACAGTCCACACGCAAATCGTTGCAACCCCAGCTAGTGTCGAGCCTCGGCCTGCCCTCCCACTTACCTCGAGGCTCGATCGAGTCCTCGTTGCCTCGGGGTACCGACGATGCTCGCCGCAGACGTAATCCAAGGCATCCAAGGGAGCAGGACTTGACGATTTAACACGTCACTTAACACTGAAGTCAACAACAATCACTCGTCACTCGATACTCGACAGTAAACACTGGACGCACACTACAGTTCATTATTATACTGTCCTCTTTAGGATTTAACCTGTGCACAGATGTTGCATTCGCTGTGTTCCAAAACTTCTTTAAATCGATTCAAAGTCATTGGTTCAAGAGTGTCTTGGTTTAAGCAAAATCAATAGTAAGTCACAAAGGCTTATTTAAATTGAATGGGAGTGAATTTAACACAAAGAATGTGCAGTGCCTCAAGCATTTGGACCAAAACAGATGTTTGACAGCCAGTTGCCCTCTAGCAATTGAACAAATATTGGTAAAGTGTACTGTGATTATTAAAGCAATTTGGATCACAAGCCCAACAGGTCGGATGCAAGCGAACTACGACGGGATTTTGGCGAACTCTTTCGCAATTGAAGCCAACTAGGACATAAAACCAGTAACTCGAACCACCGATGTAAAATCCATTCCTCACTATGATAATCGCATATATACGCTCATTCACGAAATATTTCCACGAACAAATTCAAACTGTAATTAACAAACAACATGTGCAAGTAGGGAAGGGCTTGGTTACATTGCATAACAGCAGCCAGAAACACACGAATCGTCGAAAAAAGTAGAACACGACGAACATTAAAATATAATAGAACACGATAAAGCACCGCGATAACAGAATTGTATAAAATGGTCAAGAAGAGACAGAAAAATGTCGAACTCAGATGTCACACGAACAGGAACGCCGACATCGGAAGCCATTTCGGTCGCCATCTTGCATTCAGCGCCGTACGAACAAAATTCCAACCACTCCTCTCTGTTTAAAAATCAGCTCCTACATCTAACAATGAATGTTTTATTATTTGATAATATATTATTACAATGGATTTACTCGGAAACTTTTATGTTCAACTTCCTTGATATTTTTTACCGATATCTCTGCATTGAAAAGATTGCTTTACGAATAACGCATTGGGTTCTATTTTGATTGCTAATTCCATGGTATTTTGATACTACCTGTAGGCAGCTGCGAAGGCTGTTTACCTCCAAATAATTTGCATTACAGATAGAAATGTTTGCATGATTATTGCGTTTTACGATAACAGCTGTAAACCAAAATATCCTACATGTAATCCTTCGCTCTAAATTCAATCGCCATAGCACAATCTTTTCTCTGATGGCCCCAAATTACCAATTAAACCATCTCGGGCCATGCCGAGGTTTACCAGGCTTCTCCGTCAACGATCTCTTTCCAAGACTGAATTGCGGATGGCAATTAAATTACTAAATTATTAGCAAACTTGGTTGATGAATGACCTGTTGGCTAACGACCTGTTAGCAATAACCAGCGACTCGTATTCTCTTTCACTTTGCAATGGTAAAATAAAATAAAATATCCTTGCTCCTCTTTTAATTTCTTCTAGTGGCCGGGTAGGCAACCCTAGCTACATGCAAAAGAGAATACAGGGGCGGACTGGAAAATTCGTGGCCGCGTGGCCTGACACTTGAAATCACGATCCTTGTTTTTGATTTTACAATAAAAGCTGCACTTTGTTCAATATCCTTGCGTTCCTGCGTCCTTACAGCCCTGAACAACAAAGGCCGGTGATTTATTTCCTCTACGACTGCTAAAACACGGCTTGTACGTCATATTATTATAGTGTTGACTTGATTGGCTGGCAATTTTATTCAATTTGCCCCAACACTTTCCATGAAAAACAAACCCCGAAAGTGCTCACGTGATGAAAATTAATTGTCAGGGGTGCCCAATTACTAGTCTTTCTCAAACTGGGCGTGGCGAAATTTCACAAGATTCCAGGCATCGCTATTTTTCTGTATGGAAATAGTATTTCTTCTCGGTACATAAATTGACATGATTACGAATAACAAAAATCATTTTCTTGTCAAGAATGGAAATTAATTTTCTCTGGACGTGTTAATATATTTTTTTAAATATCACAAAGAAGCAATTTACAAATGCAAGTCGGGGAAAATGAGTGTTTGATAGCAAAGTTTTTTTATGAGATGGTAATAAATAATAATAGAGCTACAAATTTTGTTCAAAATTTAGAGTATAAAACAGACATTTTGTTGACTGTCCAAAAATAGGACGCTGGTTTCTAATATGTTATAAGATGTAGGTCAAGTGCACAGGTATCTTGCGAAAACTTCTAGATAACACGTAACTCATAATTCATTATTCCAATTGACCTAATTACCTACAAGGTATCTGGATATCTGGTACCTGGATATCTGGTATAGGTTGCATTGTAAAGCTAGTGATGTTAGCACAAGGGAGCAATGAAAACCCGTTGAAGGGAGTAGTGGGTCCAATAAGTTTGATCTAACTCGCGGATCGACGATCGCTGGACCTACCGTGACCCACGGCTTCCGGATGCAGGGAAAAGGAGCCTGCACTCACATCACCTCATTTTCATATCAATGATTTATCTCAATATTAATTCATCATGGGTTCTTCCGGGATTCTTGCATACCTCTATAATAACATATTATACTACCTAATACCTACACATATTAACAATACAGTTTTATTGAAATCTGGCATGGTATAAAGATGTGCTGATACATTATGTTCTGATGCCGATGCTGATGTGCTGACGTGCTGACGTGCTGACGTGCTGACGTGCTGACGTGCTGACGTGCTGACGTGCCGACGTGCTGACGTGCTGGCGTGCTGATGTGCTGACGTGCTGACGTGCTGACGTGCTGGTGTGCTGACGTGCTGACGTGCTGGCGTGCTGGCGTGCTGATGTGCTGACGTGCTGACGTGCTGGCGTGCTGGTGTGCTGACGTGCTGACGTGCTGGCGTGCTGGCGTGCTGATGTGCTGACGTGCTGACGTGCTGGCGTGCTGATGTGCTGACGTGCTGGCGTGCTGACGTCGACGGCTTCCAGGACCGCGTCGAAGTCGTCCTCCTGCGAGGACGAATCCACGATAGGTCGTCCTGTGATCTCCAAAGGTTGCTGCAAACGCATTTACTTTGCGATCAAATATACAGGAGTATAGGCAATACGGGAACAGGATCGCGTTCAAGGATGAGCGAGTCACTTTCATGCGCACGACTCTCCTCGTGACCTTCTGACCAGCACTGACGCTGACCCCAAAGGTGATATGGTATACACATTGCGTATTATAGGTAAATTCAAAGCCTAGATATACAGTTGTGTTGGCCTAAGATTACCACAGCCTGGTGGACTTCGAAGTTAAGTATCATTTGACTCTTTACCATTTTTGTAAAGAGTAAAATGGTAAATAATACCATTTTTATGGTAATGATAAATACCATTTTTAGTGCCGGTATTTCAGTGGCCCGTTAAGATTTTACGATTCAATAGCAAGAAAATTAAGGACTGGATGTTGTTAAGCAGATAACAAGTTAACAGACCGTTAGATATTTAACGAGTCTCTGAAAAAGCGGGTCTTAATGGTAATGATAAAAACTTAATCATTTGATTCTGTGACATGGTACTCTATGACATGAGGTCCCCAAAAAGTGGCAAATTGAAATGAGTTCTATAGTCGAGATATCGAATCCAAGATGGCGGATTTGCTTACTCTGAGGTATATAGAGCTGAAAATCGCACCAAATTTTCTTAACATTGTTTCAAGAACGTGGTAGAAAATAGGACAAAATATTATCATCTGAACACCCCCAAACAAATTGGGGTAGGTCAAACTGTTGGGGGACGTATGGTCCTAATTTCAGCTCAATATACCTCCGAGTAAGCAAACTTTCTTATTTGACGAGATAGCTCGTCGAATAATCTCTGGTTACTAGTGTCGGTACCAGCAAGCAGAGCGCGGGATGTTGGTGAGGACCCCGTCGATTCGAGGGGCCGTGTTTCACTGCTGCTGCTGCACTTGTTTGCGACAGGCGACAATGGCGCTGCCCATCTGGCAGTACTGCGTCGCATTGTTGTGGTTGGCTGCAAAATAGCGATTTGCCTGCTCGGTTTCTATTTGCAGCCACGTTTCACGTCGAGAAGCAGAGTGGATTCGCATCTTCCTCGAGGACCCACTGCTGCTAGACACGAGCCAAGAGTTTCAACACTGCCCACATAGCGAGTTTTGTCCGACTCAAGACATGGCTTGTTAAGTGTTGAAACTCTTGGCTCGAGTCTAGCAGCAGTGGGTCCTCGAGGAAGATGCAAATCCACTCTCCAATAATTCTTGACGTGAAATGGAGTATAGACACAATTATTGTTACGCTTGGTTAACTTCGGCTATATAACCGTAATGTCTATTTTCACTGCATTGTATTTTTATTTTGGTGTTATGTTACTTGTCTATTTTCTACTAATGTCAAATTCAAAATTCAAAGTTGTTGTAACAGTTCACAATTTCGCTACTGCAGTAGAGAGAAGGTAGCTCCCGAAAGTTCGAAGTGAATCGTACTAATTGGGAAGTGCTATGGGAATTGGGAACGATAGGCGGAAAACAAATGTATGTTTTGTTCCGATGTTGGTGCTACTTTCAGACTCCCTGTACGTTGTTCAGCAAAATCTGGTCGATTGATTGTGAACCAATCAAAACTTTCAAAACTGCTAATCTTTACCGCAACACAAATTGACTTCGCAAAGCCCTATAGAGTAAAACCTTATTCTGTGTGGCGATTATTTTGTCAGTCCCTGCATTTTGACCTGCTGCTTACCAAGCTCCCCCTGGCACAAGTCCCCTGCCCGGGTGGCGTTCTCAGTCCCGATGTACACCGCCTCGTGCTTGATGTACTCGTCCCTGTCGAACGCCCCGTCCACGATGATGTCGAAGTACTTGTAGAAGCACCCAGCGACGCACTGAAAAATTATAGGTGTATGATTATAAATGTCGTGAGTATATTATAGACAATACCCACTCAGAGCGTTTCGGGCTCCGACGGGCCCAGCCCTGAGGGCTCCAAAGCGCAGTGTGTATTGCGAATCCGTCTCGTTCTCGGCCTCTCAGAGCGTTTCGGGCTACGACGGGCCCAGCCCTGAGGGCTCCAAAGCGCCGTGTGTATTGCAAATCCGTCTCGTTCTCGGCCTCTCAGAGCGTTTCGGGCTCCGACGGGCCCAGCCCTGAGGGCTCCAAAGTGCTATACTATAATATATTACAGCACATAATATTATATAAGGTTCTACTAACTGTGTCAAACCGGCCTCCCTAAGTCCCCTAAACCTTCGAAGGCACCCTAAGACCCCCTTAGACCCTCGAAGACCCCCTAAGATCGGCCCCGGCGAGATGCGAATCTGCATGATAATCCCTGTGTAGGAAATAATGCACTACCCTGGGTTGGATTTTTGACATAGACTCGCTGGGAAATTGCCAGGACCCAACCTCTAATGATGGGCATATGACAAGATAACGTGGGAGATTTGCTGGGAAATTTTGCCTCATGGAGCGCCGCAGTCTGTTATGTTATCTACATGGGAAAATTTGTGAAAAACTAATTAACTCAAATAAAATCATGTCCAATGATAGCAAAAAACATTGAAATAAGGCTGATTATAATATGCTCGACAGCATTGAGATTATTTGTCAATGTCGCCAAGTAGAATTAATAAATGGAATGCAAAAACTCGAGTTCATTGTCGTTTTTACACGATAGAAGATATTAAAAACGTGGAACATCGTACCTTATCAGTGTCGTCGTCCTGCATCTGTATCACGTCCACCTGGAACGCGTGGAAGTCGTCTGGAAGAAATCCCGTCGACGACAAGTTTTAGCCTACTCAAACATCGACCGCACATTATAACAAGCACGTTTTCAAAATTGAGTCATAACTTGCTGGGGCAGTCACCTGTAGTGCCGCCGTGGTATTCGATGCAACCCATGAAGTCTTCGAAGGTGCCGTCCCTGGCGGCAAGATGTCCCTGCTTGGCCTGCAGGCGCCACGGAGACGACCATTGTTTGGGGACGAAGCGATTAGCTCAACAATGGGACTAAACAGCTGGGAACGGTGCGAATTTGATAATTATAAGTACACCAAGTTAACAGTGTCGGACTGGCCACCCCAGGGCCCCGGTGGCGTGGAGGCCACCAAGGGCCCCCGTCGTAGATTCCATTCACTAAAAAATGGTCATCGCCTATTTTGGGCCCCCCGCGGTCAAATGGCTCGGGCCACCCATGTCGGCCAGTCCGCCACTGCAAGTTAAACACTAGTAGCCATGATGCGGCCCAAGCTACTAGTCATTTCTTGCACATAATATTTTAATGTCTACAACACGAACAAACACAAAAATTTACAGTGCGAGCCGACTTCACCAGCGTAAGCGATCGAGTGGAGGATACGAGGTATTGATGATTGATGAGGACGTCGATAAACCATAAGTAAAAGGCAAGCGTAACAGAAAAGGGCCCACATCTTTAACAACATTTACATCCAGTCAACTCAAAATACAAGAGACACACAATGCAAAGCCCAAGGACCTCGCATACGAGGCCTCAGGTGCAAACGCAGGGGCCTTGCAAGAGAGGGATAAGGGCGTCCAAAATATACTCTCGTTGAGGTGGAGGGGACCTCGTCCGCATTTGCGGAAATGCTGACCGCAAGTAAATCCTCCCCTGGGTGTAATCTGCCCTAAATGAAATGCCGAACTATGGTCGTACGTTACGACATTACGCCGGTATGAAAACCGCTTTGGTTCAGGGGAAAACGGAGTACGAAACATATGGACGTGTTACCGTGGCGGTGAAGGCGATGGCCGCTAGGAGCAGCGCGGTCAGTGTGCGCGTGCGCATGTCGTTGCCCGGTTCCTGGCTGCGCTGGTTCCGGTTGGCTGTCGCTTCCGTTCTGACTGGCAGCGCTCCAGCGGTGGCCTTTATAGTTCGACCGGCCCACGCCACGTGGCAGCACATGGCTTGGTTGGTTATCGCTCGGCGTCATTGGAATATCTCAATTATTGTTTACCCACAGTTTAAAGATTAGCATATTGAAAGTGGAGTACGCCATTATTATAATGGCTACACCATCTGGCTACACTATACAGTCAACATATTAATTTATTACAATTATTTATCTTTTGGAGCCGCCAGAGGTCAGTGTTGTAGGACAATCGGTGACATTTAATTGATTTGCTCCATTAATGTACCTGCAATCGATAATTGCACTGATTAGTACAAATTATTGAGTGATATTAAAACAAATAAGTCGTAACAGAACGGAGTAATTACCAACACTCTGAGTAAAACTGTCAAAAGAGCAGTAATTAAAATTGTAGACATCGAGCAAACGAGTTTTGATATAGCTAAGAAATAATATTTGCATTTGCTTCTCGACCGTCACACGGGTAATTATAACATGCATTTTCTATGCTATTTTATCTTGCAGCTGATCAGTGGCGTAACTTCAAATCGGAGGCCCCCGGGAAAAATAAAATTTTACCCCCCCCCCCCCTGCACCCACCCAAACCATAGACACCCTACTGAGCACGGAACAAAAACAGATTTTTAAAAAAACCCTAAAACGTATTTCTCCTGGTTTTTGTTTCCGCGATGAGTTGACAACGTCCTGAAGATGTTTGCGCAGGAGGTGAGCTTCTGCGAGCTCCACTGACAACACGCTCAATCCGTGGAAACGTCCCTGCCCCATCGTGCCTCTAAGATTGTTTTTAATAAGTTTTAGTTTCGAAAATGACCTTTCCGCGGTGGCAACAGCTGTAACTGGGAGTGTTTAAAAAAAGTAGCAAGGCAGTGCACATGCTTTTCGAAAAATTTTCAATCAGAATGAGATGCGCGAGCTCTTTCACGGTTGAAAATTTTTGAAATGCCATTTTTAGGGCACAATCGGAGTGAAAGCAGCTCAGGCGGGAAACTATCGCTGATATCTTCTCAAATCTCTAAAATCAACTATCTCAATCCACTATCTCAAATCCACTCAAAAAATCGCCATTATAGGAGACTTAGGTACGCGCACACACCCGCACACGCCGATCGCAATCAGCTAACTGACTGCCTTTGTTTACTTTCTGTTTCATGGCGCAACATTTTTGGAAATACTGGGAAAATCGTCTTTGACAATGTGCTTTCTTCCACTGAAGTCAGCGGTATATATTTGAAACAAAATAGGTTTCTGGCAATGTTGCGTTACTTGTAACGAGTTCATATACCCAAACTCACCATAGCCGGCTAACCCCCTCGCGCTTATACCCAAAGCCAAAGAATACTAACCAGAAGAAATCTTTTCCATCTAAAAAATGAACCATTCCAATTTTTACAAAATTCGAAAATACCAAATCATGAGAACGGTAGTAGCTCAGAAAATTCCCTGAAACTCAGGGGGGCTTCTGGGAGGCCCCCTTGAGTCGGAGGCCCCCGGGCTTTGCCCGGTCCAGCCGGGTGGTAGTTACGCCGGGTGGTAGTTACGCCGGGTGGTAGTTACGCCGGGTGGTAGTTACGCCGGGTGGTAGTTACGCCGGGTGGTAGTTAGGCCGGGTGGTAGTTACGCCGGGTGGTAGTTACGCCGGGTGGTAGTTACGCCGGGTGGTAGTTACGCCGGGTGGTAGTTACGCCGGGTGGTAGTTACGCCTCTGCAGCTGATGCATTTCTTAGCAACTTCCAAGACAATTGATTGGTATGAGCAGTGCTTCATGTGGGTTTTGATGTGAGGGGGAGGGGATGGATAGGTAATTGTGGTAACCAACAGCATGTCCACATACCAATTGGCAATTGCTTTGAAATGGAATGACTCAAAATTGTTAAATAATATACAAATTTCGATACAAATCGTTTTAAATAATAATAACAAAACTAATCAAATGAATATTCCATGGAAAACCGGGACATTTAGGCGTCCCGGGCTGTGTCCCTCAGGACACCGGGACAGGGACCTAAAAACCAGGACTTTGCTGGGAAACCAGGATGTTTGGTCACGCTACACCAATCACACAAAAATCACAGTCATCTGTAGGGATGCATATAGGCGCTGGGACCGTGACAGCAAATCAACACTAATGGGCTTAATTTTGTCAAGATTGAAGCTTGTTTTAGTTGTATTGTAATTTATTTAGTGCCAGAAACTCGTACTATACATTCATATTATTTACATCCTATCCTATACATATACCAAGTACAGAGAAAGCGGTGAGAAAATACTGAGAGATTTTCGAATAGACCCTCCATGCAGCTGTCCGCTTTGGAGCCGCTGGAGCGATGTGCTGACGTGCTGACGTGCTGACGTGCTGACGTGCTGACGTGCTGACGTGCTGACGTGCTGACGTGCTGACTTGCTGACGTGCTGGCGTGCTGACTTGCTGACGTGCTGACTTGCTGACGTGCTGACGTGCTGACTTGCTGACGTGCTGACGTGCTGATGTGCTGACTTGCTGACGTGCTGACGTGCTGACGTGCTGACTTGCTGACGTGCTGACGTGCTGCACCGACGGCGCCCAGGACAGCGTGCAAGTCGTCCTCCTGTCGGGAATAATTGCGAGCTAACAACTTACATTTTGGTCTCAGGCACCAAAGACATCGGAGACAAAATGGATATGATTTGAAATAACAATATGGGAACACGCAGTGCCGGCAGGGTCGCGTTCAAGGAGGAGCGAGGCATGTTCGTGCTCTATACTCGCGAACTCGTTTGGTTACGTACTGCAAGTAGGTGCATGACCGCTGCTGCTCCAAGAACTTCAGTCAATAAGCTCGGCAAAGAGGCAGCAAGTGTTTTCACAAAAGCTATTCAATATTCATACTGATTCAGGGAGGTCCATTATCACAAAATAACAAATCAAGACTAAAAAAATAGACTATATAAGAACAAGATTTTGAAATTTAAAGATCGGGACAGATTTTAGCTTTACCAAGGAAGGTAAATTGATCGTATTTGAGAATATTTTCGTTTCGGTACATGTCAGTCACGTGATGTTGATGTATTACCAAAGTACGAGTCAAGTAATGTCTGTAAATCGGTAATCCCCAAGCTGGTACGGCAACTCACCGCGTGTTTCGCTAGCGCTGCAGTTCCCGCTGCGCCTGCTGTCGACATGCGACCAGAGCGTAGCCCATGTCGCACGGATGCATCGAAGAGTCTG
Organism: Nemoura dubitans; assembly: GCA_921293005.1. Classification (NCBI taxonomy): domain Eukaryota; kingdom Metazoa; phylum Arthropoda; class Insecta; order Plecoptera; family Nemouridae; genus Nemoura; species Nemoura dubitans. The sequence continues at coordinate 1,281,890 of OV121076.1, forward strand.
CCGATAACAATATGTCGGGACATACACAAATGTCGACCACAATTCAGGGGCGGAACCAGGATTCACGGGCCCGCCCGCAGATCTGGCTGAGAAGGCCCCCCCCCCCTCAAGACAACAGGGTTTGGAGCCACCGAGAAAATTTTGAATCATTGTAATTTTTTCATTTTTTCGATTTTCATTTTTTAATTTTTTCGAGTGAATCTATGCGTTTTTATCTATTTCAAACTGCGACATATTTGGAAAAGCAGCTCGATTATTTTCATTTTGCAATCAGCAGGCTAGACCCTTGCCTGGAAATTTTGATTCAGATCACAGCATACGATACTTTCAAAATGTAAATCACTAAAGGGTCCTGTCTTTTATAACTGCTCACATGGGTGCATTCTAATGATAAGTATTGACGATGATTTTCTTTATAGCTTTGTTATTTTTTCTGTTATTTTTTACCCTGCACTATCTATATCAAGAGGGGTCCTCAGGGTACGAAATTCGATGAGGCCTGATACGGGGCCCCCCGCGTACTTGGTCAGTCTGCCTCACACATTGTATATTTGCAGTGAAGTGAGAAACAAGGAAACATAAAACTAAAAGTCTTGCATAAAAAAGTTCACGAGTTTCTGATTTAAGTTCGGCCGACGGGCCCCCAACGGAAGTGGACGGGCCTGGGCCCGCCCGCGCCCGCGGGCCCTGCGGGCGCCTAGTTCCGCCCCTGCCACAATTCTATATATAGTTAATCGCTTCGGTGGGGACATTTTCGCAATGCTTTTCTTATGGCAATCATTTGCCCACATGATATGAGTAATTGACTCTGGATCTCGAGTCGTCCATCGTCAGATCATTGGCTTTGCCCTTTGATCATTAATAATAATGATTGAAGATTTGCCCATGGTCAGATCAGCTGAAAATCTACCACCAAATAGCTTGGCACCAATGTAATAAAAAAGGCTAGCAATCTTACACGTAGGCACAATTTGGTGATGTGATTAGTTCGGCTAAATAATGTCCGTAACTATTTAAAAATATGGTAACTATGGAAATTTATGATTACCACAGTAACGTATATTATTTTGCAAAAATAACCTCAGCATAAAAATTAATATTACTAAGCCTTTTGTATACTCCAGGAGGTAAGCCACTTGGGCAAGGGGTTTATCCCACTTTAAAGGATTTATCTCACAGTGACACTAGTTGCGTTCAGTGGAAACAATTTTCCCAGTACATTCCGTATATAGCCTCGTGCCCTTATGTACCAAAATTCCCTTTTATACCCCCGTATATACCTTATTTTCCCCATGTATACGGAAATACCCGTTATACTAGCAGTTACTCTCAAATTCAGCGCAACATCAACTTGCATTCGTGAAGTCCTAGTTATTTTGTCGTTTAACGGATAGTGGCGCATACCAAGCTTTCCCTCGCACAGTACAGCGGCTTTGGTGGCGATTTCTCTTCCAAAGTACATAGACTCGAGTTTGATGTAGGCGTCTTTGTGGAAGACATCGTCGACGATGACATCTGAGGTGAAATAGTCGCACCCCGCGACGCACTGCAACCAACATCATCGACATCATCAACATCATCAACATCATCAACATCATCAACATCATCAACAACATCAACATCATCAACATCATCAACATCATCAACATCATCAACATCATCAACATCATCAACATCATCAACATCATCAACATCATCAACATCATCAACATCATCCACATCATCAACATCATCAACATCATCAACATCATCAACATCATCAACATCATCAACATCATCAACATCATCAACATCATCAACATCATCAACATCATCAACATCATCAACAGTGTGCAGCCCTTTCTCGGCCGAAATCCGCGTTTTATGATTCAGGAAAGTTATGTTTTGTTATTCCATTATTACAAACTACAAAATCTCCAGTAACTCAAATATAATACTGGACTACTACTCTGCATTTCACGTTGAGAAGGGAAGTGGATTGGCATCTTCCTCGCGGACCCACTGCTGATATATACACAAGTTCCCAAAACTTTGCAAGCCATGTCTTGAGCCGGACAAAAGGGAAGACTATGCTAAAAGTATTTGAATTTAATTAGTTTGTCTAGGTGCTAGGGGTCGGAAAAGTGCTAGGGGTCAATCCTTACGGGAGTTGGTTTTCTAAGCGCCTAGGACGAAAAACGCGGACTTTGGGAATTTTTGCACGGATGGCCGTGGACTCGAGAGCTTTTTTTTTTCTGTCCAAAGATAATTCCTAATCGATCGTAAAAAACAATTTTAAGTGGTAAAAAATGGTCCTTTAGAAACTGTTTGAGGCCGCAAACAGAATTTATGTAGAGCCCTTGATGTACACAGTACACTCCTTGAAGAACACCCCTTGAAGTACACCCCTTGATGTACACAGTACACTCCTTGAGTACACCCCTTGAAGTACAGCCCTTTATGTACTCAGTACACTCCTTGAAGAACACCCCTTGAAGTACACCCCTTGAAATACACCCCTTGAAATACACCCCTTGAATTACACCCCTTGAAGTACACCCCTTGAAGTACACCCCTTGAAGTACACCCCTTGAAGCACAGCCCTTGAAGTACACCCTTGAAGTACACCCCTTGAAGTACACCTCTTGAAGTACACCTCTTGAAGTACACTCCTTGAAGAACACCCCTTGAAGTACACCCCTTGAAGTACACCTCTTGAAGTACACCTCTTGAAGTACACTCCTTGAAGAACACCCCTTGAAGTACACCCCTTGAATTACACCCCTTGAATTACACCCATTAAAATACACCCCTTGAATTACACCCCTTGAAGTACACCCCTTGAAGTACACTCCTTGAAGAACACCCCTTGAAGAACACCCCTTGAAGTACACCCCTTGAATTACACCCCTTGAAATACATCCCTTGAATTAAACCCTTTGAATTACACCCCTTGAAGTACACCCCTTGAAGTACACCCCTTGAAGTACACCCCTTGAAGTACACCCCATGAAGTACACCCCTTGAAGTACACCCCTTGAAGTACACCCCTTGAAGTACACCCCTAGAAGTACACCCCTTGAAGTACACCCCTTGAAGTACACCCCTTGAAGTACACCCCTTGAAGTACACCCCTTGAAGTACACCTCTTGAAGTACACCCCCTGAATTACACCCCTTGAAGTAAATCCCTTGAAGTACACCCCTTGAAGTACACTCCTTGAATTACACCCCTTGAAATACACCCCTTGAATTACACCCCTTGAATTACACCCCTTGAAGTACAGCCCTTGAAGTACACTCCTTGAATTACACCCCTTGAAATACACCCCTTGAATTACACCCCTTGAAGTACAGCCCTTGAAGTACACCCCTTGAAGTACACCCCTTGAAGTACACCTCTTGAAGTACACCTCTTGAAGTACACCCCCTGAAGTACACCCCTTGAAGTACATCCCTTGAAGAACACCCCTTGAAGTACACCCCTTGAATTACACCCCTTGAATTACACCCCTTGAAGTACACCCCTTGAAGTACAGCCCTTGAAGTACACCCCTTGAAATACACCCCTTGAAGTACACCCCTTGAAGTACATCCCTTGAAGTACACCCCTTGAAGTACACTCCTTGCAGTATACCCCTTCAAGTATTTACCGATTGAAGTACACCCCTTGAAGTACACCCCTTGAAGTACACCCCTTCAAGTATTTACCGATTGAAGTAAACGCCTTGAAATGTTTTCTACGACGATCACTTTTCAAGATTAAAATTTGGAATGGATGATTAAATAGCATGTGAACTTTATTCTGAAATTGCTAATATTGAACAAAATTGCTTTTGGTAGACAAGTTTTATTTGCTTCGAGCTTCTGCCATGAGTTATTAAAAGCAAAAGTCTGATCTGAGCGCAGCTTTTGTCGAAGAAAGAGAATTCCTCTGATTTAACATTAAATTAAAATGTAACTTTACCACACCTGGTTTTTGTCTTCGTTTTGCATCATTATCACGTCGTTATATCGCTGCTGCAAATCTTCCCTCAGATCTAGCCTCAAGGGATCTGCAAAAAAGAGTCAGCCATTAGGATATACAATTTAGAAAACGTCACAAACCTGCAATTTTATTAACAAAAGTGATTGGCTGAATTCAGTTGTAACTCCCAATTAACATCTCAACTAGTAGAACTGAAAAATTTGGTAAAACTTGGCATAAATGTATGTGCAAAGTGAGGTGCTGAGTGAGTGAGATTGATTAACATACCTCCAGTGCCCCCGTTATCCCTGATGCATACCACCATGGCTGCGTATAACCCCTTCCCGGCCAGCCTAGGGTCCAGGATGTATCCGCTCTGTGAGAAGCATTCGACACAGCATGAGGATCCGAGTCCGAACTTCTAGTAAAACCACACCGCCAAAGCGTGGGTGGCTCCCTATGGTGGCACCCGGATTCACAGCGACAATTGAACCCTTAAGACTATTGGAGTGAGTGCTAACTCGGGCCACTTTCCGCTCAAATTTTACCTCCTACTGGATACCAACTTGTGGCCACACTGTTTGTCCGATCGTAACGAAACCCATGTCTACGGAATCCTCACACTTTTGGCAACAAATTGTGTTTGCCAATCTCAAAACATATTCACTCATCTAGTATCCAAGCGTTGTAAAACAAGTATGTTACGTCGAAATATTGAGCGTATCCTCGGGCCGCTCCCCGCGCAGAATTTACCTCCTACTGGATTCTAACTTGTGGCCACACCGTTTGTCCGATCGTAACGAAACCAGGGTCAACGGAATCCTCACACTTTTAGCAACAAATTGTGTGATTTATAACCACGAAATACCAATAGAAAGTTCAAATAAAGCTTCATGAAATGATCACCAACAACCGCACCAATAGCCTTAAGAGGCTGGTCCAGTTCGCCAGAAAGTGGCTTTCATACCCTTTTTCTCCACCGTTTGAGGGTCACATCGTTGAAGTTATCATTTCAATATTTCATTTGATTGTAAACGAAATATGTGAAATTGGGTAACCATGGTCCTTTATGCGAAAATTTTCCCCCGGAACGCTAGAACCACCCCGAAACTAATCAATTTTGTCCATCTTTAGAGTCTAGTATTCGAAAGTGCAATAGAGAATGCGAAAAAAGGGCCATGGTTACCCAATTTGAGGTCTTTTGTCTACCACATACTGAAATATTGAAATGATTACTTCAACGATGTGACCCTCAACCGGTGGAAAAAAAATGGGTCTGTTTCAAAATTTTCCATGTTCAATTTTTAACTTTGTACACCCTACGACTGCTTCTCGACAAAATATGAGACGTTGTTGATACACCTTGCCTCTTGTTATCGCGGATACTTAGGGATTTACAAAGTTTGTGTCAACTCTTCAAAAAATATACAATCTGAACTGCTCCATACCCTTAAAGGCGCAGTGGTACAACTGTTGTACCGCCTCATAAATGGGGCTGTATCTTCCAAAATTCCCAACCTATCGGGGTAAAAAATTTTATTTTTTATTCAGTACTAACCAGGGATCTCAGAAAAAATATATGGCAACAGCAAAAACACCCACGAGCTTTCATTGAACTTCAAAATTTAGGTGGAACAACTGTTATACCACCGCGCCATTAGAGAAGTGACATCCGGGTAAAACTGAAAATCATTAATTTGGTCTACATGTTAAATTCAATGTTCAAAATCGATAGAGAGAATGAAACCCCTTATGCAAGCAAATAATTAAATTGTATTTTAGCCCCTCTTGAAGATTATTATCAATCAATGTGCGATTTCCAAAATTCATCATTTTAAAAATAAAAATAAATAATTGTTTGATTTTTTTTTATCTCATGTTTGTTTTGCTCTAGCATTGGAATGCACCATTAAAATTTTCGACATTTTGCCCCTCCATATCTTGCCACTTAAAGGGTTAAACGACGTCTTACAATACGTTGTCTTCATTATAAAACAATTTTTGACGGCACTTTTCAACTGCTGATATTAACTAGGCGTAAATATGGACGAGTTACCGTGGTGGTGAAGGCGATGGCCGCTAGGAGCAGCGCGGTCAGTGTGCGCGTGCGCATGTCGTTCCCTGGTTCCTGGCTGCGCTGGTTCCGGTTGGCTGTCGCTTCCGTTCTGACTGGCAGCGCTCCAGCGGTGGCCTTTATAGTTCGACCGGCCGACGCCACGTGGCAGCACATGGCTTGGTTGGTTACCGCTCAATGTCATTGGAATATCTCAATCAATTATTGTTTACCTACTTTGTTTAAAGATTAGCATATTGAAAATGAAGAACGCCATTACTATAATGGCAACACAATCTGGCTGTATTAAATTCAACATATAATTTATAACAATGTTTTATCTACTGGGGCCACCAGAGGTCACTGTTGTAGGACAGACGGTGACATTTAATTGATTTGCTCCCTTATTGATGTACCTACAATCGATAATTGCACTGAAAAACACAAAGCATTGAGTGCTATTAAAACAAATAAATCGCAGTAGAACGGAGTAGTTACCAACACTCTGAGTAAAACTGTCAAAAGAGCAGTAATTAAAATTGTAGACATCGAGCAAACGAGTTTTGATATCGCTAAGAATTAATATTTGCATTTGTGTCTCGACCGACGCACGGATAATAATAACATGCATTTTCTATGCTCTTTTATCTTGCAGCTGATGCATTTCATTGCAACTTCCAAGGCAATTGATTGGTATGCGCAAGCGCAGGGGCCTCGCCAGGGCTTCGGACACCCTTGAAGTTTGGACCTCGTCCACATTTGCGGTAATGCTGCCCTGTAACTCCGTTCCTGCCCTCATATCATATCATATACCACTAATCAAGGGTGACCAAAATGTTCAATAAAAAACCGATACAGTTTCTAAATGTTGGGCTGATGGTGGTGGGGGGGGGGGGGGGGGGGGGCGCAGGGAATTTTCGGCGGCAATTCATGGGCCGAAAATTTGTGACTTATTATGTTTTATCACTGATTCTTTAATGATTTCCTAGTTTTTCATATAATATTGTCTGTGTGAATAATTTCGTCGGATTAGTTTTAAAGCTCCCACTTTCATTTTCAGACCACTCCAAAACACAATAATGACACGTTATAGCAAAACAAGCAGTGCTTCATGCGGGTTTTGATGTGAGGGGGAGGGGATGGATCTGTAATTGTGATAACCAACAGCATGTCCACATACCAATTGGCAATTGCTTCGAAAAGGAATGACTCAAAATTGTTAAATAATATACAAATTTCGAGACTAATTGTTTTAAATAATAATGATAAAACTATAATATGTAATGACTTGAAAACCGGGACATTTAGGCGTCCCGGGTGGTGTCCCTCAGGACACCGGGACAGGGACCTCAAAACCAGGACTTTGCTGGGAAACCGGGACGTCTGGTCACTCTACACATATCACACTGAAATCACAGTCATCTGTAGGGATGTAAATAGATGCAGGAATCGTGACAGCAAATCTACGCTAATGGGCTTAATTTTGACAAGTTTTAATACATCTTTTCTGAAAGTCTCGTTCTGGGGTTCGCAGCAGTTTCCGAGAAAAAAAATATTTCTCATTTTCATAATTTAATGTGAGTAAACACCGTATTTCTCAGATTTTGGGACCGATCGGTCACATTTTCCGGGAATGAAAACATGCATATTATACTTGGTAATAACGCAGTCTTGTTTTTCTTTTATTGGTGTCGTAATTTATTAGGTGTCAGAAAGCTGCACTAATTTAATAAATTGAAAACAGTGAGAAAATGACGGGAGATTTTCCTTGGAGACGCTGGAGCGATGTGCTGACGTGCTGACGTGCTGACGTGCTGCGTCAACGGCGTCGTGGACTGCGTCGAAGTCATCCTCCTGTCACAATGAATGGCGTGTTTACTTCTTCGATCGGGTACATATTGGTCTCCATGACACAGGTACACCAGAGACATACTAGGGAATTGACTTGAAGTAAACAATAGGAACACGCTGTGCCAGCAGTGTCGCGTTCAAGGATGTGCGAGGCATTTCTATGCAGACCACGAGGGAAAGGGCTCGACCACGAATGCTCGAAGAGCTTCAGGGAACAGGTTCGACGAAAAGGGACGCTTCCTCTGAGGCATAGACAATATCAACATTAATTCTAATTCGGGGGAAATTACAAATAGACAGTTCAAAATAACTTCTCACACAAGATTTTTAAGATTTAAAAATCGGAACAGTTAAGGTATTAGCAATGAAGATACAATGAGCGTATATTAGAATTGTTTCGGTCAAATACGTCAGTCAAGTCATGGTTATGCCAACCAAAGTTTGGGTAAAGATATCTTGAAATCGGTTATCCCGATTGGAAACTCACCAAGCTGGACCTTCTTACGGCAGGCGACGATCTTGCTCCCGATCTCGCACAGGTCCTCCGTGTCTCCGTCTGAAAATGTCGGGAGTCAAGTCAGGATCAGGATCAGGATCGGATCAATCAATGATCGCTATCTGTGTAATGCACTCAGCTTGACGCAGGAATTGCGCTCCTGTTCCTTTCCCTTTCTTCCCTCTTTCTGCGTCCAAGGCGTCTCTCGCCTTGGTCCCCCCCCCCTCACCAACCCTTCCACAGGATACGCATCTGTCAAACCTTAATTCATTAAATTAATTTTATCTGGAAATGTGAAATGTTTGAGCATATATGTAATTATATTATTAATTGTCATAAACAAAGGCTATTTCTATTTGGGTGTTGATGGCCAAATGAGGGTCTCACTGGTTTTCCGACGTTTCGTAACATAATACAATAACAATTTCCTCGTGATCGCTCCACTGACGTTGACGGCAAGGTTTGGCGTGTACCAATTATTGATATCCATTAGTAATTCTAAATTCTAATGATCCTACCAAAGCATTCTACCTAAATAACAAAAGTCAATGCCATCAACTCGACAATTTGTAATTGTATTACGTTTGAACTACCATCCCGATAAAAACGAGCAGACACATTTCGTGTGAGAAATGAGCTTACCAAGTTCCTTCTCACACATTTCACCGGCTTCGGTGGCGTTCTTCTCTCCGACGTACTTTGATTGAAGTTTGATGTACTCGTCCTTGTCAAATTTACCGTCCGTGATAATGTCAAAAAACTTGAAGACGCACCCCGCTGCGCACTGAAACACCGAGAGTTTGTTGCTGAGGATGGATTGATCTAAATATCGGTGTGCTGTGAAAACCTTTGGGTTAAATAGAATGATATTAAAACAATAATTAAGGAAACGCTCCCTATTAAAAGAGAATTTAGAGTCTTGACGTGGAGTGAAGGATCTTAATTTGTGTACATCATCGGCATTTTGCTTAAATAATCTCCGTTAATCCTTCTCTGGACTATTGTGCACTTCTTAAGAAATAAAAATAAATAAGCATTGTCACTCAAAGCGTAATTTCTTCCAATTTTGTTGCGGAGATTTTAAGGAAGTTTTTAGGTCATGTTTTTTGGGGAACTCTCCACGATCTTAATTACCCCTCAATTTTACAAAGTTTTTCAACTCCAGTGAAGATCGCAACTAGGAGTTACATTTCAACTGAATTCCCTGCATGTGATTGGCAGAATTCAGTTGGAACTCCTAATTGGGATCTCAACTAAGCGCTGAGGCAAAATACCTTCTCTTTGTCGTCGTCTTTCAGCGTAATCAAATCGATTTGTAAAGTGTGGAAATCATCTGCAACAAACCCAACACGCCGTTGACGACTATTTTGAAAACACTGAAAAATGGAGGTCAATATCAAATGGAGGAGACAGTTGATGTGCGGCGAGGGTAGTTACCGACTGTGCCGCCGTGCTGGTCGAGGCATTCCTCGAGGTCATCGAAGGTGCCGTCTCTGGCCGATGGACTCAGCTTGCTGCGGCCTTGGTGGCGGTTTCCGCTCTAAAGGGGGCAAATCGACACCAAGTCTTAGCACTGAAATCCGATCGCTCGTCGTACTTTTTTTCCTGTCGAAGTCTAAATATAATTAAAACATGTATTTTTCTTGTCGTGGTCCAAATAAAACTAGAAAATGAGGACAGGGTACCGAAGTGCGGCTTGAACAGACCGTTGGACGGACCTCATTGAGGCCATTGGTGTGGTTGTTGGTGATTATTTCATGAAGCATTATTTTAACTTTCAATTGGTATTTTGTGGTTATAAACCACACAATTTGTTGCTAAAAGTGTGAGGATTCCGTTGACCCTGGTTTCGTTGCAATCGGACAAACGGTGTGGCCACAAGTTAGTATCCAGTAGGAGGTAAATTCTGCGCGGGAAGCGGCCCGAGGATACGCTCAATATTTCGACGTAACAGGCTTGTTTTACAAAGCTTGAAAATACTAGTTGAGTGAATATTTTTTGAGATTGGCAAACACAGAATTTGTTGCCAAAAGTGTTAGGATTCCGTAGAAACATGGGTTTCATTACGATCGGACAAAAGGTGTGGCCACAAGTTAGAATCCAGTAGGAGGTAAAATTTGAGCGGGAAGTGGCCCGAGTAAACACTCACTCCAATAGTCTTAACCGAGTGGCAGGCAGAACGATGTGCTAAGCAGAATCGTTTTCAACATAATTTTAGTGTTTTTTCAACAACAACAAAGAAAATAACTCTACCAAATTTTCTAAATGCTTTATTTTTTTAAATAGTAGTTACTGTTGGCTGCGAGTTACTTTAAATCTAGAGCTAGTCGTACCAAGTCCATTGAAAATTTAACAGCAGGTTAATTTTAAACTGGCTGTAGCCTTGGATGCTACAAGACAAGCTAACTGGCAGCAAACCTCGATTTCACAGGACACTTGACAGGAGATCAGGAGGTGAGGGGTTCATATCCCGGTTAAGTTAATACAGTTTCCCGGCTTCGCTTCACTTACGTCCTTCGCTTGCTGGTATAAAAGCTTCCATCCAGAGAAAACCAAACATCTGCATCAGGATCAAATATATTTAACATAATATATCACCAAAATAGATTCCCAACAGAACCCAAACTACCTTGGTAATGAAAAATTTCCCCCTGGGGGTTTCGATGATCCCGCTTCGTGAATCGCCCATGCTCCTTACCGTGGTGGTGAAGGCGATGGCCGCTAGGAGCAGCGCGGTCAGTGTGCGCGTGCGCATGTCGTTCCCTGGTTCCTGGCTGCGCTGGTTCCGGTCGGGGGTCGCTTCCGTTCTGACTGGCAGCGCTCCAGCGGTGGCCTTTATAGTTCGACCGGCCCACGCCATATGGCGGTGGTTTATTATTGCACTATCTCATTGGTGAATAGAAGTAATGTCTGTTACTGATGTCTAATGATGTAAAATGGGAGTCCGTCATTATTGTGGCACAAAACTGTCAACTGCTTAGTAATTATATGCTTCAACAATCAATTAAATATGATTTGTACTTGTTTTTATCCGTTGGCAACGGAGGTCACTGTTGTAGGACACATTTTATTGCACCACATTTATTGAGTATTAATAAGAAAATAAACTGCTTTTAGATTGGAGTAGTTACCATAACATTGATAACACTTATTGTCAATAGTTTTATTATTTTAAGTGACAACATAATACATGAAATGAAAGAAGCAAGTAACCGTTCCAACAGAAAAATAAATTTTTATTGCTTTCTCAAAGTGGTAGTATATGCAGGACAAGAAACATTTTTTCCGAAATTGTAACTCTCCCGGGTCATTCGCAGTAGCCAGCTAAACTTTTGGCGGTTTGAATGCTAATTCGCGCTCTTTCCTTTACGTTCAGGCTTATAGCCAACGACGCGTTAAACTATAGGCAATCAATTTGTTTCCATTAAAAAGATAATAAAATTTCGAGTCGTTTAACTTAAATTAAAAAAAAACCCTAAGAACAAAACTACTCTTAAGGTGCAATCATCCCTTAAACTGCACAAGAATGCAATAACTCATATTTTGATTTTGATGAAAATATTTTTGGACAGTCAAGAGGTAAATGAAACGTCTCTGAAAGTTTCGTTCTGGGATTCGAAGTAGATTCCGAGAAAAAAATGGTATGACTCATTTTCATACTTTCATGTGAGTATACACCGTATTTTTGGACCGATTTTTGGACCGATCGGTCACATTTTCAGGGAATAAGAACAAGCAGATTATGCTTGGTAAAAACGCAAACTTGTTTTTGTTTTATTTGTATCGTAATTTATTCAGTGTAAGAAAGCCGAATTACATAAGTAAAGTGACAACGGTGAGAAAATGCTGGTAGATTTTTCGAATAAATGCTCATTGCAGCTGTCCGCCTTGGAGACGCTGGAGCGATGTGCTGACGTGCTGACGTGCTGACGTGCTGACGTGCTGACGTGCTAATGTGCTGATGTGCTGACGTGCTGACGTGCTGACGTGCTGACGTGCTGACGTGCTGACGTGCTGATGTGCTGGTGGGCTGACGTGCTGACGTGCTGATGTGCTGATGTGCTGGTGTGCTGACGTGCTGATGTGCTGATGTGCTGACGTGCTGACGTGCTGACGTGCTGATGTGCTGACGTGCTGATGTGCTGACGTGCTGATGTGCTGACGTGCTGACGTGCTGACGTGCTGCGTCAACGGCGTCGTGGACTGCGTCGAAGTCATCCTCCTGTCACAATGAATTGCGTGTTTACTTCTTCGATCGGGTACATATTGGTCTCCATGACACAGGTACACCAGAGACATACTAGGGAATTGACTTGAAATAAACAATAGGAACACGCTGTGCCAGCAGGGTCGCGTTCAAGGATGAGCGAGGCATTTCTATGCAGACCACGAGGGAAAGGGCTCGACCACGAATGCTCGAAGAGCTTCAGGGAACAGGTTCGACGAAAAGGGACGCGTCCTCTGAGGCATAGATTGGAAAGTTTTCACAAAGACAATTCAACATTTCTAGTAACTAGTGGGAAAATTACAAATCAAAAGTTCAAAATAACTTTTCATAGAAGATTTTTAAGATTTAAAAATCGGAACAGGTTAAGTATTAGCAATGAAGATACATTGAGCGTATATTAGAATAGTTTCGGTAAAATGTCAGTCTAGTTATGCTTACCTATGCAAACCAAAGTTTGGGTAAAGATATCTTGAAATCGGTAATCCCGATTGGAAACTCACCAAGCTGGACCTTTTTGCGGCAGGCGACGATTTTGCTCCCGATCTCGCACAGGTCCTCCGTGTCTCCGTCTGAAAATGTCGGGAGTCAATTCAGGATCAGGTTCAGGATCGGATAAATCAATGATCGCTATGTGTGTAATGCACCTAATTTGACACAAGTTGCGCCCCTGTTCCTTTCCCTTTCTTCCCTCTTTCTGCGTCCAAGGCGTCACTCGCCTTGGCCCCCCCCCCCCCTCACCAACCCTTCCACAGGATACGCATCTGTCACACCTTAATTCAATAAATTAATTTTATCTGGAAATGTGAAATGTTTGAGCATATATGTAATTATATTATTAATTGTCATAAACAAAGGCTTTTTTTAAAAGAGAATTCAACGCATCCAACGTTAATTTGGAGTTACTCGAGGTTGAATGTAAAATGTGGTTGCAGTATAGCATCACGCGGTACCAGAGCCACTATGAGTATTCGTAGACTCTGGACCATACCCCCCTGGGGACATTCAATTCTCACCCTGTATGCAAATTATTTCTCCCAAATTTAATGGCCATTTAGCTCAGCGGTTAGAGCACCAGCCGCGAAAGTTGGGGACCCGGGTTCAAATCCTGGAATGGACAACACTTTTGGGAGGCTAATTTGTGTACATAATAATAATAAAAAAGGCTATTTCTATTTGGGTTTTGAATGCAAATGAGGGTCTCACTGGTTTTCCGACGTTTCGTAACATAATATACTAACAATTTCCTCGTGATCGCTCCACTGACGTTGGCGACAAGGTTTGGCGTGTACCAATTATTGATTTTCAACATTAATTCTAAATCCTAATGATCCTGCCAAAGTAAGCTCCTTAAATAACAAGAGTCAATACCATCAACTCGACAATTTGTTATTTTATTACGTTTGAACTACCATCCCGATAAAAACGAGCAGACACATTTAGTCTGAGAAACGAGCTTACCAAGTTCCTTGTCACACATTTCACCGGCTTCGGTGGCGTTTTTCTCTCCGACGAACATTGTTTCACGTTTGATGTACTCGTCCTTGATAAATGTACCGTCCTTGATGACGTCAACGAACTTGTAGAAGCACCCCGCCGCGCACTGAAACATGGAGAGTGTGAGGCTTAAGACACTGAACACGTTAGCAGGGAAACGATTTTATGGTACGGTTAGTGGTACGGTATATTATGGTATTATGTAATGGTGTTAATGGTGATATAGTGTTATGGTTGGTATTAATATATTAAGACCATAATCAAGTAAGCGCTCCCCATGGGAACAGAATATTGAGTCCAGGCGTGGATTTAATGATCAAAATTTTTTAACATTATCTGCATTTTACACAAATTATGACCGTTCATTCCATCTCTGGTATTGTGCTTTGATACGCTTGATTGACAATGCTACATTATTTCAATTTTTGAATAGTGCACAATATAGCAGAGATGGATTTAACGGTCATAAGTTATGTAAAATGCTGACGATGTCAAAAAGTTTTTGTCCTTAAATCGACGCCTGGACCCAACATACTCTTCCCATGGGGAGCACTGCTTGATTGCGGTCTGACCTTCTCAGTGTCGTCGTCTTTCAGCGTAATCACGTCGATTTGGAAAGTGTGGAAATCATCTGGAACAAAATCCAGCACGCCGTTGACGACTATTTTCACAACACTGCAAGATTGAGGTCAATATCAAGTGGATGTGATAGCTGACGTGCGGTGAGGGTAGTTACCGACTGTGGCACCGTGCTGGTCGAGGCATTCCTCGAAGTCATCGAAGTTGCCGTCTCTGGCCGACGGGCTCAGCTTGCTGTGGCCTTGGTGGCGGTGTCCGCTCTGTGGAGAGAATATTATTGTATTATTATTATTTTTATATTATTGTTATACTTGTCCAGTCCAAGTCTAAATAACACCGGAACTTGTATACTATCTTGTCCATGCCTGAATAGAACTAGAAAATGTATTTTTCTTGTCCTGGTCTTCATAAAACTTATCAAATGTATTTTTCTTATCCGTGGTCGTATTAATAAAACTACTAATTGCGTACAGGTTCTTCCCTTTGCACAAGGCCAACTGCGCCTAGAGCAACCCTCGGGCTCAATAACTAATCAAAGTCAAATCCGAACCACGTTTATCAAATGTTTAAATGATATTACATTTTACCTTCGAGTTAGTTTACTTGGCTGTGATCTTGAAAGCTACAAGACAAACTAACCGGCAGCAACCTCAATTTACCTGACACTATACACAGGAAATGAGGAGGTGCCGGGTTCATATCCCGGTTAGGTTACAACAGTTTTCAGGCATCGTCTCGCATTATATACTTCGCTTGCTTGGTGAAATCTTCCAGCCATTAATCAAAAATTTAAAAGTCAGTTCCAAGATAAATTTGTTGTACATTTCACTTAAACTGATTCCAAACAGAACCCAAACCACCTTAGTTATAAATCAATTTCCCCCGGGGGTTTCGCTGATCTCGTGAATCTTAGCCCATGCTCCTTACCGTGGTGGTGAAGGCGATGGCCGCTAGGAGCAGCGCGGTCAGTGTGCGCGTGCGCATGTCGTTCCCTGGTTCCTGGCTGCGCTTGTTCCGGTTGGCTGTCGCTTCCGTTCTGACTGGCAGCGCTCCAGCGGTGGTCTTTATAGTTCGACCGACCAACGTCACATGGCTGCACATGGCTTGGTAGTTTATCGCTCAATGTCATTGGAATATCTCAATCGATTATTGTTTACCTACATTGTTTTAAGTTTCGCATATTGAAAATGAAGAATGCCATTACTATAATGGCTACACAATCTGGCTGTACTAAATTCAACATATAATTTATAACAATGTTTTATCTACTGGGGCCACCAGAGGTCACTGTTGTAGGACAGACGGTGACATTTAATTGATTTGCTCCGTTATTGATGTACTTACAATCGATAATTGCACTGAAAAACACAAAGCATTGAGTGCTATTAAAACAAATAAATCGCAGTAGAACGGAGTAGTTACCAACACTCTGAGTAAAACTGTCAAAAGAGCAGTAATTAAAATTGTTGACATCAAATATACGAGTTTTGATATCTCAAAGAAATAAAATGTGCATTTGTTTCTCGAACGTCACACGGGTAATTATAGCATGCATTTACTATGCTATTTTATCTTGCAGCTGATGCAATTATTATGCAACTTCCAAGGCAAGTGATTGGTATACCTACGTCAGCGCAGGGCCTACGGAAGCCCTTGAAGTTTGGACCTCGTCCACATTTGTGGTAATGCTGCCCTGTAACTCAGCCCCTGCCCCAATATAGTATCATATACCACTAATCTAGGGTGACCAAAAATTACAATAAATAACTAAGACAGTTTCTAAATTTTGGCCTGAAGAGGGGGGAGGGGGGGGGGGGACGTAGGGAATTTTCGGAGGCAATTTACGGGCCAAAAATGTGTGTCCTATCACGTATTATTACTGGTTTGTTATGATTTCCTTGTTTTTCTATAATATTGTATGCGTGAATAAGTTCGTTAGTTTAGTTTTACAGCTCCCACTTTCATTTTCAGACCACTCCAAAACACAATAATGACACGTTATAGCAAAACAAGCAGTGCTTCATGCGGGTTTTGATGTGAGGGGGAGGGGATGGATCTGTAATTGTGATAACCAACAGCATGTCCACATACCAATTGGCAATTGCTTCGAAAAGGAACGACTCAAAATTGTTAAATAATATACAAATTTCGATACAAATTGGTTTAAATAATAATGATAAAACTATAATATGTAATGACTTGAAAACCGGGACATTTAGGCGTCCCGTGTGGTGTCCCTCAGGACACCGGGACAGGAACCACAAAACCAGGACTTTACTGGGAAACCGGGACGTCTGGTCACGCTACACATATCACACTGAAATCACAGTCATCTGTAGGGATGTAAATAGATGCAGGAATCGTGACAGCAAATCTACGCTAATGGGCTTAATTTTTGACAAGTTTTAATAAATATTTTCTGAAAGTCACGTTTTGGGGTTCGATTTATTCGAAGTAGATTCCTAGAAAGTAATAATTTGTCTCATTTTCATACTTTCATGTGAGTCTACACTGTACCTCTTAGATTTTGGGGCCGATCGGTCACATTTTTAGAGGATGTAAGCAGCATGCAGATTATACTTGGCATCTAATAACTCAGTCTTGTTTCTGTTTTATTTGTATCGAAATTTATTCAGTGTCAGAAAGCCGCACTACTTAAGTGAAGTAAACACAGTAAGAAAATGCTGGGAGATTTTCGAATAAATCCTCCATGCAGCTGTCCGCCTCGGAGACGCTGGTGCGATGTGCTGACGTGCTGACGTGCTGACGTGCTGACGTGCTGATGTGCTGACGTGCTGACGTGCTGATGTGCTGACGTGCAGATGTGCTGACGTTCTGATGTGCTGATTTGTTGAAGTGCTGACGTTTTGACATGCTGACGTGTTGATGTGATGACGTGCTGACGTGCTGACGTGCTGACGTGCAGATGTGCTGACGTTCTGATGTGCTGATTTGTTGAAGTGCTGACGTGCTGACGTGCTGAGTGCTGATGTGCTGACGTGCTGCGTCAACGGCGTCGTGAGTCGCGTCGAAGTCATCCTCCTGTCAAAATAAATTGCGTGTTTACAACTTCGATCGGGTACATATTGGTCTCCCTTAAATAGGTACACCTGAGACATACTAGGGAATTGACTTGAAATAAAATATAGGAACACGCTGTGCCCAATCACAGCAGGGTCGCGTTCAAGGATGAGCGATGAATTTCTAAGCAGATCACGAGGGGAAGGGCACGACCGCAAATACTCGAAGAGCTTCAGGGAACAGGGTGAAAAAGATCACTTCCTTTGCGCCACAGATTTGAGAGTTTTCACAGAGAAAAGTCAACATTAATACTAATTTAAGGGAAAATTACAAATCAAGAGTTAAAAAAAAACTATTCATACATGATTTTTTAAATTAAAAAAATCGGAGCTAATAAAGTATTACCAACGAAGAGACATTGAGCGTCTATTCGAATAGTTTCGATAAAATATGTACCTCTACTTTAGTCATGCTTATGCAAACCAATTTATGAGTGAAGATATCTTGAAATCGGTAATCCCGATTGGAAACTCACCAAGCTGGACCTTCTTGCGGCAGGCGACGAGCTTGCTCCCGATCTCGCACAGGTCCTCCGTGTCTCCGTCTGCAAAAGTCAGGAGTCAATTCAGGATCAGGATCAGATAAATCAGATGATCGCTATCTGTGTAATGCACATAATTTGACACAAGTTGCGCCGATGTTCCTTTCCCTTTCCTTGTCTTCCCTCTTTCTGCGCCCGATGCGTTTCCCCCCCCCCCCCCCCCGCCCCAACCCTTCCACAGGATACGCATCTGTCAGACCTTAATTCAATACATTCATTTTACCTGGTAATGCGAATTTTGTGTGTACAAATGTAATTATTGGATTGATTGACATAAACAAACACTATTTCAAGCTGGTATTTTGGTGTCAAACTAGAGTCGAACTTAATACCCGACGTTTCGTAACATATTAAACTAAAGTTTTACTCGTGATCGCTCCACTGACGTTGGCGGCTAGGTTTGGAGGTTTGGCAATAATTAATTTTGAACAGTAATTCTAAATTCTAATGATCCTGCCAAAGTATTCTACCTACCTAAATAACAAAATTCAATGCCATCATCTCGACAATTTGTAGTTGTATTTCGTTTGAACTACCATCCCGATAAAATCCCAATAAAACTAATTTAACAGATTGGACAAGCAGACACATTTAGTCTGAGAAACGAGCTTACCAAGTTCCTTCTCGCACATTTCACCCGCTTCGGTGGCGTTCTTCTCTCCGACGAACATTGATTCAATTTTGATGTACTCGTCCTTGTCAAATTTACCGTCCTTGATGATGTCAAGTAACGTGTAGTGGCACCCCGCTGCGCACTGCAAGTGAAACATCGAGAATGTGCACCTGAGGACAGTGAAAACTTTTGCAGGGATACAATATTATCTTTGTGGTATGGTTAGTGTTATGGTATATTATGATGTTATGGTATATGGTTGGTAATAATATATTACGACCACAATCAAGGAAGCGTTCCCCATGGAAAGACAATGTGGAAACTAGGCATGAATTTAAGGATCCAAATTTTTTGGTTTCAGCAATTTACAGAAATTATTATAACCGTTTTATCCATGTCGGGACTTTAGTGCACTTTTAAAAAATTGAAAGTAAATTAGCATTGTCACTCAACGCGTGTTTTGTTCCACTTTTACAAGGGATTTGTAGGCGAAACATCGTTTTTAGTAGAGCTAGTTTAGGGAAACTCACAGCAATATCATTTGCCCCTAGATTTCACCAAGTTTTCCAGCTCCAGCTAAGATCCAAACTATGAGCATATAGAATTCACTGCTTGTGATCGGCTGAATTCAGATGTAACACCTATAGCTGTTTAACTTGGTCTTTAAAACTTTGTAAATTTGGGCTTGGTAAATCAAGGAAGACGGCTTCTCTGAGAAGGTTTTTACCCTTACCACTGTTACAGGCCCTTATCATACAGTCTACTACAAAATATTACTATACATTTACAATTACTGCATAATATACAGGCCCGGATACTAAACACGAGGGTTTGCCTTAAAATCCCTTGCCAAATTGGAAGAAAATACGCTTTCAGTGACAATACAAATTTTTTTTTCAATCTTTGAATAGTGCACAACATACCAGAGACGGATTTGACGGTCACAATTTCTGTAAAATGAATCTCCTTTACTGAATCCGGACCCTGGTATTTTGTGCTTCGATAGGCTTTGAATGACAATGCTAATTTATTTTCAATTTTTGAATAGAGCACATTATATAGCCGAGATAAATTTGACGGTCATAATTTCTGTAAAATGCTGACGGTTTCAAAAAATTTGGTTCCCTAAATCGACGCCTGGACCCAACATACTCTTCCCATGGGGAGCACTGCTTGATTGCGGTCTGACCTTCTCAGTGTCGTCGTCTTTCAGCGTAATCACGTCGATTTGGAAAGTGTGGAAATCATCTGGAACAAAATCCAGCACGCCGTTGACGACCATTTTCAAAACACTGCAAGATTGAGGTCAATATCAAGTGGATGTGACGGCTGATGTGCGGCGAGGGTAGTTACCGATTGTGGCACCGTGCTGGTCGAGGCATTCCTCGAAGTCATCGAAGTTGCCGTCTCTGGCCGACGGGCTCAGCTTGCTGTGGCCTTGGTGGTGGTGTCCGCTCTGCGAGAGAATATTATTATATTATTATTATTTATATATTATTGTTATATTTGTCCAGTCCACGTCTAAATAAAATCAGAGCATGTATATTTTCTTTTCCATGCCTGAATATAACTAGTAAATGTATTGTTCTTGTACTGGTCTTTATATAAAACTAGTAAATGTATTTTTCTTATCCATTTTCTGATTAATAAAACTACACTTTGAGCACAGGCAGTGCTTTACTTGTGCCGGAACGCACCGGAACGCCGTTCCGGCACCTCTTTTTGGTACATTTCACTTGTAGGTACTGTTGTAGGTACATTTCACTTAAACTGATTCCACACAGAACCCAAACCACCTTAGTTAAACATAAATTTTGCCCCGTGGGTTTTGATGATCTCGTGAATCTTAGCCCATGATCTTTACCGTGGTGGTGAAGGCGATGGCCGCTAGGAGCAGCGCGGTCAGTGTGTGCGTGCGCATGTCGTTCCCTGGTTCCTGGCTGCGCTGGTTCCGGTCGGCTGTCGCTTCCGTTCTGACTGGCAGCGCTCCAGCGGTGGCCTTTATAGCTCGACCGGCCAACGTCACATGGCTGCACATGGCCGGGTTGGTTATCGCTCAATGTCATTGGAATATCTCAACTATTTATTGTATGTTATTATAAAAACTCACTCGTGATAGAATGGAGTATTTATCAGTACTGTTAATAATGTCAACAATGTAATTAAAATAATTTACGTCATATTATTTACTATATTGTGTTTCAATATCGGTTAGAAAGTCGGTGGCTTATATTCTCTAATGGCAATCGAAGAAATATATGCTTTTAGTTTCACTACATTATTACTATCTTGTCTAGCAAAAAACACAGTCGGAACACAATCGATGATTTATTTCCAGCTTCCAAGGCAATGCAGTGCTGCAAACGACAAACACCTACTGCTGTAAACCACGTGATGTCTTATCATTGCACTGTTATGACATACATCGAACCAAATCGCCTGACCTACGCACACGGGGAGGATATGGATCGAGGAAATCTACGCTGCTAGTCGTGTATATACCTACACGTACACCCAAGTGCTTCGATAGCGCTTGGAAGAAATATACTTGCCTGTGTTTCTCGAACGTTAAGCTGCGTTTACAGCGTTGCAAAGAGACAGCGTCGTAGACAAGTTCGCAAGCAACAGCCAATTAGAAGGCCGTTCCCGGTGACGTCACAGAGCTTTGCGACCCTGTCGCTTCGCTTTGGCTGACATGGAATATGTTTATCTTTTTGGTTGCGAAGCGACGCGGTTGGCGACGCCTTCGCTTTGCATCGCTGTAAACGTAGGTTTACTCGAATAAATAATCAATGCCTTCACTACAAAATTCATCATGTTAAAAAAAATGCTGCGATTGGATAATAGACGTTGATTTATTTGCAACTTCCAAGGTAAGGCAGGCCTTCAACTGATATAAATTTTCCGCTAGTATTGTAAGTAGAAATACATTTCATAAATAAAATGCAGGAACTCCTAAATATAATTCAGAGCTCAGAGCCTGGACACTTCCCTTATTACTGTTCTTCAGTTGCTGAATTTTATCGGGGAAAAAATGTGTAATTTATCTGAAAATATAGTAAAGTGACGGAGAAATTCAGACTACACTTGATAATATCACAGTTTTACTTTGTTCGTACTGTAAAATAATGCCATGTAAAATGTCGTACTGCATATAAGTACCGAGAAAACAGTGATAAAATACTGAGGGATTTTAAAATAAATCCCCCTTGCAGCTGACGGCCTTGGGGCCTCTGGAGCGATGTGCAGTTGTGCTGACGTGCTGACGTGCTGACGTGCTGACGTGCTGACGTGCTGACGTGCTGACGTGCTGATGTGCTGACATGCTGACGTGCTGACGTGCTG
Source organism: Nemoura dubitans (assembly GCA_921293005.1). Classification (NCBI taxonomy): domain Eukaryota; kingdom Metazoa; phylum Arthropoda; class Insecta; order Plecoptera; family Nemouridae; genus Nemoura; species Nemoura dubitans. The sequence goes on from OV121076.1 coordinate 1,304,116, forward strand.
ACGTGCTGACGTGCTGACGTGCTGACACGCTGACGTGCTGACGTGCTGCGTCGACGGCGTCCAGGACCGCGTAGAAGTCATCCTCCTGTCGGAAAGAATAGCATTCTAACAACTTCGATTGGTTACATTTTGGTCACAGCACCGCGATTTCGTAACTCTGTCTTTGCCGTTCTCGGTTACTAAGTTAAAAAATTAACATGGGCAACAACAGGGATTTTATCCATCAGAACCGATAACGGCATAACGTAAAAGTTACAAAATCGCTAGGCAGGACAAAATGGAATAGTTCCAGTAAAATATGTCAGTCAAGTCATGGTTATGCAAACCAAAGTATGAGTAAAGATATCTTGAAATCGGTAATCCCAATTTAGGAAACTCACCAAGCTGGACCTTCTTGCGGCAGGCGACGATCTTGCTCCCGATCTCGCACAGGTCCTCCGTGTCTCCGTCTGCAAATGTCGGGAGTCAATTCAGGATCAGGATCAGGATCGGATCAATCAATGATCGCTATGTGTGTAATGCACTCAGCTTGACGCAGGAATTGCGCTCCTTTTCCTTTCCCTTTCTCCCCTCTTTTGGGGTCCGACACGTTTTACCCCCCCCCCCCCCCCCCCCAATCCTTCCTCGGGATATACGCGTCTGTCAGACCTTAATTCAATAAATTCATTTTATCTGGGAATGTGAAATTTTTGTGCATATAAGTATGCACTATTAATCTAATTATTTTATTGGTTGACATAAACAAACACAACTTCAAACTGTTTTTTTTATGCCGAATAGGAGACTCACTGGTTTTCCGACGTTTCGTAACATAATACAATAACAATTCCCTCGTGATCGCTCCACTGACGTTGGCGGCAAGGTTTGGCGTTTACCAATTACTAGTTTTAAGACAAATGACTACCCAATAACATGTATATGTTCAATCTGGTGCTAATAAAATGAAATGAAATGAAATGAAATGATCGATTTTGAACAGTTAATATAAATTCTAATGATCCTACCAAAGTATTGTACCTAAATAACAAAATTCAATGCCATCAACTCGACAATTTGTAATTGTATTACGTTTGAACTACCATCCCGATAAAATCCCAATAAAACTAATTTAACAGATTGGACAAGCAGACACATTTAGTCTGAGAAACGAGCTTACCAAGATCCTTCTCACACATTTCACCAGCTTTGGTGGCGTTTCTCTCTCCGATGAATATGGTTTGACGTTTGACGAACTCGTCCTTGTTAAATTTACCGTCCTTGATGACGTCAACGAACTTGAAGAAGCACCCCGCCGCACACTGAAACATGGAGAGTGTGCGACCGTCCTTGAGGTCTAGGCTCCTTAGACCTCGTTCACACTACACGAGTTGATCGTGATCAAGGTCCTCAACTCGATCAAATATGGCGTTGATTGGGTTTCAAATGTCAGTTGGTGTTCACACTTGTTACCTTACTTGATCATGATCAAGTCATTCGGGCAAGTTCGGAATATGCTCGGGATACGAACACAACCGGAAATCGCGACGAATCTAACCTCACTTTATCACCGAGCTCATAGCACACGGAACACGCTCCCAGGTTGCAACGTTTCCGGTGGCGGATTTTGAATTAATCACGAACTCTTCCGAGCGTTCACGACGATTCCCGAATGATTTCATCACGATTAAATAGATAACTGAGTTGTGGAAACCCAATCAACGCCATCTTTGATGGCGTAGAGAGTTGATCTTGATCAACTCAGTAGTGTGAAGGATGGAGTCCGTTTGGTCGGCGCGCTGGTTTGAAATCCGTGGGGGAAAGAAATGGTATGAGACTTGCACAGGCGTGCGCTGGGTCGTTTGGTCAAACACTAACGGCTACGTTACGTTTACAATGTTCATCCACATAAACTAGAGTTTCTTTAAGAGTATATTTTTCGAGAAAATCTTGTAAATCGAAAATTGGAACGCGGCTGTTTCATTATCAAGCGTATAAGCAGGCACGTACAGGAACGTTTTTCATTTATGGGAGGCGCATGGCTGGGCCTAAACCAGAACTGGGGGGCCGGTCGTGGGGAACAGGGCTCTCAACATTGGGGGGGAGGGGGGGGGGGAGGATTTGAATAATCAAGGTTATTTTCAAGCAAATCTACGCGTTCCAGAAAATTCATTAGGTGGGGTCCAGGCCTACGCATTTCCTCCCCCCCCCCCCTGTGCACTAAGAACTTCAGTACCATATATTTGCACGACTTGATGTTAAATCCAACTCTGGTGAATTGTACACCATTCAAAAAATAATATCAAATTGGCATTGTCACACAATGCGTAATTTCTACCAATTTCGCACAGGAACTTAACGAAGTCAACCTAAGCTTTTAGGACATATGCTTTTTGTGGAACTTTCCACGATCTTATCTACAAAGTTTTTCAACTCCAATTGAGATCCCAGTTGAGATTATGTCCGATATTATGTAAAATGATCATTTCTGGAAATAAATATTTCATTATTTTTATTAAGAGCGTTGCAAACGATGGGATTCACAAGCCACGTTGCGTGGCCAGGGGTCGGTGCAGAGGTTCACGCGGGAACTTCCTACACCAACAATTATTAATGTACAAATCTGGAAAAAAAACCATAGACCGAGAAAGAATCAATTGATGTCGGATGGTAGTTTTTAATACAAGTTATGGTAAACTTTTTCCATAGGAGCCACGTAAAAAAGCCGTAAAATGGTATTTTAGGCACTTTTTGAAAATGTTCACCTCTGTCATTTTTGAAAGTATAATAACCTAACACACCATCCGACATCCAACAACCCTTCAACTACAAATGTATTGTTTTTCCAAAACTCTGTGTTGGTATTTGTGGCCACGAGAAGTTCCCGCGTGAACCTCCGCGTACGACGAAAACACTGGCGTTTCGTTTCCTCTTAATATCATTATGATGCCGCGATTGGCTGACTCCTACAGTTGGTATCTCCTCTGTGAGTTCGAAACTGTGTGTATTCGGGCCTGAAAACGGCGCTAAGGCAAAATACCTTCTCAGTGTCGTCGTCTTGCAGCGATACCACGTCGACGATAAACGTGTGGAAATCATCTGGAACACAAGACCCGGCACGCCGTTGACGATCACTTTCAAAGCGTTTGCAAAATGGAGGTCAATATCAAATGGCTGAGAGGAGACAGCCGATGTGCGGTGAGGGTAGTTACCGAGTGTGCCGCCGTGCTGGACGAGGCAATCCTCGAAGGACGTGTCGAAGGTGCCGTCTCTGGCCGATGGACTCAGCTTGCTGTGGCCTTGGTGGTGGTGTCCGCTCTGTGGTGAGAACATTACATGTATATATATATATATATATATATATATATATATATATATATATATATATATATATATATATATTATACTTTATTTATATATTATAGGCTTTATTTATTTATTTATTTATTTATTTACTATAATTTTTATATATATTATTGTTGTTATATTTTTCTAGTCTAATTATTACCATGGTCTAAATTGTTAATTAAACTACAAAACTAGTACAGGTTCTTCTTCCCTTTGCACAAGGCCAACGGCGACATAAAGCAGCCCGCGCCGCAATTAGATTAGATCCCCCCCCCCCCCCCCCCCCCACCCCTTTGGGATTTCGATGATCCCGCATCGTGAATCTTAGCCCATGCTCCTTACCGTGGTGGTGAAGGCGATGGCCGCTAGGAGCAGCGCGGTCAGTGTGCGCGTGCGCATGTCGTTCCCTGGTTCCTGGCTGCGCTGGTTCCGGTTGGCTGTCGCTTCCGTTCTGACTGGCAGCGCTCCAGCGGTGGCCTTTATAGCTCGACCGGCCAACACATGGCTTGGTTGGTCATCGCTCAATGTCATTCGAATATCTCAACTATTTATGGTCGTGTTATTATAAAAATGCACTTGTTTAATTGTGTTTGAATGGGGCAAAGATACTATATATAACCTTCGAAATACGGTGTCTATATCAATGCAATTGTTAAAAAGTCAACGGTATAATTAAAACAACCTACGTCATATTATTGTTTCAATATCGTTAAGAAAAATAGTTGGTTGTCTTTCTTCGAATGGCAATCGAAACAATTAATGCCTTCACTACATCATGTTTTCTTGAATAACAAAATATGCTGTGGTTGACACAAAATCAATGATGCAGATAACCTGTTGCATGGAGTAGACGTTGCGGGATTGGGTCATGCGCACTAAGTTCAGGACAGGTAAGGTCAGCGTCTTAGGCGAGGTCAGATTTTCCCGGGCATTTTTGTACCATTTTAATGACTAGTTTGGGTTGTTACTGTAACTGTTATTGTAACTTTACAATACAATTACTAATAAAACTGTTATTTTTAACCTAGTCGCTTGTATGAATTTTACAGTAACGAAGCGTGTGTTTGTGCGCGCTCTACAGACCAAACGCCAGAACCGACACGGATGAAAATTTCTGAGTATCTACCTCTGTTCTCAACTTAGACCCCCTGCGTTTTTGAAAAAGATCGGTTCAGTAAATTTTTTATAAATCTATTTTTACGAAATTTTTCGATTTTTTCCGAATTTCGAACCCCTGTAAATTTCAAAGTTCTGAACATAACTTCACCAAAACTTCTAAACATGTTGACCTTATACATATTTATCATGCCTGCAAATCTTATTTCGGTAGGTTTTTCCAATTGGTTTTTATTAGCATTTTTGTGGTGTTTTTTTCGTGATTTGACGGCTGATTCAATACGAGTCCGGTTTCCTTCGTTTCCTTGGTTACCAGCTTTGTTGACCTCGAAGAGAAACAAAGGAACGTCAGAATCCGTATACATTTTCAAGTGATTAGAATTTTCGAGAAGGCAATGGTCAGGTTTGGTGCTACATGGTTTTCTTGTGACTGCTGCAAGCACCTTTTAATCCGCTATACACAAACCGCTACATACGCTCATCTTCAACGCAACACAAATTGCGTTCGCGAAGCCCTAGTAGATACATGAAATCAGTTAAAGAGTACAGATTTCCTCTCGTTGCTATCCTGTGTTCAAATGATCGATTTCATAGAATTATTCACAGCCAGCACACAATATGACGTGCGTCATTACGCCGGGTTTGTGTTCTTGTATATTAAGAATCTGTTGGAATGTTATCGATTGTATTGTGACGCTAGTCTGCGTTCGCGTCTCGTCGTCTTTGCATTTTTGGGCTAAATTTGGGGAATGTGTGTTTTGGACGCGTGAGTGAAGTAGGACTTCTTTTACTTTACCCCCGTCACAGTATTAAAAATGACCATATTACAAAATATGTATACCAATTCGCTAAAAGGTGTAATACAAACAAAAATAACTTTATTCTAAATGAAATTGAATGAAACGGATAATAATATCTCACACGGAAAGCCAGCGTCGATGGCGACCACAAAATGGTGGGGCTTCCTTCCTTCCTTAAGATGTCAACCTTGTAATTTGTTCGTGCCAACACACGTAGGTTCATGTCGTGGGTCCAACCCACGTGAGACGACCAAGACGCACGCAGTGGGCGGGATTTGGGAGCGATATCTGTGGCGAAATGTTTGCGCAATCGCAGTCCAATTGACGTTCCCTGTGCCACGGGACAGGAAGCTAGAGGGAAAAGCAGAATGCGGTGGACCGCGTTCCTAGATCTAGGATTCGAGTCGGCTCGTTCTGGCGAGCAGGATCACTGCAGGAGAGTCCTTGGCACTCCTTGGCGCAGTTTAGAGTTTTAGGGACAAACGCTAGGAACAGGCTGCGATCTCATACAATCTCTTGCGTTTAGTAGGTGTGGGTCAAGTGGATCAAGTGGACCAAGTCGATAAGTCGATCGATTCGACCAAGTCGATAAGTCGATCGATTCGACCAAGTCGGTGGGTTGCATCGGCAATGTGTCTGACTCGCTGGTGTCTGGCGCTGGCACTGCTGGGTGGATTCACTCACGGTAAGGGTCGCCTCGTCTTCAACGTCGGCATCGTCACAACTCGGATCCCAAGGGCGGACTTAGACGTCGATGCACAAGTCTTAGAATCACGGCTCCGGAGAAAAACTAAGTCACTTTCCCATCTTTGCGTTCTTCCTCTGATTAATATGCCAAATTGCTGATAACAACATTCCAATATAACTTGAACTTGAACAATAAACTTGAAATATAACATAAGACACGTAGAAGTAAAGATACATACAATGACATATTAAGTCTGTTCAATGAGCTCTGAAGTCGAGCCGTTTCCTTCACCTCGTACGGGATACACTTTCCAGGCCACACCTTTCGTCGGATCGCGACGAAACCTATATTTTAGGAATCTTCACACTTCGGACAACCAATTGCACCATTTTCATTTCGCAAAATTCACTCGTTCATTACTTACAAGAGTTTTAAAATAACCATGTTTAGCCGGGATATTGAAAGATGTACATTAGGGTAAATTCCAGCGAAGAATTTACCTCTTACCGTATACACTTTCCAGGCCACATCCGTTATCCGATCGCAACGAAACAATTATATACGGAATCCTCACACTTTGGACAACCAATTGAATATTTCAGAACCTCGAAATATCTCTTGGAAATCCATAAAAAGTTGAATTCAATTAACCTCAACAACCATCAATGAATGTCCTTAAAAGTAAACCCGTAAAAACAAACAAAAATAATAGCCACTAAAGCTGTTTTTCTATACTCTTAGAAATAATGTAATAAAGTGTGTGTTCAAACTTCAAAGTGAAAAGAGTGTTTCTTGCGAAAAGCATCGCAATCAATTATTATTCTCGAATCATGATTGCTGAACATCACACTGTTGTGAATTTACAGTTTCAGCCCAAGAGCAATCTCTGAAGATCATGCCCACGAAGGCTTTGGTCCGACCGACCGAAACCCTGACGGTGACTTGTGCACCACCCAACACTCAGCAAGAGCAGTGCGAATTCCGAGTGCGTTACCACGACAACCGCCAGCCGAGGACGACGGACAGTCCCGTGTTGGCCGCCAACTCAGGAGGACGTCTCGCCAAGACGCAGGTCAACGACCCCGGCACCGGCACCAAGCTTTGCAACGTGGAGTCTGCAGAGACCTTGGCAAAGGGAGGATGCGGCATTCGGCTTTCGGACCTTCGGGAGGGACGGTACCTGGTGGGCTGCCGGGCTGGGAGCCATCAGGGAGGCTGGGACGAGAGATACATGGCGTTGTACGTCGATGGTAGGTTCTGTGTTGGTGGTGCATAGTTTGGTCAAGGGTATGCTTTTTGTGCATTCCTTGCTTCTAGAGTATCATATTAATTAAAATGTATAATGTTTGCATATTTTTTCAGGAAAGGAAGATGGATTTATAAGAGTCAATACAACATATGACACGATGAAATTGATGGCGTTCAACAAAGAAGCGACCGTCGATTTAAAATTAAATCCTCCTGACTTCTTTGTTGGCCCGTGCTCGCTGGAAGGGCAACAGGAAGTGAAACTGCGGAAGGATCGGTCACCGAGCCTCGACGCGGGAAACACGACCTGCTCACTGCCGATCGAGGCGGACGATCAGGCGCGAGGAGTTATGTGGGCCTCAGCACCAACTCAAAGTGGTGGCGACCCAAGCAAAACATGGAACTTTCATAAGATAATCGTTGTTGAAAGTAAGTCAACAAAAGTAATTGGGAATCGTTTTGATTCAGCACCTCTACCCACGCAGAAATTGCTGCTCCCTGCACGTTGCTTTGCAAATCTAGCAGCTTATACTTGCCATATTATTGTGATTTAACAGAACCAAAGAGCGCGACCCTAGCGCTGAGTCTTCCCCTAGCGGTGGGAGATGAAACGACCGCCACGTGCAAAGTCCACGAGAGCAGATTCGGCGCCGATTTCACCTGGACGTTTGGCGAGGAAACGTTGGCACCCCTGGCCGCTGGCTGGACCGTTACCACCAAGAACAACACGGACGCTTGGAGCTGGCCTTGGGAGACGAAGACCATCGAGCAGACCGTTGCTAAGAGACTCGGCCCAGAGGACCAGGGGAAGCCTCTCAAATGCACCGCCACCTTCTTTGACGCCAAAGGGAACGTTGAAGGAACGATGGAGATGACAAACCAAGTCACGCTAAGTATGTGCACTGCTTGTACATTGCCAAAAGTGTGGGTGCCCTTTTCCAGCCTTAGGACCACCGCATCCTACTCTAATACGTGTCCTTACCCTCAGAAACGACTCGTCGAATCGCACTCCCGTGGTCGACGCTTGGGGCGCTGACGTTGCACCTGGCGCTGTCGGTGTCTCTCTGCTTCAACGTGGCGCTGGCCGTCTTGGCCGCCTTGATCTACGCCATCCTCACGGAGAAGTGCTGCTTCAAGCGGAAAGGTACGTGTTACTTCAAGCCTTCAAGCCTTCAAGCAGTCAGGTACGTGTTACTTCAAGCCTTCAAGCCTTCAAGCAGTCAGGTACGTGTTACTTCAAGCCTTCAAGCCTTCAAACAGCCAGGTACGTGTGACTTCAAGCCTTCAAGCCTTCAAGCAGCCAGGTACGTGTTACTTCAAGCCTTCAAGCAGCCAGGTATGTGTGACTTCAAGCCTTCAAGCAGCCAGGTACGTGTTACTTCAAGCCTTCAAGCAGCCAGGTACGTGTTACTTCAAGCCTTCAAGCAGCCAGGTACGTGTTACTTCAAGCCTTCAAGCCTTCAAGCAGCCAGGTACGTCTTACTTCAAGCCTTCAAGCCTTCAAGCAGCCAGGTACGTGTTACTTCAAGCCTTCAAGCCTTCAAGCAGCCAGGTACGTGTTACTTCAAGCCTTCAAGCAGCCAGGTACGTGTTACTTCAAGCCTTCAAGCAGCCAGGTACGTGTGACTTCAAGCCTTCAAGCCTTCAAGCCTTCAAGCAGCCAGGTACGTGTTACTTCAAGCCTTCAAGCTTGGACATGTTGCAAACACAATTACTGACTCCCCTGAAATCGGCATGAAGCAACTAGCGACCAACGAATTGCGATATTGGAAGAGTCTTTTATTGATTGTAAATTATTGTGGAGCGAACGACCAAACAAACCAACAACAAGGTTTCTATGTTTCCCGTCTTTGAATGACATTGGCATCTGCATCTGCAGGTGCTATATAATATTATGTAGATATAATCTATATCTGAAAAACACATGTATGTTCCTTCAATTAACAGTTAATTGAATTGCTGATAGTAAATCGTTGGCCATCAGTAAAAGCTTCCTCTGCGGTGCAGTGAGTGGACATTGTCCACCGTGCATTCATCGTGCAGTGAGTGGACATTGTCCACCATGCATTCATCGTGCAGTGAGTGGACATTGTCCACCATGCATTCATCGTGCAGTGAGTGGACATTGTCCACCATGCATTCATCGTGCAGTGAGAGGACATTGTCCACCATGCATTCATCGTGCAGTGAGTGGACATTGTCCACCATGCATTCATCGTGCAGTGAGTGGACATTGTCCGCCATGCATTCATCGTGCAGTGAGTGGACATTGTCCACCATGCATTCATCGTGCAGTGAGTGGACATTGTCCGCCATGCATTCATCGTGCAGTGAGTGGACATTGTCCACCATGCATTCATCGTGCAGTGAGTGGACATTGTCCGCCATGCATTCATCGTGCAGTGAGTGGACATTGTCCGCCATGCATTCATCGTGCAGTGAGTGGACATTGTCCACCATGCATTCATCGTGCAGTGAGAGGACATTGTCCACCATGCATTCATCGTGCAGTGAGTGGACATTGTCCACCATGCATTCATCGTGCAGTGAGTGGACATTGTCCACCATGCATTCATCGTGCAGTGAGAGGACATTGTCCACCATGCATTCATCGTGCAGTGAGTGGACATTGTCCGCCATGCATTCATCGTACTATGGACATCGTGCTATGGACATCGTGCTGTGGACATCGTGCTGTGGACATCTTGCCATCATAAGAGAGTTTGTGTCTGTTTTGTTGGCAGCAGGCAACGTGGAGCCCCAGCGACTGGACGCGGAGAACCGTTACCTGATGCCGCGAACCCTGGAGGTTCCAGCCTACCAGAGTGAGCGATTGTAGTCTCCAAGGGCCGCTTCGCATGCAGCGTAATTAGCATATTGTGCTGACTGATTTGCGAAAGATAGAGGATACTGGACACTAAATTGACACGAAATAACTATTCCTGCAACCAAAGATGGGGGAAGTGTAGTTTGAAATTGATTTTCATTGAATTGGTATTTAATTCCTGCTAATGTTAAAGAAAAGGGGATAAAAAGATAACGAAAAGTCTCACAGGCCTAAAAACTTCCGAAATTCCTGGTTTCAGTATGCCTTCGTAAAGTACCATGAACAATATTTAGAACTTTCAGGTGTTTGGCTTTTCGTCTGTGTGAAAAGTTTCGTAAATTTCGATTGGATTGAACACTATCGTGTAGATTTTGCTGAAAATACCCGAGGATCCAAGTAGAGAATACAAAAATGTGCCATGCAATTTGCATCAAAATTGGATTGACCTTTTGGCCAGCAGAGCACGAACAAACACTAAAAACAGACAAAAAGAAAAATGAGAGGAAATTGTTAGTGGTTTAAGCAGTTACCAGTATGCAATTGATGGAAGGGAGGCGAAGCTGGAAAAATGTGCACCCGAACCGGAATACGATCCCGGGACCTCCTGCTTGCCGGGATACGAACCCGGGACCTCCAGCTGTCTCCCTGGAGATCCCCATTGTCCCACCCGGCGAAGCAGGGAGAATGTGTGACCGAATAGCTCAGTTGGTAGAGCACCTGCCCGGCAAGCAGGGAGAATGTGTGACCGAATAGTTCAGTTGGTAGAGCACCTGCCCGGCAAGCAGGAGGTCCCGGCTTCGTATCCCGGTTCGGGTGCACATTTTTCCAGCTTCGCCTCCCTTCCAAAAAGAAAAATGTCAAACACGCACAAGCGACCTTTTTTCGGTAATTTGAGATAGAATGAATCCCTTGTCGGGCATTTAATAACGCATGGCTTCGTGTTGTGTTGCGGCTTGCAGACGTGAACTGCGAGTGGCCGGCCCCGGAACCAGTCTACCTGGAGGTGCTTCCCGAACACGTCAACGCGTACAACCTGTGGCGCCAGAACCGGTCAGTGTTCCTTCCAGCTAGCCACAGTCGACGCATGGAGGAAGTGTGTCTGACGTCACTGGGGGACACGCTCAGTTTAGTGCCAGGGTTTGCCGTCCGTCCACTTCCAGCCAGCCACAGTCGATGCATGGAGGAAGCTGACGTCACTGGGGGACACGCTCAGTTTAGTGCCAGGGTTTGCCGTCCGTCCACTTCCAGCCAGCCACAGTCGATGGATGGAGGAAGCGTGTCTGACGTCACTGGGGGACACGCTCAGTTTAGTGCCAGGGTTTGCCGTCCGTCCACTTCCAACCAGCCACAGTCGATGGATGGAGGAAGCTGACGTCACTGGGGGACACGCTCAGTTTAGTGCCAGGGTTTGCCGTCCGTCCACTTCCAGCCAGCCACAGTCGATGGATGGAGGAAGCGTGTCTGACGTCACTGGGGGACACGCTCAGTTTAGTGCCAGGGTTTGCCGTTTCCCAGCCCGAGCTTGCGTGTAGTTTCATCACATCTATCACGGGAATAGAACCGGGTCTAATTGAAAAAATGTAATCAAATCTTTGATCACATCTATCATGATTCATGATAGATCTTGATAGACCTTTTTCATCACATTTTTGCATTCACATTGTGACATTTGGGTGCGTAAAAGATATTATCATAATAGATATTTTGGAAATCAATAACCATGTAAAACAGGCAAATGTCTTTGCAAAGTTTCACATTACATGCGTTTCAAATTTCAGGCGGACCCTGGCCGGACTAATGCGAAGATATTGACCAACGGCGTTTGGGACGCGGACGACGACCATCCGCTGTACCATCTTTTGGAAGAACGGCATGTTGCCATATTTAATAGCTTAATTATTCTGAACCAAATTGTTATCTTATGTTCCATACTTATTTCAGCAGTGAATGCCAGCAAAAATGAAAATCACGTTTCCTCTTTACGATCTTATCACATTTCTTCGTCCGTCGGTGTGGTTGGCCAAGAATAGCTTGAGCTATCTCTCGTTGAAATAGCGTTGAGTAGGACCCGTCCTATAAGCACGGGTCGCTCGGCCTCTAGTCTTCCTCAGATCCCTTCATCCCACCCGGCGAACCACGAGAATGCGTTCCCAGATAGTTCAGATGGTAGAGCACCTGCCCGGCAAGGGTCCAGGGTTCGTATCCCGTCTTCCGTAGGTCTTCCGTCTTCGTCTTCGATTCGTTCGCCTTCCGTAGATTTGTAACACATTTTCCGTCACTGGAGGTGGGAAGTGTCAGATAAGCGCAAGTTGTATAGTTCAGCAACACTGCGTCGAGTCGGCCGGTGGATGGGTGACCGCCATGCACGTGGCCAGCTCTCAGAGGGAGAGAGGTTGGAGGGATTGGAGTTAAGCAACACTTCGTCGAGTTAGGCATTGGATGAGTGACCGCAATGGGTAAAAGTGATAACTAATATTTTCGAAATAATAGCTGATGTCACCATGATAGCAGCGAGGCATCTGACGAGGAAAACCAAGGACGCCGATAACAGCTGTCGGCCTCGCCAGCATCCCGTGCATGTGGCATGGACAGGAAACGGACAGATGGCAGAAATGCGGTGACATTTTGGTGTGGAATCCAGGATGTCAATTCTGATCAGGGTAGCCACTTTCGAAAATCAAACCCCTTGTCCAAAATCTCAGTGATTAAAACGTGATCATAGGCAACTGAGTTGTGTTGTGAGGCAGATGGCATGAGTTAAATCAGCATTTGCGAACGAAACAGCCCGACTATCAAACTATTGTGGCAGGCACAAATTACGCCATCGAATTTCTTTGGCTATCGGAAAGTTAGAAGCAGGTAAACAAAAATATTTAAAAAAATATTTTTACCGGCAATCAGGACCCACCAAATAACCTAACAGCTCAATGCCATTTAAACCGAAATAATAAGAAGAAGAATTTGCAAACCCTACCATGGGTGGACTGGCCCGGGGTGCATGGGTGCTAACGCACCCCGGACTTTTGACATGCAGGGACTCTATCCTGATTAAAATTTAAAATTAAAATTTGGTTCCTAGGTTCATCAACTAATTCCTGCCAGCTGAGTGAATGATCGGGATACCGGCAGCGGGCATGGAGCCTGATTCTGATAGAGAGGCACTTGACAACGATAAATCAAGAGGTCGCGACACAGCTAACGAATTACAGCATGTGAATCGGAAAGATCGTAGCGCACGGGATTCCCGTGTTTAAGGAACTTTATTCCTCCGCGATTCTCCCAATGTTGAAGACGCACTGACGGGATCTTTTACTTTTGGAAAAGCATCCCATTAAACCTTGTAGTACCATCGGCTGGCATACAAATACCTATACCTGCTGTTAATTAGGAGATAGCCCGGTGCGTGAGCTTCTGAAGTCGAATTAAATTAACCTCTTCAGGCTTAGATTAAGTAATGAATGGGGTTATTACTTACTCTAAGCTTCAGGCACGAACAACATTTTGATCTCCAAAGTTGGTGAAAAATTCAGTGAACATGCACTAGACCACGCAGTTAAAGTAGTTAATATAACGCCCATGCATCACTTAAAACAATTTTGGGCCTAAATTTTCACCCCGGGCTTTTCCGAGCCAGTCCGTCACTGATTAAACTGCAACGATTTTGGATTGAATATTCACAATGTCAGCCGAGCTTGCCGGCACGGTCAAGAATTCCGAAGCAACGAGAGACGCGAGCTCGAGACCACTCGCTCTCCTGGGCGCCTGGTACCAAGGGCGAATTTCACGTCCACGTTTTAGCCGTTTTGACGCTGAAAACTGCTAGCAAATACCATAATATATAAGCTTCGCTTATATGCTACGTAATATAAATGTTATAATATATAATATGTTGTATTATTATATAAGCTTATATGTTACGGTATTTGTGGGTCCAGGCCGGCCTTGCGTGCTCACGTGTAGCTCGGGTTGCCTGCATGGCCAGGGGCTCACGAGCAGAAATGCACGGCAAGGGTAGGTACATTTCGAATTTAGGTTTAGTCGTGTTTAACGACTCACTGCTTTGATAACTGGGTATTGATGATTAAACTATAGCCTCGTCTGGAAGGGAGCCGAGGGTGGACTCGGTGCCAGCATCGGGTATTGGAGATTCACCCTGTCACGGTCCCCGGGCCAATGCTCGTGCCGTAGTACGCCCCCTGGCCGCTGCCCCAGCGGTAGCCACGCCACTGCCGTGACCCACCGGTTGTTTTCCGCCACGCCAGCATCTAATTCTACCGCATTAAAACGGGTATTTGTATCGCAACTAAATTAATCCGACGTTCTGACAAGACCACACGTACCTTTTCGAGGTCTTCAAAAACCGTGGATGTAAGAGATCCCGTAAGCCAACTGCACTAGGCTCTAAACATGCCCCTGAGCATGGAGTTATAGTCCCCAATAGTCTTTGTCTCCAGAAATTTCAACGCTATAACAGTCAACTTACATGAATTTTTCATGTAGATTTCCAAACGAGTTCGCTATGTGGTTGAGTTCGATTACAGATGCGTGTCTGGAACTCACAACGGACAGAAAGGAACATCGCAGAGGAGAAATCCAAGCGCAGCCACATTCAAACGTTCGTAATAACTCTTTAATTAGCCACAATAAGCTTCAGTTCGTTATTATAAGCACCAGTATTATAATTTATAATATTTTATAGACATACTTTGATAGTAGGGAAATAAAATAGTGTGCACATTTTAAAATTAAACTTATTGAAAACAGGTTTGAAAGATTGACATTGACAAGCTTCTTAAGGATCCGTTCTGATTGGTATAATCACGGGCTGACTACAAAATGATTACCGACCTAACTCTCGCATATCAAGAATCGATTTTATTTGTTAAAACATGGACATCACTGGCGTCAAAAGTCAATTTTACTTCAGATTACACGGTAAAGTAAAGACTAATGTAACGGGCTGCTGCTGGCGTTATGAAGGTCGGTCGCAGCCAATGAGAGCACCTTGCTTCCTGGCTGCACGAATCGCAAGGCTTCGTTTCAAGACGAGCCGCGATGCAAAACTCGATATTTCTCCGTCGATAACGGCGTTCGAAGTTTGAGCCAAAAGCAATGGAACTAGTCGCAACGTTAAGACATGGACCCCAAAATGATAACAATAAAATCCCTGACCAGGATTATAAATAATATAATTACAATTTAAACAAGAGCAACGACGATGATTGCGATGAATAAAACTATGATGATTAGCCAGTAGCCTGCAATCAGAAAAAACACTTCCAGTTACATTTTGAACAAAACCAGTGAACAAGACAATACCATCAGATAGGTCTCAGATTTCCTCTTGCTTAACCAATTCTGACCGTCTTGCACAATCTCACAATTAATTATAACAACTAACAACACCATTGCGTTGCAAGATCGAATTACTGCAAAAACTTTGAACACTCCTGGATTTTCATGAAGCAGAGAAACGTTGAATATGCTTTAAAACAGTGTACTTTTCCATTTCTTTTTCCTGCTTCTTAACTTCCCTCAAACACAGTATTTGCTTTTACCTTGACCTTTGGCTTCTATAAAATTAAAATTTCATGCAGCTTTTGATTCTAGAGTCATCTGCAAGCCACCTACTCAACGATTTTGCTGGGAATTCTTGGGGATAGCACAGTGTTCCTTAAATCCTTTGAGCATTGTTGGCCGGGAAATGCACCTAGCTATAAGCACCCTTCGTACAGCGTCCAAGTAGGACAAACCTGTACCAGAGCAAAGATCGAAGGCTTAACGTACGCCTACAGTTCCAGCGTCCATCATTATGTGGGCAAATAATTGGCATAAGAATAGCGTTGCATTTAAGTGGGCAAATAATTGGCATAAGAATAGCGTTGCATTTATGTGGGCAAATAATTGCCATAAGAAAAGCATTGCATTTATGTGGGCAAATAATTGCCATAAGAATAGCGTTGCATTTATGTGGGCAAATAATTGTCATAAGAAAAACATTGCATTTATGTGGGCAAATAATTGTCATAAGAAAAACATTGCATTTATGTGGGCAAATAATTGCCATAAGAAAAACATTGCATTTATGTGGGCAAATCAGTGATTAACCCCGTCATCGAATCAGTCGTCAAGGTAGACAAGGTGGACAAGGTAGACAAGGTAGACAAGGTAGACAAGGTGGACAAGGTAGACAAGGTAGACAAGGTAGACAAGGTAGACAAGGTAGACAAGGTAGACAAGGTGGACAAGGTAGACAAGGTAGACAAGGTAGACAAGGTAGACAAGGTAGACAAGGTAGTCAAGGTAGACAAGGTAGACAAGGTAGACAAGGTAGACAAGGTAGACAAGGTAGACAAGGTAGACAAGGTAGACAAGGTAGACAAGGTAGACAAGGTAGACAAGGTAGTCAAGGTAGTCAAGGTAGACAAGGTAGACAAGGTAGACAAGGTAGTCAAGGTAGACAAGGTAGACAAGGCAAGGTACTGGTACTAAGACAAGGTACTGGTACTAAGACAAGGTACTGGTACTAAGACAAGGTACTGGTACTAAGACAAGGTACTGGTACTAAGACAAGGTACTGGTACTAAGACAAGGTACTGGTACTAAGACAAGGTACTGGTACTAAGACAAGGTACTCACACCAAGTGCTGTCTTTCCGGTCGATGACCCGAATGTGTCTCGTCTCGTCGATGACTCGCGAGTCGGTGCGGTCGATGTGCTCGGCCAGGTCCTCGATGATCTCTGGGGGAGTGAGGACACCGAGGTAACCGACCGCGATGGTTTGTTGAGATCAAGGATCAGGAGGGTCCCTAGACACTCAAATATCTACCACATCGAGACCCTAACGGCAAAACCTCGTGTTTGCATTTTTGGCACAAAAAACCACCTGGCATCATTAAATATGAAAAAAGTCCTTTTCCCAAATCACAACCTTAGACAAGTGAATGAATAATCAAAAGATGACATTTTGCTGCATTCTAAAAGTATAAATACCATTTTTAAAACATCCACAAGTTATATTTTCAAGGTGTTTTTTTCCGGTCTACTCAACATTCCACTTTGTGAAGATACGTACGGGGTTTTGCCATTTGGTAGGTTATTGAATGCCAAGGGGACCATCCCACCTTAATAAACCATTGCCAACACTAGTGTTACGGCTGTCACCTGCTGATATAAATGACTTTCAGTAAAAGTATGAATACAGTATGGCTAGGAAATGCATGGCTAGAAAAACTTAGAGCCTCGGCAGTTGAAGGGTTGCACAGTTTCTTGGCTAGTGCTTGTCTTCCCCGCAATTGCAGATTACCACAGCCTAGTGGACTTTGAAGTAAAGTATCATTGGACTCTTTTACGATTTGTAAAGAGTAAACTGGTTAATATTTGTAATGATAAATAAAGTTTTTAATGGAAATGACAAAAACTTAATCATTTGATTCCATGGTATGGTACTCTATATGATATGAGGTCCCCAAAAAGTGGCAACCTCAATTTTTTAACTCAATATGCATCCCAATAATCAGTTTCATTACTAATTTCTCAAATTCCAAGAATCAAATTAACTGTTTTACATTTTACTGTGTTCTATTTTATTTCAGATATATACAATACCGGTGTTAAATGTTAAATATTTTTTGTTGATATGAACTGTAATACGAATAACAACAGTCATTGTGCAGATAGAAAACGGTTATATATATATATATATATATATATATATATATATATATATATATATATATATATATATATATATATATATATATAAGCAACCAGTGGACAAGCCCACAAAGGGCTTCACTGGAACTGTAAACCATGTGTAATTATAAGAACCACAATAAAAAGAAAAAAATAATAATAATAATAAATTCCAGTGCAGCTCACCGTTCTGGAGGTCTACCTCCGACCCGATGACGTTGGCGATGTCCTTCTGCCGCGCGATGATGCTCGCCAGCGCCTCCAGTCCTTGGTCCTGCTCGGCGGTCATCTGCCGCTGCTGCTGCCTCATCTCGGGCACCGAAACCGACTGCACACGGGACCAGGTCACGGTCGCCAATAACAAGTCCATTAGGTAATAATTGACGTTCCTAGTTTTAATTTTAAAGAAATATTTACAGTCCGGCCCGTGAGAGAAGATGCCACGGCAAGGACTGCCCCCTAACAAACTACCAACTCATGAATTTTAATTTTAATGGCAATGAAAACAAAACACTAATTTACTTACAAATTTAAAAGAATGACAACATGAATCTATTTTATAATTATCAGTAAAAATATCAACTAATAAATAGTTGAGAGATAAAAACTTAAGCTTTGGTAATATTAGAAGATATAAAGATGATGAAAGGATTTGAGTTTTGTCAAATTGGCACTTATGTAAGCTACAGTGACTACTAGCGCTCGCAGCGGAATGGTATCTTCTTGAATAAAACGAAGTAGGTATAATACCTTATGCAAAAATTCAGTTTGTTCTCATACTTTCTCAAATAATTAATACCAAAAAAGAATAAAATTCCAAGTGCAAAAAGACAAACAGGCTTAACATGCCTGAACCAAAATAGCTATTCATTCGTGAAACTGAAATGAAAGAAATTGACGATAATACCTAATGTTTCACGTTGTAATTTAATAACATCTTGATAATACATCTCAACCATCCGAATCCAAGACAACGTCCGTGTCCTCACGTGCGATTGGTCGAGCTCTTGGTCCTCGTCCTCGGACCCCCAACCGGTGGTGCCCATGTCGGCGAAGACCGGACCGGCCCGGTCCATGAGCCGGGACCGGTTCATGGACCCGGCAGCGTCCCGGTCGGCGAACTGCCGCTCGAGCTGCACGTGCCGGCTCTGGAGGAGCTCCACTTGCCGCGATCTACGCTCGGCTTCTTGGAACGTTCTGGCTTCGGTCAAGGAACAAGCGATTCAGTGGAAGACTAGTACCTAGGTAATCCTGGCGCGTATTGGCAAACATGTTTTATGACAGTAAATATAAATCAACACCGAATCAATTTAGTCAACTATCTTACTAGGTACTTACTGGAATAACAAACACTGCAAATCATGTGGTCTACACAGAAGGTACCAACCTTACTTCCTACATTCAATGCTTTTAAGTTGAAATGCACCTGAGCAGGCCCAAAAGGGTGTTGCAAACATACCTACCTAGTTACTGCATTGGTATTTTTAAAGAGATGTACATTATTGAATATTGTCAAGTAGTCCTATTTCAAGTAATAAGAAGTACGTTTGGATTTAATTTATGTGTGGGCATCTACTGTAATGATTCTGATTCTGTAATGATTTTGTTCATGGTTTCACAGCAAAGTTAGAAAGGATACAAGGAATGTGAAGACGACGCTTGTGTAAGTTTATTGTTTAGTTGATCGACCTCGTTGGAAAACTGTTTCATCCGCAACCGAATTGCTGACGACAACCGTGCGTAAGCTTGCGAAGTTTTCTGTTCGCGGCTTCGAACGGTGAGCTGTTCCATGATTTCACGGAACAATTTCTCGCAAGCGTCATGTTCCGTGATCCTTAACCAAAAATTGTTTTTTTTAAATAACAGTAATATGGAGACAATTATCTTCACATGCTATGGACTCCTTGAAATATGAAGTATATTGTTGATTTACTCACCAAGGATCACTATCTAAATAAACAAGAGCCATATTTATCTGATATTTGACGTTTCTTTATTTGATTCCTGATGACATTAGATCACAGCCTTGTTCGCAGAGCTGTTGACTTGTTGCACTTCAAGCACGTTGGAAGGGCGGTGGGAAGAGCCGCTTTAGCGCTTGCGCAGAAGGCCGTTGTGTGCTTCCTTCCGGTCCGGTTTAACTTCACGTTTTCGTTTGGGGGGGTGCACGTGTATAATATCTTTAATTTTCATTCAAAAGTAATTCGTCATGGTTAAAAAGGAGTCAACACCGGCGCAAAATGAGACCAAGGAGACTTCGACGCCTGTAAAAGAATTACTCACGTCCGAAGAGGTAAGCAAAACACGTCTTAATATACCAGTTACCATAACCTCATTTTGTATGTACCAACAATCTTGTGTGTTTGTAACACCGGGAAGATTACCATGCTTGTTTGTATTTTATCGACAGATTTCGAAAGGCATTTCGTCGTTGCTGAAAAAGATTAATACTGAGTCAACCGACTTCCAGAGACCTTGCGTGTATGATGATAAGGCCTCCACAATTTCCCTGCAGTTTGCAACCAACAACATCAAAGGATCTGATCCAATCGGAAGAGTGTAAGTGTGTTTTACTACTGTTTGAAAGCTTTTCCTGTCGATAGCATGGCTATGCTAAGGGTTTGAGTTCTTGGCCTCACATTGCATCAGTTTCTTAATTATATTCAGCCAATTTTGTTAAAACAATTTGGAAGGTTGGTACCTACCTACCTACCTACCTAAGGATGGGATGAAAAGAAAGATTTATTGGAGCACTATTTAGCCTAGCAAAAATAGCTTTATAGATAAATAAAATAAAGAGACTGAACTAAACCATAGCAAAAGCCATCTTTTGCATAATTATTACTTTTGTTTTCTTTAATGGACATAATGTTTTTCAGGACTCTGCCGAATCCTTTGAGCTACATTAGGTCCGTTTGCATGATCGCAAGAACCGCAGCTCCTAATTGCTCCGTTGCCCAGCTAAAGGAAACTATCAGCGATATTGGCATTAAAGGAAATGTTCGGGTATGTTTCACTTTTTTAACAATTTGGTTATTATTAACTTTGAATTTAATTATTATCTCTAGGTAAACAAATAATGGAACTCTGAATAATAGAATAGTTACAACACTCCATTTCATGTTAAGAAGGAGAGTGGATTTGCATCTTCCTAGAGGACCCACTGCTTCCAGACACAAGATAAGAGTTTCAAAACTCACAAGCCATGTCTTGAGCGTGACATGAGGGTATTTAAGCGGTTTTTAAACTCTTAAGGTCGAGTGTCTAGCAGCAGTGGGTCCTCGAGCAAGATGCACATCTGCTCCTTTCAACGTGAAATGTAGTTTAGTGCCTGTACCTAATTAAATCTGACCCTGATAGCATCTTGCATGACATGACACTGGTTATTAAGAAGAGAACTTAAACATTAGCGGAAAACTCCAGCATTTGGAATCTGAGTCAGTCTGGAGTGTTCAAACTCTATTGCTAGGTTTCCTGTTGTGCCTTCTGACGATTTGAATCCGATTTGTGTCTTCCAGATCCATCCCGTTCAAGAGCTCCAGGCGACGATTGCCGCCCGCAACGAGGACGATCTGCGAAGCCTGGCGAAACGCTACGACTCTTTCGTCGCCGACGAGAAAGTGCTGAAGCTGATCCGGTCCGAGCCGCTGAACGTGGCGATGAACAAAGTCGGCAAGCACATCGACAAGATCCGCAGGGACGGGGACTTGAAGTCGAGGATCAAGCACGCGTTGGACACGTCCATCATTTTGCCCAACGCGGCCAAAGACGCCTATGTCTGGAAGGTGAGTGTCTGCGTTGGCGGAGAATGTGCGAGTCCACAAAATATCGATGGGACTTCACCATTGCAGGTGTGATGGCGTTTTAGACGAGTGTAACTTTTGAACATGAGAAATGTTGTTGGCTAGTTAGGTTGGTAGGAGGGGAATTCCAAGTCCTAGGAGAGAGAAGTGTGTAGCGATGATGGGCAGAGCATGTGAAACAGATGTAATAACAGTAGAGGAATACCTCACCATAATGTCCTCTCAGGGGATAAAGTTTCTCTCACATTTTCTTGCACAGGATAGAGAGCTCTGTCCCATGAGAGAACATGCTTTCCACTGCAGCACTAGCAGTCACTTTTGCATGCCTTTTGCCTTGCATCTCCAAGATGGCGGCCCTCACTGTGGCATGTTCTCTCACGGGATAGAGTGCTCTGTCCCATGAGAGAACTTGCTTTCCACTGCAGCGCCAGCAGTCACTTTTGCATGTCTTTTGCCTTGCATCTTCAAGATGGCGGCCCTCACTGTGGCATGTCCTCTCACGGGATAGAGTGCTCTGTCCCATGAGAGAACATGCTTTCCACTGCAGCGCCAGCAGTCACTTTTGCATGTCTTTTGCCTTGCATCTTCAAGATGGCACGTTGTCTATTACGGTGGCCGAGGCTAAACGGTTGGTCCTATCAAAGTGCCAAATTATTTGAACTCGGAGGAAGGATGGAGGACTATGCTCAAATTATTTGAATGATATTGGACCAGACGTTTGTCTAAGAGCTAGGGTCGAAAAAGCGCTACGGGTTAAACCTTATGGGAGTTGTTTTTCTAAGCACCTAGGCCAAAAAACGCGGACTTTGGTAACTTCTGCACGGATGTCCGTAGACCCAAGAAGTTTTTTTGCTGCACAAAGGCCTTTATTAAATCACCCTAATCGATGATAAAAATTAATTTCAAGAAGTAAATGGTCCTTAAAAAAAGTGAAAGATTGGATTTTTGAAGATCATCTTGCCATCTTGAAGATGCTAGGCAGAATGCGTTGCAGTGGAAAGCAAGTTCTCTCATGGGACAGAGCACTCTATCCCGTGAGAGAACATGCCACAGTGAGGGCCGCCATCTTGAAGATGCAAGGCAAAAGACATGCAAAAGTGACTGCTGGCGCTGCAGTGGGAAGCATGTTCTCTCGTGGGACAGAGCACTCTATCCCGTGAGAGGACATGCCACAGTGAGGGCCGCCATCTTGAAGATGCAAGGCAAAAGGCATGCAAAAGTGACTGCTGGCATTGCAGTGGAAAGCATGTCCTCTCATGGGACAGAGCACTCTATCCCGTGAGAGGACATGCCACAGTGAGTGCCGCCATCTTGAAGATGCAAGGCAAAAGACATGCAAAAGTGACTGCTGGCGCTGCAGTGGGAAGCATGTTCTCTCGTGGGACAGAGCACTCTATCCCGTGAGAGGACATGCCACAGTGAGGGCCGCCATCTTGAAGATGCAAGGCAAAAGACATGCAAAAGTGACTGCTAGCGCTGCAGTGGAAAGCACGTTCTCTCATGGGACAGAGCACTCTATCCCGTGAGAGAACATGCCACAGTGAGGGCCGCCATCTTGAAGATGCAAGGCAAAAGACATGCAAAAGTGACTGCTGGCGCTGCAGTGGAAAGCACGTTCTCTCATGGGACAGAGCACTCTATCCCGTGAGAGGACATGCCACAGTGAGGGCCGCCATCTTGGAGATGCAAGGCAAAAGACATGCAAAAGTGACTGCTGGCGCTGCAGTGGAAAGCACGTTCTCTCATGGGACAGAGCACTCTATCCCGTGAGAGGACATGCCACAGTGAGGGCCGCCATCTTGAAGATGCAAGGCAAAAGACATGCAAAAGTGACTGCTAGCGCTGCAGTGGAAAGCACGTTCTCTCATGGGACAGAGCGCTCTATCCCGTGAGAGAACATGCCACAGTGAGGGCCGCCATCTTGAAGATGCAAGGCAAAAGACATGCAAAAGTGACTGCTAGCGCTGCAGTGGAAAGCACGTTCTCTCATGGGTCAGAGCACTCTATCCAGTGAGAGAAAATGCCAAAGTGAGGGCCGCCATCTTGGAGATGCAAGGCAAAAGGCATGCAAAAGTGACTGCTGGCGCTGCAGTGGAAAGCACGTTCTCTCATGGGACAGAGCGCTCTATCCCGTGAGAGAACATGCCACAGTGAGGGCCGCCATCTTGAAGATGCAAGGCAAAAGACATGCAAAAGTGACTGCTAGCGCTGCAGTGGAAAGCACGTTCTCTCATGGGTCAGAGCACTCTATCCAGTGAGAGAAAATGCCAAAGTGAGGGCCGCCATCTTGGAGATGCAAGGCAAAAGGCATGCAAAAGTGACTGCTGGCGCTGCAGTGGAAAGCACGTTCTCTCATGGGACAGAGCACTCTATCCCGTGAGAGGACATGCCACAGTGAGGGCCGCCATCTTGGAGATGCAAGGCAAAAGGCATGCAAAAGTGACTGCTGGCGCTGCAGTGGAAAGCATGTTCTCTCATGGGACAGAGTACTCTATCCCGTGAGAGGACATGCCACAGTGAGGGCCGCCATCTTGGAGATGCAAGGCAAAAGGCATGCAAAAGTGACTGCTGGCGCTGCAGTGGAAAGCATGTCCTCTCATGGGACAGAGCACTCTATCCCGTGAGAGAACATGCCACAGTGAGGGCCGCCATCTTGGAGATGCAAGGCAAAAGACATGCAAAAGTGACTGCTAGCGCTGCAGTGGAAAACATGTTCTCTTATGGGACAGAGCACTCTATCCCGTGAGAGGACATGTCACAGTGAGGGCAGTAAAAGAAGAAAATAAGTAAATGGTCCTTTAAAAGTCTAGCGACTGCGCTGATCGCGGTGAATGTCCCCAGGTGGGCCATCGGGGCATGACCGAGACCGCGCTGCTGGAGAACGTGACGGCCGCTCTGAACGTGCTGAGCACGTGGACCAAGTCGTTCCCCGCGGGACTCGCGCACTTCTCGGCCGTGGGGCTCGGCAACGACACGGACGCCGTGCGACTCTACGTCAACGACGGCGCGGTCGTGGCCTCTGTGCCGTACAAGGTCAACGAGGGGACCAATCGCTTCGTCAAGGCCGTGAGTTTCGCCTGCGGGTTTTATGAGATACGGGGTTTTTGTGTGATTTTCCTTGATTTTTTTGTACCTTGTGTTATTATTATTATTTATTTTTTTGAGTATGCATTCAGATTGTAGAATCTGTTAACCCTTGCCTGCTGGTTGTTTGTTTGTCGTGGAGATTCATTTGAATGTACAGCCATGTCACATGCTCTTAAAATTATTTATATTACAAATAGTCTATTTAGTATTGATAAAACAATCCGTTTATTCCTAAAAACTATCAGTTCAGTCTTATTTATTAAGCATTAAGGTTGAACCTAGGGAACCTATCTACGGTTAGAGAGTGGCCATCTCTGCGTATGGGCGCCATGTTTTTACCAACTTGAACTATTCAAACAGCCCTTTCAGCAGTAGTTGATACGTTACGAACTTACCTCACCATGTACATAATACGTAGAGATGCAAAGGAATATGTGAAACTCATATAGACAACTGCCACGTGCTTCGTGATCAACTTGGTAAAAACATGTCGTCCGTTTAGCACGGGATTTGAACAGCCAATAGAAAAGTGTCATCATGTTGGCCACTCTCTAACCCTATATATAGGCTCTCTAGTTGAACCTAAGCAAAGACCACCGAGAAGGCTGACGTTGGTTCGCTTGTTCCAGGACGAGCAACTTTACTGGATGAACCGCATGCAGCAGAAGGTGTGTACCAACTTAATGTTTGCACGGCTCAATCTTTCGATGCAACCCGGAAACGTCAATTTGGTTCCATTTAATCTTTTAAAAGTAAAGATGACTCGCTGGCAAATGCCTGGGTCACTTTGTTGAGCGTTGTGCTTGAGCCAAAACTGGAAACGAACTACGTAATCCTAACACTAAGCAGTGACCAACAATGACACTTAAAATTTCGAAAACGCCCCTGAAAATTCAAGGAGAGCTACTTTCAATCATCGTCCGTTGTCCCATCAACGAATGACTCGAAACCAGTGACACAGCCCTCTTGAATGCGGTGCGAGATTTCTAGACGTGCCGTTGTTTCTGTTCCAGGACGGCAAGCCGTATTGGAAGGACGGGGACAAGAAGACGAGGAACCTCATCAAGGTACGGTGGTGCAAGCGTGTCTTGGCCTTCCAGCAATCTATCAATGGCCTAGCAATAGGCAATTCTCCTCTTTTATATTTTAACACATTTTTTGCATTCTATGTTGCATTTCATAAGACACGTGTTTTTTAATTCCTTAGAAATGTTTATTTTTCGGTATTCTATTTCATTTCAAAATTCCCATCAAATTGACGGCTCCTAAACGCCCGGTCGCCATATTTGAAGGCTGATGACGTCACATGCCTTGTGACTAATCTCGGTCCACGTGCTAATAAATGTGCTCAAAATCTGTCATGGAAAGAGAAAGACTTTTCGAAGTAGGTTTTGTGCATCTGCACCCTAGCACAAGTGTAAAAAGTCCTGAAAAGGTAACTTTCAATGTCCGAAAGAGTGTTAAGGCTAGAAAGACGTTACCTACCTACTGGCACTTTAGGTTAGTTCCACTCGAGAACACACTTCCGTGCTGTGGCGCTAGCGGTCACTTTTGCCCTCTTTTGCCTTCCCAGTCGCTAGGACCGACTTCAGCATCCTGGATCCCAATCCTGTCTGAAGTCAGTCGTGTCCATTGACTTCAAGGAAGCGAATATAATACGTTACTCCGTACATAAGGCTAGACCCGCAATCGCCCACACCGGTCTGTAAAACAAACCGTGTCAAATTGGACGCCATCTTGATTGGGACCAACAACCTACTTGGTGCAAATTTCACATTAGAATCAAGGTGGCCCTGACCTGTTGATGGTGGAAAACACTTGTGAAATGTCACTTGTAGCTATTTCCAGATAGGTACGATTAAAACATACCATTAGAACCAAAGACTTCCTTGAAGCAAATTTCGTACCAGGATTAAGGTAGCCCGGACCCTTTTATTTTGGTGAAGGAAACACTTGTGATGCACTACTTGTTGCTATTCCAGATCCGATTAATACCTTACTTTTACTACATTATTTCTGAGTACTTTTGCCTCTGCAAGAGCTGTCTTGCAAGTTGTCTGTTGGACCGTGCCACGCTGTGACACATTTTCTAGACGGCTGATGGTCCCAATCAAGATGGCGTTCAATTTGACACGCTTTCAGTACCCAATTGCGGGTCTAGCCTTATATACCTAGTATTGACGCTTCCTGGAAGTCAATGCTTGTGTCTGATGGCAAGTCCTGCTTGCTAGCCAGTAGTCAAACATGTAACCAAGCTTTAGGACTGACTTCAGCATCCTGAATCCCAATCCTGTATGACTTGTTGCTCGTGTCTGATGGCAAGTCCTGCTTGCTAGCCAGTAGTCAAACATGTAACAAAGCTTTAGGACTGACTTCAGCATCCTGAATCCCAATCCTGTATGACTTGTTGCTCGTGTCTGATGGCAAGTCCTGCTTGCTAGCTAGTAGTCAATCGTTGTGGTTGGGACATTGGGACCGGGATTTCATTGCAGCACATGACTACGATGAATGATGATGCAACCACTTGTTATTGAGACGTGCAAGTAACTTGTTGCCCGTTTCACTTTGTCCGGTGTAGAAACATCGAGGATTTTCATCAGAAGGGCCCCCAGTTTTTCCTAAACAGCTTCTAACTTTATTAAATTTCTTTGATTCGATTTCTATTCTGTCCTATCTTAAGCACTCATTTTGAAGAAAAAAAATGGAATCTTTTCAAACTCGGATTTGAGTAAATAAAGTCCCGCTGGTTTTTCCAATTTCAAATAGTATTTTCAAAGCTAGTAGCTTTGTATCTCACAAACAGTTAGAGTCCTCTGAGCACGGTGGCTAGTTTCATATTCCGAGTGGGTCTGTTCAGTCAAAACAGTGTAACTTTATCTGCAGTTTGAATATTGTTTACAAGGCCCTTTCAATTCTACCTTACCTCACGTTACCTAGGTCACCTTTGGATACTCAGAGGTAAGAAATATACATGCACACTGATTTGAGAGCCTGGCCTTTCAAACACTATTTGCACAGCAGGCAAAGTGACCCTCTATAGGCAAAGCAGACCCAGTTGACATGCACACTGATTTGAGAGCCTGGCCTTTCAAACACTATTTGCACAGCAGGCAAAGTGACCCCCTATAGACAAAGCAGACCCAGTTGACATGCACACTGATTTGAGAGCCTGGCCTTTTAAACACTATTTGCACAGCAGGCAAAGTGACCCCCTATAGGCAAAGCAGACCCAGTTGACATGCACACTGATTTGAGAGCCTGGCCTTTCAAACACTATTTGCACAGCAGGCAAAGTGACCCCCTATAGGCAAAGCAGACCCAGTTGACATGCACACTGATTTGAGAGCCTGGCCTTTTAAACACTATTTGCACAGCAGGCAAAGTGACCCCCTATAGGCAAAGCAGACCCAGTTGACATGCACACTGATTTGAGAGCCTGGCCTTTCAAACACTATTTGCACAGCAGGCAAAGTGACCCCCTATAGGCAAAGCAGACCCAGTTGACATGCACACTGATTTGAGAGCCTGGCCTTTCAAACACTATTTGCACAGCAGGCAAAGTGACCCCCTATAGGCAAAGCAGACCCAGTTGACATGCACACTGATTTGAGAGCCTGGCCTTTCAAACACTATTTGCACAGCAGGCAAAGTAGATTCATTTGACTTGCAAAGTCACCCTTTTAATCAACGTAGACTTTGTTCTCGACTCCCGTTAAGATTCTCCCTAAATGTAACCAGTGTTAAAGGTGTGAAAACCTATGCTGAAAACGGCTTCTAACCCCACGTTTCCCCGCAGGGCCAAGACCAGACGGTACTGACCAAGGCGGGCCGCGTGGAACGAATGAAGCTGATCCGCGCCGAGCGCAAAGCTCGCAAGGCCGGCGCAAAGCCGGGCACTCCCGGATCGGCCAGGAAGCTGTCGCCGTGGAAGGCCGGAGTGCCCGGCTCCGGGAAGAAGCCGGACACCCCGAAGTCCGGTACCCCGAAGAAGCAGAAGACCCCGAAATCGGGAACCCCAAAACAACAGAACACCCCGCAACAGGGAACCCCAAAACAACAGAAGCCCCCCAATTTCGTCACTCCCCTGAAGACGCCCGCACCTGCCACTCCCCAAAACGCCCCCGGTTCCGGCAAGAAGCGCAAGAACAAAGGGTCCACCCCCGCAGTTCCGTCGCCCGCAGTTCCTTCGCCCGCGGCAGCCGAGGCTTCGACTGAAGACGGACCGGGTTCGGCCAAGAGGATCAAGATGACGCCGCCGGTCGGGACGCCGGGCACTCCGGGTTCCGTCAACGGGACTCCCGGATCCGGAAAGAAGCGCAAGCGGAACCGGAATAAGGGGACGCCAGTGAAAGCCGAGAGTCCGGCCCAAACGAAGAAGACACCGCTGAAGACCCAGACACCGTTGAAGGCCCAAACACCGTTGAAGGCCCAAACACCGTTGAAGGCCCAAACACCGTTGAAGGCCCAAACACCGTTGAAGGCCCAGACACCGTTGAAGGCCCAGACACCGTTGAAGGCCCAAACACCGTTGAAGGTCGAAACATCGTTGAAGGTCGAGACACCATTGAAGGTCGAAACACCGTTGAAGATCCAGACCCCGGTCACGGCCCACAAGACGCCGCTGAAAGAGAACACGCCGCTGAAGGAGAACACGCCGCTGAAGGAGAACACGCCGCTGAAGGAGAACACGCCGCTGAAAGAGAACACGCCGTCGGTTCCGAAACCCGCCACCCCCGCCTCGGCGAAGGTCGCTCCCTCCGCGGACGGCGCCGTCACCCCCGGCTCGGGCAAGAAGCGCAGACGTTCGCGCAAGAACGCCACGCCTTCGGCCGCCGCCGCCGCCGCGGAGAACACGGCGAAGGCGTCGGCGCCCGTAACCCCCGGCAACGCCGCGACGCCGGGCTCGGGCGGCAAGCGCCGTCGTACGCGCCGTTCGTTCATGCCGGTCGTCAAGGAGACCGCGCCGGCGATCTCGAACGTCGGCCCGGTTTCGGCGAGGGAATCGCCGCCCGTAACCCCCGGCGACGCCGCGACACCGGGCTCGGGCGGCAAGCGCCGGCGCGCTCGCAAGTCGGCGGCGGCGACGGCGGCGGCGACGGCGGCGGCGACTCCCGGGTCCGGCGGCAAGAAGTCGCCGGGCATGAAGATGCGGCTGCGGCAGCGGCCGAGCATGAACTTCGCCAAGAACTGATCGGGCGTGACGCCGTGCGGCGGCGAATAGGGGTCGCTTTGTCGGTCGGGGACGGCTTGTCTGTTGCGGCGATGGTGTTTCGACGATTTTGCTCAGTTCGGCGTGTGCTTGTCTTGTGAATCTACGTCGGCGGCTGTGCGAAAAGTGCTCGAACGGCCCTATCAAATCGGCACGCGCTGCTAGTTTGTATACCGAATTTAGATTACGACTAGGTTTCTTTCTTGTGTTAGTTTATCCAAGCTATATTTCGTTCGCTGAATGTTTGTCTATTGAAGTCATAACGTAAGCTGAAATCTAGTGGTCACAGTCGTGTTAGCTTTACGTTACCACAGTCTTGAGTCTAATGGGCTTCGGAGTAAAGTATCTTTTGACACTTTACCATTTGTAGCGAGTAAAATGGTAAATAATGGTAATGATAAAAGCTTAATCTTTTGTCTATTTCGTGTGAAACTCTATGATATGAGATTCCCAGAAAGTGGCAAACTCAAATTACGTTGCATCTTGTTCCAAAGCGGACAAATTTTTTCAAATTTTTTTTCACCCCCAACTAGGGTATGCAAAGGTAATACAGGTTAGGTTAGGTAAATTTGGGTGGTTCCCTTTTCGCCGCATGTAAAGTTATGCCCCAATGGACAAAGTGCACTCAGTTGACCGGTAATACCATAATGACAAGTCCAGGTGACTGTGATGACGTAACTTTTTTTATTATTGTTTTGAAGGCGAAACGGTTTGGAATGGTCAGGTAGCAAATATCTGAGTTATTAATGAAATGTAGATGAGTTGGTTGAAATTTGTTGGCATTAAATGGAAAGCTCGTCTTGAAACTGCTATTTGTTTTCTATGGTTTGGTACCTTTCCCAGTGATGCAGTTTCGGTATGGTTGTGTCCTTATTTGAGTAGGATTGTAGTTCTTCAGGCAATGATGACGTCTTGTGGACTTCAGTGCTAGTGGGCCGGAGGGTTTTGGGGGAATCAGCTTCATTCCAAGTGCTTTTTGAACTGTTTAGCGGCAGAGTGCAGAAGGATTTTTGATTGCTTGTCCAGCTGACGCCCGATTGGTGGAAAGCCCCAGCCTCTGTTGCGGGTAGGTATGTAATGTCACTTGAGAAATTAGTAATTTTATTTATATTACCTACGTAACTCTGGTATAACTATCTGGTATTGTATTGGTACCATTACATTGAGGAAATATACTGCCCGATAAATGGCAGGCACTGATTTGGTATTGAGTTAATATTACCTGATAGGTACTAATTTAATAATTGAGGATACACCTTTTTCAAAGGGCAGTTAACGGGCACAGGAAAGGAAGTGTCAAAAAGTTTACCCTGTAGATTCCAAATGGTTCAAAAGGCATAATAACATTTTAAAAGTATCGGAGAGCCCTTGTGTGTTTGTTGTTATTAGTTATCATGTTGAGAGATTGACCATCGATTCTGAAGAACTGGAAACTGGTAGGTATTGTATTGTATTATTTATTTTTGTCCGTGACTGGTATAAAATACACGTGTGGGCAACATCAGGTTAAAGCAATAATATAGGTATATAGAATATAGTAGAGATGATAATAAGAAAGATAGTAATAAGTAATAGAATTGGTACTAAAGGAACATAAATCTGACTTGGGTGAGTTATTTGAACAACAGGAAGTTGTTATATACTTATTTAGTATCTTTGGTTAGAATGTTTACCTAGCAAATGTTTTGTCAGATTGTTTTCACAATTTGCTTGCTTGAAAGTTAAATTAATTATACTTGCAAGTATAATTAATTTACCTTTTGAAAATCATGATCTATACTCATATCATTGATGAAAACTATCCAAATTATTTTGGTTTTTAAATGTTCACAAGATAAAACTTAAATAGGTAGGTATAGGAGCATAGAGTAATTGGAACCTTTGCTGTGCCTACGTGCAAAAGATTAGACTGTGGTCCCTGCTTTTTCTGGTATTCCCATCAAAGAAGAGCTCAGAGATTGCATCGAGTGTGTCGTTTGTGACGGTAATTGGCACAGTGCAAGTGCGATCTTTTATTTGTTTGACATCTGCAGATGTATTGATTAGCGTTTCGTGTTTGTGAGGCAGAAACTTGTCCTTGCTTCATTTTTCCTGGTTGTAATGTAATCACAGTTGTTTTGTTAGACAATTCAAATGTAGGTATGGCTATGCACCAACTTCATTTTATCAATGCATAAAATAAAACTAAGGAATTGTAAAATTGGTAAACTACCAAAAAATACTTTTTATTTGATTGGTTTATGATCCGTTGTCAGATCTTGTGGTAAAAACTGTAGACGGAACATCTCTATAAAGGATATTTCACAGCAACAATTTACATATGTGGATTCATCAAATGCAAACCACGTTTGTACTGCTTGTGATGCATGTGGTTCTGACGGTCCACTTCAAAATGACCGGTTGACGTTACCACGCAAGTTTAGAACGGATCATATAGTTTCGATCATCATTTCCGCGGCTGAGTGCCTAAAGATTATTGGAGAGACCAACGTTCAAAATGTGGCATGGATTGAAGATGAAAGAAGCAAGACAGAATCATTGGCAAAACCAAAAATAAGTTCAAAGAATCTTGTGAACTAAGGATCAGACTCACAAAGAGTTTCGGAGCTCACAATCGAGAGTTTTAAAAATCTTAGAAGACCTTTTGTGTATAATTTGGCAAAAATGGTCAGTTCTTTTACTTCTACCTAAATCATGGCATTTTTGTTCTAATTATTCAGGTGTAGATCGGAAAGTAATTGTTTCCAAATATTTCAACGTAGAAACCAAAAGAATTTATGAAAGAGAATATTGTGCTTGCAAAGCCCAATTGCAATTTCAATTTTCAATTTCAATTTTTTGCCAATTCAACCAATTACAGACAACAAGATTAATATTTCATAATATGATGCCTTTACTGGTGAAAAGGTGAATTATATTTATACCTAATACAAAATATTGAAAATGTACACATCGGTCCAAGAAGTATATTTATTTCTGTTTTAATCTTATTTAAATTACGAAAGCTCGTAATTGGCTATTCATTTTATTATTATGTACACAAATTAGCCTCCCAAAAGTGTTGTCCATTCCGGGATTTGAACCCGGAATGGACAACACTTTTGGGAGGCTAATTTGTGTACATAATAATAATATTTATTTCTGCTTTTAATCATTTAGCAAGACTTGCTCATTACAAAATCATATCTCCGCAACCGCACACAAAATAAGTTATTTGGGAACAGATTTGATATTCGGATGATAAAACATTTTCGTGCATTAACTGCAGATTCAGGCCTGGTAATGGTAATTGCCCGACAACGGACATGTTACCGTGGGAGGAAGGTAAATTTTAGAAAGTCGCTCTGGGAGAGTAGCAATGAAAATCCACCGAGGAACCGGACATCTGTAAGAAGAATGAATGCGACAGGTACGCAGTGATTCGCATTCTACCTGCACCATCATGAGCAATGTCAGTACCAAGCAATGGTCAACTGTTTCTCCATAATAAACTTCTAGATCCAGTTATAAGTTGAAACATCACGTACAATGTTTGGAACACAAGTTATGTCTACCGTAATAAAATTCGTTACTTTAAATTCATTCCAAATGCCTGTTTCTTTTATTTTACTAATTTACTTAGTTTCAATTTAGAATAGAAATGGGTAGGTGGTACACAGATGTAAACTTGTACCGTGGTATTGTTAGGGAGATGAAAATGAATTGTAATTGAGGTGTGTATACCAAGAAAGCCTATAGGCACCCTAATTATACCTATCGATGTAAATTGCTTAAAGGATTGGCCATCATTATAATTTTTAATGCAATCTTTATCTTTTTACGATCCAATATCAAGCGGAAACATTTCAAATCTGTATGTCCTCCATCATATTATAAAGCCTCATGTTAAGTTTGTGGCCACACAAATGTTGGGATTTTTGAAATATTGCCTCGAAATGCCGCGTTCATTCGCTAGTAGGTGGCGCGGCAGTCGCCGATATATTTTGCTGCTAGGTTGCGTTGTGGGCGCCTTGTTTTGACACGAGCATGCGCAGATCAGTGTGGTTGAAGAACAAGGAAAATGGTGTGATCCGCGTAGTGTGTCAAAATTTACTGTTGCAAATTGACAAGCTGTTTCGCGTACGCTGCTGTGTTTAGTTGTAACAATGTTTTCGTTTAACCCTTAAACGCCATCAGTTCGGTTATATTAGGTCGTGATTAAGTGATTGTTTCTAGAAAGTGCAATTTTTCAAAAATAGTTTTGGTTCCAGATTGAGCAAGTATTTGACAGACGCAAGAGATAATTGTGTAAGTTCACGTCACTTCACCTGTTCCTATCGAAAAGATAAACTTTTAGAGGCCGTGTTGTTTTTATTACTACTAAACATTCTTTATACTTTTATTTCCTGCTATCTAAAACCATTACCCCGATTTCATCAACTTAGCATATTGTAATGACCCACTTGCAATACATTCAACCTGAGAGTCCACCCCCCATTATGAGAGAACAATTTCCTGTCATGCGATTTATTTACTGATAAGTGCAAAATTACGCTCAAAATTTTACTCCTTCGTGAAAAGTAAACTATTTCCATCTTCACCTTTTTTTAGCGCGATGTCTAGTTCGAGTAGTAGTGTCGCGACCACAACTCTGTCCACGGTGGCGGCAAATTTGACGACTGCCGGCACGACTTTGGGCATCGTCAGTTCCACCGCGGGGATTAACCCGGGCCCGTCGCCAATCCAAGTGCCCAAGATTTTCCTCCAAACGAAAGCAGCGCAAGGAATAGCCGGAGTTTTCGTCTGGGTCGCTCTGTTCCTCACATGCCAGCAGGTAAGAATCGACAATATCCTATTTTTGAATTTGCTATTTGTTTTTAACTGAAAACAACGTGAAATAAACGTGCAAGTGTTATTTTAACCGTGTTTGAAGCTAGAAAATGAAGTAGTTGAAACAATTTAGTCCATATTGTTACATTTGTTAGCTGCCCCCAAAGACCACCCTTTAGGTAGGTACCCTGCCCAAGGGTAGGTTCTTATTTAGTTGTTACTTGTTGGTATTCAATTTCCTTGTGTATTTTGTAACATGCCTAAAATGAATGACATCGTAATCCCAGGATTTGATACCTAAATTACTTTCTAACCAGACAAGTCATTTCCATGGTCAACCACTTCAAATCAGGAACTCTTGCAAATTTGCCACTGAAATTTCATCTCAATGAAATTTGGTTACAAACCAGTTAGCATATTGCAATTCAAATTAAAAATATCCAGTCATCTAGCTACATATTTGGAGTAGGTAGTACCAGGTAGTAGCCACCTACCAGATGTTAATTTGTTCTTTACACTTCCTTGTTCACAAATACTTATCACAACTGGACCATAATTAATACCAGCTACAAGATTTCTGTACTTCTGTACTTTCTGTCCTGTTAGGTTCTGTACTTTTGTAGACTTACAGTTTTCCTTCCTGTCACATTTCTCAATTAGCTTCAATAGTACAATAGTCAATGACATTAGGACATTCTACATTAATGATATTAGTTTTGTGTTCCTTGGTTTGTTTATCAAAATAACATCCCAGTGACAAAAACAATGTTGGCTCAATGCTTGAACTATTTACCTACTTTGAAGTTTGAATAAGAAACCTACCAACAGTTCTATCACAGTAGATACTACTTATATGTTATCTCTCAACTTAAAAAAAAAGGCAACAGTTATTAAGCCAGCAAGTGTAATTGATGTACCAACCTCTAACTTCGTAATGACACCCCAATTACTCTTGGCATTATTATTGCCTAGCACACACTCACAATAGTTTATCTTGTGCACACACTCGAGTTACACTGAAGGCCACCCATTGTTGATTTTGACCCAAACCCTTGGTAGTTGTGTGTTATTATGTTTTCAAATGGCAAGGTCGCCCCAGGGCCCCCCCAACTTACCAAGCGTACCACACATATACACCCGGGCTTAACATATTATGGACATCAAGTCAATATTCAAAAGTAAACATTGTAAAATGTAACATTTTTTAGCTATACAGTTACTTTTCATATGATTAAAACGCGACTATTTCGACTGCAACAGCAAGATGCCATGGGAACACGGCGAGGCATTCTGTCAGTTTTGAATTTTGAACTATGATGCCAAATTTGTAATGTGTATTTTTAGAACTAGCGCTTCAAGATAGGAACAAATAGATATGAGTCATGAGAATCGATAAAGCCCCTCATAGCCCAAAGAGTGGACCCAAAGAGCAGCTGGCTCGAGCCTGGCAGCCTGACAGCTGCCCTGACGCCCGGCCAGCTGGATCATGATCGACACCAACGATTGGTTTAATGCGAACGCGGCAAGGGCAAGGTCAGCCAGTGAAAACTGTCGGTGCGGAATCGCGATTCGATGTGGAATTCGCCGCGTCGTCTGAAAATGAAAGCGAGTTGAGGAATGCACTTCTGCAGTTTGGTGAACGTAAACAAACACTGCGGCGCAGTCATTGGGCTTTCATGACTTCAAGGGCACTATGCATGTGCACTTTAGCACTGCACAATCTTACAGTCTGAGAAGGATTGCATCTTCCTCGAGGACCCACTGCTGCTAGACACGAGCAAAGAGCTTCAAAACTCACAAGCCATGTCTTGAGCTCAAGGCTTTTCGCTCGTGTCTAGAAAAATTTCATGGAAGATGCGAAACCTTTCGCATTCTTAGCCTGAAATTCAGTATATTATATCGAAACAAAGTCGGCACTCAAATCGTAATGCGATACTTATTGGATCTGCAGCCCCGAATGCAAATCTACTTGGTGTTCTTATTAAAGAGTGAGCTGGAGCGCATAGGGAAAGTGGGATTCGTTGGGCAATGCGTTATCTAGTTCCATTTGCCCCCGCCCCGCCCCGCCGCGCGCCAGCAGTGCAAGTGCCGAGAGAGAGAGGGCGTCTTTCCACCCTTTCGCAATCCGACCCCGTCTCGTGTGGAGTGAAATGGCCCCGCCGGAAATAGCAGCACCGGGTGTCGCATGAACACGCCTTTAGCACACCCCCGATGCTTTGGACGACAACCGACACGTGCGTGGGCCGGGAGGACGCCACCGACGCCTGCAACGGGGCTAACCTCACCTGACCTAACCTGACCTAACATAACCACTAAACTCTTCACGCTAAGAACGCTGGCGGTGTTTTACTGTCAAATAGACCCTGGTGGTAGGCAGGAGCCAGAGGTTTCTACATTCGCAGGCCGTCTCATTGTTCCGCTAAAGGGTTCGCAAGTGTCTCCGGTCAAATTCGACTGAATGATTGACAGCGCACTGTCGGGAGTCTGCAGAACAATACTAGCGTTGTTGACGTGAAAAAGAGTAAAGGTACCCTTCAAGTTGTCCTAGTTGTGGGACTGATGACTCGTGAATTCACCGGAGATTCTTGGCCTGACTCAAGTTCCATGGAGCTGGATGGAGAAAAGCTAATTTTCGTGGACAACTTCTTGCTGATATCGAACAGACCCCATGCACATTTGAGCTGGAATGTCTTTATTATCGCCGACTCTTGCACGCGTGTTTGGGGGTAGGGGGTAGGGGGCTGCCTTGCACTTGTGCACCCATGAGGGGTCTCATTATCAGGGCTGGGAAACGAAACTGCATTTTTCGAGGAGATTCAGAAGTTTCACCCTCCATAAATTAATAAAATTAATTATTTTTGAATTAAGCCGCGTGCACGCGTGCAGTTGTCAGATGGTTAGGTGGACATCGCAAAGTTATGCTTAGCAAAACAACGATTGAATATTGAGGACTCTAAGCCGATGTTGCCCGAGTGATTGTGATTCCAATTGCATCTTGGTCCGAATGAAATTAGAAGTGCTTCTTGTGCCGTGGCTCAGCTGATCGGTCTGACAAAACGTGCCGCTGAAATCGCAGTCCAGATTAGCGAGCAGTCCCCGGACCGTGGTGCAAGCCCATTATTTACTCTCAAGTGCAAGTACCGACCCGTACGGGCACCTCGGCACCCATGGACGGGTTTCGGGGGGGGGGGGGGGGGCAGCACGAGGGTGTCTGTGTCTTGGGGCTCGTACCGTGGTGCAAGCCCATTATTTACTCTCAAGTGCAAGTACCGACCCGTACGGGCACCTCGGCACCCATGGACGGGTATCGGGGGGGGGGGGGGGGGCAGCACGAGGGAGTCTGTGTCTTAGGGCTCGTACCTTGGTGCAAGCCCATTATTTACTCTAAAGTGCAAGTACCGACCCGTGCTGGCACCTCGGCACCCATGGACGGGTATCGGGGGGGCAGCACGAGGTTGCCGGTGGTCGGCCGGCGAACGGAGGTCCTGGGATCGACGCCCTGCTCGAGTCCATCGGCAAGGTCACTCGGTGTCAATAAGGAGCCTGGGCCGCGCGCCAGCACACGTCGCTGTGGTGTAATACCCTAGCCAAAGACGTGGCCAAAGGCATGGCCAAAGACGTGGCCAAAGACGTGGCCAAAGACGTGGCCAAAGGCATGGCCTAAGACGTGGCCAAAGGCATGGCCTAAGACGTGGCCAAAGACGTGGCCAAAGACGTGGCCAAAGACGTGGCCAAAGACGTGGCCAAAGACGTGGGTCCGTCGTCTCGTCTGCAATTCGATAGCACGCTTTGCTCCAGTAAAGGGTGGGGGGGGGGGGGGGATGGGCAAATATTTTCACCTCTGATTGATACACTTGTCACACACATTCACATTTTTTATCATTTACATTTACATGATCAGTTAGTGAAACATATGGGTGCAAATAATGTTTATACCTATATCACAATCACAAATTGCCGCACAGAAGAATAAATTGGCATGATACCAAGTGCAATATCTGCGGATTAAACCGAAGGTAAAACTGATATCATGCTGCAGCCACATTATGACAGGTATGCTTTCTAATTACGTGCCAAAGACATTAATGCCAGCTGATTCTATCGAGTGGTACCCAACGACTTGCTATCT
Organism: Nemoura dubitans; assembly: GCA_921293005.1. NCBI lineage: Eukaryota > Metazoa > Arthropoda > Insecta > Plecoptera > Nemouridae > Nemoura > Nemoura dubitans. Next base: position 1,342,851 of record OV121076.1, read on the forward strand.
CTCTCTCGCGAGTCATTGCTGGACTGCGGCGATATTGAATCCAACGACAGTTTCATCATCGATCTCAAGTGCACGCGGTGACTCTTAGCAATCGACACGGCAGTTCCAGCTTATCTGGAAACGCTGACCGCTCTAATCACCACCACCCCCCCCCCCCCCCTCCCCTGTATGTCCGTGTCAGCGACGTCAGATACCGATGTCCGAAATCGACGTCCGAAAACGACGTCTAAAATCGACGCCTCAAATTCGACGTCAAAAATCGACGTCAAAAATCGACGCCTCAAATCGATGCCCCAAATCGACGTCAAAAATCGACGCCCCAAATCGACGTCCAAAATCGACGTCAAAAATCGACGCCTCAAATCGACGCCCAAAATCGACGTCTAAAATCGACGTCTCAAATCGACGTCTAAAGTCGACGTCAAAAACCGACGCCCAAAACCGACGCCAAAAATATTCGCCCCAAAGCGTCGCTCCTTGGCAAGCTCAGTGAATCCCCGACGCTTGGGGTTTTGGTGGCGGGTTTCGGTGCCAGCTCCTGACATTGTCCTGATCGCACCCTGAGACCCGCAATCGTTCGTCCTGTCTCGACTAATCACTAGGAAGTCTCACTAGTTATTGGCACTTAAGGCCATTCATTGATGGTTGTTGAGGTTAATTGAATTCAACTTTTTATGGATTTCCAGGAGATATTTCGAGGTTCTGAAATATTCAATTGGTTGTCCAAAGTGTGAGGATTCCGTACATATATTTGTTTCGTTGCGATCGGATAACGGGTGTGGCCTGGAAAGTGTATACGGTAACAGGTAAATTCTTAGCTGGAATTTACCCTAAGTACATCTTTCAATATACCGGCTAAACATGGTTTTCTAAAACTCTTGTAAGTAATTAACGAGTGAATCTTGCGAAATAAAAATGGTTCAATTGGTTGTCCGAAGTGTGAAGATTCCGAAAATATAGGTTTCATCGCGATCCGACGAAAGGTGTGGCCTGGAAAGTGTATCCCGTACGAGGTGAAGGAAACGGCTCGACTTCGGAGCTCATTGAACAGGCTTAACATTGCCAAATCAAGCCTGTATTCATTACATACATATATAATAACATTCACACTGACATTGACATTGAACGAAAGACAAATTTATAATTCAGCACGTGTTCTCGAAGAAAATGCGCTTCTTAAGTTTGAGCCGCGCCAGCTTGCTTGGACCGACATCTCGGCCTTCCGGTTCCGGTGCCGGCGTCTCGTGGGAATGTCTGTTGTCTGTGGCGTCTGAAAGTCCGCCTGACATTTGCATTGTGTTCCCTCTGAGTGACGTACAAGTCTCAAGGCGAGCGAATGGACCCTTCCAATGTGAAGTGTCTCTTCTCGAAAGGGCAGCAAGTAGCAGACGCGATGGATTGCGTCAGCGCTCGCTCGGAGAAAGCGCACTCAGCTGACAGTCGATTCGGGCGAAACCACGTCACACGAGATATCGCACTTTAATGTGAAGACTTGATTCATGCATTTCATTACAACTCGGCCACACACCGGCCGTTGTAACAATTAGCGATCTCTCGCAGGCAGACATCGGCTGATATACGACGTGTAGGAACCGCTCTCATTAACGCAATGACATTGCCTTTGCGTCCATGGCTGCCCTGAGGGCTCCAAAGCGCAGTGTGTATTGCGAATCTGTCTCGTTCTCGGCCTCTCAGAGCGTTTCGGGCTCCGACGGGCCCAGCCCTGAGGGCTCCAAAGCGCAGTGTGTATTGCGAATCCGTCTCGTTCTCGGCCTCTCAGAGCGTTTCGGGCTCCGACGGGCCCAGCCCTGAGGGCTCCAAAGCGCAGTGTGTATTGCGAATCCGTTTCGTTCTCGGCCTCTCAGAGCGTTTCGGGCTACGACCGGCCCAGCCCTGAGGGCTCCAAAGCGCAGTGTGTATTGCGAATCCGTCTCGTTCTCGGCCTCTCAGAGCGTTTCGGGCTCCGACGGGCCCAGCCCTGAGGGCTCCAAAGCGCAGTGTGTATTGCGAATCCGTTTCGTTCTCGGCCTCTCAGAGCGTTTCGGGCTACGACGGGCCCAGCCCTGAGGGCTCCAACGCGCAGTGTGTATTGCGAATCCGTCTCGTTCTCGGCCTCTCAGAGCGTTTCGGGCTCCGACGGGCCCAGCCCTGAGGGCTCCAAAGCGCAGTGTGTATTGCGAATCCGTTTCGTTCTCGGCCTCTCAGAGCGTTTCGGGCTACGACGGGCCCAGCCCTGAGGGCTCCAACGCGCAGTGTGTATTGCGAATCCGTCTCGTTCTCGGCCTCTCAGAGCGTTTCGGGCTCCGACGGGCCCAGCCCTGAGGGCTCGAACGGAAAAGTGTGTACTAATCTACTAAGGTGTAAGTGTGGCTGGCCGTAAAAACACGGGTCCGGCCCGCGGCATGAATAAAGTATGCCCCTCGCCCTTTCCCCCCCTCGGCCCCCTCGGCGCCCTCAGTGGGCGTTTGCCCGAATGGCACGCGGAATGCACTCAAATTACCTCGCACCTCACAGTGGCGTGCGGTGGGCAGCTCTCAAACGGTCTAGAGAGGTTGGAGGGATTGGAGTTAAGCAACACTGCGCCGAGTCGCAAGGTGGATGGGTGACCGCCATGCAAGGTGCCGGCTCTTAAAGGAAGGTACTGAAGTTAAGCAACACTGCGCGCCGAGCCGGGCGTTGAATGGGTGACCGCCATGTTCCACCGATGTAGACTATAGGGCTGACCGTGTCGACAGCAAGGTTGGCCGAGGAACCCGACCTTCGCCCCAGTCGCGACTTCCTCCGAGGCATCGATCCCTCTACCGGCCAGTCCACGTCGACGACCTTGCGGGCCGTTTGGCGCCCCCCCCCCCCCCCCCCCCCTCGACCAAATGAGCGCCGTTCCCTTTGCAAGACTCGGACAGACTCGTCCTGATCTGACTGTCATCGCCACGCAGTCAGCCTCCTTCCGTCTTATCTCGCGGCTTATCGTCTGTCTGACTCACACACTCATACTCTTGATGTACGTCACAGGACTGCGACTGCTCGACTGATAACAGCTCCTAAACTCCATTTCACGTCGAGAAGGAGAGTGGATTTGCATCTTCCTCGAGGACCCACTGCTGCTAGACACGAGCCAAGAGTTTCAAAACTCACAAGCCATGTCTTGAGTCGGATAAAAGGCTCTATGGGCAGTGTTGAAACTCTAGCTCGTGTCTAGCAGCAGTGGGTCCCCGAGGAAGATGCAAATCCACTCTCCTTCTCAACGTGGAATGGAGTCTAGTGATGGAGTTCCGATGTCCATGAGCACGATGACCGGGTCAAAGGCTAGAGCGACCACTCAGTTGCACGCGGGCAGCGAAACGAGCGGGGCTAAAATCAAAGTTATTTCCTTCCTTTTATAGCTGCAAATGGGTCTATACATCTATGAATTCAATTTCCAAGTCACATGGCTTGGACAAACAGATGATCACACAAGTCTTTGAACCGTTCGGTCATATATTTACGTTGGCATCGACAATCCGTGTAAATTCCTCTGTGGTCAGAGTTTGGATCTATTTATAGGTCGTAATTTGTCTCAACTTCAAGACATGGCCTGTAGTTTTGAAACTCCCAGCTAACTAATGAATGAACAGCATTGGACGGTCTTATTAAAAGAAACCCTATCTTTCGTGTCGGGGTGGGATCCCCACCCTTAGCCCCCACAAATCACGTGGCTTGGCGTTATACCCTTGGGGGGGGGGGGGGGTGCTTCCCGTGGGTCAGAATGCCCCCCAAAAGGGTTCAAATGGGGGGGGGGGGGGGGGGGGGGGCGTGACCGTTGCCAACTTGAGATGTTCGCTCTAGCTACCGGAAGCCAAGACGTGTCTGGAGGCTGTGATCTCAGACTCGCCGGCTTTTGCCAAACGATGGCGATCCACTTCCAAGTCCCAATGCCTCGCCCCACCCCATCACCCTCCCCCTTCCCCTCACCTGCAAACCATTAGCAACGGAACCACGAGGGGGACGCTGCATAACGACTCATGGAATAGCGACTAATACATCTTGCAACTCTGTGCGGCTGCTTTGGTTTCAAATCCACTGGAATAACGACAAAAAGAAATTAGTTGGCATTTCACCAGAATAGTGACTAAAATAGTTAGACGTTCGTCCAGCAAAACAGCCGCACAGAGTTGCAAGATGCATTAGTAGTTATTCCATTAGGCGCTGTACAGGCACCCTATACTGCGAGATCCTGGGCGATCTGCTTCGCTTGCAGCCGGTCGTCTCATCCCGCGGCGACATCGCCCTCCCAGCCAACGCTAGCGTAGCTAATTCTCCACTCAATGGACAGTCTGTGTTGTCGTTATCTGTGCTAAAAGGTGTCGGAACAGATTCGATTGTATTTCGAAATCAGTGGCCGCTTTGCAAACGTGACCGTAACGCGATTTGTACCGAGGACGCAATGCTTATCTAAAGTGTTATTGTTATTGTCAGGGCCGGCCGTTCCCACGAACGCAATCTGCGAACACAATCTGCGAGTGCGTTTGCGTTGGTACACCTGTTAGCGTCGGGCCCTTTCCAAACCAAACAGAAGTGTGTTTTCGCAGATCGGAAGTCCACTTTCCCTGCCGTGCGTCAACTATACCAAGAGTGCCGCATGATGGCGCTGTTCGCTTGGCATTCAAATCCCAGTTTGAAATTCCTAGTTGTGTTTCAAAACGCATAGTGCTAAAAATAGGACATATATTAGACATTAGTCTAAGAAATGCAACAACTGCTCTCTCCCTCTCTCACTCTCACCCCACCCCCCTCTGCCGACATCTGTCGTGTTTAACGGCGCAACTCGTGGCCGTTAACGACGCCCGTGATGTTTAACGACGCACTGGTCGACTGGCCGGTCGGCGGCCGATCACCGATCACTGGGGCGATTGTTTGCTCTGTCGCGGGGTGCGATTTAATCGTCGACTCTGACGGCTGCCATCGGGTCTGACACGCACTGCCACGCGTTCTTGGACAGTGCTCGTGTGTGTGCGTGTGTGTGTGTGTGTGTGTGTGTGTGTGTGTGTGTTTATATCACTAGAGGGCGACCCTCGCTCGATCGCAGATTGATTCGTTGACACAGGAGTGTGCGGATATTCGAACTGAACGAATTATTCGACGAATTATTCGTATTCGAATTTCGGGTAGCGATTTTAAAACTATTCGACACAGATTCGAAGCAAGAGAGCCTCTGTTCGCACACCCCTATACAAAGACAGGGATCGGGCTGCCTTGTTGGGGGGGGGGGGGGGGGGGGGCGTTTAGAGTTCACGCTTGAGACGATTGCAGGTGCGGCTGACGACGGCTGCGCGGGGCATGGCGTTGTTACGCGTCGATCCATTGTTTCTGTGTGTTAATTCGTCGAGATTTGTTCGCCCCCCGATTCCCTAGGAAGTAACCCGGTCGGTCCGCTGCCATTCATTCGGTTGAATTATCGGCTTCTCCGCTGGAACCGAAGTCCTGCATTGACGCGTTGCCACTGAGACGGCATTGTGTGGGCTGGGGGGGGGGGGGGGGGGGGCAAGGCCCACGCTGGAGTCGGGGGATTGCCGCACGCCGCTGCCCCCCCCCCCTTGACATTGATCACCACGCGGTTCCCACGCCACTGCCGAGTGCAAAGTTCGGGGTGGAAAAGTTGGCACTCCTGCCGGGGACGACCTTCCCCATCCTGGCACGTCTTGGCACGTCTTGGCACGTCTTGGCACGTCTTGGCACGTCTTGGCACGTCTTGGCACGTCTTGGCACGTCTTGGCACGCCTTGGCACGCCGGGAGCTCGACCCGGCCGTGCCTTACCCCCGCCCCCTCTAAGCGGTTCAATCTGGTGAATTTTAGTCCTGGAAATGCGCTGCACATGGTTCACATTTTCCCACCCTGTTTCCCACCTAATCCACCGATGTCTCGCAGAAAGCTGGCTGAACGTCGCGACCAGCTTGGGTCTCCCTCGGCGTCTTGCTGCGATTTACTCATTGGTTCTGGTGTTCGGTCAGGGAAAGTGCAGCCTGTGATCCCTGACATCGAATTGATAACGTAGATCTTTTTGCCAGCCGCGTGCACAAATCTAAACACGAGTGTGGAGTTGTGGAATTCGCGAACGTCGTCTCATCGGCAGTCCGCGCGTAGAGGGAGGATCCCCCCCCCCCCTCCCTCGTTGCGCACGGTTCAATCTCGCGGATGGCGCGAAACGAGATCTGTCTCTGCCGACACTGTCGCCGAACGGATTCGAACTTTTTAAGCGCCCCCCCCCCCCCCCCGAATTGCGTGAGATTGCGACGACGGTGACATTTGTCATCGTGACTCGAACCCGGGGCTTTCTTCAATCGGGCGCTTGCAGTGTGGCGGGTAAAAGGGGTGCGGGTTTCAGCGCCCCGACAACGACATCTCAACTTGGGCGCGCAAGTGCTCTATCTATTATTCAGACCGCTCTCACCTGTGCGGTGTTTAGATGTCGCATGCCAGTGACTTCGTTTAGTGCCAGCACGTGTGAATGTTGCTCGCGTTTGGTGAGGAGCGCCGTCGAGTCGCTGCTGGAATTTGGTGAAACGCAGGGTGGCTGAGGATGTCCGAAACGGGCACAAGAGATCGTCTTGTTCGAGTCGGTGCTGTTTGTACGGATGTCGACCAGAGCTTGATGGAGGTGCTATAGTTGATTTGGGTGGCGGTGACTGAGCTCTCCAAATAACTATTTCAAACTAAGTGTCATTGATTTCTCGACGTTTTGTGATGGCTCGAGTTACGTTGACAAAAGAACCAATTGTTTCTTAACTTAGGCTTCTTAAATTCAGTACCGGGCATCCAAAACCCAGTTTGAAGTTTAGCTGTGTGTTGTAAATTAGTGCTAAAGATCAAGCATACATGGCCATAAGAAATGTAGAAGTGATGAAGTTATAGCCATGTTTCGGTGCGTACAACCTGCATGTGCATGTGTTTTGGACAAACGCTGCAGCAAAGACTGTGATGAGTATCGACCTCGAGGCTGCAGGACCCAATGCCGCTATCGACGGCTTTTGGTGCAGGGTCATCGAGCTCTTTATTGGCTTCGGACGGGCTTGGAATGCTAAACGCAGGTCGGACCACAACACAGCTCCAGACAATTCAAACACTGCGACGGCAACGTGTTTGAACTTCCGCGATTCGTGATGGCAAATATTATTGCAAGAGCGATCTGCATTCCTCATTATAGTTAGCAATCATCTTCATGTTATAATGTTCACTCCTATGGACTTAGTCACGTGGTGGAGCACATGGAGTGGGTGTCCTTATCTTTGATCGGTCGCAATCTAGTTTTGATAAACCAGTTTTATTGTCAATGCCTGCCTCGCAAAACTCGTGAATTCGTTCTCTGGCAAGTTTTGTATGCGATTCCGCACCCCCCCCTTGGCATACAACACATAATTTTATAGTTAGAAAATAAAGCAAATAACTTCTCGCATCTTCTCTTTGCTATGAACACTTCCATGTCGCCATCTTTTTAACATGAAAGAAAACAAATACTTCCATATTTCGATGTAATTGTATTTCTATTAATTGCTTCTGTAATCTTTCAATCAAGGTAATGGTTATTACCTAAACCCTACCTTCCGTTGGCTTAACCTCGGCCAGGCGGGTCGGAAATGATGCGAGATAACGAAAGCAATTATGAAAATTGAATTAATTCACATAGTGAATACCAACTTTTTTTTGCAAACTTACTGAAAAATTAATGCCACAAATGTTTATTTCGTACAGGTACAGTGGAGACCAAGGAAGGTTTTTGAATTGTCCATTGGACTCGCGTGAAACATGCAAAACTCAACAGTGTATCGATTCGTAAGCTTGGGTCGATTCTCATTTCACGGAGCGCGAGGCAGCTGCTGATAAGAAAACCGGTTTATCATCACGAGATTTGGATCCCGTGTGAGCCAGCTCCTCCGCGTGGTCGGTACCTGCCTACCTATAGTCGGTCTCAGGTTCTGAAGGCAGCAACAAACCGGGTTTCTACAATGTTATAGTATAGGCCCAGTGCCCCGAGGCGATGCCAAAAGAACATGAGACGTACTTTATGCCGTTTTCAGACAAACGTTTCTGAGGACTTTTCCGAAATTCTACTGGGCCCCTTTAAAAGTCCAGAGGTGTACGTGCGAACAAACATCTAACCCAAAAATATGTGTACTATATTATTAATTGATCTCGACTACGTCCATCCCATTCCAAATATCAATTCAGCCATCAGCTCCAGCCCCACGAAACCAATCAGTCAGCGAACAGCTGTTAGCAAACTTGGACTCCAGCCACGAACCCCAGCGCCAGTCACGAGCTGAGTCGCAGCTACACTCATTTTCACGCTAAGAACGCTAGCGGTGTTTTACTGTCAAAGAGACCCTGCTATAGTAGGCAGGAGCCAGAGGTTTCAACATTCGCAGGCCGTCCCATTGTTCCGCTAAAGGGTTCGCAAGCAAGACTTCTCCTGTCCTGAACCGTAAATTCTATTGGATGATTGTCAGCGCACAGTCGGGAGTCTGCAGAACAATACTAGCGTTCTTAACGTGAAAAAGAGTATAGATCACGAGGCCTCGTCGAGGGCGATCCACCGCCAAAGTGCTGCACGATCTGCGAGGATCGCCAAGACGCTGGCCACGCGATCGCCTTCGTTTCCCCCGCGACATATGCTTGGGCGTCCCGAGCCCGCGTGCCGTGGGGGGGGGGGGGGGGGTCCAGCCAGCATCCCATTCGCGGCAGATCGATAGGCCGGCACTGGGCCACGCGATGGGCCCCCCCCCCCCCCCCCCTCCGAGGCTTGATGGCCGCTGCCGAGAGGTTGGCGTGGATTCGGAGATTTACAACTGCAACGATTGAATCCACTGCATCTCACACATATCTATATGGTCGAGTTCCACCACGCAAACTTTAGTACGTCTCAGGTTCGTTTGGCAGCGCCCCGGGACATAGGTAAGGTACTGCAACTTTGCACAGCCTTTGCTAAAGGTGGCAGTGGTTCGCTGCCAGCTCCATCAAAAAGGTTCGGAAATAAGGGGCTGCTGCCTGTTTCGCAATCAATTTGAGCGTTTTTACTAAAGATAATTCGCCCTGATTATGTGACGTTTAATGCGACGAATTATTTATCCCGGCAAAAAATAATCTGTACATGACTTTGAAATTTAAAAATCGGAGCAGAATTAAGATCTAGTAAATCACTAGGAATAGTATTTTGACGACTGATCACTCAGTTTATTGATCGTTCATTTGATTTGTATAGGTATGCCATGATATTATGTTTAATGACCAGGCAGCAAAGACCGCACCGAACCGATTACTGATTAGAAAACAAGTTATCCAGACCGACATCGGCCAACTCTACGCAATGGGAGAGTAAGGGGTATGCAAAACGAGGGTTCTCGCGGAAATATAAAACACACTGTGTGGACTTCAGAACCTGAGTCGTACTATACATGCAGTTATCGCTAACAGCCAACAGGTCGTTAGGGCGTCTGTTATCTGCGTCTGGAATCAAGTTAGCGTGTTCCCATTCGCATGTCAGTCCTGGAATCAGCACCGAACCCTGGGCACGAAGGGCGTATGTCTTCTCGGGCTGGACCCGACCATAGATCGGGGTAGCATCACAAGGTGTGTATCTCTGTCGTGCGTTGATCGTTCCCTGCACAGTTGCACACTCCACTTCAAGTCGACGACGGGGCTATGACGTGCTTCCTGCTTCCTGTTGTTTGTTCCTGGCCGGAAGTTTGCTGTCTTCCAGTCCCTGCGATCAACAGGACCGCGTGTATGTGTCCAGACAAAATGACATTCGCGTCCCTTCTTCTCTTCGGTCGAAACAAAACGTGCCGCCTGCGAATTCGGCGTGTCCAGCGAAAAGCAGTCCCTGCTTCGATGCCCTCGAACATCACCCCGACGGCATTTCACCGCCGCCGCTGGAGTCCAGGCCGCGCGCCACTGCCGTCCCATCTCATTCCAGGCACGCGTCCCTGGCCCCATGGCAACAAGTGCGTGGGCTTTGGGGGGGGGGGGGGCAAGAAAAGATCGCACCCCCCCGCCCCTCATAAGGGCCCTATGCACAGGGGCTTTTTGGCACAAGTATGCCTCGGCAGTTCTGTGCTGGCAAATTACACAAGGCTCTATTCCATGTGTTATAATATTGATGCATCATGTGCTATCATAATCGCTTCCATGTTATTGTAATTGCCCGTGTATTTAAATCAATAAAATACGAAAAAGAGCCATGCGACTTTTGACAGCGTTTAACAGCTGTGGCGGACTTTGGACAACATTGGAGTGCCCGAACGAATCAGACTTGCCGACACAGAAATCTGTCCACCCCTGGATGGATTTGGAGACAAACTTGGACAAAATTGCACTCTCGTTGTTGAGTTTCATCTGCTCGCTTGCCGTAGAATTAAATTCCTCCCTGAATCAAGTTCATTTTGCCGTCCAATGCCTCTACTATCAATTACAAATACTAGCAATACTACTATCAATTACAAATACTAGCAATACTACTATCAATTACAAATACTAGCAATACTACTATCAATTACAAATACTAGCAATACTACTATCAATTACAAATACTAGCAATACTACTATCAATTACAAATACTAGCAATACTACTATCAATTACAAATACTAGCAATACTACTATCAATTACAAATACTAGCAATACTACTATCAATTACAAATACTAGCAATACTACTATCAATTACAAATACTAGCAATACTACTATCAATTACAAATACTAGCAATACTACTATCAATTACAAATACTAGCAATACTACTATCAATTACAAATACTAGCAATACTACTATCAATTACAAATACTAGCAATACTACTATCAATTACAAATACTAGCAATACTACTATCAATTACAAATACTAGCAATACTACTATCAATTACAAATACTAGCAATACTACTATCAATTACAAATACTAGCAATACTACTATCAATTACAAATACTAGCAATACTACTATCAATTACAAATACTAGCAATACTACTATCAATTACAAATACTAGCAATACTACTATCAATTACAAATACTAGCAATACTACTATCAATTACAAATACTAGCAATACTACTATCAATTACAAATACTAGCAATACTACTATCAATTACAAATACTAGCAATACTACTATCAATTACAAATACTAGCAATACTACTATCAATGCAATACTCTCAATGCAACGCTATCAATTAAATACTCTCAATGCAACGCTATCAATGCAATACTCTCAATGCAACGCTATCAATGCAATACTCTCAATGCAACGCTATCAATGCAATACTCTCAATGCAACGCTATCAATGCAATACTCTCAATGCAATACTATCAATTAAATACTCTCAATGCAATACTATCAATTAAATACTATCAATTAAATACTATCAATTAAATACTTTTTATGCTGGCGTGCTTCAAGCCTTCGGATCGATTTAAATATCGGTGGCCGTGGCCGGCTCGACTAAAATACGGTCTAGACACACAAACGTGTGCTAAAAAGTCCCCCATCTCCTTTCCCTCCATTCACCGAACCAGCCCCGCTACATTAACACAGACTCTACGTTTCGCTACGAAGAACATCGATCTGAAATTATTAATAGCGGTCGCAGCACTTGGACGAGCGCGTAATGAAAGGCCAGACGTCGACACAAAAACACCCCGCATTCGCCGTCCACGAATTGCGGGCCGCCCGGCAAAACAGAGCGCCGCCGGTCCCGTCGTCGCCCCGGCAACCGGCGTCGCGACGCCGTCGCTGATTACGACGTCGGACAGATGCGACGTCGGTCCGTCGCTCTGTGCGCGGCGGGCGGACGAGTTGGGGGGGGGGGGGGGGGGGGGGGGGGCGTTACGTCATCAGGGGTGTCGAGTGGTGGCGCTGCGGTCGGTGATTACGCGCTTCCAGGGAAACGTGTTTTAATCCCGGGATGTCTGTGTCCAGCGAGTAGCGTCAATTTGTCGTGCTTGGAGGTGATCATTCTCACTCGGTTTCGAAATTGGCGGAGGGTGATGTCAACTCTTGAGGAGTTTGTTCGTTTGAAATTGAATTTGATGGGAGGAATTTGTGCCTACGAACGGCGAATCAAAACGGCAAGCTTTTGCTTGTCGCTATATTGAACTTTTAAGCAAACAAGACGACATTTCGTTATACACATTTCTCTCAAACGAAAGTAATTTTCTTTTCATTTGATGCTGTGGGATGTGTGTTGAAGCTACAGTCGGATCTAACTAGAGAAGAAAAATCATTTATAACTGACAAGTCGTTTGGGAATCGGCTATCAAATTCGGTAACCAAGTCCGGTCTTTCCATTCGCATGTCAGTCCTGGAATCAGCACCGAACCCTCGGTCTTTTGGCTGCGTGCTGGGACCGAGATGTTTGAGCCGGGCACAAAAGGGGGACATTGGTCTTCTCAGGCTGGGTTCCATTCGCATGTCAGGCCTGGAATCAGCACCGAACCCTCGGCCTTTTGGCTGCGTGCTGGGACCGAGATGTTTGAGCCGGGCACAAAGGGGGGACATTGGTCTTCTCAGGCTGGGTTCCATTCGCATGTCAGTCCTGGAATCAGCACCGAACCCTCGGCCTTTTGGCTGCGTGCTGGGACCGAGATGTTTGAGCCGGGCACAAAAGGGGGACATTGGTCTTCTCAGGCTGGGTTCCATTCGCATGTCAGGCCTGGAATCAGCACCGAACCCTCGGCCTTTTGGCTGCGTGCTGGGACCGAGATGTTTGAGCCGGGCACAAAGGGGGGACATTGGTCTTCTCAGGCTGGGTTCCATTCGCATGTCAGTCCTGGAATCAGCACCGAACCCTCGGCCTTTTGGCTGCGTGCTGGGACCGAGATGTTTGAGCCGGGCACAAAGGGGGGACATTGGTCTTCTCAGGCTGGGTTCCATTCGCATGTCAGTCCTGGAACCAGCACCGAACCCTCGGCCTTTTGGTTGCGTGCTGGGACCGAGATGTTTGAGCCGGGCCCAAAGGGGAGACAATGCTCATCTCAGGTCGGATCCGACTGTAGCTACGACGCTAACTTGAATTGCCTTTCGCCGAGCGAAGGGAGCCTGGGTTTTTGATCGCGACGCTCGGCGTAATTGAGACAAACGACGGCCGGAGTTCGCCGACTGTGTTGACCTTTGCGTCTTTGCGCGGTCCTCGGAACCTCCCTTTGAAGTCGTCCAGGGCTCGATGCGCCTACAGCAGCTGCATATAACGTAGCCATTGTTATCATGGACACGCCGTCTTTGCATGCTGCTTGCAACGCTGGCTCCTTGCTGTAGATGCCACTGTTAACTCAGGCATGGACCTTCTGCGTAACTCTATGCTTCATGCTGCGAGCTGCCTGAAATCTCTAACCACGGACAACTGCCCGTAAATTGAGCGATGTGCGTTACTATAGTAACTTGAAAGTTTGAAACTGTCGGTGCCTTTCGATAACGCCCCCGCCCCCCCGTTTGTTGATGATGTCCCGATGGGGTCTGCTGGCCGCGAAAGGTCAGAGGTGAACGCCCACGCCAGGAACGCGCGGCGGATTCCAAGCAAAAGTGTGCCGATTCGCGAGTCCTGTTTATTTTCCTCGTCATATTCCCATTGCTTGGAATTCAAGAACGCCTGGTGCGAGGGATGCTGGCTGATCAATCAATTTGCGGGGCCAGCATCGCAGCAACTTGTTCACCGGAGTGGAACACGGGTAGTTGCTCTAAAGCGCCGCGTGTTTTGCGACGCAGACGTCGAGAGTAATCAGGTTCTACCAAATTAAAAGGGTTTATTAAAGTCGGAATTTTCTTTATTAGTGTTTAATACTATAGTTCGTGTCATGTTCTGACGACAGCAGCAAACCGGTTTTCTACAATGTTATAGTATAGTAGAGGCTCAATGCCTACATGAGCATGAGACGTACTATAGAGCAGCTATAGGCTGTAGGAAGTAGACATTTGTTTTCAAATTGAGGAAGGTATTGTGCAGCTTGTTGCTATTGGCTGCAAGTGCTTCCCTGGCAGGCGATATCCAGGATATCCAGGATATCCAGGATCCAGGACGCGGACATCCCAGCATAAACAGGAGCACATGAGATCCCAGGGGACGAAATGGGATCCAGACTCTCAGATTGGGAACGCGGACAACTTGGGATGAGATCGCGAGGCGCGAGATTGGCAAGATCGGGATTGGGACTAGGAAACTTCCACACGCTGCAGTCGACATAGAAACCGCAGAGCGCAAACCAACCGCAGATCGCAAACAAACCGCAGATCGCAAACCAACCGCAGATCGCAAACCAACCGCAGAGCGCAAACCAACCGCAGAGCGCAAACCAACCGCAGAGCGCAAACCAACCGCAGATCGCAAACCAACCGCAGATCGCAAACCAACCGCAGAGCGCAAACCAACCGCAGAGCGCAAACCAACCGCAGAGCGCAAACCAACCGCAGAGCGCAAACCAACCGCAGATCGCAAACCAACCGCAGATCGCAAACCAACCGCAGAGCGCAAACCAACCGCAGATCGCAAACCAACCGCAGATCGCAACCGCAGATCGCAGGGACGTACCTCGTGGAAAATCGAAAGTGCAAACAAACTTCACTTTTTTTTTTTGTCATTTCTTTATTGACTCAAAGCCAAAAGGCTGATCTGTGCTTTAAACAACTCATACATACAATATGACATTAGCGGTATCGAATATACCTGATCATCATATTTCTATTAATTATATTCTTATTCTTATTATTATTTTTTTCACATTGCACCATAAATACATTGTGTAACTATTGAAATATATGTACAAGAGAAAAGGGATATAAATTATAAATAAACTAAAAAGTGTAAGACAAATTTTCGAGAATTATGTTTTGTCTACGTGATATTATTGACTAACCAATTTTTTGCGCATCTTTTAACTAAACTAAATTAATCGAGACCGATTAATTCAGGTGGCAATTTATTGAAGGTTGTAGGCACTATAAGGAGTTGTTCGGTTCTGAGAGGTGTTTATGATCATCTGACAAAAAGTTGCTTTGCCTTCTTGATAGATATACTTAGCACAATAAAGGAATTATCTGGAGTATTCCTGAAAATACTATGTTGACAATCCCGCCCCTATAAAAGGAGCCTGTGGCCTTTAATGCCTACATACATTAAGTATGTGGAGACGTTTGATTTAGCTATTACAGAATGTCGTAGCATGGGAAGAGCAGTCATCTGTCACCGCTGTAAGTTAGTTGGACATCACGGTAACCAGATTCTTTGAATTTCCCCGTTAATTTCCATTTGCATGTCAGTCCTGGAATCAGCACCGAACCCTCGGCCTTTTGGCTGCGTGCTGGGACCGAGATGTTTGAGCCGGGCACAAAGGGGGGACATTGGTCTTCTCAGACTGGGTTCCATTTGCATGTCAGTCCTGGAATCAGCACCGAACCCTCGGCCTTTTGGCTGCGTGCTGGGACCGAGATGTTTGAGCCGGGCACATAGGGGGGACATTGGTCTTTTCAGACTGGGTTCCATTCGCATGTCAGTCCTGGAATCAGCACCGAACCCTCGGCCTTTTGGCTGCGTGCTGGGACCGAGATGTTTGAGCCGGGCACATAGGGGGGACATTGGTCTTTTCAGGCTGGGTTCCATTCGTATGTCAGTCCTGCAATCAGCACCGAACCCTCGGCCTTTTGGCTGCGTGCTGGGACCGAGATGTTTGAGCCGGGCAGCCAGTGAAATCGTTCCTACCATGTCGACTAGTACTTAAGTCCTTGTAGTCGAGAGGGCTGTCTTATCTGGAAAGTGCCGGCAGCAAGCCACGACTCCCAAGGCGTGGAGCACACACTGTGCCACCCAGTCGAGTGGGTGACAGCTGATAAGCGCGTGACGTATGAAAATTGTGCAGTGAGTGAGACGGGTGTTGCCAAGACGCAGATTGCAGTCAGGCGTCGTATCTCCGATTCCCATGCGCTCAGGGCACCTTCGATCATTGATTGGGTATAAGCTGGGCGCTCAGGGGACCTTAGATCATTGATTGGGTATAAGCTGGGCGCTCAGGGGACCTTAGATCATTGATTGGGTGTAAGCTGGACGCTCAGGGGACATTAGATCATTGATTGGGTATAAGCTGGACGCTCAGGGGACCTTAGATCATTGATTGGGTATAAGCTGGGCGCTCAGGGGACCTTAGATCATTGATTGGGTGTAAGCTGGGCGCTCAGGGGACCTTCGATCATTGATTGGGTATAAGCTGGACGCTCAGGGGACCTTCGATCATTGATTGGGTGTAAGCTGGGCGCTCAGGGGACCTTAGATCATTGATTGGGTATAAGCTGGACGCTCAGGGGACATTAGATCATTGATTGGGTATAAGCTGGGCGCTCAGGGGACATTAGATCATTGATTGGGTATAAGCTGGGCGCTCAGGGGACCTTAGATCATTGATTGGGTGTAAGCTGGGCGCTCAGGGGACCTTAGATCATTGATTGGGTATAAGCTGGGCGCTCAGGGGACCTTCGATCATTGATTGGGTATAAGCTGGACGCTCAGGGGACATTAGATCATTGATTGGGTATAAGCTGGACGCTCAGGGGACCTTAGATCATTGATTGGGTATAAGCTGGGCGCTCAGGGGACCTTAGATCATTGATTGGGTGTAAGCTGGACGCTCAGGGGACATTAGATCATTGATTGGGTATAAGCTGGACGCTCAGGGGACCTTAGATCATTGATTGGGTATAAGCTGGGCGCTCAGGGGACCTTAGATCATTGATTGGGTGTAAGCTGGGCGCTCAGGGGACCTTCGATCATTGATTGGGTATAAGCTGGACGCTCAGGGGACCTTCGATCATTGATTGGGTGTAAGCTGGGCGCTCAGGGGACCTTAGATCATTGATTGGGTATAAGCTGGACGCTCAGGGGACATTAGATCATTGATTGGGTATAAGCTGGGCGCTCAGGGGACATTAGATCATTGATTGGGTATAAGCTGGGCGCTCAGGGGACCTTAGATCATTGATTGGGTATAAGCTGGGCGCTCAGGGGACCTTAGATCATTGATTGGGTGTAAGCTGGGCGCTCAGGGGACATTAGATCATTGATTGGGTATAAGCTGGGCGCTCAGGGGACATTAGATCATTGATTGGGTATAAGCTGGACGCTCAGGGGACATTAGATCATTGATTGGGTGTAAGCTGGGCGCTCAGGGGACCTTAGATCATTGATTGGGTATAAGCTGGACGCTCAGGGGACCTTAGATCATTGATTGGGTGTAAGCTGGGCGCTCAGGGGACCTTAGATCATTGATTGGGTATAAGCTGGACGCTCAGGGGACCTTAGATCATTGATTGGGTATAAGCTGGGCGCTCAGGGGACATTAGATCATTGATTGGGTATAAGCTGGACGCTCAGGGGACATTAGATCATTGATTGGGTGTAAGCTGGGCGCTCAGGGGACATTAGATCATTGATTGGGTGTAAGCTGGGCGCTCAGGGGACATTAGATCATTGATTGGGTGTAAGCTGGACGCTCAGGGGACCTTAGATCATTGATTGGGTATAAGCTGGACGCTCAGGGGACATTCGATCATTGATTGGGTGTAAGCTGGGCGCTCAGGGGACCTTGGATCATTGATTGGGTGTAAGCTGGACGCTCAGGGGACATTAGATCATTGATTGGGTGTAAGCTGGGCGCTCAGGGGACCTTAGATCATTGATTGGGTGTAAGCTGGGCGCTCAGGGGACATTAGATCATTGATTGGGTGTAAGCTGGACGCTCAGGGGACCTTAGATCATTGATTGGGTATAAGCTGGGCGCTCAGGGGACATTAGATCATTGATTGGGTATAAGCTGGGCGCTCAGGGGACCTTAGATCATTGATTGGGTATAAGCTGGGCGCTCAGGGGACCTTAGATCATTGATTGGGTATAAGCTGGACGCTCAGGGGACATTAGATCATTGATTGGGTGTAAGCTGGACGCTCAGGGGACATTAGATCATTGATTGGGTATAAGCTGGACGCTCAGGGGACCTTAGATCATTGATTGGGTGTAAGCTGGGCGCTCAGGGGACATTAGATCATTGATTGGGTGTAAGCTGGACGCTCAGGGGACCTTAGATCATTGATTGGGTGTAAGCTGGACGCTCAGGGGACCTTAGATCATTGATTGGGTATAAGCTGGGCGCTCAGGGGACATTCGATCATTGATTGGGTATAAGCTGGGCGCTCAGGGGACATTAGATCATTGATTGGGTGTAAGCTGGACGCTCAGGGGACCTTAGATCATTGATTGGGTATAAGCTGGGCGCTCAGGGGACCTTAGATCATTGATTGGGTATAAGCTGGGCGCTCAGGGGACATTCGATCATTGATTGGGTATAAGCTGGGCGCTCAGGGGACCTTAGATCATTGATTGGGTGTAAGCTGGACGCTCAGGGGACATTCGATCATTGATTGGGTGTAAGCTGGACGCTCAGGGGACCTTAGATCATTGATTGGGTGTAAGCTGGGCGCTCAGGGGACATTAGATCATTGATTGGGTGTAAGCTGGGCGCTCAGGGGACCTTAGATCATTGATTGGGTGTAAGCTGGACGCTCAGGGGACATTCGATCATTGATTGGGTGTAAGCTGGGCGCTCAGGGGACCTTAGATCATTGATTGGGTATAAGCTGGGCGCTCAGGGGACATTCGATCATTGATTGGGTGTAAGCTGGGCGCTCAGGGGACATTCGATCATTGATTGGGTGTAAGCTGGACGCTCAGGGGACATTCGATCATTGATTGGGTGTAAGCTGGACGCTCAGGGGACCTTAGATCATTGATTGGGTGTAAGCTGGGCGCTCAGGGGACATTAGATCATTGATTGGGTGTAAGCTGGGCGCTCAGGGGACCTTAGATCATTGATTGGGTGTAAGCTGGACGCTCAGGGGACATTCGATCATTGATTGGGTGTAAGCTGGGCGCTCAGGGGACATTAGATCATTGATTGGGTATAAGCTGGGCGCTCAGGGGACCTTAGATCATTGATTGGGTATAAGCTGGGCGCTCAGGGGACATTAGATCATTGATTGGGTGTAAGCTGGGCGCTCAGGGGACCTTAGATCATTGATTGGGTGTAAGCTGGGCGCTCAGGGGACATTAGATCATTGATTGGGTATAAGCTGGACGCTCAGGGGACCTTCGATCATTGATTGGGTGTAAGCTGGGCGCTCAGGGGACATTAGATCATTGATTGGGTGTAAGCTGGGCGCTCAGGGGACATTAGATCATTGATTGGGTATAAGCTGGGCGCTCAGGGGACCTTAGATCATTGATTGGGTATAAGCTGGGCGCTCAGGGGACCTTAGATCATTGATTGGGTGTAAGCTGGACGCTCAGGGGACATTAGATCATTGATTGGGTATAAGCTGGGCGCTCAGGGGACCTTAGATCATTGATTGGGTGTAAGCTGGGCGCTCAGGGGACCTTAGATCATTGATTGGGTGTAAGCTGGGCGCTCAGGGGACATTAGATCATTGATTGGGTATAAGCTGGACGCTCAGGGGACCTTAGATCATTGATTGGGTGTAAGCTGGGCGCTCAGGGGACATTAGATCATTGATTGGGTGTAAGCTGGACGCTCAGGGGACATTAGATCATTGATTGGGTATAAGCTGGGCGCTCAGGGGACATTAGATCATTGATTGGGTGTAAGCTGGGCGCTCAGGGGACATTAGATCATTGATTGGGTATAAGCTGGGCGCTCAGGGGACCTTAGATCATTGATTGGGTATAAGCTGGGCGCTCAGGGGACATTAGATCATTGATTGGGTGTAAGCTGGGCGCTCAGGGGACCTTAGATCATTGATTGGGTGTAAGCTGGGCGCTCAGGGGACATTAGATCATTGATTGGGTATAAGCTGGACGCTCAGGGGACCTTAGATCATTGATTGGGTGTAAGCTGGGCGCTCAGGGGACATTAGATCATTGATTGGGTGTAAGCTGGACGCTCAGGGGACATTAGATCATTGATTGGGTATAAGCTGGGCGCTCAGGGGACATTCGATCATTGATTGGGTGTAAGCTGGGCGCTCAGGGGACATTAGATCATTGATTGGGTGTAAGCTGGGCGCTCAGGGGACATTAGATCATTGATTGGGTATAAGCTGGACGCTCAGGGGACCCTAGATCATTGATTGGGTATAAGCTGGACGCTCAGGGGACCTTCGATCATTGATTGGGTATAAGCTGGACGCTCAGGGGACCTTAGATCATTGATTGGGTATAAGCTGGGCGCTCAGGGGACATTAGATCATTGATTGGGTATAAGCTGGGCGCTCAGGGGACCTTCGATCATTGATTGGGTATAAGCTGGGCGCTCAGGGGACATTCGATCATTGATTGGGTATAAGCTGGACGCTCAGGGGACCTTCGATCATTGATTGGGTATAAGCTGGACGCTCAGGGGACCTTCGATCATTGATTGGGTATAAGCTGGACGCTCAGGGGACATTAGATCATTGATTGGGTGTAAGCTGGACGCTCAGGGGACCTTCGATCATTGATTGGGTATAAGCTGGACGCTCAGGGGACCTTCGATCATTGATTGGGTATAAGCTGGGCGCTCAGGGGACCTTAGATCATTGATTGGGTATAAGCTGGGCGCTCAGGGGACCTTCGATCATTGATTGGGTATAAGCTGGACGCTCAGGGGACCTTAGATCATTGATTGGGTGTAAGCTGGGCGCTCAGGGGACCTTCGATCATTGATTGGGTGTAAGCTGGGCGCTCAGGGGACATTCGATCATTGATTGGGTGTAAGCTGGACGCTCAGGGGACCTTCGATCATTGATTGGGTGTAAGCTGGGCGCTCAGGGGACCTTCGATCATTGATTGGGTATAAGCTGGACGCTCAGGGGACATTAGATCATTGATTGGGTGTAAGCTGGACGCTCAGGGGACCTTCGATCATTGATTGGGTATAAGCTGGGCGCTCAGGGGACCTTAGATCATTGATTGGGTATAAGCTGGGCGCTCAGGGGACATTAGATCATTGATTGGGTATAAGCTGGACGCTCAGGGGACATTAGATCATTGATTGGGTGTAAGCTGGACGCTCAGGGGACCTTCGATCATTGATTGGGTATAAGCTGGACGCTCAGGGGACATTAGATCATTGATTGGGTATAAGCTGGGCGCTCAGGGGACATTAGATCATTGATTGGGTATAAGCTGGGCGCTCAGGGGACCTTCGATCATTGATTGGGTGTAAGCTGGACGCTCAGGGGACATTAGATCATTGATTGGGTGTAAGCTGGACGCTCAGGGGACCTTCGATCATTGATTGGGTATAAGCTGGACGCTCAGGGGACATTAGATCATTGATTGGGTGTAAGCTGGGCGCTCAGGGGACCTTAGATCATTGATTGGGTATAAGCTGGGCGCTCAGGGGACCTTAGATCATTGATTGGGTGTAAGCTGGACGCTCAGGGGACCTTAGATCATTGATTGGGTGTAAGCTGGGCGCTCAGGGGACCTTAGATCATTGATTGGGTATAAGCTGGGCGCTCAGGGGACCCTAGATCATTGATTGGGTGTAAGCTGGGCGCTCAGGGGACCTTAGATCATTGATTGGGTGTAAGCTGGACGCTCAGGGGACCTTAGATCATTGATTGGGTATAAGCTGGGCGCTCAGGGGACATTCGATCATTGATTGGGTATAAGCTGGACGCTCAGGGGACCTTAGATCATTGATTGGGTGTAAGCTGGACGCTCAGGGGACCTTCGATCATTGATTGGGTGTAAGCTGGGCGCTCAGGGGACATTAGATCATTGATTGGGTATAAGCTGGACGCTCAGGGGACCTTCGATCATTGATTGGGTGTAAGCTGGGCGCTCAGGGGACCTTAGATCATTGATTGGGTGTAAGCTGGACGCTCAGGGGACCTTCGATCATTGATTGGGTGTAAGCTGGGCGCTCAGGGGACATTCGATCATTGATTGGGTGTAAGCTGGGCGCTCAGGGGACATTAGATCATTGATTGGGTATAAGCTGGACGCTCAGGGGACCTTAGATCATTGATTGGGTGTAAGCTGGACGCTCAGGGGACATTAGATCATTGATTGGGTATAAGCTGGGCGCTCAGGGGACCTTAGATCATTGATTGGGTATAAGCTGGACGCTCAGGGGACCTTCGATCATTGATTGGGTGTAAGCTGGACGCTCAGGGGACATTAGATCATTGATTGGGTATAAGCTGGACGCTCAGGGGACATTAGATCATTGATTGGGTATAAGCTGGACGCTCAGGGGACATTAGATCATTGATTGGGTATAAGCTGGGCGCTCAGGGGACCTTAGATCATTGATTGGGTGTAAGCTGGACGCTCAGGGGACATTAGATCATTGATTGGGTATAAGCTGGACGCTCAGGGGACATTAGATCATTGATTGGGTATAAGCTGGGCGCTCAGGGGACATTAGATCATTGATTGGGTATAAGCTGGGCGCTCAGGGGACCTTAGATCATTGATTGGGTATAAGCTGGGCGCTCAGGGGACATTAGATCATTGATTGGGTATAAGCTGGGCGCTCAGGGGACCTTAGATCATTGATTGGGTGTAAGCTGGACGCTCAGGGGACATTAGATCATTGATTGGGTATAAGCTGGGCGCTCAGGGGACCTTAGATCATTGATTGGGTATAAGCTGGGCGCTCAGGGGACCTTCGATCATTGATTGGGTATAAGCTGGGCGCTCAGGGGACCTTGGATCATTGATTGGGTGTAAGCTGGGCGCTCAGGGGACCTTAGATCATTGATTGGGTATAAGCTGGGCGCTCAGGGGACCTTCGATCATTGATTGGGTGTAAGCTGGACGCTCAGGGGACCTTAGATCATTGATTGGGTGTAAGCTGGACGCTCAGGGGACATTAGATCATTGATTGGGTATAAGCTGGACGCTCAGGGGACCTTAGATCATTGATTGGGTGTAAGCTGGACGCTCAGGGGACCTTAGATCATTGATTGGGTGTAAGCTGGACGCTCAGGGGACATTAGATCATTGATTGGGTATAAGCTGGACGCTCAGGGGACCTTAGATCATTGATTGGGTGTAAGCTGGGCGCTCAGGGGACCTTAGATCATTGATTGGGTGTAAGCTGGACGCTCAGGGGACCTTAGATCATTGATTGGGTGTAAGCTGGACGCTCAGGGGACCTTAGATCATTGATTGGGTATAAGCTGGGCGCTCAGGGGACATTCGATCATTGATTGGGTGTAAGCTGGGCGCTCAGGGGACATTAGATCATTGATTGGGTGTAAGCTGGACGCTCAGGGGACCTTAGATCATTGATTGGGTATAAGCTGGGCGCTCAGGGGACCTTCGATCATTGATTGGGTATAAGCTGGGCGCTCAGGGGACCTTCGATCATTGATTGGGTATAAGCTGGGCGCTCAGGGGACCTTAGATCATTGATTGGGTATAAGCTGGGCGCTCAGGGGACCTTAGATCATTGATTGGGTATAAGCTGGGCGCTCAGGGGACCTTCGATCATTGATTGGGTATAAGCTGGACGCTCAGGGGACCTTCGATCATTGATTGGGTGTAAGCTGGGCGCTCAGGGGACCTTAGATCATTGATTGGGTATAAGCTGGGCGCTCAGGGGACCTTGGATCATTGATTGGGTATAAGCTGGGCGCTCAGGGGACCTTGGATCATTGATTGGGTATAAGCTGGACGCTCAGGGGACCTTCGATCATTGATTGGGTGTAAGCTGGGCGCTCAGGGGACCTTGGATCATTGATTGGGTATAAGCTGGGCGCTCAGGGGACATTAGATCATTGATTGGGTATAAGCTGGACGCTCAGGGGACCTTCGATCATTGATTGGGTATAAGCTGGACGCTCAGGGGACCTTCGATCATTGATTGGGTATAAGCTGGACGCTCAGGGGACCTTAGATCATTGATTGGGTGTAAGCTGGACGCTCAGGGGACCTTAGATCATTGATTGGGTATAAGCTGGACGCTCAGGGGACATTAGATCATTGATTGGGTGTAAGCTGGACGCTCAGGGGACCTTAGATCATTGATTGGGTGTAAGCTGGACGCTCAGGGGACCTTAGATCATTGATTGGGTATAAGCTGGACGCTCAGGGGACCTTAGATCATTGATTGGGTGTAAGCTGGACGCTCAGGGGACCTTAGATCATTGATTGGGTGTAAGCTGGGCGCTCAGGGGACCTTAGATCATTGATTGGGTATAAGCTGGACGCTCAGGGGACCTTAGATCATTGATTGGGTATAAGCTGGACGCTCAGGGGACCTTAGATCATTGATTGGGTGTAAGCTGGGCGCTCAGGGGACATTAGATCATTGATTGGGTATAAGCTGGACGCTCAGGGGACCTTAGATCATTGATTGGGTGTAAGCTGGGCGCTCAGGGGACCTTAGATCATTGATTGGGTATAAGCTGGGCGGCAGCAAAGTATTGGCCGTAATGGCAATCACTCGACTGACGCCTGGACTTGCGTTGTTCGCTTTTCTGGGATCCCCGGTACACAGCTAGAACGATGTAGCATACCTATATTTCCAAGATATTTACAACGTTTTCAAGAAACTATTTGAAACCGGGTTTATTGGACGCCAAGTGGAGTCTAACAGCTGCCCGACCGTGTGCTGGCATTTGCTTCCCATCCCGCGTGTTTTGACGAATTTGCTGGATGCTTTTTGTTCGGTGGATTCTCGCTCCAGGGAAAACAATCTGATCTTTTCACTCAACTTACACTGCACTTCACATTGAGAAGAAGAGTGGATTTGCATATTCCTCGAGAACCCACTTGTCACGACAGCGACTCTAGCAGCAGTGGATCCTCTTGGAAGATGCAATCACCAGTCTCGTTCTTGTAGAGGATTCCAAAGTATGGCACAGCTCCATCATAGACAGCATCCCAAGCAGTGAACCAATCCTGTGTCTCGTCGAGGCGTGCAGTGTGAGATGGTGGTAGACTGGTACAGACAGCATCCCAAGCAGCACGACTCCTCGCCTGTGCGCTGGCCGCGTGACGCAAGCCGCGGGTGAAAGTGACACGCCAGGACCGGCCGTGTGCTGGGCCGATGCTGGCCTCTCTTGCTGCAAGCGTTAGATGCGTCTGGTTGCGTGAAGACGTGTGATTGGGTTGGGAATGATGAGCCATATGTTGTAATTCAGTGACCCCCCCCCAGCGATATGTGGTACCCCGATAGACCTCGACTGGACTGCAGCTTGCATGCTCATTTTGGAACGCTGTCGCATCGTTATCATTGTCATAAAGGAAGCTCCGCTTTAATTTCCATCAAGCGAAGCTCCCTTCAGATGTCAATGATCGTTATAGTTTTGGAGGAAGTCTTGCAAAACGAGTGTCTTGAGCAAGAATTCCAAAGGATTACGTTCGGAAAATCATTGTCAAGTGAGAAACTATAGAAAATAGATATTTTCGACAGGGTTTTGAGCATGCTAAATTACGACTTGAATGTTTTCCCGTCGTTGAGGAGCCTAGGATACCGGTAACTTGCGCACTAGTGGTATGCATGCTCTGTACAATAGCTGGACACTCAATGAACAAGCTGCCCGATCTCCCGTACGAACGGGTTGTGATTGGTGGCTCTTATCAGCTGATGATTGGACAAGCGTCACGTGACGTTTGGTGACGTCATCAGCTGATGATTGGACAAGCGTCACGTGACGTTTGGTGACGTCATCAGCTGATGGTTGGACAAGCGTCACGTGCGTTTGGTGACGTCATCAGCTGATGGTTGGACAAGCGTCACGTGCGTTTGGTGACGTCATCAGCTGATGGTTGGACAAGCGTCACGTGACACGTTCGAAGGCTCGGTGACGAATCGGTGACGTCATCAGCAAGCATTCCAAGACGATCTCTGGTGGGACGCTGATCAGCTGACAGTTGCAATGAGAAGTGGGGGACATCTCGTGGCATAGGTCATGGTTTCTATAGGTCATGGTCATAGGTCATGGTCATAGGTCATGGTCATGGTTTCTATAGCCACGGCTTCGCTAACGCTATCCGCGGTGCTTTGCAGATGAGCGTAGCTGTTTGTATAGCGGATTAAAGAGTTAATGCTGAAGGTCGTATATACAGTAGGCCATGTGTGAACTAGCTATTTATTAATTTACGATTTTGATTGAATGGCGAATGGCGTTGATTTCGGTTGCTGGCTTTGTGTTTTCGCCGAAACGGGTGACCTTCTGGAGCAAGTTCCGCTTGCCCCCGCTTGTCCCCGTCCCAACCCCGTCCCTTAGTCACGTCCTGAACGCACCTCCACTCTTCGATTGGTCACTAATCTGACCCTCGATCGCACCTCCTTATGGCGCCCCCTGCGCTGAGGGCAGGTGTTATCAGGCAGTTTATTAGTGCACCCTAATTCACTATGTACGCACTGTATTGGAACGTTCCGTGTCTACGCAGCGAGCGCTAGTTGGCACCGGTACAACACGCATGAAAGAAACTGCAACTCTCGGTGCAAAACCAAGCGTGTCCCAAATCAGTGCGGTGACTCGCTGCTATAGGCACAGACATGTGCATTTTGTGTCGGAAATGTTGCTTACAAATCTTGCCATTTGTTTGCCAATGTACGCCATTGTGTGTTCTTACAGATACAAACACTAACTACTGGAATGGCACACCAAGCTAGTTTACTTGTAGGCTGCATGTTCACTCTACCGACATGGCCATAGAAGCTAAACTAAAAATGATGTTAAGAAACCACGTAACAAATTGAGAGTTAGCAAAGCAATGGAGCATGTGCTGCCGTGTGTGGCGCGCTCCCCGCGAGTAGAGTGCGTACCCGCCATACCCAGCCCCCGTGGGTATGACGGGCCTAATCAATACGAGCTCGCCTAACGCCCCTCGGCCCACGGCCTGATGGCTCGATGCCGCGTGCCGCCGATAACGTGCCAATGGCGTGATAATGCGTCGAGGCACGACACACGAGTGTACAGGAGTCCAGGACTGATAGGACGTGTTGGCTTGCACGAGTACAGGAGTCCATGACTGCTAGGACGTGTTGGCTTGCACGAGTACAGGAGTCCATGACTGCTAGGACGTGTTGTCTGGCACGAGTACAGGAGTCCAGGACTGATAGGACGTGTTGGCTTGCACGAGTACAGGAGTCCATGACTGCTAGGACGTGTTGTCTGGCACGAGTACAGGAGTCCAGGACTGATAGGACGTGTTGGCTTGCACGAGTACAGGAGTCCATGACTGCTAGGACGTGTTGTCTGGCACGAGTACAGGAGTCCAGGACTGATAGGACGTGTTGGCTTGCACGAGTACAGGAGTCCATGACTGCTAGGACGTGTTGTCTGGCACGAGTACAGGAGTCCAGGACTGCTAGGACGTGCGGGCTGGCACGATGTACAGGAGTCCAGGACTGATAGGACGTGTTGGCTGGCACGAGTATAGGAGTCCAGGACTGATAGGACGTGTTGGCTGGCACGAGTACAGGAGTCCAGGACTGATAGGACGTGTTGGCTGGCACGAGTACAGGAGTCCAGGACTGATAGGACGTGGTGGCTGGCACGAGTACAGGAGTCCAGGACTGATAGGACGTGTTGGCTGGCACGAGTACAGGAGTCCAGGACTGATAGGACGTGTTGGCTGGCACGATGTACAGGAGTACTGAGAAGACCAATGTCCCCCCCTTTGTGCCCGGCTCAAACATCTCGGTCCCAGCACGCAGCCAAAAGACTAAAGGGCATTACAAGAGGGGTTTGCAGGATTCACGAACAACGTTGAATTCACTGCAAATTGAATCCTTGTATCCTTGAACCATGAGTGGCCGAAAGAAAGATAACCTCGATTTGCTTTGTGGTTGTGTAGACTCCAGACATGGCGCTGTCAATCATTCGATGCTCAGACCATTCAACCCTTTAGCGGAACAATGGGACGGCCTGCGAATGTCGACACCTTTGGCTCTGCTAACAGCCGGCACACACCCACGCTTTCGAGCCCGTGGGCTGCAGTCCGTCGAATTATAAAGCGTAGTGTGTATTGCGAATCCGTCTCGTTCTCGGCCTCTCTGAGCGTTTCGGGCTCCGACGGGCCCAGCCCTGAGGGCTCCAAAGCGTGGAAAAAGCGTAGTGTGTACCGGCTATAACAGCAGTGGAGCGTGGAGACTCCAGTCCAGGCCACGAAATGATGGTAAAACAGTGCGGCATGCCTTGGCATTCGACACGCAATGCTGGAACAGTTTCACCCCCCCCCCCCCCTAATAATTGTCGTCACATACCGCACACACAGGTGCCAGCCACGTGTCCCTTGGTGGGGGGAGGGGGGGGGGGTCTATTTCCGTCCCACCTGACCCCCCCCCCCCCCCCGAGGTCGCCCCGTGCTAATGACTCCCCTATCGATTGACCCTCGCCGGGATTTGAACCGCGTCGCGAGAAACAAACTTGCAATCACTTGCGACCGGGCGACACGACCCAAGATGCATTCTCTGTCGAGGCCCGTGGCTGCTATTGGCTGGACCTCCGCCAATCAACGCCGGGCAAGCGGATTTGCATCTCGCACAAACGAGGCACTTCCGAGTTGCGAGAGGTTTTAAAGGCGACACGATTTCGAAATCTAATCTAAATATTAATCACTTTGTCGGCCGCGCGCTCCCGAGCTTTCGGCTCGATGAGTTTTAATTAAATCGAGATTTCCAATGCTAAGTTGTCGTGCTGTTTGCCGCCGCTGAAGCCGGTAGCGAGAATCATATCTGCAATCACTTTAGCATTGCCAAAGCGACTCGAGTTTGCATTCTTGGCCGAGGCTGGCTGCTATTGGCTGGATCTCTCGTGACATGGGCTCTATATTATTGTGCCTGACCATGGGTGTCTTTGGCCCATTGGTCGCCCATGAATGCATTTCCAACTCGCCATTTTAGCCATTTGCAACATGGCCGTTCTTACGGGACAAAATACCCTCAAACAAGGTATTTTTCTGATCCCGATGCCCCTTGCCTGTCATTAGAGGTTGAGTTCTGACGAAGTTTCAGTCTAAAACGTGAGTCGTATTTCCTATGCCAAAGTTATTGCATATTTGTTTCCCTCAATGTTTCCCGCGATGATATTCGCGATGATCAGAAGTTCGCCAACTCTGCATTATCTACCGAGTCTGCCCGCGAAAATGCATATCGTCTCAGGGCGGAATCAAAGCCGTGCTCCTAACACGGCGAGGTGGGGATGTAGTGGTAATGAAACCCCTAGCGGCTGCTGATCCATCGGGACTGGCGCCGGGAATCCGGCAAAGGTTCGTTCCCCGGGGATCGGCGTTAGAGCGGACCGCGTTCACGAGTGCCGAGGACGAGGACGAGGACGAGGACGAGGACGAGGACGAGGACGAGGACGAGGCTAAAGGTCAGCGAGCGAAGGCCAAGGGGAACAACTCGACACCACGGTGCAATTATCATGGTTCGAGTCGATTGCCGGTCAGGTGTTTACTAGGGTCGTAGCGGGCGCAATGTCCGCTATCGGCTATCAGGATGCGACTGAGGTATGGCTAATTGCTTGCTGCGGTCATTGCGGGGAGCAGTTAGGCAATTAGCTGATGGGTTCAGCTGCTGCTTCTAGGATGTCTGCCGTAATGGTGTACTTTGGCTTCGCTTTATCTTGTGGCGAACTTCCGAATTTATTGGCGGTATTGGGCGTTTTCGGGAGGTATTTTTCACCGTATTTTGGTGCAGGCACAGCTAGAGCCTTGACATTGTCGAAGTTATTGGAATGTCGACATCTGATGTGACTTGGTTCTACGATCAATTACAATTATACAGTCATCGGTAATTGTTTTTGAAGTCAATCACGAGAACATTGAGTAGATTTGAGAATCTGATTAATTCAATTGATACTGGATAAGTTTATCGAATGCCACGAAGAAGACACTTGAAGTAATAAGTCTCGGAGCAAAACCAGAAGAACCAGAACACCCACACTCGATTCGGTTGAATGATAAGTGGAATAAAATGCAGATATTCTTGTTACTTATTTGCATTTGCAATTCATAAGAATCGGTACGCTGGCTAGGAAATAATCTCAGTTGCATCCATGTTATTGCATTTCACCAAAGTGCACCTTGCACAATTCAGACAACGGTGCATATCTCGGCGTAGCTAGAGATAAGACGAGATAGCGGATGCAAATCTGACGTCTTCTCTCAAAATCTCGCTAGACACTCACAAAATCTCTGTCATTACTCATTACCATAGCCGCGACCTACTTGTGCGTTTCATTAAACGCCCATTGTTAGCTGCTCTAGACGCAGTGTGACGTAGCTAATATCCCAAGGCATTCACCATTACCTTTCCAACTTTATATTAGCTATTGTGCATTTTTCTAGTTCGCAGAACAATCTACTCGAATTTTCAGTCTAGCTTTTTCTCGGACGCCTTATTAAAAACTTTTACGTTTTACGCCTTTCGCTGCGATTTCATGAGCTGTGCGATAACACCGCGCATGCGAACTTCGTTTTCGTTTAGCAGTTCCATAACTTTTCATAACTCAGTCCCATAACTTTTCATAACTCAGTCCCATAACTTTTCATAACTCAGTCCCATAACTTTTCACAACTCAGTCCCATAACTTTTCACAACTCAGTCCCATAACTGTTCACAACTCAGTCCCATAACTTTTCATAACTCAGTCCCATAACTTTTCATAACTCAGTCCCATAACTTTTCACAACTCAGTCCCATAACTTTTCACAACTCAGTCCCATAACTGTTCACAACTCAGTCCCATAACTTTTCACAACTCAGTCCCATAACTTTTCACAACTCAGTCCCATAACTGTTCACAACTCAGTCCCATAACTTTTCACAACTCAGTCCCATAACTTTTCATAACTCAGTCCCATAACTTTTCACAACTCAGTCCCATAACTTTTCATAACTCAGTCCCATAACTTTTCACAACTCAGTCCCATAACTTTTCATAACTCAGTCCCATAACTTTTCACAACTCAGTCCCATAACTGTTCACAACTCAGTCCCATAACTTTTCATAACTCAGTCCCATAACTTTTCACAACTCAGTCCCATAACTTTTCACAACTCAGTCCCATAACTTTTCAACACTCAGTCCCATAACTTTTCATAACTCAGTCCCATAACTTTTCACAACTCAGTCCCATAACTGTTCACAACTCAGTCCCATAACTTTTCACAACTCAGTCCCATAACTTTTCATAACTCAGTCCCATAACTGTTCACAACTCAGTCCCATAACTTTTCACAACTCAGTCCCATAACTTTTCATAACTCAGTCCCATAACTTTTCACAACTCAGTCCCATAACTTTTCATAACTCAGTCCCATAACTTTTCACAACTCAGTCCCATAACTGTTCACAACTCAGTCCCATAACTTTTCACAACTCAGTCCCATAACTTTTCATAACTCAGTCCCATAACTTTTCACAACTCAGTCCCATAACTGTTCACAACTCAGTCCCATAACTTTTCACAACTCAGTCCCATAACTTTTCATAACTCAGTCCCATAACTGTTCACAACTCAGTCCCATAACTTTTCACAACTCAGTCCCATAACTTTTCACAACTCAGTCCCATAACTTTTCACAACTCAGTCCCATAACTTTTCACAACTCAGTCCCATAACTGTTCACAACTCAGTCCCATAACTTTTCACAACTCAGTCCCATAACTGTTCACAACTCAGTCCCATAACTTTTCACAACTCAGTCCCATAACTTTTCACAACTCAGTCCCATAACTTTTCACAACTCAGTCCCATAACTGTTCACAACTCAGTCCCATAACTTTTCACAACTCAGTCCCATAACTTTTCATAACTCAGTCCCATAACTTTTCACAACTCAGTCCCATAACTGTTCACAACTCAGTCCCATAACTTTTCATAACTCAGTCCCATAACTTTTCACAACTCAGTCCCATAACTTTTCACAACTCAGTCCCATAACTTTTCACAACTCAGTCCCATAACTTTTCATAACTCAGTCCCATAACTTTTCACAACTCAGTCCCATAACTTTTCACAACTCAGTCCCATAACTTTTCATAACTCAGTCCCATAACTTTTCACAACTCAGTCCCATAACTTTTCATAACTCAGTCCCATAACTTTTCACAACTCAGTCCCATAACTTTTCACAACTCAGTCCCATAACTTTTCACAACTCAGTCCCATAACTTTTCATAACTCAGTCCCATAACTTTTCACAACTCAGTCCCATAACTTTTCACAACTCAGTCCCATAACTTTTCACAACTCAGTCCCATAACTTTTCACAACTCAGTCCCATAACAGTTCACAACTCAGTCCCATAACTTTTCATAACTCAGTCCCATAACTTTTCACAACTCAGTCCCATAACTTTTCACAACTCAGTCCCATAACTTTTCACAACTCAGTCCCATAACTGTTCACAACTCAGTCCCATAACTGTTCACAACTCAGTCCCATAACTGTTCACAACTCAGTCCCATAACTGTTCACAACTCAGTCCCATAACTTTTCATAACTCAGTCCCATAACTGTTCACAACTCAGTCCCATAACTTTTCACAACTCAGTCCCATAACTTTTCATAACTCAGTCCCATAACTTTTCACAACTCAGTCCCATAACTGTTCACAACTCAGTCCCATATTTTTTCACAACTCAGTCCCATAACTTTTCATAACTCAGTCCCATAACTGTTCACAACTCAGTCCCATAACTTTTCACAACTCAGTCCCATAACTTTTCATAACTCAGTCCCATAACTTTTCACAACTCAGTCCCATAACTTTTCATAACTCAGTCCCATAACTTTTCACAACTCAGTCCCATAACTGTTCACAACTCAGTCCCATAACTTTTCACAACTCAGTCCCATAACTTTTCATAACTCAGTCCCATAACTTTTCACAACTCAGTCCCATAACTGTTCACAACTCAGTCCCATAACTTTTCACAACTCAGTCCCATAACTTTTCATAACTCAGTCCCATAACTGTTCACAACTCAGTCCCATAACTTTTCACAACTCAGTCCCATAACTTTTCACAACTCAGTCCCATAACTTTTCACAACTCAGTCCCATAACTTTTCACAACTCAGTCCCATAACTGTTCACAACTCAGTCCCATAACTTTTCACAACTCAGTCCCATAACTGTTCACAACTCAGTCCCATAACTTTTCACAACTCAGTCCCATAACTTTTCACAACTCAGTCCCATAACTTTTCACAACTCAGTCCCATAACTGTTCACAACTCAGTCCCATAACTTTTCACAACTCAGTCCCATAACTTTTCATAACTCAGTCCCATAACTTTTCACAACTCAGTCCCATAACTGTTCACAACTCAGTCCCATAACTTTTCATAACTCAGTCCCATAACTTTTCACAACTCAGTCCCATAACTTTTCACAACTCAGTCCCATAACTTTTCACAACTCAGTCCCATAACTTTTCATAACTCAGTCCCATAACTTTTCACAACTCAGTCCCATAACTTTTCACAACTCAGTCCCATAACTTTTCATAACTCAGTCCCATAACTTTTCACAACTCAGTCCCATAACTTTTCATAACTCAGTCCCATAACTTTTCACAACTCAGTCCCATAACTTTTCACAACTCAGTCCCATAACTTTTCACAACTCAGTCCCATAACTTTTCATAACTCAGTCCCATAACTTTTCACAACTCAGTCCCATAACTTTTCACAACTCAGTCCCATAACTTTTCACAACTCAGTCCCATAACTTTTCACAACTCAGTCCCATAACTGTTCACAACTCAGTCCCATAACTTTTCATAACTCAGTCCCATAACTTTTCACAACTCAGTCCCATAACTTTTCACAACTCAGTCCCATAACTTTTCACAACTCAGTCCCATAACTGTTCACAACTCAGTCCCATAACTGTTCACAACTCAGTCCCATAACTGTTCACAACTCAGTCCCGTGTGCTTGAGTCCCGAGCGTCGACGCGGCGCTATCGGAAAGCCTCGACCCCCGCAGCGCGCACTAAAGAAGCTGGTCTTCGTCTCAGCACGGTAATGACCCTTTGCGTTCAAGAGGGCGCCGAGAAACAGCTGTGCCGCGATGTGCCCCCCCCCCCCCCTCTCCCCATTCAATGCACCCTCGATTATTCATGGCGTTTTTCCCCGCAGCAACGCAATGAGATCCCATGCCTGGAGTCGAGGTGAAAGATTATGCAGATGGGCAAGCGTGGCTCACAGCTGCCCGCGACGGATCGATCATCCAGCACAGCTTTCACATGCTTCTTAAATCAATCTCCGCGATTTCATGGACTAAAATTAGATAGTTAATTGTTGTGTATTGTTTGCTAATTGATAAATAGTGATAATTGGTTCCTTTGAAAAGCGCCTGGTTGATTGATCTTGTCCGGGATTCGACGCTGTGTAGCCTTTTATCTCTGAGCCCATCAATCTTGATGGCGTAGTTGTGTTGAGTTGTGGCGCAACAGTTTGCTGCATCGACGGGTGCTTCGATTATCACACAGCGAGCAACGAGGTAGTATATTATACTACCTGTAATATATTATATATTATATAATATATATATATGTATATATATATATATATATATATATATATATATATATATATATATATATATATATATATATATATATATATATATATATATATATATATATATATATATATATATATATATATATATATATATATATATATATATATATATATATATATATATATATATATATATATATATATATATATATATATATATATATATATATATATATATATATATATATATATATATATATATATATATATATATATATATATATATATATATAATATAATGAGATAATATCATCGCAGGAGATGAGACACCTGGGTAGCGATCATGTAAATTAGATTTGGCTCGAAATCACTCGATTTCAAATCACTGCCAGTGTTAAACCATAGGCGGTGATATTGAAAACGAGTCGTTTTGAAATCACAAAGTTACATGATCGCCCCCCTGAGTGATTGATGACATATTGTGCTCCTTCCTCTCACACCGAAGTGACTACGGTAGTTGGCAGCTTAGCGGATCAGAGGCTGTCCTCAGGGAATCGACCATTTATATTGCCAGTTTTGCGAAATGGCAAATTTCCTTATTTGAGGTTCCAAATTTGAGGGATGCAGTCTAAACCGATTGTCCGAATCGAAACTCAGTTTGGGAATTAAGATTCGGTATAATATGTAATTAGTTGTAATATGTTAAATGTTCTACTTATTTAATTATTTATTGTACATTTGATGTAGACTTACAAGAATTTGAAATATTATTGCTTTTGAAACCCACAGATAAACTGCCCAAAGCAGTTTTGTGGGTAGACATTGTTTTTTGTTGTATTACATTTCAAATACCATTTCATGTTTTGTTATTTCATTTTGATATGTGTAATTCAGACAAAAAACCAATTAAAAAAAAAGGGTCTTCCAGCTCCGTTACCTTTGAATGGTCAAACACAGTCAATATTGGTGGTGTTGCTGTCGATAGTTGATGCTCTGTCAACCATTCACTATGAAAAATGATGAACGTTTGCATGCCAATTGATTACTACCTGTCCCTAGGAGCTGCTATCAAATAATCACTGGTAGAAATCACATCAAGCTTTCGATTGGGTAAAGCAGTATCGATACCGCTTGACCAGTGATCAATGTCTGATCAACGTATAGGTATAAGTTATCGTTACCGATCGCTAATCGCTACCGATCGCTAATCGCTACCGATCGCTAATCGCTACCGATCGCTAATCGCTACCGATCTCTAAAAGATATCATGACAGGGTCGACAGAAATCGACGTAGCTTCAGATGAAAGAAAAGCCCTCCAATCAAATGCTAGAAAAATGTGCACCTGGACACGAACTCGGGACCTCCTGATTGCCGGTCAGCTGCTCTACCAACTGAGCTGTCCGGGCACACATTCTCCCGCTTTGCCGGGTGGGATAAGGGGACCTCCTGATTGCCGGTCAGCTGCTCTACCAACTGAGCTGTCCGGGCACACATTCTCCCGCTTTGCTGGGTGGGATAAGGGGACCTCCTGATTGCCGGTCAGCTGCTCTACCAACTGAGCTGTCCGGGCACACATTCTCCCGCTTTGCCGGGTGGGATAAGGGGACCTCCTGATTGCCGGTCAGCTGCTCTACCAACTGAGCTGTCCGGGCACACATTCTCCCGCTTTGCCGGGTGGGATAAGGGGACCTCCTGATTGCCGGTCAGCTGCTCTACCAACTGAGCTGTCCGGGCACACATTCTCCCGCTTTGCCGGGTGGGATAAGGGGACCTCCTGATTGCCGGTCAGCTGCTCTACCAACTGAGCTGTCCGGGCACACATTCTCCCGCTTTGCCGGGTGGGATAAGGGGACCTCCTGATTGCCGGTCAGCTGCTCTACCAACTGAGCTGTCCGGGCACACATTCTCCCGCTTTGCTGGGTGGGATAAGGGGACCTCCTGATTGCCGGTCAGCTGCTCTACCAACTGAGCTGTCCGGGCACACATTCTCCCGCTTTGCCGGGTGGGATAAGGGGACCTCCTGATTGCCGGTCAGCTGCTCTACCAACTGAGCTGTCCGGGCACACATTCTCCCGCTTTGCCGGGTGGGATAAGGGGACCTCCTGATTGCCGGTCAGCTGCTCTACCAACTGAGCTGTCCAGGCACACATTCTCCCGCTTTGCCGGGTGGGATAAGGGGACCTCCTGATTGCCGGTCAGCTGCTCTACCAACTGAGCTGTCCGGGCACACATTCTCCCGCTTTGCTGGGTGGGATAAGGGGACCTCCTGATTGCCGGTCAGCTGCTCTACCAACTGAGCTGTCCGGGCACACATTCTCCCGCTTTGCTGGGTGGGATATGACTATGAGGGACCAGGGGGGCGATTGTGTTACTTTGTGGTTTCAAAGCAATTCGTTTTCAATATCACTGCCCCGTGGTTTAACACGGGGGCAGTGATTTGAAATCGAGTGATTTCGAGCCAAATCGAACGTAATAAAGTTACACAATCGCACTCCTGGCCAAGTGTCGTGCTAAAATAAACAATGAGATGTACCCCGTCCCTTGTACGAGCATCCCTCGAAGATCCGAACCGCTAAACTCCATTTCACGTCGAGAAGGAGAGTGGATGTGCATCTTCCTCGAGGACCCACTGCTGCTAGACACGAGCCAAGAGTTTCAAAACTGCCCACAGAGCCTTTTGTCCGACTCAAGACATGGCTTGTGAGTGTTGAAACTCTCAGCTCGTGTCTAGCAGCAGTGGGTCCTCGAGGAAGATGCAAATCCACTCTCCTTCTCGCCGTGACATGGACTTCAGGTCCTCGTATCTCGATTGCCCTCGGTCCCACGTAGGTCCCCCTATGCGCTGTGCCCGTGTGACACTAGCCGTCTAACCCCTCGCCTCCGTTCCTCCGTTGCCCTCCGTCCCACGTAGGTCCCCCTATGCGCTGTCCCCGTGTGACACTAGCCGTCTAACCCCTCGCCTCCGTTCCTCCGTTGCCCTCCGTCCCACGTAGGTCCCCCTATGCGCTGTGCCCGTGTGACACTAGCCGTCTAACCCCTCGCCTCCGTTCCTCCGTTGCCCTCCGTCCCACGTAGGTCCCCCTATGCGCTGTGCCCGTGTGACACTAGCCGTCTAACCCCTCGCCTCCGTTCCTCCGTTGCCCTCCGTCCCACGTAGGTCCCCCTATGCGCTGTGCCCGTGTGACACTAGCCGTCTAACCCCTCGCCTCCGTTCCTCCGTTGCCCTCCGTCCCACGTAGGTCCCCCTGTGCGCTGTGCCCGTGTGACACTAGCCGTCTAACCCCTCGCCTCCGTTTCGCCCGGCAGATCTACCGACACCTGCGCTGGTACACGAACCCGGCCGAGCAGCGGTGGATCGTGCGCATCCTGTTCATCGTGCCGATCTACGCGTTCTACTCGTGGGTCAGTCTGCTCTTCTTCAACAGCGAGAGCTACTACGTCTACTTCTTCACCGTGCGCGACTGCTATGAAGGTAAACAGCCTTCAAGGTCACACTGCTATGAAGGTACTGGCTTGGCTGTGAAGGTACCGGCTTGGCTATGAAGTTACTGGCTTGGCCATGAAGGTAAACAGCCTCGAAGGTCACACTGCTATGAAGGTACGGGCTTGGCTGTGATGGTACTGGCTTGGCTATGAAGTGACTGCCTTGGCTATGAAGGTAAACAGCCTTCAAGGTCACACTGCTATGAAGTTACTGGCTTGGCTGTGATGGTACTGGCTTGGCTATGAAGGTACCGGCTTGGCTATGAAGTTACTGGCTTGGCTATGATGGTAAACATCATTCAAGGTCACACTGCTATGAAGTTACCGGCTTGGCTGTGATGGTACGTGCTTGGCTATGAAGTTACTGGCTTGGCTGTGAAGGTATTGGCTTGGCTGTGATGGTAAACAGCCTTCAAGGTCACACTGCTATGAAGGCACAGAAATCTTATTGACTAGAGGATGCTACCGTAAACTGGTCAATAGCATAAACATGGTCGAGCCATCACCCTTGAAAAAGTAGCTAGCATATGTTACGAAACTTCGGGAAACCAGTGAGACTTTTGATTTAGCATTCAAATCCCAGTTTGAAATAGTTGTGTTTCAAAACTAGTGCTAAAGATAGGACATAGTAGACATGAGTCTAGGAAATTTAATAGCGTAGATATATTTTGGATAGTAAAAAAGAATCTAAGATCATTTGAATTTAGGAAGCCTTGGTGAAAACACAGTTGGTTATTTTGTTCAATCTGTCGTTGTCAGTCTAGCCATCACCCTCGAAGAAGTAACAAGTACATGTTACCAAACGTTGGGAAATCAGTGCGAGGCTTTTGAGTTTGAAAACTAGTGCAGCCGATAGGACATGCGGACACGAGTCTTGTAAACTCCAGCACCGGATGATTGTTTGCTCGAAGTGCGTTGCGTTGGGCGCTCGCACGGTGTCCTCAGACCGAAGGTGGACCGGTGAATAATGGATGAGCGGAGAGTGATTGACTGCGACGGTCGCGGCCGCTCCAATATTCATCCCGTCGGCAGGCAGAACGGAGGCTTCCGAGGGGGAATTTCATGCCGGGCGTTTGCCTTTGTAACACGATTCAATCGGAAGGCCTGTTCTCTATTGCGTGACATTTGTGGTTTCTGGAAAGTGTTTTTCTTTGCTACGGGAAACGGGTCTGTCGATATTCCAGGTGCTTTGGTTTTTATCCGGAGCAACAATTGAAAGTTCATTGGTAACTTGCTGAATTCAAGTACAAGATGAAAACATCCATGAGTAATACCTATTTTAAAATAAATTAGGTACAAAAACAATGTTCAATCTTTTGGGAAGAAGTGGGTGAATGTTTAGTTAAATGCTGGAATAGTTTTGACATGGCGACATGGTTCAATGATTTGGCCATGATCGTATTATTATTCATCAAGTCACTTTGTATTTATCTACGGAGGCATTTAAAGTTCTAGAACGAAGGGAATGGCTCAGGGGCTTGGGACTGGGTGGAAAGGTTGCCCGAAATGAAGTGTCCTCTACGACAAAACGTTTGTAATTATAGAACTCAAAATGTCACCAACTTAGCATTTAACCAAATTGATCTGGTGGGAGATAAGTTGGCAATGAATTGAGTAGAAGAGTTGGTGTTGTGGAGGAAGGAAAATCTTTTACGTTTGGACTAAGTTTTCGTCCCTGCGGCAGTGGAGGGATTCAAACATCAAAGACTTTTCGCTATGCTTTCAGATCACCAATTAGCCAGAATTGAAGTCCAGTACACAGTGGTTGTTTTCTTGCTTTCCCCCCCCCCCCTTCTCAATGAAATCACATCATGTGAAATGTTCCAGTCATTTTTTGCCACCTTCTTGATTTGTTTAGTTCATTTCTACCGGTATTTTTTATTAATTTTATTTGTTTATTCATTCATGTTAATGTTAGTACACACTGCTTTCTTAATAGTTTATTTGAAAGTCCCTTGAAATTTACCAAAGTAGGGAAGGGTTTATTACCTTTATCTGAAAAGAGGGGAGTAATTTCATAATCATATGTAACAGTAAACAATAACTCATAGTAATAATAATACAAATACAGGTACCTACATGCTTAAACACATAATTTACATAGATACATAATATTTACATTTAAAACATAGTTAGGTACAATACTTCCAAAAGTTGACTACATTTCAGGCAGATATTCAAGCAACCAAGACTTGGTTTCCTGTTTTACGTCTTTAAACTTTCTTGTGTTCCTAACATCGGCAGGTAGACTATTAAAAATTATCTGAATTGAGTAGTGTAATCGTCTCTTGCCATTTTTATTCTGAGAAGAGTGTTAGCACTTAGCAGTAATATTATTTTAATATCAACCTGTACTTAAGTTGTTGTAATGGAAGGAGGTTAATTGATTTACGTTTAGCTGATATGGTTGAAGGTTAATTCATGGTATTGTGAGAGATTGTGATAGTTTTCATTATTTGGTTTTGCATCCATATTAGTTTTGTGTATTAGAATCAATATGCTCTTCTCCTGTTTTCATCTATAAACTATTTATGATTGTTAATAAATAGATCATACTGACACCATAAAAGTGACATTAATCAGAGAGATTTGCGTGCAGGGACCAAAATAGTTGCCATCATCCAAATCTT
Organism: Nemoura dubitans; assembly: GCA_921293005.1. NCBI lineage: Eukaryota > Metazoa > Arthropoda > Insecta > Plecoptera > Nemouridae > Nemoura > Nemoura dubitans. The sequence continues at coordinate 1,383,472 of OV121076.1, forward strand.
ACCCAACCTAACCGACCCCCGTATTAAATTAGGTACTAAGACTCATGTCTGCTTGCCCCATCTAATGCACTAATTTCGAAACAAAACTATTTCAAACTGGGTTTTCAATGCCAAACAAAAGTCGCACTGGTTTCCTTATGCTTTGCTGTCCGTTGCTCTCGTGACCCACAACTTCCAAGCCTGTGATACGAATACCTTGGCACTATAGACACCAGAAAATTGCCATTTATCGGAGAAATTAAAACACTAGCACTAACCATAACGGATGAAGCCGACTCTTACCGGACCTAACCGAGCGCATTCCGCCCCCCCCCCCCCCCCCCCCCAGCGTTCGTGATCTACAACTTCCTGTCGCTGTGCTACGAGTACCTGGGCGGCGAGGGCAACATCATGAGCGAGATCCGCGGCAAGCCGATCCGCTCCTCCTGCGTCTTCGGCACGTGCTGTCTGACCGGCAAGACCTACACCATCGGCTTCCTGCGCTTCTGCAAGCAGGCCACGCTGCAGTTCTGTCTGGTCAAGCCCGTGATGGCCTTCATCATCATCTTCCTGCAAGCCTTCGGACACTACCACGACGGCGACTGGAGGTACGCTACGCGCTGGTTTCAGCCAGTACACACTACGCTTTATCCACGCTTTCGAGCCCGTCCGAGCCCGAAACGCTCTGAGAGGCCGAGAACGAGACGGACACACTGCGCTTTGGAATCCGACGGGCTCCAGCCCACAGGCTCGAAAGCGTGGGTGTGTACTGGCTATTTCAGAAGGACACTTTTTCTGATGCTAGCAGATACCAGAAGGTAATGAATGGAGTAGCAGCAAAGGGGGAAAAAAGGGGATATCCCCTTATTGCACCCATTGAAGCAGAAGTTTGTATAGTTATATATGGGATTTTCGATATTTTTTGATATGCCATCGTAAATAGCTCAGATGGTAGAGCATTTGACCGGCAATCAGGAGGTCCCCTTATCCCACCCAGCAAAGCGGGAGAATGTGTGCCTGGATTGCTCAGATGGTAGAGCACCTGACCGGCAATCAGGAGGTCCCCTTATCCCACCCAGCAAAGCGGGAGAATGTGTGCCCGGATAGCTCAGATGGTAGAGCACCTGACCGGCAATCAGGAGGTCCCCTTATCCCACCCAGCAAAGCGGGAGAATGCGTGCCCGGACAGCTCAGATGGTAGAGCACCTGACCGGCAATCAGGAGGTCCCCTTATCCCACCCAGCAAAGCGGGAGAATGCGTGCCCGGACAGCTCAGATGGTAGAGCACCTGACCGGCAATCAGGAGGTCCCCTTGTCCCACCCAGCAAAGCGGGAGAATGTGTGCCCGGATAGCTCAGATGGTAGAGCACCTGACCGGCAATCAGGAGGTCCCCTTATCCCACCCAGCAAAGCGGGAGAATGTGTGCCCGGATAGCTCAGATGGTAGAGAACCTGACCGGCAATCAGGAGGTCCCCTTATCCCACCCAGCAAAGCGGGAGAATGTGTTCCCTGATAGCTCAGATGGTAGAGCACCTGACCGGCAATCAGGAGGTCCCCTTATCCCACCCAGCAAAGCGGGAGAATGTGTGCCCGGATAGCTCAGATGATAGAGCACCTGACCGGCAAGCAGGAGGTCCCCTTATCCCACCCAGCAAAGCGGGAGAATGTGTGCCCGGACAGCTCAGATGATAGAGCACCTGACCGGCAAGCAGGAGGTCCCCTTATCCCACCCAGCAAAGCGGGAGAATGTGTGCCCGGACAGCTCAGTTGGTAGAGCAGCTGACCGGCAACCAGGAGGTCCCCTTGTCCCACCCAGCAAAGCGGGAGAATGTGTGCCCGGATAGCTCAGATGGTAAGGCTCAGATGGTAACGACAGACACTTGATTAAAATAACAATTACCGCGCACGAAGCTCGACTCCAAACTGACTCCGCCCCTCGTGTTTTGCAGCATCGACGGCGGCTACCTCTACGTGACGATGATCTACAACGTGTCCATCAGCCTCGCGCTCTACGGCCTGTTCCTCTTCTACTTCGCCACGAGGGACCTGCTGACTCCGTTCGAGCCGGTGCTCAAGTTCTGCACCGTGAAGTCGGTCATCTTCCTCTCGTTCTGGCAAGGTGCGTTTGGGTCCACGCTAGGGGTTAAGCAACACGACGCTGATTCAGACGTTGGATGGGTGACCCTTTTAGTCCGTGCTCAAGTTCTGCACCGTCAAGTCGGTCATCTTCCTCTCGTTCTGGCAAGGTGCGTTTGGGTCCACGCTAGGGGTTAAGCAACACGACGCTGATTCAGTCGTTGGATGGGTGACCCTTTTAGTCCGTGCTCAAGTTGTGTTCATGCTTGGGGTTAGTTATTAGTACCTATTATTTAACAAAATTTGCTATTTTTACATACTAATCTCACATTACTTTACTACATAATTATTGGCAACTCTACTCCCAGTTAAATTGTTTGTGTACAAACCCTGCAGAAGGCATTAACATTTTTACACATTGTTACATGAGTTGGTAGTTAGTTCAACATGGTCACACCCTTTACAAAAATTCTATTATCTACTTGAATGTTGTTTGTATTGCTTCATTAATCGTACTCATAGCTCATACCTATGCTCATTCCTTTTAAACTACCTCATTTTGTTAGTAGGTACTACATTCTTGGTACTAGGTTCAGCAACACTGCGCTGGTTCGACTGTTGGATGGGTGACCGTTGCATCTGATCAGAGATGTTAAAAAAAATCAACATCAAATCGATACAAACCAAACCGAAATCCCAAACGGTTTCCATGCCCGATCCTAACCGCAATCTTTCCGAGTCCTAACCTCAATCTTTCCCGAGCGCTAACCTCACTGGCCAACAGGTGTGCTGCTGGCCGTGCTTGAAAAGGCCGAGGTGATCTCGCCGATCATCGACGGCACCGGCCAGCCCACCAGCGCCGGTACCGTCTCGGCCGGCTACCAGAACTTCCTGATCTGCATCGAGATGTTCTTCGCGGCAATCGCACTGCGCTACGCGTTCCCCTACCAGGTGTACGCTTCGGGCTGCATCACGGATTCGCACGGAAGGAGCGTCACCATGCAGAGCATCTCGAGCAGTTTGAAGGTGAGGACCTTGGGGCATTGCGGAAGCACGCTCGAAATCAAAGGGATGCCGCCGTACAGCGTTCAAGTAGGACAAACCTTGGATCATTGCTAGCCGGAACATGCAACTAGCTTGGCAAGCTCGAAGTCAAAGGGATGCCGCCGTACAGCGTTCAAGTAGGACAAACCTTGGATCATTGCTGGCCGGGACATGCAACTAGCTTGGCAAGCTCGAAATCAAAGGGATGCTGCCGTACAGCGTTCAAGTAGGACAAACCTTGGATCATTGCTGGCCGGGACATGCAACCAGCTTGGCAAGCTCGAAATCAAAGGGATGCTGCCGTACAGCGTTCAAGTAGGACAAACCTTGGATCATTGCTGGCCGGGACATGCAACTAGCTTAGCAAGCTCGAAGTCAAAGGGATGCCGCCGTACAGCGTTCAAGTAGGACAAACCTTGGATCATTGCTGGCCGGGACATGCAACCAGCTTGGCAAGCTCGAAATCAAAGGGATGCCGCCGTACAGCGTTCAAGTAGGACAAACCTTGGATCATTGCTGGCCGGGACATGCAACTAGCTTAGCAAGCTCGAAGTCAAAGGGATGCCGCCGTACAGCGTTCAAGTAGGACAAACCTTGGATCATTGCTGGCCGGGACATGCAACCAGCTTGGCAAGCTCGAAATCAAAGGGATGCCGCCGTACAGCGTTCAAGTAGGACAAACCTTGGATCATTGCTAGCCGGGACATGCAACTAGCTTGGCAAGCTCGAAGTCAAAGGGATGCCGCCGTACAGCGTTCAAGTAGGACAAACCTTGGATCATTGCTGGCCGGGACATGCAACTAGCTTAGCAAGCTCGAAGTCAAAGGGATGCCGCCGTACAGCGTTCAAGTAGGACAAACCTTGGATCATTGCTGGCCGGGACATGCAACTAGCTTAGCAAGCTCGAAGTCAAAGGGATGCCGCCGTACAGCGTTCAAGTAGGACAAACCTTGGATCATTGCTGGCCGGGACATGCAACCAGCTTGGCAAGCTCGAAATCAAAGGGATGCCGCCGTACAGCGTTCAAGTAGGACAAACCTTGGATCATTGCTAGCCGGGACATGCAACTAGCTTAGCAAGCTCGAAATCAAAGGGATGCCGCCGTACAGCGTTCAAGTAGGACAAACCTTGGATCGTTGCTGGCCGGGACATGCAACTTGCTTAGCAAGCTCGAAGTCAAAGGCGCCAGAGGCTAAAACACGAAATCCAAATGTCACCACAATTTGTAGATAGATGTTAGTACAAACTGTGTTTTACTAAATACTTGGGGCGATTTTTAACCCCGTGGGATTAAGGTAGAAAGGATGATTTGAAAAGTTATTAATTTCGTTTGAGGCATGACAAACGCTATAATTCTGTTCTAAGCGACAGATGTTTCCTTGATTGTCACTATGATAATGCTCTGTTGTAAGACAAATATTATAATAATAATCTACAGCAGAGCCTCGCGTAGGCAATTGGTGGTCTACATCAACGTCGCCCTCAGGTGTTCGGTCTCGGAGTTGTCTTGTGACGTTCCCGCGTTTGGTTTGCAGGAGACGATGAACCCCAAAGACATCATGACGGACGCCATCCACAATTTCCATCCGCAGTACCAGCAATACACCCAGTACAGCTCCGGTAAGCCCCAGTGCAATACACCCAGTACAGCTCCGGTAAGTCCCAGTGCAATGCACCCAGTACAGCTCCGGTAAGCCCCAGTGCAATACACCCAGTACAGCTCCGGTAAGTCCCAGTGCAATGCACCCAGTACAGCTCCGGTAAGCCCCAGTGTAATACACCCAGTTCAGCTCCGGTAAGCCCCAGTGCAATACACCCAGTACAGCTCCGGTAAGCCCCAGTGCAATGCACCCAGTACAGCTCCGGTAAGCCCCTGGTGCAATACACCCAGTACAGCTCCGGTAAGCCCCAGTGCAATGCACCCAGTACAGCTCCGGTAAGCCCCAGTGCAATACACCCAGTACAGCTCCGGTAAGCCCCATTGCAATACACCCAGTACAGCTCCGGTAAGCCCCAGTGCAATGCACCCAGTACAGCTCCGGTAAGCCCCAGTACAATGCACCCAGTACAGCTCCGGTAAGCCCCAGTGCAATGCACCCAGTACAGCTCCGGTAAGCCCCAGTGCAATACACCCAGTATAGCTCCGGTAAGCCCCAGTGCAATACACCCAGTACAGCTCCGGTAAGCCCCTGGTGCAATGCACCCAGTACAGCTCCGGTAAGCCCCAGTGCAATACACCCAGTACAGCTCCGGTAAGCTTTAGTGCAATGCACCCAGTACAGCTCCGGTAAGCCCCAGTGCAATACACCCAGTACAGCTCCGGTAAGCCCCTGGTGCAATGCACCCAGTACAGCTCCGGTAAGCCCCAGTGCAATACACCCAGTACAGCTCCGGTAAGCTTTAGTGCAATACACCCAGTACAGCTCCGGTAAGCCCCAGTGCAATGCACCCAGTACAGCTCCGGTAAGCCCCAGTGCAATGCACTCAGTACAGCTCCGGTAAGCCCCAGTACAATACACCCAGTACAGCTCCGGTAAGCCCCAGTACAATGGCTCAGTTTGGTAGAGCACCTGCCCGGCAAGCAGGGAGAATGTGTGACCGAATAGCTCAGTTGGTAGAGCACCTGCCTGGCAAGCAGGGAGAATGTGTGACCGAATAGCTCAGTTGGTAGAGCACCTGCCCGGCAAGCAGGGAGAATGTGGGACCGAATAGCTCAGTTGGTAGAGCACCTGCCCGGCAAGCAGGGAGAATGTGGGACCGAATAGCTCAGTTGGTAGAGCACCTGTCTTTTCCAGCTTCGCCTCCCTTCCAGATGAAAGATTCTTCCTTTTTTAACCCATGGCAGGAAGCAAAATAGAAATCAAAATTAATTAAAGTGTGCAAACAGGTGCCATTATCTGGGGCATTGGGGTTCGTTTTCCGGCCGTAATCACCTTCCTTTTGGCAAGGGGTTCACTCAAAAATTTCCGTTCTCACTCTCTACAGCAATCACTTTGTAATAGCAAAATTTTTAACCTCTTTTTCAATGTTTTATTCAAAACTACCCAGATTAGACAAAAAACAAACTGGGGGACCAAAAACCACATTTATTTTGCTTCTGCCATACGCCATAAAAAGCAAGTATATCTCCATCTGAGCCCCCCTTGTGTTCAGACAAAAGTAATTTCATTCCTTTTAACATTTTATTGCATGATTTTATAGTCAATAACAGCATGATGAGCGCATTATTAAATGTCGTCTCGTAATTGTGGGAAACGACAGAGATTTAGATTCACTCTTCGATCATTCTTTCGTACATTACATGTACGAATATCAGTGGATCTCTCCTATGTAACGTTTGCTATGCATTTGTACATGTCCAATTCTTATTATTTGATAGTTGGTTTGCCCGAATTGGAATGCGCTTGCCTTGAGAGTGCGGAACTTTACCGCCGGCATGCAGTTCTTGGTTGCACGGTGCAAAGCCGCATGCCTTTTTCTTTTCGTGTCTGCCGAATGTGTTGCTAGTCGCTGGTCGGAAAAATGTAATAGGAATAGAAGTTGTTTCTTAAGGTGGGTTTACAGCTCGCAATGTCACCAACTATAGTCGTCAACATGAAAGTCAGTGACATGATAGTTGACGACAGAAACCGTTTACTGCTCTTCTGTCAGTTGTTGGCGATATTTCCCGGAAGTCCGCGACGGGACCCGAAAGTTCACGAACTTATCAGTGCCGTTTCTCACCGTTGCCACAATTCGCTGCTAAGCTATTCTTTTTTAATTGATTTTTTTTTTTAACTGGGTTCCCTGCATCCCATAAAACGGGCGATGTTTCTAGTAGCTCGACAATTCAAAGATCCTCCTCGCAAGCCTGGGTAGCGATCATGTAACTTTTTATCATTCGATTTGGCTCGAAATCATTCGATTTCAAATCACTGCCCCCGTGTTAAACCATGGGCAGTGATATTGAAAACGAATCTTTTTGAAATCACAAAGTTACATGATAGCCCCCCTGGTCGGCCATGTTTTAAAACAAAAAGTGACAAACTTTTTCAATTCCCTCAGCCCCCTTCGTTCATTTCAAAGGCGATGAAAAGTCGTGAACATGCCGCAAAAGTTCAACTTGGCCGAAGTCTAGAATGTCGGTGACAATAGTTGTGAACATGACGTCATGAATTTGGCCAGAGCCTGTGATTGGTCAAGAAAAAAAGTGGACACCACAATGTTGGTGACATTGCCAGCTGTAAACCCACCTTAAGTTGCCATACGGGATATCACTCTAAATCCTGTGTCGGCACCAAAAAACCCTTCCAGCTCGTACATAGAACGCTGAAGGGCGCAGCCCTGAACGCCTCAGGCGTGCAACAGACGCCGTTAGCACCGAGTGCCGGCGCTAACGTCCGCGCTAACGTCCGCGGCGTGCTTTCAGACGTGAACCCGCCTGTGACGCCGTACGAGAAGCTCTGAGCCGTTCCGTCGTAGAGCCGTTCCGTCGTAGAGCCGTTCCGTCGTAGAGCCGTTCCGTTCGGTCGCGGCACGCATGACAGCACGAGTTCTTGCGCTAGCGTCTTCGCCGGGTGGCCGGAACCGGTCGGCCCAATGTCTTGTCTGTCCGCGTGGCACAAAACGACGTTCGGTGGACGTCGAAAAGCCGACGGGGGATTTATTGCGTTCAGCGTTCAGCGTTCAGCGTTCGCCAAACGTTCGATTAGGTTCGACCCGAACGTTGAACGCGAGTTGTCCCCCGTCGGCTTTTCGACGACTTGGGAAAGCTCGTAGTTGCGGTTTTTGTGGTACTTGGGCGGGGATTTGTGCCCTGCGTTGAATTCCGAGCTGCAAGAACGTAAAAGTACAATAATTAGTCGCTCGTTGTAGTGTTACTTACTTTCTGTGTCATGTGCAATATTTTGTTTTCTCTGCCTGTCGAATGAAAAGCATGAAAAACAACGTCGATGACAAAGTTCAAATTACCAAACGTTTCCAGCTTGGATTACGTAAAGTCTGGGCTCTAAATTAGCCGGATAATCGGTCACTCGGCGAGGACGCTGTACTTTAAAATTAAGTTGACTGTACAGATATTTTAGTAAGTTATAATATTAATATTTTGCTACGTACCTACCTTGTTTGTATGATAGCGCTTAGCGAGATACATAAGTGATTTATGAATTAAGTATTAACATTCAATGATTTTCCTCTTTGGTTATACTGAAAGTTTGGAGTTAGGACACTTGAGATATTACAAATAATTTCATATATTATGTATTATTTTTTATTCTATATTTTTTGAAATCGTTTTAACCGATGGTCAATGTTGCCCAATGATTATTAACACAATTTGACGAAGCTTTGAACATAAAATTGGTTTATCCACAGTTGTGCATCTTGCGTCAATGTTTCAACCTATCGTTCAGCCGAATCCAGAATCCTTCCCGTGTACAAAATAATCTCGCATTTGCTTTGCATAATTCAAGCATGCCAAATTACACGTACTCTGAACGATTTTACCTGTGTACCTAGTTGATCATGTTACTGCCATTGTAAATAATATTGTCACGTGTTTCGACTTTTGAGTGTCCATGTGCTATGGCATTTCGATGATTGTTCTTGGCATGCATGACTCAATGTTATTTGTAAACTGTTATGTTATGCATTTTCTAATTTTGCATGGAGCGATTTTGAAAAGAAAAAACAATTTTTCGTTCGTTCATTTTGTTCGAGTAGAAAGTCTTAGTGAATGCCCTCTAAAACAACTTACTTTTGTTTGCAGCATACCTAGGTTTGCTTGTTACCCAAGTGACCGTCATGGTACGAATGTTGCTCTTGACCCTCGCAAATCTTGACCAGTCATTTGAAGTGGTTTTCGTCATACATTCAGAATAGAAGCTGGAGGGGTTCAAGGTTAATGAAAATCATCTCGACCGGGTCCACCCTCGGCTCCCTTCCAGGCCAGGCCAGCTTCATCATCATTCATCAGCCTGTCATTCACCGACAGCCAATAGACCAGTGCCACAGGGACAGCGCCAACACAGTGTGTCAAAGGGACAAGGCTAAGCGGTGGCCGGCCCTTGGTGCTGTTGGACGGTGGCAGGCCTCAGTGCCGGCACCGGGTCCACCCTCGACTCCCTTCCAGGCCAGGCTAGCTTCATCATCAGCCTGTCATTCACCGACAGCCAATAGACCAGTGCCACAGGGACAGCGCCAACACAGTGTGTCAAAGGGACAAGGCTAAGCGGTGGCCGGCCCTTGGTGCTGTTGGACGGTAGCAGGCCTTAGTGCCGGCACCGGGTCCACCCTCGGCTCCCTTCCAGGCCAGGCTAGCTTCATCATCGGCCTGTCATTCACCGACAGCCAATAGACCAGTGCCACAGGGACAGCGCCAACACAGTGTGTCAAAGGGACAAGGCTAAGCGGTGGCCGGCCCTTGGTGCTGTTGGACGGTGGCAGGCCTTGGTGCCGGCACCGGGCTCACTCTCGGCTCCCTCCCAGGCCTCGGTGCCGGCACCGGGCTCACTCTCGGCTCCCTCCCAGGCCTCGGTGGCGGCACCGGGCTCACTCTCGGCTCCCTCCCAGGCCTCGGTGCCGGCACCGGGCTCACTCTCGGCTCCCTCCCAGGCCTCGGTGGCGGCACCGGGCTCACTCTCGGCTCCCTCCCAGGCCTCGGTGGCGGCACCGGGCTCACTCTCGGCTCCCTCCCAGGCCTCGGTGCCGGCACCGGGCTCACTCTCGGCTGCCTTCCAGGCCTCGGTGCCGGCACCGGGCTCACTCTCGGCTCCCTTGCAGGCGGATCGCACTCTCACCGCGGAATGCGGGTGGGAAGCTTCGACCCCGACGACCCCTCGCAAGGCGGGGCGGAATCGCAGACGCGTCGCCATAGCAACGTGGCGAACCAGCGCGTGGCCACCATCAGTCAGAACTACAATGAGAAGACGATGCTGCTGAGCTCGGACGACGAGTTCCAGTAGGCGTCTCGAGCGACAAGTGGTCTTTCGTCCGACTCGAGTTTGTGGGCTGCGTTCGTGTGGGAGACGTTTTCGTGGCGTTCTGCTGCTACTGTCTTTCAAACGGAAAGCGCTCGTAAGAAATGACTCGGAGATTAGATTTGTCAAAGAAAAAGTGGTCACTTGAGGTACACAAGCTTTGACCAGATACGAACACGTTTTCTTTCAAGAAAGTATTACGATTTCTAACTGGCAGTGAAATCTTGTAGCTGTTGGGATAACGATATGTTTTCTCTTCGAAGCACAAATACCTCTGTTCAAAATATAGAACACTAGTGCTACGGTCAAGGAAAGAAGACACGAGTCTTCAGAATTGAGCTTTTCTTCGGCAGTCTGTTTCAGCAAAGCGCCTAGCCAGAAAACAGGTCCCACATTAACGAGGACATTGGAGGCCATTCAATCATTGCGGTCGGATGAAGATGTAGAAACACAATCGGAACTAATTGCCGGGCAGCTCGTTTCATCTTGGTGCCGCTGGGCTTTGCTCGAATCTCACTAACTCGGGGCAGTTAGGTAATTGAATCGGGTAACGGCCAGATCTCGGTTTGTCGGCAGCGTCCCATCTCGGTCTGATCCGAAGTCGCTGGTTCGGTGCACGGGACAAACTGTAACATGATGGCTACCGATTGTACCTACCCGTGTAACTAGCAAAAGCGCTAGGATTGAAGTCTACAGCAAGAATCGTCGCAACTTCAGGGTAATTTTCCTAATTATGTCAAATTCGGCATCCCTTAAGCGCCCAAGTAAAGTTGCTGCGAGTCTAAACTGTATTCGCAGAGATGAGAAGTTATCGACGAATTTAAAACGTTTGGAATCTCGTTAGATGAACAATTAGTTGTGAACAGACGAAACCGAAGTGGTACCGATTCGATCGAGATTCGATTCGATTCGATTCCGATTCGATTTGAGATTCGATCGAGCGGCTATATGCGGGGGCTAGATGTGAAGGCGGCATCTACCAAAGCGAGCAGTGAATCAGGCCGGAGTCAAACAATTCCATTAAAACAAGTACAAGTATCAATAAGTATGCCTGCTGACTGTTATCTCGAATTAGAAATCCAACAGATCGCTAGCGCATCCGTTTCGGGAAGCGCAAACGCCACGAAAGAATCTTGGCCAGCTTCTCACCCTTTTATAAGCAGCTTGTCACCCTTTTATAAGCAGCTTATCACTCGAGCTAAAATTCAAGTTACCTATTACAAAGAAACGTCAATTCCCTGTTGGGATGTGATGGGATCCCATCCGATTGCTCCCGGTCCAAACGTAGGGTGCGTCTTTGTCCCGGATCTAATGTGTTTGTGAACCGGACTGAACCGAACCGGAGCCCACTCAAGACGGTACTAGCGGTCTCACTTCGGCTGACGTTCAAAGATAATTGATGAGCGGAGCGAAATCTTCTATTTCACTTACCCCAAAAAAAAGTCACTTGTGTATGTTTTTTTTTTTTTTTTTTTTTTTTTTTTGTGTTTGTGCGCGCTCTACACACCAAACGCCTGAACCGATATGGATGAAAATTTCTGAGTATCTACCTCTGTTCTCAACTTAGACCCCCTGCGTTTTTGAAAAAGATCGGTTTAGTAAATTTTTTATAAATCAATTTTTACGAAATTTTTCGATTTTTTCAGAATTTTGAACCCCTGTAAATTTCAAAGTGTTCTGAACATAACTTCGCCAAAACTTCTTAACATGTTGACCTTATACATATTTATCATGCCTGCAAATCTTAGTTTGGTAGGTTTTTCCAATTAGTTTTTATTAGCATTTTTGTGGTGTTTTTTTCGTGATTTGGCGGCTGATTCAATACGAGTTCGGTTTCCTTCGTTTCCTTGGTTACCATCTTTGTTGACCTCGACGAGAAACAAAGGAACGTCAGAATCCGCATACATTTTCAAGTGATTAGAATTTTCGAGAAGGCAATGGTCAGGTTTGGTGCTCCATGGTTTTCTTGTGACTGCTGCAAGCACCTTTTAATCCGCTATATACACAAACCGCTACCTACGCTCATCTTCAACGCAACACAAATTGCGTTCGCGAAGCCCTAGTACTAATAATTATGCACCCAAGAACCGCAGGATCGCGGCTCTAGCATTTGAAACGCAGCGAGCCGAGGATGCTTTTCAAAGAATGCGTGCCATTCACTAGCATTTGAAACGCAGCGAGCCGAGGATGCTTTTCAAAGAATGCGTGCCATTCACTAGCATTTGAAACGCAGCGAGCCGAGGATGCTTTTCAAAGAATGCGTGCCATTCACTAGCATTTGAAACGCAGCGAGCCGAGGATGCTTTTCAAAGAATGCGTGCCATTCACTAGCATTTGAAACGCAGCGAGCCGAGGATGCTTTTCAAAGAATGCGTGCCATTCACTAGCATTTGAATCACAGCATTGCTGATCTTCCCCAAAGGTATTTATTTTTAATTACGTATTTTATCTTGGTAACATGTCAACGTAACTATTCACTGGTTCCAATTGTTAATCGTCTTTGAAATAAAGTGTCGAAAGGTTTCATTGCGAGTTGCGACATACTTTGTCTGTCGCACCGTTGTCTGCTAGTCGTACTTTTGTAGCACTGTTTTGTGAATTTGCCTGTTTCCGAACAAGCCGCGGTTGATTTGCCCGTTAGCTTTCCGAGCTTTCCGAGTTGTCTCGTTTTAAAGGTGCATCTGAGAGTGTGACTGTTTGTTTGGGTTCACGTTGCCAAGTCGTGTAAATATAAAGGCACTGTGCAATATCATAAGGAAACTTAGATAGGAAAACTTGGTTGCTAGAATTTTGTTACGATTTTCAGAGCCTAAAATCATGAGATTGGTCCGTACTTCCTCATGCCCTCCTATTAATTTAGCTCGTTGTCAGTTAGTTAAAAACTAGAATCGGTTTAAGTGTTTTATACCAAATCTTGCCATGACCAAAGATATATCGCGTTTACTTGTATTTTAGCTCTCTCAGTTAACAATTTAATAGTTACTACCTTTCATACTTGGATGGCTGTTAATTCGTGTTTTATAGTCGTTAAACGTTCGAGGTGGCTTTTCGATTCCAATTGTCACGCCACGCTTTCACAATCTTCAAAACGGTGCTCAGCCGTGGCTCATTCGCGCTTTTCGAGTGTTTTACGCAAGTCCAGAGGTGGCTTTAGTTAACGGTCGTTCTCGAGGACGGAATCATTTTGCCGAGAGTCGAGCGGAGAATTGGGTAGACTGTGATTTTACGATCAATATTGTATGGAGTGCTTGTCGGAAGGGCAGTGCATAAGAGAAATGCATTTTTTTGTTTGTTAAAATACTAGATTTGTGTAAATATTTAAAAAATACATATATTATATTATAATTAGTTAGACTGAAAGACAGATAGGTTATAAAGAAATACGAGTATTCAGAAATGAGATCAAAAGAATGAACAAACGAGGTAAAATTGCGTTGAAGCGGAATGCGGACTAGAAACGAAGACCTTGCATGTTACGCACCGCTGGGAAAGGTGGGCTCTTAATTTACGTCGAAACCAGCTCGTAAATCGAGTCGGCCGGAAGTGCCGTGGCTTTTCACGAGGCCAGCATCCCATGGTCGTACCCATAGCACTCAGCATTCCTGCTTGAATTGCATTTTACTGTATTTTCAATAAAAAAAAACTAGCAAAATGAATATGGTAAGTTTTTACTGAAGCTATATCCTAATCCATTTTAATCCTTTCAAAAAGTCCCTATGCCTATTATAACAGTGAAACAAATTTTACATGCCCATTGTTTTATAAACATTACTTCGTAAATTCCTGCTTGAACTTCATTAAACTGCAGGCATTTTTTATTTAAAAAAAAGTTAGTGCCTCCCTAAAATAAATATCCCGATTTCTCCTATGTGATTTCTTGTAATTCCGATTATGCTCACATTTTGTTTCCTGTCTTGGCCTTGCCTTACCTTTCATCGTCTTCCTTTTACAGTACACGTCTGTTCCATCTTCCAGCAGAAAATGATTTGTTCAAACACAGCGGCAGCAGATTTCTTGGCATTGTAAGTAGATCAAGTGGATTGTTGTAATTGAAAATAATGTCGTGAATACAGATCCTTTTTGATCAAAATAATAATATTATCTCTGGACCTTCAGCACCTTTTCCTACATAGGTACATAGAAATAGTCGTAAAAAGTGTTACCTATGAGTATGACCTAGGTATAGGTAGGTACATTATTTTAACTATCTTTGGGTAAATAGCTAACCTGGAAAAGCTGGAAAAGTTAACATTAATGGAAACATTATCACAGGAATTTAACTACTTACTTAATAACAAATTACTAATGTATGGTATCTAAAGAAAAAGACAGATGCAAAAGGATTTGAGCGCCTGCCATTAAAATGTTCTTTGCCGTGTGTTGCTTATACAGCCCAGTTTTAGTGATTACCATAATATGGTTTTAACTATGTATTGGTGCATTATCCTGTCCTGCCTAATCTTGTTAAAACAATCAGTGTGGAGAAATAAATGAAATGAAGAGCATTTACTGTGTAGGTAGGTAAACTGCAAGCAATGCTCTTGATGTTGGGATATGGGAGCAGGGATTAAGAGTTCTACGTCACAGAAACATGGTGATTGTTTCAATTGCCATGGCCAATATAAGCATTACTTGAAATGAGGCTATTTGATTCAGAAATTGGATGTTTACCTATATGGTTAAACATTGGATTTACTTTTTTTTTTAGCTCCAGGAGTACGTAATAGGATGTGGAAATTCTGTGAAATGGATGATTTCCAGTTACCGTGTCAGACAATTATTAATATATCTATTTGCTACACAAATTTTACAAATAAATTACACAATGTTAATATCATTATCGCCGTCCATAGCACAGAATAAATAAATTCGTAACAATATTACAATAATATTATTCTCGTAACATGCATTGTTATATAATAATTGTAGTAATACTAAACATTAAGAGAGATTGGTAGAATGCAGACCCAAACACGAGTTGTCTAATTGCTACGTTACAGATACGTTTTATTAGTTAATTAGTGCCGCCATACACGAACTGGATACTGCTTCGAGACGTACGCTGATCCGTAATTTATAGTATCGCTTAGCCATTCATGTAAATTCACTTATCGTTAAACTTTGAATCAAACAGTCATCTCTGATATGTCGTTGTAGTACTTAAAAACTTTGCTCATAGTTTAACTATATCTATTGCTTTTTACGAAAATGAAACCTGCATCATTTTAAAACTCAATACTTGTTTGCGACCCGTTTATACAGGCGAACTTAAAGCGAAATAATTTAGCATGTGGTCAACATGGGTGGGTCCGATTTCTCCTGGTCAAGTGTTGTATTCTATTGCGCTTTTTGGGGTAGAAAAGAAACTTTTTAATGCTGCCGTCCCAAAAACAAAAGCAATGTGGTGGAGACAAGAATAGGTTTGAACTTTTGAAGTATTCTTCCCATTTAATGACAATTGTTGCATTCGCTTTGAATCTCGGTTCATTGTGGCTGTATGCGGTTAACAACGAATTCTCAAGACGTCTGCACAATCGCTTTTTGCACAGACGTCGCCTAAAAGCTACCTCTATTGTGCGTTTAGGAACTATGTTGAACGGAGCTAAGGGTTCTCAGAGCCTAGTAGTCTGTATATATATATATATATATATATATATATATATATATATTTCAAAGGGAAGTCTGGGTGTTCGCTATCTCTATTTGTCACAACCATAATACTCTAATATACCTAAATATCTAGCAGACATGAATTGCTTTTGACATCCTTTGCTTTTAATACAAAAACATACATTTATTATTTAAATATTTATCCCAACTCATTCGACTTGTAGAATCAATGTCTAAATACTTATTTATTATTATACAGCCAGTAGACAATAAATTATTAGTTGTAGAAAATAAAAATATTACAGACAATTACATTGATATAATGCAACTATTACATAATATACACATTTTTCATGGCAATGACCTTCGGATTATGAAAATGAAACCGTTGCATGTACGAAGCCTCGACCAGCTACTCGATTGCAAATAACATTTATACAATATCGTAGTTCGGAATCAGTTACAGTGGGGAATTCATTGTTCGTACGATTTTCTTCGTGTCGTTTTTGGTAACTTGCATCCACCACATCCACCGAAGTCTAGATCACTCGTTTAGTCTTTCGCCTCGTGAAACCTGCCTCGCAAAAGCGGCCGCTACGTAGACTAAAAGAAAGAAATGCATCGCTTCATCTACACATAACTTTTACACCCGATACAATCTAATGACTAAAATATGTCAGGCGAAACGGAAGTTTGCTGCTTCGAACAAAACCCAAGAGCTGATTTTATGGCCACGTTCTTTAAATCGCTACACATGATTGAAAGAAACAAAAGGTTCGTTAGAGCAGATATCAACTGATGGTTAACAATTTAACTATTTGCTCAATTCAATTTATTATAGTTTGCTTTATATAATACAAGTGGATAAAACTAATAATTAAACTTTAACACATAGTTAAGCTACAATCAGTTGATGCAATCGGCGCTTTATTTACTTTCCAAGCAAACCAAACAAGCTGACACCGTAACTGAAGCATCGAATCGAACCAAACTGTCATTCGCACACCGTTCGCTCGGCCAATCGCGATTCTTGCGCTCGATCTCGCGTCTGCGGCCGCCGCGCTCACTTGCACTGCCGCGCCCGATGCTGGAACCGACGCATGCGTCGATGCCACTCGTCTTTCCACTCGATGACGATCGAGCGGCGACTGATCGTCAGCCCCGAGTGGTCCTCGCCCTCGTTCTCCTTGCCGAGGATCAGGTACGACCTGGCGGACATTACACGTCAGTTTCACAGGCGAGTTGGCGGCATTTTGGAGACGTGGGTCTCGGTTCCGACTCAATCGTGGTCTTATCTCACTGCTGACGTGAATTATTATAAAGAGGACGAGGTTAAAAGCTTTTGAAAATTCTTGCTGAAACCATTATTAAAATGAATGCCAAGAAACACCAAACAAGGAGGAAAATAAGCAGTCATGTTCAGACCATTACGTGCATGAGAGGTACTATTGATATAAAGGTAGTGTTTCCTTTATCGATGATGATAGTAAGTACTACTTCCTATTGTAGAGCAGGACCATGGTTAACAAAAGTACAAGGTAGGTGCAAAGATGGGGTACCTAGGTGGGTGGGTCCACCCACAGAATTCACAGATTACCTACTTGTTACAATTCTTTGTGCCTTTACTACTCTTTGTGTACGTATCCTATAAGAGAGAATATGGCAACTTTTGAGCTAGGTTTTATTGAACCTGTCGCCCCCAAAGATGACTTTGTAACCCACTGGGAAGACTTAATTATCCTTGGCTAAAAGTGAAGACACAAAGGTCACTCATAATATATAAAGTAGAGGTGGAGATATAATAGGGTTATTATTATGGCAATAAATAATACATATTTGTGAAACATTACTTCTATTTTATATAACGGGAAGGTAATGCATTCGAAATTGTAAGTGCATCCCTAGTCAAGATGTCCAATATTTTAAACTCGGTCCTGAATCCCTTTTCCCCCACGTGGTTCAAAGCATGCTGCCAAATGAGATCGGTGAACAACGCGTCACCGGCTGAGCTCTGCACAGATACAGGTCAAGGTCGAAGCTAATGGGTAGAGGTCAGTGCAGTCGGCCTTCTGTCAAACGTGCAACCCACGAGGGACAGTCGAGTGCTGAGCCAGTGATAACAGTGCATGTGTGAGTGGACTTTTCCCAGTGATCCAGTGACGAAATGTGCCCGAATTTCACCGCATTCCAGCAGCCAAGGTAGGATCACTTGACAATCTACCCAATTATTACTAATCTTCATTAAACACGCCGATCACACCGGTACAAAGACAAGGTACCTACGTTGGCTGCCATTATAACTGCTAACGATTTTTATTGATTCTGGAACTTCGAACATTCCTATGTGAAAATATAAAATCTCTTTTCATTATTATGTACACAAATTAGCCTCCCGAAAATGTTGCCCATTCCGGGATTTGAACCCGGGTCCCCAACTTTCGCGGCTGGTGCATAATTATATAATGGTGCATAATTATGTGTACATAATTATAAAATGACTAGCCAATTACGAGCTTTCGTAATTTAAATAAGATTATAAGGTGAATCTAATCTCTTGCTTGGAATTCACCGACTAGGGACATGGGACAGGTATTGAAAGTTTGTTGGTAGGTAGGTACTAGATTGCTCATTCTGATGTGAGATATAATGTAGTACCTGGAGATCGATTGCGTAAAATTGGTTTAAAAGGATCCTTATGATATGGATCCATAACTTTTATTGACTCCATATAGACAATGATCCTTATAAAAGTTTTGGATCCATATAATGTTTACACAATCGCCCTCCTGTACTAGATGCGATTTTTTGCAGGTTAGTAAGATTTTCTTGCAAGGATCTTTTTTGAATGCACGCTTTTCGCGGTCGTTACTCTTGTCCAAGACAACTTATTACATTTTTTCGCAGTGATGCAGGGCTTTAAGTTGACTGGTAATATATATTCTGCAAGGAAACTTCACTATTACCTTTGCAATTACGAAAACCTTCCTCTTTTAAGAGTTCTATTCAAGACATTCTGAAAAAGTTTGGTATTTTACTCTACTTTGGTATCAGCTTCGCCATGGACATTTATAGTGTATGCCTACCGAGGGTTAACATTTTTGCCAGCAAGCACAGCTCAATGCAACTGCATGCACACCGTTATCCAAGGAAGTTCACTGACTCTCCCTTCCCCCTTTCCCCCCCCCCTCCCCCCGCTTAAAACAAATCTGCAATAACTTACGCATAGAGAAAAAAATGCAAGTTTGCAATTTTGGCCAAGACTGGCTGCTGTAGACCAAAATCCCTCACGACATGGGCTCTGCTGGGACTGGGTGGGTGTCGCAGCCGTTTGCAATGGCCAATCGAGATGAAATAAAACGCACCTGCGTTCGTATAATGGCCTAATTCCCTCGGCCAATGTCCTCTTCGATTTTGCAGATTCATTTCTGCCCCCACCCCCTTCACATTTCCACCGAAATTTAGTCCAATTCACTTGATGGGGCAATTCACTTGTTGGGGCAGAGACAGCAAGATTATAAGGCAATTCACTGTGTAGGAATCCACGTGTGTCACGCACGCTCGTCGGACCAATACATTGCGTGGAGGGGTGTACAATTCTGTTAGCCTAAGATTACCACAGCCTGGTGAACTTCGAAGTAAAGTATCATTTGACTCTTTTACGATTTGTAAAGAGTAAAATGGTAAGCAATTGTAATTATAATTACCTTTTTAATGGTAATGACAAAAACTTAATCATTTGATTCAATGGTATGGTACTCTATGATATGATATCCCCAAAAAGTGGCAAACTAAAATTAATTCTAGTGTAGGGTGTACTCACTTGTTGGTCTTGACCTTGGGGCATTTACACGCGAGGTCCTTCATGTGTACCCAGAGGAAGGTGTTGCCCCGCTTGAGTCTGCCCTCTCTGGCGCGCTTGTACACGGACTGCACGCTCATCGTGAACTTGACCCAGTCGTCCACCGTCTCCCTGTCCACCACCTTGGCCAGGATCGCTGCAACACATCGCCACACGCGTCATGTCACGTTGCCAACGACTCGACACGACTCGAGCCTCAGCAATCAACTCCTGGATTTGCATCTCCCTCGAGGACCCACTACTGCACGAGCTTAGAGTTTCAAAACTCACAAGCCATGTCTTGAGTCCGACAAAAGGCTCTATGGGCAGTTTTGAGAGTGGCTGTGGGTCCTCTAGGAAG
This sequence comes from Nemoura dubitans, assembly GCA_921293005.1. NCBI lineage: Eukaryota > Metazoa > Arthropoda > Insecta > Plecoptera > Nemouridae > Nemoura > Nemoura dubitans. Next base: position 1,403,337 of record OV121076.1, read on the forward strand.
ATGCAAATCATACTCCCTGATTCTTAACGTGAAATGGAGTGTAGTTTGGGCTGTGACGTAGCCATTGGGTAGAATAGAATGTCTGGGTTACCGTATGTCTGTGGGTTGGGGAAGAAATATTTCACACAATGCTAATGGTAACAGCTATTTTAATGAAATGTTATTTTGAAAATAGCTATGGATATGTTAAGCAAACTTAAAGAAATCAATTAGACTTTTATTTAGCTTTCTAAACCCAGTTTGGAATAGTTTTTAAAACAATCACAATGTTGCACAGGACAGGGGTGCGTGGGAATTGTACTGGACGCAGGGATGTTGGCTTCTGAAAGCATGGGAATTGTGTACATGGGCGGGACCTGACAATTTTGCATGGCGAACTAATAGTTAGGCTTCGCGAACGCAGCGTTAGAGTTGAAGATGAGCGTATATCTTGGGTACAGCAGATATACAAATAACGGTTTTGGAATGTGCGTATAGCAATAGGCCACGCGGGACACAAAATAGCACACTCCCATTAACTTCGATTTTGATTGAGTTTAGCACGATAACCGGCAAGTTTTATACCAACGAAATGTTGTAAAATTGCCAATTAAAATGATGCCCCATTTCGGTACCTACTAATATAAAGCTTTGCACATTTTTAACGTGTTGTCAATAATGTTCGTTACTTTCGGTGCTACAGCGTAAAAAAAATTAGCATAGAACCATGATTTGTGCGCTACTTTTACTGTTGAGAGGAAAATACCCGAAGTTGGTATCAATTCCCAGTGCTGTAATTTTAACACCACTCGTTCACATTTTAATTGGAGCCAGTGTCGAGAGCGACCCGTTCGCAATTCAGTCCCTCACAAAATGTTTCAAAAGATTGGAGGAGCATTTCCAATCCATCATTAAAGCTATTCTCAGCAAGGGAAAGTTGCCCACCGAACCGTTCTCATTTCCCCGCGGTTGCAGCTTCCGTTCACACACTCTGACATCGGGTGGGGATTGCCTATTCAAGATTCAAACGAACTCATTCGCTCTCTGTGTTGCGTAGAGGCGTTTCAGAGACCGAACGCTTCAGGGCAAAGTGCGTACACGGAGCACAATAAAGGTAACCCATGTGTGTGTTTAGGTACACACCCACCCACCCACCCTATATATTACAGCATGTGCTATATGCAGGGAAAATGCTCCACAGCTATACAACGAAATGCCATGGAATTTATGGAAACTAAATCGCCGGGGGCAGCTCGCTTTTACGGGTGACATTATCACGTGACATTCTATAATGACGCTGGTAGTGAACAAATTCACTGGCTGTAGATCGGCTTCGATTGATCCTCCGTGGTTTGATCTCGATAGAGTCGATTCCGATTATCGGCAAATGAAACGGATGTTCGATTATGGGCGATCGAGGTAAAAATACTGTTTTTATAATTTCGGGACAATTGCGCGGTGTGCGATCCATTTTAACTTGACAATCATGTGGCTGACGTTGAAAATGGCGGACGCGGTTATTTTATTTGTCTGCGAGCTCCCTTCATAATGCGAACACAACATTTAAACTCGGCTGGGTTTTATTGAAATGTACGGCCAGGTGCTCTGCGGTGTTTGTTTTGTTTTGTTCGTTGGAGGTAATTAGGCAGCCCTAGGTAGGTATATTAATGGCAAAGTCGAGGCTGCTTCGATCGGAATCCAGCTTTGTTTACATATTTCCTGCAATTGATATACAAGGGGCACATTAAAGCCCGCGGCAGCATTTCATTATGCCATCAACCGGGTAATAAAAACTGATCGCCTCATTCAATTTTCATAAAATATAAATATTATGGCCATTTACATAATCAAAATTTATTTCCTCAATAAATTTGTCGGTTTTCTGTTCCGTTTTCTTTGTCACGTCGCGCGGTGAATGAAATAAAACGTCAGCTTGTTTATGTTAAGAAGTCGCCTTTGAATGCTTTATGCCTAGAACTAGAAGCAAAGAAAGAAGCGCACAAAAGGCGAGGCGAGATGTCCTGCGCTGATTGCTGGGTTGGGAATTTATTCGAGTCCCGTGAAAACTTTACTGTCTGTGGGTTTTACAAGAAATTATACTTTGAAAAGTGAGTTTTTAAGCGGCGTCATGGGCTTTGACACTCGGCTTAGGTTTGTGACTTAGCCAGCCAGTCGGTGACGCCATTTCGTGAAATGTTTGTGATACAGTTCGTTTGTGACGACATTTCGTGAAAGTCTTGGACAAACAAAGGACATCTTGATCACGTGCAGCCTCCTTGAAATGGAGCAACGAGTATTCACAGGCAGCACAAGCATCTGTTACATTTCTAAGACTCATTTCTGTTTGCCCTAGCTTTAGCACTAGTTTAGGAAAGACTAAGCAATTAGCCTGCACCAATTCCACAATGTTGCATTATCGGTGGGACAACCCCATTACGTACTTTAAGGTACTTTAGGACTATTTAGTTAGATTTTACAAAAACGGACGTGTATGTGGTAATGATAAAGTGACAATTCGCTGATTACACAATGATTAATTTTAAACCGCGTTAGGTGGAGTAATCCCAGCATTTGCACGTTTGAATAATACAGGTGCAGTTCGCTCGAATGCTTTGGTAATCCCGAGCTTCCCATGATCGCGAATGTCCGCGATCCCTGCGAGCGGTTTTTAATAAACTCCCGTCCAGGATTTCGTTCCCTCTGCTCTCCCTGCTTTTACCGCTGCTGCAGGTAGCCAATAGGCGGTGTCCCGTGCCTGGAATATCAACCTGATCCTGTCCCTGAGGGGGAGGGGGGACAGGGCAATGATGAAGCACTACACTCCATAGCAGTTTGAGAGGGAGGGGTGCTACACTCCATAGCAGATTGAGATTTGAGAGGGAAGGGCGCTACACTCCATAGCAGATTGAGATTTGAGAGGGAAGGGAGCTACACTCCATAGCAGATTGAGATTTGAGAGGGAAGGGAGCTATACTCCTTAGCAGATTGAGAGGGAAGGGCGCTACACTCCATTGCAGGTTCATGTGAACGACGAGTCACTACATATTTTCATTCACAGTTGGTTTAACGGAGGGAAGGCGGTGGAAAGACGCACTGTACTTAAACCAATCTGGACAAAAACAATTTATCCTTGCAAAATGGTAGGTTTATTACGCTTTGCCTTTTGTAAAGTGGACAAAATGGTAGGTTTATTACGCTTTGCCTTTTGTAAAGTGGACAAAATGGTAGGTTTATTACGCTTTGCCTTTTGTCAAGTGGACAAAATGGTAGGTTTATTACGCTTTGCCTTTTGTCAAGTGGACAAAATGGTAGGTTTATTACGCTTTGCCTTTTGTCAAGTGGACAAAATGGTAGGTTTATTACGCTTTGCCTTTTGTTAAGTGGACAAAATGGTAGGTTTATTACGCTTTGCCTTTTGTCAAGTGGACAAAATGGTAGGTTTATTACGCTTTGCCTTTTGTCAAGTGGACAAAATGGTAGGTTTATTACGCTTTGCCTTTTGTCAAGTGGACAAAATGGTAGGTTTATTACGCTTTGCCTTTTGTCAAGTGGACAAAATGGTAGGTTTATTACGCTTTGCCTTTTGTAAAGTGGACAAAATGGTAGGTTTATTACGCTTTGCCTTTTGTCAAGTGGACAAAATGGTAGGTTTATTACGCTTTGCCTTTTGTCAAGTGGACAAAATGGTAGGTTTATTACGCTTTGCCTTTTGTAAAGTGGACAAAATGGTAGGTTTATTACGCTTTGCCTTTTGTCAAGTGGACAAAATGGTAGGTTTATTACGCTTTGCCTTTTGTCAAGTGGACAAAATGGTAGGTTTATTACGCTTTGCCTTTTGTCAAGTGGACAAAATGGTAGGTTTATTACGCTTTGCCTTTTGTCAAGTGGACAAAATGGTAGGTTTATTACGCTTTGCCTTTTGTTAAGTGGACAAAATGGTAGGTTTATTACGCTTTGCCTTTTGTTAAGTGGACAAAATGGTAGGTTTATTACGCTTTGCCTTTTGTTAAGTGGACAAAATGGTAGGTTTATTACGCTTTGCCTTTTGTCAAGTGGACAAAATGGTAGGTTTATTACGCTTTGCCTTTTGTAAAGTGGACAAAATGGTAGGTTTATTACGCTTTGCCTTTTGTCAAGTGGACAAAATGGTAGGTTTATTACGCTTTGCCTTTTGTCAAGTGGACAAAATGGTAGGTTTATTACGCTTTGCCTTTTGTAAAGTGGACAAAATGGTAGGTTTATTACGCTTTGCCTTTTGTCAAGTGGACAAAATGGTAGGTTTATTACGCTTTGCCTTTTGTCAAGTGGACAAAATGGTAGGTTTATTACGCTTTGCCTTTTGTCAAGTGGACAAAATGGTAGGTTTATTACGCTTTGCCTTTTGTCAAGTGGACAAAATGGTAGGTTTATTACGCTTTGCCTTTTGTTAAGTGGACAAAATGGTAGGTTTATTACGCTTTGCCTTTTGTTAAGTGGACAAAATGGTAGGTTTATTACGCTTTGCCTTTTGTTAAGTGGACAAAATGGTAGGTTTATTACGCTTTGCCTTTTGTCAAGTGGACAAAATGGTAGGTTTATTACGCTTTGCCTTTTGTAAAGTGGACAAAATGGTAGGTTTATTACGCTTTGCCTTTTGTCAAGTGGACAAAATGGTAGGTTTATTACGCTTTGCCTTTTGTAAAGTGGACAAAATGGTAGGTTTATTACGCTTTGCCTTTTGTAAAGTGGACAAAATGGTAGGTTTATTACGCTTTGCCTTTTGTCAAGTGGACAAAATGGTAGGTTTATTACGCTTTGCCTTTTGTCAAGTGGACAAAATGGTAGGTTTATTACGCTTTGCCTTTTGTTAAGTGGACAAAATGGTAGGTTTATTACGCTTTGCCTTTTGTCAAGTGGACAAAATGGTAGGTTTATTACGCTTTGCCTTTTGTCAAGTGGACAAAATGGTAGGTTTATTACGCTTTGCCTTTTGTTAAGTGGACAAAATGGTAGGTTTATTACGCTTTGCCTTTTGTCAAGTGGACAAAATGGTAGGTTTATTACGCTTTGCCTTTTGTTAAGTGGACAAAATGGTAGGTTTATTACGCTTTGCCTTTTGTTAAGTGGACAAAATGACCACCCATTCCTTTCTTTGTTGCACTGGACACCGAGATTTAAAAAACGAATAGAACAATTGCCCAAGGACATTGCGTTTTCATTCACGTTACGAATATAAATGAGGGTGGATAGCGATGAACATTATATGTTGGAAACAGAAATATCCCCGGAAGGTAGTTTGCGAGTGAACGGGGGCAGGCGGAGGTCGTGGGTTCGCTTCCGGCGGGCATCGAACTCACCGTAGTCGCGGCGGCAATACTTGTTGAGGTTGAGTCTCCTCGTGCCGGCTCTGCATTTTCCACACTCGTCGCGGTCTGCAAAGGAAAGCGCGGTGAAAAACAAGGCGACGTCCACGTCGATCTCAGGGAAAACTGTCTGGGGATGCGAACACCCCCTCCCCACCGCCCGCATTTTGTCGGGTTGGCGACGACGTTCTTCGGGCGTCGGGTGGCAAGGGTGTTAAGACCCCGCACCCTTCGCCGCGAAGGCGTCGGCCCCCCACGCGTTCCCCACTGGCCGGGGGGGGGGGGGGGGGGCGCATTTCTTGGGGTGTTTTTGCATTCGCTGGACGATAAAGTTGATGGAATGAATGGGAATTCTGTGTGTGTTTATGTAAATTGGAGAGGAAATTTACTCATGCCAGGAACAAGTTGTGGTTCTTTGTTGACATTTAAAAGGAAACTTGGATTGAGGGTATTTCGTTAAAGTTATACGAGCATTTTTCTGAACGTTTCAGCAAGATTTCACAATATTCGGCTGCTCGTGAATGGGATGGGATTCTGTGTAATGCTAAAGACAACTCGGAAAGCACAATCACCAAAAGACCACGAGGATAGCACAATCACCAAAAGACCACGAGGATATCGAGACACCAACTCGACTCTACCCGAAAACTTGTCACGTGAAAAGTTGTTTCTTTTCGTCGCGATGTCGTTAAGTAATCCCCGAGGTAATCCGCTCTTTGGTCGCGAGGTCCGGGTTCGTTTCATGAAACTGCAGCCACAGAAATAACGCATCGGTTCATGCTCATTACAGATTAGGCGCGTTTACCGATGTGTCCCATAATATTATATTAAATTGCACTGCATTTGTTCGAAAACACTCGATGAAAATCTCAAACATTTGTATCTATAATATATTATTTCAGTACACCATACCCCAATGGTTCTATGGGCCTAATGGTTCTGTGGGCCTAATGGTTCTGTGGGCCTAATGGTTCTGTGGGCCTAATGGTTCTATGGGCCTAATGGTTCTATGGGCCTAATGGTTCTATGGCCTAATGGTTCTATGGGCCTAATGGTTCTATGGGCCTAATGGTTCTGTGGGCCGAATGGTTCTATGGGCCTAATGGTTCTATGGGCCTAATGGTTCTATGGGCCTAATGGTTCTGTGGGCCTAATGGTTCTATGGGCCTAATGGTTCTATGGGCCTAATGGTTCTATGGGCCTAATGGTTCTATGGGCCTAAAAGTATCAACTTTTCCCCGTTTCGATTTTCCTAAGCACTCGTTTAAAAAAGAGACCTATCTCATCAGGAAGGTTTGAAAGGGCGTCCATACCTGCCCAGCCTGGCCATCCCCAAGGAAATACATTCACAACAACCCACTTGTTCCTGGGCGAGTCCAATGAATAGGAATCGGGGGGCCAGCCCCTCCCTACCCACCCCTCCCCACCCCCACCGCAGAGAAAACCGCCACACCATAAATCCGTAAAAAGCACCCTTCGGGAACTCTTTTAATATTTCACCCAGGTCTTCTTATTTTGTTTCTTAGGTCAGGTCACGTCCAAAAACAATCACCCCCCCCCTCCCCACGAAAGCCAGTTGCCAAGAGGGGCAAAAAAAGCCCCGCAAGTAATTTTATTTCACTCTCGCTCAGCCCTGACGCACGCGCAGAAATGAAGTTAGTGAAGCCCGAATGTGCCTGAATTGGCCGGCGCCTTTCGCGGAAAGAACGACGCCTCGGCGTCTCGACGTCTCGACAGCGGCGTCGCGTCGGGCGTCGATTTATTGGGCGTCTAATTTCGGGTGTAAATTTCGGGCGTAAAATTTCGGCGTTGAGTCCCGGGTTTTCAATTTCGGGCGTCAAATTCCTGACGTTGGTTCAAGTGAGGTTATACCGGAGTTGAGCAACATTGTACCGATTCGGGCGTTGGATGGGTAACGGAGTTAAGCAACACTCTACCGATTCGGGTGTTGGATGGGTACCGGAGTTAAGCACCATTGTACCGTTTAGGGTGTTGGATGGGTACCGGAGTTAAGACACATTGTACCGATTCAGGCGTTGGATGGGGACCGGAGTTAAGCAACACTCTACCGATTCGGGTGTTGGATGGGTACCGGAGTTAAGCACCATTGTACCGTTTAGGGTGTTGGATGGGTACCGGAGTTAAGACACATTGTACCGATTCAGGCGTTGGATGGGGACCGGAGTTAAGCAACACTGTACCGCTTCGGGCGTTGGATGAGTACCGGAGTTAAGCAATACTGTACCGATTTGAGCGTTGGATGGGTACCAGAGTTAAGCAACATTGTACCGTTTCCAAAACGCAGTCATTCAATGATAATCACGTGATGCACGATGAGTAAGCTGTTAATTTCGCCTGACCCAGCGCCACCAGCATCCTGAGGACCCTGGTCGTCCCTCGCGGCACGCCACTGCCTTGGGCCGGCCCACGAATCCCAGCGGCGACGCTTACTAATGGCATTCGTGTCGACGTCGTTGGGCGTCGGTCGTACCGGGGGTCAGCCTAATGTGCGGCGTCCCTTGGATACCAAGACCTCGAGATGCCAGCGTCCCTTGGATACCAGAACCTCGAGGTGCCAGCGTCCCTTGGATACCAGAACCTCGAGGTGCCAGCGTCCCTTGGATACCAGAACCTCGAGGTGCCAGCGTCCCTTGGATACCAAGACACCGAGGTGCCAGCGTCCCTTGGATACCAAGACACCGAGGTGCCAGCGTCCCTTGGATACCAAGACACCGAGGTGCCAGCGTCCTTTGGGTACCAAGACACCGAGGTGCCAGCGTCCCTTGGATACCAAGACACCGAGGTGCCAGCGTCCCTTGGATACCAAGACCTCGAGGTGCCAGCGTCCCTTGGATACCAAGACCTGGAGGTACCAGCGTCCCTTGGATACCAAGACCTGGAGGTCCTTTGGGAGCCGAATCGCGTGCGGCAGGCGAGGAAACTGAGTCCTTCCTGATGACAGGGATTCAATCGCTTTGTGAACGTCTCGACTCCGCGATGGGCCGCTGTTTCGGAAGAGGTTTTATTCAAGCGCGGGGTGAAATTGAGACAAGTACACTGTTTTTCGAGCCTGCGAACCAAGCGTATCTATACGATAATCGTGCGAATTCGAGGGAAACCGGAACTGAATTATTTTGTGAATTACGACTGCTCCTCTATAAATTGAACTTATATGATCAGTGTTTAGATTTTGAGCTTGATCGATCACCTAGTTTACTTTATAAAAAATAAATCCCGGAAACCAAAAAGGAAGAACAATTCACTTTGCTTGACTGAGTGGAATGTCAATGAATTGAAAAATATTCTCATCATGGGAAAATCTGTTTAGAGCGGTTCTTCTGTGACACACTTGACTGATTGCGCATAACCACTTGCTTATTTCATCCCTCTCAAATACCCAATGCTATAAGCAGTGCTTTTTTTGTAAAAATAAAGGTGCCGGAACGCCAATTTACATAATAGAAAATAACCCTTCCCCCCCCCCCCCCCCTCTCCACTCTTTACATCTAATCATTAACTCGGTTAATCATAAACTCGGTAAGCACGCGGTCACACGTAAAACAACACGGACGCCCTAAACCTTATTTCACGTTAAGAAGGAGAGTGTTTTCGCATCTTCCTCGTGGTCTCTCTGCTGCTAGACACAAGCAAAGAGTTTCAAAACTGCCCTTAAAGCCTTTTGTCTGGCTCAAGACATGGCTTGTATGTTTTGAAACTCAGCTAATGTCTAGTAGCAGAGGGCCCACGAGGAAGATGCAAATACACTCTTCTTCTTAACGTGAAACGGAGTATACATTTCTCCAGCGATTGGCGCGCGCAAATATTCCCGCCGATATTTAATTTTTCTTTTAGAGTACCGAAAAGAGGTGCCGGAACGGCGTTCCGGTGCGTTCCGGCACAAAAAAAGCACCGGCTATAAGTATCAGCACGAAAACTTTGCATGAAAACTCAGCATGAAAAACTTAGCTGGCTCGACGGCAATCGCTTGTAGCATATCGTAACGAGATTTTCTTTTAATTGTGTAATAACTTTGGCGACATTTCCCGAGGGCGCCGCGTCGCGGTCGAAGCTCGAAGCTCGCACTCCAAACGCGCCCCGTCGGCGCTATTCCGTTTCGTGCCTCGTAGACGCAATGTTAAATTTACACAGTTTTGCAATCACACTGTTAGTGTTAAATATCGGTACCATATTGGTAGCAAACTCGTATCAAAGTCAATTGGACGACTTGAATAATCATATTTACATCGTATTTCACTTTGAAATCGTTTTCTTGCCTCAAATCTTCGTCATTTCCGTGTGCATCTCCGTACTCTATCGTGCGTTGTCGATGATGTACTCAAGTTTTTAATTGTATTACTCCTGAAACATTACAGTAGGTTCTCGATCTGTGTACCATGGGTAATTTTTTTAAGGCCAGCTTCGGACAATCTGTCCAAAAGGTCAATCTAAATGCGGTGGAAATTTAGCATTGCGTCTACGAGGCACGAAACGGAAAAGCGCGCCACCGTCGCGCCGGGCCACGAAAACACCCCCGCGGGTCCCGATATCCGATAATGCAAACCCCGCGCTGTGTGCTGGCAGCAGTGTATAGATTAAATTGGTTTATACATTCACCGCGTGGTTTGCTCAAGCTGCTCGCTCACCTGATTGGGAGCGCGCGCGGAAAAGCCGGAGGAAAAGCCTGGAAAAGCCCGAGGAAAAGTTGGAGATTGATTCCATTATGCGGCGTCCGGATCAAGTTTGGCCGCATACAAGTATAAATTATTAATCGGAAGACGTTTAAAAAGAATCGGGAAGAAAGAAACTCTGGCGCGCTCGATGGATGCTGGATTTTAATAACGGCGCGTTCGAGTTTCGAGTTTGGGATGGAAGTGTCGAACGCAAAGTTTGAGCGAGATTCGTGCGGCGTTCGAAACCAATTACTCTGCGTGTTACCCCTGCCCCTTTTTGCCCCGGGAGGGGGGGGGGGGGATGGGTGGGGGCGTATAATTAGTTAATTAAAATGCCACGAGATTATATCAAAACATCTTGAACCCCGCAAGTGGAAACGTAATTCGGCGTGGAGGAAAAAAGCACGGTTTTTGATAAAATATTTTTTGATCGTATTTCACTAGCAGCAACAGTAAACTCAATTAGGAGATGTAGGTATATACCCGTTGCCGTAACGTTTGCCCGTTTCTTTCTGAGTTGTAGTTCTTGAAGAGGACATCTCTGTCCCATGAGAGAACATGCTTTCCACTGCAGCGCTAGCAGTCACTTTTGCATGCCTTTTGCCTTGCATCTCCAAGATGGCGGCCCTCACTTTGGCATTTTCTCTCACTGGATAGAGTACTCTGTCCCATGAGAGAACTTGCTTTCCACTGCAGCGCTAGCAGTCACTTTTGCATGCCTTTTGCCTTACATCTCCAAGATGGCGGCCCTCACTTTGGCATTTTCTCTCACTGGATAGAGTACTCTGTCCCATGAGAGAACATGCTTTCCACTGCAGCGCTAGCAGTCACTTTTGCATGCCTTTTGCCTTGCATCTTCAAGATGGCGGCCTTTATTGTGGCAAACAGCAAAAGGCATGCTAAAATGACTGATAGCGCTGCAGCGGAAAGTATATTGTCTAATGGGACATAGCATAGATACCAATTTCTCCCAGCATCCTTGCAACATATTCACAGAATCTAGATACATAACATTGCTTTTTGCAGCAGTGGCATTCAAAGACCATTAAGAATAGCAATAAAGATCACAGCATGCAAATTGTACAATGTTGTTATACATTTGTAGTTCAGTGAGTTTCGAGCGCAATTACCGCACTGGCACACCAGTGCAGTAATGGCAATTGCTATAAATGCAATTGCAGCGCGCAATGCGCATTCGTTATGTCAACACGGACCCAGTGGCATTTATACGAACTAGATTAAATTACAGAACAGCTGTTTCCTGCACGCGAATTCCTTCGTTAGACAAAGTGTGCGAGTTTAAAATTGGTGCATAATTTGCTCACTCTTTGAAGAGGTTTAGATAGGCATTGAATCTACTTTTCTTATGATTAATTATGACAACTAAATGGGGGAATAATAAAGGAGAATGTCCTTCCCGTTTTGCCATGCTGACATTTTTGTATAAAATAAATTGTATCCACATTTCATGGGCTTTTGACAGCGTTTTTGTTCCCGGCCAGCCGGTCGGCAATTCACTGGGCTGCGCTTTAATAAGCCCCTCGGCAATAAAGTGCAGAAATGAGGTCGCGTGTATCGCGTGCCGGGATCCGGCGTGCGCGGCACATTATGCGCGCGGCGTTTTGCCCGCGCGTCGCGCAAATTGCGAAATGAAACGCGCCTGGCAAATTGGAGAGATAAATTTCGTGCGCCTCGTTTATTTCTCGAGCTGGCACGAGGTTTTTCCGAGAGTTTTTCCGAGGTTTTTCCGAGAGTTTTCCGAGGGGTTTCTGTGGCAATCTGCTCGACCGTGTTTTTAATATTCTCCGTCACGGGCTAATTTTTAAATGAATTTGTGCTCTGAATTTTTAACGAAGCCGAATCGAGCACACGGTTGCCATCTACAAATATACTGCGTGATTTGCATTAAATTTGACATTTAAGATTTCTTCTTTAAATCATTTAACAGAGCGTACTTTATACTTTATACTTTACATACTCTGTACTTTGTACTTTGTAGTACTTTACATACTCTGTACTTTATACTTTGTACTTTGTACAGAGAGAACCAATGCCTTCCGGCGTCCAAGATGTTATTTGAAATCTTGTTCCTCATCCTTTTGAATGGACATGCTTAACAATTTGTGTTATTTTGTGCAAGTTCAGCGAACGTGTTCAGTTCAGTTCAGTTCAGTGCAAGAACTCGACGCGTAGTCGCATGTTTATTGCGGTCAAATCACGGCCCACGAGAGCGCAAAGCCAGCGCTTGGCGCCACAAAATTCGAAAATAATTCGTGGCTGAAAACGAGTTGCGAATTTAGAGTGTTGCCCCCGCGGCCTCTCCAGCTAGAGGAGCGATCCGACCCCTTTGGGGGGGGGGGGGGGGGGGGGGGGGGGGGGTAATCTGCCGAGAGCCCCCCCCCCCCCCCCCCCCCCGAACGGAGTCTGTTCGTGAAGACGATTATTCATTGGCACACGAACTACGCCGTACGCACAACGCACAACGCACAGTACGTGTTGTTTTGGCCGCGGATTATCGTTTTTAATGCTGTTTAACGACGCATTTGCAGCGCTCTAATTGGCTACACGAGCTCGTGCTAAGCTGTTTATGAAAGGGACGTGTCTGTGATAAATTCTTTATTAGGGGTAGTTTGTGTACGTGACGAAAGAGGTTTAATTAAATCCCCCCCCCCCCCCAGCCCGACTGCGTGATAATTGATGGGGCAATCGGTGCGTTGTTGGGCGTGCGTATACACGCGTGGCAGTTGGTGGCTAATTGCCCGTGTCTGCTCTGCGCATGACTGGTGGGAAAGCGTTTGCCGACTGCGAAACGATTGGCATTGGCAAACTGACAATCGGGTTTTCATCGCAGAACGCGTTTTTGGCGCAGTTTTCATGCAAAGTTGTTTGCATTGTATATGAAGTTGCGTGAAATAAGATGATGACGTTGACGGCTACTTTATTGAATTGTGTCCTGCACGCCAAACTAATTGTCGGCATGAATGATTTTATCAAAAATGTTGGAATGCTGATTTGTTATTTTATTCTCGACGCAAGAATACAAATGTTCTAGTCTTGGACTCAAAAGGTTTTAGTTTTGGCAGTCGTTGAGTTACGGGTGTGGTTTATTTTATTCCAAGCGTTAGTTTATTCCGATGATGACTTACATTTTGTGTTTGTAAAGTGTCTGAGTTTCGTACGAGCAAATCTCCATCATGCGACTGCAGCTTAGTGGACTGCACCTAGGAGGTACGAGGCACACGGACAATCGTAACTCATACACTCAGACAGAGTTTATGAACCTCTCGAGCATGATTGCATTGCACACTCCACGGGCACCTGTCCATTGCTCACGTGACCCGCAAAGCACCGAGCTGTCCAATCGGCGGGAGCGCGTACTAACTCAAAGCGCCGTGTCTCGGCAGGCAAGTAATGGACTTCTGAAGACCGCCGCGGCACGGCGCTGCTCGGTGCCATTACTCTGCCCCGGTAATCCTGCGACAAGTCTGGCAGGGAAGGCGTCGTGCGACACGTCGCTCTTAAGCCTCGCAGCGCACAGACGCGGTCCTCGCTTGATTTAGAGGCGCGTTAGGCAAACGCCCGTCTAGCGACTCGGTACGGGTTCGCCGATATCAGTGAAGCTAAGCAACACTGTAGTCGAGTCGGCCGGTGGATGGGTGACCGCCATGCATGTGACCAGCTCTCAGAGAGAGAAGGGTTGACGGGATAGGAGTTAAGCAACACTGCGCCGAGTCGGCCAGTGGATGGGTGACCGCCACGCACGTGGCCAGCTCTCAGAGTGAGAAAGGTTGGAGGGATTGTAGTTAAGCATCACTGAGCCTAATCGGCCGGTGGATGGGTGACCGCCATGCACGTGGCCAGCTCTCAGAGAGAGAGAGGTTGGAGGGATTGGAGTTAAGCAACACTTCGCCGAGTCAGGTATTAGATTGGTGTCCTCCAAGCAAATGGCTATGCTCTTTTCTGTGGAGGTAAAAACATCGATGGCTGTTTCTAAAGCTGCAGATTTTTGAACGAAGACGAACCTCACCATGAGAGAGAATCTATAAAACGTTGCTGTATCGTTTCGTGGGTGGTCGCAATGTGAGTGAGTGTGAGTGTGATGGGGTGGGGGGTGGGGGGTGGGTGGACTTACTTACCCCTACCCGCGGTGCCCTCCCCTCCGGCGCCGTCGTCGTCGTTGTCGTTATCGTCGACGCCGGCCGTCGCTTGGATTGCCGAGATGCGCGGGATCTCTGCGGGAACGCGGCAAAACACGGGTTATCACGGGTTTTCATGAGGCAAAACACGGGTTATCACGGGTTTTCATGAGGCAAAACACTGGTTATCACGGGTTTTCATGAGGCAAAACACGGGTTATCACGGGTTTTCATGAGGCAAATCGGGAAAGCAATGCTTTAAAAGTTCCCAACATTATTTATACCAAAGGACAGCTAACATAGAAGTTCTGAATTGGGGATTTCATATTGTGTCTCAGAAATAACGTTTTATGTGTCAGCGGATTTTACTGCATTTTTGCAACTGTACGAAGAAAATACTGTCTTACCGTGCAGTTACGGGATTTACTATATCTACTTTGCAACTTTGACTCATTGTTAAGATATGGCGGCCGATCTGCTGGGGTTAGTAAAACCAAGGACGGAAACTACACACAGAGAGAAAGAGTCCACTTACTATTTACTACTTCTATGAACTATGCACGCTCACCAGCTAGAAGAACTCTAGTCAAGAAATGAAGGCGTTTGGAAGTAAGTATTGTCGAGCCACTTCCGGTTCCGAGGGATACATGCAGCCATTTTCGTGCCTCAACATTTTACATTTGACTGTCGGCGTCCACAGAATCTCAGACGCCAGACAAAGAGGCAACATGGCGGATGCCGGCACAGCCGCGTTAGTACGTTTTCAACTTGGTGCCGAACTTGGTGCCAAACTTGGTGCCAAACTTGGTGCCAAACTTGGTGCCTAACTTGGTGCCTAACTTGGTGCCAAACTTGGTGTCAAACTTGGTGCCGAACTTGGTGCCAAACTTGGTGCCAAACTTGGTGCCTAACTTGGTGCCAAACTTGGTGCCTAACTTGGTGCCAAACTTGGTGCCAAACTTGGTGCCGAACTTGGTGCCAAACTTGGTGCCAAACTTGGTGCCAAACTTGGTGCCTAACTTGGTGCCAAACTTGGTGCCAAACTTGGTGCCGAACTTGGTGCCAAACTTGGTGCCAAACTTGGTGCCTAACTTGGTGCCAAACTTGGTGCCTAACTTGGTGCCAAACTTGGTGCCAAACTTGGTGCCAAACTTGGTGCCAAACTTGGTGCCTAACTTGGTGCCAAACTTGGTGCCTAACTTGGTGCCAAACTTGGTGCCAAACTTGGTGCCAAACTTGGTGCCAAACTTGGTGCCAAACTTGGTGCCGAACTTGGTGCCGAACTTGGTGCCTAACTTGGTGCCAAACTTGGTGCCAAACTTGGTGCCGAACTTGGTGCCAAACTTGGTGCCAAACTTGGTGCCTAACTTGGTGCCAAACTTGGTGCCTAACTTGGTGCCAAACTTGGTGCCAAACTTGGTGCCGAACTTGGTGCCAAACTTGGTGCCTAACTTGGTGCCTAACTTGGTGCCAAACTTGGTGCCGAACTTGGTGCCGAACTTGGTGCCGAACTTGGTGCCGAACTTGGTGCCAAACTTGGTGCCGAACTTGGTGCCGAACTTGGTGCCAAACTTGGTGCCAAACTTGGTGCCGAACTTGGTGCCAAACTTGGTGCCTAACTTGGTGCCTAACTTGGTGCCAAACTTGGTGCCTAACTTGGTGCCTAACTTGGTGCCAAACTTGGTGCCAAACTTGGTGCCAAACTTGGTGCCAAACTTGGTGCCAAACTTGGTGCCAAACTTGGTGCCTAACTTGGTGCCAAACTTGGTGCCGAACTTGGTGCCAAACTTGGTGCCAAACTTGGTGCCAAACTTGGTGCCAAACTTGGTGCCAAACTTGGTGCCAAACTTGGTGCCGAACTTGGTGCCGAACTTGGTGCCAAACTTGGTGCCAAACTTGGTGCCAAACTTGGTGCCGAACTTGGTGCCAAACTTGGTGCCAAACTTGGTGCCGAACTTGGTGCCGAACTTGGTGCCAAACTTGGTGCCAAACTTGGTGCCAAACTTGGTGTACGATTCGGCGGGGATTTCGTCCGACCGTTTCGAGTCCTAGAGGCACGAGATGGCTACACTTACCGCTGCAGCATTTCAAAGATGCGACCCTTAATAATGGCATGTTCTCAAGTGGGATTCAGGATATTGGGAGCGATTGTTAGCTTAGGGTGCTCTCTACTGATGCATTGTAATCTACGCTTTATTAGTAGGTGGTAATCTACGGATGCATTATAAGCTAAATTCCATTTTATTTGAGGAAAGTGGATTTGCATCTTCCTCGAGGACCCACTGCTGCTAGACACGAGCCAAGACTTTCAAAACTCACAAGTCATGGTTTGAGCCAGACAAAAAAGGCTCCATGGTCAGTGTTGAAACTCTAGCTCGTGTCTAGCAGCAGTGGGTCCTCGAGGAAGCTGCAAATCCACTCGAAGTAAGGCGAAATCAGCGAGCGGTGGACGACCTACTGATGCAGGGGGCAATGTGCGATCGACTCTGCTGGTAGCCCTTGGCGCAGCGGTTGCACGTGGTCCCCGTGACGCCGTCCTTGCACGGACACTGTCCGGACGTCTGGTTGCACGTCTTGCCCGACGCCCCGATCGGGTGGCAATCGCATGCTGCAAGCACACGCACACTCTCACACGCACGCTCGCACACGCACGCTCGCACGCATCGGGGTTAGTCTTGGGGCGAGGGACTGTGCGGCTGGCGGGGTGCCATCTATGGGGTGGTATAAGGTATGGTGCCATCTATTGGGTGGTACCTGGGGTGCAATTGTGTAAATTTATTTCGTTCGATTTGGCTCGAAATCACTCGATTTCAAATCACTGCCCATGTTAAACCATAATATAGGCAGTGATATTGAAAACGAACGGTTGAAACCACAAAGTTACATGATAGCCCCCTGATCTAAAAAGTGTGTTCCTATGGCCTGGCGTAAGGTATTGTGCCATCTATGGGGTGGTACCTGATCTAATAAGTTTATATAGGCTGTTTTAGATATCAACCATACCTCTTATGCAGTGTGAAATGTGTGAATATTAGTATTAATTGTGACTTGAGGCATAGACAACTGAAATTTATTAAATAATTTCAATTTCAGTTGGCTATGCTTGAGGACATCAAAATTGTGGGAAAAGCTTCTTTCTGATGCTACATTAAACTGGATGTTTCGATTACCGAGTCAGCTGCACTACTGCCATCTAGGTTACGGCACTAAATGTTGGGGGAAAAGTATGATTTAATAAAAATAAGTATTTTGAAAATGGGAAGGGCACTGGGGGACATCTTTTGCTAATGGCGCAAGATTATTGTGACTGAGCTAGCAGTTTACATTATTTGCTAACAAGTTTATTTGGCTCTCAGTAAATCTGGGAGTTTGACGCGCTATAAAATAGAAGCTATTTTTGGCACCGATTTCGTATGTGAGTTTTCCAAGTACAACTAGCTGTCAAATCTGTCGCTATAGTGTCGAGTGCAAATTGAGTTTTGGGAGAGCGAGAAAACAGAGCCGCGCCGTTGACCACACCCGAACCAAACCGCCAAACGCTAACGCTCGGTTGTCATGGCGTCGAGTTGTTCGGCCGTTAAGAAACGGTTCGTTAGCAGATCGGAACTCGCTGCACTAACGCCGTCTTGTTCATGTGCACGTACACACTCCGATTCAACTTGAGAGGGAGAGGGATTTCGACGGCAGGGAACTCAGATCGGAACACGTGGGGGGGGGGGGGGGGGTTAGTTCTTCAACGTTGCGCTAATCAAACTAACACCAATGAACCCATTCAGGCGTGCAGAATCCCTCCACGCGTTGTAAAGGAGTGCATGGATGATAGAACTAGACCAACATAGGACAGCCGACCTCCCTGGACGAACAGCTTCGACTTGTGGCACGTGCAGTGTTTTCTCGGCTCTACATCCTGTAGTCACTTTGCAGTGCTTCTACGCAAGTGGCACAAACACGTTCGGTGGACGTCGAAGCGCTCAAAGTCCAAAGTTCACGTTCGCCAAACGTTCGGTTGGGTTCTACCCGAACGTTGAACGCAAGTTGTCCCCGTTAGCTTTTCGACGTTCACCGAACGTTATATTACAAACGTTTGGTGGACGTCGAAGAGCTCAAAGTCCAAAGTTCACGTTGGCCAAACGTTCGGTTGGGTTTCACCCGAACGTTGAACGCAAGTTGTCCCCGTTAGCTTTTCGACGTCCACCGAACGTTATATTAAAAACGTTCGGTGGACGTCGAAGAGCTCAAAGTCCAAAGTTCACGTTCGTCAAACGTTCGATTAGGTTTCACCCGAACGTTGAACGCAAGTTGTCCCCGTTAGCTTTTCGACGTTCACCGAACGTTAGTTGTAACGGTTTTTGTGCCACTTGGGACGTTACTCTACAGAAGGGTGGCCTTGTGTGTTTGACTAGACCAGACTAAACAATAGGGACGTGTTGGGATGAACTATTAATAAGCTGCAAACAAACACGGTGGGTTAGACTAATGCTAGGCTATTTGTTACATTTCTTACTCTAGGGGTTTAGGTATGTGTGTCTTATCTGTGCTATAGCTGTGACTTCCTCGGTTTCAAGAAACTCTGGGTG
The DNA here is from genome assembly GCA_921293005.1 of Nemoura dubitans. Taxonomy (NCBI): domain Eukaryota; kingdom Metazoa; phylum Arthropoda; class Insecta; order Plecoptera; family Nemouridae; genus Nemoura; species Nemoura dubitans. The sequence continues at coordinate 1,422,041 of OV121076.1, forward strand.
TTTTGCGTTCAATGAAGATGTGCGCGTGAAGCATAAGTGACTGAGGATTTGAAAGAAAATTCTAATTAACTCATTGATTCTCCTTGATTAACCTGGGAAATTCCATGTGAAGTTCAGCTCACTATATTAGTTAGCCACTTCAGTTCGAATTCGCTGAAAGCAATAATAATGCAGTGACGTGTTTGTTTCACTTGGACGAATCGTGCGTCAAACCGCAAGCGTGTGTCTGGAAAAACGACGAATGTTCCTCTTGGCTCAGAGGGAAGTGACACATTCGCGCAAATCAAAATATGAATGTAAAGAAATGTACCAAAACTGAGATTTGATCTTTTTAATTCTTACTCGCCGTCGAGGTTTTAAAGGGCGTCCATTTTGAGGGCGACCTTATGGCGTCCTTTTAGAGAGCGACCTTTTTGAGGGAGTCCTGTTTGAGGGCGACCTTTTTGTGGGAGTCCTTTTTGAGGGCTTCCTTTTTAATGGGGTCCTTTTTTAGGGCGTCCTTTTTGAGGGCGACCTTATTGATGACGTCCTTTTAGAGAGCTTCCTTTTCGAGGGCGTCCTTTTTGAAAGCGTCCTTTTCGAGGGCGAATTTCATCGTCGATTGCCAACGTTCGCGATTGCGGTGGCCACTTAATGAAATCGTGCAACAAAAGTCACATTCGAGACCAGAGCGCTCCATTTCGATGGCACGCTCCACGGCCAGGACAGCTTCATGCCAGGACAGCTTCATGCCAGGACAGCTCCATGCCAGGACAGCTTCATGCCGGGACAGCTTCATGCCGGGACAGCTTCATGCCAGAGCAGAGAGTCAACACAATGATGTCGTCCTGTTATTGTATCGAGCTCGACGACGGGGGAGTCGTGGCATTGCGAGTTCACCCCGCACAAGCGTTCGATCTGATGCTTCCTTCCCAACGATACACCAGTATCCATGGTTCGCCCTTGCCAATGTTTCCCCCCTGACTCGTTATTTCAAGCCATCTGATAACGCGGATCGCTGCGTTGGTCTCACACCGAATTTGTTTTGATAAATGCCTTTCAATTGGCTGCTGTGTTGCAGTGTTCATCCAATCATAGCGGTGCTGCAGTGCTCATCCAATTATAGCGGTACTGGTTTTTGTATCGCGCAGTCGACTCGGTCTCAAGAGATGGCAGATATATTCGTCGAATAAAGTACAAAACAGCTCGACACATGGAAGTGTAGTGCCGAATGCAGCATGTTCACACATTCTTCGCTGTGCCTATATTTCACCTGGTATCTGGTATGAGCGTCATGATCTTCATTATTCGATGTATACAATATACCTATTGTTTTGTTTGCATTCATGTTAGATTCGCTGTTATCTATAAAAGAGCTCAAAATGAACAAGTTTGGGAACTTATCTCACCAATTTCGGGGGCAAATTATTTTCGAGAACAGGCGCTAAGGGTGCTAAAACGTTAAATTTTTATTTAATTTTACTACACAAAAACCTTGAGCTCTTTACGGCACATGCTTAGAAATGTTGGAAACCTGTAGGTACAAACGTTGCTCTGCGAAACCAAATGTGGTATGCATGTGAATCAGGAGCCTAGACACGCAAATGTATTTCCAACACCAAAGCCCGATGCTAGTCCTTAGGGCGGCCATGCGAGTATTTCACAGCAGCTGTCCTCTTGTGCGAAAATGCGCCGGCGAACGCAGCGCTAAAGTCACATTTCATCGCGGCCATCGCTGGAAGCTCCAGGAAGACGTGCATTAAGGCTATTCATTGATGGTTGTTGAGGTTAATTGAATTCAACTTTTTATGGATTTCCAAGAGATATTTCGAGGTTCTGAAATATTCAACTGGTTGTCCAAAGTGTGAGGATTCCGAAGATATTTGTTTCGTTGCGATCGGATAACGGGTGTGACCTGGAAAGTGTATACGGTAACAGGTAAATTCTTAGCTGGAATTCACCCGTAAGTACATCTTTCAATATACCGGATAAACATGGTTATTTTAAAACTCTTGTAAGTAATTGACGAGTGAATCTTGCGAAATGAAAATGGTTCAATTGGTTGTCCGAAGTGTGAAGATTCCGAAAATAAAGGTTTCGTCGCGATCCGACGAGAGGTGTGGCCTGGAAAGTGTGAACCTTACGAGGTGAAGGAAACGGCTCGACTTCGGAGCTCAGTGAACAGACTTAAGGAAGTCAGAGTGTTTCATTAAGGCGAAGCACGGTGATTGATGGAGGCTGCAATTACGCGAATTCCAAGCGCCAGTTTATGGCCTCGGTGTTTTGCAGACGGCGCGATATTAGACTGCATGCGAACGTGTGGGTGTTATCACGTGTCACTTTGGAGGGGGACGGAAGTCTGGTGGATGCCAGGTCTCCCGTGCGCCAATAACTTGGAGGCTAACGACTCCATGGGATACACATGTCTCCCGTTTGCAGTGTGATAATATGTTGGAAATAGTGTGATATGTTTGCTGTGTGATATGTTTGCTGTGTGATATGTTTGCTGTGTGATATGTTTGCTGTGTGATATGTTTGCTGTGTGATATGTTTGCTGTGTGATATGTTTGCTGTGTGATATGTTTGCTGTGTGATATGTTTGCTGTGTGATATCTTTACGGAGTGATATGTTTGCTGTGTGATATGTTTGCTGTGTGATATGTTTGCTGTGTGATATCTTTACGGAGTGATATGTTTGCTGTGTGATATCTTTGCGGAGTGATATATTTGCCTGACTGACATTTATGCCTCATGCCTCATAACAAGATTGTGGACGAATTACACGAAAAACAACGAAGGACAAACGCTAAGCGTTTAACGAAACATTGCGAAAAGGAGAAGGGGTGACATGAAAACATGAAAACATGGAAACATGGATACGAAAGGAGCTTGCTAGTTAATGGAAGTCATATAACAACTGCCATGACAATATATTCTCACGCGAAATTCCCTTTCGAAGCGGTGGAGGCGCCGAGTCTGTATGCAAAACGAGACAATCCGTTTCCCAATCTTCGCTAACTCTTCGTTAACTCTTCGTTAAGCCTTGCGGATCGGCAATTAATTTTCACTAAAACGCTTCGCATAAATCAGGGGACTTTTCGAGCCCCCTCTCCTCCCCTCACCACGAAATGGAACAAAGAAATTAAAGCAACCTCCCCCCCCCCCCCCAAATCCCGCCACGTGGAGTCCTGGGAAGAAATACCCCCACCCCTCGCGAAAATCAGGAGGCGATGACTTCGACGAGAAAATCCAAATCGCTTCCCGCAAAGTCCTCAATTACCTGCAGCTTCCGAATCTCCTCAAATGCCTCGCTTCCGTTGTCCAGACTCCATTTCACGTCGAGAAGGAGAGTTGATTTGCATCTTCCTCGAGGACCCACTGCTGCTAGACACGAGCCTAGAGTTTCAAAACTGTCCATAGAGCCTGATTTTGTCAGTTTTAGCAGACTTAAAATGGGAGGGTCGTCCCAAACAAGTTTGAAGTAGTTTTTTGCCTCTTGGCATTCACTGAAATCAATATGAAAGGAAACAGCGCGTTCCTCCAGTTAGCAGTTCTTAAAATGTATCGAGAAATTAACTAGGGCTTCGCGAACGCAATTTGTGTTGCGTTGAAGATGAGCGTAGGTAGCGGTTTGTGTATAGCGGATTAAAAGGTGCAGGCAGCAGTCACAAGAAAACCATGGAGCACCAAACCTGACCATTGCCTTCTCGAAAATTCTAATCACTTGAAAATGTATACGGATTCGGACGTTCCTTTGTTTCTCGTCGAGGTCAACAAAGATGGTAACCAAGGAAACGAAGGAAACCGAACTCGTATTGAATCAGCCGTCAAATCACGAAAAAAACACCACAAAAATGCTAATAAAAACTAATTGGAAAAACCTACCGAACTAAGATTTGCAGGCATGATTAATATGTATAGGGTCAACATGTTTAGAAGTTTTGGTGAAGTTATGTTCAGAACTTTGAAATTTACAGGGGTTCAAAATTCTGAAAAAATCGAAAAATTTCGTAAAAATTGATTTATAAAAAATTTACTAAACCGATCTTTTTCAAAAACGCAGGGGGTCTAAGTTGAGAACAGAGGTAGATACTCAGAAATTTTCATCCATATCGGTTCAGGCGTTTGGTCTGTAGAGCGCGCACAAACAAAAAAAAAAAAAAAAAAAAAAACATACACAAGTGACTTTTTTTGGGGTAAGTGAAATTGAAGATTTCGCTCCGCTCGCTTCGCTCGCTACGCTCATCAAAAAGTTTCACTCAAATCCGAAATCCGCACGGCGAAATCATCACTCAACACGCGCCTCAGTGCGTTTCGCTCATCCCAAAACGCGAGCACAACGCGCCTTTCATTCACCGACACAACGCTGCACTCAACACGCGCCCAGTGCGTTTCGCTCATCCCAAAACGCGAGCACAACGCGTCTCTCATTCACCGACACAACGCTGCACTCAACACGCGCCCAGTGCGTTTCGCTCATCCCAAAACGCGAGCACAACGCGTCTCTCATTCACCGACACAACGCTACACTCAACACGCGCCCAGTGCGTTTCGCTCATCCCAAAACGCGAGCACAACGCGTCTTTCATTCACCGACGCAACGCTGCACTCAACACGCGCCCAGTGCGTTTCGCTCATCCCAAAACGCGAGCACAACGCGTCTCTCATTCACCGACGCAACGCTGCACTCAACACGCGCCCAGTGCGTTTCGCTCATCCCAAAACGCGAGCACAACGCGTCTCTCATTCACCGACACAACGCTGCACTCAACACGCGCCCAGTGCGTTTCGCTCATCCCAAAACGCGAGCACAACGCGTCTCTCATTCACCGACACAACGCTACACTCAACACGCGCCCAGTGCGTTTCGCTCATCCCAAAACGCGAGCACAACGCGTCTTTCATTCACCGACGCAACGCTGCACTCAACACGCGCCCAGTGCGTTTCGCTCATCCCAAAACGCGAGCACAACGCGTCTCTCATTCACCGACGCAACGCTGCATTCAACACGCGCCCAGTGCGTTTCGCTCATCCCAAAACGCGAGCACAACGCGTCTCTCATTCACCGACGCAACGCTGCACTCAACGCGCGCCCAGTGCGTTTCGCTCATCCCAAAACGCGAGCACAACGCGTCTTTCATTCACCGACGCAACGCTGCACTCAACACGCGCCCAGTGCGTTTCGCTCATCCCAAAACGCGAGCACAACGCGTCTCTCATTCACCGACGCAACGCTGCACTCAACACGCGCCCAGTGCGTTTCGCTCATCCCAAAACGCGAGCACAACGCGTCTCTCATTCACCGACGCAACGCTGAACTCAACGCGCGCCCAGTGCGTTTCGCTCATCCCAAAACGCGAGCACAACGCGTCTTTCATTCACCGACGCAACGCTGCACTCAACACGCGCCCAGTGCGTTTCGCTCATCCCAAAACGCGAGCACAACGCGTCTTTCATTCACCGACACAACGCGTCACTCAACACGCGCTCGGAAATAGACGACGGTCGGGTCACGGCACAGAAATCACACACACCGCACACAAAAACGCGGCCAATGAAGATGTTCCCCTAATGGGCCAATCAGTATCCTTCGTGCAATGTTTGAAAAAGGCCAGCCGGCAATTAGGCGGCGTGTTCGCGTGGCAGCTGTCGTCACTGGCGCTGGTGTCTCGCCGCACTGGAGACGAGTTGCCGTCGCATGGAGCTGGAGGACTCATTGCCATGGGGGCGTCCCCGAGGCACGGAAATAGCCCGGTGTGCTCGGGTCTCTCCCTGCCGCGACGACGGGGACCCGGGACGCGCTATTCCGTTTCGTGCCTCGTAGACGCAGTGTTAAATTTACCACATTTAGATTGGCTTTTTGGGCAATTTGACCGGAGCCGGCCTTAAAAAATGACCCAGGGTACACAGTTCGAGAACCTACTGTGATGTTTCAGGAGTAATACTATAAAAAACTTGAGTACATCCTCGACAACGCACGATAGAGTACGGAGTTGCACCCAGAAATGACGAAGATTTGAGGCAAGAAAACGATTTCAAAGTGAAAAACGATGTAAATATGATGATTCAAGTCGTCCAATTGACTTTGATACCAGTTTTCTACCAATATGGTACCAATATTTTACACTACCAGTATCATTGCCAAACCGTAGAAATTTAACATTGCGTCTCTACGAGGCACGAAACGGAATGGCGCACCTGGGGGACGGGGGGACGGGGGGTCGGGGTCGGGGGAGTCCCGTTCGCAGTCGCTCGGGCGAAGTCCCTTGGCGAGGGTTCGGGTACGTTGACTTCGCAACGGCACAGCGAGCGTCTTTTGGATTGTTTCCAGGAGGCGGGGTGAAAATGACTGCGAAGAGATGTCGTGGACAACGAACTAGCTTGTCGACGATTAGTATCTAAACTCAATTTCACGTCGAGAAGGAGAGTGGATTTGAATCTTCCTCGAGGACCCACTGCTGCTAGACACGAGCCAAGAGTTTCTAAACTGCCCATAGAGCCTTTTGTCCGGCTCAAGACATGGCTTGTGAGTGTTGTCGAAACTCTTGGCTCGTGTCTAGCAGCAGTGGGTCCTCGAGGAAGATGCGAATCCACTCTCCTTCTCGACGTGAAATGGAGTTTAGTCACCCATTAGTATAAAGGGCGAGAAAAGATTAAATTAAGAAAGAGTGTTTCCGTGCAAAACGCCGTACTTTCCTTGTATGAGGGCGATGTGACGTCAAGTAAAACAAGGAGAAAGTATGATTGATAGAACTGAGAGGGAAGAGTTAACGAGTGCCGAGCTGGATTCCCGCTAGACGTCTCCATGTATCAATTCCATCACTTGTTTCCGAGCGTTAATGATGATCCTGTGCAGCCTAGTCCCGTGAAGCGCCGGATAATTTTACAACTGTTACAACTCTATTAAACACAATTGTTATCTCCGATGCATATCAAATTTCACACAACTGGTTTTTAGTCGACAACACGAAGGTGATGCTATGTTACGCAATGCGTTTCGTCCGAAGCCGGACTCGGTCTTGGCAGAGTCACTGTAGTCTGCACGAGTGTGATGCTAGCGACTCGCCAGCTTTAAAGCGGTGTTTACACGGTTCAATGTTTCGTTCAATGCATCGAATTCAATGCATTGAACTCAATGCATTGAACGAAACATTGAATGCTCTTGAAGAGCCGTTTACACGACTCAATGTTCTAAATTCATTGAAAATGGTGGCACAGCCTTCCGAAATCTTTGTTTCTAGAAGGCAGTAACATACCCTTCCTTCTATTGAAAGGAAAATTGAACGATATTTAGAAAACGTCCTAAATGAGAAAACATTGAATGAAACCTTGAGTTGAAGCTTTTATTCAATGATTCATTGAATTCAATTGTTGTTTACACGGTTCAATGCATTGAATTCAACATTGAATTCAACGCATTGAACGAAACATTGAACCGTGTAAACACAGCTTTAAAACCCGTCTACAACCAACACAGTCGTCTACATATCGTTAGCTTCAAACTGACGTAAAGTTTGCCACATAGCTCCAACGAACATAAGAACTCAACGTAACACAGCGTAGACATAACGCTATCATGGAGTTTGACTGGGCCAAACTTGTTGCTTACGGTTACGTCAAAACGTAGTGGAGAACCAATCAGGTTCATTTGGTCGACATGTTGAATTAGTGCCTCCCATATTTATGAAAAGTTAGGTTAAGTATTGTTAATTTCGTCACGACCTCATTGGCTTGCCGCAAGGAAGTAAAGTTGTTATTACAGACAGATAACTTAATGTAATAGTTATGTTAACATTAGCATTACGCTATGTTTACGGCTACGTTGGTTGCAGACGGGACGGTTGCAACGGGCAAAGCCCCGTTGATCAATAGCGGAATTAACTGTCCGTTTACTGGCAGTCATGGCATCTGATTGGCTGTAGAGCTGTGTAACGGACCGTTTATTCTTTAACCAGCCATTAAAAACCAATGCTTAATCTTGCTAATTTTTGTTATATTGGGTACGGCTATACTCCATTCCAGCCTGAGGAGGGGACTGGATTTGAAAGTCTTTGCCCTCGATATCTCAATTGCTGGTTTGAACACAAAACTAGCCCGCAAAAAGGACTCGAGGCACCTGATTTTGGTCAATTCCAGCACGGTTTTAAAAGGGGGGAAATGTTCAACTACAGATGGCTTGTAAGTTTCGAAACTCTTAGGTCGTGTACCACTCACTATCTCAGGGTGGAATGGAGTGTAGCATCATCCGATGCGGAAAGATTCCGGATTCTTGGGAATGCTGGATTCGGTTGGCCGTTCTGGAAGTGGAAAACGCGGCAATGGAAGTCTTGTCTTGTTCGCACTTAATCTTCGAAATCGCTGCGATCAACTGTGTGTGGAGTTTTACGAATTATCTCTCAACTTTCTCTTTCGTTGATTAATTGTTGTAGATTTTCTTGGCAATGATCGCACCGAACCCCGGACCTTTTGATTGGTGCTCGAGCGAGGCGATTCCGTTTCAAGATGACATCTGGTCCGCTCGAAGAAGAAGCTGTTGGCCGTCATTTCTACCTAAAACAACTTTGTGACAAAATAACTCGCTTTCAAAATGCGCACGCATCTTTGGAAGTTATTTGATGATATCTTCGAAAGATATTCGATGACAGTCAACAGTTAGGAATTCTTGCACCACGATGACTGGTTGTCTGCACAGAACGCCTAAACACGAGTAACCGAACCCCAGTCCTGTGCCGTTAACACGCCTGTGAAATAGGGTGCCTTGACAGTACTGATAATCGCGACTTGAGATTAGGGACTCCCCCAAAGTTATCCAGCTGAAGAGGGAGAGAGAGGAAAATCACTGTCCAGAACAAGAACCTCGAAGTCGGTACCAACCTCACACAACGAAACAACACGAGAAATAAGCCAGCTGGGTTTTCGCAGTTGGTAGCAACTGCAAGCCGTCCCATTGTTCCGCCAAAGGGTTGAATGGTCTGAGCATCGAATGATTGACAGTCCCAATGTCTGGACTTTCCTTCTGAAGATGAAAACACTGTAGACGCCAATAAGCGAGTCCGACAGCAGCACGGAGTTGAGATGTAACACGGCGAACTCAGAATGGGGAGAGAGCGACGCAAAGCCTAGAAACAGGTCCAGCCATTTCATGAGCCAGGGCTGAAACAGGTCCAGCCATTTCATGAGCCAGGGCTGAAACAGGTCCAGCCATTCCATGAGCCAGGGCTGAAACAGGCCCAGCCATTTCATGAGCCAGGGCTGAAACAGGTCCAGCCATTTCATGAGCCAGGGCTGAAACAGGTCCAGCCATTTCATGAGCAGGGCTGAAACAGGTCCAGCCATTTCATGAGCCAGGGCTGAAACAGGTCCAGCCATTTCATGAGCCAGGGCTGAAACAGGTCCAGCCATTTCATGAGCCAAGGCTGAAACAGGTCCAGCCATTTCATGAGCCAGGGCTGAAACAGGTCCAGCCATTTCATGAGCCAGGGCTGAAACAGGTCCAGCCATTTCATGAGCCAGGGCTGAAACAGGTCCAGCCATTTCATGAGCCAGGGCTGAAACAGGTCCAGCCATTTCATGAGCCAGGGCTGAAACAGGTACAGCCATTTCATGAGCCAGGGCTGCTGCTCACCCAACACCCGGAAGTCCTCAGGGAGCCACAGAGTACAGTTCCCCGCGGACTTTGTCCACCCTTTGTCCACCCTTTGTCCACCCTTGGGTCACGGTCCCGTTTAGCGCCGCATGAACAAAGCCGGACGGCAATTTGTCGCCACACCACAATGTTGTGTGAGTGCGACAAAGACAGAGCGATGCCAATACAATGCGCTAGACGGAGACGGCGATATGCATGGCCATGTCCCCAGGGAGCCCCATCCTTGTGTTAGTGCGACAAAGACAGAGCGATGCCAATACAATGCGCTAGACGGAGACGGCGATATGCATGGCCATGTCCCCAGGGAGCCCCATCCTTGTGTTAGTGCGACAAGGAGAGAGCGATGCCAATACAGTACGTTAGACAGAGACGGCGACACCGCGATAATGCGACCGTGGACCCGAGGGAGATGTGTAGAGTGTGAGACTGTGGGTGGAAGGCGGATGCAAGATGCGCTGATAACGCTCACCAGAGAGAGATGGAGATGTGCGGGCGGGACTGAAAGAGACAGAGAGATGCGTGTGTAATGAGTTCGAGAAGGATGGAGCGACGGTGGCTGAAAGGCTTGGAGATATCGACGGTTGGGGGGGGGTGATAAGGGGGGGCCGATTTGTGGAGGCGGCGAAGGGGGGCGACTTTGTTGCGGTCACACGAGACAATTGAGAGTCGTTTCGTCGCCCGCTTGACCTGCCAGGTTCCGTGCGGGGAATACCGAAGTGTCTTTCACGACTATAGTGCGTGTCAGCCTGAGAATACCAATGTCCGCCCCCCCCCCCTTTATAATGGGCGTATCTTTTGAACCAAATGCCCGCAACGAAGTGGTTTACCCGAGGCCGTGGAATAACAAACGATTTGTTTGCAATCCTCGGCGAAATTTGAATGGAATTCATAAATGACAGGACAATATCCACAATATAGATATTCAGTAAAGACATACAGTAAAGACATTCAGTAAAGATATTCAGTAAAGATATTGTTCAATATGATTAATCGAATAACATGTGGAGGTGCCGTGATATTTAAGCCGGTGGAGGTGCCAAGTTTTAAAGCTGATGGAGGTGCCACGTTTTAAAGCTTGTGGGAGCTGCCGTAGTTTCAAGCAAATCACTTTCAAGGTTTTACCGAGGCGTCTCAAATACGACGCATTCAGGCAGCCAGCTACTACAAGTCAGACTACAAGACTACAAGACTACAAGACTGTTGGGCGTGAAATTTAGATGTATAACACGCAGAAAAACTAGCGAGCTCTGCACCCCCACTCTGTAACCTTTACCAAGTGAGATGACAAGAAATGAGAGTGACAACTCCAAGGTCGCCTATGTTTTCATATGAAACAAACGAAGGGTCTCACTCTCGTTTCATTTCATCTCACATCTGGGCCTGGATTCACGTAACGGGGTTAAAAGTGTTTGGGGCTAAAATCAGGGTTAAATACTTGTTCAGCCAATCAGATTCAAAGTTTAGTGCATTTTAGTGGTTATCACCATGGTAATAACAAATTTACCCCCGTTGTTAAGATAACCGCGCTTCGTTGAATTACAGAAGATTGGCGTCCGGTGATAGTTTACGCACGCGCTTTGATTGGAAATCGACTCGCTCGTCTTTATCCGAACCCGCAGCTTGCGGCGAGTGAAGGTTTTAATCACGGCTCGCCATCTGCAGCGCATTATGATGTGCCCTTCGGAGGTCCCATTTCCAACCTTACGAAGCGGGGAGAATGTGTACCCGAATAGCTCAGTTGGTTGAGCACCTGCCCGTCAAGCAGGAGGTCCCGGGTTCGCATCCCGGTTCGGTGGCACATCTTTCCAGCTTCGTCTTCCTGCCATTATGATGTATGTTGACCGATTGCATCGAGTCGCGGTATGAGTTTATCGGCAGCCGGCATTTTGTGCGATGTTATTGCTCGCGCCACTTAAAGGCCAGCGCAAAATTGAAGTAAGAATAAGAATAGTGAAATTACAATAAGAGTAAGCACAGGTACGAGCTGCTAAAAAACGTGGAAAATGTTCACTGACAGCTGTCAGTGACAGCTGTCAGTGACAGGAAAACTTAAAACCGTTGTCGTGACAACAACAGTTTCATTGTTGCACCGTGTTTTTTTTTTCAAAAAATACTTATCTCTGATTGGTTGAAGTAAGAATAGCGATAAGAAAGTTGGAATATTCCATCTCCTTATTCGCTATTCTAATCGTTACTCCCAACACTTTACGGCTTGCGCCAATTGTGTGCACTTGCATTCGTTTCCCTGTGTTTTAACTGTTTTGTTCGTCATTCTAATTGCTACTCGCATTCTTACTCCAATTTGTGCGTGGGCCTTTACGCTTTGTCAGGGCATTATTGCTCCAATATTTACCGTTTCATGATCCAGCAGCTTTTTCCTATCGCGACCTGCTTTCTGTGGATGCTAGGATTTGTCTGGACGCTCAAATAGACCGACCACTGAGCTATAAAGGTTGGCACATTCTCAAATAGACCGACCACTGAGCTATGAAGGTTGGCACATTCTCAAATAGACCGACCACTGAGCTATGAAGGTTGGCACATTCTCAAATAGACCGACCACTGAGCTATGAAGGTTGGCACATTCTCAAATCGACCGACCACTGAGCTATAAAGGTTGGCACATTCTCAAATAGACCGACCACTGAGCTATGAAGGTTGGCACATTCTCAAATAGACCGACCACTGAGCTATGAAGGTTGGCACATTCTCAAATAGACCGACCACTGAGCTATGAAGGTTGGCACATTCTCAAATAGACCGACCACTGAGCTATGAAGGTTGGCACATTCTCAAATCGACCGACCACTGAGCTATAAAGGTTGGCACATTCTCAAATAGACCGACCACTGAGCTATGAAGGTTGGCACATGCTCAAATAGACCGACCACTGAGCTATGAAGGTTGGCACATTCTCAAATAGACCGACCACTGAGCTATGAAGGTTGGCACATTCTCAAATCGAGAGCACCAATCACTGCAGACGTGTTTGGTCAGTTGTACAGTTCTGTTTGTTATTATGTCTCTAGATTCGCAAATGGCGCTTTGTATCACATTTAAACGTATATCAGTTTTTGCGACCGCTAAAAATTGGACGATTTAGGCGAATCTTTACTTGCTTAGGCACCTTTTGCTAACTTTCTTAAATCCCTTGGGTTGGATTCACAACGCGGGATTCTCACAACCCCGGGGACAAAGTTGATATTACCATGGTGATAACTCCAAAAATCCACTGCATACTGAATCTGATTGGCTGAAAGAATAATTATTCAGGTTTTTACCCTGGTTCTTATTTGACCCCGCTTCGTGAATCAAGGCCAAGAAGTGTTTGTTGACGCAGACGCCGAGGCAACGGCCAATCACATGCAGCGAATGCAACTGTCACTCCAAAGTCCAAACTGAGCTCAACTAGAGGAGTTTAAAACGAAGTGAAACCTGGAATTATATTAGCGAAAATCCCCGAAGACCGTTCCCATTGGGGAAACGGCGTCCCGCATGCCCTTCACAGCCCGGCAATATTCCATCGACCGCTGCAAGCTTGGGACAATAAACCGCGTGCGCCTCATCTTTGTCTAACCTGCTTCAGCTGTCTCCACCTACTCACGGCGTCCCCGAACCCCACGAGATAAATCCAGGCAGCGCACCCAGCGACGAAACGTCATAACAATAAAACCCCGCCCACGCAATACACACACACTGCCACATTGAGCGTTTCGCGCCATAGACACGCCATCGGCTTGTGTTGACAAATCTAGATAGACGTGTTACTACAGTGGTATGTGTTGTGATGGGAAAATCCATAGACACTCGGACATGCTTGAGGCATTGTAGAGTGACAAGTCTTTTGGCCAATGTTACTTCACTTAGTCTGCCAATTCTTTTTTTGATCGCTTCGTTTGATAGTTTGTTCTCTTGTTCATTGATTTTGCAGCCATCAATATAGAGCTTTTCACGTTACGTCACAAGGCATCGTATTGTTGGCCCTGATGTTTCTTAGTTCACAAAAACAGGCAAGAGTTGACATACATGGTACAAAATATATTTCCTCCACCACAATAGAAAATAGTAAAATAATAAAAATATTACTCTTAAAATTTAATATTACATTTAAAAATTTTAGTTTGATAGCCAGGTCAACAAGATGGCCGCCTAGTCTGCATTAAAATCTGCTTTCGGTAAAAATTGACCCTGGACCAATCAGAGACTCTGGATTTGCATGCCGTCATGTTCGCGACTCTGCCACGGAGTCTCTGATTGGTTCCAAGTATTGTGTCACTGACATTACCAGCTGTAAACCCAACGCAAGTAGCGACATACCCATTTTGCCAAGCAGTCCATTACTGGAGCCCTGGGGCCTTACCTAGCTCGGCCACTCGTAGTCCCGGGATTACTAGCAATCTACCCTGGCTAATTAACACCACCGTAGCACCAAGCAGTAACCCCGACCTAGCTCGGCCACTCGTAGTCCCGGGATTACTAGCAGCATCCCCTGGCTAATTAACACCACCGTAGCACCAAGCAGTAACCCCGACCTAGCGCGGCCACTCGTAGTCCCGGGATTACTAGCAATCTACCTTGGGTAATTAATACCACCGTAGCACCAAGCAGTAACCCCGACCTAGAGCGGCCACTCGTAGTCCCGGGATTACTAGCAATCTACCCTGGCTAATTAACACCACCGTAGCACCAAGCAGTAACCCCGACCTAGAGTGGCCACTCGTAGTCCCGGGATTACTAGCAGCATCCCCTGGCTAATTAACTCCACCGTAGCACCAAGCAGTAACCCCGACCTAGAGCGGCCACTCGTAGTCCCGGGATTACTAGCAATCTACCTTGGGTAATTAATACCACCGTAGCACCAAGCAGTAACCCCGACCTAGAGCGGCAGTATTACGGCCGGGTTATAGCCGGGGCACATCGACTCTGACTTTAGTAACGAGCCATCAGATTGGTTGATTTGACCTCACTGCACAATGATGATCGTTTAAAAAGCAGTATGCCTTCTAGATAATGCTATCATCGTAGCACCACCGTAATACTGGTTGCTAGCGGTGCTACGAAATCAACAAACTGCCCATTGTTGAAATGGCCACTCTAGGTCCGGGTTATATAACACCGCCAGCCCGGCTTATTAGCCGCTTGGTAGCCGCTCTAAATGGCCGCGCTGGGTAAGGCCCCTGGTCTTCTAGACTAATCTCACAGCCTCTCTATGGACGGCGCGCGCCAGAACTAATCTGTCCTCCCAATAAAGTCGACAGATCGTTACACACACACAGACACAGACACAACACAGATAAGCGCAGTTCGCGCGTTCCCCGCCGTCCGCAGCGCCGTTGCCTCTTGATCGTCAGCCCGGTCGGCTGAGCACCCCTCGGGGGGCCCTTGCCGAGATGCCGGCCCGCTGATGACACCCTGGGGAACTCCCGTATGGGGGCGTCGAGAATTTCCGCGGCGGGGCGAGGAGGGGGGGGGGGGCGCTTGACCCCGGGGCGTTTCGACAGCATGGTTTTGTGCGGCGGTGAGGGCTGGAGGGTTGCGGCGTCGAGTTTTCTGATTGCTTGCTTTTTTTGGGGGGAGATGAGGTTGGTTTTTGAGTGGTTTTGCAAGATGATTGCGATGTTTTGTCTTTGTGAAAAGAATAGCATCTCTCGCAAAGTAAATATTTGTGTTCAAAGTTTTAACTCTCTGAACATTTTTGTAAACGAAAGACATTCAACACTGGAAATACTCCTAAGATATTATGTTCTTAATGTGGTAAGCAAGAAATATAGCTGGATCTTTTTTCAAGTGTGTGAACTTACAAATGGGGCTACCATTTTAGTTAGCCCCATTTGAACCAAGTTTTTCAACTCCTAGTTGAGATCCCAACTATGAGTTGAAAACTTGATGAAACTAGGCCTAAAAGTGCGAATGGCAAACCAATGTTGTGTTACTATCTCCATTCACAGTGCGCACACGAAATCCTCTGGCTCTTATCAATCATGCTTCCGCACCGATGGTGCTGCTTATTGACTTGCGGCTCCGGCATGAATTATTATTGACCGGAATACAAAATTCAGAACGCAATCGGCCGCCCAATCCACACCCGCTGAATAAGTCAGGCGTCCTGATTACGTCATCAATTTCTCGTCAATACGTCCTGCACATTCTTCTTAGCTCAAAGTCAATAAACCAGTAGCAAATCAATCAGTTAGTCAATTGTATATGAAATAGCATTTAGTGACAATCATTTTCAAATACCTACATTAGCAATTAAGATTACAAATTTGATAAAATATTTGTAAGTTGTTCGTATACTCAATTTCACGTTGAGTAGGAGAATGGATTTGCAGCTTCCTCGAGGACCCACTGCTGCTAGACACGAGCCAAGAGTTTCAACACCGTCCATAGAGCCTTTTGTCCGACTCAAGACATGGCTTGTGAGTTTTGAAACTCTTGGCTCGTGTCTAGCAGCAGTGGGTCCTCAAGGAAGCTGCAAATCCGCTCTGCTTATCTCGACGTGGAATGGAGTGTTGTGTAAAATATCCAAAAAGTTAGGAAGTGATAGAATTTACTGCATAATCAAACAGCCACAGACAAATTTAGACCCGACGTGTCACACGAGAAATCGATACCCGACTGCACGCAAGGTGTGTCCCCATCGCGATCAAACAATGACAGCCTCGTCGCTCGGGCCTCGAACCCCCCCCCCCCCCCCCAACAGGGTCAAGTGGGTGTCATGCATTCCTAGCTGTCGTGGAGGACCCTCGAGGCACACGTGTTCGCTCTGCGTAATTATATTCATCGACTCTCTTGACTTGTCGAGTCCCGATTACGCGACGCCCACACGGCGCGGGTGTAGCGACTTTCAGGGGGGGGGGGGGCGTTTTGTGTCATTTCCTCGCTTTGGTTGCCGTGGATTTGGCGAGGCGGTTGGGAAAGTCTGGTTAAGCAACACTTCGTCGAGTTGAGCGGTGGATGGGTGACCGCCGTGCACGTGGCCAGCTCTCCGAGGGAGAGAGGCTGGAGGGATTGGAGTTAAGCAACACTGCGCTGAGTTGGCTGGTGGATGGGTGACCGTCATGCACATGAGCAGATTGGGCAAGAACTTTGTAAATGTAGGGATTCGTACAAAAATCCACTTAATTTCGAAAAAAAACTCGTCATTTAAATAAATGATTGTCCACCACAATAAATGTTAGGAATTTCATTTTTTCCAAATGGAATGCGTTTTCAGAGATTTCTACTTTTATTTAAGCCAGTCACCTCATACGAACATATGTACACAATATTTTGAGAGTGATGATGGCAGTTATAAACTCGAGAGAGAGAGAGAGAGAGAGAGAGAGAGAGAGAGAGAGAGATAGCATTCCCGATGAGTATCAGCACCTGGCTCTCTCTCTCTCCCTCTCCCTCTTTCTCTCTCTCTCTCTCTCTCTCTCTCTCTCTCTCTCTCTCTCTCTCTCTCTCTTTCCATCTTCGGTACACGGAATTCCTCGGCCAGTGCCGGCACCGCGCCTTGTCGGAGATCGTCGTCTGCAAAATCTTCCTTGTGCTTCGCGCCACACAAGGGTCTCTGTCATCGGCAATCGGTGCTCACAAGAAGTTGGTACTTTTGTTATATTTCCCCTTGAGATTTTAAAACTTCGAGTTGCACGTATCCTATAGTCATGTCCAGCCTTAGAAGAGGACAATGTCCCCCCTTTGTGCCCGGCTCAAACATCTCGGTCCCAGCACGCAGCCAAAAGGCCGAGGGTTCGGTGCTGATTCCAGGACTGATAGCGATTACTGACATGGTTTATTCTCAGACTGGTTCGTATGCTGTTTATTTATTTGATGCCAACAGCGCCTGAGGGCAGGTAAACATTACTCCCTGATGTATTAACAATTTTTACCAAGAAACTAGCAGTGTGCCATATTATACCTTTCCCAAGTGCCTGTTCTGAGCGAAAACTGCATGCTATAATGTTATGTACTTCATTGCAAATATGATGTTTTGAAATTATTGGATCTTTGCCGCATGTTTGCCATGATAATTGCAAGACTGCCAGCTGCCCTCACTGCAACTATCACAGCCTCCCAGAGCCGCCAGCTGCGATTTATGGACCGCTTCGATGTTGTTTCACGGTATAATGACTTGCAGCGTCTGTTTTATGAGCCACGAGGATCATCTTTTTGAATGCATTTAATGCGATAATTCACAGGCGTGCTTGTTAAAATGTAGCTTATGCTATTGCGCGGAATGACGCAGTGAGCTATTGACGGTGGAATGACAGGTGGAATGACGGGATCGAGGAATTACATGGTGGAATGGCAGAGAGACTGGACAGAGAGTGTAGAAATGTACCGTTCTATAATATGAAGTCGATTCACCAAACCGGGCACCTGCAGTTGTAATGGAAGCTGCTCGGGTGAAGTACCTCTTTCAAAGTCAACTACATATACTTGCCCGATAAAGTTACCCCGTTATGTCCACGGAAAACAACTGTTACACTAGAATTAATTTGAGGTTGCCACTTTTTGGGGATTTCATATCATAGAGTACCATACCATAGATTCAAATGATTAAGTTTTTGTCATTACCATTAAAAACTTTATTTATCATTACAATTATTAACCATTTAACTCTTTACAAATCGTAAGAGTCGAATGACACTTTACTTCAAAGTCCACGAGGCTGTGGTAATCTTAGGCTAACACGACTGTAGTGTCTTGCAGATCTGTCGGGATTTTATTGAGGATCTCTGCCGCTGAATTTCTTCACCGAGCGCATGCAAAGTTCTGTTCCCGATTCGTTTTGTGCCAGACATGTTTCCGTGCCTCGCGATTGAAAATGGACTTGGAAGAACCCAAGTGTAAAGTGCCCAAGTTTACTGGATTATAATTACAACACTGCAGTAATGTCAATACCTTAGAAGCTGTCCTTTATTCGAACAATAGAGGTGGCCAAACCAAAATTAAGTAAAATTCTATGGGTTTAAAATGTCAACTCATAAAATATTACATTTTCCTATTTTGTATCTCGTCTCAGTAACTAAAGAGAAGGACTAGTGAATTCTAGCGTGTAATTTAAGTCGAGAGGCTCACGCAAATTCTTTGTCAACTTTCCCAAGCACCAAGCAAGCACCGGCAAAATCGACGCCCGCGGCTGCAGTAACAAAGGTCCGATACTAGATGGCCTCACACCCAAAGGGGCAGCTCATTTCGTGGCCAGCACGCCGTCAGAACGCATTGGGCGCGGACTGCAGTAACAAAGGTCCGAGACTAGATGGCCTCGCATCCAAAGGGGCAGCTCATTTCGTGGCCAGCACGCCGTCAGAACGCATTGGGCGCGGACTGCAGTAACAAAGGTCCGAGACTAGATGGCCTCGCATCCAAAGGGGCAGCTCATTTCGTGGCCAGCACGCCGTCAGAACGCATTGGGCGCGGACTGCATTAACAAAGGTCCGATACTAGAAGGCCTCGCATCCAAAGGGGCAGCTCATTTCGTGGCCAGCACGCCGTCAGAACGCATTGGGCGCGGACTGCAGTAACAAAGGTCCAAAACGAAATGGCCTCGCATCCAAATGGGCAGCTCATTTCGGGGCCAGCACGCCGTCAGAACGGGCACATTGGGCGCGGACTGGAATAACAACCCCTTTATTTCGAGTGAGGGGTGGGGGGCATTGCCCTTGACCTTTGCCCCGAGCGACGCCAGAGGGGGTTGTGTCCGTGGGGGGCGAAAGGGAGCGATGGACTTGGCACGGAGACTCCATACCGCTCCCATGGAGCCAGGCTTCCTAGGGCAAATCTCAAGGAATTGAGTGTGGGCCAGTTTTGCAGCCGACTGCGATTAGGTGATGAAGCCTGGACGGACACCGCATTGCATTTTTAGACTGGGCGTAAACAAGTAAACGCCTCTGTTTAACAGGTCGTTAACTTTTAACGGACTTAAGGAAGACATATTGGAGGCATGTTTGCGTGAGAAACGAAATAAGGGATGAGACACCCCTTACTTACGTGGTGATGGTGGCACTGATAGTATAAGGCCTGCCTCAATCAATGCACTGAACTTGAGGACAACAGAACGTTATCCCAAACTAAGTTGCCCTTCGAAAAGTTACCGTCGCCACATAGCCTGGATTCACTAAACTGGGTTACAAGTGTTTGGGGCTCAAATCAGGGTTAAATACTTGTTCAGCCAATCATATTCAATATGTTTAGTGCATTTTAGCATGGTTATCACCATGGTGATAACAAATTTACTCCCGATGTTATGATAACCCCGCTTCGTGGATCCATGCGCCCACGAGTGATAAAAACAAAATTATCACTTTGCACCATCAGTTGCCGGGACCCCCCTAACAAATTACAACGCGTTACCCCAGCAACTCGCTATAGCATCAACACCGAACTGTTGACGGCCAGCTTCCTGCAACGGCCTTCTGTTTAACAGGTCGTTAACTTGTTAACGGACTCAAGGAAGACATTTTGGAAGCTAGGAATCGTCCCCACAAAGACAGCAACTCACATGGCAGCCGATCTTCGCCCAAACAGCAATCGTCCAAGCAATTCCACGCCCAGCCCGATCCTCCGCCCCAAAACGAGGGGATAGCAAAGAGCGAGACCTCTATCTCCCTCCCACACCAGTCTCAGCTTCTGTTTGCCGTCTCCTCATATGAAACCCCCTCCCCCATGCGCTGTCTCTCTCATATGCAGTCCCTTTACGCACTCTGTCTCTCTTATTGATGGCCTGTTTGATCAGACGTAAGCGCACTTTATTAAAGTCTCCCCCGTTCCTCCACCCCCCCCCCCCCCTCCTCCACACCACGCGCCCTCTTTATAGGGGAGGGGGGGGGGGGGGGGGAGACATTAACATATTCAATATCGGCGTCGTGGTGCTACAATTACACTAGAATTAATTTGACTCTGTCACTTTTTGGGGACCTCATATCATGAGTACCATACGTCACAGTCCACCAGGCTGTGGTAAGGTGACGATAACACCATACGAAACCATAACACCATAACACCATAACATCATAAGACATAGACCCGAATTCTGAGTCTAAGACTGAGGGAACAGTTGTCATTGCAAATGCCACCTGAGTGTGCACTGAGTGTGCACTGAGTGTGCACTGAGTGATGACTTTGCATTCGGCCCTTTATGCCCCGGCCAGTGAATGAAGACAGCGCGTTTGTCCTCGCCACGCGATTGGTGATTGTGATTTCATCATTTCATGCGATGATGCGAAAGTGATGCCACAGATGTGTTTACTAAGAGTGTCCAGGTCTGCGTTGATTTAGACTAGGTTTACGTGGTTCAAGGTTTTGAATTCATTGAAAATGGTGCCACAGCTTTCAAAAAGCGTTGTTTCTAGAAGGCAGTGACATACACACTTCCTCCTCTTGAAATGAAACTTGAACGATATTTAGAACACGTCCTATAAATGAGAAAACATTGGATTCAACCTTGGGTTCAACCTTGAATTCAACCATGAATTCAATGCATTGAATTCAACCATGAATTCATTGCATTGAACTCAACCCTGAATTCAATGCATTGAACTCAACCCTGAATTCAATGCATTGAACTCAACCCTGAATTCAATGCATTGAATTCAACCTTGAGTTCAATGCATTGAATTTAACCTTGAGTTCAATGCATTGAGCGAAACATTGAACCGTGTACACCCAGCTGTAGACCTGGCGCAATTTGATTTCGATGTCCTCAACAAGCAAAGTTCATAGACGGGATTCGAACCAAGATCTGCAGTCGTGTTGGCCTTACCAATTACCACAGATTATTATTCATTATTGTTTTATTTTTATAAGTATTATATTATCTTAAGCTGACGAGCTCATACAAAAAGTGTGTTTGCCTAAGGGCACCAATAAACAAACAAACAAAGAGGCATGTGGATGCTGATATAATGGTACTCTATGATATGAGATCCTCAAAAAGTGGCAAACTCAAATTATGTGGATATTAGTTCCTACTATATACGGTTGGGGTGAAGATATTCTCTCCGATGTGTATTGTAGCCTGGGGGCTGCTCTTCTGGGCTGTATTGTAATATAGAAAATTGATGTAAACAAATGAAATATCTTCGTTTTCAAAATCGTTTTTCGAGTTCAGACATAGTTTGTGGGCAATACATTTTTGATATTGTGAAAAATTTCGTACGTTGAGCTGTGAATATAATTTGCCACCAAGTAAAGATGAATTCGGAACCTTTTTTCTCTGAGCAACAAAACACCAACAATCGGGAGACGGGGTCGAGGTCGTAAACACCGGCATTTCAAGGCGGCCGTGGCGCGATAAAGGGCAATAAAGTCCATCACCTAAGCGGACGTCGCCGCTATCTCCCAACAAGGAACGCGTCCCGGACTTTAATTGCCAGCTGGCATCCCATCGTTCCCGTACCGTGAGCCACGATGCGGGACCCTATCCCATCCAGCTCCCTGGCATTAGGGACACCGACGCCACAGATTAGACTACCCAGACAGTCCATCGCGTGGGGCAACGGCTTTGTGAGACACATCGGCGCTGTTAACCAGTTGGGTAGGAGGGGAATGCCAATTTTCATGGGAGAGAGAACTGTGTAGCGATGATGGGCAAAGCGAGTAAAACAGACGTCACACCTACTTATTCAATTGCTGGGCTTCCTCGATATTTCGTTGTGGCAATCAGACTACCGACATGGGCCGTCTGTGGCCGCCCCATCTGTGCCGACGCCTCTTGCGAAACGCGCCCCTATAAGTCAGTGACTGACCGAGATAGTGTCCCCGATGGGACCGTTGGGGGGGGGGGGGGCGTCCCTCGACTCCTGCCGTCGGCGTGGGGACGCCGATAAGAGGGTGGGGGGGGGGGGGGGGGGGCTCGGTGTGTGTCAATCGATGCGCTAATGCGAGGCATTCGAACCCACTTAGCATAACACATGCTATAATATGCAATGGGGCAAATCAAGTACAATGTCTGCACATTGATATTGGTAATTTGCGCATGGCTCATTATGACATGGTCTATATTTATATAGGATCTATATTATAGATACTGATAGGTATATGTCAATTTGGTTTATGTAGGCACTAAAATAGGGATGAGAGATATGCGTTTCTGTTGCGAGTGTCGATTGCTATGATGTTGTAGGCCCCTTAGTGGGTAATGCATTTTAGACTAAAACAATAAATAAGAAATAAATACGAAAAATAATTCATCAGTCTTAGAGCGTTCACGAATAATTTGGTTTCAATGGAAAGTTTTCGGACATAGCTGGCACTTTTGGCCCATAGCACATTTTTGGCCCAAAGCTGTTTGAACGGCTACGACATGTTTCGTTCAGTCCATCCCTCCCTTGTTTCGATTCCAAGCGCGTGTGACGCCCCGACCCACGGGTGTCGACAACGCGATGCGACCAGGCGTCGGACGCAATGTGGCGATGAATTGGGATCAACGTCGCCCCTCGTGAGGAGCCCGACGAAACCTCGCGTGGGCAATGTCAGGAGCCAGCCTAAGAAGATGCGCCCTCATTGTGGTGATTTGCACACCAGGCGTTACAAAAGAAAGCCTATCGGGATTGCCTTTGTTTCGCTGCGTCTTGGTTCGGTGGGACATTGCCAAAGATTGCGTTGCGATGCGAGTTCCAGTCTTTCGTGTGCCGCTTGTTTGGCCCCCCCTCCCCTCCCCTCCCCTCAAGGAGTCCACAAGTAATCCACCCTTCTTTGGCTGGGTGGAGTCTCTGGTTCCGGCAAGGGTGGCATGCTGGGGCTGGAGTCTCTAGTTCCAGCAAGGGTGGCATGCTGGGGCTGGAGTCTCTGGTTCCGGCAAGGGTGGCATGCTGGGGCTGGAGTCTCTGGTTCCGGCAAGGGTGGCATGCTGGGCCTGGAGTCTCTGGTTCCGGCAAGAGTGGAATGCTGGGGCTGGAGTCTCTGGTTCCGGCAAGGGTGACATGCTGTGGGTGGAGTCTCTGGTTCCGGCAAGAGTGGAATGCTGGGGCTGGAGTCTCTGGTTCCGGCAAGGGTGGCATTCTGGGGCTGGAGTCTCTGGTTCCGGCAAGGGTGGCATGCTCTGGCTGGAGTCTCTGGTTCCGGCAAGGGTGGCATGCTGGGGCTGGAGTCTCTGGTTCCGGCAAGGGTGGCATGCTCTGGCTGGAGTCTCTGGTTCCGGCAAGGGTGGCATGCTGGGGCTGGAGTCTCTGGTTCCGGCAAGGGTGACATGCTGGGGCTGGAGTCTCTGGTTCCGGCAAGGGTGACATGCTGGGGCTGGAGTCTCTGGTTCCGGCAAGGGTGACATGCTGGGGCTGGAGTCTCTGGTTCCGGCAAGGGTGGCATGCTGGGGCTGGAGTCTCTGGTTCCGGCAAGGGTGGCATGCTGGGGCTGGAGTCTCTGGTTCCGGCAAGAGTGGAATGCTGTGGGTGGAGTCTCTGGTTCCGGCAAGAGTGGAATGCTGGGGCTGGAGTCTCTGGTTCCGGCAAGGGTGGCATGCTCTGGCTGACGGCGTTCGCCTGTACGCGGTGGGAATGAATTACCGGCAGAGATCGCAAGACGCGAGATTTCGGGGGAGACTTGGAGCAGATTTCCTGGGTATTCAAATGAGACAGCAACGATATTTCTGCGAGTCTGCATTCATTCGCAGTTTTTAATGCACGGCGCCCCATTGTGCTGTTTGCCGGAGGGAAAGAGAACGTGTCGTGTTTCTATAATTATTTCTTGTGTTCGTTTTCCGACAGAGTTCTCTTCGCCAAGCTTTCGGGAAAAGACGATGCTTCCGAGTCGCCATGACGTGAATATGAAAGTATTCATACGCCATTTAGTGTTCTGTTTATTGAGCCAAGAGGTTGAAATTGTTTAAACCTTCTTGCCGATTCGTGGCATACGAAGAGATTGGGTGAAACAAGGCAAGCGTCTGAACGTGAACATCTTCAAGGTCGCTGGAAAACTCCCGGAAGCCGTTGGAAAGTCATCGACTAAGTTATTACAATGCGCTGCCTAGGCTATTACCATGCTAGTGTTTCTTCGTGAACCTAATCTGTGCTAATGCTGGAAGTCACGTCACTATTTTGCACTAAATCAAAGGGATCTGTCTAAGCTAGTTATCAAAATCACATTGATCTAACCCACTGAAAACTATCAGGAAGTCACAGCTCTGATATGATTATAGTTGTTCTATATAGTATGTTTCAAAGTTTCTTCTATACAAAGTGATTCTATCATGATCTCACAACTAAAATGTGATCACAAAAGGGAAAGGGTTACGCTTGAAAAGAGCATCCCCTCACTGTCTTTCTTGAGGGTTGTGGGTTCCTGATCCTAAGGGTAAAATGTGTTTAACCAAGAGTGAGTTTATCACAGCACACAAATCAAGGGGTCAAGATTAGTCCACACAGAAGTCGGCAACCCTGCAACCAGGCCCAGCTGGGACTTGCCGAGAGGGCGACACTCACCCTTGCAGGCCTTCTTGTGCGAGATTGGCTTGCTGGGGTCGCGATAGTAGCCCTCCTTGCAGTAGTGGCAGTGGCGGCCCGCCGTGAAGTGGCGACACTTCAGGCACACGCCGCCACTGACGCGACCCGACAGCTTGTACAGCTCCATGTTGAAGCGGCAGCGGCGCGCGTGCAGGTTGCAGTTGCAGGCTGCAACACGGAGAGAGAAACACAGGGGTGAGAAAGGCTGCAACACGGAGAGAAAGGCAATTGGGGTGAGAAAGACTGCAACACGGAGAGAGAAACACAGGGGTGAGAAAGGCTGCAACACGGAGAGAGAAACACAGGGGTGAGAAAGGCTGCAACACGGAGAGAAAGGCAATTGGGGTGAGAAAGGGTGCAACACGGAGAGAGAATCACAGGGGTGAGAAAGGGTGCAACACGGAGAGAAAGGCAATTGGGGTGAGAAAGGGTGCAACACGGAGAGAGAAACACAGGGGTGAGAAAGGGTGCAACACGGAGAGAGAAACACAGGGGTGAGAAAGGCTGCAACACGGAGAGAGAAACACAGGGGTGAGAAAGGCTGCAACACGGAGAGAAAGGCAATTGGGGTGAGAAAGGGTGCAACACGGAGAGAGAAACACAGGGGTGAGAAAGGGTGCAACACGGAGAGAAAGGCAATTGGGGTGAGAAAGGGTGCAACACGGAGAGAGAAACACAGGGATGAGAAAGGGTGCAACACGGAGAGAGAAACACAGGGGTGAGAAAGGCTGCAACACGGAGAGAGAAACACAGGGGTGAGAAAGGCTGCAACACGGAGAGAGAAACACAGGGGTGAGAAAGGCTGCAACACGGAGAGAGAAACACAGGGGTGAGAAAGGCTGCAACACGGAGAGAAAGGCAATTGGGGTGAGAAAGGGTGCAACACGCAGAGAAATGCAATTGGGGTGAGGTGGGGGAGACCTTTCTAGACGAACAGGGTGAAAGTTTTGACACTTATTCGGGAAATAGTAGTATACGAAAACACGAAAGTAACTTTTTTGCTTGTGAGCGACAAAGATTTTTTGTATGCCATGAAAAGCAAGCGACCCAGTATTGGTGTCGGCCGATAGCCCCGGCCTGTGCCGGCACGTCCTGGCATGTAGTCCCGTCCTTTGTACCGGCAGACTGTGCCGGCACGTCCTGGCGTGTAGTCCCGTCCTTTATACCGGCAGATCATGTGCCGGCGCGGTGAACTGTGCCGGCAATCTCGGTGCGACCGCGGCCCGTTCTGCGGGAGTTCGTGCCATCTGATTAGCAGCCGATCACGTCGTAAATAACGGCTCAGTTTCGCGCCTCGATCAGATCCCCCCCCCCCCCTCAAAGACAAGACAAAGGCGGTTAGCGGCACGAGCGCTGCTGTCTCCTCGTCGATGCAGTTTTACCGATGTTTGCACGCACCTTCTTGTCGCAAGCCGTTTCTTTTTCAAAGGCGATCTTTCGGGTGACTACAAGAATGTTTTTGTGGCTTTGGCACGGCCATAAACGTTCACCTGCAGAATGCTTTGCGGCATTGCATTCCCAACAACGGCAAAAGGAACTGTACAGTATGGCCAAGCAGTTTGTATACTTACAAGTTACAAAACTATGGTTTGGTATTTTTCAGATGGGACATTATTAGGTAGATTTTGCCAATGCGGTTTTTGTCCCTAGTTTCGTGTTCGTTTCGTCGTCAGCTGCGAGAATCCTCTGCTTCGAATGAGCGAAATGTGGATGATTATTGAGTATTCTTTTGATCTGCTGTGCTGTCAATTACTTTAATTAACTATTTTCATTGCTCAGGATACCTGAAGGAACTCTGTATATATACAAAAGTAAGATTATTTTAAAGAATTATTCTTACATCTCATGATTCAGATTGTTGTGATCATATAAACCAACATTATGCTGCATGACAATAAGTAACAGATCGCTCTGTAGACATTATACACTGTGCAATGATCCCATACTTGTTGCTCTTTTATACGCATGCTACCAAACTGATCATCAGCTCAAAACGCACTCTATATAATATCCTACAGTGCATCTTCCTTTGAAACTGCAACGAGCAATAGATCGGTTCAGTGTCCGATCTCGAATGCACATGAATAACTAGGTCTTAGCGCCTGGCAATAAAACGGGGTCCATAAACCAAGAGGCAGACCGGAGCAGTGACGGCGTACACGATACTTGCCTGTATCCCGTTTCCCCAGAATCCCTGCGCTGCCCGCCAATGATTCATGGGCGACTTAACACGACCGTCGGCGCACGCTACTGGACCTCATACAGAGATGGAGCCGTCGTACTCGATCGGGGCGTTATCGTAACATGGCCACTCGTTCCCCATCGAACTGGGGCGTCATACGCAGGCGTTAAATGGGGCATTGGAGTGGGGTTTTGTGTGGACTACACTTCCTTTCACGTTGAGAAGGAGAGAGGATTTGCAGCTTCCTCGAGGACCCACTGCTGCAAGACACGAGATAACGGGTTCAAAACTGCTCATAGAGCCTTGTGTCCGGCTCAAGACATGGCTCATGAGTTTTGAAACTCTTGGCTCGTGTCTAGCAGCAGTGGGTCCTTAAGGAAGATGCAAATCCACTCTCCTACTTAACGTGGAATGGAGTTTAGGGAATGCAAGGAAAGGCTATGTCCTCAAACGCAAGTGTTGGTAGAAGGGAAATATTGAATTTTTAAGAAAATAATATTTCAGCCTAAGGGAGCGGCGACTGCATATTGACTCGAAAATTATGTTCTTATGACATAGTAATATGTTATTGTGATGTTGTATTATATTATATTATATTGCCGAATCATCCCAGATTGTAGGTGAGGCGAATGCCGTGAATCTTGCAAAGCGAGGGCTTTCGCAAAGCTTGGCGAGCTTTCGCGTGGCCACTTTAAGCAAGCCAGTGGCCTATCTTAACAAACTCCGTCTGCGGTAACAGACATACCATCGAACATTTGGTTTGTTGACGTAGGTCACGCTTGACGTGATTTATTACCTACCGCAGTTGCTTTTTAATTGGACGCATTATTTAAATATTAACTTTCCCGACGGCAGAATTGGTGGTGTTTTCATATTGGAAATGTTTATCGTCGAAGCGTGGAAATATTTACAGTAATAAATGCAGTCACAGAGCACCAATTTATCAGTCGAAGTAGAATTAAATAAAAGTTCCACTGAACACACAAACATAATAAACACATTTACGGATTTATATGACTGCATCCGGTCTCGTTTTTTACTTTTCTCTCAAAGGCAGACATGGAATCATTAAATTCACGCTTGTGTTTCGGGCGTTGTTAGGTTGCATTCCCCAGCCGCTAGAGAGCAGCACGCTTCGCCCTCTGTTGGCAAGGTGCCGGTGTTCCTGCATCAAATTAACGAGCTGCATTCCTCCCTGCTCACAAGGAAAACCCTTGCATCTTTTAAACCCTTGCCCTATACAGAGGAGCCTAAACAGCATCTTGTTTCGCTCCCCGCAAAGGAGCGGACACTCGCCGTCGCTTCTGTGCTGGACATTCCGTGACAGGGTGCTTGTTTCACTCCACGAAAAGGAGCGGACATTCGCCGTCGCCTCTGTGCTGGACATTCCGTGACAGGGTGCTTGTTTCGCTCCTCGCAAAGGAGCGGACACTCGCCGTCGCCTCTGTGCCGGACATTCCGTGAAAGCCAGATTGTCCACTCCCATGTTAGCGTGGCTACGCGAAAACTAGCCAAGCTTTGCGAATGCCCTCACCCCGCAAGATTCCCCACATTCCCCTCACATAAACAAGCTGGGAAGATTTACCAGTCAGTCGATGGATGGAGCCACTGGTGTTTTTACTTTCTGGCTCGCTCGCTCTGCCAATCATCTTTACACCGCTGTTCTCTCTGTCACATTAGGCGGGAACACCATTGGCCAACGCACCCTACCGCCCTCAGTAACAACAACAATGTCAGCACCAATGTTTCTCCCTTCGCCGCAAACGATGGCCCATCTACCCGAACCTAATCTGTGTCAATGTCGACAGGAAGCAGGCCACAGAGACAAGATACACTAGAATTAATTTGAGTTTGCCACTTTTTGGGGATCTCATATCATAGAGTACCATACCATAAAATCAAATGATGAAGTTTTTGTCATTACCATTAAAAACTACGTTATTTATCATTACAATTATTAACCATTTTACTCGTTACAAATGGTAAAGAGTCAAATGATGCTTTACTTCGAAGTCCACCAGGCTGTGGTAATCTTAGGCTAACACGACTGTAAATCCCCGCGCGTTCGACCTTATCTGTAACGCCGCACTTTTCGTGTCCAATCAACGCAGAGGATCGCGATTGGCCGAGCGCACGGACTCATTAGACGCTCGTTTGACAGGCGACGTCTCACGGGCCGGGGCTGATCCGCCCCTGAGATCACAATCGCGGCTTCGTTTGTCTCGGCTGTCTGCAGCTAGAGAGATCTGCAGTCGGTGGGTTCTAGGGGGCTCTGGATGACCGAGGCGCCGCGACAAGACGGCGCTGGGAAAACGAGGGAAATGTGCTGGGGCCTTACCTAGCTCGGCCACTCGTAGTCCCGGGATAACTAGCAATCTACCCTGGCTAATTAACACCACCTTAGCACCAAGCAGTAACCCCGACCTTGAGCGGCCACTCGTAGTCCCGGGATTACTAGCAATCTACCCTGGCTAATTAACACCACCGTAGCACCAAGCAGTAACCCCGACCTAGAGTGGCCACTCGTAGTCCCGGGATTACTAGCAATCTACCCTGGCTAATTAAAACCACCGTAGCACCAAGCAGTAACCCCGACCTAGCACGGCCACTCGTAGTCCCGGGATTACTAGCAATCTACCCTGGCTAATTAACACCACCGTAGCACCAAGCAGTAACCCCGACCTAGCGCGGCCACTCGTAGTCCCGGGATTACTAGCAATCTACCCTGGCTAATTAACACCACCGTAGCACCAAGCAGTAACCCCGACCTAGAGCGGCCACTCGTAGTCCCGGGATTACTAGCAATCTACCCTGGCTAATTAACACCACCGTAGCACCAAGCAGTAACCCCGACCTAGCGCGGCCACTCGTAGTCCCGGGATTACTAGCAATCTACCCTGGCTAATTAACACCACCGTAGCACCAAGCAGTAACCCCGACCTAGCGCGGCCACTCGTAGTCCCGGGATTACTAGCAATCTACCCTGGCTAATTAACACCACCGTAGCACCAAGCAGTAACCCCGACCTAGCGCGGCCACTCGTAGTCCCGGGATTACTAGCAATCTACCCTGGCTAATTAACACCACCGTAGCACCAAGCAGTAACCCCGACCTAGCGCGGCAGTATTACGGCCGGGTTATATAGCCGGGGCACATCGACTCTGACTTTAGTAACGAGCCATGAGATTGGTTGATTTGACTTCACTGCACAATGATGATCGTTTAAAAATCAGTATGCCTTCTAGATAATGCTATCATCGTAGCACCACCGTAATACTGGTTGCTAGTGGTGCTACGAAATCAACAAACTGCCCATTGTTGAAATGGCCGCTCTAGGTCCGGGTTATATAACACCGCCAGCCCGGCTTATTAGCCGCATGGTAGCCGCTCCAAATGGCCGCGCTAGGTAAGGGCCCCAGAGTTTTCATTTACAGTTTTTGAGTGTTCGATCTTCAATTATGTTCCCTTCAACGCGCCAAAAGCACGTGAAAGCACCAAAAAATGTGCAGCAAATAGTTAATAACGTAACGTTATTGAAAAAAACTATTTCAAACTGGGACTTGAATGCTAAATGAAAAGTCTCACTGGTTTCCCAGCCAAAGGTAGTCAATAGGTAGTGCTAAAGTTAGGATATAGTAGACATGAGTCTAAGAAAATTAATAACGTAACGTTATATTTTGGTATGTTCAAAATCTAATCGCCTCTCAGAACATCGTTTTGTGGGATAGAACCGTAGAGCAAGGTGCGAAGGGAATTGACAACAGTTTGAGAAGCGTTATCTTTAACAGTGGCGGAGGGCACGACGTGTTTGCGGTAAAACAGCCATGTAAATACTGGTAGCACGTATTTGTAATGCAGGTTTTAGTTAAAAAATTCTAATTTTTTTTGTACTATATATATATATATATATATATATATATATATATATATATATATATATATATATATATATATATATATATATATATCCGATAAACCTGCACATATGTCCCAACGTATTCTTGAATACGAGATATAGCAATATTCACACAGTCTTCTTTGAGAAACATTCTTTGTTTCCCATTCGCTGTGACTTTGTTCCCGCGGTCTGTTGCCTTGGTGCCATCAAGCGACAAGCGATCGGTTCAACATCGCGGTGCTACAAAACGAGCGGTTAGCGTTAACGAGCCGCTGTTAACGCGGCCTGTTAGCGGAGGGCGTGGTCGTCATGACAACCGTTGATTAGTGAGCGCAGAGTGCCGTTTAGATGACCGAATCAACAAAGGCGAATTCCTCGAGGCAAACGGATCCCTCGGAGTCCTCCTTTCGGGGCGCAGGGTGCAAGAGAAGGCACCTTAGGCACCTTAGGCACCTACCAGCGTGCATGGCAGAAGAGGTCGAGGCTTCTTAGGCAACTTAGGCACCTTAGGTACCTTAGGCACCTTAGGTACCTTAGGAACCTTAGGAACCTTAGGCACCTTAGACGCCTCTCAGGAGACAGGGAGCAAGAGGTCGAGGCTCCTTAGACGCTTCTCAGGAGGCAGGGAGCAAGAGGTCGAGGCTCCTTAGACGCCTCCATCTCTGGGCGAGTGGGCCATCGTCGCCCACCGCGACTCGCACCGATCCGTGTGGCGATGCTCGGCCACGAGGGCACTGTACGGGCATGGAGTGGCCGAGACGAGTCTAGCGTTTCGAAATTGCGCTTGGCGTCGCGATTTGAGCTGGACTCGGCCAGCTGGATGTGACGAACTCGAGCAGAATTCCACGAGTGTCATCGCGGCTGTCAGTACCGACTTGTGAATCGTATAAATTCTTTTGCCGTTTTGTGTGATGTGTAATGCGTATTTGATTTGGGTTAGAAGGTTGGCAGTCATTCACTTTGGTTCCCGTTAATCCCTCGTTTACTTAAACGTTGGCAGTATTCGCCGCTCCCTTACGTTAGACTGCTCTCCACAAGGCAGTTCCCTACTCCCTTACGCTAACCTGCTTTCCACTAGGCAGTTCCCCACTCCCTGACGCTAACCTGCTCTCCACTAGGAAGTTCCCCACTCCTTGACGATAGCCTGCTCTCCACTAGGCAGTTCCCCACTCCCTGACGATAGCCTGCTCTCCAAGCCATGGGCGCTCGGACCCAAACCTGGACGCGCCTGCGCCTTTAATTATGACGTCTGGCCAATTAACCTCTCGCAGCGCCTCCCGCGGCGCGGCGGGAAACGTCGGCGACGGCGTTTAACACTCCGCTCCACGGGCGGCCGCCGCATCTCGAGCCACGCGATGTCGGGGCCGGGCCGAAGTGACGCGGTTAAGCAGCAATGCGCTGGCACGGGCCTTGGATGGGTGACCGTCGGACCAACATGCGTTTTTCATTGCAATTTCTTACCGGACCCGTTGTTGCCCGTCACGTCAGGTTGGCTACTGGTAATTTCTCAGACAGCCTCGGCCAACAATGCAACCACAGTCAATACAGTCAATGTGTTCTGATTCTGACGACCCTTGCCCGTCATTTCGGGCTGGCTACTGGCAATTCCCCAGCCAGCCTCACAGGCCAACAATGCACACACAGCCAATGCAGTCCATGTGTTCTGATTCTGACGACCCTTGCCCGTCATTTCAGGCTGGCTACTGCAGGCGATTTCCCAGCCAGCCTCACAGGCCAACAATGCACACACAGACAGTGCAGTCCATGTGTTCTGATTCTGACGACCCTTGCCCGTCATTTCAGGCTGGCTACTGGCAATTCCCCAGCCAGCCTCACAGGCCAACAATGCACACACAGCCAATGCAGTCCATGTGTTCTGATTTTGACGACCCTTGCCCGGCATTTCAGGCTGGCTACTAGCAATTTCCCATCCAGCCTCTTCCAAGAATACAAACCGAGTCGCGTATTTCCTATTCTAAAGCCACCGCAGATTTGTGTCTCGCGTCCTTTAGTATACGTCAAAAGTTGCACTCTAAAGGTGGCTGTTTATAATTGGTTGATTCGCGCTTGTTCCAGCTCGTAAATCCCGAAATGACAGCTGCTGCCCCGCCAAGAAATTAATTAACAAAGCTGTTTTTGCCCGCACACTTTATGCCTCTAAATTTTTCCTCATTCGAGTTTGGTTCGAAAGTGTCTATATTTAAAGCAATTAAGCGTAACGCGCGCTGATCTGAAAGGCGCAAATTGCCCGCAGTCTTTGGCAGGCGGTGGGCGGACTGATTGGCTTGATTCCTGCACGCGGGATCGGATGCTTATAGAAGGCGCTGCATCGTTCACATCCCGGTGGAATGCCAATTTAATCAAATTTTTGTCGGGCTCAGCCTGGCTTGGCCAAGTTAATCAGATGACGTGACGTTTTGCTGACGAGCTTATGCATCATGTCAATCAGCTGACGTGACGTTTTGCTGACGAGCTTATGCATTATGTCAATCAGCTGACGTGACGTTTTGCTGACGAGCTTATGCATCATGTCAATCAGCTGACGTGACGTTTTGCTGACGAGTTTATGCATCATGTCAATCAGCTGACGTGACGTTTTGCTGACGAGCTTATGCATGATGTCAATCAGCTGACGTGACGTTTTGCTGACGAGCTTATGCATCATGTCTATCGCTGGAGGCGAACCGTGCTGGCAGATTCTGCCAAAGATGCCAAAGATTGCCCGATGCCAAAGGTGCATGTGACTTGGTGGAGAAAGTTGCCGTGTCTTTTTCAAATGGAATTACTGGCGCCCTAACAACCTGCGATCAACACTGAGGTATACGACACGGGAAGATTTCGTTGCCCCTTGCCCATAAACCAAACAGTTTCTGAACTTAAAACTTTGGCGCTTGAAATGCTTCTAAAATGTCAACTGAATAGTCCAGCCGCGGGTTGCCAAGCTGGTTGTTTTGGTGGAGTTCACAGATCGCTTGGCATGGATATAGCTTGAGATATAAAACTGACAATTACATGTACATGGGGATTTGCTTCCTTCAATTGAATGATCTTGTTGGGAATTGGAGCTGAATTGAAATGTTCGGCCTTTCATGCACTGGAATGTTTATGCTGGAATAACAAAGCGATGCACTGGAATGTTAATGCTGGAATAACAAAGCGATGCACTGGAATGTTTGTGCTGGAATAACAAAGCGATGCACTCGAATGTTTGTGCTGGAATAACAAAGCGATGCACTCGAATGTTTATGCTGGAATAACAAAGCTACGCACTGGAATGTTTATGCTGGAATAAGAAAGCGATGCACTCGAATGTTTATGCTGGAATAAGAAAGCGATGCACTCGAATGTTTATGCTGGAATAACAAAGCTACGCACTGGAATGTTTATGCTGGAATAAGAAAGCGATGCACTCGAATGTTTATGCTGGAATAAGAAAGCGATGCACTCGAATGTTTATGCTGGAATAACAAAGCTACGCACTGGAATGTTTGTGCTGTAATAACAAAGCTACGCACTGGAATGTTTATGCTGGAATAAGAAAGCGAAGCTAGTTGAATTTAGTTTAAAATCTAGACGGTGGGCCCATGTGGTCATTTTATATTGCATTTTTGATCAAAAAATATTGAAAAAAGTATCTTTGCTCCATGCAGACTTGGTATAAGTATACCCGTTACCACCATTGTGGACCGATAGAGTGATTCTGATTCCGATCTGTTTCCGCCTCTCCTGGGCCGCGTTTGGTCAGGGCAGGTTTCGCATCGCGGAGGCCGAGCCCTCAGCAGCAATTGTCGCAATCACACGATTAACACGAACAACACGAACAACACGAACAATATACGAACAACAACGACGGCGGTCGGCCATCGCTGCGCGCGCAACAATCGGGCCAAACGAAGCACGAAATTGGGCGGACGCGACTCCCACCGCGACCCTCGGGGCCCGTCCCGGGGTCTCGGGTCCCGTCCCGGGGGCCCAGCGGGGCCCAGCGGGGCACCTGGGCCGGGCGCGGCGTGATCGTTGCTTCGATGGTGCTGATAGTAATTAACATTGGCACTCGCCTGCAGCAGTGGCGGCCTGCAGTGGCGGCGGGGACGCTTTTGAGCAGAGAACGAATCGCATAGGTAAGCTTTCCACCTTATATATGCACTTTCAAAATCGAGCAGTTTTCGCGACGTTTAGAAACGGGGCTTGGCGCTGAAACAACTATAAACTCCATTTCACGTTGAGATGGTGAAGTGATGTGCATCTTCCTCGAGGACCCACTGCTGCTAGACACGAGCTAAGAGTTTCAAAACTGCCCATAGAGCATTTTGTCGGCCTCAAGACATGGCTATAGTGTGAGTTTTGAAACTCTTCGGTCGGGTCTAGCTCTAGCGGAAGTGGGTCCTCGAGAAAGATGCAAATCCACTCTGCTTCTCGACGTGAAATGGAGTGTGGACGTGGTGCAGACTTGGCAGCTCTGCGCCAGGCAATTTGGTCTATCCGATTTTCTTCTTAAAATGCAACGAATTGTGTATTGCGTTAAAAATCAAATTCCTCACAGTGGCGTAGGAAATGCTGAAAGCCATCGCCCAAACTCCAGCCACATGGGAACCGAGTTTTTGGTGGCAGAGTGAGCCTCGCCCTACGCCACTGCAAGGTGTGAGTTCTCTCACGTGCGGCAATCGCCACTGGCATCTGTTCGCACGGAAAGAGATAAATCATTCGCCGCGTCGTGACCGCACTTTGGCCGCACCTTAGACCTCGCTCTGGCCGTGCTTTGGCCTCGCTCTGGCCGTGCTCTGGCCGCTCTTTGGCCGCGCTTTGGCCTCACTTTGGCCTCGCTCTGGCCGCTCTTTGGCCGCTCTTTGGCCGCGCCTTGGCCGGCGTTTTGGCCTCACTTTGGCCTCGCTCTGGCCGCGCTTTGGTCGCGCTCTGACCGCGCTCTGACCGCGCACAAGGGGCCGTGGTGGTCAAGCGGTCGGGCTGCGGTGATAAATTGATTGGCTGAGAGATTGTCTTGGATCGTGATTGGCTGAGAGATTGTTTTGGATCGTGATTGGCTGAGAGATTGTTTTGGATCGTGATTGGCTGGCCGGGCAGTTGACCCGAACGGTGGAATCGGGTCGGTATCTGCAAACGTGACGGTCGCATCGAACGAAGTATGCACTTTTGCTTTGTTTCATGTAACCAATGTAACTAATAATCTTTCATTGTAAATTACTTCCCATCCATTCGGATGCTGCCCAAAAATGTCACAAACAAATTGCTTACCAATTGCCAATTTCTTACCATGAATGATTACCACTGAGTTCCAGGTAAAAAACTTACTAAGAACAATATATTTGAATCTTCTCGAAAACGGCCATCGAGGACCCACTGCTGCTAGACACGAGCCAAGAGTTTCAAAACTCACAAGCCATGTCTTGAGCCGGACAAAAGGCTCTATGGACAGTTTTGAAACTCTTTACTCAGTTCGAAATAAAATCAGGGGGGAGGGGCACAAATGCGAAAATGGTAGTTCATCTTCCAATTATTTTTAAAGTGGCTAAAAATAGCGCTAAATGGCACATTGTTTCGTAGTCTGTTACGGTAATGTGTACTGTGGCTGCAGGGTTCTACCTTTAAGTATCAAAATAACCCCATTACTTCATATAAGGGTCTACCATAATAACTAGATCGTAGATGGATCTCGCTAACTCGGCCTCTCTGCCGCGATGCAGTCTTTGCTACTCTGGTGTCTTGTGAACTCAGCCCGGGGTGCGATTCATATGCGAAGCATCCATCGTTAAACCCTTGCAAAGTTAAGAGGGAAGTAAACGGTTGTCGTTTTGGTCGATTTTCGCATAAATTTCAAATTCATAGGGAACGTCTCCTGGCTACAAATTATTTACAAAAATTTTGAAAAAAAATACAAGTGCTGTGAAAGAGCTGCTGAATGGCGGATACTATTTTTTTTCGTCGTTTTTTTAAAACTAGCAGCTGGGGGAATTTTCTAAAAGTGCCTAAAATGGCCTAAAATGGCACTTTTAGAAAATTCCCCCAGCTGCAAGTTTAAAAAAAAACGACGAAAAAAAATAGTATCCGCCATTCAGCAGCTCTTTCACAACACTTGTCTTTTTTTTCAAAATTTTTGTAAATAATTTGTGGCCAGGAGACGTTCCCTATGAATGTGAAATTTATGCGAAAATCGACCAAAACGACAACCGTTTACTTCTCTCTTAAAGATCGTCGCTTCAATTCTCTATATAACGAGAAGCGCTGGAGCAAAACACACTGCTAGTGTGATGATATTCCATAGCGCTGTGTCTAGTCCGCTACCCCCACCATGGGGCTAGTGGGTGCCACGGGGTGCACACTGTCCATCCCCTAATGACAATCACAGGCAGTTAGTTTTAGGGATGCCAAACGATTATTTTTTTCAAATCGGTTATCGAATCGAAATGAAAACTGATAATCGATAAATAATCGATAAATAATCGATTGAAAATCGATTAATAATCGATTTTTCGACTTCGGGAAAAAAAATCGTGGAATTTGAGGCATAACATTGTGTATTCTGTAAATTGGAGGTATTTTCACTTTTCAGGTTCACATTTACCCTGTATTAAATATCTAAAACAGCACTCTTTCAATTTATCTGAAAAGACGCACTCTCAAATTTGAGGTTAGAGTCACGAGAATGATTCCCTCCGTTGCCAAAAAAAACCTACAGATAAGCCAGCGCTACACAGCAGTGTGGGATTTTGTGAAACTAACATTTAAAAAAGTGCGCCTTCAGCAAACATTCGCGTTTCTGACGATTTTGTTGGAATTTCGATGTTTTCGATTATTTTAGTGAAATCGATTAATCGTTTTTTTTCTCTTAATCGATAAATCGAATCGATAAAGCGTAATCTATTGTTACCCCTAGTTAGTTTGGGTCGTCACCACGACGGTAGCCCGACATCGGCACCATCGAAGTCATCCGCCCTGGACACATCGCACTTAGCTCACCTCTATCGCATGTAGGTAGTTATTGATGAGCGTAGCGAGCGAAGCGAAATCATCAATTTCACTACTGCTAAAAAAACACTTGGTGTGTGTTTGTTTGTTTGTATGTGTGTTTGCGCGCGCTCTACAGGCCAAACGCCTGCTTCGAGTGGGATGAAATTTTCAGGGTGTCTACTTTTGTTCTCAACTTAGACCCCCTGAGTTTTTCAAGAAAATCCTCCACACCCTTCACTTTCAAAGCAGAAAAAAGAGCAAAATTCGACAATTGGGCATGTTTGGAAAAGTACGGAAATTTATTTAAAAGTGCGTATTTTTTTCAAATGTTCCCAATTTCGATTTGCCTTTAGAAACCATCGATACCAAATCGAAACATCACACCAGATTTTTCCCAATAAAAACCAAACCAATAAAAACCCTTAGGCATGAGTTACATCTATATATTAACATGCACAGTGCTTTATGACCTCAAAATGAGCATATTTCCGCTACCCTACAGCTCGGACAGAAACAAAGAAAGGCCAGAATCGTCTACAATTTCAAGTGATCAGAATTTTCGAAAAAGCCAGGGTCCGGCTTGCTGCTCCAGTAGTTAGGCTTTTTGCCTCAATATTTTTATGCGCTTAATACAAACCGCTACGCTCATCTTCAACGCAACACAAATTGCGTTCGCCCTAGTTATATCAATACACATCACACTCATCAATGCCAATCTTATATATTGCATCGCTCTTTTATTATAATCCGGTCTAGGCCCCGACAACCTCGTGGTGGCAGTGGCGCACGGTATATCCCCATTCCGACCACATGATTCCAACGCCACATCAAATAACAATCTGGCTATTACACGTACAAATTCTGAACTGTTCATAGAAATGCTCAAGAAATGGCCGCTAATTAAATTTAACTGATTTTGGTCACTCCTCCTACGATTAAAGATAATCTTTATTATATTATGCTAAACATTTGAAACCTACGAAGAAGACGATACTGCATGGGCATAACGGTTAGCCCACCCAAACGAATCGCTGTTTATGCATGCAATTAATTCCTTGTACACAATGAACACTCGAGATTAATGGCCAGACACCTCACTGAGGCGCCTTGTTAGCGCATGCCCCTCACGGGCCTGACACCTCACTGAGGCGCCTTGTTAGCGCATGCCCCTCACGGGCCTGACACCTCACTGAGGCGCCTTGTTAGCGCATGCCCCTCACGGGCCTGACACCTCACTGAGGCGCCTTGTTAGCGCATGCCCCTCACGGGCCTGACACCTCACTGAGGCGCCTTGTTAGCGCATGCCCCTCACGGGCCTGACACCTCACTGAGGCGCCTTGTTAGCGCATGCCCCTCACGGGCCTGACACCTCACTGAGGCGCCTTGTTAGCGCATGCCCCTCACGGGCCTGACACCTCACTGAGGCGCCTTGTTAGCGCATGCCCCTCACGGGCCTGACACCTCACTGAGGCGCCTTGTTAGCGCATGCCCCTCACGGGCCTGACACCTCACTGAGGCGCCTTGTTAGCCCCTCACGGGCCAGACACCTCACTGAGGCGCCTTGTTAGCCCCTCACGGGCCAGACACCTCACTGAGGCGCCTTGTTAGCCCCTCACGGGCCTGACACCTCACTGAGGCGCCTTGTTAGCGCATGCCCCTCACGGGCCTGACACCTCACTGAGGCGCCTTGTTAGCCCCTCACGGGCCAGACACCTCACTGAGGCGCCTTGTTAGCGCATGCCCCTCACGGGCCTGACACCTCACTGAGGCGCCTTGTTAGCGCATGCCCCTCACGGGCCTGACACCTCACTGAGGCGCCTTGTTAGCGCATGCCCCTCACGGGCCTGACACCTCACTGAGGCGCCTTGTTAGCGCATGCCCCTCACGGGCCTGACACCTCACTGAGGCGCCTTGTTAGCGCATGCCCCTCACGGGCCTGACACCTCACTGAGGCGCCTTGTTAGCGCATGCCCCTCACGGGCCTGACACCTCACTGAGGCGCCTTGTTAGCCCCTCACGGGCCAGACACCTCACTGAGGCGCCTTCCCCGAGCCGAGCGGCCTTCGAGTGATCTCATCATCGACATATCAACCTGTCATATTGTGTGAAGATCGATCAATTCCTTGCGTCCAGATTTATCATGCGGGCTTTCGCGAAGTCATCGGAAATCGGTGCTGAAATTTGAGGGGGAACGGGCCACCCACTAACGCATCTGGCTATAGGTTACCATGGTGCAGAGACTCATGCCAGGGGGCTACTGGCTGGCAGTCTTAGAAGGTACAACAGATTCCTCACCGCACAAGGATTCGAACTAGGTTACCATGGTGCAGAGACTCATGCCAGGGGGCTACTGGCTGGCAGTCTTAGAAGGTACAACAGATTCCTCACCGCACAAGGATTCGAACTGGGATATTAACCACGAGAAAGTCAACTCGTTTAAGCATTTTTGCGATCAAATCAGTGGCGTAGCGTGAATATGAAGCGCCCCCCCCCCCCCCCTCCCCCGCAAAAGTTTCGATGGCGCCCCCCAGGGTTGGATAGGGGGGGGGGGGCGGGGGAGGGGGGGGGGGGGAACCCGCGCCGCGGGGTCTGCGGGGGCGGTCGCTTCGCCTCTGGATCAGATTGTGTATCGAATTCACGCTGTGTTCGTTTGAACCGAATACAAAGAGAATTAATCACATGAACTATGATATTCCTTCTGATGTGATGACAATTGACGACCTTTACATGTCTTCTACCAGAGATCAATGTCACATGAAACTTCCATCCAAGTTGAGATTGAAAATGAATGCTTTCTGATTTGAAGTGGGTCCATAAAACATTCTTTTCACTGTGATATGATTTTATGCTTTCACTCGAACCAAGATCAACTCAAAACATAATCACCGAAAGCTCTCTCAATTTCGTATCACTTTCAAAATCCACCCTAAAACCCAGCCGCTACGAAACCCCATTCGCACACAAACATAACAACCCTCGACGCCGACAGTTTGTCAGACTCACAACGCTAATCCCATTTTAATATCACTTGCGAATCCTCATCCTATATAACATTCGCGCCACTCGCAAATATACATTTCACCATAACAAAGCCGCGCCAGGAAAGATCCTGTTTGCTTAAAACAAGCCCATCAATTCCCGGCGTAAGGTAGACATTTCCTGGCGACTTATCCCGGGGGAGTCCTAATGTTATTGCTTCCTGCCGATCGCAGCCAGTCCCTGATCCCCCCCGTCCCGACAGCCACCCCTGTCTCACTCGACTCGGCATTGGGGCGAACTTGGCACTGAAATGAACTCTCTGGTAAGACGATCCACGAGCACTGGTGTAATAGACTCTAGGCTTTGTATACGACGCGACGATTTCAGCTGACTTGTTGCGAGCTTTTATTAAAACGTCTGAGTTGTTTGTGTGCAGGCTGGGAATGTTATCGGGGTGTTTATTAAGGGGCCTGACGCGCACTGCTTCGGGTGCGATTCCTCGAGGGGAGAAGCAAGTTGCGTGCTCGTTTCGGCTTCGGACTGCAGAGTTACGTTCGCAAAAACTGTCGAGGGAATTTGTAGAGTTTTCAGCCGCTGTTCGCTGTGCGGCTGCAACTAAATTGATTCTTAGAGATTAATAAAGTATTTGCTTACAACTGGAACATCCTGCAGTTATCAAACTTACTAAAGTTAATAGACTGATCAATAATCCGAAGCTGACACAGTCAAGCAGAGAGAGGGGAGGTATGTCTTCGGGTAATTGTTACAGTGCCTATATGTTTAAAAAAACGAATATGTGGCAAAACTAGTATCAATTAAAAATGCCAGACCTTCCCCTACTTGGCAAAGTCATGTTTAAGTGCTATCCCCTGTTCACGTGAAACTTATTAAGGCCCATCTACAACCAACATAGCCGTTCACAAAACATCAACTTAGCAGCAAGCGTTAAATTTGCCACATTGGTTTCCATTAAGACATAACACCAACCAACATAAGAACTCAACGTAACATAACGCAAACATGAAGTTTGACTAGGCCATTCGTCAATAAGTTGTCGTGTAAAGCTTAAATATTTTACTAGCTCTCCAATTAGAAGTTAGTTTCCTGTCGCCGAACCAGGGCAAGCGGAGGCCCAGGCTCCTTATCGAGCAAGTGCGAGGGCTGGCACGATTATGATCGTGATATTAATCTGCGCCGAATTGGGGTGGTGGGGTGAACAGATTAAGGGAGTCTGCTTTGGGGCTGACGGAATTCGAGACAACTTCTTGGGTGGAGGGGGGGGGGGGTAACTCGGTACGGTCTGACGTCACGTGAGACCCGGCACCTCCACCAAGCCGGCTCATCCTTCCCCGAATGCTGGGCCGTCTGCAGTAGAGCATCTAAACTCCATTTCACGTTGAGAAGGACAGTGAATGTGCATCTTCCTCGAGGACCCACTGCTGCTAGACACCAGCTAAGAGTTTCAAAACTGCCCACAGAGCCTTTTGTCCGACTCAAGACATGGCTTGTGAGTTTCGAAACTCTCAGCTCGTGTCTAGCAGCAGTGGGCCCTCGAGGAAGATGCAAATCTACTCTGCTTCTCAACGTGACATGTGTCATGAACCCTTCGGATTCATATATCCAATTGCCTCAATGAATACCAATATTAATACAGGTAACCATTTGCTCATATTCACAACCTATCCATAAACTTTCCACTCGACACATATACGTCAGAGATGTTATTGCACAGAAATGTACTGTGACGCGCACCGACTTTGACAATGCAATATATAAGGGCCGGCAGTGCCTCTCTGTGGGAACACTAATGCCGGCACCTCGCCTCCTACCAACCTGCTCCTACGCGCCGAGGCGTCCGTTTATGGCCGGCTTTATTGGGGCATAAAAACACACCGATCGCGTGCTTCGAAATGGGAAAAGGTTTAATGTGGCTCATTTCAAACGTTTAGGATGGACTTTATTACAATTATAGGTACCGCTAATTGCAGACAGCTTTCTCGCAAAGTCGGCATTCTAAAACCAAGCGCATATAATTATATAGTTTATATCGAATTCTATCGTTATGTGAATCTCCATATTTCATTGCGTACATCAGTGTTCAGTGTACAGCAATGGAGTTGTAAATGCATTGCATATCGCGTCTCGTGTAATAAAAGTGCCATTCGGTATTTTCGAGCCACGCGATCTGGTTTCAGGTCTAAGTGGTTCATTACAGGTTTATAATCGCTTGTAATAAAATAATTTCGCTAAGTATAGGATCGAAATTCGAAATAACAGTAATTTCCAGCGCCGCCTTGATTGCTCGACGCTGGCGCTACCTGTTGGGCGATGGGCGAAACGAAAGCCAGTCGCAGGGTTTCATACGTTTCATTCATGTTTCTAGTTTACTTTGGTTAACTTTGCTCCCAAGTTGAGCTTCTTAAATCAATCCTCCTTAAGGAAATAACTGTATAAATAATTAATATATCTCTATATCTATATTTTAGTGCCTACACACTGTTAATAAAATAACATTCTTAAAATTGTGGCATTTTATATTTAAACTTGTTTCATGACGCATGGACTTGGAAAGTTGTGGACGATTTTGAACAGTTTTGTCGATTTCCAAGCTTTCCCATTTAAATCTTGAAAACAAGACATCAAAAAATAGTAAACCAGTACATAAACATCGCGACCATGTCCAAAAGGTCGAAATTCGAAACCAGAGAAAAACCGACATGTCAGAGGTTTTATCTCCCGGCCTAACGTAGCCCCCAAGAAGAGCGTTCCTCGACGTTGAGTTGGGAGAGGGGTTCTTTTGGGGGGGGGGGGGGGGGGGTGCCCGGGGCCGACAAGGGACTCCACTCAGCGCCCGGGGCCGACATGCCCTCGCACGGATAATGAGCGTCGAACCCGGCGCCTCGGGGCCCAACAACACGGAGCGCGCCAAGCGGCGGGCGGGGCAAGCTGGTTGCAGATGGCGCGTCGGTCGCGGGTCCCAGGCCAAGTCGGGCTTGGAGGGGGGGAAAGGGGGGGGGGGGGGGTGTCTCGGGAACTGATGGCTTGTACAATACATGTTACTAGGAAGAAAAAGAAAACATTATATTTTGGAGACACATTTGATACATTAATTTCATTTTCTCTAAGAAAAGTCTCTCCATGCGGAAAAAAATCAAAGAACAAGTATAAGAAAAAGAGAATGAAAGGCCAGAAGCAATTGTGCGACAGCCGAAAGCTGAGAGTCTGCAAAAGACTTGTTTTTATTGAACACAGCTTGGATGTGGGCGTGATTTGCCGAAAGAAAAGCAAGTCTAGAAAAATAAGAATTGCAAACATCGGATTTGAATTCTAAATGAAAGTCTCACTGGTTCGCCCCAGTGAGAAACCAGCGATTTAGCATTCAAAACCCAGTTTGAAATAGTTGTGTTTGAAAACTAGTGCTAAAGATAGCAAGGACATAGCGGACATGAGTCTAAAGCTGTGTTTACACGGTTCAATGCTTCGTTCAATGCATTGAATTCAATGCATTGAACTCAACCCTGAATTCAATGCATTGAATTCAATGCATTGAACTCAACCCTGAATTCAATGCATTGAATTCAATGCATTGAACTCAACCCTGAATTCAATGCATTGAACGAAACATTGAACCGTATAAACATAGTTTAAGAAATGTAAAAGCAAGTCTAGCTCGTTGCATTCGCGATGTCAATGATTTGAGACCGCCACTTTAGG
Source organism: Nemoura dubitans (assembly GCA_921293005.1). Taxonomy (NCBI): domain Eukaryota; kingdom Metazoa; phylum Arthropoda; class Insecta; order Plecoptera; family Nemouridae; genus Nemoura; species Nemoura dubitans. The sequence continues at coordinate 1,466,831 of OV121076.1, forward strand.
AGGTCTCGATTGTCGGCGGGAAGACTTGCAGAAACACATGCAAGCCCGTCTCGAGCCCGGTCCCTGGGATCGAATAGGCGACCGTGACAGGACAATCGGACAATCAATCTGTCATTAACACGACGCGATTAATTGCTTGTCGGCCTCCTAGATGCAGCGATCGCTGGTTCGGTCGGCGACCGCCAGCTTTTTGCGCGCCACCGGCAAACTTGATTGACGGCTCGACAAACGAATTGCGATAAATATCTTTGACATCTTAATTACCTCTACCTACCGGCTGACGGGGTTTGGTGAGGCGCTAGCTAGCGATTTAGTCGATCGAGATAATCGATCGAGTTTACCAGCAGACTGGGCGCTCGGTGAGGCGCGAGCTGCCGAGATAATCGATCGAGATAATCGATTATGATCGATATAATCGCATGCTCGCCGAAATGTTGTCCTTGGCTTGTATATTGACGAGGGGAATGTCGGAAAGCAATTGCGGAGCTCTTTTGCCTCGAGATTTCGCCTGGCCAATGTTGACACAGCTCTGTCTTTGGTCTAAGGGTCCTATGATCTAAGGGTCCTATGATCTAAGGGTCTTTGGTCTAAGGGTCTTATGATCTAATAGTCCTATGATCTAAGGGTCTTTGGTCTGAGGGTCCTCTGATCGTTTGTGATTCACCATGGTATCCAATGTGATTACTATTAATGTCACCTTCCAGTGAATCTATTTCTATCGAAACCGCTATAAACTCTCTAGTAGCGTAAAATTAGATCGCATATCCGATACTGCCAAGTCTTGAGCCGGACCAAAGGCTCTGTGGGCAGTTTTGAAACACTTAGCTCGTGTCTAGCAGCAGTGGGTCCTCGAGGAAGATGCAAATCCACTCGATCTCTTATTTTGCAGTCTGAACATCTATAATTGATCGATATATAGTCGATTGCTTGCCCTAATCGCAGTCGACTAATCGCACTCTGCACGTGTCAGGCTTTGGTAATTAGACCGCGAGTTCGAGGCCCGGTCAGAGCAGGACAACGCTCGTTTCCACGAAGTCTAACGGCTGGTTTACAACGAACTTAGCGGTGACTTTACACTACTTACGTTAACTCGTACGTTAAGAGCGTTGCAAACGATTGGCCAGGCTGCGTGGCCAGGGGTCGGTGCAGAGGTTCACGCGGGAACTTCCTACACCAACAATTGTTAATGTACAAATCTGGGGGAAAAACCATAGACCGAGAAAGAATCAATTGACGTCGGATGGTAGTTTTTAATACAAGTTATTGTAAACTTTGCCATACGAGCTACGTAAAAATTCCGTAAAAATTGTATTTTAGGCACTTTTTGAAAATGCTCACCTGTCATTTTTGAAAGTATAATAACCTTACACACCATCCGACCTCCAACAACCCTTCAACTTCACGTGTATTTGTTTCCAACACCCTGTGTTGGTATTTGTGGCCACGAGAAGTTCCCGCGTGAACCTCCGCGTACGACGAAAACACAAGCGTCTCGTTGCCTCTTAAGTTATCTTATCTGTCTATAATGACAACTTAAGTTCGTTACGGCAAGCCCAACAGATCTCGATGCACAAAAGCCAACTTTTTCTCAAATATGGGAGAACAGCTGATTACTGCTGATTCTTACTGCTAAGTTTATTGTAAACCAGCCTCAAGATTGGAACAGCTCGGAACGACTTGGTACTGCTCGGAACTACTCGGAACTGCTCGGAACTGCTCGGGACTGCTCGGGACTGCTCGGGACTTACGGGACACCTGCTCGCTTTTGCGACAGATTGGTTTATGAGAGAGATTTATTATCTTTTCTGTAAACTCTGTTTTGTTCATTATATTTCCTATAGCAAGTACTTATAGGTTTGACTTATAAATAAGTCTGTGTGTCTGAGTGACTGAATGTTATCCGTAGTAATATTTCAGAGATAAATAGATACAATATGCGTAGTGAATTTATTTAATATGAAGCCTCCACAGCATCCACAATTCCATTTCACGGATAAACTTCAATTCAAAGTGTTTGGAGTGTTAAATCCTGCACGGCCTAGGATCCCTAATTTGTCATTGGCATTACGAAACTGATTTAGAAAGAGAAAAAGCAACAGATGAATTAGTTTCCTCGTTTCTTGCTCATTTTTAGCACGATTGCTTGCGAATGCAGTGCGCATGCCTCGCTGTCTGTCACACGCGGCTGCCAATCCTGATTGGTGCTCGCTTGTGTGTATGACACGACGGATCCCCGACATGTCGTATTTCTTTCGCACGGGGGTGACCAAAGTCGAAATTTGATCAATTACAATTTTTAAAACAGTCCAAAAGTTGCCGACATCTCAAGGCCACGCAATTGTGGTTGTCATTTCAATATTTCAGTGCTGTTGTAGACAGAAGACGTAAATAAGGGCGAAAATGGCCTTTTTTTCCAATTTTTACTTTGCACTTTCGTATACAATGGCTCTAAAAAGGGTAAAAAATGAAGAGTTTTGTTTTTTATGTACACAAATTAGCCTCCCAAAAATGTTGCCCATTCCGGGATTTGAACCCCAACTTGTACAATTTGTGTATACATAATAAAAAATGTACTAGCCAATTACGAGCTTTCGTAATTTAAATAAGATTAAAAGAGTTTTGGGGTATGTTCGAGCATTCCGGGGAAAATTTTCAAGAAAATGGCCATGATTGCCCTTATTAACGTCCTTTGTCTACAACATAATGAAATATTAAAATGATAACTGCAACGTGATGTGGCCAGGGGCGGACTGGCCCGGGGTGCGGGGGTCCTATCGCACCCCGGGCCTTGGACCTTCCGGGCCCCTGCCGGTCATACTATTGGCCAGGGGCGGACTGCCCCGGGGTGCGGGGGTCCTATCGCACCCCGGGCCTTGGACCTTCCGGGCGCCCTGCCGGTCATACTATTGGCCAGGGGCGGACTGGCCCGGGGTGCGGGGGTCCCATCGCACCCCGGGCCTTGGACTTTCCGGGCCCCTGACGGTCATACTATTGGCCAGGGGCGGACTGGCCCGGGGTGCGGGGGTCCCATCGCACCCCGGGCCTTGGACTTTCCGGGCCCCTGCCGGTCATACTATTGGCCAGGGGCGGACTGCCCCGGGGTGCGAGGGTCCCATCGCACCCCGGGCCTTGGACTTTCCGGGGCCCTGCCGGTCATACTATTGGCCGCGGGAAAAAAAAAAATCTGGGAGACGTTTTCTTACGGAAATGGATTTTCTCGTGGGCGTTCTATTTTCTGAAATGTCCGGGCCGATTTTTTCCCCAATGCATTTCAAAATTTGCGGGCCTAAAGTTTGTACACCAAGCCGGGCTTTTTCGAGCCAGTCCGCCCCTGGGTGTGGCCGTGAGAACTAGGCAACTTTTGGTCTGAAAGCCACACTTTCTGGCGAACTGGTATCTGTCTTTGAGACGTGCAGTCATGTAGTGTGTGTACATGTCGTGTCTTCTCAGCGGCACGCAGCCAAAAGCCGATAGACGAAGCGTGGTGTGAATTCCAAATCGACGGGTGAGACTCCAAAATCCCGCGCCGGTAAACTGAACCCGGCTCATCATAATTGGAGCCGGAAGGAAAGAAAAATAGCGTTCGCAGGCGGTTTTTCGATTTGATTGCTAGCATAATTCTCACAGCAGGGATCGCATCTAATTACGCGTGGACCAATCGCAGCGTTTGCTTCTCGTTGTGTTGTTTCTCGTAACGAACGCGTCGAGAACGAGATCTCGTATAGCACACAGACCTGAACGAACTGACTTACGACGGCGACGACAGGCTTCCCTCGATGAATAATCTTGTTTGGTTTCAGTTATAGAAAGAGCCTCGTGTATGGCCGAAGTTATGACCGCCACTAAATTATTTCAATGGCCGACGGACTCGTACATCTCATCGTCTCATCGTCTCTCTGCTCGCTGCAGCATGGACCCGTTTGTTGACCCTCGCGGTCTCCAGTTCGAATCCCGGGCGCGACGAGGCCCACGCCCAATTAGGCGCACGCTGGAGACACGCGATACAAATTTCAATTTTCATTCATTAAAAACGGTGAGAAATAAATGTTGCCGTCGGCTAATGTGCAAGTGTCATCTTGGTAATTGAGTGCCCAATTATTGCTCGTGCCCTGCAGGGTCTGTGTTGGTTCGGTCCCGGATTTGATTGGTACACATCACGGTGTCTTACTTTTTAATTCATGTCGTTGCTGAAATCTCGGGAGATGATTCAACTTTGTGCAATCGACAGTCAACTTGATTTTCGCCCTCTATGGATGTCTGGCATGGGACACGGGCTTGTGCAATTGGTTAATAAAAACATTACAAGTTCAATTACTGAATAGACAAGTGCAGGCAGGAGGAGCGACCCATGGAGCCGTGTGTTCTCGCTTGAAGGCCGATGCCAGGGTGTGGGAAAGATTGCGAGGTCTTGTGGACTTTGCATTGAAATCGCCATCATTTCAAACCTTTGCAATAACGAAGATATCCATAAAAACTTTATGAAATTTTTATACGTAATAGAAAAAATAGTGATTCTTTAAATTTCAACATAATATGACCAACAGGAGCTTGTTGACAGGCCTCCAAACTCGGCTAAAACCCGCCTCACTCTTGTGCTATTCGTGTTCGTTTCCCACAGTCTTCCCGTGTCCAGCAAGTCAGACCGAGCGCCGTGACGTCAGAGGGCCGGACCATCAGGAGTTGTGTATTAGTTCATACAGAACAGAAATCTATTTTTAAAACACATGATGAGGACACTTATGAACGAGTTTTTGATTGGGCATCAGCATCACAAGCGCTGTCACGGTCCCGTCATCCCCTAAATGCTTTACGAGTATGTCTCACTTTAAGGGCACAATCTTGCCCCCGAACCAATAATGGTATCGCACACAGCCGCTTGGAGGCAGCTGGCTCAACGCGAAGGATGCTTCCACAAGGCGGGGATGGAAGTCCTGTAAGGATGCATACACAAGGCGCTATAAGCGGGACTACCGCGATTTGCATACAATGCAGGTATACGGAGTCTCAGTCCGCGATTTGTAGTCGATTCCTGGCGGCGATGCAATTGTTACACCAGCATGTGAACAATGGTGTTAGAACGCTTAACTCTACCTACCGGCTGTGTTTTACATATATAGCAAACAGCAAGCACATTGTACCTATACTCAGGTATGTACTTGCAAATGTCTTGCAGGCTACACACCATACCGGCTTGAGAAACAGACTGGGTTTTTTAAAAGAGCGTCGAAGACGCCAAACGTTTAAAAGCTTACAGCCCATAGGTATGCTGCTGTCCAGTTAGTCTACATTTAAAACAGGTTTTCAAACCTTGCCCAATCAAAAGGCACACAATTTTGGAGTCCCAATTCAAAATTTTTAGAGCGTACCATATAGTTTTAATGTCTGTCGATATTTTCTAGTTTCCAGGAAATTCCGGTTAGATTTCTAGATATTTGTAACTCGTACACCAATTGCAACATTTTAAACTCTTGCAGCCACCCCTTTTAAAGACGGCGCCCCCACCAAACAGCCCCAACTCTGACAGCGACCCCTTTCAAAGACGGCGCCCACAACCAAACAGCCCCAACTCTGACAGAGACCCCTTTCAAAGACGGCGCCTCCACCAAACAGCCCCAACTTTGACAGCGACCCGCGAGCCGTTGCGTCAACTTCCCATCACGCAGCACACCGGTAACTCAGCACTATGAATGCGTAATGCCCCCACTTCTTCGACGCACACCTAGAAGATCACCCGGAGGGGGGGGGGGGCGTACCGCGTTTCGACGCGACGCCAGGTATTAGTTACTCGACGCCTCCCCAGACTCGCGACCTCCGCGCGTTACGCAAACCGAATTGCACTCGCGATTTGCATAGCGAAGTGCTTCGCGTGTCGCGGCGCTGAGAAATTGGGGAGAACGCGATCTGCGGCAGGATGTAATTTAATAATTTACAGCAGAGGAATCTTGGCGCGTCTTATCTGATTAATATCACTGCAATTGCTTTTGTGTGTTTGGGTAACAGATACATGCGGTAACATCCCGGCGTCTCTAATTGATATCGAAGACCGCGCGTTTGGCGCTCTTCAAAGGTTTTATCTGTGGGGATGCATTGTTCAAATCCTGGAGATGTAGCATATATCATATACTCACAACATAACGCATTATTTCGTTACAATAGCAAATTATTTGTTTGCCCTCTCAAAACGAAACCACCGACACAATCAGCTCGAACTGTGCACGGGGCTGATTTCGGTCAATTTCAGCACGGTTTCAAATGGGAGGAACATGCCTCTAGATTCTTACAGCGCTTTGTACAGTTTCAAAACGAAACCACCGGCACCATCAACTCGAACTGTGCAAGGGGCTGATTTCGGTCAATTTCAGCACGGTTTCAAATGGGAGGAACATGCCTCTTGATTCTTACAGCGCTTTGTACAGTTTCAAAACGAAACCACCGACACAATCAGCTCGAACTGTGCACGGGGCTGATTTCGGTCAATTCCAGCACGGTTTCAAATGGGAGGAACATGCATCTAGATTCTTACAGCGCTTTGTACAGTTTCAAAACGAAACCACCGGCACCACCAGCTCGAACTGTGCACGGGGCTGATTTCGGTCAATTTCAGCACGGTTTCAAATGGGAGGAACGTGCCTCTAGATTCTTACAGCGCTTTGTACAGTTTCAAAACGAAACCACCGGCACCATCAGCTCGAACCGTGCACGGGGCTGATTTCGGTCAATTTCAGCACGGTTTCAAATGGGAGGAACATGCCTCTAGATTCAGGGACCGTGGGCTGTTAGGCAGGGCCAGGGTCATATATAGGATAGACTCAAGTCCAAAGCCGTTTAGGGGTCGATGAATCTCCGAGCACCCCCCGAGAGCGACCGGATGTTCTCCCCTGGGATAGACTGGGATAGGTTAGGTTACGTTAGATTGGGATAGCCATGACAGGCCAGGATAGGCTGGGATAGGCCAGGATAGGCTGGAATAGGCCAGGATAGGCCAGGATAGGCCAGGATAGGCTTGGTTAAGCTGTATAGGTCAGGATAGGCAGCAATTAGCCCGCATCGGACAAGATTCATTCGCCACGGAACCCCGATTTTGATGAAACGGGTTCAAAATGACTCAATTATTCATCGGCTAACTCGAGGACACCAATTGTAGCCCAGGTGTCAAGTGGCCCAAGGAGCTAGCCCAATATTCGAGCACAGGGCCCTCAGGAGTGCGCGGGCCTTGCAGACGAATCCGGGGGGATTGTGGGCAGTAATTGCTGCAATTACAGTTTACCATAAACACGTCGACATGAACACGAGTGGGCTACAATGGGCCGTGCATGGATGCGGTGAGAGTGATGTCTTGATCTCTAATGGCAGTTCCTCGGGTTTTCAACACAATAATGTGGCAATCCCCGGAAAACTCACGTCTGTCGGAAAGCTGCAAATCCATTCGAAATGTCAGCACTTTGAAATTAGTCAGGGATGCGACCGACACCCTTTAAATCCGATTATTTTTTTAGAGCATTTACCCAAAAGTGTCGAAATTCGGCTCCAGAAATTCGCGCAATTGAAGCCGCCTTAACGGCTCGTTACTACCCTAACAGCTCGTAACTTTCCTAACAGTCTGTTAAAACACTAACGGTGCCTTTCTGCGATGAGCGTCTTTACGCCTTGCTGTTAGACCGGGTGTGAAGCTGTCTAGACATGCCGTTAGGCTCCTTAATATCGACGCCTTAATATCGAGTAGTATATCCGCGATGACGCATCTTCCGGGCCTTCTAGGGCCGAGGAGGATCCCTCAAGAGGATGGTTTACTGCATTGGCCGACGTGGGTCGATGTGGAGGTGAGGACGCTATGCTGCATTGCATCTTGAGGTACGAATTGTAAAGCGCATCCCGAACTGAGAACATAACTCGATCCAATGGCTCTCATCGTGCTCGTGAAGGCGACGTCGCAAACTGCTATATTTATTTATGTATTTATTTATTTATTATTTAAGTTTTGGGAATCCCAATGTTGTACAAGTACAACGGAAAGTACAGACTATAAACTAAATCTAAAGTATTGATATAGTCGATGGTAATAATAATTAATAATAAGATGAAACATAATAAAAAGATGAACATACTAAGGATAAAACTATAGTCCGGTCCAGCCAGAGATGGGTCATTTCACGTTCGATTTGTCCCTCAAACTTAAGTCTTGATTATTGTCTCGGTTTTGTCGTGAACATTTGTCGAAGCAAGTTATTAAATTTCTTCGACTCATGTCTCCTATGTCCTATCTTTAGCACTAGTTTTGAAACACAACTATTTCAAACTGGGATTTTAACTCTAAATTAAAGTCTCACTGGTTTCCCGACGTTTCGTAGCATGTGTTAGTTACTTCTTCCAGTAAGGAGAAGTGACTGCTTCTTTGCGGGCAGCGAAACGAAGGCGGGCGCAGGCCTCTTAGTGAGATCGAAACTCTGCGAATTGTTTGACCGCGCACTGCGTTGTGTTTGGACAGGATCCGACGGTCGCCAATCAGATGTTTGTCTGAGTCATTAGCGGGCCCAGCCACTGAGATACCGACGGGGAACCAGACGTACAATGAGTGCCACTTGGGTGCACGGGACTAGCCGCAAAACTTGTTGCGTTGGGTGCAGTTTGCACTCTCAGCTGCTTGCCTCGGTGATGCGCCGCTGCAAAATCACTCTTTCTTTCTTCTCTTCTCTTCTGTTTCGATTACAAATAAACCACGCATAGCAGTTTGAGTGAATGGATAAACCATACCTACCTTTATCAATGTATTTAAATAGCGGTTTTAATTAACATATAGAAAATGGCATTATAATAATTACATTCATCCTTGCTTTCAACTTCAACTTTGTAACGTACTAAAAACCGAACAAGCGTAAATTACACCACATTACCGAAAGAGTTATGACGACAACAAATCCTAACACCCATGACTATGAATCTATTAAGGACCCGTGAAATGACTAACGCCTCCCAATCTCACAGGATCCATCTGATACTCGTCACGATGTCATCCCGATCGAATTCCTCCCTCCCGTGCGCATGCGTCGTGCAACACAACGATGTACAACTGCCGTGCATCTGGCGATTTTAAGTGTCCTCTGATTGTATGCTAAATAGCCTCGGACACAATGAGTCGCCGATACGATCGCATGGGGGGGGGGGGGGGGGGGCGATACTCATGGGTCGAATGTCTCGAGTCGACGCTGGGAATGCAGCAGCACATCGTCTTAGCTTTCGATGCAGATGACAATGCGTTACGTCGTTAAGAGTCCTATACTCACGGTTAATTCATTACACTTAACTTAATTTGAGTTTGCCACTATTCGGGGATCTCATATCATAGAGTATCATGTGATAGAATCAAATGATTAAGTTTTTTATCATTACCATTAAAAATGCTGTTTATCATTACCATTATTTACCATTTTACTCTTTTCAATTGGTAAATTGAGTCAAATTATATTTTACTTCGAAGTCCACCAGGCTGTGGTAATCTTAGGCTAACACGACTGTAATCCCCTTCCCCACTTAAACGTTGGATGCAGAGCTAATAGAGAAATGAACCCCTTAATGTATTCCAATATTTCATTTTAAGGTACCAGTAGATGAAGGAAGAAAATATCTATAGTCATGGGATATAATATAACCAACATGTGATATTTTCAAAAATTTGTATGGCGATTTTTAAACATTTGCACCATACATATTTTTGAAAATATCTAATTTTTGTGATAACCCGTATGACTAGATATACTCTTCCTTCATCAACTGGTGTCTTAATATTAAATATTGGAATACATAGGGATTCATTTCTCTACTCGATTGGACCTCTGCATTCAGCGTTTAAGTGGGGAAGTGGAGCACTCTTAAGAGTGTGTGGAGTGTGTGACGGGGTATTGTTAACGGGGAACACGCCTCTGAATTCCCTGCATCTGGGTCATCGGGGAGATTAACGGCACGGAGAAATGTTTTAATCAACGCACTCACTGCGTTGTGCGTAGGAATACGCAACATAAGAAGGTACGAGGCGGGCAATTTCATGCATTCAATATCTGCAGGTACTTATATATTATGTAAATAACGCAGTACCTACATAAGTGTAGTGTTAATTGTTTAGATATTAATTTGCCAAATGTGGTATTCCGTTTGTTGCTTCATATAGCAATTCTACTTTTGTACATTTTGTGCTGGCTCATTTGAACTTGTGTGCTTGGTATTTGCAGTTTTTATACTTCACATTAATTCTAAAAACGGTTTTGGGCCGAAACTACTTGGGTAATTTGCGCTTCTGCCATTTAAGGAAAAGATTGGAAACCCAAAGATTTAAATCACTCATGGCCCTAAAACATTCTTTACTTATTTATAACACAATAACTCAAAATGAAAACGCATTAAATTGTGTTTATTTATAGATTATCGTATAATTTTTCCAGCACAGAAGATGTATTTGCCAATTGTCACGCCAGGCTGCAAAAGCAAACACTTGTCTATACCTGTTGGCTGCACTGCGAGAAACACCTTGCGCACATAACCTCAAAGCAAACACGGCCGTGTCTGCGCCTAAGCAAAGACACGCGCGCATCTGGTGGACGGTTCAGTAATTAGTATGCATCGCGCGGATGTGCTGCAGTCGGCATGCACTTGCGTTGCGTTGCACATCTGTGCATGCAATTAGTGGCGCATGCGTGGGCCGCGTACTGAATGGCCTGGATAGGCACCTCCAGAAAGGGTCGGGACTTTAACGAATATCTTCCCTCTCACTGTACAAAATATCAATAAGAAAAAAATCCAAGTTGTATTGGGTTATGGAAATGTCCCATGAGTAAGAGATTAGAGATTTACGAGTTCTTTGAATTTTTTCGCAGTTAACATCTCCATTCAAATAATAACGGTGTGATTTTTTATCGAATCCAAAGTTCCCAATAACACAAATCGATTCCTCTCTGAAAACTGATCAGAAGTCAGCTTGAATCGTATCTCTAGATTGTATAGGGGACGCGCAAAAGGCTGCGATTAATTCATTGATTTTCAAAACGATCTCGGCTGCTATAATCCTTCCTGTTTTACGAGCATTTTTGTGTCAGCAGATTTACGTCATACGCGATAAGACTCGAGCTCGTAGTGCTCGGCCTTCAAGTCAAAATCTGGACCATGGTGTCTATGATAAAACCTGGCGATGGAATTTCAAGGGGTAAACGCTTTTTCCCATATTTAGCCCAAACTACTATTAGCAGATATTTGATAATTGGGCCATAAATCGACCTGAACATTCGACAACTCCTCGATTATTCAAAATGCTCCTGTGATGTTTCTAAGACATGTTTTTTGTGGGGGGGAAATGCAGAAAGTGACAAAAATAATTCTAGGCAACATCCCTTTGCTTGAACATGACATTTTTTATAGTCAGAGAAAATGAACATGGTTCCAGCTAGGTGTTTGCGTGAGATTTTGGTTTTTTGCTGTTTTTTTTTTACAAATTGTTCTCTAAAATAATGTCATATTTAAGGTACGATTGAAAAATAAGCAATTTTTCCCGTAGAACAATAAGAAATGCTTTCTATAAGAGTTATATCTAGAACGCCCTTAATGCAGACGGTTCATGAACTGTGTTGATATTGCACAGCGAAATCTTGAAGCAAGGGAGCCCTGCAATTCCGGCTTTCCCCTCGCCAACAAGCCAAGTAGATGAGAATACAATCAAGGGATGCCGGCACTACTGTTATTACATCTGTTTCACTCGCTCTGCCCATCATCGCTACACAGTTCTCTCTCCCACCACTTGGCATTCCCCTCGCCTACAAGCCAAGTAAATGAGAATACAATCAAGGGATGCCGGCACTACTGTCATTACTTATTACATCTGTTTCACTCGCTCTGCCCATCATCGCTACACAGTTCTCTCTCCCACCACTTGGCATTCCCCACGCCTACAAGCCAAGTAGATGAGAATACAATAAAGGGATGCCGGCACTCTGTTTTTACATCTGTTTCACTCGCTCTGCCCATCATCGCTACACAGTTCTCTCTCCCACCACTTGGCATTCCCCTCGCCTACAAGCCAAGTAGATGAGAATACAATCAAGGGATGCCGGCACTACTGTTATTACATCTGTTTCACTCGCTCTGAACTTTATGCTCTACTTTTTAGCATTTAGAGAGCAGCCTTTTTTACCTAAGTGTTTTTTTACTGATTTAACATTTTCGCATCTAGATATTTATGGAGATGCACACTTATGTTTAATCTGATGTATGACGTATACTGTACATTAAAATACCTCGTCCAAATGTCAAAAGAGCATTTTCGTTTCAGACTCTGTCCCATTTTGCATCGGAGATTAAATAATTCAGTTCGAGTTTTATTTCAATTCGATGCCGAAGTTTCCACCGACGCATTTCCACTGAAGGCAGTGGTACCAACACAATATTTCGTGCCTCGTGCATTGCCGCTGCCGACGGCGTCCCTTTTATCATGCTAATTTCGCGCCAGCTATTTGCTTTTAAGAACGGGAATAAATCCAGAAAATTATTCTGCGCTAACTGAATTTTAAAATATGCTTGACATGCTAACGTGTTTTCAAGAAAATCTTTCAAAGAAAACGAACGCAAAGCAAGCTAAGAAAATCAATTTCCCCCCCTTTTTTTTTACCCTTCTCCCGAACGGCGATAGGAAAACGTGTTAAAAAAATCCCGTGGCCGTTGAATGAATTTCGCGGTCATTGGTACCAACATAAATGTGTATAATACCGGCCCATCCCCAATATTGACGCCCAATAAACTCGAGTGAAACGAAGGCGTTAGGTTGGCGACACGTGCAGTTTGCCTGCAAATTGAGTGGGGTTTCCACGAGGTCGTGCGTGAGGAGCGAGTGTTTCGACGCTCGGGCATCGTCTTGTGCGCATGCGCCACACGCGGCGAGCTCGAGTGCCGCTCGTTAGTCTCAACACTAATTGCTCGCTCGATTTACACGCGCTCGGACTTACTGTCGGCGAACGTTTGGCGAACGTTTGGCGAACGTTTGGCGAACGTTTGGCGAACCTCTGGCGAACGTTTGGCGAACGTTTGGCGAACGTTTGGCGAACGTTTGGCGAACGTTTGGCGAACCTCTGGCGAACGTTTGGCGAACGTTTGGCGAACCTCTGGCGAACGTTTGGCGAACCTCTGGCGAACGTTTGGCGAACGTTTGGCGAACGTTTGGCGAACGTTTGGCGAACGTTTGGCGAACCTTTGGCGAACCTTTGGCGAACCTTTGGCGAACGTTTGGCGAACCTCTGGCGAACGTTTGGCGAACGTTTGGCGAACGTTTGGCGAACGTTTGGCGAACCTTTGGCGAACCTTTGGCGAACCTTTGGCGAACGTTTGGCGAACGTTTGGCGAACGTTTGGCGAACCTCTGGCTAACGTTTGGCGAACCTTTGGATAGCGAGACTCCTGTGCCTCGAAATTTCGGCGCAGCCAAAATCGACACAATCGTGGACCGTCTGAGTACATGCATCTGTGGCTTCACCCCTGGGCTTCACGAGCCTCGTTGCTGGCATGACAGACATGCTAAACTCCATTTCACCTCGAGAAGGAGAGTGGATTTGCATCTTCCTCGAGGACCCACTGCTGCTAGACACGGGCCAAGAGTTTCAAAACTGCACATAGAGCCAAGACATAGACTCCTTAGTATCTCGAAGAAACCCTGGAAGTTTAAAGAAAGCATACCTATAACTCAATCGTCGTCATCGTCAACGTCAATGAATGACTGCGATGTGCTAAACACCAACTATCTTCCTTGGTCCAGGCGGTGTTGTTGTAATTGAGAAGTCACTCGCCCGGCATTCAAAGATGACAAACTTCTCCCGACACATGAAAAAACAAACGCAGCATTCCCACACCAATTCAGTCCCGGCCGTATGGCAAACAGGTTGCGTGACAAACGCACGCGCCGCGCTCAGAGCACGCGCGACGCCCTCCTAGGCTGGGCACCCTTTGAGCCCGTACGCCGCCACGGCAATTGCACTAATGCATCGTGCCCCCTCACCCCTCTACCCCCCCCCCTATTTAGGGGCTTGGAGCTCGCATCGCGGCCCTCGGTTGGCGGCGATACCATGAGGGGCACACGGTGTCAAACCCGGGCTGATTGACGCCCGGCTTTGTGTTTGGACGCGCCGCGAACACGCGATAGACTCTGGCGGCGAATCGGGCAACTAGGCCCGCGATTTATTGTCCCGTTTCGTGCCGAGTGGGTGCCGTGCTAAGTCGTGTTAAGTCGTGTTAAGTCGTGTTAAGTCGTGTTAGGTCGGTGCACAGCAATGCCAGTTCGGTTTGTTATCTACTCATTTGGGGCAGGGTCAATCGGTCTCGGTCCCGTGCCAGCAATGCACAGGACCAAAGCACTTCCATTGCTGGCATCGAGTAACTATAGCAATCGAGATCCAGCAATCGAGAGATGGACACTGGATTTGATTGCTAGTAGGCCGTGCTCCGAAATCTGTCAGCTCCAGGTCTTGGTCTCGGTCCCGTGCTAGCAATGCACAGGACCAAAGCACTTCTATTGCTGGCATCGAGTAACTATAGCAATCGAGATCCAGCAATCGAGAGATGGACACAGGATTTGATTGCTAGTAGGCCGTGCTCCGAAATCTGTCAGCTCCAGGTCTTGGTCTCGGTCCCGTGCTGGCAATGCACAGGACCAAAGCACTTCCATTGCTGGCATCGAGTAACTATAGCAATCGAGATCCAGCAATCGAGAGATGGACACTGGATTTGATTGCTAGTAGGCCGTGCTCCGAAATCTGTCAGCTCCAGGTCTTGGTCTCGGTCCCGTGCCAGCAATGCACAGGACCAAAGCACTTCCATTGCTGGCATCGAGTAACTATAGCAATCGAGATCCAGCAATCGAGAGATGGACACTGGATTTGATTGCTAGTAGGCCGTGCTCCGAAATCTGTCAGCTCCAGGTCTTGGTCTCGGTCCCGTGCCAGCAATGCACAGGACCAAAGCACTTCCATTGCTGGCATCGAGTAACTATAGCAATCGAGATCCAGCAATCGAGAGATGGACACTGGATTTGATTGCTAGTAGGCCGTGCTCCGAAGTCTGTCAGCTCCAGGTCTTGGTCTCGGTCCCGTGCCAGCAATGCACAGGACCAAAGCAGTTTGGATCGACCCATGGGCTCTATACCTGCACGCATTTTTTCATGACCCCCATTTGAATAGGTATAGTACGTCTCAGGTTCTTCCGGTAGCGCCCCGGGACATTGGTGAGGTACTGCAACTTTGCACAGCCTTTGCTAAAGGTGGCAGTGGTTCGCTGCCAGCTCCATCAAAAAGGTTCGGGAAAAAGGGGCTGCTATCTGTTTCGCAATCAATTTGAGCGTTTTTACTAAAGAAAATGCGCACTGATTATGTGATGTTTAATGCGAAGAATTATTAATCACGGCAAAAAAATAATCTGTTCATGACTTTGAAATTTAAAAATCCAAGCAGAATTAAGATCTAGTAAATCACTAGGAATAATATTTTGACGACATATCGCTCAGTTTATTGATCGTACATTAGATTTGTACATAGGAATGCCACAATATTATATTTAATGACCAGGCAGCAAAGACCGCACCGAACCGATTACTGATTAGAAAACAAGTTATCCAGACCGACATCGGCCAACTCTACGCAATGGGAGAGTAAGGGGTGTGCAAATCGAGGGTTCTCGCGGAAATATAAAACACGCTCTCTGGACTTCCGAACCTGAGACGTACAGTTACTGATGCTTCCAAATATATTTTCATACTTGGTTCACAAAATTAGCAAGTGGAGATGTTTGCTGACTGCATCTCAGCGCGGTAATATTAAGAAGTTGTTTTGTTACTTTCTCGCCCCCCCCCCCCCTCCCCCCCCCCCACTCCGTTCCCTAATTGGCTACAAATTTCGCTAAATATTAATTAATTTCACATAAACTCTGGCGTCGAAAAATAATCCGTCTCCTATCGTGCCAGCGCCTTTCCGACGGCATCCGTCTTGCATGATTGATCTCCCCCTGGCACGGCCTACTTGTCCCACGCGGCAAGCTGACTCCAAGTCCCCGAGGCACGTGGCGATAGAGGGAAACAAAGGCGCATCGGAGGCTGCTAAGATGTCGTCTGAATTCGACAGCATCTCTCTGCGTCTTCGTGGACCAACACCTTGTCACTGGAGCCCGGTCTGCAGCTGAGTCTAGCCGTAGACGCATGAAATGGCGCTGAAAGTCTGATGCACGACCAAAAACCATTGCATGTCTTTAGATTTATAAGGAGGTTAAAGTTTGACCAATCATAGCGTGTAAGCAGTACTATTGGCTTTGTGATACTTTTGTTAAAACGATAGATGATCGTTTAGTTTGGCATTATAAATGTATACCTACATTTTCAGGTCATGCCAATGATGTTATAAATGTTTGCTACACAGTTTTCCGATCATATTGTGTAATATACAATATGATCGGAAAACTGTGTAGCAAACATTCGGAATTCTCAATAGGTACATATTATTAAGTACTGAGATAAAGCCTGCTCGATGGACCTGTACTCACTAACTAACAACTAGAAGAGAAAACGTCAGCGCATTTTGTGCCCAAAGTTTTGTGCCCGAAGTTTTGTGCCCGAAGTTTCGCCGAAACTTTGCACTTAAAAAGTTTGCCCGTCCGCGAATCGTGCGCCGTTGATTGCCCAGCGGACGGACGATAAATTAGTCGACTCCTTCCGGTAATTGGCTCGGATTCTCTGCGTGCGAGCGAACTCGTGGTCTCCTCGGTTACTGTGCGTGAAGAGCGCGTTAAGTGCGTGTAAAGAGCGCATAAAGTGCGTGTAAAGTGCGAGTAAAGTGCGTGTAAAGTGCGTGTAAAGTGCGTGTAAAGTGCGTGTAAAGTGCGTTTTAAGTGCGAGTAAAGTGCGTGTTAAGTGCGTGTTAAGTGCGTGTTAAGTGCGTTTTAAGTGCGAGTAAAGTGCGTGTAAAGTGCTCGTAGAGTGCGTGTACAGTGCGTGTTCAGTGCGTTTTTAGTGCGAGGAAAGTGCGAGTAAAGTGCTCGTAAAGTGCGTGTACAGTGCGTGTAAAGTGCGTGTAAAGTGCGTGTATTGTGCGTGTAAAGTGCGTGTAAAGTGCGTGTAAAGTGCGTGTTAAGTGCGTGTTAAGTGCGAGTAAAGTGCGTGTAAAGTGCGAGTAAAGTGCGAGTAAAGTGCGTGTAAAGTGCGTGTAAAGTGCGTGTTAAGTGCGTGGATCTGTGGTCTTACCGTTTCGGCAAGGGTTGGGTGGAAGCGTAGGATGAGGCGCCGCATGACTTGGGTCACTGCTCATTCAAATCTCTTACCTGGAACAAAGAAAAGAAAAGAATTAACATCACTATAATATTATGTGCATGGCCTGCAATGGCATGGCGCTAATCTATTCCAAGTTGGCTACTAAGCGTTTTGGATTTCACATCACCGATCGTGTTTGCTATTGGCCAATGAGGCCAGCTCAACTGATGGAAAATTGGGTGAAGAAATTATGTAACGTTGGGAAAAACATCTACATTTGAGATAACTTGTTATGTATAAAATATAAATGGATAAAATACATTGCAGGCCAAAAATGATGCCCGAAGGAGTTTCAACCACAGCCCAGCTGAAGCAAGTTCCACAATTTCTGTGAGTAAATCGAAAAATGTATGTGTGATTTCAAAAATAACCCATTAAATCGCACCCTTATGACTGTTTTAACGGGTACAAGGTTCAAGCAAGACGTAATGCAGTCCATGCCCGACAAAGCGCACACACTGCATCTCTCTCTGTCTCACGCCATCCTCATAAGTCCATCTCTCTCGCACTCGCACACGTCAAGCACGCATTCAATCAACAAGCTCCGTGTCCATGGCAACCCAGCCATCCGCTCGCTCCAATGGGATAAATAATCTTGTGTTTTAAAAGACCGGTCCAGTTCGCCAGAAAGTGGCTTTCAGACCCTTTTTCCCCACCGTTTGAGGGTCACATCGTTGAAGTTATCATTTCAATATTTCAATAGGCTGCAAACGAAATATGTGAAATTGGGTAACCATGGCCCTTTATTCGAAAATTTCCCCCCGGAACGCTAGAACCACCCCGAAATTATTCATTTTTGACCTTCTTCAGAGCCATGTATACGAAAGTGCAATAGAGAATTCGAAAAAAGGGGTCATGGTTACCCAATTTGAGGTCTTTTGTCTACCACATACTGAAATATTTAAATGATTACTTCAACGATGTGACCCTCAAACGGTGGAAAAAATGGGCCTGTTTCAAAATTTTCCATGTTCAATTTTTAACTTTGTACACCCTACGACTGCTTCTCGACAAACTAAAAGACGTTGTTGATACTCCGTGCCTCTCGTTATCGCGGATACTTAGGGATTTACAAAGTTTGAGCCAACTCTTCAAAAAATATACAATCGGAACTGCTCCATACCCTTAAACACGAGCAATTCATTGTTAGCCTCGCATTTTGTGCGATATTTTGTGTTGAATATTTTACACTGCCAGTATGATTGCCAAACCGTAGAAATTTAACATTGCGTCTGCGAGGCACGAAACGGAATATAGCGTATACCGGACACCCACTCGCTTCAATGGGATAAATAATCTTGTATTTTGAACACGAGGAATTCGTTGTGAGCCTTGAATTCTGTGCCGAGGCTTGAAACTAGAAGCCGGTGGGAGGGAGGGGGGGGGGTAATTGTTTGCGGTGGGGGGTCGTTAACTCGGGGCGTTAGCAACGCCTGTAACGGGTCGTTAGCGCCATGGACCCACTAATCTTATGGCGGCTTGCGGTGTCTGCATGCTTCGTTTGCTTCCGTTTTGGGCAAGTTTTCACTGCCGGTTTCTTTTGCGGTGGTAATGGACGACTACAGTTCCAGAGTCAAAATTATGTGGGCTAATAATTGCCATAAGGTTATTCTTATTGATGAGCGTAGTCCAGAGTCAAAATTATGTGGGCTAATAATTGCCATAAGGTTATTCTTATTGATGAGCGTAGCGAGCGAAGCGAGCGGAGCGAAATCTTCAATTTCACTTACCCCAGAAAAAAGTCACTTGTGTATGTTTTTTTTTTTTTTTTTTTGTGTGTGTTTGTGCGCGCTCTACAGACCAAATGCCTGAACCGACATGGATGAAAATTTCTGAGTATCTACCGTTGTTCTCAACTTAGACCCCATGCGTTTTTGAAAAAGATCGGTTCAGTAAATTGTTTATAAATCAATTTTTACGAAATTTTTCGATTTTTTCAGAATTTTGAACCCATGTCAATTTCAAAGTTCTGAACATAACTTCACCAAAACTTCTAAACATGTTGACCTTATACATATTTATCATGCCTGCAAATCTTAGTTCTGTAGGTTTTTCCAATTGGTTTTTATTAGCATTTTTGTGGTGTTTTTTTTCGTGATTTGACGGCTGATTCAATACTAGTCCGGTTTCCTTCGTTTCCTTGGTTACCAGCTTTGTTGACCTCGAAGAGAAACAAAGGAACGTCAGAATCCGTATACATTTTCAAGTGATCAGAATTTTCGAGATGGCAATGGTCAGGTTTGGTGCTCCATGGTTTTCTAGTGACTGCTGCCTGCACCTTTTAATCCGCTATACACAAACCGCTACCTACGCTCATCTTCAGGGCAACACAAATTGCGTTCGCGAAGCCCTAGTGATAAGAATAACATTGCACAATTATGTGGGCAAATAATTGCCATAAGAATAACATTGCATTTATGTGGGCAAATCTATGATTGACTCTGGAACTGTAGTTGTCCATTGGAGTAGTTTTAAAATCGAACTTTTCTTTTGGTTTGCCAGAGTTTTCGCGATGGCTGAGGGACAGTCGACGCTAGCTCGTACCACGGCCGTGACCTTGACGGCTCGCATCGCAACGGTGAGTGCTTATTAAAGTCAACTGTACTGTTGTCTCTCTCGAAAGATCAACAGGTGATCGAAAATTATATAGTTTTTTAAGCAATATTTTACCTAAAGTACGCATTCGTACAAATTCTGTTTATAATTATAAAGCCATTAAGAAACGATAATGTCACAGATTGTGCGTTGTACCTGCATGTCAATATGCTTATGTTTGGTATAATTCTAAGCTGTACTTGGCGTTATAGTTGCCAATTCTGTGGTTAGATGAATCGTTATGATATACCATGACTCGGAAGCTGTCAATGATATTTAAGCGGACGGATTGTAAACGTAACATTAAATCGAGTCTATCTCGACATGACAACGTAGATTTGAATCTCATAACAAGTTTTGGCACCGAACACGGGGGGGGGGGGGAGGGGGAGGGGGGGGGGGACGGCCCATGTGATTTGGCCGGCAAAACATATCAATAAACTCGAGCCATCCGCTGGCCGACTTTTCTGCCGACTCATCCCCGTCCCTGCCATCAACGAAGGCATCCATCACCCTCCAGCACTCGGCCCTTTGAGAACGCACCCACTGCCATATAGCAAACGTTATGCGCCTATGGTACGTATCATGCTCGAGTGTCAGCAGCTGCACCGGGCCGCGCTATTCCTTTCCGTGCCCAGTAGACGCAATGTTACATTTCTTCGGTTTGGCAATCACACTGGCACTGAAAAATATTGGTACCATATTGGTAGCAAACTAGTATCAAAGTCAATAAGACGACTTACACCATCATATTTACACCGAATTTCACTTGGAAAGCATTTTTTTGCCTCGAATCTTTGACATTTCTGTTCGTTTCTCCGGACTCAAGCGTGCGTTGTCGAGCGTGTACTCAAGCTTTTGATTTTATTACTCCTGAAACATTGCAGTATGTCCTCAAACATACGTGCCCTGAATAATATTTCAATGCCAGCTCCGGACAAACTGCCCAAAAATCCAATCTAAATGCGGGAAATTTAACATTGCCTCTACAAGGCACGAAACGGAATAGCACAACCGGGCGCCCTGAAATGCTACGGCAAATACCCAACGCCCTGAGGAGCTGACAATACGACATGGGACTCACTGTAGCGACAGTAAGATGCAGCACCATCCGAGCTGTGCGCCCTGAGGAGCTGACAATACGACATGGGACTCACTGTAGCGACAGTAAGATGCAGCACCATCCGAGCTGTGCGCCCTGAGGAGCTGACAATACGACATGGGACTCACTGTAGCGACAGTAAGATGCAGCACCATCCGAGCTGTGCGCCCTGAGGAGATGACACCACGACATGGGACTCACTGTAGCGACAGTAAGATGCAGCACCATCCGAGCTGTGCGCCCTGAGGAGATGACACCACGACATGGGACTCACTGTAGCGACAGTAAGATGCAGCACCATCCGAGCTGGGTACGATAACTCATTTGTAACATTGATTTATATGCAGCTGCCGAAGCCGTGTGTCATGTGAGATATTCATATGACCGAACCATCTATTATATATGGATGTGAATTTATACTGTCAGGTTCACACACTCAAATGGTATGAGATAAATTTTATTCAAAACGTATTTGATACTTGTGGTGGTTGAAAGTATATTATCATCTTTCTCTCCATGTTACCCCAAACGCTTTTTTCATCCTGTTTAAAAAAATGACTTTGTGAAATAACGGCTGTAGCTTCAAAGAGCGTATACGGATTCGTTTAACATTAAAAACCACGGCCTGCTCATTTAAAAAGATTACGGGGGGTAGGTTTTCACATCAGGCCCATTGCATCGCTCATCTAATATATATATAGGTTTACAGCGGTAGGACCTGTAACTACCTCATTAAATACACGTTTGCGCTTCACTGAAAAACGACATCGTTTGATGCCTCGAAAAATGTTCTTGGAACGAATTCAAAAACCAATTAATCGTTGCGGTATATCACGATTTTCGTCCGCCCATCTTTCCCAATTTCATCCCCGGCGGCACTCGACGCAAGAAACCACGTGCCACTCTCCCCTAAATAGTTGGCCGCACTCTGCCGCA
Organism: Nemoura dubitans; assembly: GCA_921293005.1. Lineage (NCBI taxonomy): Eukaryota > Metazoa > Arthropoda > Insecta > Plecoptera > Nemouridae > Nemoura > Nemoura dubitans. The sequence continues at coordinate 1,488,777 of OV121076.1, forward strand.
CTCCGCGCAAAGTGCGTCTAGTCCTTTCATTCGCCGGCGAATTGCGGCGTGGATCGCGGCCAGCCGGCACCCTCGACGTCGACGCAGACGAGGGCGTTTGACCGCCTCGGGCGCGGGACACAATGCACGCGTGTGTGTGTGGCCGACGACCTTTCGAAGCGGGGGACGAGGACAGACGCTCTGAGGGACGGGGATCGCGATGGGGCGATGGGAAAGTGATTTGCAAAGGGACGTGACGAGCCTGCGTGCCTACCTGTGCTATATGAGGGTAAGGGTGCGTTTTCAAGGGGTCGTGCGCAGAAAACCTTTTCGGTTTATCTTTGCATCATTTAAAAATCATTTTTCCAACTCCTCAAAATAACAGCTCGAGTTTTGAATGCCGCGTGAAGTGTCACTGGCTGCACAACGTTTTGTGTGGCCTGCATTTCAAATTGCTTATTTCTCTCCGGTTTTATAGCCAAGAGTCAAGACCGAAAAGTTTAAAATTGTAAAACCAGTTGGGCCTACGTGAGCGTAAATATCTGTGTGTACTTACGCCATGTAATTTGCCAGTTAACTGCGACAAGCGTCTAATAGTTATTAGTTAGTCTTCTGATTAGTGTAATTTGTAGACGCCTTCTGAACGACATGAGACAAGCTAGACAAGAGCGTGCAGATGTAGCGAACGAAATCAGGACTCGGCTGTTGACTGCGAGCCAGCCAAACCGCAGACAGACCGAAGCTGTCCGCTCCCGAATTAATTGTCACGCGCTCGAGTCGCCATGTGTCATGAGCCACGGCCAGCAGCCGATTGTCACCTTCGCGCGTGCGCTAGACGCGTGTCTTAGCACACATTTCGACGGCTTCGAATCCTTAATTGCCCCGAAGCGAGCGGCTGGACCGCGAACTAAATAACATGGCGTGATGTTTGCGTGTCACTGCAGTGGGATTAGCTGATTTTTCGGCGCGGTTCGAAAAGAGACGTCTCGTTTGTTGGTCGCGTTCGCGGCTAGACAATGGTCCGTTGATTTTGGCCGCGTTTTGGCACGGGTCGAGTCGGTTTCCCGGGAATCGCGGCTCGGTTCCCGCCCGCAGCGTGCGTTCGGCGCGGGCCGACGGCAGCTCCCAAATACATCTCCCAATTAGTTGAGCCTCGAAGGGAAGGAACCCGTGGCTGAACTCAGAGTTCGGATAAAGAATCTTTGTCAGCACGATTTTAAACAGTCTGAAAGTGAATTATAAGAATGTAGTCTTTGTTAGTTTTGTAACAAGAAATCGCGATTCATTCTTCGTAAAAGCTTACCAAAGTACAGTTTTGTAAAATCTGAAATACTTTACTGCACATTATAATTCTTTATGATATGGAATATTTATCCCAATACTTCATTTAAGGCTGAACTAAATCTCAGAGAGTACCTACATTGGGTGTACAGGGGTGTGAGATATGGCGCCGAAGTCGAGGAATTTTGTCATGATAGTTGGTTCAACCTGTGAACAACGAGACAATCCTAGTGCGCGTCCCGCCACCAAACCTTGCGGCTCCCCGCGCCGACGCCACTGCCTCGTCAGCGCCAGACTTCGCGGAACTCCGACGCCGACGCCGACGCCGACGTCGACGCCGATTTGTTGGCGTCGGTCTTTAAATAGCGCCTTGTTGTCGCTAGACGGAGACGGGTGGCAGACAACGGACGATCGCGTGGATCCCGAGACACAAAAAACACTCTCAAAACGAAACCACCGGCACCATCAGCTCGAACTGTGCACGGGGCTAATTTTGGTCAATTTCAGCACGGTTTCAAATGGGAGGAACATGCCTCTAGATTCTTACAGCGCTTCGTACAGTTTCAAAACTAGACCACCGGCACAATCAGCTCGAACTGTGCACGGGGCTGATTTCGGTCAATTTCAGCACGGTTTCAAATGGGAGGAACATGCCTCTAGATTCTTACAGCGCTTTGTACAGTTTCAAAACGAAACCACCGGCACCATCAGCTCGAACTGTGCACGGGGCTGATTTCGGTCAATTTCAGCACGGTTTCAAATGGGAGGAACATGCCTCTAGATTCTTACAGCGCTTTGTACAGTTTCAAAACGAAACCACCGGCACCATCAGCTCGAACTGTGCACGGGGCTGATTTCGGTCAATTTCAGCACGGTTTCCAATGGGAGGAACATGCCTCTAGATTCTTACAGCGCTTTGTACAGTTTCAAAACGAAACCACCGGCACCATCAGCTCGAACTGTGCACGGGGCTGATTTCGGTCAATTTCAGCACGGTTTCCAATGGGAGGAACATGCCTCTAGATTCTTACAGCGCTTTGTACAGTTTCAAAACGAAACCACCGGCACCATCAGCTCGAACTGTGCACGGGGCTGATTTTGGGCAATTTCAGCACGGTTTCAAATGGGAGGAACATGCCTCTGGATTCTTACAGCGCTTTGTATGTACAGTTTCAAACACAGCCGTTTTTGCGACCGTTAGAAACGCGTGATTTGAGTTGAACGAAACAGCTATTGATGCAGTTGTTCATTAAATCTGCTCTTGCGGTGCAGATGATTCTTCGAATTCTCTCCGCTAAATTAGAGGGAGGAAAATAAGAGAGTGAGGATTGTCTTTTTGCGATGGAGGAGACTGTTTCTCGTCTTGGCTGGAAGCGGACTTTCTTTTATGTCGGCAGTCTGTTAGTTTGGGCTGTGTCCATCAGAGATTTGTCTTGCCGTTTTACTGAACGAGTACCTACGCACTTGGGCTGTGGAAGCTTTCATTAAATGAAACGGTTTTGTTGCGGTGTATTTTTACACGGATTACGGGCTCAATTACTTTTGAAAATAGAAGTCCTAAGGTGAAGAAAGTTTCAAAACAATGCAAGAAGCGCTCTTGCCGCGCTTTGTAAACTATGATTAGTTATTGAAAAAAATCTATGCTTGACGCCCACATTTTTATTCGGTTGTTTAAAATTAAAGTTCTCAACTGATTCCAAAGATGCGATGGTTCGATGTGTATCAGATCTGTGGGGGAGATATCAGGAAATGCCACCGCAGATAATGATCGTGATTGGCTATCCAAAACTGGGGGGCTATGTCGATATTAAATTGACGGACCGTTACGATTTCCATAACAGGGCGTTAAATTAGCATAAGTAATAACACAACTTGGGGAATAATGCAGCACGCCGGAGGGGTTTGCTTTGAAAATATCCTCCCTTTGTGTAAAAAATTGATTTTTTATGGGTTTCTTTTATATAACATTAATCAGTGCCAGCCGTCGGGTTTTTAGCCGGCGAAGCTGATATTACATTTCAAATAAACTTATCAAAGCCTGAACTGCGACAGCGCTTTAAATATATAAATGTCGCGTTTGTGGAATGAATTAACTTTTCACCAAACGAACATATCTGAGTTGGGTTTTTTTTCTGCTAGCGAAACGTGAAAGTGCTAAAACCATTTGCACGATTTGTCAAGATGAATTTATAATCCTCAGCGGGCAGCCAAAACCCTCGGGTTTTCGCGTTCACAACTCTAAGAACATAATATTCTTTTAATCCGACAAGTAATCACTGCGGACCCGAAACGCGCATAGCCACGGCTTTACGACTTAATAATTTGTCTCTCTGGTAGAGAGAGATTTTTTTTCTTCGGCGGCAGCCAAAAAGATGTTTTGTGTACAAGAGCAATGTGTTGTTCTTGCTTCTCTTCGTGGCTGACTTGGCTCATGACTTGTTGATTCTTAGCCTCGGTAAGGGAGGGGACATTTTCACAGTATTGCATTACCCATTTCACTTACGGTTTGGCCGGAATGTGACTATTTTAGTCACTTAACACTTTTAAAATCATATGACTGATTGAACTGTTCCCGAAATTCTTGTCTTGGTCCTGAAAATTTTGCACATATACGAAGACAGGGAAAATCAGGTTATTGATTTAAAAGCCAATCAGTCATCCACAGTTTCAAAAATATATATAATTTGCGTTTCGAATGCTAAGGGAGCTGCACAACACAGTTCCCCAATTCGATTCAAAACATGATCTATAAAGGCTACTTATAATATAAATACGTTACCTTCTGCACTTTGTCAGATCTGCTTCAAATATTTTACTCTCGACTGCTTTGTTGAAAAGTTGTAGGCACTTGTTAATTGCAACTTGTAAAAATAAAATATTCAGGGCACACATTTCATGATTCCAGTGAAAAACTCGATGCGGCATTTGAGAAATTTGTGTTCTTCGCGCCACCAAAATGCAGCCACAAGTTTAAACTCGCCAAAAAATGTGTGCATTTGTCATTTGATTGGAGATTAAACAACCCCAAGGGACAAGCGCGTTAATCCGGCCAGATGAGATGAAAAGGGATCGGAAACTCTTTGACCCGCCGCTCGCAGCGCTGCATTCGCTGTCTAATTCTGACGTTTTACGTCGCAGGCCAGAACAGCAGGCGTACCAACAGGATCACTGCCATCGTAATAACCTGTGCTCTTGAAACGAATCATGTCAGCCCAACAAGATGACATTAACATTAACGTGATATGATAAACATGGCCATGTTTTGCGGACTTCAAGCGCTCGCTCGGTCAAAGGGTGCTCGCCGCTAGCAAGTTTAACATGGTATTAAGGAGCCTGAAACGCTGCTTGTTTCGCTCTGCACACGAACAAACTGAAAAGTGGGATTGGAGTTAAGCAACACTGCGTCGAGTCGGCCGGTGGATGGGTGACCGCCATGCATGTGGCCAGGGTGGCGATTATGTAACTTTTTAGCGGTCGGTATCGATCGAGGGATAACAATCGCTATCTAGGGGCATTTCAATGTTATTTGGTTGAGAAAACGAACGTTATCTCAAACGAAATTTTACTTAATCGCCACCCTGCTCTCAGAGTGAGAGCGCTTGGAGGGATTGGAGATAAGCAACACTGCGCCGAGTCGGCCGGTGGATGGGTGACCGCCATGCACGTGGCGCCCTAGGCATCTAGGCCCCTCATTTTGCGCGTACGCACTGCGGCTTGTGCGTGTACGGACTACGCACGTCACTGGCAGACGCACAGGGGCCGCACTGCCCCGAGGCGCCCCAAAATAAGCCCCCCCCCCTCCACCCGGTTGGAAGGCACGCGGCCTACCTTTTGACTGGAGTGCAGTTGACGGGAACTCAAGAGTCGCTCGGGCTGCTCTTGTTTGCGAGCTCGAAGGGCTCGGCCAGACGTCTCGGTTTAAAGGGGGGCGGGGGGGGGGGGGGGGCGCATGGTTTTATGCCACTGGCCCAAAGGGGAGGGAGAGGGGAGTCCAGAACAGTGTTACTCTAAGTAGTGGATAATATATAGAAATTGCACGTAGAAGCAAATTAATGAAATGTTAATATATACCATAATATATAACATATATAACATATATATAATATATAACATATTTTCATTATATATAACATTCATTGTTTTTATGTTCTAAAGTTCGTTGCGTGAAAATCTCTAGTGGCGAGAGAAACAAAACTACAGTCACTTTAGAACAGGAAATAACACTCGGGTGTGCATTGTTGGCCTGTGAGGCTGGCTGGAAAATTGCCAGTAGCCAGCCTGAAATGACGGGCAAGGACGTTCAGAATCATACACATGTACATTGGCTGAGTGGTATACCTATTTCCTATAGAAAAAAAAGTTCAAGTTGAAGTGATCAGGTTGAGATATTTCATACATGTTTAACGACTCGTTAAATTGTGTCAACCTACTGATTTGTTTTCGCCTTTAAACTTCTGAACTACGGTGACCAGAAAACTGGAAGACAAAAAATGGAGCCTGATTTTTAAACCCGATCAAACATCAAACTTTTGAGTCCAGTAATGTCCGAAAAGCGATTAAACTGTTACAGTTAAGCCGGCAAAGGTCGAGAGCACCACATACCAGTTGGCTTGCCTTTGTGCCGCCAGCGCACGTGGAACAAACCGTGGAACAATCACGGCAATAATTGGCACTCGTGGAGATGACTTACTGGCCGCTAATGTCGCTGTCTGTGGCGCCGTCCAATTACTCGTGTCGCCCGTAAAGTTATGATCATTCTCGATGATCATTCTCGATGATCATTCTCGACGACGACCATTCTCCCAGCGCCTGAGTTATCTGCTGGCGCCGCGCTTAACGACGTTCGACGACTGGCCGCGTTTGACGACGCACTGACGTATAGGTCCGTGAGTGCAGCCGCATCGGCAGCTGGATCGCTCCCCCGAAGGTGCATCGCTCCATCTGACCCACGGGCATGTTTGCAAGGTGTGCGATGCTTCTCATAGCATCTGTCTTTATCTTTTGTTGACATATTTTTATCAAAGTCTTCACCAAAAAGATTGAGTATAGGGCGTGGACCATGAAAACTGTGCTGACATCAAAACAAGTACTTGCACATTCAACATAAAGATACTTCCTCTGAAAACTCATTTTCTCGTTTAAGTGGATTTGCGTCTTCCTCGAGGACCCACTGCTGCTAGACACGAGCTAAGAGTTTCTAAACTCACAAGCCATGACTTGAGCATGACTACGACTATATTAGCAGTTTTGAAACTCTTAGCCCTTGTCTAGCAGCAGTGGGTCCTCGAGGAAGATGCAAATCCGCTCTCCTTCTCGACGTGAAATGGAGAATAGCTCTACTCACATCAACTTGATCTGGATTGATTCCTGATAGAGAATATAGTAAAATATTCCGAGGCATTGGAACTGCACAGAGCGAGCGGCATGACGGCTTAGGCACTTTAATCGCAGAAGAACTCGCATCTCATACGCGTAGACAGCTGATGTCAGACAAACTTGCGTTTCCCGGTAATCTACCAACTTTACAGATTAAATCGATCTGAACTCATCAACCAACCGCAAAACTCGATCTGAACTCATCAACCAACCGCAAAACTCGATCAAAACAATGCTATAAAATGATAAAAATACTAATAATTGAGGCTTTTATTCGAATGATCCCCTGGAATATGAACTATAAATACGTATACACGTCAACACTTTACAAATTGGTTCATTTACAATTTAAAAAAGTACATTGTAGACCTAAAATACATCATACATCATTGTCTTCGAAGTACACGTTCAATGAATAGACACATTACTCCCTTAGATACTGCTAACATTTCAGTTGCAGGTCCCCCCTATTGCAAAAGTTTTAAAATCACTCGGTAAGACATTAAAAAGTGTTAAACCGCAGGGTGCACGGTCCTGAACGTCAACCCCTCGTGCCGATCGCTTGCACCCCCCCCCCCCCCATCAGCGGCAAACACAACGCATCACGCACGCGCGAAGGTAAACATCTTCAGCAGCTCGGAGACTCGACACAGACACAGACACAGACACAGACACAGACACAGACACAGACAGGGATCGGCTGCTGCACGCGGAGTTGGAGGCCAAGAGTCCGCGGGGAGCGCGTCTATTTTCAGTGCGGCGGTCTAAAATTACCGCCTTCGACGCGCGCGTCTTCCGCGCATCTCATTGACAGACTGACGAGTCGCTACTCTAGAATTAATTTGAGTTTGCCACTTTTTGCGGATCTCATATCATAGAGTACCATACCAAAGAATCATATGATTGAGTTTTTGTCAGCACCATTAAAAACTTTATTTATCATTACAATTATTAACCATTTTACTCTTTACAAATCGTAAAAGAGTCAAAAGATACTTTACTTTAAAGTCCTCTAGGCTGTGGTAATCTTAGGCTAACACGACTGTACTCTGTCCACCAGCCAACGATCAACATGCGAAAACAGGCCCCACCACGTTAGCGTCGCTTAACGGCTGATTAGGGAATTAACGAGTCGTTTTCTGGAAGCAAACGCATGTCTTTAACGGCCTTTCATTAGGATTTTGGATGGTTTTTAAAATGTATAGGAAGGTAAAAATTCAATTTTTTTAAATTATTATTGGACTTTGGAATCATTAGAATAATTGAGGAAGCCAAGAATAAAATACAACTGTTCTTAAAGTCAGTCGAGCCATCACCCTTGATAAAGTAACGATAGCATATTATGTTACGATACGTCGGGAAACCAGTGAGACTTTTGATTTAGCATTAGCATTCAAATCCCAGTGCGAAGTAGTTGTGTTTCAAAACTAAGGCTAAAGATGGGATGTAGTAGACATGAGCCTAAGAAATTTATCAAACGCATGTTATTTGCTGTTGAACGATTTCCAGTTAAAATGCAGCCGACTTTCTGGCACGCATTGCGTACCGGTTCGTGAGGCTGCCTTTGATTTGCAGGAGTTTTAATTTCTGATGAGTTTTGCTCGGTGCATTTACTGTATATCACGGATACGTTTTCACATATGGTGCATGCCTATGTTGATATTGGCTACGTCACATCTTGACAGAATTATAATCCGGCATTCCCCTCGCCAACAAGCCAAGTAGATGGGAATACAATCAAGGGATGCCGGCACTCTGTTATTACATCTGTTTCCCTCGCTCTGCCCATCATCGCTACACAGATCTCTCTCCCACCACTTGGCAATCCCCTCGCCTACAAGCCAAGTAGACGAGAATACAATCAAGGGATGTCGGCACTGCTGTTATTACATCTGTTTCACTCGCTCTGCCCATCATCGCTACACAGTTCTCTCTCCCACCACTTGGCATTCCCCTCGCCTACAAGCCAAGTAGATGAGAATACAATCAAGGGATGCCGGCACTGCTGTTATTACATCTGTTTCACTCGCTCTGCCAATCATCGCTACACAGTTCTCTCTCCCACCACTTGGCATTCCCCTCGCCTACAAGCCAAGTAAATGAGAATACAATCAAGGGATGCCGGCACTGCTGTTATTACATCTGTTTCACTCGCTCTGCCCATCATCACTACACAGTTCTCTCTCCCACCACTTGGCATTCCCCACGCCTACAAGCCAAGTAGATGAGAATACAATCAAGGGATGCCGGCACCACTGTTATTACATCTGTTTCACTCGCTCTGCCCATCATTGCTACACAGTTCTCTCTCTCCCACGACTTGGCACGGGTCACACCCAACCTAAAAGACACCGATGTTTCCCACGTATCCGCTGCTCCAGGTGATGTTAGCTAGTGTCAACTGCCAGCTGTTGTGGGTGGGCCTCCAAAACACCGCACGATCCTCAATCAGCGTCGGCCATCAAATCATTTGACGTCTACACGCGGACAATTTCCGACCGCTGACACGAGAATTGCTTGACATTGCGTCTAATCGCCGTCCAATGACAGCGCTGCGTTCGGTGACAACTGCCAGGGCGTGTTACTTCAAGCCGTCACTGCCCGGCCGAAGATGTCATCTCGCAGACAGCAGCCAGCCGAGCCAGATCGGGCTGCAGTGACCAAAGATGCAGTGACCAAAGATGCAGTGACCGTCCGAGGGATGAACTCACGGGGCCGTGGGTGGAACGGTTGTCACGATATGATTGACGGGATTTGTTTTCAACTACTATTTGAATTTGAATTAAAATTTTTTTGAACTGCAAGCAGCCGCACACATGATGATATCCTAGCTCAGAGGATTTTCGGCGTTTGCAGTTGGCTAGTTTTGACGGTGAATGGAAGCTTGGTTGCAGCGGCCGCCGCGCGACGCCGTGAAGACTGTTTGTCTTTGCGATCGAGTGCCCAGTTTTCGAGGCGCGACGTACACAGCAGTGGCGGCACAGCAGTGGCGGCTCTGTGTTTGCAGAACTCGCCGTGACGTCTTCCTCGAGGGTGATAGCTCGGCAGACAATGACAGCGTGATCGAACATAATTACCAATTGTGTTTTAACCTAGGCATCCTAAATTATATATTATTTTTCAAGTTTAGAAGGAGATCGGTGTTTCACTCTCAAAGAGGCTCCCCTGCTGTTAGGTTTAGAAGGAGAGCAGTGTTTCACTCTCAAAGAGGCTCCCCTGGTTTTATGTTTAGAAGGAGAGCAGTGTTTCACTCTCAAAGAGGCTCCCCTGCTGTTACGATTAGAAGGAGAGCGGTGTTTCACCCTCAAAGAGGCTTTCCTGCTGTTACGTTTAAAAGGAGAGCGATGTTTCACTCTCAAAGAGGCTCCCCTGCTGTTACGTTTAGAAGGAGAGCGGTGTTTTACTCGCAAAGAGGCTCCCCTGCTGTTACGTATAGAAGGAGAGCGGTGTTTCACTCTCAAAGAGGCTCCCCTGATGTTACGTTTAGAAGGAGAGCGGTGTTTCACTCTCAAAGTGCTTCCCCTGCTTTTAGAAGAGCCAAAGGTGTCAACTTTCGCAGACCGTCCCATTGTTCCTCTAAAGGGTTGAATGGTCTGAGCATCGAATGATTGACAGCGCAATTGTCTGGACTCGATATACATAACAACACTATCATCCTAACGTGACGAATAAACGATCTATCGCAGATGTCGTTTCTCGAGGCCGGTTTCGCCGTGGACATGTCCCCCACTGGTACGCCACTGGCCGACGACGACGTCCTTGGCAGACAGACGGGTTGGCACCAATCGCCGTCGACGCCGCTATTGGCGCGGGACGAGTGCGAAGTGCGTGTTGTGGCTAGATAGATAGATAGATAAATAGATAGATAGATAGATAGATTTTTTTATTGCGTTGATTACATGACTGATATTGCAATCGTCCTTAACTAAAGTAATTCATATCACAGTCTGAGAAATGTGTCACAAAGGTAAAATTAAGAAAAGCTGCAACATTACACATTGTCTTGGACCAATGACTAATTACATAATTCTTCAGTGTGAACATAAAGTAGTGCCAAAATCACTGCAAGACAAGGTACGCCAAAGTGCGTGCGTTACGCGTTATGTTGGTGCCTCTGAGTTTGGCACAGTGTGTACGCAGTGCTCGCAGGCGAGAATGACTGGGGTGGGCAGCTGCTAGAAAAGAGCCGACTGCTTTTTTTCTAGAGGTTGTTTAAATCTCTGCGTTATAAAATGCCGAGTGAGGTGTAACTGAATGATAATGACTGTTTTCAACTATCGCTGGAGAAAAAACCCTGTAGGAACTAACTACAACGCACAAGTAGGGTATACGCAGTTGACTTCATAAATCATTATCCAGTTATAAACATAAGTGTCAAATATTTAAGACCTTTATGCTGAAAGGTATAAACTAAAAGTATTAAAACCACCCACAGTGCGTTTTGTCTGGCTCAAGACATGACTTGTGAGTTTTGAAACTCTTAGCTCGTGTCTAGCAGCAGTGGGTTAGCCAACGTCGTTTGACTGAGAACAACAATGTGCGACATATTTTAGGATATTACTTGGTTTTAGCAAAGAGCTGGTAACTGCATTGCCGTGAAGAGTGTGGACATTTTGCGACGTGTTCCCCGTATCTTACGAGCTGAGATCGAAGCCATGCGACTTGGGGCTGTCTGTGGCTGTCAGGCGGTGAGGGAAGGTCCGTGTCAGGCTGTCAGGCAATGTATTCCTATAATATGTATTCAATGCAGACCAATTACTGCACCATTGGTTTGGTCAGAAAGGTATGTCTCATTCCAGTTTATTTTACTTTTTTGCTCAGAATTCTCCGTGCTTTAAAAAAACTTCACTCAAGTAATTTCCTTCTGATTTTATGGAAAAAAACACACACATGTAAAATATAAAAACGCACTATCAAACCCGTTTTAAAAGATCGTGTCACCAAATTCACGCATTTTGTCATTCACTATAATGCAAGTCCCAACCCGTGAAGATCAGGAAGTTACCGCATATACAGGTCTTTTGGGCATTAGTTATCAGATTCTGTTAATCAAGTCGGCTAATTTCCATTCGCACGTCAGTCCTGGAATCAGCATCGAACCCTCGGCCTTTTGGCTGCGTGCTGGGACCGAGATGTTTGAGCCGGGCACAAAGGGGGGACATTGGTCTTCTCAGGCTGGGTTCCATTCGCATGTCAGTCCTGGAATCAGCACCGAACCCTCGGCCTTTTGGCTGCGTGCTGGGACCGAGATGTTTGAGCCGGGCACAAAGGGGGGACATTGGTCTTCTCAGGCTGGGTTCCATTCGCATGTCAGTCCTGGAATCAGCACCGAACCCTCGGCCTTTTGGCTGCGTGCTGGGACCGAGATGTTTGAGCCGGGCACAAAGGGGGGACATTGGTCTTCTTAGACTAGGTTCCATTCGCCTGTCAGTCCTGGAATCAGCACCGAACCCTCGGCCTTTTGGCTGCGTGCTGGGACCGAGATGTTTGAGCCGGGCACAAAGGGGGGACATTGGTCTTCTCAGACTAGGTTCCATTCGCATGTCAGTCCTGGAATCAGCACCGAACCCGCGGCCTTTTGGCTGCGTGCTGGGACCGAGATGTTTGAGCCGGGCACAAAGGGGGGACATTGGTCTTCTCAGACTGGGTTCCATTCATGTCAGTCCTGGAATCAGCACCGAACCCTCGGCCTTTTGGCTGCGTGCTGGGACCGAGATGTTTGAGCCGGGCACAAAGGGGGGACATTGGTCTTCTCAGGCTGGGTTCCATTCGCATGTCAGTCCTGGAATCTGCACCGAACCCTCGGCCTTTTGGCTGCGTGCTTGGACCGAGATGTTTGAGCCGGGCACAAAGGGGGGACATTGGTCTTCTCAGACTGGGTTCCATTCATGTCAGTCCTGGAATCAGCACCGAACCCTCGGCCTTTTGGCTGCGTGCTGGGACCGAGATGTTAGAGGGATCTCATGTTGCCAAGTACTAGAGGATACACAATTCCACTCGCATTTCAAATTCAATATATCCATCGTCACTTCACCTCCCCCCCCCCCCCCTTCTCACCCTAACGACTGCAGGCTCCACACAGCCGCGTCTAATTTTGTCGCTTTTGACAATCGAGCGTCTCCTGTCCCCCCCCCCCCCCCCCAACCCCCCCACCAAGTGAGGGTATCACGAACACAAAGGCCCAAGTTTATCTTGGCCCTTGATGTCTCACAAAGGGCACTTAGCGCTTGCTTAGTGCTTGCTTAGCGCTTGCTTAGTGCTTGCTTAGTGCTTGCCAACGGGCGTCTCGACGTCTCGATGTCAATCGCTAGCGTCGATGAGATGAGACAGGCCTCAGTGGAGCCAATCGATATCTCACCACCTACGAGGTACAGAGCGTACAGAGCGTACAGAGCGTACAGAGCGTACAGAGCGTACAGAGCCTTTTGTCCGACTCAAGACATGGCTTGTGAGTTTTGAAACTCTTAGCTCGTGTCTAGAGCGGCAATGGGTCATCGAGGAAGGTGCAAATCCAATATCACAGATATAAGTGAAACGAAGTTTACCTTAACACATTTTTTATTGTGACTGAAATATATTGAATTGCCTCAGAACTATACATCAATGTTTTCCTTTATTTCTTGAAACAGAACATGAAAAGAAAAGCTGGAAACCGCACGGCACAGTATGGCACTACACGTTCTGTGTTCTGTGTTCTGTGTTCTGTGTTCTGTGTTCTGTGTTCTGTGTTCTGTGTTCTGTGTTCTGTGTTCTGTGTTCTGTGTTGTGCCGTGGGTGCCGCGAGCGGCCGGCATGCGAGAAAGCGATCTCTCAAACGCGAACCTCGCACCCGAAGGATCTCGGCGAAACACGGGGCGAAAGTGCGCGGTTCGATCCCCGCTCGGGCCAATCCGCTTAGCGGCCTAAGGACACGGATCTAAGGCGACGCCGGACTGGCGTGCAATCGGTCTCGACCAACCGGAAGAGAAAGATTCTACATGGCTTGCCTCTGAAACATCTCGGTCCCAGCACGCAGCCAAAAGGCCGAGGGTTCGGTGCTGATTCCAGGACTGACATGAATGGAACCCAGTCTGAGAAGATCAATGTCCCCCCTTTGTGCCCGGCTCAAACATCTCGGTCCCAGCACGCAGCCAAAAGGCCGAGGGTTCGGTGCTGATTCCAGGACTGACAGGCGAATGGAACCCAGCCTGAGAAGACCAATGTCCCCCTTTTTTGCCCGGCTCAAACATCTCGGTCCCAGCACGCAGCCAAAAGGCCGAGGGTTCGGTGCTGATTCCAGGACTGACATGGGAATGGAACCCAGCCTGAGAAGACCAATGTCCCCCCCCCCCCCCCCCCCCGTTGTGCCCGGCTCAAACATCTCGGTCCCAGCACGCAGCCAAAAGGCCGAGGGTTCGGTGCTGATCCCAGGACTGACATGCGAATGGAACCCAGCCTGAGAAGACCAATGTCCCCCCCCCCCCCCCCGTTGTGCCCGGCTCAAACATCTCGGTCCCAGCACGCAGCCAAAAGGCCGAGGGTTCGGTGCTGATCCCAGGACTGACATGCGAATGGAACCCAGTCTGAGATGACCAATGTCCCCCCTTTGTGCCCGGCTCAAACATCTCGGTCCCAGCACGCAGCCAAAAGGCCGAGGGTTCGGTGCTGGTTCCAGGACTGACATGCGAATGGAACCCAGCCTGAGAAGACCAATGGCCCCCCTTTGTGCCCGGCTCAAACATCTCGGTCCCAGCACGCAGCCAAAAGGCCGAGGGTTCGGTGCTGATTCCAGGACTGACATGCGAATGGAACCCAGCCTGAGAAGACCAATGTCCCCCCTTTGTGCCCGGCTCAAACATCTCGGTCCCAGCACGCAGCCAAAAGGCCGAGGGTTCGGTGCTGGTTCCAGGACTGACATGCGAATGGAACCCAGCCTGAGAAGACCAATGGCCCCCCTTTGTGCCCGGCTCAAACATCTCGGTCCCAGCACGCAGCCAAAAGGCCGAGGGTTCGGTGCTGATCCCAGGACTGACATGCGAATGGAACCCAGTCTGAGATGACCAATGTCCCCCCTTTGTGCCCGGCTCAAACATCTCGGTCCCAGCACGCAGCCAAAAGGCCGAGGGTTCGGTGCTGGTTCCAGGACTGACATGCGAATGGAACCCAGCCTGAGAAGACCAATGGCCCCCCTTTGTGCCCGGCTCAAACATCTCGGTCCCAGCACGCAGCCAAAAGGCCGAGGGTTCGGTGCTGATTCCAGGACTGACATGCGAATGGAACCCAGCCTGAGAAGACCAATGTCCCCCCTTTGTGCCCGGCTCAAACATCTCGGTCCCAGCACGCAGCCAAAAGGCCGAGGGTTCGGTGCTGGTTCCAGGACTGACATGCGAATGGAACCCAGCCTGAGAAGACCAATGGCCCCCCTTTGTGCCCGGCTCAAACATCTCGGTCCCAGCACGCAGCCAAAAGGCCGAGGGTTCGGTGCTGGTTCCAGGACTGACATGCGAATGGAACCCAGCCTGAGAAGACCAATGGCCCCCCTTTGTGCCCGGCTCAAACATCTCGGTCCCAGCACGCAGCCAAAAGGCCGCGGGTTCGGTGCTGATTCCAGGCCTGACATGCGAATGGAACCCAGTCTGAGAAGACCAATGGCCCCCCTTTGTGCCCGGCTCAAACATCTCGGTCCCAGCACGCAGCCAAAAGGCCGAGGGTTCGGTGCTGATTCCAGGACTGACATGCGAATGGAACCCAGCCTGAGAAGACCAATGTCCCCCCCCCCCCCCCCGTTGTGCCCGGCTCAAACATCTCGGTCCCAGCACGCAGCCAAAAGGCCGAGGGTTCGGTGCTGATTCCAGGACTGACATGCGAATGGAACCCAGCCTGAGAAGACCAATGTCCCCCCCCCCCCCCCCCCCGTTGTGCCCGGCTCAAACATCTCGGTCCCAGCACGCAGCCAGAAGGCCGAGGGTTCGGTGCTGATTCCAGGACTGACATGCGAATGGAACCCAGCCTGAGAAGACCAATGTCCCCCCCCCCCCCCGTTGTGCCCGGCTCAAACATCTCGGTCCCAGCACGCAGCCAGAAGGCCGAGGGTTCGGTGCTGATTCCAGGACTGACAGGCGAATGGAACCCAGCCTGAGAAGACCAATGTCCCCCCCCCCCCCCCCGTTGTGCCCGGCTCAAACATCTCGGTCCCAGCACGCAGCCAGAAGGCCGAGGGTTCGGTGCTGATTCCAGGACTGACATGCGAATGGAACCCAGCCTGAGAAGACCAATGTCCCCCCCCCCCCCCCCCCCCCCGTTGTGCCCGGCTCAAACATCTCGGTCCCAGCACGCAGCCATAAGGCCGAGGGTTCGGTGCTGATTCCAGGACTGACATGCGAATGGAACCCAGTCTGAGAAGACCAATGTCCCCCCCCCCCCCCCCCCCCCCCCCCCGTTGTGCCCGGCTCAAACATCTCGGTCCCAGCACGCAGCCAAAAGGCCGAGGGTTCGAGGCTGATCCCAGGACTGACATGCGAATGGAACCCAGCCTGAGAAGACCTATGTCCCCCCCCCCCCCCCCCCTTTGTGCCCGGCTCAAACATCTCGGTCCCAGCACGCAGCCAAAAGGCCGAGGGTTCGGTGATGATTCCAGGACTGACATGCGAATGGAACCCAGCCTGAGAAGACCAATGTCCCCCCCCCCCCCCCCCGTTGTGCCCGGCTCAAACATCTCGGTCCCAGCACGCAGCCAAAAGGCCGAGGGTTCGAGGCTGATCCCAGGACTGACATGCGAATGGAACCCAGCCTGAGAAGACCAATGTCCCCCCCCCCCCCCCCCGTTGTGCCCGGCTCAAACATCTCGGTCCCAGCACGCAGCCAAAAGGCCGAGGGTTCGGTGATGATTCCAGGACTGACATGCGAATGGAACCCAGCCTGAGAAGACCAATGTCCCCCCCCCCCCCCCCCCCGTTGTGCCCGGCTCAAACATCTCGGTCCCAGCACGCAGCCAAAAGGCCGAGGGTTCGATGCTGATTCCAGGACTGACGTGCGAATGGAACCCAGTCTGAGAAGACCAATGTCCCCCCTTTGTGCCCGGCTCAAACATCTCGGTCCCAGCACGCAGCCAAAAGGCCGAGGGTTCGGTGCTGATTCCAGGACTGACGTGCGAATGGAACCCAGCCTGAGAACACCAATGTCCCCCCTTTGTGCCCGGCTCAAACATCTCGGTCCCAGCACGCAGCCAAAAGGCCGAGGGTTCGGTGCTGATTCCAGGACTGACATGCGAATGGAACCCAGCCTGAGAAGACCAATGTCCCCCCTTAGTGCCCGGCTCAAACATCTCGGTCCCAGCACGCAGCCAAAAGGCCGAGGGTTCGGTGCTGATTCCAGGACTGACGTGCGAATGGAACCCAGCCTGAGAAGACCAATGTCCCCCCTTTGTGCCCGGCTCAAACATCTCGGTCCCAGCACGCAGCCAAAAGGCCGAGGGTTCG
This sequence comes from Nemoura dubitans, assembly GCA_921293005.1. Classification (NCBI taxonomy): domain Eukaryota; kingdom Metazoa; phylum Arthropoda; class Insecta; order Plecoptera; family Nemouridae; genus Nemoura; species Nemoura dubitans. The sequence continues at coordinate 1,505,870 of OV121076.1, forward strand.
GTGCTGATTCCAGGACTGACATGCGAATGGAACCCAGCCTGAGAAGACCAATGTCCCCCCTTAGTGCCCGGCTCAAACATCTCGGTCCCAGCACGCAGCCAAAAGGTCGAGGGTTCGGTGCTGATTCCAGGACTGACATGCGAATGGAACCCAGCCTGAGAAGACCAATGTCCCCCCTTAGTGCCCGGCTCAAACATCTCGGTCCCAGCACGCAGCCAAAAGGCCGAGGGTTCGGTGCTGATTCCAGGACTGACAGGCGAATGGAACCCAGTCTGAGAAGACCAATGTCCCCCCTTTGTGCCCGGCTCAAACATCTCGGTCCCAGCACGCAGCCAAAAGGCCGAGGGTTCGGTGCTGATTCCAGGACTGACAGGCGAATGGAACCCAGCCTGAGAAGACCAATGTCCCCCCTTTGTGCCCGGCTCAAACATCTCGGTCCCAGCACGCAGCCAAAAGGCCGAGGGTTCGGTGCTGATTCCAGGACTGACAGGCGAATGGAACCCAGCCTGAGAAGACCAATGTCCCCAGTTTGTGCCCGGCTCAAACATCTCGGTCCCAGCACGCAGCCAAAAGGCCGAGGGTTCGGTGCTGGTTCCAGGACTGACATGCGAATGGAACCCAGCCTGAGAAGACCAATGGCCCCCCTTTGTGCCCGGCTCAAACATCTCGGTCCCAGCACGCAGCCAAAAGGCCGAGGGTTCGGTGCTGGTTCCAGGCCTGACATGCGAATGGAACCCAGTCTGAGAAGACCAATGGCCCCCCTTTGTGCCCGGCTCAAACATCTCGGTCCCAGCACGCAGCCAAAAGGCCGAGGGTTCGGTGCTGATTCCAGGACTGACATGCGAATGGAACCCAGCCTGAGAAGACCAATGTCCCCCCCCCCCCCCCCGTTGTGCCCGGCTCAAACATCTCGGTCCCAGCACGCAGCCAAAAGGCCGAGGGTTCGGTGCTGATTCCAGGACTGACATGCGAATGGAACCCAGCCTGAGAAGACCAATGTCCCCCCCCCCCCCCCCCCCGTTGTGCCCGGCTCAAACATCTCGGTCCCAGCACGCAGCCAGAAGGCCGAGGGTTCGGTGCTGATTCCAGGACTGACAGGCGAATGGAACCCAGCCTGAGAAGACCAATGTCCCCCCTTTGTGCCCGGCTCAAACATCTCGGTCCCAGCACGCAGCCAAAAGGCCGAGGGTTCGGTGCTGATTCCAGGACTGACAGGCGAATGGAACCCAGCCTGAGAAGACCAATGTCCCCCCTTTGTGCCCGGCTCAAACATCTCGGTCCCAGCACGCAGCCAAAAGGCCGAGGGTTCGGTGCTGGTTCCAGGACTGACATGCGAATGGAACCCAGCCTGAGAAGACCAATGGCCCCCCTTTGTGCCCGGCTCAAACATCTCGGTCCCAGCACGCAGCCAAAAGGCCGAGGGTTCGGTGCTGGTTCCAGGACTGACATGCGAATGGAACCCAGCCTGAGAAGACCAATGGCCCCCCTTTGTGCCCGGCTCAAACATCTCGGTCCCAGCACGCAGCCAAAAGGCCGCGGGTTCGGTGCTGATTCCAGGCCTGACATGCGAATGGAACCCAGTCTGAGAAGACCAATGGCCCCCCTTTGTGCCCGGCTCAAACATCTCGGTCCCAGCACGCAGCCAAAAGGCCGAGGGTTCGGTGCTGATTCCAGGACTGACATGCGAATGGAACCCAGCCTGAGAAGACCAATGTCCCCCCCCCCCCCCCCCCCGTTGTGCCCGGCTCAAACATCTCGGTCCCAGCACGCAGCCAAAAGGCCGAGGGTTCGGTGCTGATTCCAGGACTGACATGCGAATGGAACCCAGCCTGAGAAGACCTATGTCCCCCCCCCCCCCCGTTGTGCCCGGCTCAAACATCTCGGTCCCAGCACGCAGCCAGAAGGCCGAGGGTTCGGTGCTGATTCCAGGACTGACATGCGAATGGAACCCAGCCTGAGAAGACCAATGTCCCCCCCCCCCCCCCGTTGTGCCCGGCTCAAACATCTCGGTCCCAGCACGCAGCCAGAAGGCCGAGGGTTCGGTGCTGATTCCAGGACTGACAGGCGAATGGAACCCAGCCTGAGAAGACCAATGTCCCCCCCCCCCCCCCGTTGTGCCCGGCTCAAACATCTCGGTCCCAGCACGCAGCCAGAAGGCCGAGGGTTCGGTGCTGATTCCAGGACTGACATGCGAATGGAACCCAGCCTGAGAAGACCAATGTCCCCCCCCCCCCCCGCCCGTTGTGCCCGGCTCAAACATCTCGGTCCCAGCACGCAGCCAAAAGGCCGAGGGTTCGGTGCTGATTCCAGGACTGACATGCGAATGGAACCCAGTCTGAGAAGACCAATGTCCCCCCCCCCCCCCCCCCGTTGTGCCCGGCTCAAACATCTCGGTCCCAGCACGCAGCCAAAAGGCCGAGGGTTCGAGGCTGATCCCAGGACTGACATGCGAATGGAACCCAGCCTGAGAAGACCAATGTCCCCCCCCCCCCCCCCCGTTGTGCCCGGCTCAAACATCTCGGTCCCAGCACGCAGCCAAAAGGCCGAGGGTTCGGTGATGATTCCAGGACTGACATGCGAATGGAACCCAGCCTGAGAAGACCAATGTCCCCCCCCCCCCCCCGTTGTGCCCGGCTCAAACATCTCGGTCCCAGCACGCAGCCAAAAGGCCGAGGGTTCGAGGCTGATCCCAGGACTGATATGCGAATGGAACCCAGCCTGAGAAGACCAATGTCCCCCCCCCCCCCCCCCGTTGTGCCCGGCTCAAACATCTCGGTCCCAGCACGCAGCCAAAAGGCCGAGGGTTCGGTGATGATTCCAGGACTGACATGCGAATGGAACCCAGCCTGAGAAGACCAATGTCCCCCCCCCCCCCCCCCGTTGTGCCCGGCTCAAACATCTCGGTCCCAGCACGCAGCCAAAAGGCCGAGGGTTCGATGCTGATTCCAGGACTGACGTGCGAATGGAACCCAGTCTGAGAAGACCAATGTCCCCCCTTTGTGCCCGGCTCAAACATCTCGGTCCCAGCACGCAGCCACAAGGCCGAGGGTTCGGTGCTGATTCCAGGACTGACGTGCGAATGGAACCCAGCCTGAGAAGACCAATGTCCCCCCTTTGTGCCCGGCTCAAACATCTCGGTCCCAGCACGCAGCCAAAAGGCCGAGGGTTCGGTGCTGATTCCAGGACTGACATGCGAATGGAACCCAGCCTGAGAAGACCAATGTCCCCCCTTAGTGCCCGGCTCAAACATCTCGGTCCCAGCACGCAGCCAAAAGGCCGAGGGTTCGGTGCTGATTCCAGGACTGACGTGCGAATGGAACCCAGCCTGAGAAGACCAATGTCCCCCCTTAGTGCCCGGCTCAAACATCTCGGTCCCAGCACGCAGCCAAAAGGCCGAGGGTTCGGTGCTGATTCCAGGACTGACGTGCGAATGGAACCCAGCCTGAGAAGACCAATGTCCCCCCCCCCCCCCCCCCCGTTGTGCCCGGCTCAAACATCTCGGTCCCAGCACGCAGCCAAAAGGCCGAGGGTTCGATGCTGATTCCAGGACTGACGTGCGAATGGAACCCAGTCTGAGAAGACCAATGTCCCCCCTTTGTGCCCGGCTCAAACATCTCGGTCCCAGCACGCAGCCAAAAGGCCGAGGGTTCGGTGCTGATTCCAGGACTGACGTGCGAATGGAACCCAGCCTGAGAAGACCAATGTCCCCCCTTTGTGCCCGGCTCAAACATCTCGGTCCCAGCACGCAGCCAAAAGGCCGAGGGTTCGGTGCCGATTCCAGGACTGATATGCGAATGGAACCCAGCCTGAGAAGACCAATGTCCCCCCTTAGTGCCCGGCTCAAACATCTCGGTCCCAGCACGCAGCCAAAAGGCCGAGGGTTCGGTGCTGATTCCAGGACTGACGTGCGAATGGAACCCAGCCTGAGAAGACCAATGTCCCCCCTTTGTGCCCGGCTCAAACATCTCGGTCCCAGCACGCAGCCAAAAGGCCGAGGGTTCGGTGCTGATTCCAGGACTGACATGCGAATGGAACCCAGCCTGAGAAGACCAATGTCCCCCCTTAGTGCCCGGCTCAAACATCTCGGTCCCAGCACGCAGCCAAAAGGTCGAGGGTTCGGTGCTGATTCCAGGACTGACATGCGAATGGAACCCAGCCTGAGAAGACCAATGTCCCCCCTTAGTGCCCGGCTCAAACATCTCGGTCCCAGCACGCAGCCAAAAGGCCGAGGGTTCGGTGCTGATTCCAGGACTGACAGGCGAATGGAACCCAGTCTGAGAAGACCAATGTCCCCCCTTTGTGCCCGGCTCAAACATCTCGGTCCCAGCACGCAGCCAAAAGGCCGAGGGTTCGGTGCTGATTCCAGGACTGACAGGCGAATGGAACCCAGCCTGAGAAGACCAATGTCCCCCCTTAGTGCCCGGCTCAAACATCTCGGTCCCAGCACGCAGCCAAAAGGCCGAGGGTTCGGTGCTGATTCCAGGACTGACAGGCGAATGGAACCCAGCCTGAGAAGACCAATGTCCCCAGTTTGTGCCCGGCTCAAACATCTCGGTCCCAGCACGCAGCCAAAAGGCCGAGGGTTCGGTGCTGGTTCCAGGACTGACATGCGAATGGAACCCAGCCTGAGAAGACCAATGGCCCCCCTTTGTGCCCGGCTCAAACATCTCGGTCCCAGCACGCAGCCAAAAGGCCGAGGGTTCGGTGCTGGTTCCAGGACTGACATGCGAATGGAACCCAGCCTGAGAAGACCAATGGCCCCCCTTTGTGCCCGGCTCAAACATCTCGGTCCCAGCACGCAGCCAAAAGGCCGCGGGTTCGGTGCTGATTCCAGGCCTGACATGCGAATGGAACCCAGTCTGAGAAGACCAATGGCCCCCCTTTGTGCCCGGCTCAAACATCTCGGTCCCAGCACGCAGCCAAAAGGCCGAGGGTTCGGTGCTGATTCCAGGACTGACATGCGAATGGAACCCAGCCTGAGAAGACCAATGTCCCCCCCCCCCCCCCCCGTTGTGCCCGGCTCAAACATCTCGGTCCCAGCACGCAGCCAAAAGGCCGAGGGTTCGGTGCTGATTCCAGGACTGACATGCGAATGGAACCCAGCCTGAGAAGACCAATGTCCCCCCCCCCCCCCCGTTGTGCCCGGCTCAAACATCTCGGTCCCAGCACGCAGCCAGAAGGCCGAGGGTTCGGTGCTGATTCCAGGACTGACATGCGAATGGAACCCAGCCTGAGAAGACCAATGTCCCCCCCCCCCCCGTTGTGCCCGGCTCAAACATCTCGGTCCCAGCACGCAGCCAGAAGGCCGAGGGTTCGGTGCTGATTCCAGGACTGACAGGCGAATGGAACCCAGCCTGAGAAGACCAATGTCCCCCCCCCCCCCCCCCGTTGTGCCCGGCTCAAACATCTCGGTCCCAGCACGCAGCCAGAAGGCCGAGGGTTCGGTGCTGATTCCAGGACTGACAGGCGAATGGAACCCAGCCTGAGAAGACCAATGTCCCCCCTTTGTGCCCGGCTCAAACATCTCGGTCCCAGCACGCAGCCAAAAGGCCGAGGGTTCGGTGCTGATTCCAGGACTGACAGGCGAATGGAACCCAGCCTGAGAAGACCAATGTCCCCCCTTTGTGCCCGGCTCAAACATCTCGGTCCCAGCACGCAGCCAAAAGGCCGAGGGTTCGGTGCTGGTTCCAGGACTGACATGCGAATGGAACCCAGCCTGAGAAGACCAATGGCCCCCCTTTGTGCCCGGCTCAAACATCTCGGTCCCAGCACGCAGCCAAAAGGCCGAGGGTTCGGTGCTGGTTCCAGGACTGACATGCGAATGGAACCCAGCCTGAGAAGACCAATGGCCCCCCTTTGTGCCCGGCTCAAACATCTCGGTCCCAGCACGCAGCCAAAAGGCCGCGGGTTCGGTGCTGATTCCAGGACTGACATGCGAATGGAACCCAGTCTGAGAAGACCAATGGCCCCCCTTTGTGCCCGGCTCAAACATCTCGGTCCCAGCACGCAGCCAAAAGGCCGAGGGTTCGGTGCTGATTCCAGGACTGACATGCGAATGGAACCCAGCCTGAGAAGACCAATGTCCCCCCCCCCCCCCCCGTTGTGCCCGGCTCAAACATCTCGGTCCCAGCACGCAGCCAAAAGGCCGAGGGTTCGGTGCTGATTCCAGGACTGACATGCGAATGGAACCCAGCCTGAGAAGACCTATGTCCCCCCCCCCCCCCGTTGTGCCCGGCTCAAACATCTCGGTCCCAGCACGCAGCCAAAAGGCCGAGGGTTCGGTGCTGATTCCAGGACTGACATGCGAATGGAACCCAGCCTGAGAAGACCAATGTCCCCCCCCCCCCCGTTGTGCCCGGCTCAAACATCTCGGTCCCAGCACGCAGCCAGAAGGCCGAGGGTTCGGTGCTGATTCCAGGACTGACAGGCGAATGGAACCCAGCCTGAGAAGACCAATGTCCCCCCCCCCCCCCCCGTTGTGCCCGGCTCAAACATCTCGGTCCCAGCACGCAGCCAGAAGGCCGAGGGTTCGGTGCTGATTCCAGGACTGACATGCGAATGGAACCCAGCCTGAGAAGACCAATGTCCCCCCCCCCCCCCCCCCCGTTGTGCCCGGCTCAAACATCTCGGTCCCAGCACGCAGCCAAAAGGCCGAGGGTTCGGTGCTGATTCCAGGACTGACATGCGAATGGAACCCAGTCTGAGAAGACCAATGTCCCCCCCCCCCCCCCCCCGTTGTGCCCGGCTCAAACATCTCGGTCCCAGCACGCAGCCAAAAGGCCGAGGGTTCGAGGCTGATCCCAGGACTGACATGCGAATGGAACCCAGCCTGAGAAGACCAATGTCCCCCCCCCCCCCCCCCCCCCCGTTGTGCCCGGCTCAAACATCTCGGTCCCAGCACGCAGCCAAAAGGCCGAGGGTTCGGTGATGATTCCAGGACTGACATGCGAATGGAACCCAGCCTGAGAAGACCAATGTCCCCCCCCCCCCCCCCCGTTGTGCCCGGCTCAAACATCTCGGTCCCAGCACGCAGCCAAAAGGCCGAGGGTTCGAGGCTGATCCCAGGACTGACATGCGAATGGAACCCAGCCTGAGAAGACCAATGTCCCCCCCCCCCCCCCCCGTTGTGCCCGGCTCAAACATCTCGGTCCCAGCACGCAGCCAAAAGGCCGAGGGTTCGGTGATGATTCCAGGACTGACATGCGAATGGAACCCAGCCTGAGAAGACCAATGTCCCCCCCCCCCCCCCCCGTTGTGCCCGGCTCAAACATCTCGGTCCCAGCACGCAGCCAAAAGGCCGAGGGTTCGATGCTGATTCCAGGACTGACGTGCGAATGGAACCCAGTCTGAGAAGACCAATGTCCCCCCTTTGTGCCCGGCTCAAACATCTCGGTCCCAGCACGCAGCCAAAAGGCCGAGGGTTCGGTGCTGATTCCAGGACTGACGTGCGAATGGAACCCAGCCTGAGAAGACCAATGTCCCCCCTTTGTGCCCGGCTCAAACATCTCGGTCCCAGCACGCAGCCAAAAGGCCGAGGGTTCGGTGCTGATTCCAGGACTGACATGCGAATGGAACCCAGCCTGAGAAGACCAATGTCCCCCCTTAGTGCCCGGCTCAAACATCTCGGTCCCAGCACGCAGCCAAAAGGCCGAGGGTTCGGTGCTGATTCCAGGACTGACGTGCGAATGGAACCCAGCCTGAGAAGACCAATGTCCCCCCTTTGTGCCCGGCTCAAACATCTCGGTCCCAGCACGCAGCCAAAAGGCCGAGGGTTCGGTGCTGATTCCAGGACTGACATGCGAATGGAACCCAGCCTGAGAAGACCAATGTCCCCCCTTAGTGCCCGGCTCAAACATCTCGGTCCCAGCACGCAGCCAAAAGGTCGAGGGTTCGGTGCTGAGTCCAGGACTGACATGCGAATGGAACCCAGCCTGAGAAGACCAATGTCCCCCCTTTGTGCCCGGCTCAAACATCTCGGTCCCAGCACGCAGCCAAAAGGCCGAGGGTTCGGTGCTGATTCCAGGACTGACAGGCGAATGGAACCCAGCCTGAGAAGACCAATGTCCCCCCTTTGTGCCCGGCTCAAACATCTCGGTCCCAGCACGCAGCCAAAAGGCCGAGGGTTCGGTGCTGATTCCAGGACTGACATGCGAATGGAACCCAGCCTGAGAAGACCAATGTCCCCCCCCCCCCCCCCCCCGTTGTGCCCGGCTCAAACATCTCGGTCCCAGCACGCAGCCAAAAGGCCGAGGGTTCGAGGCTGATCCCAGGACTGACATGCGAATGGAACCCAGCCTGAGAAGACCAATGTCCCCCCCCCCCCCCCCGTTGTGCCCGGCTCAAACATCTCGGTCCCAGCACGCAGCCAAAAGGCCGAGGGTTCGATGCTGATTCCAGGACTGACGTGCGAATGGAACCCAGTCTGAGAAGACCAATGTCCCCCCTTTGTGCCCGGCTCAAACATCTCGGTCCCAGCACGCAGCCAAAAGGCCGAGGGTTCGGTGTTGATTCCAGGACTGACGTGCGAATGGAACCCAGCCTGAGAAGACCAATGTCCCCCCTTTGTGCCCGGCTCAAACATCTCGGTCCCAGCACGCAGCCAAAAGGCCGAGGGTTCGGTGCTGATTCCAGGACTGACATGCGAATGGAACCCAGCCTGAGAAGACCAATGTCCCCACTTAGTGCCCGGCTCAAACATCTCGGTCCCAGCACGCAGCCAAAAGGCCGAGGGTTCGGTGCTGATTCCAGGACTGACGTGCGAATGGAACCCAGCCTGAGAAGACCAATGTCCCCCCTTTGTGCCCGGCTCAAACATCTCGGTCCCAGCACGCAGCCAAAAGGCCGAGGGTTCGGTGCTGATTCCAGGACTGACATGCGAATGGAACCCAGCCTGAGAAGACCAATGTCCCCCCTTAGTGCCCGGCTCAAACATCTCGGTCCCAGCACGCAGCCAAAAGGTCGAGGGTTCGGTGCTGATTCCAGGACTGACATGCGAATGGAACCCAGCCTGAGAAGACCAATGTCCCCCCTTTGTGCCCGGCTCAAACATCTCGGTCCCAGCACGCAGCCAAAAGGCCGAGGGTTCGGTGCTGATTCCAGGACTGACAGGCGAATGGAACCCAGCCTGAGAAGACCAATGTCCCCCCTTTGTGCCCGGCTCAAACATCTCGGTCCCAGCACGCAGCCAAAAGGCCGAGGGTTCGGTGCTGATTCCAGGACTGACATGCGAATGGAACCCAGTCTGAGAAGACCAATGTCCCCCCTTTGTGCCCGGCTCAAACATCTCGGTCCCAGCACGCAGCCAAAAGGCCGAGGGTTCGGTGCTGATTCCAGGACTGACATGCGAATGGAACCCAGCCTGAGAAGACAAATGTCCCCCCTTTGTGCCCGGCTCAAACATCTCGGTCCCAGCACGCAGCCAAAAGGCCGAGGGTTCGGTGCTGATTCCAGGACTGACATGCGAATGGAACCCAGTCTGAGAAGACCAATGTCCCCCCTTTGTGCCCGGCTCAAACATCTCGGTCCCAGCACGCAGCCAAAAGGCCGAGGGTTCGGTGCTGATTCCAGGCCTGACATGCGAATGGAACCCAGTCTGAGAAGACCAATGTCCCCCCTTTGGGCCCGGCTCAAACATCTCGGTCCCAGCACGCAGCCAAAAGGCCGAGGGTTCGGTGCTGATTCCAGGACTGACATGCGAATGGAACCCAGTCTGAGAAGACCAATGTCCCCCCTTTGTGCCCGGCTCAAACATCTCGGTCCCAGCACGCAGCCAAAAGGCCGAGGGTTCGGTGCTGATTCCAGGACTGACATGCGAATGGAACCCAGCCTGAGAAGACCAATGTCCCCCCTTTGTGCCCGGCTCAAACATCTCGGTCCCAGCACGCAGCCAAAAGGCCGAGGGTTCGGTGCTGATTCCAGGACTGACATGCGAATGGAACCCAGCCTGAGAAGACCAATGTCCCCCCTTTGTGCCCGGCTCAAACATCTCGGTCCCAGCACGCAGCCAAAAGGCCGAGGGTTCGGTGCTGATTCCAGGACTGACAGGCGAATGGAACCCAGCCTGAGAAGACCAATGTCCCCCCTTTGTGCCCGGCTCAAACATCTCGGTCCCAGCACGCAGCCAAAAGGCCGAGGGTTCGGTGCTGATTCCAGGACTGACTTGCGAATGGAACCCAGCCTGAGAAGACCAATGTCCCCCCTTTGTGCCCGGCTCAAACATCTCGGTCCCAGCACGCAGCCAAAAGGCCGAGGGTTCGGTGCTGATTCCAGGACTGACTTGCGAATGGAACCCAGCCTGAGAAGACCAATGTCCCCCCTTTGTGCCCGGCTCAAACATCTCGGTCCCAGCACGCAGCCAAAAGGCCGAGGGTTCGGTGCTGATTCCAGGACTGACGTGCGAATGGAACCCAGTCTGAGAAGACCAATGTCCCCCCTTTGTGCCCGGCTCAAACATCTCGGTCCCAGCACGCAGCCAAAAGGCCGAGGGTTCGGTGCTGATTCCAGGACTGACGTGCGAATGGAACCCAGTCTGAGAAGACCAATGTCCCCCCTTTGTGCCCGGCTCAAACATCTCGGTCCCAGCACGCAGCCAAAAGGCCGAGGGTTCGGTGCTGATTCCAGGACTGACATGCGAATGGAACCCAGTCTGAGAAGACCAATGTCCCCCCTTTGTGCCCGGCTCAAACATCTCGGTCCCAGCACGCAGCCAAAAGGCCGAGGGTTCGGTGCTGATTCCAGGACTGACATGCGAATGGAACCCAGTCTGAAAAGACCAATGTCCCCCCTTTGTGCCCGGCTCAAACATCTCGGTCCCAGCACGCAGCCAAAAGGCCGAGGGTTCGGTGCTGATTCCAGGACTGACATGCGAATGGAACCCAGTCTGAGAAGACCAATGGCCCCCCTTTGTGCCCGGCTCGAACATCTCGGTCCCAGCACGCAGCCAAAAGGCCGAGGGTTCGGTGCTGATTCCAGGACTGACATGCGAATGGAACCCAGTCTGAGAAGACCAATGTCCCCCCTTTGTGCCCGGCTCAAACATCTCGGTCCCAGCACGCAGCCAAAAGGTCGAGGGTTCGGTGCTGATTCCAGGACTGACATGCGAATGGAACCCAGCCTGAGAAGACCAATGTCCCCCCTTTGTGCCCGGCTCAAACATCTCGGTCCCAGCACGCAGCCAAAAGGCCGAGGGTTCGGTGCTGGTTCCAGGACTGACATGCGAATGGAACCCAGCCTGAGAAGACCAATGTCCCCCCTTTGTGCCCGGCTCAAACATCTCGGTCCCAGCACGCAGCCAAAAGGCCGAGGGTTCGGTGCTGGTTCCAGGACTGACGTGCGAATGGAACCCAGTCTGAGAAGACCAATGTCCCCCCTTTGTGCCCGGCTCAAACATCTCGGTCCCAGCACGCAGCCAAAAGGCCGAGGGTTCGGTGCTGATTCCAGGACTGACATGCGAATGGAACCCAGCCTGAGAAGACCAATGTCCCCCCTTTGTGCCCGGCTCAAACATCTCGGTCCCAGCACGCAGCCAAAAGGCCGAGGGTTCGGTGCTGATTCCAGGACTGACATGCGAATGGAACCCAGTCTGAGAAGACCAATGTCCCCCCTTTGTGCCCGGCTCAAACATCTCGGTCCCAGCACGCAGCCAAAAGGCCGAGGGTTCGGTGCTGATTCCAGGACTGACATGCGAATGGAACCCAGCCTGAGAAGACCAATGTCCCCCCTTTGTGCCCGGCTCAAACATCTCGGTCCCAGCACGCAGCCAAAAGGCCGAGGGTTCGGTGCTGATTCCAGGACTGACATACGAATGGAACCCAGTCTGAGAAGACCAATGTCCCCCCTTTGGGCCCGGCTCAAACATCTCGGTCCCAGCACGCAGCCAAAAGGCCGAGGGTTCGGTGCTGATTCCAGGACTGACAGGCGAATGGAACCCAGCCTGAGAAGACCAATGTCCCCCCTTTGTGCCCGGCTCAAACATCTCGGTCCCAGCACGCAGCCAAAAGGCCGAGGGTTCGGTGCTGATTCCAGGACTGACATGCGAATGGAACCCAGTCTGAAAAGACCAATGTCCCCCCTTTGTGCCCGGCTCAAACATCTCGGTCCCAGCACGCAGCCAAAAGGCCGAGGGTTCGGTGCTGATTCCAGGACTGACATGCGAATGGAACCCAGTCTGAGAAGACCAATGTCCCCCCTTTGTGCCCGGCTCGAACATCTCGGTCCCAGCACGCAGCCAAAAGGCCGAGGGTTCGGTGCTGATTCCAGGACTGACATGCGAATGGAACCCAGTCTGAGAAGACCAATGTCCCCCCTTTGTGCCCGGCTCAAACATCTCGGTCCCAGCACGCAGCCAAAAGGTCGAGGGTTCGGTGCTGATTCCAGGACTGACATGCGAATGGAACCCAGCCTGAGAAGACCAATGTCCCCCCTTTGTGCCCGGCTCAAACATCTCGGTCCCAGCACGCAGCCAAAAGGCCGAGGGTTCGGTGCTGGTTCCAGGACTGACATGCGAATGGAACCCAGCCTGAGAAGACCAATGTCCCCCCTTTGTGCCCGGCTCAAACATCTCGGTCCCAGCACGCAGCCAAAAGGCCGAGGGTTCGGTGCTGGTTCCAGGACTGACGTGCGAATGGAACCCAGTCTGAGAAGACCAATGTCCCCCCTTTGTGCCCGGCTCAAACATCTCGGTCCCAGCACGCAGCCAAAAGGCCGAGGGTTCGGTGCTGATTCCAGGACTGACATGCGAATGGAACCCAGTCTGAGAAGACCAATGTCCCCCCTTTGTGCCCGGCTCGAACATCTCGGTCCCAGCACGCAGCCAAAAGGCCGAGGGTTCGGTGCTGATTCCAGGACTGACATGCGAATGGAACCCAGTCTGAGAAGACCAATGTCCCCCCTTTGTGCCCGGCTCAAACATCTCGGTCCCAGCACGCAGCCAAAAGGCCGAGGGTTCGGTGCTGATTCCAGGACTGACATGCGAATGGAACCCAGCCTGAGAAGACCAATGTCCCCCCTTAGTGCCCGGCTCAAACATCTCGGTCCCAGCACGCAGCCAAAAGGCCGAGGGTTCGGTGCTGATTCCAGGACTGACATGCGAATGGAACCCAGCCTGAGAAGACCAATGTCCCCCCTTTGTGCCCGGCTCAAACATCTCGGTCCCAGCACGCAGCCAAAAGGCCGAGGGTTCGGTGCTGATTCCAGGACTGACATGCGAATGGAACCCAGCCTGAGAAGACCAATGTCCCCCCTTAGTGCCCGGCTCAAACATCTCGGTCCCAGAACGCAGCCAAAAGGCCGAGGGTTCGGTGCTGATTCCAGGACTGACATGCGAATGGAACCCAGTCTGAGAAGACCAATGTCCCCCCTTAGTGCCCGGCTCAAACATCTCGGTCCCAGCACGCAGCCAAAAGGCCGAGGGTTCGGTGCCGATTCCAGGACTGACATGCGAATGGAACCCAGCCTGAGAAGACCAATGTCCCCCCTTTGTGCCCGGCTCAAACATCTCGGTCCCAGCACGCAGCCAAAAGGCCGAGGGTTCGGTGCCGATTCCAGGCCTGACATGCGAATGGAACCCAGCCTGAGAAGACCAATGTCCCCCCTTTGTGCCCGGCTCAAACATCTCGGTCCCAGCACGCAGCCAAAAGGCCGAGGGTTCGGTGCTGATTCCAGGACTGACATGCGAATGGAACCCAGCCTGAGAAGACCAATGTCCCCCCTTTGTGCCCGGCTCAAACATCTCGGTCCCAGCACGCAGCCAAAAGGCCGAGGGTTCGGTGCTGATTCCAGGACTGACATGCGAATGGAACCCAGCCTGAGAAGACCAATGTCCCCCCTTTGTGCCCGGCTCAAACATCTCGGTCCCAGCACGCAGCCAAAAGGCCGAGGGTTCGGTGCTGATTCCAGGACTGACATGCGAATGGAACCCAGCCTGAGAAGACCAATGTCCCCCCTTTGTGCCCGGCTCAAACATCTCGGTCCCAGCACGCAGCCAAAAGGCCGAGGGTTCGGTGCTGATTCCAGGACTGACATGCGAATGGAACCCAGTCTGAGAAGACCAATGTCCCCCCTTTGTGCCCGGCTCAAACATCTCGGTCCCAGCACGCAGCCAAAAGGCCGAGGGTTCGGTGCTGATTCCAGGACTGACATGCGAATGGAACCCAGCCTGAGAAGACCAATGTCCCCCCTTTGTGCCCGGCTCAAACATCTCGGTCCCAGCACGCAGCCAAAAGGCCGAGGGTTCGGTGCTGATTCCAGGACTGACATACGAATGGAACCCAGTCTGAGAAGACCAATGTCCCCCCTTTGGGCCCGGCTCAAACATCTCGGTCCCAGCACGCAGCCAAAAGGCCGAGGGTTCGGTGCTGATTCCAGGACTGACAGGCGAATGGAACCCAGCCTGAGAAGACCAATGTCCCCCCTTTGTGCCCGGCTCAAACATCTCGGTCCCAGCACGCAGCCAAAAGGCCGAGGGTTCGGTGCTGATTCCAGGACTGACATGCGAATGGAACCCAGTCTGAAAAGACCAATGTCCCCCCTTTGTGCCCGGCTCAAACATCTCGGTCCCAGCACGCAGCCAAAAGGCCGAGGGTTCGGTGCTGATTCCAGGACTGACATGCGAATGGAACCCAGTCTGAGAAGACCAATGTCCCCCCCTTTGTGCCCGGCTCGAACATCTCGGTCCCAGCACGCAGCCAAAAGGCCGAGGGTTCGGTGCTGATTCCAGGACTGACATGCGAATGGAACCCAGTCTGAGAAGACCAATGTCCCCCCTTTGTGCCCGGCTCAAACATCTCGGTCCCAGCACGCAGCCAAAAGGTCGAGGGTTCGGTGCTGATTCCAGGACTGACATGCGAATGGAACCCAGCCTGAGAAGACCAATGTCCCCCCTTTGTGCCCGGCTCAAACATCTCGGTCCCAGCACGCAGCCAAAAGGCCGAGGGTTCGGTGCTGGTTCCAGGACTGACATGCGAATGGAACCCAGCCTGAGAAGACCAATGTCCCCCCTTTGTGCCCGGCTCGAACATCTCGGTCCCAGCACGCAGCCAAAAGGCCGAGGGTTCGGTGCTGGTTCCAGGACTGACGTGCGAATGGAACCCAGTCTGAGAAGACCAATGTCCCCCCTTTGTGCCCGGCTCAAACATCTCGGTCCCAGCACGCAGCCAAAAGGCCGAGGGTTCGGTGCTGATTCCAGGACTGACATGCGAATGGAACCCAGTCTGAGAAGACCAATGTCCCCCCTTTGTGCCCGGCTCGAACATCTCGGTCCCAGCACGCAGCCAAAAGGCCGAGGGTTCGGTGCTGATTCCAGGACTGACATGCGAATGGAACCCAGTCTGAGAAGACCAATGTCCCCCCTTTGTGCCCGGCTCAAACATCTCGGTCCCAGCACGCAGCCAAAAGGCCGAGGGTTCGGTGCTGATTCCAGGACTGACATGCGAATGGAACCCAGCCTGAGAAGACCAATGTCCCCCCTTAGTGCCCGGCTCAAACATCTCGGTCCCAGCACGCAGCCAAAAGGCCGAGGGTTCGGTGCTGATTCCAGGACTGACATGCGAATGGAACCCAGCCTGAGAAGACCAATGTCCCCCCTTTGTGCCCGGCTCAAACATCTCGGTCCCAGCACGCAGCCAAAAGGCCGAGGGTTCGGTGCTGATTCCAGGACTGACATGCGAATGGAACCCAGCCTGAGAAGACCAATGTCCCCCCTTAGTGCCCGGCTCAAACATCTCGGTCCCAGAACGCAGCCAAAAGGCCGAGGGTTCGGTGCTGATTCCAGGACTGACATGCGAATGGAACCCAGTCTGAGAAGACCAATGTCCCCCCTTAGTGCCCGGCTCAAACATCTCGGTCCCAGCACGCAGCCAAAAGGCCGAGGGTTCGGTGCCGATTCCAGGACTGACATGCGAATGGAACCCAGCCTGAGAAGACCAATGTCCCCCCTTTGTGCCCGGCTCAAACATCTCGGTCCCAGCACGCAGCCAAAAGGCCGAGGGTTCGGTGCCGATTCCAGGACTGACATGCGAATGGAACCCAGCCTGAGAAGACCAATGTCCCCCCTTTGTGCCCGGCTCAAACATCTCGGTCCCAGCACGCAGCCAAAAGGCCGAGGGTTCGGTGCTGATTCCAGGACTGACATGCGAATGGAACCCAGCCTGAGAAGACCAATGTCCCCCCTTTGTGCCCGGCTCAAACATCTCGGTCCCAGCACGCAGCCAAAAGGCCGAGGGTTCGGTGCTGATTCCAGGACTGACATGCGAATGGAACCCAGCCTGAGAAGACCAATGTCCCCCCTTAGTGCCCGGCTCAAACATCTCGGTCCCAGCACGCAGCCAAAAGGCCGAGGGTTCGGTGCTGATTCCAGGACTGACATGCGAATGGAACCCAGCCTGAGAAGACCAATGTCCCCCCTTTGTGCCCGGCTCAAACATCTCGGTCCCAGCACGCAGCCAAAAGGCCGAGGGTTCGGTGCTGATTCCAGGACTGACATGCAAATGGAACCCAGTCTGTGAAGACCAATGTCCCCCCTTTGTGCCCGGCTCAAACATCTCGGTCCCAGCACGCAGCCAAAAGGCCGAGGGTTCGGTGCTGATTCCAGGACTGACATGCGAATGGAACCCAGTCTGAGAAGACCAATGTCCCCCCTTAGTGCCCGGCTCAAACATCTCGGTCCCAGCACGCAGCCAAAAGGCCGAGGGTTCGGTGCCGATTCCAGGACTGACATGCGAATGGAACCCAGCCTGAGAAGACCAATGTCCCCCCTTTGTGCCCGGCTCAAACATCTCGGTCCCAGCACGCAGCCAAAAGGCCGAGGGTTCGGTGCCGATTCCAGGACTGACATGCGAATGGAACCCAGCCTGAGAAGACCAATGTCCCCCCTTTGTGCCCGGCTCAAACATCTCGGTCCCAGCACGCAGCCAAAAGGCCGAGGGTTCGGTGCTGATTCCAGGACTGACATGCGAATGGAACCCAGCCTGAGAAGACCAATGTCCCCCCTTTGTGCCCGGCTCAAACATCTCGGTCCCAGCACGCAGCCAAAAGGCCGAGGGTTCGGTGCTGATTCCAGGACTGACATGCGAATGGAACCCAGCCTGAGAAGACCAATGTCCCCCCTTAGTGCCCGGCTCAAACATCTCGGTCCCAGCACGCAGCCAAAAGGCCGAGGGTTCGGTGCTGATTCCAGGACTGACATGCGAATGGAACCCAGCCTGAGAAGACCAATGTCCCCCCTTTGTGCCCGGCTCAAACATCTCGGTCCCAGCACGCAGCCAAAAGGCCGAGGGTTCGGTGCTGATTCCAGGACTGACATGCAAATGGAACCCAGTCTGTGAAGACCAATGTCCCCCCTTTGTGCCCGGCTCAAACATCTCGGTCCCAGCACGCAGCCAAAAGGCCGAGGGTTCGGTGCTGATTCCAGGACTGACATGCGAATGGAACCCAGCCTGAGAAGACCAATGTCCCCCCTTTGTGCCCGGCTCAAACATCTCGGTCCCAGCACGCAGCCAAAAGGCCGAGGGTTCGGTGCTGATTCCAGGACTGACATGCGAATGGAACCCAGCCTGAGAAGACCAATGTCCCCCCTTTGTGCCCGGCTCAAACATCTCGGTCCCAGCACGCAGCCAAAAGGCCGAGGGTTCGGTGCTGATTCCAGGACTGACATGCGAATGGAACCCAGCCTGAGAAGACCAATGTCCCCCCTTTGTGCCCGGCTCAAACATCTCGGTCCCAGCACGCAGCCAAAAGGCAGAGGGTTCGGTGCTGATTCCAGGACTGACATGCGAATGGAACCCAGCCTGAGAAGACCAATGTCCCCCCTTTGTGCCCGGCTCAAACATCTCGGTCCCAGCACGCAGCCAAAAGGCCGAGGGTTCGGTGCTGATTCCAGGACTGACATGCGAATGGAACCCAGCCTGAGAAGACCAATGTCCCCCCTTTGTGCCCGGCTCAAACATCTCGGTCCCAGCACGCAGCCAAAAGGCCGAGGGTTCGGTGCTGGTTCCAGGACTGACATGCGAATGGAACCCAGCCTGAGAAGACCAATGTCCCCCCTTTGTGCCCGGCTCAAACATCTCGGTCCCAGCACGCAGCCAAAAGGCCGAGGGTTCGGTGCTGATTCCAGGACTGACATGCGAATGGAACCCAGCCTGAGAAGACCAATGTCCCCCCTTTGTGCCCGGCTCAAACATCTCGGTCCCAGCACGCAGCCAAAAGGCCGAGGGTTCGGTGCTGGTTCCAGGACTGACATGCGAATGGAACCCAGCCTGAGAAGACCAATGTCCCCCCTTTGTGCCCGGCTCAAACATCTCGGTCCCAGCACGCAGCCAAAAGGCCGAGGGTTCGGTGCTGATTCCAGGACTGACATGCGAATGGAACCCAGCCTGAAAAGACCAATGTCCCCCCTTTGTGCCCGGCTCAAACATCTCGGTCCCAGCACGCAGCCAAAAGGCCGAGGGTTCGGTGCTGGTTCCAGGACTGACATGCGAATGGAACCCATCACAATTTGCGGTATCTGATTGAGGTTATGTTACTTTACTAACTGTATAGTTACTTTACTAAGATACTATCGGGAATATGTATTTTTGGCTCATTTTATTTCGACTGTGCAGTGTTAAATAGGTTTAATGCAATGATTTTCTTGTAATTCCCAAAATCAAAGCTAAGCCCATAAAATTTCGTAAGACTTTTTGAGTATTATATCGTGGCATAACTCTACTAATCCTTTGCTACTCCATCGGCATCTAAACTTTAAAGCCAAGTGTCGAAGTGTTATTTCATTTCTCCCCTCGGCGGAAATACCGCGCGACGAAACTCCATTTGTCTTGAGAAGACAATTTGTCTGGACGCCTCGCCACGGCCGACTCGACCCCCGAACGGAAATACTCAGCTCTTGTCCCGACAGCAGCACGCCAAGCTGGCCACGACGGGCACCCAAATACCAGGGGCCGACCACAAGGCTCCAAGAGTTCGGGACCAAGCGCTCAAATGTCCAACTCGTAAAATATCGCCTTGCATTTCTGACATGCCTCAGCAATCGTTGTCATGGCATTCACAAAGTCCCAGCCTAGATCCTGGTGGCCGGCTATCCTGGTAGTGAGAGCGCCATGTCTGCCTTGCATTCGGGAGGTCCCAGGTTCGATCCTGGTGGCCGGCTATCCTGGCAGTGAGAGCGCCATGTCTGCGTTGCATTCGGGAGGTCCCAGGTTCGATCCTGGTGGCCGGCTATCCTGGCAGTGAGAGCGCCATGTCTGCGTTGCATTCGGGAGGTCCCAGGTTCGATCCTGGTGGCCGGCTATCCTGGCAGTGAGAGCGCCATGTCTGCGTTGCATTCGGGAGGTCCCAGGTTCAATCCTGGTGGCCGGCTATCCTGGCAGTGAGAGCGCCATGTCTGCGTTGCATTCGGGAGGTCCCAGGTTCAATCCTGGTGGCCGGCTATCCTGGCAGTGAGAGCGCCATGTCTGTCTTGCATTCGGGAGGTTCCAGGTTCGATCCTGGTGGCCGGCTATCCTGGCAGTGAGAGCGCCATGTCTGCGTTGCATTCGGGAGGTCCCAGGTTCAATCCTGGTGGCCGGCTATCCTGGCAGTGAGAGCGCCATGTCTGCGTTGCATTCGGGAGGTCCCAGGTTCAATCCTGGTGGCCGGCTATCCTGGCAGTGAGAGCGCCATGTCTGTCTTGCATTCGGGAGGTTCCAGGTTAGGTCCTGGTTGCCCCATGGTAGTGAGAGCGCCATGTCTGCCTTGCATTCGGGAGGTCCCAGGTTCGATCCTGGTGGCCGGCTTTCCTGGTAGAGAGAACGCCTTGTCTGCCTTGCATTCATATGAGGTCCCAGGTTCGATCCCGCGAATGGTTATAAAGATTTCAAACAACCGTTGCGGAAAGTTCACGGGCAACTAAAAACACACACATCAACCACCAAATAGGTACGTGTCTCTGCATTAATGTCAGTTTCTCCTGTCATGTGTCAAATCAAACAGAAAACTCATCACAAATAACATTGCAACACGTGTTCCTCATTGAAGGCTGGTCGAGCTTGTGACATTCCGTTGTGTTCGTCTCTGGCGAAGTCCGTTAAACGTGTCGTATCAAAGTGCTGCGCTCACCGGCACTTTGGACAAGTTTTGAAACGGATACAAATGGGCATGCCACGGCGAATGCGTTGTGGGGGGGCAACCCTTCCCTGCCCCCTGGACCAAGTCGGGGTTCGGGAATCCATCTTGTTGTCTCGAACGAGAGGAGAATTTGGCCTCACTGATGTAATTGCGACGATTTTAAATGACTTTGTACGATTTTCGTGAAGTTCCTATCGGTTCCTTGTGCAGCTAATTTTTTAATTGCGAATGTAGTTATTTGTCAAGATTGATCCTCTTTAGCCAGTGCTTCTCCCGTATTCCCAGCTGCGAGATCCGTCACAAAAGTGCTGCAATTACGGTCATACAAACATAGAGATGTGGTTATATGAAAGAATCTTGTACTAAACTGTTAACATTTATTCGAGTAAGTGCATGGTACAACTGTTTGTTAGGATGTGTGTGGCTTCTGGCCGAGTAGATCTGAGCGCGCGATCGCGGCGTTCTGGGTGTTCTGGTGAGGAAGCGGTCCTCCTATACCCGCCCCGGCCCGGCATACCATCGATCATCCTCGCAGTTGTAAGGAATTCCTGCTTGGGAAACGCAGCAGAAGCGATAAAAAAGCATTAAAGGTGCATTAATATCACAAAAGGTTATAGAGCGAGGTATACTTCTAAACTAGTGGGATATAGAAATGCCATTAAACGTGTTCATTGTGCCTTTTACGGTCGAGAACCCGCTTATTACAATAATTCCATTTGAATAACAATTCAATTTTCACTTTCTCTGTAGATTATTTCTTGGCCTCTCCATATAGCATTGAGACAACTTATGTCCACATATAAATATAGGTATTTGTATATATAAGGATCAACGTTCAGGATTAAATGGTTTAGTTGTAAATCAGTTCATGAACTGATCTCTAGTATAAAGTTGATCGATTCGCTTGAAGGTTAGTGAAAGATTTGTTCCGAAATGTAAAATGGCAGCGCGGCTCTCTGTAAAACGTGTCCAATAAACAGTCGCGTCGCTCAGGATCAGGATCAGGACGGAGCGACATCAAGGGACGCCGAACTCCTTGATCCTGGGCTGATCCTGAACGAGAGTGAAACGGGAACGCGGTGTATTAACCTGACTTTGTCAAGGCAACTAGTATGCCGTGCCAGCTCTCACTGCTCCGGTACGGGATAGGCAACTAGTATTTCGTGCCAGCTCTCACTGCTCCGGTACGGGATAGGCAACTAGTATGCCGTGCCAGCTCTCACTGCTCCGGTACGGGATAGGCAACTAGTATGCCGTGCCAGCTCTCACTGCGTTCAACATGTATGTTGCCGTTTTTCCGTTATCTTAAAACTGAATAAACATTTAAACAAACAATATAATTGAATGCTCTTGAAGAGCCGTTTACACGACTCAATGTTCTAAATTCATTGAAAATGGTGGCACAGCCTTCCAAAATCTTTGTTTCTAGAAGGCAGTAACATACCCTTCCTTCTATTGAAAGGAAAATTTAACGATATTTAGAACACGTCCTAAATGAGAAAACATTGAATGAAACTTGAATTCAAGCTTTCGTTCAATGATTCATTGAATTCAATTGTTGTTTACACGGTTCAATGCATTGAATTCAAGGTTGAATTCAATGCATTGAACGAAACATTGAACCGTGTAAACACAGCTTAAGGGCTGGTTTTATAATATCGAGTTAAAGTGTTAACTGCCAGTTAAAATGCAAAAATATGCATCTAATTGGCTGTGACCTTGGATATAACAAACTTTGCTGGCAGTTAACAGTTAACTGGGCATTGTAAAACCAGGCACTAAGAGAAAGGACAAGAAAAAGCACGACGAATAACAAACGCCGCCAGGTTTCGAGACGATATTTCACTGCTACCCCGGGCCATCGGCCATCGAACCAAGGGGCCGCGCACTTCGAAAAGGGCGGGAAAAAGAGCGCCCGAATTTCCATTTAAATACCCCAATCCGTTCACGCGGAACAAACGGTGACAAAGAATCTGCTCGATCGAAACCAAAGGAACGTCGCCTGCGCGAATCCACGGCCCACAGGATCACGATTCCAGCTGGCTCGTTTCGAAGTTGTAAACGCAGTGCGATTCGGCCACGAGACAAGTTTGCATGACTCTAACGGTCCGTTATCTAGCGACTGGTTAGTTAGGATGTTAAAGGCACGTTATATTTTCATCGTTTTCCATCCGGTAGGCAATTAGATATCGCGATTCTAATAATTCAACATTGAAGAACTGCAATAATGGTGAACTGTGATTAAAGAACTGTTAAAGTACTACCTAACCTAACCTAACATGTCGAAAGTTTATATGATATGGGGCAACGGCTACATGGGAAACATGCTAGTGGTACAGCTATTTTGCTTAGAACGGTAAAGTGATGGCATTCCTTGATCGTATGCTCTTTAAATAATCTAGTATCATAGGCGAGGGGAATTTCGGAATACAATTTTGCTACTCCCTTGCCTTGAAATCTGTCTGTGCCAATATCAACACAGACATGGACCGTCTGTGCAAGCTCTGCCTGTGCCAATATCGGCACAGACATGGACCGTCTGTGCAAGCTCTGTCTGTGCCAATATCAACACAGACATGGACCGTCTGTGCAAGCTCTGTCTGTGCCAATATCGACACGGACATGGATCGTATGTGCAAGCTCCATCTGTGCCAATATCTACACAGACATGGACCGTCTGAGCAAGCTCTGTCTGTGCCAATATCAACACAGACACGGACCGTCTGTGCAAGCTCTGTCTGTGCCAATATCGACACAGACATGGACCGTCTGTGCAAGCTCTGTCTGTGCCAATATCAACACAGACATGGACCGTCTGTGCAAGCTCTGTCTGTGCCAATATCGACACAGACATGGACCGTCTGTGCAAGCTCTGTCTGTGCCAATATCGACACAGACATGGACCGTCTGTGCAAGCTCTGTCTGTGCCAATATCAACACAGACATGGACCGTCTGTGCAAGCTCTGTCTGTGCCAATATCGACACGGACATGGATCGTATGTGCAAGCTCCATCTGTGCCAATATCTACACAGACATGGACCGTCTGAGCAAGCTCTGTCTGTGCCAATATCAACACAGACACGGACCGTCTGTGCAAGCTCTGTCTGTGCCAATATCGACACAGACATGGACCGTCTGTGCAAGCTCTGTCTGTGCCAATATCGACACGGACATGGATCGTATGTGCAAGCTCCATCTGTGCCAATATCTACACAGACATGGACCGTCTGAGCAAGCTCTGTCTGTGCCAATATCAACACAGACACGGACCGTCTGTGCAAGCTCTGTCTGTGCCAATATCGACACAGACATGGACCGTCTGTGCAAGCTCTGTCTGTGCCAATATCAACACAGACATGGACCGTCTGTGCAAGCTCTGTCTGTGCCAATATCGACACGGACATGGACCGTCTGTGCAAGCTCTGTCTGTGCCAATATCGACACAGACATGGACCGTCTGTGCAAGCTCAGTCTGAATGGGACGCAGACCACTGCAGAGGATGCCTTTCTTTATCGCGGCCCACTGGATCTTGGTGGCAGATGCTTTTGTTTCCCCCATCGGAAATCTCACCTGATTCGCTGATTGATCGGTTCGGTTCAACATGACACCAAACATACTTTTCAATTTGTATTGCGTACTTAGGTATAGGTTCTTGACAATACTTTTCAATTTGTATTGCGTACTTAGGTATATAGGTACTTGGCATTGTAACACGGTTAACATTGTGTGCATAATTATTGATAAGTTTCTATATACCAAGGGCAAACTATGCAAATATATACAGTTCAATAATCTGCCCTTTATGTATAATAACGTCTGTGTCTAAGTGACTACAATGTCAAGAATATCACATCTTTTTTTTAGCGCAACTCCGTTCCCTTTTGTCCCCTTTCCTTTTCGAATGTCATATAAGCAACTGAAACTCATCCAGGCGGCCGTGACTGTGTTCCAATCGATTCGCCTCGTCCATCCAAGCATGCATCCCAAGACTGATCAAGTATCTCGTGTTCCATGCGCGTATCGTAGCAACCCCCGGTCGGTCCATGTCCCGGCCCGAAGGAGGCCGACCACCCGCGAACGATCTTCGTGCGTCAGCTAACTGTGCCTTGGTCGCTATGACAACACAACGTTATTGGTGTGTCAGCTAATTGTGCCTTGGTCGCTATGACAACACAACGTTATTGGTGTGTCAGCTAATTGTGCCTTGGTCGCTATGACAACACAGCGTTATTGGTGTGTCAGCTAATTGTGCCTTGGTCGCTATGACAACACAACGTTATTGGTGTGTCAGCTAATTGTGCCTTGGTCGCTATGACAACACAGCGTTATTGGTGTGTCAGCTAATTGTGCCTTGGTCGCTATGACAACACAACGTTATTGGTGTGTCAGCTAATTGTGCCTTGGTCGCTATGACAACACAACGTTATTGGTGTGTCAGCTAATTGTGCCTTGGTCGCTATGACAACACAACGTTATTGGTGTGTCAGCTAACTGTGCCTTGGTCGCTATGACAACACAACGTTATTGGTGTGTCAGCTAATTGTGCCTTGGTCGCTATGACAACACAACGTTATTGGTGTGTCAGCTAATTGTGCCTTGGTCGCTATGACAACACAACGTTATTGGTGTGTCAGCTAATTGTGCCTTGGTCGCGATGACAACACAACGTTATTGGTGTGTCAGCTAACTGTGCCTTGGTCGCTATGACAACACAACGTTATTGGTGTGTCAGCTAATTGTGCCTTGGTCGCTATGACAACACAACGTTATTGGTGTGTCAGCTAATTGTGCCTTGGTCGCGATGACAACACAGCGTTATTGGTGTGTCAGCTAATTGTGCCTTGGTCGCTATGACAACACAACGTTATTGGTGCGTCAGCTAATTGTGCCTTGGTCGCTATGACAACACAACGTTATTGTTTTGTCCGGTCGAGCGGCTACCGAGCTTCTTGTCGACTGCGTGTGTCCAGGGGGCTGTGCTTACCGCCTGCTCTGAGCGTTGACTTCAAGGAAGCGTATATACCTACCACGTACATCCGGCTAGACCCGCTATCGGGTACTGAAAAGTGTGTCAAATTGAACGCCATCTTGATTGGGACCATCAGCCGTCTTGAAAATGTGTCACAGCTTGGCACGGTCCAACAGACAACTTGCAAGACAGTTTTTTCGGAGGCAAAAGTACTCGGAAAAAATGTAGCGAGGTTTTAATTGGATCGCATCGCATCGCATCGCATCGCATCGCATCGCATCGCATCGCATCGCATCGCATCGCATCGCATCGCATCGCGTCGCATCGCATCGCATCGCATCGCATCGCATCGCATCGCATCGCATCGCATCGCATCGCATCATTACATTTGAAAATGTAATAGATTTTGTTAAGGCGTATGCATACTGACGTCCTGACGGACACCAAAATGCACTGGATCCAGTACAAATGCACTAGATCCAGTACAAATGCACTAGATCCAGTACAAATGCACTAGATCCAGTACAAATGCACTAGATCCAGTACAAATGCACTAGATCCAGTACAAATGCACTAGATCCAGTACAAATGCACTGACGCGGCATCACTGAAAGTGCGTGTCCAGCACGCAGAGGGCCGTGTGTCGCGGCGAAACAATGCCAAGAGATTAAAATTAGTTTATGGCGACAGTGTTTTAATTGGGTGCATTCAGCGCCCGCCGTTAAAGCGGCCAGATGCGGTACCGATAAGCGAGAATGGACCCGCATTTCAGCCACTCTTTTGTATCTCTCAACGCACGTGTATTATATATAGGCACAACAATGCATGGGCCCGTTGTGTTATAAATTTGCACGCCACAAAAAGCCTAGCGATCCGCCATCGCGATTTGGCTCGGCGATAATTTTGGCAAAACGACCACAAGTATATATAATATGGAAAAGCAAAACGTGACGAAAAAACGGCGTCCTCCGACAGTCCAGAGGTCACGATCGTTGACCGCAAAACAACGGCCAATGAAATGCGACGGAGGCTTGTTTTTAATTCGAAACGTTTCCAACATCTTAATGTCTTGATTTCTCCAAAATGCCATTGACTACATTTCCCGTCCGTGTTTCCCGTGCATCGGCACGTGGATCTGGGTGGACTCGTTAGCCCGAGCAAACACAGGAGGCTGTGACGCTGCGTGTTTGCTCGATCTGTCCGCCCACGTGGCCGTGAATACCAAGCAGGGAGCGCGATCGTGGCACGTAGCGGGAGGAACGCCCTGAGGGGACGCCGTCGTGGGGCTGGGGGCTCGACTTGGCCGACTAGACCCTGAGGGGACGCCGTCGTGGGGCTAGGGGCTTGACTTGGCCGACAGCGCTAGACGCTGAGGGGGACGCCGTCGTTGTCGAATGAAGGCTGCGATGAGGCTTCACACTTTTTCTCCAAATCGGAAGTCAGCGCCTTTGGGCGTTGGTCACCTCTTATTTTATTATTGATACAAGGAGGACGTATGAATTGATCGTTTATTAGAATTGTGTCAAATCCTGTTTTATGTCAGGTCTCACTGAATAGGGACCAATCTGTCTTGACTTGATGGGGGGTTCAAGTCCCCCTCGACTTCCCGCGTACCACGGATACGCATTTGATGTTGTGGCCCCGACCAGGATCGAACCTGCACTGCGATTTCGTGACTCTGACTTTGCCGTTCTTGGTTACAAAGTTAAAAAATTAACGTGGATAACAATAGGGATTTTATCCATCAGAACCGATAACGGCATCACGTAAAAGTTACAAAATCGCTAGGCTGGGACTGGCTGTGTTGGTCTTTCAGATCGGGGTGTTCATTTCCACTGCTTTTGTCGAATACCAAAACACATCTGGAGTTCAGGCTTAAATTGCTAGACACAAATATTCGGTCAATAACATTCCTTATTTACTTTCCGAGTCGCGCATTGAAACGACATACAATTCATTTTCTCGATCTTTGTGCCTTATGTTCACGTTTACCTTCAAATGAACTCATCCCGTCTGGATGTTGCTACGTGTTCGTACGCTGTTCGGAAAACTTCCCGCGGCGAACGAGCAGTAAAGCGCCAACGAGTGGCGTTCGTTCCCCATTTCCCCGCTCGGCTGTGAAAGTGTGGCGACTGCACGAGACGACGGCTGGACGCGCTCCTGAAGGAGGCCGTGTCTGAATTGGCTGTTTCATGCGGTCTCTTAGGCCGTGTCTGAATTGGCTGCTTCATGCGGTCTCTTAGGCCGTGTCTGAATTGGCTGTTTCATGCGGTCTCTGAGGCCGTGTCTGAATTGGCTGTTTCATGCGGTCTCTGAGGCCGTGTCTGGATTGGCTGTTTCATGCGGTCTCTTAGGCCGTGTCTGAATTGGCTGTTTCATGCGGTCTCGCGTACTCGTTCTTGACAAACGACGTCACAAGTCCTATCCGAATTGCAAATCCACCGCATGGCAGAGCGAGTACGCGAGACTTGGACGATGCAGTCACGCAGACTTGGTCTCGGTGACTTGCCTGTTATCGAATGGCGGTCGGTACCGTGATTATGTCAGGTAGCAGAAGTTAGCTGTACGAATATGAAACAAATAAAGTCACCAAGAACAAGTACAAGTACGCCATACCGAGACCGAATCAATTCAGACACGTCCCAATACTCGGCCGTGAAAAGCAACGATCCCCGGGTCCGTCGTAGACCAAAGACCCGTCGAATGGCCATCGGGGTCCGTCGACAACAAGGCGCCTTGGCCTCCCTCCTAGGTCCGGAAATCATCGCTTGTATCTTATTTTGATTGTTCGTAATTGCTGTTTACTGATTGGGAACTCTAGTAGTCAAACTAAGAACTGAACTTTGTGTTTCTGAACTTTTTGGAAATAAATCATCCAGGCTGCAAACGGAAAATGCATAATAATTTTAGACTCTAACAAGCATTATTGTCAAGACGGCGGGAGTGGGAAGTGGCTCCTGCTCTGCGGCGGGCAGCGAAACGAAAGAGAATCCAGGCGTCTTATTCGAGTGGAAAATTCTAGAGGCCAACGCGCGAAAAGTCCGAGAGAGCAGAGCACTCAAACGGCGAGAAAATGAATCTGCATTGCGTCGGCCCATCAAACATAACAACGGCCGGGTTGGGGAGGTTGGGGGGGGGGGGCGGCATCTTTTTGGATGCATCTCGGGGGAAATTCGGAGTAAAACGGCCATCGGGGGGAGATATAAATCCATCAATTCGTGCCGATGGTTTTCTCTTATGCGGGGGGGGGGGGGGGGGTAAAAAGAGGGGGGGGGTGGCTCAATCATTCCCGCGTTGCTGTGCGGCGTGAAAAGTGGTTCGTTCTTTCCCTCGCTCGAAGCACTCTCGTCGCCTCCGCGTCTCGGTCTGTCTCTCTCCCACACACGGCTTCCTAGCGCCCTGCACTCGCAGGCTGTCTCTCTCCCACACACGGCCTCCTAGCGCCCTGCACTCGCAGGCTGTCTCTCTCCCACACACGGCCTCCTAGCGCCCTGCACTCGCAGGCTGTCTCTCTCCCACACACGGCCTCCTAGCGCCCTGCACTCGCAGGCTGTCTCTCTCCCACACACGGCCTCCTAGCGCCCTGCACTCGCAGGCTGTCTCTCTCCCACACACGGCCTCCTAGCGCCCTGCACTCGCAGGCTGTCTCTCTCCCACACACGGCCTCCTAGCGCCCTGCACTCGCAGGCTGTCTCTCTCACACACACGGCTTCCTAGCGCCCTGCACTCGCAGGCTGTCTCTCTCCCACACACGGCCTCCTAGCGCCCTGCACTCGCAGGCTGTCTCTCTCACACACACGGCTTCCTAGCGCCCTGCACTCGCAGGCTGTCTCTCTCCCACACACGGCCTCCTAGCGCCCTGCACTCGCAGGCTGTCTCTCTCCCTCACACGGCTTCCTAGCGCCCTGCACTCGCAGGCTGTCTCTCTCCCTCACACGGCCTCCTAGCGCCCTGCACTCGCAGGCTGTCTCTCTCACACACACGGCTTCCTAGCGCCTTCACTCGCAGGCTGTCTCTCTCCCACACACGGCCTCCTTGCGCCCTGCACTCGCAGGCTGTCTCTCTCACACACACGGCTTCCTTGCGCCCTGCACTCGCAGGCTGTCTCTCTCCCTCACACGGCCTCCTAGCGCCCTGCACTCGCAGGCTGTCTCTCTCACACACACGGCTTCATTGCGCCCTGCACTCGCAGGCTGTCTCTCTCCCTCACACGGCCTCCTAGCGCCCTGCACTCGCAGGCTGTCTCTCTCCCACACACGGCCTCCTAGCGCCCTGCACTCGCAGGCTGTCTCTTTCCCACACACGGCTTCCTAGCGCCTGTCTCTCTCCCACACCTGATTTATCTCGCGTCTGACTCTAACGCTCGGCTAATCTAATTGGTCGAGCTATAGGCACGCTTTGCGCGGGAAATCAGCGCGAAATCGCGGCGCATAATTTCACCTCGTTTGTCGCCGATTGCTTATTTGGCATTCGCTTCGCCTTCCGCCGCGCGCTCTTTCTAAACGCACTCATTTCACAGTTCGCTTGAAGAGAGGCTAGATTTGCATCTCTCTCGTGGACCCGCTGCTGCTAGACCCGAGCTTAGAGTTCCAACACTGCCCATAGAGTATTTTGTCCGGCTCAAGACATGGCCTGTGAGTTTTGAAACTCACTGCTGCTGCTAGACACGAGCTGAGAGTTTCAAAACTGCCCATAGAGTCTTTTGTCCGGCTCAAAGGCTGGAAACTCTTGGCAAAAGATGCAAATAATTCTCATTTTCTGGCTCTAATTGAGTGCATAGCTCTGTTCGGTGCCGGACTGGCCAGGGCGGCTAGTCGGCGATTGCCGCCGGGGCCCCGAGCTATTTGACCCGCAGGGGGCCCCAGTTTTCCGACCGCAGGGGCCCCCAAAATAGGCGACTACCTTTTTTAGGGAATTGACTTATTGAGTTTTGTTGAACCGAAAAATATA
The DNA here is from genome assembly GCA_921293005.1 of Nemoura dubitans. Lineage (NCBI taxonomy): Eukaryota > Metazoa > Arthropoda > Insecta > Plecoptera > Nemouridae > Nemoura > Nemoura dubitans. The sequence goes on from OV121076.1 coordinate 1,535,889, forward strand.
GCGATAATCCTTGTTTTGAGAATGAATGGATCCCTTGTGCATGGCCGGGGCCCTTGGCTTGGGTATTGGCAGTCCGTCCGCCACTGGCTCTGTTGATTTTCCTTCCGCAAGCCTTAAACGTGTGACCGAAGTCAGTCTACGGCCAAAAGCGTCCTCCGGCATCCACCGCTCATGGGCTGAAGAAAGTGCGCCGCGTTTGCGCGAACGCGGAACTCGATTCGTTGCCAGACGCAAACACTGTTGCTTGACATACCTGGCGCAACGCGCGTCTGCTCGCTAACACCCACGCTCTCGTCGGCACGTACCTGCAACACACAGAGGGGCATTGCGTTAAGGTCTACCCACAATTGAACACAAACACAAGCACAAACACATGCACAGCGTACAAGGAAGTTAAAACATAGGGAAACACATGTGACTGCACACAACACGACACAAGCCGTACACAGTCACATCATGGTCACATAACGTCGAAACACAAGCACACAAGGAAGTTCGAACATTCCATCTCCTTGAGTACGGGCTTGTGTCGGACCAATCACAGAGCAGTATTGAAAACATGGCGGACACAGAGCAGCTGATCAGATCGGAGCGGGATATCAGTGCGAGGAAACTTGGGAGTTTTGAGGTTGTGTTTGTGTTTGTTGTTGATATTTTTTATTACTAATAAATTTCTTTGTCCATAAGTCCACAAGTCCATAAGGACGATGAAACTTAAAAATTATCACAAAGAGACTGAAAAAAATAAATATATCAACACAACCTAACAAGCTCGAGGAGGCCTATGTGAAGTAACCTTCAAGCCTTGGGTGCACTGTGCACTGTGCTTGTGTTTGTGTTTGTGTTTGTGTTTGTGTTTGTGTTTGTGTTTGTGTTTGTGCTTGTGTTTGTGTTTGTGTTTGTGTTTGTGTTCAATGGTGGGTAGACCTTTAGAGTTGGACCTTGGTTTGACGGGCACCAAAGATTTCACGTTGAAAACGAGCCACCAAACTTTCCCCGCGTTTACACAGAAGTTGTCGCGATTTTCTATCAGAAATCCAGTAATTCTTGACCGAAATCCGTCCACAAAGATGCATTCCAAATACATTGCATTCCAAATACATTGCATTCCAAATACATTGCATTCCAAATACATTGCATTCCAAATACATTGCACATTGCAGTCCAAATACATTGCACATTGCATTCCAAATACATTGCACATTGCATTCCAAATACATTGCACATTGCATTCCAAATACATTGCACATTGCATTCCAAATACATTGCACATTGCATTCCAAATACATTGCACATTGCATTCCAAATACATTGCACATTGCATTCCAAATACATTGCACATTGCATTCCAAATACATTGCACATTGCATTCCAAATACATTGCACATTGCATTGCAAAATACATTGCACATTGCATTCCAAATACATTGCACATTGTATTCCAAATACATTGCACATTGCATTGCAAAATACATTGCACATTGCATTCCAAATACATTGCACATTGCATTCCAAATACATTGCACATTGCATTGCAAAATACATTGCACATTGCATTCCAAAAACATTGCACATTGCATTCCAAATACATTGCACATTGCATTGCAAAATACATTGCACATTGCATTCCAAATACATTGCACATTGCATTCCAAATACATTGCACATTGCATTCCAAATACATTGCACATTGCATTGCAAAATACATTGCACATTGCATTCCAAATACATTGCACATTGCATTCCAAATACATTGCACATTGCATTGCAAAATACATTGCACATTGCATTCCAAATACATTGCACATTGCATTCCAAATACATTGCACATTGCATTCCAAATACATTGCACATTGCATTCCAAATACATTGCACATTGCATTCCAAATACATTGCACATTGCATTCCAAATACATTGCACATTGCATTCCAAATACATTGCACATTGCATTCCAAATACATTGCACATTGCATTCCAAATACATTGCACATTGCATTCCAAATACATTGCACATTGCATTCCAAATACATTGCACATTGCATCCCAAATACATTGCACATTGCATTCCAAATACATTGCACATTGCATTCCAAATACATTGCACATTGCATTCCAAATACATTGCACATTGCATTGCAAAATACATTGCACATTGCATTCCAAATACATTGCACATTGTATTCCAAATACATTGCACATTGCATTGCAAAATACATTGCACATTGCATTCCAAATACATTGCACATTGCATTCCAAATACATTGCACATTGCATTGCAAAATACATTGCACATTGCATTCCAAATACATTGCACATTGCATTCCAAATACATTGCACATTGCATTGCAAAATACATTGCACATTGCATTCCAAATACATTGCACATTGCATTCCAAATACATTGCACATTGCATTCCAAATACATTGCACATTGCATTCCAAATACATTGCACATTGCATTCCAAATACATTGCACATTGCATTCCAAATACATTGCACATTGCATTCCAAATACATTGCACATTGCATTCCAAATACATTGCACATTGCATTCCAAATACATTGCACATTGCATTCCAAATACATTGCACATTGCATTCCAAATACATTGCACATTGTATTTTAAATACATTGCACATTGCATTGCAAAATACATTGCACATTGCATTCCAAATACATTGCACATTGCATTCCAAATACATTGCACATTGCATTGCAAAATACATTGCACATTGCATTCCAAATACATTGCACATTGCATTCCAAATACATTGCACATTGCATTGCAAAATACATTGCACATTGCATTCCAAATACATTGCACATTGCATTCCAAATACATTGCACATTGCATTCCAAATACATTGCACATTGCATTCCAAATACATTGCACATTGCATTCCAAATACATTGCACATTGCATTCCAAATACATTGCACATTGCATTCCAAATACATTGCACATTGCATTCCAAATCGCTTTCGCGGCGCCCCGTCGATGTCAAACCGCCGCGACAGCGACGCGAAGGAATGCGCGACCTGCCTCTTATCGGGTACCTCAGTCTCCATCTTATCGTGCGCCCCATCGACATCGTCCATCATCATCACGGCCGCCTTTAGTCGCTCATTACTCAGCGATTGACTGCCTAGTCCGGTGCGATCTGTCGCTAGATTGCCGCTGCGCTCGGAAGCTGCAAGGCGGCGTCCCTGTCGCGTCGTTGTGCCACACGCTCATCCGTCAACGGGCAACGCTGGGTGGTTTGACTTGGTGTTAGAAGGATTGGTTCTGTGGCCGGTGGCTCGTTGTTGATCCCTTAGGATCATTTTCGGTATTTGCTATAACCGTTTTGATCAAGTTTGCATCACAAAAAATGCCTTCTGGTCATCGGTGGCTGCCGAATTGGGGGAAAAGACTCGGGAATTTGAAGGTTTCGCAGAGGTTTTCGCAGAGATTTTTGGCATTGTTTTCTCAGCGGCTTTTCTGCAAAGACACTATCTTCCCGTTGCCCGCATGGTCGTTCGGAAGGGGGAGTATGCCGCAAACATATAACTCCTTTTAACAGTTTCGACAATGCCCTTACCCAGAAAATAACGTTTGTTGATACACAGAACGTCCATCGAACCTTTCAGCTCCATGAATATAATATGCGATTTCCTTAAAGTATGTGTTGAGGATGTTACTTGTCAATATTGTAAATGTATACATTATAAGATATAGATATTCTTTCTAGACTTCTCCGAAATAATTTATTGCATATTGGATGTTGGCACCGTGAATAACAATGCGTTGATTCTTTCGACATTTCATAAAAATTGTGTTTTTCCTCAAGAGACTCTCCCATTTGAAACACCACATAGACCTAAAAAGATAACTCCAAGCACGCGCACCAATCTGGTTGTGAAAGGCGCCTCCTCCACGCCTGCGCACAGCACAGCACTAATAGTCCCTGCGAGCCAAGCCACCGGGTCATGTACGTCGCCACAGGCCGCGTGACGAGCAAGATCCCGGCGATAGAAGCGTCATCGTCGGGGAGAGTCGTGAGTCTCCGCACTCGGAGACAGGCGTGAGCGACGTGGACTCCCGGTAGGCCACAGTCTCCTTGTAAGTCATCATCAGTCATCCGACAGCCAAGAGACCGTGCCACAGGGACAGCGCCAACACAGTGTGTCAAAGGGACAAGGCTAAGCGGTGGCCGGCCCTTGGTGCTGTTGGACGGTAGCAGGCCTTAGTGCCGGCACCGGGTCCACCCTCGACTCCTTTCCAGGCCAGACTAGCTTCATCGTCAGCCTGTCATTCACCGACAGCCAATAGACCAGTGCCACAGGGACAGCGCCAACACAGTGTGTCAAAGGGACAAGGCTAAGCGGTGGCCGGCCCTTGGTGCTGTTGGACGGTAGCAGGCCTTAGTGCCGGCACCGGGTCCACCCTCGACTCCTTTCCAGGCCAGACTAGCTTCATCGTCAGCCTGTCATTCACCGACAGCCAATAGACCAGTGCCACAGGGACAGCGCCAACACAGTGTGTCAAAGGGACAAGGCTAAGCGGTGGCCGGCCCTTGGTGCTGTTGGACGGTAGCAAGCCTGTGCCGGCACCGGGTCCACCCTCGGCTCCCTTCCAGGCTTAACTAAGTTAATCATCATACAACGCCAAAAATCTCGATTGGAAACGAAACAAAAGTAAAGAAAACGTCATGAATGTGTTTATTTCGAACGGGCCGTGGTCCACCAGGTCCAGCGAAACGGGATTTGTATTTGTTGGGGAGAAAACACAGAAAGCAGCCAAGTTTTCGTCTTTGACAGCTGTTCTTTGCAGAGCGCGCTCTGTGTTCCTCGCCGTCCCCATGGTCTTTCTTGAGGCGTCGTATTTTAACTTCCGAGGCCCGAAAGCTGGGCCTCCCACAAACGCAGCACCCCAACGACAGGACTTCAAAGCGTTTTGACTTTCGCTTCTTCGAGTGCCGCGTTCGGCGTGTCGCAAGGGAGTGGAGTTGGCCCTTACATTGAGGGGGGGGGGGGCGTTGGTCTGCTCGCGTGGTCAAAGGCAAACGGGGAACAGGAAGTCGAGTCGGCGTCCGGTTCGGACTGCGCTCGATTGACAAGGCAACGCGCCTATCGGGTTCACTGATCAAAGCGCGGCCAAGAAAAACAGGAAATAAAATAGCCAATCGCAGAAACGCGTTCGATTCCAATCTGAGAAAATGTTCGGTTCGCCAACTGGGCTTTTCACCGTTTTCCCAAATGTACAAGGGCTGATATCATAGCCACGAGTTATTAGAGTTTCAAAACTCACAAGCCATGTCTTGAGACGGACAAAATGCCATATGGGCAGTTTTGAAACACGTATCTCGTGTCTAGCAGCAGTGGGTCCTCGAGAGAGATTTACAAATAAACTGGCATATGCCTGTACGCCGCTACGGTAATCAAAGAAGGATTGTGAATGTTGATTTCCTGGTGTTTGCCCACATACGATGCCTCGTGTTCCCGTGATCAAGGCACCTTAAATCCCAAGGCGACCACATGGAGGCAATAAAAATTATGCCCTCCGCGTGTGGCTTTTGTGGAAGAAGACCGAAATTCCTCCCCCCCCCCCCCCCCCCCCCCGTCGCGGTCAGAAAGGTGTTGATCGGTGTTGGTCGTCCCGCGGTTCCCCAAGCTCCGCTGCACGCGTCCCTCACACGCACAGTGCGTACGCCGAGAGCTGCACCGAGGGGCTAGAGTCCCACCTATAGTACGTCTCACTATAAGTGGCAGCGCCTCCCCACAACGAAGTACATACAAAAAACATACATGAAACATATGTTGAAGGTTCAAATTTGTATAAGAAACATATTATAAGTTTCTTATTAGATATTGCACTTTCGTGTATTTTCCCTGTATGTATCATATATGTATGTATTTACTTTTTCGTGTGGGATCGGGGCATTGAGCCTATACTATAACATTGTAGAAACCCATTTTGTTGCTGATAAAGAGCCTGAGACGAACTGTACATGGGGGCATTTTCACCAAATGGCTCTTAGTAATGTTGTATTGACAAATTATACAGTTGCTCACTATTTTGTGTGTTGCTTTTACATTATTTATAATATAATACAATACCTATTTGATATAATACACCAATTTAATATGACATATATAACCAGGCTATTTTGACGGCCTAAAAATGCTGCGGCAGACTTCCGCTTGTGCGGGTTGATTCGGCACTCGGGCTGCGGTTTGATGCGGTTTAATTGCTGCGGTTTGAGTAGTGACGCGTGCTGCAGGGGCGGGGACAAAACGCGCTCCAGGAGGAATCTGATGCGAGGCCTCTCAATCATCCTATCTCTTTCATCTGCCAATTTCAGATTCCATGATTGTATATATACATATACACATTTTATTAAAATTCAATTATTTATGTTTAATTAATTCAAATATTTATGTTTAGTTTGTATAACATATCTTAACTGTTTGTAACATGTATGTAACTGTAAATGTATATGCTAAAAATAGCTCTACAGTAAAAATAAAGATATAGGTACTACTACTCCTATTACTTATTTTATAGGATACAAATTCAAGTCTATGTTTGACTGAGACAGTATATGGTTGAAGCTGAAGACACACATTGCCAGGGCCCTCTGACAACGGGGGTACTGTACCTGCCCGTCCGGCCAGCCGTCCGCGTCGTGGTGGGGGTAGGGGTAGGGGGGGGGGGGGGGCACCCAAGACCCCAAACCGAGGCGGTCCGTCCATTTGGCTCCATGATCGGACCCAAACAAACCCTCGGCGTTCACACCTTCGGAATGCGATTACAACTCGACCACTTTGGGAGCGCACAAGGGTTAGTGTCTTCGGCGTCCGCGTGATCGCCGCGTGATCGCCGTTGAAAAGGGCCAGACGCACGGACTTCCGGTATACATCAGGACTTGTGTGCTAGGCGATAAAGCCGTTTCGTATATCGGTGTGTGGAGCGATGGGACTGTTTTGCTGTTTGTTTATTGGGGATGTTGTGTTCACGGCCGAGACCAACTTACGGCGGTTGCTTTTGGGATTCGGCTCCTCGTCTTCTGCAGATGCTGACGGGCCGTGAAGTGAGTGGTATCGTCGCGACGTGAACGTGTTTGTTTCGTTTCATTATGATATCGTCGCCATGGTTACAATCGCGCTCCTGGGCGCAGCTTTGGGGGTGGTACGCCTTCGTGGGGTTGTTAAGGACACGAGGGGGTTGTTAAGGACACGAGGGGGTTGTTTGGTCATCTTCTTGGCGACACCCCGTGGAAATCATTGTTCATCGCATCTGATTGGCTGAAGACAATGTGTTACGCGTTCGCTTCCTTTTTCTGTTCCACACTTTAGCGTGAAACCCGGTCACATTTTATTACGTATATCATGTCGTAACTCTTTTATAGAAAAGTTTAAATTCTTCGTGCTCTCTAAAATGAAAATTAAGTACGCAAATGTTTGGAAAATAAAAAAGATATACAGCGAATTATAACTTCATTCCAAAGTTCGGGAAGAAAATTATTAAAATCAGCTACAGGAATATTCCAAACGAATTACCGTCCGCTTTATGCAGACAATTTTTAAGTTTCTTTAAAACATTCCCCCGAAGTCAAACCAAGTTAGTTTCCTAGCGGCAGTCCCAACAAAGTGGGCCTCCCCGACAAAGTGGGCCTCCCCCGCAGTCCCGACAAAGTGGGCCTCCCCGGCAGTCCCAACAAAGTGGGCCTCCCCTGCAGTCCCAACAAAGTGGGCCTCCCCGGCAGTCCCAACAAAGTGGGCCTCCCCGGCAGTCCCAACAAAGTGGGCCTCCCCTGCAGTCCCAACAAAGTGGGCCTCCCCGGCAGTCCCAACAAAGTGGGCCTCCTGGCAGTCCCAACAAAGTGGGCCTCCCCAACAAAGTGGGCCTCCCCAGCAGTCCCAACAAAGTGGGCCTCCCCGGCAGTCCCAACAAAGTGGGCCTCCCCGGCAGTCCCAACAAAGTGGGCCTCCTGGCAGTCCCAACAAAGTGGGCCTCCCCAACAAAGTGGGCCTCCCCAGCAGTCCCAACAAAGTGGGCCTCCCCGGCAGTCCCAACAAAGTGGGCCTCCCCGGCAGTCCCAACAAAGTGGGCCTCCCCGGCAGTCCCAACAAAGTGGGCCTCCCCGGCAGTCCCAACAAAGTGGGCCTCCCCGGCAGTCCCAACAAAGTGGGCCTCCCCTGCAGTCCCAACATAGTGGGCCTCCCCGGCAGTCCCAACAAAGTGGGCCTCCCCGGCAGTCCCAACATAGTGGGCCTCCCCGGCAGTCCCAACATAGTGGGCCTCCCCGGCAGTCCCAACAAAGTGGGCCTCCCCTGCAGTCCCAACATAGTGGGCCTCCCCGGCAGTCCCAACAAAGTGGGCCTCCCCGGCAGTCCCAACAAAGTGGGCCTCCCCTGCAGTCCCAACATAGTGGGCCTCCCCGGCAGTCCCAACAAAGTGGGCCTCCCCGGCAGTCCCAACATAGTGGGCCTCCCCTGCAGTCCCAACATAGTGGGCCTCCCCGGCAGTCCCAACAAAGTGGGCCTCCCCGGCAGTCCCAACATAGTGGGCCTCCCCGGCAGTCCCAACATAGTGGGCCTCCCCGGCAGTCCCAACAAAGTGGGCCTCCCCTGCAGTCCCAACATAGTGGGCCTCCCCGGCAGTCCCAACATAGTGGGCCTCCCCTGCAGTCCCAACATAGTGGGCCTCCCCGGCAGTCCCAACAAAGTGGGCCTCCCCTGCAGTCCCAACATAGTGGGCCTCCCCGGCAGTCCCAACATAGTGGGCCTCCCCTGCAGTCCCAACATAGTGGGCCTCCCCGGCAGTCCCAACATAGTGGGCCTCCCCGGCAGTCCCAACATAGTGGGCCTCCCGCCAAGCCACCGGCATCACGTATTCCTCATCGCTTGAAAACCGCGCGTCTCCGATTGACGCGAGACCCGATTGTCTCTTGGGCAGACAAAGGACCTCAGCATCTCAAAACAGCACCACGAGGTCGGGTCCAGGACTCCGTCTCGTTCCCTCGCCAGCCCCTGGCATAGGGAGGAGAGAGCGCGAACGCGGCACAACGGAAGGGAAAGGAGCTGCGAAACGAAGTCGATTGACCTGGAGCTTTGAAGTCAGCTGCCAAGTCCCGACCGGACCCCGTTGTCTGCTGGGTCGGTCAGCCCTTTGAAGATTGCCCTTCCGGTGACCCGCCCGTTTGGGGTGGGGGGGGGGGGGGCAAATTGTGGCGCGATTTGCGATTGGGGTGGATTTCTGCGTTCGGTCGGCCTCCCACCATTCGGGGTGTGTGCAGCCGTGACTGCCGATGTAAGAATACCGAAGCTCGGAAATCGATGCGTTATAGAAGAGGTATATATGCGGCTGCAGGTTTATGGTTAGGGTCTAATCGAAAATGGTGATTTTATGGGTGATTGTATTTATATTCATGGCTTTGGGATGTTTGTTTAAAATTTATTTTATCAATTCGATCTCAAGTTTTGAATTCTGTGAATATAAATCCAATGCCGAGGCGATGCACGTGGAATACAATATGTTATCAGCCGAGGTATTCTTCCCCCGATCTGTGTTTTGAGAGAATCTCCTTTTATATAGAAAATTTATAAATGCTTTACTGAAAATTTTCTTTCATAATATCGAGTAAAGTTGGAATGTTTAAGGCATGTGTGCTGCAGCAAAAAGCATAATATCCATCAAGCTAAAGAGTGGTAACGTTCTTTTCAATTTCCCGGCAGCGGAGGAATTTCCCGAAGGCGTTAAAATAGATTGAAAACCCTTTTGCGCGCGGTACTCAACGCTATAGAGGTGGTCACTAAAACTGGCCACTAAAACTGGCCTCTCTCTCTCTCTGTGGCCGAGCTATACGCTGAAATTACTTTGGCCTGCACTCGCGGTTTTTCATCCCGGAAAAGCTCCACCTCTTTCCATTACGATTTTCACACGACTCACGGGAAACCGGTTTTTCCAGCCACGATTTCCCTCAGACCACCGTCGTACCAATTCGGGATAATCTCGGCCAGAAATCAGCTGCAAGAACTGCGATGCCAACTTACTTTTGATTGCCTCTTCAATTGGCTTGGGATTGACGTTCCACATTTGAATGCACACTTTCATAATGCAGTACTACATGACTACAAGAGCAATCTTTGCTATCTTCGTAAGGAATTATTATATTTCCGAGAAACTTTTAGAGCTTTTAACGTTGCCAACTTCAAAGGATCAATCAAAGACCAAAACACCAAAATGATATCGATCACAAATAGCACTTTCCATTACGGCTATACAGGTATAGTTACAAGTTACAACTACAAGTTCCAATGACAATCCAGTATTTCTTGCCCGCGAGTGCAGATTGCAGATCCCCGTCAGAAAGCCCGCCGCTTTGCGCAGTCGCATTCCGCCTTTGTATCTCGATCAAGATCAAACGCAACACTCGCAAATAAAATCTCGCCCGAGCAGTGACAGCTGCAGTCGATCACGGCCGCCACGATCGATTACAGAACCAGAGTCGAACAATTGGCGTGATCTTTCTGCCCAATCTGCCGCTAGAGTTTATAGCTCGGGCGCTATAGACCAGGTAGAGATACTTGATTGGCAGAGAGCGGCCCATGAAATCGCGTGATCGCCATTTTTTGTCCAAACTACTTACCATCACCGGGCACCTATAGGCTAAATTAGGCTAAATATATCCGGCTAAACGGCAAAATTGACGTTATGATCATGATTATCTCCTGTCATATTGTTTAATCGTCATGATATGTGAATTGAAATCATTTGGACAATGAATGGCGTCCATTAACACTTTGAAGCATGGCCGCTCTGTGCCGAATAGTGCCTTTCTAGTCTCTGGCGCGGGCAAGGCTGGCGTTCTCAATGGCGGCATCCGGACTCTGATCTGCCGGACGATTGACTGGAACCGATCCGCCGAAGAGTGTTGCATTGCCGGGGAATTATCCTTGGCATTGTGGTCCTGAGTCCTTGAACGGGCATCGATGGCTGTGATCCGTTGACGAGAGGCTTTATGTGTCTGCTGCATGCGATTCGGCCACGGATCTCGATTCTTTGCAGCGTTTTATTTCGTGTCTGGTCGGTTTGCGATCGCGAGGGATGCAGAGAATTTAATGATTGATGCAATTGAGGTTATGTTATTCAGTTTCATGTAACATTTGTGCTATAACAATAATTGTTTTGTGTATTCAAACTTCAAACTCGTATAAGTGGTATACTTGTATATTATGCCATAAATACGAAGTACCTATATATGTACCTATTCCTTTACTGTTTTAAATACATTTTGTATTCTATATGTACCTGAGGTACCTGAGTATTTTGGGACATAATTCTGATTTTGTTTACTGATTAGTTGATAGTTGCTAAAATGATGTAAAGTATTTTATTATTATGTACACAAATTAGCCTCCCAAAAGTGTTGTCCATTCCGGGATTTGAACCCGGGTCCCCAACTTTCGCGGCTGGTGCTCTAACCGCTGAGCTAAATGGCCATTAAATTTGGGAGAAGTACCAGCCGCGAAAGTTGGGGACCCGGGTTCAAATCCCGGAATGGACAACACTTTTGGGAGGCTAATTTGTGTACATAATAATAAAATGAATAGCCAATTACGAGCTTTCGTAATTTAAATAAGATTAAAAAATGTAAAGTATTGTTTGAGCCACGAATGAGTAAAATTAGCGAGTGGAATATCGTTCTAAAGCATAGAGTTCACCCAATTATGACATTAGCTTGAGGATACACGCGGTGGATATCCGGCAGCGGCATGTCTAGAAAACGCCTCCATCCATTTTGACTGCCGAAATCTGCCAGCAAAGTTTAGGCTTGTCGGGTTCCGCATCTAATGGAATTACGAGAGCCGTCTGTGCATCAATCACAGTGTCGCCCGCGTCGCCGAAATAAACGGAGGGCTAACGCGCGGCGCCAAGTTTGAATGTTAATTATTGTTGTGCAAGTCGAGAGGCTACAAACCCGCATCAGGGCATCTAAACCCCCCGAGCTCCTGTGATGATGCTGGCATCTCATCGACGCGAATTAAGAGGACTCCGGAGTGACAATGGCCTCTAGACAAAGTCTGCTTTACATATCTTGTCATGTCAGTGATCTATCAATTCCAATTTAGCTTCTGATGAGCGTAGCGAAATCTTCAATTTCACAACCTTTCACTACTTCTAATTTCACTACAATTTCTCCAATTTTTCTGCGTTTGCGCGCGCTCTACATACCAAACTCCTGCGTCGATTGCGATGAAATTTACAGGGTGTCTACTTTTGTTCTCAACTCGGACTCCCTGCGTTTTTCAGGAAAATCCTCCATACCCCTCCCCTTCAAATCAGAAAAGAGGCAATATACGAAATTGGTTTAGTGTAATACGGTTTTGCTCTGTTTGAAAAGACTTTCGGTCCTAAAAAGGACTGAAAGGACTCGGTCCTTTTTAGGACCGAAAGTCTTTTCAAACAGAGCAAAACCGTACTACACTAAACCATCAATTTGCGGCTCTGAAACACTTCGCCATTCCATATACGAAATTGGTAAAAATGAAAATTTCGGAAATTTGTCTAAAAGTGCTTATATTTTCCGAATTTTCCCAAAAATGTATTGTGACTTCGCGAGAGACATTTGTGTGTGTATAGAGCGAGCCGTCATCTTTCGCTAAACAAACCGCTACGCTCATCTTCAACGCAACACAAATTGAGTATAGCGAAGCCCTAGATACATTGTAACGGAAGTTCCTTTGCAAACTTTAATAATTGTACCGTTAATTACACTATTGTCGTTCAGGTGGCAATAGGTGGACAGATCCACGACATTTGTTGACGGGTCCCAAGGCTGTGTACCGCTCACTCCGGTGTCCTCTTAACGGCCACGTGATTCCTCAAGTTCCACGTACCGCTTGTGCACGTGGCTGAAATGCCGGCTAATTTGATGAAGCGACGAAGTTGGATAGGCGAGGCTTGCGGTTTGTGGGGTTGGTTTAATATCTGCAATGCCGAGGGGGTGAGGGGCTCAAAACAACACCCTTCGTTATAATTGCGTGATTCAAAATGGATCACTTTAGAACGGTAGCTCGTCAAAATGTCATCTTCTCTTAGGGCTTTCGTTTATAAACATACGGAGTACGCTTGAAACAAATACGTTATATATGTCGCAGTTGAAACTTTTTTGATCACAACTTTTTGATGCATCTTTTTCCTGATGACGCTCAAAATCTCACTGAAGATAACGAAAATGTTGCAATCTTCGACTTGGGAGAATCTTTGTTACCATGGTTCAAGCCGATACCAGTATGCGAACCCGGGACCGCCTGCTCGCCGGGCAGGTGCTTTACCCGGCAATCAGGAGGTCCCGGGTTTGCATCCCGCTTCGGCTGCACATTTTCCCTGCTTCTCTTCCCTTCCAATGTTACATTAAATTTTCTATTCATCGATCTGTTATATTATCTCTTCCGGGAACCTTCGAGAGGAAGCAAACATTTTCAGCAATCTCTGTTGAAATAGGTATCTGACGCAAGAATAAAGGCAGTTTTCCAGTCAGTCTCAGCCAATAAAGCAACTCCAAGTCCCATCATCGCCCGCCACTGTGCGGCTACAGGTGCCCCCCCCCCCCCCCCCCCCCCCATTGGCCACGTGGGTGGGCTGGGTCTGCGAACCCACGTGGGTGGGTCTGCGAACCCACGTGGGTGGGCTGGGTGCGAACCCCAAAGCCTGGAGCCCCGAACCACGGGGGGGGGGGGGGGGGCAGTCACGTGAGTCAGAGAGATAGGGCAAAATGATCCAAAGTCCATGTCGAATGTCAATCTTCAATGAGCAGCGAGTTTGGCCCTAAGTCCCGTCTCTGTTCCCGTGGTTTTCCCTGTGTAGTTCACAGGGACTTCGTCGGGGTCCTTAAAGGGGGGGGGGGGCCTGGCGTTCGAATAACTACAAAATATTTTTTTGCAGATAAACCATCAGTGACAGCTGAAAACAAAATAGCTAGTGGCACTCACGAGGCAATTTATAAAACTTCGAATAATGAATGAGCAATTTTTGTCTTACGGTTAGCCTTGCTGTCAGTTCAGAATAACTGCCAAAACTGAAGTATTTTTAAAAAGTATTGAAGGTTTTCTACATTTTCGGCACGTCTTATCAAATCAAAACACAAAATTGGTATACTTACATTTCTTGGAAGCGTTATAAATTGCCTAGTGCACAAGCTATTTTGTTTTGGGCTGTTACTGGTATAGCTTGTCTGTAACTAGAGGGGATCAGACATGCCAGTGCTCGGGGGTTACCGGAGCACGACTTTTGTTTTAGGGGATGGATTTTCAGAAAAGTTAAACCGAAAAGAAGGCGATGACCTTTTTCTTTATGGAATGGTTTATTAGAAGCGAGGCAGGTGACGGGTGACAAAAATCTGGCAGTACGTTTTCCTCCCGCCGCGAGGGGAGGCGGACCTCAGTTTTGATCTTGCTCTGGGACCTCCGGATTGAAGTTACGCCACTGGTAAAATAATATGTTGTAGATATTCGTATAGCCCAAGGGTTCCCCCTGCACCTTAGGTTATACGATTGTTCGTCTCGTTGAGAGCGCGTTGATTCTATTGACATCGATGTCCAGGCAATCTCGATATCTCGAGAGGGCAGCTAGTTAATTGGGTTTTAATTGCACTCAGGGGGGGAGGGGAGTCGCAAAAAGCGCAGTCGTGGGTGGTCCTTTGATTGCCGTCGGAACAATGCCAGCTCTGATTGTTATACAAGTGTGAAACTATTGTGCACAAGAAACTCACTGATGGAAATCGAGTCGGAATTCGTGCTCCCTGAGGCTGGGAGTGATCACGCTCTGCCGACGAATCACAAGCTACGAGTTTGATGACGAAACAAACACATGCTTTTTCCGAAAAAGCAGTAATTGAATGATTTTGTGAAACTAGAAGCTAGAAATCTGAAAATCCTTTAATACTCAAACGCAGTGTTATAATAATAATAATAATAATAATAAAGTTTTTATTGTCCAAAGATCACATGTGATATAAGACAGTCAGTGTACATAAATAGTTTTTACAAATTATGTGCTAGGTAAGCGTCAATGGAGTAAAAACATTTCTCTATCAGCCATTTTTTTAACATATTTTGTAAAAACAGCATTATCCTTAATTATAGAGCTTTCCTTTAGGTCACCCCGGTCAGACATTCCATAGTTTGTGTCCCATTCTCAGCGGGCTTTTTCCTGTACATTTAAGATTGGCCGGGTGTCTCTCAACTCTTCTGTCAAAAGTTCCCCAATAGAGTATTTAACTGAATGTTTGTAATAAAAATGTGCAACAACGAACATATTATATACTATAGGACGATCGATTCATATCAAATCTGCTAAATCAACGCCAGCGTAAACTGCCAGAAGCTAACCGGCCAAACTTGTAATACAGTGTCAATATTGCACGTATAACTCAGCGCCGAAATAGAAACCTTTGCGCGAAGCTCTTAAGCTGGTGTTTCACACTCTCCGTGTCTCCGTCTTCGTCGACCTTACCGCATTTCGGCGTCACCTTCAGTCAATATTGATTGTCGCCACTCGGGAGCCTCCTTGGGTGACGGGGGGGGGGGGGGGGGGGGGGGCGTCGAAATGTCAATCACCGCCCACCGCGACCGGGCCCCACGACGCTATAGGAAATTAAGAAAATTGTTGGGCCTCCACTAATATCAAATGTATATAGGGAGCGACAATGCTCCTTTTCAATATCCCAAATCGGCGACGGCAGCTCAGCTGACACGGAATTCGCTATTTCGAAAGCAAATATTTCGGCCTCAAAACGCTTTATTCGTCGGGGTCTCTCCTATATAACATAATATACTTCCAATTGTCACGCGTGTTTGAAAGGCGAATTGGACGTGTATTGTGTTTTCGTGCGGCCGTGGCTTGTGTATACACAAAGTTATGTGTGTGTCTTCGTCGATCCCATGGGGTCCGGTTGCGACGCGCAGACTGCCAAGATTTGTCCACACAATGTCCACGACCGCGCGGACAAAGTGTGGACAAATTCGACGGGTCACTATATTTGTTGAGCCGAGCGCATTGGGTGACCGCGAGAAGAAGTTCACAAAAAACGACGACTTCAATTTAAATGAATAGCAACACGGATTTATATATTATACCTCGCTGTTTTTTTGCCGTTTCTTTTTTCTTTGTTATACAATGTCACCTTGCTGGGTTCGGCGTGCGCATGTGCAGTCTGTGATGTTTCAGCAGTGTTTTTTGCCGTTCAGCCTCCGTTAGAGATACTTGATCTGGCAGAGAGCGGCCAATAAATCGCTGCAGGGACGCCATTTCTCGTCCAAACTCCTGGCTGTCACCGGGTAACTATATAGGCTACATTGGGCTAAATATAGGCTAAATTAAGGCTAAATTATGGCTAAATTATGGCTAAATTAAGGCTAAATTAAGGCTAAATTAAGGCTAAATTAAGGCTCAATCAAGGCTCAATCAAGGCTCAATATAGGCTAAATATAGGATAAATAAAAGCTAAATAAAAATGCCAAATTGAAGTTATGATATAATGATTTTCCCGTGTCACATTGTATGGTCGCCATGAAATGTGAATTCATTACATTTGGACGATTAATGGCGTCCACAAAGGGTTCAAGCGTGGCCGCCCTGTGCCAAACGAAGCCTGTCTGTCCGTGCTCCGTCCGCCCGAGCAAGATCGCCCGTCGCCAGTCACAACATTCCCCTCCGTTGTCGACGCGACGGAGAACCAATCTCGGGATTAAAGTCGCGAGGAGAGAGAAAGAAGAGGCCTCAAAAAACTCGCGGATCGGGTGTAATTCAGTCAACGATTCCTCCAGCTTTTAGCGCTACCGCGTGCCGTGTGATAAATCATTGTCTTTGTCTTGTCACCGTTGTGCCCACCTATCACTTATACAAGTCACAACACCCTTGGGGGGCTGGAAATGGTAAAAGACTGTGGAAAAACTTGCGGTCTAAATGTCAACTTCGTATCTATTTGAATGTCACTGAAAACGCATTTACGCATTGAAAGATTTTGATAATTATGTTCACTTTCTTTCAATAACATTTTAACAACAATAATTAACTAAATCTCACACAAGAACATACGATCAGCGTCTCCAATATTTGATAGCTTAAACTGCATTCCAGCAGTCGGTACGTCGATTTGTAAATTTGCCTCCGACTACTGGCTGTCACCCAGCGCACCGTCACAGCGTTTAAAGACCCCCGGAATATGTTACCACAATCTTATTTCATCCCGCTGTGTAATCGACGGTGAAATCTTATAATACGTGTCTCGTCGTTGACGTTGTTTTTGTCTCATGTGCTGGTGTCTGTTTCCCTCGCAGCATAGCGTTTGTCGCGCTGCTGCCGGAGATTCCCCGTGCTGTTCAATCATTTCTCGTCGGATTCCTCCGCCTGCATTCCTCGACCAAAGGTAAGACTCCGTGTTTCTCGCTCTGGACGCGTGAGAGGACGCTACTGGAGCAACGACCAAAGAGTTTACACTTTCGACTAAACTCTTTGATTCACCGAGTCTGCATCGGGAGGGAGATTTGGCGAAGTCTTGTCTCCTTATTTGGCGGTGAATAGCTCCATGCGCGCATTGCAATGGATTACTGGCTAAGCCGGGCTTAAAATACGCAAGCAAATAAATAAACTCCGTTACAATGAATAATTTTGCGATTGGAGATTTATTCCAATTGTGACTGTTTTGGGTGTTTCGGTTTTCTAAGGCGGGAGTTGGGATTTGCAAAATGATTGTAATTCTAAAAGGGATTATAGCAGAACATTTGTGCGAAGTGGGAACAATATGTTTGTGTGATTTTGACAAACTGCAGTCGGTTTCGCCTTTAGAATGAGAGGATTTCGCATGCATAAAATGAGGATGTGCAGCTAGGCACAAGCTAAAAGTTTTAAAACTGCCCGTAGAGCCTTTTGTCTGCAGGCTGAACACAGGGCTTGTAAGTTTTTAATATCTTCTTTCGGTATAACGTAGATTTATATCGTATAATTTATAGCAATTTTACTGTTCGAAGGAAATGTGCCGAATTTTGTGATCAAATTAGCTGACAGGTACATACAGAAAATCTTGTAAACTTTGATAGCTACAGAAACCATCACAAACATCAAAACAGATCAATCAAAATCTGCCCAAATGTAGCCCAACAATGTAATACATCCATGGTCGCCCAAACTTCAGCAGACATCTTCGAAATCCACTTAAACATTCGTAAAAATCGCGCCTCTCAATTCAAACTCGACTTATGCAAATGTCCGCGTGAAAAGCGCGTGGAAATTAATCCCCCATTTTCCCTTTTGCAACAAGGCCGCATTTTGACAGCCAAGCGTCGCCGAAAAAACCAAAACACAGTCGCCTGTCACCTACGGCCAGCCGCCCCCCCCCCCCCCCCCCCCGAGCGCCAAGGCACCAAACACGGACGCAAATGCGAGTGGAGTTTTTCACGCGGTCCGCCAGCTGCTTTTTGTGCCCCTTGCCCAAACAACGCGACACTCTCGCCCATTAATCGTACATTCATCATAGTTAATCACGCATCACGCTTTCTGGTGCATTAGAAGCAAGCTTGGCACACAACACTGCATGGAAGACTTGGAGGAGATGCCTAATTGGACAAGCCATGTGGATATATATACACGTCTCTATTCAAACTTTTTGCACCCCGACAGAATTTGACATCTCAACTTTGGTTTATTTTATACGGAACTCGGAACGAATGTGCATATATAAACATTCGCGAAATCTCTTTCAATTTCCTTCACGGCTCTCTGGCAAACTGATTTCACGCGCGGCTTGGCAATTCGCTGTCCGCATGTTTTTAATCAATTTCAATTTCAATCTCAATGATGGCTGATATTTGGATGATCCGAGTTTATCACTTGGAAGCTGGAAGTGAGCGCGCAGGGATTTGCGATTGGGGGGCCTGAAACTGGCTTGCGTCTCGCTAAGTGTGGCGAATCGCACGTGGTGTCGAGGGTAGTTTGGTGGCATTTTGATGGCAATCACACAGCTGTATAGGTTTGGGAAAATATGGGGTCTATGAACTATTATAGCCAATTGCCATGACGTACACGTTATATAGTGCATCAATTGTTTGGGTATTCACGCATCATACTATTGTTACACTTTTGAGTTATGATTTAAACTGGGCTCTTTAAAATCAGCTTTCAAAAGTGTTTTCGAAATAACTTTGAATACAAGTTATCTGTGTATATAATATAAAGATCGAAGGATGTGTATACGTATATCATCATAAGAAGTCGAGCTGATCAAAAATGACTGCAGAGCGAAATCAGCCACGGTTCAGGCCTCTTTCTATTGCAACCGAATTATAACATCATGGCATTTGCTTTTGCATCATTAAACCTGGCGAATCGACGAAGGAAACTTTTTCTTTATCACAAAATTCGGCTGCGCTCATAAATAACAGCTAGATGCAAAATGTTCTTGGAAACGAACGAATTACCGTTGGTTCACCCGGGCCGTGCCCGACAATCACCGTACGAAAACTCGTCCATTACCCGACCAATCAGAGTGCACAGCTCACTTTGCTGCCTCAGTGAGCCGTGCACCCGCCAGGGAGCGGGCAACTCGATCCAGAGGACGCCATCTTGGTGTCACTTACGTCAGACTTACAAGCTATCAGTTTTCTCAAACTTATGTCTGATTTTTCTAACCTTTCGCTCTGGTTTTCAGAAGCAGCTATTTCAAACTGGGTTTTGAATGCCAGGGTGAAGTCAAACTGATTTCCCGACTTTTTGTGACCTGAACTAGTCACTTTTCTAAAGTAGGGACCTACGATAGGTGGGCTAATGCCCTGCTTTAGCCAAATCTTTCAACTCCTAGTTGAAAAAAACATGCTAACTGATCCCAACTAGGAGTTACAACTGAATTCAGCCAATCACGTGCAGGGAATTCAATTGTAACTACTAGTTGAGATCTCAACTGGAGTTGGAAAACTTGGTAAAACTGGGCCTAAAAGCGTGAAACCTTGCGTAACACATTATGGTTGACCCATTGTGTAGTCTTAATTATTTATCGTGTAGAACCGTCAATTTAAGGAAAAGTATAAAACCAAAACATGGCGTCCACGCCCGCGCAGAGCTGGCAACTCCAACCGTGATGAATGACTATAACTCTCATGACTGTAATAGGCTATCCCTTGAAATTGCAGCCACGAGCGGCGATTGGCCCATTACACTGTCTCTCTGCAAATCCGACTGTCATTTATAATAAACGCGTAACTCACGAGCAACGACGCATGCGCTGTCTTGATATGGAGCGCGTGAATTATGTGTTCGATTACCAGTCGATTCGACTTGGCGTGATGTACTGACAGTGATCACGACGTCTAGTGATCGGGACTTGCCGAAGGGGATAGAACGGTGGCAGGGGGGGGGGGCGGTGATGTCTCAATTCCCCTCGCCAAATCTTGGAGCGCTGTCTGGCGAAGGGTCGGCGCCGAGCCTGCATCGCGTTGATCGGAACTGGGATGGATCTTTTGCCACTTTTCAGGGGTGGCTGCAGTTTTTGGGGGATGCTTTTTGGGATCCTAAGCGCACGAGGCTTTGTTGGTTTGGTCACGATTATGATGGACGATTTCTTCCCGGTTTGATCTAAGTTCCTATACAACCTAAAAGGGTACGGGGATCTTCTTACAGTTAACTAACATAGGTTTCGCACGTCAAGGAAGATGTACCACAAGGACCTTACGGTAAAGTTAATATTGGTACACAGATTGGTTCATATATAACAAATATCTTCAGGTACGATTATGTTTGGTTGGCGTCAAATTACCCAGATAACTTCATATCGCAAAGCTTGGGATAACTTATGACAAGGGAACGTATATACTTTCCCCCAATTCGTTGTCATGAATCACCGCTACATGGATGGGGCAGCAATAATCTTGTGCATTTATTGCAATTCCCGGCCAGTCGTGACTCACACAAAGCAAGGCTTCCTGAGACACTGCATTCGAATCACACAACTCTACCGAAGCAATCCTCCTCCAATCGACGCAATCCTTTTGGTTTCGGACTCGGGGTTTCGATTCGGGATCAAACCCCAGCCGTGATGTGGAAAAGTGGCCTGCTTTGGCCCTTGCCCTCGGCGTCTTCGCGCCCGATTCCCCGCAAAGTCCCGCGTTCGACCCCCGGTCTCGGCAACCAGCCGACCGCGACCGCCGGTAGAGATCCACGCGATTTATTAGATTGCATTTTTACCCCTCTGCTTTCCGAAACCGAAGCCAGCGCTCGCTCAGCGTAGCGGATAGTCAAAGCAACTGAGGGGGGCTGCCGTCATGGAATCGATGAGAAAACATATTGAAAGATAAAAATCTGATCGAAGATTTTATTAGTGCACTCAATTTCCTATAACGGACGGGGTGCGTTGCTATGCCGCGTGGGGGACGCGAAGGAATTGCAACTGCGATGGCTTCGAAAATTGAACGGCTCACGGCGGCTTTTATGGGCGAGAAAACTAATAAATTCCAAGGTTAAGGGTCCTACAACATACTTATTTGTCACGCTTTGCCCTAGGTTTATGCCCAAAACTGTTTGATTTTATCGAGGTTTTTTAGTTGAGCTCTCGGGCATGGAATTTGAAAGTCAATTTTATGCCCGGAAACGAAGACATTCGTCTTTTAGGGGTTGAACACCCCGTACACCGTTTGTCAGAAGATAGTTTCACGGGAAAATCTCTGAAAGGCAAACGCGGAAAATGATGATGATAAATGATTACACACCCAACAAAAGCAAACATTATTTTTGCTTTCATGTATCAAAAAAAATGTTATCGCCTGAAATAAATTGCGGGAAAGGTCCACGTCTGAAAGCCGCACATTACTGTGTCGTGTTCGCACGCTTTGCAGCCTCGCCGGCAGAGCGCGCACGCGGAAAGTCGGCGTCGCCGTCGCCGTCGCGGTCGCCGTTAACTCCCATTACCGGCGTCGGAAAAACCCGCGTCGCCTCTTGCAGTTTGCCGAGTCGGGCGGAAAATTATTTACGCGTCGGCGTCGCGGAAAAACGGCGTCGAGTGCGTCGCGCGAAACGTCAAGAGTCGCGCGCGCTTTTCCGACGAGCTTTTCACGCGCGACGCGACGCGAGGGAAAGAAGCGTTGCTTGCGTTGCTCTTGACCGGGCATTCGGTGTTTGCGGGGACTGGCTCAGGTCCCGACCACCACGTTACGCATGACGGCTGACTTGGATTTTTGCAGGTGTTTGTTCAAATAGACAGGAGAGTGAAGTAGGCCACAGAGTCTGAACCTAGTGCTACTGAAGAGCAATGTCGTTCTTTGATAGTCCCGATCCCGAACCACTTTTCCCGATTCCCGACCCTTCACGCAAGAAAAAGATTGCACATTTCAAATGAACACAGCTCGAATAATGTATTTTAATAATTTAAGTTTCCAAGTCAGTTCCAAGTCAGCCGTGATGCGCAATGTGGAGGTCGGGACCTAGAGAAAACGCCGTGGGTCCCGTCGTTCGGGACCTGAGCCAGTCCCGTCCTGGCGAGGCTGGGACTCTCAGTAGGTCTGGGCATTCAGTCCTGGCGAGGCTGGGACTCTCAGTAGGTCTGGGCATTCAGTCCTGGCAAGGCTGGGACTGTCAGTAGGTCTGGGCATTCAGTCCTGGCAAGGCTGGGACTCACTCTCAGTAGGTCTGGGCATTCAGTCCTGGCAAGGCTGGGACTGTCAGTAGGTCTGGGCATTCAGTCCTGGCAAGGCTGGGACTCTCAGTAGGTCTGGGCATTCAGTCCTGGCAAGGCTGGGACTCTCAGTAGGTCTGGGCATTCAGTCCTGGCAAGGCTGGGACTGTCAGTAGGTCTGGGCATTCAGTCCTGGCGAGGCTGGGACTCTCAGTAGGTCTGGGCATTCAGTCCTGGCGAGGCTGGGACTCTCACTAGGTCTGGGCATTCAGTCCTGGCAAGGCTGGGACTCTCAGTAGATCTCGGCATTCAGTCCTGGCGAGGCTGGGACTCTCAGTAGGTCTGGGCATTCAGTCCTGGCAAGGCTGGGACTCTCAGTAGGTCTGGGCATTCATTCTACGAGGCTGGAGAATGTTTCTTGATAATATGTATTAGTATAAAAAGTAAAAATCTTTCATCTGAACACAACTTGTGTCAGTTGATAACCGGATATTGAACGTAAATCGCCTCACATCCTGTTCGACATGTGCTCATGAAATGATGTTCGATCACAAGAGCGCCTCCTGCTCCTCTGTGCGACGGGGAACGATTGGAACATGTGCCAAAGTATGCAGCCACGAGATTCGCAAAAGAGTGAACACAATATCTAGCTCTGAGAACATTCGAACCTTTGCAGGTTTATTGAATTATATGTTTATTGCGTGTATGGACTTTGTAAGATCAGCTGTAGTCGAATATCGGCTATGTTCTCTGAAAGGTTTGTCTGAAAAGAGCATAGGTAGCTGCCAGGTACTGACCACGTGGATAAGCACATGGAGGAACTGGATATAATGCTTGAAGGGTCCAAATCTCGTTATGACCACGTGATCACCCACGTGGTCGGTACCTGGCCCACAATACAGCTTCCAATTGTCCCACAATTGTCTTTATCCTTTTATTGACCCAAAAGTGGTGGTTTTAAATTGTGTCATATGTTCAGATCTAGTTCTCGTTCAAACGGGTTTTTCAGCCCTCTGTGCGATTCTAGCTACGCCATCTTGTTTTGATTATCTTGATTCTAATTTCATTGCAACAACAAAGCCATCGCAAAGCTCTCGATAAGAAGTCGCCAATGCCGACAACTGGAGCTCCCAGCTTCGATACGCAATTACACCTCATTGCCGACAATACCCTTGTAATTGCTGCGTCAAATCACCTCCCTCTGGCGACGCACCTTCGGCGAAACCTTCGCGTCGCGCCGGTGAAAGATTTCCCCACGTCGTAAGCCCCCCCCCCCCCTTCCACCAAGTCCCACGGGGAGGAGATTTAGGACTCGACGAGATCTCGCGAGATCTCGCCAACATCTCCACTCGGTGCCTCGTCGCAGGAAATGTAATTCACAAATGACTCGCTCAGCAAACTGCGACTCCCGACCGCTAGTCGAAATTTCGTCGCTCCGAGCCAGGATTTGCGACGGGTGGGGTGGGGGATGCATTTTTGCACGTTTCGTGTTCAAAGGGTAGTTTATCTCCGGGCTCAAAGGGACGACGATGTTGAACATAAATCTTTTACTTAAGGGTAGCGTCGAGCTGTGTGGGGATTAAGCGTAAGATGTAACACCCTTAACATTAACTTAGTCTCTCTGCGTCCTTTGAAAGGAAATTATTTTGACTCCGGTGAATAAACCATGAATTGGGTAATTGGGCGATAACGCGAGGCGGCGCTAGGTTTAGAGGGGGGGGGCAGAGGCAGGGGCGGGGGGGGGGGGCGCAAATTGCTCGGAATTATCGGAATGCACTGAGCAGGAAATAAATTCACTGCCGACATATTTACCGTGCTATACGTTTCGCGCGCTAGCCGTATAAATAATTACTCTGCTATCCGCCAGCGCTAGCGTCGCTAAGCAAAGGGAGTCGGCTTTGTGCATACCTCGCTCAAAGAATTATCTCTGCCCGTACACCTAGATACAAACGAAATTGCTTTCACCGGAATTAAACTCAGATCTAATCACATTTTAACGCAGATATTCGTATTTACAAAATTGAAATTGTGTATATACATGTGCTCCCAACGAAGTGTGTGAGGCTGGAGAATTTTTATGCTGTATTTCGAATGCGGTGATCATTTAAATCTTCCGGCAACGGAGCACAATGTCTCTGCAAACATAAAGGCGAGGCGCAAATGCGAGTGTAAATAAAATTGAGCTTATCCGTGAAATTGTGCGACTAAAAGCATTCTAAAAGATTCGCGGCAGATTTGAGAACGCACTCGGCGCATTACTGCGGTGGAGATGGAGTGATGCCCCTCATAAAGCCGTGTCGTATTATATATGTCCTCGTAGTAAATCTGAAACAGGAACTTCAACTTCGCCTCGCCGCACTTCGTCTAGTGAACTCAACTCGGACTTGACAACTTCAGCCCCCCCCCCCCCCCCCGAAGGTTCACGCCAGACGAGGCCAACTTTGCCTGCTGATTTGCAAAGTTATCGACTACAAAATACAACATTTATAATGATTGGTATCACTATGAAAATTTCTTTCCCATTGTGAACAACGCGTATATAAAACACCAACAGTCAAATTCAACCTATGTACCAGCAATCCAGCAAAATTAGTAATAACATCGATTCAAAATTATATTCAAAAGTAAATGGACAAAGTTGATAAAAAGTCATATTGCACACCACCCCAGTACAGTTCACGAAGTGATCACATGTTTAAAATAAACCCAATAGCGACCAAGACAAATGCATGTCGAAATGACTTTTTCCCGAAAACTATCTCAGATTGGAACAATTTACCACTTACAAAATACATTATGAGCAACTTGGCAAATTTCGACCGTTTCCTTAATCTTTTTTTATAGATAGACTTTGTAGCATATTATAAGACATCTTTTCTGTAATATCCTGCATAGGGTCCAAGAAAATAATAATAAAAAATATATATTATTATGTAAATCTCCTCTCCGTCCGTCAACTTGCCCCCCCCCCCCCCCCCCACCGTTGAAATTGTGGTTTTTTTCTGCGCATCATTTTGAGTTCGTTTTGAGCTGAATTGAGCTGTTTTCAAAACGTTTTGAGCTCTTTCCGTTTCCGAAAATAACGAGTTTTTAAATGGGGGGCCAAGTTGACGCATAGCCCCCCCCCCTCCCCCCGTCTCCTCATGATACCTATATGTCATCAGTTCAACCACTGACTGCTATAAGCATACTCTGCCATTGTGTATTTTCCCGACTGATATCGAGTTGAAAGAGCCAGCAGGGAAAGGCGCCCCCGCACTCTACTTGCATCGCTTACAGAGGCGAAGCCGTAATCCCAGCCAGCGTGTTATGAACGTGTGTAACCTGACTCAGATATCCGACAAAAACACATGCCAATAACACAGTTATTTCCTTAAAAGAAGCCCAACTTTGGACGGAGATGTCCGAAAAAAAAATACCCCAAGACAGCAAATGACAGCAAAAGACAGCCGACAAGTCCGCACGCCGCTGGGCGGGAAAAGTGCTCGGCATTTCCACGGCCCTCCGGATTGATGGCCCGTGGCGGGAAAGAAAATGACACAATTAACAGTGAAAATGTTAGAACAATAACCACCGGAGGGGGGGGGGGGATAGGGGGGGGGTCTCACCGCATTTTGGTAGCATTTTTCTCGACGCTTGACCTTTGCCTAGACACGAGCTGCGGGGCTGCGGGGCTGCGGGGCGCAGGACTCACCGCAAAACAAGCGTCAAGTCTCCCCCATGGGGAACCATGGAATGCCATGACGAACCATCAAGCCAAATGTGTTGTCATACAGTGAAATAAGTCGCCATAAGTTGAGAATTGAAGCTGGCATTGAGCAAGCTTTTCTGTCAATTTACATGCCCACGATCTTTTCAATTACTGTTTCATATTATTATTATTATATATTCTTTAAGCTCATTTTCGTGGCAAGCTGACAAGTATTTAGAAGAAACGTCGTGAAACTGACCCTGTCGTTGACCCCGCGTCATTTCTTCGCTGACAGATTGGTAATGTCTATATGTTGGGATGTATGTGTTCCTATTCCAAACACACTGTCGTTTTAGAGTTTAGAAACATATCCCGCACTTCAGTCCAGGCCATGGTACAGCGTGCCGCCCCCCAGCTCTGGATCACAGCATCTCCTCAGGTCGCCGCCAACCCTTCCCTTCCACCCGACTGCCTCGCACCCCTCGGGCAACACGCTTTGCCTCAGCGCTCGCAAACACGCGAATTAATTTCCCAGCCGAACTCGCGAGTAATACCTCCACACACTGCACAACACACGGAGGCAGATCCAGGCTACAGGTGTTCGGGATCAGGCCGTGCCAGGCCGCTCGGAGTCTGCCGGGGATTCGGGACTTCGAATTGATCCTGCTGCGCCCGCAGTTTCCGCGCGTCGCGTCCGAGGAAGTAGAGATGGGATTTGCTTGTTTTCCGTCGGCCCGGCCCGACACCGGCTTGACCGGTCGTGAGTCCGGCCCGGCCCGAGGCCCGACGGGGCTTACATTTTTCAGTCCGGCCCGGCCCGAAGTATTTGTCCGAACGTTACATCTGTCCGAGGCTGTCCGAAAGTCCGAAGCTGTCCGAAAGTCCGAGACTGTCCGAAAGTCCGACACGGTCCGAGAGTCCGACACGGTCCGAGAGTCCGACACGGTCCGAGAGTCCGACGGCCCGAAGTCCGGGTCGTGTCCGGCCCGGCCCGGCGCGACATCTCAGATCCGAGGCCCGACAATTGCAAAAAAAATCTGTCCGGCCCGGCCCGAAAGTCGGGCCGGACTTTCGGACCGTTCGGACTTTTTTCCCATCTCTACGAGTAAGCCATGCTCGGGACGCCATGCCCAGAAAGGTCGGGATGGACAAGGGACAGTCAAACGAGTTTTCAGGCCGAAGGGGTTTTCTCTGAGAAGGAAACCGTGGAAATTATGTGGCATGGGATAATGTGTTTCTGATGCATTTCCCTTATGTGCATCGGGTTAATGTTCCTTTTTGAAAAAGCGTTCGTATAACTTTGTAGCTGGTTGGTTTATGTTGAAACATATTCTGTTTGAGTGGTCTTTAGAGGTACGGCCATTACGGAATATGAGTGGAGCATTATTCTGTATTTTTATGTTGTACTTAGCTAAGTGCGCTGTGTGAAGTACGTTATATGTTCCGTGGATGCCGGGTCATGGGTGGATTAGTTGGGTCCCGAAGTGCTCATGTAGACGGCATCAAGATGAATTAGAAATTAACTACCCCTGAAATGTTCCACTGTTCAGGAGGTGGAACAACATGTGGATATACAAATTCTAAATCTCTAACTTTTTTAGCGTAGTATAAGAAAACCATAGTGTCTAGTAAAATCTTAACTTTGTTACTGCAGTCCTTTTTAAATCATGCGTAAACTTTGTAGTCATGTTCCGAAAGTTTTCTTGACTGTGTTTCGAGCTTTAAGCTACGGGCAGCAGAGCAAGCGACAAAGTCTCATTCATGATTGATGCTGAGTAGGGAAATTCTCTCTTCCCCAAGAGACGTCACCTTAAACCAGTGAAAAACACATTAAAAATGCATTTTCTTTCGCCGGAAAACCTCGTCCAGCCGCGAGCGTAACGGGAATCATGTTATGGGGACGCTGGACTGAAGGAAATGCATGCAAACATTCGAACCCAACGTACCCACCCATGAAACTTGTACCAAATCGCACAGAATGCATTTACGACGGCAAACCGAACCCAACGTACCCACCCATGAAACTTGTACCAAATCGCACAGAATGCATCTACGACGGCAAACCGAACCCAACGTACCCACCCATGAAACTTGTACCAAATCGCACAGAATGCATCTACGACGGCAAACCGAACCCAACGTACCCACCCATGAAACTTGTACCAAATCGCACAGAATGCATCTACGACGGCAAACCGAACCCAACGTACCCACCCAAGAAACTTGTACCAAATCGCACAGAATGCATCTACGACGGCAAACCGAACCCAACGTACCCACCCATGAAACTTGTACCAATTCGCACAGAATGCATCTACGACGGCAAACCGAACCCAACGTACCCACCCATGAAACTTGTACCAAATCGCACAGAATGCATCTACGACGGCAAACCGAACCCAACGTACCCACCCATGAAACTTGTACCAAATCGCACAGAATGCATCTACGACGGCAAACCGAACCCAACGTACCCACCCATGAAACTTGTACCAAATCGCACAGAATGCATCTACGACGGCAAACCGAACCCAACATACCCACCCATGAAACTTGTACCAAATCGCACAGAATGCATCTACGACGGCAAACCGAACCCAACGTACCCACCCATGAAACTTGTACCAAATCGCACTGAATGCATCTACGACGGCAAACCGAACCCAACGTACCCACCCATGAAACTTGAACCAAATCGCACAGAATGCATCTACGACGGCAAACCGAACCCAACGTACCCACCCATGAAACTCGTACCAAATCGCACAGAATGCATCTACGACGGCAAACCGAACCCAACGTACCCACCCATGAAACTTGTACCAAATCGCACAGAATGCATCTACGACGGCAAACCGAACCCAACGTACCCACCCATGAAACTTGAACCAAATCGCACAGAATGCATCTACGACGGCAAACCGAACCCAACGTACCCACCCATGAAACTTGTACCAAATCGCACAGAATGCATCTACGACGGCAAACCGAACCCAACGTACCCACCCATGAAACTTGAACCAAATCGCACAGAATGCATCTACGACGGCAAACCGAACCCAACGTACCCACCCATGAAACTTGTACCAAATCGCACTGAATGCATCTACGACGGCAAACCGAACCCAACGTACCCACCCATGAAACTTGTACCAAATCGCACTGAATGCATCTACGACGGCAAACCGAACCCAACGTACCCACCCATGAAACTTGTACCAAATCGCACAGAATGCATCTACGACGGCAAACCGAACCCAACGTACCCACCCATGAAACTTGAACCAA
The DNA here is from genome assembly GCA_921293005.1 of Nemoura dubitans. Lineage (NCBI taxonomy): Eukaryota > Metazoa > Arthropoda > Insecta > Plecoptera > Nemouridae > Nemoura > Nemoura dubitans. The sequence goes on from OV121076.1 coordinate 1,565,514, forward strand.
ATCGCACAGAATGCATCTACGACGGCAAACCGAACCCAACGTACCCACCCATGAAACTTGAACCAAATCGCACAGAATGCATCTACGACGGCAAACCGAACCCAACGTACCCACCCATGAAACTTGAACCAAATCGCACAGAATGCATCTACGACGGCAAACCGAACCCAACGTACCCACCCATGAAACTTGTACCAAATCGCACAGAATGCATCTACGACGGCAAACCGAACCCAACGTACCCACCCATGAAACTTGTACCAAATCGCACAGAATGCATCTACGACGGCAAACCGAACCCAACGTACCCACCCATGAAACTTGTACCAATTCGCACAGTATGCATCTACGACGGCAAACCGAACCCAACGTACCCACCCATGAAACTTGTACCAAATCGCACAGAATGCATCTACGACGGCAAACCGAACCCAACGTACCCACCCATGAAACTTGTACCAAATCGCACAGAATGCATCTACGACGGCAAACCGAACCCAACGTACCCACCCATGAAACTTGTACCAAATCGCACAGAATGCATCTACGACGGCAAACCGAACCCAACGTACCCACCCATGAAACTTGTACCAAATCGCACAGAATGCATCTACGACGGCAAACCGAACCCAACGTACCCACCCATGAAACTTGTACCAAATCGCACAGAATGCATCTACGACGGCAAACCGAACCCAAAAAGAGTTGCCACATTTTAGCGCAGAATTCACATCTCACTATACACGGCACACCTTTTGTCAGATAGCGATCAAACAAATAACAACGATTTCCTTACACTTTAAGCTACAAACTGGCTATATTCGGATCTCGAAATAACCCCAGCAATCATCATCATCAACATCAACATCAACAGCCATCAAGGAATGACCTTCAATGCCTGAAATGCCAGCACGCACGTATTTCATAAACTTGACCATGTCCATATTATGTCAAATAATCTGTTGGCAATAAAAGAAATACAATACAATACAAGACACGTTCGTGTCTGCCCAGTTCACACTCCCGCCGCCGTCGCTAGCGCCATCCCCTAACACATGCGCAGCAACCCTGTTTTTGGGGGCAGACAACGCGTCGAGTACTGGAGTCAACTTGTCGACGTTCGCCCCCCCCCCCCCCTTCCCCTCCCCCCCCCCCCCCCTTAGCGAGGAGCGACTCGAGTAATTCAGTAACTTCGAGGCGCCAAACCGCCAACTTTGGGCGACGGGAACCGATCGGCATTCCTGGGATCCTGGGGGACTTTCCTCTGCCCCTCATCCTCCCCTTGGCCTGGCTTGGCCTAGCAATTGGCTTGGCCGGCCCTTGGTGCTGTTGGACGGTAGCAGGCCTTAGTGCCGGCACCGGGTCCACCCTCGACTCCCTTCCAGGCCAGGCTAGCTTCATCATCAGCCTGTCATTCACCGACAGCCAATAGACCAGTGCCACAGGGACAGCGCCAACACAGTGTGTCAAAGGGACAAGGCTAAGCGGTGGCCGGCCCTTGGTGCTGTTAGACGGTAGCAGGCCTTGGTGCCGGCACCGGGTCCACCCTCGACTCCCTTCCAGGCCAGGCTAGCTTCATCATCAGCCTGTCATTCACCGACAGCCAATAGACCAGTGCCACAGGGACAGCGCCAACACAGTGTGTCAAAGGGACAAGGCTAAGCGGTGGCCGGCCCTTGGTGCTGTTGGACGGTAGCAGGCCTTAGTGCCGGCACCGGGTCCACCCTCGACTCCCTTCCAGGCCAGGCTAGCTTCATCATCAGCCTGTCATTCACCGACAGCCAATAGACCAGTGCCACAGGGACAGCGCCAACACAGTGTGTCAAAGGGACAAGGCTAAGCGGTGGCCGGCCCTTGGTGCTGTTAGACGGTAGCAGGCCTTGGTGCCGGCACCGGGTCCACCCTCGGCTCCCTTCCAGGCCAGACTAGCTTCATCATCAGCCTGTCATTCACCGACAGCCAATAGACCAGTGCCACAGGGACAGCGCCAACACAGTGTGTCAAAGGGACAAGGCTAAGCGGTGGCCGGCCCTTAGTGCTGTTGGACGGTAGCAGGCCTCAGTGCCGGCACCGGGTCCACCCTCGGCTCCCTTCCAGGCCAGACTAGTCAAGTGCGAAGCTCGATTGTCCTGCAGGACGAAGTTTCGACGCGGAAACGCACGAACAATGCCGACGCCGAACGCATTCCAATTAGAAGCGACCGACCGACAATTTGCATGCGATGACTGCAGTGAATGGAGGCGTGAGTTGTGTGCTGCTGAGCTTCGAACGAAGACAACACAGCCGGCTTGCGATTGGTTGGTGCATGGCCGAACAAATGCACGTGCTTTGAGCTAGGCTGGCTACGCTTTGTTGGGCCGGGATCACGAGATCGAGTTATCAGCAAACATTTCAAGTAAAACTAGACGCATAATCGCTACGTCAACATGGTTTCATTGCATCGACTGCTGAATGTCTGAGAAATGAGTGAGTCGTGGTTTCATTCGATTTATTGTGAATTTCGATATATCGAAAGTGTGTTTCGCTTTATTTGCACTTCGATGTGGGGGTCAGTGACCGGGAAATTTCCGTGCTGCATTTCCAATGAAATGCGATCTCAAATGAAGCTTGAGTTTTCCGTCGAGTTTCCTAATATCAAGCTGACTTATTATTAGGTATCGTATAGGTATCGTATATAAAATATAGATATAGATATATCTTTGTTTTATTTTGATACAGTCCATACACAGGGAGTCAGACCGTAGCAAAGCGGTTGGTCTCGCAATTTTTATTGTGAGAGAAAATAAAACAGTGCGTACTTAGCAAACGCAGAGGGCAGGAACGGAAAACACACTTCAAAATATTGATAACTTGGCAGAAGACGTCTTCTTTTAGAGACGTCTTTTGATCTCGCGAGTATGCAATAAAAAAAGCAGCCTAGAAAACCGAGCCCGGCGCTCTTTAAGCTTGTACAAGGTGTAAAATGATAAAAGGCGACAGTAAAACTGATCGAATCAAAACGAAAAACAAAATTGGAAACACGGCTGGCTTAGTTTTTCCCCCCGCGAATGATCCAGCAGGCGGTGAGAAGCTGCCGCCTTTGTCCGCGCGGCGCGCCAGGCAATTCGACACGTCACTTGGAATTTACGTGTCTATCAATTTCGGTCGCGTCGAGCGTCTGGGTTCGACTCCCGACGCTTCTCTTCGGGGCCCGATAAACTCGAAAGATCAAAGACAAAAACCGAGCGATCTGACGCAGCAGCGTCCAATGGAAGCGAGTCCTCGCATAGAGGGCTGACGGGCTTACAGTAACAGGTCTAGACGGCCGACTCGGGACTGCAGGCCTTTTGAGGACGTGTATCCCAGTCCCACCAGGTTTGCAATCTGCCGATTATACACCCTATTTCACGTCGATAAGGCTAGTGGATTGCATCTTCCTCGAGGACCCACTGCTGCTAGACACGAGCCAAGAGTTTCAAAACTGCCCATAGAGCCTTTTGTCCGGCTCAAGACATGACTTGTGAGTTGTGAAACTCTTAGCTCGTGTCTAGCAGCAGTGGGTCCTCGAGGAAGTTGCAAATCCACTCTCCTTCTCAACGTGAAATGGAGTTTAGTCAAATTATTCTTAACGCAACTTTGCCATCACAACAAATGGAGCAAACCCATTGTGAGAGTCAATTCCACGGCGGAGAGCATTAATTCTAGTGCAATATGGCCTTCAGCACCACAGCAAGCGTTTGATCAAGAGTCAAAATAAATTCGAGCAAGACCACGCAAGTTGTACGCCAAAAAATGTTTTATGAAACGTCGTTAAAAGCTGGCAATCATTCGACTCTGCCCGTGTATTTGACTTCGGACTGGAAACATTTCCAACTGCAGGCCAATGTCGGGCGCCATGGCATGGCGATTGTGTAACACCTGTCACCGTCGTCTTCTAGGGATAACAATCCGCATCGACGGCCATTTCAATGATAATAATAGTAATAATAATAATGTTTATTTCCAGATTTATCACTTGTACATGATATTGGTTCGTCATTTACTATAGCTATATCATATATAATATAGTCACTTATTTTGTAATAACATTTTTCAATTGAATAGGTTTTCAGTTTTACTTTAAACTCGACGTTATTTTTTTTTCTGTGTTGATGGGAGCAGGGAGTGCGTTGAAGGGAAGAGTGCATTGAATATCAATGAGATTAATAGCGTCACCAGCGAAACCCCATGGACGCTCTAGACTGTCATGATACAGGACCTCTATGTGTTATTTCCGGTCGTTTTGCTCGTCTTGCAGTGGCGCGACCGACGTGTCGGTTGCCATGGTGACAGCAGCAAGGTCACGTGGACCGCTGTCTCCCCGACTTGGATCATTCGGATCCAACGGGCCATGGACCACGGCGAGGTCCATGCTGTCTGAACTCCATTTCACGTCGAGAAGCAGAGTGTGTTTGCGTCTTCTTCGAGGACCCACTGCTGCTAGACACGAGCTTTAAGAGTTTCAAAACTCAAATGCCATGTCTGAGCCGGACAAAAGGCTCTGTGGGCAGTTTTGAAACTCTTAGCTCGTGTCTAGCAGCAGTGGGTCCTCGAGGACGATGCAAATCCACTCTGCTTCTCAACGTGAAATGGAGTTTAGTGTCTTGGACTCGGGATGGAAATGATTGATGAAGAGCACCGAGGGCCCTGCGAAGGACGCTATACAACTTGAACAGGATTCCTCCACTAATCCATGCTGTCGAGAGGTTTATAAGCAAGGAGAGGTAAGCTGTTGTCAATCCTACCAGCGTTTACATCGTAATCGGAGGAAAATCGATTTAATGCTTTGCTCGACTTTATTTCTCACTACTTTGTATAGAACACAGCATGAAGTGTTTATACAAAGGACGAAAAAAATATATCTCCGCCATTTCTTTCTCGCACAATTTCAGCGTGTTTCTATTTTAAAACCGTTTCCTTTCGTGAATATAAGGCATTTTAAAGTAACCCAATATTCATTGAGAAAAATCTGTAGCATAATAATATACAGGGCTGCCAATTCAATGTCTAGCTTGAAAAAGCTTTTTTGAAAAACTAGTGCTGAAATGATTAAATAGAAGACAAAATGCGGGTCTCACGCATTAAAAAACTAGCGGTTTTGAGGTGATGTCAATCCTGACGAGATATTTAACCGCCAACGGACATTGCCGATCAGGAGCTCATCCTCTTCGTACGGGCAATCAGGATATATCCCGGGTTCGTATCCCGACTCATCGTCCCAGCGTCCCTACCCTTCCGTCAATCGCTTCCCACTATCAAAAGCTTAGACCAGCACTGCGATTTCGTAACTCTGACTTCGCCGTTCTCGGTTACAAAGTTACAAAATTAACATGGACAACAAAAGGGATTTTATCCATCAGAACCATGATAGCGGCATACGTAAAAGTTACGAAATCGCTGGCCAGTAACACCGATCTCTCAAGCAACAAGATTGTCACTGTAAGGTGGATCTTTGTAATTTTACCGAAAATCGCCGGCAGCTTTCAAAGGGTTTGTGTTAACGTGCAATGTTTTCTAGTGTAAAGAAATTAGTAGAACATGTTGTTTTATATAGTTGTATAGCAAAGTGGCAATCTGAAAAACACGTGTACTCAGGCAGAAAGGCAATGGCTTGGCCGGCCGAAGACATGCCGTCGGATCCCGACATACCTGCGCGTCCCTCAAGAAGCCGGTGTCTTCAGGGCGCGTCTGACCCGTGACCTCCGACCCCGACCCCCACCCGTCCGACGGCCGCTCATTACGGCCCGGGCACCGGCCATTCAACGCCTTTTGTCTGTCTCTAATGCCTCGAATCATCGGTGTCTGCCTTTGTCAGATCATCCAGCTGTCATCGAGTCGATCCCGGGCTCCGTCAGGACCCGTGCGATGCTGCGTTGTCATCTCGTCTCGGTCCTGGACCTCTGGCATTCCGAGCCAGAGTCGCTTTTATAGGTATATTTCTGGCTGGGGCTAGAATGAATCTCTCTGTTTTCCCGGGGCAAAACCTCTTTCTCACCCCAAGATTGAGAGAATGGATTTGCATCAAAAAGCCATCGAGTAGATTTTTTGTTAGGTTAACATTTCCCACCGCCTTGTAGCGATGTAATGTCCATACGAGCCGATGTAACAGCTCCAGTTAGAAGACTGTGCGACGGTAAACGCAAATGGATCCTAGTGTAGAAAAGCGTTTTGTCCAGCTCGTGACATGGAGGGCATTGTTTCATTACTCTTAGCTCTTGCCTTATGGGCAGCGGCAGCTTATGTATAATGCGTCGTAATGGAGTTGCACCTTGTCATGCTTCTGTCTTCATATCGTTAACGAACGTTCTTAATGAGCGTGTTAAGCCGTGTAACTAATTGCTGGGGATGTTAACAGCCGACTGTGAAAGATATCGCGACGACCTAGCACAGGATTCCTTGTAAATTGTAATTACCTACTACCAAACAAGGCTCGGATTCTTTCACCAAATCATATATCTCTCTCATTTCGAACCGCCAAACTATGAAATTAACACGTAGAGTTGTGTGGTGAATCACGATTTTACGCTAGAAATTACACATCGAAATAGGCAAGAGTTCTGGCAAACAATCCATCCTCAGGCGCACGCTCTAATTGCATGGCTGTCGGGCACTTGACTCCCAACCTCGCATTACCGGACCAACGCCTCCGCCGAGCACCTCGACGTGCAATTATCACCGCCGCCTCGACCGTTGCCTGCCGGGACGCCTTGGCCCTCGGTCCGCGTGCCAGGAATGCCGCCCGCGGCGCCCGTGATTTGTGTCACAACACCGAACGCTGTTCTAATCGCGCACCCGGACTCCTCGGGTCGACACTTGCGTCCTCGACCGCGCGGACTCGGACCGCGGAGGAGAGGCGCCGATCGCAAACGCGTTTGATTCACGAGCGTCGATGGCGCCAGCTCCTACAACGACTTCCATTGCTTTATTTATTTTATGCGCCTGCATTGCACGCGCTACGTGGTGGCTTTTTATTCTCGTGCGGCCAGCGGCTAAAAAATGATCCGTCCGAGAAGAGGAATAATAAATTATAATGGTCTATTTTTAGCTCACTTTGTTGTGCATTCGTCCGTAAGGATCCGACGTGTCCGTCTCTGTTGGCGGGTTATTGCGATGCCTTTACAATGTGTAATGGGAGCTATAACTTTCGAATTAACTCCCAGTCGAAGAGTTGTAATTTGTTGGCCTGCTCGGCCATTTGCATATTATTACGTTTTAACTTCGCCTTCTTAAAAACGATGCCTTCGCACCTCGGTTTATGACACCTGCTTTGTGTGTGGCAAATCTGCCCTCTCAAAATCAACCCACTAATTCCTATTTATCGCCATTTTGCGACTCGAAATTGACCTAAATGGTGTAGATACGCTCGAAAAACATCGCCGTGTTAAACTTTTGCTGATGTCTGCACGCTCCCAAACTCATCATTCCATCCCTTTCCGCTGGTTAGAAATTTCTCGTACGGACTTCGCTCCCACGTCCAAAAACTTTTCTATATACGTGCCTGGCCTCTATATACACAGTTACATCTGTCACTAAAGTCCCTTTTCACCACAAAACCGTACAAAACTCACCCTTATTACCAACAACATTTTCCCGTACACAACAAAATACAAATCTAATTATTTCCAAAACCCAATGATGTATCACCCGGCCAATTCTCCGACTCTCCCAAAGTACAGCTCAATACCCCGCACCTTCTCGGCAAATGTTACTCAGCTATTTACCCCCAATAAGCCGTGCTGGCCTCCCCTCTGTGCTCGTATAACGGCGCACGCATGCGAGCACGCATCACTGAGTCCCTACGCACTGCGTGAAATGCCCAAGCGCCATGTGGCGGTCTAGGAGTTGGCCGAACCGACATGGGTCCCCGTGCCGCCTCGTGCTGAGGGGTTGTCAGTGCGCTCGCAGCTCCGTTAGGGGTCCGACCTGACCCGGACTTGGATGTTGTGTGGAGCCGTCGCTGTGTTTGCCAACGGTAAACAGCCCGGCTTAAGACTGGGGCATTAATAATACGGTCCGTGCTGCTATACGAACCCATAATAGTGCAGGGAGGTTTGGGATAAACTGAAATGTGTTTTCTCTCCCTCGTGCTCGGCGTATCCCATTCAGCTTTTGTATATTTTATTGGCCGTCTATAATCACCTGGCCATACACAACCCTTTATAAATAATAATATAATAACCACCTTTGATCCATTTATTGTAACCGTGTTGTGCTAAAGAATGCGTTGCTTTTAATGTGTCTTATAGAGCGCATCTGGCTAGACAGGTATACAGGTCGAAGGACTTACATTACACACTGTGGACACACACTTAATCTTATCGACGACTCCACTCTGACGTCGCGATCTTTACTTAGAGAGGAAGGTACGTCAGAAAAAATGTCTTCTCCCATTTAATCATAACTCGTATTAAACTGTTGGCATCGGCATCTTACTGGCATTTCACTGCACCCAATCGAATGAAGTTGTACACGACTAAACGCCACCTGTGCCGATCATTTCGTCGACTAATTACTATAATCACTGCGTCTAATCGCAGATCAAGGTTCTAGTTAGCCGTTGCCTATGAAAGCACCGCTCTGATCGAGTTTATAGAGGAGTAGAGGAAGTTAGAATCTGACGCAGCTCGCATCTTGTTCTGTCTGCGTTTCCATCTGAGATTACGTCGTCAGGATGCGCTGAGCTGCTGCAGGATGGACCGGAAGGACTCCTCCGAAGTTAACGACCCAGCCGTTAGATTGGCTCCAATTATTCCCGTCAACCGCGACTTGATTTGAGGAGTATGCTCGGACTCGGGAACGGCAATGGATTCGAGATTGCTGAATTAAGGCGTGATGTAGGCAATGGCCAAGATGACAAGAGGAAGATTTTCATGCCGTGATGTTATCATGCTCGGGTTTACGGTAAAGACTTTTTACCCCGGTGATAGCGTTGACTCATTACTTGTTACCCCGTATTAGCGTATGCATCTACCCTTATTTTGTCTAGAATTACGATGAAGACAGCAGGCTTGACGTTTTCATAATTTTCCTGTTTGTTCTTGAGATAGGAAGTTGACTAGTTCAATTTTAAACACATACATTTTAAGGAAGGAAATGTAATTGATTGTTTTGCTCCGTTTTTCAGTCCAATATGATAAAATAAGAGTGTAGGGATGCAGTATTTGTGAATTTCCCCCCATCATAACTCGATATCATGAAAACTCAGCCTGCTCCATGCAAGAGTTCGATGGAAAGTGAAAAGCGTTCCCTCGGCCACTTGGGGATATTAGGAAATGTCAAAGTCTGACAGTGTCAATGTCAGAGTAATGTCAAGTTCATGTGCAGAGCAAGCCGAGCGTGGTGCCATCTGGCGAGCGGTTTCCAACACATCGGACACAAACCATTCAACAATGATCATGTTGTGTCACCTATATACACCGCACATTTGTCGAAGACAAGAGCTCATGAGGTAGTTTATGGTGGGTTGGATCAAGTTTTTGGCCCGTCAATTCAACTCAGTGTGGGGGCATTTTGGATTATAGAACCCCTCAGGGCTGTTTACTAAAAATTCCATTCACAATGAGCACGAATATGTTGTCAAATTAGAGCCATTTAAAATCACTGAACCATCCGATCGCATCTGAAACCATTTCACCAGTTTGTGATTGCATAGAGAATGGAGAATTTACCCGCGGGGAGTGTTCTAAATAAAGTATCACAATTTCATAACGATTGCAAACGCAGCGGTCGACTCAGGAACTAATCGGACACATTTAAAATGGTCCACGAAAATCCCACCGCGCTTTCATCCGGAGCCAGCGAGCGTGAAACCACGGCGCTGTGACAAACCAATTGCGACTTTGCGTCGCACGGACCCAGCCTTTATTGACGGACAAACAAAGCGCGTAGCCATGGACACGCAATACCGCGCACTGCGCAACGCGTCGCGTTTCCCGCGAACCGACTGTCGCTCGCCCTGCGTTTGTCCTGCGCTTCGAGCAGCGCCCTGTGGTGGCATTCCACGGCCCCCAGGGCGGCGCCACGGCGCCGCCCTGTGGCCACCTTCAACGGCCCCCAGGGCGCCACGGCGCCGCCCTGTGGCCACCTTCAACGGCCCCCAGGGCGCCACGGCGCCGCCCTGTGGCCACCTTCCACGGCCCCCAGGGCGCCACGGCGCCGCCCTGTGGAGACATTCCACGGCCCCCAGGGCGCCACGGCGCCGCCCTGTGGCTACCTTCCACGGCCCCCAGGGCGCCACGGCGCCGCCCTGTGGACACATTCCACGGCCCCCAGGGCACCACGGCGCCGCCCTGTGGAGACATTCCACGGCCCCCAGGGCGCCACGGCGCCGCACTGTGGTGGCATTCCACGGCCCCCAGGGCGCCACGGCGCCGCCCTGTGGACACCTTCCACGGCCCCCAGGGCACCACGGCGCCGCCCTGTGGAGACATTCCACGGCCCCCAGGGCGCCACGGCGCCGCCCTGTGGCCACCTTCCACGGCCCCCAGGGCGCCACGGCGCCGCACTGTGGTGGCATTCCACGGCCCCCAGGGCGCGACGGCGCCGCCCTGTGGCCACCTTCCACGGCCCCAGGGCGCCACGGCGCCGCCCTGTGGCCACCTTCCACGGCCCCCAGGGCGCCACGGCGCCGCCCTGTGGAGACATTCCACGGCCCCCAGGGCGCAACGGCGCCGCCCTGTGGAGACATTCCACGGCCCCCAGGGCGCCACGGCGCCGCACTGTGGTGGCATTCCACGGCCCCCAGGGCGCCACGGCGCCGCCCTGTGGACACCTTCCACGGCCCCCAGGGCACCACGGCGCCGCCCTGTGGAGACATTCCACGGCCCCCAGGGCGCCACGGCGCCGCACTGTGGTGGCATTCCACGGCCCCCAGGGCGCGACGGCGCCGCCCTGTGGCTACCTTCCACGGCCCCCAGGGCGCCACGGCGCCGCACTGTGGTGGCATTCCACGGCCCCCAGGGCGCGACGGCGCCGCCCTGTGGCTACCTTCCACGGCCCCAGGGCGCCACGGCGCCGCCCTGTGGCCACCTTCCACGGCCCCCAGGGCGCCACGGCGCCGCCCTGTGGCCACCTTCCACGGCCCCCAGGGCGCCACGGCGCCGCCCTGTGGCCACCTTCAACGGCCCCCAGGGCGCCACGGCGCCGCCCTGTGGCTACCTTCCACGGCCCCCAGGGCGCCACGGCGCCGCCCTGTGGACACATTCCACGGCCCCCAGGGCACCACGGCGCCGCCCTGTGGAGACATTCCACGGCCCCCAGGGCGCCACGGCGCCGCACTGTGGTGGCATTCCACGGCCCCCAGGGCGCCACGGCGCCGCCCTGTGGACACCTTCCACGGCCCCCAGGGCACCACGGCGCCGCCCTGTGGAGACATTCCACGGCCCCCAGGGCGCCACGGCGCCGCCCTGTGGCCACCTTCCACGGCCCCCAGGGCGCCACGGCGCCGCCCTGTGGCCACCTTCCACGGCCCCCAGGGCGCCACGGCGCCGCACTGTGGTGGCATTCCACGGCCCCCAGGGCGCGACGGCGCCGCCCTGTGGCCACCTTCCACGGCCCCAGGGCGCCACGGCGCCGCCCTGTGGCCACCTTCCACGGCCCCCAGGGCGCCACGGCGCCGCCCTGTGGAGACATTCCACGGCCCCCAGGGCGCCACGGCGCCGCCCTGTGGCTACCTTCCACGGCCCCCAGGGCGCCACGGCGCCGCCCTGTGGAGACATTCCACGGCCCCCAGGGCGCCACGGCGCCGCCCTGTGGCCACCTTCCACGGCCCCCAGGGCGCCACGGCGCCGCCCTGTGGCCACCTTCCACGGCCCCCAGGGCGCGACGGCGCCGCCCTGTGGCCACCTTCCACGGCCCCCAGGGCGCCACGGCGCCGCCCTGTGGCCACCTTCCACGGCCCCCAGGGCGCCACGGCGCCGCCCTGTGGCCACCTTCCACGGCCCCCAGGGCGCGACGGCGCCGCCCGAATTGGCGCTGGTCCGACGCCCGGCGCGGGAGTCGAGCCGATTTGTGCCCCGTGTCTAACTGGAGTGATTACCGGACAATCTTAAGACGTATTTGCGTTGAAGTCCCCCTGTATACCGTTGTCTTTCGCTGGCAAACCATATGGGATGTCATTGGCTTTCGAGATGAGGTGATACCTTGTTCCTTCTATAAACTAAGCATAAGAGACACCGCCTAGCGGCCGACCCACCCCAAAAGGTAAGACTACGACTAGCAGAAGATGCCGGCCCACCTTTGCACTCGCTGGCGTCTCTGGCCGTCGCTCTGCCCCAGGGCCGGTCGAAGTGGAACGGCTTGCAGCGCTCGCAGTCCCTGCCGGCCGTGTTGTGACGACAGTCGCACGCGAGCTGGCCGTCCCTGCCAGGCACACACCTGCTGCCGTGCCCGTTGCACTTGCACCGGCCGCCCACCGCAAAGTCCGACACCGCGTAGTGGTACGACACCGGCGTCGTCGACGTCGCCGTCACCGTCGAGACGGACGCGTGGCCGTGCAGCGGCGAGTCGGCCGCGAGGGACGCCGCCATCAGCGGCTCGTGCGCGTTGTTGTCGATCTCGGGCACGCTCAGCGACGGTATGCCGCCGCCCGTCTTGTTGTCGTCCTCGTCGGCCGCGTGCGCTTTGCCGTACTTTTCGTCGACCATCGCGGCGTCCGGATCGCCGTCGTCGACGGGCGGCGGCAGGTGGAGTCGGTTGAAGACCACCTTGATGTCGGTGGCGGTCACCCAGTCCTGCAGCACGGGACTGTTGTCGAAGTCGGCGGCACTGGGTCTGCCCTCGAGCGTGCTGAACGCGATGCGCGACGCTATCGGGCCGCTGCCGTCGCCGTTGCCGTTGAAGCGATGCGAGTCCGTGCACAACGCCTCCTGTTCGTTGGCCTTCGTGATGGTGGCGCGGTTGGCGCGGCCGTACACTTTGCGACACTGGCCCGAGTAGAACTGGAACGCCTGCCACGTTTTGCCGAAGTCCATGCTCTTGTAGATCGCGATCGAGTCGGGCTTGGCCGCCTTCGGACAGAACTGCAGACTGACGTACGTCAGCTCGTACTTCTTGCCGAGGGAGAGCGTCAGCGTGACGTTGTCGGGCGGCGAGTTGGCCGACGACGCCGGCGAGGTGAGCGGCTCCGAGCGCCAGCACGTGACGTTGTTGGGGTTGTTGAGGTCGGTGAGATACGCGGCGGGATGGCGTCGCCGCGGCTGGGCGTCGTCGCAGATGTGACAGACGCCGCCGGCCGAGTCGACGACGTCGCAGTAGCGGATCGGCACCGAAGAGCCGCACGTGCTGGAGGCGTCGACGGCGTTGCCGAACGCGGCGTTGACGAAGTCGGGGATGCAGCGTTTCGGGCGGTGCTCGTCGTAGCACGGGTCCAATGGGTTCTGCTGCGCGGCGAACATCTTCAGGAAGCCGTCGTTGGCGGCGGCGACGAGCAACGGGGAGGCGATGAGCAGGACTAGCAGCAGCGTGGTGGACGCCATTGCGGCTCGGACACAATGACTCTCTCTCTCCCTCTCTCTCACGGGGGAGAGACGTTAGTGAAACACCGGTTGACTTTTGCCTATTTTATGATATCCATGATTCGGTGACTATACTTGCGGCGTCGCTTTATGAACTGTATTTCGTAAACAATGCCCTGGCGGCGGAAGGACGAATCACATTCACAAACACTAGCCGCACGCACACAAGGCTCCTATGGAAATTTGATGACTCTTAAAGGTACCACAAAATGTAAACTGGTAACACGTCCGATTATTTCTATAATACACACTGCACAGAACTAATTGAAGCACACACTATATACGGCGTTTAGCTATTTCCAATCCACAACAAAATTTCAAAACCACAGAACTATATATTATGTAAAATGCAGAGAACTATTTAAAATGCACCGAATTATTTAAAAAACCACAGAACGTTTTAAAATCCACCGAACGATTCAAGATCGCCTGACGGATGTCAACTCCTTCGAACGATGTACACGATGCACACAATGTACACTATGTAGTACACGATGTAGTACTCGATGTAGCTCAGTGATGCACCCTGCCTCTCGTGCCGAGTGCGAGGACGCACGCTTCCCGGTCCCGGCGAGAGCTCGCGACGTCTCCGCGTGTCAATAGCGTGGTTGGCTGGGCGAGCGGCGCGATGTCGACAGCTCGGAGGTCGGAACACGACTGACGCCCCGCGCTGCCAACGCCGAGGCGAGCGCCGACCGGCGACCGGCGAGCGACGGGCTGCCTGCCCGCCAACCGATTCACACTGCGCCCGCTCGATGGGGCGCAGGGACAGTCTCACTTTCATTGCATTTAGATACTACTAGATTATACTTTAGGAAATACGTATCTACACTCCATTTCACGTTGAGAAGGGGAGTGGATTTGCATCTTCCTCGAGGACCCACTGCTGCTAGACACGAGCTAAGAGTTTCAAAACTGCCCACAGAGCCTTTTGTCCGACTCATGACATGGCTGGTGAGTGTTGAAACTCTTAGCTCGTGTCTAGCAGCAGTGGGTCCTCGAGGAAGATGCAATTCCACTCTCCTTCTCAACGTGAAATGGAGTTATAGCCAGTAAATGCACGATGCAAAGACACTTTTCACCAATCCCATAACCGTCGGCCCCTGGTCGGACCCAAAATAGGATACGATCATTTCCTATCTTAAGACACTTATGAAAAGGAGGGGGGTTCTTTATTTCGACTACACTTCGACAACGTTTGCGCCACACATTTGTTCATTTCGTTTTCCGATCCCAACCATGCGTTTTCAAACCCCCTCGAAAGTCCAGAATCTCGTGAATTCCGCCAACATTTCATTTCCGTCTTTCCTCAAATGGTCCATCGACCAAGAAGCACCAAGATCTTGCCCCTCCGTCCCAATAGACAACTACAGTTCCAGACTCAATCTCTGATTTGCCCACACACACGCAATGCTATACTTATGGCTACCATTTGCCCACATAAATGATTGACTTTCCATCCCGATACTCTCAGCGACACCCACCCACCCCAAGCGCCCGGGGGGGGGGGGGGGGGGGGGGGGTAATGTGGAAAACTTTTTTTGGAAATTATGTATTTATCTGTTTGATTTAGCATGCGATCTTTTTTCTCGCAGGTAGAGTTATCAGACGAAAAATAATTATGACGTATTAAGAATCTTACAACATTATAACATTATTTCAATTATGCTTTGATTTGAAGCTCAAACTCACAATTTCCTCTGATTCTTCTAGTAATAACAGCTATGTTGCATGCATCGAATTATTTTGATGCGACCGAAATGCGCACGCGCATTTTGTGACGAGGTCGCTCATGTCTGACAATCCCTATTCAAAGATCAATTATTTTCGTTTAAGTACTTTGTAGGTACTGCAGCAACCACATCTATTTGCGGAGCAGCAGTTTCGTTAAATGCGTTGAAGTTGCTGCGTTGCTATCCATGGTCCTTATCCATATCAAGGCCTTTGGCAATGTCCTTGTCGCAGGATAGAATCCACACCTAGCCAACCACCCCTCGACACCTACCCCAAGGCCAGCCAGACACCCACCCTTTGGTACCGGTCCCATGGCTAAAAATTACCCTAGCCAAGCCGCCACTGAGTCCTGGTGTTGGGAGGCTGTGTCGGTCAAGGATGGACCCACACGTACCTCTCTGTGCCAGGCGGGACCCCGTCGTCGACGGGTTCGTGTAAACAAGATTAGCAGGAGGATGACAATCGAGACAGTGTGCGTCGCGGGCCCCGCGCTGATGAATGTCTTAGTGGCCTGGCTGTCGCGCGTTGCCGAAAGGAATTTAATTAAAGTGTTAATAGGCTGTAAATATTTGATACGGCCGCGCAAGCCGGTTAACGCTGTGATGGGACGCAGATTGGGTTCAGGTCGGATAAGATTAATTAGAATTACCCGCGAGACATGTGTGATAAGGGCGGGGGGGGCGTTTTGGGGGGGGGAGGGCGATGGCTGCTAGGAAAATTGTTTTGTTTTCCCCGTGGCAAGTACGCAGTATATAATATAGTCTGCGCGGAAAACAAAGAAAAGCGCGTGCTCTGAGATTTTTCTTCGCGATAACAATCACTTGTTGTTTTTGGCGAAGTTGTGCTGACGGCTCCATTAGAACGGCGGGCGTTGTTTCAAGGGGGCAGAGGGGGGGGGGCGGGTTCGAGGGAGCGCACTGCGTTTGTAGCGGCTACCCTCTACTCCTGGCTGAGAGTGGATTTGCATCTTCCTCGAGGACCCACTGCTGCTAGACACGAGCTACGAGTTACAACACTGCCCATAGAGCGTTTTGTTTGGCTCCTGCTTTTAGGATGAAATTGAGTTTGGGACATTGAGATCTTTTGCTCAGTCTTCGGCCACTCGTCCATCTTCATGACTGTTAATGAGGACTTCATGACTGTTAATGAGGACTTCATGACTGTTAATGAGGACTTCATGACTGTAAATGAGGACTTCATGACTGTTAATGAGGACTTCATGACTGTTAATGAGGACTTCATGACTGTTAATGAGGACTTCGTGACTGTTAATGAGGACTTCATGACTGTTAATGAGGACTTCATGACTGTTAATGAGGACTTCATGACTGTTAATGAGGACTTCATGACTGTTAATGAGGACTTCATGACTGTTAATGAGGACTTCATGACTGTTAATGAGGACTTCATGACTGTTAATGAGGACTTCATGACTGTTAATGAGGACTTCATGACTGTTAATGAGGACTTCATGACTGTTAATGAGGACTTCATGACTGTTAATGAGGACTTCATGACTGTTAATGAGGACTTCATGACTTTTAATGAGGACTTCATGACTGTTAATGAGGACTTCATGACTGTTAATGAGGACTTCATGACTGTTAATGAGGACTTCATGACTGTTAATGAGGACTTCATGACTGTTAATGAGGACTTCATGACTGTTAATGAGGACTTCATGACTGTTAATGAGGACTTCATGACTGTTAATGAGGACTTCATGACTGTTAATGAGGACTTCATGACTGTTAATGAGGACTTCATGACTGTCAATGAGGACTTCATGACTGTCAATGAGGACTTCATGACTGTTAATGAGGACTTCATGACTGTCAATGAGGACTTCATGACTGTCAATGAGGACTTCATGACTGTTAATGAGGACTTCATGACTGTTAATGAGGACTTCATGACTGTTAATGAGGACTTCATGACTGTTAATGAGGACTTCATGACTGTTAATGAGGACTTCATGACTGTTAATGAGGACTTCATGACTGTTAATCTTCATGACTGTTAATGAGGACTTCATGACTGTTAATGAGGACTTCATGACTGTTAATGAGGACTTCATGACTGTCATCAAGAACTGTAATTACGACGCTAACTCTATGATATTTCGAGAGAAAACAAAGTGATGACCCGATATGTGTCCTGGTAAAATGCTTCTTCTCCGGTTGGTTCCTACATTAGGCACCAGTCGCAGCCCAAGTCTTTGTACGAGGCCTCACAACGCTGCTCCCGTGTGCAGCCCCATGCACATGACGCACAGTTAATCCAGGGGGGGGGGGGTGGGAGGGGGGGGGGGCGCCCCTATGTGCTCGGAGCGCGCGCGGCGGCATCAGCTGGCCGTTATTAGGAATTGTGGGCCCGGAATCGGAGGAAACGGCAAAGAAATTGATATTAATTACGATTGTGGGGGAGCTTAAAGTAACGCTCCGAGCGCCGAGCACTTGCGCGTAATGTTTTTAAAGTTGTGTCTAGTTAATTTGGGAGTCGTTGATGGATGCTGCTTCCTCGTCCGAGTAGATTCACTTCTCGCTTAGGGAAACTGAATTAACTGTTTCATTGTTTCAGTTAAAGCGGCTAATGAGTTATAACACTAGACTTTATTCCGGTAGGGGAAGTGTGGTGAAGGGTGGGGAAGGGTGGGGAAGGGAGGAAATGTTTTCGAGATATTAATACGCGAAATGCCTCTTCTCTGTGAGGTACTTACCACAACACATGACTTTATACTCTGGCTTTGTACCCAGCATCTTTTTGAACCATTTGAACCATATTTAGGGTCGTACAGTCCTCACTACGTTACCTATTCGTCGTGAAAAATGTTATAGGGGTGTATTTTTAAGTCCTATATTTTCAGCTCATATTAAAGTTTCAACCCTTTACCATTTTGTATTTTCTTTTGTCTTTACAGTTTCACTTCACTCAAGAAAAGGTGAAAAGGTAGGTTCACAATTTGCCAGTGTATGTACGTGATTCGCCGAGTATTTCAAGGTCGACCGTGGCTCGACCAATCGCAGCCGAGTATTCCTGAATGCCTTTTCCCGACTGGTATTTGTCGGCTGGCAAACATGTGCGAGTTTCCATTTGAAACAAACGGGAACTCTCAAACGAAACCACCGGCACAATCAGCTCGAACTGTGCACGGGGCTGATTTTGGTCAATTTCAGCATGGTTTCAAATGGGAGGAACATGCCTCTAGATCTTACAGCGCTTTGTACAGTTTCAAAACGAAACCACCGGCACCATCAGCTCGAACTGTGCACGGGGCTGATTTCGGTCAATTTCAGCACGGTTTCAAATGGGAGGAACATGCCTCTAGATTCTTGCAGCGCTTTGTACAGTTTCAAAACGAAACAACCGGCACCATCAGCTCGAACTGTGCACGGGGCTGATTTTGGTCAATTTCAGCACGGTTTCAAATGGGAGGAACATGCCTCTAGATTCTTGCAGCGCTTTGTACATGGTTTCTAAACGAAACCACCGGCACAATCAGCTCGAACTGTGCACGGGGCTGATTTTGGTCAATTTCAGCATGGTTTCAAATGGGAGGAATATGCCTCTGGATTCTTACAGCGCTTTGTACAGTTTCAAAACGAAACCACCGGCACCATCAGCTCGAACTGTGCACGGGGCTGATTTCGGTCGATTTCAGCACGGTTTCAAATGGGAGGAATATGCCTCTGGATTCTTACAGCGCTTTGTACAGTTTCAAAACGAAACCACCGGCACCATCAGCTCGAACTGTGCACGGGGCTGATTTTGGTCAATTTCAGCACGGTTTCAAATGGGAGGAAAATTCTGTTAGATTTTAGATTTTTTAATAGATTTATTAGATTTTAATTCTAGAAAAATGTAAAGATTCTTAGAGTGTTTTGTACAGTTTCAAAACGAAACCACCGGCACAATCAGCTCGAACTGTGCACGGGGCTGATTTCGGTCAATTTCAGCACGGTTTCAAATGGGAGGAAAATTCTGTTAGATTTTAGATTTTTTAATAGATTTATTAGATTTTAATTCTAGAAAAATGTAAAGATTCTTAGAGTGTTTTGTACAGTTTCAAAACGAAACCACCGGCACAATCAGCTCGAACTGTGCACGGGGCAGATTTTAGTCAATTTCAGCACGGTTTCAAATGAGAGGAAAATTCTGTTAGATTTTAGATTTTTTAATAGATTTATTAGATTTTAGATTCTAGGAAAATGTAAAGATTCTTAGAGTGCTTTGTACAGTTTCAAAACGAAACCACCGGCACAATCAGCTCGAACTGTGCACGGGGCAGATTTTAGTCAATTTCAGCACGGTTTCAAATGAGAGGAAAATTCTGTTAGATTTTAGATTTTTTAATAGATTTATTAGATTTTAGATTCTAGGAAAATGTAAAGATTCTTAGAGTGCTTTGTACAGTTTCAAAACGAAACCACCGGCACAATCAGCTCGAACTGTGCACGGGGCAGATTTTAGTCAATTTCAGCACGGTTTCAAATGGGAGGAAAATTCTGTTAGATTTTAGATTTTTTAATAGATTTATTATATTTTAGATTCTAGAAAAATGTAAAGATTCTTAGAGTGCTTTGTACAGTTTTTAAAAGCAGTTTTGGCGACCGTTAGAAATGGCGTTTGGCGATTTGCGATTCGAGCTGAACACGGCCAGCTGGATGTGGCGAACTCGAGCAGAATCCCACTTGTATTTCATCGCGGCTTTCAGTGCCGAGTTGTCCATCGACTCTGCTTGTGCGGTTTGGTTCGGTGCTGAACAATCGATAACATTGACACATGAGAGCGCATAAGGCCATATTCCACTAGGGCTGCAACCTGCTGATCCTAAGCCTTCTTACCGCAAATTTACTATCACCACCAATAGAACAAAACCATTTAGAGGGCCATGGATCGGCAGGTTGCAACCCTAGTGGAATATGGCCTTTAGATAACAAGCATAAAACTAAAGCTTATAATAACACAGCAAGCAACAATGACCACTGCCGAATGAGACTGCGCTGTATCACAAAACCGCGCGCCAGCCAAGCCCAATATTGTCCCTTGACACACAATGTCACTGCCGCTCCAGGTACACTTGACCGCCCGAAGGTCCCGGGTTCGTCCCCCTACATCGATATCATGGCACTCGGACACTTTCCCGCCGAGGGTTCACGCATGCGTCGAGTCAACTCACGCCGGGCTGGTCTCGGGTCGAGGCTCCTTTCGACACTAAGGAGCGTTGGTCTACCTGTTGCCTCCTGTCTAGGGTGACCAGACGTCCCGGTTTTCCCAGGACAGTCCTGGTTTTGAGGTCCCTGTCCCGGTGTCCCAAGAGACACCAATCGGGACGCCTAAATGTCCCGGTTTCCCAGTAATTCGGTTTGATTTATTTTTTATTTTTTATTTCAAATAACCTATCTATGTTCGATCTTTGCTATTTTTGTGTAGTGCCTTTTTCAAGCAATTGGTTTGTGGATATGCTATATAGTTAATCACAATAAGCAGCCCCCACCCTCAAACCACTTCTGAATCCTTACGTTCTGACTTCTTTGCTTTAATCTGCCATTATTGGTTATTATAGGGGTCAGAAAATGGGAGTGGGACCTGCAAAATTCAGTAAATTCGACTAATTTATATCATAAATTATAGGGAATGGGGGGGGGGGGGGGGCATTGCGTTATTTTCAGCAAGGTGCAGTTTCGACCCGTTACGGTCCTGAGTGGTGTGAGTATATTGACCCCCCTTTCCCCCCACCCGTACAAAAATGTCCCGGTTTTTGAGTTCGAAAATGTGGTCACCCTACTCCTGTCCCATGCGACGAGTGCGTGGTGTGTATCGACATTGGAAAATCTGGTGGCCGGTCCTGAAACTATTCATACTGATAGTGTTTAATATATCTTTCCATGGGTGGTAGATTCATATTTTGCATGGTGCTCAATCGCCATCATTCTTCTGAATTCTGAAAGCGAGGTAATTAAGACGATGGATGAAGGATCATTTCTGCGTCTGAGGCCGAAGATTGTCATGTTTTTTTTGTTTTTTTGCGCTTCAACCTATTGGTCATTTTGCGAATTTATTTTTATGATTTTAAAAGTTCGAGCAGATAAAGGAGAATGTTAAAATTTTGCAAGCCTGCTTTTGTTGGGGGCGTCCAGAAGGGGAGGGGCTTGTCAGCATAATGATGCTGTCTTGCTGACCGTTTGGTCCACCCCTGGTCATTTGCCCGATGAGCCACGATATTTTACAGGCTGACGTTGTGATTGGCCACATTTCACTGTTGACATACAATAAAGCACGGTGCAGTAATGCTGGTAATACAGATACAAACATAACTGTTCGCTTTGATGGTTTATAATGGCAATATAAAGAGATGTGAATACACACATTGGCACATTGGCTCATTGGCACATTGGCACATTGGCACATTGGCACATTGGCACATTGGCACATTGGCACATTGGCACATTGGCACGTTGGCACATTGGCACATTGGCACATTGGCACATTGGCACATTGGCACGTTGGCACATTGGCACATTGGCACATTGGCACATTGGCACATTGGCACATTGGCACATTGGCACATTTGCACATTGGCACATTTGCACATTGGCACGTTGGCACATTGGCACATTGGCACATTGGCACATTGGCACATTGGCACATTGGCACATTGGCACATTGGCACATTGGCACATTGGCACATTGGCACATTGGCACATTGGCACATTGGCACATTGGCACATTGGCACATTGGCACATTGGCACATTTGCACATTGGCACATTGGCACATTGGCACATTTGCACATTGGCACATTGGCACATTGGCACATTGGCACATTGGCACATTGGCACATTGGCACATTTGCACATTGGCACATTGGCACATTGGCACATTGGCACATTGGCACATTGGCACATTGGCACATTGGCACATTGGCACATTGGCACATTGGCACATTGGCACATTTGCAAATTGGCACATTGGCACTTTGGCACATTTGCACATTGGCACATTGGCACATTGGCACATTGGCACATTGGCACATTGGCACATTGGCACATTGGCACATTGGCACATTGGCACATTGGCACATTAACACATTGGCACATTGGCACATTGGCACGTTGGCACATTGGCACATTGGCACATTGGCACATTGGCACATTGGCACATTTGCACATTTGCACATTGGCACATTGGCACATTGGCACATTGGCACATTGGCACATTGGCACATTGGCACATTGGCACATTGGCACATTGGCACATTGGCACATTGGCACATTGGCACATTGGCACATTGGCACATTGGCACATTGGCACATTTGCACATTGGCACATTGGCACATTAGCACATTTGCACATTGGCACATTGGCACATTGGCACATTGGCACATTGGCACATTGGCACATTGGCACATTGGCACATTGGCACATTGGCACATTGGCACATTGGCACATTGGCACATTAACACATTGGCACATTGGCACATTGGCACATTGGCACATTGGCACATTGGCACATTGGCACATTGGCACATTGGCACATTGGCACATTAATTACGTTATCCGCCAGCGTGCGAATCTTTGGGCCAACGGTGCGGTGTCAACTCCACCCCCTCGACGCAAACAGAAACACAAACTCATGCCCCGAGCCCAGCGAATCCAGCTATCAATCTCCCGATCTCGGGCAAGTCTCAAGCAGAGGCGTTGGAACTCAGTTACATCGGTCTTCCGTCCTATCGGCGCGTGCCCCGATAACTGCCAGCTAATGGCTCGTTAGCTGCGATCAAATCGCCGCTTAACGCACTGATTAACTCGACCGTCGCGAGCGCTTGGTGCGCGCAAAGTGAACGAATTACAAACTGAAATACGACTCGGGGCTCCTAATGACATTCCCTGGCCGAACAAGTCGCAGGCGACCGGATTAAAGTGTTAATCAGAATTGTGGGCAACCCTTTTGAATTGGGTCGGCAGCTCTTGTTTTGCGGGAGTCGAAATGTAGATATATCCCCGCTTCTGTTTGTTTGGTGAACGATATATTTTGAGTCATTCACTTCAGCTGTGAAATAACCATAACACGCGAAATATGTTGGTAGGTATTGATTAACAAGGCGTCCAACTTTGTATTGTTTAATTCATGATATTATATACATGCGGTTTAGTTACAATTTAAATTCAAAGATTCATTTTAACTCTCCCTCAACCAGAAATGAATCGTTACCATTGGGAAATATGGAGATTTATTGTATTATAATTAAAAACTTGGGGAGTAGTTTTTCAAACAATAACTACCCAAAATCTCCAGAATTGCACACAATAAATGCACATCATTACCAAACTGTCTAGTTATTTTCTGGCCAGACATTTGAAGATGTCATAACAAGCGCCAGTGTTATATAGATATAGATCAAGGATTAGATTGTGTTGGTAACGATATAAGCATAATTATCATTGCCCCCCCCCTCCTCCCCCTCCCCCACCCAGAACAATACACTGTTCATTACTCAAAATATGTTACAATACGACGTTTTCGAAAGGAAATTAACTGAAAGCCCTTTGGGTTTAACTACATATGATGCATATTATCTCAAAATTCGTTCGTTTGTGACAATTAGATCTATTGATTGTCCATAGAGCTCCTGCAATACATGTTATATCAGTGATGGACAACATACATGCAAATTTGTTTTTAAATGGGAATTAACATTGAGGTTGTCCACCAGTGACTTTAAAGAAGGCTGCTGTTGCAGGTGCTCTATAATACAACTCTCTCGCCTAATAATCTCTTGCCATTAAGTCAGAAGTGAGTATATTCAACTATAGGGCTGCACCATTAAGAATAAGAGACCATGGTTAAAGAGATTGTAAGTTTTAGAAATGTAATTAGGCTAATACCTAAATAATATACATTTCCTATTGAGGACATGCTCGTCTCGGCCTCAGCATTACCCCTAAGAGAATAGCACGCCGCAAGCCTCGAGTAGCAGATATTGAATTCGACCTGCCGGGACCTGGCAGGGACCTAGCAGGGACCTAGCAGGGACCTAGCAGGGACCTAGCAGGGACCTAGCAGGGACCTGGCAGGGACCTAGCAGGGACCTAGCAGGGAACATAGCAGGGACCTAGCAGGGACCTAGCAGGGACCTAGCAGGGACCTAGCAGGGACCTAGCAGGGACCTAGCAGGGACCTAGCAGGGACCTAGCAGGGACCTAGCAGGGACCTAGCAGGGACCTAGCAGGGACCTAGCAGGGACCTAGCAGGGACCTAGCAGGGACCTAGCAGGGACCTAGCAGGGACCTAGCAGGGACCTAGCAGGGACCTAGCAGGGACCTAGCAGGGACCTAGCAGGGACCTAGCAGGGACCTAGCAGGGACCTAGCAGGGACCTAGCAGGGACCTAGCAGGGACCTGGCAGGGACCTAGCAGGGACCTAGCAGGGACCTAGCAGGGACCTGGCTGGGACCTGGCTGGGACCTGGCAGGGACCTAGCAGGGACCTAGCAGGGACTCGCCCGCTCGTATCAGCATCTCCAGCCACGGCAATCCCAACTCTAATTGTCCTCACTCCACCGATTGCCGGCTAATTACTCCAGATAACACCCAGCACAGCAGCGCTCGGCCAACTTTTGTACTGCGCTCGTCCTACTTGTCTTATAAAACTCGGAAGCGAGATGCCCGATTTGAGAGTTTCAGGAACAAGGGCATAAGAAATGAATTAGCCTGGAAGTTGGAGTGAAAATCCCCTGAGCTGTATTTCCACTTTAGTGTGTCTTGTGCACTGGCGAGCAATTTGAGAGACGTCCCTTCTTCTTCTTCTTCTTCTTCTTCTTCTTCTTCTTCTTCTTCTTCTTCTATCTGTGGGCAGATCAGGTCACTGCAACTGTATGTGACCATTAGTCCAAAGCAACATAGCCCGAGGTTGGCATAAGCGAGATCGAAGCATTTTGTCGCGACGTCTTCTAGTGCACCATATTTTGACGCAGAACCACAGATATAGATTGCACAGATGGTCCACGCGATGCCTCATTGACAAGTCTCGTTGGCGAGGTCCCGAGGGAGCTCGCCCCGTGATCCCGTGATGGACTGCCCCATCAGGGCAGGGCAGGGCAGGGCAGGGCAGGGCAGGGCAGGGCAGGGCAGGGCAGGGCAGGGCAGGGCAGGGCAGGGCAGGGCTGGGCAGGGCAGGCCAGGGCAGGGCAGGGCAGGGCAGGGCAGGGCAGGGCTGGGCAGGGCAGGCCAGGGCAGGGCAGGGCAGGGGTCGACGTCCCAATCTCGGGGCACCAGACCCCCGACCCATGCCACGGTACACACTAGGCCCGGGGCTTGAAACCCCGGCCCGGCTTTTGGCAAGGGGCGATTACAGCGACGCTCGACACACACTTTCCGAGACTGTCCGATAAGGGCAGTGCTTCACTCTGCCTCCAGCCTTTGCCGCCAACTCCTTCCGTATAAATAAAATACTAGCCGGCAAATGTGCTCAGGCTGGTATCACCGAATTCCAGGCGCCATGTTGGGCCACATAAGATAAGGTTGTATGCCATTTTCGGCGAGGTGCGTGATAAGTTTTCTCAAGCCGTCGTGAAAATCGCATTTAATTTGATAAAAGGAATGGCCGTGAAATGATTTCAGACGGCGCTTCGGCAGCGGGAGTCAAAGAAGTGTTTCATGATCGCACCTGGCCGTGAATAGCAATGCCGTGGATGCCACATAATAGAGACACAGAACTCTCACCATAATATGGGCTATTTGATCTGCGGCACCCGAAAGGTCGTCATGGTCGATTTCCGCTTGCTTTGTTATGAATTCGGGCTGACCGATTACGTTCAAACTTGGCTAGTTACTGATCCAGCAAATTCGTTCAATGCAACACACATTTTGTCTGTGAGAATCTAAAATATCCGTGCATGTCGGTCCGCAATAATTTCATGCTCGTGTACAACACATTTCCCAATTCCCGCCAGACAGTCACAGCACTATCTGGCTTCCAGCGCGTCAATCTAACGAATCATTTTAAAGACCTGCGCTTCAAACTGGCCGTTCCAGAGCGCGCACAGTTCCCGTGGGTCAGACACGATCCAGATGCCTGCAAATCGAAGCACACTCTCGAAGAATAAACCCGACCGAGCAGAAACCAGACCCCGAGCTAGGAACAAATCGCCAGCCAACTGGGTCGCTCCTAGCGCTCACACACAGCCACAACATTGCATCACCAGCCGCGAAGGTTAGCGAACCCGAAGAACTTGCGACTTCCGACTTGAATGCAGACTGCGATTGTCGAAACGTTGAATGCGGCCGACGTAAGTCCGAATGATGGAGAGCTCGTTGATGAGAACCGCCGATGAAGAAGGGACGCTGTTGCCCCATGGAGGTGCACGTCGCGTTCGAAGACTGTGGCAGACCGATAAGTCATAACTTTCTTCGGGCCCAGGTGCGCGGTGAATGCGGTGAAATTAAGCCCGTCGCCTCCTGTACGAAGCACGCTCGGCGGACGGGATCGACCGTGTGTGCGTACTCTCTTCAGGGATTAGTGCCGGCTCGTTTTGGGAACATTGTGAAACGCGCTCCACTATTCGAAGTAGCGTACTTTTGAATTGGGCTTCGATTGAAATCTGCTGCTCGGGGCGTGCGCTTAAACGAGACGGTTTATGAGCGCTGGTTTAATTGGGGTTTAAGGGATTTGAGTGTATACCTATATTTATTATAGGGACAGGGTGGTTGGGCGGTGAAATATGGCGGTGTTGAGTTGTCAATGTTCGTGATGGAATTTGACGAGACATTTTGAGATCGTCGAGACTTTCGGAAATGTGCTGGCAGATTTGCTGAAATTGGCACGTTTTGGGCATTACGGGACCAGTTTGTTCTTTGTAGAACAGTTTGCAATAAAGCGCGCATTGCAATTCAATGTGGTGTTAAATTCTTGGTTATTGGAACATTACATTTTTCTTTGGTTTTTATTGGTCATGTCATCGGAACTCTAGCCATTTAATCGAACACACCGATTCTCACACGACGATCGAGGTTGAGCAACACTGCGCTCAACCGGACGTTGGATGGGTGACCGCCACGAATGAGAACTCAAGCCACAGGTCTGTTCGGGACGGACGTAGGACCCACCTATCGACGGCATGAATTAGTGGTGGAATCCTATTGATTAGGACTCTGATTGTCCCGTACTTCGGAAGGGGCATATTATTACCACAGTGATCTTCTCGTCGAATTAAGGCCGGTTTTGTCAATATCCTCAACATAAGTTAATCGTTCATTAACCTCATTAACACTTTCATGGCAATTAACACTCAATGTTTATAGTTTACGGAGGGTTAAACTTACTAAACACTACTATTCGATACACTTTCTGGTAATCTTTGAAATTCTCCCGCTGTTTATATGCTCGTGCTCGATTCCTTGCCGATGCACCTACCAGCCACCTAGTAGCAAACCATGGAAGCTAGTGGGCCCTGCAGCGTACATACTTTGTTGAGAAGTGCGGTCGTTGTTTCATCTACCCCGCGTTTCTACCGCGGATCGCCGGTAGTCGCAGAGCGCTCGCACTAGAGCCGGCAAAACATGTGTAGTGTCATGGCTGCATCGTTTTTTGGTCGGAGCGTTTTGCGCTCAAAAACTAAGAATTTACTCATTTCACCTTGCCGGAATGGGTATATCGTTCTGTGAGTTACTACTTCTAATTTTTCTCTACCTGGGACATTGACTTTCATTACTCTAGATATTTATTTAGAGTTTCTGCGCATGTTAACGTAAATTTACGCATTGGGATTAATATTGTCAAATTATTACATAAATGTTGGTTTTACAAGTATTATAATTGATATGAAGTATTATGTTAGTGTGTCCTAGACGCAGTTAAAATTTTCATCAATCTTCTGAATCTGGTCCCTTCTAAAACGGAGAGACCCCAAAAATCTTTTGGCGGATGTCCTTTTGCAGAAATTTATGAGCGCAATAAACGTTTCCACAGTTTGCATATGCTATTTTATTAAGAAAGATACCGGAAAATTATAATTTTCATTTATTTGCAGGGTACCAGAAGTTCCTGAGAACTTGCCGAAGGAAAATTTTAAAGATGACGGTCTTCCAGAAATAGGCAGTCTAACAACGGACAAATGTGTGGGAGCCATTGGGAAACTTACTTTAGAATATGAGTCTGCGATTTGGAAGATAGAAACATCACTTAAAGGTCAGTAGGTATAAAGGTCATCGACTTATTTCTTTAAAGTAGGTAGGTACCAGTTTTTACGTTACGATAATATGTTAAAACATTTTCTCTGTTGTTCTAGCATCTGAAGAACCTCCAAAGGATGTTTTCGCAGAAGTGTTGGACCCCCTCGAAATAGCTGGAGCTCCAGTTGACACCACCTGGGGGCTGATGAAGACGCTTTATCTTTCTGACAATAAGCTCATGCCGGGCAATGTCTACCTCGGAATCCACGACAAAGCGAGACGCGCCAGGGCAGCCAAATTCAACAGTCCGACGATCTACAAGACATGCAAGGAAGCCATCAAGGAAGGCCTCAGCGAGGAGCAGAAAAGAGTGGTTGGAAAGTTCGTGCTCGAAGGAAGACTGAACGGCCTCGAATTGTCGTACGGTGATCGGTCTTCGCTCGGGGAGATTCTCAACAAACTGGGAAAGGAGAGGGCAAAGTTCAAGAGCAAAGTGGAGGTAAGTTGCAGCATACTAACTGTGTTTAAAAAAAACTTTACCACACTCTTCATGAAACCGTATCTTGAGTGCCGAATCAAACCGCAAAATCAGATCTTTTTGACAACTCGGCTCTATTAGCCTTATCAGACCTTTTTGTCAGTGGCACGTTACGTTACTAACGGTCCATTAGCAAGAAAATTAAGGGCTCTGATTGGACGTTGCTAAGCAAATAACAAGTTAACAGACCGTATGATATTTAACTTGCCGCTGAAAACCCGGATCTTAGCCTGTTTCGTTGAGCTCGAATCGCGTCGCCAAGCCCCATTCCTCGCAGCTGCTGTGTTTCAAACTGTACTAGGTACGCTCTTACCCAATACCGCATCGTCCTCCTATTTGAAAGCGTATTGAAATTGACAAAAATCAGCTGTAGCTCAAACTGATTGTATACCTTAACAGTGCACTGGTTTAAGAGAAGTTGAAATAAATAAATAAATAATTTACATATTTAGGGTAGAGGTAGGCAAGTTTGCTGAGCTAGTGATGAAGTAGACAGACGGATATGCAAAAATGGGAAGTTTTCTGAGACGTAATTATTGTAATTTGTCTGCCCTGGTTACAGTCAGAGCGCTGAGATGCCTGTTGTTTGATTCCAGGCCGCGACGAAGGCCTTCAAACACAACATCACCGATCCCAACATCATGCGGGACTTCCCCGAGCCCCTCCTCAAGGCGATTGCAGTGGACAAGTAAGAACCATCTCACGTTTGCCTTCGTGTCGACTTTCCTGTCTCGGTCTTATGGGCCTACTCGTCGTTCTCGTTCAGGGGAATTGCAAAAGACAAATGTAGGTAGGTTTAGCTGGGTTCACAGCTGGCAATGTCAGTGACACGATGTCATCAACATTGGCTCTGCCACCAATCAGAGACTCTGGATGTGCATGACGTCATGTTCGCGACTCAGCCACGGAGTCTCTGATTGGTGGCAGAGCCAATGTTGAAGACATCGTGTCACTGACATTGCCAGCTGTAAGCCCAGCTTTCCCAATCATTGAAAGGTTGGCTTGTGCACAGCCACCAGCAATCCTGCGAGACACAAAATCGATTTAAGTTGAGGAGTCGTCATTCGACGAAAATGATCACAAAAAAAGCCAGATTATCCTCGAAATTTTAATGTTCCGATTGCCGTTCCGAATCAAAACGCTCATTTCCGCCCCGCCCCGCTACTCGAGCATGTGCTTGGCGTGTTCGGTGCCGCTGACGCTGACCCCGCCCCCCTGCTCCGCCCCCCCGCCCCCGTCCGGCCCCCGGTACCCGCCCCCCTGCTCCGCCCCCCCGCCCCCCTGCTCCGGCCCCCGGTACCCGCCCCCCTGCTCCGCCCCCCCGCCCCCCTGCGCCACGCCCTCCACGTAATCGCGCAGCATCGCGCACAGCTGGCGGTGCTCGTCGCGCAGGGCGTCCACGCATCCGCGCATGCGTCCGCGCTCGGCGTCCGCGGCGCCGACGTGCACCCAGAAGAGGCGCAGGTCGTCGAAACGGTCCCAGGCGCGCATCAGCTCCACGGGACACTTGGCCGCGTCGATCTTGATCGGCTCGCCCAGCTCGTCCTCGGGCAGCTCGGTGGCTCGGGGCATCGGGACCACCTGGCGGACACGGAGCCTTGCTTCGTTTGTACTCCACTCATCCCACTTCTTAAATGCTGTACTCCACTCATCCCACTTCTTAAATGCTGTACTCCACTCATCCCACTTCTTAAATGCTGTACTAGACTCATCCCACTTCTTAAATGCTGTACTAGACTCATCCCACTTCTTAAATGCTGTACTCCACTCATCCCACTTCTTAAATGCTGTACTAGACTCATCCCACTTCTTAAATGCTGTACTAGACTCATCCCACTTATGATTTGTTTGTACTCCACTCATCCCACTTCTTAAATGCTGTACTAGACTCATCCCACTTCTTAAATGCTGTACTAGACTCATCCCACTTATGATTTGTTTGTACTCCACTCATCCCACTTATGATGTGTTGTACTCCACTCATCCCACTTATGATGTGTTGTACTCCACTCATCCCACTTATGATGTGTTGTACTCCACTCATCCCACTTATGATGTGTTGTACTCCACTCATCCCACTTATGATGTGTTGTACTCCACTCATCCCACTTATGATGTGTTGTACTCCACTCATCCCACTTATGATGTGTTGTACTCCACTCATCCCACTTATGATGTGTTGTACTCCACTCATCCCACTTATGATGTGTTGTACTCAACTCATCCCACTTATGATGTGTTGTACTCCACTCATCCCACTTATGATGTGTTGTACTCCACTCATCCCACTTATGATGTGTTGTACTCAACTAAGGACGTGTCTGAATTGATTTGGTCTCGGTCTTGCGTACTTGGTCTCGGTGACTTTAGTTGTTTCATATTCGTACTGCTAACTTCTCTGCTACCTGACATAATCACGGTACCGACCGCCACATGATAATTGGCAAGTCTGCGAGACTGCATCGTCCAAGTCTCGGTGGATTTGCAATTCGGACAGGACTTGTGACGTCGTTTGTCAAGAACGAGTACGCGAGACCGCACGGAACGGCCGATTCAGACACGGCCTAAAACTTCCTTTGGGAAGGTGCTGAGGCCACCGTACCAAAACTACACGGCACACGACGTTATACACAGGAATGGAAAGACAAAAGCAGTAAACTCATTATGACTGTTCGATAACGTCGTAACGGAAATGTTATTTAATTCGATAACTGGCTTACAAACGGCAATACGGTTGAGCAAGCTACGCCCGGTGTTGTCGCTGCCGCCGAAATTACGAGAGAAAGTCGCTGCATTTGATTGCTCGGAACATCCAGGCACCTTAGCGGCACAATACAGCGGCACAGCACGCTAGCTCCAGCTCACTTAAGGCGCCAAGTGCAAACGTGCAATTCGCAACAATATGACATCTCATAATTCACATATTAGGAGGCAAATAGGTAACACTTGATTGCCAGAGTTGGACCCTTGATTGCCAGAGCCAGCGTCCTCATGCTACCTGCCAACGTCCTCATGCCACCTGTGCCCTGCCAACGTCCTCATGCCACCTGTGCCCTGCCAACGTCCTCATGCCACCTGTGCCCTGCCAACGTCCTCATGCTACCTGCCAACGTCCTCATGCTACCTGTGCCCTGCCAACGTCCTCATGCCACCTGTGCCCTGCCAACGTCCTCATGCTACCTGCCAACGTCCTCATGCCACCTGTGCCCTGCCAACGTCCTCATGCTACCTGTGCCCTGCCAACGTCCTCATGCTACCTGTGCCCTGCCAACGTCCTCATGCCACCTGTGCCCTGCCAACGTCCTCATGCTACCTGCCAACGTCCTCATGCCACCTGTGCCCTGCCAACGTCCTCATGCCACCTGTGCCCTGCCAACGTCCTCATGCCACCTGTGCCCTGCCAACGTCCTCATGCCACCTGTGCCCTGCCAACGTCCTCATGCTACCTGTGCCCTGCCAACGTCCTCATGCTACCTGTGCCCTGCCAACGTCCTCATGCTACCTGTGCCCTGCCAACGTCCTCATGCCACCTGTGCCCTGCCAACGTCCTCATGCCACCTGTGCCCTGCCAACGTCCTCATGCTACCTGTGCCCTGCCAACGTCCTCATGCCACCTGTGCCCTGCCAACGTCCTCATGCCACCTGTGCCCTGCCAACGTCCTCATGCCACCTGCGCCCTGCCAACGTCCTCATGCCACCTGTGCCCTGCCAACGTCCTCATGCCACCTGTGCCCTGCCAACGTCCTCATGCCACCTGTGCCCTGCCAACGTCCTCATGCTACCTGTGCCCTGCCAACGTCCTCATGCCACCTGTGCCCTGCCAACGTCCTCATGCCACCTGTGCCCTGCCAACGTCCTCATGCCACCTGTGCCCTGCCAACGTCCTCATGCTACCTGTGCCCTGCCAACGTCCTCATGCTACCTGCCAACGTCCTCATGCCACCTGTGCCCTGCCAACGTCCTCATGCTACCTGCCAACGTCCTCATGCCACCTGTGCCCTGCCAACGTCCTCATGCTACCTGTGCCCTGCCAACGTCCTCATGCTACCTGTGCCCTGCCAACGTCCTCATGCTACCTGCCAACGTCCTCATGCCACCTGTGCCCTGCCAACGTCCTCATGCTACCTGTGCCCTGCCAACGTCCTCATGCCACCTGTGCCCTGCCAACGTCCTCATGCTACCTGTGCCCTGCCAACGTCCTCATGCTACCTGTGCCCTGCCAACGTCCTCATGCTACCTGTGCCCTGCCAACGTCCTCATGCTACCTGTGCCCTGCCAACGTCCTCATGCCACCTGTGCCCTGCCAACGTCCTCATGCTACCTGCGCCCTGCCAACGTCCTCATGCCACCTGTGCCCTGCCAACGTCCTCATGCCACCTGTGCCCTGCCAACGTCCTCATGCCACCTGTGCCCTGCCAACGTCCTCATGCCACCTGTGCCCTGCCAACGTCCTCATGCCACCTGTGCCCTGCCAACGTCCTCATGCTACCTGTGCCCTGCCAACGTCCTCATGCCACCTGTGCCCTGCCAACGTCCTCATGCTACCTGTGCCCTGCCAACGTCCTCATGCCACCTGTGCCCTGCCAACGTCCTCATGCTACCTGTGCCCTGCCAACGTCCTCATGCTACCTGTGCCCTGCCAACGTCCTCATGCCACCTGCCAACGCCCTCATGCTACCTGTGCCCTGCCAACGTCCTCATGCCACCTGTGCCCTGCCAACGTCCTCATGCTACCTGTGTCCTGCCAACGTCCTCATGCCACCTGCCAACGTCCTCATGCTACCTGTGCCCTGCCAACGTCCTCATGCTACCTGCCAACGTCCTCATGCCACCTGTGCCCTGCCAACGTCCTCATGCTACCTGTGCCCTGCCAACGTCCTCATGCCACCTGTGCCCTGCCAACGTCCTCATGCTACCTGTGCCCTGCCAACGTCCTCATGCTACCTGTGCCCTGCCAACGTCCTCATGCTACCTGTGCCCTGCCAACGTCCTCATGCCACCTGTGCCCTGCCAACGTCCTCATGCCACCTGTGCCCTGCCAACGTCCTCATGCCACCTGTGCCCTGCCAACGTCCTCATGCTACCTGTGCCCTGCCAACGTCCTCATGCCACCTGTGCCCTGCCAACGTCCTCATGCTACCTGTGCCCTGCCAACGTCCTCATGCCACCTGTGCCCTGCCAACGTCCTCATGCTACCTGTGCCCTGCCAACGTCCTCATGCCACCTGTGCCCTGCCAACGTCCTCATGCTACCTGTGCCCTGCCAACGTCCTCATGCTACCTGTGCCCTGCCAACGTCCTCATGCTACCTGCCAACGTCCTCATGCCACCTGTGCCCTGCCAACGTCCTCATGCCACCTGTGCCCTGCCAACGTCCTCATGCCACCTGTGCCCTGCCAACGTCCTCATGCTACCTGTGCCCTGCCAACGTCCTCATGCCACCTGTGCCCTGCCAACGTCCTCATGCTACCTGTGCCCTGCCAACGTCCTCATGCTACCTGTGCCCTGCCAACGTCCTCATGCTACCTGTGCCCTGCCAGCGTCCTCATGCCACCTGCCAACGTCCTCATGCCACCTGTGCCCTGCCAACGTCCTCATGCTACCTGTGCCCTGCCAACGTCCTCATGCCACCTGTGCCCTGCCAACGTCCTCATGCTACCTGTGCCCTGCCAACGTCCTCATGCCACCTGTGCCCTGCCAACGTCCTCATGCCACCTGCCAACGTCCTCATGCCACCTTCTCGGCCTTATCACCTTCTCGGCCTTCTCACCTTCTCGGCCTGCGTCTCTAGCTTGCGGCAGATGGAGCCTATCTGCAGGACGGCCTCGCCCTTGCCGGCCAGCGTGCGCATGTGGTCCAGCGCCTTGTTGCTCTCGACGGTGACCACGCGGAGCAGTTCGCGGTCCGACGTGCTGCCCGCTTTCAGCCGCGACTGCGCAAACGTCGGACGCGGTGTCCAATATTAGAGTCGGTGCTCACTGTGTTCCCAGCGTTGCGTTGCCATATTGAGTAACTTGTTTCCTGGCAGTTTATCTTTTGGGTTTTACAATCGGTATCTGTTTTCTAAGATCATTTCTATGTTATTTCGTCTAAAAAACGAACCGTTTCTTCAGCAGAATCTTGGCGTTATCGCCGTTCAGCTTTGGTATGTACAGGCTTTATTTTAAAGAAATTGGCTAAAGCCCCGTTTACAAGGGAGTATTTTTGGCTGCCACAAAAGCTTTATGCTGTCAAAAGAAGTGTTTTTTTGTACCCACCTTGAGCGTGCGGAAGGTGTCTGACCTTGAGCGTGCGGAAGGTGTCTGACCTTGAGCGTGCGGAAGGTGTCTGACCTTGAGCGTGCGGAAGGTGTCTGACCTTGAGCGTGCGGTCCCCGTCTGACCTTGAGCGTGCGGAAGGTGTCTGACCTTGAGCGTGCGGTCCCCGTCTGACCTTGAGCGTGCGGAAGGTGTCCCCGAAGTACTGGTGCTCGAAGATGAGGTCGGCCAGCAGGCGCGGCTGGTCCTCCCGGGCGGCGGCCAGGCGGTCGCGACTGCGCTCCACGGCGCGGTACAGCCGCTGGGTGCGGTCCAGCTGGGCCTCGATCAGCGTGTTGGAGGCGTCGTAGTGCACCTGCGTTCGCGGCATGCCGGGGGGTGGGGCACTTGCTTGGCGGGATGCGTTGGCCGGGCGTATGGGCTGACTTTGCGTTTAGGGGTCACTTGGCTTTTAGGGCTGACTTTGCGTTTAGGGGTCACTTGGCGTTTAGGGCTGACTTTGCGTTTAGGGCTGACTTTGCGTTTAGGGGTCACTTGGCTTTTAGGGCTGACTTTTCGTTTAGGGGTCACTTGGCGTTTAGGGCTGACTGCGTTTAGGGGTCACTTGGCGTTTAGGGCTGACTTTGCATAAATGGGGTAGCTTTACTTTTAGGGCTGACCTTGCATAAATGGGGTAGCTTTGCCTTTAGGGGTGAATTTGAATATTTGGGGTAACTTTGCCTATAGGGGTTGCATGACTTTGTCAGATAGGGGTCGACTCTGCTTATAGGGGTTGACTTTGCCTAAAGGGGTTGACTTTGCCTATAGTGGTTGACTTTGCCTATAGAGGTGATTTTGCCTATGGGGGATGACTCCGCCCATAGGTGGTATCTTTTTATATGGAGGGTAACTTTGCCTAAAGGATAGGGGGTATAACTTTGCAAAGAGTGAGTAATTTTGCCTACAAAGAGTAGCACCTTAGTCTATTTGGGGAAACTTCTACCACAAATAAATCGCTAGGATGTAAATAAACTAGCTCGTTAAGCTGCGGTTCTGTTCCGAAATGTCGTCGACTCCCGACGAATCTATACCCCAATTCAACCACTGTCCAAAGAATCGATGAAAGATCGGTAGAATCGCAAGCAAGTGTCCGACGCCCACGCCGGGGCGCTATATTCCGTTTCGTGCCTCGTAGACGCAATGTTCAATTTGTAGACGCAATGTTTAGCACACTAGGAGCGTCAAATCGCTGACAGCGGCAATTGGTCTGCTGGCCACGCTCGTAGAGCGCCTGCTCGATATGCGAGGGGTTCATGTGTTCGACTCCGCGTCAGGGTGACCATTTTCTTTTTTCGAGAAACGGTTTGTTGATTCATAACATCTTATTTACACGCATTTGCATAGTCTTTTGCTTTGTATTCATGTTAGTAACCAGATTCGTTGACATTTCTTTGTTTACCTACGGACTTTATCGTATGTTTTTCGGGCGTGTACTGACGTTTTTTCTTTTGGCCCCGAAGACATTACCGCACTTTGTCGTTTAGTGTAACCTAGGTAATTTTTTTAAGGACGGCCCCGGTCAAATTGCCCAAAAAGCCAATCTAAATGTGGGAAATGTAACATTGCGTCCACGAGGCAGGAAACGGAAACACGCCGCCAGGGTGCCGAGGATCGCCAGGGTGCGCGATGAGTGTGGGCACCGCACCTTCTGCTCGAGGTAGTCCTTGCGTTTGACGCCCACCGTGCCGTCGTAGTCGTCCAGGAACGTCTTGAACTCCGTCCACGTCGAGTCCATCTTGCTCTCCTTGGCGCCCCTGTGTGCACACCACCCCGTCAGACACGTGGGACTTTCACCGAGCTCCAGCCACTTTCACACTGCGCATGCGTAGCCCGGCTCACTACACGACTGCGCATGCGTAGCCCGGCTCACTGCACGACTGCGCATGCGTAGCCCGGCTCACTGCACGACTGCGCATGCGTAGCCCGGCTCACTGCACGACTGCGCATGCATAGCCCGGCTCACTGCACGACTGCGCATGCATAGCCCGGCTCACTGCACGACTGCGCATGCATAGCCCGGCTCACTGCACGACTGCGCGTGCGCACCTGAGGTATTGCCGGACGTCCAAGTTCTTGTTGCGCAGTTCGTCGGTGGCGGCCAGATAGTCGACCTTGGACTGCGTGTCCGATCCCTCCAGGATCTTGTTCATGTTGAACAGGATCGACCGGATGTACGTCTCGTCCTCCTGCGAGCCAGGGGGCAATACCAGGGGGCATCAATACCAGGGGGCATCAATACCAGTGGGCATCAATACCAGGGGGCGTCAATACCAAGGGGCATCAATACCAAGGGGCATCAATACCAGGGGGCATCAATACCAGGGGGCATCAATACCACGGGGGCATCAATACCAGGGGGCGTCAATACCAGGGGGCATCAATACCATGAGGCATCAATACCAGGGGGCATCAATACCAAGGAACATCAATTCTAGGAGTCATCAATACCAAGGAACATCAATTCTAGGAGTCATCAATACCAAGGAACATCAATACTAGGAGTCATCAATACCAGGGGGCATCAATACCAGGGGGCATCAATACCAGGGGGCATCAATACCAGGGGGCATCAATACCAGGGGGCGTCAATACCAGGGGGCATCAATACCAGGGGGCATCAATACCAGGTGACATGATTTCCAGGTTCCAGGCTTTAAACATTAGACCGAACGGTTTGTCGTGTTGGGAACACCGGTGTTCTTAGATCACCAAAGTTAAGCAACACTGCATTGAGTGAAGTATTGGATGGGTGACCATCATGCTCGTGGCCAGCTCTCAGAGGGAGAGAGGCTGGAGGGATTGGAGTTAGCTTCCCTCTCCTTGCTTGTCAACCCCTCGACAGCATGGATTAGTGGAGGAATCCTGGTGTCCGAGTTGTACCGTCCTTCGCAGGGCCCTGGTTGCTTTTCGACAGGAGCAGGCTTCGTGCCGCCACCGGGTTCCCCCTTCACCCTTCTAGGCTGGGTTAGGTTGGGCGAAGGCCCCTAGGCCCCGTCGCACCTGTTGCCCCGTCGTACCTGTTGCCCCATCGTACCTGTTGCCCCGTCGTACCTATTGCCCCGTCGTACCTGTTGGGTGATCGTCACCATGCCCCTAGGGTCGTACCTGTTGGGTGATCGTCACCAGCGCCGCGTCGTCCGAGGCGGTCTGCGCGTAGCTGCGCACGTCGCGCACGTAGTCGGCGCGCAGCTCGGCGAGACGCCCGCGGAACTGCGCGATGACGTCGTCGATGGCCTCCACGTGCGCCTCCAGGTTGCGGCGGTACTGCGTCTCGGCCTCGTCGAACTGGTCCAGCAGGCAGCTGTGCGGGGGCATGGATCGTGTCAAGTCATTATTAAAGTCCATAACTGGTCCAGCAGGCAGCTGTGCGGGGGCATGGATCGTGTTAAGTCGTTATTAAAGTCCATAACTGGTCCAGCAGGCAGCTGTGCGGGGGCATGGATCGTGTCAAGTCGTTATTAAAGTCCATAACTGGTCCAGCAGGCAGCTGTGCGGGGGCATGGACCGTGTCAAGTCGTTATTAATGTCCATAACTGGTCCAGCAGGCAGCTGTGCGGGGGCATGGACCGTGTTAAGTCGTTATTAATGTCCATAACTGGTCCAGCAGGCAGCTGTGCGGGGGCATGGACCGTGTCAAGTCGTTATTAATGTCCATAACTGGTCCAGCAGGCAGCTGTGCGGGGGCATGGACCGTGTTAAGTCGTTATTAATGTCCATAACTGGTCCAGCAGGCAGCTGTGCGGGGGCATGGATCGTGTCAAGTCGTTATTAACTTCATGGCCATTGTCGGAAACTGCCGACAGCGCTCGGTGAATTTTCCAAGGTCAGCGACCGGTGGAAATACCTTCTATTTTCCACCGTTGACAGCGTGTGAAGAGCCAAGACATTCCCCATCGCGTAGTCCCTCGTAGTCCCATAAGACTAACTAAGATTAACGAACAGTTGATTAACTAACAGGGTTAGTCTCGCTAATTGAAGACTTTCTTTGAATTACCAAGGGGAATTTAGATGAATGATTGAATAAATGTTGGGATTTATTTTTGTTTGGTCCACGTGTTTGTGTTTGTAAGTCCAATGTGCCCTTTCAAATCAGTCTAGACCTGTAGGTAACTCTCGAGAAAGTTACTATTAGTAATACCTGACCACATGAAATGTTGGGAACACAGAAAGAGCTTTCCATCTAACCAGTTTCAAATAGTTACGTTGTGTTGTCAATAAGATCAGCAAAAAGTGGAAAGAAATCCCGAATTCCTAATCATAACCCCCTCTGAGCGCACCTCATGACATAGTCCTTGACGTCCATGACCCGTTCGAAGCGATGCCAGAGGAGTTCGGCGTCCTGCTTGATGTCAGGCAGTCGCATCTTCAGCAGCAGTTGCCGCCATTTCTTCTCCAACTGCTTGAGGCTGATCTTGCCGTGCTCGACCTCACGCTTCAGATGGTCGCGTCGGATCTTGCGCTTGGCTTCGAGTTTCTTCAGCGCCTTCTGCGCCTTCGTCAGCCTCACCTTCTTGCCCTTCTTCGGCATCGCGAGCACAGAGCGGGGCGATTGAGATCGAGGCTGCTAGTTTGTCCCGCTAGAGCTGTTGTAAATGCGTCGGTATCAAAAGTAAACGAGGAGGTACAAGAAATTGTGGACGGTTTGGCGTCAAATTCAGCTCTGGGTTTCGCTGCTCTTTTGTCTTTTATCTGACACTTGCCTCACCCCATCCTTGAAACTACTGATCAAGCTGGCAAAATAGTTTGTTGCTTCAAATATATTTCCCAACGGTTTCCTAGTTATTCACTACTTCTCTAAGGCGACAACTATTGCAGTCCTTGCATTTTATGTTACGCTCATGCGGTCTCATAATTAGTGTGTTTGTTATTCACAAACTATCTAGTAGATTTACAGTGTGCTGATTGCTAATGCCAGTAGTTTACTGCATCATTATGATGGAGTTAAAAAACCACCCTGAAATCGTCTTCAAAAATTTTAACCTAACATAACCTCTATTCTTTGCCACAAATCTCTCAAACACTTGCTACATTTTGGCCCGCCTATTTCCCACGCGTTGCCCACCCGTTGTCCACCCGTTGCCCACCCGTTGTCAACTCGTTGTCCACTCGTTGCCCACCCGTTGCCCACCTGTCGCCCACCTGTTGCCCACCCGTTGCCCAGCTGTCGCCCACCCGTTGCCCACCCGTTGCCCACCCGTTGCCCACCCGTTGCCCACCCGTTGCCCACCTGTCGCCCACCTGTTACCCACCCGTTGCCCGCCTGTTGCCCACCTGTTGCCCACCCGTTGCCCACCTGTCGCCCACCCGTTGCCCTCCCGTTGCCCACCCGTTGCCCACCTGTTGCCCACCCGTTGCTCGCCTGTTGCCCACCTGTTGCCCACCTGTTGCCCACCCGTTGCTCGCCTGTTTCCCACCTGTTGCCCACCGGTTGCCAACCTGTTGCCCACCTGTTGCAGGACGCAGAGCGTGCGCGGGCCGTGGACCGTGACCTTGGAGCCGCACGTGGCGCACGCGTTCCTGGAGCACTGCCCGATCCCGATGCTGCGCTGGAACGTCTGGAACGCGGGCGTGTCGCGCTGCTCGGGCTACGGCGGCGACAAGAGCTTCGAGACCAGCGGCCATCTCGAGGAGATCCGCTATCTCCGGTGAGTACTCCCCCCGCCCCTCCCCCCTTATGGCCGGTACACACTACGCTTTCGAGCCCGTGGGCTGCAGTCCGTCTGAATATAAAGCGTAGTGTGTATTGCGAATCCGTCTCGTTCTCGGCCTCTCAGAGCGTTTCGGGCTCCGACGGGCCCAGCCCTGAGGGCTCCAAAGCGCAGTGTGTATTGCGAATCCGTCTCGTTCTCGGCCTCTCAGAGCGTTTCGGGCTCCGACGGGCCCAGCCCTGAGGGCTCCAACGCGCAGTGTCTATTGCGAATCCGTCTCGTTCTCGGCCTCTCAGAGCGTTTCGGGCTCCGACGGGCCCAGCCCTGAGGGCTCCAAAGCGCAGTGTGTATTGCGAATCCGTCTCGTTCTCGGCCTCTCAGAGCGTTTCGGGCTCCGACGGGCCCAGCCCTGAGGGCTCCAAAGCGTGAAAAAAGCGCAGTGTGTACCGGCTATTCGCTGCCCGCGTTTTGTGGGCTCTGCTTGTCGCTACCGTGACGTGGCCGTTGTAAATGGCTGCAAGAAGCGAGATATGTATGCGTTTTCAGGCGGCCATTGGCCAGAAGCAATTATGCTACACGCGAACAGTCCCAATAGAGTCCATGCCACGAGAGATCCAGCCAATAGCAGCCAGTCCCAATAGAGCCCATGCCACGAGAGATCCAGCCAATAGCAGCCAGTCCCAATAGAGCCCATGCCACGAGAGATCCAGCCAATAGCAGCCAGTCCCAATAGAGTCCATGCCACGAGAGATCCAGCCAATAGCAGCCAGTCCCAATAGAGCCCATGCCACGAGAGATCCAGCCAATAGCAGCCAGTCCCAATAGAGCCCATGCCACGAGAGATCCAGCCAATAGCAGCCAGTCCCAATAGAGCCCATGCCACGAGAGATCCAGCCAATAGCAGCCAGTCCCAATAGAGCCCATGCCACGAGAGATCCAGCCAATAGCAGCCAGTCCCAATAGAGTCCATGCCACGAGAGATCCAGCCAATAGCAGCCAGTCCCAATAGAGCCCATGCCACGAGAGATCCAGCCAATAGCAGCCAGTCCCAATAGAGCCCATGCCACGAGAGATCCAGCCAATAGCAGCCAGTCCCAATAGAGCTCATGCCACGAGAGATCCAGCCAATAGCAGCCAGTCCCAATAGAGCCCATGCCACGAGAGATCCAGCCAATAGCAGCCAGTCCCAATAGAGCCCATGCCACGAGAGATCCAGCCAATAGCAGCCAGTCCCAATAGAGCCCATGCCACGAGAGATCCAGCCAATAGCAGCCAGTCCCAATAGAGCCCATGCCACGAGAGATCCAGCCAATAGCAGCCAGTCCCAATAGAGCCCATGCCACGAGAGATCCAGCCAATAGCAGCCAGTCCCAATAGAGCCCATGCCACGAGAGATCCAGCCAATAGCAGCCAGTCCCAATAGAGCCCATGCCACGAGAGATCCAGCCAATAGCAGCCAGTCCCAATAGAGTCCATGCCACGAGAGATCCAGCCAATAGCAGCCAGTCCCAATAGAGCCCATGCCACGAGAGATCCAGCCAATAGCAGCCAGTCCCAATAGAGCCCATGCCACGAGAGATCCAGCCAATAGCAGCCAGTCCCAATAGAGTCCATGCCACGAGAGATCCAGCCAATAGCAGCCAGTCCCAATAGAGCCCATGCCACGAGAGATCCAGCCAATAGCAGCCAGTCCCAATAGAGCCCATGCCACGAGAGATCCAGCCAATAGCAGCCAGTCCCAATAGAGTCCATGCCACGAGAGATCCAGCCAATAGCAGCCAGTCCCAATAGAGTCCATGCCACGAGAGATCCAGCCAATAGCAGCCAGTCCCAATAGAGTCCATGCCACGAGAGATCCAGCCAATAGCAGCCAGTCCCAATAGAGCCCATGCCACGAGAGATCCAGCCAATAGCAGCCAGTCCCAATAGAGCCCATGCCACGAGAGATCCAGCCAATAGCAGCCAGTCCCAAAAGAGCCCATGCCACGAGGGATCCAGCCAATAGCAGCCAGTCCCAATAGAGCCCATGCCACGAGAGATCCAGCCAATAGCAGCCAGTCCCAATAGAGCCCATGCCACGAGAGATCCAGCCAATAGCAGCCAGTCCCAATAGAGCCCATGCCACGAGGGATATTCGGATACCCGTGATTTTGTATTATTGTAGTTTTTAAGGAGAGGCTGGATCGGGTTCACTAAATATCACTAAATAGTTGAGCGTTTATTATAGAGCATTATTCAACATAATTTTTAAGCGAAAGCGAGTAATAGACATTACGACATGAAATAACCGAATAATGGCATCCTAGAATAGTTTAGTTTAGTTTAGTTTAGTTTAGTTTAGTTTATATTTTATTTCACAATTGATCGTTTACACAGTGTTTGAATAGACATCATTATTACATACTAAGCCTAGTACACATACAAAACAATAATAATACAAATAATAACAGCGTGGACACAAATCGACAAGCTCTTGTCGTGCTGAGCGTGGTTTCCATCGGCGCTTGTGGCCTTCGTGTGCCTTCGTTTTGCATCCAGCCACGAGGGTTGCCGAACCGGTTCCACCCGGTACCATCCGGTTCCTCACGGCTTGGACCGGCTTGGTGTGGCCGGACTCCAGACCCTGGCGCGCTGATCTGCAAAGATCGACACACGTTGCTGCTTGCGGGGAAACCGCCGGG
Organism: Nemoura dubitans; assembly: GCA_921293005.1. NCBI lineage: Eukaryota > Metazoa > Arthropoda > Insecta > Plecoptera > Nemouridae > Nemoura > Nemoura dubitans. The sequence continues at coordinate 1,609,113 of OV121076.1, forward strand.
CCACAAGTCGGTGAAACGGAGCGATTTCAGTTTCGTGTTCAAGCCTTATGATCTAGGAAGGCGGGAAGCCTTGACGGAACCATCCGACCGAAATCTGCTGTCTGTAATTCTGTATGCTGTATGCTGTGTAATGCTGTGTATAATGCTGTATGTATATGAAATCTGCTGCGTCGTATAAGAGGTCTCTTTGCATTCAATCTGCATTCAACGTTTAAGTGGGGGGTGGCGGGTTAAAGGATTGACCGTGAGAAGCACTCTTAAGCTGCGTTTACAGCTCGCAATGTCACCAACAATAGTCGTCAACATAATGTCAGTGACATGATGTTGTCGACAGAAACCGTTTACTGCTCTTCTGTCAGTTGTTGGCTATATTTCCTAGAAGTCCCCGACGGGACCCGAAAGTTCACGAACTTACCAGTGCCGTTTCTCACCGTTGCCACAATTCGCTGCAAAGCTATTCTTTTTTTATTTATTATTTTTTAAACTGGGTTCCCTGCATCCCATAAAACGGGGGATGTTTCTAGTGGCTCGACAATTAAAAGATCCTCCTCGCAATCCTGGTCGGCCGTGTTTTTAAAAAAAAGTGACAACTTTATCAATTCCCACAGCCGGCACAGCCCCCTTCGTTCATTTCAAAGGCGGTGAAAAGTCGTGTACATGCCGCAAAAGTTCAACTTGGCCGAAGTCTAGAATGTCGGTGTCAATAGTTGTGGACATGACGTCATGAATTTGGCCAGAGCCGCTGATTGGTCCAGAAAAAAAGTTGACAACACAATGTTGGTGACATTGCGAGCTGTAAACGCACCTTTAAGGGTTTGAAAATCTGCAAATGCCCGGCGCTACGTACCCGTGCTCCAGACCACGGTCGTGTTGATCTCTTCGTACTCGACTTCCGGCTCCGGCCAGTTCACGTCTGCAATTCGAAACCACTTTTTCAGTCAGCGAAAGATTCCTTTCCGCGTCTTGACAATCTCGTATTCCTAATTTTCTTAGACTCATGTCTACTAAATCCTATCTTTAGCACTAGTTTTGAAACACAACTATTTCAAATTTTGATAAAGTAACTAGTTATATGTTACGAAACGTCGGGAAACCAGTGCGACTTTTGGTTTAGCATTCAAATCCCAGTTTGAAATAGTTTTTTTCAAATCTCGTCTTCCTCGTTCCACAGATCGTCGTCTACAAACTCGATCACCCTTTTTGTGTTTTAAGCAGCGATCTGTACGGAAACCTGAACCCGAAGGAAACGCCACTGTTTAAGTCTGTTCAATGAGCTCCGAAGTCGAGCCGTTTCCTTCACCTCGTAAGGAATACACTTTCCAGGCCACACCTTTCGTCGGATCGCGACGAAACCTATATTTTCGGAATCTTCACACTTCGGACAACCAATTGAACCATATTCATTTCGCAAGATTCACTCGTCAATTACTTACAAGAGTTTTAAAATAACCATGTTTATCCGGTATATTGAAAGATGTACAAGGGTAAATTCCAGCTTAGAATTTACCTCTTACCGTATACACTTTCCAGGCCACACCCGTTATCCGATCGCAACGAAACAAATATCTACTGAATCCTCACACTTTGGACAACCAATTGAATATTTCAGAACCTCGAAATATCTCTTGGAAATCCATAGAAAGTTACCTGCCGGTAACTTGACCCGGTTCGTGCAACGCCTGAGAGTTTACCGTCGTAGATGGTCCCTCTGGCAAGCCCTTGCGGTACTCCACGGTTGCCCGCGGCCGGCAGTCCTAGCGGTGCTCTGCGGGTCTTTGAAGCCGGTTGCGCGCGCGGCTCTCCGGCATCTGCGACACGAGCGGGAACAACGTTACCGAACCGAGACATCCATTGCGATTGGCGAGTGTCGTATGAACAACGCAGAACAACCCGAACAAGTCATTTGAGTCTTGTGAGATGTGTGTTTTTACTTCTTAGCACGGCATCAGGTGATAATGCCTCAAGCAAGAGTTTCGGGAAATCCTGCTGAAAATTCTTACCAAGATCGCGAGTCAAGATCTTGCAAGATTTGTTAAAATCTTGAGACCAGATCTTGAAAGATCTTTACTCAAGATCTTACAAGTTTGTGGAAAATCTTGCAATATTTTGCAAGATCGTGGCAATATCTTGTAAGATCTTATAAGATCTTGGTAAGAATTTCCAGCAGAGAAGTAAAACGTTTGTCAGGCGGCACGAATTGTGTGCCGTTGCCGTCCGAACTAAAACGTTGCCTTTGTTGCTTAACCTCCAGGCAGCCAGGTCCTCTGTTCGCCGCTTGGAAAATCACGCCGGCAACGCGAAACGCCAGGCGAAAAAGCCCACCATCTTTCGCGACAAACCGTTTGTTAGGTTGTAGCTGTTACAATATTTGTATTAATTTTAACATTCTTATTGTAAACACTGACGATCCAACAAATGTAATGCGACATTTTAATCTGGAACAAATGATAAAAAATGAAAATAAATGTGCGCGTACCGTCATAGGTGGCGTTGTCGAAGGTCCTCGGTCTTTGGCCGACGCTATGGTTTGGCGCACCTGATTCTTCGAGCGCAGCGTCGGCTGCTGCTAAGAAAGTGGGCACGGTTTGAGCGAAGGGGCTTCGTAGCGGACGAGGTCGGGAGTGTTACTGACCGGACGGCTTGGCATTATCGCGAGATCATTCGCAGCTGTAAAATCTCGCTGAGCGGCTGAACAAGAGGCCGATGGCCGTCTATCCAATCTCTCATTCAGACTCTTTCACTTTCAAATACTTATTAGAGGCATGGTCTAGGTCTTGCTCTACACAAACGTTTTCCAGGGCGATAACTCGACGAAGAATGTGACAAGGCCAAAGGCAAAAGTAACTCTGCTTGGAACTCAATGCCTGGTTTTAAATAGTTTGTTGTTTGATCCCAAGAGGCCGTGTCGAGGTTGGCGTACCAGTGTCCTTGCGTTGTTTCTTGCAGCAGCACTTCTTGGCGAGTGTGACGGAGACGACGACTGCCAAGATGGCGGCGAGTGCCGCGTTCAAACCCAAGGACGCCGCCAAAGCCGTCGGAAACTGACCTGAAATCAAACGGTCACACTCGTCAAATGCGTGCCCCTTTTCAGCGGAAGCCCCCCCCCCCCCCCCCCGCACCACGGTGGTTTCGGTTAGAGCTTAGGTTTCTCAGATAGGAAACACCTTGTCAAACCTGTAAATTGTAAGTTACTCAGATCTGACAGTCCATTACACGGAGCAGCGGCTCGACTCGAGGAAGATGAAAATCCAATGTCCTTCTTAGCGTTGAATGGAGTTTAGGTTTGGGGAAAGTCTGAATGTTTTTAGGGATTGCCATCCAGAATATTTCACGTGATAATGTTGATATCCAATTTGAGCACTTATGAACCGTCTGTGGTCAACTAACTCACATATTATACGAGATTGCAATTGCCTCTTACTTTTCAACACGATTTCGATTGTTTTCTCCACCGTCCCCGTCTCAACGTTCCCTTTGGCGTCAAAGAAGGTGGCGGTGCATTTGAGAGGCTTCCCCTGGTCCTCTGGGCCGAGTCTCTTAGCAACGGTCTGCTCTATGGTCTTCGTCTCCCAAGGCCAGCTCCAATTGCCCGTGTTGTTCTTGGTGGTAACGGTCCAGCCAGCGGCCAGGGGTGCCAACGTTTCCTCGCCAAACGTCCAGGTGAAATCGGCGCCGAATCTGCTCTCGAGGACTTTGCACGTGGCTTGCAGCAAGTCGCCCTCCTGGAAGACGCGGACTTCCCCCTGGGAAGAACCCTCCGATGCGGGGGAGTCGAGTGCTAGGGACGCGCTTCTCGCTTCTGAAACAGCAGCATGGGAGAGGCTCGTGTTAAAACTGGCAAGTTTTATGGTTTCATATGCAATCCTGAAGACTGGATGTAATATATTCTGAAGTACAACTTAGGCATTTCTTGTGTAATCTAGAGGAACTGCAATGACACCAGAGGATTGGACTCTTTTTGGATGATCTGATCATGACGTTTGATACACAACAACTGTAATGGACCAAGTTTGTTTATTGTAGGTGCTTGCCATGGTGTATTGGGTGCCAGCCGTTGACGTCGAAAAAGCTTATTTATGTGTTAGCTTATATGAAGCTTATATGTAAGAATAAGCTCTTCGTAGTAAACTGGGCTAGCTTGTAATCTAAGTATCTTGTAAGCTTGTGCAATCTCTTCGTCGAGTAAAAGCCGGACAGTTAGCCACTGATACAGTGTTTGTGGACGTACTTTCGACGACGACTATCTTCACGAACTTCCACGTCATGGTTCCGTTCGCCTGGTCTAGCGATTGCGTCGCCCAAAGCGGACCCCTGGCCGTCTCATCGGCCACGACGGGCAGGGAGCACGTCGTCCGTGCCGCGTTCAGTCTCGGCCCGTCGCGTAGCCTGACCTTCTGCGCACCCTCCAGCGCGCACGGCCGAGTGAAGTTGTTGGGACTCGGCAATGCCAGGTCCACTGCCGCCTCGTCTGCACCGAATTGCAACACCGCGATGGCTTGGTTCAATGCGTAGTCGGGTCTCCGTAGGCCTGGAATGATAACACGGTTGGTCGAAGCGGTATAGGACGTTTTAGTTTTAAACGCCGGCCGTTTCGTTTTAGTATAGGTGTAATTGCACTTTCTCGAGGATTTGCATCTTCCTCGAGGACCCACTGCTGCTAGACACGAGCCAAGAGTTTCAAAACTGCCCATAGAGCCTTTTGTCCGGCTCAAGACATGACTTGTGAGATTTAAAACTCTTGGCTCGTGTCTAGCAGCAGTGGGTCCTCGAGGAAGACGCAAATCCACTGTCCTTCTCAACGTGAAATGGAGTTTAGACGCCGACAGCAAAAACCCACGCAATTCACAAACATTTTGTAATATCCAAAAATATATATACACCTATATATACCAATATACCAGATCGACAATACTTCAATATTTCAATAACAGATATACAATGACTTAAAGCAGCGATTTCAAATTCACCTAAATTCAATTACTTTCGACGGCTGTAACTCAAAATCTAATTATCAGCAGTCAATACCAAAGACATCCAAGCGATAACAATTACAACCCACTTTGTTTCCCGACGTGCAGCAAAACGTACCCGACCTGTCAGCGCCGACGTAGACCGCCATGTACCTCTCTTCCCAGCCTCCCCGTTTGCTCCTCGCCCTACAGCCGACCAGATACCGTCCCCGTCTGAGGGCCTTCAGCTCGACGCCGCACTGCTGGAGTTCCCGACGCGTGCACTTGTAGAAGCGATGCTGCTCGCTGGAGTCGACGTCGTACAGCGTCCGACCGGTGCCGACCTCGAGGACGGGCGTCGTCGCGAAGCTCTCGCCCCAGTTGGCGGCGACGACGGGGCCGTCCTCGGCGCGCGCCTGGTCCCCGGCGTGGTAGCGCACGCGGAACTCGCAGTCGAGGGGGCGCAAGTCGTAGCCGCGACGGTCGTTCGCGACGCACGACACGCTCAGAGCGCCGTCGTTGTCGACGAAAGCCGTCTTCGGGAAGATCTCCAGAGGGTCTCGTTGCCCTGAAACGGTTGATTCATTGTACCGAGTCCGGCTTTCGCAACGAGTTATTGATTTGATGAAATTGGGGACGGAATTTTGCACCACACTTTACCGGCTTTCAAGGAGGTAACACTATTATCCCAAAACCCCCCATAAAACCACCATTAACCCCACATAAAACCACCATTAACCCGAAAGTGTGCCGTATCTGAAACCCCCAGTCGTGTAATTCGAACCTGATTTGAATCGATACTTGCCTGGGCTGGAAGAATATATTCCCTGAAGCGAGTACAAGTTTCCTAGTTTCAAGGTTTATTTTCTTCAAAACCACCGCATTTGGAAGCAATGCAGAAAGAAAAAAACCAGTACGAACAAAATTATTATTAATATACAATAGAATAACAAAACTTGTACATATTTCCTGATAGCAGCCATTTTAAGTTTGGACTTTAGCCTAACGATAAGAGTGATTGACTTGGCAGATCAAAGACCGAAGCAGCGAGCGAAACGGGGAAGCGAGATCGGATAACCCACCTCGAGCAAGTCCTCCACGCAGCGCTAGCAGCGTCATTGCCAGTAACCCACCTCGAGCAAGTCCTCCACGCAGCGCTAGCAGCGTCAGTGCCAGTAACCCACCTCGAGCAAGTCCTCCAAGCAGCGCTAGCAGCGTCAGTGCCGGTAACCCACCTCGAGCAAGTCCTCCACGCAGCGCTAGCAGCGTCAGTGCCAGTAACCCACCTCGAGCAAGTCCTCCAAGCAGCGCTAGCAGCGTCAGTGCCAGCCACGGCCGCCTCGAAGCCAGACGCATTTCTGTGCGACACTCGCGACTGAAAACGCCCAAGTGGCAAGGAAATCTCAGACCCGTAGTCTCCAGACCGTGCGTCCATCGGTCCTTTTCCTCCCCGTGGTTTCCACAATCCGCCTATCTGTCCTTTCCTGCCAAGTCCCGGTTCAGGATGTACGCATGCCGAACTATCTTTACCATTTTGTGTTCAAATCCTGACAGAGAGTTTTGTTCCTTGTTCGTTGGTCATCTAACTGGAACCACAATTCCATGGTGATAGATGATAACTGTCGTCGCAAAATGGTGACATCACTTTGTATCCTGGCGGTCACCCATCCACCGGCCGATTAGGCGCAGTGTTGCTTAACTCCAATCCCTCCAGCCTCTCTCCCTCGGAGAGCTGGCCACGTGCATGGCGGTACCCATCCATCGGCCGACTCGACGCAGTGTTGCTTAACTCCAATCCGTCCAGCCTCTCTCCCTCTGAGAGCTGGCTACTTGCATGGCGGTCACCCATCCACCGGCTGACTCGGCACTGTGATGCTTAACTTCAATCTGCGCTTCATTTCCTATCTCCGCTGCCGGAAATGTGTGACGATTATATAGGAGACTAACTTTTGGCCCGCACGTGGGACGGGTGCATCTTAAAGTTATTTCAACGAGAGATTGCTTCTTGGCAAACCACAACGACGTATGCAAATATGCGATAAGAACTTAAAGTGGAAATATGATTATCCTTTTTTCCCGGCATCCTATCTGCTTTAAAAAGTACATGCACGGAATATCAGATAACAATTCGGCAAGAACTGAGCTTTTATTTCACATAACATGTGTTTCTTGTAACAAATGGTACGGCGCCTCGTCGTCGTCCAAGCTCCAATGGGCGTTGAGCTGTCAGTGTCTGCGCACCGATGTCCTGAGTCCGGCCAGGATCCGTCTGGAATTTCACGTTTGAAATGCATCAGAAACTTTGCATGGACTTTGAAAATGTCAACGTTATCCCTGGATTCAACATGCAATACCGCGTGAAAGCCCATGGAGTTAACATCTCTGAGACAAGGCCTGGTTTAGGTCAGGTCCAGCCAGAGAGGAGAACAATTCCCTGGCAAGCCCCCCAATACATTGGGTGCTGATTCCAGGACTGACATGCGAATGGAACCCAGCCTGAGAAGACCAATGTCCCCCCTTTGTGCCCGGCTCAAACATCTCGGTCCCAGCACGCAGCCAAAAGGCCGAGGGTTCGGTGCTGATTCCAGGACTGACATGCGAATGGAACCCAGCCTGAGAAGACCAATGTCCCCCCTTTGTGCCCGGCTTAGACATCTCGGTCCCAGCACGCAGCCAGAAGGCCGAGGGTTCGGTGCTGATTCCAGGACTGACATGCGAATGGAACCCAGCCTGAGAAGACCAATGTCCCCCCTTTGTGCCCGGCTCAAACATCTCGGTCCCAGCACGCAGCCAAAAGGCCGAGGGTTCGGTGCTGATTCCAGGACTGACATGCGAATGGAACCCAGCCTGAGAAGACAAATGTCCCCCCTTTGTGCCCGGCTCAAACATCTCGGTCCCAGCACGCAGCCAAAAGGCCGAGGGTTCGGTGCTGATTCCAGGACTGACATGCGAATGGAACCCAGCCTGAGAAGACCAATGTCCCCCCTTTGTGCCCGGCTCAAACATCTCGGTCCCAGCACGCAGCCAAAAGGCCGAGGGTTCGGTGCTGATTCCAGGACTGACATGCGAATGGAACCCAGCCTGAGAAGACCAATGTCCCCCCTTTGTGCCCGGCTCAAACATCTCGGTCCCAGCACGCAGCCAAAAGGCCGAGGGTACTCAGAAATTTTCATCCATGTCGGTTCAGGCGTTTGGTCTGTAGAGCGCGTACAAACACACAAAAAAATAAAAAAAATAAAAAAAATAAAAAAAACACACAAGTGACTTTTTTCTGGGGTAAGTGAAATTGAAGATTTCGCTCCGCTCGCTACGCTCATCAACAAAGTGAAACTTCACATCTAAAAATCGTTAATTAATTCGAAATTAATTATTTTATCTTCTCCTTCCTCTTTTTGTTTTCTGGCTAACTTTGTGCATGGATTGATTTATTGATTTGTTCATCCATATTTATACACTACATATTATTGGAACATCAAATGAACAAACACATGTTACTTAAAAATCTAACTTGTTTGACAAATTCTTTGATACAGTAAAAATGCCGGCTCCAGGCGTTTCCCTGTGGATTCCTCCCATTTTGAATCCCAAGTCAACTCACCGCTGGAAATGCCGGAAAGCAGAGCAAGTGCCAGACTCCAGCAGGCAAACCTCATGACCGACTGAGAAGATGGAGTTCTCTCCTGAGTCCTCGTTCCTCTCCGATCTACCGATGGAACAGTTTTAAGTTTTAACCTCAACGTTATACAATTCACTCCCAGCGGTTGTTAAATTTGTTACACGTCAATGCCTTTCTGGCTTGTTGCTCCTCGACCCTCCTTGATTGATAATAATTTTGTTTTTAGCACACATGCACTCCCGCCAGGATTCGCCATCAAACTGAAAACCTAAAATTAAATCCAATCGTCACAATGCAGCCGCATTTCTGTCCGCTTCTCAGCTTCCTGTCCACGCCGCATGCACGGGATGCAGGCGAGGCCGACCGCTGCTATCGACGTCATTGGCTTCTCTCGTTTGATGCACTATCACTGATAATAATAGCGAACCCCTGATCAAGGTCACCTAGCCGATGGTGTGAATGATTTCCCGCGTTTAGCGCCACTCTAAGCTTGGTGGGGTGGAAGGCACGCGTGCGGGTTGTTTTTCTTGAGACCAGTCCGCCTGGCCGGCTATCTACGGGTTCATATGGGAGAAGAATGTTTGTTGTCGCGTTTATTAGGAGTATATTTCAGGCTATGGAGTATATTTCATTTTATTTCCCCTTTTTGAGACACAAAACCAGGGAAATGTTGCCGCGTTTCATGCAATCCGTGCCGCTTCGCAGTCTGTTCCCTTGGTCCAGACGCCGTTGGGGTCGATCTCTTCGTATTGGGGCTCGGGATGCTGGAGTTTCGCCCCTGCAATTCACGATGACCCATTAGAACACGTCTTTTAACATGGGGTCGGGTGTCCTTAGCTTTCGGCAATCCTGAATTTGAGAAAAGTAACTTTCAAGACGGAAACTTCTAGCATTTGATTAAACGGAATGTGTTTGGCCGTCGAAATCGTGCGAGTAACGTTGGAGCCTCCCCACCTTCTTGGTGTCTAGCCCTGGCTTCCAACCCACCTTCTTGGTGTCTAGCGTCTTGCCCTGGCTTCCAACCCACCTTCTTGGTGTCTAGCCCTGGCTTCCAACCCACCTTCTTGGTGTCTAGCGTCTTGCCCTGGCTTCCAACCCACCTTCTTGGTGTCTAGCGTCTTGCCCTGGCTTCCAACCCACCTTCTTGGTGTCTAGCCCTGGCTTCCAACCCACCTTCTTGGTGTCTAGCGTCTTGCCCTGGCTTCCAACCCACCTTCTTGGTGTCTAGCGTCTTGCCCTGGCTTCCAACCCACCTTGGTGTCTAGCCCTGGCTTCCAACCCACCTTCTTGGTGTCTAGCGTCTTGCCCTGGCTTCCAACCCACCTTCTTGGTGTCTAGCGTCTTGCCCTGGCTTCCAACCCACCTTCTTGGTGTCTAGCGTCTTGCCCTGGCTTCCAACCCACCTTCTTGGTGTCTAGCGTCTTGCCCTGGCTTCCAACCCACCTTCTTGGTGTCTAGCGTCTAGCCCTGGCTTCCAACCCACCTTCTTGGTGTCTAGCGTCTTGCCCTGGCTTCCAACCCACCTTGGTGTCTAGCCCTGGCTTCCAACCCACCTTCTTGGTGTCTAGCGTCTTGCCCTGGCTTCCAACCCACCTTGGTGTCTAGCCCTGGCTTCCAACCCACCTTCTTGGTGTCTAGCGTCTTGCCCTGGCTTCCAACCCACCTTGGTGTCTAGCCCTGGCTTCCAACCCACCTTCTTGGTGTCTAGCGTCTTGCCCTGACTTCCAACCCACCTTCTTGGTGTCTAGCGTCTTGCCCTGGCTTCCAACCCACCTTCTTGGTGTCTAGCGTCTTGCCCTGGCTTCCAACCCACCTTCTTGGTGTCTAGCGTCTTGCCCTGGCTTCCAACCCACCTTGGTGTCTAGCCCTGGCTTCCAACCCACCTTCTTGGTGTCTAGCGTCTTGCCCTGGCTTCCAACCCACCTTGGTGTCTAGCCCTGGCTTCCAACCCACCTTCTTGGTGTCTAGCGTCTTGCCCTGGCTTCCAACCCACCTTCTTGGTGTCTAGCGTCTTGCCCTGGCTTCCAACCCACCTTCTTGGTGTCTAGCGTCTTGCCCTGGCTTCCAACCCACCTTCTTGGTGTCTAGCGTCTTGCCCTGGCTTCCAACCCACCTTCTTGGTGTCTAGCGTCTTGCCCTGGCTTCCAACCCACCTTCTTGGTGTCTAGCGTCTTGCCCTGGCTTCCAACCCACCTTCTTGGTGTCTAGCGTCTTGCCCTGGCTTCCAACCCACCTTCTTGGTGTCTAGCGTCTTGCCCTGGCTTCCAACCCACCTTCTTGGTGTCTAGCGTCTTGCCCTGGCTTCCAACCCACCTTCTTGGTGTCTAGCGTCTTGCCCTGGCTTCCAACCCACCTTCTTGGTGTCTAGCGTCTTGCCCTGGCTTCCAACCCACCTTCTTGGTGTCTAGCGTCTTGTCCTGGCTTCCAACCCACCTTGGTGTCTAGCCCTGGCTTCCAACCCACCTTCTTGGTGTCTAGCGTCTTGCCCTGGCTTCCAACCCACCTTCTTGGTGTCTAGCCCTGGCTTCCAACCCACCTTCTTGGTGTCTAGCGTCTTGCCCTGGCTTCCAACCCACCTTCTTGGTGTCTAGCCCTGGCTTCCAACCCACCTTCTTGGTGTCTAGCGTCTTGTCCTGGCTTCCAACCCACCTTCTTGGTGTCTAGCGTCTTGCCCTGGCTTCCAACCCACCTTGGTGTCTAGCCCTGGCTTCCAGCCCACCTTCTTGGTGTCTAGCGTCTTGCCCTGGCTTCCAACCCACCTTGGTGTCTAGCCCTGGCTTCCAACCCACCTTCTTGGTGTCTAGCGTCTTGCCCTGGCTTCCAACCCACCTTCTTGGTGTCTAGCGTCTTGCCCTGGCTTCCAACCCACCTTCTTGGTGTCTAGCGTCTTGCCCTGGCTTCCAACCCACCTTGGTGTCTAGCCCTGGCTTCCAGCCCACCTTCTTGGTGTCTAGCGTCTTGCCCTGGCTTCCAACCCACCTTGGTGTCTAGCCCTGGCTTCCAACCCACCTTGGTGTCTAGCCCTGGCTTCCAACCCACCTTCTTGGTGTCTAGCGTCTTGCCCTGGCTTCCAACCCACCTTGGTGTCTAGCCCTGGCTTCCAACCCACCTTGGTGTCTAGCCCTGGCTTCCAACCCACCTTCTTGGTGTCTAGCGTCTTGCCCTGGCTTCCAACCCACCTTGGTGTCTAGCCCTGGCTTCCAACCCACCTTCTTGGTGTCTAGCGTCTTGCCCTGGCTTCCAACCCACCTTGGTGTCTAGCCCTGGCTTCCAACCCACCTTCTTGGTGTCTAGCGTCTTGCCCTGGCTTCCAACCCACCTTGGTGTCTAGCCCTGGCTTCCAACCCACCTTCTTGGTGTCTAGCGTCTTGCCCTGGCTTCCAACCCACCTTGGTGTCTGGCCCTGGCTTCCAACCCACCTTCTTGGTGTCTAGCGTCTTGCCCTGGCTTCCAACCCACCTTGGTGTCTAGCCCTGGCTTCCAACCCACCTTCTTGGTGTCTAGCGTCTTGCCCTGGCTTCCAACCCACCTTGGTGTCTAGCCCTGGCTTCCAACCCACCTTCTTGGTGTCTAGCGTCTTGCCCTGGCTTCCAACCCACCTTGGTGTCTAGCCCTGGCTTCCAACCCACCTTCTTGGTGTCTAGCGTCTTGCCCTGGCTTCCAACCCACCTTGGTGTCTAGCCCTGGCTTCCAACCCACCTTCTTGGTGTCTAGCGTCTTGCCCTGGCTTCCAACCCACCTTGGTGTCTAGCCCTGGCTTCCAACCCACCTTCTTGGTGTCTAGCGTCTTGCCCTGGCTTCCAACCCACCTTGGTGTCTAGCCCTGGCTTCCAACCCACCTTCTTGGTGTCTAGCGTCTTGCCCTGGCTTCCAACCCACCTTGGTGTGTAGCCCTGGCTTCCAACCCACCTTCTTGGTGTCTAGCGTCTTGCCCTGGCTTCCAACCCACCTTGGTGTCTAGCCCTGGCTTCCAACCCACCTTCTTGGTGTCTAGCGTCTTGCCCTGGCTTCCAACCCACCTTGGAGTCTAGCCCTGGCTTCCAGCCCACCTTCTTGGTGTCTAGCGTCTTGCCCTGGCTTCCAACCCACCTTGGTGTCTAGCCCTGGCTTCCAACCCACCTTCTTGGTGTCTAGCGTCTTGTCCTGGCTTCCAACCCACCTTCTTGGTGTCTAGCGTCTTGCCCTGGCTTCCAACCCACCTTCTTGGTGTCTAGCGTCTTGCCCTGGCTTCCAACCCACCTTCTTGGTGTCTAGCGTCTTGCCCTGGCTTCCAACCCACCTTCTTGGTGTCTAGCGTCTTGCCCTGGCTTCCAACCCACCTTCTTGGTGTCTAGCGTCTAGCCCTGGCTTCCAACCCACCTTCTTGGTGTCTAGCGTCTTGTCCTGGCTTCCAACCCACCTTGGTGTCTAGCCCTGGCTTCCAACCCACCTTCTTGGTGTCTAGCGTCTTGCCCTGGCTTCCAACCCACCTTCTTGGTGTCTAGCCCTGGCTTCCAACCCACCTTCTTGGTGTCTAGCGTCTTGCCCTGGCTTCCAACCCACCTTCTTGGTGTCTAGCCCTGGCTTCCAACCCACCTTCTTGGTGTCTAGCGTCTTGTCCTGGCTTCCAACCCACCTTCTTGGTGTCTAGCGTCTTGCCCTGGCTTCCAACCCACCTTGGTGTCTAGCCCTGGCTTCCAGCCCACCTTCTTGGTGTCTAGCGTCTTGCCCTGGCTTCCAACCCACCTTGGTGTCTAGCCCTGGCTTCCAACCCACCTTCTTGGTGTCTAGCGTCTTGCCCTGGCTTCCAACCCACCTTGGTGTCTAGCCCTGGCTTCCAACCCACCTTCTTGGTGTCTAGCGTCTTGCCCTGGCTTCCAACCCACCTTGGTGTCTAGCCCTGGCTTCCAACCCACCTTCTTGGTGTCTAGCGTCTTGCCCTGGCTTCCAACCCACCTTCTTGGTGTCTAGCGTCTTGCCCTGGCTTCCAACCCACCTTGGTGTCTAGCCCTGGCTTCCAACCCACCTTCTTGGTGTCTAGCGTCTTGCCCTGGCTTCCAACCCACCTTCTTGGTGTCTAGCGTCTTGCCCTGGCTTCCAACCCACCTTCTTGGTGTCTAGCGTCTTGCCCTGGCTTCCAACCCACCTTCTTGGTGTCTAGCGTCTTGCCCTGGCTTCCAACCCACCTTGGTGTCTAGCCCTGGCTTCCAGCCCACCTTCTTGGTGTCTAGCGTCTTGCCCTGGCTTCCAACCCACCTTGGTGTCTAGCCCTGGCTTCCAACCCACCTTGGTGTCTAGCCCTGGCTTCCAACCCACCTTCTTGGTGTCTAGCGTCTTGCCCTGGCTTCCAACCCACCTTGGTGTCTAGCCCTGGCTTCCAACCCACCTTGGTGTCTAGCCCTGGCTTCCAACCCACCTTCTTGGTGTCTAGCGTCTTGCCCTGGCTTCCAACCCACCTTGGTGTCTAGCCCTGGCTTCCAACCCACCTTGGTGTCTAGCCCTGGCTTCCAACCCACCTTTTTGGTGTCTAGCGTCTTGCCCTGGCTTCCAACCCACCTTGGTGTCTAGCCCTGGCTTCCAACCCACCTTCTTGGTGTCTAGCGTCTTGCCCTGGCTTCCAACCCACCTTGGTGTCTAGCCCTGGCTTCCAACCCACCTTCTTGGTGTCTAGCGTCTTGCCCTGGCTTCCAACCCACCTTGGTGTCTAGCCCTGGCTTCCAACCCACCTTCTTGGTGTCTAGCGTCTTGCCCTGGCTTCCAACCCACCTTGGTGTCTGGCCCTGGCTTCCAACCCACCTTCTTGGTGTCTAGCGTCTTGCCCTGGCTTCCAACCCACCTTGGTGTCTAGCCCTGGCTTCCAACCCACCTTCTTGGTGTCTAGCGTCTTGCCCTGGCTTCCAACCCACCTTGGTGTCTAGCCCTGGCTTCCAACCCACCTTCTTGGTGTCTAGCGTCTTGCCCTGGCTTCCAACCCACCTTGGTGTCTAGCCCTGGCTTCCAACCCACCTTCTTGGTGTCTAGCGTCTTGCCCTGGCTTCCAACCCACCTTGGTGTCTGGCCCTGGCTTCCAACCCACCTTCTTGGTGTCTAGCGTCTTGCCCTGGCTTCCAACCCACCTTGGTGTCTAGCCCTGGCTTCCAACCCACCTTCTTGGTGTCTAGCGTCTTGCCCTGGCTTCCAACCCACCTTGGTGTCTAGCCCTGGCTTCCAACCCACCTTCTTGGTGTCTAGCGTCTTGCCCTGGCTTCCAACCCACCTTGGTGTCTAGCCCTGGCTTCCAACCCACCTTCTTGGTGTCTAGCGTCTTGCCCTGGCTTCCAACCCACCTTGGTGTCTAGCCCTGGCTTCCAACCCACCTTCTTGGTGTCTAGCGTCTTGCCCTGGCTTCCAACCCACCTTGGTGTCTAGCCCTGGCTTCCAACCCACCTTCTTGGTGTCTAGCGTCTTGCCCTGGCTTCCAACCCACCTTGGTGTCTAGCCCTGGCTTCCAACCCACCTTCTTGGTGTCTAGCGTCTTGCCCTGGCTTCCAACCCACCTTGGTGTGTAGCCCTGGCTTCCAACCCACCTTCTTGGTGTCTAGCGTCTTGCCCTGGCTTCCAACCCACCTTGGTGTCTAGCCCTGGCTTCCAACCCACCTTCTTGGTGTCTAGCGTCTTGCCCTGGCTTCCAACCCACCTTGGAGTCTAGCCCTGGCTTCCAGCCCACCTTCTTGGTGTCTAGCGTCTTGCCCTGGCTTCCAACCCACCTTGGTGTCTAGCCCTGGCTTCCAACCCACCTTCTTGGTGTCTAGCGTCTTGCCCTGGCTTCCAACCCACCTTGGTGTCTAGCCCTGGCTTCCAACCCACCTTCTTGGTGTCTAGCGTCTTGTCCTGGCTTCCAACCCACCTTGGTGTCTAGCCCTGGCTTCCAGCCCACCTTCTTGGTGTCTAGCGTCTTGCCCTGGCTTCCAACCCACCTTGGTGTCTAGCCCTGGCTTCCAACCCACCTTCTTGGTGTCTAGCGTCTTGCCCTGGCTTCCAACCCACCTTGGTGTCTAGCCCTGGCTTCCAACCCACCTTCTTGGTGTCCAGCGTCTTGCCCTGGCTTCCAACCCACCTTGGTGTCTAGCCCTGGCTTCCAACCCACCTTCTTGGTGTCTAGCGTCTTGCCCTGGCTTCCAACCCACCTTGGTGTCTAGCCCTGGCTTCCAACCCACCTTCTTGGTGTCTAGCGTCTTGCCCTGGCTTCCCCTCGTCGTACCGCACCGAACCCGTCTGGTAGAGGGGGACCTCGGCCGCTGCCAAAGAGACAGGACAAGCACTCTCAAATACAGGGAAGGGAGAGAGACAGACACTCTTTTACTTACAAGGGAGAGTGCCGTTTAATGATGAGGGTAACGAACTAATCGTAATGAAAGAGTCGGCGAAAAGTGAGATTAATGTTCTGTGAACCTTGCGTCATTATTTTGGGGAAGCAGCTGACTTCAGTTAGAATTAAATGCCCGTTTCAAAAAGCCCGATTGGAACACACATTAACTTGAAACATGCGTGTCATTATTCGCTGTGCAATTCAATGGTTGGATGTGACCTTTGGGCAGGATGCTTGGTTGGATGAATCATCTCACCTTGGTATTCCGTGTTTTCCGACATCCGTGAAGACAGGACGTATCGCGGGGTCGTATCCGGCTGCCGGAGTTGCACGAAGTCAGCTACGAAGACCACACCACAATGTTAGCGAATCAAGGGAATTCAATATTCATTTCCCATTTTTTGACAATAGTGGCGCAGTCCGGGTTTTAGTGGCGTGGTCGTGGGCAGTCGAGACTCAGAGCTCGACACATAAATGAGAAAAATGATTTGCATGCAACTTTTGACAATGACGTTCGTAGCTTGCTCTCAACACACCCACGCTTTGGAGCCTTTAGGGCTGAGCCCGTCGGATTCCAAAGCGCAGTGTGTATTGCGAATCCGTCTCGTTCTCGGCCTCTCAGAACGTTTCGGGCTCCGACGGGCCCAGCCCTGAGGGCTCCAAAGCGCAGTGTGTATTGCGAATCCGTCTCGTTCTCGGCCTCGCAGAGCGTTTCGGGCTCCGACGGGCCCCGCCCTGAGGGCTCCAACGCGCAGTGTGTATTGCGAATCCGTCTCGTTCTCGGCCTCGCAGAGCGTTTCGGGCTCCGACGGGCCCAGCCCTGAGGGCTCCAAAGCTTGGAAAAAGCGTAAAATGTATGGCTATAATGGCCATATTCCACTAGGGTTGCAACCTGCTGATCCTAGGCCTTCTTACTGCAAATTTACTATCACCACCAATGGAACAAAACCATTTAGAGGGCCATGGATTGGCAGGTTGCAACCCTAGTGGAATATGGCCTTTAGTTTGTCGTACCTTTCCGCTTGAAACTGCTTTTCTTTGCGAGTCTGACGTAGATCACGGCGACCGAGATCGCCAGCGCCAAGTTCAAACACAAACACACTAAAAATGCAATGAGGAAGTTGCTTTCTTGCGACGCCGTTGGCTTATCGACTGTGTAAGAAACCTCCAACGCCCCCTCAACGTTCCCTGTGGCTTCAAAGAAGGTGGCTGTGCATTTGAGAGGCTTCCCCTGGTCCTCTGGGCCGAGTCTCTTAGCAACGGTCTGCTCGATGGTCTTCGTCTCCCAAGGCCAGCTCCAATTCCCCGTGTTGTTCTTGGTGGTAACGGTCCAGCCAGCTGCCAGGGGTGCCAACGTTTCCTCGCCAAACGTCCAGGTGAAATCGGCGCCGAATCTGCTCTCGAGGACTTTGCACGTGGCGGTCGTTTCATCTCCCACCGCTAGGGGAAGATTTAGCGCTAGGGTCGCTCTTTTGGGTTCTGTTTAATCATACGGAAAAACATTCGCTTCTTAGACATGCCAATGCGAGGTGTGCTTCATCTAAATTATCCGTATCACGAATTCCTTTTGCTGACTTACTTTCAACAATGATTATCTTATGAAAGTGCCATGTTTTGCTTGGGTCGCCACCACTTTGAGTTGGTGCTGAGGCCCACATAACTCCTCGCGCCTGATCGTCCGCCTCGATCGGCAGTGAGCAGGTCGTGTTTCCCGCGTCGAGGCTCGGTGACCGATCCTTCCGCAGTTTCACTTCCTGTTGCCCTTCCAGCGAGCACGGGCCAACAAAGTAGTAAGATGAGCGTAGTTTTAAATCGATATTAGTTTCTTTTTTAAACGCCATCACCTCTTTCGTGTCATCATACGGCGTGTTATTTGAAAACTCGTGTTTATTATCTGAAATATGCAAGAATGTCCTTTTGGGAATGATATTCTGACAATGAGCAAAACGAAAGGGATACCTTTAGTAAACAAAGCGCCAACCACACAAAACGTACCGTCACCATCGACATACAGCGCCATGTATCTCTCGTCCCAGCCTCCCTGATGGCTCCCGGCCCGGCAGCCCACCAGGTACCGTCCCTCCCGAAGGTCCGAAAGCCGAATGCCACATCTTCCCTTTGCCAAGGTCTCTGCAGACTCCACGTTGAAAAGCTTGGTGCCGGTGCCGGGGTCGTTGACCTGCGTCTTGGCGAGACGTCCTCCTGAGTTGGCGGCCCACACGGGGCTGTCCGTCGTCCTCGGCTGGCGGTTGTCGTGGTAACGCACTCGGAATTCGCACTGCTCTTGCTGAGTGTTGGGTGGTGCACAAGTCACCGTCAGGGTTTCGGTCGGTCGGACCAAAGCCTTCGTGGGCACGATCTTCAGAGATTGCTCCTGGGCTGAAACTGTTAACACAACCTTGTGGTACATTCTGCAACGATGGTTCGAGGATAGGGGGATGATGTTAACGCTCTTTTCGCGTCGATGGAATTAAATCGTTTTGAAAAAAGCATTTTTCCTGACCGTGTCGGATAATGTAACAAACTTTGACAGAGAATTGAGTTTACTCACTGTTTAAGGATAAATGTTTAAATCTGACCTAATATTGTTCTAATATTGGAATTATCAATGTTTCGAGTAAATCAGGGAACAGTCTGATTGCAAAGATGCAGCCTTGTTCTTATCACGTGACAATATATCGTCATGAACTGCCCCTATCACGTGACAATATATCGTCATGAACTGCCCCTATCACGTGACAATATATCGTCATGAACTGCCCCTATCACGTGACAATATATCGTCATGAACTGCCCCTATCACGTGCCTTGTTAAATTGTCTTAGGTTGTGCACAACTTGAAGACAATTTATATTGTAAAATTGTAACTCCTTTCCCGATAAAATGTCAATTACCACCTTGTTGTAGGAAGCTTTTCAAATATTTAATAATATCTCTTATAATTCTCATGTGGTATTGATTTATGTTTCACTTTCAATTACTTTTAACTGTACTTATAACTACTTGCATGAAACTGCCTTTAACTTGTTGCCGTCAACTTAAGTAATGACATGTTGTTGAACGACGAGTGTCACATCTTATTCCAATCTTATACCTAGAGCTTTCACAGTCCCTTTATAGCAACAAAACAAAATCATCCCAATCATTTGGTCTGAACTGATTAACTCGACAATAAGAAAGTTCCGTAGCCGTGATTCAAAGACTTGTGCATTGACATATGTTTGTCCGCCCTTGGGATCCGAGTTGTGACGATGCCGACGTTGAAGACGAGGCGACCCTTACCGTGAGTGAATCCACCCAGCAGTGCCAGCGCCAGACACCAGCGAGTCAGACACATTGCCGATGCAACCCACCGACTTGGTCGAATCGATCGACTTATCGACTTGGTCCACTTATCGACTTGATCGTATCCAATCACAGACTTGTTAAACTTCTTGTCGTTTGACCCCCGTACTCTAAACTGCGCCAAGGAGCGCCAGGGACTCGCCTGAAGGCGCCGACTCGAACCCGAGTGCTGGCACCGTATCACTGCGTTGCTCTCGGCTGCTGCTCCCTGTTTCCCCTGCTTCCTGTTCGGGACGCCAGCTGACCGCCTTGCCGTCATCGTGGCAATGACTTCCCTTGCAAAATGCTGCCTTCTAGGTGCAGCTATGTGCTTATCAGCAGCCATTTTTAAATGATTAAACTTTACTGTACTTCCTGGCGATTACTTATTCATCGCCGGACTCGGCGCGATGTTACTTAACTTGGGTCACCCATCCACCAGCCGACTCGGAGCAATGTTGCTTAACTTGGGTCACCCATCCACCAGCCGACTCGGAGCAATGTTGCTTAACTTCGGTTACCCATCCAATGCCCGAGTCGGCGCAATGTTGCTTAACTTCGAGTCCTTTAACCTCCGCCTATCATTCATTTTCCGTCTCCACTGACTGGAAATGTGCGGCAGATTCGGCCAAGACTGCAGGCATTTTCTGACAGGCTAGCGAAACGACACAAGTATTCGCAATTAATTCTTCAATCTGTGTCTGTTAGTGCTAAAATAGATTGTTGTCGTACCGCAAGGAAGGATGTAGAAATGTGATAAGGAAATTAAAGGAAATATGATTTTCTCATTTATTTGCTTCTCTTAATTCTACAAGATCAAGCCTAGGCAAATATATTGTAATAATAATTGCATTGGTTCTTAATTTAATAATAATTTCCTCAACACATGTCTCATTCAACGCCGCTGGTCCAGATCAAAGTTGGTACGTCAATCTCTTCGTACTGGTGATCCGGCTCCCGAATGCTCACATCTGGAATTTGAGATTGAAATGTTTTATGGGAAACATCGGTCGGACTTTTAAAGCATAGCGTCACTATCTCTGGCATGGCAGTTGCAAAACATTTTAGCAGTGACCTGACATCCTTGTCCACTTATTTGAAGTACCAACTCGGAGAAAATGGCTGCTGACGGACAGTTTTACCACTTTGTCCAACCCTGTTCCAACTCCTAGAAGCAATTGAATCTCGCCGCTTGCCATTGGTCGTTACCACGGTAACCAGATGAGGATAACACAGAAGTGACATGCGTTATGGCTAGTTTTCGCTTGCTATGTTTGTTTTCTAGCTCTGAGTTTGTTCTCATCCCATTGACAGTTGATTTGAACCACTGCAGAGACATCTGTGCTCCAGAGCTGGAATTACTCTCGGGACTTAGTCTCATGCGTAGTTATATGTATGTATGTATGTAATTTTTTATTTTAGCAGATGCTATTTAGGAATACATTTTCACATTGAGATATACTTTAACATAGAAAAATGATAATAATAAAAACAAAGGTTCAATTATAGCTACTTGAACATTCTTTCTTGCATAATTACAGACATAATTTCATAATTACAGGACATTATTTGTCATAATTGCTTTACCAGTCGTGAAAATGCCCACTATCTCTGGAAATTTCCCGGTCCACTTTCACGTGGTTACCGTAGCAAGAGTGTATGTCCCTTCAAGACCAAAGGCTCACCGTCGTATGCTGCTACGTTGGACGACCGTGGCACCAGAAACCCGTCGTCCAACTCCAGTCGCTCGGACGGCACGATGACGGCAGCTGGCAACAAAACAGAGGCAATCTCACCCGCCGGAAGCACGATCTCTACTCATTGCACCGCAGATACAGATTAGTCAGAAGGCACACGTAGGTGGGAAACATGACATTAGCTGTGCGAGCCAAGAAACATTGTGCATAATTTGTTTGGTTACCGAGCTACAGTTTGCTAAGCATCGCAATGACTCATGGCGGAGAGAACTGTGTAGCGATGATGGGAAGGGCGAATGAAACAGATGTAGTAACAGTAGTGCCGGCATCCCTTGATTGTATTCTCATCTACTTGGCTTGTAGGCGAGGGGAATGCCAAGTGGTGGGAGAGAGAACTGTGTAGCTATGATGGGCAGAGCGAGTGAAACAGATGTAATAACAGCAGTGCCGGCATCCCTTGATTGTATTCTCATCTACTTGGCTTGTAGGCGAGGGGAATGCCAAGTGGTGGGAGAGAGAACTGTGTAGCTATGATGGGCAGAGCGAGTGAAACAGATGTAATAACAGCAGTGCCGGCATCCCTTGATTGTATTCTCATCTACTTGGCTTGTAGGCGAGGGGAATGCCAAGTGGTGGGAGAGAGAACTGTGTAGCGATGATGGGCAGAGCGAGTGAAACAGATGTAATAACAGCAGTGCCGGCATCCCTTGATTGTATTCTCATCTACTTGGCTTGTAGGCGAGGGGAATGCCAAGTGGTGGGAGAGAGAACTGTGTAGCTATGATGGGCAGAGCGAGTGAAACAGATGTAATAACAGCAGTGCCGGCATCCCTTGATTGTATTCTCATCTACTTGGCTTGTAGGCGAGGGGAACGCCAAGTGGTGTGAGAGAGAACTGTGTAGTGATGATGGGCAGAGCGAGTGAAACAGATGTAATAACAGTAGTGCCGGCATCCCTTGATTGTATTCTCATCTACTTGGCTTGTAGGCGAGGGGAATGCCAAGTGGTGGGAGAGAGAACTGTGCAGCGATGATGGGCAGAGCGAGTGAAACAGATGTAATAACAGTAGTGCCGGCATCCCTTGATTGTATTCTCATCTACTTGGCTTGTAGGCGAGGGGAATGCCAAGTGGTGGGAGAGAGAACGTAGCGATGATGGGCAGAGCGAGTGAAACAGATGTAATAACAGTAGTGCCGGCATCCCTTGATTGTATTCTCATCTACTTGGCTTGTAGGCGAGGGGAATGCCAAGTGGTGGGAGAGAGAACTGTGTAGCGATGATGGGCAGAGCGAGTGAAACAGATGTGATAACAGTAGTGCCGGCATCCCTTGATTGTATTCTCATCTACTTGGCTTGTAGGCGAGGGGAATGCCAATTTTCAAGGGAAAGAGAACTGTGTAGCGATGATGGGCAGAGCGAGTGGAACAGATGTAATAGCATTAGGGCCGCCATCCCTTGATTATATTTCCATCTACTTATCGCTAAGGTTAAGGCAGTTACCGGAATGCAATAACTTCGGTGCTCCCTTTCCTAAAGATGTCGGTTAATCATGTACTGACTGCATGAGAGCCTTATTTTTGGCTTCCCTGCATCCACCTCAATTATGAGGAGTGAAAGATTGCTACAAGACCTGGTAGCTGGTCGTTGGTCTCTACAGCCTTGCGAATGAGGGAGTAGCGTTTGAAAGCTGTACGAGCTGCAAGACAAAGTCTTGACGTACCTGGCTGCTTGGAGCAGCACTGTCTTGCGCCTCTGCAGCAGATGACTACTGCCCAGATCGCCTGCGCCAGGTTGAAACACAGAGACAGCGACAAAGCCACGAACAGCACCGTAGGACCACGGTTAGCTGTGGTTGGACATTGGTTTCCAAGCATTGTCGATGGAGTAGCGGCTGTAGCAATGATTTGTGGAATAAACATTATGTGTAGAACACGTTTTTCGCCAGGGTAAAAATATCGTAACTTTGGTTACGTTTTCTATTCTTTAAAATACCACAGGTATTTGGTTACTGTTTTCTTACTTGCAATTTCTACTTCCTCCCAAAAGTTCCCTTTGGCGTCAAAGAAGGTGGCGGTGCATTTGAGAGGCTTCCCCTGGTCCTCTGGGCCGAGTCTCTTAGCAACGGTCTGCTCGATGGTCTTCGTCTCCCAAGGCCAGCTCCAATTGCCCGTGTTGTTCTTGGTGGTAACGGTCCAGCCAGCGGCCAGGGGTGCCAACGTTTCCTCGCCAAACGTCCAGGTGAAATCGGCGCCGAATCTGCTCTCGTGGACTTTGCACGTGGCGGTCGTATCATCTCCCACCGCTAGGGGAAGACTCAGCGCTAGGGTCGCTCTTTTGGGTTCTGTAGGATCGTAATCAAGAATAATGTTCATTTCAAACATTCAAATGCAACTTTATAGGAGACGTGAGAACCCTATCCGAAATGTAACAAAATATAATGCGCCGGTTCGGGTTCCGGGTTTAGGAAGGTCTTGGTAGAAATCTCACAAATAAAGTGGTGCTTATCTTTTCTATCAGCAGAAAGCCAGTCGTATTGGCTGGTCTTGATTCATGCTGTTTCGGTTATTTTGATCCCCTTCAGTTTCCAGTTACCTACTTTTTACGGTGATCACTTTAAGGAAATGCCATCTCGAGTTGTCAACTAGCCCAGTCGCCCAACGCGGTCCCCTTGCCGTCTCATCGGCCACGACGGGCAGGGAGCACGTCGTCCCTAACGCGTTCAGCCTCGGCCCGTCGCGTAGCTTGACCTTCTGCGCATCCTCCAGCGCGCATGGGCCAGTGAAACGATACGGACTCCTTGTTTCCAATTCAATTGCCGCGCTTGCATTTCCAAACGCCACTTCCTCGACCATGCCATCCTTCGTATAGTTGTTGTCGATCACAAGTCTGACTGTTGAAAATCACAAGAAATCATTAGTGAACAGCAACAGACTTAAGAAATTGACATGGACAATCTTAGCTTCATTAACCGAAACAAGTAACTTACAACCAAACTTGTTGTCGACTTTCACCCCCATGTATCTCTCGTCCCAGCCTCCCTGATGGCTCCCAGCTCGGCAGCCCACCAGGTACCGTCCCTCCCGAAGGTCCGAAAGCCGAATGCCGCATCCTCCCGTTGCCGAGGCCCCTGCAGATTCCATGTCGAACAACTTTCTGCCAGTGCTGGCTGCTTGAACCTGCGCCTTTCCCAACGTGCGTTTGACGGTGAATACTGGACTGTCTTCGACCCTTGTGTTGGTAGAGTCCTCTGGATGTTGGTAGCGAACTCGGAACTCGCACCCGGCCGACATGTTGCTCGGTATGCACGTGATGTCTATGGGTTTGTTGGTTGGTGTCAGAGCCAGCTTCGGAAATATCTTCAGTGATTCTTGTTGGGCTGAAACGATTTAGCAGTTAGCAACGCACTTTTCGCACAGGATTACACAAGACTGCAATTCACATTTTCAACGTCAAGGGAATATAAATCGGTTGAGTTATTCTTATGAGTTCCTGATTCTCTAAGTTCTTAGAGATGCTGTGGTATACCCAAATCACTTACCGTGAGTGAATCCACCCAGCAGTGCCAGCGCCAGACACCAGCGAGTCAGACACATTGCCGATGCAACCCACCGACTTGGTCGAATCGATCGACTTATCGACTTGGTCGAATCGATCGACTTATCGACTTGATCGACTTGTCGACTTGATCGACTTATCCCAGCACGTTATCCCAGCCCAGTCACACTTCTTGGCGTGTGTCTCTTGAACTCAAAAGTGTGCCAATGAGCGCAAACTCTGGTCCCGTGTGCTGTTTTTTTGTACCTAATCAGTGTTATCGCGGGATGTCCATGCTATCTGTCCGCTTCCCGTCACAGGCCAGGACCTTTAAACAGGAAGGATGCCAACTAAGAGCGTCTTGCCGTTATCTTCGGCGTCGGCTTTCCTTGTGAGACTAGCAAGTGCCCGTGCTGCGCGACAGAAGTTTCACCGAAGATGTTGGCCTTTGCGACGCCTTTGCGACGGCTGCATAATGACATTTTTTTGACGGCATCGGTGATGCTTTTCGAATAAATAGATCAGAAATAGAAATTTGTGTGCTGAAAATCATTAAGATAAACAAAAACGTGATCTTTACTTTGATAAATTGTCCAAGGATGAAGTATTGGCTTTCCTTGTGAGATGTCTTCCCGATGTCGCATTATGATTGTGGCAAACATCTTACTCGGCGCAGTGTTCCTTAACTTGGGTCTCCCATCTAACAACTGACTCGGCGCAGTGTTGCTTAACTCGGGTCACCCATCCAACGCCCGACTCGGCGCAGTGTTGCTTAACTCGGGTCACCCATCCAACGCCCGACTCGGCGCAGTGTTGCTTAACTCGGGTCACCCATCCAACGCCCGACTCGGCGCAGTGTTGCTGAACTCCGGACACCCATCCAACGCCCTAATTGTCCGACCTAACCTCAAACTGTGGATGCCTTGCTTTCAGACGCGACCAGGCGCGACTGCTGGGCTTCGAGACGTACGCGGACATGTCCATGCAAACCAAGATGGCGGGCAGTCTGACCAAGGTCACCAAGATGATCTCGACGCTGCGGAACAAAGCGGCAGCCTCGCAGGAGGCGGAGCTCAACTCGCTGGAGGAGTTCGCTGCGTCGAGGGGATTCGACGGGTCCATGCAGGTGAAGACGCGGACGAAGCTACCCAGATTGTCCACTCCAATGTTGACGTGGCTACGCCGAAAGCTTGCCAAGCTTAGCGAAAGCCCTCACCCCGCAAGTCACCCAGATTGCCCACTCCAATGTTGACGTGGCTACGCCGAAAGCTTGCCAAGCTTAGCGAAAGCCCTCACCCCGCAAGTCACCCAGATTGCCCACTCCAATGTTGACGTGGCTACGCCGAAAGCTTGCCAAGCTTAGCGAAAGCCCTCACCCCGCAAGTCACCCAGATTGCCCACTCCAATGTTGACGTGGCTACGCCGAAAGCTTGCCAAGCTTAGCGAAAGCCCTCACCCCGCAAGTCACCCAGATTGCCCACTCCAATGTTGACGTGGCTACGCCGAAAGCTTGCCAAGCTTAGCGAAAGCCCTCACCCCGCAAGTCACCCAGATTGTCCACTCCAATGTTGACGTGGCTACGCCGAAAGCTTGCCAAGCTTAGCGAAAGCCCTCACCCCGCAAGTCACCCAGATTGTCCACTCCAAGTCCAATGTTTAAAGTATACTTGCATCTTAGATAAATAATTCGATATTTTCGCGAATTATTCGACCTATACTATAATTATTCGATTCGATTTCGAACCGTGATATTATTATAGCTTCGGTATTTGCTTCTAACTAACATAAATACTGTCAGCAAAACTCCAAAACTGTACAATAACTGAGATGCAAGACCCCTGATCCACTGAAATCGCCGTAATACCTCGTTCACACTACACGAGTTGATCGTGATCAAGTCCTCAACTCGATCAAATATGGCGTTGATTGGGTTTCAAAAGGCAGTTGGTGTTCACACTTGTTTCCTGACTTGACCACGATCAAGTCATTCGGACAAGTTCGGAATATGCTCGGGAAACGAACACAACCGGAAATCGCGACGAATCTAACCTCACTTTATCACCGAGCTCTTGGCACACGGAACACGCTCCCAGGTTAATGTTGCAACGTTTCCGGTGGCGGATTTTGAAATAATCACAAACTCTTCCGAGCGTTCACGACGATTGCCGAATGATTTCCTCACGATCAAATAGTTAACTGAGTTGTGGAAACCCAATCAACGCCATCTTTGACGGCGTAGAGAGTTGATCTCGATCAAGTCTGTAGTGTGAACGAGGTATAAGAAGGAAATGAGACGCCCCCCCCCCCCCCCCCGCCCCGCCCCGCCCCCCCCCCTGACTGTGCAGATCTACGACGTGCCCTATTGGCGACGCAAGCAGCAGAAGGCGTTGTTCGCGCACGACGACGAGCATCTGCGCGAGTTCTTCCCTTTGCCGCGCGTGTTGGCGGGCCTGTTCGCGCTGCTCGAGTCGACGTTCGCGTTGGCCGTCGTGGAGCGACCGGGCGCCGACGTGTGGCACCCGGAAGTCACGTACTACGACGTCGTCGACGCCAAGGGCGGTCGCCCCCTCGGCGGCTTCTATCTCGATCCCTACCAGAGGTATTGCTCGTTCACGATTTATAGCGAAACGTGGCTCAACGGCAGCCAGAGGACCTAACGGTCCGTTAACTTGCTGTCAAGGTGATTGGTTGTATAAGGCCTTAATGGACGGTTAATTCTGTAACCAGCTATTCAGCCAGGGGAGCTTAGGGATCTCGGACAGTGCCATTGTTAACACAGATGCATGTATCATAGACAGGAGTCGAGAATTTCCACCAACTCTGTCCCTTTCACAGCCCCGTGTTGCCAGTTTTTGGGGGAACCCCCTTCGTTGACAATCATCAGGTAGGTAAGCACGCAAGAGGGACAAAAGCGAGCCAAGTAGAATTCACGCTGACAACGCAGCTGTTTGCAAGAGATCCGCCAGTAGTCGCTCTCGTAGAGAACACAATGGAGCGAGGAGGCCTTGCTAGGGTCAGCAAGCGGCTTGCTACCCTACAATCTCAAGGGGGTTTTCATCAGTAATTCCTGGATTAGCAAGGGACTATACTATAGCACAGGGCTGGCAAAGCCTTTCTCTTAACGTGTTTTCACTGTTTGCTGGCAATATGTAATTAATACCAAAACCTCCACTGTTCCCCGAAATATGTGAGCTCCAGGCCTTGGTCCCGTGCTAGCAATGTCAGCTCCAGGCCTTGGTCCCGTGCTAGCAATGTCAGCTCCAGGCCTTGGTCCCGTGCTAGCAATGCCAGCTCCAGGCCTTGTTCCCGTGCTAGCAATGTCAGCTCCAGGCCTTGGTCCCGTGCTAGCAATGCCAGCTCCAGGCCTTGGTCCCGTGCTAGCAATGTCAGCTCCAGGCCTTGGTCCCGTGCTAGCAATGTCAGCTCCTGGCCTTGGTCCCGTGCTAGCAATGCCAGCTCCAGGCCTTGGTCCCGTGCTAGCAATGCCAGCTCCAGGCCTTGGTCCCGTGCTAGCAATGCCAGCTCCAGGCCTTGGTCCCGTGCTAGCAATGCCAGCTCCAGGCCTTGGTCCCGTGCTAGCAATGCCAGCTCCAGGCCTTGGTCCCGTGCTAGCAATGCCAGCTCCAGGCCTTGGTCCCGTGCTAGCAATGTCAGCTCCAGGCCTTGTTCCCGTGCTAGCAATGTCAGCTCCAGGCCTTAGTCCCGTGCTAGCAATGCCAGCTCCAGGCCTTGGTCCCGTGCTTGCAAT
Organism: Nemoura dubitans; assembly: GCA_921293005.1. NCBI lineage: Eukaryota > Metazoa > Arthropoda > Insecta > Plecoptera > Nemouridae > Nemoura > Nemoura dubitans. The sequence continues at coordinate 1,637,308 of OV121076.1, forward strand.
GTCAGCTCCAGGCCTTGTTCCCGTGCTAGCAATGCCAGCTCCAGGCCTTGGTCCTGTGCTAGCAATGCCAGCTCCAGGCCTTGGTCCCGTGCTAGCAATGTCAGCTCCAGGCCTTGGTCCCGTGCTAGCAATGCCAGCTCCAGGCCTTGGTCCCGTGCTAGCAATGCCAGCTCCAGGCCTTGTTCCCGTGCTAGCAATGCCAGCTCCAGGCCTTGTTCCCGTGCTAGCAATGCCAGCTCCAGGCCTTGGTCCCGTGCTAGCAATATCAGCTCCAGGCCTTGGTCCCGTGCTAGCAATGCCAGCTCCAGGCCTTGGTCCCGTGCTAGCAATGTCAGCTCCAGGCCTTGGTCCCGTGCTAGCAATGCCAGCTCCAGGCCTTGGTCCCGTGCTAGCAATGTCAGCTCCTGGCCTTGGTCCCGTGCTAGCAATGCCAGCTCCAGGCCTTGGTCCCGTGCTAGCAATGCCAGCTCCAGGCCTTGGTCCCGTGCTAGCAATGCCAGCTCCAGGCCTTGGTCCCGTGCTAGCAATGCCAGCTCCAGGCCTTGGTCCCGTGCTAGCAATGCCAGCTCCAGGCCTTGGTCCCGTGCTAGCAATGCCAGCTCCAGGCCTAGGTCCCGTGCTAGCAATGTCAGCTCCAGGCCTTGTTCCCGTGCTAGCAATGTCAGCTCCAGGCCTTAGTCCCGTGCTAGCAATGCCAGCTCCAGGCCTTGGTCCCGTGCTTGCAATGTCAGCTCCAGGCCTTGTTCCCGTGCTAGCAATGCCAGCTCCAGGCCTTGGTCCTGTGCTAGCAATGCCAGCTCCAGGCCTTGGTCCCGTGCTAGCAATGTCAGCTCCAGGCCTTGGTCCCGTGCTAGCAATGCCAGCTCCAGGCCTTGGTCCCGTGCTAGCAATGCCAGCTCCAGGCCTTGTTCCCGTGCTAGCAATGCCAGCTCCAGGCCTTGGTCCCGTGCTAGCAATGCCAGCTCCAGGCCTTGGTCCCGTGCTAGCCGTGCTCTCGATCCCCGCAGAGACACCAAGCTGCGCACGCTGGAGGACGCCGGTTGGATGGTGGCGTTGGCCAATCGCAGCAAAGTGACCGACTCGACTGCGCTGGCGTCGCTCGTGTTCAACTTCCAGCCGCCGCTGTACGGGAAGCCGTCGTTGCTCACCTTCCGCGAGGTCAAACTGCTCTTCCAGAAGGTGAGACCCATGAGACCGTCATAGGGCAGTACCCACTTGGTGGTAGGGCAGTACGCACTTGGTGGTAGGGCAGTACCCACTTGGTGGTAGGGCAGTACCCACTTGGTGGTAGGGCAGTACCCACTTGGTGGTAGGGCAGTACCCACTTGGTGGTAGGGCAGTACCCACTTGGTGGTAGGGCAGTACCCACAAGGTTTTCAGTTTTCTTAAGTGGGCGATAATTTTGATCGAGACGTAGGTTTTGAAATTTTTAAATATATTTTCTGCGATAACTTGTTCCTCGGATTGGTCCATTTTGGAGCTCAACCCCGCGATTGCATTTGCAATCATTGTTTTTTCCATACAACACACGGATCGGGCAGAGCTAATGTCGCATTCTTGTAGATGTAAACAGAATGAAATCACAGATGTGCTCACTTAGACGGTCCATTCTTGTAGATGTAAACAGAATGAAATCACAGATGTGCTCACTTAGACGGTCCATTCTTGTAGATGTAAACAGAATGAAATCACAGATGTGCTCACTTAGACGGTCCATTCTTGTAGATGTAAACAGAATGAAATAACAGATGTGCTCACTTAGACGGTCCATTCTTGTAGATGTAAACAGAATGAAATCACAGATGTGCTCACTTAGACGGTCCATTCTTGTAGATGTAAACAGAATGAAATCACAGATGTGCTCACTTAGACGGTCCATTCTTGTAGATGTGAACAGAATGAAATCACAGATGTGCTCACTTAGACGGTCCATTCTTGTAGATGTGAACAGAATGAAATCACAGATGTGCTCACTTAGACGGTCCATTCTTGTAGATGTGAACAGAATGAAATCACAGATGTGCTCACTTAGACGGTCCATTCTTGTAGATGTAAACAGAATGAAATCACAGATGTGCTCACTTAGACGGTCCATTCTTGTAGATGTAAACAGAATGAAATCACAGATGTGCTCACTTAGACGGTCCATTCTTGTAGATGTAAACAGAATGAAATCACAGATGTGCTCACTTAGACGGTCCATTCTTGTAGATGTAAACAGAATGAAATCACAGATGTGCTCACTTAGACGGTCCATTCTTGTAGATGTAAACAGAATGAAATCACAGATGCGCTCACTTAGACGGTCCATTCTTGTAGATGTAAACAGAATGAAATCACAGATGTGCTCACTTAGACGGTCCATTCTTGTAGATGTAAACAGAATGAAATCACAGATGTGCTCACTTAGACGGTCCATTCTTGTAGATGTAAACAGAATGAAATCACAGATGTGCTCACTTAGACGGTCCATTCTTGTAGATGTAAACAGAATGAAATCACAGATGTGCTCACTTAGACGGTCCATTCTTGTAGATGTAAACAGAATGAAATCACAGATGTGCTCACTTAGACGGTCCATTCTTGTAGATGTAAACAGAATGAAATCACAGATGTGCTCACTTAGACGGTCCATTCTTGTAGATGTAAACAGAATGAAATCACAGATGTGCTCACTTAGACGGTCCATTCTTGTAGATGTAAACAGAATGAAATCACAGATGTGCTCATTTAGACGGTCCATTCTTGTAGATGTAAACAGAATGAAATCACAGATGTGCTCACTTAGACGGTCCATTCTTGTAGATGTAAACAGAATGAAATCACAGATGTGCTCACTTAGACGGTCCATTCTTGTAGATGTAAACAGAATGAAATCACAGATGTGCTCACTTAGACGGTCCATTCTTGTAGATGTAAACAGAATGAAATCACAGATGTGCTCACTTAGACGGTCCATTCTTGTAGATGTAAACAGAATGAAATCACAGATGTGCTCACTTAGACGGTCCATTCTTGTAGATGTAAACAGAATGAAATCACAGATGTGCTCACTTAGACGGTCCATTCTTGAAGATGTAAACAGAATGAAATCACAGATGTGCTCACTTAGACGGTCCATTCTTGTAGATGTAAACAGAATGAAATCACAGATGTGCTCACTTAGACGGTCCATTCTTGTAGATGTAAACAGAATGAAATCACAGATGCGCTCACTTAGACGGTCCATTCTTGTAGATGTTAACAGAATGAAATCACAGATGTGCTCACTTAGACGGTCCATTCTTGTAGATGTAAACAGAATGAAATCACAGATGCGCTCACACAGACGGTCCACGCTGACAAGTTTGTTGGTTCCCAGTTCGGCCACGCGCTGCAGCACGTGCTCTCCTCCGCGAGCTACGCCGAGGTGTCAGGGCTGTCCAACATCGAGTGGGACGCCGTCGAAGTCTGCGCCCACTTCATGACGCACTGGTGAGTGACGCGGGCGCCTTGGACAACCCTGGCTCAACGGCTGCGATTTTCTTTCTGGGTTTCTGGTCTGGGTTTCTGTCACGTTTCTTTGTATTGTTCGATTTCGCTCGAAATCGCTCAATTTCAAATCGCTGCCCGTTTTGAACCATAGACAGTGAAATTGAAAACGAACGATTTTGAAATCATTGGCCCATTGCACCAATCTTCGGTCAAGTGCCCCAACTAAGTACGTCTCGGGTCCTTTTGCCAGCGCCCAGGGGCATTGGAGACGACCTGTTTGTGCGGGCAAAATAATCTGAGACGTGAAAAATACTATTTCAAACTGGGATTTGAATGCTAAATCAAAGGTCTCACTGAACAAAAGAACGGTTTTAATGTCAGTCGAGCTATCACCCTTGATAAAGTCAAACTAGCATATGCTAAGCATGTAGCTAAGCATGTAACTAGCATATGCTAAGCATGTAGCTAAGCATGTAACTAGCATATGCTAAGCATGTAGCTAAGCATGTAACTAGCATATGCTAAGCATGTAGCTAAGCATGTAACTAGCATATGCTAAGCATGTAGCTAAGCATGTAACTAGCATATGCTAAGCATGTAGCTAAGCATGTAACTAGCATATGCTAAGCATGTAGCTAAGCATGTAACTAGCATATGCTAAGCATGTAGCTAAGCATGTAACTAGCATATGCTAAGCATGTAGCTAAGCATGTAACTAGCATATGCTAAGCATGTAGCTAAGCATGTAACTAGCATATGCTAAGCATGTAGCTAAGCATGTAACTAGCATATGCTAAGCATGTAGCTAAGCATGTAACTAGCATATGCTAAGCATGTAGCTAAGCATGTAACTAGCATATGCTAAGCATGTAGCTAAGCATGTAACTAGCATATGCTAAGCATGTAACTAGCATATGCTAAGCATGTAGCTTAGCATGTAACTAGCAAATGCTAAGCATGTAGCTAAGCATGTAACTAGCATATGCTAAGCATGTAGCTAAGCATGTAACTAGCATATGCTAAGCATGTAGCTAAGCATGTAACTAGCATATGCTAAGCATGTAGCTAAGCATGTAACTAGCATATGCTAAGCATGTAACTAGCATATGCTAAGCATGTAGCTAAGCATGTAACTAGCATATGCTAAGCATGTAGCTAAGCATGTAACTAGCATATGCTAAGCATGTAGCTAAGCATATAACTAGCATATGCTAAGCATGTAGCTAAGCATGTAACTAGCATATGCTAAGCATGTAGCTAAGCATGTAACTAGCATATGCTAAGCATGTAACTAGCATATGCTAAGCATGTAGCTAAGCATGTAACTAGCATATACTAAGCATGTAGCTAAGCATGTAACTAGCATATGCTAAGCATGTAGCTAAGCATGTAACTAGCATATGCTAAGCATGTAGCTATGCATGTAACTAGCATATGCTAAGCATGTAGCTAAGCATGTAACTAGCATATGCTACGAAACGTCGGGAAACCAGTGAGACTTTTGATTTAGCATTCAAATCCCAGCTTGAAGTAGTTTTTTTCAAAACTAGTGCTAAAGAGAGGATATAGCAGACATGGTTCTAAGAAATTTAATAACATGAGACGTACAATTTGGTCGTGCAAGGCCAATTGGTGTTTGGATTTCTGCTACAGAACTGACAACTTCAATCATTTCATGGGGGGAAATTGGGGCATTTCTCAAGGAAAAGTGCACACACAGCTTTTAGCTTAGTTTTCATACCACAGGAGTATTTGGTGACATGTAAACACTGGCATGTTATGCCTGGAACTATTTCCTGGTCTGGAACTATTTCCTGGTCTGGTACTATTTCCTGGTCTGGAACTATTTCCTGGTCTGGTACTATTTCCTGGTCTGGTACTATTTCCTGGTCTGGAACTATTTCCTGGTCTGGTACTATTTCCTGGTCTGGTACTATTTCCTGGTCTGGAACTATTTCCTGGTCTGGTACTATTTCCTGGTCTGGTACTATTTCCTGGTCTGGAACTATTTCCTGGTCTGGAACTATTTCCTGGTCTGGAACTATTTCCTGGTCTGGAACTATTTCCTGGTCTGGAACTATTTCCTGGTCTGGAACTATTTCCTGGTCTGGTACTATTTCCTGGTCTGGAACTATTTCCTGGTCTGGAACTATTTCCTGGTCTGGTACTATTTCCTGGTCTGGTACTATTTGGCTAGAGCCCCTAAACTCTAGCCACGTTTTGAAAGCCGATACCCCAACTTTGGGCGTGCAAATATCGAACAAATGTTTGGTCAGGGAGAGAATTTAATGACAAATTAAGAAATAAAATATGTTTTGCTTTTGAAAACAATGCCATCTAGAATCTCTACCACGTTTAAAACGAAATTGGAGTCCTTTATGTGTATCTACCTTGCCACTCTCATATGAACTTTTCAAAACTTCAGTAGGTAGGTACCTAAAAAAGTGAATACCAAAGCACTGGTGTTTTGGGCCTTAAGGCCATTCATGATGGTTGCTGAGGTTAATTGAATTCAACTTTTTATGGATTTCCAAGAGATATTTCGAGGTTCTGAAATATTGAATTGGTTGTCCAAAGTGTGAGGATTCTGTAGATATTTGTTTCGTTGCGATTGGATAACGGGTGTGGCCTGGAAAGTGTATACGATAAGAGGTAAATTCTTAGCTGGAATTTACCCTTTTAAGTACATCTTTCAATATACCGGATAAACATGGTTACTTTAAAACTCTTGTAAGTAATTGACGAGTGAATCTTCCGAAATGTAAATGGTTCAATTTGTTGTCCGAAGTGTGAAGATTCCGAAAATATAGGTTTCGTCGCGATCCGACGAAAGGTGTGGCCTGGAAAGTGTATACCTTACGAGGTGAAGGAAACGGCTCGACTTCGGAGCTCATTGAACGGACTTAAAAGCCCTTTCTACAATTGTTTGTAAAACAGGCCGTTAGAAGCGCATCCAGGCTGGCAATGCAACCTGTCGAACCTGTCAGGTTTCGCCAGGAAAAAAGCATCATCAAGCTCCAATATCCAGTTTCAAACAGTGATTTCTAGGGCCGGTGTTGGCTGCCCCAGATGCCAGTGTTTACCCGTTCGGTCTCCCGCAGGCTTTACGACGAGGCCACCCTCGCCGCCATTGGCTGCCACTACGAGACCGGCGAGCCAATCCCGGCCGAGACGCTGACCAAGCTCAGCAAGGTGCGGTCGCACATGGCCGGCTACGACCTTTGCCGCGAGCTCTACCTGTCCAGTCTGGACTTGGAGCTGCATTCGACGTGAGTCCCACTGTCTTGCCGCTACCTGTCCAGTCTGGACTTGGAGCTGCATTCGACGTGAGTCCCACTGTCTTGCCGCTACCTGTCCAGTCTGGACTTGGAGCTGCATTCGACGTGAGTCCCACTGTCTTGCCGCTACCTGTCCAGTCTGGACTTGGAGCTGCATTCGACGTGAGTCCCACTGTCTTGCCGCTAGCTCTACCTGTCCAGTCTGGACTTGGAGCTGCATTCGACGTGAGTCCCACTGTCTTGCCGCTAGCTCTGCCTGTCCAGTCTGGACTTGGAGCTGCATTCGACGTGAGTCCCACTGTCTTGCCGCTACCTGTCCAGTCTGGACTTGGAGCTGCATTCGACGTGAGTCCCACTGTCTTGCCGCTACCTGTCCAGTCTGGACTTGGAGCTGCATTCGACGTGAGTCCCACTGTCTTGCCGCTACCTGTCCAGTCTGGACTTGGAGCTGCATTCGACGTGAGTCCCACTGTCTTGCCGCTACCTGTCCAGTCTGGACTTGGAGCTGCATTCGACGTGAGTCCCACTGTCTTGCCGCTACCTGTCCAGTCTGGACTTGGAGCTGCATTCGACGTGAGTCCCACTGTCTTGCCGCTACCTGTCCAGTCTGGACTTGGAGCTGCATTCGACGTGAGTCCCACTGTCTTGCCGCTACCTGTCCAGTCTGGACTTGGAGCTGCATTCGACGTGAGTCCCACTGTCTTGCCGCTACCTGTCCAGTCTGGACTTGGAGCTGCATTCGACGTGAGTCCCACTGTCTTGCCGCTAGCTCTACCTGTCCAGTCTGGACTTGGAGCTGCATTCGACGTGAGTCCCACTGTCTTGCCGCTACCTGTCCAGTCTGGACTTGGAGCTGCATTCGACGTGAGTCCCACTGTCTTGCCGCTACCTGTCCAGTCTGGACTTGGAGCTGCATTCGACGTGAGTCCCACTGTCTTGCCGCTACCTGTCCAGTCTGGACTTGGAGCTGCATTCGACGTGAGTCCCACTGTCTTGCCGCTACCTGTCCAGTCTGGACTTGGAGCTGCATTCGACGTGAGTCCCACTGTCTTGCCGCTACCTGTCCAGTCTGGACTTGGAGCTGCATTCGACGTGAGTCCCACTGTCTTGCCGCTACCTGTCCAGTCTGGACTTGGAGCTGCATTCGACGTGAGTCCCACTGTCTTGCCGCTACCTGTCCAGTCTGGACTTGGAGCTGCATTCGACGTGAGTCCCACTGTCTTGCCGCTACCTGTCCAGTCTGGACTTGGAGCTGCATTCGACGTGAGTCCCACTGTCTTGCCGCTACCTGTCCAGTCTGGACTTGGAGCTGCATTCGACGTGAGTCCCACTGTCTTGCCGCTACCTGTCCAGTCTGGACTTGGAGCTGCATTCGACGTGAGTCCCACTGTCTTGCCGCTACCTGTCCAGTCTGGACTTGGAGCTGCATTCGACGTGAGTCCCACTGTCTTGCCGCTACCTGTCCAGTCTGGACTTGGAGCTGCATTCGACGTGAGTCCCACTGTTTTGCCGCTACCTGTCCAGTCTGGACTTGGAGCTGCATTCGACGTGAGTCCCACTGTCTTGCCGCTACCTGTCCAGTCTGGACTTGGAGCTGCATTCGACGTGAGTCCCACTGTATTGCCGCTACCTGTCCAGTCTGGACTTGGAGCTGCATTCGACGTGAGTCCCACTGTCTTGCCGCTACCTGTCCAGTCTGGACTTGGAGCTGCATTCGACGTGAGTCCCACTGTCTTGCCGCTACCTGTCCAGTCTGGACTTGGAGCTGCATTTGACGTGAGTCCCACTGTCTTGCCGCTAGCTCTGCCTGTCCAGTCTGGACTTGGAGCTGCATTCGACATGAGTCCCACTGTCTTGCCGCTACCTGTCCAGTCTGGACTTGGAGCTGCATTCGACGTGAGTCCCACTGTCTTGCCGCTACCTGTCCAGTCTGGACTTGGAGCTGCATTCGACGTGAGTCCCACTGTCTTGCCGCTACCTGTCCAGTCTGGACTTGGAGCTGCATTCGACATGAGTCCCACTGTCTTGCCGCTACCTGTCCAGTCTGGACTTGGAGCTGCATTCGACGTGAGTCCCACTGTCTTGCCGCTACCTGTCCAGTCTGGACTTGGAGCTGCATTCGACGTGAGTCCCACTGTCTTGCCGCTACCTGTCCAGTCTGGACTTGGAGCTGCATTCGACGTGAGTCCCACTGTCTTGCCGCTACCTGTCCAGTCTGGACTTGGAGCTGCATTCGACGTGAGTCCCACTGTCTTGCCGCTACCTGTCCAGTCTGGACTTGGAGCTGCATTCGACGTGAGTCCCACTGTCTTGCCGCTACCTGTCCAGTCTGGACTTGGAGCTGCATTCGACGTGAGTCCCACTGTCTTGCCGCTACCTGTCCAGTCTGGACTTGGAGCTGCATTCGACGTGAGTCCCACTGTCTTGCCGCTAGCTCTGCCTGTCCAGTCTGGACTTGGAGCTGCATTCGACGTGAGTGCCACTGTCTTGCCGCTACCTGTCCAGTCTGGACTTGGAGCTGCATTCGACGTGAGTCCCACTGTCTTGCCGCTGCCTGTCCAGTCTGGACTTGGAGCTGCATTCGACGTGAGTCCCACTGTCTTGCCGCTAGCTCTGCCTGTCCAGTCTGGACTTGGAGCTGCATTCGACGTGAGTGCCACTGTCTTGCCGCTACCTGTCCAGTCTGGACTTGGAGCTGCATTCGACGTGAGTCCCACTGTCTTGCCGCTACCTGTCCAGTCTGTTCCGTAGACACAGGTTTCAGGCTGGGCGTAGTGAAGCTGGACTGGCCGCAGTCTCACTGTGCCCGAAATCGTTCAAAGAGATTTTCTGATAAAGAAGCTAGGTTAACCCTTTTTGACTATTAGTATTCTAGTTCTAGTTAGTTTTTACTTTCAGCTCAGGAGTTAGGTACATATCATCATATTTACAGTTACATACAATTCCGGTGGCTGTTAGTCATTTAAATACAGATTTACAAATATTGTTTAGTTCTAGCAGAGTAGGAAACCCTTTCATGCTTTCCTTTGGCAGCTCGTTCCACATTCTTGAGGTCGGACCTTATTATTGTTATTATTGTGTATTATTGGGAAATCTTTTAAAGCAGTTACCTAGGTACCTAACTTCTCATACAAACTGGTGTATGCTAATTGTATTGTAATGACTCCCAAACCCACTTGATGCTGATATGAGCCTTGAAATTGACAGCACTCACCAAAACTCCCATGATAGACCCAATTGTCCCGTAACACCCGGATAATAATGGGTGTTCCCCTGCTTTCTGCAAGGTTTTTTTTGGCTGGACGACGTAAAGCTAGTGTGGCTGCAGTTCTAGCTTTTCTTGAAATTCTTCAAAGATCTTTTCTAATAGAGTAGCAAACCCCTTTTTGGCTGTTTATTGTTAGGAAATCTTTGAAACTGTCAACTGTTCATCCAAACTGGGGCTTGCTAGCTATAATAAGTCCCAAGCCCACTTGATATGTGGATCAAAATAGACGGAACCCAACAAAACTCCCACGATTGATAGACCCAATAATCCAGTGTTCTTTTTATTATCCAGTATCATATAAATCTGAAAATGGATAAAAAGGACAATAAACAAAATTAATCACAGAAGCCCAGTTTGCCACATTTTTCTTCTTTTGCACCAAGGACCAAATCTAAAGCAAATCAAGTCTCAGCAATTGAAGAAAACTATTTTAAATCCCAGGTTGAAATTGTTTGTTTCAAAACTAGTTCTATAGATAGGACATAGTCGACAACAAGTCTACGCAAATCTAAATCTAGTCTAGGTTCACTCCAAGTCCAATCCAAGTCCAGATCTTTGCAGCGATAAATTCAATTGATACGATTCGTTAACGGTATTCCCGTTTTGCAGCAAGGACTTCTGGCTGGACGTGGTGAAGCGCGTCTGGCCGCAGTTCTCGCTGTTCCCGCTCGACAAGCTGGACTCGCATCCGTGCTCCTTCACGGCCATCTTCTCCGAGGAGTGGGCCGCCGCCTACTACTGCCATCTGTGGGCGCGGATCGTGGCCGCCGACGCCTTCAGCGCCTTCATCGAGGCAACGCCCAAGGAACGGCCCGTCGTCGGGGACAGGTGAAGCTCCGTTCACAACAAACTTGGCAGTAACGTAACGTTAACGTTAACGCAAACCTAGGATTTTGCCATTCACAATCAACTTTAGCGGGCAGCCACTGCCCAATGGAATTCTTCGCATTGTGAACGATTATGCATTTTGCCATAAGACAAATTTGTTACGGTTACTACTAAGTTTATTGCTAATTTTTGTTGTGAATGTGCCTTTAATCTTTCAGAAATACCACAAGCAACGCGATAATGAAACCACCCAGATTATCAACTCATATACTAACAGCAGCTATGCAAAAGCCCTCCCCCTTCAAGATTTGCAGCGTTCCCCTAACCAACAAGCTGTAATAGGAGCCAGGCATGGAGTCACCGTGTGTTATAAATCCTCTGTAACCTAGGTAACTGTAACCACCTGTGGCACATTGGGTCCCTTGATTATAATTGACCTTGTGCCATGGCCTGGTAGATGATGCCATTACCGTAACCACCTGAGGAACATTGGGTCCCTTGATTATATTGACCTTGTGCCATGGCCTGGTGGATGATGTTAAAACAGGTTTCCAATGCACCCCGGCAAATGCTGGCAAAATTACTAGGATTAATTTTTTGCCGTAGCTATACCGATGTAAGGCAGATTGTAATGGTAGCTCTTCTTTCTCTGCTATCGGGACTAACACATAGTTTGCACGGATAAAGACTTTGTGCAAGGCCTTGACTTCTAAAGTTTTGCTCAACTTCTAAAACTTCTAATCTTTCTAAACTCTGGTTGAAGTCCTTAATTCTTCATTGATAAAAATATTTTGTTTGAAGTCTAGTTTGCATGGATCAAGACCCAATACGTTGACCGCAGTCTAAACACTCATTGAATTGAAGTAAACTAATTATTCAGCACAAGCTCAAGAATTGGTTCAATGATAAATATATTGATATGTTGATCAGTCTGAACTTTAATTGAAGGCACCGAATTTTCTCACTTACAACATGTTCTAAATTTCAAGACTTAGTTCAAGAGCTCAGTAGTAACCAATTGAAAAACAGGAACAGAGGTTTGTTTGGTAACAATAGCAAGCGATAGGCATCATGTGACAACTACCTATGTCTCAGCTTTCTTTAACCGATGGTTTTGGAAGGCCTACAAAATTACACTTTCCCCCTCATCATTTTTTTTGTTGCTATAACGGCATGACATAAAAGTTACAAAATCGCTAGGCTGATCTGCAGAGATCAGACCGCAGTGAGAGTCTGCGAGGCTCCCGAGTCCATCGTCTTATTCCTCCTGACTTCCGTGTTCGGCAGGTTCCGCGCCACCTACCTGTCGCTGGGCGGAAGTTGCCACCCGAGCGAAGTGTTCCGCCGTTTCCGCGGCCGGGACCCGTCGCCCAACGCACTCCTCAACACGCTCGGCTTCCGCCCGCTCAAGATGTAGCGGTCGGAAACCGAAGGACCGACGTCAAGCGGCTGGCTCTTAGAATGCTAGCGTAAAACCGGCACTTTAACTGCTGGTACTTTGAACGATAGCTCTTTGAATGTCGGCATAAAGCCAACATTTTGAAGGCTGGTTCTTCGTGTGGTAGCTTTTTGAATGCCGGCACTTAATCTTTTGGCACATTCAATGCTGGTACCCAAACTGCTAGCAAAAATTGGCCAGCACTCGGAATTCTTTCACCAAAAGAACTGGCACAAACAGACTCAGTTGTCCAGCAGATTCGATTGTTGCTTCAACTGGGATTTGAAGTTTATCATCAAAGAGGATGTGCCACGATTTAGTGCGAGTCATTTCTGAGTAGACACTCCATTACGTTTGAAACGCGGTCTCGTACTTCGTCTAGAGAAAGACGAGGTAATTAGCTTCTCAACTGGGAATTGCATTTGGCTTGAAATGACGCTTGAAAAGGCTCAGCTTCAGAAGTCATATCATTGTGTTCATCTTCATAAACTTGTGTCAATTGTGTTTGAAACATCACGTCAAGCCAATAGCAAAGCCAGCTAAAGACTCCCAAAGGCAAATGAAGTTTTCAAACGTTCTTTAGTTAATGTTCTTAATTGCATTTTTGAGTACCCCAGCTGTGAGTGTGAAAAGTCAGACAAGATATATTAAATGTAAGCCTATGATGAGTTTGAAGCTAGAATGCACATTTACGAAGTGGAACTGAACTTAGCCGATTATTTTGAATTTCTTTTGATTGTTAGTAGCCCACAGACTGAGGGCATGGGAGAATTCAGCACCCAATTGTAGATACATATTACATACTCAGGTAATTACCTTTGTTAATGGTAGATGTTATTTATTATTGAATATAAAACTACGTTTTTACAAATCCTGTTGTTTCTTTCGACTGATGTTCAAGTTTAGAGTTGTGATACGTTTCTGAATGAGTATGAAAGTACCTGCAGTCACTATTTGAATGAAACTTCTTAGAGAGAAAAGATTGTTTGCAATCATCATGCATCAACTCTGTGATTGCATAAAGAAGACTGTGAAATTCAAATAACTTTCAAGTTGTACAGAAACAAACAAAAGAAAGATGGACTTTTGAAACATGGATGAAAGTTTGTATTTTGATATTGATTGCACGACAGCAATCGGTCAATAGCGTGTAATGGATGGAAAGCCAGAAGTAATTAAACGTACGTCATTACCAAGATCCTGCAAGAACAACGCTCGCAGCTCGAATGTCGCCACTTCGCAAGCCAAGAAGGTGAAATCCAACGGCAAGAAATGCGTCTGCTTCCCGATGGGATACGGTGTCAGCTCGTTCCCGAGCATCTGGAACGAGCTACGTATCGCGAACCAGCTCAGCGACGGAACCCTGGACACGGCCGACGGCACCAAAGTTCCCGTGCACAGAGCGATTCTCTCCGCCGTAAGTCCTTACTTCAAGGTGCTGTTCACTAACACGCTTTCCGGCAATTCGGCCGAGAAGTTTTGCGTGCAAGTCGACCTGTCTTTCCGCGTTACTCAATTGGTCCTAGACTTTGCCTACACGGGCAATTGCGTAGTCAACAAAGAAAACGTGCAAGAGTTGCTAGTGGCGGCCGATCGCTACGAAGTTCTTGGGGTCGTTCAGAAATGCTGCCACTTTCTGCTCAACAAACTCAATCCCGAGAATTGTCTGGGAATCATGCGATTCGCGAAGCACTACTTCTGTCAGGACCTGCTCGAGGAAGGCGTCCGATACATCCACCACCACTTCAAAGACATCTTGATGCGGAGCTCGGAATTCATCGAGCTTCCGCCCGACGAGCTTTACAGCCTGATGGTCGACGACCAACTGAACGTTCGTAACGAGGAGCTCGTTTTTGAGGCGATCGTCAAGTGGGTGGCTTACGACGAGGAAAACAGAGAACCGCACTTCCTCAAGCTGAGTCAGTGTCCTCGGTACGGTTTAATGGCGCACGAGTTCTTCATCTCCAAAGTGATCACCAACTCGTATGTCCTTCGAAACGAGGTGAGGAAACTTTGTCTTAGTATAGCAGATTGTTGTCGTGCTGTCAATCAGGAATAGCAGAGAGAAACAAGACTGTAAAAGTGTGAGTAGCAGAGTGTGTAAAAGAAATCCAATAGCTGGAATGCTGGGTTTATTTATTTATTTGCTTCCCTGTCACGCGTACAAATCCCAAGAACTCTGATATAAACTTATTCTCTTCAAAGTAGTTTCTGAAAGCTGCCTATTTGCCTATCTGCCTTGTCATTTTACCTGGTGCAAGCTGTCATGTTTGAATAAATCCAAGTTGCTTCATTTCTATGATTTAGGTACACTTGCGCAAACATAAAGTGAGCCAGTAAAATATTACAAGTCGCGACGTGTGGGCTGGGATGAAAATCAGTGTAGGTTAAAACTGGTTAGTGCGATGAAAATACCAGCGGACCTTGCACAACTTAATGATTGCGGCTAAAGGTGTATCCGGTGTATCAGCTTATCTTGATTCTGCCCCTTACTGGTTGCATTCTTTCTGCATCATCAAAGTCGGGTTATATTAATCGACTATATTAATGAGCTATTCCAATTGAAATAAAGCTATTAGGCCCCGGTTGCTCACTAGCCGGTCAAAGAAAAAACGGTTCGTTACATCGTTCTACAGCCAAGCAAATGCCTTGAGTGCCAGTAAACGGACTGTTAATTCCTTAACCCGCCATTGAACAGCCGGGGCTTAGACGACAAAACTATTACATTTCGCTAAATTAATACATATTCCTTAGTAAAACTACGGGTCAACCAGTCGAAATAACGTGCAGTTTTCACAATCTAATCTCCCAATTATGTTGTCTCCGACCCGCCTGGGCGAGCAGCCATCGAAAAGGTCGGGCCTCGGTACGATCGACTACCTTGATTGAGAGATAACACAAGCAATTATAATAAAGCACATCGAATTTTTTAGGAAACAAACTTTTACGACAATAATGGAAAAATTATGTTATATTAGTGTTTGTTGTAAAGAAAAGATGCAGATAGTTTTTTGTTTTTTATTTTATCTCCAAAATTACGCATTCTGGACTAGTAAAAATGTGCCAACATCGTGCAAAACTCCAGAGTGAACCGAATCATGAGCATCTCTGATCCACATTTGATAGAGCAAAGCACCAACTGATAACGAAACGGGTTTGTCCAACTAGTTCAAGTCCATAAAAGCACATGGCCAGCCACGTGTTCAGTACCTGGCCGATACCTACACCGTTTTCAAACGAACCTAAAATGGACTTGTATATTTTTTTGGCTGGCTCACTTTATGTTTGCGCAAGTGTACCTACTATGGATAGACCCATGTCTGCTTGCCCAACTATAGCACAAGTGTTTAAAAAATAATGAGTCTTAACTTGGTTTTAAATGCTAAGGGATGTCTCTCTGATTTCTCAATGTTTTGTAACTTACTATAGTTTACTTTCTCAATGGGTGATAGCATGTCTGACATTGTCAGTGCTGTCCAATAATTTATTTAGCATTCATTCAGAACTAGTTCTGAATATAAGACACAGTAGACATGAGTAAGAAATTTAATAACCAATTGTTTTTCAACATAGGCTTCGTAACACCCAGCCCAAAGTGGGCTTCAGACAACCTGTGCCACGTTCTAAACACCATGAATCCCAAATTCCAGTAGCAGCTCTCCGTCGAGTGATTCCAGTAGCAGCTCTCCGTCGAGTGATTCCAGTAGCAGCTCTCCGTCGAGTGATTCCCGTAGCAGCTCTCCGTCGAGTGATTCCCGTAGCAGCTCTCCGTCGAGTGATTCCAGTAGCAGCTCTCCGTCGAGTGATTCCCGTAGCAGCTCTCCGTCGAGTGATTCCAGTAGCAGCTCTCCGTCGAGTGATTCCAGTAGCAGCTCTCCGTCGAGTGATTCCCGTAGCAGCTCTCCGTCGAGTGATTCCAGTAGCAGCTCTCCGTCGAGTGATTCCCGTAGCAGCTCTCCGTCGAGTGATTCCCGTAGCAGCTCTCCGTCGAGTGATTCCAGTAGCAGCTCTCCGTCGAGTGATTCCCGTAGCAGCTCTCCGTCGAGTGATTCCAGTAGCAGCTCTCCGTCGAGTGATTCCAGTAGCAGCTCTCCGTCGAGTGATTCCCGTAGCAGCTCTCCGTCGAGTGATTCCAGTAGCATCTCTCCGTCGAGTGATTCCCGTAGCAGCTCTCCGTCGAGTGATTCCAGTAGCAGCTCTCCGTCGAGTGATTCCCGTAGCAGCTCTCCGTCGAGTGATTCCAGTAGCATCTCTCCGTCGAGTGATTCCAGTAGCAGCTCTCCGTCGAGTGATTCCAGTAGCAGCTCTCCGTCGAGTGATTCCCGTAGCAGCTCTCCGTCGAGTGATTCCAGTAGCATCTCTCCGTCGAGTGATTCCCGTAGCAGCTCTCCGTCGAGTGATTCCAGTAGCAGCTCTCCGTCGAGTGATTCCCGTAGCAGCTCTCCGTCGAGTGATTCCAGTAGCAGCTCTCCGTCGAGTGATTCCAGTAGCAGCTCTCCGTCGAGTGATTCCAGTAGCAGCTCTCCGTCGAGTGATTCCCGTAGCAGCTCTCCGTCGAGTGATTCCAGTAGCAGCTCTCCGTCGAGTGATTCCAGTAGCAGCTCTCCGTCGAGTGATTCCAGTAGCAGCTCTCCGTCGAGTGATTCCAGTAGCAGCTCTCCGTCGAGTGATTCCCGTAGCAGCTCTCCGTCGAGTGATTCCAGTAGCAGCTCTCCGTCGAGTGATTCCAGTAGCAGCTCTCCGTCGAGTGATTCCAGTAGCAGCTCTCCGTCGAGTGATTCCAGTAGCAGCTCTCCGTCGAGTGATTCCAGTAGCAGCTCTCCGTCGAGTGATTCCAGTAGCAGCTCTCCGTCGATTGATTCCAGTAGCAGCTCTCCGTCGAGTGATTCCAGTAGCAGCTCTCCGTCGAGTGATTCCAGTAGCAGCTCTCCGTCGAGTGATTCCCGTAGCAGCTCTCCGTCGAGTGATTCCAGTAGCAGCTCTCCGTCGGGTGATTCCAGTAGCAGCTCTCCGTCGAGTGATTCCAGTAGCAGCTCTCCGTCGAGTGATTCCAGTAGCAGCTCTCCGTCGAGTGATTCCAGTAGCAGCTCTCCGTCGAGTGATTCCAGTAGCAGCTCTCCGTCGAGTGATTCCCGTAGCAGCTCTCCGTCGAGTGATTCCCGTAGCAGCTCTCCGTCGAGTGATTCCAGTAGCAGCTCTCCGTCGAGTGATTCCCGTAGCAGCTCTCCGTCGAGTGATTCCAGTAGCAGCTCTCCGTCGAGTGATTCCCGGGCGATCTGTGCCGCAGTCCGTGCGCCAGTCGGTGGAGGCGATACGGCTGTACATGTTCAGCGGCGACGACCGCGCGGGCAAAGGGCTCGCTCTGAACCTGGACGTGGCCAAGCCGCGGATCCCGTACGAGATCCTCTTTGCCATCGGCGGCTGGTCTGCCGGCAGCCCGACCAGCTTCGTCGAGACCTACGACACCAGGTACTTGCCCGTCTCGTATTGGTGGACCTCGCTTGCTGTTAGGTATTTATTTATTTATTTAATCTTTATGACAGACAGGTAAATACCCAGTTGTGCCACATATATAATAAAACACATTGAAACATTAAAAAGACATACCTACATGATATAGAAAAGAAAACGTGCACAAAAATCCAATGTTTACAGAGCCATAAGATATCTAGCTGGATATCTAGTAGTAGACAACTTGGTTGCCAATTTTTATTTTATTTTATTATAAGCCTAGACCTAATACCACAGATGTAAGGTTACCCAGATGTTCCACTCCCATACTAAAGCAGCTACACGAAAGCCCTCCGCCCGCAATAATAGTTTCGCCGGCAGTCAAGGGATGGAGCCACTGTTTGTTGTTACATCACCTGTAAACAAGGCAACTGTAACCACCTGAGGAACATTGGGTCCCTTGATTATAATTGACCTTATGCCATGGCCTGGTGGATGATGTTAAAACAGGTTGCCAACGCACCCCAGCGATTGCCGGCGAAACTACTACCATCAGACTTTTGCCGTAGCCATAGCTAGCTATGGTAGAATGCCTGGGTAACCTTATGTCTGTGAGGATACGTATTTATATTTTACACCTATTTATAGTTTAATAAGACAATAAAAAGGTTCATAATTATTGAAGAACGTAGCGAGCGAAGCGAAATCTTCAGTTTCGCTTTTGTTATCGATTTCCCTATCCCTAAAAAGACTCTTTTTTTGTATTTTTGCGCGGTTTACAGCCCGAAGGCCTGCTCCCACTTGGATGGAATTTTCAGAGGACCTACCTTTGTTCTGACCTTAGACCCCTTGCGTTTTTGGAAAAAAATAACAAATAACAAAGATCTGTTCAGAAAATCTTGATTAAATCAACCGTTATGAAATTTTCGACTCCTTTCAAAATCCGAACCGAGCGCATTTTTAAATATGAAAAGCATTATTTATTTGTTTATTTTAATTGTATATCTTATACTATTTTATTTGTATTTATTATACTGTTTTATATGAATATAATATACCATTGTATTGTGTTATTATATTATGTTGTATATCGTATCAAGCTAATCTAAACTACCCACACCTTGACGATGCGTATATTACTTTGAAATGTAATCAATTGGAAACTAATTTGAGAATGAAACTGAAAATCGCCGACCGTATCGTTGCCGACCGCCTCATCGTTGCCGACCGCCTTATCGTTGCCGACCGCCTTATCGTTGCCGACCGCCTTATCGTTGCCGACCGCGTTATCGTTGCCGACCGCCTTATCGTTGCCGACCGCCTTATCGTTGCCGACCGCCTTATCGTTGCCGACCGCCTCATCGTTGCCGACCGTATCGTTGCCGACCGCCTTATCGTTGCCGACCGCCTTATCGTTGCCGACCGCCTTATCGTTGCCGACCGCCTCATCGTTGCCGACCGCCTCATCGTTGCCGACCGCCTTATCGTTGCCGACCGCCTCATCGTTGCCGACCGCCTTATCGTTGCCGACCGCCTTATCGTTGCCGACCGCCTTATCGTTGCCGACCGCCTTATCGTTGCCGACCGCCTTATCGTTGCCGACCGCCTTATCGTTGCCGACCGTATCGTTGCCGACCGCCTTATCGTTGCCGACCGCCTTATCGTTGCCGACCGCCTTATCGTTGCCGACCGCCTCATCGTTGCCGACCGTATCGTTGCCGACCGCCTTATCGTTGCCGACCGCCTCATCGTTGCCGACCGCCTTATCGTTGCCGACCGCCTCATCGTTGCCGACCGCCTTATCGTTGCCGACCGCCTTATCGTTGCCGACCGCCTTATCGTTGCCGACCGCCTTATCGTTGGCGACCGCCTTATCGTTGCCGACCGCCTTATCGTTGCCGACCGCCTTATCGTTGCCGACCGCCTTATCGTTGGCGACCGCCTTATCGTTGCCGACCGCCTTATCGTTGCCGACCGCCTCATCGTTACCGACCGCCTCATCGTTGCCGACCGCCTTATCGTTGCCGACCGCCTTATCGTTGCCGACCGCCTCATCGTTGCCGACCGCCTTATCGTTGCCGACCGCCTTATCGTTGCCGACCGCCTCATCGTTACCGACCGCCTCATCGTTGCCGACCGCCTTATCGTTGCCGACCGCCGTATCGTTGCCGACCGCCTTATCGTTGCCGACCGCCTTATCGTTGCCGACCGCCTCATCGTTGCCGACCGCCTTATCGTTGCCGACCGCCTTATCGTTGCCGACCGCCTTATCGTTGCCGACCGCCTTATCGTTGGCGACCGCCTTATCGTTGGCGACCGCCTTATCGTTGCCGACCGCCTTATCGTTGCCGACCGCCTTATCGTTGGCGACCGCCTTATCGTTGCCGACCGCCTTATCGTTGCCGACCGCCTTATCGTTGCCGACCGCCTTATCGTTGCCGACCGCCTCATCGTTACCGACCGCCTTATCGTTGCCGACCGCCTTATCGTTGCCGACCGCCTTATCGTTGCCGACCGCCTTATCGTTGGCGACCGCCTTATCGTTGCCGACCGCCTTATCGTTGCCGACCGCCTTATCGTTGCCGACCGCCTTATCGTTGGCGACCGCCTTATCGTTGCCGACCGCCTTATCGTTGCCGACCGCCTCATCGTTACCGACCGCCTCATCGTTGCCGACCGCCTTATCGTTGCCGACCGCCTTATCGTTGCCGACCGCCTTATCGTTGCCGACCGCCTTATCGTTGCCGACCGCCTTATCGTTGCCGACCGTATCGTTGCCGACCGCCTTATCGTTGCCGACCGCCTCATCGTTGCCGACCGCCTTATCGTTGCCGACCGCCTTATCGTTGCCGACCGCCTTATCGTTGCCGACCGCCTTATCGTTGCCGACCGCCTTATCGTTGCCGACCGCCTTATCGTTGCCGACCGCCTCATCGTTGCCGACCGCCTTATCGTTGCCGACCGCCTTATCGTTGCCGACCGCCTTATCGTTGCCGACCGTATCGTTGCCGACCGCCTTATCGTTGCCGACCGCCTTATCGTTGCCGACCGCCTTATCGTTGCCGACCGCCTCATCGTTGCCGACCGTATCGTTGCCGACCGCCTTATCGTTGCCGACCGCCTCATCGTTGCCGACCGCCTTATCGTTGCCGACCGCCTTATCGTTGCCGACCGCCTTATCGTTGCCGACCGCCTTATCGTTGCCGACCGCCTTATCGTTGCCGACCGCCTCATCGTTGCCGACCGCCTTATCGTTGCCGACCGCCTCATCGTTGCCGACCGCCTTATCGTTGCCGACCGCCTTATCGTTGCCGACCGCCTTATCGTTGCCGACCGCCTTATCGTTGCCGACCGCCTTATCGTTGCCGACCGCCTTATCGTTGCCGACCGCCTTATCGTTGCCGACCGCCTTATCGTTGCCGACCGCCTTATCGTTGCCGACCGCCTCATCGTTGCCGACCGCCTTATCGTTGCCGACCGCCTTATCGTTGCCGACCGCCTTATCGTTGCCGACCGCCTTATCGTTGCCGACCGCCTTATCGTTGCCGACCGCCTTATCGTTGCCGACCGTATCGTTGCCGACCGCCTTATCGTTGCCGACCGCCTTATCGTTGCCGACCGCCTTATCGTTGCCGACCGCCTTATCGTTGCCGACCGCCTTATCGTTGCCGACCGCCTTATCGTTGCCGACCGCCTTATCGTTGCCGACCGCCTTATCGTTGCCGACCGCCTTATCGTTGCCGACCGCCTTATCGTTGCCGACCGTATCGTTGCCGACCGCCTTATCGTTGCCGACCGCCTTATCGTTGCCGACCGCCTTATCGTTGCCGACCGCCTTATCGTTGGCGACCGCCTTATCGTTGCCGACCGCCTTATCGTTGCCGACCGCCTTATCGTTGCCGACCGCCTTATCGTTGCCGACCGCCTTATCGTTGCCGACCGCCTTATCGTTGCCGACCGCCTTATCGTTGCCGACCGCCTTATCGTTGCCGACCGCCTTATCGTTGCCGACCGTATCGTTGCCGACCGCCTTATCGTTGCCGACCGCCTTATCGTTGCCGACCGCCTTATCGTTGCCGACCGCCTTATCGTTGGCGACCGCCTTATCGTTGCCGACCGCCTTATCGTTGCCGACCGTATCGTTGCCGACCGCCTTATCGTTGCCGACCGCCTTATCGTTGCCGACCGCCTTATCGTTGCCGACCGCCTTATCGTTGCCGACCGCCTTATCGTTGCCGACCGCCTCATCGTTGCCGACCGCCTTATCGTTGCCGACCGCCTTATCGTTGCCGACCGCCTTATCGTTGCCGACCGCCTCATCGTTGCCGACCGCCTTATCGTTGCCGACCGCCTTATCGTTGCCGACCGCCTTATCGTTGCCGACCGCCTTATCGTTGCCGACCGCCTTATCGTTGCCGACCGTATCGTTGCCGACCGCCTTATCGTTGCCGACCGCCTTATCGTTGCCGACCGCCTTATCGTTGCCGACCGCCTCATCGTTGCCGACCGCCTTATCGTTGCCGACCGTATCGTTGCCGACCGCCTTATCGTTGCCGACCGCCTTATCGTTGCCGACCGCCTCATCGTTGCCGACCGCCTTATCGTTGGCGACCGCCTTATCGTTGCCGACCGTATCGTTGCCGACCGCCTTATCGTTGCCGACCGCCTTATCGTTGCCGACCGCCTTATCGTTGCCGACCGCCTCATCGTTGCCGACCGCCTTATCGTTGGCAGGGCGGACCGCTGGTTCCTGTCGACCAACACGGACTCGATCGCGCGGGCCTACCACGGCGTCTGCACGCTCGGCAACCTCGTCTACATGATCGGCGGCTTCGACGGCGCCGACCACTTCAACACCACGCGCTGCTTCGACCCGGGAACGCGCGTCTGGCGCGAGCGCGCCTGCATGTACCACGCGCGGTGCTACGTCAGCGTCTGCGCCCTCGGTGAGCGCAAAGCCCGGGGCATTGGTATCACGTTCCCGTCCAATGGCGTAGGCATAGGGATAGGCAATAGGCATATAGGCAATGGCATAGGGATAGGCAATAGGTAAATAGGCAATAGGCAATGGCATAGGGATAGGCAATAGGTAAATAGGCAATAGGCAATGGCATAGGGATAGGCAATAGGCAATAGGCAAATAGGCAATAGGCAATAGGCATAGGCATAGGGATAGGCAATAGGCAATAGGCAATGGTATAGGCATAGGGATAGGCAATATGCATATAGTCAATAGGCAATGACGTAGGGATAGGCAATAGGAAAATAGGCATAGGGATAGGCAATAGGCAATGGCACAGGGATAGGCAATAGGGATTGGCATAGGGATAGGCAATGGCATAGGCAATAGGCATAGGGATAGGCAATAGGCATATAGGCAATGGCATAGGGATTGGCAATAGGTAAATAGGCAATAGGCAATGGCATAGGGATAGGCAATAGGCAATAGGCAAATAGGCAATAGGCATAGGCATAGGGATAGGCAATAGGCAATGGCATAGGCATAGGGATAGGCAATAGGAAAATAGGCATAGGGATAGGCAATAGGCAATGGCACAGGGATAGGCAATAGGGATTGGCATAGGGATAGGCAATGGCATAGGCAATAGGCATAGGGATAGGCAATAGGCATATAGGCAATGGCATAGGGATAGGCAATAGGCAATGGCATAGGCATAGGGATAGGCAATAGGCAATAGGCAATAGGGATAGGCAATAGGCAATAGGCATAGGCAATGGCACAGGTATAGGCAATAGGGATTGGCATAGGGATAGGCAATGGCATAGGCAATAGGCATAGGGATATGCAATAGGCAATAGGGATTGGCAAATAGGCAATAGGCATAGGCAATGGCATAGGGATAGGCAATGGCATAGGCAATAGGCAATGGCACAGGGATAGGCAATAGGCAAATAGGCAATAGGGATTGGCAAATAGGCAATAGGCATAGGCAATAGGCATAGGCAATGGCATAGGGTTCCTGCATAGGCGTGAGCAGGGGGCGAGCGGGGGCCTTGTACCCCCCTAATGAATCTACGACGATCCCCTTTTCCAATGCATATATTATTTTAACAGTAAAATTGCCATTTCGAGCCTCAAGAAAAATATTCTTGTGAGTTGTTAGTATGAATCATTCCTTTCCATTCATGAACATGAAATCGAGAAAAATGTAGAATGTGAATATCACAGGTTGGACATTTTTGAAAAGAAAGGCGAATTACGTTGTTTTTTAGGGAGTGGATTTTTTTGTGTGGCTAATCTAATCTGGGACCCTGCGCCCGCCTATGGAACCATGGCTGTTCTGTGCGGTCTCGCGTACTCGTTCTTGACAAACTACTCACAAGTCCTGTCCGAATTGCAAATCCACCGAGACTTGGACGATGCAGTCTCGCAGACTCAGGTCTCGGTGACTTGCCTGTTATCAAATGACGGTCGGTACCGTGATTATGTCAGGCGGTAGAAGTTATCTGTACGAATATGAAACAAATTAAGTCACCGAGACCAAGACCGAGACCGAATCGCAAGACCGAGACCGAATCAATTCAGGTCTCGTGCTAGGAATGCATTTTCCTAAAGCACTTCCATTGCTGGCTAGAAATAAATGAGGGAGGCACCATTTTATTTTTGTTCAGTATTCCGTGACCTCTGTCATAACTCATAACGAACTGAAAAAGCTTCCATAAAAAGTATAAAGAGGATTCATAGCCGACCTTAGACACAAAGTTACTATTTGTAGATAAATTGGTAGTTGTTTTGCCCTTTATTGTTACAGCCACTGGGTATATTGTGAGCTGTGAAGCCAAATAGGCATTTAAAGGGAGCCGAGACTGCACCAGGTGCCGGCATTTAGCCGGCTAGCTCTCTGCTATCTGTTAGAGTCGAAGGCAAAGCAAGGCATGTGAAGGCGACGAAATTGGCCCGTGCACAGACCGAGCTTGGCTTAACGCTGGTCGAATTGCGAGGCGTTTGCCGTTTGTCAGTCGATGTTGCCGAATGTCACCGTCGATGTTACCCAGTGGCACAGGGCGCTTATATTTTCGCGGCCTGCCTCAAAATATATTATGATATTTCAAATGCCAACTTAGCATGCAATTGTCATTGGAAAAAATATTGATTTGGAATTTCCATAACCTTCTTCACAAGTGCATTTTTCCGAGGCATATTTTAGGTCGAATATTCCTGAAACGCATAAATTTGCACCAAAAAATTTATCTAAATAGAATTTATTTTTGGTTATTGAACCCACAAACACCCCATTGTGACGTAAGCTGTATCAATTTTGATCTTGTTTCGAGTGCAAGTTACGAAAATACGTTCTATGCCCACAAGTTACACAACGCTGTATCTTGCGAATTGCGGGTTTTATGCTAAATTCACCTTTGCAGGCCGCAAAGGTCACACATTTCTTGTATTGTCCTGGTGAGAAAAGGCCGAGCGCCGCTGGCCTAGCCGCAATTCACGGCGGATTGGATTCGTGGCGTTTGACCCCGCTCTGTTCCGTGCCGTGCAGACGGGCTGATGTACGCGATGGGCGGCTTCAACGGCCGCAACCGCATGCGCTCGGTGGAGCGCTACCACCCGGCGTCCAATCAGTGGGAGCTCGTGGCGCCGATGAACAACGACCGCTCAGACGGCTCCGCCACGGCACTGAACGGCAAGGTCGGTTCACGGCAATTCACAGCGTTTCCCACTAAATCACATACGTGCAGTTTCATACAAAACGATGAAATTTCATCTATATCAGATAACATTCAGATAATTATATTATATAATAATAAATAACATTGATAATATATATATATATAATTATTATTATATTAATAAATGTGTAGACTATAAGTTAAACTAGAAAATTGATTGTCATGTCATGTAATTGATCAATCTATGGACAAGAAACAGGGGCGGGTAATTATGGTGATCGCGATAAACGCGCATTGTTTATATAAACATGTTTTTTTTTCAGATGTATCCGTTTCATGCTCTTGGTGTTCAATCATAAGTTTTTCAATTCGAGATTGGAATGGAAAAGCCGATAGATTCATGCAAGAAGCACAATTGTCGTCAAAGCACAAAGCTAACGCTGAAAAACAAGCATTGGCGGTTCCGATCCAGTCGTTTTTTAGCCACAAAGCGTGAAAATGAGCGTTATTCAAATTACCGACAGTTCACCGCTTTTTGAAATTTTTCTCACCACCAATTCACCGCTTTTGGAATCTTTAAAAACGAATTTGACATTTTTTGTCACCACAAATACCTGCCTCTGACAATAAATATTCTATTCAATTCAAGTTATAAATGTTTGGTACTACAGTATATAAATACAATGTCTGATGGTTGCTAGAAGAAATTACAAACACAAAGGTACTAATCGGTAATTATTTACAGTTTTAATTACAACCACAAGTTGAGTAAAATGTTATTGAAATGGCTTATTTTGCCTTCCATAACCGTTGGTAGGTCGTTCCAAGCGCAAACAGCTCGTCCCAAAAGAGAGCATTCCCGCACTGCTGTCCGATACCTTGTCTCGGACAGTTAACCTCTCAACATTGTACACGAGACGTAATATCCACGATATGGTATTTCTGTACAAGATCCTACACAGTTCAAGGAATGACAACCTCATTGCACACGTTAATTTTCGTGTCCCATCTAGGGGTACAAGAAAAAAATATTTATTTGCTCCATCCTATAGACTAAATGTGTCTAAACATTCCCTTTTTAACAGGGCGCAGCATCTCTTTAACAACATGGTGAATGCCCATATTGATGTTTTTAATATCTCTGAAAGTACCTTCAAGAAATATGTGCACGACTGGCAATGCTGTGATTTAGGATAAGAATCTTTATAAAATGTCTGTAAATTTTATTTTATTTGCTGATGTTGATGTTTGTGTTTAATTGTGTACTTTTAATATATTGTACTTGTGGGTTTAACCTGTTGCAATAAAGACGTAATAAATAAACAAGTAGGTGCCTCGAAGAGACATTACATTTATTAGACTGACCGAGCGTGCCCCTGCGCAGATCTACGTGGCGGGCGGATTCAACGGCACGGACGTGCTGAACACGGTGGAGTCTTACGACCCCCGCGCCGACCAGTGGACGCAGGTGACGGCCATGTCGGTGCCGCGGTCGGGCGTCTCGCTCGTCGCGTACCGCGGAAAGCTGCACGCCCTCGGCGGGTTCAACGGCTTCTCGCGGCTGCAGTCGGGTACGTTTGCCTCGACGGCCCAACTCTCCGCGTTTCCTGGGGCCTTACCTAGCGCGGCCACTCGTAGTCCTGGGATTACTAGCAGCATCCGCTGGCTCATTAACACCACCGTAGCACCAAGCAATAACCCCGACCTAGCGCGGCCACTCGTAGTCCCGGGATTACTAGCAATCTACCCTGGCTCATTAACACCACCATAGCACCAAGCAATAACCCCGACCTAGAGCGGCCACTCGTAGTCCCGGGATTACTAGCAATCTACCCTGGCTAATTAACACCACCGTAGCACCAAGCAGTAACCCCGACCTAGCGCGGCCATTGAAGTACGAACGTCGGGAAAACAGTGAGACTTTTATGTAGCATGCAAACTCAATTTGAAATAGTTATTTCGAATTAGTATCATTATTTAGTTTCAAGACCTTTCGGCCCCATTGCCAGTAGAGAGGGGGATTGCGTCAAGGGATGTTTTCCATTAGGCCTGATTTCCACTCTAGGTCCGGGTTATATAACACCGCCAGCCCGGCTAATTAGCCGCTTGGTAGCCGCTCCAAATGGCCGCGCTAGGTAAGGCCCCTGGGTTGTAGTTATTAAAATTGAATGAAATGATAGGTAGGTAATCAGGGAGATCTTGGATAAAATCTACGTCTCTAGAAAGAAATATAATATACACATTGCATCTTAACCATATTATATATCTAGATTTCTTTCCTTTACTTTTCAAAATGCAGTTTATTTAAAAATACATTCATCTCTTCATTAATCAGTAAATTTGGTGGGTGGACAATCGTTTTGTTAAATACCAGTTAAATTTGTCCAGTGTGACAAAATACATTATTTATTGTAAAAATACAATGCGTACATTCCAAGATCCCAGCCAGATTGTGGTAAACGTCCAAGGCTAGGCCGATCCCCGGCCCGAGCCGCTGACCGTTTTGACCGTTTGTCTGCGCAGGCGAGTCGTTTGACCCGCTGCACGCGGTGGACTGGCGCCCGATCGCCGAGATGTTCACGCCGCGCAGCAACTTCTCTGCCGTCGTGCTCGACGAGATGATCTTCGTCGTGGGCGGATTCGACGGTAGTACGACGCCTCTCTCTCTCTCTCTGTCTCGCTCTCGCCACTTTGCACATCTCGTCTGCTCTGTCGGTCACCCTTCAAGGCCAGCACTGCGATTTCGTTGCTCTTACTTTGCCGTTCTCAGTTACAAAGTTAAACATGGACAACAATAGGGATTTTATCCATCAGAACCGATAACGGCATAACCGTAACGTAAAAGCTACAAAATCGCTAGGCTGTTCCACGACCGGGGTAGAGATCTTGTATCTCGGAATCACTCGATTTCAAATGACAGGTCACGTTAACCTCTTATCATTGCTAGCCGGGATGTGCGCTCGGTATGCCGTGCAACATTTAAGGATGGCCTTACCAGTCTTGGTGCATCTATAGGCCTTGGTCACCTTTGGTCAGATTAACTCTATAGTCTATAACAAAGGCTATTTGAAAGCTGAAATATATATATTAGTTCATTCTAAAGAGTAGGTAGGTAAATTGAATTTTGGAAGTTGCTGAATAATTCTCTAGTTTGCTTGTGAATGAATAAGGAGGTTTAGGGGCACGTCAACAGCCAGGTCATTTTGCGCCTGAGTTTGTTTGTTTTAAGTTCTCTCTTAATGTTTATCAGCTTTATAAGATAAAATGGAAACCTAGCAGTGCAAGCTGGCACGGCATACTCTCCTATCCCTTACCGGAGCAGTGATTGAAGGTTAAACCATATGTAGTGAAATTGAAATCAAATGGTTTTGGAATTGGTTTTGGAGGCCTCTTGGACAATTTCGATTTGAAGTGGCTGTTGCAAAAACAAGTAAAGTTCAGTAGAATGCATCAGCTCCCAAAGCAGCCCAGACCCACAAAGGAGGGATCATTTAACACCCCAGGGTAGTTTTTTTATTTCCATGGTGACCGTCGATGGGGTACATGCACGCTGAAACTGAATTAGGTACTCTTGGCTCTGAAAAGTTTTACAACACCCGAAAGTACACACGCCATAGCAAGAGGTAGAGGTAGGCAGAGGTTTACAGCTTGCAATGTTCAGTGTCACTATGTCATGAACATTGGCAAATGGGAAAGGGGATTGAAACTCTGCACAAAAATCCACAAAATGCATTATTTTACTTATTTTACCACAGTCTCCTGTTACTTTGGCAGTGCCGTGCAGGGGAAAATTTTGCCCTTCCTAGGACATCTACAGGCAAATATCTTGAGCTTGTTTGTGTATTGGGACAAAATACTGCACACTAGGACTTGGCCCTAGAGCCTACCCCGGTGCTAGAGCGTTGGTGTAGGCATTCCTTGGCCATCTTTAGCCATCGAATGACTCAGTGCCTCCCGTCCCGTTCAGGAGCGACGACAATCGCGCACGTCGAATGTTACGACGGCGACACCGACGCCTGGTTCGATGCCGCGCCGATGAATCTGAACCGCAGTGCGCTCGGCGCTTGTGCCTTGGCCGGCTTGCCCAACGCGAGGGAGTTCTCGTACCTCTCAAAGGCCGAAGAGTGCTCCGGCCAAGGGCCCAGCGGCGAGAGCAAGTGACAGTCTGAGGTTAGCTTTTGCAGCGATTCGTGTTTACTTTGTATTTGATGTATATTTGATGTGTTATTCGTTTGATACTTTGAATAAAATTGTAAGTTGATAATTGAAATAAAGGGGTTAAAATGGTTTAACTGCTTTAACAACAAATACATTTATCTTCAAAAATCCAAGGATTCCAGCTAGGTTTTGTAGCAACCCTTGTGTACTGTGCATCTGATTCTCCTCTATATTATTTGCTAAAATATACTATATGAATAAAATTTTTATCTGCTAGTGCAATAAAATTGTGACAATAAACATCCTTTCAACAGATAATAATTGATCTATTCATGCACCAGTTACAGATCACCCTTGCAGCATTCAATGCTTGCAGTAGGTACCTAGTAGGCTAGTATATTGATGTACCATTTCAAAAGTTATGTTTAATGCGAGACTGCGATAAATTTTTGCAATCATGTGGAAATCCATGGTATCGAATTTTTTCTAACATGGTATCGAATCTTATGATAATGTGCCATACCCCATACGCTTAGTTCATTTATGTTAGTTTATTAAAGGGGAGGAGCATTCGCAACAAAGTGGATTTCTTTGTATGCCGGCGTGAATGTACGTCTAGCTTCAACGAAACTGACCTGCACGCGCACTGACGTCACATTGAAAGTGAGCGGAAACAAATATCGATAAACGAATTCTCTTATTGCAAGTGATTTGATTTTAAAGAAATATTTGCGATAAAAAAAAATTATTTTTTAAACAATTATTGCGTATGTTTTGTGAACGTTGAGCTTGTAAATTACTAAATAAGTGTTTGGACCGCTCGACTGCTCGATAGCGAATCGCTCGGCATCCTTGCTTGTTGTTCGTCACTCGTCAGTCGTCGAACTCTCACTCGATCGTGTTGGCGTGGGGGCAGAGCGTATGATATTTTCCCAGAGTATCCTAAAAAATCGCACTTTGTATGCTTGTTTCGACATCTAGCTGGTGAGTCAATGACTGCAATTGGGTTAGGTGACTCGTTTTGTGTTTCGATTGCCAAGTTTCACTGAAAACGGCTCAAAACCATCGCCGGCGGCGCGTTCAATATGGCGGCTGATCGGCGGCGGTTGTTTGGAATGGAGTAGGGCGGCCGCGCCATTTCTTTGTTCGATTTTTTTTGCGTCTTCCAGTAGTTTCAGCTCTAGCATTTTTCGAGGGATAGCTACAAATCTTCCAACCAGCCCAATTATAGGCCGGTGCAATTTTCTATCTTACATGGTGTCCTGAGAAAGCTAATATCGAATTTTTCTCCAGATAATTATGGCAGATCAGGAGTATTGCCTGCGGTGGAATAACCACCAAACGACATTAACTGGGATATTCGATAAGCTGCTGAAGGCTAGTCGGTATACAGACTGTACGATCTCTGCGGGTGGGCAGAACGTGGCAGCCCATAAGCTGTTGTTAACGGCGTGTAGCCCATACTTCGATGTGAGTACTTTTCCAGTGGTTATTTATGGTAGGTTTATTTATTTTCTTATATTCCCTTTACTCAAGTTACGGTTCTAACCTGGTTGGCTTGTCGATGTTTCAGGGCCTCTTTAACGGCATCCGAGACGACTGCCATGCTGTGATAGTCCTTAGCGACGTTTCCTACCTTGAACTTCGTGCCCTGATGGACTACATGTACAGGGGCGAGGTCAACATATCCCAAGACCGGCTGGCCGGCCTGCTAAAGGTGAGCCCGACTTATCTAAAAATAAAAGAGTTCTTATCAACTTCGTGATGAACATGCAAATTAGCTGATTTCTGGTCGAAATAATGTGCTAATCCTTATGTTTCCTCTCAGGTGGCCGAGGCTTTGCAAATCCGCGGTTTGTACGAGCCAGGAGAGACTAAGACGCGGGCCCCGCCTCCCCCCACCCCCGCGCCGCCACCCGTTGCCCCCAGCAACCGTCGTAGCGGACTCACGATAGAGCCTGCGCGGCGACCCGTGCCAAATGTCTCGGTGAGTCTGAGCTACACTTGGATTTTGTTGACTTTACTCTAGATTAATGTTAATTTTCTGGCCTCTGGCTCTGTATCATCAGTTAGCATGACACATGACTTATCCACTATCATGTATGATCAATTTGACTAATAAATTACAATTTATTATTTTTAATGCTTGTTTCGTAAGCCCATACCTTGACGTGTCCGGTCCCCGTTTGCAGATGGACTTCCCGCTCGAAGCCTCGCGAGACGACTCCTCCCGCTCCCCGGTGCCAAAACGGCGCAAACGCCCGACCCGATCGACCGACGACTTGGACCCGCTGACGGAAGCGACCGCCTCCCCCGGCCCCCTTGCCCCCCTCGCCGCCGCCCCCCTGATCGCCGCCCCCCTGATCGCCGACCCCTCGACCGCCCCCCTGCCCGAACCGCCCAAACTGGAGCCCGCCTTCGAACCGATCCAGCCCAAGGAGGAGTTCCTCGAAGACCACGACAGCATCGAAAACATCACTCTGGACGACGATGATGACGACATGGACAACGGAATGGACAACACGGACTTTGACAATTCGCAGCAAGCCGGACCTTCTCACGGCGGGGAAGGCTCCTCCTCCCAAGGTGAGCTCTTGGACTTTGTGTTTGACCTGCCAGGGCTCGTCTGGCATCTGGCTTGGCTTTGTTTAAGATGCATTTGCTGCGGATACAAATGTCTCTGCTTTCTTAGTTCATGGGGGTTTTCCTTTTAAGCAAGGTGCTAAAGGAGATATTGAACTTCGGCAACTTCGCTTGCATTCAAAGGATGAACATTGTTTGAAACCTATCACGACAGATTTTCACTCACATTTTGGATTTGATTAGTGCCTACATCGACGGATTAAAATAATTTGCCTTTGACGTTTTGATTTAACATTGCATTTTGTACATTGAGTTTTGCCGCTTGGTGCATTTTGAAGCAAATACGTCGGCTCTTGTCATAAACGGACAATGAGCTTTGATTGGTTCGAGCATCAAGACTTTGTATTGAAAGTGCCCCCTCGTTGGTTGCAGGCTACCCCCCCTCCTGGCACGACCAATCCAACGACGAGGTTTTCATGGCGGCTCAGCAAGCGGTGGGCGATGGAACGCAACGCGAAGGTACGTCGGTGGAAGCGGAGGAACGGACACGGACACTTGTTGCCTCGGCTTGCAGTCAGGGGGGGGTCGGTGTGGTCTCGGTGGCTTTGCCGGGAGGGAACGGTGATCTAGATTCACGTCCCAAGGTTTTCACCTCGTGGTGTGAGCTCCTTGGTTTGACATTCGGGTCGTTCTCAGCTCTCGGTTTCTCGTCTCGGTACCGTTGCTTGGCAGCCGGTTCAGTGCCGCGGTTGGCAATCGTGTCTGTGTCCGCCGCCGATTTGTTACTGCTGCGGAAAAAACCGGTCTGCTTGCGGGCAACCGGTTGCTGAAGGGACCGGTTTTTTGCCTGGTTTTGGTTGATGGATTTGTTGTGTTTGTACTGCAGCTGTCTTCTGCCTCTGTCCTTTTTGTGCATGACCTCTACTCTCTAGTAACCCATTGTCATTGTCAATATGGAACTTAAGGCTGTCGTTGAATCGTATCAATAGTTTTTGTTGTGTCTGATGTCGGACATTTTGTGTGTGAATGACACATTGTGCCTAGAAGTACGGTTATTGTGTGTCTGGAATTCTGTGCAAGCCTTTCGGGCAGTCGATGAACCGAAAGCAATGGCTTTGCGATTTTCCCATTTCAATTTGCGGCGAAAGCCAAAATATCCAGTTTGCCTGAAATCCTTGCCGCTTTTTGGCGTAATCTGTGCCAAAACGAGGTGAAAAGCCGCTGCTTCTCGGTCTGTCTGCTCCCGGAGCTGAATGTCTGACTGTCTCGGGATTTCCGAGCGTGGGATTTTGTACCCGCATCGCCTGTGTTTGTGCCGACATTTCGCGCCTCCCTTCGACCGGTCGCTCGCCGATTTGTTTGCGCCGTTTTCGATTCGTCGACTGCCGCGCAAACAAACGGCGTTTGCGGTGTCGGGCTCCGCGCCGGGAAAGTGAGGTTAGGTTTGAGAAGACGTCAAGAAGACGGACGCGGCTGCGAGAACGCCGGGGATTGGAATGTCGTAGGTATTTGGCCGTATCGCCAAACTCCATGCTTACTTTTGGAATTACTTTTGGAATTACTTGATTTGTCGTGGCACCTGCAATCCTCCGAGGTATCAAAGGTGTTCCTTGGCCAAACTTTCCTCCGAGGTATTCACAGTTTCCCGACATCTTCCCAGCTGTCCAAGTCTCCAAGGTATCGCGGTGTCCACTGAACTCCAAGGTATCCCCAGGTGCAACCAACCAAAACACCCCAAGCGTCCAACAAAAGGTAAACTGGTAACTATCTCGACAAAGACTTCATCCGCGTGCTTCTGCGTTCAGCAAGCGGCCGTTAAGTGCCGTTAAGTTTTGCTGCGTGTGACATTAGACTCATTTCAAATGCGTTCTTACGTCGCTATCTCGGGTATTCCCAATTCCAATGTGATCCAGGTAATCCCAATACCAATTCCAAGGTAATCCAGGTTTTCCCATTTCGAAGGTAATCCAGATTTTTCATTCTCAAAGTAACCTGGGGTGTGATTGTGTGACTTTATTTCGTTCGATTTGGCTCGAAATCACTCGATTTCAAATCACTGCTCATGTTAAACCATAGGCAGTGATATTGAAAACGAATAGTTTTGAAACCACAAAGTTACACAATTGCCCACCAGGTTTTCCTTCCTCCCAGGTATGCCAAGGTATTCCCAAGTCCCAGGTATGCCAAGGTGTTCCCAAGTCCCAGGTATGCCAAGGTGTTCCCAAGTCCCAGGTATGCCAAGGTGTTCCCAAGTCCCAGGTATGCCAAGGTGTTTCCAAGTCCCAGGTATGCCAAGGTGTTCCCAAGTCCCAGGTATGCCAAGGTGTTCCCACAAGCCTGAACCCATCCGCGTTAACACCCGGTAAGCCGTGACTTTGCGGCCGGCTCTCGGTGGCCGTGCTTTCGCCTGCCGAGATTTGCGTGTGTCGATTCAGTGGCGCGGACTGCAGTGTTACGAAGCGAGCGTTGTGATTGGCCGAGCCGGACGTGTGGATTCCCACAGGTGTGTATGGTAACCACGGTACCCGATGTATTGATGTTGTCGCGATAAAGTTGGATGTGCGCTACGAATCGTTGTTTCTCTTGCTGGGTGTGTTTTGTTTGTGCAAAGTGAGTCGGATTTTGAGTCGCTGTCTGTTGCAAAGGATGGGCAGCGAAATCGAAAGCGATTGCCTTTGTGACTGGCAAGTTGAGGTTGTGAAGTGAGAGGTGGTTGAGAGGAGGAGGAGTGAGTGTGAGTAAGCAACGGCCCAGACGGTAAGATGGGCTCTGTCCTTGGCGTTGGCAGCCGGTTGATTTTGAGAAGGCTACGTTGGGATCGCGAGGGAAAGGGGGTTCAGATTGAGGAGTTTGGTTGCGGCCGACAAGAGCCGTCTCCCCGCGAGAGCCTGTCCCGACTTTGGCTGGACTCCAATGGGACTTCGGTGCCGGACTTTCAAGGTGAGTTTCACAGCTGTCTCTTGTACTGTTCTCTCCACTTTCAATAAGAAACTTAGCGGTTCGACCCTGGATTTTTGTCAATACTTAAGCTACTTAGCTACAAGTATTGACAAATGCCTGAGCCAGACTGCGTGGATTCAGTAGCTTCTGCCCCAATAATTTGAATAAGGTTTTGTGCTTTGTGTCGAAGTTTTATACACACTTTGATGCTGTCGGTGTTTCGATAAATTCCGGCACGAAATCGCAATCCTCGAAAGCTCAAGTTGCCAATCTGCCATTAAAAATTTGCCAGCAAAAATTGTTTTGCTGTTTTGAAAGTGCGGCGAGCTCCCGATCGCGTGACGCTTCCGCGTTGTCGCGTTCCCGCGGCCGAGACGTCGGCGCCGGGTTCGCTTCACGCGGCCGCGCCGTTTGCGGCGGTCGTTTCCGTCCGCGGCCGACGCTTGCGAGACGTCGCCAGCGTCTGCGCGCGGACGGCAAACGACCGCCCGCGGCAACGAGGCCCTCGGACTTTGGACGCGAGCGACGGCTTGCGTCCGTCGTGCGATTGGCCCGCGCGGTCGGGACTCGGAACGGAATCGACGGCTCGTTCCCGAACGCGGCGGCAGAAGGGAGACGGGCGATTTGTTGCAACTTCTTGATCCCACTTGCCGCACGGCTAGGTCCTGGTGCAAAGGGCGTTGGAAGTGACCTCAGCTGAGGCTGTCTGTGCCAAGTGCAACAAGGATGCTTGAAATGGGTCCTGGTGCAAAGGTAGATGGCGGTCCACTAATCCCTACCCACACTTGTTGCCCCACACTTGTTGCAGATGCCGTTACCTGGTTTACGGAGCCTGCATTCCGGTCTGCGCTCCGCTACAATATCCAAAACTCTGTGCCACATGCAGTGTCAATAAACGCAATTGATTCTCTATCGTTACTCAGACCCTGTCAATGTGTCCTTGTAGCACACCTTGCATTCCTCCTAGCTGCCCAGTCCTTGTTCAGTGGTTGTAGAATTTCTATGGATAACTGTGTTTCTGGTTTGTCGATCAGTTTCAGCATCTGTGGTTGTTTATTTCCTCGGGGAATCGAGGGAATCGAGTTGCTGTTTACTTCCTTGCGTTATTTGTAGTGCTTGTTTGTCTTTGGCTGCTGTAGCCGAGGTGCATTTTGGGTTCATGAACGAATAGTGAGTGGAAGTTCTTTGGCATTGCCCAGGCAAGTAGGAGGCTATTGGTTGCAAGGGTCACCATTCCAGGGGCATTTCGATTTCGAGGTATTTTCACGCCGATTTTTCTCTTTGAAAGTGTGGCTGAATTACTGACGACAAGTGCTATGGTGCTATAGCTAATATTTTGCTGGTCAGGATAATATCCTGACCTGGCCGAGAATATAGGCATTGATATATAGGCGTTTTGGGAAGTCTCGCGCCTCGCCCAACCCTGGCTAGGTATGCAACCAGTGGCACGCGCGAGTATGCATTGCTGCCTACGTCCTATCGAGGCCGGACCAAAACCCAGTCGCCGTCGAGTTCGAGGCAAGCAAAGCCGGTACGTATTCCACTTCCAGTTAGCTTGTAAATATTTGATGGCCAGAATGTGGAGCTTCGTCTCATCAATCTCTAAGGGTATAGGGGTAGTCAAGATTAAAAGTCGAAATCGATCTAACGAGCCAAATTATTAGTTGGGTTAGTGTCAAAACCTAGTAGCTCATTTTGATCAGGTGGTCAACTACCCTTTAGCCACAGTACTACTAAGTGGCGGTACTATGCCTGGAGAACAGCAGTTTGGGGGCAAGGTATTGCCACAACCAGGGGGTAGCTCGATGACAGTGCGAGGGTTGGCTGGGTCGGTGGGACCGTGGGGGGCAAGGTATTGTCGCAACCAAGAGGTAGCTCGATGCTACCGATCTCGCTTTCAATATTGGTATAATGGAAATTTTATCATGAAGTTTTTATTCCTCGAGCCCACAATTTTCTTGGGAACATGATCCCTCACATTCTTCCATTTATAAGATTGGCCTGTAAATTGATCGATTCTCCTAAACGCGTCCGTTTTCCTCCTTACGGGTGCCAAACCAACTTGCTGGTGTTACACGTGTTAGCCAAATAGGGTTACAACATTAGCAAAAACAAAATTCATTAAAAATCCTGTCTACCGCTCCCGGATCCGAACCCAGGTCTTTGAGCGTATCAGATGGGCACGCTGTCCACTCGGCCACGGAGATATGATGTATGGGATTGATTTTAATGACATCATTCGCTATCACAATGCCATGCGCTGCGCAGTAGAGTGCGCACGCCCTAACACTCGAAACAGTTCTAGTAACTCATCCAAAGACTAGGGCCTCGATGTCGCTCTAGAAGTGCCTCAGCGGCCGGTCCCCGCTGGCCCAGCCCGGACCCCATGTGCGGTCTGGCGGCTCTCTGTGACTTGGAGCGATTTTTGGACCTGGGTCTTGGGCGTCCCCAGGACCCCGAAGTGGCGTTTCGCTATCGACGTCTGCCGGCCGCGTGCTTGCGATTTAACGCAGCGGCGTTTGCTCGGCCAGTCCCCGCCAAGTGCGTCAATTCGGTGCGGCCAGTCGTGATGCTTTGCGTCACTGAGACTGCGTTGAGCGGGGCGTTTGACTGGTGAATCTTCAAAGTCGCGTTAGTGCGTTTTTCCCCTGGATTGCGCAGGGTTGCGTCCGCTGCGGAAGCAATTGCTGCCCAAAGGCCAAAAGTCATTGACACTCTCAGACCTGAGATATGACTTTGATTTTGCCGTGATTATCTATATTCTGCTTGGTGTAGGTCCATATAAGGAGCGTGGCATCATACAAGATATGAAAGATATAGTTTCTAATAATACAGTGAGAGCAGTCAAGTGGTCAATAGCTACACGATTTATTTTTAATACTTCATAAATAACATCCAGTATTTCAGAAGCGAGTGTTGCCTGGTGGATAGCTTGCTGGACTCGCAATCCGGTGGCGACGGTTTGGTCCCAGCCCAAGTTGGTTTTAGGAACTAGGCTCGACTGCTCGTGGAATTTAATCTCCGTGCTGCAGTCGCTCTGGTAGCCAATCACTGAACTAAAGCAAAGTTGATTCGATGTCAATTTTATCACAAGCCCAAAAGTTTAGTACCAGACTTGCGAACAGAGAGTGCTGCCCGGCTCTGGAGTAGCATTATCTGCCTTACACTCGGGACTGTTCCTTACCCAGAGATCTATACGTCAAAAAATCGCGGGGTTTGGCGGGGTGTGGGGCGTTGGTAGAATCTATAATACTCGCCCAAAAGAAACCCCGCCTATACGTTGAGCAAAACACTCCCTAGTCACTAGTCTGGCAGTGAGGCCCCCGGGTGTCTGGGTTCCTTGGGACTCCTGAGGAGTCCGATACACCCGCGACGGACGGCACCGTCCGGAGTCGAGCCCCAATGGGGACGGCCGAGTCGCTGAGAGCTCTGTGGATGGCGGAAGTGATCGTGTGCTACTAGGTAGCCCAATCGCTTCAACTTGCGCCGACAGAGATCAGACAAAACTCAGGCCGTTAGCGACTGTAAGCGGTATCGAACCAGGATCACCTGGACGCTCTCACTGCCATGCTAGTGGTGCCTTAACCAACTAGGCTACTAGGGAGTATGCTTATCTGTGAAGAAATAAGATATATTAGTCGTGTTTCTATTCAGAAATACTCAATATTTCAAAATACAAACTCGAGTGCAGTCGAGCGGATTTGAACCAGGTCCGCCCGGCTGGTATCCCAGCACTCTACCACTGAGCTAACTGGGACCCATGAGTGAGGGCCATGAAATGTTAAACATGAATCGTGTTTGCTTCGTATGTTTAAAAAAAAATAGGTTCATCCACTGGCTAATAGAGTGCGCCGTAGCATCACATCTGGCGCACTCATATTAGCAAGTGGATGAACCGACTCTTAAAACGCAATTCGAAATCGAATTATAACCCACATTTCCCCACCTCAAGCTAACTCGGCGGTAGAGCTCCAGGGCGGCAGCAAGAGCCCAGATGGACCTGGTTCGAGATCGCTGAAGATGCAACCAATGCCAAATCCCGGCGTTCATCAAAGGCATGGCAGTTGGTTCATGCCATCGCCTGCGCTTCTTCTCATTCGTATCCAGCCTTTGCTTTCCGACTCTGTCAACGAAATAGCAACCACTTGGCAGAGCGCTGAAACACAAAGTGGCAAAGACGGAGATACGACAAGAACTGCCAACACGACGGCTTGAAAGGTCCTCGTACGATCGGTGCCTCGTGGCCGACATCTCCGTCAGGCCACGCCCTTTTGTAGCGACGTGCTGGTGCAGCTTTCGCAGCCGAAGGATCGCAGCCAATCAGAGGCCGAGGGTGAGCGTTGAGTGTGCGGAACCTGGAACAACGTCGCCACGGAAAGAACGAAATTGTGTTCGCTTCGTATGTTTAAAAAAATAGGTTCATTCTCTGGCTAGTAATGGCCGAATGCAACAAATCTGGCGCACTCGTATTAGCAAGTGGATGAACCAATTCCTTAAAATGCCGTTTCTCCACCACAAGGCAAACTCCCTGATGAAATCTTCGGTAGAGCTCTTGGGTGGCAGCGAGAGCGGCCAGGATGGACCTTGTTGGAGATCACTGAAAATTCAACCAATTCTTACATAAAAAACCCTTCCTACAACTTATTTCGAGTCGATCAATGTCACTCGTGAGTCGTATTGACTGTCGAATGACATCGATCGACTACCACAACCACAAAGGATCCACTTGCCTTCCCTTGTCTCCCAAGCCGTCCTCATTTCCAACGATGAAGCGTACCTTCGCAGACACAAAGAACTGCATTCATTCATGTCAGGGAGTTGCTTTCTTGGGGTTCTTCAATATGAGACATTATTTTAACACATCATTTACTTTATATTAATTTGTTTACAAGCCAAATTACAAAAGGTTCCTCCATAAATAAGCTTTCCTTCCTCAAGCACAGAGATTCCAACCATAAATTTCCAAACGGGAGCAAAATCACTTGTGACAAACCTGGTCAGGACTTAACACATGCACTTGAATGAGTGAATTTGGTTGACATTTATAAATTGATCTATTGATTGATTCATACTTGGGTACCTACACTACATACCGTACTAGTATCACATCATTGTAATTTATCTGTGCCTTAGAAGAGGGACTTTTATTCTTGGCAGTAATTCGTCCATAGTGCCAAAACAATTTTGAGAATTTTTTGCATCGATATTTCACACGCCACAGATTAAAAATACAAATGCCTGTTTTCACAATTCTGGGTGCCGAATATGTCAAGTTTAAATCAAGGTTATCTATGTCCTACCATTTAAAAACAGTCAACAGGAAAACGGTTTGATTCAGGTAGGTATCATTTGCTAGCAAGTTTGAAACTGTGTTTTTGAAAGCTAGTCTTTGCATCGAGATCCCAGCGCGAATCCAGCACCAACATCTGCCAAGCGGTCCACACTCGTCCAAGGCCACAGAGATGCAGTCTCGGCATACCAGATCGTCGTCTCACGGGATGCTGCGTTGCTGGAGCTTGCAGGACAAAAGAGCTTCGGTCAGTCGACACAAACAAACACCAACTTGCGGTTTGCATTGGAAAATAAAATGATTTTGAACTGAGTATTGAACACTAACAGAGGTTAGATCTGTTTTTCCTTACAAGCAAGCTACTATAAGCAAGGCTACAGCAAGACTGGTAAAAACTCATTAAAAGCCACAGTCAACACCGGTGCAGGGAGTCCTTTTTGCAAGCAGTACTGCGATGCAATGATGACACGAATGAAACTCAGTCATTTGGGGAACATAGCAGCTTTGAAATTGCAACCAGCAAAAGTTCGAGGTTTGAGAAATTGTACAATTTTCAATTTTATTCCACGTTAACATCATGTAGAATATTTGTTTTCGCCAGCCTTGCATGTTTGTAGTTACTACAGCTTACTTTCGAGATTTCCCATGTTCTTCCGTTACAGGATCGGTGCTTTGTTGAGCTTCGTCTGAACCGCTAGCGGATGCTGCGTTGACAAACTTCACGAGCTGAACGGACAAAATAATTCATTGTGGCATATTGTGCTAGAATGCTGTCAAGTCAAATTACTGTTTTCCCAGTGCTGTAACCAGTAAGCATTAACCCCTTGCGTCCCTTGAGTCGAGCTATCATTAGAATATGTTCTTTGTAAAGAAACTCTGAGAGATGCACATATTAAAACTCAAAACTTTGATTGGCAGCTTTTTTACTGACATATTGCACGTTCAGTGTGTCAGCTATCAAAGCGAGTGGTAGGTGAATTTGTTAAGGATATATAGAGAACTAAGACATAAGAAGGTTCACAGAGAATGCCAGAGTCTTTTTAAAATAAATTATTCATCTTTAGTTGTCTAGATCAGAACGTTCTCTCGATGTTTTGCATTTTCTCCATCAATCGATGGCAGCTTTCAAAAGAGGGAAGAAACAAATGACACGAGTCTTTTCCCGCTGATACTTTCATGCAAGATTTGCTACAAATTCAGAAGCTCAAAACCATTGATTACCATTGATATCGTTAATCAATGTCAAAACCATCCGACACGGACACAGCACAAATGCACTCACCAGTTTCCGATGCAAGCAGAGGTCTGTGCTGAAACTCCTCGTCGATGACTCGCCACGATTCCCTCGTCTCGTTCATCGCATCAGTCAGCATGTGACGTAAGAAAAGGTTCCCTATTCAGTGTTGGATGAGGTTCGCTGTGAACAAGAAGAAAATAATTATTAAACTGTTCCTGGGCACACAAACCAACCAGTGCATTCCATACACCAACGTACCAATGCGAGGACGTAAATCCTTCCGCCGTCGACATCCTCTCTTTCTGAACAATTTCAGAACTTGTTGGTGCACGTAACTAACGAATGACGATTTCCTCGCTTGATTGTTGCGTAAATCTACTCACTTTTGTAATTTTCTTCGTCTGAGGAGCCGAGACAACTGACAGCCATCAGCCATTTTGGAAATAATCTCACAACACGAACAAGTGCGCCGTGACGTAATGATACCCTGCTCTTTCTCTCGCACTCCTTGCAGTGCGCACATAGCTGTCTCTCTCACTCTCGCTAACTGGCAGCAGTGTGC
Source organism: Nemoura dubitans (assembly GCA_921293005.1). Lineage (NCBI taxonomy): Eukaryota > Metazoa > Arthropoda > Insecta > Plecoptera > Nemouridae > Nemoura > Nemoura dubitans. The sequence continues at coordinate 1,679,456 of OV121076.1, forward strand.
AAGCAGCGTAGGCCAGAGACTATTCCACCTTCTGCTCGCCTGATACACAAGAGCATTTTCACTCCGAGTTTTCAGCGAATTCTGGGCGTCCAAGAGGCCGATATGAGTCAGCCTTGCGTGCAGACTGCAGTGCGTGCTCGTGTGTAGCATGGGTTGCCTACCCAGCTGGGATTAGACGCAGATCTAGCTTCCAAATAATCAATTAGCCACAATTTTGTTTTCCTTAATCTTGTAATGTTGTTGCTCATAAAATGGTTTGTGCACAAACCAGACATGTCTAATGATTGTGTTGTTGATAAATAAATAATAATAAATACACGCAAAAATTTAGTAACTATATATCATAGAGTATTTGAGAAAGAACCTTGTTTTTTGCCGAGAAGAATGAAAACAAGGTTAGCTGATTCTTACGTTTAAAATCAAACAGCGCCATTCCAATTGACAGCTTTTCACCGCATGCACTGAGGAATTTGTTCGCAACGGAAACGTTGGTTACGCTACTGAAGTACCTAGCTTAATGTATCGCTGCGATACATATTCAACTAATCGAGATCAATTTCAATCTATTGTCCAGATGCAAGTAACACAATACTTTACAAACAGTGACCCATCGAGACCAAATAGGGACAGCTTAATAGCAGCAATTTATTTATGGTCACAACGTGCAAAACAATTAAATGCAAGAAAATTATGGGAATCAAGGGTCTAGAGGTCAGGATCTCAATAAAATCGTAAATTAATATCACACTTTGTTTGCCATAGCCGACGGCTTTCTAAACCAGGCAGTCTAGGTGGGATTCAAAAGGGAGCGCACCAATTTGTCAGCTGCCTGCTACAGCGGTTTTGTGCCTTCAAAACAAAACAGCTCCGCTATACTTTCATACATAGCTCTAACACGAGTTATAAAACAAATTCTACGATTCATATTAAATATTTTATGCAGTAAATACTTATCTTCATCGGTTTAAATTAATTTAACACTATTTTGTTTTACATCGGAACTCAATTCGCTCCAGCCTCCGGCCGCAGTGGGTCTTGGCGAGGGATGTCAGGTACGTGGTGGCTGTGATTGTAGCAGTGGTCGCAGTCTCGACAGCCCAACGGCTTGTTTGGCGAACCCGGACAGAAATCGGCTGCGTAGCACGGCAATTCGGAAATATCAGACGGCCATTGCTAACTAATATCACAAGTATACCTACCTATCTAGGTGCACGATTCCTGAAAGAGTGCAAATTTTCTCCATCTAAATGGGATTCTAACCCACTTAATTATCAAGAAGATTTATAATATCATTTATAGGTATTATATTATCCTACGGTGGTATTGTGGTATAGTGACGTGGTTTTCGTTTTAACAATCAAATCAGATTCAAATGCTAGAGAATTTAGAAACAAAAAATACTTTGCACAAGAATATTAATAGCTTTCTAAACTATTCCTGTTTACATTAAATGCAATTTGTAGTACTTATTTTATGAGTACGGTCTCTTAGAGTTCGATCATTGCTGGCTAGCAATGATCGAAGCTTAGATTACGGCATCTAATGTATTATTGTATGTAAAATGTAGTATGTACATGTAGCGATTAGTGGGCAATGTTAGTAAAATGTATGCATGTATACTTTCTTATAAAGACCTCAAAGACCTAAAAAATCTAATAAATATTTAAAAATCATGCGGAAAATTCAAGTATTCTAGACATCAATGTTGCATTTTTAGTTCACCACTCAATTTCTCCAGTAGGTATAGGCATATAGCTTCCAATTGGGTTGTGAATAATCTAATTTTATGTTAGAATTTTGAAAATGTAAAAATAGTTAGTAGAAAACTGAATTTATGGGGAAAACTGCAAGTTATTTATATAGATAATATAGATATTATATATATATATATATTATACATATTGAAATGATAGTTTTTTGACCACTCAATATATATATATTTTTTTATATATATTTATTATATATAGATATTGATAATATTGTGAGATGGCAATTTTACAATATGTTATGTATTGTATCCAAGCAGATGCAGCTTTATAATAATAAATACCTGCACTTTGATTTGATCGACCAATACAAGCGCGGGAAACCAAAGACAATTGGTTCGTGCCGGCAATCTTGACATTGCAACGTCCCGTGACCGGTTTGGGTCGATCTGCTTTATCGAATAGGCAAATAAAATAATAGCCGCCAAACATATTCAGCATCGGAATGTGATGATACTAATTGAATTATGTAATTAATGATTGTTAAAATGCTCAACATGACAGTCTATCTAATTAATCGTTTCCCTATGTGTCGAAGTAATTTGTGCATTGGTATAAATCATCAAAATCCTGTTCTTGTCATCTCCGACCTCCCGTTCACGAGCAACCATCCAAAAGGTCGGGTCTCGGTATGATCGACTAGCTTGATTGAGAGATAAGAGACTCAATTAAATGAGTTCCCGTGAAAATGCGTTCAGAGAAACTACTTTTTCTCAAAAAATTGAAAAGTAATGCTGGATTTGTGGTACTAATGGGGGAAAGACGCAGAAACTTGTTTGATTTTAATTGTATCTTTAAAATTACGTGTTTTAGGCAAGCAGGTATAATATATGTGCCGACATCGTGCAAAACTCCAGAGTGAACCGAATCATGAGTCTTTCCGATCCTCATTTGCCCGAGCAAAGCAGCTACTGATAAGGAAACCGGTTTGTCAAACTGGTCCCAGCCTGCAAAAGCACATGGCTAGCCACGTGTTCAGAACCTGACCTTTACCTGCACTGTTTTCAACCGAACCTGAACGGCCGAACCGAACGGCTTTCGACTGGCTCACTTAATGTTTGCGCAAGTATACCTACTACTATTTTACTTTTTGTGCAGATTTACGCAGGAAAATTTACAGAATTAAACAAAATGAATGTGTTTCTAATACAAAACCACTGATCACATAAGTTATACATATTAAATAACATCCATTATAATTCCTTCTTAGAAATTGAGCAGCAAGAATTTGTAAATAGATACAAGTCCATGACAAAAAGGCATGCAAGCCATTGGACAAAAAATACTATTGTCAACATGGTACAAGCAGAACAGATTAATACATGATCAACAATAAAATGTCATCTGGGAAAATAGTATCGTGCCTCGTATCCAAAGTTATTGAGCAGAATTTAGTGGTTAAAGCCAAAAAAGAAAAGAAGATCAAGTAACAAACTCAAAAATCACAAGAAAAATAAAACCAATAAACATTCTTTGTAACCGTCTCACTTTCCGCTGATCATTCCAGTCCGCGTGATTCACGCCAATCGCGCGTGATCGCGGCCTGTTTCTTGCAGTACCACTCCAGATGATTGGCTAGGTCGCACGGAAACTCGTATCGCGTCTGACAGGCCGAGCACTGAAAAGGCTTTCCGAGCGCCGGCTTGCGCTCGATGGCCGAGCACTGAAACAGCTTGCGCTCGACGGCCGAGCACTGAAACGGCTTGCGCTCGACGGCCTCGGCTGCGGGACCCGCTGAAATAATAGGACCAACCGGTCAGATTGGGCATGCGCTGATCCAGTTGCGATTTGCACTGTGCAAACCATTTGAACATACACAAGGGGACAACAACAAGGGAAAGAAACAAACAATACAGTAAACAAAGAATAGAATAGAAACAATTAAAGAGACAATTAAGAGAAATGTCTGAGAAGCCAGCATTTGATGATGGGTATTGAACCCGTGTGAACCCACATGATAGGAGTGAAAGAATACACTAGGAGAGTTGTAGGCCACATTTCATAAAATTGCTGTTTCGTCGGCATTGAATATGTTCCTCGGACATTTTGAATCTTGGCCCCATCCAGATAATCCTTCTCTCTGAATTATTACTAGGGCTTCGCGAACGCAATTTGTGTTGCGTTGAAGATGAGCGTAGGTAGCGGTTTGTGTATAGCGGATTAAAAGGTGCAGGCAGCAGTCACAAGAAAACCATGGAGCACCAAACCTGTCCATTGCCTTCTCGAAAATTCTAATCACTTGAAAATGTATACGGATTCTGACGTTCCTTTGTTTCTCTTCGAGGTCAACAAAGCTGGTAACCAAGGAAACGAAGGAAACCGGACTCGTATTGAATCAGCCGTCAAATCACGAAAAAAACACCACAAAAATGCTAATAAAAACCAATTGGAAAAACCTACCGAACTAAGATTTGCAGGCATGATAAATATGTATAAGGTCAACATGTTTAGAAGTTTTAGTGAAGTTATGTTCAGAACTTTGAATTTTACAGGGGTTCAAAATTCAGAAAAAATTGAAAAATTTCGTAAAAATTGATTTATAAAAAATTTACTGAACCGATCTTTTTCAAATACGCAGGGGGTCTAAGTTGAGAACAGAGGTAGATACTCAGAAATTTTCATCCATGTCGGTTCAGGCGTTTGGTCTGTAGAGCGCGCACAAACACAAAAAAAAAAAAAAACATACACAATTGATTTTTTTCTGGGGTAAGTGAAATTGAAGATTTCGCTCGCTACGCGCATCAATTATTTTATTATAATGATTATATTTTCTTGTCTTCATATGACTATCATTTTAACTGTATTTTTATCAAAAACACTTTTATGTACCAGCCTGACCAAAGATACTATATAATAACCTTCAGTTAGCCTGACGATCCCTAGCGGGAGTCATGGCTTGTAAATGTTTTATTTATTTAAGCCAATAAAGAAAATCAAGCAATCAATCAATCAATCATTCCTCCGGTACAACTATATATAGAAACGGCGGTATAAACCGACCAACAAACTTGCAACAAGAAATGATCAGTAGTAACAGTACCTAGTAGGTACCTACGGTAGGTACCTATAGTCTGTTCATCCATCGACAAACAATTGTATAGGTAGGTACTAGGTAGTAGGTACCTACCAACATTCTGGCTTTATGTTATGTACAAACTGTTGTTCCTAGGTAGACTTTCAAAAATGCAATTGAAAACCAAACAATTCTGAAAACATTCCAAACTCCAGAGAATTGGTGTTTGGAAGGCAAAGAGGCAATCCCAATATTGGCATGTGATGTGGAAATAAATTCATTGATGCATGACACAAAGTTTTTTTTTGTATTTTTGTAATGTGACTCATTTTGATCAAACCACGCAAAGAACATTAATTAATACGTACAGCGAAGTGTGGAATTCAGATAAAATAAAAAATAATAATTTCCATTTGTACCTACCTATTTAACTAAAAAAAGCACAAACAATAATTGAGATATGGGATACCAATTGTCTGGCTCAACCAAATATATAAATTCTTTTTGTCACCTCGTGGACACCTCAAGGTATTTCCTGTCTGCCCTTCAAATAACTCTCCTCGTCTCCTTTCTTTGGCTAGTTTAACATTATTTTCCGTAATTTCTGTTTGAGAGAACTTTGGATCCATATACTATATGGAGGTCCTGCCATTTTCACTCCAAATCGACAAGCTTCCCGACCGCGAAAGCTTTTACTAGACATTGCGTAGCGCGGTCGAGCGCATGCTGCTGGCGCTAGCCGTTCCCCAAGGATACGTCACGAGGAGGTGCCGCGCCAGAATGAACATGTGCGATTATTCCTTCGCAAAAAATTTGTTCGAATAAAATCAAACGGGATGTTTAATTAATTGGTATTCTGTGCAGTATATATGTTCTCTTCAAAGCAATTCGGAGAGCTCCTTTAATTGTAAATAATGTTTTACACAAAACAAATGCCTGTATTTTATTTGGCTGATCACAAAACTTTTTTATCGAGTTTTTTGGACAAAAAAAAAACGCTATACATTTTTACCAACGTTCACAAAGCAAGATACTTGCGCATCTACCAGAAGCAAATATAGTCCTAAAATGACGATTCAAACTGATTTATGACCAGCATTAGCAGCACATACATTAAATCGTGTACTATACCTGGATGGAATATTAAACAATATTTAAAATATTGTTCCGTGACCATTCATTCCTTGTATCTGATCGTCAATGTCAGGTAGCGACAACCTCTTCCTCACATTTTACGCACGCGAAAACCTTGCACACATCCACACGACCCGGGGGTGAGATGGTCTGAGCATCGAATGATTGACAGCGCTCCGTCGGGAGGCTGCAGAACAATACTAGCATTCTAAACGTGAAAAGGAGTTTAGGACTTAACTCTTAAAGTAACCAAAAACAATGTTCTTGGCAGCCAATGCTGGAAAATTCCAAACAGCAACAGAGAGACTTTAGAGTCTAAACTATTGTCGACTGTTGAAAGAGCAGAACTTACTTAAATTCATACAATTTACTTATGATCAAATAATTTAAAACATTTTCCTAGCAAAACTTTTAAAAATCAAATTGTTTGAGCTTCACACTAAGAATTCCCCAAAGAATCCTGGAAAGTAGCCATAAAAGGGGAAGGGGAGAATACATGAAAATATAAAAATTATAAGATAAAGACTTGGAACATGATAACTCCAACAGTCCCAATCCATTCTGTTAACTGCTGCTCCTTTGGAGTCGGGATGCTTGGCACGAACGTGATTTCAATTTCATGTCGCGTGGATCGATAGCTGCACTCGTCGCCCGCAAACGCACGCGGTTTCCCACACTTGCGCCGGTGCCGAAAACAAGGTTTCGTCGCATGCCGGCATCGCTGCTGCTGACAAGACGAGCACTGAAACGCCCCCTGCCCGGCCTCAAGCCCTGAAATTAGAAAACAAATATGTAGACCTGTATATATATAGTAGAGATGTCGGGTACAAATCAGTACCCGTGGAACCGCTCAAAACAAAACAAAAAAAATATTTTTTGAAAAAAAAATATTGAAAAATATAATTTTGTGCGTGACTGTACAAGTCACTATTTATAGGTTGATTTGTACCGCTGCCATGGGAGCATGGTCAAGGTCATGGCCCAAGGCATGCAGAGTGCAGAGTGGCCTGGAGCCACTTGAACCTGTCCAGACAATATGTCCCTTTGTATGTTCCCTCAATTCTAGTGATTTATTGGCTGTCGCCCAAGGCCAAACTGTGTGTGGGGTTAGGGTAGTTTGTTTATGCCACCTAATCACTTTGTATGGCTTCACCACTCACAAGCATGATTGACTGCTTATTATTGGGGTAACAAAGATAAAAATCATGTCTGATAATATTATGCTGACTTCTTCATAAACGTCTTGTCCACGCAAATTATTACACTATCTCGAACAACCCTGCAAGTTACAATATTCCATGTTGGTACACACACAATTTTTTTTTGAAATTAAAAAAAAAAAAAAAAAAATTTGGTTTTCAGCTAACCCAGGTACCCGCGCGGGTACCCGGGTACTATTTTTGGTACCCGCCGACATCTCTAATAAATAGTATTTACTCATACCCTGATTAACTCTTGTAAGCTCATAGATGACAAGACTAAACAATATCTTATATCCAGAGAGAAATCTTCAAGAGTTCCAAGAATAAACGAGTTACCCAAAATACACAAAAAGGACTCCCCATGCTGTGTCCTATCGTAAGTGCAGTTAATCACCTACACCATTGCACGCCACCATGCAAACATTCTGCAACCCATAACTGAAAACGTTCCTTCAAAAGTCAAAAATTCCACACATTTCGTTAACTGTCTTAAAGAATTCCAATTAGATCCGGGAGATATCGTGGTTAGTTTTGATGTGGTATCACTGTTCAGAAGAGTTCCTGTCAATGAAGTAATAACATTCCTAGACAAAAACAAGTTGGTTCCTGATCATGTTATAGGACGTGTCTGAATTGATTTGGTCTTGGTCTTGCGTACTTGGTCTTGGTGACTTCATTTGTCTCCTATCTGTACAGCTAACTTCTGCTACCTGACATAATCACGGTACCGACCGCCATTCGATGACAGGCAAGTCACCGACAGACCAAGTCTGCGAGACTGCATCGTCCAAGTCTCGCGTACTCGCTCTGCCATGCGGTCTTGGTCTTGGTGGTCTTGCAATTCGGTCAGTACTTGTGACGTCGTTTGTCAAGAACGAGTACGCGAGACCGCACGGAACGGCCGATTCAGACACGGCCATAGAGCTGTCTAGACATTGTATGTCCTCTATGTATTCTATATACGAAAATAAGTTTTACAAACAGATCTCAGCTATGTTCACCTTTATCCCATGTAACTGCTAATCGTTTCATGCAAGAGTTTGCGGCAAAAGCCATCAACTCAGCTGTTTTAAAACCTAAGTATTGGCTACGATACATTGATGATATCTTTGCAATTTGGCCACATGGAGAAAGGACTCTTTCTCCCTTCCTTGAACATCTGAACTGCTTACATGAAGACATAAAGTTCACAACGGATATATAGAGAAAGACAGAAGATTTCCTTTTCTCGATGTAGAAATAATAAGGAAACCCAACAACGCATTCGCCCACACTGTGTACAAAAAGCCCAAGCACACGAACCGTTATCTTAGCACCATCACCCTGCGCTAATTCACTCAGCTGCATACACCCTGGCCATAAGATCAAACCGCATTGCAGATAAAGAACACCTCAAGAAAGAAAAGCAAATTTTAAACAATTCTCTTGTCCAGAATGGTTCCCCAACAAGATTAATCAAGAAAGTGTTCATGCAAAAACCCAACGCTGAAAAGCATGGGTGCGAAACAAGAAATCAAGATGAACCGCAAAATGAAAAGCTGTACGACACCCACCTTACGTGCTTTCCTACCTTACGTGCATGGGGTTACGGACAAAATTAGCCAACTTCTTAGAGAAGAAAATATAGAAACGATTTTCAATACTAATAAGAAGCTCGGCAATTAAGTAACTGCAAGGACGCAATCGACCTTGAAGGTTGGGGAGTTTATGAAATACCACGTCAAGATTGTCCTAAACCATATATATAGGACAGTCCGGCAGAAACTGTTACCAGCGACGCCGTGAACACCGATTGGACGTGAGAAATAACTCCCAAACCTCAGCCTTGGCCCAAAATGTGAGAGAGACATTTCATGCCATCAATTTTGATGGCCTGAAAGTTATTTCACAAAATAACCACCAACATTCTCGACTATTTTGTGAGGCGATTGAGATCACAGTTCGTCCTCACTGCCTAAACAAACAACTAGATACCGACCACCTTCCTAAAACATGGACTCCTATCCTTAAAAAACTCACAACTAAACCGTCAACTCCTGAAGTCCCACTTTCTTACTCAAGTAATTCAGTGCAAAAAGCCTATAACGGTTCTCCAACAAAACATATCAGTATCACCAGGTCGATGAACAGAAAGAAAATGGATCCAACTTGCATCAAGAAATTTATTTATATTCACTCATCTCCCCTCGATTCTATGTTTTTATACCACTAGGCTTTTTGATGTAGCTTGATTTTTCAAAATTTGCTTTGAATGTTTGACTGACAAAGTGCATGTATATTTTTATTATACTAGCTTTTCTAATTGTGTTAGCGTCTTGAAAAAGCCGAGCGGGGCTCAGTGAAACGTCGACAAAATAAATCTTATTACTTCACAGTAGCATTAACCGAAAAAAATGCCTAAAACCCTTTGTAGTTACGAGAATATTCACCAGCATATATATATATATATATATATATATGTGTGTATATAAAGATATACAGTTTCTGAGTCAAATTGCTTACTGTTGTGATTGCTGTTTGATGTTGAACGGGCAATCCCCACACTTGAAAGTCGGCAATTTCCCGCATTCCGTCGTCCATGTCTTTGCACTTGTTTTCAGACCGTGTTGCCGGTCTCAGACGTGGCAGCTGAGCGGCTCCCCGAGCTGCGACTTTGGCTGCCTGGTCTTCACGGTGGGAACCGCTGCAAGAATCAGAGGAACTGGTCAGACGTTAGGCGCATGACGGGCCACTTAATGTGGTGTACGTAAACTACTTGAAGTATGACTCAAAGAGACAACAAATACCACCAAGAACTGGAAGCAATATTTATAAACAAGCAAAATAAACTAGGAAAGAATGCACAGATTAAGAGCATTCTTGATTGTTAATATTTGTCATGTTTAAAGCACAAAAATACTACAAACAGGTAACATGCCCACTAGGTAATACTTCAACATTGACAATTGAATATACAAGTGGATATTAATTGCAAACATGTAAACAACAAAAACTAGGACAACACATAGAAATTATATAATAATATGTGCATGGGAACTTTGAAGCCAAGTATTAGTAATTTATATCTACCACATCTCATCATACAGAAGTGAAAATATATAGCAACAGGTGTAAAGTAAAAGTGAAATCCAAGGGTGTGCAGAGGACTGTGACTTGTCCTTAGGGTCTTCCAACGCTTCTGTTCCTCCATTCATCGGGCATTTTGATCATGTTTTGATCACCATAGCGTTCAATGTTATAACTCAGATACGACAACCTGGCTTCTCTCCAAATTAAAATTCTCACACACAAACATTGGTATACTATAAATGAATTAACAAACCAGAAACATGAAAATATTATTAGTAATGGGCTGGTTAAATTGGCTGGATACCTGGATTATTCCCTGCTTCCTTGATATCAGGGCAACATTCACGCATAAAGTGATGTAGGTACTGTACAAGTTGTTGTAGTTCCTTGCAAATGAAACTGAAACAAATCTGAAAACATCCCAATGAGAAACAAACGCACAATGCATTGCTTTGCGCTGTGAAATAACAAATAAATTATTCATGCTAGTCATATGTGTACATTTTGTATTGCAATTGAAATATAATAATTGTCAAAGTGTGAAATAATGTAATGAATATATATATTTAATCTTTCTATTAATTCGGTATTAATAGATTAGTTAGGGTACATAATAAATTTTAGGTACCTAAATAAATATAAAAAGCAATTTTCAGAGAAAATAAATTGGCTTAAGTTTAAAACTTTGGCCTAGGCTTTTGGCCTTTGGCAATCCAGGTAGGCAAGACACGATTCACATAATATGTTCACGTTCACTCTCTCCTGCACCAAGGTTTAGTTTTAAAAATAACTATTTGATACTTAAATTTCCTAGACTCATGTCTACTATATCCTATCTTTAGCACTGGTTTTGAAAAAAACTATTTCAAACTGAGATTTGAATGCTACATCAAAAGTCTCACTGGTTTCCCAAAGTTTCGTAACGTATGCCAGTTACTTTATCAAGGGTGAAAGCTTGACTGACGTTAAAAACGTGAACAAAAGAACCAACAATTGTTTTTTAATCTAAGCTTCCTAAATTCTAATGATCCTGTCAAAGTCCATAATAATTAAAAAATTGAAAATTAATCCACCTACATTTAAAAAACCATCCAAAACTATTTGATACCATGTGTAAAATCATAAAATGCTAAAATAGTGAAGGCTTAACTGTCTCCAGTAGAAAAACCTTTGATGATTGCTGGCAATGACTGAAGGAGAGGCAGCTTTCACATGGGTTCTGCAACTAACATGTAATTTGTTGTCCCTGGGCCGTATGTATGTATGTATGTATGTATGTATGTATGTATGTATTAATTTAATTTGTTTTCGTTTTCCGTTCAAAAGTAGGTACCTACACATAATATAGATAATCATGATAATACTAACCAACTCAATAATCAACAATTAGACAGAGATAAATAATAATCAAAGATCAACAATAACAATGTTTGTACCACGTGTCCTATTTCTAACTCCTTCAGCCGCCAGCTTTCAGGAGTTTGGCATAGTCTGGCCAAGGGCTTACCACCCGCTCTGGCAAGACATTCCACTGTCTGACTGCTGTCGGGATGAATTCAAACTTCCCGATGTTAGTGCAGTTATTTCCAGTTTCTTTGAAGTTTGTAACAGCGGTCCGTCCTTCCATAGCGTGCAGCCTCCGCCAGCCGCTGCCCGATCTCCCTCCAGCCAGCATAACCTACCTTTGACTTATGTACAGGTTACATAATTTTGTCAATGCCCTTTTGGTCATTTCGGTTGGGCTGTGTCTACGTCCATATTTATGGAGAACCCTCCTCGCAGCCTTCCGCTGGACCGTTTCAATGACATCTTTGAGGATTTGAGTGTGAGGGTCCCACGCCGATGAGACATGCTCTAGTTGTGGTCTGACCATAGCTGTATATATATGCATGGGGGGGGGGGGGGGGGGGGGGCGAGCAGGGCCTTGTACCCCCCTAATGAATCTATGACGATCCCCTTTTCCAATACATATATTATTATTTAACAGTAAAATTGCCATTTTGAGCCTCAAGAAAAATATTCTTGTGAGTTAGTATGAATCATTTCATGGTTTCTGAGTAAAGAGTCTGAATGTTATTGTTATGTCTAGCCGTAGCCAGCTATCGCGAGCTGGTTTGGAGCGCATCGCATCGCAATGCATGAACATGAAATCGAGAACAATGTAGAAAATGTGAATATCACATCTGGAAAAGCGGGTGACTATTGTTTAGGGAATGGGCTTTTGGAAAAGCGGGAGACATTTTTTTAGGGGTAAGACATTTTGAATAGAAAAGCGGATGACGTTTTCTTTAGGGAGTGGATTTTGTGTGTGGTCCCATCTAATCTGGGACCCTGTGCATGCCTATGTATATATGCTTTACATTTTAGGGTTGCGGTTTCAAGTTTTATATTGACACACAGTCGACCAGCAAGTTTGAAAAAAATGTCGATTTTAGTGCTCATCTCTTCGGCTAAAATCCATTTTGAAGGGGGCCCAAATGCAATTCTACAGCATTTTATTCATTGTTAGTACTTGTTATAATATCTTACAGATAATGCCACACACACACACACACACACACACACACACACACACACACACACCAGCCCAGAGATTTTGAAACTTTCACGTCATGCCATTATCGGTTCTGATGGATAAAATCCCTATCGTTGTCCGTGTTCATTTGTTCACTTTGTAACCGAGAACGGCAAAGTCAAAGTAATGGTTAACCTTCCCACAGCCTACTGGAAATATAATGGCCATAGAGCCAATGTAGAACAGCTCCATTTAGAAGGCTCTGGCTAAGTAATCCTAACTATATAGTAACTAAAGTGAACCTACACCCAAACAGCCATAAAGAATTGTTACCATGTAATAAACAATGTTGAGTAGGTTCAAACCAGCCCTAATTTGATCCTACTCGTGTCTATTCAACTGATTACATCCCAGTAAAACCCCAACAGTTTGGGATCAACTCTTGGAGCAGGTTTCCCTCCTGGGGTCGTCTGGCACGAGTGCTTCCTCCGCTAGTGCGGGTTTTCCCTCACGGAACGGAACACCTCCGTTCCGCAGGCAGTTCTCTGGTGTCGCGTCAGGCGCTGCTTCCGCCTGTAGGAACGGTAGCACTTTCCGCACGGGAACCGTTGAGTGACTTCGCGACGAGAGGAATCCCTGCAAACGGCGTACCAATTTCACTACGCGCACGTCTGCTTTGCCCTCAACTTAGCATTAGCTTTAAGGTGGTTTTACAGCTCGCATTGTCACCAACATTGTGTTGTCAACTTTTTTTCTTGACCAATCACAGGCTCTGGCCAAATTCTTGACGTCATGTTCACAACTATTGTCACCGACATTCTAGACTTCGGCCAAGTTGAACTTTTGCGGCATGTTCACGACTTTTCATCGCCTTTGAAATGAACGAAGGGGGCTGTGCCGGCTGTGGGAATTGACAAAGTTGCCACTTTTTGTTTTTAAACATGGCCGACCAGGGGGGTGATTGTGTAACTTTGTGGTTTCGAAACCATTCGTTTTCAATATCACTGCCCCATGGTTTAACACGGGGGCAGTGATTTGAAATCGAATGATTTCGAGCGAAATCGAACGAAATAAAGTTACATGATCGATACCCAGGATTGCGAGGAGGATCTTTTAATAGTCGAGCTACTAGAAACATCCCCCGTTTTATGGGATGCAGGGAACCCAGATATTTAAAAAATCAATTAAAAAAGAATAGCTTTGCAGCGAATAGTGGCAATGGTGAGAAACGGCACTGGTAAGTTCGTGCACTCTCGGGTCCCGTCGGGGACTTCCGGGAAATATCGCCAACAACGGACAGAAGAGCAGTAAACGGTTTCTGTCGTCAACATCATGTCACTGACTTTATATTGACGACTATTGTTGGTGACATTGCGAGCTGTAAACCCACTTTTAAGAGGCCAGACTATTTCGCTATCAGCTGCTCGCAGCGAATGCTTCTAAGTCTCACGTAGTCACTTAGTCTAGCTTAGTCTCACGCAGCGAACGCTTGGTCCTATGGTCTTACTAAACCGTAAGAGATAAGCTATTGAAGTAAGCGAGGGAGTTGTAGATGAAGAATCAATCTGTGTCGGTAACGGAAGTTGCCGTAAGGGCGCTCAACGGTCGAAGGCTTACCGAAGTGCTTGACTGGAATGTGGTCTATCAGCGTTCTCCTCCTCGCCTGCTCCGGAGCGGGTCGTTTGCCGCACTTTTGCTTTGCGGCGGTTCAGGCAGCGGTGAGACTTGCAGACGGGAGAGTAATCGGCCCAGGGAGCGATTTCGTCGCCGGCGAAATATATATATATATATATATATATATATATATATATATATATATATATATATATATATATATCTTTCTCTTACGATCAGCTGCAGCAAAACAGTGAAGCGTTTTGCTTCTAAACTGCAATGTATCCTGTTATGTCATTGAATGATTTAAATTTTGTAACACACCAACATTTTCTTAGGTAAGGTACTATGCAGTAAACTCGACAAATTAGTTCAATCCAGCACAGAGAGTACCTATAGGTAGGTAGGTATGACCAATATGCTTACCTATCACTTCCACCATTTGTCATTGATTATCAAAGAAAAATGCTTGGGCTGCACCGAATATTGAGTAATGCCTTTCAAATATCATTTGCACAACGATTCATTGAGTTATCAAAAAATATTAAACCAATGGAATATGTGTCAAGCCAATGATCCAGCATGGCGACCGCATGGCACCGCACGCTTACCGCCCACAACGAATTGATGCTCGCTTTGCATCGAAATGCAATAATGTGAAATGAACTCGCACACGCAACGCGGAATAAGACGTCTGTACTGACAAGGGCACTCAAGACGACATTTCCCACCAGCCGTACATTCGGCAGTACGACACAAAATCCAACTCAAACCCGGCACTATCTCGCAGGCTCGCACACTGAATTGTCGTGGCGCTATCTATCGGTAACTCGAGCAAATACAGACATCTATACAATAAATTATTTTCAAATGATTAAATTTCATGTTTCCTATTTCCTACTTCCACGATTCCAATCGCAAACATTTATCGCAAGACTAGAAAATGAAACACCGCCTTCCAAAGAGCGATGTCTGAGATAATCGACAGGACGGTGTTTCATCTTCTTTCATGTAAAACATTATCCGTCCCTCCCGACAAGAGAAACGAGACCTTTCACAGTTGAGCATTATCATATTTTTCATTATCCTCATTTAACTTCACGATGTCGGCACACACACATCTACTTGCATAAAAAACGTAATTTTGAAGATGCAATTAAAACAAACGTTATCACAACCAAACGGGCCCCAAATGGAGCAAGCACCGACGTAGACAGTAAATAGCAGACCCAAAGCTAGTTAGCTAAAATAGTACATCTTTCTCGAACATAATAGTGTTCAAGAGCGAGGGAGAATCAGCTACAACAACAACAACAAAGAGTGGAATTACCAAGTTGTTGACAATAAGTAGATGGGATACAAATTGTTTTTCACCTAAAATGGAAAGAACACTTGAGGAACCTGATCAAAATGCTAGCAAACCAAATGAACATGTAAGCGCTAACGATTGAATTCCAAGCAAATTCTTGAAATCTCTAATTAGTTATACGGAAAATAATGTGAGGCGGTGGAGCAGGGTAAAAAACAAGGTTGTCTCCCACAAGAGGGAGAATCTTAGAATCTTACAAGAGGATTAGAATCTAACAAAATGCAGGACGAATGCATCGATCTTTGTTAAGGATTAATTAAACATCTTGACAGCTCCTTGCATTTGCATTTTAATCGTCTTGCTATTCCCGAAGGACCGTATACGGAGCGTTCCAGCAACAAGAAACACGAGAAACGAGAAGCAACCTGCGCCCAGGAAATAGTGAAACTGATGCCTCTGAGTCTCAAGAAAGAAGAAATGAAAAGAAGCGATTTTAAATCAAATGTCAATGACATACTTTTCATCGCACGGACGTGAGATATGAGAATTGCCGAATTTAGCCTGGAGAAAATGTGCAATCATTGAATGTATATACTGGCATAATATGAACTTGCTTGCAATTGATGATACTTTACTTTAACTAACTTTACTTTAACTATGTTCAAACATAACTTGTCTAATAGCGTGTACACCTACAGTACAATAGCTCTGCTTGGTTGTCCACGAAGTCTAGATGATAACTAGATTTCTTGCGTTTGTTTGTCCAGACTAGGTTTCGTTCACTGCATGATTGCCTATGATGACGGCACAAGGAAAACCGATATCTAGATAATAACTACATTGGATCTTGTTATGTTCTGGACAACCAAACATACATAATGATTAAAATGAATTTGAAAATAAATACAAATATGCGTATTGCGTAACATAATAATAGGTATAGGTATAGGTATCTGATTATTACTTCTACCAATGGCCATGTATACTGAACACGCGGCTAGCCACGTGCTTTTGCAAGCTGGGACTAGTTTGACAAACCGGTTTCCTTATCAGTAGCTGCTTTGCTCTGGCAAATGAGGATCGGAAAGACTCATGATTCGGTTCACTCTGGAGTTTTGCACGATGTCGGCACATATCTGCTTGCCTAAAACACGTAATTTCGAAGCTACAATTAAAATCAAAAAGGTTTCTGCGCCTTCCCTCCACTACTAACACAAATCTGTCTGCAGTTTACCCATTTCTGGGAAATATCTCGTTTTCACAACGCTATTTCATGTGGGTGCAATTTTAATTGCTTCTCTTATCTCTCAATCAAATCAAGGTAGTCGATCGTACCGAGACCCGACCTTTTCGATGGTTGCTCGTGAACGGGAGGTTAGTTGATTTTATACCAATGTATGAATTATTTCCATTAGTACATTTGTCATGTTGGGCATTTAAAAAATTGTTTATGACGTAGTGTAATAAATGATGTGATTGTCCTCCAGAGCGGAACATGTTTTGCAGGTATTATTTTATTGTTATTATACAAGAGATTATAATTTGTAGCCTACTCGATGAAGAATATCGACCCAAGCCAGTCATGGGCTCAATCAAGACAAGAAGCCTATACCTGTTGACTGCATTGCGGACACTATATGGTTTGGTGGAGGAGCCGATCCCGTTGCGAATCACTGGTGGAGGTGCCGGGTGGATAGAGTGAAATCTGGCTAGGTACCTATACCTACTACTTTGTAAATGGGAGAATGGAATGTGTCTTCCCTTTAGCATCATGATAAGCGTTCACATAGCAGGGGCGTAACTACATGGTAGGACGGCCAGGCCGGTGGCCGAGGGCCTCAGGCTCAGGGAGTCTCAGGCTCAGGGGGGCCTCAGGTTCATGGGGCCTCAGGCTCAGGGGCCTCAGGATCAGGGGCCTCAGGCTCAGGGGGGCCTCAGGATCAGGGGGGCCTCAGGCTCAGGGGGGCCTCAGGATCAGGGGCCTCAGGATCAGGGGCCCCAGGCTCAGGGGCCTCAGGCTCAGGGGCCTCAGGATCAGGGGCCTCAGGCTCAGGGGCCTCAGGTTCATGGGGCCTCAGGCTCAGGGGCCTCAGGCTCAGGGGCCTCAGGTTCATGGGGCCTCAGGCTCAGGGGCCTCAGGCTCAGGGGCCTCAGGTTCATGGGGCCTCAGGCTCAGGGGCCTCTGGCTCAGGGGCTCATCGTTATTTTCAAGCAAATCTATGAAGTTTCAGATTATTTATATGCAGAGTATTTAATAATATTATAAAGGTAAGCTTTTTATATTCAGAGTATTAATTATATTATATAGGTAAGCTAATTTTATTCATTCATATAATGTATTGACCATATTATGATGGTTAGAGGTAGAGTAGAGGAGAGATGTATCGATTGGAAGGAAGTGGAAAAAAAGGAATAGTGGGACGAGAAGAAGTTGTGGGGGATGACATTTGAAAAATGTGAAGAGAAAGAAGAGGAAGAAGAAAGTGAAAATAGGGAATGAAGGAAGAGACAAGAAGCGTCAGGCGTGGCTGGCCGGCTTTAATATATTATTGCGCCAGGCCTAGATACAAATTTATGTACTTACCACGTAGTTAATGAAGACAATAAAACGATTAATATTATTATATTATTTTAGATATAATGTATCTAATTGATGAGCGTAGCGAGCGAAGCGAGCGGAGCGAAATCTTCAATTTTTATTAACCCCAAAAAAAGTCGTTTGTGTATGTGTATGTGCTTTTTTTGTGTGTGATTGTGAGCGCTCTACAGACCAAACGCCGGAACCGATTTGGATGAAAATTAGACTTAGACTTAGACTCAACTTAGACCCCCTGCGTGCTTGGAAAAGATCGGTTTAGAAATTTGTTACTAAATAAATTTTTACGAAATTTTTCGATTTTTCAAAATTTTGAATCTCTGTAAATTTCAAAGTTCTTTACGTAGCTTCACCAAAACTTGTAAACATGTCTACCTTATACACATCTATTATGCCTGAAAATCTGAGGTCAGTAGGACTTTCTAATTGGGTTTTATTAGCATTTTTGTTGTGTTTTTTTCGTGATATTCGTGGTTTTTTTCGACGACTGAATCAATTTTCTTCGTTTCCCTGGTGACCAAGCTTTGTTGACTTCAAGTTTGTCCAAGGCAACGATTTGACAGATATATCAGAAATAAGTAATTTTCATTTATAGAAATACCTATATGAAGTAAATCCGTGGTAGAAATATATCTCCAATAAGAACCCTCGGGCGTGATTTACATCTATATATATATATATATTTATATATATATATATATATATATATATATATATATATATATATATATATATATATATATATATATATATATATATATATATATATATATATATATATATATATATATATATATATATGATCAAATTACTCAATTAGCCCAAAATAAGAATATTTTGGCTATCTGACAGCTCTAGAGAGAAACAAAGGAAGGTCACAATCGCCTAAATATTCGAGTGATCAGAATTTTCGAGAAGGAAATGATCTGGCATGGGGCTCCATGGTTTTCATAGGCTTTCTGCTTCCACCTTTTTATCCGCTACAAACCGCTACCTACGCTCATCTTCAACGCAACACAAATAGCGTTCGCGAAGCTCTAATATATATATTCACTAGGGCGAACGCAATTTGTGTTGCGTTGAAGATGAGCGTAGCGATTTGTATTTAGCGCATAAAAAGATTGAGGCAAAAAGCCTAAATCATGGAGCAGCAAGCCGGACCATAGCTTTTTCGAAAATTCTGATCACTTGAAATTGTAAACGATTCTGGCCTTTCTTTGTTTCTGTCCGAGCTGTCGGGTAGCGGAAATATGCTCATTTTGAGATCATTGAGCAATGTGCATGGAAATACGTAGATGTAACTCATGCCCAAGGGTTTTTATTGGGTTTTATTGGGTTGGTTTTTATTGGAAAAAATCTGGTGTGATATTTCGATTTGGTTTCGATGGTTTCTAAAGGAAAATCGAAATTGGGAATATTTGAAAAAAATACGCACTTTTAAATAAATTTCCGTACTTTTCCAAACATGCCCAATTGTCGAATTTTGCTCTTTTTTTTCTGCTTTGAAAGTGAAGGGTGTGGAGGATTTTCTTGAAAAACGCAGGGGGTCTAAGTTGAGAACAAAAGTAGACACCCTGAGAATTTCATCCCACTCGAAGCAGGCGTTTGGCCTGTAGAGCGCGCGCAAACACACAAACAAACAAACAAACAAACACACACCAAGTGTTTTTTTTTAGCAGTAGTGAAATTGATGATTTCGCTTCGCTCGCTACGCTCATCAATAATCGCATCTTCCTCCATATGAATCCGCGTATCCTAATCTCTATTTGAAAATTATATGCGTATTCCCAGCATTGCTAATGTTCCGACAATCACGACCACATCAACGTTGGTATGTTATGATAGATCACTAGGGCGAACGCAATTTGTGTTGCGTTGAAGATGAGCGTAGCGGTTTGTATATAGCGCATGAAAAGATTGAGGCAAAAAGCCTATGAAAAACATGGAGCAGCAAGCCGGACCAGTGCTTTCTCAAAAATTCTGATCACTTAAAAATGTAAACGATTCTGACCTTTCTTTGTTTCTGTCCGAGCTGTCGGGTAGCGGAAATATGCTCATTTTGAGATCATTGAGCAATGTTCTAATATCTGTCAAATCTTGATTTCAACTTCAAGTCCAAAAATCTGGTGTGATGTTTCGATTTGTTTCCGATGGTTACTAAAGGCAATAATCGAAATTGGCAAAATTTGATAACAATACGCACTTTTAAATAAGTATCCGTACTTTACCAAACATCCCCAATTGTCGAATATTGCTATTTTTTCTGCTTTGAAGGGAAGAGGTATGGAGGATTTTCTTGAAAAACGCAGGGGGTCTAAGTTGAGAACAAAAGTAGACATCCTGAAAATTTCATCCCACTCGAAGCAGGCGTTTGGCCTGTAGAGCGCGCGCAAACACACATACCAAAAAAAAAAAAAAAACAAACAAACACACACAAGTGCTTTTTTTAGCAGTAGTGAAATTGATGATTTCGCTTCGCTCGCTTCGCTCGCTACGCTCATCAATAAGCCTACGCTCGCGATCACCCTTTCCCCTTGTGCACGCCAAGTGCCAACGATTCTCACTGAAAATGATCGAGGGCTCCAAAAGTCTGTTTTCGAATGTTTAAAGTTGCCTCCACTGCCGCCGTTCGCACTTCTCAATTTTTGGCGCTCTGCTACGCACAAGCAAGATGGCAGTGGCCATAGCATCTAGTAGGCGGTGGCGTTTATTATGTGACAGCGGCGTCCGAAAGGGCTGCTTCGTTCGCGATTGTTTCAACGTTTATTTAATTTTCGGATAGTGTGTGACTTACTTAGCGTTCTTTATTGTATTCAGTTTTCCATTTCGGTACCTTTCGTCGTGTTTTCGATAAATACAGTCGTTTTAAGAGAAATATTGCGGAATCGGCGTGGATTGCCTGAGCGGGCATGTGGACTGTTGCTTAATCGAAACTTTATTTGCGAAAATACCTATATTTTTTCTTCACAAATTTAAATTGCATGTCGATCTAGAAGCGTAATGTAACTAATCTGTCGTTTCTCATTTTGGGACGAATAGAATGACTTCGTCATCGGGCGATGAAAATGCACATTAGTTTTGAGTTGTGCCTAAATATCAGAGCCTATTTTCATCTTCAATTTCAATGTTTGTGTTTTTGTAAAATATGTTGGTTGAGTAAAATTAGATCTGTCCATTCTGTTAACCGTTTGGGAAGTAATTTGCTATTTTTCTGCTTGACTGATAAGCATGCCATTTCTTATTAGTTATCTGTGTAGGTACCTATCTACAGCCTGCCATACCTACTATGTACCTACCTAACCTTCCTTGCCATTCGGAATTTTCCTAGTACTCAGCGATTTAGTTTCTTATAGATTGGGGGAGCATGGTAGTGGTTTACTTTATGGTTTCATCCTTTTCTCTATTACTCTTCCACATGATATTGGTAGTTTCTGGCATCTCACTCTTGGGGTACTAACTTTAGGAAGCTTTTACCGATTGTTACAACCGATGCAACTCAAACAACATAATCCTTCCATTAGTTCAGGCTGTCGAGAGGTTAATAAGCATGGAGAGTGAATCTGTGGTACTAAATTCAATCCCTCTAACCTCTCCGAAACAGAGAGCTGTGAGTATGATGGTCACCCATCTTATACCTGACCTGGCGCAGTGGTGCTTAACTTTGGTGATCTCAGAGGCACCTGCACGTGTAAGACGCAACGTTTTTGTATGGACGCAGTTACATTCCTCGTTTAATTGCAGCGATTGCAAATGAACTTTAGGTACCAAGTGATATTACCTACCTAATGTGGTAGGTGGTGTCATGCCTCAAGTACTTGTATACCTAGGTACTACTGACTTTGCGTGTGACAATGGACAATGCCTTAAATCAATCGTAAAATCAATTGTAAACTGTAAACTAATCAGCCGTAAAATTAACTGTAGTGGCGACAATCAAACGCTGTTGTTTTCTAGCTAGGTAGCTAGATAATCTGACTTTGAAAGTGAAAATGGAACATGCATTAAGGTAAAACTACTAGTAAGTGAAGTGAACTGAAGCTGACAATAATCGAGACTAGCTGCTAACTTTTTTGCAAGCTTTGAAAATCGAAAGCGATTATTAATTGAATTTGCGAGTGAAGTGATCGAGTGAAACGAACTTCGAAAGCGATTCAACGTGCGAGTGAAGTGAAGCGATTGAAACGAACTGTAGTGCGCGTCCAGTGTTTACTGTCGAGTATCGAGTGACGAGTGATTGTTGTTGACTTCAGTGTTAAGTGACGTGTTAAATCGTCGAGTCCTGCTCCCTTGGATGCCTTGGATTACGTCTGCGGCGAGCATCGTCGGTACCCCGAGGCAACGAGGACTCGATCGAGCCTCGAGGTAAGTGGGAGGGCAGGCCGAGGCTCGACACTAGCTGGGGTTGCAACGATTTGCGTGTGGACTGTTTTCAGGATGGCATTTCCTTGTATGTTACTAACGCTTCAATCTCTCAGTCCTTTCAGGTGGTTAGGTAGGGACTAACGATGATGTTTTGATTCTTGCAGCTTGTCCGCGATCTCGAGTCGAGAGCTTTTGCCGAGTCTCCGTCCACTTGTTCTGTTTCGAATTCCCCGACTCGCGTTCGTTAGCTTAGCTTTGCAAATGTTAGACGATGGAGTTGCACTCTGATTTAGGGTCAAGCCGTTGACCGAATAATTGGCACCGATAAGCCTGGTGGTATTCACCCGTCAGCCTTCGTGCCTGCTACATTGCACTGTAGTGGGCCGGGTCTGGAACACAGCATTGCTCCGATCCAAAGGCTCTAGATTCTAAACGTCTCTCTCCGTTACTTGACAAGGTTCGGTATTCACCCGTCAGCCTTTGTGCCTGCTACATTGCACTGTAGTGGGCCGGGTCTGGAACACAGCATTGCTCCGATCCAAAGGCTCTAGATTCTAAACGTCTCTCTCCGTTACTTGACAAGGTTCGGTATTCACCCGTCTGCCTTCGTGCCTGCTACATTGCACTGTAGTGGGCCGGGTCTGGAACACAGCATTGCTCCGATCCAAAGGCTCTAGATTCAAAACGTTTCTCTCCATTACTTGACAAGGTTCGGTATTCACCCGTCAGCCTTCGTGCCTGCTACATTGCACTGTAGTGGGCCGTGTCTGGAACGCAGCATTGCTCCGATCCAAAGGCTCTAGATTCAAAACGTCTCTCTCCGTTACTTGACAAGGTTCGGTATTCACCCGTCAGCCTTTGTGCCTGCTACATTGCACTGTAGTGGGCCGGGTCTGGAACACAGCATTGCTCCGATCCAAAGGCTCTAGATTCTAAACGTCTCTCTCCGTTACTTGACAAGGTTCGGTATTCACCCGTCTGCCTTTGTGCCTGCTACATTGCACTGTAGTGGGCCGGGTCTGGAACACAGCATTGCTCCGATCCAAAGGCTCTAGATTCAAAACGTCTCTCTCCGTTACTTGACAAGGTTCGGTATTCACCCGTCTGCCTTTGTGCCTGCTACATTGCACTGTAGTGGGCCGGGTCTGGAACGCAGCATTGCTCCGATCCAAAGGCTCTAGATTCAAAACGTCTCTCTCCGTTACTTGACAAGGTTCGGTATTCACCCGTCAGCCTTTGTGCCTGCTACATTGCACTGTAGTGGGCCGGGTCTGGAACACAGCATTGCTCCGATCCAAAGGCTCTAGATTCAAAACGTCTCTCTCCGTTACTTGACAAGGTTCGGTATTCACCCGTCTGCCTTCGTGCCTGCTACATTGCACTGTAGTGGGCCGGGTCTGGAACACAGCATTGCTCCGATCCAAAGGCTCTAGATTCAAAACGTTGACAAGGTTCGGTCCTTTGTCATCTTTAAATCTTCAAGTCCTTCATCTGTCGGATCCAACCTCGCAACCATTTAGACAGGTTTCAGCCAGAGCAAAAGTTGAAAGAGGAAAACCTCAACTTTTTCGTCCGTTTGCTGTAGTCAGTTTCAGGGAAAGCTAGCTCGCGTTTGAGAAACATCGCAATCCCCATTTCGTTCCCTGGTGCAAGCAATCTGTGCTAGGTCTTTGCCAGGCCTCAGAGTCCAAAGTGAAAAGGGACTTCGTGCCTGCTACATTGCACTGTAGTGGGCCGGGTCCGGAACACAGCATTGCTCCGATCCAAAGGCTCTAGATTCAAAACGTCTCTCTCCGTTACTTGACAAGGTTCGGTCCTACGTCACTTTCCATTCGTTCCGTTGCTGGTTTCAACGTTTCGATGCCGTTGAAACCTAATAGTTCATTCAAACTTAAATGACCCATGGATGACCAGGTTTCAGAGACCAAAAATAAACGAGGAAAACTTAGGAACCTACCTCAAGGTAATCCATAGAATACTACCAACCTGCCGACATCATAAAGCGTGTTTGCCCCTTGGTTCTCGTCACGTTCATGCCCGCCAACCCCCGCGTTCCGATAGCCCCCCCCCCCCCCCTTAGACCCCCGGTCAGGTTTCAGAGTGCAAAAGTTTGCCCACCCCTGCGACCTTCGAGAGCGTCGAGCCGCGAGGGCAGTGCTCCATCTCGTGGGCGATCGGCGCAACGTTTTGGGGGTCGTAGTCTTAGTGTCGAGCCGAGGCCGTCCTTGAGTCAGGGTCGTTTGGACAGGCGCTGGGGGGGGGCGGGGGGGGGCAGTTTGAGTCGGGCACTCCTGTCGATTGGTCCTGTCAGTGGCTCACTTCGAGAGCGGCGGGCGGCAAGAACGTGTGACATCGAGTCACTTTAACACAGATGTACGAGAAGACATCAGGCGGACAGATTGATTAATATCAGTCGAATGTGGGTTGGGTGCTAGGAGAAGTCGCATAGCTACAACTTTAAACTGGGACATTTGTTCAAATCAAAAGTTCAATCTCTAAAAGTTTGATTATTCAACGTTTTACTCGGAGGAGAAACCGGGCAGTTAGTTGAAATCAGAACTTAACAATTTAAAGTTTAGTTTCTGCAGGATCAAGGACATGAACTGGCCAGTTTAATGCCAGTGATTGCCAGTTTGTGCTTGCGCAATTCTATTTTTTTATCGACATAAAAAGTTCTGCCCACTTATGGGTCAAAGTTTTCGCAAGTTATTGCACAATATCTCAGCGCCGAACAGTAAAATCGAACGTGTGAGTTTGTTGTTCGCGTGAATGATCGCTCGCGGGTAAACCGTCTACGGCTTCGGGAGAAAAGGGCAAGCGAACTTATTCTTGCGCCACCTCGAAACCAAAACTTACGCACCGAAAAAGTCCGAATGAACTGCTTTGTGTCGTGTGTTGTGTCGCTGCCGTCAACGAAGAAACCGGGGAAGAAATTCGGAGCGTTTGCGGATCTTCGGCCTTCGTTCGGCGTCTCTGCGTTTCGCACACAGCGTAAAACACAGGTGTCAGTATGAAGCGTTTTGTTCGACTCTTTTGTTTGCAAGTTCATTGATGCACCGGTCCAGTTGTTTCCGGTGCTTCCGTTTGTGTTCGTTGGGCGAAGTTTTCTCGACGGATTGCGATTCTTTTTCCGTGAGTTCCCTCGTGGAATTCCTCGGCAAAGGCATGAAAGTACCGGCGTGGCGATTGTCTTGGCGATTGTCTTGGCGATTGTCTTGGCGATTGTCTTGGCGATTGTCTTGGCGATTGTCTTGGCGATTGTCTTGGCGATTGTCTTGGCGATTGTCTTGGCGATTGTCTTGGCGATTGTCTTGGCGATTGTCTTGGCGATTGTCTTGGCGATTGTCTTGGCGATTGTCTTGGCGATTGTCTTGGCGATTGTCTTGGCGATTGTCTTGGCGATTGTCTTGGCGATTGTCTTGGCGATTGACTTGGCGATTGTCTTGGCGATTGTCTTGGCGATTGTCTTGGCGATTGTCTTGGCGATTGTCTTGGCGATTGTCTTGGCGATTGTCTTGGCGATTGTCTTGGCGATTGTCTTGGCGATTGTCTTGGCGATTGTCTTGGCGATTGTCTTGGCGATTGTCTTGGCGATTGACTTGGCGATTGTCTTGGCGATTGTCTTGGCGATTGTCTTGGCGATTGTCTTGGCGATTGTCTTGGCGATTGTCTTGGCGATTGTCTTGGCGATTGTCTTGGCGATTGTCTTGGCGATTGTCTTGGCGATTGTCTTGGCGATTGTCTTGGCGATTGTCTTGGCGATTGTCTTGGCGATTGTCTTGGCGATTGTCTTGGCGATTGTCTTGGCGATTGTCTTGGCGATTGTCTTGGCGATTGTCTTGGCGATTGTCTTGGCGATTGTCTTGGCGATTGTCTTGGCGATTGTCTTGGCGATTGTCTTGGCGATTGTCTTGGCGATTGTCTTGGCGATTGTCTTGGCGATTGTCTTGGCGATTGTCTTGGCGATTGTCTTGGCGATTGTCTTGGCGATTGTCTTGGCGATTGTCTTGGCGATTGTCTTGGCGATTGTCTTGGCGATTGTCTTGGCGATTGTCTTGGCGATTGTCTTGGCGATTGTCTTGGCGATTGTCTTGGCGGATTTCCGGGCGTCGCTGGAAACGCTTCCGGCGTTTTCCCACCGGTTGCGGTTTCGAAGCCGGTCGCAAATAACGTGACCGTGCCCGCCGTTGACACTTGGGGCGTTTGAAGTTGGGAGAAATTCAAGGATTTGCATTATTGACCTGCACAAAGTGCATGGGAAAAACTTGATTGGTAGGTGGCATAGGCTATTTATTAAATTAATTTAAAACTAAGGAATGCATTGTCAGTTAAGAAAGGGGTTTGTTTGAAGGGGAAAATATATAAGGGCAGTAGAAAAGGGAGTGAGTTTTTTAATAGTTTGGTGGTACGATAGCTTTTGGGAGTTTGTTGGGTAGACAGCTTTGCTTTCAATGACATCCATTGAAGGCCGTAACGCAAACTGGGAGATTCAACGGCTGGCACGAGTCACACATCTTCTTCCCCAGGACTCCGCGCTTGGATTTGCTGGGACCGGCTTCTTCCATTGCTGCCCTGAAATTCCAGCAAGGATGGGGGATTCTTAGTGGGGTCAGACAGCCATCAGCTAGTTCATTTAAAATGTCGCGGCAATAACCAGTCAATTTGTCGTAGAACCACAGCGAAGTTATTGGTTGATGATTCGATCGACAAGAACTTTACGAGTAAAGCTTTGCGATCCGAGTGTCAGAAGCAGTGACTCTGCTCTGGCTCTTGATTCAGTGACTCTGCTCTGGCTCTTGATTCAGTGACTCTGCCCTGGTTCTTGATTCAGTGACTCTGCCCTGGTTCTTGATTCAGTGACTCTGCCCTGGTTCCTGATTCAGTGACTCTGCCCTGGTTCTTGATTCAGTGACTCTGCTCTGGCTCTTGATTCAGTGACTCTGCCCTGGTTCTTGATTCAGTGACTCTGCCCTGGTTCTTGATTCAGTGACTCTGCCCTGGTTCTTGATTCAGTGACTCTGCCCTGGTTCCTGATTCAGTGACTCTGCCCTGGTTCTTGATTCAGTGACTCTGCTCTGGCTCTTGATTCAGTGACTCTGCCCTGGTTCTTGATTCAGTGACTCTGCCCTGGTTCTTGATTCAGTGACTCTGCCCTGGTTCTTGATTCAGTGACTCTGCTCTGGCTCTTGATTCGATTCTCTTGTATCGTTTCATGAGAAGGCTAGGTTAGCTAGATGAGGCTTTGCTCGTTGCAGCGTTTGGACCAAAGGCGGGCGTAGCTTCGTTGCCATCTCTCGGGATGTGCCAAGCCGCGGCAATTGGTTGTCTTTGGACGACAGCTCGGTGGGGGAGCGAAATGCTGGGTCGGAGGTCCAGGGTTCGAGTCCCTGGACTGATGTCGTGACCGGAACGAATATTCCGGCCCGAAATCCGATATCTAACCCATGTCTTGCCTTGCAGAGAAATTAGTTTGATCTGTGGGGAAAAGACAGTGGCCTAGGGTTCTGAGAAGTCAGACCCTGTACTCTGATCTTTTCTTCACAAACACATTTAGGTTTTGCTTGTGACTTTTAGGTAACTTTTAGTATATTTTAATTTCGACGTTTTTTATATTTTGCTGTAGTTATGTGTCAAATTGTAGTTTTATTATTGAGGCTGAGATATCAATGATTTTGGTTAAAATGCTAATTTTGCATAGGTTTTGAATGAAGGTAGCTAAACTGGCAGATCAAAGTACTGCATTATAAAATGTTTCAATTTAAATGTTGATATGCTTAGGACTGACTGTTATCAGATGTAGGTACTTCAGTTAATGGTAGGCAATTAAATTTAATGGTGGGTACCTCTTGGTGTACCTGCTAGTTGAGTAGTGTTGTCATAGCAATGATACTTGGCCTCAATATTATTACAGTCTCAGATGTAACTAGATTTAGTTTGGCATGAGCCTACCGTCTGTCAAGCTGCTTTTTGGAATGTTGTAGAAAAGGATATCGAGTTTTCTATTTTTGTGGTTTTATGTTGATGGTTACTAAAATACAAACAGTTAACAACTGTGTAACATACAAACTGTTAACCGAAACCCCTTTTTGCAATGAGTAAAATCAATAAGTTACACACCACATGCATATAGAGTATCTAGTGCCATTGGCATTTTCATTTGTCTAGTCTTTTCATCTTTGTATTTTAGTTATTTAAATTTAACATCCACAGGCAGCTTGAAGTAGAGGATTCATTAGATGTTTTCTTACATACAGTCAATTACTTCCCACTGTTTTGTATTCACTCAAAGAAAACACGTATTCCTGTGCTGATATTATCGCACAAATTGTTAAAAACAGATTTGAACCAACAGAAAATGCTGTTGTGGCAAGTAAGTAAATGCTGAAAACCAGTGACTAAGTGCCAACGCATCTAATTACACCGAATTTCTGTAATCCTTCCGCTATCACGTTGGTAGACAAGATCTTAGACTATCTGTCTCTGCACAGTTGGTAGCCTGCGACCGATCCACTGATTTGCCTGGCAGGTTCCTGTGACCTTGGAATCTGGAACCTTGGGTTCCTTGGTCAAACCAACCCCTGAGGGTGTGCGACTTTCTTGCTCCTCGGGGGGCGTTTGCCGTTTGGTTTTAACTTTTAAGTGAGACCAACCAAAGAAATCTCCACATTTCCCTGTGAACAACTTGGAATATCTAAGAGGTTCGAGCTAAAGATTCTAAACTCGTAGATATCCACGCTAAATTACCCGCATTGCCTTTATTCTCAGAACTACTCGTAACTAGATCGTCATGAAACCTGCACATTGGCACTGTAGTCTCGGCATCTACTGCCTTGCGCAGCATCTCAACCTCAACTGGACCAAGCGGCTGTCGGCCGTCTGATTGGTTCTCACGATTGTAATGCACACCGTCTGTACACGCTTTGATATTGTTCTCATTTCGAGCACTCGCTCGCCCAACAAGTCGCGTGATTTAATTGTTACATTTAATCGATTTCTTTAAATCGTCCCAACGAGTTCGAGTGTTCGACTGGCAGGGACTTGAAACTGTTTTCTTTTTCTTGTTGCCCATTCTGTGTTTTTATTAAAGACGAGTGTGTTTGTTTTGCGAAATGGTTTTTACATCAACTTAGTTCTCCTTTCTCCCCCCCGTGTTTGCAGTCCTGTTAGTCCTGTTAGTCCTGTTAGTCCTGTTAGTCCTGTTAGTCCTGTTAGTCCTGTTAGTCCTGTTAGTCCTGTTAGTCCTGTTAGTCCTGTTAGTCCTGTTAGCGATATCTGAATACTCGTCTTCTCCGGTTGGACTCGCTTTTAATAGGTTCAAACATTCTATGGCTTTGCATTTTCCCGATTAATTCCCTCATCGAATTTCCCGCCGATTTCCCGATTGATTTCGCGTTGATGGTCCAAACTGGCTTCGTGCTCTTCGGGCGGAGATGCCCGACGAGGACCGAAGAGGAAGCTCACGGCATTTCAGACGGATCGTCTGATTGGTCACGTGTTCAACGACGCACTGCTTTGACTACGGTCGCCCCGGCACTCGGCTAATAGCCTTCACGGTTCACCAGTCCAGACTCCAGACAAGCAGGTAGGGAATTACTGTTGTGCTCTCAGCTCCCTTCAACCTCTCCCTCTGAGAGCTGGCCACGTGCATGGCGGTCACTCATCCACCGGCCGACTCGGCGCAGTGTTGCTTAACTCCAATACCTCCAACCTCTCTTCTCTCACTCTCTCTGAGAGCTGGCCGCTTGCATGGCGGTCACCCATCCAACGCCCGACTCGGCGCAGTGTTGCTTAACTCCAGCCCATTCAACCTCTCTCCCACCCATCCCATCTTATTTCGTCCCCCATTACCCTAAATCATCTCTTAGATTTAGACATTAAATCTCTTAGAGATGACGACAACAACGACGCAGCAAGATGCCCGATGTAACGTCCAATGTTGACACCCCATTTTGATCGAGCGTCTCTTCATCGCCCACGGCGACTTCGACAATTAATATGATTTTGGTTGTCGAGCGCTTCCTGAGCTTCACTTTACCTACATAAACAGTGCTTTTTGTGTGTAAAAATATAGGTGTCGGTACGCCAATTTTCAAAAAGAAATTACTCTTTACCCCCCTCCCCCCCTCCCTACCCTATTAACCTATACGAAAGACAACATGGGCGCACTTAACCTTTTTTCACGGTAAGAAGGAAAGTGTCTTCGCATTTTCCTCCTGGACCCACTGCTGCTATATGAAACAAGCAAAGAGTTTCAAAACTGCCCATGGCCATAGAGCCTTTTGTCTGCCTCAAGACACGGCTTGAAAGTAGCAGAGGAAGGTGCCAATACACCCTCCTTCTCAATTTGAAATGGAGTGCTGGACTTTTCCAGCGATTGGCGCGCGCAGATAATCCCGCCAATGTTTATTTTTTTTTGTGTACAGAAAAGAGGTGCCGGAACGGCGTTCCGGCACTAAAAAAGCACTGCATATATATACGCGATATATATATATATATATATATATATATATATATATATATATATATATATATATATATATATATATATATATATATATATATATATATATATATATATATATATATATATATATATATATATATATATATATGTAACGCGTTGACTCTTGGTAACGCCGTTCTCTGTTTCAGCCTCCGAGTGTGCGAGCAGTGGCCAGGCCCACACGGAGCAGAGATGCCCTAACGCCCATGCGATGGGAGGCTGAGCACGCTGCCGACACTGCCCCCAGTGGCGCACTCAGCAAGCTGCCTCAGCGTCTCCCATTGCAATGTGCAGTCGTGTTGGCCTCACCACCAATTATTACTAATCGGTATTAATTTATTTTTATAATAAGTGTATTATATTATCTTTAGCTGACTAGCTCCAACTAAAAGTGTATTTTTACCAAAGGGCACCAATAAACAAACAAATTAACAGCCTGGTGAACTCTGGCGTGTGTTACCCTATGATATGTGATCCTCAAAAAGAAAGTGACAAACTCTAATTAATTCTAATGTAAACATCGGCCTTTCCACACAAGAATTCCTTTCGATCCCTGCCATGTCTCTCACAATGCCGCATGTAATTCAACAAGTTGGTATGCTGAATAAAGACTGTCACATCTCACCAGGGATCACCCAAAGTCCAAGTCCCAGCCACCCAAAGTCCATGTCCCAGCCACCCAAAGTCCAAGTCCCAGCCACCCAAAGTCCACGTCCCAGCCACCCAAAGTCCACGTCCCAGCCACCCAAAGTCCAAGACCCAGCCACCCGAAGTCCACGTCCCAGCCACCCAAAGTCCAAGTCCCAGCCACCCAAAGTCCAAGTCCCAGCCACCCAAAGTCCAAGTCCCAGCCACCCAAAGTCCAAGTCCCAGCCACCCCAAGTCCAAGTCCCAGCCACCCAAAGTCCACGTCCCAGCCACCCAAAGTCCAAGTCCCAGCCACCCAAAGTCCAAGTCCCAGCCACCCAAAGTCCAAGTCCCAGCCACCCAAAGTCCACGTCCCAGCCACCCAAAGTCCAAGTCCCAGCCACCCAAAGTCCACGTCCCAGCCACCCAAAGTCCAAGTCCCAGCCACCCAAAGTCCAAGTCCCAGCCACCCAAAGTCCACGTCCCAGCCACCCTAAGTCCAAGTCCCAGCCACCCAAAGTCCAAGTCCCAGCCACCCAAAGTCCAAGTCCCAGCCACCCAAAGTCCACGTCCCAGCCACCCAAAGTCCAAGTCCCAGCCACCCAAAGTCCACGTCCCAGCCACCCAAAGTCCAAGTCCCAGCCACCCAAAGTCCAAGTCCCAGCCACCCAAAGTCCACGACCCAGCCACCCTAAGTCCAAGTCCCAGCCACCCAAAGTCCAAGTCCCAGCCACCCAAAGTCCAAGTCCCAGCCACCCAAAGTCCTCGCGCTTTCTTCGTGGATGCTCACGCCGTTTCTTGTCCCCCGCAGCCGCGACGCCACTGAAGCGACGCCCTGCGGTCACCTTGACGCCACTGGGACTGCTGCAGTTGTCGGCGAGCGACAAACCCGACGCCCCAGGTGAGAAGCTCGGCCTCCGACGGGCGTCGTTGCTTGGGTGCAAAGGTCTTGGTGCGTGGAGGAACGAGATGGCACGCTGTTTAGACAACGGGCCCTGTGGCGCCTTGGTCTAATGGCGGCGGTGAATGACGGTTGATGATGAAGAAGCTGGCCCGCAAAGAGCTACCGCGTGCTCTGCTATGATTTGAGCTTATCGCTATTGTCATAACTCATAAGTCATAACTAACCACCACCTAAAGCACCACTGCCAAACGTATCATTGGTGATACCCCCACTATGTGATTATTGGATAATTTTAGATGAATGGGGCATGGGCAGTAAATGAGTTCGATCCAGAAGAAACACACGGTTGCAGACCAATTGACCTTGCATTTTAAACACCCATAGTTAGGATTAGGAATATCACAATTTCACGTTAAGAAAGGGAGTGGATTTGCATCTTCCAGCGAAGAGTTCCAAAACTGCCCATGGAGCCTTTTGTCCGGCTCAAGACCTGGCGTGTGAGTTTAGAAACTCTTGGCTCGTGTCTAGCAGCAGTGGGTCCTCGAAGAAGATGCGAATCCACTCTCCTTGTCGACGTGAAATGGAGTTCAGTGCTGCGGCCGCGAAACGTTCCCGATTGTCCGTGACACTCGCCTGTCCTCCGACCGCGCAGTCGCACCCGCACCCGGGGATGGCGCCGTCGAGCCGCTGGCCGAGATCCTGTCGCAGCTGCGCGGTCTGCGTCGCGGCCAGGAGGCGATGGCGCGCGAGGTGCGGTCGTGGTCGAGTCGCCTCGACGCCCTGCTCGCCGGCCGGGACTGCGGCCTCGACTCGCCGGGCGGCGGCAACGTGTTCGCCCTGCCCATGCAGTCGCTCGACGACGTGCTCGCTATGGAGCAGATGCTGCACGACGACGACTCCCTCGTGATGGCCTTGGTGAGGACACGCGCGGCTCGCTCGGACTTGTCGGGGACTGGACCGACACCTGTGTCAACTCAATGATGTGCTTTGCCTATAGGGGGTCACTTTGTCTGCTGTGCAAATAGTGTTTAAAAGGCCAGGCTCTCAAATCAGTGTGCATGTCAACTGGGTCTGCTTTGCCTATAGGGGGTCACTTTGTCTGCTGTGCAAATAGTGTTTGAAAGGCCAGGCTCTCAAATCAGTGTGCATGTCAACTGGGGTTGGTTTGCCTATAGGGGGTCACTTTGCCTGCTGTGCAAATAGTGTTTAAAAGGCCAGGCTCTCAAATCAGTGTGCATGTCAACTGGGTCTGCTTTGCCTATAGGGGGTCACTTTGCCTATAGGGGGTAACTTTGCCTGCTGTGCAAATAGTGTTTGAAAGGCCAGGCTCTCAAATCAGTGTGCATGTCAAATGGGTCTGCTTTGCCTATAGGGGGTCACTTTGCCTGCTGTGCAAATAGTGTTTGAAAGGCCAGGCTCTCAAATCAGTGTGCATGTCAACTGGGTCTGCTTTGCCTATAGGGGGTCACTTTGCCTGCTGTGCAAATAGTGTTTGAAAGGCCAGGATCTCAAATCAGTGTACATTGCCCAATGCCCTCTCAAATTGGTGTGCAAGTCTTGTTCCAGCTACGCCCTATCCCCTCGCCCCTAATCTGCACGGTCCTCTCGTTGTCGACAGACGCGGCGTCTGCAGATGGCGGGCGGCCACGACCTGAAGACGTCGGTGGCTGCGTGCGTGCGCACCCTGATGAGCAACGCGCTGCAGGCGCAGTACAGCGGCCAGGGGCGCAAGAAGAAGCTCAACTTCTCGGCCCTCCGCGCGTACGCGGCGCTCAAGGGTACGACCCGACCCCATGGGGTCGTAAAGGCCGCTTTCCACTGGGGTTGCAACCTGCTGAGCCTAGGCCTTACCGCACATTTACTATCACCACCAATGGAACAAAACCATTTAGAGGGCCATGGATCGGCAGGCTGCAATCCTGCTGGAATATGGTCTTTGCCTAGAGCGGTCATGTGCTGGGATACGGCGGGGTTACAGTAGCCAGGGTCTACCGCCATGTGAAATCATATGGCAAATCAGTAACCGCACCGTGACCTCGCGGTAACCGAGTACTGATTGCCGCTCTAGACAAGGGGCCTGGAAGTTGTGGACCTTGGCTCGTGTCTACGGCGATGTCGGCTCGGAGACTCAACCTCCCGTGTTTGTCCCGCACAGGCGCCGTGCAGCGTTCGGCGAGCACCGCGCCCGACGACCTCGTTCTGCGCACGTGCAGCAACTACCTGAAGGGCGCCAAGGAGCGCGTCGATCGCGAGGGGCCCTTTGCGGGGCCGCCTTTGGGTGCCGAGGGGCCCTTGGCGGGGCTCTCAGGGCCCCTGGAGGGGCTTGAGGGCACAACTAGCAGTTAGCTGCGCCAATAGGAACCAGTGGTTTGGTTTATAGCTCAAACGTGTTCAATTGAGTTACAGTGCTGTTAACTGCTGCATTCGTTTGTTGACCAATGTCGACCGACAGTTCGAACTGATCGGGCGGCTGCGTTTTAAATCGTTCCTAGTTCGTTCCTAGTTCGTTCCTAGTTCGTTCCTAGTTCGTTCCTAGTTTAATCCAATGCATTGTGTATCAATTGAATGACTGTGATGGGTACTTGAAATTCGACCCTGCAATGATGAACTTGTTGTCCATGAAAGCTTATACGTTAACAGGATGTGTGGGTTTGTGCGAGACAGATTGTAATAAAACTATTCGTCAATGATTGGCCGGCTATTACTTTATCAATTCCCTTGTCCGTTCCTCTGCTATTCCATTTGATTGGCACTTTTCTTTTCAGCAACTAAAACGCTTAAAGTGTGATAATATTTTGCATCTTTCACGCGACGGTGAGAAGCGAATGGAACATGGGTTTAAAAGATATTCAAACCTGCCCACTGCGCTCTCGGACATTTTGTCTACAAACGGGTTGAAAGTTTTGATTATCTTCAGAAGTGGCTCTTCAAAACCTAACCCAAAACGCAAAGAAAAGTCTCCGTAGGGAAGTCAGTGTTACCAGTTGCATGAAAGGACAGCGACAGGTAACTTTTTGCACTTGATGGCGGTGAACGCATCAAGAAGTCGTGAATTGCATGCTGTTGTGTGGTAGGTACGTGTCTTTCCCTCGTTCGTTGATTGTTAGCTGTTAGGTGTTCTTGGTTACCTGTTGAATCATGGTTGCGAGCATAAACTGCAAGAAGTATTGGTAGCACGTGACAGATGCAACAAACAAACACAACACAACAAAGAAACAAGAAAACAAACACAACACAACAAAGTTGGCAGCAGTTCCTCAATGCAATCTTCGATCATTGCTCACTTAGCTCACTTACTAGATAGCGTACTTCGATCATTGCTTACATTGCTACTAGCTCGGCGCTGTATGCATCTCGTGCTATGATAAAGTATATGCCTTACCAGCTGTCATCTTCTTACGTTGCTAAATAATTCCCTAGTTTAAGATAACCGACACAGACGTCATTTATGCAGTGAGAGCTGGCACGGCATACTAGTTGCCTATCCCGTACCGGAGCAGTGAGAGCTGGCACGGCATACTAGTTGCCTATCCCGTACCGGAGCAGTGAGAGCTGGCACGGCATACTAGTTGCCTATCCCGTACCGGAGCAGTGAGAGCTGGCACGGCATACTAGTTGCCTATCCCGTACCGGAGCAGTGATCGAAGATTCCATGATATTCTTGGCAATCGAGGCCAGGACAGGCATGAGAAAGAGCTTCCCTCTACATTCCCCAACATTATCGTGACTTGGAGCCGAGGGGGGTCGACCCACCGGCAAGCGTCTGACCCCCGTCTCTGTGTCTCAGTCGTCCGCGACGTCACGTCGACGGAGCGCCGCGACGCCGGCCGCCTGTACGACGCCATCTTGGCGCGCAGTCCGCGCGCGTGCGCAGACCGCGTGCTGCACTCGTTCGTGCCGGACGCGCTCGGTCCCGCCGCGCGCCACTTCTACGCGCGCGAGGCGCTGGCGTCGCGTCGCGCCCTGCGCGCGCTCTGCGTGGCCACGCTGGACCGCGCATGCGTCGCCTGGCACGCGGCACGGCAGTGTCGCATCACCGAGCGCCAGTGCGGCCCCATTCTCAGGTACTGCACTTGCCGCTGCGGCGCTACAGTCGCTGTTGCATGCCTTTTTCCTTGCATCTGTAAGATGGCGGCAGAGAATTCGCTGTTGCGTGCTTTTTGCCTTGCATCTTCAAGATGGCGACCCTCACTGTGGCATGTTCTCTCACGGGATAGAGTGCTCTGTCCCATGAGAGAACATGCTTTCCACTGCAGCGCTAGCAGTCACTTTGAATGCCTTTTGCCTTGCATCTTCAAGATGGCGGCAGAGAAGTCGCTGTTGCATGCCTTTTGCCTTGCATCTTCAAGATGGCGGCCCTCACTGTGGCATGTTCTCTCACGGGATAGAGTGCTCTGTCCCATGAGAGATCATGCTTTCCACTGCAGCGCTAGCAGTCACTTTTACATGCCTTTTGCCTTGCATCTTTATAAGATGGCGACCCTCACAGCGGCAGGTCCTCTCAAAGGGACGCTCCCAGTGACTTGAAAGATGGCGTTTCTCCGCAGAGCGATGGATTGCCGGACGCCGCGACAGCGTCGCAAGCAAATCTTCGAGCTGCTGAACGCCGACGAAGACGCCTCCAACACCGCGCACGACGCCCACCTGTTGGAGCGCGCCCGACGCCTCTACCGCGCGCAGACCGGCCAGACCGTGCGTCGCGTGGGCCTCGTCGTGCACCCCCATTGCCCGTGGTTGGCCGTCGCCCCGCACGGCTTCGCCGTCCGCCCCGGCGGACGCCGAGACGACGCCGACGTCGTCGTGTGCGTCGTCTGTCCGCCGGCCGGCGCGCGCATGACGGCCGCCAAGGTGCTGCGCCAGCGCTCGTCGTGGTTCGCGTTCGAGCGCGGCGAACCGCGCCTGCGCGTCGCCGGCGAGCCGTACGCGATGATGCAGGTCGTGATGGAGGTGACCAAGGTGCAGCTGGGCCATCTGGCGGTGTTTGCCGAGTTCGACGACAGTTTGGTCGTCGTGGCGGTGGAGAAGGACGACGAGTTTGCGCATGACGCGGTCAGCAGGTTGTCGCTGGCGTATGTGGAGAGTGTGCTGGTCTACCTGGTCGGCGAGGAGGAGTAGGCCACGGGACCGAAATGGGTTTGTCGCTGGGAACCGTCTAGTAGTAGAGTATGGAATCGAATTGTTTCGAAAGGGAAAAATCTTCTATCTCTTCTTGCTACCGTGGGTTGTAGCAACAAAATTTTAAAGTAAAGAGTATTGTGCTGTATCATCCAGACATTGCGCTGTCAATCATTCGATGCTCAGACCATTCAACCCTTTAGAGGAACAATGGGACGGCCTGCGAATGTTGACGCCTTTGGCTCTTCTAACAGCAGGGGAGCGTCTTTGAGAGTGAAACACCGCTCTCCTTCTAAACGTGAAACATACTATAGCTTGAAGGAGCTCCTATGTGCGCTGTGAATTTGAAGTTGCGTTTCATCCCGAGTTCATTCACGTGAATTGATAGGTACATAATGTTAGGTGCGTTGATCCTACAGTCCCTGTATTGTTCTTGCAGTGAAAAATGAGAGATAAGACGGCGACCACACAGTGAATGCTCTTGATTCAAGGGACAGATTGAAGGATGCATTGTCACTGATGATGTTTGTGATGATGTTTGTGATGTTTGTTTAAGTCGATGTTTTATATCACCAAGGGTGATTCCTCGTGATTGTGACTGTCACAAAGTCACGAAACCAGTGGCGTGCCAAAATGGAGGTCAAGCTCATACCAATAGGGCCGACAGGCTCATGTCAAGGAGTCTGTCAAGCGCAGTCAGAAAATTGGCCCGCGGCAGCTGATACAGGGTAAACCAAAGAAAGTATCAAAAAGTTTTTGAAGATTGATGCAAATATTATAAATGTGGAAGATGTTGTTAATAAAGAATAAGATGTATTTTAGATGTTGGTTTGCACTGCCATGCCAGTCATCAAAGCAGTCATTGCGTAAGGAAGTAATTGACAGCCAGTAATTGAGTTGTTGTTGTAAATACGATAATCCCTATTTTCATGGAAGCTGATAATTTGAATGAACGTAATGAAGTGAGGCTAACATTTAATCTGCATCGCCTTGCATTTTGTTGGACTGGCTGGCTTTTGTTGTAACTCCCAAGTGACGAATGGCATCCACATGCACTTATTTGCTATACCTTCCAATATTTAACCAGTGTTCAACGGATCTCTGTAACCATACCATGTATTCCAGTGGACCTAGGTGACATGTAGAACCAATATACAAACAAATGGCCTGAACAAATGTACTGTCATCCAAACCTGCTTGTAAAATAAATGGCTACATACACTACGAACTTTGTGTAACTTCACCGAATTTGACGAAATGGGTTGGCCTATTGAAGCTATACGTCTTGCGTGCAAGGCTTATAGTTATATGCTTCCAGCTGCATTTTATTTTTACTTTCTGATTTACATGTTTATAATTTGTTGAACCAGTCTCTGTCCCATGAGAGAACATGCTTTCCACTGCAGCGCTAGCAGTCACTTTTGCATGCCTTTTGCCTTGCATCTTCAAGATGGCGGCCATAACTGTGGCATGTTCTCTCATGGAAAGGGCGAACATTTTTAAACATTTCAACATCTTTGGGAGAAAGTGCTCTATCGAGGTTTTCAGGTTACCATCAGTCTTTTATTACTGTTATTAAATCTGTTTCACTCGCTCTGCCCATCATCGCTACACAGTTATCTCTCCCATGAAAATTGGCATTCCCCTCGCCTACAAGCCAAGTAGATGAGAATACAATCAAGGGACGCCGGCACTAGTTCTCTCTCTGCCCGCAGTGTGGCGTCCCCCCCGGCGGCGAGGGCCCACCTCGAGCGCCCCGCGACCCTACCAGTGCGCACGCTGTCTGCGCAGCTACCAGACGGCCAGCACGCTGCAGCGCCACGCGCGCTACGAGTGCGGCCAGTCAGCGCAGTTCCAGTGCGCGCACTGCGACCATCGCACGAAGCTCAAGACCAATCTGCAGAAGCACTGCATGCGCAGACACCCGCATGCGCAGCTCGACGCGCTGGAGTAGGCCTGGCGGCTGGGTTTGCGTTCTTGGCCGAGTCTGGCTGCAGTTCCAGAGGCAATCACTGATTTGTCCACAGAAACGCTATGCTTTTCTTGTGGCCATTATTTGCCCAAATAATCATTGACTCTGGAACTGTAGGCGTTCTTTGGCTTATATTGGCTGGCCATTGTTTGGTTATAGTTAAGACTATAAATAAAGGCCATATTCCACTACGGTTGCAACCTGCTGATTCTAGGCCTTCTTACCGCAAATTACCTATCACCACTAATGGGACAAAACCATTTAGAGGGCCATGGATCGGCAGGTTGCAACCCTAGTGGAAATTGGCCTTAAGGAGCAACGAATGTTTAGTAAACTGAGAAACAAATCTGCTATTGCTGGAGAAAATCCTTAAGTTGGTACATGTTTGCGTTCTTGGCAGAGGCTCGCTGCTATCGGCTGCTGTCGGCTGTTGTCGGCTGTTGTCGGCTGCTGTCGGCTGCTGTCGGCTGCTGACGGTTGCTGTCGGCTGGATTTGGAATTGGTATTCGGATTAGGAATGTCTCCACGTCGCGTTTAACGGTCTTTTAGTAGGTTCCTCTAATTGTTCGGACGATATGCGATGATTTTGATATTTATGTCCGAACGTGGTTGAGAAATGTACAAAGAAATGTAAATATAATATGCAATAAAAAATCTTGTTTCTTGTAAATTTTTTGACTTTTGCTTTGCATTTACTTTGCTATGAAATCGTATGATATTTTTAATGGTGAACAAAAGTTCCACTCCCTAATTTAGACACTGCATGAGATATCACTGAGAAATGGCGCATTGGACAGATCCCTATTCGAATTCGCTCTTTGTAATATGTCACACACTCGCTATCGCCAATGTAATCGGATGACAGTCCACGAAAAGATCCTCAAGATGTTCGTACTTTATTGGAACTACGATGTGTGGAACGAACTGCGAGACTAGAACTGGAGGAAGGCTCATTCACATTTAAAAAAATCTTTATTGAACCTAGACTCCGTAATAATGGGAAACAAAACATACAAATGATATTCGAACTTTCCAAAATACTTTTTAAAACGGGATTTGAGTCTAAATTAATGAATTAAGCATTCAAAACCCTGCTGAAATGATATTAGGAAAACCAGTGCTAAAGTTAGGACAAGCGGACACGAGTCTTAGAAGTGTGACATTCGTCGTCGTGACCACAGACCGCGATTTGGGGACAAACCGAACCGAACCGAACCGAACCGAACCGAACCGAACCGAACTTGAACATTGTCCCCTCGGTTCCAGCGTCGCCGCCTTCCTCGTCCGACGGCCAGCTGTTCTACTTCCGCGGCAAGATGATCCGGAAGCCGTTCAAGTGCGTGCGCTGTCTCAACTGCTACGTCACGGAGGCCAGTCTGCAGAGTCACGCCAGGACCTGCGGCAAAGAGCCGCAATTCCAGTGCCGTTTCTGTCCGTACCGCAGCAAGCAGAAGGCACATCTGCTGGACCACTGCAAGCGTCGGCATCCGCACGACTCTTAGCTGGAAGCACTCGACATCTCCTTTGGGCCGTTAGCGGTTCTTACGCATTTTTAATACCTCCGTCGTTGTCAATTCGTTAACTTTGAAACCGAGTACGGCAACACCAGAGCTACCTAGCGGGCCTTACATACGCTATGAAAGCATAGCATTCAAAGGAAGTTGATAATATTGACAATCTTGCATTTGAGTTGTTTGGTTGTACTTCCGTTGCCCCAATTTCTTGTGAAATGTATTCTTATTTTTTAGGCAACCGGTAGCAAATTTTGCTAGAAGTTTGTGAGAACTATGGGTAGGAAAGTGGACCAATCGATGGGCAGTTACAGACAATCGTTGAATGTATTTTGTCGAATTGTTATTTAGTATCGATTTGGGCTCCAATCAGTCACTAAATATATTCTGTGTCTCTTCAGTAAAAATGAATAATAAAGTGTGCGCAATCAATGTTTACAGTTCATTGAGACAATAGGCAAGAACAGCGTGGCACTCCGAACTCCACCGCCTCCCGGGTCGTGTGTGCTCGTTCATATTACACATTTCTTACTCTTCATCTTACAACACTCGGACAATTTTAGATGTCAGTTTTAGAATTTTAGATGTCTGCTCGTAAGAAAGTTTTGTGAGATTGGACGCAATC
The DNA here is from genome assembly GCA_921293005.1 of Nemoura dubitans. Taxonomy (NCBI): domain Eukaryota; kingdom Metazoa; phylum Arthropoda; class Insecta; order Plecoptera; family Nemouridae; genus Nemoura; species Nemoura dubitans. Next base: position 1,721,293 of record OV121076.1, read on the forward strand.
TCGGCCAATCGCTACGTGAAACTCCTCTAGTTGTGCATTCACGTGGATCGCATCAATTTAACGCGTGATACTTCTTTCTCTTTGCAGACACTTCGAAGCGCACAAGTGTAGCTCCATTAAAGTCTACAAGCGTGGTTCCTTCAAAGTCTACAACCGTGGTTCCTTCAAAGACTACAAGCGTAGTTCCTTCAAAGACTACAAGCGTGGTTACTTCAAAGACTACAAGCGTAGTTCCTTCAAAGATTACAAGCGTGGTTCCTTCAAAGACTACAAGCGTAGTTCCTTCAAAGACTACAAGCGTGGTTACTTCAAAGACTACAAGCGTAGTTCCTTCAAAGACTACAAGCGTGGTTACTTCAAAGACTACAAGCGTAGTTCCTTCAAAGACTACAAGCGTGGTTACTTCAAAGTCTACAAGCGTGGTTACTTCAAAGACTACAAGCGTAGTTCCTTCAAAGACTACAAGCGTGGTTACTTCAAAGTCTACAAGCGTGGTTCCTTCACAGCCTACAAGCGTGGTTACTTCAAACGCAGCCCCTAGCGCGTGGCCCCCCAACGGTCCCCCTGGCGCGGCGGGCGTCGAGCTGTTCTACCACCGCGGCCGACTGGTCGCTCGGCCGTTCGCGTGTCCGACCTGCCCGCGGCGGTACGCGACGCAGACAGGGCTCAGACAGCACGTGCGTCTCGAGTGCGGCAAGGAGCCGCGCTTCCAGTGCCGCCACTGCGACTACCGCAGCGGGATCAAGGGCAACGTGGCCATGCATTCCAAGAGGAGACATCCCTCGAAGAAGGGAGTGTCCTCCCCAAGTAAGGGGAAGTCTTTGAAGAAGGGGGAGGACTCGAAGAAGGGGGTGTCTTTGATGAAGGGGGTGTCCTCCTCAAGTAAGGCGGAGTCTTCGAAGAAGGTGGTGCACTCCTCAAGTAAGGGGAAGTCTTTGAAGAAGGGGAAGGGCTCGAAGAAGGTGGTGCCCTCCCCAAGTAAGGGGGAGTCTCCGAAGAAGGGGCAGGGCTCGAAGAAGGGGGTGTCCTCCTCTAGAAAGGGGAAGTCTTTAAAGAAGGGGGAGGGCTCGAAGAAGGGGCAGGGCTCGAAGAAGGGGGTGCCATCCCCAATTAAGGTTGGGTCTTAGAAGAAGGGAACTCCTGAAAGACTTTAAGGCTTGAAAGGCTTGCAGTGCTTGAAAGGCTTTAAGGGGGATTGTTGAAAGAAAGGGGAAGGCTCTATGAAGGGGAACTCCTCTGAAAAGGAGGAGCCTGCAAGATAAAAGGCCATAGTGAAGAAAGAGGAGTCAGATCTTGGATGGGCGAAAATGCCTGCTTTGTTTACTAATTCACAATCGAACTCTGAATGTTAAGTGGTAGAATGTTAAGTGAGGCTCTTTTGTTTAAGCAACGCTGGTAAAGTAGAGCGACACAGTGGTCTGAACACCCACCCATGGAAAGTAAGAGCTTTGATGCAAAATACTTAAGGAAATCGACGAATCTCGTATTACAGGGTCTCGAGTTAGTATTGTAGTAGAGTAGTATACTATAGTATAGTAGTATTGTCCAGTGACTCAGGTGTGATGTGACACGGGAAACCTCGATAGTGCGTTTTTGTAACAGCTTTGTAACAGCTTACCCATGTTGCTTTGTAACAGCTTACCCATGTTGCTTTGTAACAGCTTTGTAACAGCTTACCCATGTTGCTTTGTAACAGCTTTGTAACAGCTTACCCATGTTGCTTTGTAACAGCTTTGTAACAGCTTACCCATGTTGCTTTGTAACAGCTTTGTAACAGCTTTGTAACAGCTTACCCATGTTGCTTTGTAACAGCTTACCCATGTTACTTTGTAACAGCTTACCCATGTTGCTTTGTAACAGCTTACCCATGTTGCTTTGTAACAGCTTTGTAACAGCTTTGTAACAGCTTTGTAACAGCTTTGTAACAGCTTTGTAACAGCTTTGTAACAGCTTTGTAACAGCTAACCCATGTTGCTTTGTAACAGCTTTTTAACAGCTTTGTAACAGCTTTGTAACAGCTTTGTAACAGCTTACCCATGTTGCTTTGTAACAGCTTACCCATGTTGCTTTGTAACAGCTTTGTAACAGCTTTGTAATAGCTTACCCATGTTGCTTTGTAACAGCTTTGTAACAGCTTTGTAACAGCTTACCCATGTTACTTTGTAACAGCTTACCTATGTTGCTTTGTAACAGCTTACCCATGTTGCTTTGTAACAGCTTTGTAACAGCTTACCCATGTTGCTTTGTAACAGCTTACCTATGTTGCTTTGTAACAGCTTACCCATGTTGCTTTGTAACAGCTTTGTAACAGCTTACCCATGTTGCTTTGTAACAGCTTTGTAACAGCTTTGTAACAGCTTTGTAACAGCTTACCCATGTTGCTTTGCAACAGCTTACCCATGTTGCTTTGTAACAGCTTTGTAACAGCTTTGTAACAGCTTTGCAACAGCTTACCCATGTTGCTTTGCAACAGCTTACCCATGTTGCTTTGTAACAGTTTTGTAACAGCTTACCCATGTTGCTTTGTAACAGCTTTGTAACAGCTTTGTAAGAGCTTTGTAACAGCTCTGTAACAGCTTACCCATGTTGCTTTGTAACAGCTTTGTAACAGCTTACCCATGTTGCTTTGTAACAGCTTTGTAACAGATACCCATGTTGCTTTGTAACAGCTTTGTAACAGCTTACCCATGTTGCTTTGTAACAGCTTTGTAACAGCTTACCCATGTTGCTTTGTAACAGCTTTGTAACAGCTTACCCATGTTGCTTTGTAACAGCTTTGTAACAGCTTACCCATGTTGCTTTGTAACAGCTTTGTAACAGCTTTGTAACAGCTTTGTAACAGCTTACCCATGTTGCTTTGTAACAGCTTACCCATGTTACTTTGTTACAGCTTACCCATGTTGCTTTGTAACAGCTTACCCTTGTTGCTTTGTAACAGCTTTGTAACAGCTTTGTAACAGCTTTGTAACAGCTTTGTAACAGCTTTGTAACAGCTTTGTAACAGCTTACCCATGTTGCTTTGTAACAGCTTACCCATGTTGCTTTGTAACAGCTTTGTAACATGTTACCCATGTTGCTTTGTAACAGCTTACCCATGTTGCTTTGTATCAGCTTACCCATGTTGCTTTGTAACAGCCTACCCATGTTGCTTTGTAACAGCTTTGTAACCGAGGCACATGTTGCAATGTTCGATAGTGCGTTTTTGCTACAGGAACCCATATTAAATGTGTTTTGAAAGGTTCGGGCACCGACAACTTTCTTTGTACAGATTGTTCGTACAGCTATTTGTAATAAAAAATAAATGTTGGCTGTGTAGATAATATGAATGTTTCTTTTCATTGCCCAACATTTGCTTGGTTGTTTCTGCGTCCAGTTTAGTGTTTCGATCTTGCATGTAATAAAATCATGCCACATGTCGTAATCTCAGTGAAACAGGAACTTCTTTCACACCCACGGTCGTGACAACAGCTGAAGTCTAACTGTCAAATGAAGTCCACCTGTCAGGGGAAGTCGTAACAGCTCAACTGGTGAAGTTGAATCTAATGATAGCTTTGACTGATAATATATTGTTGGCGATAAATGTCCTACACTGACAAAAGATTTTGTGTACTTTGTTCTTTAGCTCATTCCTATCAGCCCAAGCTCCCTCTGATCCACAACCGTCGTCTTCTGCAGTCAAAAAGTAACTAAGTAACTATAATCTTATTTAAATTACGAAAGCTCGTAATTGGCTAGTCATTTTATTTTTATGTACACAAATTAGCCTCCCAAAAATGTTGCCCATTCCAGCCGCGAAAGTTGGGGACCCGGGTTCAAATCCCGGAATGGGCAACATTTTTGGGAGGCTAATTTGTGTACATAAAAATAAAATGACTAGCCAATTACGAGCTTTCGTAATTTAAATAAGATTATAAAAGAGAATTCAACGCATCCAACGTTAAATTGGAGTTACTCGAGGTTGAATGTAAAATGTGGTTGCAGTATAGCATCACGCGGTACCAGAGCCACTATGAGTATTCATAGACTCTGGACCATACCCCCCTGGGGACATTCAATTCTCACACCTGTATGCAAATTACTTCTCTCAAATTTCGTGTCTATTTAGCTCAGCGGTTAGAGCACCAGCCGCGAAAGCTGGGGACCCGGGTTCAAATCCCGGAATGGGCAACATTTTTGGGAGGCTAATTTGTGTACATAAAAATAAAAAAAAAACTAAGTAACTACTTCCCTTGAAAAAGTAACTATTATCCTTGAAGAAGTAACTAAGTAACTACTTCCCTTGAAAAAGTAACTATTATCCTTGAAAAAGTAACTACTTCCCTTCAAAAAGTAACTAAGTAACTACTTCCCTTAAAAAAGTATCTATTATCCTTGAAAAAGTAACTTCTGTATGTCCATAACTATGGGAATCATTAGTTTCTACAGTTACCATAGTTTTCGTACCAGTAATAAATATGTACCAGTAACTTGGCAGTCTTTTTCCATTGAAATGTACACCTTGATTTAAACAAGTGATAATTCACATCACACAACGTCTAGTTTGACATTTCAAGCTTTCCTAAGCCGCCACCAGTGACGTGAATCTATTTCTTTGCCCACAGCTGACACCGCGTCCCACGACGAGATGTTCTACTATCGCGGCAAGTTCATCAAGAAGCCGTACCGATGTCCGAACTGTCCCAAGCGGTACTCGGAACCCAGCAGTCTGAACAGCCATCGGCGACTGGAGTGCGGCAAAGAGCCGCTCTTCGGCTGCCGCCACTGCCCCCAGCGGTGCAAACACAAAGCTAGTCTGGCCAAGCATTGCTGGCGGAAACACCCGAACGAAGCCGACCACAGGCCGATCGCGGCTGGCGACAATGCGGGGGCGAATGGAACGATTTAACGCTGCACTAAGAGAATATAACACAATGATACCTGGTGTTTCAATATACTATACCTATCACGTTACCTGTTGAAATCGCAAATAAATAATTCAGATTCGATAAGGAGGTAGGAACTGGTGTTGGGTCTCATTTTTTCCCTTGGTTGCCCGGCTCACACATCTTGGTCCCAGCACGCAGCCAAAAGGCCGAGGGTTCGGTGCTGATTCCAGGACTGACATGCGAATGGAACCCAGCCTGGGAAGACCAATGTCCCCCCTTTGTGCCCGGCTCAAACATTCCCAGCACGCAGCCAAAAGGCCGAGGGTTCGGTGCTGATTCCAGGACTGACATGCGAATGGAAATGAGCAAACTTGATTAATAGAATCATATTACCAAAAATGCAACGTTCTGTTAGTTAAAACTGATAAGCGATGTATATACCAAGCTGGGTTTACATCTGGCAATGTCAGTGACACGATGTCATCAACATTGGCTCTGCCACCAATCAGAGACTCTGGATGTGCATGACGTCATGTTCGCGACTCGGCCACGGAGTTTCTGATTGGTGGCAGAGCCAATGTTGATGGCATTGTGCCGCTGACATAGCTACCTGTAAACCCAGCTTGATAAGTTAATATATTTTGATACATTGCCGAAACCCTTTCTCATTTTGCAGCCCCTGCGACGTCTGGCCACGAGCTGTTCTACTTCCGCGGCAAGCTGATCAGCAAACCGTTCAAGTGTCCGAACTGCCCCAAGGCGTTCACTGCGAGGAACAACCTCACCCGACACGTCAGGGACGAATGCGGCAAGGAACGGCGGCTCCTTTGTCGGCACTGCCTCTACCGGTGCAACTACAAGTCCGATCTGGCCACGCATTGTCGACGGAAACACCCGGAACAAGCCGACCACAGCCCGAGGAACGAGTAGCTAATTGTTGCTGAGTGGGCCAGAACGATGATACTCTTAGGACGAAATACAATGCATTGTTTGACGTCGTTCGTTTTTGCGTGCCTCGTTTTCCGAAGTTGAAATTCAAGGAGGTTTTGTTCCTAATAAATGTTACCTATTATCCTCTACTCAAAACTCCATGCTTAGATCTGCCGCACTGTGTGAAATGATTCGTTGTTGAGTGTCAAGCTTTGGACCAATCCCGACACCCGTAGCTCAATCGGAAGGATGCTGTGCTCCTGCTTCGTACCCTGCCGTATTCGTTGACCTTTGGTAGAGGGAGTGCGAGTGGAACCGAGCCGTGCTGGGCCCGAGAGGGGGAATGTTCACGTAAGGTTTGACTTGCACTCTTTGTGTTACAATTCACTAAATACTGTGGATCGATACATCGTTTTGATGTAGTTTTGTTTTATTGATAGGTCACTGCATGATGTTAGCGCGGCTTGTCGCTTTATTTGGCACAGAGTGGTTAAAACCGTTTTTGACGCCATTAATTGTCCAAATGATAATATCATCATTGCATTCATATTATGCATTCATATTTTTTGGCGATTAAACAATGTGACACAAGAAAATCATTATCATCACTTCAATTTTGCCTTTTTAGCATACATTTAGCCCAATTTAGCCTTGATTTGCCCGGATTTGCCAGGAGTTTGGACGAGAAATGGCGTCCATGCGATTCATTGGTCGCTCTCTGGCAAATAAAGCCTGACTATTGTACAGGACGCATATACACTGGACCTTGCGTGAAAGTCTCCGGGCCACATTGACACAAAGCGTCTCCGTTTGCAGCCTTTCGGACGTTTGACCAGACGCTCTTCTACTCCCGAGGCAAGCTGATCATCAAGCCGTTCCAGTGCCCGAACTGTCCCAAGGCGTTCACTCTGAAGAAGAACCTCGTCCGACACGCCAGGAACAAGTGCGTCGGGGAGGCCGGGCTTTAATTGTTGCCGACCCTGCCCCCGACGGCGCTCGCAGGAAGCCAGTCTGGCCACGCATTGTCGACTGAGCCACCTGGAACCAGCCAATCGCCACCCGTAGGACCACACGCGCTCGTGGCGGGACTTCGCGGGACTTCGAACCGAACCAAGACACTGCAGCGAAAGAGACCGTTGTACTCCATTCGTTAATGAGCGCCATGTTTTGGTCCGATACTGATTCACAAAACTTAATTTGATTGAGGATACTATTTCTAAAAATGCTCTTATTACACTTTATAATCTTATTTAAATTACGAAAGCTCGCAATTGGCTCATCATTTTATTATTATGTACACAAATTAGCCTCCCAAAAATGTTGCCCATTCCGGAATCGTCAAAATTTTTGGGAGGCTTTCTTTAATTACTCATTTTGCCTAAATTGTATTGTAATGACGAGTCGTTCGTCCAGTCAAATATCCATGAAGAAATAAACTTGAAGATTTGAGACTCGATTCATTCGGCTTTCGGAGTCGTGTGTTGCCCGCTGATTCGGTGCGAGTTCGCACTCAATCTTTGTGCCGCTCGATCTTTGTGCCGCTCGATCTTTGTGCCGCCGCTTCCCTGTGCCTTTAGCAGCCGAAACCTGATTTCGCCTAGAGGACCGCTCTCAGTATTTCTTACTTGAACACGTTCCCTATTTTTAAGCAACTCGTGTGTCTTATTTTGAGTTTCAGGTTTTCTAGCACGTTCTTGTAATTCCTACACCAGCAAATAAGTCTTGCCGATTGGTTGAACCACAGCTGTGAAGGCTGCTTAGGACATTTGCTGGACCCAGATCTCGGTCATGATACCATGGTAGCATTCTTGCTCCACGCGCTTCCATTGCAGGCATCAAGAAAAAGAAATAGAAATCGTGATCTAAATCGTGATTGCTAGCTCTACACTCAAAGCAGATAAAAGTTCTCTTTATAATCTTATTTAAATTACGAAAGCTCGTAATTGGCTAGTCATTTTATTTTTATGGACTCAAATTAGCCTCCCAAAAATGTTGCCCATTCCGGGATTTTCGGAGGCTAATTTGTGCACATAAAAACATAAAAAGTTATTTTTTGTTCAATTGTTCATCATTTGTTGTAGTGGAATAGCTTATGGGCTGTAAGTATGGGCTGAAAAGAAGACCCAGACCCAGACTGAAACGATCCATCTCTTCGGTTGCAGGCAGTGCCAAGTCTGACGCCGACTTCGTCTACTTTCGCGGCCGACTCGTCCGCAAGGCGAACAAGTGTCCGAACTGTCCGAAGCGCTACGCGGAGAAGTGCAGTCTCAAAGTGCACCTGGCGCTGGAGTGTGGCAAAGAGCCGCAGTTCCGCTGTCGCCACTGCGCCTACCGGTGCAAGCACAAGGCCAGTCTGGCCAAGCACTGTCGACGCAAGCACCGCGAACAGGCCGACCACAGCCCGGTCTAAGCTGGCGGCGGAGACGTCGATGCCGTTGCCGGGGCGGACGACGCTTCGGCGGACGATGGAGACGGGCATTCGAGCTCTCGGGGCTGAGGACGTTCTGGCAAAGCTACACGCCGGGATGCTATATTCTGTTTCGTGCCTCGTAGACGCAATGTTAAATTTCTACCGCATGTTAAGCACACTAGGAGCGTCAAATCGCAGTGGAGGGGAAAGTGGGCTGCTGGCCATGCTCGTAGAGTGCTAGCTCTGTAGCTGTAGCTGTGTCTGTGGAAGGGGTCATGCGTTCGATTCCACATCAGGGCGGACTTTTTGTTTTTTCGAGAAACGGTTTGTTGATTCATAACATCTTATTTACAAGCATTTGCACAGTCCTTTGCTTTGTATTCATGTCAGTAACTAGATTCGTTGACATTTCTTTGTTTACCTGCGGACTCTATCGTATTTTATTGGGGCGTGTACTGATTTTTTTTTGCCCCCAACACATTACCGTACGTTGTCGTTTAGTGTACCCTAGGTAATTATTTTAAGGACGGCCCCGGTCAAATTGCCCAAAAAGCCAATCTAAATGTGGGAAATTTAACATTACGTCTACGAGGCACGAAACGGAAACACGCCGACGGGATGGCGGATGCTAGGAAATCCACGGAGTCTGTGGCCAAATTTGTGTTTAATGCGATTTGAATACGTTTTATTAGTTTTTGTGTATTGTATATTTAATGTTTGATTTGAGATTGTATTGAATTGAATGCACCCTTGAATCGCTTGCTTACCATTTGAAATAAATATGCTACCACTTCTTGTATTATATCATTATATGTCACTCGCATCTATTCTTCTAACCGATCTTTACACTCAAAGCGGCTGTCAAAATATATTTCTCTCTCGGACAAAATTGTATTTAGCAAGCAGACGCAAGCATCTAAAATGTAGTGTATTTTTCTCTCTGCCCACTTACCGCGAACATTTTTAAATTTAATCTACAATTCTATAACTTGCGTGCCTAGTCGTGGGAGTGAGAACTGTGTAGTGATGATGGGCAGAGCGAGTGAAACAGATGTAATAACAGTAGTGCCGGCATCCCTTGATTGTGTTCTCATTTACTTGGCTTGTAGGCGAGGGGAATGCCAAGTGGTGGGAGAGAGAACTGTGTAGCGATGACGGGCAGAGCGAGTGAAACAGATGTAATAACAGTAGTGCCGGCATCCCTTGATTGTATTCTCATCTACTTGGCTTGTAGGCGAGGGGAATGCCAAGTGGTGGGAGAGAGAACTGTGTAGCGATGATGGGCAGAGCGAGTGAAACAGATGTAAACAATAGTGCCGGCATCCGTTGATTGTATTCTCATTTACTTGGCTTGTAGGCGAGGGGAATGCCAAGTGGTGGGAGAGAGAACTGTGTAGCGATGATGGGCAGAGCGAGTGAAACAGATGTAATAACAATAGTGCCGGCATCCCTTGACTGTATTCTCATCTACATGGCTTGTAGGCGAGGGGAATGCCAATTCGTGGGAGAGAGAACTGTGCAGCGATGATGGGCAGAGCGAGTGAAACAGATGTAATAACAGCATTGCCGGCATCCCTTGATTGATCCGATTATAAAATTATAACATAATATTATCATAATTAATTGAATGAAAGCCTAGAATCGAAGACACTTGTAACTCGTAGTGTAAAGGTGGGTTTACAGCTTGCAATGTCACCAACTTTGTGTTGTCAACTTTTTTTCTGGACCAATCACAGGCTCTGGCCAAATTCATGACGTCATGTTCACAACTATTGTCACTGACATTCTAGACTTCGGCCAAGTTAAACTTTTGCGGCATGTTCACGACTTTTCACCGTCTTTGAAATGAACGAAGGGGGCTGTGCCGGCTGTCGAGCTACTAGAAACATCCCCCGTTTTATGGGATGCAGGGAACCCAGTTTAAAAAATAATAAATTTAAAAAGAATAGCTTTGCAGCGAATTGCGGCAATGGTTCGAACCGGCACTGGTAAGTTCGTGAACTCTCGGGTCCCGTCGGGGACTTCCGGGAAATATAGCAAACAACTGACAGAAGAGCAGTAAACGGTTTCTGTCGACAACATCATGTCAATGACATTATGTTGACGACTATTGTTGGTGACATTGCGAGCTGTAAACGCAGCTTAAGAGCGTTCAATGAGCTCCGAAGTCGAGCCGTTTCCTTCACCACGTAAGGTATACACTTTCCAGGCCACACCTTTCGTCGGATCGCGACGATACCAAAATTTTCGGAATCTTCACACTTCGGACAACCAATTGAACCATTTTTATTTCGCAAGATTCACTCGTTAATTACTTGTAAGAGTTTTAAAATACCTTGTTTAGCCGGTATATTGAAAGATGTACTTAAGGGTAAATTCCAGCTAAGAATTTACCTCTTATCGTATACACTTTCCAGGCCACACCCGTTATCCGATCGCAACGAAACAAATATCTACGGAATCCTCACACTTTGGACAACCAATTTGTAACCCTTACCCCCTTCTCTATTCCGGGTTTCGTTAACTATGTTCTAATTAGGTACCTGGATTATGTAGGAATTAGGGAATGCAAGTTATAAGACGATAGGTAAGTGAATTTAAGTGAATAATATAATGAAGATAAAACTGGCAAAATACAAGCAAACTGCAATCTTTCCCGATCGGTAGCGAGCCGTCGGTTCCGATGTTGTACGACTATAGAATACAATTATTGATTAGAGAATTTAAATTGAATTGTGAACAGGCAGAAAACAGAGTCAAAATAACGATACCGATCGACGACAAGTCCGTTGACGTTGGTGTTGCGAAGCAGTCACGCAGAGGTTACGACTCGCTTGTGCGATGTCACAGTCGCAGCGGCGTCGTGTCGATCAACGGCGTCGTAGTCGATGGCGTCGAAACGAGTAGTTGCGTCGGGGAACGCAGCGACGTCGTAATATGCAGACGGCGTCCGAATGTGCAGTGGCGTCTCGCGTACACATGAGTGCTATGTCGTTATGTTTTCAACGACGCTAATTGTTCATTGGTGATAGATAGATAGGTAGATAAACACCCACACTCTCACAAGTCACAACACAGACCTAACTCGTAAGCCTTTGGCCCGAGTGGCTATAGGTTAGAATTGCCTCCCTCAGGAGCTGGACCGCTGTGTCCCCAGCGCGTCGACTGACGGCCTCAACCCAAGTGTCTTTCCTCTCCCGTGCCTGCAGGCACCCTGGGGTAAACATCCCCTTCCACCCACACTCACACACGAACACACTCTGCTCTCTGCCATGAGACTACAGAATTAAATATAACAATGTTGTCAAACTAAAGAGCGCTCTATGTCGTGTTTACTTGTATATGCATAAATTGCTATATTGAAATTGTTGAATATGACGATCTGCGATTGCAGTCACAACTTGCCTTATAAGGATGGTTGGATGGGGACTACGGATGTTTGTAATGTCACAAATTGAATATTTCAGAACCACGAAATATCTCTTGGAAATCCATAAAAAGTTGAATTCAATTAACCTCAACAACCATCAATGAATGGCCTTAAGTTCCTCGCCGTGTGTCGCAGGGTCGCGGACGTCCGCGGGCGCGCTCGTCTACTTCCGCGGCAAGCTGACGCAGCGGCCGCACGGCTGCCCGCACTGCCCGAAGCGCTACACCGACCGCAGCTCGCGCAACAAACACGTGCGCTTCGAGTGCGGCAAAGAGGCGACGTTCCTGTGCCGCTATTGCAGCTACCGCAGCAAGCGCAAGGGCAACCTGGTGGGCCACGGCCGGCGACGGCATCGCGAGCAGACGGACTTCAGCCCGTTCTGCGAAGAGATGTCGTGAAGTCATGAAGATGTTAGAGATTTGTGCGAGGATTTCACCTGTCGACATTGTTACGTTTGTGTGTTGTGGTTTTCAGCTGTGTTTACACGGTTCAGTGTTTCGTTCAATGCATTGAATTCAAGGTTGAGTTCAATGCATAGAACCGTCTAAACAACAATTGAATTCAATGAATCATTGAATGAGAACTTGAATTCAAGGTTTCATTCAATGTTTTCTCATTTAGGACGTGTTCTAAATATCGTTAAATTTTCCTTTCAATAGAAGGAAGTGTATGTAACTGCCTTCTAGAAACAAAGATTTTGGAAGGCTGTGCCACCATTTTCAATGAATTTAGAACATTGAGTCGTGTCAACGGCTCTTCAAGAGCATTCAATGTTTCGTTCAAAGCATCGAGTTCAATGAATTGAGTTCAATGCATTGAACGAAACATTGAACCGTGTAAACACAGCTTTACGGTTTGAGCTCTGTTGGGATTAGATTTCGGTCCTAAAACGGACCTGTTAATACAACGTTTCGCCTCAGCCTGAAGATGGCAGTGCGAACTCGGCCAAAATGTTGGAGGAACAGGTCCTTTTTAGAACCGAAATTCATTCCCAAAAGAGCTGAAACCGAAAAACAACGACACACCTCATACCATAGCTCTCAAAACCAACACTTTACCAGTGTTATGTTTGTTTGTTGGTGATATCCAGAGCCGTGTGATGATGGTAAGATGTGTACATCTCAGTTTGGCTCTCAGTCCCCTGAAGATGACGAGCTGTGCCAAGTCGAAACGTCGAGAACCAAGGCCCCCTTTTAGGGCCGACAATCGCTTCAAAGCGGTTCAAAATTGAGAAATTCATCTTACCATGGCTGTGTTTATCATTGATAATTGAACAGAATTGCTATGTTTAAATTAAGTGTTTAGTGGTACAACCTAAGAAATGTTTCGTCTCACTACTGAATAAAAATCGCCATTTTGATCCAAGTTTTCTTTATTTACAATTGCACCTTGTCCTGGGTGGCGATTATATAAAATTTCGTTTGAGATAACGTTCGTTATCTCGAACAATTGACGTTGAAACGCCCGTGGATACCAATTTGTTATCGCTAGACACCGATTGTTATAGCTAGATAACGAGTGTTATCGCTAGGTACCGACGGCTAAAAAGTTACATAATTGTCACCCTGCTCCTGACTCTTTTCAATATATTTGAATCCCATTTTGACCATGTATTGCAGCTTCATAATGCAAAATCTTGTATTTTTCACCTGTTTTATTTCTACTTGAGCTCGGTTTTCCAACTCATCGTTATCGACGTCAAGATCGACGGGACCCGTTATGCTGTGAGGTGTGCTCATGCCTTTAATGAAGCGAACCCAATAACTCACACACTGTAGCTATTATTTTCTTTATTCAGAAATATAATCAGAGATGCAAGTGTTTATCCGAGTACCTATAGTCGGTACGCACTACGCTTTTTACACGCTTTCGAGCACGTGACCTGGGGAGATGTTGTCACCTTCGAGGCTGTGAGCCGAGTCCCTTTTGTCTTCCCAGTCCCCTGCCTCCTGGTTCTATCAATAGGACAGGGTAACTATAAATGGGACAGGATAAATGGGACGTGGTAACGATTCTTCACAACTCTATAACGCTAACTCCAGTCCCGGTCGCTCGGTTGCATCATGTCCCAACAGATCTAACTCCAGTCCCGGCCGCTCGGTTGCATCATGTCCCAACAGATCTAACTCCAGTCCCGGCCGCTCGGTTGCAGCATGTCCCAACAGATCTAACTCCAGTCCCGGCCGCTCGGTTGCATCATGTCCCAACAGATCTAACTCGAGTCCCGGCCGCTCGGTTGCAGCATGTCCCAACAGATCTAACTCCAGTCCCGGCCGCTCTGTTGCAGATTCCTCCTCGCCCGCGACCGACGAGGACCTCGTCTACTCGCGCGGGCGCCTGCGCCGGATGACGGTCAAGTGCGGCAACTGCCCGAAGCGGTACGCCAGCGTGTCTGCGCTGAACACGCACGTGCGTCTCGAGTGCGGCAAGGACGCGCAGTTCCGCTGCGCACACTGCTTGTACCGCGGCAAGCACAAGGCCAACCTCTTCAGTCACATCAGGAACTGCCACGCGACCTCGCGCACTACCACCACGCAAGGTTGGTGGCGCTCATAGAAACTGTAATTAATTTGAGTTTGCCACTTGTTGGGGATCTCATATCATAGAGTACTATACCATTGAATCAAATGATTAAGTTTTTGTCCTTACCATTGAACAAGGTATTTATCATTACATTTTTTAACCATTTTACTCTTTACAAATCGTAAAAGAGTCAAATGATACTTTACTTCGAAGTCCACCAGGCTGTGGTAATCTTGGGTATAACTGTATAAAACTGCGGAGTAGGTACTGGACTATGGAGTACCTATACCTGTGGCTTAGATGAAATAATGTGCAGTAATTACTTGAAGCTTGTAGAACGTTGATCGGAAAACTATATATTAAGGTTGTAGTCTATTGGCGACTACAGTTATAGAGTCCATCATTATGTGAGCAAATTATTGCCATGAGTATTGACTCTGGAACTTAAGTCGCCCATTAAGTCAAAATAATGGCATGATATATTTTTTTAATCACTGGAAAAGATTGTTTTATCACAATACAAAATGGAAATTGCCGAAAATAAGACTTGATTGGCTCTGGACTAATCAAGCTGGGTTTACAATTAGCAATGTCAGTGACACGATGTCATCAATATTGGCTCTGCACCAATCACGCTGGGTTTACAGCTGGCAATGTCAGTGACACGATGTCATCAACATTGGCTCTGCACCAATCAGAGACGCTGGATGTGCATGACGTCATGTCAGCGACTCTGCCACGGAGTCTCTCTGATTGGTCTAGAGCCAACGTTGATGACATCGTGTCACTGACATTGCCAGCTGCGAACCCAGCGTGCCGTCATCAACACGAATCGGACGCCGACCCTTGAACGTTCCGTGTAATCTCTGGTTTCAGATCTGCAATACTACCGAGGCAAGCTGATAGCGAGACCGTTCAAGTGTCCGACGTGTCCGAAAAGCTACTCGCTGGAACGCGGTCTGACTCGGCACGTCAAAGAGGAGTGCGTCACGCAGTCGCAGTTCCAATGCCCGTTCTGTCCGGTGCGATGCAAGCGGAAGTACCACCTGACGAGACATTGCCGGGAACAGCATCTGATGGCGCTGTGAGCGGCGGGCTGCCAGCGAGGCTTTGTTTGTAAATTGTGACTTGCTTGGAAATAAATCTCGGGCCCATCGAATTTCTGTGTCAGCGACTTTTTTTGGTGTTTTGCATCCGGATGTTTTTACCAGTGCTATGAATATTACAGATGTGAGCTTGAGCAATGATAATCTATTGTTTTTTGTGTTAGAATTTACGTAGGTAATTATTTTAATTCTAATAAGTTCTATACTTTGCTCTCTCTTTCTTCATGTACTTTTTTAAGAATTAGCGAGGATATTTTTGTTGTAATCAGAAACCGATCGTAGCGTTTTGAATGAAAAATACTTTGTACTGAAATCTTCCTCTGAGAGTTCAACGAGGACTAGATGTTGGTCCGATTCTTCGTCGAGCGGTTATGTTACCAACGACCACTTCACTTTCTGACGAAGGTCTTGAAGATCGTATTGCTCTGTAAGTGGGCTTCGTTCAATCGATACATCTCTGTGTTTGAATATTTTTGGCATAATTGCCATGCTTTAATTCACTGTTTACCTTTCGAATAATACCCATTTCTATTGTACACGTTTACGTTATTTACCATCTTACCTTGCTCTGCGCGTGACCGCCATCGAGTCCGCATCCCATTTCGGCGTTGTATGGCAGCAAGTGAATTAGTTGACACTGCATCCTTACTCCATTCCACGTCAAGGAGGAGAGTGGATTTACATCTTCCTCGAGGACCCACTGCTGCTAGACACAAGCCAAGAGTTTCAAAACTCACAAGCCATGTCTTGAGCCGGACAAAAGGCTCTGTGGGCAGCTGGATAGTATATAGTGTTTCAGTTCTGAACTATTTCCGTGTGCTGATCTGTGTTACAGATTCGCCGATGATTGACGACGACCTCCATTGCTATCAAGGTCGAATGGTGGCGAGGCCCTTCAAGTGCCCCAACTGTCCGAAAAGCTACGCGGACAAGTCCTCTCTGTGGCGTCACTTGCAGAGAGTCTGCGGCCGGGAGCCGCAATTCCCGTGCCCGCATTGTCCGTACAGGTTCAAATACAAGAACCACCTGGTCAGGCATTGCAAGTTGAAGCACTTCTAGGAATGAACGCCGCTATGTTTATTCCACATTTTCTTCTTTTCGTTTTCACCTCTTTGATGTGTTCACACATTTTTCGCAGGATCTACTTCGACATTCAATCAATACACTTCGTCATTTGACTAACTGATATATTATTAGAATAATTATGCTTGCGAAACATCTATGTTGGCACTGAAATTTCCCTGATATATACAAAAAATACATGCTTAATTTGATCGCCATATTTGTTGGCATGGCAGCTGCAACACAGTTTTTGGTTATAGGTGTTAAGGTTTTGTGTTTAACCCAATGGTTTTACATTTGTCTTCTCAATCTTGATCAGTTTGAAATGACTTTTTAAGTGAGGTGAATTTAGACCCTTGAGTTTTGAGTCGATTTTTTGGACTTCTCTGTGGAATTTTTTCTCTTGGACACAATGACTAGTTTATGGTGTTTATAGATACGATATTTTGAGTTATCTTTGTCCAGAATGATGATCACACCCAATAATTACATTATATATCCAATTACGTGTATCCTATCAATTATAATATCTATCACTATTATCTCTTGTAGATATTTCATAATATATTTTTTCAGGCTCCGAAAAATGAACACAAATAATTCAAAGCGTATGAAAGATTGCTTTGTGATGGATTGATTGCTAGCATTCCTATGTCCTCAACTGCAATCCTTTATCCTCAGCTACAATCCCTCATTCTCCGCGGCAATCCTTTATTCTAAGTGGTAATCCTTTATTCTAAATGGCAACTGAATGGACGGCCTTCAACACTTTGGTGGCCTCGGCTCGTGGCCTTCACCGTCGTGATGATCAACCTCGGTCGGCTTGTGACGCAGCTTGTGTCAGAGTTTGCACTCGGAGTCAATTTATTTATTTATTTATTTATTTTATTATTTCAATCGTAATAATGCCAACTACTATGTGGTACAGTGGATTGTACATAATGTATATACATTAAGTAAATAAGTAATACAATATAGTTTATAATCTATTGACATGCTAAAAATGATAATGTACAATCAAAAGTGTGGTGTCTAGTATAAGTCTAGTGCGAGCGATCCACCGAAGACGTATTGCAGAGCGTCTCGTTGACAAGTGTTTCGTTGCAGGATGCCCGCCCTCTGGCGGCGACCTCGTGGTGTATCACGGCAAGATCGTCAAGCGGCCGCACAAGTGTCCGAACTGTCCCCGACGGTACGCCTTCGACAAAGGTCTCCATCGACACCTGCGGCTCGAGTGCGGGAGGACGCCGCAGTTCCCGTGCCCGCACTGTCCGTACCGGGCCAAGTACAACTACCACCTGGCCACGCACTGCAAGCTCAAGCACGCCGATTTGACGAACACCACTTTAATTGTTAATAATTTACTTTGAATAAAGGAACTACATTTATTTTATACTTCTCACAGAATTGATATTATGTAATAATTTCCTCGTATGAAAGTAAATAAACACACCACCGCCTTGTTTGTTCGATATACACTTTTCAGTGTTTGCAGGCTGGCATTGAAATACCGTGCTGTGATTATGATAGTGATATTCTTCTTTTATCATAATCTTTTAGTAATGTCCGGTTTTACCAAATATTTCAACTCCTAGTTGACATCCCAACTAGGAGTTAGAGCTGAATTAACTGTATGTGATTGGCTGAATCCAGTTTTAACTCCTAGTTGGGATCTTAACTAGGAGTTAAAAACTTGGTAAAACCAGGCATAAGGGCCGATATTACAAGTGCCTCAACCCAGAGTTAAAAGTTAAGTTATTTGTCATGGCAACCGCCAATAGGATGCTGTGGAATTCATCTGTTTCTGAGGGTAATTCGCTTAACCCAGAGTTGACAAATATTTTAATACCGGTCCTAAGTGTTTACAATCCTCGTGTGTAAATTGGGCGATTTAAGGAAGTTGAGTAGAGAAAGTCCTGAAATAAAACTTATTTTCATCAAGTTCACTCTTTATTTGAAGTGCTAGGGTAGCGATTGTGCAAAGTTTGTGAGATTGCGACAAGTTGTGGATGTTTACCGGTGGCACGGCCCGTTGAAATAGACCGGCATTTTACAGCTAATACCTCGTTCACACTACACGAGTTAATCGTGATCAAGTCCTCAACTCGATCAAATATGGCGTTGATTGGGTTTCAAAAATCAGTTGGTGTTCACACTTGTTACCTTACTTGATCACGATCAAGTCATTCGGACAAGTTCGGAATATGCTCGGGATACGAACACAACCGGAAATCGCGACGAATCTAACCTCACTTTATCACCGAGCTCATAGCACACGGAACACGCTCCCAGGTTAATGTTGCAACGTTTCCGGTGGCGGATTTTGAAATAATCACGAACTCTTCCGAGCGTTCACGACGATTTCCGAATGATTTCATCACGATCAAATAGATAACTGAGTTGTGGAAACCCAATCAACGCCATCTTTGACGGCGGAGAGAGTTGATCTCGTTCAAGTCTGTAGTGTGCACGAGGTATAACGAGCGTTTGCCCTAGGCTACCGATCGACACGTTTTTACACACTTTCTAGCCAAGTAACCAGAGCATTCGCACCCATCCTGTTTCCACGCGGGCCTCGTCTCCAGAACGGCGTGTTCGGCATACCCTCCTCTGGCGGCGAGCGACTGTCGCAGTCAGAAGGTAGACCGACCGAACGCATGCAGTCAGAAGGTAGACCGACCGAACGCATGCACTAGGCATTGTGTTTTGGTGTAGCTTGTGTCATTTCCATTGTTTGTAACCAAAATTTGAATTAAACCTTGAAGAGCAATTGTTTCCCAGACCTAAAACTAAACTTTAGTTACCAGTAAAGAATCCGTAAACGTTACAAACACAGCCGTCGGTCAGATTCTCCGAGCGGTTTACATTCTGTACTCGAGGAGGAATCCATGCAGGTGAAAAGGGCCTGTCATCTCTGGTGGAATGATCACCTTGGCACACTAATATCTCTCAAACAATTGTTTTCAGGCAAACTATTAGTGACAACCCCACCAATATAGCTCACCTCCTAAAGGTAGTATATGTAGGACTTTCAAATGATGTAAGCATAATTTTGGTACTATGGTTAGTGTTAAATAACGTCCGTAACTATATGGAAAACTGTCGATTCCCATAACTAATGATTCCCATAGCTACGGACGTTATTTACCTAAACTAACCATAGCACCAAAATTATTCTAACGTAATTTGAACGTCTTATTTATTAACTAGTAGGCGAGCTATTTTTGTGGGGCTGTCACGTGTAGATTGCCTGTAAACAATTGTTTGGTAGATATTTGTTGCTGAAGTCGATGATTCCACCTTTTCGGGATTTTGCGATCTGGTTTCAGTAGAATAGCGCTGTTTTTTGCACTAGGGCTTCGACCTGAAATCGGCTGTAGTTGATTTTCGAGTGGTCCGAGACGATCGAACGCGATGCTGTACCCTCGGTTGCAGCGTCGACGCCGACTGACGGCGTCCGCGTGATGGACGGCGCCAGCTCGCGCCAGATGGCGTTCAAATGTCCGAACTGCCGCAAGATGTACGCCTTCGAGCGCAGTCTGCGCATGCATCGGCGACTGGAGTGCGCCACCGACGGACAGCTGCATTGCCCGCATTGTGCGTATCGGAGCAAGGATAAAACGTCCCTGGAATCGCATGAACGGATATGCCATCTTGGGACCAAGCAATCGGAAGGGAAAAGTTCGTTTTCTTTCATTTGCCACATCTTAAATGACCTAAAAAGCACAAAACCTTAAATTTCTTTGACTCACCTCTACTATGTCCTATGTTTAGCACTAGTTTTGAAACACAACTGTTTCAAACTGGGATTTGAATGCTAAATTCAAGTTTCATTGGTTTCACAGGGAAACCTAAGAATGTCTCACAGGGAAACTGTTTAGACTTTTATTTAGCAATCAAATGTCAGTTTGAAATATTTTTTTCAATGAAAACCCCTTTGCCCATATGTGCTGAGCTGGCAGGGTGGATCATGACAGGCTGTCGGAATCAATTTTTAATGTACGTTTACCTTTTTCCATTGCAGCCCCTTCCGAGACCGAAGTCGACCTCCATTTCCGCAGTGGCCGGCTGGTGGCGCGGCCGTTCAAGTGTCCGAACTGCGCGAAGAGTTACATGGAAAAGCCTTCTCTGAGCAAGCACCTGAAATTCTATTGCGACAAGGAGCCGCAGTTCCGATGCGTGCATTGCTCGTTCAAGGCCAAATACAAGAGACAACTGCGCTCACATTGCAAGGAGGCGCACGCGCTGGCTGATTAACCGTTCTGTTATCGCAAACCCTTTTCTTTTCGACGGGTCTCACGTTTTTAAGGCTCAAGCAAAGTTCCGTTTGTACATTTTTTGAAGAGTTGATGCATACTTTGTACTCCCCGAAGTGGCTAACTTTAAACAATTGAACACTTAACATTATTATGCACATTGTGTCGAGAAGCATTCGGAGGGTGGACAAAGTCGAAAATTAATCATGGAAAATTTTGAAACAGACCAAAAGTTGCCGAGTTCTCTTGGCCACACCATTAGTGTTATCACTCCAATTTCGAGTATGTTTTTAGTACAATTCGTACAAATAGGTGCCCATTGCCCTGTGTCCTCAGGATTCCAAAAGGCAAATTTTCGAAAAAAGGGCCATGAGCACCCAATTTTACGCCTTATGCATTTATACATAAGGCAATCATTCCAATATTTCAGTATGTTGTACCTATATACAACATACTGCAAGTATTGGAATGATAACTTACACGATGTGGCCGTGAGAACTGGGCAACTTTCTGTCTGGAAGCCACTTTCTGGCACACTGCTCTGTACCCTTAATGTTTTAACATCTTATTATATTTTTTGTTAAATTATGATTGTCAAAATCATCTAATGAATGCATATATTGTCATTTATCTCCGAAACAACCTGACTCTTGCCGGCCACTTGGACGCCATGTGTGTTTCATGCCATGGATTGGTTTTTGGGTATTTGCACTGATTCATTAGAACTCGTAGGTATTTAGGCAAATTGTTTTGTATTTTTTGTTGTGTTTACTCTGTTTTGTAACGTCTGTCTTTGTGCGGCAAACAAATAATTGCTTTAAACATCTCTAATGCCCAGTTGTACCAACGTCGTAATCAGAGATTACCTCCTTGATCGTTGATTATAATTTGTATGGTGTTTTATCATTGAAATCGTCAAATTAAATCAATCGAATAATGTATTATTATATTAATTAAAATAACCATTAATTAAATAGAAATTAAATTTGAGATCAAGTCCAATTTAATTTGACTATTTCAATGGTAAAACACCACACCAAATTATAATCAACGATAAAGGAGGTAATCTCTGATTTGGACTTTGGTGCCACTGGCCATCACCGACATAAGAATACAAAATTTAATAACTATGTTCAACGGTAAAATTTGAACTGTGACGTGACGCTTTTGGGGCATTTATTATCCTAATCCAAAGATGAATTACTATGAATTAAACTAAGCTTGGATTTCCGTTACACTTTGGTGACTCTCACTGAGGTGAATTACGTGCCTTTTGTCTCGTTCCCTTGGTTACCTTAGTAGAGAACTCCATTTCACGTCGAGAAGGAGAGTGGATTTGCATCTTCCTCGAGGACCCACTGCTGCTAGACACGAGCTTAGAGTTTCAATATTTGAGCCAGACAAAAGGCTCCATGGGCAGTTTTGAAACACTTGAGCCAGACAAAAGGCTCTATGGGCAGTTTTGAAACGCTTAGCTCGTGTCTAGCAGCAGTGGGTCCTCGAGGAAGATGCAAATCCACTCTCCTTCTCAACGTGAAATGGAGTTTAGTGTAATACCTCGTTCACACTACACGAGTTGATCGTGATCAAGTCCTCAACTCGATCAAATATGGCGTTGATTGGGTTTCAAAAGGCAGTTGGTGTTCACACTTGTTTCCTGACTTGACCATGATCAAGTCATTCGGACAAGTTCGGAATATGCTCGGGTAACGAACACAACCGGAAATCGCGACGAATATAACCCCACTTTATCACCGAGCTCATAGCACACGGAACACGCTCCCAGGTTAATGTTGCAACGTTTCCGGTGGCGGATTTTGAAATAATCACGAACTCTTCCGAGCGTTCACGACGATTGCCGAATGATTTCATCACGATCAAATAGATAACTGAGTTGTGGAAACCCAATCAACGACATCTTTGACGGCGTAGAGAGTTGATCTCGATCAAGTCTGTAGTGTGAACGAGGTATACGTCACTGTGTATTTATCAGCTCCATAGTACATTCATTCAGAGTACAAGTGCCAAGCACCAGTACAAAAGTAGTGCATTAGTACATTATGCGCTAGTGCAGCTCTCGCAAATCGAAGATCTCCGGAACGGACGTCGGTTCTGACGCGTGTCTTCCCCTCGGTTGCAGCGCCTTCGACGTCGACCGACGACCAGCTGTTCTACTCCAAGGGCAAGATGGTGGAGAAGCCGTTCAAGTGTCCCGACTGTCCCAAGCGCTACAAGGAGCAGTGGGGTCTGACGCAGCACCTCCGCGTCGAGTGCGGCAAGGAGCCGCAGTTCCAATGTCCGCTCTGTCCGTACCGCGCCAAGTACAAGAACCAACTTGCCCGGCATTGCAGGGCCCGACACCCGATGGCCGTTCTCTTATAACAAAGCTAGTTTTCTGCTCTTCATTATTAGACTTGTTTTGTTGTTAAATTATGATGTACAAGCTCATTCAATAAATGCAAATCGTAATTTCTGTCCGAAACACAAAATTATCTCGGCTATGGTTCTTCATTAGTTGTGAGAGCCTCGCTGTATTACAGACATAAGGTTACCCATGATATTCTACTGTGCCTAGCTATGGCTTCGTCACAGACATAAGGTTATCCAGATATTCTACCATACCTAGGAATGGCTACGTCACAGGCATAAGGTTTCCCAGATATTCTACCTTGCCTAGCTATGGCTACGTCACAGACACAAGGTTACCCAGATATTCTACCATACCTAGCTATGGCTACGTCACAGACATAAGGTTACCCAGATATTCTACCGTATACCTAGCAATGACTACGTCACAGACATAAGGTTACCCAGATATTCTACCATACCTAGCGATGGCTACGTCACAGACATAAGGTTACCCAGATATTCTACCATACCTAGCTATGGCTGCGTCACAGACATAAGGTTTCCCAGATATTCTACCATACCTAGCAATGGCTACGTCACAGGCATAAGGTTACCCAGATATTCTACTATGCCTAGCTATGGCTACGTCACAGACATAAGGTTACCCAGATATTCTACCATACCTAGCAATGGCTACGTCACAGACATAAGGTTACCCAGATATTCTACCATACCTAGCTATGGCTGCGTCACAGACATAAGGTTTCCCAGATATTCTACCATACCTAGCAATGGCTACGTCACAGGCATAAGGTTACCCAGATATTCTACCATACCTAGCTATGGCTGCGTCACAGACATAAGGTTTCCCAGATATTCTACCATACCTAGCAATGGCTACGTCACAGGCATAAGGTTACCCTGATATTCTACCACACCTAGCTATGGCTACGTCACAGACACAAGGTTATCCAGATATTCTACTATGCCTAGCTATGGCTACGTCACAGACATAAGGTTACCCAGATATTCTACCATACCTAGCTAAGGCTACGGAAAAAATAAGATGCTATTAATTTCGCCGGCAATCGCTGGGGTGCGTTGGAACTTGTCCGTGTCTAGGACCTGCCATCGTCATATTCACTTGTTAATCCACTCACCGTAGAATTGCCACGTGTGAAATCGTCACCTCAAAAGCTTATGGTCGTAAGTTAAAGTTTTTTAAATTACACAAAACTAAACTGAACTTGAATGGGTATCTTAGATAACAAAAATGTCGTACGTATGTGTGAATAAAGGCTGTAAACACGTGCAATTGAAGAACACAGCCTGGGATTTGTCTCGAAGTTCAATGGCTTCGTTTGCAATTAGGTTTTAAGTGACAGAATACATTACGGCGTATGTGCTTAATGATTGTAATAAGGCCGTATGTTAAAATGGCAAATGCATGCTTCTCACATACGACATCGTGAACTGCCGAGTTCATTACATGCAATTTATCAAGCAAACTTTTTTTCTCGATTTACCCATAACTGTACTTCTGCACTTCCGACCTCATGCTTTTGAGATGACGAAATATTGTGAGGCCAAATGCATATCTGTCAATCGGCCGAATACGCAGAACTTCCAGTGTAGAATCCGACCCGGAATCGCCACGCAACTGACGTCCGTTGCCCGTGCTTTTCTTGCAGCGGCGTGCAGCGCGTCCGAAGACGGGCTCCATTACCACAGCGGGCGCCTGGTAGCGCGGCCGTTCAAGTGCCTCAACTGTCCGAAGAGCTACTCGCTGAAGAAGGACCTGAACCAGCACGTGCGCGTCGAGTGCGGCAAAGAGCCGCAGCTGCGCTGTCCGCACTGTCCGCATCGGTGCAAGCGCAGGTCGCATCTCAACGCGCACTGCAAGAGGATGCACCCTGAAGAGCAGGGGTCGGGGCGTTAGAAGGGCCTTGTGGGCCTGTCTACGGTGGGAGAGTGGCCATCTCTGCGCATGGGCGCCATGTCAACGAGCACTGCAAGAGGATGCACCCTGAAGAGCAGGGGTCGGGGCGTTAGAAGGGCCTTGTGGGCCTGTCTACGGTGGGAGAGTGGCCATCTCTGCGCATGGGCGCCATACTACCAACTTGAACTATTCAACAGCCCTTTCAGCAGCAGTTGATACGTTACGAAATTACCTCACTATGTACATAATACGTAGATATGCAAAGGAATATGAGGAACTCATATAGACAACTGCCACGTGCTTCGTGATCAACTTGGTAAAAACATGTCGTCCGTTTAGCATGGGATTCGAACAGCCAATAGAAAAGTGTCATCGTGTTGGCCACTCTCTCACCGTATAGGCTCTCTAGATGGGAGAACCGATGGGACTTGGATCTGTGAGCTACTGCAATGCATGTTATCTCACTGGGGGACAGCATACTTGCATATGTTTTTAAATGGGTATTAACATATAGGCTGTCCACCAGTCAGTTTAAAGAAGGCTGCTGTTGCAGGTGATCTATGCTGAGTAGATTTGTTCACGGCGGTAAACCTGCTAGCTTTAATCGCTTCGAAGTTGTGTATTTGAATTTAATGTCTTTGTTTGGCTGCCAATCGAATATTTTTACTCTGCAAAAAAAGATCAATAGGTGCACAATAAAGGGGTTTTTAGACTGATGAGGGTAGGTTTTGGTTTTACATAATACCTAGATATCTATAACCAACCTTTTGTTTATTTTATTGTTTGTCAGCTGTTAGGATTGGGTATCTTACACCACTAAGTTTATTGTTACTGGTTACTATATAAATTGTATATATTATATGGGATTTTTAGTTTGGTTTATATATCTATTAATTTTAAGATTATTATTTTTCCATGTAGACTTGTTAATAACATGTTTTTTGCCTTGTTGTTTTATTTTATTTTTGTATATTGTTTATTATTTTCATAAAACATTTTTCACAATGTTGAAGAGGATGTAGCGCCCTTTATTTTACTGAGCATTTCACATTGCACATTTCTATACTGTATATCGAAAATATAATTTAAATGTCTATATAAAATGTAAATAACATAATATAATGCAAAAAACGTTTTTGTTCACGTTTTTAACGTCAGTCGAGCTATCACCATTGAAGAAGTAACTAGTATGGTTACGAAACGTCGGGAAACCAGTGAGACTTTTATTAGCATTCAAATCCCAGTTTGGAATAGTTGTGTTTGAAAACTAGTGCTATAGATGGGACATAGTAGACATGAGTCTGAGAAATATAATGGGTCGGTTGATGGTAAGTTGAAGGCTGTGTTATGTAGTGACGGACTTGTCACTAGTGCACCTGACCATGACCTTGACGCCGACATCTCTTGAGGACTCCTCGTCAGTGTCCTGGAGACGTCGGGACGCCAAGGCCGACGAAACATCGACCTTGAATCAGAGTCAGAGTCAATCACGCGACGCCCAACCTGACCCAAAGGAGCCGACGTAAAGCCGATATTTTCCCACGATGATTACTATTTGTCAAGGTCAAACTCAACACATGTAATTTTTTGTAATAGTAATAGTAATATGTAATATGTAATGTGTAGTAATAGTAATATGTAATATGTAATGTAATATGTAATGTAATATGTAATGTAAAGTAATAGTAATATGTAATAGTAATATGTAATATGTAATGTGAAGTAAGCAAGCATGCTGCGTTTCGGTTGCAGGTTCGTCGGCGTCCATCCTGCGAGCCCTGCTGTTGTCGGGCGGCGCTCGGCCCGAGCCCGTCGACACGTTCGCTGAGGAGGACGACGTCGACGACGACGACGACGACGACGACGAGGACAGCGATTACACTCCCTCGCGGAGGACGGCCGAAACGGAGAGGGCTACTCGCTGCTCTGCGTCCAGACGGAGGAGAAATCCAGCCGAACCGGAGGACGCGTCGTCCGGTTCTGTACCGGACTCGTAGGCCCAAGTCCGGTGTCCGGTCTTCGAGCGCTGGTGGTCGCGCGGTCGGCCATTTTGTCTTTTAGTCATTTTGTCGTGGTTTTGTATTTCAAATGCTAAGTGAAGTCTTCATATTATCTGCACTGCGATTTCGTAGCTCTGATTTCGCTGTTCTCGGTTACATAGTTAAAAATTTAACATGGACAATAATAGGGATTTTATCCATCAGAACCGATAACGGCATAACGTAAAAGTTACAAAATCGCTAGGCAAGTTCCCAGACGTTACTGGACTAGTAACTTTGTCGAGTTTTGCTCTACTAAAAGAATTACACAAGTTTTGGTGCTTTCTAAAATCCTGCGTTATTTAACGCAAATCTGCAGTGTGCTAATAACGTTTTTGAACAATTGTGCTAGGATTAGGAAATCATTTGCACTAGTCTATGAATTTTGCAATGTTTTATCATTGTTTCAAATTGTATAATTTTTTAATTGAGTTTTAGGGGTTTGTTCTGTTTTCAATTACTTTCTGTTATCTGTTATTTTAGTTTTTAAATGCACTACAAAATAATATTTATAAAGCATATCATATAAAGCAATAAAACGAATTATTACACAATGTCTTATTGGTTCGCAATATTTTTTGTAGCATTCTTTTGAGAATGTGCAGCGATGATGAAATTCAGGGATGTAATATGCTGTTCACAGCTTATATGCTGTTTGTCAGCTTGACACGTTTTCAGTGAATAGATTGGACAGTTTTAAACGTTCCAAAAAGGTCGTGAATAGTTTAAAGCGCTCAAAAGTTTTGTTCCTTAATTGAGGAATTTGTTTTGTCGGTAATTTTAATTCTGGAAGCTCTATGAGGTTAATAGAAGCAATTTGTACCCATGTGTAGATTGTGACACCATCTACACGTGAAGTTGCGCCTTTTGATGTGGGGACTTTGTACCCATGTGTAGATTGTGACACCATCTACACGTGAAGTTGCGCCTTTTGCTGTGGGGACTTTGGACCCTGTATCTTCTCGTTCCCGTTACTTACGTTTGTGAATTTGGATCCAAAGCGACTAATTTATCATCCTATACTAAGTTTTTTATCTATACACTTGTATGTTTCTCATGTCACTAACTGGGGATTTTTATTTGGTTTTAAGAGGCAACGAAACGTCAGTGTTTTCGTCGTACGCGGAGGTCCACGCGGGAACTTCTCAGGTGGCCACAAATACTAACACATGGTTTTGGGGAAAAAATACACTTGTAGTTGAAGGGTTGTTTAATGTCGGATGGTGTGTTAGGTTGTTATACTTTCAAAAATGACAGAGGTGAGCATTTTCAAAAAGGTGCCTAAAATGCTTTTTTACGGAATTTTTACGTAGCTCGTATGGAAAAAGAATGACATGACTTGCATTAAAAACTACCATCCGACATCAATTTTGATTCTTTCTCCGCCCAGGGTTTCCCCCCAGGGTTTCCCCCCAGATTTGTACATCAATAATTGTTGGTGTATGAAGTTCCCGCGCAAACCTTGTCTGCTGGTACCATGAAAACCCAGCCCCCGCATGAACACACCACCCCGCCAAGCTGAGAATAGCGCTTAACGCGGAAAATCTTTCAAAACCATTGGCTAAGTGCCCGAGATTTCACCTCGGACAATAAGACGAGAACGAAGTGCCGCGCAAACTACTGCACCGACCCCTGGCGTGTGAATCCTATTTCTCTGCAGTGACCACCGCCTCTAACCCGACCTCTCCCTCTGTTTCAGCCCTGCACGCATCAGACAACGCCTTCTTCGACCGTGACGGCAGCAGCCAGTCGTCGCCGTCGAAGCCGTTCCAGTGCCCCGCCTGCCCGCGCTCGTACTCGCTGAAGCGCACGCTCTACAAGCACGTGACCATGGAGTGCGGCAAAGAGCCGCAGTTCCGCTGTCGCCATTGTGCGCATCGCACCAAGCAGCCGGCCAGTCTGGCCAAGCACTGTCGGCGAATCCACCCCGGACTGGCGCACACTCCGGCGCCACACGTCGTGGACCTCTCAACGTCGACCTTCGTCTGACCGTCGACCATCGTCTGACCGCCGACCTTCATCTGACCGCCGACCTTCATCTGACCGCCGACCTTCGTCTGACCGCCGACCTTCGTCTGACCGCCGACCTTCGTCTGACCGTCGGCCTTCGTCTGACTGTCGACCTTCGTCTGACCGCCGACCTTCACCTGGCCGCCGACCTTAGTCTGACAGCCGACCTTAGTCTGACAGCCGACCTTCGTCTGACCGTCGACCTTCATCTGACCGCCGACCTTCGTCTGACAGTCGACCTTCTTCTGACCGTCGACCTTCGTCTGACCGTCGACCTTCGCCTGACAGTCGGAGCCTTTTTCTCAATTTTAATCTCTTTAATCTCTTTATCGATTCACGAAAGAGTGCAAAAAAAGGAGCAAAATACAACATTTTAAGAAGCGGTTTCGGCCCGTTTAGACTCCAGCACTGCGATTTCGTAACTCTGACTTTGCCGTTCTCGGTTACAAAGTAAAAACATTTACGTGGACAACAATTGGGATTTTATCCATCAGAACCGATAACGGCTTAACGTAAAAGTTACAAAATCGCAGTATGACAGATCTACTGATCTGTCATAGACTTGTGCTGCTTTTACGTTGTATTACACTGCTCTCATGTATTAAACTTGTAAAAAAAAAACTGTTTCAAACTGCGATTTGAATGCTGAACAAAAGTCTGGCTGGTTTCCCGACGTTTGGTTACTTGACAGCTCGAAGCGACAGCTCGACGTGACAGCTCGACGTGACAGCTCGACGTGACAGCTCGACGTGATAGCTCGGGTGATCCCCGTATAGACATAAGTCTAAGAAATTTAATATGAAACTTGTTTCTTTACTTATTTAATTGTTTATTGACAAGTTTGTTTACTCATAATTTCTTCACAAGCGATTACTATTAGCGAAAGTTGACATTATTTTATGAATTATGCCTGGCAAAAACAAACCCTTCGTGGTTTCCACGAGTGTCCAGAGTAGGGCATGATCAGACGTGTCTCGTATTCCTTCCCTTCGCGTCCCTTCGCGTCCCTTCGCGTCCCTTCGCGTCCCTTCGCGTCCCTTCGCGTCCCTTCGCGTCCGTTCGGGCGACGTCGGTTAGGTTCGTCTGACCGCATCGCCGCCTCGTTTCCAGACGACCTGGTCTACTTCCGGGGGAAGCTGATCGCCAAGCCGTTCCAGTGCCGCCACTGCTCGAAGCGCTACGCGGAGAAGCGCACGCTGTACACGCACCAGCGCAAGGAGTGCGGCAAGGAGCCGAGTCTGCAATGCCGCCACTGCCGCTACCGCTGCTTCCACCGGTACACGATGGTCAACCACTGCCGCACCAAGCATCCCGGGCTCGCGGACACGCCACTCTAAACTCCATTAGCTCAGCGGTTAGAGCACCAGCCGCGAAAGTTGGGGACCCGGGTTCAAATCCCGGAATGGACAACACTTTTGGGAGGCTAATTTGTGTACATAATAATAAAATGAATAGCCAATTACGAGCTTTCGTAATTTAAATAAGATTAAAAGAGAATTCAACGCATCCAACGTTAATTTGGAGTTACTCGAGGTTGAATGTAAATTGTGGTTGCAGTATAGCATCACGCGGTACCAGAGCCACTATGAGTATTCGTAGACTCTGGACCATACCCCCCTGGGGACATTCAATTCTCACCCTGTATGCAAATTACTTCTCCCAAATTTAATGGCCATTTAGCTCAGCGGTTAGAGCACCAGCCGCGAAAGTTGGGGACCCGGGTTCAAATCCCGGAATGGACAACACTTTTGGGAGGCTAATTTGTGTACATAATAATAAAATGAATAGCCAATTACGAGCTTTCGTAATTTAAATAAGATTAAAAGAGAGAGAGAAGAGTTTCAAAAACGTATACACGCCATGTATTGAGGCGGACTAAAGGCTCTGTTCAATGGGCAGTTTTGAAACTCTAAGCTCGTCTCTAGCAGCAGTGGGTCCTCGAGGACGATGTAAATCCACTCTCCTTCTCAACGTGAAATTGAGTTTGGGGGGCGAATTACAGAACGAAGTCTTGGCGTAAACAGCTCACTGATCTTAAAGTTAGGCAAAGTTTCTAAAATTCGCCTTCCATGGCAACCACAGCGTGACGCATCTGTCAGGCGGAAACAATGGACGACTTACGGCAACTTTAAGATAAGTGACAAAATGTTCTGTAATTCCGAATTAACCACCACCTAAGTCCATCTGAGCACTGGCGTAAAGTTACGACGAACAGCTCATCTTATCTTAAAGTTACGCAAAGTCTCTGTAATTCGCCCTGAAGGTGTTTAAAATTTTGGTCGATTTATTTCTGATGCTAATGCAAACAGAAAGTGTCTAACTTAATTCCCCTGAGACAGGGTGTCCTGGAAGTCCTTATTCTATGAGATAGAAGTTGGTGGGTGGACCTAGCTTGACGCAAGGACGCAGATTCCTTAACAAAGGGATTTTTGCTTTCTCTTTCGGCAACGAAAGGTTGGGATATTTCATAAAAATGTATGCCAAATCTCATGCGAAATAAATTGATTGTTATACATGTTAACAAACAGCGAGTTTCTTTGTATTGAAGGTTTGTTTGCCACATGAACTACTTGAGGTAAAGTTGTTCCCTGAACCATCACATTCCATGTAACAACTACAGCCCTAGAACAGTGACCTAGAAATATGTTCCCAAGTGAATGCAATTACTCGTCTCTTTCTAATAGAACTTAGTCCAGCATATACAAAAATGGGGCGGTTCTAAAGTCCTCATTTTGATTTCAAAGATGTTACACCGTTAAGATGTTTGTTATCACCAAATGTTTCTTGATTTACTTTCACTTGTTTTGCGGTCGCCTTTTCATTTCGCATGTTGTGCACTCATTGCTAGCATGCGTGTAAATTTCCAAGGTTTCACCGGCAACCGAAATATTATTTTATTTTTTATTTAAATAATAATTTATTTACTCGTACATTTTACACATGGAACAGTTTTTTTTAAAAGAAACGTACAAAGAAAATAAATAAATACCCTCAAGAGCAATGCTCGTGTGTGGGAAAGAACTATAAGTTAGGTTTACAGGAAAAAATATATCATTTTCAAGACGGTCAGCTATTGCATTTATTGTGGTGAAAAATTGAAGTAAATTATGAAATGCACGAAGCAAACATTTTGAGCAGATATACCTTTTTCTGATTTTTAGACATAACTTCTGTTCTAAATTGCGGAGTGCTGATCAAGTTTTTTTTATTTGCAAAGGGAGTTGGTTGTAAAGTACAACAGATTTCACATATTCATCACACATCATTGCCCGAATTCTACTGACACGCCATATGGCTTCGTATAGAAGTTACGAATGTATTGCCTTGTATTTTGCTAGACCTAATAAAATTGAATTGATTGCTAACATTTCACGATGAAATGCGTATCGCACGCCCCCCGTGACACAGCGCACGTCTCCGTTGCAGTCACGATGCACGGCGACCTCCTGTACTACTGCCGCGGCAGGCTCATCTCGAGGCCGTTCCAGTGCGCGAACTGTCCGCGCCGGTACGCGCTCCAGAAGACGCTCGACACCCACGTGAAGCTCGAGTGCGGCAAGCAGCCGCAGTTCCAGTGTCGCCACTGTCCGCAACGCAGCTGTCACAAGACCAACCTCGCCATGCACTGCCGCACCAAGCACCCCGGGTTGCCGCACACGCCGCTACATTGATGGCCAACGGGCCGTGCCTTGCCTCAGGGAAGCCAGTCACTAACTTTGTTCGGCCTGCCAGGAGTTGTCTGGCAATTACAAAAGCTTATGTGAGGCCATTCGTCATTTACTGGGTCAAGATCGACAAAAAAGGGATTTAAAATATCCACTATTTATTACATTTATTGTATCAATGGTATACTTTTATCTTCGACCATTGCTAGCACCGGAGCAGTGATCGAAGCTTTTATTTTATAAGGTTTATTTTGCAAGGGTTTTTTGAAAACCGCTGTATGGTGGATTAGGGACTAGACCCTACGCTAGAAGCACAGATATAAGGTTACCCAGATATTCTACCATACCGAGCTATGTGTACGGCTAAAATATGATGCTAGTAATTTCGCCGGCAATCGCTGGGGTGCGTTGGCAACCTGTTTTCACATCATCCACCAGGCCATGGCCCAAGGTCAATTATAATCAAGTGATCCATTGCAGCATAGATGGTTACAGTTACATTGGTTACAGAACAAACAGTGGCTCCATCCCTTGACTGCCGGCGAAACTAAATAGCGCTTTAGTAGGGGAGTGAAAATCTGGGTAACCTTATATCTGCACTAGAAGCTTTTGCTGTGGCCTCGAAATTGGCTGGCACGTCGAGTGCCATGCGGCTGCCAGAGAAATGTGTACGTGTCTGAAGAGAAACAAACCATCTCTGTTAGGATAAGAACAGATAGATATAATACATATCTAATGATATGATATATCAGATAGGTATAACAGATAGGATAGAATAGAAAGGAACTTAGTTCCGTGTTGGATGATCTGTCGTGCACTGAGTCTTGTAGATGTTTCTCAATAAAAATGTGTGTCACGTCCTCCACGAAATGTGTATGTTCAAAACGTCGATTAGCACCGGCCGGTGAACTCTGTCACCCAGAGAGCGATGGACGCAACTTTATATTGATCATTTCCTGTAGTTACAAGAAACTTGTAACGTATTTAACTTTTTTTAAATAACGTAATTGCTGTACTTTTTCGTGTGCATGCTGCATTACTGCTTGTACTGATTTGGCATGCCGTTGTTTGTCATTCAACTCCTATTTAAAGTGTTTATTGACACAAATACCGTAGCAACAGTCAACTCTGAGCTAGAATTTCAACGAGGAGTTCGAGAAGTTCGGTAGTATTTCTTGGTATCAGTTCCACTCCTCGTGCC
This sequence comes from Nemoura dubitans, assembly GCA_921293005.1. Classification (NCBI taxonomy): domain Eukaryota; kingdom Metazoa; phylum Arthropoda; class Insecta; order Plecoptera; family Nemouridae; genus Nemoura; species Nemoura dubitans. Next base: position 1,755,078 of record OV121076.1, read on the forward strand.
GTTGCCCAAGCGAGATAGACAAGACCTAGTACACTGACGAGTTGTAAGCAAAGCTTTACAATTTATGTTGCAGCATCGTGTGCAATTACGGTCCATTCATGAGGCATTTTGATTGGTCATTTCGATACAAGGCTTTGCTAGCGCCACAATAGTTTTTTTTGCATATTTTTCTGGAATCCGTCTTCAGAAACAAGTATATACCAGCGCTGCGATATCGTGACTTTGATTTCGCCGTTCTCGGTTACAAAGTTAAAAAATAAACATGGACAACAACAGGGATTTTATCCATCAAAACCGATAACGGCAGGACGTGAAAGTTACAAAATCGCTGGGCTGGTACCGACCACGTGGGTGAACACTAATCGAGACTAGGAAATAAGTCAATTTCACTGTCTGACGGGCAGCTTCTTGTATGAACATGCCAGACTGAGATCCATCAGCAGTGCGATAACGTGACTTTGACTTCGCCGCTCTCGGTTACAAAGTTAAAAAATTAACACGGACGACGATAGGGATTTTATCCATCAGAACCGATAACGGCATGACGTGAAAGTCACGTGATCCCAAGGTAGGTCCTGCCGCTACGGTACCGACATGATCGCATCTCTCCCGGCGTTGGACAGATCCCCGCTGACGCAAGCCGTTCCCGTGTTTTCCAGCCGGAGCCGACGAGCTCGTGTATTTCCGCGGCAAAGTGATCGCCAAGCCGTTCCAGTGTCCGCACTGCGCACGGCGCTACGCGGAGAAGCGCACGCTCTACACGCACGTCAAGATGGAGTGCGGCAAACCGCCGCGCTTCCAGTGCCCGCACTGCGTCTACCGCTGCAAGCACCGCAAGGACTTGGGTCGCCACTGCAGGAGGAGGCATCCGGGGCTGCAGCAGATACCGTACCTGTAACGTCGCCACTGTAATGACGATGCTGTATTGACGATTTGATCGATTTGTTCCATTTACTCATCATGGAATATCATTCAAATGGCAATTTGTTTCATGCCAAATTGTTGAGAAATCACTGATACCAAAAATAAACGTACGCATTTATAAGTAACAGGACTTATTTTATCATGTTCACTCCATTAATTTGAGCCTCTATAAACCCTTCTAATTTTATCATGTTTACACTCGAATAGTTTGAGTCTATAAACACTATAAACATTACTTCTGTCTGAAAGTCTTTCAGACTGTCAGACCGACTGCTCGATAGTCTAGTCTTCGCTAGGCTGCATTGTTTTCACGGTATTGTTTGTCAATGTTCTTCAATGTTTGTGTCTTACGTCTTAATGATCGTTGTGAAGTCCTTGATATTACTGTATCAAACCCACACCGCTGTAACACTGACCTATAAACACATCCATCTCTTCGATTGCAGATCCCTTGTCGCTGAGCGACGAGTTGTTCGTGTACCGGGGCCGACTGACCGGGCAGCTCTTTCAATGCGCTAACTGCCTGCGGAATTATGCAGACAGATATTGTCTCTACAAACATTCGCTGCACTGCGGAAAAGTGCAAAGTTTCCAATGCGAGCACTGTCCTCATCGCACCAAGCGGAAGGCGAATCTCTTAGCCCATTGCAGACGCAAGCATGCCCAGACTAGAAGCGATGAGCCAGACAAAAGGCCCTGGCGGACACCGTGTTGTAAATGAGTGGATTTGTGGAGGAGGGGGGGGGGGGGGGGGTATTGGAGAGTTCGGGGGGTTGTTTTGGATTGTGACGGTTTCTATTTTTGTATGTTTCTGATTTACTATAAAACGATCAGTGCACTTTGTGTATCGCTGCTGCTTTTTGTAAGCATATATAGCAATTTCTTAGCAAATAATAAAACGTTTTTTGAGCTGCAGATTACACATTTCCCCTTACTGAATTTCCCTTGTATTCCGAAATTTCTATTAAGCATCTGAAATTATTTGACAATATTTTTAGGTACTAATTTTATTTCAGCTAGCAAAGCCCACCAGTGCTATACTGTGCTATACTTTTGCTGTACAGTACAATTGTGCCAGTGCGATTTGGTAAAATGCTAGTCCCTACTTTCCGAACGAAGCCGGCATGCACATCTATCTCAGGAATGCACAAACATATTATTTTAATCGACATCAGAGTCCGCTTCTGACGCAACTCAACCTTCGTTTTCAGCTCGCCGGAAGCCGGACGGCCAGCTCTACTACTTCCGTGGGAAGCTGATGGCCAAGCCGTTCAAGTGCCCGATCTGCCCGAACAGATACGCGTTGGAGACGAGTCTGAACAAGCACTACCGCACGGTGTGCAGCAAAGAGCCGCAGCTCCGATGTCCACACTGTCGCTTCGCCTGCAAACGCAGCTCCATGCTGAACAAGCACTGCGTCAACAAGCATCCCGAGGTCTTCGGGGGTGCGACTCGGGATTGGCGGGGGGACCGCGTGGAGCGCACAGATCCGTATCGCAGCTGTGATTCGGTCGAGGATTCCAAGTCGGGTTTGTTGCCGGAAGGAATCGGAATGTTTTCTCCATCGGAACCTCGGTCTGAATCTGAACCGGGGAATTTGGCATCGACGAATTGAATCTAACATCGGATTACTGACTTTTAGTTCCTAAATATCTGAACCGTCTGAGCGTTTGGCTTGATAGGTAGCATGCCAGAGGCCTTGTTTATTGCTGTTTGGTGGTTCATTGCTACTTTTTGGATTATCAACTTATTTTGGCCCGAAGAGTCGAGTTTCGTGAAGGATGAAAGTTCCGCAAAGTTCCGTGAAGTTCCGTGAAGTTCCGTGAAGAGTTCCGTGGTGAAATGGGAAAGTTTCGGTGGGATCGAATATGAGATTTTCTGTGTTTCCAAAAGATGAATCGAGCACTGACATTCCATGAAGCGATACCAATTATTTTTATTGGTATTATTGTTATTTATTTGTATAAGTTGACTGCATTTGTTACATAAAGTTTAGAATAAAATATATACAAAAATAGTTTAAAATTTAGCTTATACATATATATTGCGATTTAAACCCTAGTATATGTTGTTTTAATACATATTATAACGCCTTACCCACTTGCCTACTCATCGAAACGGAACAACCATATAGTTACCGGCAAGGAGTTTATTTCAGCATGTACCTCGAAGAAAAAAGGTCTCATTTCGAATGTTTTAGTGCGAATGCATGCAGGTACCAGCCTAGGGATCATGCAACTTTGTAGTTAGGCCGGTATCAGTTCTAGTTAATAAAATCCCTATAGTTGTTCCTAGGTCTAAGTCTTGGTCTTGATCTAGGTCTTGGTATAGGTATTGGTCTTGGTCTAGGTCTTGGTCTAGGTTCACGGACTAGGCCTTGGCATAGTGCTTGAAAAAAACAGAGGTTGTATACGGTAAGGACCAAGGCTACCATATTTCGGAGCGCGGCCTTTGTATTGAAACAATTTGACCAAGTGCCGGTTTTGTAGTGGCACGATAATAACTTATGGTCTGTTGACTTGTTATTTACTTAGCAACGTCCAATCAGAGGCTTTAATTTCCTTGCTAATTGGCCGTTAGTAACTTAACAGGCCACTGAAAAACCGGGTCTTAGTATTTATACCAACTGTGTTATAATAAATAATGGTAAGAATGAGTAGACAATGCCTAAAGTAATAAATCGGCCAACTGCGTGTGAATCGCCACCTGCCTTACGCCTGCGCCGCCCCCTCGGTTCCAGCCTTGCAGTTCGCCGACCGCGAACTGTTCTACTCGCGCGGACGCATGGTGCTGAAGCCGTTCCAGTGCCCGAACTGCCCGCGGCGCTACGCGTTCGAGCGCAACCTGCAGGCGCACCTCAAGGTCGAGTGCGGCAAGGAGCCGCAGGTGCAGTGTCGCCACTGCGCGTACCGCTGTCGCTACCCGAAGACGCTGGCCAGGCATTGTCGCAGTCGGCATCCGTCGGCGTTCCTCCTGGCCTTCGGGCCCTGAGCGCTCGCGTGCGGTGAGGGCACCTTGCTGGTACCCGAAGACATTGGTCCTGTTCCGAAACCTGCTGACGCTACTGAGCAGTAACAAATTTTACTGAGATCCGTTCCGTAACCAATCACAGTGACTGAGCTGGACCCAGCTGGCCGTTCCGTAACCTGCTGAAAGCCACTGAAGTTGACTGGAGGATTCAGCCTCAGCCAATCCTACTGAGTTCAGTCAATTCAAATTTCAAGATGGCGGGCTACAAATCAGATCTGACGTGTGGTGTTTGCGAGGTTACTTTTAGTTGAAAGTTAGTAGAGAAGAATAAGAACGTCTTTTAACAAGTAAGCAATTGATTATTTCGTATTTTTCTTATGTAATTTGGTTGTGTTATTGAAGAAAAAAAAACTCGGCTACTTGAGAGCTGAGAACTTTGAACATTGCCGCTTAGAAAATTAAAACCCACTGAGCTGAGATCGCGTATTGCGTTCCGTTACTGAAGGCAGCAGACTTGCTGAACTCAGTACTGAGAGCCTACTGGAGCTCAGTAAGCTCTGCAGGTTTCGGAACAGACCATTGCCGCAGTCGGCACCCGTCGGCATTCCTCTTGGGCTTCGGGCCCTAAGCACTTGCGTTCCGTGTGGGCACCTTGTTGGTCGAATAGGTCTTCTTTGGCTGTAGGAGTAACTGTCCCACGAACCATTGTGGCCAGTGCAATAACGTTTGTAACTGGACAAACATTGCTTTAACTTATTGAACGTAATATCTTGTGGCAACCGGAAAAATGTAATTGATTGCTAAGCCCCGATGACTAGTGGGTAATTATGCAACTACCGTACTTTAGTTTTTTTGTAATATATGTATATATTAATGCAATGTAACTATTTTATGTAACGAGCTCAATTTGTACAGAAAATTCTGTATATACAGCCACTCTTTGTGATTTTCTTAAATTTGTTGTTTCGAGTGAGTTTATTTTAATGGTTTGTTCCTTTCTAACAAATGATCCACGTATTTAAATTTCCCTACATTTTCTTTGCCTCAAGTTCCCGAGACTGAGGGTCTCGTTAGTGCGTTTTTTAAGCAGCACTTTGGAAAACGCACTAACGAGGTTTTACCGAGATTCTCCATCGGAGCCGGTGCTGCTCGTCGCTGCACTTGCTTCTGGACGTTCGCCTACGCGTTTCACTTATTCCCGTTGATGGATGAGCGTTTATCTTATGTCTTGCATGACTATCATTACAAGCCGGTAACAACCGCCTGAAATATGGAAGTAACAATAGATCTATTAGCAGTACAATTCTGTTAGTTGCAGCGCTAAAAGCATAAGCTGTTATCTACCAAATGCCGGTAGGTGTATGTTTCACATTCTTGCAAAGTTTCGTGCAAAAAGGTGCAGTAATTTACTTATTTTATTTCAAAGGAGTTTCCTTTTCTTCCACTGTACCATACAGTATATCAGTACTAGTATATAGTTATAGTGTGGTATATAGTGAATAGTGTAGTACTTGTAGCAGTATTTACAACAGTAGTTAATAATAGCAGTAAAAGTAGTAAGTATAGTAAGTATAGTAAGTAGTAAGTCGTGAATAAAGTAGTAGTAAATTAGTAGTTATGTACGCAATAGTTTACTTTAGAGTACACTCAAGTGACCAATTGGACCAATTGACCATTTGGCCATTCGACCATCAGTTAGCCCACCTCGCGTCATCGAGAGCAAGTCACCTTGCAGGAATGTGCTGGTGGGTAACACGATGCTGTCCCCGCTAGCAGGTGCAATGACCATTCGACCATCAGTTAGCCCACCTCGCGTCATCGAGAGCAAGTCACCTTGCAGGAATGTGCTGGTGGGTAACACGATGCTGTCCCCGCTAGCAGGTGCAATGACCATTCGACCATCAGTTAGCCCACCTCGCGTCATCGAGAGCAAGTCACCTTGCAGGAATGTGCTGGTGGGTAACACGATGCTGTCCCCGCTAGCAGGTGCAATGACCATTCGACCATCAGTTAGCCCACCTCGCGTCATCGAGAGCAAGTCACCTTGCAGGAATGTGCTGGTGGGTAACACGATGCTGTCCCCGCTAGCAGGTGCAATGACCATTCGACCATCAGTTAGCCCACCTCGCGTCATCGAGAGCAAGTCACCTTGCAGGAATGTGCTGGTGGGTAACACGATGCTGTCCCCGCTAGCAGGTGCAATGACCATTCGACCATCAGTTAGCCCACCTCGCGTCATCGAGAGCAAGTCACCTTGCAGGAATGTGCTGGTGGGTAACACGATGCTGTCCCCGCTAGCAGGTGCAATGACCATTCGACCATCAGTTAGCCCACCTCGCGTCATCGAGAGCAAGTCACCTTGCAGGAATGTGCTGGTGGGTAACACGATGCTGTCCCCGCTAGCAGGTGCAATGACCATTCGACCATCAGTTAGCGCACCACGCGTCATCGAGAGCAAGTCACCTTGCAGGAATGTGCTGGTGGGTAACACGATGCTGTCCCCGCTAGCAGGTGCAATGACCATTCGACCATCAGTTAGCCCACCTCGCGTCATCGAGAGCAAGTCACCTTGCAGGAATGTGCTGGTGGGTAACACGATGCTGTCCCCGCTAGCAGGTGCAATGACCATTCGACCATCAGTTAGCCCACCTCGCGTCATCGAGAGCAAGTCACCTTGCAGGAATGTGCTGGTGGGTAACACGATGCTGTCCCCGCTAGCAGGTGCAATGACCATTCGACCATCAGTTAGCCCACCTCGCGTCATCGAGAGCAAGTCACCTTGCAGGAATGTGCTGGTGGGTAACACGATGCTGTCCCCGCTAGCAGGTGCAATGACCATTCGACCATCAGTTAGCCCACCTCGCGTCATCGAGAGCAAGTCACCTTGCAGGAATGTGCTGGTGGGTAACACGATGCTGTCCCCGCTAGCAGGTGCAATGACCATTCGACCATCAGTTAGCCCACCTCGCGTCATCGAGAGCAAGTCACCTTGCAGGAATGTGCTGGTGGGTAACACGATGCTGTCCCCGCTAGCAGGTGCAATGACCATTCGACCATCAGTTAGCGCACCACGCGTCATCGAGAGCAAGTCACCTTGCAGGAATGTGCTGGTGGGTAACACGATGCTGTCCCCGCTAGCAGGTGCAATGACCATTCGACCATCAGTTAGCCCACCTCGCGTCATCGAGAGCAAGTCACCTTGCAGGAATGTGCTGGTGGGTAACACGATGCTGTCCCCGCTAGCAGGTGCAATGACCATTCGACCATCAGTTAGCGCACCACGCGTCATCGAGAGCAAGTCACCTTGCAGGAATGTGCTGGTGGGTAACACGATGCTGTCCCCGCTAGCAGGTGCAATGACCATTCGACCATCAGTTAGCCCACCACGCGTCATCGAGAGCAAGTCACCTTGCAGGAATGTGCTGGTGGGTAACACGATGCTGTCCCCGCTAGCAGGTGCAATGACCATTCGACCATCAGTTAGCCCACCACGCGTCATCGAGAGCAAGTCACCTTGCAGGAATGTGCTGGTGGGTAACACGATGCTGTCCCCGCTAGCAGGTGCAATGACCATTCGACCATCAGTTAGCCCACCTCGCGTCATCGAGAGCAAGTCACCTTGCAGGAATGTGCTGGTGGGTAACACGATGCTGTCCCGCTAGCAGGTGCAATGACCATTCGACCATCAGTTAGCGCACCACGCGTCATCGAGAGCAAGCCACCTTGCAGGAATGTGCTGGTGGGTAACACGATGCTGTCCCCGCTAGCAGGTGCAATGACCATTCGACCATCAGTTAGCGCACCACGCGTCATCGAGAGCAAGCCACCTTGCAGGAATGTGCTGGTGGGTAACACGATGCTGTCCCCGCTAGCAGGTGCAATGACCATTCGACCATCAGTTAGCGCACCACGCGTCATCGAGAGCAAGTCACCTTGCAGGAATGTGCTGGTGGGTAACACGATGCTGTCCCCGCTAGCAGGTGCAATGACCATTCGACCATCAGTTAGCCCACCTCGCGTCATCGAGAGCAAGTCACCTTGCAGGAATGTGCTGGTGGGTAACACGATGCTGTCCCCGCTAGCAGGTGCAATGACCATTCGACCATCAGTTAGCCCACCTCGCGTCATCGAGAGCAAGTCACCTTGCAGGAATGTGCTGGTGGGTAACACGATGCTGTCCCCGCTAGCAGGTGCAATGACCATTCGACCATCAGTTAGCCCACCTCGCGTCATCGAGAGCAAGTCACCTTGCAGGAATGTGCTGGTGGGTAACACGATGCTGTCCCCGCTAGCAGGTGCAATGACCATTCGACCATCAGTTAGCCCACCTCGCGTCATCGAGAGCAAGTCACCTTGCAGGAATGTGCTGAGTGGGTAACACGATGCTGTCCCCGCTAGCAGGTGCAATGACCATTCGACCATCAGTTAGCCCACCTCGCGTCATCGAGAGCAAGTCACCTTGCAGGAATGTGCTGGTGGGTAACACGATGCTGTCCCCGCTAGCAGGTGCAATGACCATTCGACCATCAGTTAGCCCACCTCGCGTCATCGAGAGCAAGTCACCTTGCAGGAATGTGCTGGTGGGTAACACGATGCTGTCCCCGCTAGCAGGTGCAATGACCATTCGACCATCAGTTAGCCCACCTCGCGTCATCGAGAGCAAGTCACCTTGCAGGAATGTGCTGGTGGGTAACACGATGCTGTCCCCGCTAGCAGGTGCAATGACCATTCGACCATCAGTTAGCCCACCTCGCGTCATCGAGAGCAAGTCACCTTGCAGGAATGTGCTGGTGGGTAACACGATGCTGTCCCCGCTAGCAGGTGCAATGACCATTCGACCATCAGTTAGCCCACCTCGCTGTCATCGAGAGCAAGTCACCTTGCAGGAATGTGCTGGTGGGTAACACGATGCTGTCCCCGCTAGCAGGTGCAATGACCATTCGACCATCAGTTAGCCCACCTCGCGTCATCGAGAGCAAGTCACCTTGCAGGATGTGCTGGTGGGTAACACGATGCTGTCCCCGCTAGCAGGTGCAATGACCATTCGACCATCAGTTAGCCCACCTCGCGTCATCGAGAGCAAGTCACCTTGCAGGAATGTGCTGGTGGGTAACACGATGCTGTCCCCGCTAGCAGGTGCAATGACCATTCGACCATCAGTTAGCCCACCTCGCGTCATCGAGAGCAAGTCACCTTGCAGGAATGTGCTGGTGGGTAACACGATGCTGTCCCCGCTAGCAGGTGCAATGACCATTCGACCATCAGTTAGCCCACTTCGCGTCATCGAGAGCAAGTCACCTTGCAGGAATGTGCTGGTGGGTAACACGATGCTGTCCCCGCTAGCAGGTGCAATGACCATTCGACCATCAGTTAGCCCACCTCGCGTCATCGAGAGCAAGTCACCTTGCAGGAATGTGCTGGTGGGTAACACGATGCTGTCCCCGCTAGCAGGTGCAATGACCATTCGACCATCAGTTAGCCCACCACGCGTCATCGAGAGCAAGCCACCTGGCAGGAATGTGCCGGTGGGTAACTCGTGTCTATCCCCTCTCGCAGGTGCTTCGACCCCCGACTGCGAGCTGTTCTATTGCCGGGGCAGTTTGATCGCGAGACCGTTCCGCTGTCCGGGCTGTCCGAAGCGCTACGCCTCCGAGTCCAGTCTGTCCCATCACCGGAAGCTGGAGTGCGGCAAGGAGCCGAGCTTCCACTGTCTCTTCTGTCCGTTCCGATGCAAGCAGAAGAGTTCGCTGGGCAGACACTGCCTGGCCAAGCATGCGTCCGGCAGAGATTCATGAAGCCATGACCATCTTTTGTGTCTATCGGATTTGTATTAGCACTAATTTATAATTTCAGTGTCGAGCACTTAATGTTGCGCTTTCAAATAAACGTTCGTCTAAATTTGAACACCAAACAGTGGACTGCGAATACGGTTCTTTGCCCAGATTTTGATCTAATCCGGCTTCCCACTTTACGAGGCTCTTGGATTGGAAAATCTTCCCAACTTTAATCACATATGTATTAAAATGTTACTTCGATCACGTAATATGAGATTAAATATGAATTAATATGAATGAAATATGTAATATGAATGAAATTATACGAAAGACCAAAACTTAAATAGATATTTAGAGTCTTGGACATTTCAAGATTTTCCCTTTAAGAGTTGAGTGCAGGGGCCATCTCACTCACTCACTCACTCACTCACTCACTCACTCACTCACTCACTCACTCACTCACTCACTCACTCACTCACTCACTCACTCACTCACTCACTCACTCACTCACTCACTCACTCACTCACTCACTCACTCACTCACTCACTCACTCACTCACTCACTCACTCACTCACTCACTCACTCACTCACTCACTCACTCACTCACTCACTCACTCACTCACTCACTCACTCACTCACTCACTCACTCACTCACTCACTCACTCACTCACTCACTCACTCACTCACTCACTCACTCACTCACTCACTCACTCACTCACTCACTCACTCACTCACTCACTCACTCACTCACTCACTCACTCACTCACTCACTCACTCACTCACTCACTCACTCACTCACTCACTCACTCACTCACTCTCTCACTCACTCACTCACTCACTCACTCACTCACTCACTCACTCACTCACTCACTCACTCACTCACTCACTCACTCACTCACTCACTCACTCACTCACTCACTCACTCACCCAATCACCTACTTCCCATCATCCGATTGAGCTGAAATTCGGCACACAGGTTAGTTTCCGGTGTCAAAACACTGCTTTAAATTTTGAGCCTTATCCTCTATTCCCTTCCCCTTCAAATCACACATATATGAGCTCATCAGAAGTGGAAAAACTCTAGGAAATATATGGATATTAAATAAAACGTGGGATTTTTCAATATTTCAACAAATTATGAAATGTGTTCTTATGTGTGATTAGAAGGGAAAGTGGAAGAAGGACTAGGAACTCTCTAGATTTCTCAGATAGATTAAATTCTGATGTAAACAAATATGCAAATATTTAGCAATATGATACAGGATTTATACAAGAAACATTGTTTTTACGGGGCTAATTAGTTAAAGTATGACCGCCGCTAGCGAGACTGGGAACCCATGTTCAGCGTCCCGTGCCTCCCATGTTGCAGACTCCCCGACCGCTGGCGGCCACGTGGCCTACTCCCGGGGCAAGCTCATCACGCAGCCGTTCGCCTGCCCGAACTGCCCGAAGCGGTACTCGGGCTCCGCCAGTCTGTACAAGCACGTCAAGTGGGAGTGCGGCAAAGAGGCGCAGTTCAGCTGTCCGCACTGCGTCTACCGCAGCAAGCGCAAGAGCAACGTGTTCGACCACTGTCGGCGCAGGCACGCGGCACTCTTGCTGCTCAACTAGTCCATCAGCTCACTAACTAACCTGCCAACTAGTCCATCAGCTGACTGACTAGCCTGCTAACTAGTCCATCAGCTGACTGACTAGCCTGCTAACTAGTCCATCAGCTAACTAACTAACCTGCTAACTAGTCCATCAGCTGACTGACTAGCCTGCTAACTAGTCCATCAGCTGACTGACTAGCCTGCTAACTAGTCCATCAGCTGACTAACTAACCTGCTAACTAGTCCATCAGCTGACTGACTAGCCTGCTAACTAGTCCATCAGCTGACTGACTAGCCTGCTAACTAGTCCATCAGCTGACTGACTAACCTGCTAACTAGTCCATCAGCTGACTGACTAGCCTGATAACTAGTCCATCAGCTGACTAACTAACCTGCTAACTAGTCCATCAGCTGACTAACCTGCTAACTAGTCCATCAGCTGACTAACTAACCTGCTAACTAGTCCATCAGCTGACTGACTAGCCTGCTAACTAGTCCATCAGCTGACTAACCTGCTAACTAGTCCATCAGCTGACTAACCTGCTAACTAGTCCATCAGCTGACTAGCCTGCTAACTAGTCCATCAGCTGACTAACTAACCTGCTAACTAGTCCATCAGCTGACTAACTAACCTAATAACTAGTCCATCAGCTGACTGACTAACCTGCTAACTAGTCCATCAGCTGACTGACTAGCCTGATAACTAGTCCATCAACTGACTAACTAACCTGCTAACTAGTCCATCAGCTGACTGACTAGCCTGCTAACTAGTCCATCAGCTGACTTACCTGCTAACTAGTCCATCAGCTGACTAACTAACCTGCTAACTAGTCCATCAGCTGACTGACTAGCCTGCTAACTAGTCCATCAGCTGACTAACCTGCTAACTAGTCCATCAGCTGACTAACTAACCTGCTAACTAGTCCATCAGCTGACTGACTAGCCTGCTAACTAGTCCATCATCTGACTGACTAGACTGCTAACTAGTCCATCAGCTGACTGACTAACCTGCTAACTAGTCCATCAGCTGACTAACCTGCTAACTAGTCCATCAGCTGACTAACCTGCTAACTAGTCCGTCAGCTGATTGACTAACTAACTAAGATTGGGTTGTACCCACTGATAGTTATCTTACAATTACTTTAATTAGTACAATTAGAGCTAACTAATAATTAAATTGCACTACTAGTTAAACCTGAACTATCAGTTGGTACAACCTAATATAACTAGTCGGGTTGAACTTAGCCGAGTGTTGCACTTCGACTTCAAATTGAATGTTGTGAAATTTAAATGCCATAGCATTTGGGTCAAGTACGTTGTGAAAATGTATACCTGCACAAAATAAATAGAAATACTTTTATTAGGTTATTTAAACCTAATTCAGAGCATACTTTAGTATTATGAATTTAAAAGAGCTGTCCAGCAGACAGTTTTCCCGGCTCTTGGAATTAGATTCTGTACACGAAGCTAGTCTATGAGTTAGTCGATGAGTTAGTCGATGAGTTAGTCGATGAGCTAGTCGACGAGCTAGTCGACGAGCTAGTCGATGAGTTAGTCGATGAGCTAGTCGATGAGCTAGTCGATGAGCTAGTCGATGAGTTAGTCGATGAGCTAGTCGATGAGTAAGTCGATGAGCTAGTCGATGAGCTAGTCGATGAGCTAGTCGATGAGCTAGTCGATGAGCTAGTCGATGAGCTAGTCGATGAGCTAGTCGATGAGCTAGTCGATGAGCTAGTCGATGAGCTGGTCGATGAGCTAGTCGATGAGCTAGTCGATGAGCTAGTCGATGAGCTAGTCGATGAGTTAGTCGATGAGTTAGTCGATGAGTTAGTCGATGAGCTTGTCGATGAGTAAGTCAATGAGCTAGTCGATGAGTTAGTCGATGAGCTAGTCGATGAGTTAGTCGATGAGCTAGTCGATGAGTTAGTCGATGAGCCAGTCCTATATTACGTACGTTTTTACCTGTGTTGATAATCGATGTTTCGCGCGTAGCCGTTTTACCGTTTGTTATGATGGACTATCTCGGTCTGTGTGTTATCTGTGGTCTTTGTGCAATTGTTTTCAAATAAAACGCATTAAAAATTTCCAGTAAATTGTCCTTGCTGTTTTCCATACATTTAGTATCCTGTTCTAGTTCCCGATGCCTGGTTCTACCATGAGTCAACTGCTAGTGAGGCCCGTAACGGTTTGTTACAATGGGATCTGCTGCAGCTAAGGCAGTAGGGAACTGCAGTTGAAGGGAGGAGGCAGATTTTCTGGCATGGGTTGTCTGTGTTAATCTCATGGCAGGAAACAAAGGAATTGACTCTAAATTGGAGTGGAAACTCAAATCTGTGACTGCCTAATGTGTAAAATTGGTACACAACCGGGCATTAGCGTACATTGGTACAGATTACATTGGTACAGGTTAAGAAACGATGGAAAATTAGCACGCACTATACCCGATGCAAGGTAGATTAATTGGTAGGTAGAGAATTGCAAGGTAGAGAAATGCTAATGTATCACATGTAAATAACTTCTATTATACTGACTTATATCTATGCTCCAAAGTGTACTTATTTATCATTTTATACTTTTATCGGAGCGTGTACGCAATTTTAAAATTATGCACACTAAAATAAAAACATTTGAAATTGAAATTGCTTAACAGAGAGTGGGCGTTTGGTCTAAACATTGTGTGCCCTTGCCCTGACCCGCAGGACGCCGTTCCGAGGTGGCGGACCACGTGACGTATCCGCGCGGTCGCCCGAGTGTGCAGCCGTTCGCGTGTCTCGACTGCGGCAAGACGTACGGCTCGAGGAAGTGTCTGAACACGCATCGCCGCGTCGACTGCGGCAAGGAGCCCAAGTTCCCCTGTCCGCACTGCCCCTACCGGTCGACGCGCAAGGCCAACTTGGACGGCCACCGCAAGAGGATCCATCCCTGCGTGGAGGACGGGCCGCACGCCACTGCTCTGCATTGACTCGCGCAAGGCCAACTTGGACGGCCACCGCAGGAGGATCCATCCATGCGTGGAGGACGGGCCGCACGCCACTGCTCTGCATTGACTCGCGCAAGGCCAACTTGGACGGCCACCGCAGGAGGATCCATCCATGCGTGGAGGACGGGCCGCACGCCACTGCTCTGCATTGACTCGCGCAAGGCCAACTTGGACGGCCACCGCAGGAGGATCCATCCCTGCGTGGAGGACGGGCCGCACGCCACTTCTCTGCATTGACTCGCGCAAGGCCAACTTGGACGGCCACCGCAGGAGGATCCATCCCTGCGTGGAGGACGGGCCGCACGCCACTGCTCTGCATTGACTCGCGCTAGGCCAACTTGGACGGCCACCGCAAGAGGATCCATCCCTGCGTGGAGGACGGGCCGCACGCCACTGCTCTGCATTGACTCGCGCAAGGCCAACTTGGACGGCCACCGCAGGAGGATCCATCCATGCGTGGAGGACGGGCCGCACGCCACTGCTCTGCATTGACTCGCGCAAGGCCAACTTGGACGGCCACCGCAGGAGGATCCATCCATGCGTGGAGGACGGGCCGCACGCCACTGCTCTGCATTGACGCGCGCGTCTTTTGGCGAAACGAAGCGAGACGAGTTGCGGTTTCAAGTCCCGTTAAGGCACCAAATTGGAGTGAAAAACTCAAATCTCAAATTTCTCAGAAAAACTCAAATTTTTAATGTTGGTACACGACCGGGATATTAGCGTACATTGGTACAGGTTAAGAAACGATGGGCAATTAGCGTGTTAACAAGTTAGCGGGTTAGCGGGTTGCGGGGGAACATTTTTGACAAGAGTCTGCCACAAAAGCTTTGTGCTGTCTAAATACCATGGCTCGAAATGTTGTAGTGACTAATTACACATTTTATCACTATATTATCACTATGTACTCATGTATTATGTATTATGTATAATATAAATGATGCATGACGTAATACACCAAATAAAGACATGCTATTTTCACGGCATAAAATTGCTGTTGTTGACTTTAGAGTGACTCAAAATGCTCTCATGTTAGCGGGGTTTTAGACGTATACTGACTGCTGACGGCTGGATCTGTTGTGATTTGATTAATCGTTTTTGTTTTAAGATTAGTTTGTTATGTTTAAAGTTTGACATAATGCGCAATTTTTTCATTTGACTATCTGAAGATATTATATAACGTAGCATTGTTTTGTCAAAGGTTTGTGGTTAAAAGAGCTCTGTTATTTAGTTTTAGCAGCCATTTAGATTAAATTTACTGAAAAGCGCTACCCGTGCGTCTCTTTGTAAAGCGACCTCTCCCCAAATGAAAAGCACTCGATGTTTTTGATACCCTTTGGTACGAGGAGTTTTCCAAAGTTCATTGCTCTGCCAGACAGCAACGAACAATTACCGAAATCTGTTCACTTTTGTTGTTGAACCCATGGGGCAGGGGGACAAGGTAATGACGTTAGTTTTTCTCACTGCCAAATCCACAATAAAATATTTGTATGGCAATACTTTAATCGAAACTACGGGGTAAAACGTCAACTGGAAATATGACTACCATTGAATTCGGGCAGACTCTAAGATCCATTTTCTCCGTTCCAGACTGTTTTTTTGGCTGACGACGAGGTGTTTCTCTCCCGCGGCAAGCCGTCCAGGAAGCCGTTCAGGAAGCCGTCCAGTGTCCCGATTGTCCGCGACTTCACATGCTCAAGAACGACCTCAAGAAGCTCGTGCGCGTGGAGTCGTGCCCGCTCTGCTCTACCTGCTTCACATACACGCTCGGACTGGCCGGCCATTGTCGGTTCAGGCACCCTAGGGTCGAATAGGCGACCTTTTAGGCGATCACCTGTCATCATCATTGTCTGGTCGCGACCAATCTGGCGCTTTAGGATTACTTGCGTTTCATTCGGGTCGAATTTTGGTATAAAAGTTTGATAAAATGTGTGTGATATTTATCTGCATTTGTTATTTCATTAAAACTGTTCCCTCTTTAATTCTCAGCAACATTTACCCTGTGTAATTTTATCTCCTTGTTGGGATCTCAGCTTGGAGTTGGAAAACTTGGTAAAACCGGGCGTTAGCGTTTACCTTAGAGGCCTTAACGGACTATTGAATAACAGTCTGCTAGAAAAAGTAACGTGATCTGTTTCAATGTTAAAACCCGAGTTTTCGGGTGACGGCGGAGATCGCTGTACCCGCAAAAACACCACCGTAACTCCGCCGCTTCTGTTGCAGAGGACCCGCTGTCCGAGGACGACCTCTTCTACTTCCGCGGCAAACTGATCAAGATGCCGTTCGTGTGTCCGAACTGTCCGAAGCGGTACGCGCTCAAGACGAGTCTGAACAACCACCTGCGCGTCGAGTGCGGCAAGGCGGCGTCCTTCCAGTGCCAGCACTGCTCGTACCGTACGAAACAGAAGGCCAACTTCGCCGACCACGTCAAGCGGAAACACCCGGTCACGCTCTACCACATCCCGATCAGCGAGTAGGGATCGCGGCGGCGAAATGTTCCTCCCGTTTGAAACCGTGCTGAAATTGACCGACATCAGCCCCGTGCACAGTTCGAGCTGATGGTGCCGGCGGTTTCGTTTTTAATCTAGAGGCGTGTTCCTCCCATTTGAAACCGCGCTGAAATCGACCGAAATCAGCCCCGTGCACAGTTCGAGCTGATTGTGCCGGCGGTTTCGTTTTGAAACTGTACAACGCGCTGTAAGAATCTAGAGACGTGTTCCTCCCATTTGAAACCGTGCTGAAACTGACCGAAATCAGCCCCTTGCACAGTTCGAGCAATTGTGCTGGTGGTTTCGTTTTGAGAGTGTTGTACTTGTACACTGGGATTTTTTGAGTTTACCATCACACAGCCTTCTGGTGGGAGCTGCTGTTCATTGGCTCTCATGGCCATCACATGCTAGAAAGGCTGTGGGAAATGTCAACCATTAATAATTTACCGCAGCAAGAACGAGCAATTAGTTTGTGAGCTTAGCTAGGTTTACAGCTGGCAATGTTAGTGACACGATGTCATCAACATTCGCTCTGCACCAATCACAGACTGCGTGGCAGAGTCGCGAACATGACTTCATGCACATTCAAAGTCTCTGATTGGTGGCAGATCCAATGTTGATGACATCGTGTCACTGGCATTGCCAGCTGTAAACCCAGCTGTAGCATTGTAGGACTGTTGATGGTATATGACCAACAAAAGGCTATGCATGCATGCATTTTGTGTAACAAAAACTTATTGTAACTTATATTGTGTGCCAGCGAGAAGCGTAGCAAGAAAGTAGACTACTGTAGCTAATACTAATAGTCCGAAAGGTATAATGGCCGGCCACAGCTTTTACCGTTGTAATTGTGCTCTCTCGCGGCGAATTCAGGACTACTATGTAAAACCCTGAATTATGTAAATAAATGGAAGCCAACATAAAATAACAAACGTATCTTTTACAAATGCCATAATTGTTGAATAAATGTTCCTTATTTTGTAAACATATTTTGCTGTTATTTTCTTTTCGTAGGTGACAACCTATGGTGAACTGCACAAGGCATTTATTAGAATCACGAAGTCTTTTTTATTTTCAATACTTCAGCACTGAATCACAAAAAGCACAAAAGCACGTTGCTTACAGCTTCAAATCAATGGACTACTTCAGTTTCAGAGTGAATCACTGATTTGCCCACATAAATGCAAGGCTTTGCTTACGGCAATTATTTGCCCACATAAATGCAATGCTTTTCTTACGGCAATTATTTGCCCACATAAACGCAATGCCAGTCTTATAGCCGGTACAAACTACGCTTTTTTCACGCTTTCGAGCCCGTGGGCTGGGCCCGTCCGAGCCCGTCGGAGCCCGAAACGCTCTGAGAGGCCGAGAACGAGACGGATTCGCAATACACACTACGCTTTATAATTCGACGGGCTGCAGCCCACTGGCTCGAAAGCGTAATGTGTACCGGCCATTATGGCAATTATTTGCCAACATAACTTTGACTCTGGAACCGTAGTAGTCCATTCATAATCGATGAACGACTATGGAAAACAAGTGCAACAGTTGCCTTACGAATTGAATAACAACAGACTTGCACAGCAGACGGCATTCCGCTTGGCGTCTGCAAGTTCAGCTACTGACTTCCTTTCGCTCGGTTCCAGGGCGTCCGTTGACCAGCTTCGGACCGTTGTACTGCCGAGGCAAGCTGGTGCCTTCGCCCTTCCAGTGTCCGAACTGCCCCAAGCGGTACGCGCTCAGGACGAGTCTGAACAACCACCTGCGCGTCGAATGCGGCAAGGAGGCGACCTTGCAGTGTCGGCATTGCCCGTACCGGTCGAAACGCAAGTCCAATTTTGCGCAGCACAACCGGAGCAAACACATGGACCTGACGCCGGTGGAACGACAGTCTTTTCAGGGCCGTCAAGCGTGAAAACATCTCAGCGGACCCTGGAATATTTTGCATCATGCCCTTGCTAAAGCCCGTTTTACACGGTCACATTTTTCGTCACACTCTTGCATCCAACCCTTGCGTGCAACCGCCTTGTACCGTGTGAACAGACACTTTGACGAAAATCCGTCACATCACAGACTTGTGTTCAATGGTTGCATCAAACTTTTTCATTTAGGACACGTCCTAATTTTATCACATTTGATCACATCTTGGACGGAAACCAGCCAATCACAGCCTAGAGTTACTGTGATGTCACAAAATGGCGCTCGCAAAGAAGGATCACGCCTGGAACGCTCATCGTTGACATAACCTAAAAGCACTTGACACTATAATCAGCTGCTTTGTCCCCGCCTTCTATGTGTCATCTACCGCCCAATTCCGTCAAATTATTATTGGATCGTGTAAATGGTTCATCCAAGCCCTTCACATTTTCATTGGAGCAATGGTTTGACGGAATTGCACGCAAGGGTTGGATGCAAGAGTGTGACAAAAATGTGACCGAGTAAAACGGGCTTTAGAGTAACTAAACGGTCGTGGTTTAGGCCGATTTTCGCATAAATTATCATTAAAACGGAATATTAACGATCAATTTTGAAAAAAGACACGTCTTTCCAAAGAGTTGCTGGATGGCTAACACTATTTTTATTTTTATTTTTTTTTTAAACTTACAGCGGAGGGAACGACCAAAAAGTGCCTAAAATGGCCTTTTTTTGAAAATTTGTAAGTTTGCAAAATGCAAAAAAGAAAATAGTATCAGCCATCAGGGAACTCTCAACTCGTGTATTTTTTTTCTTCAAAATGTTACGTTAATTTTTGTAGCCAAGGGAAGGTCCGTTTTACTGTTTTATCTTTGCAAAAATTGGGCAAACACACAAACCGTCTTAGATTGAAGCATGAACCATGCTAGAATATCAAAATACAGTGATTTCACAGTGTAACGCTGATTTGTGTTTAAACAGGATTACATTAACTTTGTCATCGACTGCTTTAAGTACAAATAAACCAAATGCAATGTTTTAAAAGTTTTGTCCACAAATGCCTCTGTTACCATATCATATCATATCATATCATATCATTTAGCTGTTAACGCTTACTTTCGAGCCAATATACATTGTCCTTCACTCGTTTCCTTTCTCATCTCTCCTTGGATCGGTCTAATTAATTTTTACGGTTTCACCACAGAGTTTTAATATGCTTCTCGAAAAGTTTTTCCTTGGTTCTTGATTCTTCATTAGTTTTTTCTTGGTTATTCTGTTGGCCATTTTGATTCCCCTTGTCCCACTTATTCCACTGACCTAGGAACGTGTTCCTCCATCTCTCTAGAGCCCAATTTACAAGGTGCACTTCTAGCCATAGTCTTCCACTGCAGTGTTATGCTGCCTTTTGATATTTTGTTAATCTATAAAACAATTATAGGATAGAATTAGGCTAATTTATTTTGCCAGAATATTGAGTCAAAAGTGCTCCCGGTGATACTGGCCCTAGCACCGTCTCAGCTGTTAATGTAACGAATGAAGTGAATATAATTAATCAATGCACATTACTTCGACCGTGAATGGTCAAAACAATCACAATGCTGAATGTGTTCACACTTTTCGATAGCAACTTTTCAGCTGGGCAACTCTCATTTAGTAACAATAAGCATCGGTCAAGTGTCAGCAGCTCTCCGTGTCTGGTACTTTGGGCAGTGTTTGGGCAGTGTTTGGGCAGTGTTTGGGCAGTGTTTGGGCAGTGTCTGGGCAGTGGTCGCTGCTTGACACGACACCTTACTGGCTGGAAGTGTTTAAAAGTGCAGCTTAAAAAACGCACTATCCGAGCTTCCACTCCGAAATCCCACACTTGTGTCGCTTTCCCCTCCGAAATCCCTCCCTTGTGTCGCTTTCCCCTCCGAAATCCCTCCCTTGTGTCGCTTTCCCCTCCGAAATCCCTCCCTTGTGACGCTTTCTCCTCCGAAATCCCACACTTGTGTCGCTTTCCCCTCCGAAATCCCACACTTGTGTCGCTTTCCCCTCCGAAATCCCACACTTGTGACGCTTTCCCCTCCGAAATCCCACACTTGTGTCGCTTTCCCCTCCGAAATCCCACACTTGTGACGCTTTCCCCTCCGAAATCCCACACTTGTGTCGCTTTCCCCTCCGAAATCCCACACTTGTGTCGCTTTCCCCTCCGAAATCCCTCCCTTGTGTCGCTTTCTCCTCCGAAATCCCACACTTGTGTCGCTTACCCCTCCGAAATCCCACACTTGTGTCGCTTTCCCCTCCGAAATCCCACACTTGTGACGCTTTCCCCTCCGAAATCCCACACTTGTGTCGCTTTCCCCTCCGAAATCCCACACTTGTGACGCTTTCCCCTCCGAAATCCCACACTTGTGTCGCTTTCCCCTCCGAAATCCCACACTTGTGACGCTTTCCCCTCCGAAATCCCACACTTGTGACGCGTTCCCCTCCGAAATCCCACACTTGTGTCGCTTTCCCCTCCGAAATCCCACACTTGTGACGCGTTCCCCTCCGAAATCCCACACTTGTGACGCGTTCCTCTAACGTCTGTTTCATCTGTCGCAGCTGAACCAGTGTCCGATGCGGAGGGCGACGTCCCGAACCCGTGCCAAGTCGGTCGCTCCCACGTCGACCGGCAGCTCCAGGACGATCAGTGTCAGGACGATCAGTGTCCGGACAATGACGCCCAGGACAATAAGGTCCAGGACAATGAGGTCCAGGACAATGAGGTCCAGGACAATGAGGTCCAGGACAATGAGGTCCAGGACAATGAGGTCCAGGACAATGAGGTCCAGGACAATGAGGTCCAGAACAATGAGGTCCAGGACAATGAGGTCCAGGACAATGAGGTCCAGGACAACGAGGTCCAGGACAATCAGGTCCAGGACAATCAGGTCCTGGACAATCAGGTCCAGGACAATGAGGTCCAAAACAATGAGGTCCAGGACAATGAGGTCCAGGACAATCAGGTTCATGAAAATGAGGTCAAGGAAAATTAGGTCCAGGACAATGAGGTCCAGGACAATGAGGTCCAGGACAATGAGGTCCAGGACAACGAGGTCCAGGACAATCAGGTCCAGGACAATCAGGTCCTGGACAATCAGGTCCAGGACAATGAGGTCCAAAACAATGAGGTCCAGGACAATGAGGTCCAGGACAACGAGGTCCAGGACAATCAGGTCCAGGACAATCAGGTCCAGGACAATGAGGTCCAGGACAATGAGGTCCAGGACAATGAGGTCCAGGACAACGAGGTCCAGGACAATCAGGTCCAGGACAATCAGGTCCAGGACAATGAGGTCCAGGACAATGAGGTCCAGGAGGTCAAGAAGTTATCCGAGACTCTGTTTTCGTGTTCGAACTGTCCCGAGCTTTTCACTTCGCCCTCGAGTCTTGTCGAGCATCTCCGATTCGAGCTCGGCGATCAATCCGACGCCCGCCGCGTCAAGGTCGAACTGGACGATCCGCTGAGAACTCCCGAGCATCCGGTGAAGAATGAAGACGATCTGAACGCGGGGAACACTACTGAAGATCTCGGCGTTGAAGTCAAAGAAGCCAATCTAAACCTGGCGACAAAACCAGAGTGCCAGAGCGAGGTTTCGGCGATTTCCGTCACGACCGTTCAAGGTCAGGACGTTCAGGGTCAGGACGTTCAGGGCCAGGACGTTCAGGGTCAGTACGTTCAGGGTCAGGACCTTCAGGGCCAGGACGTTCAGGGTCAGGACGTTCAGGGTCAGGACGTTCAGGGTCAGGACGTACAAGGTCAGGACGTTCAAGGTCAGGACGTTCAGGGCCAGGACGTTCAGGGTCAGGACGTTCAGGGTCAGGATGTTCAGGGTCAGGACGTTCAGGGCCAGGACGTTCAGGGTCAGGATGTTCAGGGTCAGGACGTTCAGGGTCAGGACGTTCAGGGTCAGGACGTTCAAGGTCAGGACGTTCAGGGTCAGGACGTTCAGGGTCAGGAAGTTCAGGGTCAGGACCTTCAGGGTCAGGACCTTCAGGGTCAGGACCTTCAGGGTCAGGACCTTCAGGGTCAGGAAGGGTCGGCGCGTTTGCCGAGCCTAGCGCGATCAGGACAAGCCCGTCAGCCGACTTCGGATCCTGGATCGACGTGCCCCGACTGCCCGGGATGTTACACCTCGGCGACCGGCGTCACTTCTCACCGCCAGTTCGTGAGCGGCCTCGCCGGCACACAGTTCGCGTGCTTGAACTGCCCCTTCCGGTGCCGGCCGATCGGCGTCATGAGACAGCATTGCCGCGCCAACCACGGCATGCCCACACTGCGGCTTTCGTCGCGGCAACCCATAGAGTCGGACTCTAGCGCGACCAGCACCCTTTCGTCACGGCATGTCTTAGGGTCGGACTCTAGCACGACCAGCACCCTTTCGTCACGGCATGTCATAGGGTCGGGCTCTAGCACGACCAGCACCCTTTCGTCACGGCATGTCTTAGGGTCGGACTCTAGCACGACCAGCACCCTTTCGTCACGGCATGTCATAGGGTCGGGCTCTAGCACGACCAGCACCCTTTCGTCACGGCATGTCTTAGGGTCGGACTCTAGCACGACCAGCACCCTTTCGTCACGGCATGTCATAGGGTCGGGCTCTAGCGCGACCAGCACCCTTTCGTCACGGCATGTCATAGGGTCGGACTCTAGCGCGACCAGCACCCTTTCGTCACGGCATGTCATAGGGTCGGACTCTAGCGCGACCAGCACCCTTTCGTCACGGCATGTCATAGGGTCGGACTCTAGCGCGACCAGCACCCTTTCGTCGCGGCATGTCATAGGGTCGGACTCTAGCGCGACCAGCACCCTTTCGTCACGGCATGCCATAGGGTCGGACTCTAGCACGACCAGCACCCTTTCGTCGCGGCAAGTCTTAGGGTCGGACTCTGGCACGACCAGCACCCTTTCGTCACGGCATGTCATAGGGTCGGACTCTGGCGCGACCAGCACCCTTTCGTCGCGGCATGTCATAGGGTCGGACTCTAGCGCGACCAGCCCCAGCAGCTTGGTGTCCAACGACACGATCCAACGAGAAGATGTCGACAACGGGCTGCACGCTACTGCGTCCATCGCCACGCAAAGAGGCGCTAAGAGCGTGGAGTTGCCGTCTTTGACGTCCCACCGCGACCGAGAAGACGAGCGCGACAAAACGGTCGAGACAACGACGGAACAGTCAGGACATCGACAAAAAAGTCGGGACATCGATAAAAGAGTCGGGACATCGATGAAACGGCACTCGGAAGATGTCAACCGACCCGCCGTGACGAAAAAGGCGAAGCTTGCCGGTGAAGTCGCCGGGCCCGGCGTGGTCGGTAACCGCTCGCAGCGTCCGAATTGTCCGCAAAATGTCGCGCCAGCTGCATCGCGCGCGACCCCCGCCATTGTGACCGACGATCGCGGCGAAAAGTCGACGTTCGCCTGCCGCCACTGTGCGTTCACCAGCGGCGAGCGGTTCGGCTTGTCGCGACATTGCCTCAAGGAACACCTGTTCGAGGCCGACCACACGCCGGCCACCGATCGGCGGCCGGCGTCGGGCGTCGACGACGAACGCGGCGCCGGCCCGTTCGAGTGTCTGGTCTGCGCGGCGAGTTGCCCGTCGATGTCCGCGCTCGCACGGCACGTCGCCGACGTTTGCGGCACGACGGGCGGGTGCCGATGCAAACACTGCGGCTTCCGTTGCGTTGACCAAACGACCATGTTGCTGCATTGCGTCAAGGAGCACCTCTCCGCAGATGACCGAACCTCCGTCGCGGTTGTTCGAGCGGATTCGGACTCTCAAAACGCGTCCGAAAACGAGCGCCGCCTGGCTGCTAGCAAACACTGCTACAACCGCAGCACGCTCAAGTCGCGAAACATGCCGAAAGACAATCAGCCGTCTCGAGTCGTCTCGCCGGCGGCGTCCTTTCGCTGCCCGAACTGTCCTCAGAGCTACGAGTTGCACTCGAGTCTTGTCGAGCATCTGGGAGGGAATTGCGGCAAAGGGTCGCGGTATCGGTGCCAGGACTGTAAGTTCCGATGCGAGCGCCAGCAGGTCCTGACGGAGCATCGCAAGACAATGCATCCCCCGTTGAAGATGGCGTGTCGTCCAAGAAGGTCCGTCCCTGTGTCGCTGGAGGAACAAGAGGAAGGCGTTCGGGATAAGTGGAGCAGTCGGATCAAGTGCCCGGACTGCCACGACATTTTCCGGTCGGTGGTGCACCTCTTAAGGCACCGGAAGCTCGTTAGAGACGGCGGTTATTGTGTGCAATACCATGAAGCTGCCAAGCTTCCAGCGGCGACGGTGGAAGAACTTCAAGTTGTGCTGGTCGGGGAGCCAGAGGTGGTTACATTAAATAAACCAACAGTGGTCACGTAAAATGATCTACAAGAGGTGAAAGCCAATGAGCCAGAGGTGGTTACATTAAATAAACCAACAGTGGTCACGTAAAATGATCTACAAGAGGTGAAAGCCAATGAGCCAGAGGTGGTTACATTAAATAAACCAACAGTGGTCACGTAAAATGATCTACAAGAGGTGAAAGCCAATGAGCCAGAGGTGGTTACATTAAATCAACAGGATCTACAGGTGGTGGAAGCCGAGCGACCTGGGGTGGTAAACAGTAACCAGATGTTATGATAATCAATCCGATTTTCTTGCAACTTAGTCTGCCAACCAACCAGTAAGTTCAGAATGTCCGAAGAGGTTCGCCAGTGACGCCGACTTGATCGAGCTCCTTGCACCTCTAAGAGTGGTCCTCTTTGCGGGGGCCAGCGAACGATGATGCCGGACCGGGCACAATTCAAACCCAGCTCAAATCGGGCTGCTTTCTCATTTTGAACTCTGCTTTTAATTAACGGGTGCAAAATATCAGACCTCTTACCTCTTACTTTGACTTCTCCATGATTCTGTTGGTTTAAATCTGTCTTTGTACTATTACATGGTTCTGGGAATGAGCTCTGTTCTAAGCTATTCAATTATATCTCCTTGTGCTCTCTAATTGCATTTCATGAAAGCCACCAATGCTTATTTTAATATGCATTTATTTTAAATTAGTTTAAATTTATTGGTCGTTTAAAATTTTTAATGTTAAACACGTTTAAAATGCAGCATGTTTCGTCATGAGATATAAAATTGTCTCTGTAATTTTTGAAGTGATATTTGATATTTTTTATACTATTTGCTCACTGACATTTCTTTGTTGAAAGCCAGAGTTTTGTTCAATCCGTTTTCTTTTTTTCAGTGAACTCTTGATAGTGGTAGTTTTAATTTGTTATCTGTTTCTACAATTGCCGTACCTAGGCAAATGCGATTGCCGGGGACCCACTTTTTGTACTCCTGCTGTTCCTTTATTATGAATGTTGACAACGGATTAAAAGTGCCTCGCTTGCTCAGTTTTAGCTCGCTGACATCGAACTTGAATGGTTTTTATTACTTTCCTCCTCCAAGATAAAATTAATTGTTATTTGATTTGATTTTGATTTCCTTACAAACAAAACCAATTAATTTATTTAATAATTTAAAACGTTAGCATCTATTTACCCTTGCCCCTCGTCATATCTTCCCATCCAAACTAACCAAAGGCTCTGCGCTGACATTTCATCATCTTTGTTGCAGCTTCTTCGCTGGCAGGAGAGTGCCAAGACTGCAGTTGGCAATAAGTACGCGGTGAAATCTGCACTGCGATGCACCAGTGAAGTCTGGAAGTATCTCAGTGAAACCGCGCTAGTACGTTTCTTAAAGTGCTGCTTAAAAAACGCACTATCGAGGTTAAATGCCGGGCCTGAACTCACATCCCAGAATTCGAACCTGTATTTAATCTGTCTGTTTTTAATCAAGCCCAGCTTGATTGGTGGCAGAGCCAATGTCCATGACATCTTGTCACTGACATTGCCAGCTGAAGACCCAGCTTGATTGGTGCAGAGCCAATGTTGACGACATCTTGTCACTGACATTATCAGCTGTAAACCCACCTTGATTGGTCCAGAGCCAATGTCCATGACATCGTGTCACTGACATTGCTAGCTGTAAACCCAGCCTAACGCCTCCCTGTCGGGTTTCAGCTCCTGCGACGCCGTACAGCGACCCCGCCCGTTTGCAAGGAACGTCGACCTCCAAGCCTTTCCAGTGCCCGAACTGCCCCAAGCGATACGCCGCGCAGAGAAGCTGCTTAAGACACCAGCGCTTGGAGTGCCGCAAAGAGCCGCAGTTCCGGTGCCGGCATTGCGGCTTCCGGAGCAAATGGAAGTCCAACCTGGCCGGACACTGCAAGCGGATACACCCGAACCAGACCGACCGGACTCCGAGCACTGATTACTAGATCATAGAACGTCACTCGAGCTTTGCGGAAAGAGACTCTACAATTCACAATCCTGTGCAATTACTTACATTCTATAGACCTATTTTCACCAATTTCCATTTTGTATTTGTTTTGTGATAAAACAATATAATATATGTGATAAAATGACACAAATAATGTCATTATTTTGACGTAATTGCCTACAACCACTACAACCTTTACAGATTTACGTTCAACGTTCTACAAAGAGTGGAGATGTAAGTGACTTACGCGGGGACTGACGCACGTTTTCCGCCCCTTCCAGCTGCGTACGGCTACGCGCACTACGCACGCTACGACGCATGCGTCGACAAGCCGTTCGCGTGTCCGACCTGCAACAAGGCGTACAAGCTCGAGACCAGTCTGCGTTACCACCTGCGCGTGGACTGCGGCAAAGAGCCGCGCTACCGGTGCCGGCACTGTCCCTACCGCTGCAAGCACAAGGCCAACTTTGTCCGACACGGCACGACCATGCATCCGACCGTAGACGACCGCTCCTCGATCAACGACTAGCGATCAACGACTGGCGATCAACGACTGGCGATCAACGACTGGCGATCAACGACTGGCGATCAACGACTGGCGATCAACGACTGGCGATCAACGACTGGCGATCAACGACTGGCGATCAACGACTGGCGATCAACGACTGGCGATCAACGATTAGCGATCGACGATAAACAATCGACGATTAGTGGCCAGAGGAACTAGCGGGGATCAACATTACCTTTTAATCCAAACTGTGGTCTAACTGATTTTTGTTTGTTTTCCCAAAGTGATCTGATTTGTAATTGTACCACAAAAACTCTTGTGAAAGAGAATTCGAAGCTCGAAGCTTTTGTTCATACTTGACTTGAGTACATTTCGTTCCAGTGGATGCTTTTGCAGTTCATTTGACAAAGTCTAGTGACATGGTTTCACCATAGGCATAACAATTAACATTGAGTTTCAATCAACTCTAAACTGTGCATTAAATTACATTATGTTGAATTGCCACAGAAATGTTGTACCGGTTGCCTTATTAAAGTTTCTGTCTTTCCTACAGCCGAATTTCCTGTCTTTTGTCTGCTGGTGGGATTTTGCGCTTCGTACATCAATGTCACGCATCCACTCGCCTAAAAGAAATAAACCTAGTAAATCGCCCACTCGGTTATGTCACTACATTTCACAAGAACATCTTAAATAACTCTTTCTCACAGGCTGGATGCTTCATCAAGTTAGATTGTCTTATCAAATAAAGGCATCGCGGTGCCACACGAAGGACAACTTTTAATTAGATGGCTTCATATTGCCGCTTGGAGATGGTTGTTTTTGACTGCTGTGGCAACTAAACTCCATTTCACGTTAAGTAGGAGAGTGGATTTGCAATTTACTCGAGGACCCACTGCTGCTAAACACGAGCCAAGAGTTTCAAAACTGCCCACAGACAGAGCCTTTTGTCCGACTCAAGACATGGCTTGTGAGTTTTAAAACTCTTAGCTCGTGTCCAGCAGCAGTGGGTCCTCGAGGAAGATGCAAATCCACTCTCCTCCTTAACGGGAAATGGAGTTTAGGCTGCTACAAACTCGGCATCAAATGTCAAATATACAGTATGGCTGCTGTACACGAAACTTCTGGGTTTTTTCGTTACCAAGGCTATGTCGATGTAACTAATATCTATGAAATAGGTACCTATTTTGGTCAATGTATGCCCATGTTTCCAGCAGTTAGGGCCGGTATATTATAATTGTCAACTCTGGATTAGCGTCTAGCCCTCAGAAACAGACGAATTCCACG
Organism: Nemoura dubitans; assembly: GCA_921293005.1. Classification (NCBI taxonomy): domain Eukaryota; kingdom Metazoa; phylum Arthropoda; class Insecta; order Plecoptera; family Nemouridae; genus Nemoura; species Nemoura dubitans. Next base: position 1,783,834 of record OV121076.1, read on the forward strand.
GCACCCTATTGGCGGTTGCCATGACAAATTACATTAACAGTTAAGTGCCTCAGTTGAGGCACTTGTAATACCGGGCCTGAGTTGCACTGATGGCAGCCTGATCTGTTCTGCCCGTTGACCCTCGGTGCGTTTTGCAGACTCTTCGGCGCCCGATAACGAGTTGTTCTACTACCGCGGCCGCCTGGTGCGACGACCGTTCAAATGCCCGAACTGCCACCGCCGGTACACCGAGAACAGCAGTCTGCGCACGCACCTGCGCGTCGAGTGCGGCAAGGAGCCGCAACTGCAGTGTCCGCACTGTCCGTATCGCTGCAAGCAGAGGTCCAACTTCGCGCAGCATTGCTGGCGCAAACACCAGGACGCGCTCGGGCAGAAGTCGAAGAGCGACTAACGGGACGACGTGTTGGAGCCGTCGGGAGTGGCTCAGGTCCCGACCGACGGGACCCACGGCGTTTGCTCTAGGTCCCGACCACCACATACGATGCGATGCGATGCGATGCGATGCGATGCGATGCGATGCGATGCGATGCGATGCGATGCGATGCGATGCGATGTGAAAGGCATTTACAAGCTGCGCTCGCCTCATTATTAATGTCCAGCCAATTCAGGGTCTATTCCTTATTGAGCCAATTTAGGCTATAATTTAGGAGTTACGAGTTTTGGCAAGTGGTTCCAATTTCGTTAGGGTGTTATGAATTAACTTTTATTAGATTAGCTTATGTGGTTTGAGGTTAGTCAATTACTGGAATACTTGGACAAATAAATATATTTATTGTATTCTCTGTTGTTGTATAATTTTAAGTTTATAGTATGTGGAAATAATCATTTTAAAATAATTATTTCCTTGTTCTGTACTCATGTTGATTAAAAAGATTGCGTTTACAGAATAACCTTTTATTTATTGAATGTGATATCTGTGCATGTTCGACGACATCTGTAATATCTCCCAGCCGTAGCTAGTTGTGTATATAGAATCATTAGCAAACATTTCCCTCGCGTTGGAGTAGTAATTTCCAGGGGGCCATTTCTCGTACATTCGCTAAAACTCCTTATTCCCGTGGTAAACTCAAACCCGCGCTAAACCCAAGGCATAACTTTACGCCTGTGTCAATTCTCGAAGCAGAGTTAGCGAAGAATAGCGATACCACCGTGGTAAATATATGGACCAATCAGGAAGCTCTATTTCAAGCATACCGCTCGGCAACCGTTCAAATGCGTTGCCGCCTTCTGTACCAAGTGACTAAGCAATTTTAGGTTAAGGAAGACGATCAAAGTTTGCATACCAATCATTAATCAATCCAGCACTCGCCCACAACAAGTGAATCGATAACAACGTATTAAAACTAATAAACTATGTCCTACAACACTTCAAAGCATCTAAATGCTATTCCAAAGAGAAGAAAACGTCGAAATCCAACTCACTAAAACTGCTTGGACGTCCTGCCCCCGAGCTGGTTTAGCTGGGTTTAAATTTCCACCCATGGTTTAGTGAGAATTAGCGTTCGAGAATTGACATTTGGTTTAGATCTCGTTAGATCACGCTAATTCTTCTTAAAACTTGTTCGAGAATTGGCCCCCAGGGATTGGAACCTTTACTCATTACGGTTCCGGTTCCAATCCCTGGCTAATTTCCATCGCCGAATCCGCCCATCTCCTCTGCGACTGCCAACCGTTTCGCCTGATTCCCAGCTGCTGCTGCCTCGCCGACTGACGGCGAGCTCGTGCTGTTTCGCGGCAAGCTGGTCAGCAAGCCGTTCGGATGCCCGAAGTGCCGTAAGGGGTTCGCGTCGGAGTCCAGTCTCAAGATGCACGCCAGCCTCGTGTGCGGCAAAGATGCGAAGTTCCAGTGCGCGGCTTGTCCGTACCGGAGCAAGCAGAAAGGCACGCTGACCAAGCACCAACGGAGGTTTCATCTCTTCACCGGGGAGGCGCTGAAGAGTGGTATGATTTAGCTCAGATACATAAGTTTACCCAGATTTACCTTTACCATGCTTGAGCAGCCACGCGAAAGCCCTCCGCCCGAACTAATAGTTTCGCCGGCAGTCAAGGGATGGAGCTACTGCTTGCTGTTATATCACCTGTAACCAAGGTAATTGTAAACATCTGAGGAATATTGGGGTCCCGAGAATTTAATTGACCTTGTGCCATGGCCTGGTAGATGATGTTAAAACAGGTTGCCAACGCACCCCAGCGATTGCCGGCGAAATTACTAGCATCAAATGTTTGCCGTAGCGCATAGCTATGTGTGTTAGAATATCTGGGTAACCTAATGTCTGTGGTTTTAGAAGATAAAAAGGTGAGGCAAAGGTGACTGTGCAAATCCGAGACCGTCTTGACTCGTTACTGATTCATTCACGTACTAAAAATCCAAAAATATGTGAGGACAGTGAATCCGCAAAAGCTCATCAATTTGCTGCACTTTAGCTTTCTCTAAAATAATTGTAATATGAATATTGGTAACGTGAAATCCTCCATTTCCAAGGCGACAGACTCGTTCAAGCGCACAACGTTGTCTTGTTTCACAGCCTCTTCGAGTTCCGACGAAGCGCTCTCTTACCACCAAGGCCGACTGATCAGGCAGCCGTTCAAGTGTCCCAACTGTGAGAAGCGGTACACGGAGAAGAGCAACTTGACGCAGCACATGCGCCTCGCGTGCGGTCGGAACCTCTCGGCTGAACCCGTGAAGAACCAGTGAAGAACCAGTGGAGAACCCGCGAAGAACCCGTGAAGAACCCCTGGCTCTTGTGTTGCGATGAGGCGCTGAGGGCGATGTTCAGAGTGATGTTAAACATAATGCGTTCCCAAAGCTTGGAACGAAGCACCTAACCGCTCATGTTATATTTTTACTTGTGCCCCATTAATAAATGTTTCGAGCATGTTTGACTACTAATTTTTGGCTGTGTTTTCCGTGTCTGTAGCTCCTATTTAAATCCTACGTTTAGTTTTTTTTGCACAATTGTCAGCCTTAAAGCAGACAGCACTATCAAAGATGGTATTTGAATGGTTGAACCTAAGAATATTCCACGCTTCAAAAAGCTTTTGACGTTTTTTTTTCTGCTTTTGTCTGTATGTGTTGCTCATATTTGTTTCGCATTGTTTAGTACAGTTTGACATAGCCAATGAGCACGACTCTCTGATATACCGAGTCCAAAGGTCAAAAATATAGTGCCAACTAAAAGAGATTGCACTTCTCTGATTTTCTCTGGACGTGAGCGTTCACCAACAAGCGAAGGATGCACGGAAAGCGAGGCAGGAGAAATGTCTAATCCAGGCGGAAGATGCGACATTAGTTTCACACAGACTTTCAATCTCTTCTTGGGCACCCTGAAGCGGTGACTCTATACCATCAACATTGACTCTGCACCAATCACAGACTCCATGGCAGAGTCGTTAACATGATGTAATGCACATGCTCAAAGATATCAAGATGCCCTTTGAGGAATCGCACCAGTTGATGACCACCCGTTCACCTGGAATGTTACATGTCGGTTCCAGATCCCACCACGAACGACACCGAACTGTTCTACTACCGCGGCAAGATGATCCGACGGCCGTTCAAATGCCCGAACTGTCCGAAACGCTACACGGTCGAGTCGAGTCTGCTGCTGCACCTGCGCGTCGAGTGCGGCAAAGAGCCGCAACTGCAGTGTCCGCGCTGCTCGTACCGATGCAAGCAGCGGTCGAACCTGGCCAAGCACTGCAGGCGCAGACATCCCGAGATGGTGGACGGCCATCCGCAGACGGACTAGCGGGTGTCATCGCGACTGCACTCCATGCCACGTTGAGGAGGAGAGTGGATTTGCATCATCCTCGAGGACCCACTGCTGCTAGACACGAGCTATGAGTTCAAAATTATACAAACCATGTCTTGATCGCTGGACAAAAGGCTCAGTGGGCAGTTTTGAGACTCTTTAACACATTTCTTAACACATTTCGGTTTTTGCGGAATATGCAAATCATCCACTCTCCTTTTTAACGTGAAATGGAGTAAAGAGAGATCGAGAGATCGATCGGTGCTGTTGCTGCTTTCTGTATAGACTACCAAATAGAAATCCATTGTCTTTGCTTGTGAGATATCCCGTCTCATTACTTCACCTGTTTTAAACGATGTTAGTTCTTACTTAGATATGTTAATACAAAACGTTTCGGTTACACAATAAACTTGACACTTAGTTTTTGTACCCATATTTACGCTTTGATTTATCGTCGAATGTTCTGGTTTTCAGGCAATAACTGTGTATTTGACCTCTAATGACCCACAATCAACGGACTTTGGAAGCACTCGACGTCTGCTGAAGGCGCGATGAAAGTGTCTGATGTTGTTCTGAGTTGAGGATATTTGCTCAACTTGGGAGAAGGAAATTATGTTTTTGGGCAACGCTTTATTGCTACAGGTCTCGGCATTCAATGGACTCCTATATCGAGGCTGTTGTCTTGATCAACAATTAACTTTTCATTAAATGAGTGTCAATTCTCTGGTTTAAACTTTACTGCTCAATTTTACACCGAATATTGTTTGCTCTGCCCAGCATTTCTGTATGGTTACCTGCTCCATGACTTGGAGAGAGACATTCCCAACTAACTATCAATCAAGTTTCTGCATAAAATGATGATCTGTGTACGTTACGTCTGATGTTGGTTGTATGGTATTTAAGGCTGTATGCTATTTGTGGTATTTTTGGATATGCTTGAAACAAAACGTACACAGGAGTACCAAGAAACGGTCGACCAATCCTCAGAGTCTAAGGTCATGTCTGAATTGGCTGATCCATGCGGTCTCGACTGTCCGAATTGCATAACCACCGAGACCAAGACCGCATGGCAAAGCGAGTACGCGAGACTTGGACGATGCAGTCTCGCAGACTTGGTCTCAGTGACTTTCTTGTCATCGAATGGCGGTCGGTACCGTGATTATGTAAGGTAGCAGAAGTTATCTGTAAGAATATGAAACAAATGAAGTCACCGAGACCAAGTACGCAAGACCAAGGCCAAATACACGAGACTGATAATCAATATCTTAATTAATTCAGACACGTCCCAAAGCTGATGCCTATGGGATGCGTATGGTATTTAAGGAAGTATGCTTTTTGTGGTATTGTTGGATTTCCTCAATGCTAAACGTACACAGGAAACGGTTGCCCAAGCCTCGGAGTCTGAAGCCGATGCGTTGCATTGCAGGTCCCTCGCCGCGGTTCCAGTGCCCGAACTGCCCGAAGCAGTACTCGGTGAAGACGAGTCTCAGCAAGCACGTCAAGTGGGAGTGCGGCAAGGAGCCGCGCTTCCAGTGCGACTTCTGTCCGTACCGCGGCAAGCGCAACGACACGATGGTGCAGCATCTCAAGAAGTTCCACGCAGGCGCGCTAGAGTCGCATCCGGCAGGTAACGATGCTATCAGGATGGAGGATGGTGGTCGTGTTGTAGGTTGATTTGAGAAGAACCGATTCACAGTCGAGCACAAGTCTGGTGGTCGTGTTGTAGGTTGATTTGAGAGGAACTGATTCACAGTCGAGCACAAGTCGGCTGAGAGACGTCCTCTGGCTAGTAAGGTGGTCTTACCAGGGTCGCTATTCTGTAACTTTTTTGATGTGAGACTCTGAGAGTGAGAACTTTCATTTATTCCATATGAAAACATAGACGACCTTGGAGTTGTCACCCTCATTTCTTGGTATCTCACTTGGAAAAAGTTACAGAATAGGGGTCCTGGGCAGAGCTGGCTAAGCCCATGGTGTGGGTGTGTGTGAGATTGGCCTATGTTTAGGGATCTTTGTTACGCGCAGAGATTTGTTCGGACTTCGGGATGCGTTTCAGGATCACCATTTAAAAATGGCGTACAATATCTTACTCCGGGCGTAGCCCAGAACCTAATTCTAGCCGGATCAAAAAGCTCGCTTATAATGGTAGAAATATATATCACGTTTGTTAGGGCTTCATCCAGTAAAACATAAAATCATGTCAAACTACGAAAATCAAGCAAAGGATTTAATATTTCCAAAATAAGTATTTCCAAAATAAGTATCCACCGAAATATTTCCAAAACAGAAGTATGAAAGCGCTTCTAAATCGCTCCCCTGCCACAGCATCCCCGGTGAACATCACCCGACTGCCGTGTTGCAGCCGCCACCAGTGGCGTCGTCACCACCAGTGGCGGGGGTGGGGGCGGGGGCGACTTGTGCTACCACCGCGGCGCGCTCATCAGCAAGCCCTTCCAGTGCCCGACCTGCGGCAAGCGCTACGCCGAGAAGTACTCGCTCAACACGCACGCGCGCTTCGAGTGCGGCGTCGAGCCGCGGTTCCGATGCCGCCACTGTCCGTACCGATGCAAGCAGAAGGCCAGTCTGGCCGAGCATTGTCGCAGGAGGCACAAGGACCAGACGGACCACAGCCCCATTGTTGACAACGTTGATTAACTCATCTAAAAGATCTGTTGCCGCCATTGACTTCAAGGAAGCGTATACACTTACGTATATACTACGTATGTACTAATACGTATATCATCACGCTTTTATTACGTATATATTACGTATATATATATATATATATACGTAAGTATAAAAGCTTTCTTGAAGTCAATGGTTGCAGCTCTTCGGAAACATCTTTATAATAATATAAACATTTACTTATATTCCCTTAAAATAAAATTTAATGTATAAATAAGAACATAATTTCATTAATATCCAATCAAATATTATATCTTTTCTACTGTGTCTTTTAATGGCAAGGTAATGGCAGTGTTATATGAAATGTCATATAGTGTATATGAAATATGAAAAGTGTATATGAAATATGAAAAGTGTATATGAAATGCCAGATTAAAGCTACAATAGCGTACGCTTGATAGCATACGTTGGTTTATAACGGTTGAAATAATCGAAATAATAACATAAATTGACACAGAGTTGTGTAAGGTAGGTACCTTTGAGTTTATTTCTATCTCTAGTCAACATATTAATTGGGGATTGGTTTTGGCAGATGTAGCTGCAGTTTTGCAGTGTTGCGATTCTTTGGGCGCTATACATTTGCTTGCAATAAATATTCCACTGGCTCGTTAATTTTGACACTGTACAGAACCCCAAGATCGCAAGACCACAATCCTCTTCCTGTTCACATCCGTTAAAATTTAGGCTAAACCTCCTGGAAATTTGACCTGCGTAGGTCAAACATTTGACCTGAAGGTCAAGAAATGAGGCTTCTGACAAAACAAATCTTGTATGGTTGATACTGAAAGCCTTCTTGCAGTGTAACATATTTATGCCTGATTTTACTAAGTTTTTAACTCTAGTTGACATCCCAACTAGATTCGCGGCAAGTTATTGGCTGAATTCAGTTGTAACTCCTGGTTGGGATCTCAACTAGGAGTTGAAAACTTTGGTAAAACTGGGCCTTCATATGCATAGTATGTCGACACGTTAATGTTTAAATGATGAAATGTTCACCAGACTTTTCCCCACTTGTAACATGTCTCAACCAACCTCTTTGCGGACTGCTAACAACATTGCCGGGTTTTCCTCACTTTCTCACTTCTCACGTCCAGGTCTTTCAGTTGCAGCTTCCTCGGCTTCCGTCGACCAGACGGTCCTGTACCACGGCCAGCTGGTGACCAGGCTGTCCTGTACCACGGCCAGCTGGTGGCCTGACGGTCCTGTACCACGGCCAGCTGGTGGCCTGACGTTCCTGTACCACGGCCAGCTGGTGAACAGACGGTCCTGTACCACGGCCAGCTGGTGACCAGACTGTCCTGTACCACGGCCAGCTGGTGGCCTGACGGTCCTGTACCACGGCCAGCTGGTGGCCTGACGGTCCTGTACCACGGCCAGCTGGTGGCCTGACGTTCCTGTACCACGGCCAGCTGGTGAACAGACGGTCCTGTACCACGGCCAGCTGGTGACCAGACTGTCCTGTACCACGGCCAGCTGGTGGCCTGACGGTCCTGTACCACGACCAGCTGGTGGCCTGACGGTCCTGTACCACGGCCAGCTGGTGGCCTGACGGTCCTGTACCACGGCCAGCTGGTGGCCAGACGGTCCTGTACCACGGCCAGCTGGTGACCAGACGGTCCTGTACCACGGCCATCTGGTGGCCAGACTCTTTGAGTGCGCCAGCTGCTGCAAGCGGTACAAGATCTATTGCAGTCTCTACGCCCGCTTGACCAACGATTGCGGCAAACACAGCCGCAGTTCAAGTGCGAGCGATGCTCGTACCGATGCCAACTCGAGGAACGCTCGCCAAGCACCGCCTTCGATGGCAAGTAGCGACCCAGGGCAAAGTAGCGAACGGTGCGAGGCTTCAACCAATAGGTCGTTGGTTTCTATAACGCGTTATAATTTGTAATTAAACCCTTATTTAAATGAAGAAAGAAATTAAAATGAAGAAACTGAACTGTTTTACTTGCAACGATTCTCGGTGATGCTTAGAATTCGAGTGCTTCGAATGTTTTGAAACCAAAATATATCTCGGTTACCAGGGTTACAATGTCCAGTCGAGTGTACAACTGCCAGCCAAGTTTGTTATCTCGAAGGTCACAGCCAATCAGATACATCTATTTTCACTTTAACTGACAGTTAACATATTGACTCTATATTGTAAAACCGGCTATTAGAATCTAAAATAAACTGAACTCAGTTTTTTGGAAATTAAACCTATTTCTCGACCGTCACAAGTTGAAATAGCAAAATAGTATCCATCTATCTGACAAAGTAAATCAATACTGTCTTGTGCTCTTCTCTTGTAGTAGACGGTGCGGACAGGGACGACGCCCTGTTTTGCAACCGCGGTCGTCTCGTCAGGAGGCCACTCAGGTGTCCGAACTACGCGAGGAGTCTGAACGTCCACCTCAAGTGCGAGAGTGCGACAAGGAGCCGAAGATCTGTCGCCGGCATTTCTCGATCCGGAGCAAGCAGAAATCAAACCTGGTGCAGCACAGCAGGAAAAAGCACCCGGAACAGACTGACCATTCCCCGCTGAGCGAGTAGACCTGCCTAGCGATTTTGTAATGTTTACGTTATGCCGTTATCGGTTCTGGTGGATAAAATCCCTGTTGTTGTCCGTGTTAATTTTTTAACTTTTTAACCGAGACACATGTTTGAGGTAATCGTTTAATCACATGGTTTTAACACTTAGTACCTTGAAGACCATTTTTCTTCCATTTTTAGTTCCTAAAATTGAAATATTTTTGACCTATCTGTTAGATTTTGAATGGAATTTGTACTGTTTTCCCAGTTTCGTAAATAAAGGCAATAAAACCCTTCTCAGCGGTTCGGTGTATTTTTATTTTTATTTTATTTGGTAGATTTTCCTGTGTTTAAAGTTTTTACATAAGTACTTACAAATACTTACCTACCATCTTTTCGGTAGCCTCTCCGTTGCCGTCATTTTTGACATCTATTGTTTTTCTAAATTCTAAATTATAGGCAACTAGATTCACCTGGCTTCTCTAAAATCCTATTTCTCAATCGACAACCTTTGTATGGTCACTAACATGCTTATCATTTTCTAATTTTCTCAATCGCAAAGAAGGCTCTGGCATCTTGTTTCATATTGACAAATGCTAACTTTATGGTTGTTTGAAATAAGTGCTAAACTGATATTGACAATGAAGTATAAATTTACAGTTATCGATTTAGGATAGATTTTGTCGTGGGCTTAGATTTTGGTGTGGGTTTAGATTTTGGTGTGGGCTTATACCTCGTTCACACTACAGACTTGATCGAGATCAACTCTCTACGCCATCAAAGGAGGCGTTGATTGGGTTTGCACAACTCAGTTATCTTTTTGATCGTGATGAAATCATTCGGAAATCGTCGTGAACGCTCGGAAGAGTTCGTGATTATTTCAAAATCCGCCACCGGAAACGTTGCAACATTAACCAGGGAGCGTGTTCCGTGTGCTATGAGCTCGGTGATAAAGTGGGGTTAGATTCGTCGCGATTTCTGGTTGTGTTCGTATCCCGAGCATATTCCGAACTTGTCCGAATGACTTGATCGTGATCAAGTAAGGAAACAAGTGTGAACACCAACGGATTTTTGAAACCCAATCAACGCCATATTTGATCGAGTTGAGGACTTGACCATGATCAACTCGTGTAGTGTGAACGAGGTATTAGATAATGGTGTGGGCTTAGATAATGGTGAGATATTAGATTTTGGCAGGGATTTAGATTTTGGAGGGGCTTTAATGGCTCGAATGGCAGCGCAGCACTTTTTTGGAGAACTTCCTGAAGTATGATAACCGTATTTAAGTGTCAGTGATCAATCCTTGACTGCTTACACAAAGTCATAATCAGTGATATCGGTGATGATGGGTTGGTCAGGGATTTCAGAGGGCCTTTTAAACACTAGTCGCACAGCAGACAAAGTGACCTCCCATTAGTTATCATAAAGCCGGAACAGCGAGTTCAATCCATCTCAATTCGGTTCCAGATTCCTCGGCGGAAGCCAGCGAGTTCGTCTACTTTCGCGGCAAGATGCTGAGGATGCCGTTCCAGTGTCGCAACTGTCTGAAGCGCTACGCGTTCGAGAGGAACCTGCACTCGCACTTGAAGCTGGAGTGCGGCAAGGAGCCTCAGCTGCAGTGTATGCACTGCCCGTATCGGTGCAAGAAGAAGTACAACTTGGTCAGTCACTGCCGACACCGACATCCCATGTCGGTAGAAGCAACGGCCACCGATTTCTGACCGCGTGAACCGTAGTATCAGGGGCGTAACTAGAGGGGCGTAACTAGTACTCGGGGGCCGCGGGCTGAGGGGAAGGGGGGGCCTCGCGGAGGCAGAAGTTGAACCGAAAAAAGAGGCGATAACATTTTTTTTAGAATTAATTTTTTGGAATCGAGCCCGTTTTCCCAGTATACAAGATGTAAAAAAATCCATTAATTAAAAAAACGTAATTAAACGCCACTGTATTTTATGTACGTTGAGTGCGGCTTACTACAGTTCATTTTATTATGCGATTTATTATTTTTTTTCCTTTTTATTCAAAATTTTTCTAGTAATTTTTCTAGTAATACCAAGGATTATAACAAATACCTACACCTTGAAAATAATCGATTCGTTTAAGGCTACTTACGAGTAGGAAAACAACACATTTGTATGAATTTACTATTCAAACGTGTGCATGTAATATTTACAAGATTGTATTTAATAGCTCAGAATATAAGAAGCACAGTTCGAAAATAAAATTAATGCTTAGTGGAAAGGAAAATATTAATAAAAATTGCAGAATCCGTCTTAAAGTAAATGTAAGAATAAACACTCTCAATTATGAGAGTTTGAATATGGGAAGTCACAGAAAAGTGATTTAGTGCATTGAGTGTGTTTTTGTTTTGCAAATCTAATCTCAAAACCATCAAGCCCACATAAAATTTATGTTAACATAACGTATTATCATTTATAAAATAAACTTCTTACCTTTTCGCTCTAGACCAGTGAATACAAACATATTAGTAGCCACTCGTCGTGAAATAAACGATTGTTAAACGAGTGCTAATATTTGTTTCTGTGCCCCATGTCCACAACGCGGCCCCATGTCCACACTTCCCTGTCCATCCTCGCTCGCCAATTTCATGCACGTTCTTCCAACTATTCTTCCAAGTTGTTCCAATTGACAATCACCGAGCCACGGCGCTCACGATCCTTGCACCCTGTTGCAGCTCCTTTGACTTCTGACAGCGATCTCGTCCACTTCCGGGGCAAGCAATTCAAGAGGCCGTTCAAGTGCCCGAAATGCCCCAAGAGGTACGCCTCAGACAAAGGTCTCTACAATCACGTGACGTACGAGTGCGGCAAGGATGCGCAGTACCAATGCGCACACTGCGCCTACCGGGGGAAACGGAAACACGACCTAGCCAAGCATTTGGAGAGCTGGCACTGTGACTCTGAAAAGGCACAAGCGAAATGTAAGTCTAAACAAATTTGAGAATATATGTGAGACGCATTTTTAAAATCTTTTATACTGACCTTACACTTTCAGCAAATTGGATAAGTCACTGTGTCTCTTGCATCGTGAATTGAGTGGACAGAATTGAGTGGACATGTCTATGGCAACCGGGTTATATAGTCAAGAACCACTGTTGTTTGGGGCATTAGAAAAAAACTATTGTGAATCGCAATAAGATGTTAAACCTAAAACCTTAAACACGAATCACTAATCCTTAAACCGTATGACCAATTGTGACAATGTTTCAGCAAATGGGATAAGTCACTGTGTCACTTCGTGAATTGAGGCGACAAAGACCACAAAAAAGGCGTTTGCTCTCTTTTTATTTCTTTGTTTGGACATCGGTTAATCACGTAAGTTTCCCTCGGTTGCAGCTTTGTCCCATCATCGCCGGCCGTTCCTGAAGCCCTTCGAATGCCCGCGTTGCCACAAGCGTTACATGCAGAAGGGACATCTGAACAGTCACGTGAAACACGAATGCGGCATCGAGCCCAAGTTCCGCTGCCGACACTGCCCCTACCGGTGCAAACAGAGAGGACACGTGACTCGGCACTGCAAGCTGGTGCACAAGGACCAGGCGAACCGCACTCCTTTGAGCGACTAGCTGGCGACAACGAGGTGCCAGGAGCAAGGGAGAGGCCGAAGAGTAGAAAATTCTCGCCTTTTTGCTGCCAGTATTTTTTCGGAAACCATTAATAATGATTATTTAATATTTTCTTGTGGATAAAGCAATTGATTGCAAAGCTTTGTTTTACGATAATCACATACAACATTTATCTTAATCGCAAATCGACGAAGGCTTCCATGTCTTTCTTGCTGTTATAAGTTATCTAATTGTCTTTCGTTACTCTCTTACTTAGTACGATATAGATTTCCGTAATTTGACGTCCTTCGTTTTATTACTCCTGATTATAACATCTTGCTAGCAATTTGAACAAACAAATCAACTAGTAATCATAGTAGTCCCGCAAATTGAATGGTAAGGCCAATTTTTACCGGGTTAGGTTTGAGATAATAATTGATCACGAATCCTTTCTTTTTGAAGAAACTTTTGCTTTTAATTGATTTTTGTTACTTGTTTAACGATTTAAACCATCACATTTCAGCTACATTGAACAAACGTTCGGCACACACTGTTATAGTTTTTTCTTCAAATGTATTTACTAGGGCGAACGCAATTTGTGTTGCGTTGAAGATGAGCGTAGCGGTTTGTATTAAGCGCATAAAAATATTGAGGCAAAAAGCCTAAATACTGGAGCAGCAAGCCGGACCCTGGCTTTTTCGAAAATTCTGATCACTTGAAATTGTAGACGATTCTGGCCTTTCTTTGTGTCTGTCCGAGCAGTAGGGTAGTGGAAATGTGCTCATTTTGAGGTCATTGAGCAATGTGCATGTTAATACATAGATGTAACTCATGCCCAAGGGTTTTTATTGGGTTTTCTTGGGTTGGTTTTTATTGGAAAAAATCTGGTGTGATGTTTCGATTCAGTTTCGATGGTTTCTAAAGGCAAATCGAAATTGGGAACATTTGAAAAAAATACGCACTTTTAAATAAATTTCCGTACTTTTCCAAACATGCCCAATTGTCGAATTTTTCTCTTTTTTCTGTTTTGAAAGTGAAGGGTGTGGAGGATTTTCTTGAAAAACGCAGGGGGTCTAAGTTGAGAACAAAAGTAGACACCCTGAAAATTTCATCCCACTCGAAGCAGGCGTTTGGCCTGTAGAGCGCGCGCAAACACACATACAAAAAAACAAACACACACCAAGTGTTTTTTTTAGCAGTAGTGAAATTGATGATTTCGCTTCGCTCGCTTCGCTCGCTACGCTCATCAATAATGAAAAAATAACCCCAACTCGCTGTGTGCAGGGTTATTATCTTTCTGCAAGTATAACATTTTTTAGCACTCTAGAATCAAATGTATTGGAGCATTATATGTTTCAAACATCTGTGTGCCCAGCATGATTAAGATATTAAGAGCCTATAATAGCGTTTACTCTCTTAGAAGGAGAGAAACATATTTCAAACTCATCCAAATTTAATATCACATATTATATCACAGTGAAAACTATCGCCCTTTTTTTACTCTTGTCGTTGCTAATGTTTCTGTGCTTAATTTTGTAACCAACTCTAGTACCAGGCAGTTTCATGAGAGTTAATTGATGTGGTGTATATGGACATTTTTTGCAGTCTTGCAAAATGCAAAATTGCTGTTTATTCATGAAGGCATGGTGTTTTTCCAACCATGGTTGAAAACGGAAATGCAATTGTGATTGCCAGCTAAGCAGTCTTAGAAAAAGAATCCCAAGTTCTAAATCAACAAATAAACAATCGTGAAATTGAGTGCTAACATTTGTTTCTGTGCCCCATGTCCACAAAGCGGCCCAATGTCCACACTTCCCTGTCCATCCTCGCTCGCCAATTTCATGCACGTTCTTCCAACTGTTCTTCCAAGTTGTTCCAATTGACAATCGCCGAGCCACGGCGCTCACGATCCTTGCACCCTGTTGCAGCTCCTCCGACTTCTGACGGCGACCTCGTCCACTTCCGGGGCAAGCAATTCAAGAGGCCGTTCAAGTGCTCGAAATGCCCCAAGAGGTACGCCTCAGACATCGCTCTCTACAGACACGTGACGTACGAGTGCGGCAAGGATGCGCAGTACCAATGCGCACACTGCGCCTCCCGAGGGAAACGGAAACACAAGCCCTGGCCAGGCATTTGGAGAGTTGGCACGGTGCCTCTGAAAAGGCTCAAGCGAAAGGTTAATCTGCAGATATTTGAGAAAAATATGAAACGCATTTGAAAAAAAACTGTTTTTCTGACACTGTTTCAGCAAATTGGATAAGCCACTGTGTTACTGTCATTGTGAATTGAGTCAACAAAGGCCAGCAAAACGGCTTTCGCTCTCTTTTTATTTCTTTGTTGGACATCGGTTAATCACGTATGTTTCCCTCGGTTGCAGCTTTGTCCCATCATCGCCGGCCGTTCCTGAAGCCCTTCGAGTGTCCGCGTTGCCACAAGCGTTACACGGAGAAGAGAAATCTGTCCAGACACAAGAAGTATGAGTGTGGCCAGCAGCCAACGCTTTTCTGCCGTCACTGTCCCTATCGGTGCAAACTGAAGGGGAACCTGACCCGGCACTGCAAGACCGTGCACAAGGACCAGGCGGACCTCAGCTCGATGAGCTACTAGCTGGCGACAATGCGGAGGCAGGAGCAAAAGATAAGGTGAAGAACTTGCTTCAAGTGGAACAATTACTCTTTTTGCTGCTTGTTTGTTTTGAAAACCATTAATAATTATTTGACCTTGCAAAGTTTCGCTCGTTTAGCGGAACGCGCGCGCACTATCACATATTTCCGTCAATATCTCAAGAACCAATAAAGTTACAGACTTCTGGTTTGAAGCATTGAAAATTGCATAGTTTTGTAGAAATTAGTATCCAAAGTTGAAATCGTATACAAAAACATATGATTTTTTGGTACATTTCGTAATTGAAGTGAGCGAAACTTTGCAAGGTCCCAAACCTTTTTGCAAACCTTTTGCAAGGTCCCAAACCAGTGGGCCTAAAATTTTCAAAAAAATAGTTTTGTACTCCACTTGAGTAGCACAACGACCACTGAAACTTTGAACCACATCCGAGGTGTGAAGGTCAATTTTTTTCGCGAGGTGTGCTGGTTTGATGTGTTTCGTCCCATATTTATTTGGGACATATTCTCATGACGTATGTTTCCCTCGGTTGCAGCTTTGTCCCATCATCGCCGGCCGTTCCTGAAGCCTTTCGAGTGTCCGCAATGCCACAAGAATTACACATGGAAAGAAAGTCTGACCAAACACCTGAAACACGAGTGCGGCATCGAGCCCAAGATCCGCTGCCGACACTGCCCCTACCGAAGCAAACAGAAAGGACACGTGACACGGCACTGCAAGCTGGTGCACAAGGGCCAGGCGGACCACACCCCTTTCAGTGACTAGCATTCTACAACTCGATGGCAGAAGCAATGGGAGGGACGGAGAACTTGCTGAGATCGGAATAATTGTGTTCGGAGCCAGTTTTTCGTTCGAATAATGATATACCGCCACTTAAGATATCTGGTTGCTTTTTTGGTTTAACTTGAAGAAAAGATCTGCACATCAAACATTAAAAATAATCCAAACAACTCTTACGCTGTTGGTATTTGTAAATTACTTTTGTTTGTACGTATGAACATATTGTTTCATGCTTTTTATCAATACTGCACATAATATTTCAAGCTTTGCTGTCTCTGTTTTTTTTAACCACATTTGTATGGGACTTGTTAGTGATTGTATCTGTGAAATCTCATTCAAAACACGTTTTTCGTGAAGCCATTTAATGTTTCATGCTTACCTGACTTTTTTCTGGACTTAAAGTTTTTCCTGGCTAAAAATATGTTGATTTAACTAGAATTTGGAGCATTGCCTAGAACGAGTTGTTTAGATGGATGTTGCAGACTTTCCATTTGAATCTGTTATTTAATATCACCTTTATCGATTGTGTGACCGGCCTTTTATATCCCCTTTTCGATGGTTTAACAGATTGTGCTTTTTGGAAAACCAATACAACTTTATATCAAACATCCAGTTGTAATTCACGTTGAAAACATTTACAAGATCTTATAACAAAGGCTTTTGTATTTTATTTTTGTTTTCTAATGTGTTTTTTGCTAAATATTATACGTTTTCTACTGAAAAAAAGAAAATTTGTCACTTAGAAACGTCCGCAATTCCTTTGTTCGTTCTAGGAATACCTCCGGAGCCGGCACCCGAAAGAACCGGTACTTGTGATGGAACTGAACCCGAAATTAATGATTTTCTAAAAACCAGAACCGGAATCCGAACAAGAACCGTATTTGTTAAAGTGTACGCTGGAACCACAACTTTAGTCGGAAAAGTTTGAGAACCAGTTCCAGCACTGCGATTTCGTAACTCTGATTTCGCCGTTATTGGTTACAAGGTTAAAAAATTAACATGGACAGCAATAGGGATTTTGTAACTTTTACGTTATGCCGTTATCGGTTCTGATGGCAAAAGTCACTATTGTTGTCCATGTTAATTTTTTAACTTTGTAACCGAGAACGGCAATGTCAGTTACAAAATCGCAGTGCAGTTAACCGTGACCGAAAACCATGAACGTTCGGATGCCTGCCAACATCTGCACTCTCTGTTGCAGCGGGCGGCCCCGAGTTCTCGTACTTCCGCGGCAAGCTGGTGTGGCGACCGGTCAAATGCCCGGACTGTCCGAACCGGTACGCGGACTCGAGCAATCTCGTCAAGCACCGCAAATGGGAGTGCGGCAAGGAGCCGCAGTTCCGCTGTCGGTACTGCGTCTACCGATGCAAGCGGCCCCCGAATCTCGCCGAACACTGCCGAAGGAGGCACAGGGAGCAGACCGACCACAGTCCCAGAGCCGATTAGCCAAAAGCCTCAAGACAATATGTTACAATTCAGATCGCATTCATCCTCCTGTTTGAAAATGTTTATTTTCTTTTGTGAACTACAACTACTGCTGTTAGGACAGTCGAACATGCGTCTTAAATGTGCATAGCTATTCAGAAATCTCCAATGACAAAATATCATCCATGATATTATTAATGACAACATAAAAAGTTGTAACTTTCTTTGCTAAAAGCACAAATGTTTAACAACGTATTTTACAGTGTCGTTTCAATTAAATGTTATACATTTTTAATAATAATTGAGTCAAAGTAAAAAAATCTGATTCCATTTATTTGCTTATTAGCTGTTTAAAACATTACATGTAATTCATGTAATGTAATGTATACATGTAAACATTAAATGGATACAATTTAGGATATGTTAAATGTAGGTAAAAATATGTCGACAAAATGGAATACAATTAAGAATATTCGAATTCAAGTTGTGTACCATGTCGTGAAATTGCGAAAATGCATCACATTGAAGTAAGTAGACTCTCATTTTGGCAAAGTCTTATTGTGTGCCGCTTAAAATCTCCATCCAGATTCCAGACAACGACTGCATTGTTACCAGTGTCTAACCTCGGTCTCCTCGGTTGCAGCTTCCGCCCGGACTCGTTCACTGCCGAGACTCGCTGGTGTCCATGGACAATCATGGTAGCCGTGGACAATGGGATCCATGGACAATGAGATCCATGGACAATGGGATCCATGGACAACGGATGATGGTAATTTGGACCATGCCTGATGGGCAATCCGGTGAGTGGGCTTCGGTCAAGACCGAACGATTCTACGTCGACACGTCAAACACTACCCACTGATTTGCCCCAAGGGCATTTGTGGTCCCAACCGAAGAAAATTCGCAATAATCTTGCCGTAGAATCGTCCGGTTTGATCGTTTGGCCGAAGTCGTTTATGCCCTTCAGGATTTTTTTATCGGGCATCACATGATATTGGGCATATGGCCCATAATAACCATCGAGCAGAATAACCGATAAGCCAGAGTGCCGGGTTCGGCGCGATCAAACATCGAAACAGAACACGTGTACTGCGAAACGGGTCAAGTCCGAAGCTGCTTCAGGAGTCGGCTGACGTTCGGACCGACGCCTGACTTCAGCCTCGGTTTCAGATCCGTCCACGTCTGGCCACGCGCTTCAAGAGCGCCAGACTCGGGGCTTCGAGCGTGCAAACTGTCTCGAGCCATTTACGCTGGACACGAACCTCAAACTCCGCTTGGGCTGCCTTCACCGCCCGGCTGTGCCACGAGAGATCCAGCTAATAGCAGCCAGTCCCAATAGAGCCCATGCCACGAGAGATCCAGCTAATAGCAGCCAGTCCCAATAGAGCCCATGCCATGAGAATCCAGCTAATAGCAGCCAGTCCCAATAGATAGAGCCCATGCCATGAGAGATCCAGCCAATAGCAGCCAGTCCCAATACAGCCCATGCCGCGAGAGATCCAGCTCATAGCAGCCAGTCCAAATAGGGCCCATGCCACGAGAGATCCAACCAATTGCAATCAGCTTCGGTCTAGAATGCAAACTCGTATTGTTGTGCCTATTCTAAAGTTATTGCCGATTTGGTTCTCTTTTCCGACGCTCCTCCACCTCGTGCCCCAGAACACTACGTTGTTTAGACTTTTGTATTGTATCTATTGTAATTGTCAGTTGATCAATTTAAACAGTTGTTATACTGCCTTTATGTTTATTGTAAGTGTAAAATTTACGCTCTGACCAATGGGCTTTAAATTATGTGAATTTGGAATCAGGGTTGTAAATTTGATTCTGTCAACGAGTGTTAATCCATACGTGGTACTGAAGTGAATGTTATTTGCATGCACTTGATACTTACATTAAATATGTACCTTTCACCACTTTGTTAAGAGGCCAGACTACCTCGCTCGCAGCTGCGAGATGGCGCGAATGCAGAGTCTCACGAGCAAACGCTTTTCTACTAAACCGTTAGAGATAAACTATTGAAGTAAGTTAGGGAATTGCAGATACAGAATCAATCTGTGTCGGTAACGGACCCGTATTTCCATATTTGAGGTCTTAATTGGCCGAAACCGCGCCTAAAAATGTTGTATATTGCTCTTCTTTGCGCTTTTTCATGAATCGATGAAGAGATGAAGGATATTAAAATTGAGAAAAAGGCTCCGTTACCGACACAAATTGATTGTTTATCTACAACTCCCTTGCTTACTTCAATAGTTTATCTCTTACGGTTTAGTAAAAAAATTGCATACTCGTGAGACTGCATTGCGCAGCTGCAAGCGAGGTAATCTGGCCGCTTAATGATTACAATACCTGTGAACCATGTTAAGTGACCATTAGCAGGTAGCACCTGTAATATTATTTTCCTATAGAAATACACGATATGAAATTCAATTTAGGATGTGTCGGAAATTCAATTTAGGATGTGTCGGATCCTAAATTCAATTTAGGATTTAGGATTCGCGACTGGGCCTCTTTTCACGACTTTTGCAACATTCTATCTCTGATGTGATTCAATCTGTGCATGAACTTAGGTGCCGGACGGCTTGCACTGTTTTCGGATCTGTTCGAAGGTGTGTGCGGTCCAAAAAGGACGGCGGCTGGCGCCAAGATACTTAAACGTTGCTAGCATGACACGAATTACCTGAGCACCACAGTCTAAAAGTCCACGCTCTCGGTTGCAGCTCCTTCGGCTTCTGCGACTTTGCCTTCTTCGGCGTTTACTTCTTCGACATTGACTCCTTCGGCTTCGACTTCGTCGACTTCGACTTCTGTGACATCGGCGTCTGCCCGCGAAAAGCTGGCGACGGAGAAGCCGTTCAAGTGTCCGAACTGCTCGAAGCGCTACACGCTGCAGAGGGGCCTGTACCGACACGTCACCTTCGAGTGCGGCACCGAGCTCAAGTACGCGTGTCGGCACTGCTCCTACCGGGCCAAACACAAAGCTCACATGAGCGTGCACGGCCAGCGGAAACACCCGACCGAGGCCGACCACTCGCCGATGAGCGACTAAAGTGTTTGCTCGCGTGTAGAAAGCGAGCAGGGGCCCAATTCTAGAGTTTAAGTCATGCCTTAGTCACTATTGTTCCGCTAAATGGTTGAATGGTCTGAGCATCGAATGATTGACAGCGCAATGTCTGGAGTCTGCAGCAGAAAACACGACACGATCTACAAAATACCTTCTAAATGTGACGCATGTTGTGGTTGTGGTGGTTGTTTGGTGGCACGAGCGGAGCGATTACGAGGCAATGATATTGGGGAAAAGAGGGACAAGATTGTACGATGAAGGGATCGTTCATATTTTTTAAAATTAGATTTGTATTTGCGGCATAAACATATGATTTATCTCATAATTATGCTCAATACTATACTAATATAATAAAATACTCGCAAATAACTTGTAGCCAGATATATTATTATAAACCAATGAATAATACAATCACAGACTTAAGGTTACCCAGACATTCTGCCACACCTAGTTATGGCAAAGGAAAAAATTTGATGCCACTAGTTTGGCCGGCAATCGCTGGGGTGCGTTGGCAATCTGTTTTACCATTATCTACCAGGCCATGGCACAAGGTCAATTATTATCAAGGGTCCCAATGTTCCACATGTGATTACAGTAACCTAGTTACAGGTGAAAGAACAAACAGTGGCTCCATCCCTTGACTGCCGGCGAAACTATTATTGCAGGCTTTCCGCGCAGCTGTTTTAGAATGGGAGTGGAATATCTGGGTAACCTTATATCTGTGATACATTTAAATTAGTTAGTAGACTATCTCTTAAAATCTTTTTTGTAGCTAAAATTAGTCCTTTTCACTTCATATGTATTGCATGATAAATGTTATTGTCTACATAATATTAAAAACTACGTTTCATTATGAAATATGATTAGTAATATCGTGGTGAGTAAGTACACGAAGTGTCGGTTTTTCTGTGGCCCGTTAAGATACTAACGGTCTCTGATTGGACGTTGCTAGGCAAATAACAAGTTAACCGACCATTAGTAACGTGGCGTTGAAAAACCGGCACCAATAACAATAATTTTAAATTTGAGAGCTGCCACATTGTAATTTGTGATTGTTTAAACAAAGTCAGAAATCCTACACTCATTTTTTATTTCATTTTGGCACTGGCTCAGCATCATAGTAAAATAATACATGCGTTTTCAATTTTTTAAATAAGTGCGCCTATCTCAATCACATTGAAGCACAGAGTTTAGTTGTGAAGTATGTCGACGTTTACAGATCCTGATATATTTATCAGGATATATTTATCAGGATATATTTATCAGGATTTATTTATCAGGATAGCCATTGTTTCATGCTGAACATTCAGAAAAAAACCTCACATATTCATTGTCTAAACCTCACGTTGCCAGATAGATTCGAGTTTCTTAGAAATAGATTCAAAACGCTACCGGTAACTGGGTGCTTTGCTGACAACTAACACCTAGCATGAAAGATGGGGGTAGGTCCAACCCCAGCTTCCACTATAGTTTACACAAAATAAATGTTTGCTTTGTGAACTCTGTTCAATGTTTATGTTTATTTAAAATAATTAGCATATATATATACAGTAATAATTGACTTTGCCGTGCGTGCTTCTTAGATTACACCTTAACTTAAGCTAAGGTTACACATATATACGTAGTGTAGTTTTAATCAATGTGCTAAATATTGTGTACTTTAATTGTTTGAAATGAATTTGCCATTGCTTTGTTCATTGTGACGACAGAATATTAAAACCTGCTTGCAAGAAAAAAGGCTGATCTTTGCACACTCGACTTCCTTAACAATATCTCGGTTATTGCACGTGTGTACTTTCATTACCAATCTTTCATTCTAGCTTCCTTCCTTCCTTCCTTCCTTCCTTCATTCCTTTCTTTATTGTTTTTTTATTGTTTTTTGTCATTTTGTAAAACATTGCAAACAAAGAAAGAAGATTGTCACCAGAATAAAATAGTAAACTGATAGTTATAGTGACGGTGCTAATATTTTTTGGTTTGGCAAAGAATTAACGATTCGTACCAAAGCTCCATTTTCGAGTCAATTTATTTCCCATCTGACTTTTTGCTGACCAACGAGCTTTTTTCTTATGACTTATGTCATTCCGGTGGTCATAACTATTTCAGTCATAACGAATCGCCCGTTTGCCATTTTAACCTCCGTAATTTTGGCCTCACAATTATCAGGTGTTCAAACAAAACCGCGGGCCATCGATTAAAAAAAAATAGAAGAAGTTGCCTGGATGATGTTGACTGAAACATTCTTACTCTTTGGTCGTCAACATTTCCTGATGGACTCAACTTTCCGACCGGCTCACGGTTGAAATGCAACTATTCGCAAATTGTCCACCAAATTGTAGACGCATTGTTTTTGCTTCAAATATTTTAGAAGCTGAATGTATTGAGTGGGATCGTTAGCGCTGTTGGGAATGACTTCCAAGCTTTTTTTAAGCAAACTTAGTCCGTTTTTGGTGGGAGATCATAATTTAATCACACTAACTCAATCATGTTTCTATTTATTTGTTTGTTCGTCACTGGTCTGTGTCTTGTCCTTTTTCAGGTGTATATTAAAAGCTGGCTGGTGTATATTGCTTATGTTTGATCAAAAGTGATAGGTTTGGAACGGAGGCGAAGCTGGAAAAATGTGCACCCGAACCGGGATACGAACCCGGGACCTCCTGCTTGCCGGGCAGGTGCTCTAATGGGACAAAGGGTCTAGTGATTGCGCCATCGCCGTTCTGGGGCCGAGGCCGTTTACCCGTCCCATGTACGGGTCGCTCGGCCTCCCGACTCCCTGGAGATCCCCCTTGTCCCACCCGGCGAAGCAGGGATAATGTGTGACCGAATAGCTCAGTTTGGTAGAGCACCGCCCGGCAAGCAGGAGGTCCCGGTTTCGTATCCCGGTTCGGGTGCACATTTTTCCAGCTTCGCCTCCCTTCCATCAATTGCATACTGGTAACTGCTTAAACCAGTAACAATTTCCTATCAGTGATAGGTTTGTTTGCTATCTGTTCCGTTCTGCCATAGAAACCATATTCTATGTGGAATCGGATCTTGTTATTTGAAACTCACTTTCCCTCAACGTCGTTCTCATTTACAGATCCGTCGAGGCCCTACGAGTGTCCTAATTGTGACAAGCGGTACACGCAGAAGAGACACCTGAAGAGACACCAGAGTCTTGAGTGCGGCATCGAGCCCAAGTTCCACTGCCGATACTGCCCCTACCGGGCCAAGCAGAAAGTGCACCTGACTTCGCACTGCGAGAGAATCCACAAAGACAAGTTGGACCACTCCCCATGGCTGGGCTAGGTGGCTTCAACAGAAGCGATTTCAGCTTTTGAGCTCTTGGCTTATTGATGCATTTATTTAAACAACAAATTTGTCAATTGAAATTTGAAATATTTTTGTATATTTTGTTGTAAGCGTATGGTTACGTATTGAAAGAAAGTGATCTGTATGTCTTCATTTCAACAATTTCAGATCGGTGACATCTTTTTGACACGTTCCACTTGACCATCTTTACCATCCTCTCTACGGAGCAAAGCAAAGTTTCCCAAGTTTGGGATCTAGCCTTCTTACAAAGTTATCGCACATTTAGCCTGTGGTTTCGCTGCAATCTACAGATGGGTTCGATCAGTACTGGTGGCAGTAAATTTGTCTTTACTTCATTCAATATGGGATGAGACGTCAATGAGCTACCAGGCTGTCAAAGTCCCCACTGTCAAAGTTCATGTAAACATTGTGTGCCTAGCAACGTACTTTTTTCAGCTGTAGCAAATTGCGTTAATGTATTCTATTATTACAAATAAATTACATATCACAGCACAACAAATAATTACATTTTGCTGATTGCCTTCACGCGACATGCGGCAACAATTAAAGTTGCTAGCTATGGTGGAAGCTTTGCGTTCCATCTTACTTGAATGACCAATATTGGCGGCACTTAAATGGGATTTGTTCTTGTTTCTGCCATGGATAATAAAAAGCCAAATCTTTCATCGGGTCTCAACTTGTGTCAAGATGTGATAAATCCTTTATCTGCCGTTTGACTTCAATTAAAATTCTTGTCTCCTTAGTTGCAGTCCCGGCGAAGTCCGGCCCCGAGCTGTTCTACTCGCGAGGCAAGCTAGTCAGCAAGCCGTTCAAGTGCCCCAAATGCCCCAAGCGGTACGGCAGAGATACCAGTTTGTACGGGCACATGCGATTTGAGTGCGGGAAAGAACCGCTGTTCAGTTGCGCCCTCTGTCCGTACAAAGCGAAACTGAAAAGCGCTCTGAAGAGTCATATAAAAAATAGGAATTTGAAATTGAAGGAGACAGCGGATATAGGTTTGTAACACGTTTATTGTCACTTTTTAAATGACCATCATTGACCTTTTCAGTATTTGACATTCATAGGCTTTAAAAGATATACAGTTTGTCGCATAGTTTTATGTGAAACTATAACCGCAATACATTTTACAGTTATCTGGTCATTACGTACACCTCTGGACATTGAAAGCGTTCCAGTAGAATGTCGGCTATGTCCTCAGAAAGGTTTGACTGAAAACAGCACAGGCCGGCCAGGTACCGACCATGTGGATGAGCACATGGAGGAACTGGATGACATGCATAGAGGGTCCAAATCTCGTAATGACAAACCAGTTTGCTTATCAGCAACTGCCTTGCTCCGTGAAATGTGCATCGACCAACCTGATAGTTCGGTCCACTGTCGAATTTTGCAATGGATTTTACGCAATGACAATGGCCCAAATGCCGTAATTTTTAAGCTAGAAGAAAATTCAAAAAGCCTCCTGCTCCTGCTCTCGGCATCACTTTTTCCGTTCTTGCAAGAAAGTTAGCATTCACGATGTACATTTATTTATTTTCTAAAATTGCTTTTGTTAATATGGCATCCCCTTCAACCCGACTGGACGAGGTAACCACCGTGAAGCCACCGGGAAGGTAGGGTATTGGTAATTACCATTAACTTGATTGAAAGAAAACGGAAGCAGTTAACAGAAATGTAATGGAACCTGAATATGGAAACATTTGTTTTCTTCAATATTAACTAAATAGTGATAAGGAAATATTCATAGCAAAGAGAAGATGCGAGTGGGTTTTTATTTTCTTTTCTAACTAAAAAATTATGTGTTTTATGCCAGTGGGGGTGTGTGAAATCTGATACAAAACATGCCAGAAACAAATTCACTAGTTTAGCGAGACAGGTACTGACAATAAAACTGGTTTGCCAAAACTAGATTGCGACCGATTAATGAACATGACATCCCCTGCCACCATGTTCTCATCCACGTGGTCAGTACCTGGCCTGCCTATGCTCTTTCCAGACAATCCTTTCTGAGCAGATAGCCAACATTTGACTGGTACGCTTTCGAATCCCAGAAGTGTACATGAATTGACTGGATAGGTGTTGCTTCATGCATCTGCAAAAAAAACCTAAATTGGTTGCATGCTTTGTTGTTTAAATGACTTAACCTGAGATATATTGCGTTATTGACCAACCTACAATTTTGCACTTAGTCGTAAACCAAATAAATCGTGATGCCAGGGAAACTATCGAAACCTTTGTCAAGGGATAGTGGTATCGTGGTTGTTGTATGGGTGTTGTGGTAAAACTTCGTCCCAATTTCTTATGAGATAAAACGTTCTATTTTATTGGTATTAATAGTCTTTTGTTTCCTTCTATGTTACCATGTGGTGTACACTTATCTATTTGAAGATAAATAGTTACTTTTCAATTGCGATTAATGTTGATTTGCAGGCCCGCTGGCGCCAGAAACAGAAGCCCGGCCCTTGGAAGTCGCCAAGCCATTTCAGTGCCCGACCTGTCTCAAGCGTTACGCCACAGCAAAGAGTCGCGGCAGACACCTGCGCCTCGAATGCGGCAAAGAGCCCAGGTTCCAATGCCGCCACTGCGTCTACCGGTGCAAGCAGAAGGATCAAGTGCCCGCCCACAGTCGTCGGCTGCATCCGGCCCAGACCGACCACAGCCCGATCACGCTCGGACCCGCCACGAAGATGGCCAAGACGAAGCCGATGTCTTACACGTGTCCGAAGTGTGCGCGAGTGTACAAGACGGTGAAAGCTCGCAACAGGCACTTGCGGTTAGAGTGTGGACAAGAGCCCAGGTTCCGGTGTCGCCATTGCCCTTTTAGGAGCAAGCAGAAGATGTACATTACCTACCACGGCAAAAGGAGGCATCCGGAGCAGACTGACTACACACCCATGAGTGGCTCTTGACTGCTCTGGCATTGTTTGTGTTCGATGTTTCTGTGTTAGGCTAGTTGTTCCACATGGCTTTTATGGCTGAGTTTCCTTTTGAATCTGATCGTGGTCCTCGGCCACTAACTACTTTGGGTCAAAAAAGTGTTTTCTTCTCATATTAACAAGTTTTAGCTCTAACAGATTTCGTGCACAACAGGAAAGTGGCTAAGAAAAAAAAGTCACATTAATGTACTATTTAAAATTCCAGTGTTTAATGTTCAATTGTGGTGTACTGGTACGCTGCATAAAAATCTGTGTTTGTGAACTCAATATGTCTGAAATTAAAGCTACTGTTTCTTTATCAGAAAATTGTTTTGAGCTTGATCTGAAACGACAAATGGCTGCCTGTTTTGAAGTTCTTGTCGTTTGATGATAATACTTTGTTGTTGCTTTGATCAATCTTACATGACTCGAAATGCTGGTGGCACTGGAAATCTCCCACATTTTCAACTCGTCAAATTCTAAAGTAATTGTTTTCATTGTTATTCATGTATGCAGTATTATGTTAAGACGCTCTTTGTTTTCGTGTACTAGGTTTACTTTACACCTTAGCTAGGTTTATAAGACTATATTGCGGAGTAGGTGCCTAGCGTACTTCTTAGACGTATCAAAAATGTTTTAACATTGTAAATAATAAAGGAAAATAGGAATTCTTCAAACACTATTAAGTTTCTTAGACTAATGTCTACTTCTGTTTTAACTGTAAAACAATGTAAACACTGTTTTACTGACATCACGAGAAAAAAGGAACAAATGGTCGGCGCCATCACCGTCGAAACGTCGACCTATGTCGTTTTCAAGACCTCAAGTCAATAGGAACAAAGCACAAACGAACATTACACCACCAAATTATACTTATCTTCAAAATTATTGTCGTTAGAAAATACAAGCTGCTAGTGCTTGCTTAAAATTGTGCCTATCTATATATTAACCCGATTATATTATCATTTTCCTCGTGAATTAAATTCATTATACAATATAATATTTACCTATTTGTTGCACATGGCCGTCGCTCCTAGTTAATGTAACAAGCTGTAACCCCCTTATTAGTTATTCTTGTTTAAAGTACTTTTCATCACGGTGCGAAATGCGTTAATATAGAACCCAGACTTTTACTTCCCATGGCAGGAGAACACAAAATATACAATTTTAGGCCCGAAATTGCCATATGTGGAGCTCTCGGTGGAATCATCCAGGGTTTAGGAATAAGCTTTTTAGTTTTAATTACGAGCCATCAGCAGTGATTCGCTTCTAATATTTTGAAGGGACTTTTTACATCGATCATATCGCGTTATCAACATTTCGAATCAAGAATACAAATTAGTAATTTCGTTTTGAAATAAGAAAGGGAAGACAGGCTGGGACAAAGTTGTTTAGCTTCTGCCTTGCGTAATAAAAGCCAAATCAATTGTCAGAGCGCAGCCTGTGTCAAGATGAGAGAAATCGTTTATCTGCCATTTGACTGTAATTGACAATCGCTTCTCCTCAGTTGCAGGTCCTTCGACGTCTAAGGTGGTCAGCAAGCCGTTCACGTGCCCCAACTGCCCCAAGCGGTACTGCAGAAGGACCAGTTTGAACGGGCACGTGCGTTTCGAGTGCGGGAAGGAACCGCAGTTCAGTTGCGCCCTCTGTGCGTACAAAGGGAAAGTGAAATGCGCTCTAAAGAGTCATATAAAAAATATTAATTTGAAAATAAAGGAGACGGCGGATAAAGGTATGTAACACATTTAATTTCACTTTTAAAATGCCTATCGTTAACCTCTATAGTATGTAGAGTACCTATAGTATGTCTATAGTTGACCTTCGTAGGCTTACCAGAAGAAATATAATTCGTCACATTGTGTTATGTGAAAAAATAACTGCAACAAATTTTACAGTTATCTGGACCTTACGTAAATGCATTCTCTGGATAGGTTTCGCGTAACGCTTTGTGCTTTTAACTGACAAAACCTGAATTTTACTGCGTTTTTGAGGTTCGTTTTTTTTTTTACCTTTTCACTTCATCGTAAACTAAAGAAATCGTGGTTTCGAGGAAACTGTTGAACACTTTGTTAAGTGGTTATAGTGGTACATACAGTTGCTAGTTGGACTAAACTTCGTCTCCATTTCCAATTGGATAAATAGTTTTTTTGTATTTTTTTGTATTTTGTTTCATTCAATGTCACCATATCACATTGTTAACGTATTTTCGCAAGTCTTATACTGTCAATAATGTTGATTTGCAGACCCTCTGGCGCCAGACACCGAGGCCCGTCCCAGGCCGTTCCAGTGCCCAACCTGTCCCAAACGTTACACCACGGCGGGCAGTCGGGACAGGCACCAACGCTTCGAATGCGGCAAAGAGCCCAGGTTCCTATGTCGCTACTGCGTCTACCGGTGCAAGCAGGTGGCGCACTTGTTCATCCACAGCAGTCGGAAGCATCCGGACCAAACCGACCACAGCCCGATCGAGCTCGAACCCACCCTGAAGAAGACCAAGACTAAGCAGACGTCATACACGAGTCCGAAGTGTCCGAAAGTGTACAAGACGTTTTGGGCTCGCAAAAGGCATTTACAGTTAGAGTGTGGCAAGGAGCCCGGGTTCCGGTGTCGCTATTGTTCCTATCGGAGCAAGCAGAAGACGCACATGGCGTCCCACGGCAAGAGGAGGCATCCGGAGCAGACTGAGTACACGCCCATAAGTGATTAGCCGCCAACAGCTCTGGCAGTGTCTGAATTATCTGTTTCATTGCTGGTCTAGATGTGGATGCCCATGCTTTTTAAGGATGAGTTTCCTATTAAGTTTGTTAATGGTACCGGGTACCGTCTTTTGTGTGTAAAAAAATGTTTTTTATCTATGGAACAAATTAGATCTTTCATATTTCGTATACAGCTGGTGGAAGCGCAAAGGAATGTGACCAAGATGCAATAGCAATGTCTAAATAATATGTTTATTGGGACGTTTAGTGTTTTATGCTAAATTGTCGTGTACATATAATCTAAATTATCGGTATTAATGAACTCAATGTGTCTGAAATATAATCGACGGTCTCATGCTATGGCAGTTGTTGGCAGCTTGGTATGAAAGGACGAATGGCAGCCTGTTTCGAACCTCTTGTTTTTGTTTAGTAATTACTTTCTTCAATCTTAAATTACTCTAAATGCTTGTGACACGAGCAAACGCCCGAATAAAAATCTCGTAGAATTCTGAAGTAACGGTTGTCACTGTTATTCGAGTATGTAATATTATGTTAAGACTGTTTCTATTTCCATGTGTTTGGTAAACTTTGGTTGAATGAACTCACGAGAGAAAAAGGAACAATAGTCGTCGCCAACGCCGTCGAAACGTTGACCGATGTCGTTTTCAAAACCTCAAGTCCATATAGGAACAGAGCACAAACGAACATTGCAACTCCAAATTATACTTATCTTTACAATTATTGTCGTGAGAAAATACAAGCTGCAAATTCTAGCTTACAAATGTGCCTATTCACATGTTGACCCGAAAACCTATATTATCATTTTCCTCGTTAATTAATTTTAAAACACAATATAATATTTACC
Source organism: Nemoura dubitans (assembly GCA_921293005.1). Lineage (NCBI taxonomy): Eukaryota > Metazoa > Arthropoda > Insecta > Plecoptera > Nemouridae > Nemoura > Nemoura dubitans. The sequence continues at coordinate 1,814,017 of OV121076.1, forward strand.
TATGTGTTGCAATTAATGGCAGTAGCACCGAGGTAACGTAATAAGCTGTAACCGCCGTATTAGTTATTCTTGTTAAGTGTTCAATTCATCACGACACAAGCTGTGCTCGCTCATATAGAACCTAGTTTTGTACTTCTGATATTCCATCGCAGGAGAAAACAAGTTACAATTTTAGGCCCGAAAAGCCATTTGTGGAGCTCTTGGTGGAATCATCGAGGGTTTTGGAATAACCTTTTTGGTGTTAATAACCAGTACCAGGTAGCGGTTCGCTTCAGACTTGCGGTAGTGACATTTAACATCGATCACTTCGCGATATGAAAATTTGGAATCAAGAATACATAATTGTAATTTTATTTTTAAATTAGTAATATAAGACTAAGCAGCTATTGATAGGTAAAAAAAAAGTTTTTGCTTTGGCTATGGGCGTTAAAAGCCAAATCTCTCATCTGAGCCTCATCTCTCATCTGAGCGCAGCCTGTGTCAAGATGAGAGAAATCGTTTATCTGCCATTTGACTGTAATTGACAATCGCGTCTCCTCAGTTGCAGGCCCTTCGACGTCTAAGGTGGTCAGCATGCCGTTCAAGTGTCCCAACTGCCCCAAGCGGTACGGCAGAAGGACCAGTTTGAACGGGCACGTGCGTTTCGAGTGCGGGAAAGAACCGCAGTTCTGTTGCGCACTATGTCCATTCAAAGGGAAAACGAAGAGCACTCTGAAGAGTCATATACATGCTATGCATTTGAAAATAAAGAAAACGGTGGTTAAAGGTTTGACACACATTTAATTTACTTCTAAAATGCTAATCATTTTGTAGTTGTGGACATTCGTAGGCTCTTTCTTCATATATAAGTTTGATTTGAAACCAACTATGTCTGATAGATTCGATCCAGTGTAAGTCAAAAGCAAACGACGTGTCTGCATGCTGTTAACACCGCTCTGCTTCAATTACCTTCTTTAACTGTGTCATGTGCTTCAACACCTGCACTTACTAGGCCCACTTTAGTAAGTTGGAATATTTCATACAAACTTATTCTTCCAGACTCGGAATGTTTTTGCATTTATTTCTGAATTAACCTCAACAACCATCAATGAATGGCCTCAACCGTGCGGCTGTCTCGGTTGCAGCTGGTTTGCCCGCGGACACTCCCCTCTACTTCTCTCCCGGCAAGATGGTCGCCAAGCCGTTCAAGTGTCCGAAATGCGCCAAACGCTACTCTGCCATTCGCAACCTCCGAGCGCATCTCAAGGTCGAATGCGGCAAGGAACCGCAACTGCAATGCAGCCACTGCACGACACGCTTCCAGCACCAGTCGTCACTGAAACGCCCCCGAGCCGTCCAACACGGCAAGGCGACCAGGAAAAAAAGAGACGGTTTTTGAGTGTGAGGGAAATACATAACTCGCAGATCGCTGGTTTTTAGCGTACACAGACTCAGAGTTTTCAACTTAATCTGACCATGGTCATCGGGCACTAGCTATTTTGTATCGAAAATGTTTTATTCATTGGAACAAGTGTTAGATCTAACAGATTTCGTGCACAACAGGAATGTGACCAAGGTACAATGTCATACTAATGCACTTTTAGGAGTTTAACATCTGAATAATGTTTTACTTTGGACATGCAGCGTTTATTGTTATTTTTTGTTGTTTAGTTACGCTAAAATATCGGTGTTGAAGATATCACTTTGTCTGGAATTTAAGCTACGGTCTCATAATCAGCCAGTTGCTGTGAGATTGGTCTGTTCTGCCTCGTGTTTCGAGGTTTTTGTTGTTCGTTGATAATACTTGGTCGTTTCTTCGGTCAATTCTATATCACTTTAAATGGTGGTGACACGAGAATACGCCCACACATAGAAAACTCGTAGAATTTTAAAGCAACGGTTGTCACTGTTATTCGTGACTGCCTTATTTTAAGACGCTTCCTGTTTTCTTGTAATATACTTATTTTCTTATGCTAGTCGTAAGACTTAATTGCATAGTGTGTACCTATGGTATTTCTTTGATGTATCAAATGTGGATCATTATCGTATATTAGAATGGAAAATAGGAATGCTTCAACCACTGTTTTAATGAAAACAAGGGAAAAAAGTTTCAAATAGTCGGCGCCAACGCCGTTGAATCGTAGACCAAGGTCGTTTTCAGAACATTACAACACCACATGTACTTGTCTTTGAAATAATATATTTAGAAAATAGAAGTTGCAAATTTTACCACAAAATTTGCCTATTTACATGTTTGACCTATTATTTCAATAAACACATTAATTAATTCCAATAAACAATGTAATATACAGTCTTAGCAAAAGAGTTTAACCCTGTTTACCGTTTGAACCATACGGTAAAGGCTGTACGCCCGATGTATCTTTTGCAGTCTGGCTTTCTGTCCACACTCATTAGGTCTTACTGAAGCGTGGAAAGTAACATATTTTATATAGAAAATAATATATACATAAATAATATATATTAGAAAATGAGTCAACAGTTTTTTTAAATACACTTTATTTCAAGACTGGTTTTTACACGTCAAGTTTAAATCTCTCGATTGCTTTGTCTCATGTGCTAATTTTTTGATGCCAGCGATGAAAATGTTTAGCGGAAGTGAATTGCAAGCCTGGCGTGACCAATTTCTCGGACATTTGGCAGCATATTCAGAGACCCGTCTTTCGGTTGCAGACCCGTTGCCAATCGATTGCCACTTCGTCTACTATCGTGGCAAGCTGGTCAGACAGCCTTATCAGTGCCGCACCTGTCTGAGGCGATACGCGCAGGAATGCAGCTTGAACTCGCACCTCCGATTCGAATGCGACCAGGAGCCCAAGTTCCGCTGCCGATACTGCTCGCATCGATTCAAGAAGAAGGCGAACTTTGTCCGGCACTGCAAGAAGATACACCCCGAGATGCCGGACCAAACTCCGATGAGCAACTAGCTAGCCTCACCGCCGCGCCATTACCAAATAAGGCTGCACTGTACCAATCGGTTTATTATTACTCGCTGACAAGTTTAAACACATACTTAAAGTTGCATAAACGTTTACTTGTTGCATCTACCTGAACGTCTAGAGAAATAACCAACAGTAATCTTACAGCTTATTATTTTTGATATTAATAGGGCAAGCTTTTAATTGTATTGCAAACAGGTTAACTTCTTGAAAAAGTAGTGTCACTGTTAACGCACCTGTTACTGCATACGTGGTCACTCTTGTATCTTATAAAAATTTGCTGATTACATAAGTGTATATTCCAACTATTAAATTGATACAACCAATTTTCCCGTGTTTTTAAACATAATGTTTCTTGATGTAATAGTTTTTGTATCTTATTTTTCTTTACTTTATTCTATGTGTGTGTAACGCAAGGCATATACCTTGTCAGTGTTTCTTGCTTCATCATTTACCGTGTTCTCTGAGCACATTATTCAATGAGTAATATTTTTGGTGATTCACATAAAACAGATTTTTCACAGCATATTTTTAGGGAATTTTTAGACAATATTTACCTTCTTTTTCCTTGTCCATTCGTGTCCAAACCAGACCTCCATTTTCACGTGGCAACCACATGAAGCACAGCCACCTAAAGTCCATATGTGTATTTGCTAGGTATCCTGGTACTACCTATCCTCACAGAGTTACCACATGAAGCACAGCCACCTAAAGTCCATATGTGTATTTGCTAGGTATCCTGGTACTACCTATCCTCACAGAGTTATCACATGAAGCACAGCCACCTAAAGTCCATATGTGTATTTGCTAGGTATCCTGGTACTATCCTCACAGAGTTACCACATGAAGCACAGCCACCTAAAGTCCATATGTGTATTTGCTAGGTATCCTGGTACTACCTATCCTCACAGAGTTACCACATGAAGCACAGCCACCTAAAGTCCATATGTGTATTTGCTAGGTATCCTGGTACTACCTATCCTTACAGAGTTACCACATGAAGCACAGCCACCTAAAGTCCATATGTGTATTTGCTAGGTTTCCTGGTACTATCCTCACAGAGTTACCACATCGCAAGTAAAGATTTTCGCTTATCAATGGCCACGTGCCAAACCAAATATAACCCTTACCATAAGACACATCAACGGCGATAGCTTCACTGATTTCCTTAAGACGGTTGTTGATGATCATGTAGACTAACGACGTGCATCAGGAAAGTAGCCAAGTCACAGTGTAACTAGTATCTACAAAACCCCCTGTTATATTGTCATATGTTATAGAGGTGTCGATATTGCTCTTCACCACTGATATGAGCCAAACATTTTAATAAATATTTGCTATTCATTTTTAGCCCCTGAACTGGAAAGTACAAACATGTCATCGCCAGGAGTGCGTAGCACGGGCCCATACTGCTAGTAACTAGTATCCACGAAATCCCGTGTTATATTGTCATATGTTATAGAGGTGTCGATATTGCTCTTCACCACTGATATGAGCCAAACATTTTAATAAATATTTGCTATTCATTTTTAGCCCCTGAACTGGAAAGTACAAGCATGTCATCGCCAGGAGTGCGTAGCACGGGCCCATACTGCTAGTAACTAACATCCACGAAATCCCGTGTTGCAGCGTCTTCGTCGGGCCGCAACGCCATGTTCTACTTCCGGGGCCGGCTCATCAGCAAGCCGTTCCGGTGTCCGAATTGTCCGAAGCGCTACGCGGAGAAGCGCACTCTGTACACGCACCGGAAGATGGAGTGCGGCAAGGAGCCGAACGTGTGCTGTCGCCACTGCTCGCATCGGTGCACCTACCGCGGAGACCTTGCTCGGCACTCTCGGCGGAAGCACCCGGGGGAGACTGACCACACCCCTTTGGACTCTTAGCCCGCTCTTGATCGAGGGCTGTTGAACTTGCCGGACGAAAGACTTTCATATGGCGTTTTGTGACTTTGTGATTTCAAAGGCATTCGCCTTCAATACCACTGTCTATTGTCTAAAATGTTACATAATGTTACACAAGTTACACAATCGCACCCACTGGACCCCTATTCTGTAACTTTTTCCAAGTGAGATGACAAGAAATGAGAGTGACAACTCCAAGTTCGCCTATGTTTTCATATGAAACAAATTAAGGTTCTCGCTCTCATTTCATTTCATCTCACATCAGAAAAGTTACAGAATAGGGGTCCTGGGGGGGCGATTGTGTAACTTTGTGGTTTCAAAACCATTCGTTTTGAAACCACAAAGTTACACAATCGCCTCCAGTGATTTGAAATCGATGGGGTGCGAGTATTTTACTTTTTTCGTGCGATTTGGCTCGAAGTTACTCGACTTAAATCACTGCCCCCACGTTAAAACCATAGTGGCAGTGAAATTGAAAACGAGTGATTTTAAAATCACATAGTCACATGACAGCCCCCCATGGTTTGGGTTTTGTATTTGAGATTTGACCGTCTCGATTCTTTTGTCAATGTTTTCGTTGTCCGCTAGGTGTAACGAAATATTATATTGCTTATAGGTAATTACGTTTGGTAATAAAAAATGAGAATTTACCTTCCATCACGGCATTTATTTAACTTGTCCTCTTTATATTCAATCAAAGGTGACCTAATTTGTCGCTTTTTTTTTACGATTGTAAAATGTTTATTTGTAGCAAAATCCGACGTCCGCCGAATGTTTATGTACCTGTTTTTGCAGGCGTGTCATTATATTGGTCGTTGTGTGCCCGAAATGTTAATGTCGATGCACTCAATCTGACAATGATTTTTCCGGTTGCAGCCTCAGCGACGGCACACGAGGAGCTGCTCCATTGGAGCGCACCGTTGGCGGGCAAGCCGTTCCCGTGCACGAACTGCGGCAAGTGCTACTCGGCCAAGCGCACGCTCTTCACCCACCTGAAGCTCGAGTGCGGCAAGCAGCCGCAGTTCCGCTGTCGCCACTGCTGCTATCGGTGCAAGAAGAAGTCGAACATTGCCCGTCACAGCAGGTCCATCCACTCGGAGATGGCGGACCACACGCCGATGAGCGACTAGACGACGAAGAGACGGGCACAGGAACTACTTTTCAAAACGCATTGGGGGGCAAATATTGACAAATAAAAACCTGGCATTAATACTGTTAGCGTTGGCTGTGGGTACTAGGTTTGACGTTAGCAAGTTATGTACGTTTAACTATTTTCAAGTAAAATTGTTTTCGTGTGTGTGTGTGTGTGTGTGTGTGTGTGTGTGTGTGTGTGTGTGTGTGTGCAAGATTTTGCATTTATTCGTATTATTATTTTTATCGGACTTTTATTTTGTAAGAGCCATCGTTTGTCATAGCATTATAATTATAATGTATGTTTATTTATACAAGAAGGTAATACATATCTATTGCTAGTCAGATACCTTGTAAGATACCTTGTGTATTTATATTTTTTTACTTATACTGTAATAAGGTTTCATCATCCTACTTCACCTCTTCACCCTAATCTTTATTTGTTAATGTAACTTCTGATTTTGCTTCTTCTTTTCACATTTCTTCCGTGAATCCCAAAAAACGCATGGTTAATTATTTTTAAGTCGCTATCTACCAACTCACAACTAAATGGGATCTCAAATAATGCATCTTTCCTGTAGATGGAAATACATGCAAAAGGAAACGAGCAACTCCGAACAGTTATCGGTACCCAAATGGAAAAACCTCGAGGCATCATTAAATATGAAAAAAGTCCTTTTCCCAAATCAAAACCTCGAACTTGAATGAACAATCAAAATATGACTTTGCACTGCATTCTAAAAGCATAAAACTCATTTTTAAAAACCTCCACAAGTAATATTTTAACATTTCACTTTTTTAAGGTAGAAGGTTTTGCCATTAGGGTATCGTTATGTTTCTTGACGTTTTAGACACTTTGTTTTCAATCGTCTGCTATGCTAATGAAAAATGGGTTGAGAAGTTAGAATCAACCAACACTAAATACAATGTTCAATGTGGCTTAACATGATCTTAAATAAATTTTTTATGTTTCCATAAGTTTATCATCGACATCAATCAAAACCAAACTTCTTCCACCCCCACTTTCCCCAAAATAGGGAATCGCGGACTTGGTTGACTTTTTCATAACTCTGTTCTCTGTTTCAGCTCCATCAAAACTCTTCGAGTGTCCGTGCTGTTCCAGGCGCTACACGGCCAGGCGGAGTTTGACCACGCACATGAAGCACGAGTGCGGCAAAGAACCGCAGTTCGGCTGTCGACACTGCCCCTTCCGGAGCAGACTGAAAGGAAACCTGACAAAGCACTGCAAGAGGATCCATCAGGACAAGCTGGACCACAGCCCGATAGGCGACTAGCTGGCGAAAACGCGTTGACAGGAGCAAAGGAGGCGACGGATAACTTGTTGAGATGTGGAACACATATTGGGAATGGAGTTCCTTGCGAGTTCCAGCGGATTTGTTGGCTTTCGTTTGTCCTGTCTAACTGTTTAGCTTTGCATTGCGATATCGCGATGTTTCTGAACTTTTTTTCGTCTAATATTTTGAATTTGGCTGGCGGAGTTTTTTTTACCTGTTAGGACCAAAATTACAATGTCTAGATAAGAAGTTATCTGGCGGATAACTTTTTGTCTAGACGTTGTAATTTCGATCTAAGTGTTACAATAGAAAATGAGATAGCATTTACAAAATCCATGAAAATTGTTCTGAATATGTGTGAAATATTTAATTCGACATGATAAAGTAGTTACAAAATCAATTTAGCAATTATTTTTTTCTTCCCTTAAGCATATCCAAAATGGGAGTACCACAGGGTGTACTTAAATAGGGACAGGGCTAGCTTTCCAATTTAAATGTTTAGCGTTTTTCACAGTTTCCCCTTCCTTCTTAACACTTTTATTACTTGTGATACTTTTAACTCCTGCTGGTTTTTGCACGTTTTAGGAAGGTGAGAAGAAAGTAATGATTTATAAACCCTGCATATCGTAGGAAATAAAATTACAGGAGTATCAATTCTAAAACTTGGAACGACATAAACTTACTGCCAAACGTTGTATATTACGAGTCTTACCAGATGGTTTAAGAATTCAACGGTTACGGTTTGAACTTGCTGGTGTGCGCTTTGTTAGAAGTAAAATTCTCCAATAACATCACACTACCCTAGCACGTTTAAGAGCGTTGAAAACGATCGGATTCACACGCCAGGCTGCGTAGCCAGGGGTCGGTGCAGAGGTTCACGCGGGAACTTCCTACACCAACAATTGTTAATGTAATATTTGGGGGAAAAAACAAAGACCGAGAAAGAATCAAATGATGTCCGATGAAAGTTTTTGATACATGTTACGTAAAATAGGAGCAACGTGGAAATGCCGTACAAATTCATTTTAAGCACTTTTTGAAAATGCACACCTATGTCGTTTTTGTAAGTATATTATCGCACCTCTCCATCCAACATCAAACAACCCTTCAACACCACGTGTATTTTTTTTCCAACACTGTGTTAGTATTTGTGGCCAGTAGAAGTTCCCGCGGGAACCTCCGCGTACGACGAAAACAATAGCGTTTAGTCTCCGCTTAGTAATACCACTACAGAGAACACAACCCCGTCTCTCTCGCTTCCAGACGCTTCGCCGTCCGATGACAACGAGCTGTTCTACTTCCGCGGCAAGATGATCAAGATGCCGTTCCGTTGCCGCAACTGCCCGAAGCGCTACGCGACTGAGACCCGTCTCAAGAACCACGAACAGAACGAGTGCGGCAAAGAGCCGCAGTTCCCGTGTCCGCATTGCCCGTCGCGGTACAAGCACCGCGAGTCGCTTGCCACGCACTGCGCCAAGAAGCACCCGGAAGTGTCCAGACACGCGCAGCACTTTTGAACTCACATTCAGAGTCGTTTCGTACCGAGCAGCAGCTACGGGGAAAAGAGATGTACAATAATAGTATTGCTGCCATCTCATTATTCTTGTAGTCGCGATGATGGGCAGAGCGAGTGAAACAGATGTAATAACAATAGTGCCGGCATCCCTTGATTGTATTCTCATCTACTTGGCTTGTAGGCGAGGGGAATGCCAAGTCGTGGGAGAGAGAACTGTGTAGCGATGATGGGCAGAGCAAATGAAACAGATGTAATAACATTAGTGCCGAGCCCTTGATTTATTCTCATCTACTTGGCTTGTAGGCGAGGGGAATGCCAAGTCGTGGGAGAGAGAACTGTGTAGCGATGATGGGCAGAGCAAATGAAACAGATGTAATAACATTAGTGCCGAGCCTTTGATTGTATTCTCATCTACTTGGCTTGTAGGCGAGGGGAATGCCAAGTCGTGGGAGAGAGAACTGTGTAGCGATGATGGGCAGAGCAAATGAAACAGATGTAATAACATTAGTGCCGAGCCCTTGTTTGTATTCTCATCTATTTGGCTTGTAGGCAAGGGGAATGCCAAGTCGTGGGAGAGAGAACTGTGTAGCGACGATGGGCAGAGCGAGTGAAACAGATGTAATAACAGTAGTGCCGGCATCCCTTGATTGTATTCTCATCTACTTGGCTTGTAGGCGAGGGGAATGCCAAGTCGTGGGAGAGAGAACTGTGTAGCGATGATGGGCAGAGCGAGTGAAACAGATGTAATAACAGTAGTGCCGGCATCCCTTGATTGTATTCTCATCTACTTGGCTTGTAAGCGAGGGGAATGCCAAGTGGTGGGAGAGAGAACTGTGTAGCGATGATGGGCAGAGCGAGTGAAACAGATGTAATAACAGTAGTGCCGGCATCCCTTGATTGTATTCTCATCTACTTGGCTTGTAGGCGAGGGGAATGCCAAGTCGTGGGAGAGAGAACTGTGTAGCGATGATGGGCAGAGCGAGTGAAACAGATGTAATAACATTAGTGCCGAGCCCTTGATTGTATTCTCATCTACTTGGCTTGTAAGCGAGGGGAATGCCAAGTCGTGGGAGAGAGAACTGTGTAGCGATGATGGGCAGAGCGAGTGAAACAGATGTAATAACATTAGTGCCGAGCCCTTGTTTGTATTCTCATCTACTTGGCTTGTAGGCGAGGGGAATAGCTAACCGTGGGAGAGAGAACTGTGTAGCGATGACGGGCAGAGCGAGTGAAACAGATGTAATAACATTAGTGCCGAGCCCTTGTTTGTATTCTCATCTACTTGGCTTGTAGGCGAGGGGAATGCCAAGTCGTGGGAGAGAGAACTGTGTAGCGATGATGGGCAGAGCGAGTGAAACAGATGTAATAACAGTAGTGCCGAGCCCTTGTTTGTATTCTCATCTACTTGGCTTGTAGGCGAGGGGAATGCCAAGTGGTGGGAGAGAGAACTGTGTAGCTATGATGGGCAGAGCGAGTGAAACAGATGTAATAACAGCAGTGCCGGCATCCCTTGAATGTATTCTCATCTATTTGGCTTGTAGGCGAGGGGAATAGCTAGTCGTGGGAGAGAGAACTGTGTAGCGATGATGGGCTGAGCGAGTGAAACAGATGTAATAACAGTGGTGCCGGCATCCCTTGATTGTATTCTTATCTACTTGGCTTGTAGGCGAGGGGAATGCCAAGTGGTGGGAGAGAGAACTGTGTAGCGATGATGGGTAGTGTAGCGATAAATAGATAATAGTTAATAGCTTAATGCTTTTTAAAATACCTTGAAGCTGCTTATTTTAATCTACCTCAGTGTGTGACTAATGTAAATATGAGTTTAATTAAAATTTAATCCAACTTATTTTACACCTACTTTATATTTCTTCCTTCATATCAGTTTTATTTAGAACCTTCTTTGTCTGTTAGATTCGATACAGTGTAAAGCAAGCTACGTGTCTGCATGCTCTACACACCGCTCTGCTTTAAAAATCTTCTTTAACTGTGTCATGTGCTTCAATACCTGCACTTACTAGGCCCACTTTAGTAAGTTGGAATATTTCATAAAAATTTATCCTTCTAGGCTCGGCATGTTTTGGCATTTATTTCTTTGTTTTGGTGGAGATTTCCACAGCCGTAGGTGGATAGTAAGAAGTGCTTTACGGTCGCTGCTCTGTTTAATGAGATTGATCAGTCTCCCGAAGATGACGAGCCGTGCCTCGTCGTAACGTCGAGAACCAAGGCCCTTTTTAGGACCGACATTCTCATCAAACAGACCAGTGACAGTGGAGCACTTCTTACCATTTATTTCTATGTCCTTGACAGATACATTTAATTCGAGTCTATCCAAACACCTTAATCTTCTTACAATATTACTAACATTGGTTGAAACGACGTAGAAAAATATTTCCAAAGAGTCGCATGCCGGTGCCCCGTAAACCGTGCGGCTGTCTCGGTTGCAGCTGGTTTGCCCGCGGACACTCGTCTCTACTTCTCTCGCGGCAAGATGGTCGCCAAGCCGTTCAAGTGTTCCAAATGCGCCAAACGCTACTCTGCCATTCGCAACCTCCGAGCGCATCTCAAGGTCGAATGCGGCAAGGAACCCCAACTGCAATGCAGCTACTGCCCGAAACGCTTCCAGCACCAGTCGTCACTGAAACGCCACCGAGCCGTCCAACACGGCAAGGCGACCAGCCAAAAAAGAGGCGGTTTTTGAGTGGGAGGGAAATACATAACTCGCGGATCGCTGGTTTTTAGCGTACACTGATTCGAAAGGCAAGCGACCGTGATGCTGGGTCCGAAGAGTCCAAGAATATCAGCAAAAAAATCGAACTCCTGAAAACCGAAGCTTGATATAAGACAACTAAAGCTGTTCGAAAGTAGGCAATGTCAATGACACGATGTCATGAACATTGTCTCTATGGCAGAGTCGTTAACATGAAATCCCGAGTCTCTGATTGGGAACAGAGTCAATGTTGATGCCGTCGTGTCACTGACATTGCCAGCTGCCAACCTTTCTTTAGACTTTCGGACCTCTGTACCTCTGTACAGTTCGATTGGTTCATGTAAACTCCCGTGTAAAAACTGAGCGAACATGCGGCATGTTCGCGAGATCGTCGACTTAACGACAGAACTTCTCTGACTGAACTGCATTTCGTTGATGCAGTTCGAAACCTCGAAAATAAAATTAAGCCTTACTGATTTATTTTACTGAATATAAAACTGAATTTTTTTTTTTTGTTTTTCATATTTCGTATTTTAGGATTGTCTGTATGTACACAATATTTTTTTTGTATTACCGTTATCCTGGCATGTATAATGACATCCAATAGTCAATTGATTTCATATAATATACATTTGTTAGAATTTGTTGTTTTATTATTATTATCGACATTACTTTTCCTTGCTGATTTTATGAGAATAAATATTATTGGGTGGGAAAATCAGCTCCTTGTATTTTACGTTAAAAAATCACATTTCTATTAATTGAGCTATTAGCATTTGCTTGATGAATTAAAACGGAGTGAATGTTCTATTAAATATTAAGTTAGGGCGCTTGCTGGCTGTGTCGGTTGTGACTGTTAAAATGATTATGTTAGTGATTTCTCGAGACGGTAGTCACCGATAAAGGGGTTCTCCCCATGGCGACCTTGGGTTATCCCTATAGACAGCGCCACAATGTTGCTAACTCATTTCCCGGTTCTAGCCCACTCCTCGGCCGACTACGAGATGTTCTTCTTCCGCGGACTGGAGGTCAGCAAGCCGTTCAGGTGCGCAAAGTGTCTGCGCAGTTACACGCAGAAGCAACATCTGAACCGACACATGAACCACGAGTGCGGCATCGAGCCCAAGTTCCGCTGTCGACACTGCCCCTACCGGTCGAAGCAGAAGGCGACACTCATCGACCACTGCAGGAAAAAGCACGCCGGCGAATCCGATCACAGCCCGATTTGCGACTAGCTGGCCACACATTTTCTTTTTAAGGCTATTGGTGTGGTTGTTGGTAATTATTTCATGAAGCTTTATTTTAACTTTCTGTTGGTATTTCGTGGTTATAAATCACTCAATTTGTTGCTAAAAGCGTGAGGATTCGGTTGACCCTGGTTTCGTTACAATCGGACAAACGGTGTGGCCAGAAGTTAGTATCCAGTATGAGGTAAATTCTGCGCGGGAAGCGGCCCGAGGATACGCTCAATATTTCGACGAACTTTACTTGTTTTACAACGCTTGAAAATACTAGATGAGAGAATATTTTTTGAGATTGGCAAACACACAATTTGTTGCCAAACGTGTGATAATTCCGTAGGCATAGGTTTCGTTACAATCGGACAAAAGGTGTGGCCACAAGTTGGTTTCCAGTAGGAGGTAAAATTTGAGCGGGAAGTGACCCGAGTAAGCACTCACTCCAATAGTCTTAAGCATTTGATATTTGTAATTCAGATAATCGAATGACAATACTAACGGTCCATTAGCAAGAAAATAAAAGGCTCTGATTGGACGTTGCAAAGTAAATAACAAGTTAACAGACCATTAGATATGTAACGTGCCACTTAAAACCCCGGTCTTAGTGTACAGAAGTCTTGCTTAAAGATATCTTCGAGTTCACACATATTTCAAATGCATTCCCATGATTGTGCATAGTGGTGTGATAAAACAATGAGAGGAAAGTTGGGCAAGCCTTTTACTATTATTGCATATCTAGAGAAAATTGCTTGTTTCAAAGTTAAAGTAAAAGCAGGTTGAATTTTCCTTTCAGATATTTACATTTAAGGGTAAACGAAACATATTTGTTATTATTGATAGCACAATTACGATTCACGCATCACGCATTGCGATTTCTGGTTAAAGCTTTTTTTAAATACATTTTTAGTATCTCGCATTTCTTGTCTGTCTGTCTGTCCGTCTGGTTTTCTCCTACTTATTAATTATGTTAGTTAATTTTTGAAATTAAATAACTTTAAAAAAAAAAAATACATTTTGAATCACAAAAAATCAAGCTTTATATTTTGTTTGTCAAGTGTTGGCATTCATTTAAGTTCTCAATCTCATAACAATGTACTTAGTAAGATACGTTTTGTACATCTTATATTGAATACAAATATAATACATTTGCATTTCCTTCCAAACAAAATGTCCTTTTGCTGCAAATATTGTAACACGACTATTTATGTAAATAAAAACAGTAAATAAACCAGCACAACCCTAATTACAAGATCAGATTGCAAAATGAACGGTGGTGTCCGATTTCAATGTTATTGCTATTTCATGTCTGTCATTTCATGCTACATGTTAACATATGTATACATTATTGGAGACTGCAGATCGCTTGCTACTTTCCAGCTTTGTACGATCCCTGACCATTCGATTCTAAATGCAAAAGGTCCTGTCGATTCTCTCAGTTGGCTTCCGCCAAACAACAATTTGACCTAACATCCACCCGCCTTCGGTTGCAGATCCGTCAGCGCTCGCGAACCAACTCTTCTACTGTCGCGGCAGATTGTTCCCGAAGCCGTACCAATGCGCGAAGTGTCCGAAGCGGTACGCGCTCGAGACGAGCCTCAAGAACCATCTGCGTGTCGAGTGCGGCAAGGAGCCGCAGTTCCAGTGCGAGCACTGTCCCACCGCCTTCAAGCACAAGGCCTCGCTGGTCAAGCACTACAAGAAGCGTCATCCGCTCGCCGACTGGACCAAAATCAGCGGCTTTCAGCAGATCGTCACCAACGTCTCGACCGATCCCTAGTGACGTCACTAGATCCCTAGTCTATATATCCCTAGTCACTAGATCCCTAGTGAATTGAGCTTCGACCCTTGGACGGAAAGAATATTCTTTGTTGAATCTTTAATCCTATTTGACGTCGATTTTTTGTCGATTGATTCGTACATTTGACAATTAAGCTTCAACTCTTGGACGGAAAGAATATTCTTTGTTGAATCTTTAATCCTGTTTGACGTCAATTTGACGTCGATTTGACGTCGATTGATTCGTACATTTGACAATTGAGGTTCAACTCTTGGACGGAAAGAATGTTCTTTGTTGAATCTTTAATCCTATTTCAGTCATCTCCACGTGTTTCTTCATTTAACTCCTATGTTGCTTATATACTTTCAACTTTTATGAATTATGTCCAATATTCATGTCAGAATAAACATGTTATGACAGTCATTTATTATCTACTCTCCTAATTATTCCCTTGTTATTAGTCATTAATATATTATATGTGCAGTGAGTTTTATTTACATGAACTTGAAATTTACATTGTGGGAATATAATGGTACACAGTTTATTAAGTTATAAATATTTATTGTTGTTGCTAGCGACTTAATCAATTTTTTCGTCTAAATAACAAATAATTTGCTTGTTTTCTTAGCAGATTCGCAAATGTTTTCATTTTTTGACCGACTGATATTTAGCGAGATATAATTTTGTTTTATTTCTCTGGTTTAGGTCGTTATTGCCATCGTTCATTTCAATATACAATTTATTCGCATATATTCGCATTCGCATGGTCGCCAAAACCTCATACCATAACTTGGCCCAACACCAAGACCCTTTGCGACTAGGGAGCCTGTATACGGCAAGAGAGTGGCCATATCTGCGTATGGGCGCCATGTTTGTACCAACTTGAACTATTCAACAGCCCTTTCAGTAGTAGTTGATACGTTACGAACTTACCTCACCATGTACATAATACGTAGATATGCAAAGGAATATGAGAAATTCATTAAAAAACTGCCACGTGGTTCGTGATCAACTTGGTAAAAACATGGCGTCCGTATAGCATGGGATTCGATAAGCCAATAGAAAAGTGTTATCATGTTGGCCACTCTCTAACCGTAAATAGGCTCTCTAGTTGCGACTAATACCTCGTGCACACTACAGACTTGATCTAGATCAACTCTCTACGCCATCAAAGGAGGCGTTGATTGGGTTTCCACAACTCAGTAATCTATTTGATCGTGATGAAATCATTCCGGAATTGTCATGAACGCTCGGAAGAGTTCGTGATTATTTCGAAATCCGCCACCGGAAACGTTGAAACATATTCCTGGGAACGTGTTCCGTGTGCTATGAGCTCGGTGATAAAGTGAGGTTTGATTCGTCACGATTTCCGGTTGTGTTCGTTTCCCGAGCATATCCCGAACTTGTCTGAATTTGATCATGATCAAATTAGGAAACAAGTGTGAACACTTACAGATTTTTGAAACCCAATCAACGCCATATTTGATCGAGTTGAGGACTTGATCATGATCAACTCGTGTAGTGTGAACGAGGTATAACGCCGCGTTCCCTACCGTGGTTATTGCAGACAGTCAGGCGCCCGACGACGAACTGTTCTACTGCCGCGGCAAGCTGATCAAGATGCCGTTCAAGTGCCCGAACTGCCCCAAGCGGTACGCGCTCGACTCCAGTCTGTACAACCACTTGAAGGTCGAATGCGGCAAAGAGCCGCAGTTTTCGTGTCTGTTCTGTCCCGCTGTCTTCAAGCACAAGTCCACGCAGATGAAGCATTGTCGGACGAGGCATCCGGAGGAGTCGCAGGCGAAAGCTGGAGGATTTTAACAACATTGTACCACACTTTTCCCGGGGGAAGACGGAGGATTTTAACAACATTGTACCACACTTTTGCCGGGGTAAGACGGAAGATTTTGGCAACATTGTGTCAGCATTCATAGGCCAGTTTAAATTTTTAACTTCAAGCTAGGTAGTAATTTATTAGCGTGAAAGCACTTTTGTTTGTTATAATTGAGACAGATGTTTGGTTTCATATTGTATATCGAGATTGATATCGATATATGTCGAGTTCGAGCATATCGATCCCCTTCTCTGACGGCCGGATCCTGGATTAATCCTGGATTACGGATTGAACGCAGGTGCAACCGGCTCATGTTGTGGTACGAACCAAATGTATTTGCTCTGAATTTCAGGGTGTTTTGCGAGTGTGTGTGTATGTGTTTTAAATTTAGTGTATAGTTTTATTTAGTGTATTATTTTAGTGTAGAAATTAGTGCTTAATAATGCATCTAAGGTACCTACACACTGAGTCTAAATGGATATCGATAACAGAAACCGAAGTTTCGTTGCGACTAGTATCAAGTAATCACACGAATTTGAAGGCAAGCTCCTTGAAGGTCATTTTCTACTGTCAAAATTGTAAAAGAGTCAATTCTTTGTCAAATCGTTGAGTCAATGGTCGAATATTAACGACTAGAAACACCTATTCTATCTGTTCATATTTAACGGTATCTCTAACGGCTAGTCTTTAAACGTTTTTCTTTAATTCTACAAATTGCAATGTTATTTTCGCAATTCTGAGCAGAAGCGTTTGGAATGAGCTGCCAGAAAACATCACGGAAAGTTTCTAATTATATTTCCAATGCTAATTCTATTTCCATGATGCTAATTCTATATTCGCTACCAATAGCTGTGTCAATGCTAATAATAAAATAACATAGATTCTTAACAAAACGCAATGATTGCCGAATTTCTGAAGTATTTATTACCAAATCTCCATTGAACGCACCATATTCATAGAATTAAAATATCATTTACTCCTCTGCGTTTTCTTTCCTTATTTCCAAGTGATATTCCTTTTCTTTACAGCTGCTCTCACATTCGGCTTCAGTTTCAAATTTATTGTAGATCTTGATGTTTCGTGTATTGAGTCACAAAGGAGTGAGAAACGTTTGTAAGTGAAAGCTAACACCAGCGACTAGACTAACCCTTGGTTTTTCAGGGATCCGTTGGAAAATATCGTGGCCCGTTAGTTTGTTGTTTACCGTTAAGCTTCTGAAGTCCCAGAACCAAGATTCCGTAGACCGGTACAAGGACTAATTTGAATGAGTGATATATTGTGTATGTTTTTAGTCTAGGTTGTCATATTATAGGCTGGCTCAGATAAGAGAGCAGTTTCATTAAATGGCTCAGATATGTTTTAATTGTTTTTTTTTTACATCGCAAAACCCGGACGTTAACGACTAGTTTTCATTCAACCTGATTCAAAGTTTGCCTACATCCATATTATCAAAACGGGTATGGCTGCTACGTAAAAATCGGTCCTTTCTTATCGGTTAAATACCTCACGTTGAGAAAGAGGTTAAGAACTTGTGGAATTAAGCTCAGTGAGTTTGAATAAGTATTCTAACACCAGGAAAGAGCACGTCATGCATCAAATAACAAATGCCCGTCTCCTCGCTTGCAGCCTCTTCGCGCTCCGACACGGAACTCGTCTACTTCCGCGGCAAGATGATCACGATGCCGTTCCGCTGTCCGAACTGCAGCAAGCGGTACGCGCTGGAGACGAGTCTGCAAAAGCACCGGAAGCTCGAGTGTGGCGTGGAGCCGCGGTTCCCGTGCGCGCTCTGCGCGTATCGCGGCAAGCACCGAGCCTCGTTGGTCAAGCACTGCAAGAACAAGCACCCCGAGGTGGACGCTGCCATCGCCCATTGGCTGCAGTAAAGCTGTGTTTACACGGTTCCATGTTTCGTTCAATGCATTGAACTCAAGGTTGAATTCAATGCATTGAACCGTGTAAACAACAATTGAATTCAATGAATCATTGAACGAAAACTTGAATTCAAGGTTTCATTCAATGCATTGAACCGTGTAAACAACAATTGAATTCAATGAATCATTGAACGAAAACTTGAATTCAAGGTTTCATTCAATGCATTGAACCGTGTAAACAACAATTGAATTCAATGAATCATTGAACGAAAACTTGAATTCAAGGTTTCATTCAATGCATTGAACCGTGTAAACAACAATTGAATTCAATGAATCATTGAACGAAAACTTGAATTCAAGGTTTCATTCAATGCATTGAACCGTGTAAACAACAATTGAATTCAATGAATCATTGAACGAAAACTTGAATTCAAGGTTTCATTCAATGTTTTCTCATTTTGGACGTGTTCTAAATATCGTTCAATTTTCCTTTCAATAGAAGGAAGGGTATGTTACTGCCTTCTATAGAAACAAAGATTTTGGAAGGCTGTGCCACCATTTTCAATGAATTTAGAACATTGAGTCGTGTAAACGGCTCTTCAAGAGCATTCAATGTTTCGTTCAATGCATTGAGTTCAATGCATTGAATTCAATGCATTGAGTTCAATGCATTGAATTCAATGCATTGAACGAAACATTGAACCGTGTAAACACAGCTTGACTCGCACTCCCCTCAAGGACCTGTGACTGCGTTCGACCAGATGTTACAGGAGGTTTTGAAACATTTCCCTCAACCTTCCTTACGAACCCCTCCTTCCTTTCCCAACTTTCTATTAGTATTTATAGTGGTAGCTTTAATTAAGGAGCCAGACAGCGCGAATGCAGTCTCACGAGGAAGCACCTTTTTACTTAACCGTAAGAGATAAACTTTTGAAGTAAGCGAGGTAGTTTTAGATAGAGAATCAATCTGTGTCGGTAACTGACCCGTTTTTCCTTTTTTTGGGTCTAAAAGGGCCGATACCGCTTCTAAAAATGTTTATTTTGCTCTTTTTGCGCTTTACCGTGAATTAACAAAGAGATGAAGGAGATTAAAATTGAGAGAGTAGTTTGGCCCCGAGCCAACGTATGACATCTCGAGCTAGAAGGCTCTGCGATGGGAAACTGAAAATGAACTAGTGCTTTGGTTTTGGAGAAGCAGACTAGAATCTTAGAAATGTTACTTGATATTGTAGTTTGTAGTGTTAATTATTATTAGCATACTAATTTATTTGATATAGTGATTTCTTTAAATATGTCGATAAATGTATTTTAGACTAGCTGAAATTATTATGAACTTTAAACTAGCCTGTTTGCCTGCTTATTTATCAATGTATTACTTTTGTTGTAGATCTTCCGTATGCAGATCTTATGTAGATCTTACGTAGATCTATAACATTGTCTAGGCGATGAATAATCCGTGCTGTCTTAATGAAATAAAACGGTGTTTTGCAATGTCTAAATATTCACAATAATGGTATAATTTGTTACATAAAAGTCAAAACTATTACTTTAATTGAAACGCAGAATTCTTAATAAAGATTAAGTAGTCTGTGTGAAAATGCTTCCCGTAATAAACACGACATACGAATGGTTTTCATTGATATTCATTCCGCTAAATTCCATTATCCAAAGTCCTACATACTATTTTAATTACGTCAAATGATTCATATGTGTGATTTTATATGTAAAACATTTCTAGTTTCCTATGATAGCTCTTAAGAGCGGGTCTAGGGGCAAAGTGGGTATTTGGGATATTTTTAAATATGATAAATAAATAAAAGTATGTACTTGAGGCTAGGGCCATGAGCTACAAAAAGCCATGTGGCAATACCGAAGATATTAGTAAAGAATTACAGTAATTTGTTGTATCTTGTTCAACTTTATACACTGCTGGTTTGAAAAATTTAGCAATTGATAGAAGTTCTTTGCACGGCCAATCTGTTTCTTGATATGTAATCAAATTTCAAAAAGTATATAATATTCTGAGGATATTAAAATGTGATGTGAGTATGTATTAACTCAGTGTGTTTGATATGGAAAGAGTATCATTCGATTGCCGCGGTGTGATATTCGCTTCTCTGTTATCATTGTCATTATGATCATTATGTCGGTCTGTGATATTAGTCGTTCGCTAAGTCTGCAATACATTCGAACTGCCTATGATACCAATCAATTAATTGCTTTGAATCAAGGTGAATATAAATGGCTAATATTGACAGATGTTCAGCATTCTCTAGACATTCAAGTCCCTTATTGGCGACAAATTACGTCCAGTACGCGTCACGATTTATTATTAGGGCCCGTCGGAGCCCGAAACGAGCTGAGAGGCCGAGGACGAGACGGTCTCGGAACACACACTACTCATAATTAAGATGATAAGATAATAATACTTAGATTGGGTCGTACCAACTGATAGTTAACCTTACATATTGGTTAAAATTTAAATATTTGTTCTCAACTCATTCAAAGCCATCTGGAGCTAACTAATAATAAAATTTAACTAATAGTTAAACCGTAACTATCAGCAGGTACAACCAAATCTAATGAAGATAATATCTTATGACCATAAGATGACAAAGAAAGCTCGCCGTGCGTTTTCCACGACATTGCATGTGGTTGTAAATCAGCGCACGCCCTGGACCACGCCCTGACAACCGTCCCCATGGTTACAGACGCCCCGAACCCGGAAGATGAGCTCGTCTACTTCCGCGGCCGACTGATCAGGATGCCGTTCCAGTGTCCGGCTTGTCTGAAGCGGTACGCGCTGGAGAACAGTCTCAGCACCCACCGAAGACTCGAGTGCGGCAAGGAGCCGCAGTTCGCGTGCCCGCATTGTCCGTACCGCGCCATGAAGAAGGTTTCGGTGGTGCAGCACTGTAAGAAGAAGCATCCTGACGTGACGTCTCGGCGCTAGTGACATCCGGCGCTAGTAACATCCGACACTAAGACGTCGGAACACTTTTATGTATTGGGAGTTATATTGATGGGCACGGATTCGGTCGCTAGTTTGTTAGCTCTTTGAAATGCTTACTTGTATTTTTTTATATTTGTGTTTCATATTTCTTTCTTGAAATAAACGTTGCCGATATTTTCCAAAATGTATGTTAATATTTACCCTTCAAGGATTGAAAACTTGTTAGGACATGTAGTCGAACCTTCGATCATTGCGAGCCGGTATCTGCAACTAGCTCAGAGCGCTCTCTGTATGCCGTGCAACGTTCAAGTATGGCCTTACCAGCAGTCATCTTCGGTCAGTTCAACTCGATAACGAAGATTATGCTGTTTTGAATTGCTATTTGAAAGCTGTAATATATACTAGTACATTCTAAATAAGTAAATTGATTTATAGAAGTTGCTAAATAATTCCCTAGTGGTCGAAGGTTGATCAATGTGACCCACCATGCGTCTAACGTCCGTGTCCTCTGTTCCAGATCCTTCTTCCGACAGCAAGTTGTTTTACTACCGAGGCAAGATGATCAGAATGCCGTTCGCGTGTCCGAACTGTGCGAAGCGGTACGCACGCCAGAAGAGCCTCAACATCCACCTAAGATTCGAATGCGGCAAAGGCCCGCAGTTCGCGTGCCCTCATTGCCCGTACCGAGCCATGAAGAAGGTATCGGTGGTGCAGCACTGCAAGAACCATCACCCGGATGCGATAGACCTGTCTTAAAGACTGACTTTTCAAACTTTGTGTGCTCAAATCGCATTTTAATTTAGGGGTTTTACGCCGCTGCATTTCCGAGTCTGTTTTCGATGTTTGCGTTTGCTGGAAATTTGCTGAGATTTTTGCTGAGATCTATCCAGTCATTGAATATGCTGAGATCTAGTCAGACATTTAACCACATAACCCGCATTGCATCACAAGATAGGATTTCCTCTTAGGCAATCTACTGACTTGGGACTGTTTGTGCTTTTCTTATAATGTACACATTTCCGTATGAATAAACACATAACCCAACTCTCTTAAATGTGTGTACTGTCATATTCTACAGGTACACGTTCAGATGGCTGAGCTTGTAGATATGTAGCATTAAGTAGATTGTGTATAGCGTTGTGTTCGTTAATAGTTTATGTAATGACAAACGAAAATGTCTGCAATAAGGTACATTTAAACTATTTTTACCAGTTTCCTTAACGGTAACATCTGTTATCTCATCAATCCACATCTTCTAACAACCTTGTCCTCGGTTTCAGATGCTCAAGCGTCTTCGGACAACGAGTTGTTTTACTGTCGCGGCAAGCTGGTCACCAAGCCGTTCAAGTGTCCGAACTGCCCGAAACGGTACGCGTTGACGAAAAGCCTGTACACCCACCGAAGACTCGAGTGCGGCAAGGAGCCGCAGTTCGGGTGTCCGCATTGTCCGTACCGCGCCATGAAGAAGGTCTCGGTGGTGAAGCACTGCAGCCGCCGGCATTTCGACCGCCAGGCGGCACTGGCGGTCGAGTGGGCGCCCAGTGCAGAGAGCGACGCCAAATAGTCCGCGGCGGTTTAGATTAAACCACGGTGGTTGTGTCGAAGCCACGGTGGTTGTGTCGAAGCCACGGTGGTTGTGTCGACTGCGCGATGAAACACACCGATGAAACTCACCGATGGGAGACTATAGCGTGTTCTTTTTTGGGGGGAAATGCTAAGAAATTGATGGGTTTTTTCAAAGCCTTAGATTTACGCCTGTTCTTGTTTACGATCGAAAAACAATGCGATTGTTTAAAAAGCCGTGGCATGATTTGCCTCCAATCTAATAAATGTTCTATACATGTTTTCAGTGATTAGTTACTAAAATTTCTCTTCGCTTCTTCGATTACTTTCCTGCGATTTTGTGGCTCAATAAGCGTTTGCACCTTTGCATTTGCGGGCGATATTTTCTCTGCACAAGGAATGCATCTGTGGAAATGTTCTCGTCTCGTTTGCTATAGCAGACCATAGACATTCATTGGCCAAGATGTATGGCAATGTTTTTAAACACCTACCTACTAACGTTTGGTCACACAAGGCCAAGACATAAGACAGCCATAAGCACCACGGGGCAGCCACTTGGATGTTGGTTTCAAGGTCAGGTGCGTATTTGAAACAAATGCACGAACACCTGCTGGATTTCCCTGCTTATGAATCGAATTTGCAGCAGATTTTTCAACCAGCTTGACTTTTCTGCAGCCTATACTCCATTTCACTTTAAAAAGTAGAGTGAATTTTTATCTTCCGCGAGGCCCCACTGGTCCCAAAGCTGCCCATATAGCCTTTTGTCCGGCTCAAGACATGACTTGAAAGTTTCGGAACTCTTAGCGCGTGTCTAGCAGCAGTGGGTCCTCGTGGAGGATGCAAATCCACTCACCTTCTCAACGTGAAATGGAGTTAAGTTGTCCACACGGGACAATGGTCAAGTCACCTTCTCGTTTGCAGAGTGTCCGTCGCCCGACGAGGAGCCCACGCACCACCGCGGCAGACTGATCAGGAAGCCGTTCAAGTGTCCGAACTGCCCCAAGCGGTACTCCGTCAAGTCTCTGCTCGGCATGCACCTCAAGTGGCAGTGCGTCCAGGGGGCGCAGTTCCACGCGGGAAACTGACTCGAAAGAAGTGGGACCTTCGTCTGATTGCAGCATGGGGTCTCGTTCAGAGATGGGAAGTGTGACAGGATGTACACTATGCAGGAGTGGCTCAGGTCCCGACCGCCGGGACCCACGGCGTTTTCTCTAGGTCCCGACCACCACGTTGCGCATCACGGCTGACTTGGATTTTTGCAGGTTTTTGTTCAGGTGGTTAAGAGAGTGAAGTAGGCCCCAGAATGTTTACCTAGTACGTCTGCCTGTAGAGCAATGTCGTTCATAGATCGACCCGATCTATAGTGATGATTGTGTGACCTTCATCTCGTTCAGAGATGGGAAGTGTGACAGGATGTACATAATGCGAAATTGGTACCTGCTCTTTGTATGTGGGATTTCAAATGGATTAACTGTATTTTTGTATTTTTTGATATTGCATTTAGAGAAGTACTACGTAGTAGGTATAGAGGAGCCGGACTTCTTTTTAGAAAGCGAAAGAGCAAAGATTAAGAGACCCTGGAAGAGGGTTTTAATAAGGTACAGTGTGCTCACGTAGGTGCAGTGAAATAAAATGACATTCTGAATTTTGATTAGCTTGGCGTAATGATTTCAATTTATTTGTTACAACTTTGAGATTAACATTCCTTTTTTGTTTGTCTGTCTGACATACAAACAGTTCAACCATGAGTGTTGGCATGTTGACTTCTTCTTTCGTTTCCAGCATTTTAACAATTCTGTCAACAATCACAACCTGTCACTGAATTCCACCGTTTACTCACCTTTCAATGTCTGTGTCCAATTACCATGTCGCCAATATCCACGCCATCCATGTAGCGGCCGGATAATTAGCCGACCTTTGATCTTCACCACATTACCTTATATTGATGAGCGTGTACTTCCTGTCATTTCTCACCAATTGCCATGCTCAATGAATTAAGTTTCACAAACATTTTGAAAAATCTATTTAAAACAGAAATTTATAATCTTGGCTTCTATATCAATTATTACTTCAATTACAACTCCACAACTAAGCTTTAGTAATTTTGTCTTGATAAGTTTGATGAATTTTTGTGTCTTGTAGTATAACTAGTATATTCTTATTTTTTAAATTAATTATTGTCTTGCTACCAGAACGTCGCAGCATCTTTTAATTTTTTATGCATGTTGATCTCCGCAAACAAGCTCAACACGAGCTATGTTAAAAATGTATTTAGACGTGTGAATTGTTATGTTATTTTTGAAATTGAATTTATAAAAAAAGGATTTAAATACTACATTAAAGTCTCATTGGTTTCCTAACGTTTCGTTACATATTATTATTTAACATTATCCCACTTTGAAATAGTTTTCTCCAAAACTGTTGCTAAAAATACGACATAGTAGACATGAGTACAAAGAGATTTAATGTCACAATTTTTGGCGCAAATGCACCGAGTAACGAACCACCAGGCGCTGTCTAAGATGAGTCCGAACGCTTGCAGCGCCCCCGGCGAGTGCGGACGAGATGGCGTACTACCGCGGCAAGTTCATCCGACGGCCGTTCCCGTGCCCGCACTGCCCGAAGCGCTTCTCGGGCTCGGCCAGTCTGTACAAACACGTCAAGTGGGAATGCGGCAAGGAGGCGCAGTTCCAGTGCCGCTACTGCGACTTCCGGTGCAAGCAGAAGAAGGGCGTGCCTTCGCACAGCTCGCGGAAACACCCCAACGAGACGGATCACAGCCCCATGAGCCAGTAGCTGAAGACAAAGTCGCGATAGGAGGCCAGCCGTATTGTGGGGTGGCCTTGAACACACTTTAAAAGCTTTGTTATGGACTTTTTATATTTCTTGTTCGACATTTTTATCTTAGATATTACTGGAAATAGTTCACATTTTTACGTTTAAGTGTCCAATGTCTTGACAAAATATTCACCAACATGTTAAGTTATTCACCCCGATAAGAATGGAAGATGAACGCTTTACATGTTTGAACTATTTGCGCAAGCATTGCTTTGTTGTACATCAAACGGATTATTTGTAATAAATAAGAAATATAAATCACTTGAAATGCGTGCTCTTAAAATTGTCTTATCAATGTTCTGCACTGTACTAAGGGCCGGTTGTACAATATTTGTCAACTCTGGGTTAAGCGGCTTACCCTCAGAAACAGATGAATTCCACGTCATCCTATTGGCGGTTGCCATGACAAATAACTAAACTACTACTAACCACATTTCACGATGTCACAATGTTTCGAACCTATGCCCGATATTCCTAGCACCGCATCTGCTCCATATACCCGTGTGCTGATTGACATCGATCATCTGGCAACACTGTCTGCACAGAAATAACTGATGTCCCACCGCAAGGCCAGGAGGGCGATCCCCATGTTGCTCTGTGATTGCAAAATCTTTCCTTTTCACATTTACTGCCCATGGCTAAACATGGAAAATAACGAAATCGTGTGATTTCGAGGTAAATATAGAAAGTACGTTGATCCCTAGACCAATTACCCAGCGCCTGATCCATCCTCCCGGTTGCAGAGCTCGACGACCGACCCATCTTCTTCCGCGGCAAGCTGGTCCGGATGCCGTTCCGGTGTCCGAACTGCGCCAAGCGGTACGCGCTCAAGACGAGTCTGTGCAAGCACCTGCGGCTGGAGTGCGGCAAGGAGCCGCTGTGTCAATGCCGCTACTGCTACTACCGCTGCAAGGAGCGGGCCAACATGACCAAGCACTGCCGGAGGAAACACTCCGAGATGCTCGATCACAGTCCCGTGGCTACCTGATACGGTGCCGTTTTCTTTGGTTTGGGGACTTTTACGACGACTACCTACGTGTCTGTGTAATGTTTCATATTTCATTTCGTCTATAGACGTGGTCTCTAAAGATTCGTACCTCTTTTTTAAATTTTACTGTGAAGATATTATTATTCTTGTGATATCAGCACGTCGACCATAAATTCCAACGCTTGGAAGTGATGACGACAGTCTAACTGGGTTACATTTAAATGTTTCCTGTGGATCGAATTGCTCCAAATGGTTTTAATCGATTCGCATGTGCAAGATGATCTTTTAGCACAAGACGTTCCGCTTCTTTGTGGTTTTACATGCGCACTTTTATGTTTTATATAGGGTTGAACCAACTGATAGTTAAGCGTATCTGTTAGTTAACATTGAATTATTTTAGTTGCAAAGCCACTTGCAAAGCCACCCAGAGATAACTTATAATTCAATTGAACTGATAGTTAAACCTTAACAACCACTTGGTGCAACCCGACCTTCGAAAAACGTTTTCGCGAAGGTTCGTAGCATTAAATAAACGAACTAACGAGGTTTCGTAGCACTGCTCGCCTAACGAGAGCTATTCTTCGGAAAGCGTGGACCACAAATCGCTCGTTATCTCTCGTTGTGTCAAAAATACAGTACCTACGCCACAGGACTGGTTTATTGGAAGAGCGTAAAAAGGAAACTTAGAAGAGGTTTCTTATATTTGCAGTGCAATATTTAGTATTACATTTCCGATATATTTTTATCTTATGTGTAAAAGCTAAAATAAGTTATGGAAATCCATTGGTTTTTGTTTATAAATCATTTATCCAATTATGAAGTATCTTTATATTAGTCTTTTGTGAATGTCTTTATATTTGTTTCATTTTTGTTTAGTAAATAAAATACCCATTTGATAATCCTCTTGATCTTAAATGCCTACATATATATTTTTCCTGGTGCTGGTGTCGGTGCTGGTATACCATATCAGGAGACTTTTCGCTATTTTGTTCAATACTTATTTCCTGGTTTTAAAATAGTCAAGACACAATGCAATAATTCCATTGTAAGCGAAAAACCCGTGCCTGGGATCATTACAGCTGGCTATTACTATACCCGATGTTGTTTAGTAACTGCCATTGACTGCATCATAATACCTCATCTCGGTTCAAGCCGCACCACGCGGACCCAGCCCTTGGTGGGCATGCGTCGAGACCCGCGGTTCAGCTTCTCAAATCGGCGTCCTCGTTGCAGGCTGGCTGCAGGGGTCGGGCAGCGAGCTGGTTTACTACCGTGGCAAGCTCATGGCGCAGCCGTTCCCGTGTCCCAACTGCCCCAAGCGGTACGCGCTCAAGACCAGTCTGAACAAACACATCAAGCTCGAGTGCGGCAAGGAGCCGATGTTCCAATGTCGCTACTGCTCGCACCGCAGCAAGGAGAAGACCAATCTCGCCCAGCACAGCAGGAGGCAGCATCCGGAGATGATGGACCACTCCCCGAAGGACCAGTAGTTGGCGACGAACGAAACAGGGGGATTTAGTATGAGACGTGTTGAGGTCGTGGTTTGGATTGGCTGGAATGTTGCTGGTTGCCAGCGGACGGTATTCACTGCTTCCGAAGAGAACGTTGGTTGTACCACGAGGCTGGTTGTGACGGCATTGAAAGGCCCTCCGGAGTTGTCAGAGTTCCCAGCAGTTCTTTGAGTTCTGTGATCAGCTCCAAAAATGCCACCCAGCATTAAGGCCATTCATTGATGGTTGTTGAGGTTAATTGAATTTAACTTTTTGTGGATTTCCAAGAGATATTTCGAGGGTCTGAAATATTCAATTGGTTGTCAAAAGAGGATTCCTTAGATATTTGTTTCGTTGCGATCGGATAACGGGTGTGGCCTGGAAAGTGTATACGGTAAGAGGTAAATTCTTAGCTGGAATTTACCCTTAAGTACATCTTTCAATATACCGGCTAAACATGGTTATTTTAAAACTCTTGTAAGTAATTAACGAGTGAATCTTGCGAAATGAAAATGGTTCAATTGGTTGTCCAAAGTGTGAAGATTCCGAAAATATAGGTTTCGTCGCGATCCGACGAAAGGTGTGGCCTGGAAAGTGTATACCTTACGAGGTGAAGGAAACGGCTCGACTTCGGAGCTCATTGAACAGAATTAATTAATTAATTATAAATAAACAAATCGTGAGCGTCGGCAAAAACTGCAAGTCTTGTGAGTCGTTCACTTGCACAGCGTGAGATTTGACAGTCTAACTGATTGTATAATAAGCTCATTTCTTCGAATTCCTGCACCATGTTAAGAGGGCTCCTCACAGTTAATCCTTTAACCCACAACTCCCATTTAAACGTTGAATGCAGAGGTCCAAGCGAACAGAAAAATGAACACCTAAATATGTTCCAAACTATAATTTTAAGATACCAGTAGATGAAGGAAGAGTATATCTAGTCATGGATAACCACCAAATTTGGATATTTTCAAATATGTGTATGGTGCAAACTTTCAAAAGTCGTATAAATGAGCTCATTTGTGCGATTTTTAAAAGTTTGCACCATACACATTTTTTAAAATATCAAATTTTGGTGGTTATCCATGAATAGATATACTCTTCCTTCATCTACTGGTATCTTAAAATTAAAGATTGGACCATATTTAGGGGTTCATTTTTCTGTTCGCTTGGACCTCTACATTCAACGTTTTGGAGGGGGTGTGGAGGACCATTAAGTTTACATTACATCACGTTCGTCACCTTGCCATTGGCTCTTAAGAAACCGATCGTCTTTCTAGTTTAGAACAACAGCTGTGACTGTACTCTCATGTTCAATACAATAAAGCAATCCACAATTTTTTTTTAATGATTTTTCCTTTTATCTTCCTTCCTAAAGAGTATTATTTATAGAACGAATCGAGTAGAATCAATAATTGATTGACACTATACATATTTATTGTGAGTTTGAAGGGCGGTGTCTTGTTACAAATTACACTTTCATTCCGTGAGCTGCAAAACATTCGAGTCCTGTCTCATCTCGTGGTTCACCAAACGTGTACATTCCTGATGTTTCCACTCTGGTTACAAGAATCCATCGTCATCCTCAGTCCACTTAACAATAATGCAAGTCTTGCTGAACTAACGCTCTCGTATCCCTACGATCCCAACGCATCCCAACGCATCCCAACGCATCCCAACGACCAGCCGCTGGGCGATTTTGTAACTTTAACGTTGTGCCGTTATCGGTTCTGATCTATACAATGCTATTGTTGTCCGTGTAATTTTTCAACTTTGTAACCGAGAACGGCAAAGTCAGAGTTTCGAAATCGCACCGCTGGACCACTTAAAAAAAAACCACGATTTCAACTTTGTAATCGAATGCCAATAACTGTTTTCCGCCGTTTCCTAACATGCCGTAGTATCTTTGCCTCGCCCAAATATCTACGTCTCGCCTCAAAACGCTAGAAAACAGTTCAAATTTTCTATTGCCCAGTTTTAAAACATTTTTTCAACTCCATTTTGAGATCCCAACTAGGAGTTTTAACTGAGTGCGCTGCCTGTGATTAGCTGAATGCAGTTGTAACTCCTAGTTAGGATCTCACCTGGGAGTTGAAAAATCATCATTTCATTTTATTATTATGTACACAAATTAGCCTCCAAATTAAAAAATTCCTATTCCAAAGTACACAAATATATTAATTTGTGTACATAATAAGAAAATGACTAGCCAATTACAAGCCTTCGTAATTTAAATAAGATTATAAAGATACATCATTATCATTATTTGTCCCCTAGTTCGTGTTAGTTAGGAAACTAGAGTGCTGCGAAGGTAATGGCAGACATGTTGTGTCTGAGAGAAGACCGTCGTCGTGGGTTGCAGGTCCTCCGCGGTCGCCGCTTGCCACCGAGATGTTCTTCTGCCGTGGCAAGCTGATGGCCAAGCCCTTCAAGTGTCCGCAGTGTCCGAAGCGGTACGCGCGCCTCAAGAGCCGCAATCTGCACGTGCGCGTCGAGTGCGGCAAGGAGGCGCGCCTGCGCTGTCGACACTGCTCCTACCGGTGCAAGCACAAGTCGCAGTTCGGGCAGCACAACAAGCGCATGCATCCGGACGCCGTCGACCAATCGCCTAGCGACGACTAGCTGCCGGCGGCTGTGACGATCACTAGCTACCACTTAGGCCGTGTCTGAATTGGCTGTTTCATGCGGTCTCGCGTACTCGTTCTTGACTAATGACGTCAAGTACTGTCCGAATTGCAAATCCACCGAGACCAAGACCGCATGGCAGAGCGAGTAGGCGAGACTTGGACGATGCAGTCTCGCAGACTTGGTCTCGGTGACTTGCCTGTTATCAAATGGAGGTCGGTACCGTGATTATGTCAGGCTGCTGAAGTTATCTGTAAGAATATGAAACAAATGAAGTCACCGAGACCAAGTACGCAAGACCAAGACCAAATAGCGAGACCGTGACCGAAGTCCTTACCGAGTCCTTACCGAGTCCTTACCGAGTCCTTACCGAGTCCTTACCGAGTCCTTATCGAGTCCTTGGTTTCGATTGGACTTGAGTTTTATTTAATCATGACTACAGCCAATATTTTGCATTAACCAATGAGAGTAATATATTTTTAATTATTTTATAAGCTCTTTGGTCACTGGGTTTTACTTTTGTAGGTCTCTAGAATGTAACTTTGGGGCAGGCTTCGAAAAGCTGGGTAAACTTGGCATCCAATGTCCCAGTTTGGCTTTTTAAGTTGATTAGTTTTCTGGGGCCTTTGTTTGGAAATAATGGCGAAAACTGCACTGGAATTTACTCGTTGTAAATAAATGTTTTTATTTCACCAATAAATTACCGGACAAATTTTAACCCGAAACCTACAAGTTATTTGCTTGTTCATTTTGCACCCCTGATCCAAAAAGCACCTGTTTTCTGTTATCCAGTCCCCAAAGAATTTCATTTATTGGATTAGAATTTATTGGTAACACCACATTCCTTGGTATAAATTTGAGCTACATAAGTTCCAATGTCTAAAACTGTCGTATCAAGTGTGTGCAGTGTAATAAAAGTTGGTCTTATGTTTGCATATCATCTCCCCTTATTTTCTCATAATAATGTGACCCACCCTCTTGAGAAAACGGTGAAAAACTAGTGCAATTTTGAAAAAGCCATTTCAAACTTTGATTTGAATGCTAAATAAAAGTATCAAATAAATTCCTAGTTTGGAATAGTTTTTTTTCAAAACTAGTGCTAAAGACAGTACATAGTCGGCATTAGTCTACGAAATGTAATAACCTAGTGCAATGAATCCCACCCTCTCAGCCTAACAGCCACTATCACGCAAATACAGCCAGGTTTCCCTACGACTTACACACCTCTCTTCGGTTCCAGCCCCCTGGCCGAGCGACACCGACCCGTTCTACTCTCGCGGCAAGCTCATCAGCAAGCCGTTCCAGTGCCCGAACTGCCCGCGCCGGTTCGCGGCCAAGAACGGCCGCTACAACCACCTGCGCCTGGTGTGCGGCAAAGAGGCGCGGTTCAGCTGCCGCCACTGCGCCTACCGCTGCAAGGAGAAGGCCAACATGACCAAGCACTGCCTCAGACAGCATCCGGAGATGCTGGACCACTCGCCGATTGTCGTTGGCCTTTGAACGAGATCACTCAGCGCTGGATGTGCAATATCTTTTTCAAGTTGCAATGTTTTTAAAGTTTGCACTCTTGGTCGAGGCTGGCTGGGGAATTGCCAGTAGCCAGCCTGAAATGACGGGCAGGGGTCGTCAGAATCAGAACACATGGACATTTGCTGTGTGCATTGTTGGCCGAGGCTGGCTGGGAAATTGTCAGTAGCCAGCCTGAAATGACGGGCAAGGGTCGGCTGTGTGTGCATTTTGCCATACAGGAAGGTCAGCGTGATCTCTGTCATCTGGGATGGCCGTTGTAAATGGCTGCGAAAGGTGAGTTGGCAAGCTATTTACGAGAGGTCATGGGCCTGACTCTGATTTGCGACATCCAACCTGTGTCATTAGAGCCCATGTCACTAGAGATCCAGCCAATAGCAGCCAGCCTCGGCCGAGAATGCAATTAACTGCATCGCTTTAACAAGAGGGCAAACAATGGGTAATTAACAGGGGGAACTTAAAGGTGAAAGTATTTGTTACGCCCTTTTGTCTTCATCGAAAGAATATGTATCACAATGCAATGATCCTAGGGACTAAATTCAATCTGTTCGTATCGCTTTATATACTGTCTTTGTTAACAAGAGTTTATCTAAGCTGGTTTACCATCTTACATTTAAAATTCAAACTATCACTGTGCAAGCTAAGCCAACAACTTGCTGTATTGTAGTTGTTAACACATTTATGTGCCAAAAATGATTTTCATACATTTCAGATGCCTATGTAGATAAGTTTTTTTTTGGTTGCGCTTAATGGCTAAACATTAAAGTCTAAGCTATACGGTACGTTCCAACCATTAAAGAACAATGATCAGTTCATGCGTAAGTTTCTTTCAATCTCGCATGCTTATTTTCATTCCCGCATCGGCTTCCTCGAATATCTCAGCTGCTTACTGGGACCGAGATGTTTGAGATGCAAGCCTTTTGGCTGCGTGCTGGGACCGAGATGTTTGAGGGGCAAGCCTTCTGTCTGCGTGCTGGGACCGAGATGTTTGAGAGGCAAGCCGGGCGATTCTTCTTCTCCCGCTCTCCGTCAAGTGACAGTTGTAATATTGACAGTTGCCAATTCTGATACCTGTTCAGTTGATACACTAACTAACGGTGCTGTAGAACTTACGGTAATTAATAAAAAGGCTAAGGGCCGGTTTTACATGTGCCTCAACCCAGAGTTAAAGTAGAAGTTACGTTTTTTGTCAGAGCAAATAACTTAACGCCTACTTTAGCTCTGGGTTGCGGCACTTATAATATCGGCCCTAAGTGATACAAATATTTGTGGTGTTCTGGTTTATTTGGAAGCATCCAGTGTTAGAATAGTACAACCGGCTATTTATTTATTATTGAGATATTTATTATTGGTAAATATTTATTGTAACAGGTACAGCAACACCCACAAGTACAATATAATAAAAACAATAAGACAATAAAACATTCTCCCAGCTATAAGCATATCAATACCAACATCACAATCAGTCGACCCCACCGACCAGCACTGACCCCCATCTCTTCGATTGCAGCCCATCCTCAATCCGACCTCGAACTCGTCTACTCGCGCGGCAGACTCGTGTCCAAGCCGTTCCAGTGCCCGAACTGCCCGAAGCGGTTCGCCGTCAAGAACAGTCGCTACAACCACCTGCGTCTCGAGTGCGGCAAAGAGCCGCAGTTCACGTGCCGCCACTGCGCCTACCGGTGCCGCGAGCAGACCAAGCTGGCTCGCCACTGTCTGAGTAAACACGCGCAGGTGGACGGCGAGTAGTGCAGACGACGCCGTTCGTGAAAGTGCTTTCAGACGTGGCCAAACGATTTAGTGATCGTCACAGACATTGGATTTCTTGTGAAAGTGGAAGTGGTTATATATCATTCGACTCGGTTTAGTTGTGATGCTAAAAGATTTACAAAGTAAATCGCTTTTTGGGACACGGTTTTTAAATGCTAAATGTCCCTCCATTAGGTTGAACCTAGGCATCCAACATTTTATAAAATATTGGTAAGAACAGTAAGTGAAAATTATTAACGCAACTGACTGAATGCATTGTTGATATAGATAATATGATGATGTTTTACCCATTACGATGTTCCCATTACACCAAAATGTGTACAAAATCTTCGAAGTCACGGTCCAGTACCTAGGGTGTAGGTGTCTGGACTACGATTGATTGCTTTGAGTGTATCATCACTCTGTAACCATGGAGCTGTTACAGACATTGGCTCTTATTGTTATTATATTGCAGTAGAAGACTGTGTGAACGTTAAACATACACAATTATACGTAAAGCGTAAAATGTATGTTGAGCGTTTCAACCTTTTTAAATCAGAGATACCGTATTTCTTGTTTCTTTTTTGTTAGTCCTCTTAGACGTTATAATTCTACGTCAAGACACCAAAAATTGTTATCGTCAAACAGATCGAATAAATCAAAGTCAAAGCCTGCCTGCCACAATATCAAAGTTAATAAAGGGTAAATAGCAACTTTTCATCCACCCTCTTCTTGCCCTCGCCCTCTACTTGTATTATATCTTTTCAGCTCTCATCGCTAGTTTTGGAAATTAAAACTGGTTGTACCATTTGCGAGCAACGGTGAACCGTGACCCCATGGATTAACAATGAAACGTGTGTAGATTCGTTTGTCCATTGGTGCATTGACTCTTCGACCATTGCTAACCGGGATACGCAAGTAGCTCAACGCTGTATGTATCCCATGCAACCTTCGACCATTGCTAGCCGGGATACGCAAGTAGCTCAACGCTGTATGTATCCCATGCAACCTTCGACCATTGCTAGCCGGGATACGCAAGTAGCTCAACGCTGTATGTATCCCATGCAACCTTCGACCATTGCTAGCCGGGATACGCAAGTAGCTCAACGCTGTATGTATCCCATGCAACCTTCGACCATTGCTAGCCGGGATACG
Organism: Nemoura dubitans; assembly: GCA_921293005.1. NCBI lineage: Eukaryota > Metazoa > Arthropoda > Insecta > Plecoptera > Nemouridae > Nemoura > Nemoura dubitans. Next base: position 1,849,111 of record OV121076.1, read on the forward strand.
CAAGTAGCTCAACGCTGTATGTATCCCATGCAACCTTCGACCATTGCTAGCCGGGATACGCAAGTAGCTCAACGCTGTATGTATCCCATGCAACCTTCGACCATTGCTAGCCGGGATACGCAAGTAGCTCAACGCTGTATGTATCCCATGCAACCTTCGACCATTGCTAGCCGGGATACGCAACTAGCTCAGCGCTGTATGTATCCCATGCAACCTTCGACCATTGCTAGCCGGGATACGCAAGTAGCTCAACGCTGTATGTTTCCCATGCAACGTTTAAGTATAGGCCTTAGCAGCTGTGATCATCGGTCAGATCAACTCTATAACCATGATTATGTCGTTATGTATTGCTATTTAAAAGATTAAATATTTACTAGTCCATTCTAAATAAGTTAATTGAATTTTAGAAGTAGCTAAATAATTCTCTTGTTTGTTTGTTTTAATGTTTAGTCAGTTGATAACGTAAAAACGGCAACATACATGTTGAACGCAGTGAGAGCTGGCACGGCATACTAGTTGCCTATCCCGTACCGGAGCAGTGAGAGCTGGCACGGTATACTAGTTGCCTATCCCGTACCGGAGCAGTGAGAGCTGGCACGGCATACTAGTTGCCTATCCCGAACCGGAGCAGTGAGAGCTGGCACGGCATACTAGTTGCCTATCCCGTACCGGAGCAGTGAGAGCTGGCACGGCACACTAGTTGCCTATCCCGTACCGGAGCAGTGAGAGCTGGCACGGCATACTAGTTGCCTATCCCGAACCGGAGCAGTAAGAGCTGGCACGGCACACTAGTTGCCTATCCCGTACCGGAGCAGTGAGAGCTGGCACGGCATACTAGTTGCCTATCCCGAACCGGAGCAGTAAGAGCTGGCACGACATGCTAGTTGCCTATCCCGTGCCAGGGTGCGATGTCTCGAAAATACACGAGAATACTCGTATTACGAAAGTTCTCGTTTCTCAATGTCGTCAACGGTTTTGACAAAACGAATCTGCGAGTCTGGACGAAAACGAATCTGCGAGTCTGGACGAAAACGAATCTGCGAGTCTGGACGAAAACGAATCTGCGAGTCTGGACGAAAACGAATCTGCGAGTCTGGACGAAAACGAATCTGCGAGTCTGGACGAAAACGAATCTGCGAGTCTGGACGAAAACGAATCTGCGAGTCTGGACGAAAACGAATCTGCGAGTCTGGACGAAAACGAATCTGCGAGTCTGGACGAAAACGAATCGGTTGCGAAGGTTACCATCTCGTTCTCGTTGTTCGTTCGGAAATGCTCGAAAATACTCGTCTTACGAGTCTCATATGACAAAACTTGAGCACAATCAGCCAATGGGAAGAGGTCTTGGCATCCGCCATTAAAATTCCGCGAGATTCCGAATTTATTTAAATAATGACTTCTTCTAAGAATATTATCGGGGAGCAGAATTGTTTTAAAACACAGCGATGCTCTTATAGAATCATGTATTGGTGAAATAATATATTATAACAATTATACGAGCCAAAATATTAACAGATATCATCACAAACAGCGTTTGCAAAATACGTATTTTGTGGTTATGTTAGTACCCAGGCAAACTCTAGAATCTCGATGTGACTTAAGACTGGTTTACAACAAACTTAGCAGTTAACTTAATATCTTACGGAATGCTTACGGTTTAATTATCTGTTTACAATGACAACTTAATTCCCTACGGCAAGCCAATCAAATCGCGTTCAATCGCAGTTTGACGCGGTCAAACATTTTTTTTACGTTAAGTCAAAGTTGTAAAGTTTTAAGTTTTTAAGTTGGAAGTAGACAAGCTTACGGATGTGCATGCACCAAACATTACTGCTACTGCTAAATCTTACTGCTAAGTTGATTGTAAACCAGCCTTTAGACTTCACCTCTCATGAACGGAACACCGTTGCTGCGGAGCGAAGGACTCGTGAAATTGACATAGGCATCGGCAAGGTACGGAACGGCAATGAAATACAGGAGGAGTTTCAAGATTTTGTTTATTTTTACGCCAATTCATTTTATTTTAGCAGAATCACAGACCAGCCAATGATTCTTTCAGACTTCAATGCGCTTCTTCTAGCCGAAGTCGCGGAGTCAAAGTGTCCGAGCGTTTTTTTTTGACAGCTGCGTAAACCTTATTCACTGGGACACTGGTTGGCGTTATTCGATCTCAAATGATGATATCACAACATATTAATTGATTGCAAACTTTATATTTCTTATATTTCATACCAATAAACGCAATGATTGATACAAATATCCCGAAAATGAAACCCACTTTGTTATTATCAACACGAGTCGACGTCCTTTTTGAGGTTATATAGCGCAAAGTCGTCACGAGAATCGAATCTCGTCCGCTCCGACCCTAGTCAGAATAGTCGTTCACCATAACACGTGTATCTCCGTCACGGTTTCGTCGAGACTCGCAAATCGTCCATTGCCGACGAGAATAATCGTAATCGAGAATTCTCGTCGTACGAAAGTGTGTCGAGACTTCGCTCCCAGAGCAGTGATCGAAGAGTGACTGAATCCTGTCTCGGTCTCCTCTCATCCGTCTCGTCTGTGACCCCATAGAACTGTGACCCCATAGAACTGTGACCCCATAGAACTGTGACCCCATAGATTATCAATGAAACGTGTGCATGGATTCGTTTGTCCATTGGTGCATTGACTCAATCCTGTCTCGGCCTCGTCTCACATCCGTCTCGTCTGTGACAGCTGGTCGCTCTGCGCCGGACCCCGAGCCGGCCATCTACCGCGTCAAGCTCGTATCTAAGCCGTTCAAGTGTCCGAACTGCCCGAAGCGGTTCGCGACCGAGAAGGGCTGGCGCTTCCACACGCGCGTCGAATGCGGCACCGAGACGCAGTTCCGGTGTCGGCATTGTCCCCGTCGGGACACGCAGATCCTGAGACTCGTCCGACACAGCAAGGCGCGGCACCCTGACCAGTCTGAACACTGTCCGAAGGGCGTCTAGGAGGGAACGCGTTTCGTCCGAAGGGCGTCTAGCTTGTTTTGTTGCTTGTAGCTGTTGATATCGATCGAAGCATTTTAAAACAAGATGGCGCTCATCGACGCAGAGAAGGCCAAGGTGGGTGCGGGACCTTAATAGGCTCGAGGTGCACTCTCACGGCTGGCAATTCGGCGGCGCGTTTCGTCCGATGGGCGTGTAGGAGGGAACGCGTTTCGTCCGATGGGCGTGTAGGAGGGAACGCGTTTCGTCCGATGGGCGTGTAGGAGGGAACGCGTTTCGTCCGACGGGCGTCTAGGAGGGAACGCGTTTCCCTGGCTTTAATCAACGGTTTTACAATGCCCATTTAACTGTTAACTGGCAGCTATGGTTGTTATCTCCAAGGTCACAGCCAATAGTTTCATTTTAACTGACAGTTAACACTTTTAAAGGCTTACAACACTTTTAGGGCTTACAAAACTTTTAGGGCTTACAACACTTTTCGGGCGTACAATACTTTTAGGGCTTACAACACTTTTAGGGCTTACAGCACTTTTAGGGCTTACAACACTTTTAGGGCTTACAGCACTTTTAGGGCTTACAACACTTTTAGGGCTTACAACACTTTTAAAGGCCTACAACACTTTTAGGGCTTACATCACCTTTAGGGCTTACAACACTTTTAGGGCTTACAACACTTTGAGGGATTACAACACTTTTAAGGGCCTACAACACTTTTAGGGCTTACAACACTTTTATGGCTTACAACACTTTTAGGGCTTACAACACTTTTTGGGCTTACAACACTTTGAGGGATTACAACACTTTTAAGGGCCTACAACACTTTTAGGGCTTACAACACTTTTAGGGCTTACAACACTTTTAAGGGCTTACAACACTTTTAGGGCTTACAACACTTTTAGGGCTTACAACACTTTGAGGGATTACAACACTTTTAAGGGCCTACAACACTTTTAGGACTTACAACACTTTGAGGGATTACAACACTTTTAAGGGCCTACGCCTCTTTTAGGGATTACAACACTTTTAAGGCTTACAACACTTTTAAGGACTTACAACACTTTTAGGGCTTACAACACTTTTAGGGCCTACAACACTTTTAGGGCTTACAACACTCTTAGGGCGTACAACACTTTTAGGGCTCACAACACTTTTAGGGCGTACAACGCTTTTAGAGCTGGTTTTACAATATTTTTCAACTCTGGGTTGAGCGTCCAACCCTCAGAAACAGATTAATTCTACAGCATCCTATTGGTGGTTGCCATGATAAATAACTCAACTCCTGCTTTAACTCTGGGTTGAGGCAATTGTCAAATCGGCCCTAACTGGATATTGTAAATCCTAGTATTGGAAATATATGAAATAGCTTTCAAACAAAATAAAACTAGGTGTTGGAAGCTTATATTTGTGTCTAACTGCTTTTCAATCGTTTCGTAACGTAACTGTACAATGGTAAGCAGACTTGGGTTTCATTACTTTAGCCTAAGTTATGTTGATGATAGGCTTGTTTTTCAATATATAATCCTTTATGTAATCAATAAAAATATACCAACAATTGTCAACGTTATTTCTAATTTTCATTCACTTTAAACATATAATTTATTCTCTTTATTGTCTACTTTACCGATTTTGGTCCTTTGTCCGTCCTTATGGCTCGTATTGTTTCGTCAAAGTTCTGCCGTCCAGAGCGCCATGTCACAGAGAAGCTGTTGAATGATTGAACCCAGGAACTTGTTCTTGCGTTTCGATATCGACTGCGTTGATTTAGGTCGTCAGTCACTAAGAATCGCGTTGGTGCGAAAACTTATTACTGCCTGTCTCTGTAGATGTCTATGTAGTGTGTGTACATCGCCCCCATTTTTACAACGATTGCAAAGAAAAGTTGTAAAATAAATGAAACACCGTAGAGAGATGGTGACCATGTTTTAGGGAATTTAAATATCTGAAGGCGTTGACGTTTTCTTAGGAAATGGATAGAAAAATTAAGCGTATCCTTATTTTTTTTGTAGAGAACGGACTTTTTAAACGGGGCCCCAAAATTCGTCTGCGCCTAGGGGCCCCGCCGCCCCTGAAGTCGCCCCTGACCACTGCCGTATTTGAAAGTAATAACTCTCTTTGCTTCCAGCGTTTTCGAGCTACGCCGACGACGAGCTGTTCTACTGGAAGGGCAAGCTGATCAGGAAGCCGCACAAGTGTCCGAAGTGTCCGAAGAGGTACGCCGCCGAGGCGAGCCTGCACAACCACCTGCGCAAAGAGTGCGGCGGCAAGGAGCCCCAATTCCAGTGCCGCTATTGCACGCAGCGGTGCCGGGAGCGGGCCAAGATCGTGCGCCACTGCAGGACGCAGCATCCCGAGCAGTCGGACCCGACGCCGCTGGACAGTGCGTGTAGTTCGATGGACTAGTTCGGTCGCGGGACCCTCGTGTGACTCCCATGATCCTGCGCTCATTGCAATGTTCTGTTCGCTGCTAACTGTTTGACCAGTCAGATTTCTGGGTTTTTCCTGGTTTCTGGGATTTCTGGATTTCTTAGTTTGTGGGTGTTATTTAAGACCCAAAATCCCGTGCGTGTGATGATTGCTTCTCCGGCTTGTTAGAACTTTTCTGAAGTTTAAAACTAAATCTGTGTTTAGTTGGAAAACAAAATTGTTGAACTATTGTTCTGAGCGTGAAAAGTTATGACATTGATGTATAAGGTGAATAAAACACTATGTAAATGTCATTGTTGTCAACTAAAAAGGAAATATACTAACTTTTGCTTTTCCTGAACTTTACTTCAATGTTTTATATATGTTTTATATTGTTTTAATATTTTATAAGCATACCTTCGTTAAAAAAATGTTGAAGTTTGGTGGTGTATTGTTCGGTCTTGCTCTGTTTGGAGTGACTTTTCAGGACATCGCCATGTCGACAGGCGTCGTCATCTACATGACTGTTGTCTCTCCAAACAGTTTAGTAACTCCACACAGTTTAGTAACTCCACACAGTTTAGAAACTCCACACAGTTTAGTAACTCCACACAGTTTAGTAACTCCACACAGTTTAGTAACTCCACACAGTTAAGTAACTCCACACAGTTAAGTAACTAACCCTGGCTCTGAACCACACCGTCATCCCGTTTACATTTTCAGTTCAATTTGGCAGTCATGGTATTTGAACCAGCTTTCTTTGATTTCTGCATTTCTCTGTGTTTTTCACACTTTCAAAGCTTCATTCTGTAGTTTTCTCCATGTCTAGGGAAACCTTCGTTGACCGTGCTCAATCTTGATCATGGCTCTTTTGTGATTTGCTGACTTCAATTTCGTCGAGTATGGGTTCTTGAGCTGGCAACGGGAAACTGAATTCACGGGGGCCTTGAAATGCGCGAGCCGCCCAAAGAAGTAGGTGCAAGAAGGCGGTGCGTCTTGTCGACGATTGTGCCGGGTGCCGGTTCTGTCCGCTGCGATGCCGCGAACCATCGAAGATCGTCCGCCACTGTCTGACTGAACATCCGGAACAGTCGGACGCAAAGACAGTTGACGATCAGAACGACTTGTTGGCGGTGTCGGCCAAGACTGCCCGAGAATGAATCGTGTTAAACTGCCTTAAACAGGGGTATCATAAGAACAAAAATGTTTTTATCATCTAGGACAACTTTCAAAACTTGCGAGATCGGATCTCCTCGCATCCCGTAAGGTACTACCACGTTTTTGTAATGTTCCGGATGAAAGAAGATAACAACTAATTACTGTTATCTCCTCGTGTGCAGACTCATCGGCCGCAGACAACGAGTGGTTCTACCACCGCGGCAAGCTGCTCCGGCGACCGTTCAAGTGTCCGAACTGTCCGAAGCGCTACTCGGCGGAGAACCGCCGCAACTTCCACCTGCGCGTCGAGTGCGGCGTCGACGCCCAGTACCAGTGCCGACACTGTCCGCAGCGCTCGAAGCGCGTCGCCGACCTGGCCGTCCACTGCCAACGCAGGCATCCAGAGGCTAGCGACCGCACCCCGAAGACAGACTAGATGTCCATGGTCGTAGTCCATTGCCAACGCAGGCATCCAGAGGCTAGCGACCGCACCCCGAAGACAGACTAGATGTCCATGGTCGTAGTCCATTGCCAACGCAGGCATCCAGAGGCTAGCGACCGCACCCCGAAGACAGACTAGATGTCCATGGTCGTAGTCCACTGCCAACGCAGGCATGCAGAGGCTAGCGACCGCACCCCGAAGACAGACTAGATGTCCATGGTCGTAGTCCATTGCCAACGCAGGCATCCAGAGGCTAGCGACCGCACCCCGAAGACAGACTAGATGTCCATGGTCGTAGTCCATTGCCAACGCAGGCATGCAGAGGCTAGCGACCGCACCCCGAAGACAGACTAGATGTCCATGGTCGTAGTCCACTGCCAACGCAGGCATGCAGAGGCTAGCGACCGCACCCCGAAGACAGACTAGATGTCCATGGTCGTAGTCCATTGCCAACGCAGGCATCCAGAGGCTAGCGACCGCACCCCGAAGACAGACTAGATGTCCATGGTCGTAGTCCATTGCCAACGCAGGCATGCAGAGGCTAGCGACCGCACCCCGAAGACAGACTAGATGTCCATGGAACACACTTGGTTTCTGATTCCAATGTCTGTGTTTATGTATTGGCAAATCTAAACTACCACATTTAGGATATTGGTTTTATTTAAACATTTGTGCGCGTTACTTTTATTGAATCAATTACTTCCAGACTTTTTTGTGTATTCAAGTACACTTGAGGTCATTATTAAGTTCTTTCTATGACAATGAATATATAATATAATATGTTGTACTACACAACTTACTTATCATTTATTTTTGCTACCTATTTCAAACGATTTATCAACGATTTCACTCTCTCTGCCCATCATCGCTACACAGTTCTCTCCCACGACTTGGCATTCCCCTCGCCTACAAGCCAAGTAGGTTAGAATACAATCAAGGGATGCCGGCACTACTGCTATTACATCTGTTTCACTCGCTCTGCCCATCATCGCTGCACATTTCTCTCCCACCACTTGGCATTCCCCTCGCCTACAAGCCTAGGATATGAGAATACAATCAAGTGATGCCTGCACTACTGTTTTTACATGAGATGAGAACACAATCAAGGGATGCCGGCACTACTGCTATTACATCTGTTTCACTCGCTCTGCCCATCATCGCTACACAGTTCTCTCTCCCACGACTTGGCATTCCCCTCGCCTACAAGCCAAGTAGATAAAAAATACAATCAAGTGATGCCGGCACTACTGTTTTTACATGAGATGAGAACACAATCAAGGGATGCCGGCACTACTGCTATTACATCTGTTTCACTCGCTCTGCCCATCATCGCTACACAGTTCTCTCTCCCACCACTTGGGATTCCCCTCGCCTTCAAGCCAAGTAGATGAAAATACAATCAAGGGATGCCGGCACTACTGCTATTACATCTGTTTCACTCGCTCTGCCCATCATCGCTACACAGTTCTCTCTCCCTCGACTTGGCATTCCCCTCGCCTACAAGCCAAGTAGATGATAATACAATCAAGGGATGCCGACACTACTGCTATTACATCTGTTTCACTCGCTCTGCCCATCATCGCTACACAGTTCTCTCTCCCACCACTTGACATTCCCCTCGCCTACAAGCCAAGTAGATGAGAATACAATCAAGGGATGCCGGCACTACTGTTATTACATCTGTTTCACTCGCTCTGCCCATCATCGCTACACAGTTCTCTCTCCCACCACTTGGCACGAAGCACCGATGTTTCCCACGTAGCCGCTGCTCCCTAATAATGATATCTACACAAGGTGTGTCAACGTGCAGGCAACATTGCGACTACCATCAATTTCTCCGGCCGCAGGTGTCGTCATGGGGCCGTTCTACACCGTGGAGCAGCTGCTCAAGCGACCGTTCAAGTGTCCGAACTGCCCGAAGCGCTACACGGCGGACAAGCGACGCAACTTCCACCTGCGTCACGAGTGCGGTCGGCCCGCGCAGTTCCAGTGCCGCTACTGCTCATACCGCAGCAAGCGTGTGGCTGACCTGGCCGGGCACTGCGCGCGCATGCACATGTATGCCACTGACAGGACCCCGAAAGGCGAATGACAAGTCGGAAGACAAAGCGACACGGATTATCATTGTTTTCGTCGAAGATCCTTATTTACTATTTTAAGTTAGCGTTATTGTCTATTCTCGTATTTCATGTTTGAGAAAATCCAGAGCACCTAGCGACAGCAGATGGGCTAATGCCATTCACTGCGTTAGTTTTGTTAGTTTCACTGATTTGTAACTCGCTTTGCTTTTAGTTTTCCTGAGCTTCTGTTATTTTCCAAATAGATTTAATCTTTCAGATATCGAATCATAAGAAATTTTATATGTTAATATTATCATTTGTGTTTTCTTTTAGTATTATGCTTTTTATGTAATTATGTATCAACATTATTAGTTTAAATATGACAATACAAATTGGTAAATGAAAACTGTCTAACATAACTATTTAACAAAATTCGTATCAATTTTAAAGCAATTGAATATCGTTGAAAACTTAAGCACAGTTTTGCCTTCAGGAAAAAACTAGTTGATCTCACATAAGATGAGAAGGCTAACAAAATATACTTGCCGATTAGTTGCGTACGACAACTAAACAGTAACAGCATCGAACTCCTCATTTGCAGACCGTACGACTGCCGACAACAACAGCCCTTCGCCGTCTTGCCTTGCGCCAATGGAGCGGTCCGCCAACCTAACGCTGCCCAAGACGGAGCAGGGACCCGACTTGGTGCAAGAGTGCGGGCAGTCGACGCAGTTCCAATGTCGCCACTGCGCGTATCGGAGCATGCGCGTGGCCGACCTCGCCAAGCACTGCATGCGGGAGCATCTCAACGCGCTCGGTCGATCGTAGCACTCGCCGCTGTAGCATTGCATCGTCCGCATTAGCATTTTTTTTATTCGTCCAGCGGTTCTGTATTGCGATTTCTCTGCCGTAACTCTGCCTTTGCCATTCTCGGTTACAAAGTTTACATATGAACATGAACAACAATAGGGATTTTATCCATCAGAATCGATAACGGCATGACGTGAAAGTTACAAAATCGCTGGGCTGGTACACACACCAAAGATCGAGTTTGGCGGAGATGGGAATCGGTTTTTTTCGTTTTCCATCGACTGTTTGTTTTTTAAATAAACGTAGTTGTATGATTTTTCCTGGACACCTATTTCAAATAAAACACGATAATGAATTTTTTTTTTGAATTAAATGTTGGTCCTCCTTTTCACCCTTGTGCTTTTCCGTACAAAAACCATGTTCACCGATGTTGAAGGGAATAATTATGGCAGGCTCAAACAAAACTGCGCCTATTTGTTTTGATGTGATACCTGTTGATAGATAACACTGATAGATAGATAACTTATTAACTAGCTACTAACTTTCAGGCTGGACACCGATTGCAGAGAGCTCTTGGGCCCGGTATTGCCATCTGTCAGCAATATCTAGTTTTGTTCGAACTATGGTGACAGCGAATCAGCTGTTTTGATTTTGCCGTCGTTTCGTAGAAGTTCGAAAATAGTATTGGATCTCATAGAGTCAACTGTCGTGCAAAATCTGACATTGTATTGCATTCGTCTTGACATTCGTCCTGAAACACAACTGACCCTTGCCTTCTCACTTCCAGCGACGTCTCCCTCCGACAACGCGCTCTACTACAGCCGCGGCAGGCTGACCTTGAAGCCGTTCAAGTGTCCGAACTGCCCGCGTCGCTACCAGGAGGCCAAGACGCGCAACCAGCACCTGCGCAACGAGTGCGGCAAGCAGGCGCCGCTGCGCTGTCGCTACTGCCTCTACCGGTCCAAGCGCAGACTGCACTTGGCCACGCATTGCAGGCGGAAACACCCGAACGAGCTGGACGTGACCCCGAATACCGACTAGGCGAGCTCTTCACGAGCCTTCGCTTACTGGGGTGTCGGTTTCTCGGTAACGTTTTCAGCTTTGGGTAAACGAAACGGAGATGGGAAGTTGTTCAAACTCAGATGACATCGCTGTTGACTGTGCATTTGATACATTAACTTGCATTTTCTGCCTATTTTAGGTGTAAAACCGACAAAATAAATGTGATTTAAAATAAATTGCTCTATATTCTCTTTCCCTGGGTACACCTGGGCTGATTTAAATTGTAGTTTGATGTCTTTTCGGGTCTATGCTTTTTCAGTTCGGTCAAACTGGTTCTGTGACGAGCATGTCCTAAAATCAGTGATCTTACCTTAGGAATGTGAAGTATTTAGCTACTTTTTTTGCATGGGTCAAGCCAAACCAATTGACCCGCAAAACTTTGAATGTTGATCGACAATATTTCGAATCCCGTTCAGACATTCCTCTTGCGAGATCATAATTATATAAAGTTATCTATTTCCTAAGTGTTTTAAAACTTGTGTACCTAATACTTAATTATTAAGATAATTAGATTACTATTCTTTTAGTATTAATTTATACCGTATATTTATACTAGGGCTTCGCGAACACAATTTGTGTTGCGTTGAAGATGAGCGTAGCGGTTTGTATATGGCGCATAAAAAGATTGAGGCAAAAGGCCTATGAAAATCATGGAGCAGCAAGCCGGACCATTGCTTTCTCAAGAATTCTGATCACTTGGAAATGTAAACGATACTGACCTTTCTTTGTTTCTGCCCGAGCTGTCGGGTAGCGGAAATGTGCTCATTTTGAGGTAATTGAGCAATGTGCATGTAAATAACTAGATGTAACTCATGCCAAAGGGATTTTATTAGGTTGGAGGTATATTTCTGCCGCGGGTTTACTTTCATAAACTTGCATGCAAGAAATTGACAAAGTTTTTAATATCTGTCAAATCTTGAAGTCAACTTCAAGCCAAAGAATCTGGTGTGATGTTTCGAATTGGTTTCGATGTTTTCTAAAGACAACAATCGAAATTGGGAAAATTTTAAAACAATACGCACTTTTAAATAAATTTCCGTACTTTTCCCAACTTTCCCAATTGTCGAATAATGCTCTTTTTTCTGCTTTGAAAGTGAAGGGTATGGAGGATTTTCTTGAAAAACGCAGGGGGTCTAAGTTGCGAACAAAGGTAGACACCCTGAAAATTTCATCCCACTCGAAGCAGGCGTTTGGCCTGTAGAGCGCGCGCAAACGCACATACAAACAAACAAACAAACAAAAAAACACAAGTGCTTTTTTTAGCAGTAGTAAAATTGATGATTTCGCTTCGCTTGCTTCGCTCGCTACGCTCATAAATAAATTCAAAATCCCTGATTCCACGCACATTATCATAGAAAAATATCCTCTAAATTTTCGAAAGAATTTTAAGTTCGTTCAAAGAGGGAAACGAAATGCGAAAGAAAATATCACTGACATCCCAACATATAACCACATTTTCCCCATTCGTATTCACTCCGGTGGTTAGGCGTCTGGTTTCCGATCCTGAATCGAAATTTGAACCTTGCAGCTTCATGTAGCTATAGCCAAACATCAGGGGCGTGCGGTGGTTTTTTGGGAGGGTATGCACAAATGTTTCATGGAATTACCTATATTCCCATTTAGTACCTATACCTACCTAGATTTCCACCATGTAAATCAGCTGTTTGTTTAAACTAATCAATCACAGCAGATCCCCGACCAAAATTCCGTATGCCATGCTAAACTAGCTTACTGCAAAACATTTTATTCTATTTTAGGTAACAATACCCTGAGTCAAAGCTTTCTAAAATATATATATTTACACACACAATTAGTGCAGAGTTCAGTCGAACTTGCTATAAACTGATCATCATTATCTGTCTGTCGAATGATTATCAAGTATTTACTATTTATTATAGTACATATTATCGTTCTTGAACGTATTTCTCATCCCAAATTCCATAGACAAATGCATTTGTGACTGATCGCGATCGCCTTCGAATGCTTGTATTCAAAAACCGCGGTGTTAGCGCTGCGGCAGCGTTTCTTCCGATAAGACTCGACCCTGGACGCGTCATAGGCAAAGAGATGCTATGTCACCCTGTACCCCTCAAACTCGTCATTTTCACACACCTTCCCCAACACCCGCCACGGTCACCGCCAATCGGCGGCTACGAAAAGCGGTAACGCGTCATAGGGAAGACGGTGCCATCATAACCCGCCTTCCCCTCATCGCAGTCGCTTCAAGCACGAGGTTGTGAGAGAGCGCGACTGCGAATGTTAGACAGAGAACACATTCGAGCACGTGATCACAACGCCTTGCGCGCGAAATAGAAATACACTATCAACACGTAAACGAAACGAAAAACGAAAAATTAATGTTGTATAATATTTTGAAACACATTATATTTGCTTTCTTTCTTTCCTTCCTTCTTTTCGAGTGGGTATGCAACGCATTACCTGCATACCCTGAGTGCACGCCCCTGCCAAACAACTATATCGCAAAATTCTTCCGGAGGGTAAAGGAATACAAAGCCGATAACGTTTATTGACAATCGCACGACAAGGTGATCAGTCCCGGCCGCCGCGCCCGAGGTCGGCGATTTAGAAAGCCAAGGCCGTTCCCGTGACGAGCACCAGTAGCGCCGGTGCGAGTCCGCGGGCCGCGCCGACGCGCGATCCGCCACTGGGCCCGACGGCCGCGCCGTAGTCGCACACGACCATCACATAGCTCTGGTTCTGGTAGGAAAACTGCGACCTGCCGCAGCCCAGCGTTCGGGCAAACGGCCACGTCTCTTGCACGCTCGATTCCCTGAACAGACGGCATGCATAGCAACCCAATGGGACGGCACAGTTGATTCACGCCAGTGAAACGCCCACCCCCAAACCCATCATCACCAGACGCATCATTACGCCCCCCCCTCTCTCTCTCTCTCTCTCTCTCTCTCTCTCTCTCTCTCTCTCTCTCTCTCTCTCTCTCTCTCTGTCTCTGTCTCTCTCCCTCTCTCTCTCCCTCTCCCTCTCTCTCTCTCTCCCTCTCCCTCTCTCTCTCTCTCTCTCTCTCTCCCTCCCTCCCTCTCTCCCTCTATCCTCTCTCTCTCCCTCCCTCTCTCTCTCTCTCTATCCCCCCCCCTCTCTCTCTCTCTCTCTCTCTCCCTCTCTTCCTCTATCCTCTCTCTCTCCTCTCTCTCTCTCTCTCTCTCTCTTCCCCTTTCCCCCCCCCCCTCTCTCTCTCTCTCACTCTTTCTCTCTCTCTCTCTTCCCCTTTCCCTCTCTCTCTCTCTCCCTCTCTCTCTCTCTTCCCCTTTCCCTCTCTTTCCCCCTTTCCCTTTCACGGGAGACACAAATTACAGAACCCACGGCTATATATTATTCACCTTGGTCCAGATATCTGCTCTCCTCCTTCCGGCATCTTAAGAGGTGCTTGGGTCCATTTATGTTTCAGTTTATCCATGATCGAACCCACCTCAGCGGACTGAGTAGAACTAGAGTTGTAGATGTACACGAGTTGGCCGGCCTGTTTTTTCTTGTCTGAAACTGAGGAGGGCCTCGCAAAGTGAGCAGGAATAATGATGGACCGTTTTACGTAGCAAGCAGCAGCAAAACGCGTTAAGACTATTCATTGATGGCTGTTGAGGTTAATTGAATTCAACTTTTTATGGATTTCCAAGAGATATTTCGAGGTTCTGAAATATTCAATTGGTTGTCCAAAGTGTGAGGATTCCGTAGATATTTGTTTCGTTGCGATCGGATAACGGGTGTGGCCTGGAAAGTGTATACGGTAAGAGGTAAATTCTTAGCTGCAATTTACCCTTAAGTACATATTTCAATACACCGGCTAAACATGGTTATTTTAAAACTCTTGTAAATAATTAACGAGTGAATCTTGCGAAATGAAAATGGTTCAATTGGTTGTCCGAAGTGTGGAGATTCCGAAAATATTTGTATCGTCGCGATCCGACGAAAGGTGTGACCTGGAAAGTGTATACCTTACGAGGTGAAGGAAACGGCTCGACTTCGGAGCTCATTGAACATCCTTAACGATATGCGATAAAAAGTTGTGCCATGGATTCCCGTCTTACGCATCGTGTTCCTGCACCCGTCGTGCTCGCGTTGGACGGCCACGATGCACTGGTCGGCCCAGCGTTGGGCGAACCGTTCCAGCTCCGTGCTCCACTTCATCCTGAGCATGTTGTTAACCGGACGGTCGAAGCCGCCGCCGAGGACCATACCGCTCGTCGTGCGCGTCACGTTGCTGCGCACGGTGTTGTGCCAATCCAGCAGGTCGGTCTTCTCCTTCTTCGTCAACGGCTGCGACTGGTTACTGACGCTACACACGCTTTTGTCAGCGGGCTGCAGGCAACAACGGACATCTCTCACATGTGACTA
This sequence comes from Nemoura dubitans, assembly GCA_921293005.1. Taxonomy (NCBI): domain Eukaryota; kingdom Metazoa; phylum Arthropoda; class Insecta; order Plecoptera; family Nemouridae; genus Nemoura; species Nemoura dubitans. Next base: position 1,864,386 of record OV121076.1, read on the forward strand.
TTTATATGGAAACTAGATCTAAATCCAATCACGGAAACCTTTGATCATCGGACATATTTTAAAATGCAGTGTCCGTTTCAAAAAGCAAATCTTGCGCCATACTTGCGTTTCATTAGTTAGACCTTCGACGCAGGGACCCTATTCTGTAATTTTTCAGATGTGAGATGATATTATTTGAGAGTGAGAACCTTCATTTGTTCCATACGAAAACATAGGCTACCTTGGAGTTGTCAATCTCAGTTCTTGCCATCTCACTTGGAAAAAGTTACACAATCGCACCCCAGGGTAGCGATCATGTAACTTTTTTTCATTCGATTTGGCTCGAAATCACTCGATTTCAAATCACTGCCCCCGTGTTAAACCATAGGCAGTGATATTGAAAACGAATCGTTTTGAAATCACAAAGTTACATGATCGGTCTCCAGGTAACTTACCGCAGGGAATTCACACATGACATGCAGCCACGGCCCGCACGAGGTAACGTTGCAGTAGTCAACCTCTTGAGAACGTACAAATCTTGCAGCGAAGTTAGCTGCTAACAAAAACAGTAATATTTTGTATAGGAAAACCATACTTTTTCCGTTTCGAATAATTACATTTTACAAGTCACAAGCCTGACAAATTTGTCTCCTCTTTTTTATTTTTATGTACACAAATTAGCCTCCCAAAAATGTTGCCCATTCCGGGATTTGAACCCGGGTCCCCAACTTTCGCGGCTGGTGCTCTAACCGCTGAGCTAAATAGACACGAAATTTGAGAGAAGTAATTTGCATACAGGTGTGAGAATTGAATGTCCCCAGGGGGGTATGGTCCAGAGTCTATGAATACTCATAGTGGCTCTGGTACCGCGTGATGCTATACTGCAACCACATTTTACATTCAACCTCGAGTAACTCCAATTTAACGTTGGATGCGTTGAATTCTCTTTTATAATCTTATTTAAATTACGAAAGCTCGTAATTGGCTAGTCATTTTATTTTTATGTACACAAATTAGCCTCCCAAAAATGTTCTTTTTTCTTTGCTTCCTACCAAACCAACCTAGATAATAGCCAAGGATCTTCGAATATATTTAGTACTTTCAGCGACCCTGCCACGAAAACGCCCATTTCGACCTTTGCATCGGCAGGTTCGCTGACAGCTCGAAAGGGGACGAGAGAAGACGAACGAATTGATGAAGAATAGAGTTAGCAAACAAACAAAATAACACATTATGGCTGTTTTAATTGATGAGCGTAGCGAGCGAAGCGAGCGGAGCGACATCTTTAATTTCACTACCCCCAAAAAAAGTCACGTCTATGTATGTTTTTTTTTGTGTGTGTTTGTGCGCGCTCTACGGAGCAAACGACTGAACCGATTTGAATGAAAATTTCTGAGTACCTACCTTTGTTCTCAACTTAGACCCCCTGCGTTTTTGGAAAAGATCGGTTCAGAATATTTTTAAGAAATCAATTTTTTCGAAATTTTTAGATTTTTTCAAAATTTTGAATCTCTTTAAATTTAAAAGTTTTTAACATAACTTCACAAAATTTTCTAAACATGTTGACCTTACTAGGGCTTCGCGAACGCAATTTGTGTTGCGTTGGAGATGAGCGTAGGTAGCGGTTTGTGTATAGCGGATTAAAAGGTGCAGGCAGCAGTCACAAGAAAACCATGGAGCACCAAACCTGACCATTGCCTTCTCGAAAATTCTAATCACTTGAAAATGTATACGGATTCTGACGTTCCTTTGTTTCTCTTCGCGGTCAACAAAGCTGGTAACCCAAGGAAACGAAGGAAACCGGACTCGTATTGAATCAGCCGGCAAATGACGAAAAAAACACCACAAAAATGCTAATAAAAACCAATTGGAAAAACCTACCGAACTAAGATTTGCAGGCATGATAAATATGTATGAGGTCAACATGTTCAGAAGTTTTGGTGAAGTTATGTTCAGAACTTTGAAATTTACAGTGGTTCAAAATTCTGAAAAAATCGAAAATTTTCGTAAAAATTGATTTATAAAAAATTAACTAAACCGATTTTTTTCAAAAACGCAGGGGGTCTAAGTTGAGAACAGAGGTAGATACTCAGAAATTTTCATCCATGTCGGTTCAGGCGTTTGGTCTGTAGAGCGCGCACAAACAAAAAAAAACAAAAAAAAACATACACAAGTGACTTTTCTGGGGTAAGTGATATACTCCAGGCAAGGAAGCTCAAAAAGACCCCTAACCCGGAACAAATTGCAAGAGTTTTGATTTTTAGTGTACCTTGTTCAGAAAATTTCGCTGATTACGCTCAAAAAAGTCGAGAAAAAAACTCAGATGGGAAATTGCCTAAAAAAAGGCTTTAATCCAAATTATGCAAATTTTTATTTATTTATTTGAAATTTTTTGATTCACCAATAGAATCGTTAAGTACCAAAATTCGGTGTACATTAATTACGCAAGCTATTTTTACATATACAGATATCAGGAAAATTTTGTTTACTTTTCGATTAAATCGACTTTAATTAATTATGCATACGTCCAATCAAACGCTCCCAGCTCCGAAACTATACAAGATAGAGATGTCAACTTTTTACGAGGGCGTTGGTAATGATACAAGGTATTTTACACGATAGTATGAACGAAAGTCTATGGCGTTTTGATTGGACGTATGCAAATTCAATTAAAATTGATTCAATTGTCAGGTAATCAAATTTAAAAAACCCCAATTACAAAGGGTTTATCTTACTACAGCTGTGGGCATGCTAACTAATTCCTACTTAGCATCAATTGTGCGTGTAATACCAATATTTTAATGGAAAGTACTTTGTTCAAAAAATCCATGCTAATTAAAAAGTTTGTTTGCATGTAATTAATAAACTAGCCATAGACTTTCGTTCATACTATCGTGTAAAATACCTTGTATCATTACCAACGCCCTCGTAAAAAGTTGACATCTCTATCTTGTATAGTTTCGGAGCTGGGAGCGTTTGATTGGACGTATGCATAATTAATTAAAGTCGATTTAATCGAAAAGTAATCAAAATTTTCCTGATATCTGTATATGTAAAAATAGCTTGCGTAATTATTGTACACCGAATTTTGGTACTTAACGATTCTATTGGTGAATCAAAAAATTTCAAATAAATAAATACAAATTTGCATAATTTGGATTAAAGCCTATTTTTAGGCAATTTCCCATCTGAGTTTTTTTCTCGACTTTCTTGAGCGTAATCAGCGAATTTTTCTGAACAAGGTACACTAAAAATCAAAACTCTTGCAATTTGTTCCGGGTCAAATGCTTCCTTGCCTGGTCTAATATTGAAGATTTCGCTCCGCCCGCTTCGCTCGCTACGCTCATCAATAAATATTTATCATGTCTGCAAATCTTATGTCGGTAGGTCTTTCCAATTGGTGTTTATTAGCACTTTTGTTGTGTTTTTCGTGATTTTCGTGATTTTGACGCCTGAATCAATTTCTTTTTGCAACTCATAGTTACAAATAAGGAAACAATAATAATCACGTGCTAATGAACGTCTCCTTGTTTGCAGCGTCCCAGGAGTTTGCCTATTACCGCGGCAAGCTCATCAGCCGGCCGTTCACCTGCCCGAAATGTCTGAACCGGTACGCGCTGAACAAGACCCTGATGAAGCACCTTCGTCTGCAGTGCGGCAAAGAGCCGATGTTCCAATGTCGCTACTGCGCGCACCGCAGCAAGGAGAAGACCAATCTCGCCCAGCACAGCAGGAGGATGCATCCAGAGATGATGGACCATTCCCCGAAGGACCCTTGAAGTTGTCACTTTGGAGAGATATCATCAAGTTTCCGAACTGGCTTGGCGATTATTGGCATGGAAATGCCGGAACCTTCACGCGATCTCGTTCCTTTACATTGATTTTGTCACTTTGTGCATTTTCTGTGTTGATTGTACAAAATATTATATTAAACTGTATTTTATAACTTTGCAATAACCTATTTTTTTGGTCGACATGGCCAGCCTGGTTCGCGTTTGAATTTGAGTGTATTGCAGATGCAGGCTGCTCAACGCACTTGAAAATAAAACTACAACGGCGAATTCACAAAATATTATAGACTTTGCTACACGTTGCTCTAGTTATGGACGTTGAATATTTTTTGCGAGTCTTCTTTTAGCTTCTCTTTAGTATTTTCTCTTCCATTAATCCAATCGTAAAACTATGGAACCTTGTTGAGAGTCCTTATTTAGATCGCCTAGAAAAACGTTCTACCGAATGTCAGTCAACCATTAAATCACAGTCGTCGACCAAGCTGGGTTCACAGCTGGCAATGTCAGTGACACGATGTCCACGCAATCCCGCCACGCAATCCCACGCTGGATTGCAAGCGCGAACAAATCGCACAACTAAGAGTAATCAACCGATTCATTAATAAGTCATTACACGCATTCAGAGTTCCGGTATCTCAGTAATAGATAGAGCTGGGTTCACATCCATGGCCATGTCATCAACATTGGCTCTGCCATTAATCAGAGACTCTGAATGTGCATGACGTCATGTTCGCGACTTTGCCACGGAGTCTCTGATTGGTGCAGAGCCAATGTTGATGACATCGTGTCTCTGACATTGCCAGCTGTAAAATCTGGTTAAATTATCGGTTTATAGTAACAACTCAATTCCTTGCGGTAAGCCAATCAAATCGTGACAAAACCAACAAAGCTTAACATAATTTTTTCTTAAATCGGTCAAATGGATTTGTCTGGTTCTCCACTAAGTTTGTACTTAAACTTTCCGTTAAAGTTTGGCATGGTCAAATATTTGGCTAACGTTAAGTTCAAGTTACGGATTTACACGTATACCAAACATTACTGCTTCTGCTAATTCTTGCTGCCAAATTGATTGTAAACCAGTTTTAAACCCAACTTGAGACCCCACTCGTCGCCTGCAGATCCCCGCGAGTTCGGCTACTGTCGCGGCCGCCTCATCAGGAAGCCGTTCGTGTGTCCCGGCTGCCCGAAGCGGTACGTGCTGAAGACAAGTCTGCAGCAGCATCTGCGCCTAGAGTGCGGCAAGGAGCCGCGCTTCCTCTGCAGACATTGCCCGTACCGCAGTCACGAGAAGGCCAACGTCACGCGCCACTCCAGAACCAAGCATCCGGCGACGATGGAACACTCTCCGATCGTCATCTGAGGCACTTGGCTCCGAAAGAGTCAAGCCACGTTTTTCGTTTTCCCGCATTTCGGTCCAACTTATCCTAATAAGGTCCGAAATTACAATGTCTAGATAAGAAGTTATCTACAGGATAACTTGAAAATTGATGTATCTGATTGGCTGTGACTATGGAGATAACAAGTTATCTGGTGGATTACTTCTTGTCCAGACATAGTAATTTCGGTCCTAAGGCCAAGTGTGCGATTGTGAAACTGTTTGTCATTCGATTTCAAATCACTGCTAAACCACAGGGCAGTGAAATTGAATTATTATTACGTTACAAAGTTACGCAATCGCACCCCGACTCAAATTCATGGCACTGTCTTTAGAGTTGGAGTAGATGTACAGAGTTAAGGAGTTTTATTAGTTGCGAGTTCCTAAACCCGTTGGCTGCCGTAATGTTCCTGGGGTTTTGCCATTTTGTATTTGGCCTAAATTAGACAATGGCGTCGACTTGTTCACAAAGGTACACCGCTTATCACGGGTATTTGTTTTGAGATGGACAGAGATTGCTGGTTTATGTGTAGTATACCAGACACATTGAAATTGATCGAAATTGTAACGATCTGTTTCTCCCTAGGTATAGATGGCAAGATATGTGCTGTTATCTTTCATATTTTCAGAATAAACCGTCAATCTTTCCCTCCATGTAAAATTTGAATGTTCAATAAAAGTCGCGTACCTAAATAATGTGTTTGTTCGATGTTTGCATTGATGGTTACTTTTTAGACATTTAAACAAGTCCCGGTAGATATATTAATTTCTAGATCATGTTGAATATGTTTTCAAAAAGTGTTCATTCCCAATTAACACAGCCTAAGGATTCTCTTGGAAATGGACACTCTTTTCCGGCCTGGGATTAATTTTTGATTTTACCCTTTTCTTCGCATATGTAGGTAAGCAGAACAAACACTTAGATATTAAGGTAAGTTATTTTCATCCTTCGCTTGCTGGTTAAAACTCCCATCCAAAGAAATCCAAAAAATTAACTGCAACAGGAAATGAGTGCCTTATTTGTTTCAAGCCAAAGCAATAATATCTCTTAAGCATATCTTAATTTGCTCGACCTGATTGCCAATCACTTGTTGACAGCGATGCAAGTAGTTGGTGGCCTGCAGTACGTGCCACGGATTTCGGACACACGCTGACGCCCCCCTCCTCTCTTTCAGACCTCGCGCTCGGCTACTCGCGCGGCCAGCTGATCGCCAAACCGTTCAAGTGCGTCAACTGTCCGAAGCGCTTCGCGGCGAGCACCAGTCTGCGTCGCCACCAGCGTCTGGAGTGCGGCAAACAACCGCAGTACCGTTGCCGCCACTGTCCGCAGCGCTGCAAGGAGCGCTGCAAGGTCGTGCGCCACAGCAAGACGATGCATCCGGAGATGAACGAACACACTCCGATGATAAGCGACCAGCTGGCTTAGACTGGATAGCGATCATGTAACTTTTTTTCATTCGGTTTGGCTCTAAATCACTCGATTTTAAATCACTGTCCGTGTTAAACCATAGGCAGTGATATTGAAAACGAATCTTTTTGAAACCACAAAGTTACATGATAGCCCCCCTGGTCGGTGTTTGTTTCGAAAATGAGTTTCAGTTGTGATTTCAACTGTGAATTGCCGACATTATTTAGCGCTGCAAATATGGTTGTTGTTTATGTTGTTCAACCAGTTTGTCATAATGTAATATTGTCATATAATGTTCATACAGGGCAAAGAGAGTCAAAGAGAGCCAACATGCATTCCACTGTCGAGCAAATATACTATTACATTTTTTAATAAATAGCAAGCCCAAATTGGCTATAAATAGCAAATTTGAGAATTTTTGAACACATTTTTTCGTAAATAAATAAACACCAGTCTGTTCTACTTTTTAAGGTAAATACTCGGGGCTCAAATTACATGCTACCCGATAATTGTTCGAATACAAGCGTTAATGGAGCGTGATTCAACACGGACAGGTGCCATCTGAGATTGCATAACCAGTAATGTGAGAAAACGGAAATGGACGTTGATTGAAGTTCCGTCTCGCCTCTCGCTGTGATTTATGCGCTGTTTTTCGAACGGCGTCCCTCCCCTTCCATGAATGTTCAGACAAAAGCTCGGTCAAGGTCTCTGCGTCAACTGGTCATTTTATTTACAAACGTGCTTTTCGCTGCAGCGTTGCACTGCGTAGTCAGGAATTGTCCGTTCTATTTCCAAGACGGCGGCCCGTGTATTGTATTGTATCTATTTTATTGCCAATAGATTATTTTACATAATATAGACATAGTCAAGTTTATAAAATAAAATCACAACTATACACAATAATGGTAAACTAAAAATAATATTTACAAAATATGTACACAATATATACAAACAACCTAGGCTGGCTTGTTAAATTCATTTACTATGGAGAAGGGATTGTTCAGTTGATAGGCTTTGGTGACTTCATGTTGTTGTGGAAGCCCCACGGAAAATAGTTGAGCAAGTTCCTCCCCGGTTGCAGCGCCTCCAGTGTCCGTCTTCGACGAGTTGTTCCCCAGTCGCGGCAAGCTGATTCGCAAGCCGTTCACCTGTCCGAACTGCCCGAAGCGGTACGCGCTCAAGACGAGTCTGCAGCAGCACCTGCGCCTGGAGTGCGGCGTGGAGCCCAAGTTCCGATGTCGCCACTGTCCGTTGAGGAGCAAGGAGAAGGCGAACCTCACGCGGCACTGCCAGCGGCGGCACGCCGAGATGCTGGACCACTCGCCGATGAGCGACTAGTCCGAAGAAGATTTCCGGGGTTCAGTTTCACATTGGGCTATTTTCAACTATCCCGCGGGAGAATTTCCTAAAAGCAAAATGATGAAATTCCTCCGGGGATGGAGAGTCCCTTCTTTGAGGATATTCGCCCTCAAGAGTGATTGACTGGTGACCCGAATGCGACGAGTTTGATGCGTTCGCATTTTACCATTCAGTGCCATTTGTTTGGATTGTCATCGTTTTCTCAACTACAGTATTTCAACTGTGAAATTATGTTTCTAAAGATATTTTTTGAGGGAATTTGTAATCAAAAAGCCCATTTTGTGTGCCGATTAAAACCACAAGCAAGAGGAATCGGAATTCTTCCATGTCTTCCTCTGAACCTTACCTCTCCTCGTTTGCTACAAATGTGACATGGAATCACTTTGTTGTTCCAGCCCTTTATTATTCAAAACGACAACATTGAATCGTGGAAATCACACTGCCTGGTTTTTACCGAGTGAAGCTTTGTCTCCGCTGAGTCTTTCCTAAGTTTACCTATGCTGGCTGCGTTAAAATTGTGAACTTGTCTAAATATTTTCTTAAAACCTAGCCCTGCATATTCTTTTGTTCAAATCTGTAGTCGATTTGTGCTTCCTTAAAAACTGCTTGCACTACAGTTACTATTATGTTTTTACTATGTATATTTTTTAAATTGTAATGCATAATATATAATTATATTCATAACGGTAATTAGGCTCGGCCACACTAACACCATTCTCCCTGATAGCAGCCTCCTCGACGTTCGAGTTGACCTACTCGCGGGGCAAGCTGATCAGGAAGCCGTTCGCCTGCCCGAACTGTCCCAAGCGTTACGCGTCCAGCAACAACCTCAGCCGCCACCGGCGCGAAGAGTGCGGCAAACAGCCGCGCTTCCAGTGTCGCCACTGCCGGTACCGATGCCGCGAGAAGAACAACCTGCGACGCCACTGCAGCACCCAGCACTCGGCGCAGACGGACCACACGCCGAGACCGGACTACGAGTAGCGGCGGATGCGATTCGGCTAAATGTCCCGTCGCTACTGGGGATATCGATGACATCGCTGCCCCGGTGACTCAAAGCGGGGAACTGATTTCTGCTGAGCCAGTAGCAAATCTCGCTTCTTCGGTGTCGCAACTCAACACCAGTGACTTGGACGAAGAAGTTTTGGAAAACATGTGCATCGTAAAAAGCTGTGTCTAATGACTGACGGGGTTTTCGTGCTGAGGCTTGTGTTGGATCAAGCCAGTGCACATCACATGCATGCGGGACTACAATCTGTCCAAAACTATCATAATTGTTTTGTGTTCCCATAGCACTTGGCATTGGAAATGACTTCAATGTTTACTGTAATAGAACAATAAATTGAAAGCAGTAGAGAGAAAACAGATTTATCCCATTATCCTCAAAAGTGTATTTCATTATAGTCACTGCCCCGTTTGTCCGGGTAGGTTCCATAAAATGTGTGATTCCATACAAAGGTGGGTTGGATCATTGGTATGAGTTCTGTCGGCTTACCAAAGACCTTTGCAATTCGTGCAAATTCACGTTGCCAATACAAACGTGCATGAATCGCCAATAGTTGATACAAATAACAAACGCACTAACGAACTTTTCGCCGTTGCTAGCAACAAAAAACGCAGTAACGAGGTTTCTTCACTAAGAACATTGATAGTAGCCCAGGCGGGAAAAAAACGAATAGGTAGACCATTGGAAGGCAAGTTTCATGAACTCTATTTATGTAACATACCTTTTTCAAGATCCTTTTTGTTCCTTTTCTGTTCTCTGTGTCGTAAATTGCTTTGATATTAGCATTAATGTATAGCAATAATGAAAAAAAAAAACCTTCCAAATGGTTTTACAGACATTTTCCATATTGAAAACCATCATAACTAGTTGTTCTGCCATTTTGCAAACCTTGAAGCTCAGTGCCTTCCTCACGTCAACATCTTGGGTTGCAGACGCTTCGGCCTCCGTCGCAGACCTGGTCTACACGCGAGGCAAGCTGCTCTCGAAGCCGTTCAAGTGTCCGAACTGTCCGCGGCGCTACACGGTCAAGCGCAGCCTGGTGACGCACGTCAGGCTCGAGTGCGGCAAACAGCCGCAGTTCGGGTGCGACCAGTGTGACTTCCGGTGCAAGCACAAGTACACGCTGTACGCGCACTGCCGGCGGAAGCACCAATGAACGCGGCACGGAATCGTGTGTGTGTGTGTTTGGAGATGGCGTGCGCTTTAGACGGAAGTTGCTCATTGGCGGTGTTTATTATTTATAACATAATTACTTATATTTGAAAAATATTCTATTAATATTCTATCTTGTTACTTAATAGTATTGTATTGATGTGTTTTGTTGTATTTTAGAGCTGTTAAAATGTTTGTCTCGCTACGGTTATCAGCCGCTTAAATATCGAAAAGCTGATTTTTTTTGTCAAATATGCTTATTTTGGAGAAATAAATTAATACTATTTACAAATTCCGACTTAATCATCAGTCAGTCACTTCTCTATTTGCATGTCGTTTCTTCACGATGACGTCATATCTAAGACTCACGATGACGCCATGTCCAAGACGTACCGAACGTAGACGAGCATTATTTAAACATTATCGTTGAAATAATAGTATGTGGATGTTGCTTGTTGGTTTTTGAAATGTGTAAATCTTTTCTAAGACTCATGCGTGATTGTTCAATTATCGTTCAAACCCATGTTTAAAGTTTTAAAAAGTTTGGTGGTAAATTTTTTCTTCCATGCCAACAAAGTGCTGAGCCCTTTTCCCTCTCGGTTGCAGCTCTAGCGACTATTATCAGTTATCTTTACGTCGATTGTCTTCACTGGCATCTAGCATATTCTTGCGTTCCTAAAGGAGCACTACGGAAAGCTAAGCGTTAATTTGTCTTTACTTGTGTTTATTTGCTTGTATTTATTGAAAAGGTTTATTTGTATTGTTTGTTGCTTCGTATTCGTGTTGTTAACACCCAATGCAGTTATTCCGCGAGACCACGTCCATGACTTCAATTGCCACAACGTCCTGACCCCAGTTGTCTGCTTCCGGTTCTTCCAGAGCCGGACCACGAGCTGGTATTCACCCGAGGCAAGCTGCTCAAGAAGCCTTTCAAGTGTCCGAACTGTCCTCGCCGCTACACCGCCTTGCGGAGTCTCCAAACACACACCAGAGTCGAATGTGGGAAGCAGCCGCAACTCTTCTGCCATCTGTGCTCCTTCAAGTGCTACCACCGATGCACACTGAGGTCGCATTGCGCCACCAAACACCAGACTGTGCCTCTACCTGGTTAGTGGTTTGCTCAGTGCCGGGTTTACGATGTCCAGTTAAGTTTTAACTGTCTGTTAAGTTTGTTACCTCCAAGGTCACAGCCAATCAGGGGTGTCTAGAGGCTTCTACTCTTATCATTATTGTATCTCTTTACTGACATTTCGCATGTTGTTGGGTTTTAATCGCGGCGATTTTCAACTCCGACTGTTTCTTTATGTTCATTTGTGTTGTATGTTTGATATAAGAAGTAAATTATTAGTTCGTTGTATTGGGAGTACTTAAACCATCCAATAACTAATCAATTGCTTAATCTTGACAAGCAACAGCAAAGTTTTTAATTAAATTGGCTTTGTCCTGTTTAGTAACACTTCTAAAAAAATTGCAATAATATCGTGGTGCTGCACAATTTCGTAATTTTGGAGCACAGAGATCAAATTACATGTTTTGGTGGGCAACAAATTGATTGGCACCAAATGGGAGCGAGTGACTTTAATCTGTGATTCCCTCTCAAAATGTATAATGTAATTACAGCCCAACTGTCGCATGTCTCTGCTTCCAGCTCCCCTTCCCCCCGACGCAGACGCCGAAGTGGTGTTCACGCGAGGCAAGCTGCTGAGGAAGCCGTTCAAGTGTCCGAACTGTCCTCGCCGCTACACCGCCTTGCGGAGTCTCCAAACACACACCAGAGTCGAATGTGGGAAGCAGCCGCAGTTCCAGTGTCATCTGTGCTCCTTCAAGTGCTACCACCGATGCACTTTAAGGTCGCATTGCGCCGCCAAGCACCAGACTGTGCCTCTACCTGGTTAGTTTAGTTTAGTTTAGTTTAGTTTAGTTTCTTTATTTTCCATTGTAACGACTTACACGCCATAATGTGATTTCAAGATAGTAAAAACAGGCTTGGGAAAGAGTCATTATTAAAGGATTACAGTTTTTCATTCATTCATTCGATCCTCATTCTTGCAGTATTTACATGTACAATCATTCATGCTTGTAAATTCGTCTATGTTGTAAAAGCAGTGTGATATTAAAAAATCCTTAAGTCTCTTCTTAAAACATTCTCTTCCATTTGACTTTTTTATTTTGTGGAGTAGACAGTCTTAGAGAATTGGCCCCATAAAAATTGAATTTTTTCTCCCTATTTCTAGATTGCTTTTCTTATTTCTAATTGCGCCTTTGTTTCTTGTATTTTTGTTGTGAACATTTTGGTTATGCTCAAATAGCTGGGGGTTGTCCTTCACATGCATGATTACCTCCATTATATATAGGGAAGCTAGAGCTAGAATTTTAAATTCTTTAAAGGCATGTCTGTATGTACCTCTTTGTACATAGTGGTTTGCTCAGTGCCGGGTTTAAAATGTCCAGTTAAGTGTTAACTGTCTGTTAAGTGTGTTACCTCCAAGGTAACAGCCAATCAGATAACTCTATTTTCATTTTAACTGACAGTTAACACACTTGACATTGTAAAACCGGCACTTACTCATTTTAAATGATGATATCCGAGATTTGAGCGTGTGATTCATTATGTCCTGATTACGTATTTTAATTGAGATTGAGCATACTCAAAATAACAGTATCTTTCATGTTGTGCGCAGGTTTTGAGCGCGTTCGGAACGATGGTAGGTGTTGTTTTTCGGTTAATGGTCTCTTTGGTTTGGATTTGTGGATCCACAAGTCGTTTTTAGGACTGAACTCCAATCCAAAGCGAGCATTAATCAAGAAACCACATTACCACTACCTATCTTTCCGAGTGAATCCCTTGAGTGAATCATTAAGAGAGGCGGCTAGAGGCTTCTACTCTTATCATTCTCGGTGGCATTTAGTCCGCACATTGTTGATTCGCATGTTGTTGGGTTTTAGTCACAGTGATTCCGAACTCCGACTGTTTATTTAGATTCATTTTTGTTGTTTGTTTGTTTACCTAAGTAAATTATTAGTTTATTGTTTTGGGGTAGTACTTAAACCATCCAATAACTAATCAATTGCTTAATCTAGACAAGCAACAGAATAGTTTTTAATTAAATTGACTTTGTCCTGTTTGGTGACACTTCTCAAAAAATTGCAATAATATCGTGGAGCTGCACAATTTCGTAATTTTGGAGCACATATATCAAATTGAATGTTTTGGCAGGCAACAAATTGATTGGCACCAAATGGGAGCGAGTGACTTGAAACTGTGATTCCCTCTCAAAATATAAAATGTAATTGCAGCCCAACTGTCGCATGTCTCTGCTTGCAGCTCCCCTTCCCCCCGACGCAGACGCCGAAGTGGTGTTCACGCGAGGCAAGCTGCTGAGGAAGCCGTTCAAGTGTCCGAACTGTCCTCGTCGCTACACCGCCTTGCGGAGTCTCCAAACGCACACCAGAGTCGAATGTGGGAAGCAGCCGCAGTTCCTGTGTCATCTGTGTCCCTTCAAATGCTACCACCGGTTTGCGCTGCGGTCGCACATTACTTCGAAGCACCAACCTATACTTTTACTGCCTTTATGTTAATCGTAATAAATACTTTCACATCGCATATAACGCCTTGTTTTAGTCTCGATAGCATTGACGTGTTATCTGTCATCAAAAATCCCTGCCTCTGACATCAAGTGTTATACATGTTTAGAATCTAATGAAACATCTCTTGTTTGTTTTTCGAGTACTTTGTGCTTATGCATATTTAACATTTTTTGCATATTTACTTACATAGAGCATATTCCTGCGTATCGTACTCAGTGTTTTCGAAATGTTCATTTAACTAGGGTATGTTTCGGTTTAGTTGTGTTTTTGCTGTAATAATAAAGTTGATTATTTTGTTACAAAGGTAGTTATATTAAATCAGCCAACGACTAATTTAATTCCCATATTTTCTGGCTTCAGCATGTAATTCGTCATCACCATAAGCACCATTCTTCAGCGCCATTTCTTCGGTTGCAGCCCACCCGTCTTCGGACACAGACCTGGTCTTCACCCGAGGCAAGCTGCTCTCGAAGCCCTTCAAGTGTCCGAACTGTGGGCGTCGCTACACGGCACAGCGCAGTCTGAAACTACACGTCCGAGTCGAATGTGGGAAGCTGCCGCAACTCTACTGCCATTTGTGTTCCTTCAAATGCTACCACGCTTGCACACTGAGGTCGCACATTACTACGAAGCACAATAGGACAACGCTTTGACTGTGCTCTTGGATACTTCAATTAATTTTACTACATCGAAAGATCGCCCAAGTTTAGGCTACTTTTCACCTGAACTGTGAAATTATCTAGCCGTGTTACTGACCTTTTTGTTAAGTATTTGGAGAATTACGTTGCTCTTCTTACCATTCTTATCTGTCTGGATTCCTCTGTGTCAACCTCTCGAAGGCGATTGCCTTTAAACTTATGCAACAACCTTACTGACAATAAGCATATTATTGTGTTTCTTTGTGAACTTTCCCGAAATCTGACTGTGTTTTTAGGTTTACATAATGTTTATTTGTTTCGTTCTAGTTCTCAGTGAATGTATTGTGGGAAAGTTCATAATGCATTTTACACCGCTTGTTGGCAAATAAATTGATGATTGAAATCTTTTGCATACAAGCAGCGGCATTATTTCTTCAGCCTCAAGAGAGAACCAAACGGTAGTGGTTATTATATTTTCTGTAGAGGGTAGTGATATTTAAGATTTCGCTGCGCTCATCAATTACTACTACGGTTACTAAACAGTAGTAGTAGTAGTAGTTACTAAAAAATACACGTGTTGTTAAAGAGCTGCTGGATGGCTGACACTTTTCGTTTTGTTGTATCATGAAAACTTATAGCCGAGAGAATGTTCAAAAAGTGCCTAAAAGTGCCTGCATCCCGTACCCGAACCTTCTGGCGGTCAATTCACGTACATTTCACTGTACCCCCTTAGCCCGTACAGTAAATGAAATAGTGCATAAAACCAAGCAATAAAAATGATGAAGATGTGTCAAATGCTTCAAATTTGGCAGTTAAAAGAAAACTCGTCCAATACTTAGCTCTCCCTATATCTACCCTGAGGCGGGTATCACTATGGCAGTGTTTATATTTTCTTCTGTCAGTTTTATGTTAATTATCTTCTCGTGTCAACTCATTTAATAGGTTTCAAGTCATCTTTCAATCCTTTTGGGCGACATCAACATAACTGTGTACTTTTCTAAATGGTTTTTTACGCTTTGGTGATGGGAAGTTATACCCGGACTAAGGGGGTGCAGTGAGATGTACGTGAATTGGCCCCCTGAGATTCAGCAGAATTTAGTTCAGCAATCAGAGTGTTGTTCAGCGTAATTTCTTCGGTTGCAGCCGTTCCTCCCAGCGACGTCGACCTGGTCTACACGCGAGGCAAGCTGCTGAGGAAGCCGTTCAAGTGTCCGAACTGTCCGCGGCGCTACGCGGCACAGCGCAGTCTGAATCTGCACATCAAAGTCGAGTGCGGCAAACCGCCACAGTTCCAATGTCACGTGTGCTCGTTCAAGTCGCACCATCGCTACAACCTGCGCGCGCATTTCAACGCGAAGCACAAGCCGACGCTTTGACCCTGTTTCTGTGGACCGCAATAAATGTCGTCACATTGAATGGAACGCAAAATCTTTGTCTTAACATTGTCATCTACATGTTAGCTTGGATCGCATTCTATTTTGAGGGTTAAATTCATCTTCTTATTTTGTCTGTTATTATATAGTGCTTTGTACAATCACATATTTTTCATTTATTGCATCTTTTCTTACTTATAGCACATTCTTGCGTGACTTTCTTAATTATGTCGAAATCGTACTTTTTGCTCAGTTTATTCATACTGAGCTACTTATTTTGTTTCTGTGTAGCGGCTAGGAGAAAGTCGATCTTAGTTACACAGGTAGATATATTTAACTTGCCAATATTACTCATCGAGTGTGCATATCTCCAAAACTGAGGCATGTAATTCTTCATCGCCATAAGCACCATTCTTCAGCGTCATTTCTTCGGTTGCAGTCCACTCGTCTTCAGACACAGACCTGGTCTTCACCCGAGGCAAGCTGCTCTCGAAGCCCTTCAAGTGTCCGAACTGTGGGCGTCGCTACGCGGCACAGCGCAGTCTGAAACTACACGTCAGAGTCGAATGTGGGAAGCTGCCGCAACTCTACTGCCATCTGTGTTCCTTCAAATGCTACCACGGATGGTCGCTGAGGTCGCACATTACCTCGAAGCACAAACCTACCTGTTAACCGTTGACTTGTTCAAGCCGTTAATTTAATAACGTGTTATATTTTTATTGTTTGGTTTGTGTAAATTGCAGTAAACATTACCTCAATTCACCAACGTGATATTTTCTTAAAAGATTTCTTCCTGTGCAAATATACTATATTAATCGTGTTATCCTATACTTTCTGATAATGAATGATATACTAATCTTTGCCAAGTCCTTCCTGCCCTAAAGTCGACTCTCCGGAAGCCATGGGATCCAAGAGAGTGATACGTTTCTCTGATCCTGATCGCGTTATTAGACGATCTTGGGATGGCCAGGGTGAAAGCCAACTGGCCGGACGCCGAGAAAGCGGCGAGCCAGAAGCGATTGCCTGTTCCTGTGTCGTCGAGGATAGAGAAACGAACCGGCTCTGTTCGCTGGATTGGAGCAGTGTCTTGCTTTCTTGCTTGCCATATGCCGGCTATTCTTTTTCGTGCTAACACATCCTATAACTGTAGTCTCTTCGGTTCCAGCTTCTTGGAGCGCGGACAACGATAGCGTGGTCTTCTTCCGGGGGAAGCTGATCAGGAAGCCGTTCCAGTGCCCGAACTGCACGAAGCGCTACGTCGAGAAGTGCAGTCTGAAGCTGCACCTGACGATGGAGTGTGGCAAAGAGCCGCAGTTTGGGTGTCGCCACTGTGCGTACCGATGCAAGCACAGGGCCGACCTGGCCAAACACAACAGGAGGAAGCACGCGGAACAGACAGACCACTCTCCGATTGCCGACTAGCCACCTGGGGGTCGCAGGAGGACATCCAGCGATGCGTACTTTTGAAAGAAACTGTTTCACACTGGGATTTAAATACTTACCAAAAGTCTAGCTGGTTTGAAACCAGTGCTAAAGTTAGGACTAGTTGTCCAGTCTAAGAAATTTCAATGCTTATAGTTTGTATGCAAATATTGTCGTTACAATAGACGCCATGAATTGACTAGTGGTGATCTGATTACACTCATTTTACTTGTATTACGCTTCTTTTGCCAGGAAACTTTGCTGGCTGCTGATTGTTTATTTATTTATTTATTTATTTATGTGTGTGTCTATTTGTGTGAGAATAATAAACGACCGATATTTAATCTATTGTTACTCTGGACATTTACTTCTCATATGCAGAAACAATGTTATTCTTTGTCAGAAGCGATATCATTGCATCCCCTTATTTTTATGCTTGTATTTGGCAAAAAATTATTACTTTTCCATGCTGCATTACAATAATATCTTTATCTTCATGTTTTCTGAATTTTTCTTCGACTAGAGACAAAAGGGTTGTACATTTTCTAAATAAACATTGTTTCCTCAACCAAAATATCCATTAACCAATATCTCCATTAATAAAGCCCGGACTGAATTATTAAATGGTAGTATTAGTTAAATTATATTTGGTAATACGTAGCACAAGAATGGCATATCCTTGCTGTGAATTCCCGGGCAAATGTTGCAATTCAAGATTGACTCTAACCAAATCCCATCTCCTTTCTTGCAGACCCGCTCGCCTCTGCCAGCGACCTGTTCTACTTCCGGGGCAAGCTGATCAGGAAGCCGTACCAGTGCCCGAACTGCTCTAAGCGCTACGCCGAGAAGTCCAGTCTGAAGCTGCACATCACGCTGGAGTGCGGCATCGAGCCCAAGTTCCGCTGCCGCCACTGCGCCTATCGGTGCAAACAGAAGGCGCACCTGAACTCGCACTGCTCCAGGAAGCATCCAGACCAAGCTGACCACACCCCGTTGAGCGACTGAACGAGTCGGCGCCAGAGATTTCCTAGAAGCAATTAATGTTTTGTGAATTTACGCCCTGAAAGCTTGACACAAATTGCAACGTATTTGCTGAGTTTGTAAAGGTTGATTTCACTTACCGGATGTGCATTATGTCCAGGGGCGTCACTACAGGGGAGCAGGCTCTCGGGCCCAAACTCTGGGGCCTCGGGCTCAGGGGGGCCTCGTGGTGGCGGAAGTTGAACCGAAAAAAGAGGCGATTAACTTTTTCAAAATCTTGAAATCTTCTTTCAAAAAATCCATTAAAAACGTAATCGGCCTTAATTTTTCGGTTTATTTTTGGCAACACTGGAGGGGTTAGTGGGCCTCGATTATTTTTTGCTTTGGGGCATCCGGTTCGGAGTTACGCCACTGAATATGTCAGCACATATTTACGGCAACCTTATACTTTAAATTAGAGAAGGCCGAGAATCTAAGCGATAATATTTTAAAAATTGTTTAACATGTATTATTTGCATAGTTCTACGAACGTAGCACCATTAGTTTTGTTCTGTCAAGCTGTATCACATGAAAATAAATCTTCTGTTGCTTCATCACTTCTGTGAGGTTTGGATATCTCCTGGCTGGCTGGGCCGATCGTGTTGGCAAAGTGTTGCGCAGAATAACTTGACTGTGAGTCCCGCATTCAAATCCCAGTGTGAAAGAGTTGTTTCAAAACTAGTGCCGAAGGTAGGACCTAGAAGACATGAGCCTAAGAAATTTAATTTACCAAGTGTGTTGCACAATTCAACACACTTGTTGTCTTGTAACTTGTTATTGTCATTTGTCATTCAACTATTAGCAAATACACATAATGGACTGAACCTTATATTTGTTATCCTATTTTTGACAGTCCCCATATAATGTCTCACTTCTAAGTATTCCAGCTTGCTTTGTTTACAAGAAACCCAATCCTGTCCCATTTTCAATTCAAATTTGTATTTATTTCTCTCTTATAGTTATACACTTCACATTTTCAGATTGTTTTAGGTATATATGGAAGACACTGTTTTCGTATATTTGGGAAGTTTCTAGTCGAGTGAAAAGTACCTACAAAGTGATAACAGCAAACTCTCGATTTCTCAGTCCCTTCGACGTCCGACACCAAGCTGTTCTACTCGCGAGGCAAGCTGGTCTCGAAGCCCTTCCAGTGTCCCAACTGCCCCAAGCGGTACGCCTTCGAGTCCAGTCTCTACAGTCACCGCAAGCTGGAGTGCGGCAAAGAGCCGCAGTTTTCGTGCGAGCAATGTCACTTCCGGTCCAAGCACAAGGCGAGCCTGGCCGAGCATTACCGAAGGAGGCACTCGGTGAATCACGATCTCAGTTCCAATAAGGATTAACCGGGATTTGGGTTTAAATTGTCCGATTGTCCTTTAATCCTGGTTCCTCCGTGGTCGTCGTGATAATTGCTGGTGATGATTTCTGTCGATTATAGTCGATCATAATTTTGAACAAAGTCTACACTAGTAACGATGGATCACAAATAAACATTCATTCTTTACCATTTGTGCACGTTTTCGCGTAGCCACTCATAGCTTTGGTTTTCGCTCAATCTTTGCTATTACGTGCATTAATGAATCACTGTACTGTCTTTAACGATTTTAGTGATTTCAACCGCAAATTAAATGTCCAAAACATTTTCGAAAACAGACTAATGTAATGAAGTTTAAAAAAGTTATCGGTGGTGTGATGCTTTATTTTCCTAGCTAATCCAATTCCCTGTACAACAGAA
Organism: Nemoura dubitans; assembly: GCA_921293005.1. Lineage (NCBI taxonomy): Eukaryota > Metazoa > Arthropoda > Insecta > Plecoptera > Nemouridae > Nemoura > Nemoura dubitans. The sequence continues at coordinate 1,884,229 of OV121076.1, forward strand.
TAAGTTATTTTACATCAAGTTGTTTATGCACCTACATAAATATACTTATATCGTAAGTTAATGTATTTAGTGCCGGTTTTACAATATCGAGTTAAAGTGAAAGTAGAGGTATCTGATTGGCTGCGACCTTGGAGATAACAAACTTAGCTGGCAGTTAACAGTTTACTAGACGTTGTAAAACCGACCCTAAGTTATATTAAATTGTTTGTGGCGCCACGTGCGAAGGCACGTCGTTGTCCAGACTTCCATGGTCCTGTGATCCGAGTGTAGTACGTCTCATGTTCTTTTGGCAGCGCCTCTGGGCATTGGGCCAATACATAACATTGTAGAAAACCGGTTTGTTGCTGCCATCAGAACATGAGACGAACTATAGTTGCCGATCCCCGAACGGTTGTCAGTGAACGGACGTCTGACACTCGTCTCCTCTCTTCCAGCCTTTCCCGGCGCCGACGCCGAGCTGTTCTACTCGAAGGGCAAGCTGGTCCGCAAGCCGTTCCAGTGTCCGAACTGCGCCAAGCGCTACGGCTGGAAAGAGAGTCTCGTCAAGCACCTGCGGTTCGAGTGCGGCGTCGAGCCGCAGTTCCGCTGCCGCCACTGCCCCTACCGGTGCAAACAGAAATCTCACCTCGCGAAGCACTCCCGGAGGAAGCACTGTGACCAGACGGACCACTCCCCGATCGAATAAACTGCATTTCACGTTGAGAAGGAGAGTGTCTGCATCTTCCTTGAAGACCCACTGCTGCTAGACACGAGCCAAGAGTTTCAAAACTGCCCATAGAGCCTTTTGTCCGGCTCAAGACATGGTTTGTGAGTTTTGAAACTCTTAGCTTGTGTCTAGCAGCAGTGGGTCCTCGAGGAAGATGCAAATCCACTCTTCTTGACGCGATTGGTTCCCCGATTGACTAGAGACAACGCGCTTGCTGGAATTTTTGTTGTAAAAAATATAATTGGGATGAAGGAAAATCAAAATCAAATGCAAATGTATTTGCAGTTTTTAATAAATATCGTTTGTATGAAAATAAATACGTATGTCCACAAACCATGCACGGTTCTATTTATTGCAGTGTAACGAAAACTGTAATGTTTTTGATTAATTGTGTGATTGGTTGAATGACTGGTTTTGAAAGTGAGATTGTAAATGATTGGTAAGCCATGCCAAACTACATGTTTTTAAGAGGAATACTAACGCTAGACGCACAGGCGTAACCTTTTATCTGTACACGTGAGCCTATACCGTGTGTGCATTATCTTTTCATTGTTGTTTTCGTAGGATTTGGCCTAGATCTTCATTTTAGCAAATTCTTCTTGTAGAAGCTTTTACAGCTACAACCTTGAGCAATTCAGGGTTCGAACACGATTTGAAATCCGTTCCCTCCGTTCCAGTGATCTCGACATCTGACTGCGAGCTGGTCTACTTTCGCGGCAAGTTGCTGAGCAAGCCGTTCAAATGCCCTCGCTGCGGCAAGCGCTACACGGCGGTGTCCTCGCTGCACAGCCACCGCAAGAACGAGTGCGGCAAGGAGCCGCAGTTCGAGTGTCCACACTGCCCGTACCGCACCGCACACAAGGCCAACCTGGCCACGCACTGCAAGAGGAGACATGCCGACCAGACTTCGGAATAGGGCGACCTCTCTGTGTCTGACTGGCTGCCACGCACTGCAAGAGGAGACATGCCGATCAGGCTTCGGAATAGGGCGACCTCTCTGTGTCTGACTGGCTGCCACGCATTGCAAGAGGAGACATGCCGACCAGACTTCGGAATAGGGCGACCTCTCTGTGTCTGACTGGCTGCCACGCATTGCAAGAGGAGACATGCCGACCAGACTTCGGAATAGGGCGACCTCTCTGTGTCTGACTGGCTGCCACGCACTGCAAGAGGAGACATGCCGATCAGGCTTCGGAATAGGGCGACCACTTCTAACTGCCGCCATGCACTGGGAAATATCACGAGGGAGACAACCTTTTTTGCAACGGCTATTTCGTAGTGAAACTATCTTAACGCCAAATTTATCGAAATGGAATGTAACGAATGCTGGAGGCGAAATTTGTGACCTTCAGACTGTTATTCCCATAAACATATACCCATATACCTATACCTATCCTGTTATATATCATCACCTAACCTATTAACGCATGTACTTTGCAAGGAATGTGTATATCTGCTGCAAATAAATTTAAGGTTATAATAATTAGTCCAAAATTGAAAACCAAAAAAAAAATGTAACTCTAAAGACTAGGTCAAGTGTTACAATTGATGGGCATTAGGTTAGCTAGTCGCTGATTAGTAATTACAAGTCATTAATAAGGTAGTCATTAATTAATTAGTCAATGATTTTGTGAAAGTATTCTTTTAAACGGCATTGTTTCAGTGTTATTCTGAACTTTGCATCTGTTAGGATTTTGATGTCAACTGAGAGGTTATTGTAAAGAAGTATAGTTATATACAGTGGACAGTTTTGTCGGATTTTGTGATTTTGTGCGTTTCAATTGAATTAGGTTTCGTCTAGTTGTTTAATGATCGTGAACTTTTCGTTTACAGTTGCACGATGGTTATAAAACCACTTGTTTGTAAAATGAATAAACTCGCTATCGTTAAAATAGACAACTTTTCGAACAGTGTTGCGCAAGTATTTAAAAAAATCACATCCGATCAAGGATCGTTGCTGACTTTTCCAAGTATTCTCACCTCGCATTTGAAATGTAAATGGAATTTTTGCATGTCGTGATAACTCCATTTTCATATCAACATCACTATCACACACGCGTATAGCTGACGCCATGTTATAAATATGCACGATTCTTTTCAGAGGCCAACAGCTGGAAGCTACTTTTACATACGTTGCAGAGATGTGACATCCCAGCCTAGTCTGTTTAACTCTACACAAATAAGAAAATTATTGACGTTTGGCCTTTTGAACCGGGACCTTCCAAAGATATTAGTAGGCTATAATAATTGAGAATTTTTCTATCAGAATTGCATCAACACTGTCTTTCAGTAGTTAATAAATAGTTGATTATCCTAGCACCACATTTCTAAATGTTTCACCTCATTGTTGACTAGAACTGCCTGGCTTTCCCTGTTACCGCCAATAAGGTAGGTCCTATCATTGGCATCTAGTGTAGGTGGTGCACTTCTGTTCACCCATTGGGTGAACAGAAGAGTTTGACTCCATGCGAGACACGGACATTGACAATGGACAATTCCGAATGACTCTAAGCCTTTTATGTTAACTTTCTTAATTGTTTTAAATTACCTCCCTGCTGAAAATTCTTACCATAATCTTGCAAAATATTACAAGATTTTCCACAAGATCGCGAGCCAAGATCTTGAGGCAAAATCTTAAGTCAAGATCTTGGAAGATCTTGACTCAAGATCTTGTGACACGATCTTGCAAGATCTTGTTAAGATCTTATTAGATCTTGATTAGATCTTACAAGATCTTATCACTATATTGCAAGATCTTGGTAAGACTTTACAGCTGGGCTTTCAAATCTGGGCTTTCGAAGAGAAAAAACTAATTTTCCATCTACTCAAAGCTCATAATATTTTCGGCTTCAGATCGTGTGCGGTCCAACCACCCGCTCGTCTACTATCGGGGCAAACTGGTCGCCAAGCCCTTCGCGTGTCCGAACTGCCCCAAGCGGTATTCGGTGAAGATCAGTCTCTACAACCACCTGCGACTGGAGTGCGGCAAGGACGCGCAGTTTCGGTGCCGCCACTGCGAGTACCGAACCAAGCGCAGAGATTCGCTCAAGAGTCATTGCGCCCGGAAGCACCTCGAGGAATCACTCGCTGAGGACGAGCTGGCTCGAGCAAATGCCAACTAGACTTGGTTCAATGTCAGCTAGACTCGATGCAATGTCAGCTAGACTCGATGCAATGTCAACTAGACTTGGCGCAATGCCAACTAGACTTGATTCAATGTCAGCTAGACTCGATGCAATGCCAACTAGACTTAATGCTGTGCCAACTAGACTTAATGCTGTGCCAACTAGACGTGATACAACTTTTTCTTAATGCGTGTTTCTTCTTCTAGCTTATTGTATATTGATATAAATGGAAGGGAGGCGAAGCTGGAAAAATGTGCACCCGAACCGGGATACGAACCCGGGACCTCCTGCTTGCCGGGCAGGTGCTCTACCTGCCCTACCGCTCTACCTGGGAGAATGTGTGACCGAATAGCTCAGTTGGTAGAGCACCTGCCCGGCAAGCAGGAGGTCCCGGGTTCGTATCCCGGTTCGGGTGCACATTTTTCCAGCTTCGCCTCCCTTCCATCAATTGCATCAGGGGCGTGCGGTCTAGGCTATGCTAACTAGTCAGTGACTAGTCTGCTGTTCTCAAACATATGATGGTTTTATTCTTATTCTTATTTTTAAAAATTACAAATTTTTTTCTTGACGGGATGGAATTTATTTATACAAATTTTTTGTTTTTATCGCTAAAACAGCATATTGCATGTTTTAAATCGCTTTCCCTCTTTTTCCGAACTCTCAAGTTCCTCTCTTACGGCATATCATTGTTTAAACTTCGCGCCAGAACGCACTGTTGAGCGTTGCTCCACCCGCATTGCGTCCTACTACATCACCAATGTGCTTTTTCTGACTAGTTACGATGACGTATTTGGTGATATTTGCGGGCGGGGAGGGAGAGGGAAACGTGGTCGCTGTGCATGCCCAATGGTCCCGACTATTCTACTGCTATAGTAGACACGTCTTTCCGTATTGGCTAATTGGTCGTTGAGATTTCGCGCGCAACAAACACTCTGTCACCCACCGCGCACTGCTCGCGGCAGGGATTCCCCTGCGCTGATCTCTGTCGAAGTTTCCATTGTTGTCGACAGCCATATTTACTTGCCTGTCACTCATGTTTTCGCGTCTAATTTCGTGCATGTACAATTTATTGTCGCCTTGATTTGATTTCGGTTGTAAAATTAGTGTTGTGTTGCGTGTGTTTATCTTTTTTGCTTTAAGTCATGTCGGAAACAGTGGAACCTCGGCCTCCTACGTGTGTTATTAGATGCCTGTTAGATAAACCGTTTCATCGACTGTCGTTCGATGAAAAAAAGCGAATAATAGGTGCCGGTAGGCCTAAGCCAGCTATGAAATTTCTTTCCTCTGCTGGCCAGGCTAAAGTCAATTACGTTCGACATTTCAACCCTAATGAGTACGATAAGCATTTGTGGCTCACGGGTTCCGAAGAAATGAACAAGCTATATTGCTGGTCATGCTTGCTTTTCTCGCCCGAAAGCGACAGTTCAGTTTGGTGCAGAGGTGGCTATTCTAATCTTAATGGGCTATTCAATGCTCTGAAATTACACTCCCACAGTCAAAATCATTTGCGATCGACAGTGAAATTAAATACGTTCGGTACAGTGCGAGTTGACCTGCAGCTGAGTGAGCAACGCAGGCTTGAGGTAACGAAACACAACGAAACAGTGACAAGCAACAGGGACATATTGAAGAGATTTATTAGTTCAGTTTGCTTCTTGGCGAAGACCGAAGCACCATTTCGTGGTCATGACGAAAGAGAGTCATCGTTGAACCGCGGTGCATACTTAGAGTTCATAAGCGCACTGTGCGAATTTGATCCGGTTCTAAAAGCCCACCTTGCTACTGCTACCGTCTTCAAAGGAACGTCGAATAGGATCCAAAATGACTTGATTCAATCTATTGGAACGGTAGTGTTAAATAAAATCAAGCAAGAGGTAAAAGAGGCCAAATTCGTTTCAATCCTTTTGGACGAAACAACCGATGTAATGAACATGTCACAATTAGCTACTGTGTTGCGATATGTGGACTATAGTGGTCTCGCTCAAGAGCGATTTCTTGGATATACTGACGTCAGCGCTAAGAAAGATGCTGCAGGTTTGTTCGAGCACGTTGTAGAGATTGTCGAAGAGTTCGAACTGGATGGCAAGCTTGTCGCACAGTCTTACGACGGGGCCGCGGTTATGGCCGGCCAATTGAATGGCCTATGCACTAGAGTGCAGGCAAAGTATCCCTCTGCTCTCCTCGTGCATTGTTTTGCGCATAGGCTCAATTTGGTTCTGCAGAAAGTTTGCTGTACTGTGCAAGAGTGTCGCATGTTTTTTTCAACGTTATCGGGACTAGCGGCATTCTTTTCCAAATCACCCAAACGAAGCGAGGGCCTGAAAGCTTTCATGACGAGGAAATTGCCCAAAGTTGCTCCTACACGATGGTGCTTCACGTCCCGATTAGTGAATACAGTGCACGATTTCCAACTGCAACTAATTGAGTTTTTCGAAGACATTATTGGTAGCCATCAGAATTGGGACGATGAAACATGCGACAGGGCCCAGGGGTACCTTAGTTTCCTCACCAGTTTCGCGAATACATTTCTTCTGGTGGTATTTTCGAAACTGTTTGCTCACACTGACCACCTGTACAACGTTTTACAAACTAAGCAGTTCGACATCGGCTACTGTTTCGGTCTCGTGAACGAAACGAAGCAACTCGTTGATAGCCATCGAAACAGCTTCGCTTCGGTCTGGGAGGATGTATTAAAAAAGGCATCTGATTGTCACGTCGACATCGAAGAGCGACGACGGAGAAAGAGACGAGATGATGACCCCCGAGAGCCATATAAACGGCTGCTTTATGAGATCGTCGACCATATTTCAAACCAAATAGCAGACCGCTATGCATCAATGGAGAAGTTTCTGTTCTTAGATCTTTTAAACCCTAAAAAATTCGCGGATCATAAAATAAGGTTTCCGGAAAAAAGCCTGCGCATCCTTTTGGACACTTATCCCTACATTTTTGACCGGGTGCAACTCAAACAAGAACTCATCACTGAGTTCGCACTCGAGGAGTTCAAAGACAAGATGCCGCATGAGCTGGTGCCCTATATGCTGTCCGTCAGTTTAGAAAAAGCTATGCCAGAGCTTTACAAGTTGGCCTGCTTGTTTTTAACGATTCCGAGTACCACAGCGTCCGTCGAAAGGTCGTTTTCGGCGCTAAAGCGCATCAAGTCATATGTGCGCGCAACACAGGGTCAAGAGCGGATGTCGATGCTGGCCCTTTTGTCCATCGAGCGCAGTGTGCTTTGCAAGCTGCGCGAAAGCCCTGGGTTTGACTCTGCCGTCATTGAAGAATTCACTAAGCAGGAGAGGAGGTTGGACTTCACGTTCATGTAAATGATCAAACTGGTGAGTGCCTATACTGCAGACTGCAGAGAGATTCTCTCTATTTGGTCCATTTATATAGACTGAGCGTTTCGGAAGGGTTGATGGGGGGGGGGGGGGATTTCTCGAAATTAGGCCCTTACTTTTCATTTGTATAGCATAGTCACTTTCAAAACCCACCGCACGCCCCTGAATTGCATACTGGTAACTGCTTAAACCAGTAACAATTTCCTCTCATTGATATAAATGTATCATGTTTGGGTCTCCACATTCAATCGAATAGGTTCTTAATTAACGCTGAGTTTCCTAATTTTTGGGAACTAAACTATTGTTGAGGAATAAAGTGCGTGAATAACTGTACGGCGCCTGCGCTGATGATCGTTACTAATGATTTCGCGCAGCCAGACACCGACATTTCGTTCCAGATTTGGCCGCAACGCGGCCGCTAAGTTGGCCACACCCAAGGTCTTTAGATCGCCTAGCGGCGGCGAGGTGAATCTTAGAGCTTTAGCTCGTTGCCGCCAGGCGGCAAGATGTACCGACCTTGGCCACACCTACCAAGTGAATGAATGTTTTAATATAGAGCGAGTTTGAATCACAAAACACACTCCACAATCCACTTGCGATGTTTGTACTAAAAATGTTTAATAAAAATCAAATATGACGAGGCCTTTGTCTGTCCTACGTTACAGCGGTCTGTCACTGACAGAATCTAACTGATTTTTTTTCTTGGACCCTTTGCAGGGTATTACAGAAAATAAGTATTTTTGATTTACAAAAACTATTTATAAAAAAGATCGAGAGATCGGTAGAAATTTTCTACCGTCATACTCGTAGTTCCTTCAGTTCTGTTTATATCTGAGATTGTTCTCGGGAAAAATGAATTTTGGTATGCATTTGTCTTTGCCGTTATTGGGTTTATTTTAAAAATATGACCGTGTCGTGAACTGTATTGCGGTGGTTATGCAATATGAATTTTTATGAATGTTGACCATTTCCTTTTGAATCTTGTACAACAATAATAATCTATGTTTATTTCTCCTATTTTGTAACGAAGTTATGCCAAGTTTTCTTTTAATCTTATTTAAGATATGATATAATATAATATAAGATATAATATAAGATATGATTTATGCCAAGTTTATTTATTTCCTCCTTTATACTGATAGTAGTTGTGTTTAGTGCTAAAAATGTTTAATAAAAATCAAATATGATGTGGCCATTTCACGAATGTATTCTTGACCATTCTTGACCAATCTGTCCAACGTTAAAAAGCGGTCTGGAACTTACCGAATCGAACTCATGTCCTCCGCCCGTTCGGTTTCAGCTTCTTCGTCGAGCGACACCCCACTCGTCTACTTCCGAGGTCGCCTGGTCAGCAAGTCGTTCGAATGCCCGAACTGCCGGAAGCGCTACAAGCTCAAGTCGAGTCTGCAGAACCATCTGCGCATGGAGTGCGGCAAAGAGGCGCGATACCAGTGTCTGCACTGCGTCTACCGCACCAAACGCGTCGACTCGCTGAAGAGTCACTGCGCCCGGAAGCACCTCGATGTGGCGCTCGCTGATGGCGACCAGCCGGGACTGCTGTAGGGCACCGGCAACAGCAGCCTCCTTTACGCTCACTGGTGGACAATCTCAATGTTAATGCGCATTTAATAACTTATGTCTGTATGCTGTCCACCAGTGAGAAAACATGTATTGCAGGAGCTCTATGGCAGGCATCACATTTTGTTAATCATTTGGGTGAATTATCCACTAGGAAGGAAGCTTTTCTTATGTCCATTTTTACCAGTTTTTCAACTCCTAGTTGAGATCCCAACTGGGAGTTACAGCTGAATTCATCCAATTACATGTAGCGAATTCAGTTGTAACTACTAGTTGGGATCTCAACTAGTAGTTGAAATATTTGGTAAAACCGGACATGAATGTATCAGAGATTTTCAACTCCTAGTTGAGATCCCAACTAGGAGTTACGACTGGATTGGCTGCACGTGATTGGCTGAATTCAGTTGGTACTCCTATAGATGGGATCTCAACTAATCGTTGGCAAACGAAGTTGAACCGGGCATTTGAGTCACCTGTGATGTATTTGTATGTAACTTGTGAATTTATTTGAATAATAAATCAAAATTTTCGTCCCCATTCTGTTTCGCTCTTATAGGTTCGTGTTTTGTACCCGACAATTGTTTCCTGACTAAATCAGCCAGTCCCGAGCTCTAGGCCCTAGATGTGCATGACGTCATGTTCGCGACTCTGCCACGGAGTCACTGATCGGTGGCAGAGCCAATGTTGATGACATCGTGTCACTGACATTGCCAACTGTAAGCCCAGCTTTATTGTCCATTAGCATGATCTGGTGTAATATGATCATAGGGTTGCTTAGCTGAGGCACATGGCGGTAAATATTTTGGAAACATTTTTTGGCTTTTTATATCTTTGGAAAGTTTCTGTAAGGTCAGTTTTGCAACAAAGACTGCATTCAGCAATGTGCATCAGTCATATTTTCAAACCTACTGCCCCAACATAATTATTTCAACACTCAATATGTCCTTACAATGACATCTGTTCTTGTCTTCCAAAGTCAACAATTAACCGATCTAGTTTCAAACTCGCTTAGCTTTTCAACAAAAATATTAGTTTTGACGTTTTACATACTAGTCTTTCGATATTTGGCCTTAAATATTTCATTTTGCGTATCATAAACTATCGGCACAGAGAAACTATTTGCATTAAGGTAGAAGCCGAGTCCCTCGACTTCCTTTCCTCGGCTCCAGCTGGCCTACTTTCGAGGTAACCTGGCCTACTTCCGAGGCAAGCTGGGCACGAAGCCGTTCCAATGTTCGAAGTGTCCAAGACAGTACAAGAGCAAGCCCACCCTGACGACTCCATGGACAGGCACTGCGACTTCCGGTGCAAATACAAGGACTCGATGGACAGACACTGCGACTTCCGGTGCAAATACAAGGACTCGATGGACAGGCACTGCGACTTCCGGTGCAAATACAAGGACTCGGTGGACAGACACTGCGACTTCCGGTGCAAATACAAGGACTCGATGGACAGGCACTGCGACTTCCGGTGCAAATACAAGGACTCGATGGACAGGCACTGCGACTTCCGGTGCAAATACAAGGACTCGATGGACAGGCACTGCGACTTCCGGTGCAAATACAAAGACTCGATGGACAGACACTGCGACTTCCGGTGCAAATACAAGGACTCGATGGACAGACACTGCGACTTCCGGTGCAAATACAAGGACTCGATGGACAGGCACTGCGACTTCCGGTGCAAATACAAAGACTCGATGGACAGACACTGCGACTTCCGGTGCAAATACAAGGACTCGATGGACAGGCACTGCGACTTCCGGTGCAAATACAAGGACTCGATGGACAGGCACTGCGACTTCCGGTGCAAATACAAGGACTCGATGGACAGGCACTGCGACTTCCGGTGCAAATACAAGGACTCGGTGGACAGGCACTGCGACTTCCGGTGCAAATACAAGGACTCGGTGGACAGACACTGCGACTTCCGGTGCAAATACAAGGACTCGATGGACAGGCACTGCGACTTCCGGTGCAAATACAAGGACTCGATGGACAGGCACTGCGACTTCCGGTGCAAATACAAGGAGACTGCGACTTCCGGTGCAAACATGCAAATTGTGCGTTTGCTGTTGGCAAGGAATTGTGAAAACAAACATTTCAGCTAAGAGTTCAAAGTGTTGGTTAAACTGTTTGCTATTCATGTGAATAATTTCTGTCTTATTGCCAGAGCATTAAATTTGAAAAGTTAGTGTCAAAAGGACAATAAATATGTCTAGAGACGATAATTCGATGACGGTGGCCGCCTTCGGTTGCAGCTTCTTCGGCGCCGTTCGAATCCCACTTTGCGCCCGTCTTTGCCGCGTCCGCCCCGTCGAGGCGATCGTTCAAGTGCGCGGCCTGCGCAAAGGAGTACAACCGCGAGGCCAGTCTGCGCAACCACGCCAAGTGGGAGTGCGGCAAACAGCCGCAGTTCCGCTGCTCGCAGTGCCCCTACCGGGCGAAGCGCAAAGGTCACCTCGACAGCCATCTCAAGCGGATGCACCCGAACACGTCCGAACGCGGCTCCGTCGGAGACTAGGTCGACTTTGTGTCCACATTGTAAACAAATAAATCTGAGTTCTCTAATCAAATCGACCACAGTTTCCTTTTCGAGTTGTGGCATATCTCCTTTCCAGTTTTCTGATTCTAATCAAACAATTAAATCCAGTTATAACAAGCCATTCCAATCCTCGTATAGTTGTTTTTGCTGAGTGAATTGTGCAATTGCCCACGCTGGATTGCAAGCACGAACAAATCGCACAACTAAGAGTAATCAACCGATTCATTAATAAGTCATTACACGCATTCAGAGTTCCGGTGTCTCAGTAATAGATGGGTTCACATCTGGCCATGTCATTAACATTGGCTCTGCCACCAATCAGAGACTCTGGTTGTGCATTACGTCATGTTCGCGACTCTGCCACGGAGTCCCTGATTGGTGCAGAGCCAATGTTGATGACTTCGTGTCACTGACACGGCCAGCTGTAAACCCAGCGTAAGGTCTTCTGAGCATCGGTTCCTACTTTATCGACATACCCTCGACCTGTTGACTGCGTGCTGAGACCGAGACGTTTGAGCCGGGCAAGTCGGGTGCCGATAAGGCCGTTCATTGATGGTTGTTGAGATAAATTTAATTTAACTATTTTTGGATTGCCCGGAGATATTTCGAGATTCTGAGCTATTCAATAGGTTGTCAAAAGGGTGAGGATTCCGTAGATATTTGTTTCGTCGCGATCGGATAACGGGTGTGGCCTGGAAAGTGTATCCAGTAGGAGGTATAAATTCTTAGCTGGAATTGTCATCTTTCAATGTACCGGGATTACAGGGTTGTTTTAAAACGCTTGTAAGTAATTGACGGGTGAATTTTTCGAAATGCAAATGGTTCAATTGGTAGCCAAGAGTGTGAAAATTCCGAAAATATAGGTTTCAGCGCGATCCGACCAAAGGTGTGGCCTGGAAAGTGTATCCCGTACGAGGCAAAGGAAGCGGCCCGAGTTCACAGCTCAATGAACAAGCTCAATCTCTCCAGTGGGACCCGACTCACAGCCATCGACATCTCGTGTTGCAGGCGCGTGGATGCAGCCGTCGTTCAAGTGCCCGACGTGTCCCAGAGAGTACAGCCTCCACGGCAGTCAGCTGCACCATTCCAAGTACGAGTGCGGCCAGGAGCCGCGTTTCCGGTGCCGCCATTGTCCGTATCGCGGCAAGCGGCGCGCGCATCTGGAGAGTCACAGCTGGCGCAAACACTCGGACCAGAACGACCACTCCCCGAGGGACGACTAGTCGGCGTGGAAGACTACTAGTCGATACACATCACGCTTTCGAGTCTGTGGGCTGAGCCCTGGGGCCTTACCTAGCGCGGCCATTTGGAGCGGCTACCATGCGGCTAATTAGCCGGGCTGGCGGTGTTATATAACCCGGACCTAGAGCGGCCATTTCAACAATGGGCAGTTTGTTAATTTCGTAGCACCAGTAGCACCAGTATTACGGTGGTGCTACGATGATAGCATTATCTAGAAGGCATACTGCTTTTTAAACGATCATCATTGTGCAGTGTGGTCAAATCAACCAATCTCATGGCTCGTTACTAAAGTCAGAGTCGATGTGCCCCGGCTATATAACCCGGCCGTAATACTGCCACTCTAGGTCGGGGTTACTGCTTGGTGCTACGGTGGTATTCATAAGCCAGGGTAGATTGCTAGTATTCCCGGGACTACGAGTGGCCGAGCTAGGTAAGGCCCCTGAGGATCCAAAGCGCAGTTTGTATTGCGAATCCGTCTCGTTCTCGGCCTCTAAGAGCGTTTCGGGCTCCGACGGGCCCAGCCCTGAGGGCTCCAAAGCGCAGTTTGTATTGCGAATCCGTCTCGTGCTCGGCCTCTCAGAGCGTTTCGGGCTCCGACAGGCCCAGCCCTGAGGGCTCCAACGCGTGGAATAAGAGTTATGTCTACTTGACTTAAGTTTCGACAACGGATTTCTGTAAAGACGTCAGTAAAGATGATAAAAAATGAATTACACTGCTCTAGTTTCTTTTGCTCTGTCAGCTTGGTAATTCTCTGTTTGCAGACACATATTATGTTATGGAGTACTTAATAATAACGTGCGAAATCGAGTGTCTGTCTCCAATTTGGTGCCGGCTCATGGGTTTCATGCTATGAAATTGAATTCACAAACAGCTCCTTGATTCCTGTGTCCCCACATCTTCTTTCTCGTTTGAACTTGGGCTGACTTCGGATTAGAAAATGAATGGACGAATGAAGTTATTTATTTGTATTCACAGATTTTGTTATATCGCTGGATCCTGCTCTGCCGTAATGCCAGGAATTATTATTTACAAGCATTGCAAATGGCAATACATTTTTCAGATAGAGAAAATTACGAAGAATTTAAAAAAAATGCACCAATATAATCATGTCTTAATTTTTAAATCACCAATGCTCACACTTATATTTCTAGTCCATAAAAGCGGCCGGGAAGTTCTGCATACAAGCCATCACCAGAAGCACAAACAGCAAGCAGCAATGCCGACAAACTCAACACACACTTCCCAGCAACCTGGAAATCTGACTCTGTGCCAAACACCACCCTTGACCCGTGACCCGTTCGCTCGGTTCCAGGCCTGCGCGGCGCCGAGCTGTTCTACTCGAAGGGCAAGCTGCTGAACAAGCCGTTCCAGTGCCCGAACTGCCCGCGACGGTTCACGGAGAAGTCGAGTCGCTGCAAGCACGTCAAGTGGGAGTGCGGCAAGGAGGCGCAGTTCCTGTGCCAGTTCTGCCCGTACCGGTGCAAGCAGAAGGCGTCGATGCTCCGCCACTGCCGCTCCAAGCATCCGGGTCTGGGCCAGCAGACGGTCGACTGCGAGGACGCGGATGCTGCTGGACCGGCGTGTTGAAATCTCGCCTCGAGCTCAGCTTGTACCTCGTTCACACTACACGAGTTGATCATGATCAAGTCCTCAACACGATTAAATATGGCGTTGATTGGGTTTCAAAAGGCAGTTGGTGTTCACACTTGTTTCCTTATTTGATCGTGATCAAGTCTTTCGGACAAGTTCGGAATATGCTCGGGATACGAACACAACCGGAAATCGCGACGAATCTAACCTCACTTTATCACCGAGCTCATAGCACACGGAAAACGCTCCCAGGTTGATGTTTCAACGTTTCCGGTGGCGGATTTTGAAATAATCGCGAACTCTTCCGAGCGTTCACGACGATTGCCGAATGATTTCATCACGATTAAATATTTAACTGAGCTGTGGAAACCCAATCAACGCCATCTTTGATGGCGTAATCTTGATCAAATCTGTAGTGTGAACGAGGTATTACGCCATGGTGTGGCAAAATACATCAGCTCGCAACGAACATCTAGGCTAAATTCACCGTGGCAACACTATTGTTAAATAGGAACAAGATTAACACGTTGTGCTTAAATTCTACAGCAAATACATATTGTTTAGAGACCTGTTTAAATGATGTATCACCGCACGCTTTCTTGAGGTGTAGGTTTTAGCTTACTTCAACAACCAATTCCCACTAATTCTTATGTGTGAAATTCTTATTAATAGAAGCCTCTAACAACTGCCGTCTTGATTTACGTTGTCTTGCTTTAACAATCGTGTGAAGCATAAGCCTTAATCCTAGCAGTGGATGAAGTTCCTTATTGCAAGCCTTACTTAGGATATGATTGTGTACAATAGATAACTCAGCTAATGCATTATATGAATTGACTTTCAACAAGTGGGACATGTTATTATCTGCGAGATGCAGGACGTATTATACTTTATAGGCAACTGGATTATTTTTTATGCACGGCCTAGTTTTAAAACATCTTCGCTCACGTTACCTTGTCACAACGTTATCTTCAACGTGTGTTTATATTTGTTTTAAATGAGAGTGGAGAAGCACTGTGTGAAATACACCTACGTCACCTCGTTTGACTGGATCTGTCTTATTCTATTTCCATGCCCTAAATAAATCACACCTAATTCCCAAACTCCGTCTCTCGTCATTTGCATTTCCAATTCCCCGTTTCTTTTCAGCCCTTATTCCGGAAATTACATGAAGACTAATGCGATAACCGTGCGTCATTGCAGCCAACCTAAGAAAACGTAAATTCCCATTTTGGTTTCACGTGTTCTCTCTTACAAGCATCTTGTCACCTAGCCTAACCTTTCATGCATGACTAATCAAACCTTTCAAATATATTAAATCAACTCTTTATACATAATCTACGTTTGTCATTCTTAATCTGTCCGCCGTCAAACCTGTGTGCAATTTCGCAGTCTCCAGATGAGGACCAACGTTGGCCACATTCAATTTCTTAGACTCATGTCTATTATGTCCTATCTTCAGTACTAGTTTTGAAAAAAAACTATTTCAAACTGGGATTTGAATGCTAAATAAAAGTCACTGGTTTTCCTGCGCGACCACTGTGAGGCCAGTGATACTTTTATTTAGTATTCAAATCCCAGTTTGAAATAGTTTTTTCCCCATTTGACGACATTCCTCCCTGACACGGGGGAATCCCCTGCAACTGACGCCCTTGGTTGCGGTTGCAGCTGCCTCTGCGGACGACTCCGAGCTGTGCTACTTCCGGGGCCGCCTGGTCAGGAAGCCGTTCGTGTGTCCGAACTGCGGCAAGCGGTTCGCCGAGAAGTTGGGTCTGAAACGTCACCTGAGCCGCGAGTGCGGCAAAGAGCCGCAGTTCCAGTGCGACTTCTGTCCGTACCGCAGCAAGCAGAAGGGATCGCTCGTCAGACACTGCACGGCACGCCACCCGGAGGCGTCGACCCTCCCGTGAAGTCTGCTGGACATTACACATTTCAGGGACGTCATGAAATCCACTATATAATATCAGCGCAAGTTATTGTAACATACATATTCGACTTGGATATTGAATGCTGATGTTGAAGTCTAACATTTTGAAATACCTGTTTTCTGCTTAAAATATTGCTAAGACACCGTTTAATATGTAATATGGCTAGTACTCTGATAAAAAAACACCGGAAATTTTCTTCCAATATTCCTAACAAATCACTTCCCTGCTTTCCAGCACGCCATTAATTATCCGATTTCTCTCATTTCGTTTCTCGAGAATTGGTAGGTACACTATGTTATCGCCTGCCGTAATGCGGAGACTTTGGTCATTACTAGCCTCGCCTGTCCAAACCAACACCCAGAGGATTGTTGCGCAGATCGATGTCATGGGCAACGCACCTTTGGCACAAAATGCACTTCTCACGTATTTCCCAACGCCGATTTGCTGGCCTCTAATTCCTCTGTGCAGTTTAGACTGCAGATCAATGTTCGCTCGACAAACTGCCCAGAACTTGAATGCACGAAACAACTGGGTAACATATTTTTAGGTTTAAACCAGTTATGAATAGATATATTATGTGGGCCAGTCAGAGGCTGCGTTCAAGGACACGAGATGGAGGAGCCGAGTCTGCTCTGCGGGCTGCGTTCAGGGGCACGAGGTGGAGGAGCCGAGTCTGCTCTGCGGGCTGCGTTCAGGGGCACGAGGTGGAGGAGCCGAGTCTGCTCTGCGGGCTGCGTTCAGGGGCACGCGGCGGATGAGCCGAGTCTGCTCTGCGGGCTGCGTTCAGGGGCACGAGGTGGAGGAGCAGATTATGTTGTGCGGGCTGCGTTCAGGGGTTGGTGGTGGTTGAAAAGTCGCTAAACAGCCCGTTAAAAACAGGACAGCTCCTGACTCCCAACGCCTTGCTTGCAGGCCCCTACTGGAGACGCAAAGCAGAGCAGTTCCACGTCCGCGACCTGCTGCTCAAGCTGCCGTTCCGGTGTCCGAACTGCGCAAAGCGCTACGCGCAGTCGACCAGTCTGAGCGAGCACCAACGGTCGGAGTGCGGCAACGGGCCTCAGTTCCAGTGCCGCCACTGCGCGTATCGGTGTGCGCAGAAGGCCAACTTGGCCCGCCACTGCGCGTTCAAGCATCCGTCGGCGCCGGCCGAGAGAGATCTCTGGTGAAACGCCTCTCTGGCGGACGTGGGGGCGTTTGTCCACGCAGCCGATGAAATGGAATTGACGGCATGCCATTGGATTTTGACGTGGTGTTTGTTTTGATAAATAACTTTGAGTTGAAAAGGAATGTACCGGCCATAAGTAATAAATCATTTTAAGGCCAGCCAGCCATGTGTTATATGTTAATATGACAAATTCCTGCATCAAAGCATTACTGTATCAACATGAGTATCACTAAATAAATATTTTTCAGCTGCGGTTTAGTCAGTTGCTTAAATATAAGATTGACTTTTATTTTGCATGTATATGTTACACCTTCTGTATAATTGTGGGTTGCTTTGTACTAATAAATAATTAATTAAAGTTATCATTTTCAGATAAATGTTGTGCTGCCAAGGTTTGTTTCAACACAACATCCATCTAAACACCCCATCTGTTATTTGAACGTATATCAAGTCCACGTTAAAATAACAGAGCAACTCTCTTAAAGATTAACTTCCTCTTAACTTGGATAAGATTGTTTATTGCATTTATTAGACTCACGTCTACTATGTTCTACCTTTAGAACTAGTTTCGAAACACAACTATTACAAACTGGGATTGGAATGCTTAATAAAAGTATCACTGGTGTCCCGACGTTTCGTAACATATAACAGTTATTCATTGGTTCATTGGTTAAGATTGAGACAATAAATGACAGAATAAGCTTGAGACGATTAGTGACTAACAAGCGCCTCCTTGTCCGCAGTCTGGTCCCGTGCGTCCGACGGCGAGCTCTTCTATACCCGCGGCAAGATGCTGAGGATGCCGTTCCAGTGCCGGAGCTGCGGCAAGCGGTACGCGCTGGAGAACAGCCTGAACACGCACGTGCGCGTGGAGTGCGGCAAGGAGCCGCGCTTCCGCTGCCGCCACTGCTCGTACCGGTGCAAGCACAAGGCCAACCTCACCAGACACTGCTCGTTCAAACATCCGGAGTCGACGTTGGAGGGCAAAGAACGCTTGTGACTTGGGTGTTGCTGAAATGTACAGCTTAAACTTGATTTCACAATGGGCATCTACAGTTTCAATGTCAATCACTGATTTGCCCACATAAATGCAATGTTTTTCTTATGGCAATTGTCTTCCCACATAAATGCAATGCTTTTCTTATGGCAATTATTTGCCCACATAAATGCAATGCTTTTCTTATGGCAATTATTTGCCCACATAAATGCAATGCTTTTCTTATGGCAATTGTCTTCCCACATAAATGCAATGCTTTTCTTATGGCAATTATTTGCCCACATAAATGCAATGCTTTTCTTATGGCAATTATTTGCCCACATAAATGCAATGCTTTTCTTATGGCAATTATTTGCCCACATAAATGCAATGCTTTTCTTATGGCAATTATTTGCCCACATAAATGCAATGCTTTTCTTATGGCAATTGTCTTCCCACATAAATGCAATGCTTTTCTTATGGCAATTATTTGCCCACATAAATGCAATGCTTTTCTTATGGCAATTATTTGCCCACATAAATGCAATGCTTTTCTTATGGCAATTATTTGCCCACATAAATGCAATGCTTTTCTTATGGCAATTGTCTTCCCACATAAATGCAATGCTTTTCTTATGGCAATTATTTGCCCACATAAATGCAATGCTTTTCTTATGGCAATTATTTGCCCACATAAATGCAATGCTTTTCTTATGGCAATTATTTGCCCACATAAATGCAATGCTTTTCTTATGGCAATTATTTGCCCACATAAATCCAATGCTATTCTTATGGCAATTATTTGTCCACTTAAATGCAATGCTATTCTTATGGCAATTACTTGTCCACTTAAACGCAATGCTATTCTTACGGAAATTATTTGTCCACATAAATGCAATGCTTTTCTTATGGCAATTATTTGTCCACTTAAATGCAATGCTATTCTTATGGCAATTACTTGTCCACTTAAACGCAATGCTATTCTTACGGCAATTATTTGTCCACATAAATGCAATGCTTTTCTTATGGCAATTATTTGCCCACAGAAATGCAATGCTATTCTTATGGCAATTACTTGTCCACTTAAATGCAATGCTTTTCTTATGGCAATTTATTTTCCCACATTATTTGCAACGTTTCGTTTTCTGTCCTTGTTCCGTGTAAATGGATTTAAGTTTGAAATAAATATGGGAAGGTCAGGATCTTTCGATTTGTATCTTTCGACCAAGCAAAGATCGAAGCTTCATATTTGTGTTGGCCACTCTGATCATAATGCGCCTATGGTCGTGGCAATTTTAGTTTCTTGTTTTCTTCAGTTTTATTTCAAAAGTTTTCGTTTTAGTTTTGACTGTAAATAACCGATTTGTTTTGCGTATGAGTCAATAAAGTATGACCAGAGGGATGTCTTAAATAAATTTAATGAGGAGTGTATTATTTAAATCTCAATTTCGGTGGACCAAACCATCCAGGGATGGACCAAACCATCCAGGGGTGGACCACACCATCCAGGGATGGACCACACCATCCAGGGGTGGACCAAACCATCCAGGGGTGGACCACACCATCCCTGCGTTGTTCCTCTTATCTTTCACATAATGCAACAATCAAATCAACGCAATGAAGCAATTGTAATGTCAAAGACATTAGCAAAACAAAAATTATGTCCAGTAAAATTTCGATCGGAGTGCTGAGACTATAGGCTGTACCATCTTATAGAAGGTTTAACTTCTAGTAAAATTTAATTATTAGATTGCTCTAGATTGCTTTGCATAAGTTACTCCTCATCTTCTTCTTGCTCTTCCTGCAGAGTTTCTTAAGGGTCCTCCACACCCCCTCTAAAAAGTTGAATGCAGAGGTCCAAGCGAACAGAAAAATGAACCCCTAAATATGTTCCAATCGTTAATTTTAAGATGCCAGTAGATGAAGGAAGAGTATATCTAGTCATGGGTAACCACCAAATTTTGATATTTTCAAATATGTGTGTGGTGCAAACTTTCAAAAGTCGTATAAATAAGCTCATTTATGCGATTCGGCATCCAGCGTTTAAATGGGAGTTGTGGGTTAAAGGATTAACTGTGAGGAGGCCTTATAATTTTACCGAATTTTATTGAACTTTAATTAATTTAATTTAAAAATTGCGCTTGAACTGACGGTAGAAATGTAAAAAGTAATGTAAGAAACGCCACTATGGTTTTAAAGGTAACAGGCTAGAATCAGACAACAATGTCGTGACATCCACGTGTCCTTGATTGCAGCTGCTTCGAGGCTCGAAGAGGAGCTGGTCTACTTCCGAGGCAAGACGCACAAGAAGCCGTTCCTGTGTCCGAACTGTCCGCGCCGCTACGCGGTACGAGTCAGTCTGAACAACCACCTGCGCGTGGAGTGCGGCAAGGAGGCGCAGTTCCGATGCCGCCACTGCGCGTACCAGACCAAGATCAAGGCCAATCTGGCCAGACACGAGACACTGAAGCACGCGGTCCCGTCTGGCGTCTGACCAGACGGGACCCGCGTGTCGTCCACGTGCCCAATGGGCCGCCTACTTTGAGAGCCCCGGGAGGCGAGGAACAAATCTGCATTAACTTAAGCATAGGAAATAAGACACGGGTTTGCATTTTTGTCAGAGACTGGCTTGGAAACTGTCAGGACTCTACCAAAAATAATGGGAATAAGCAACACAATCTAAATAAGACATTAAGTGGGGAAGTATTGCCTCATAAGACCGCAGTAGTGTTTTAAATAACTCTTAATGGCTTTTTTTTTTTTTTTATTATTATGTACACAAATTAGCCTCCCAAAAATGTTACCCCTGGGGACATTCAATTCTCACCCTGTATGCAAATTACTTCTCCCAAATTTCATGGCCCGTTTAGCTCAGCTGGTTAGAGCACCAGCCGCGAAAGTTGGGGACCCGGGTTCAAATCCCGGAATGGGTAACATTTTTGGGAGGCTAATTTGTGTACATAATAATAAAATGAATAGCCAATTACGAGCTTTCGTAATTTAAATAAGATTAAAAGAGAACTCTTAATGGCCTTTGTAAATGGCTGAAATGGCGATTTGTGAATGCGTTTATAGGGAGCTTTTGGTCATAAGGAATTATGCGACACCTAACCAGTCCCAATAGAGCCCATTCCATGTGAGATCCAGCCAATAGCAGCCAGTCCCAGACAGGAATGCAAACCCGAGTATTTGTGTCTATACTTAAGTGATTGCAGGTGTGTTTCTCGCCGCCCGGGACACTGATGGGCTTGTTATGGGCGCTGCCTTTTTTGTGAGCATTCTTTCAACCCAATCGTGATTATTTCAGTTGCTATTTCAGCGCCAAAGGTTCGTTGTTTGGTTCGCCTCAACTCGAGTATGTTGACCGGCCAATGCTATTGTTTGTCGAGAACTTGATAAAAAATTCGAATGTTTAATAATTATATTCAATGTATAATCATGTTACAATTATGTTCAATAAATATTATACCCGTTGGACGTTTGTGAATTTCCTCCTATGACTCCACAATTCGGTCTGTTATTTGGCCATTTGTTTTTGTATTTGTATTGAAACTATTTTGTATTTGTATTGACACTGTTTTGTATTTGTATTAAAACTGTTTTGTATTTGTTTTTTTTCGTAAGTTGATATGGCTACAGATATTGGCATGGTCAACAAAATGCTAAAATATGTTATATATTATGAGGGTATACAAAGGACCATGCCCTTAAAATAACGTAAAATTTATTAACTTGTCTATTGTGTTAAAACAACGTGATGATAAGAATTTTTTTTAAATCTCATCAAATTCATTTTATTTGGGGGAAGCCGTCGTGATAATCGTATGTTACGGAGGATAACAACAATAACCCAGCATTGGTAACGTGTTATTCAACAATGCTAGCAACAGCAATGTTAACCTTCATAATTCTTTGAACACCTTAACGCATGTGTTGCTAACGGTAAACACCGTCACTCGGAACCAGCCGTCAGCAGCGACTGACTGTCCGTCCTTTGTTTGTCGCAGCCTCTTCGCCGTCCGACACCGACCTGTGCTACCACCGCGGCAAGATGATCAGCAAGCCGTTCAAGTGCCCGACCTGCGGCAAACGCTACACCGCGGAGTCCAGTCTGGGCACGCACGTGCGTCTGGAATGCGGCAAAGAGCCGCGCTATCGGTGCCGCTACTGCGACTACCGCGCCAAGCAGAAGGTCAACTTGATGCAGCACCTCAGGAGGAGGCATCCAGAGGCGCTGGACCTCACGCCGTTGTACGACTAAACTCCGTTGCCCGTCAAGTAGGGTAGTGGATTTGCATTTACCTCGATGACCCACTGCTGCTAGACACGAGCTAAGAGTTTCTACGCTCACATGCCTTGTCTTGAGCCGGACAAAAGGCGCTAATGGGCAGTTTTGCAACTCTTAGATCGTGTGCAGCAGTGGGTCCTCTAGGAAGATGCAAATCCACTCTGCTTCTCGACGTGAAATGTGGTATAAATGCTTTTGCTCGGTTTCCATGGCAAAAACCCGTGTGTGCAATGATGTGACAAAATGTATTTCGTATCTGCTTTTCACGATAGATATAAGAATTATTGTCATTATGTCCAGTTAGGTTCATATAAGATTTACCTTTGAAAGTAATTATTTAGTAGCTTTGCATTTGATAAACGGAAGAGTCGCAGATGAGCACGCTCGACTCGATATGTAACTGATAAAACAGGAAAAGCAAATCCAGATTTGATCAAATGAGATGTGGAGCCGTTTGCTAACGGTCGTGAAAACCCGGAGAAACTGTGCAGATTGAAGCTTGTTAGCTTGAAGCTTGCAATCGTGTAAAGCGCTGTAAGAATCTAGATGCACGATCCTCCCAATTGAAACCAGTCATTAAACTGACAAAAATCAGTGTTCAAGAACCTTCCTTTTGAAAATTGCTAGCTTTATAAGTTGAAACTTTATGCCAATTTAGTTATTGTAAATGTTTTTCCCTCAAACTCATTTTGTGTCTAGAGTTTAATAACATAATTTAGTTCAGGTCATTTCAATATCTAAATCTTACGCGTGTTTAACAATAGTGAAGTTTTGCCTGTGCTTTTCTTTAAAGAAATATAAGATACAATGCTTATCAGCACACCTGCTGTCCTGCTAATAAAAGTATAACGTACTCTTGATTGAAGTCTTTAATTTAAAATATTTATTGACCCAGATTTCAGATGTAATTTATTTTCCTAAAGCATATCATTTGGATTAACATTAAATGATCCAAACACAGAGTAAGTATCTTACAGTAAATAGGGTTTCCATCTAACATAACATAAACATAATATAAACCATCTCTCTGTCTAATTGCTAATCCCCTACCCATTGCTATTGCATAACAGACTTCCATGCACAGAATCACTCCGGAAAACTCATCTCGCAACTCGGTTCAAAACCCCCGAGTCCTGCCCCCCGAACTCGGACCCCTCTGACCCCATCTGGTCTTCGTTCCAGACTCATCGACGGCGGACCACGAAACCCTCTACTACTTCCGCGGCAAACTCATCAAGAAGCCGTTCAAATGCCCGAACTGCCCCAAGCGCTACACGGTGGAGAACAGTCTGAACACGCACCTGAAGATGGAGTGCGGCAAAGACCCGGCCTACCAGTGCCGCCACTGCGAGTACCGCTGCAAGCACAAGGCGTCGCTGGGCTCGCACTGCGCCCGGAAACACCCGGAGACGCTCAAAGTGGCCTCGACGCCGAGAAATCTAACGCTCCACTAGCTTTGGGACTTTCTTCAGATTCCTTTCTTCTTCGCCTTTGTTTTAAGCTCTGTACCGGCCAGCCACCGGTCTGCTTGGCCTGCGTTTAAGGCAGCCTGGTGTCGGATTTCTCTTATGTCTATCAGTAGACAACTTGTAGAGTGCGTTTTGCCGTATTTTAGACTGTTATCGAGTATTATACCGTACTGCTGCAGGCTTTCAGCAAAATTATAGTATTTTATAATGTGTAAATACTATTCAAGCTGCGGGCAATCGTATCTACTAAAATGGAGGGAGACTCTTTAAGTATGTAGACATTACTTATAAGCAGAATTTACTAGTTACAATGCTTAGGGGAAGGTTTCTATTTTCGCTACTAAGTCTCGACTGGCAATTGCGTGAACTTTTCAACTTTGCTAGATTCACATTTAGATCTTGTGACGCATAATATTTGTTAACCTTGCTGTACTCTTCAAACGCTCTTCGTCGTATAAATGAGTTTTTAAACAGAGATATCACAGTATTTTTCTTCGAAACCCCCGTTTTAATTTTACCTTGTGGTTCAATAAGTTTAGTAAAAAAGCGATTAGTTTAGCAGAGAAGAGCAGGCTCGGCTCCTCCACATCGTGCCCCTGAACGCAGCCCGCAGAACAGACTCGGCTCCTCCACCTCGGGCCCCTGAACGCAGCCCGCAAAGCAGACTTGACATTGAATTTATTTCAAACATGTGTTACTTCACGTTTTACTGGCATGTTTCAATTTTACCCTTCAAATCGTGTTACATTTCATTCAATATTTGTAAATGAATGAGCGATTCCGTTCAAAAGTGTTAACCGTAGAGAACTTTCGAGTGATGTAGCTATTACATAACTAGACATTCTGAGGCAAGCCTATGTGTTGACAAAGTCTAGAACATCGGCCAGCGGCTCGACCCACGGCACACGACCTAACCCCTGTCCTCTGCCCGCCAGACCGGAACCCCGCGACGACCGGCCATCCCCAGCAGCTGCACTACTTCCGCGGACGCCTGGTGCAGCGCCCCTACCCCTGTCCGACCTGCGACAAGCGGTTCGCGTCGCACAACGGGTTGGCCCGGCACAGGGCCATCGACTGCGGGCAAGAGCCCCGCTTCAAGTGCCCGCACTGTCCGTACCGCTGTCGCCGCAAAGACAACTTGGGCTCGCACTGCGAACGAAGACATCCCGCGCTGAGGGACACGAACCTGCAGCCGCTTTAGATGGGCCAGCATGACGCGTGTTTGCATTCTTGGCTGAGGCTGGCCCTTATTTCTGATGGCTGAGACTGCTGTGTTTGGAACTATTCATAGCGATGTAGAATCTATCTCCCATTTCACGTTTACTATAGGAGAGTGGATTTGCATCTTGCACAAGGACTTACTGCCGCTAGATACGAGCTATAAGAATTTCAAAAATTACAATCAAAATGCTCTAATAAGCAGTTTTGAAACTCACCGCTCATGTCGAACACCAGTTTGTCCTCGAGGAAGATACAAATTTACTCTTCTTTTTAGCGAGATATGGAGTTTACATGCATTTTCCTTCAAAAACGTTGAATGACAACTTACTGACTTTTAAACTTTTCTAACAAATCGGGGATTACATGTTTATTATTGGCTTAGTTTTGGTGTAAACTCTTTATTTCGCCAAATTGATCCTCCAACTAACTTGACAATTCTTCAAGCCTTGTTGTTCCCGTTAGATTTTCTCTGAATGTCTTTGAAATAAGTTATTCCCCGCCTTGCACGGCAGCTGCTCTCTCAATTTGCACTGCAATTGCAGCCTTGTTTGTCCATCTTACTTGAAGGAAATCTCAATAGCAAGTGAAGTGATACAGTTATTATATTGATATTATTAGGTATATTTGAAAGTGAAAGTGATTGAATTTTTACATTGATATCATTACAGTAGAATTTTACTCTTAGTTTTAAGCAATAAAACTTTCTCTGTGTGTTGACTCGGAAACGCGCCTTGTTGCATGTTGGAAAGCGAAGGTATTCTCTTGTCAACAACATCAAAGCCTAACTAGATCTAATAGAAAAGTAAGACTAAAATTAAAATTTACAGTGAAAACTTATTGTGTCCTTTATTTCGCCTTTGCATTCCACAGTGTAATCTTCACTCAGGGCCAGTGATAATGATATCTTGTTATAGTCCATCAGTTCAAGATAAACAACCAAGAAAAGATGTACTTGAAGCAAAAGGGGAAAACGTGTCACTTGTAAACCTTATCGGTGTCTTTCAAGTGTTTTGACCCTTTTGTGGAACCGCGCCCTTTTGGTAGAGTTCCCCCCCCCCCCCCTCGATGACATACCCCCTACTAGATGCATGCCGCCACCAGATTCACCCTCGGCCCCCTTCCCGGCTGGACCAGCTTCATCCAAAAGACCTCACCTACCCCAAACTGACCCTGACCCTGATGTCCCTAGGGACCCTGCCGTCATGGCCACCCCAGGAGAGGTACCACTGCCAGCGCTGCCCCAGGAGCTACACCAACCGCAGCCACCTGACCAGACACACGAAGTTCGAGTGCGGCAAGCCGGCGCAGTTCGCGTGTCCGCATTGCAGCTACCGATGCAAACAAAAGCACAATCTCAAGAGACACGTGGAGGCACTGCATCCGTCTCAGCCGCCGTGGCAGCCATCTCAGAGCGTCAACTCATAGGGCTGCTGAACGAATAGTCTGGCTTATTGCTGTTGTAAATTAAAAGCTTGGAGCATAGGCGTAGCGACCGCCCCCCGCAGAGGACGCCGAGGTTTGAGGGGCGCCGAGGGGTTCAGGGGACTCAAATATCTCTCAGGAGGCGTTTTTTAGGGATTGCCCTCAGAAATTTTCGGGAGACAAAACGAATTTTCTCATGGGCTGGTCTTATCTGAACTGCCCGGGCCGGTTTCTTCCCCCTATCCAACCCTGGGAGGCGCCTTCAAAACTTTTGCGGAGGGGGGGGGGGGGCATCATATTCACGCTACGCCACTGGCTTGAAGACACCTTTTTTGTGTAGCAAGTGCATGGTGAGTGTGGGACGCACAATTCTGAGTCAATCTGCTGGGAGAAATAGTACAAAACATTACACAGTCATAGCACACAAAGCAACTATAAACATAATAGGGCAGCGTACAACGCAGAGATCATATGGCACGACACAACACGTCAAAGATGGGTCATCATTCTTCACAGATATTAAAACACGACACAGACATAACACATATGTGGTTTCTAAAAACACAATAGGGCATCGTACATCGTAGGTGCTTCAACATTAGGCAACATTTTAAGCTTGAAATAATATTTATTGGTAGATATTTAGTATTAGGAAAATCGTGCAATGCATTGCATATAACACGTAACAACTTGAAGCCCTGCAAAATGTACGTGAAGTGATTAAAGTCTATTGTAAGAAGGAATTGTGTTTTGTATCCCCAAAAATCGACCTGAAGTTCACGATCCATCCCTTCCCAAAGTTGGGACGTTCGTCCTGGCATCTCGGCAGCATATGACAGGATGTTTAGTGAAACCAGCCATCAACTAACTATTTTAAGAATGGATCATCACCTTGGTTGCGATGGGAACTAAATCTTCTCACAGTTACGAACTTTAAATAGATATAAACTAATCATGGCGCGAAATTATTCTTATTTCTTTGAATGCCCAATATATTACCTATAGGAGGTGAGCTATTCTGGTGGGGCTGTCACTAATAGTTTGCCTGTTAACAATTGTTTGTTAGAAATTCTTTGGCCAATGTGATCATCCCAGCTTAGATGCCGCCGTCTCTTTGCAGGCGTGCCCTGCTCAGCCAATCAGACCAGTCGCCTGCAGCTGTCCTGACCGCCGTCTCTTTGCAGGCGTGTCCTGCTCGGCCAATCAGGCCACACGCCTGCAGCTGTCCTGACCGCCGTCTCTTTGCAGGCGTGTCCTGCTCGGCCAATCAGGCCACACGCCTGCAGCTGTCCTGACCGCCGTCTCTTTGCAGGCGTGTCCTGCTCGGCCAATCAGGCCACACGCCTGCAGCTGTTCCGCGGCAAGCTGGTGTGCAAGCCGTTCGTGTGCGCGCGCTGCAACAAAGGCTTCACCGAGCGCAAGAACCTGAACCGCCACGTGAAGTTCGAGTGCGGCCAGGAGCCGCGCTTCCGGTGCGTGCGCTGCGACTACCGGTGCAAGCACAAGGCCAGCCTCTTCTCGCACTGCGCGCGTCGACACCCGGAGTCCGCGTCGGGGAACACCGGGGGCGTCGGGGACGGGTGGACCGAGCTGCAATGACGTGGGGACGGGGAACACCACTCGGGTTTGCATTCTTGGCCGAGGCTTGCTGGGAAATTGCCAGTAGCCAGCCTAAAATGACGGGCAAGGGTCGTCAGAATCAGAACACGTGGACTGCATTGGCTGTGTGTGCATTGTTGGCCAAGGCTGGCTAGGGAATTGCCAGTAGCCAGCCTGAAATGACGGGCAAGGGTCGTCAGATTTGGGCATGGACTGCATTGGCTGTGTGTGCATTGTTGGTCGAGGCTGGCTGGGAAATTGCTAGTAGCCAGCCTGAAATGACGGGCAAGGGTCGTCAGAATCAGACACATGGGCTGCATTGGCTGTGTGTGCATTGTTGGCCGAGGCTGACTGGCTCTTTTCAGACAAACCTTTCATAGGACATAGTCGAAATTCTACTAGGCGGATTTACGAGTCCAGAGGTGTACATAGATTTAAACAATGGCTTGAGCACCTTAGTGATTGGTGGAAAGCAGTTGCTCCATGGAACGACACGTCTATTCCATGTATCTTTGCCCTTTGTCCAATGGCATGCCAATGATATGCCAATTTGTATATTACAACAGCTCTAGCGAAATAAAGGACTTTGTAGACTTGATACAGCTGGTCGTCATTGTTAATTCCTTATTGTCTTTGCTTTTCTACCAAAACTGATAGACAGCCGCATGAACGCTCGAGCACAATTGCGGGGCTCCCTTGCGTCGAGATTTCGCGCGGCCAATATCAACACATACATGGACCGTCTGTGCAAGCGCGGTCTGTGCCAATATCAACACAGACATGGACTGTCTGTGCAAGCTCTGTCTGTGCCAATATCAACACAGACATGGACCGTCTGTGCAAGCTCTGTCTGTGCCAATATCGACACAGACATGGACCGTCTGTGCAAGCTCTGTCTGTGCCAATATCAACACAGACATGGACCGTCTGTGCAAGCTCTGTCTGTGCCAATATCGACACAGACATGGACCGTCTGTGCAAGCTCTGTCTGTGCCAATATCAACACAGACATGGACCGTCTGTGCAAGCTCTGTCTGTGCCAATATCAACACAGACATGGACCGTCTGTGCAAGCTCCATCTGTGCCAATATCAACACAGACAAAGACCGTCTGTGTAAGCTCTGTCTGTGCCAATATCAACACAGACATGGACCGTCTGTGCATGCTCCATCTGTGCCAATATCAACACAGACAAAGACCGTCTGTGCAAGCTCTGTCTATGCCAATATCAACACAGACATGGACCGTCATGGACCGTCATGTCATCAACATTCCATTCAGAGACTCTGGATGTGCATGACGTCATGTTCGCGACTCTGCCACGGAATCTCTGATTGGGCCATAGCCAATGTTGATGACATCGTGTCACTGAAATTGCGAGCTGTAAACCCATCTTATGACTGAATGTTAACTGTTAATAAATGTACCGTTGTCATGTCAACATCGGCTAACCCCGTCCCACGCGCAATTCCAGACGCCGACCGCTCGCAGCGCTTCGAGTTCTTCCGCGGCCGCTTCGTGAACAAGCCGTTCGCGTGCGCGCGCTGCGCAAAGACGTTCTCCGCGCAGAAGACCTTGAACCGACACGTGACCTTCGAGTGCGGCCAAGAGCCGCGCTTCCGGTGCGAGGAGTGCGAGTACCGGTGCAAGCACCGGGCCAGTCTGGTCACGCACTGCACGCGCAGGCACCGGGGAACCGGGAACCGGCTCGACCCTGACAGTCAGGCGTCCGCGCTTGGAACCGGCTCGACCCTGACGGCCGGGTGTCCTCGCTTGGAACCGGCTCGACCCTGACGGTCGGGCGTCCGCGCTTGGAACCGGCTCGACCCTGACGGCCGGGTGTCCTCGCTTGGAACCGGCTCGACCCTGACGGTCGGGCGTCCGCGCTTGGAACCGGCTCGACCCTGACGGCCGGGTGTCCTCGCTTGGAACCGGCTCGACCCTGACGGCCGGGCGTCCGCGCTTGGAACCGGCTCGACCCTGACAGCCGGGCGTCCGCGCTTGGAACCGGCTCGACCCTGACAGCCGGGCGTCCGCGCTTGGAACCGGCTCGACCCTGACGGTCGGGCGTCCTCGCTTGGAACCGGCTCGACCCTGGCGGTCGGGCGTCCGCGCTTGGAACCGGCTCGACCCTGACGGTCGGGCGTCCGCGCTTGGAACCGGCTCGACCCTGACGGTCGGGCGTCCGCGCTTGGAACCGGCTCGACCCTGACGGTCGGGCGTCCGCGCTTGGAACCGGCTCGACCCTGACGGTCGGGCGTCCGCGCTTGGAACCGGCTCGACCCTGACGGTCGGGCGTCCGCGCTTGGAACCGGCTCGACCCTGAAGGTCGGGCGTCCGCGCTTGGAACCGGCTCGACCCTGACAGCAGCTAGTCCAAGACAAATATCGTTTGAATAGAGCCTTTCTAATAGAAGGTTAATGTGTCGATCTTCATTTTGCCGGAAAGACATCTCCTTGAAGATTTGTCAATTATGAATATAATTAAGTCCATTGTGTCATTAGTTTTTCATTAACACACTTGTACATTGGCTTACCTTTAGCCTTGCCTTGGGCTTGCCTTTGGCTTGCCTTTGGCCTTGATTTGTTGCTTGCTGCACTCGTTATTTTTTTTCTTATAGTTTAGTATTACTACTAATAGTGTATTTGACTCTACTATGGAACTATGTGCGAGCTCGTATTGTAATTATTGACAGCAATCACAGCCATGCGAGCAGTGAGCCAATCGACGGCGGTATGTTGCAAACGCCTTCCAGAGCTCTCTTATTTTCGAATCAATTGGAACTTGCGTGGTCCACGTTTAGGCCATATTCCACTCGTGTTACAACCTGCTGATCCTAGGCCTCCTTACCGCAAATTTACTATCACCACCAATGGAACACAAACATTTAGAGGGCGATGGATTGGCAGGTTGCAATCCTGGTGGAATATGGCCTTTGGCTACTGTCTGCACTCGCTGTTATCACTGGAGTTGTTCGTCGTTTGTCATTGAAATGTCCGATAGAATTTTGAACGATGGCCTCATTTTTGGCACAAACTTCGTCCAAGCTTAGAAGCATGACAAGTTCAGAGTTCACATTAATAATACACAATGTATAACTGGGTGTGTAAAAAGAAGCCAATTTATCAAACCCATCTTGGTGTTACCCATCCCGATCTGTCCTAATCCCACCAAGACTGTCACCGTTACCAACACCAATTGCTTCGTGAATTTGTGCTTCGTGGCTTGTGCTTGTGCTGTCAATATCTGCAAGTCCTTTACGTCCTTTGGTCGGCATATCCTTATCGAATGTTCCAAATACAGGCAGTTGAGAAGGCGCCTCTCGCTTGTAATCTATACATTGCTAAGATCCTGGGGGACGACCCTAAACAGATCGACATGCTGTTTGATTCTCTAATGCAATCGATCTCTTAGGGAAAATTTAGTAATTACTGTCGTAGAAATGTGTATTTTTGTTTTGTTTTGTTTGGACAGTGAGACTTCCGTGTCTCTCTTGAGGAATGTGATGTAATTTTTCCCCGCCCAATTTTTCGGGCGTAAAATGACCACTAGGTTGACGCGCCAAGAAAACAGTGCAAGTAAAGGCCTGGATAGCGATCATGTAAATTTATTTCGTTCGATTTGGCTCCAAATCGCTCGATTTCAAATCACTGCCCCCGTGTTAAACCATAGGCTGTGATATTGAAAACGAATCGTTTTGAAATCACAAAGTTACATGATCGCCCCCCAGGTACTGAACACGCGGCTGGCCATGTGCTTTTGCTGGCTTGGAACTAGTTTGACAAACCTGTTTCCGTATCAGTTGCTAACTAGTATTCGGTTGGCTGCAACTGAGTATACACTGAGTGCACACCGAGTGCAGTTTTCGTATTCGATTGGTGTTCGATTGGGAGGTCTACCCGCACTCAGTGTACGCTTTCCTGCACTGACAATTGTGACGGTGTAGACCAGTGTACACCTGTCACTGTCACTTTATCTTCATCCAAAATCAACTTCAACAGATATGCTTGTCGACATAAACGCATTCTAAAAGCTCATTGACGATTTTTATAAAGGAAAACATAAAAGAAAATGTTTATTTGGCTGCAAAAGTGTCAAAATAGAAAACAAACAAATATCAAATCCGCCATTTTTCGCGCTCTAGAAGGCTACACTCGTTTTGTGCGCGTATTCGGTTGGCGATGCACTGGCAGCTAGGATAATGACGTCACACTGCACTTTTCAGTGTACACCCACACGAAAAAGCTATTCCGACATATATAATGCATATAGGAAAAATATACGAAGTGCAATATCATATAAGAAACTTACATGTTTCTAATAAAAAGTTGAACCTTCCATATATGTTTCATATATGTTTTTTGTATGTACTTCTGTGTGGGATGCATTCAGTGCATCCCAACCGCATTCGCCATAACAAGTTTAACAGGCGCACCGTGTCCTTGGCCTCGCAGGATGCTGGGACGCCTCCGAGTCCAAGACCTCGTGCTGGTACCGAGGCCGACTCGTCGCCAAACCGTTCGCCTGTCCCGGCTGCGCCAAACGCTATGCGCACAAGTCGAATCTGAGCCGCCACTGTCAGAGCGAATGCAGTCAGCGAGGCCGGGACCTGGCGTGTCGCCACTGCAACTTCCGGTGCAAGTACGCGCACGCGCTGACGACGCATCTGACGTCGAGACATCCGGAACTGCGCAGAGACCCGAATGAGGCCGACTGACCTGACTTTGATGTATATCTAGTGATGGCAGCAATAATAAATGAATGTGTTTTTCTTACTGTATCTTCCTCTTACAGATAAGAAGCCTCGACCCTCTTACAGCTAAGAAGCCTCGACCTGTTCCGATCCTGTCCGTCATTGGAAATTATCCCTCATTGGAAATCGTAAATCACATATTGGAAACTCTGGTAGCCAAACTTGGAATTGAAATTGTGTTTCTAACGCTGGGTGTACAGCTAGCAATGGCAGTGACACGATGTCATCATCATGGGCTCTGCACCAATCAGAGACTCTGTATGTGCTATTCCACTGTCTGGAAATTCACTAGCGTTTAGAGGATCACGTTAATAAAAGAAGACATTTTCAGCTTTTAACTTTAGATTGCTTGTAGTGCGTATAATAATATTATTGCAGTCTTATGAAGACGTATAATGTGTCTAATATCAACTGTTGATCTCTGGACAAGAAAGGAAATGAAATGAAAACGATGATCCTTTTCGAACTGTGTAGCGATTTCAACGCACGCGCAAAACACGTCGACATCTTGAACGCTCGACAAGTGTATCCGCATTACCTGTTGCATGTGACGGTACTGTTGCCAGCACTCTACCCCGTGCCGGCACGCATTACCTGTTGCATGTGACGGTACTGTTGCCAGCACTCTACCCCGTGCCGGCACGCATTACCTGTTGCATGTGACGGTACAGTTGCCAGCACTCTACCCCGTGCCGGCACGCATTACCTGTTGAATGTGCCGGTACTATTGCCAACACTCTACCCCGTGCCGGCACGCATTACCTGTTGAATGTGCCGGTACTGTTGCCAACACTCTACCCCGTGCCGGCACGCATTACCTGTTGCATGTGCCGGTACTGTTGCCAGCACTCTACCCCGTGCCGGCACGCATTACCTGTTGCATGTGACGGTACTGTTGCCAGCACTCTATACCCCGTGCCGGCACGCATTACCTGTTGCATGTGACGGTACTGTTGCCAGCACTCTACCCCGTGCCGGCACGCATTACCTGTTGCATGTGACGGTACAGTTGCAAGCACTCTACCCCGTGCCGGCACGCATTACCTGTTGAATGTGCCGGTACTGTTGCCAACACTCTACCCCGTGCCGGCACGCATTACCTGTTGAATGTGCCGGTACTGTTGCCAACACTCTACCCCGTGCCGGCACGCATTACCTGTTGCATGTGCCGGTACTGTTGCCAGCACTCTACCCCGTGCCGGCACGCATTACCTGTTGCATGTGACGGTACTGTTGCTAGCACTCTACCCCGTGCCGGCACGCATTACCTGTTGCATGTGACGGTACTGTTGCCAGCACTCTATACCCCGTGCCGGCACGCATTACCTGTTGCATGTGACGGTACTGTTGCCAGCACTCTACCCCGTGCCGGCACGCATTACCTGTTGCATGTGCCGGTACTGTTGCCAGCACTCTACCCCGTGCCGGCACGCATTACCTGTTGAATGTGCCGGTACTGTTGCCAACACTCTACCCCGTGCCGGCACGCATTACCTGTTGAATGTGCCGGTACTGTTGCCAACACTCTACCCCGTGCCGGCACGCATTACCTGTTGCATGTGCCGGTACTGTTGCCAGCACTCTACCCCGTGCCGGCACGCATTACCTGTTGCATGTGCCGGTACTGTTGCCAGCACTCTACCCCGTGCCGGCACGCATTACCTGTTGAATGTGCCGGTACAGTTGCCAGCACTCTACCCCGTGCCGGCAGCGTCTGACACTTGCTCTCTGCGCAGGCGGCCCTTCACCCCTCTGGCTGTCGACGCCCTTAACGCTGCGCCCCCCACCCCCGACGTCCACCCTGCGCTACTCGCGAGGGCGTCTCACGAGCAAGCCCTTCCAGTGCGCAGCCTGCACGCGCAGCTACCGCAACCGCGGCCACCTCACCCGCCACGTGACCTTCGAGTGTGGCAAGCAGGCGCAGTTCCAGTGCCCGCACTGTCGCCATCGCAGCTTCTACCGCGCCCACCTGCAAGTGCACATCGCCGCCAGACACCCAGAATCGCAGCCCGCGCTGGGATAGAAGGCAGACCGCAGCTAGAAGGCAGACCGCAGCTAGAAGGCAGACCGCAGCTAGAAGGCAGACCGCAGCTAGAAGGCAGACCGCTGCTAGAAGGCAGACCGCAGCTAGAAGGCAGACCGCAGCTAGATGGCAGACCGCAGCTAGAAGGCAGACCGCAGCTAGAAGGCAGACCGCAGCTAGAAGGCAGACCGCAGCTAGAAGGCAGACCGCAGCTAGAAGGCAGACCGCAGCTAGAAGGCAGACCGCAGCTAGAAGGCAGACCGCAGCTAGAAGGCAGACCGCAGCTAGAAGGCAGACCGCAGCTAGAAGGCAGACCGCAGCTAGAAGGCAGACCGCAGCTAGAAGGCAGACCGCAGCTAGAAGGCAGTCCGCAGCTAGAAGGCAGACCGCAGCTAGAAGGCAGACCGCAGCTAGAAGGCAGACCGCAGCTAGAAGGCAGACCGCAGCTAGAAGGCAGACCGCAGCTAGAAGGCAGACCGCAGCTAGAAGGCAGACCGCAGCTAGAAGGCAGACCGCAGCTAGAAGGCAGACCGCAGCTAGAAGGCAGACCGCAGCTAGATGGCAGACCGCAGCTAGAAGGCAGACCGCAGCTAGAAGGCAGACTGCAGCTAGAAGGCAGACCGCAGCTAGAAGGCAGACCGTAGCTAGAAGGCAGACCGCAGCTAGAAGGCAGACCGCAGCTAGATGGCAGACCGCAGCTAGAAGGCAGACCGCAGCTAGAAGGCAGACTGCAGCTAGAAGGCAGACCGCAGCTAGAAGGCAGACCGGAGCTAGAAGGCAGACCGCAGCTAGAAGGCAGACCGCAGCTAGATGGCAGACCGCAGCTAGAAGGCAGACCGCAGCTAAATGGCAGACCGCAGCTAGAAGGCAGACCGCAGCTAGAAGGCAGACCGCAGCTAGAAGGCAGACCGCAGCTAGAAGGCAGACCGCAGCTAGAAGGCAGACCGCAGCTAGAAGGCAGACCGCAGCTAGAAGGCAGACCGCTGCTAGAAGGCAGACCGCAGCTAGAAGGCAGACCGCAGCTAGAAGGCAGACCGCAGCTAGAAGGCAGACCGCAGCTAGAAGGCAGACCGCAGCTAGATGGAAGACCGCAGCTAGAAGGCAGACCGCAGCTAGAAGGCAGACCGCAGCTAGAAGGCAGACCGTAGCTAGAAGGCAGACCGCAGCCAGAAGGCAGACCGCAGCTAGATGGCAGACCGCAGCTAGAAGGCAGACCGCAGCTAAAAGGCAGACCGCAGCTAGAAGGCAGACCGCAGCTAGAAGGCAGACCGCAGCTAGAAGGCAGACCGCAGCTAGATGGCAGACCGCAGCTAGAAGGCAGACCGCAGCTAGAAGGCAGACCGCAGCTAGAAGGCAGACCGCAGCTAGAAGGCAGACCGCAGCTAGAAGGCAGACCGCAGCTAGAAGGCAGACCGCAGCTAGATGGCAGACCGCAGCTAGATGGCAGACCGCGATGAAATACGTGGGATTCTGCTCGAGTTCTCACTTCCAGCTGGCCGTGTTCAGCTCGAATCGCGTATCGCCAAGCGCCATTTCTAACGGTAGCGAAAACTGCAACGGTTTTAAACTGTACAATGCGCCGTAAGAACCTAGAGGCATGATGCTCTCATTGGAAACCGTGCTGAAATCGACCGAAATCAGCCCCGTGCAGTACAGAACCAATGAGAAGTCATGTGGGTATACTATCTTGTAGAGTTCCAAGGACTTGAACTTGTAGATTGAGGGACAGAGTTCCATTGTAGGATTCCGGATCTGTTGAAAGTAATATTCTGGATACCTTTCCACGTGATCCATCGCTCATCTTCACTGCTGGAAAATTCAATTGAGACTAAGCAATTCTGTGGAGAAGATTTACACCAAACTGGTTTGTGGGTGCCTCCAACAGAGCATTGTCTGCGAAATGAGGTAGAACACACAAAGCAATGCATAACAAATTGTGAAAATGTGTGAACAAACTATTTACACTGTAACGTATTAACGCTGTTTTACTGTTTGATACCACTGAATATGACTACTCGTCAAGTATACAACGTTTCATTGCTGTCTCACCCAAAGTTCCTCCTATAATACAACTTGTCGAACACGTAACTGCTGTTTATTCCACCCCGTGTTGATTCCACCCCGTGTTGATTCCACCCCGTGTTGATTCCACCCCGTGTTGATTCCACCCCGTGTTGATTCCACCAACTGCTGGCTTCCTGAATTTCCAGAATTCATCGCGGAGATATAACATGTGTGCTAACAATTAGTGAATCTTCGCTCAGGGGGAAAGCTGATAACGGCGCAAATTTTTTTGAGTTCTCCCTTTTAGATACAAAACAGGAACATACTTTTGACCATCTGTCTTTGCACGCAAAGTTTCAGCAATTTGGGTAACTTGACTACGATATTTTATTAAATAAATGGTCATAATTGTCGGGATCTCATTTTATATAATAAAAAATAAAGATGTTTAGTAGTTATGTGTCTGTGAAGTTTCGGTAATACCATAGACATTTCACATTTGGATTGATTGTAGCGATTTACCACAAAAAACACACATTTGTGCATTATATTGCAAGACACCTGAGCATGTTAGCGTCCAATGCACCATGGTGATACAATACAAGAGCAACGTCGCATGTGTTGAAGCAGAGTTG
This sequence comes from Nemoura dubitans, assembly GCA_921293005.1. Classification (NCBI taxonomy): domain Eukaryota; kingdom Metazoa; phylum Arthropoda; class Insecta; order Plecoptera; family Nemouridae; genus Nemoura; species Nemoura dubitans. The sequence goes on from OV121076.1 coordinate 1,921,839, forward strand.
AGTTGACTAGCCCCCAAATCGGGCCCCTGTCTGGCCTGGCTTGGGAGACCGGTTCCTTATCTCGGTGTGCCATCGGACCCCGAGGCAGTCGCTGGGTCTACAGGCTCCTAGACACACTACACTACACTACCTGGCAAGGAACCACGAATGGGTGGCAGAAAGCTGTAGGAGCTAGGCCATTCTAAAAACATTCGACCAGACCGTTATAAAATCATTATACCAGGCCGTTCTCAGTGCACGGCCCCCTTGAGCCCGTGCCCCGAAATCTTCTCTCAATTCCCTTTAGTAAAGTCCAGTGATGCTATGACGTATTTTACAAAGATTCGTGCCGTATACTATTCAAGAAATTCGGAATCTTACCTCTCCCCTCTCTTTACATGAACAGAGTAATTATTTATGTGATAGACAACAATCATTTAGGCAACTTCAATCAGGAGCACGATCACAACACTCGACGCAAAGAGGGGCCATCAACTAGTTCACACAAAACCAGCTTGTACACCAAGGGCCCGGTGCACAGCGCTGTACAATGCTCTACAATGCAATCTACAATCTCGATGCTGTACCATGCCCTACCAGCACATGTGAAAAATAGCGGAAAGAACACATTTAAAAATGAACTGAAAGGTTTCCTCACAAAAAAACTGCTTTTACAACATCAAATAGTGTATAGGTTATAATAAAAAATGTAAATAAAGTAACATGTATGCGCCATTCGTGGTTGTGACATCATCTTACATTATGAACTGTTGTTATTTTTATATGGTTGTCATGATTTGACAAATAAGGATCATTGTGTATTTATAGGTTCTATTTAGATTTTAAGATTTAATTCTTACGCAATGGACTGTCCAATAACCATTGTGTTCCTGCGACACTAAACAACTTATTATTATTATTACTATGTTGAACGTGTGTCACCCTCAAAAGACGACTCCAACGCTGGGTGTTTACAGCCGGAAATGTCAGTGACACGATGTCATGAACATTGGCTCTGCACCAATCAGAGACTCTGGATGTGCATGACGTCATGTTCGCGACTCTGCCACGGAGTCTCTGATTGGTGGCAGAGCCAATGTTGATGACATCGTGTCGCTGACATTGCCAGCTGTAAACCCAGCTCAAAGCTGTCCATGACATCGTGTCGCTGACATTGCCATCTGTGAACCCAGCTTGACTCTTGGCTCTCATCGCAGGTCCCACCCACTACTGGCACGGCCAGCTGGTGGCGCGTCCGTTCCCGTGCGCAACCTGTCCGCGCAGGTACAAGCGCAAGGTGGACCTGAACCGCCACGTGGAGTACGAGTGCGGCAAAGAGGCGCGTTTCGCGTGCACGCATTGTGCGTACCGCAGCAAGCGCAGGGAGCATCTCAAGTCGCACAACATCGCCAGGCATGGAGGTGCGTATGGCGGTCACCCATCCATCGGCCGACTCGGCGCAATGTAGCTTAACTTAGGTCACCCATCCACCGCCCGACTCGGCGCAGTGTTGCTTAACTAGGGTCACCCATCCAACGCCCGACTCGGCGCAGTGTTGCTTAACTTTGTTCACCCATCCACCGGCCAACTAGGCGCAGTGTTGCTTAACTTGGGTCACCCATCCACCGGCCAACTAGGCGCAGTGTTGCTTAACTTAGGTCACCCATCCACCGCCCGACTCGGCGCAGTGTTGCTTAACTAGGGTCACCCATCCAACGCCCGACTCGGCGCAGTGTTGCTTAACTTTGTTCACCCATCCACCGGCCAACTAGGCGCAGTGTTGCTTAACTTGGGTCACCCATCCACCGGCCAACTAGGCGCAGTGTTGCTTAACTTGGGTCACCCATCCACCGGCCGACTCGGCGCAGTGTTGCTTAACTTATGTCACCCATCCAACGCCCGACTCGGCGCAGTGTTGCTTAACTTGGGTCACCCATCCACCGGCCGACTCGGCGCAGTGTTGCTTAACTTATGTCACCCATCCAACGCCCGACTCGACGCAGTGTTGCTTAACTAGGGTCACCCATCCACCTGCCGACTCGGCGCAGTGTTGCTTAACTCATGACCTTGTAATTCGCAGGCTTGCCGCTGCCTGCGTCCTGCGCTTCGCCCTGCGACGAACGGATGTCCGAAAACACGTTCAAATGCCCGAACTGCCCGAAGGCCTACAAGCTCAAAAGCAGCCTCACGGCACACTTGAAGACGTGTCCACCGCCCGCTTGAAATTGGAGCGACACATTCTATCTTATTTATATGTTTAATAGTTTGTAAACTACTTGTATACGATTATATTTTCTTACCTTAACCTTATCAATATATTTGATTCCGTCCCTATCCCTAAGTTAACAATTCAAATGGAGTTCGTGCATCGAAATCGATACGAAATTGCAGTTCGAACCGATATATTTTGTAACTTTTACTTTATGCAGTTATCGGTTTTGATGGATAAAATCTCTATTGTTGACTATGTTAATTTTTTAACTTTGTAACCAAGAACGGGGAAATCAGAGTTGCGAAATCGCACCTTATTATTATCAAGTGCGTCCCTAATATGTGGAAAGATGAAACTCTTGTAATCTCATCATATAACTTTGACACTTTCGCACCCATTGCTGAGAGAGCGTTTGTCCTTAATATTTTACATTATAAGCTTTTGTACTTTTATAATTTCTTTTATAATTTCGACATTCTAATAAATTTACCATGTTAACCACAAACAGTCCAGCTTATATTGCCGCTGGCCAACGAATTGCAGACTTTTTACTACAATCCAGAAGGCGGGTATCATAAAGTCCACGTTGGTGACCTTGACCATGCCCAAAACTTCCTTTCCTCAAGGTCATTCATTGGTTGTTAATGACGGGGTGTGGTTATAGGCTTGATGGCCACGTGTTCTACCCAAGACTTGGTGTACAGCCGGCAATGTCAGTGACACGATGTCATCAACATTAGCTCTGCACCAATCAGAGACTCTAGATGTGCATGACGTCATGTTCGCGACTCTGCCACTGGGTCTCTGATTGGTGCAGAGTCAATATTGATGACATCGTGTTACTGACATTGCCAGCTGTAAACCAACATTCAAAACCGAGCTGGCAATAGTTTTCCTAGTAATAAAGTCAGATCCAGTCAGGATTCGATGTATTTCCGGGCAGCCACTGACCTGCCGCTCTGTTTGGCAGCTTTCGTGCTCGCGTTCGGCACCCGAGGACACCCGAACGTCGCCGGTCGCACCCGAGGACACCCGAACGACCCGCTCACGTGCGACGCCTGCGCCAAGCCGTTCAGCTCGCGCAAACGCCTGAAGCGCCACGCCAAGTTCTGCGGCAAAGAGCCGCAGTTCCAGTGCCACCTGTGTCCGTACAAGACCAAATGGAAGTCGGACTTGACGCGCCACTCGGTGCTCCACATGGCGGCCACGGCGTGAACTACGCGCACACCGGCCATTGAGATCGTTTGAATTGCAAGCTCTTTTGATCTCTATGGTTCGGACCCAGTACTGACCATAGAGCTTGCACTGACGGTCTATGCTTCGACCATTGCTGGCCGGGATACGCAACTAGCTCAACGCTGTATGTTTCCCATGCAACGTTAAATTATAGGCCTTGCCAGCTGTGATCATCGGTCAGATCAACTCTATAACCATGATTATGTCGTTATGTATTGCTATTTAAAAGATTACACATTTACAAGTACATTCTAAATAAGTAAATTGAATTTAAGAAGTAGCTAATTAGTCCACTTGTTTGTTTGTTTAAATGTTTATTCAGTTTTAAGATAACGGAAAAACGGCAACATATGTTGAACGCAGTAAGAGCTGGCACGGCATACTAGTTGCCTATCCCGTACCGGAGCAGTGAGAGCTGGCACGGCAAGCTAGTTGCCTATCCCGAACCGGAGCAGTGATCGCAGGTTTATGTATGTGTTGATAATGGCACAGACAGAGCTTGCACAGACGGTCCATGTCTGTGTTGATATTGGCACAGACAGAGCTTGCACAGACGGTCCATGTCTGTGTTGATATTGGCACAGACAGAGCTAGCACAGACGGTCCATGACTGTGTCGATATTGGCACAGACAGAGCTTGCTCAGACGGTCCATGTCTGTGTTGATATTGGCACAGACAGAGCTTGCACAGACGGTCCATGTCTGTGTTGATATTGGCACAGATGGAGCTTGCACATACGATCCATGTCTGTGTTGATATTGGCACAGACAGAGCTTGCACAGACGGTATATGTCTGTGTTGATATTGGCACAGACAGAGCTTGCACAGACGGTCCATGTCTGTGTTGATATTGGCACAGACAGAGCTTGCACAGACGGTCCATGTCTGTGTCGATATTGGCACAGACAGAGCTTGCACAGACGGTCCATGTCTGTGTTGATATTGGCACAGACAGAGCTAGCACAGACGGTCCATGTCTGTGTTGATATTGGCACAGACAGAGCTTGCACAGACGGTCCATGTCTGTGTAGATATTGGCACAGATGGAGCTTGCACATACGATCCATGTCCGTGTCGATATTGGCACAGACAGAGCTTGCACATACGGTCCATGTCTGTGTTGATATTGGCACAGACAGAGCTTGCACAGACGGTCCATGTCTGTGTTGATATTGGCACAGATGGAGCTTGCACGTACGATCCATGTCCGTGTTGATATTGGCACAGACAGAGCTTGCACAGACGGTCCATGTCAGTGTTGATATTGGCACAGACAGAGCTTGCACAGACGGTCCATGTCTGTGTTGATATTGGCACAGACAGAGCTTGCACAGACGGTCCATGTCTGTGTTGATATTGGCACAGACAGAGCTTGCACAGACGGTCCATGTCTGTGTTGATATTGGCACAGTCTGAGCTTGCACAGACGGTCCATGTCTGTATTATATTGACTGCCCGAAATCTCTAGGCAAGGGAGTACCGCAATTGTATGTCGGCATTCCCCTCGCCTACAAGCCAAGTAGATGAGAATACAATCAAGGGATGCCGGCACTACTGTTATTAGATCTGTTTCACTCGCCCTGCCCATAATCGCTATACAGTTCTCTCTCCCACCACTTGGCATTCCCCTCGCCTACAAGCCAAGTAGATGAGAATACAATCAAGGGATGCCGGCACTACTGTTATTACATCTGTTTCACCCGCTCTGCCCATCATTGCTACACAGTTCTCTCTCCCACCACTTGGCATTCCCCTCGCCTACAAGCCAAGTAGATGAGAAAACAATCAAGGGGTGCCGGCACTACTGTTATTACATGTGTTTCACTCGCTCTGCCCATCATCGCTACACTGTTCTCTCTCCCACCACTTGGCATTACCCTCGCCTACAAGCCATGTAGATGAGAATACAATCAAGGGATGCCGGCACTACCTGTTATTACATCTGTTTTACTCGCTCTGCCCATCATCGCTACACAGTTCTCTCTCCCACGACTTGGCTCGTTTTCGTTTTTGTGTGTGTTTTCCAACGTAGCCGCTGCTTCATGTGATTGAATGTTGTTTACTTTTCACTCAACCTTGCAAAGTTAACAGAAGTTTGTGTTTAGGGCAAGTGTTTAGAGTGCTATTCACGGTTAATATTGCACCCACACCCCCACTTAAACGTTTAATACTGAGGTCCTATCGAAAAGAAAAATGAACCTCTGAATGTGCTCAAAATTTATTTTGAACATACCAGTCGATGAAGGAAGATTATATCTAGTTGCTGCAAATCTTCACAATTTGGTATTTACAAAAATGTCAATGGTGCAAACTTGAAAAAATCGCCTAAATTAGCTCATAATTAGCTCGAAGCCTCGTTAGTGAATCAATATCTATTCGGTCTTTTTCGGAAAAATTCTTTGTCCCGAAACAGCTCGCACTCTTTCTATATACAAAGTTTTTTTTTCCGCGATTTTGGAGCACATTTAGGCCCTTTTTTTCTCTTCGATTAAAAGTCTGCGCCACAAACTTTTAGCGATCACCTCCTACGGAATTGTCAACAAGAATAATTCTGTTGCTTTTTTTGTTAGTTGCGTCGAGAGGCGGATGTAGAGCATTAAAGCCGAGCCAGGAGTTCGCAGCCCGGATTAATTTTTTTGACTCCACGGGAATTTTTGTAGCGGTCCGAAAGTCTTGTGGAATGGCCATTTAGTGCACGAAAACTTCGATTCAACATCGATTGTAATCGACTTACTGTTTGTGCTAATCGCGATTCCCGGAACATTTTAATTGCATTGATCTAGAAGATTGTTAGTTTTTTATGTGTTCGCACTTGCCAAGATTGTTGTGGTTGATTTATCATAAGCTGCGATAAGCGGATTATATGCCAAGAGCACTCTTAAGAGACGTTACAAAGTTGTATGTTAATGACTATAATATCTTGTTTAAACTTTATATCGTAGTTGGTTTGTTAAAATACTGAATTCTATCGACTATGAACGATTATTTCTTCGTTACATAATTAAGGCGAATTACTTTAATTAGCATATTTTGCGTTGTATTTCTAAAGCACATGTTCATTTAAGTACGTGCGTGGGCCCAGGGTTGTGTTTTCGTTAGAAAAACAGCATCCCCTAATTTTAAGTGTCCCAAATTAACCCTTAAGTATTAAGTAAGATACCACAATATTATAATATAATATAACTGTAACAGTTATTTTTTTGCTATTTGTTCTATTTTATCTGAAATATAACCAATAATACTTGATTGTTGTATGCACAAGTGGTTGCCAAATCCAGTCCCGTGTCCTTGTCCTTACTCTTACTGGTTACCACACTGCAGTCTTTCCCTGCAGGTGCTGAAGTTGTCGTACCCGAGGCTTCTGCTTCTCTATCTTTTCCCGGGGACCTGCATAGAAACCCAATGGTTGGCACTTCGCTCAACGGTGGCACGCCCGTTTTTGTGTGCCCAAACCAAACGTCCTGTCCCGGTGTGAAACTCCCAACCTCTCCATTTGCCGTGCCACTCTAGCGGTCCTAACACCTCTTGTCAAAGCACATTACCCTGCAAAGACTCTTTGAAAGCTACAAGCGATTTTCCATGGTCATTATACTACAATTTACTTTACCCCGTTTAAAGTTAACTTTACCTTGCCAAACATCTTTACGTACAACTTCTTGACAATGCCACATCCCTGCACGATTTATCGAATGAAAAAATGACCTTGATTATTTTAATGTATTTTAGCAAACAATTTATATTTCTGAAATATTTATTCTATAAGATTAAATACGAATGCAGATTCGACACTCAGTGCGCACTTTGGGGGCAATTTATCATTGCAAATTCCAACTCAGTGTGCACTGAGTGCGGACTCAGTGACGACTCTGCATTCGACCCTAAGCCTTTTAAAAACCGTCGTAAAAGCGCCAAGTGGGCCAAGCACAACGGTGCAACTTCCTTTAGCTTATAGCCCTATAGTCCTTTAGCTTATAGTCCTAAAGTCCTTTAGCTTATAGCCCTATAGTCCTTTAGCTTATAGCCCTATAGTCCTTTAGCTTATAGCCCTATAGTCCTTTAGCTTATAGCCCTATAGTCCTTTAGCTTATAGCCCTATAGTCCTTTAGCTTATAGCCCTATAGTCCTTTAGCTTATAGTCCTATAGTCCTTTAGCCTTTAGCTAGTTGTATCTAAACCCCGTACAGAATGCCTATCGGCAAGTCGCACAGTGTTGCCAACGTTTCGTGGCCCGGACTGGTTACCTAAAGAAAGGGTTATATTTCTATACCCATAGCAACGGGTTAATAGATCTAAAACGACAAAGACTCCTATTCTGTAACTTTTCTGATGTGAGATGACACGAAATGAGCTTGAGAACCACCATTTGTGCCATATGATAACATAGGCGACCGTATAGATGTCACTCTGACTTCTTGTCATCTCACTTGGGCAAAGTTACAGACTGTGGGTTCTGAGAGCACGCAAACTGCGCCCGAATCACGCGCACGCGCCGAATCGCAGCGCCGGTGTAGCAGCAAATATGGACGACGACAAATCTGGCTTTCTATGACGTAGTGGCGTACGGTATTAGGCTGTATGAATATGAAGTACAGTGTATCAGCCTGTGCAGCAGTCGATAGTTTCTTCTTGGTTTAAACCCTTGGTTCTCTAACCTATTTTATAAGCTAATATTATAATCCACTGCTATCCCTTTCTGAATACCCGCAGATGACGTCATGGCCATAGTTGGCTCTCTGGGATCCATATTTGTTGAAATCCAAATGTGTCGTTTGGCATCCGAAACTGCGCCCGAATCACTCGCACGCGTCCGATCGCAGCGCCGGTCCGAGGGAGTGGCTCGGGTCCCGACCTACGGGACCTGAGCCACTGCCCCGGTCTGAGGGAGTGGCTCGGGTCCCGACCTACGGGCCATGAGCCACTGCCCCGCTCTAAGGGAGTGGCTCGGGTCCCGACCTACGGGACCTGAGCCACTACCCCGGTCTGAGGGAGTGGCTCGGGTCCCGACCTACGGGCCATGAGCCACTGCCCCGCTGTAAGGGAGTGGCTCGGGTCCCGACCTACGGGACCTGAGCCACTACCCCGGTCTGAGGGAGTGGCTCGGGTCCCGACCTACGGGCCATGAGCCACTGCCCCGCTCTAAGGGCGTGGCTCAGGTCCCGACCTACGGGCCATGAGCCACTCCCCCGGTCTGACATCCGTTTCCCTCCGCAGACGTCGCCGCGCTGTTCGCCCGGCCGGCGCGCACCAAGCACAGGTGCGCCAACTGCGGCAAGGAGTACCAATCGCGGTCGACGCTCTGCCGCCACGTGACCTACGAGTGCGGCCAGGGTCCGCGCTTCCAGTGCCCCCTGTGCGCCTACCGCTCGAAGCGCGGCGAGCATCTGCGCGCGCACATCGCCAGGATCCACCCCGTGCACGCGACCAGCTAGCTGTGACGTCAATCGCTTGGCTAGCTGTGACGTCACTCGCTTAGCTAGCTGTGACGTCACTCGCTTAGCTAGCTGTGACGTCAATCGCTTGGCTAGCTGTGACGTCAATCGCTTGGCTAGCTGTGACGTCACTCGTTTAGCTAGCTGTGACGTCAATCGCTTGGCTAGCTGTGACGTCACTCGCTTAGCTGGCTGTGACGTCACTCGCTTAGCTAGCCGTGACGTCACTCGCTTAGCTAGCTGTGACGTCACTCGCTTAGCTAGCTGTGACGTCACTCGCTTAGCTAGCTGTGATGTCACTCGCGACGAAATGCGACCAACTGAACTCCATTTCACGTTGAGAAGGAGAGTGGATTTGCATCTTCCTCGAGGACCCACTGCTGCTAGACACAAGCTTAGGTTTACAAAAGTGCCCAAACAGCCTTTTGTCCGGCTCACGTCATGGCTTGTGATTTTTTAAACTCGCTTGGCTCGTGTCTAGCAGCAGTGGGTCCTCGAGGAAGATGCAAATTAAATCCACTCTCCTTCTCAACGTGAAATGGTGAATAGCTGTGACGTCACTCACCCAGCTAGCACGTCGGGGCCAGCACTGCGATTTCGTAACTCTGATTTCGCCGTTCTCGGTTACAAAGTGAATAAATGAACGTGGACATCAGTATGGATTTTATCCATCAGAACCGATAACGGCATGACGTGAAAGTTACAAAATCGCTGGGCAAACCCGTCAGGGAAATCCCTTGATTGTATTCTCATCTACTTTGCTTGTAGGCGATGGGAATGCTTGTCCATACACTTATGCGTGGGCCATCTTTGTTGCTATATCTGTGGTGATGCATTTGTACATTTGATAATACAATACGTTGTAATGGGGAATGGTGGGTTTTAAATTTAAATAATTGCAAAAAATAATTATTATTAATATTATAATAATTATTATTAGGTATTCTTAAAGTAGTTTTTTATTCTAGATATTTTACAATTGTAATATTAGAACGTCATCATAATACAAAATGTACATTTAAAAATTGCAATATTCATTAAATGAATAAAAACAATGATCCAGTAAAAACTTATAGAACATCAAAAGAGTTTACATGTAATTTACCTATTTAGTTATAGTATGAAAGTTTAGATTAACTATAAAAATAACTATAACTTGGGCTTCGCAAACGCAATTTGTGTTGCGTTGAAGATGAGCGTAGGTAGCGGTTTGTGTATAGCGGATTAAAAGGTGCAGGCAGCAGTCACAAGAAAACCATGGAGCACCAAACCTGACCATTGCCTTCTCGAAAATTCTAATCACTTGAAAATGTATACGGATTCTGACGTTCCTTTGTTTCTCGTCGAGGTCAACAAAGATGGTAACCAAGGAAACGAAGGAAACCGAACTCGTATTGAATCAGCCGTCAAATCACGAAAAAAACACCACAAAAATGCTAATAAAAACTAATTGGAAAAACCTACCGAACTAAGATTTGCAGGCATGATAAATATGTATAGGGTCAACATGTTTAGAAGTTTTGGTGAAGTTATGTTCAGAACTTTGAAATTTACAGGGGTTCAAAATTCTGAAAAAATCGAAAAATTTCGTAAAAATTGATTTATAAAAAATTTACTAAACCGATCTTTTTCAAAAACGCAGGGGGTCTAAGTTGAGAACAGAGGTAGATACTCAGAAATTTTCATCCATATCGGTTCAGGCGTTTGGTCTGTAGAGCGCGCACAAACACACAAAAAAAAAAAAAAACATACACAAGTGACTTTTTTTTGGGGTAAGTGAAATTGAAGATTTCGCTCCGCTCGCTTCGCTCGCTACGCTCATCAACTATAATTATAAAACGATTTGTTCAGTGGACTTCAACAAAGAAATCTAGTGGCTGAATAAACAAATATATAAAATATATCGCCCGTTATGTAAATTTAATTCCGACTGTTGAATGAATTTTCCTGGCCAGTACCTGCTGTATTTGAGGTCAAGTTCAACAACCAAATCAGCAGTCGAACGAATAAAAGCATTTGTAATTGCTCCGTGTAAAATATCTGTACTTTCCATTATGTCAATGTGTCTCAATGTCTAGCTGTTATTGGTTTCAGAAGTTTGTTTAGAAGTCATCCGCCCGATCTGCGGCCAACGAATGACGTCGAGTCACATGAGTAGGAAGTCGTTAGCAGTGGCGTATCAGTTGGACTCGGAGGGTCCAGAGCTAAAGAAAATCTGTGTCCCCTGGGTCACCAGTCTCCAGTCTGTCTTTCAATATGCCATCCAAAACGTTGTGCATCCATTCCCTAAACTCTAAAGAAACGTCGCCGCCTTGTTTTAGGATTAACTTCCATTCCCTAAAAAAAACGTACTCGCCTTTTTCGGATTGGCTTGGGCCTCTGCGGGCGCCCTGGTTTGTCCATTAAAGGATCCAGTAAGCTTTGTCACTGGCCCAGTAGCCCTGGTTTGTCCATTAAAGGATCCAGTAAGCTTTGTCACTGGCCCAGTAGCCCTGGTTTGTCCATTAATGGATCCAGTAAGCTTTGTTACTGGCCCAGTAGCCCTGGTTTGTCCATTAATGGATCCAGTAAGCTTTGTCATTGGCCCAGTAGCCCTGGTTTGTCCATTAAAGGATCCAGTAAGCTTTGTCACTGGCCCAGTAGCCCTGGTTTGTCCATTAATGGATCCAGTAAGCTTTGTCACTGGCCCAGTAGCCCTGGTTTGTCCATTAAAGGACCCAGTAAGCTTTGTCACTGGCCCAGTAGCCCTGGTTTGTCCATTAATGGATCCAGTAAGCTTTGTCATTGGCCCAGTAGCCCTGGTTTGTCCATTAATGGATCCAGTAAGCTTTGTCACTGGCCCAGTAGCCCTGGTTTGTCCATTAAAGGATCCAGTAAGCTTTGTCACTGGCCCAGTAGCCCTGGTTTGTCCATTAATGGATCCAGTAAGCTTTGTCACTGGCCCAGTAGCCCTGGTTTGTCCATTAATGGATCCAGTAAGCTTTGTCACTGGCCTAGTAGCCCTGGTTTGTCCATTAATGGATCCAGTAAGCTTTGTCACTGGCCCTGTAGCCCTAGTTTGTCCATTAAAGGATCCAGTAAGCTTTGTCACTGGCCCAGTAGCCCTGACTGGTGCTGACTGCCGCTTGTTCTTGCAGACACGGCCGACGAGACTGTGCTGGAGTTCCGCGGCCGCCTGGTGCACCGCCGCTTCCAGTGCCCCCTGTGCGCCAAGCAGTACACCAGACTGGAGGGGCTGTCCAGACACCGCCGCCTGGAGTGCGGCATGGCGCCTCGCTTCCAGTGCCCCCATTGTGCGTATCGCAGCAAGCGCCGCGAACACATGAAGGACCACGTTGCCAGGAGGCATCCTGAGGGATAGCTGGCAACACTGTGCTGGCGTCCCGAGTGACAGCTGGCAACACTGTGCTGGCGTCCCGAGTGACAGCTGGCAACGCTGTGCTGGCGTCCCGAGTGACAGCTGGCAACGCTGTTTTGGATCGGCAATGAGAAGATTACGTGGCAACGCTGTGATTTTGTGAAAGGTTTTGTCGGAAAGCCTTATTTTGGACAAACAAACAAAACCATTTGAAATGCAACTTGCTTGTTTCTCGACATGGGACCTCTGCTTATTTCTTTGTAGCCAGCCATCGACCATGCAGCCATACATAGTCTTTGTTGGACAATAGAATGTGTGTAAATAATGTTTAAGGTATAGTAATTTTGTAATAAACATACCTGTGCACTGCAATGTCACTGTCAAAAGTGTTTACTTTCAATCACACATCTTTGTGAATTGTCCGGTCCATAGCGGAACTGGAACTGATTACAGCGCGTGCGTCAAAGCCATGCGGACTTGAGAGCGAGCGATACATTTCGGAACCAGAGAACTTTGCATGCAAAATCCGTGGATCGGAACCAGAACCCGAAAAAATAGTTATTTTGCATGGAACCGGAACCTGAACCTCATTGGTGATCATTTTTCTATGACACTGGGCTCGTATTCTCGAGTATTAAGTCAACTTTTAGTCAAAGCGACTAACGCCGTTAAAACTTTCCTGGAAGTCTTGCAGCCAGCGACTATGAACGTTAGTATACTCGGACCCTAGTTTGGGTACTAGGACCCAAAAATGTCCGTAGTCGCCACAATATAACCTAAATAAAGTGACTAAGGCACGACTTAAACTCGAGAATTGGGCCTCTGGAATCGGAACCACAAACCTGCAATTTGAAGCATATGTATATCCGCTTTCAGAATCAAAATAGTTGTGTTATTTTAAAATGTTTCATCCTTTTTATTAGTTCCTACCACAGTCCTACTGTATTTTCTCGAACGTTCGTAAAACGTGGGACGCACGTGATTTGTGAAGTATAAGAAAATATATGCGCCCCACCGTTTTCGTTTTACATCGTACGGGTATATTCTTTACGGAATTAAGGATCTGTTATCGAAAAAACTGTTTATATCTTCATTTTGTAATTGATGCATTAACAATTATTGTATTGCGTTACAAACGATATCAAATGTAGTTCGAGTTTTCTCAGTGGCATCTAGTCTTCACACTGCATACTTTTTCATGCGCCCCCCTTATTTAGTTCCAAATTTTACGTGTATTCTGAGCAGGGTTAATTATCTGTATGACACTAGACAAATTAATTTTTCCCTTTTAGTCAATTTTAAAAACGTGTTTAAAAAACTGAATTTAAACAATAGTTTTTTATAGTTCTTCTTTCTGCATTGCATTTGCAGTCAAGCGAACGCCAGGAGGTTCCCCCTCTAGACCCAACGTCCGCCCCCCGACGTCAGCCGCCCCCCAACGCCGCCCCGCCCGGTCGTCGCCGCCCCCGAGGCCGTTCGCCTGTCCCAGCTGCCCCCGGCGCTACGTGGCCAAGAGCAGTCTGTCCTCGCACCTCTTGCACGAGTGCGGCAAGGAGGCGCAGTTCCGGTGCGTGCTATGTCCGTTCGCGTGCCACCGGAAGTCGAGCTTCCTGCGTCACGGGCGCCAGCACGAGCACGCGAAGACGAACACGTTTTGGGGTTGAGGCTTCGAAGAGACGCTTTAGGTTCTAGTTTAGGTATAGTTGTTATTGTATTCACTTTATATGGGCCGACTTTGCCATTTGGCAAGGTGCCTATTGTATCGGACCCCAATACATGTTTTTTTTGTATATTATTTATTTCGTAATATTTTCTCTTTAAGAAAATTTCCGAGAGTATTTACAACAAGATCTTTTGTTGTCATAGGTCAAAGATATCAGGGTCTAGTGCTAAGAAAGCTTTGACGTTGGAGTTGATTTTGATGTGATGTTGATTTTGAGTTGTTACCACAGATATAAACTGTACTACCTATATAGGGCTGGAATTGCCAAACAATAAAAGCGACGATTTTCCACAAAGTCACAGTATACATTCGTAAATCTCTTCTTATGCCGTATTTCATCGCGGCTGTCAGTGTCGAGTTGTCCAGCGAATAGCTCCGGTGTGATTCGGCATTAACGACGTTTCTTATCAGTGAGAAACCATTTGAATCAATCATAATCGAGTCAACAAGCCTTTAATTTCTTCTTGTCTGAAGAGGGGAGCGCCTGAAGTTGAGGACTGTCGTAAAGCTTGGAAATCTTTGGCGTAGCCGCTGTGAACATAGTAGTGTACAATCTGGGTAACTCCGTGGTCTGACAGCGTTTCCTTTGCAGACTCTACCGGCCAACCGCTGCACTACTGGCGTACGTGCACTGCGCGGGGTTGCCAAACCGTTCACCTGTGTGCGCTGCGCCAAGTCGTATGCGCACAAGACAGCGCGCGCTGTTGCCGCTGTTCAAGCGCTCGCTGCGGCTGCCGACACAAGCTCAAGGTCGCATTACGCGCACCGACCCTCGACGGAAACGCCCGAACTGGGCCCGAACAACGGCATTCGATCGTGGTCGGCATCTGGAAAGAACCATTCGCTAACGCTACGAGCCCAACAAAACTAGACCTCAACTTGGAACGCTACGAGCCCAACAAAACTAGACCTCAACTTGGACCGCTACGAGCCCAACAAAACTAGACCTCAACTTGGAACGCTACGAGCCCAACAAAACTAGACCTCAACTTGGAACGCTACGAGCCCAACAAAACTAGACCTCAACTTGGACCGCTACGAGCCCAACAAAACTAGACCTCAACTTGGAACGCTACGAGCCCAACAAAACTAGACCTCAACTTGGAACGCTACGAGCCCAACAAAACTAGACCTCAACTTGGACCGCTACGAGCCCAACAAAACTAGACCTCAACTTGGACCGCTACGAGCCCAACAATACTAGACCTCAACTTAGAATGCTACGAGCCCAACAATACTAGACCTCAACTTGGCACGCTACGAGCCCAACAATACTAGACCTCAACTTAGAATGCTACGAGCCCAACAATACTAGACCTCAACTTGGCACGCTACGAGCCCAACAATACTAGACCTCAACTTGGCACGCTACGAGCCCAACAATACTAGACCTCAACTTGGCACGCTACGAGCCCAACAATACTAGACCTCAACTTGGCACGCTACGAGCCCAACAATACTAGACCTCAATTTGGAACGCTACGAGCCCATCAATACTAGATCTCAATTTGGAACGCTTCGAGCCCAACAATACTAGACCTCAACTTGGCACGCTACGAGCCCAACAATACTAGACCTCAACTTGGCACGCTACGAGCCCAACAATACTAGACCTCAACTTAAACCGCTACGAGCCCAACAATACTAGACCTCAACTAAACCGCTACGAGCCCAACAATACTAGACCTCAACTTAAACCGCTACGAGCCCAACAATACTAGACCTCAACTTATAACGCTACGAGCCCAACAATACTAGACCTCAACTTGGAACGCTACGAGACCAACAATACTAGACCTCAACTTAGAACGCTACGAGCCTAACAATACAATTTCGAACTGGGTTTTGTTTTTTGAGGCTGTACGGTTTTGCTTGTGTTTGGTGGAAATGCAAAAATTAAACATTGGCTCTGGAAACCCAAGATGCAAAGTCAATCTCAAATGTTCTTACCATCATTTATTTAATTTCCTATTATTGTAATGCAACTGTTGTAAAACATTTGTTTTGATTAAATATAAATACCTTTTCTCCCTTTTCAAATACCTTGCCATGGGAACTACCTTGCCTCACCCAATAACTGCTGTAATAATTAACTAAGCTTATAATTGTCCAGCCAATTTCAATAATAAATAATTCAGTTTTCTATGATATTCCTCTGTAATTTCAAACTAAGAACCCTATACTCTCAAGTGTCTTTGAACAACCTACTTCAAATTTGAATCATTTCGGAACGCTTTTGTGCCAAACATTGAAGCGAACAAACCCGCCTGTTGAAATTCGGTGGTGGGATTGTAATTCACCGTCTGCTTCGTCACTTCTACTCTGTCGTTGCAGTTACTGCCAACCACATTTCGACCAACGCCGTTTGCAATTGCATGGCCGGTGTTTAACGGCCCAACTCCCAAATCAATAATCTTCAGCAGAGCCGAATATGTGTGTTTTTTTGGAAGATAGCGCTACGGTTATATTTGGGTAATTACGGTGTTGCCGTTGAGCAAGCCACGTTTTTCTAGATGTGTTGATAAAATTAACCCATTTTCGAGAAAAATGTTTAGAAAAAAAAGGGAAAAACACCAATATGCATTTTCAATTCTTTCAAGTATCAGCCGCGACTACAAACCCATGGTCGTATATCGCCCATCCCCAAGCGATTGCAGTTCGAAGTCTGGCGGCCAGTGTCTAACCGTCCGGTCGCGTTGCAGGCTCGACGGCGGGCCCTGGCGGCGGCGAGCTGCACTTCACGCGCGGCAAGATGCTGCAGAAGCCGCACCGCTGCGCCACCTGCGGCAAGTGCTACACGGACCGCAGCAACCTCAAGCGACACACCAACTTCGAGTGCGGGATCCCCCCGCAATTCACCTGCCCCGTCCCGCAATGCAGGTGCGTGCCTCGACGCCTTTGTGCCCGGCTCAAATATCTCGGTCCCAGCACGCAGCCAAAAGGCCGAGGGTTCGGTGCTGGTTCCAGGACTGAAATGCGAATGGAACCCAGTCTGAGAAGACCAATGTCCCCCCGTTGTGCCCGGCTCAAACATCTCGGTCCCAGCACGCAGCCAAAAGGCCGAGGGTTTGGTGCTGATTCCAGGACTGACATGCAAATGGAACCCAGCCTGAGAAGACCAATGTCCCCCCTTTGTGCCCGGCTCAAACATCTCGGTCCCAGCACGCAGCCAAAAGGCCGAGGGTTCGGTGCCGATTCCAGGACTGACATGCGAATGGAACCCAGGCTGAGAAGAGCAATGTCCCCCCTTTGTGCGCGGCTCAAACATCTCGGTCCCAGCACGCAGCCAAAAGGCCGAGGGTTCGGTGCTGGTTCCAGGACTGAAATGCGAATGGAACCCAGTCTGAGAAGACCAATGTCCCCCCGTTGTGCCCGGCTCAAACATCTCGGTCCCAGCACGCAGCCAAAAGGCCGAGGGTTTGGTGCTGATTCCAGGACTGACATGCGAATGGAACCCAGCCTGAGAAGACCAATGTCCCCCCTTTGTGCCCGGCTCAAACATCTCGGTCCCAGCACGCAGCCAAAAGGCCGAGGGTTCGGTGCCGATTCTCGGACTGATATGCGAATAGAAATAAGCCGGCGTGACGAAAGAATCTAATAACCGATGCCCAAACTACCTTTTAGCGATAACTGCTAGCGTTTCTTCTCTGGCTAGACCTTATTGTTTACAGGCCGCGATCCGAACAGAGCAGGGCACGTGCATGGCGGTCCCCACCTAACGCCTTACTCGGCGCAGCGTTGCTTAACTCCAGTTCCTCCAACCTCTCTCCCTCTGAGAGCTGGCCACGTGCATGGCGGTCTCCCTTCCAACGCCCGCCTTGGTGCAGTGTTGCTCAACTTGATTGGGTCGTTGCAGGTACCGGTCCAAGTGGAAAGGAGGCATCAGGAGGCACTGCGAGTACAAACACCCGGGGTTCCCTCTGCCGCCGGTCAGCTACACCAAGAAGACGGCTCCACGGTCGACGTAGAGCCTTGCTCCGAAGTCTGTCAGCTCCAGGTCTCGGTCCCGTGCCAGCAATGCACAGGACCAAAGCACTTCCATTGCTGGCATCGAGTAACTATAGCAATCGAGATCCAGCAATCGAGAGATGGACACTGGATTTGATTGCTAGTAGGCCGTGCTCCGAAATCTGTCAGCTCCAGGTCCTGGTCTCGGTCCCGTGCTAGCAATGCACAGGACCAAAGCACTTCCATTGCTGGCATCGAGTAACTATAGCAATCGAGATCCAGCAATCGAGAGATGGACACTGGATTTGATTGCTAGTAGGCCGTGCTCCGAAATCTGTCAGCTCCAGGTCCTGGTCTCGGTCCCGTGCTAGCAATGCACAGGACCAAAGCACTTCCATTGCTGGCATCGAGTAACTATAGCAATCGAGATCCAGCAATCGAGAGATGGACACTGGATTTGATTGCTAGTAGGCCGTGCTCCGAAATCTGTCAGCTCCAGGTCCTGGTCTCGGTCCCGTGCTAGCAATGCACAGGACCAAAGCACTTCCATTGCTGGCATCGAGTAACTATAGCAATCGAGATCCAGCAATCGAGAGATGGACACTGGATTTGATTGCTAGTAGGCCGTGCTCCGAAATCTGTCAGCTCCAGGTCCTGGTCTCGGTCCCGTGCTAGCAATGCACAGGACCAAAGCACTTCCATTGCTGGCATCGAGTAACTATAGCAATCGAGATCCAGCAATCGAGAGATGGACACTGGATTTGATTGCTAGTAGGCCGTGCTCCGAAATCTGTCAGCTCCAGGTCCTGGTCTCGGTCCCGTGCTAGCAATGCACAGGACCAAAGCACTTCCATTGCTGGCATCGAGTAACTATAGCAATCGAGATCCAGCAACCGAGAAATGGACACTGGATTTGATCGCTAGTAGGCCGTGCTCCGAAATCTGTCAGCTCCAGGTCCTGGTCTCGGTCCCGTGCTAGCAATGCACAGGACCAAAGCACTTCCATTGCTGGCATCGAGTAACTATTGCAATCGAGATCCAGCAATCGAGAGATGGACACTAGATTTGATTGCTAGGTAATAGAGTTACGATCTTTGCCACTCTCGGGGCTACGACTGAATGCTCTTCGGTCGCCCTTCGACCACTGATCGAAGGTGAGCCAGCCTTAGATTCGGGCCTCACGTGTTCACCCATCGCTGCAAGATGAGGCGCTGATTCTGCGTTGCGTCCTCTGGCTTTTGGCCAGTGCTCGTCTGATGAAAGGAATCGTCATTGATCCTTGATACTTTGTAGATTTGTATATCATTTTAATACAAAACTGAGCTCTGTTTCACGTTAAGAAGGAGAGTGGATTTGCAGTTTCCTCGAGGACCCACTGCTGCTAGACACGATCTAAGAGTTCCAATACTGACCACAGAGACTTTTAGCTCAAGACATGGCTTGTGAGTTTTGTCACTCTTAGCTCGTTCGCTGAGCTCACTCGCCTTCGCAACGTGAAACGGAGATTAGCATAGATTTATTCATATAATATATGATTATTTTTATTTAAATATTACTGGTTTTGTGAATTTTAAAACATTATAATAAAGGAATTTGTATATTTTACTTAATCTGTGTGATTTTCTTCGCTTTCCATCGAATGCTTGTAGTTGTGTGGTGTAACTCTTCTCTTTCCCATGCTAGCGTCACTTTTCTCATGGCTCAAGACAGGCTTTTAGCAGAGCTGGCACAGAGTTGGTACAAAAGAGGTATACAGAGTTGTTGACAGCGCCATTCTGTTGACAGTTTGATGTGTTGAACCGCATGAGTGTGTGTGATTTCCGTGTGTTGTACAAGACTTTCCTTTGTGTCGTTGGGTAGAAAAGTTTCCTTAAAGAACCTTCCACCAGAATCAAACCCACTGATGAGATGTTTCCAAAAGAGATATAAAACCCGGCATTAGCTTTTCTTTTACCAGCAGTTTTTTTAAACACTTTTTGCATAGCAGGTGAAATCACCCCCTATAGGCAAAGCAGACCCAGTTGACATGCACACTGATTTGAGAGCCTGGCCTTTCAAACACTATTTGCACAGCAGGCAAAGTGACCCCCTATAGGCAAAGCAGACCCAGTTGACATGCACACTGATTTGAGAGCCTGGCCTTTTAAACACTATTTGCACAGCAGGCAAAGTGTCGTAGGTAAAGTATATGAAATCTAGTTGACCTACCTCTGAAATTGATTGCTATGTCACCTAGCCACCATGCAACACCCTAATTCCCTTCCAGCTCTAACACTCGTGTCTCTTATGCCCCGCCTCCAGACCGCTGGGCCGACGCCGACGCCGACGCGCGACGCCGACCGACGCCCGGCGTCGCGACGCTGCCCTTCAAGTGCCCGAACTGCCCGAAGCGTTACGGCTACGACGGCGGCCTCTACGCGCATGTCAAGTACGAGTGCGGAAAGCCCAAGCAGTGCAAGTGTCCGCTCTGCGACTACCAGTGCAAACGTGCGGACACGATGAAGAAACATGTGCTCAGGGTGCACAAAGTAGTGTACAAGAGGGCGGTTTAGGGGTGCACAAAGTAGTGTACAAGAGGGCGGTCTAGGGGTGCACAAAGTCGTGTACAAGAGGGCGGTCTAGGGGTGCACAAAGTCGTGTACAAGAGGGCGGTCTAGGGGTGCACAAAGTCGTGTACAAGAGGGCGGTCTAGGGGTGCACAAAGTCGTGTACAAGAGGGCGGTCTAGGGGTGCACAAAGTCATCTACAAGAGAGAGGTCTTGGGGGGGGGGGGGTGGGAGGGGTTAATGCGGGGGAGATGTTGTCATGCACAACCCTTGGCTTACGTTCATGACTGTTTTCAAAATATTTTACTTCGAACTTTTAAAAACAGTGTGTGAAGTCATTGTTAGTCATACAGTGTAACAATTGGAACTGATGGAGACTTGTGTTTGTATTCATTAGTAGGTAATTATAACTTATTTTAGTTTAGTCCCAATTATTGGAATCGTTGAATATGTAATTCCGTTTATGTTTACACTCATTTCAATTGATGTTTCTTGGAAATGTGATTAAAATCATTCGTTTTAACTTTGAATTGTAAAATAAGATTTTAACATTTTGGAGTTTGCCTTTCTCAATAATTAGCTGGGAATCAGCGCTAAAACTCACTATATGTTAATGAATTTGTTCCAAACACTTTCACTTATGCATATTTTTGCAATTTCTTAACGTGCGCACTTGCCATTATCTTGTAAAGACTATCGAAATTTTATATGTAACAAAATATCTGTGTACCTACGGGTTTTGACCACGGCATTCACGATAGTTCACGATCCGATTTGCGACGTCGATTTAGCAACAGCGTGTTTACGGTAGTCATGCCACCATTTTCTATGCAAATAAATGAGTTTCACCAATTGTACTGCCGTCCCACGGGGAAATTTCATTGTGTTCTAAAATAAGAGAGTGTGTTTAAATAAGTTACGTTAAATGTTCACTAAATAAATGCACGTTTTCACATTTTTTCGCACTCGGGATGCAGTGTTGCATCTCGCGATCTAGACGCGTTGTCACCGAGCGCAAAATCTTCTCGAATCGGAGGCTTACGAAAACCTGCCCAGGGCGCGCCCTAGTCGCCTCAAATATCGTTCGTAAACCCGCTAGGTGGCTCCACCTTCCGTTCGAATACATATCCAGTGCGGGGACCCAGCCAGCCAACTCGTGCCCCTGCTATCGTGGTGGGTCGTTCGTAAACCCGCTAGGTGGCTCCACCTTCCGTTCGAATACATGTCCAGTGCGGGGACCCAGCCAGCCAACTCGTGCCCCTGCAAGGTGCAAATTGCAGTAGAGCTTCAAAGAACGAACGGGCTACGGTTAATTTAATTGATGCAGTCATCAAATAGTCGGCAAATTTAGATGTATTTATGAGGAAAGTGGCATACGGAAGCCAACTTTAAGTTAGATAAAATCAAATTTAATTGCTCGAACAAAACCGACTCGATCATCGCCATGTTTCGCTTTTGAGTTTGGCGGTTAACGTTCGAAAACCCGAGCGACCCGACCATGTGACCCGAGCGCCCCCGAGCGCCCCCGAACGAGCAGGTTTCCGTAAGCCTCCAAAGAGAGCTTGCACGGACCGTCCATGTCTGTGTTGATATTGGCACAGACAGAGCTTGCACAGACGGTCCATGTCTGTGTTGATATTGGCACAGACAGAGCTTGCACAGACGGTCCATGTCTGTGTTGATATTGGCACAGACAGAGCTTGCACAGACGGTCCATGTCTGTGTTGATATTGGCACAGACAGAGCTTGCACAGACGGTCCATGTCTGTGTTGATATTGGCACAGACAGAGCTTGCACAGACGGTCCATGTCTGTGTTGATATTGGCACAGACAGAGCTTGCAAAGACGGTCCATGTCTGTGTTGATATTGGCACAGACAGAGCTTGCACAGACGGTCCATGTCTGTGTTGATATTGGCACAGACAGAGCTTGCAAAGACGGTCTATGTCTGTGTTGATATTGGCACAGACAGAGCTTGCAAAGACGGTCTATGTCTGTGTTTAAATTGACATCTGCTCAACTTTTCCCATTTCGTTTACTGTAATTTCCTAGTTCAGAACTTTGTCCCATTTCGAGGCTTCACTTCGATAGCCTCGTTAGTGCGTTCTTTATCATGTGCTTCTGAAAACGCACTAACGAGGCTTTCTCAACGAACGTGGGTGACCTTCAAAATGCGGCTGTAATGGAACGCCAGGGCAAAGACCGCGCTTGCACAGACGGTCCATGTCTGTGTTGATATTGGCACAGACAGAGCTTGCACAGACGGTCCATGTCTGTGTTGATATTGGCACAGACAGAGCTTGCACAGACGGTCCATGTCTGTGTTGATATTGGCACAGACAGAGCTTGCACAGACGGTCCATGTCTGTGTTGATATTGGCACAGACAGAGCTTGCACAGACGGTCCATGTCTGTGTTGATATTGGCACAGATGGAGCTTGCACAGACGGTCCATGTCTGTGTTGATATTGGCACAGACAGAGCTTGCACAGACGGTCCATGTCTGTGTTGATATTGGCACAGACAGAGCTTGCACAGACGGTCCATGTCTGTGTTGATATTGGCACAGACCGCGCTTGCACAGACGGTCCATGTCTGTGTTGATATTGGCACAGACAGAGCTTGCACAGACGGTCCATGTCTGTGTTGATATTGGCACAGACAGAGCTTGCACAGACAGTCCATGTCTGTGTTGATATTGGCACAGACAGAGCTTGCACAGACGGTCCATGTCTGTGTTGATATTGGCACAGATGGAGCTTGCACAGACAGTCCATGTCTGTGTTGATATTGGCACAGACAGAGCTTGCACAGACGGTCCTTGTATGTGTTGATATTGGCACAGACAGAGCTTGCACAGACGGTCCATGTCTGTGTTGATATTGGCACAGACAGAGCTTGCACAGACGGTCCATGTCTGTGTTGATATTGGCACAGACAGAGCTTGCACAGACGGTCCTTGTATGTGTTGATATTGGCACAGACAGAGCTTGCACAGACGGTCCATGTCTGTGTTGATATTGGCACAGACTGAGCTTGCACAGACGGTCCATGTCTGTGTTGATATTGGCACAGACAGAGCTTGCACAGACGGTCCATGTCTGTGTTGATATTGGCACAGACAGAGCTTGCACAGACGGTCCATGTCTGTGTTGATATTGGCACAGACTGAGCTTGCACAGACGGTCCATGTCTGTGTTGATATTGGCACAGACAGAGCTTGCAAAGACGGTCCATGTCTGTGTTGATATTGGCACAGACAGAGCTTGCAAAGACGGTCTATGTCTGTGTTGAAATTGACATCTGCTCAACTTTTCCCATTTCGTTTACTGTAATTTCCTAGTTCAGAACTTTGTCCCATTTCGAGGCTTCACTTCGATAGCCTCGTTAGTGCGTTCTTTATCATGTGCTTCTGAAAACGCACTAACGAGGCTTTCTCAACGAACGTGGGTGACCTTCAAAATGCGGCTGTAATGGAACGCCAGGGCAAAGACCGCGCTTGCACAGACGGTCCATGTCTGTGTTGATATTGGCACAGACAGAGCTTGCACAGACGGTCCATGTCTGTGTCGATATTGGCACAGACAGAGCTTGCACAGACGGTCCATGTCTGTGTTGATATTGGCACAGACCGCGCTTGCACAGACGGTCCATGTCTGTGTTGATATTGGCACAGACAGAGCTTGCACAGACAGTCCATGTCTGTGTTGATATTGGCACAGACAGAGCTTGCACAGACGGTCCATGTCTGTGTTGATATTGGCACAGATGGAGCTTGCACAGACAGTCCATGTCTGTGTTGATATTGGCACAGACAGAGCTTGCACAGACGGTCCATGTCTGTGTTGATATTGGCACAGACAGAGCTTGCACAGACGGTCCATGTCTGTGTTGATATTGGCACAGACAGAGCTTGCACAGACGGTCCATGTCTGTGTTGATATTGGCACAGACAGAGCTTGCACAGACAGTCCATGTCTGTGTTGATATTGGCACAGACAGAGCTTGCACAGACGGTCCATGTCTGTGTTGATATTGGCACAGACAGAGCTTGCACAGACGGTCCATGTCTGTGTTGATATTGGCACAGACAGAGCTTGCACAGACGGTCCATGTCTGTGTTGATATTGGCACAGACAGAGCTTGCACAGACAGTCCATGTCTGTGTTGATATTGGCACAGACAGAGCTTGCACAGACGGTCCATGTCTGTGTTGATATTGGCACAGATGGAGCTTGCACAGACAGTCCATGTCTGTGTTGATATTGGCACAGACAGAGCTTGCACAGACGGTCCATGTCTGTGTTGATATTGGCACAGACAGAGCTTGCACAGACGGTCCATGTCTGTGTTGATATTGGCACAGACAGAGCTTGCACAGACGGTCCATGTCTGTGTTGATATTGGCACAGACAGAGCTTGCACAGACAGTCCATGTCTGTGTTGATATTGGCACAGACAGAGCTTGCACAGACGGTCCATGTCTGTGTTGATATTGGCACAGACAGAGCTTGCACAGACGGTCCATGTCTGTGTTGATATTGGCACAGACAGAGCTTGCACAGACGGTCCATGTCTGTGTTGATATTGGCACAGACAGAGCTTGCACAGACGGTCCATGTCTGTGTTGATATTGGCACAGACAGAGCTTGCACAGACAGTCCATGTCTGTGTTGATATTGGCACAGACAGAGCTTGCACAGACGGTCCATGTCTGTGTTGATATTGGCACAGCGATACTTGGCAGTTGATACTTGGCTTGTCCAAGTAGATGAGACTACAATCTATATGAGTGACGTAGATCTTTTACACCATGTCAGCTACATCTGTAAGGCTGACATAGGCTGTTGCGTTTTTAACAAGCATTTCTGTAAGTGATCTACAACGAACTTAACTTAAGGATGTTCAATGAGCTCCGAAGTCGAGCCGTTTCCTTCACCTCGTAAGGTATACACTTTCCAGACTACACCTTTCGTCGGATCACGACGAAACCTATATTTTCGGAATCTTCACACTTCGGACAACCAATTGAACCATTTTCATTTCGCAAGATTCACTCGTTAATTCCTTACAAGAGTTGTAAAATAACCATGTTTAGCCGGTACATTGAAAGATGTACTTAAGGGTAAATTCCAGCTAAGAATTTACCTCTTACCGTATACACTTTCCAGGCCACACCCGTTATCCGATCGCAACGAAACAAATATCTACGGAATCCACACACTTTGGACAACCAATTGAATATTTCTGAACCTCGAAATATCTCTTGGAAATCCATAAAAAGATGAATTCAATTAACCTCAACAACCATCAATTTTAACTCTAGAAAAATGATTTGCCATGCCAGACTCTTACGTAAATTCAAAGTCAACCCTGGCGGAGAACCCGTCTAACTCCGCATCTCCTTTTCAGCCGCGTTCGACTTCGCCGCGTTCGCCGCGTTCGGCCTGCAGACTTCGCGCCTCCGGCACCCGCGACACCACGCCCCCTCGGCAGCGCACGCGCCCAACCCGCACCCCTGCCCGCGCTGCGGCCGACGCTACCGCTTCGCCAGCAGTCGCGACACGCACGTGCGCTTCGAGTGCGGCAAGAGTGCGCAGGTGCAGTGCCCGCGCTGCGCGTACCGCTGCAAGCAGCCGGGCAGCATGCGCAGACACGTGCAGACCGTGCACAAGGACGAGTGCCAGGGGGCGGTGGCCGGGGGGGACAAGCGATTGGACACCCCTTGATGGTGGCGGCGTGCGCTGGGAAAGCTTTGGTGAATGTAATACTGGGTTTACAGCTGGCAGTGACACAACGTCATCAACGTTGGCTCTGCCACCAATCAGAGATTTCGTGGCAGAGTCGCTAACATGACGTCATTCACATCCAGAGTCCAGAGTCATCCAGGAGTCTCTGAGTGATTGGTTCTCAATCAGAGTCTCTGAGTCTGATCTGATTGAAGGCAGAGCCAATGTTGATGGCATCGTGTCACTGACTTTGCCAGCTATGAACCCAGCAAAACACTTGTTAATAAAGTGACGAAAGGATTTTATAAAATGATAAATGTTCTCCTGCATTTCATTTCCGAGGCACTTTCAAAATGTATCCTGCTAAATTCGTTATCTGCGTGATTTCTCTGTGAAAATTGGTCGGTTCATGAATTGTCACAAGTGATCGTGCTGTTTGCATTTCAGTTAGCAATCTTAAATATTGAATGGGTTTGAAAAATGTGTCAATAAAATTAGAAAATTTTAAATTAAACTGACATCACCAACTTGTTTGGCCATTAAAGAGTTTAAAACGGTTTTTGCCATTGACGACGATATTTCTGTATAAAATTAAAAGTATAACATCCTGTACCATTATCCGTTACTATGTTCTGTACTATCTGTAGTCCTTGTTAATGTATCGTAGGATTAGTCATGTTTATGGAGGAGCCGAGTCTGCTCTGCGGGCTGCGTTCAGGGGTACAAGGTGGAGGAGCCGAGTCTGCTCTGCGGGCTGCGTTCAGGGGGCCAATGGTTTACTGTACTGCGTCCATCGTTCTCTGTTCTTGTAATTGTGTCTGTCCGCGTATGTTGCTTGAGGTAAAGAAGATTTCGTTTTGGTTCCTTTCCCCAGCTTCTGCAGCGAAGATTTGTGTGTTTCCATTGCTCATGTGCTTGGAGTTATCGTAAGTAAAGTGTTTAGCCAGTCGCACCTTACCAGTGAACCTAGCGTGAAGTCGTCTAACGCGCCGTCGTCTCCCCCACGTTGCAGTCGCCCCGCTGCGCAACTGTCCGCGCAAGGGGCGCAGCTACGAGTGCCCCGCCTGCCAGGTGGCCGTGCAGGGGCTGGCCCGGTACCGCGCGCACGCCAAGACCTGTCGCCCGCGCACCTGGCGCCAGGACCCGTTGGTCGCGCACGACGACGGCGCACGACCCTTCCTCTGTCCGCAGTGTCCGAAGCGCTACAAGTTCAACTACGTGCTCACGCGGCACTTGAAGTTCGAGTGCGGTCTGAGTCCGCAGTTCAAGTGCGGCCAGTGCCCGTACGAGTGCAAGACGCCCGGCAGTCTGAAACGCCACTACGTTACCATCCACAAGGCCGAGCCGCCAAAGCACTAGTTCGGTTGATATAAGGTTACCCTGATTCCTCTTCCATACCAAAGCAGCTATGCGAAAGCCCTGCACCGCCCGCAATAACAGTTTCGCCGGCAGTCAGGGGATGGAGCCACTGTTTGTTAATATCGCCTGTACCCAATATAACTGTAGCCACCTGAGTAATATCTGGTCACTTGATTAAATTGACCTTGTGCCATGGCCTGGTAGATGAAGCCATAACTGTAGCCACCTGAGTAATATCTGGTCACTTGATTAAATTGGCCTTGTGCCATGGCCTGGTAGATGAAGCCATAACTGTAGCCACCTGAGTAATATCTGGTCACTTGATTAAATTGGCCTTGTGCCATGGCCTGGTAGATGAAGCCATAACTGTAGCCACCTGAGTAATATCTGGTCACTTGATTAAATTGGCCTTGTGCCATGGCCTGGTAGATGAAGCCATAACTGTAGCCACCTGAGTAATATCTGGTCACTTGATTAAATTGGCCTTGTGCCATGGCCTGGTAGATGAAGCCATAACTGTAGCCACCTGAGTAATATCTGGTCACTTGATTAAATTGGCCTTGTGCCATGGCCTGGTAGATGAAGCCATAACTGTAGCCACCTGAGTAATATCTGGTCACTTGATTAAATTGACCTTGTGCCATGGCCTGGTAGATGAAGCCATAACTGTAGCCACCTGAGTAATATCTGGTCACTTGATTAAATTGGCCTTGTGCCATGGCCTGGTAGATGAAGCCATAACTGTAGCCACCTGAGTAATATCTGGTCACTTGATTATAATTGACCTTGTGCCATGGCCTGGTAGATGAAGCCATAACTGTAGCCACCTGAGTAATATCTGGTCACTTGATTAAATTGGCCTTGTGCCATGGCCTGGTAGATGAAGCCATAACTGTAGCCACCTGAGTAATATCTGGTCACTTGATTAAATTGGCCTTGTGCCATGGCCTGGTAGATGAAGCCATAACTGTAGCCACCTGAGTAATATCTGGTCACTTGATTAAATTGGCCTTGTGCCATGGCCTGGTAGATGAAGCCATAACTGTAGCCACCTGAGTAATATCTGGTCACTTGATTAAATTGGCCTTGTGCCATGGCCTGGTAAATGATGTTAAAACAGGTTGCCAGCGATTGCCGGCGAAATTATTTGCTAGGCATGGTAGAAGGTATGGGTAACCTTTTATCTGTGGTAATGCGCAAATATGCGATTGTGTTTTATAGCTGGCATAGCTTTTCTAACGCATGTTAGTTAATTGTCCGTGCGTTGATCATTTTATACCGGAAATTTTGTCTTACAACTGATTTCTTGTCTAAATGCAGTGTTTTGTGCCTGCAATTTGTATATTTAGATTATTAAGTTTACAGTAATATCCTAGGTCAGAACTTAGTCACGGTCATCGGTGACGGGCGTTCTTAACGCGTCGGCTAGATTCATAGAAGCTATAGAGGCAATTCATTAGTTGAATTAGTCGAATTAAATAAATCACAACCAAAGAAAGAATTCCAAAAATCTTTTTGCAAAACTATAGTCTCCACATTGAACCATGTTATTCGTGCACTCTGCACTCTGCACTCTGAACCTTGAGCTATCAAGACGCCTCCAACACGAGCACCGCGTGGTCGATCCGATAGAACGGCCATGGTCCATATCGCCTTCGTTGAGACACGGAAGACACGGGACCAGCGGCTGACGACGAACCGGTTCGACTCGAACACATCGCGAATCAGCGAGGACGCATGCTCCTCGAAGGTCACTCCTTGTATCGGCAGCAGCTCGGCCGGTCTCTGGTCCACTAGACCTATCTCGACATAGGGCTGGAAGGGCAAGACCAAGGCCACGCCCACCTTGCCCCCGGGAGTCAGCGCCTCTCGCACAGCCTTCAACAGTTACATCGGTCGCTCGCAGTGATCCAGAATATTGAGAGAGGCGATCACGTCGAACCAGAAGTGCGATTGTGTAACTTTATTTCGTACAATTTGGCTCGAAATCACTCGATTTCAAGCCAAATCGAACGAAATGAAGTTACATGATCGCACCCTAGGCGCCTGCCTCGTGCCACGTGTCCGCATCGAGCAGCTGGTATCCGCGTTTTGCGGGGATCCGCCTCTTCGGGGCCGATATCTCAGCGAGTCATAGAGCGACGCCATCGCCGCGGTGGCCGCGCCGGCGCCGTCGTCGACATCGAGCAGTTGACGGAGCTGCGACCGCGCGGAGACGAGCGTCGGGCTTAGGTCGAGCAGTCCGTTGATGGAGGCGTGCGAGAGGAAGGGGGACAACTGCGTCCTGGTGTGGGCGGTCTTGTGGGCGGACTGCTCGAGGAACGCCCTCGTGTCGGCGTCGACGTCGCGTGGCAGCAGACGCGCACGGGCGGCGGCTGACAGATTGGAGGCGTCCACGCGGTACCACATGGGCGTGGTCAAGTTAGCATGTCCGCGTTGCTCTTTCACGTAGGCGTTCCTCGTCGTAACAATCATGGGACGCAATTACTCGAGCTTGTTTCTTTTTATTTGGATCGTTTTAAAGCTTGCAAATAATGTCATGTTTTGAGCGCGCAAACACACGGCAAACTTTTTTGGAGGATGGGAAATGAAAGGTTGCGAGCCACAAGGTTTCAATTCTTTATTAAAGTTTGATCCAAAACGAAACTTTAACCTCAAGATGTGTGATTTTTTGCGTTTGAGGTTAAATAATAATTTGATGCGTAACTTTTTCCGAATTATATTATAACTGCCTAACCTAAGCGATGCTCTAAAGATGGAAGAACACGTCTATTGTGACCAATTTCGGAATTCCACGACAGAAAATGCTTTTATTGGCTCCATCGACAGATATGATATCACTTCAAACTATTCGACTAGTTGGGTTTTTCACACGACTCAACCTATAAGCAAAAAGTTGTGCACTTTTCCAACTTAAATTTATTGAAACAAAATTACAACACCGCTTTTGAACAATACAGAGTTTTTAAATTTTAGAGAAGACATTTTCCTCTGCATAGGTACTAGGTTTCTTTCGCCCTCGAATTTATACAGGCATTCTGAGTGAAAACAATAATAAAATATCATTGGTATGCTATGTTTTTTGTGATTTGTGGAACTAAAATTCGTAAAATTTTGAGAAACTACCGATAAAGTTTTTATCCCAAAATGCGCAGTTGTATACTTTTATACCACTCCTCATCTCTAGGTTCCTGATAAAAATATTTGATATTTTTATCTTTCTACTAGTGTCATAGGATATCTAAGGAGTACTTGATCCCTTCAAATCTCATCATCATCTTACCACCCGCGAACTAGCTGGCGAATCAGCGTTGGCAAATCCCATTCCTCGTCCGGCGCAGAGGTCGGACACTGACACGGCAAAGTAACACTGGTGTAAAGGTTGTGTAAAAATGGTATAAAAGTTGTGTAAAAGCACTGTAAAAATAAGAATTCGGGAACACGTGCGCCCCCCCCCCCCCCCCCCCAAACACCCAAGTCGCTTGTATTTGTTTGTTTCTTTGTTTTGTGTGTGTTAGCGCGTGCTCTCCATATACCAAAAGATATATTTTCTTCAGATTATAATTAAATGTCCGTTAGTGCACAAAGCTCACAACGAGGAACAATATAGTTAGTGTTTGCGGTCAATTGATCGATCGATCAAAGATCGAAGTGTAAAACAAACACAACGCAGCTAAGACACGCTTGGCGCGATTTCTTTTACGATCAGTTATTTCATTTTGTATAATATGATAATTTGATATAATGGGATAGGCCCATTAGGCGACCGGGCAAATGCCCGAACGGCATGCAGGTTCTGGGCCGGTAGACCGGCGGGGGGGGGGGGGGGGCGCCCCCATGGCCCGAGACACAAGAAACAAACTACGGTTGGAAGGCCTCACAGCAGCGATGACGTTTTTTAATTCCCGGGCCGGTGTTTTCCCCCCAATCCAACCCTGGGTATATGAGTATAGCAGTAGCACTGTATGTTTTCAAGTGTTTATTCGAATTTGCCAATTATCTCGGTGGTGACGTTTTCTCCATCGGCAAAGACCTGGGCAAGCATGCAGGCGAAGCAGACCAGGACCAGCACGGAAACCACGGAAGCTTTCATCTTCGAGTCTTGGAGTGTTGAAGCGTTGAAGCGTCGACTTGCTTCTTTCGGCGTCGGCTCGGTATTTTATACTGGCCAACAAAATGGCTGACATTTCACACAGACACGAACGCACGTGTTTGTCTAGCAACGCGGATGTCAAACGTGAAAACAAACGCTGCACGTGCCGCGATTGGTTATTGCGCAAGCGCCGATAACAATAAGGGAATTTGGCCACTAGACCAGGCGTTATCAGGCAGATCAGGTATTATCAGGAAAATCAGGCAGATCAGGTATTATCAGGCAAATCAGGCATTATCAGGCGACGACGGACCAAGCGTGCCTTGGTATTTTACTATGTGATTAAATATTTTGTTTGGCACGAGTTCTTCGGCAATGTGTCTTTCGGTTGTCAACGTTATTGTTCGGACGCTGAAATCCATAAAATGCTAGTTTTTGCCTCAACCCGGTTTTAGTGAATGCGTGCAGTGTTCTAACAAAGATCCCCATGTTTTCTTGAAGCGTTTAAACCGCTTATAATATTGCAAAAATTCGCATTGTATTGTGTTTCACAAATGCTTGGCTGCGTGTGTCGTCTATGGCGTCGCTTTCGTATGCTTTAATTGTGTTAACGTGCATCTTTATTGTGAGCTTCTGTCAAAAGTTTAACAAGGAAACATTTATGTGAACTGCCAGAGAAAAAATTAGTTCGAAATTCAATTGACAAATTTGCAACTTTTTCACATTTAAAGCTTGCACAGACAAAGTAAATTCATTACGAGGTTATGGCTTATACAAATTCACTTAAGAGAGAACACTACATGGCGATGATGGGCAGAGCGAGTGACAGAGATTAAATAGGAACAATGTTCCAGCTATAAAATCATCATCTTAAGCTTGTAGATGAGGGGAATGCCGAAAATCTTAATTTTTGGCAAGATTACACGCAGCCACTGTTAACGTAGGAATAGACTTCCCAATTAAGCTATAAGCTCGACCTGGACACCTAGTCTATAAATGTTTTCAAGTTGGATGATAAGATGTGAGATCTCCAAGATCGCCAATGTCATCATATGGAACAAGTAAAGGTCCTCACGCTCTTTTCATCTCACATCAGAAAAGCCACAGAATGATGGGTCCCAGGGCCGCGAGCCCAGCGTCCCCAGTCACGCCCTAACACACGTCTCCTCGTTCCAGGCCACCCTTGCCCCGCGTGTCGCCAGCCCTTCGCCTCGCCGACCCTGCACCGCGCACACTCGACCGCGTGCCCCGCCCACATGGCCCCGCCTTGGGCCCCTCTGGCCCCGCCTTCGGGCCATCTGGCCCCGCCTTCGGGCCATCTGGCCCCGCCTTCGGCCGCGCAAGCTCGCCCCTTCCCCTGTCCCCGATGCCCGCGCCGCTACAAGTTCAAGTACGTGCTCGCGCGGCATCTGCGGTTCGAGTGCGGCCGCACGCCGAGTTTCGCGTGCGCGGTCTGTCCGTACCGAAGCCACACGCCCGGCAACATGAAGCGACACGCGGTCAAGATGCACGCCCCACCGCCCGGCACAATGTTCAAGCAATGCTAAAGCTAACTTAAAGCAATGCTTAAGCAATGCTAAAGCAATGTTCAAGCAATGCTAGAGCAATGTTCAAGCAATACTAGAGCAATGCTAAAGCAATGTTAAAGCATTGTTAAAGCTTGTTAAGCATGTTCAGCACCCATCTAAAGCAATGTTAAAGCAATGTTAACGCAATGTTTAAGCAATGTTAAAGCATTGTTATAGCAATGCTAATGCAATGTTCAGGCAATGTTATAGCAATGCTAAAGCAATGTTCAAGCAATGTTAGAGCAATGCTAAAGCAATGTTCAAGCAATACTAGAGCAATGCTAAATAAATTTTTAAGCATTGTTAAAGCTTGTTAAGCATGTTCAGCACCCATCTAAAGCAATGTTAAAGCAATGTTAACGCAATGTTTAAGCAATGTTAAAGCATTGTTATATCTTGTTAAGCATGTTTAGTACCCAAATTAAAGCATAAATCGCAAAGCGAAATCCCAAAGCTACACAGTCCCTGGTATTTGTAACACAGATATAGCTCTACACAGACTGTCCATGCCTGTGTTCAAATTGGCTTTGCCGAAATCTCGAGGCAAGTGAGTCCGACAATGGTATTCCGGGATTGACCCTTTATTCCGGCAAGCGACAAGAGATCTAAACAAATTGTTTATAAAATTGTATCAAGTGCCCAGCCAAAGATGTATGGCATCTTTTTTATACACCAATCTTATTTTAGTATAGCTGGTTCTTCGTTTTTAGCAAATGTGTATTCTGCTAATGCAGTTTTATATATTAGAAATTGATTCAACCTTTTGTGGCAAAATGGTTAGTGATTACTTGACAAATATGTTACTGCATTCTTATAAGCAAGATGTAAAGCGATCGAAAATATATTTTGATACAATTAGTACCTATGCGTCATGGTTGAGGCCAAGTTAATAAATACATAATATTTAAATATAACTACCAGTATAGGAATCTGGTACCTAGGTCACTAGTTAAGTCCTCAGCTGGCATCCAAATGTTTATTTACAATAAAATATTACCACGAGTTTTCAACATTTATTTGGAAGATTTTCCTGGGGTTTAAAGAGCCAGAGGTACTTTGTTATGTCATAACCCGTTGTGTTGCTAAATATTGTAATCCTAGAAACTAGCTTTGAACTGATTAACAGCGGGGAAAGGATTTTTGGCTGATCTTTCCTAATCGTGTACATAATTTTCTTCTCTTCACGTCACTTCTTAAAACCATCTTCAACTAACTGCGTTTAATCTTTTGGTGAAAGGTATTCATGGGTTTTGCACTGACTTGATGGGTTCTTAATGTTTCCACAGATCTCCAGATAACTAAGAAATCCCCAGTTACATATTTTACATCTCACTTCAAACTTCACAAGTGGGAAAATTTTAAAAGAATTTGGTGTACAAGCAAAGCCGGGGCGTAACTAGAGGAAGGCAGGCATACCAATGCTCGGGAGCCTCAGGCTCAGTGCGTAACTAGAGGAAGGCAGGCATACCAGTGCTCGGGGGCCTCAGGCTCAGTGCGTAACTAGAGGGGAGCAGGCATACCAGTGCTCGGGGGCCTCGGGCTCAGTGCGTAACTAGAGGGGAGCAGGCATACCAGTGCTCGGGGACCTCGGGCTCAGTGCGTAACTAGAGGGGAGCAGGCATACCAGTGCTCGGGGGCCTCGGGCTCAGTGCGTAACTAGAGGGGAGCCGGCTTGCCAGTGCCCGGGGGCCTCGGGCTCAGTACGTAACTAGAGGGGAGCAGGCATACCAGTGCTCGGGGACCTCGGGCTCAGTGCGTAACTAGAGGGGAGCAGGCATACCAGTGCTCGGGGGCCTCGGGCTCAGTGCGTAACTAGAGGGGAGCCGGCTTGCCAGTGCCCGGGGGCCTCGGGCTCAGTACGTAACTAGAGGGGAGCAGGCATACCAGTGCTCGGGGACCTCGGGCTTAGTGCGTAACTAGAGGGGAGCAGGCATACCAGTGCTCGGGGGCCTCGGGCTCAGTGCGTAACTAGATGGGAGCAGGCATACCAGTGCTCGGGGGCCTCGGGTTCAGTACGTAACTAGAGGGGAGCCGGCTTGCCAGTGCTCGGGGGCCTCGTGCTCAGTGCGTAACTAGAGGGGAGCAGGCATACCAGTGCTCGGGGGCCTCGGGCTCAGTGAGTAACTAGAGGGGAGCCGGCTTGCCAGTGCTCGGGGGCCTCGTGATCAGTGCGTAACTAGAGGGGAGCAGGCATACCAGTGCTCGGGGGCCTCGGGCTCAGTGCGTAACTAGAGGGGAGCAGGCACACCAGTGCTCTGGGGCCTCGGGCTCAGTGCGTAACTAGAGGGGAGCAGGCACACCAGTGCTCGGGGGCCTCGGGCTCAGTGCGTAACTAGAGAGGAGCAGGCATACCAGTGCTCGGGGGCCTCGGGCTCAGTGCGTAACTAGAGAGGAGCAGGCACACCATTGCTCGGGGGCCTCACAAAGCTAGGCGACGACCTTTTATTGAAGGGAATGAATTATTAGAGACCTGGTATGCTTTCCCAGTACTAGATCAGTAATAGATTTATAAAAAACATTCCCAATAAAAAAAAATGTCATCGCATTCCTTCTTTAAATTGCCACACTAGTGGGGACAGGTTTCTTTGTGCTTCAAGGCCTTTGATTTGAAGTTACGCCACTGAGCAAAGCACAGATGAAGTGAGACAAAATCTCTGAGCTTCCCTAACCGTCTGCCCCTTTCTAGGCGTCTCAAATCGCAAGCCGTACGCCTGCGCGACCTGCCCCAAGAAGTACCAGACCAAGGGCGGTCTGCGCAACCACAGGGAGTACATCTGCGGCAGACAGACGATGTTCAAGTGCCCTGAGTGCCCGTACCGCTGCAAGATGCCTTACACTGTGAAGGAGCATTGCCTCAGACTGCACAACATTCACTTCAACACCTAGATATTTCATGGTCTAGGTTTTCATTTTAGCCTTTACTTCTAATAAAAACTTTGACATTTCTTTATTTCACGATATAGGAGCATAACCGGAAGCTTCATGACAATATTCTGCTTTCGTTAGTTTACTTAATTTTTATAACAATTTATTTTGTGAGATATATACATGACAGTTTTTAATTTGTGATTCAACATTTTTTTTTTTCTTTTTACTAATAATTGGTTGGCGGATGTCTGAGAAGGGAAATAATTTTTTAAGTAATTAGTAGAATAGTTTTAAAATATTTGTATGACCTACATTATAATGTGTAACAAGTGCTTTGTAATTTATTTACGACATCCGATTTTAAATCACTCTATTGAACTATTGAATTATGCCCGTTGTGTTTTTGTACGCACTTACTGAAATTACATTTGTATTAGCTTTGGTTACATTTTTGCATCATGCTGTTGAACAATACGTTAATATTGTTCGCAATTGGATTTTCACAGATATTTTCCAGCGTATTTTTTCAAATTACATTCTAATGCAAAACTTTGATCTCTTATTGCCTCATGTTTGCATGAAATGCATAAATACGTTTATTTAGTTCTCTAACTTTCGTGACAATGTTTACGTTTTAGAAGCATTTCAGTTTTGTATTTGGAATGCTTTGTAATTGAGAATTCATTAATCAGTTTTTTATTCAGTCATGTTTCAGTAGTGAACATTATTTCTTGTCTACATTTTGACAACATTTCTGGTAACAAACATTCCGTTTTTAGCGGAAGCAGTGGACATAGGATTGTTGGTTAACGTAACAAATAAAGGTGAGGAGCATTACCTGAAAATGTTACAATAGCTGCGTCTTTCTTGTTGTTTTATAACGCATTTCAGATCGCCTCCTTCAAGGTACCTGGATACCTCCACCGCCTTCACAGATGCAGGCCTTTGCTATTATGCGCTTTTTGACTTATCCGTAAGAGATAACCTAATTAAGTAAGCGAGGAGTTGTAGATACAGAGTCGATCTGTGTCGGTGAAGGAGCCGTTTTGCCTTTTGTTGGGCCTAAAAGGGCCGAAACCGTTTCTTAAAATGTTGTATTTTGCTCTTTTTTTGCGCTTTTCGCGATTTTTCGTGAATCGATAAAGAGACGAAGGAAGTTTAAATCGTGAAAAAGCCTTCGTTGCCGACACAGATTGGTTCTTTACCTACATCTCTCTTGTTTACCTCAATAGCGTATCTTTTACGGTTTAGTAAAAAAGCGCTTACTCGTGAGACTCTGTTTTCGCGCGATTTCGCAGCTATGAGCAGCCCCTGAATTTTGCTCGGCTCGTTTAACGGTTACCGACACAGATTGACTCTTTAGCAACAACTCCCTCGCTTACTTTATTAGGTTATCTCTAACGGTTAAGTCAAAAACTGCATAATACCAAAGGTCGCATCTGTGACGGCAGTGGAGGTAACCATGAACCTTAATAAACTCCATGATATCATTAAAATCGAAATGTCAAGGTAATCCCCGATATTTCATGCCACCACCTTCCACTTCCTAACTAACACATCGCCTCCCTTCCAGCCAAGCCCCCGAGCGAGGGGGGTTCGGCGGGCCCCGCAGCCCCCCCGAAGACGTTCGCGTGCGCCAACTGCCCCAAGCGCTACCGCCACCAGGGGGGGCTGTACAACCACGTGCGCTACGAGTGCGGCCTGGGCCCGCAGTACGGCTGCCCGTACTGCCCGTACCGCGCCAAGCAGCCGGGGCAGATGAAGTCGCACTGTGCCAAGAGACATAGGGCCACCTACGAGAAGCCGCGCTGAAATGAGTGGGGCTTTTTGGGGCCTTTTAGGGCTTTTTGGGACCTTTTGGGGCTTTTCAAGGCATTTAGGGGTTGTTCACCGATGCCCCTAGTGTTCTTACAGCGCCAAGCAGCCGGGGCAGATGAAGGCGCACTGTGCCAAGAGACATAGGGCCACCTACGAGAAGCCGCGCTAAAATGAGTGGGGCTTTTTGGGGCATTTTTGGGCCTTTTGGGGCTTTTCAGGGCATTTAGAAGTTGTTCGCGGATGCCTCTAGTGTTCTTACAGCGCCAAGCAGCTTGGGCAGTTAAAGTTGCACAGCACCAAGAAACATAAGCACTCCTCGAGAAGCAGCAACGAAACGAATGTGGCTTTTTGGGGCTTTTTTGGGGAATTTATGGGCTATTCTTGCGCGGGAGCAGCTCGGATATAGGTGACGTTGTACTGCGCGAAGAAAAACAGGCGCTCTTCGCAAACCTGCAACAATACTATTTTGCATTTTTTTTGAATTTTTGGTGTCCTTTGGAGGGCATTTAGGGGCGAGGGGTTACCATATTTCGAGTTGAGGCAAGTTTTGGTTTTCAAATCAGCAAAATGTTAACCTCATAGCCACATACTCGATGTCAGAAATAAGTGTTGTCCAGTCCCTTGGGCGGGAGCCGAAGCATGCGCTGTGATTTCTCGCCGAGACGGCGAAGATAGATTTCGGTTAAATGTGCGTGGGAAAGAAATAAAAACACAGTGTTGTTTTATTATGAAATCGTGATGTGGTCGGATCCAACTAGAGAAGACTTGTTTTACTCGGCCTGTCCCTCAAACATCTCGGTCCCAGCACGCTGCCAAAAGGCCGAGGGTCCGGTGCTGATTCCAGGACTGACATGCGAACGGAACCCAGCCTGAGAAGACCAATGTCCCCCCTTTGTGCCCGGCTCAAACATCTCGGTCCCAGCACGCAGCCAAAAGGCCAAGGGTTCGGTGCTGATTCCAGGCCTGACATGCGAATGGAACCCAGCCTGAGAGGACCAATTTCCCCCCTTTGTGCCCGGCTCAAACATCTCGGTCCCAGCACGCAGCCAAAAGGCCGAGGGCAGGCATGACATGCGAATGATACCCGAAGAATTTGATAACCGTATCCCAAACGAGTGAAACAACCTGTCAGCGGTAACCGATATATAACTCGTCTTCTCTGGCTGGACACCGTCCTGGTGATGCTGTTTGATGTGACGACTGGCTGAGTTACCCCCTCGGCCGCCTTATCCCAATCCCGGGTGTCCCGACCCTGTGTGTTCCCCTAGAACCTTGTCAGGATGCGTTTCAAGGCGAGATCTCCCCACACTCCCGACAACATGGGCAGGACAGGAAGCAACCACCAAACTTGCAACATTGTCTGCCATGCGTTGTTGACGTAGGGCTGTTGACTTATTTCTGTTGACTTAGGGCTGTTGACCTAAAGCTTTGCAAACGCGATTAACATATCCGCATTTAGGGATGGGCGTTTATTCTAACGAACCGAAAGATATAAATGTGTATGAGGATAAAAACTGCATGTTTCTGTATAAATCTTGTACTAAGACTATCAGATTTATATTTAATTCCTTTTAACTGAGTACCGAAATAACAGTATTGGATAGATGGTTATTATATTAACGTGATCTCTGTGTTTACAGCCAATCAGATAGAATTGGTACCTACTTCAATTTGTATCCAATCGTTGATATCGTTGATATCTTCCATCGACCTTAAGTCCTTCAAATGCTAAAATGCTGTATGAAGTCAACCGTAACATGGGACATTATGTCTCTAAGAGCCGGTGCTACAATATTGTTCAACTCTTGGTTAAGCGTCTATCTCTCAGAAACAGATGAATTCCACGGCATCCTATTGGCGGTTGCCATGACAAATAACTCAACTCCTACTGTTGCTCAGGGTGGAGGCACTCATAAAACCAGCCCTAAGAAGTCAAAGAAGTCAACTCCACGATTCCGCACTAACCCCGGTCTCTGTCCCCAGGTGTCGCCACCAAGCGGTTCGTCTGCCCCAACTGCCCTCGACGCTACACGAACCGTCGAGGCCTGAAGACGCATCTCAAGTACGAGTGCGGCAAAACGCCCCAGGTGCAGTGCCCCCACTGCACCTACCGATGCAAGCAGCCCTGGAGCCTCAAGTCACACTGCCGGAACATGCATGCCGTAGCCGACAAAGCCAATGACGCCAGCAAGGAGCAGCCCTCGAGGACATGATGCTTGCTGTTGTATGAAGTCGCTGGTGAAGTCCTACGATCTGTTTAATTCAGTGTTGCCTTCGACCATTGCTAGCCGGGATGCGTGTTTCCGTTTCGTGCCTCGTAGACGCAATGCTGAATTTATACAGTTTGGAAATCATACTGGTAGTGTAAAATATTGGTACCTTATTGGTAGCAAGATGGTATCAAAGTCAATTGGACGACTTGAATCATCATATTTACATCGTATTTCACTTTGAAATCGTTTTCTTACCTCCAATCTTCGTCATTTCTGTGTATATCTCCATACTCTATCGTGCGATGTCGAGGATGTACTCAAGTTTTTAATTGTATTACTCCTGAAACATCACAGCAAGTTCTCGAACTGTGTACCCTGGGTAATTTTTTTAAGGCCAGCTCCGGACAAACTGCCAAAAAGTCAATATAAATGTGGGAAATGTAACATTGCGTCTACGAGGCACGAAACGGAATAGCGCAGCCGGGATACGCAACTAGCTCAACGCTGTATGTTTCCCATGCAACGTTTAAGTATAGGCCTTAGCAGCTGTGATCATCGGTCAGATCAACTCTATAACCATGATTATGTCGTTATGTATTGCTATTTAAAAGATTAAATACTTACCAGTACATTCTAAATAAGTAAATTGAACTTTAGAAGTAGCTAAATAACTCTATTGTTCGTTTGTTATAATGTTTATTCAGTTTTAAGATAACGTAAAACCGGCAACATACATGTTGAGCGTAGTGAGAGCTGGCACGGCATACTAGTTGCCTATTCCGTACCCGAGCAGTAATCGAAGGTGTTACATTCCGGAGAAATAACACAGCTGATTAACTATGTAAAGCATACAAGTTTATACTTTCGCCCTGTAAGATAAAAGTTTTGCGTGCTGGCAATCGTGGA
The DNA here is from genome assembly GCA_921293005.1 of Nemoura dubitans. Taxonomy (NCBI): domain Eukaryota; kingdom Metazoa; phylum Arthropoda; class Insecta; order Plecoptera; family Nemouridae; genus Nemoura; species Nemoura dubitans. Next base: position 1,962,826 of record OV121076.1, read on the forward strand.
ATAAAATAATTGGTATGGAATATGTTTCAACGATTGCATGGCGTGAGATGTGTGTCTATTTTTGGATTGGTCTTCTTGTATGCACCCCGCATGCAGATGTTCCTGTGATCCCAGTTCGTCATGAACGGAGGCGGTCGCCATGAATCTGGTGTGGAACTTTGACTTCGAAGTCGCCTGGCTCTCACGGTATGAAGCCAAACTCCACGACACACGAAGTTAACCGCGGGAATGGAAACACAAAAGCAATAAACACAATGTGACTGGTCGAAAACGTTGTAAAGGAAATATGGTTTAATTCGTTAACTGGCTCTACAAACGGTTGTGACGTACCAGCTTGGACGGTGGTCGGACGACGCTCGTCGGCTGGTGCAGTCAACTAATCTAAGACTAGGGTGGGTTGGGAAGGCTCGTAGGATGCAAGCCAAAACCCAAAATATGAAGTTAAATGTTGATATTATGAATAAACAACACGACAATGCACAATATCAAACGATATTTCTTACCGACGGTAGCGAGCCGTCGGTTCCGAAATATAACCGAAAAGAGCTTACACACTTGAAATACTGAATTTAATGAAACTTAAAGAAGTTAAAGAAAAAATGAATTTAAATTGAAGCAAAACAACAAAAGGCAGAGAGCAGGTACAATTAAAAGTAACGATGCCGGCGAGCGCAGTCAGCGAAACCGATGGTCGCGTAGCAGCAAGGCGTCGGTCGCAGCGTCAAGTCGTGGCGTCGCACACGGCGTCTTCGCGAACGGCACTTGATGGTGGCCGAAGCCGATGAAGTTAAATTGGTTGCCTCGAAGAGGACAGCCGGACCGAAGTCCCAAAAGACAACACTAGATCGCCGAATGGCCTGAGCCGAGTTCGGGATCTCTCTCTCTATGCTGGTCACCTCGAAGAGGCTGACCACTCCAATCGACCTTCTCGACGTACGGCCTGTGCCGAAGTGTCTCTCGGACCGCTCGGCGGTCCCGGCGAGGGTCGCGACCCTTCACACGCGAAATACCTGCTCTCTGCAGTTAGATACGTAAACTACTGAATTTAAGTACAGAGGCAAGATTATAAATAAATGCTCTTATCGCGAATGATGTGCATTTATCATTAACTAAAGAACAATGTTACAAAAATGAATCTAATATTAACACTGCCAGTGCAGTGGGCTTGCTAGGAAGGTAAGGGATGGGGAAATTAGGCTAGATGATCACCAGCCTAAGAGATGATCGGTCTCACGGTAATAGGGTTGAGCAAACAACGACCACCAGTGTTGTCGCTGCTGATGAATATTAGAAGCTCTCTCTCTCTCAATTGTCTTTTGTCTGAACATCCAGGTGGCTTAGCGGCACAATATGACATCACATAATTCAAATATTATGAGGCAAATAGATAACCCTGTAGCCACGCTTGAGTTATGTCTTCCTCAACGCTTTCCAGGTCTTCGTCTGTGTTCCAGGGTGGGCCCTGCCAGGCAACATAACCACGCGTCAACGGGGACCTTTTTATTGTTTATATGTTTTCACTTATTCCAGTACATTTCCAAGTTCGTTTTTATTCCACAACAGCTTTATTTCCCAACTTGTGAATAGTCAATGAGTTGGCCGGCTTTTAGAGAACTCTATAACCCCTTCTGCTTTTGATGTCATGGCAGGTTTTGAGAAAAATACGATATTAGAAGCTTTTAATTCAATGTTTTATGCAGGACAAAACCTCATCATGATTACATATACATATACCGTATATAAACAAGTAATTACATACAGATTACATATACATATAGCATATAAACAAGTCATACAAGTGTATACTTCCGCCCTTTTAGATATAAGCATTTTGCGAGGAAAAAATAGTAGAATAAAACAAATGCTATTAGGATTTAGCAATTGCAATGCGTGAAGTTTTTTTTTCTACCAAAAACTTCTTATAGCCAATACATACCACACTTTCCAGCCCGTGGGCTGAGCCCTGAGGGCTCCAAAGCGCAGTGTGTATTGCGAATCCGTCTCGTTCTCGGCCTCTCGGAGCGTTTCGGGCTCCGACGGGCCCAGCCCTGAGGGCTCCAAAGCGCAGTGTGTATTGTGAATCCGTCTCGTTCTCGGCCTCTCAGAGCGTTTCGGGCTCCGACGGGCCCAGCCCTGAGGGCTCCAAAGCGCAGTGTGTATTGCGAATCCGTCTCGTTCTCGGCCTCTCGGAGCGTTTCGGGCTCCGACGGGCCCAGCCCTGAGGGCTCCAAAGCGCAGTGTGTATTGTGAATCCGTCTCGTTCTCGGCCTCTCAGAGCGTTTCGGGCTCCGACGGGCCCAGCCCTGAGGGCTCCAAAGCGCATGGTAAAATCGTTATGTGCGCTGACTAAATAAAGATGGGGCAATCGTTCCCAAATCGACACCAGTTGCCAAAGAATGGCGGTGGCCAAGAAATCGAATCCCACCACGTTTGGAATCGCCCAACGACCTTACCAATATCGGTATCGGCGTCTTCCTCTCCCTCGTCCGTGCTCCAGCTTGGCTCCTGTCCGGACAACGACACATCAACATTATCTCCAGCAAACATGAAGCTGGATTTTCAGCTAGCATCGTCCGTGACACGATGTCATGAACATTGGCTCTGCACTGCGATTTCGTAACTCTGACTTTGCCGTTCTCGGTTACAAAGCTAAAACAGATTGGGATGTTATAAATATAATAGGAAATATTGAATTGAAGACAATAGGAATTTTATCCATCAAAACCGATAACGGCATAACGTAACAGTTACAAAATCACTAGCCTGGACTAATCCAAGACGCAATGGAAGAGTCGCAAACATGACGTCATGCACATCCAGAGTCTCTGATTGGTCGAGATCCAATGTTGATGACATCGTGTTACTGACATAGCCAGCTGTAAACCCATCTACGTTTTGTCATTTCATAAACGTTGGTGCATTATTTCGCTTCAATTCTTATTTTTTACTTCAATGATCAATCCCTTATTAAGTCGATCGGTTATTAAATCAAATAAAGGTATTCATTTACGTTTAAGGCCATTCATTGATGGTTGTTGAGGTTAATTGAATTCAACTTTTTATGGATTTCCAAGAGATATTTCGAGGTTCTGAAATATTCAATTGGTTGTCCAAAGTGTGAGGTTTCCGTAGATATTTGTTTCGTTGCGATCGGATAACGGGTGTGGCCTGGAAAGTGTATACGGTAAGAGGTAAATTCTTAGCTAGAATTTACCCTTAAGTACATCTTTCAATATACCGGCTAAACACGGTTATTTTAAAACTCTTGTAAGTAATTAACGAGTGAATCTTGCGAAATGAAAATGGTTCAATTGGTTGTCCGAAGTGTGAAGATTCCGAAAATATAGGTTTCGTCGCGATCCGCGAAAGGTGTGGCCTGGAAAGTGTATACCTTACGTGGTGAAGGAAACGGCTCGACTTCGGAGCTCAATGAACAGACTTAATAGAACAAAAATTTGTGTAGTTGTCAATTACCTCGGTGGTGCCGGAGTCTCCGTCAGCCAAGACCTGGGCAAGCATGCAGGCGAGGCAGACCATCAGCAGCGCGGAAACCACGGAAGCCTTCATCTTCGAGTCTTGGAGCGTTGAAGCGATGAAGCGTTGAAGCGTCGACTTGCTTCTTTCGGCGTCGGCTCGGTGTTTTATACTGGCCAACAAAATGGCTGACATTTAACACAGACACGAACGCACGTGTTTGTCTAGCAACGCGGATGTCAAACGTGGAAACAAACGCTGCACGTGCCGCGATTGGTATGTTTTGTTGACACTTTCGTCATCGGACGAGGAAATGGAGTCCATGCGAAAACAGTGGCGTGCTTCTGGACTCGGTTCTATTTTTATTGGCGCAGGATTTTTAGGCAAGTGAAATCTTGAGGTGGAAATCTCACCCAAGCTCCATCGATAAAATTGAAATCACTTCAAACAATTCGTTTAAGAAGATATTCCACATGACTGTCGATATCTTAATAAATATGTCAGCACATTTTCCAAATCCGTTTTCATTGCACAAATTTACCACACAGGTTTTTAACAGGATATGATACCAGCACGTTATCAGCAAAAGACGATAGTAGGAGTTTTACTTTTATGTACACAAATTAGCCTCCCAAAAATGTTGCCCATTCATTTTTGGGAGGCTAATTTGTGTACTTAAAAGTAAAATGACTAGCCAATTACGAGCTTTCGTAATTAAAATAAGATTATAAAAACGATAGTAGGAGCTTTTTCATGCAATGAGAAAATTCAATTTCGGAGTAGGAAACATCTTATTTGTTCACCAGTCGAAAAGCATACAAGCTTACTTGCGCCGATTAAGATAGGCATTTCGCTTGCACACAATCATGGAATATAATAATTGATACTATTACATGTTTTAACGGTAGTACAACATTAAGTGTTATTTTCTTTAATTGACCCGGAAGGTCCCCACTTCTAGCACCCGGCCGCGTTATTCCATTTGCAATACGTGTTCGGCACCTTGGCTGCAAAAACTCCATCTGATTGGCCGATCGCAGCACATACCTTTTAGGTGCGCGTAATTCAAGTCACTTTGCTCACGAAATACGTGCAATTACTCTTCATGCCCTTCATGAAATTTAATTTAAATGGCATATGAAAGCCATACTAAAATAGATGGTTGGGTGAATATAATACACTCACAATAATTTGTTTATAGCTATTTTTATTAAATTGTTTACAGGTAATGGAAGATAATATGAACGTCTGGCACATCGATTTCAATTAGGCTGTTCCGTGGGATTTGGCATTAGCTATACATTGGCAGCAAAGCTTGCCCCTTAATTTCGGCGACATTCTGTCGTCGAAGTATATCGAAGAAAGACCTCTCGCGTTTCCTCGCCAAAATTGAAATGTCACAATCGCACTGTCCAATGGAAATGAAACTGGAAAGCCTGTGCGCTGCAACAGCACAATATCGTAAAGATTTGCCAACTTCGAAGGGTACTTCTTACTTTACTGCATCAGCGGATGATAAACTGTAATTATTGTAATCGTTGCTTATTTGCATTATTGCTGGTAACGCTGAAGGTAGCCGAAAATATGCATCCTTTTTCTTGGTGTCCTTATAGTATAGTTATTTGATCTTGTACGCTTCCACCTACCTTACCGCGACCCCGCGCCAACCCTCGATCTCTGAGAGGACGACCGACGACGCCTACAGTGGTATCCGAAGAGAGGGTAGGAGGGCGGGAACAATGTACCATACTCCTGACACCAGATAAACATTTAAAAAAAACGACAATTTACTTTACGTTTCAAACAAAACGATACAATATCAGGTTTCCTAATCGACCTCCTAAAACCCTATTGCTAGCTTCTAATTTACTGGCCAGTAAAGAAATAGGAAAAAGAACTCAAATAACTGTAGCGATGTAGCGATGACGCGGCTCTGAACGCGTCGACGAACAGACTTCGGTGGGGTGACGAAGTCGCAGCGCGGCGATGACGCCATTCGAGACGTCGGGCGAGGCTTCGGACGAGGCGCCGGTTGCCGTTCAACGAAGGCGACGACGGCGGGCTGGCTGCGTCTATAGGCGTCGTTGCTGCACGGTCATGGGACGACGTATCGAGCAGCGCTCCCAGAGGTCGACACTCGGCAGGCTTGCCGGCATCGAAGGCACCCCAACGCAGTCAATGACGACGAAATGGCGACGTCAGCAGGCGTCGTACGGTCTGTTTTCGACGTAGAGCAGCGCTCTCAGAGGTCGGCACTCGGCAGGCTTGCCGGCGTCGATGATGATAAAGCGTCGTACGGTCTGGTTAGTGGCTGCGTCGGACTGCACTGGCGTCGTTGCTGCACAATACATCCGGCAAGGCAGCGACCTTTATCCTCCGGAGCTCCGCGTCTTTCGATATTCGACGGCACTCTCGGGAAGAAACGTCCGTCCCGTCTCAAGCCCTCGAGGCTTCTCCCGTCCCCATCGGGCGTTCCTCCGGCGCGCTCCAGCGTTCCCCACCAGTCCAGGGCACCTCGTGACTTCGACGTCCAATTAGGGATAGCGTCGCTTTTCTTCCACCAATCAGGGCATATCGCTACCATATAAGGAGCGAAGAAAATACTGCCGTTTCAGCATTTCGCCAAAACGCTACTATCTAATATACTAACATCTAATTACATACAAAATTTAATTAACATGGCAAATAACAGGACCGAGATAATTTGGAATGGAGCATAAGGACTGGACACAATCTGCCGACGTCCGCAGTCTCTCCCAGAGATCGTCATCATGCGTCATCGCCAAAAGATTATTGCGCAACAGAAATGTGGCGCAATTCGCAACCCGACGCAAGAATCCCTATAGCGTCTTATCAAAGATTAAGTTATGCCCACATGTGGCTAGGAGCATGGAGTTTCATTATATGAACCTCACAATTTTAATGTCGATACTAGCTGGGCATTCTGTGTTTTTCGAGCTTCCCCCAGTGGCACTACTCCCCTAGTTCAAGCTACTGTGGTGGCATTCCCACCTCTTGTGCACGATATATCTGAAATGTATATTTTAGATTTTTGTTAGGCTAGGCTAAAAATAGGGTTGATGATTAAAACTTGTCAATTGGATGCGTGTTGAAATTTACCGAGAATAGAATAGTAGCATTGGGTTTAACCTATAAACCCAGATTAGTAGTGTAGTGCCTGTAGATTGCCTATGTTTATAAAGCATTTATACACACTTAAGTGTAAGTGCACAAAACGATGTGCACAGAGCATACCTTTTTGGCGATTTCTTGCGCGAGTGACCAATGTTCCCCTTTGAGTTTGTTATTTCCCCAAATGCCACCATAAATGCACAACAATCTTCACCTCCGCGTAAATAACAACGAAAACAAGATAAGCGTGACTCTCTGGACTTTCGTCGTCGCGAACACACACAAAACCACGTTTTTTGGGCATCAAAAACAAATACTGACAGGTGAGTGGCTACAGTCACTCACTCACCTGATAAACCCACGAATTTGCGCATGTGTAAAACATGCGTTATAAGGTCGAGAATCGCTAGTGGGTTGCTGCCCTGACAGCATTGAGCGCTTCTGTCCAATTATTGCCAAGGAGTGTCCAAGGCTCATAGCAAATGGAATCATGCCACCCGTTCCATGAGTCGATCTTCCCGCTGCCCGGACACCAGTTGCCAAAGAATGGCGGTGGTCGAGGTATCGAATCCCACCACGCTTGGAATCGTCCCAAGATCTTGCCAAGGTCGGTCTCGGCGTCATCCCCTGTCTCGTCCGTGCTCCTGCTTGGCTCCTGTCCGGGCATTCAACCAATGATTTCATCAAGCATAATGCGTTGCGCAGGAATGGCGAATTGATACAGCGAGCCGCGATTAGGTGGTGGGTGGTGCAAAGTTCGGTCGAGCTCGGTTTTGAATGACTTTTGGTCCTAAAAAGGACATTGGACGACTGTCGGCGCCACGGCCGACATCTTCAGGACTGAGTGAGGACACTGTCCTTTGTCAACCGTACTTTACATCCCGATAATACGTTATGGCAGGTCATATACGTGTATGTGTGAAATCACTTCACTTCTCATTTATCGACTCTAATTCCAGAGTCTACAACTGACTTGTCCACATAAATGCATTGATTTTCTTATGGCAATTATTTTCCCACATCTTGATTATCTCAGGAACTGCAGACGTTCATTTGATCTGCGATCAAAGCGTTGTGAAGCAAACACATAAATTCTACATCTGAGACACATCTTGGCACGATTCAGTTTTGCAGACCGGATATTACATCTTATAAAGGAATAAATGTGTCCTATGGACAGTGAAATATTTTTAAGTGTGCCAATTGCCTCGGTGGTGCCGGAGTCTCCGTCAGCCAAGACCAGGGCAAGCATGCAGGCGAGGCAGACCATCAGCAGCGCGGAAACCACGGAAGCCTTCATCTTCGAGTCTTGGAGCGTTGGAGCGTTGAAGCGTCGACTTGCTTCTTTCGGCGTCGGCTCGGTGTTTTATACTGGCCAACAAAATGGCTGACATTTCACACAGACACGAACGCACGTGTTTGACTAGCAACGCGGATGTCAAACGTGAAAACAAACGCTGCACGTGCCGCGATTGGATGTTGTCTGCAAGACACCATGGAGTTCTAAACACGTGAGCAGCTAGATCAGCTAGATTGACATATTGAGATCATTTTGAGGAGAAAGGACCAACTTTGTCAACAAAACGGCTATAAAGTCAAGGAAATAAGAATCATAAGTGGGCAGCTCTTGGAACAGGGTGCAGTTGTGGAGAGTTGGTACGAAAATTAAAAAGATATCGATGGGTGAAAACAGTTTATTAGAGATCAATCAAATACAACTTTACCCGGTACGTACCAGAAAAAGGTGAGAAAAGTACGAAGGTTTATTGTCTACGAACGTTATTTTTTATCGAATTTAGAGCGGACAGAAAATTCAGTTCAGTGATCAGCCTAGTAAAGGATCCCATTCCTTTAGATTGTAAAGTGGTGTGTGAAGGAAGGCTTACCTCTTGGAGGAAAGGGAAGAGAAACCACATAGAGTAAAGGTATACATGTTGACAGACACAAAGTTACCAAAACAGTCAAGTGCATTTGATAATAAAAACAATGACAATTTAAAGTTAAACCACTCGGCTTTTCCATATAGGTATAACATGGGGATTAGTATAGACACCCTCGGGATAAAGTTCACCAACTAGTTAATGGTGTGTCAAGAGTGGTTCAGAGTCACTGTTAATTAGTGATGTAGTGTACGGCCTTGCTCTGATTTAAGTGACTTGTGGTCCTTATTTCTATTTCTATTTATAAAACATAATCACGCTGTCGCTTTACATTTCACGCTTTCGGTCCCTTCGGCTCAGTCCGGAACAAAAGTTTTGCTTGCTTTGAATATGCCTTGAACTATTTTAAACATTTACTAGCTCCTGTTGAACGCTGCGAATGCGTTGGACACTTTTCCTAAAGTGTTTGCGAAGGATTGTGCTATGACGCCTCCGATTCCAGCTAATAGCTCGATGAACATGCGCTTTTCCACCGGCTTTTCCTCCGGCGGGTCTTCTGTGATTAGCGCTGGACCCTGCAGAACGGGAACAAAAACAATGCGTGTCAAGCAGGGGTGCACGTCATTGTCTTTCAATGTTTTACTCTGAATTGCTGTTTGAATTTGTAATTCTACGAATAAGTAATCTCGAGTGGTGATAGGCATTTGCGGGCACGATTGGGGTGTGAAAGCCAACGGAAATGTGCTGAAGGCCAGAGCTGTATTTTGTGATATGATTTTATAAACCCTACAATTACCAAGACTCCTGTTTTATTCTCAAAACCATTATGGAGTGTGCCTTCCATGTCTTTTAAAATATTAGGTACCTGTAAAATGTGCAATGGAAAATAAATAAATAAACCCAGCAGCCAGCGTGTTCGCGGCCTTTTGAACCCCGGCTCTGAGAGCCATGGGTTCGTTTCTCGATACCTGGACTTTGTTGGTATGTCCTCAAAGCAGAGATCCACGAGTTGACCCACCAATCAAGGACCAAACGAAAAACTCGCTCGACCATGCGACGGGATTCGTGCGTCGAACACATTTTAAAATGACGAAAATGGATACGTTTTATGTTTTAAATAAGCCAATTATACCTCCGTGGTGATGGGGTCGGCAAAGACCTGGGCAAGCATGCAGGCGAGGCAGACCAGGACGAGCGCGAAAACCAGGAAAGCCTTCATCTTCGAGTCTTGGAGCGTTGAAGCCTTGAAGCGTTGAAGCGTCGACTTGCTTCTTTTGGCTTCGGCTTGGTGTTTTATACTGGCCAACAAAATGGCTGACATTTCACACAGACACGAACGCACGTGTTTGTCTAGCAACGCGGATGTCAAACGTGTCAAACTTTTAAATAATTATACTAGATACAAGATTCATTTCATTTCATTCATATGCATTTATTTTTGTTTTGTAATTTACCATTTACTATATAAGTACCTAGCCATACCGGTTCATTTTACTTAGATTCATTTTATTTAGTTCATACAGTCGTACAGGTTAAATGATACACAAAACAAAACAGCGTATTTCAGCCGTGATTCGATTTTTGTGGATAATAGGGAAGATGCATTAGTGACCAAAAAGATAGCTGGCAGTGAAAAAATTTATTTCAAATCGAGATTTGAATGCTAAATCTAAAGTCTCACTGGTTTCCCGACGTTTCGGACCTTTTAATAAGAACATAACGTTTTTAATAACATTTCGCAATAGTTTTTTTCGAAACTAGTGCGAAAGATAGGATATAGATAAGACACGAGTCTAGGAATTTTAAAAATTGCATTGCTTCGTATGGATGTTGACACCAAAATTACAATTCAACCTTTAAAAACCTGGTTTGTAAAACGTTTGTGGTCGAAAAACGTGTTTTAAAAGTGGAATTTTCTTGACCTGTCGTCGACATTCTGAAACCTTCTGTCATTGGTTGGCGCCTGATTGTGATGTCATACGTCAGACTAGGAATAGGGTTCATCAATAAGCAACTCAGATAGTTCGTATAACATACTTTAATTCACTAATATGTTAACGATGTAGTGCCATTTTAGTTAGTTATAAAAGATCAATATGCATCATTTTCTTGAACTGTGAGATGCTTTTGAGAGACATCTTGTGTATATAAAGATGCTTGTTTATTTGTTTGCTCTTTTACTGTCCACAGAGTCTGCTTATACATAACAAGACAGGTCAGTTATTATTTAATATATGTATGTAGTCAAATGCCATAGATTAAATATTTCGGGTTTAAAATGTATCTATTTGGGTATGGTTCAAAGTTATAAAGATAAAAGTATTGACTAATCGAAACTTTGTGCTTGAAAGCGTTCCTCGAGAGACTGGGGATGGTCGGTTGACAAAGCAATGCTGTGCGAGTTTGTGAAAGGAGTGCCGTTGCAATTGTCATATTAATATGCATATTACTATGCATTTGGCGTACTCCTTATTTCAAATAACAGGTCCATCAGATTGGCTTTCTGAGGCCCATTAATTGCTGGATATTAATTATATCTTGTTCCTGAACCCATAATTTTTATTAAATCGAGAAAAAAGGATTTAAATCATAAAATGTTGAATGCATATAAAAAGAGTATCAAGATCAGAAACAATATTGTCAAAAAGTACCTGTTTGTAAACAATAATTAACACCTATGGTAAGTTACAAGACTGGCATCAACACATCCCTGATAGGAGAATTAGAAAGATCACGAAAGTTGAAACAACATACGTTTTTTTTTCCATACAGTGTCTATTTATTGCGTGTTTGTAGCATACATCCTCATCCATTAGCACTCGATACCCAATTTTTACCCTGGTTGGTATTACCCAGGTTGGTATTGTGTATACCCATACAAGCATTCGGTATAGTACGTCTCAGCAACCCGGTATTCTACAATGCTACAGTATGGGCTATATGCCCAATGCTCTGAAGCTCTGGCAAAAAAACCTGAGACGTGCTATAGGCCCTTTTCAAATGGGAGGTTTTCTCGGGCTTCGTTCATCTTTGGAGGCGATAATGTCGTTTGGCGTAGCCCTTTTCAACAATCGCCTGAGCACATCCGGTGCGCCACTGGTGTGAGCGCGTCGGTGATTGGCAGACTGGTGTCTATCTTAACCCAGCCTAGAAGGGGGCAGAGAAACCCGGCGTCGACTAGGAAATCAAAATAATATGTTGTCACGGACACGGCGAAAAGTAAACAAACTGCTAGTGTCAGGCAGCTGACACTGACAGCACCCGGCCAAACAGCTAATCGCACGAAGCAGGTATAGTAAATAAAGAAATGAAATAATTTTATCTAGTTTGATTAAAATATATAGTACCAATGGATTCTTAAATTCCCATTTCAATTTTTCTAAAAGTTGATCAATATTTTTGAATCGATTTGATTGCTGTTTTTCATGGTAGTGCTACCAGCAGAACCACCGCTACGCAAGGATAAAGGCCTGTGAGTCGTTTACGGAATTCATATTGGAATTTTTGCAAAATACAGCACGTATCTCCCTAGTGTTGTAAAACAGCAATTCTACGAAAGGGATAAGGTCACTTTTAAAGGTTAATGAGAGAGGTTAATAAATCAAGTGGTCCACACTTCAGAATAGTTTTTATTGCAAAAATGACAGCACATCAATGAAACACGTATATGTACTTAAAATATAAAACCAAACAGCACAATGTGTTTATACCCGGTTTGCTCGCAGTATGCAAGTTACATTAAAATCTTTTAGATAGGTATACTATAAACAGCTTAAAAAATATAAAAATATAATTATTGGTACCTATTCAAATTTTTTGAGCTTGAAAATAAGGAAGATTAACTGTGTTTTCGTCAACCAGGCTGCTTTTGAAACTAGGAAACGATGCCTAAGTGTTCGCGTTGAAGATGAGCGTATATAGCTTTTTGTTTCATATAAGTTGCTTGCAGAACGTAGTAAACAGCCGATTTCTTAATTAGTAATTAGAATTTTGATAACACACAAAGTCACAATAAAGATTCCCATTTTTGAATATTGCTCTTTTTTCTGATTTAAAGGGAAGGGGTATGGAGGATTTTCTAGAAAAACTAAGAATGGTTGATGAGAAAGGGATATAAAGCTATAGAACCACAATTTCAAAAAGTGTCAACATATTATGTCCCTAATATGTCAACATATTATGTTCTAATGTTACAATTCCGCCCCAAAATGTTGTGTAGCTGGTAATGTCGTAGAAGTTCAGAGTTCCTCCTTTATTTTAGAACGGCATGCTATTCTGCGTCAAGGCAATCAAAACAGTATTTGATAATCTACGTTCTTTTTTCTTAGCTCGTTCTTTTTTCTTCTTTAAAATTGCATATTTATGAAGTGTTATCGTCGGCTAGCTTGACATCGCGTCGATCAATCCTGTTATTGCAGGTATGATAAAACTCCACCATTGCCGCTTAATCTCAACTTTCTTCGCCTCGTCGTCCTCGGCGACGTTCGGCTCCTGGATAGCATAACAAACAACGGGTCAAGCGACAAAGTTTCATGCGATTCCTAATGTTATTTCAACAGGGGATGCCGAGCTGCAGTCCCACCTCTAAATTTCGACCAGAGATGTTTTTTAAATCAGTTACAAAATATCGCAAGTAGCAACGAAATCGCCGTGAAGTTATCTGAAAAGCTGTATATTTTTATTCGAAAGAAAGCGCGCGCTAAGCGAGCGCGACACCTCAATCCACGGGGCGCTGGACTGCAATCTGGCATCACATGCGCCGAGCTGCGACTGCCACAGACCCACAGCACAATGGACCCCCCCCCCCTCCCTCCCTGCCCCCCGCGCTCTACCGACCACCGCCTCTTGGCCGTCGTGTTATGCGCTCATTTGAGCTGTGCTTGCTGCAGACCCGGCAGCTATATTCCGTTCCGTGCCTCGTAGACGCAATGTTAAATTTCTACCGCATGTTAAGCATACTAAAGGAGCGTCAAATCGCTGCCATTAGCGAGTGGTCTGCTGGCTACGCTCGTAGAGCGCTTGCTCTGTGTGCGGGGGCCATACGTTTGATCCCGCGTCAGGGCGGACTTTTTGTTTTTTCGAAAAACGGTTTGTTGATTCATAACATCTTATTTACACGCATTTGCAAAGTCTTTTGCTTTTTATTCATGTCAGTAACCAGATTCGTTGACATTTCTTTGTTTACCTACGGACTCTATCGTATGTTTTTCGGGCGTGTACTGAATTTTTTCTTTTTTTTTGCCCCGAAGACATTACCGCACTTTGTCGTTTAGTGTACCCTAGGAAATTTTTTTAAGGACGGCCCCGGTCAAATTGCCCAAAAAGCCAATCTAAATGTGGGAAATTTAACATTACGTCTACGAGGCACGAAACGGAAACACGCGACCCGGCAGTCCACAGCGAGCACATGCGACGAACGTTTTGGCAACGCTGTCGTAGTAGCTAAACAATCGGCACATGCTTTGAGTGATACGCGCCTAAACATACATATTTTAATGTTCGTGTATTCCATTTCACCATTTACCTCCAATCTACCAAGCTTAACATCTTTGATCACGCAACCCATCAGCTACCAGTCAGCTATGAAGATCTATCACGAATATTAATGGGTTCTTATATTGAACTTACTTATGGTATTTATGACAATCCCCTAAAACTAATCCAAAGAGACCTGCTAAAAATCGCAATACATGAAAAAAGCACCACCTTGGCAAAGGTTCACGAACCACCACTGAATTTCGAGCTAGGGTTTTTCTGGAACCATCTGGATAGATGCTTGTCTTACGACAATTGGCATCGAATATAACATACAAATCATCTGTTACTGCAAAAACAATAGTTAATGTCTCTATTCCAATAAACTCTCGAGCTCAAACAAACTTGCAAAAGTGTTTTCCATTGTTTTGGATAATTTGCAGCTGGCGTTTCACTACACAAAACCCGGGACTTTCTGAGCTATCCGGGCTCGCACTATCCCGCTTGCCGGCTGGTTAGGGGAAGGTCCTAAAGGAAGGTGGTCGAGCTACTCTAAAACGAACGAGTATATGCAACGTATTGTAAAACTAAATACCAATTTGACGGAGTTGGTCCAGGTCATTGTTGAAATAAGTTACACACTATCTTGAGTGTTATGAACCCCGCAGATATTACTACATTCCCCTCTTTTAAGGGAAAGATGTTTTAGTTTTCACTCGCTCAGTCGCTTATTGCAACTCGTCACATTTTGCAGATTAACTTAGAGCGATGCCAACGCGGTCTATCAGTAAGTGCCAAGTTTTCGCGGGTTTTCTCTGGCCTTTACTCTTTATAATGGACTGTATGTGTAGGATAATCTGCGGTATTAAGAACTAGAATTTGTGAATGTGCCAATTACCTCGGTGGTGACAGAGTCTCCATCGGCGAAGACCTGGGCAAGCATGCAGGCGAAGCAGACCAGGACGAGCGCGTGAACCACGAAAGCCTTCATCTTCGAGTCTTGGAGCGTTGAAGCGTTGGAGCGTTGGAGCGTTGAAGCGTTGTTGCGTCGACTTGCTTCTTTCGGCGTCGGCTCGGTGTTTTATACTGGCCAACAAAATGGCTGACATTTCACACAGACACGAACGGATGTGTTTGACAAACAAATCGAGCAAATAAAACGTGACCAGCGCCCCACAAACATCAGGCTGGCATCGAGTGGGCCGTGAGTTTCTCATGGTATTTGCTTACACTTCGTTATATTTGAGAAGATATACCATTCCGCATGGCAGAGCTAGTAGTCACTGTAGCTTACATAAGCGCAAATTTGAAAAAAATGAAATCCTGTCGATTTGGATTTACCAACTCATGAATTCAAATTTTAATGGCGGGAAAACAAAACACTATTTCGGTCACAAATAAAAAAATTACAACATGAATCGATTTCATAATTATGAGTAAAATTATAAAAGAATTAATAGTTGAGATTTAAAAACACAAGCATTGGTACAGGTAATATTAGAAGGTATAACTGGAAAAATGGATGACAGGAAATGTATAAAAAATACATTGCTCTGTGTTCTAGTTTCTTGCTTAGTATCCCAATCCGTTTAAACACAAACATCATCAGAAACTCACGGCCTACTTGATGCCAGCCTGATGTTTGTGGGGCGCTGGTCACGTTTTGTTTGCTCGATTTGTTTGTCAAACACGTGCGTTCGTGTCTGGTGTTAAAAGTCAGCCATTTTGTTGGCCAGTATAAAACACCGAGCCGACGCCGAAAGAAGCAAGTCGACGCTTCATCGCTCCAAGACTCGAAGATTAATGCTTCGTTTACTGTTTCGCTTTGCGAGCGTTGCGCTGTGAGCTTTTCTAGCGCTGGGTTGTTTACAGTGGAGCGTTGTGCCGCGCGCGCTGCGAGCGTTGCTTGCAGTTTGACGTTTGGCGCCTAGCAAAATTAAATTGGCACTCTTGCCACAGCTAGCTAAACACACGGAATCACGGTCGGTTTGTAGCTCATCGAGATGGCTATGGGGGCGGGGCTAGCGAAAAACCCAGCGCAACGCTTGGAAATTTTGAACCAAATTCAACATTTCTGGCGCAGCGATCGCAGATATCGTAATGCTCGCAACGCTCCGACCTTGGGCTCTGATTGGAGAACGCTCACAGCGCAACGCTCACAACGCTCGTAAAGTGAAACAGTAAACGAGCCTTAAGGCTTTCGTGGTTCACGCGCTCGTCCTGGCCTGCCTCGCCTGCATGCTCGCCCAGGTCTTCGCCGACCCCATTACTACGGAGGTAATTGCCACCTATATACAAATTCTAGTTCTTAATACGGCAGAATAGCCTACACATACAGTTCATTAAAATGAGCAAAGGCCTGCGAAAACCCGCGAAAACTTGATCTAACCGATAGGCAGCGTTGGCACCGTTATGAGTTACCCTGCAACGAGTTTGCGATTAAAGGCTGGGCGAGTGAAAACTAAAACGTCGCTCCCTTGAATGAGGGGAATGTAGTAACTTCTGCGGGGCTCCTAACACTGATGGGCTATTTCACCAAGTTGAACTTAAACGGGCGTTTAAGGCCAATTTAGCCAGTGCCTTGAAATTCTCTAATTAACTGACTTTTTGAAAAGTTCAAAGCAGAAATTTCAGACAGGTCACAAAAAAGTACTTGAATTTTGATTTTAAAGTGGCAGTGATTCTAGAATGCATTGTTTTGACAGGTGAAACATATTTTTGATGAGCGTAGCGAGCGAAGCGAGCGAAGCGAAATCATCAATTTCACTACTGCTAAAAAAAACACTTGGTGTGTGTTTGTTTGTTTGTTTTTGTTTTTTTGTTTGTTTTTTGTACGTGTGTTTGCGCGCGCTCTACAGGCCAAACGCCTGCTTCGAGTGGGATGAAATTTTCAGGGTGTCTACTTTTGTTCTCAACTTAGACCCCCTGCGTTTTTCAAGAAAATCCTCCACACCCTTCACTTTCAAAGCAGAAAAAAGAGCAAAATTTGACAATTGGGCATGTTTGGAAAAGTACGGAAATTTATTTAAAAGTGCGTATTTTTTTCAAATGTTCCCAATTTCGATTTGCATTTAGAAACCATCGAAACCAAATCGAAACATCACACCAGATTTTTTCCAATAAAAACCAACCCAATAAAACCCAATAAAAACCCTTGGGCATGAGATACATCTATGTATTAACATGCACATTGCTTTATGACCTCAAAATGAGCATATTTCCGCTACCCTACAGCTCGGACAGAAACAAAGAAAGGCCAGAATCGCTTACAATTTCAAGTGATCAGAATTTTCGAAAAAGCTATGGTCCGGCTTGCTGTTCCATGATTTAGGCTTTTTGCCTCAATCTTTTTATGCGCTATATACAAACCGCTACGCTCATCTTCAACGCAACACAAATTGCGTTCGCCCTAGTATTTTGTAAATGTCATTATTAATTCCCCGGCTAAACCATTGTCCATTATTAGAGCCCCCAAGTTTGGGGAATTAGCTTTTAAACCGTGTTTAGTGGTGAAAGAAAGTAGTTCCAGAAACAACTTGTAAGTGTTTTCATGTCACCAAATATTCCTATATGTTATCATCACGGTACTAAAAGTCTAATTTGCATTTTTCTTCGAGAGAACTCCAAATTCCCCATTTGAATTATAGAAGAACTGAGTTTTGTAGAGAAAACGAATACGCCAGTCAAAATCGGCTTTAAACGATCGTTTAGGGGGTATTAAACCGACGTTGGTGAAATAGCCCCTGAAATTGTGTGTAGCTTATTTCAACCTTGACATGGACTATTTCTGTCAAATTTGTAATTTTTTACAATCTGTTGCAAATACTCGTTCGTTTTAGAGTAGCTCGACCACCCTGCTTTTGGGTATTCCCCTAATACCTCGTTCACACTACACGAGTTAATCATGATCCAGTCCTCAACTCGATCAAATATGGCGTTGATTGGGTTTCAAAAGTCAGTTGGTGTTAACACTTGTTGCCTTACTTGATCACGATCAAGTCATTCGGACACGTTCGGAATATGCTCGGGATACGAACACAACCGGAAATCGCGACGAATCTAGCCTCACTTTATCACCGAGCTCATAGCACACGGAACACGCTCCCAGGTTAATGTTGCAACGTTTCCGGTGGCGGATTTTGAAATAATCTCGAACTCTTCCGAGCGTTCACGACGATTGCCGAATGATTTCATCACGATCAAATAGATAACTGAGTTGTGGAAACCCAATCAACGCCATCTTAGATGGCGTAGAGACTTGATCTTGATCAAGTCTGTAGTGTGAACGAGGTATAACCAGCCGGCAAGTGGGATTGTGCGAGCCCGAATAGTTCAGCCAGAGAGAACACTACCGGTAGCCAGAAAGTCCCGGGTTTTGTATTGTGAAAAGCCAGCGGGAAGTTATCTAGAACCATGGAAAACACATTTGAAAGATTGTGTGATTTTTAGAGTGTATTGGAATTGGGACTGCAAATTCAGCTGCAAATATCACAAGACTACTAAGACCGGTTTTCCAGTGGCTCGTTAAATATCTCATGGTCCGCTAACTTGTTAGCCCTTAAATTTCTGGCTAATGCACCATTTAAACTTAACGGGCAACTGAAACCCAGCACTTAAGCATCTATCCAGACCGTTCAAGAAAAACCCTAGCTCGTAACTACAATAATGAAACGTTGTCGCTCGACCTGTTTGTTGTTTGCGATTTTGTCCAGTAGCCGAACATCCCCGAGGACGACGAGGCGAAGGAATTCGAGGTGAAACGGCAATTGTGGAATGTTTTAGGATCTGTCGTAACTGGCCTCATTTCAACAGTGTCTGACTGGTTATCAACTTAGCCGACGATATCACTTAATAAATATGCAATCTCAAAGAAAGAAAACTACGTGCTAAGAAACGAATGTAGATGATCAAATGCTGATTTCGTCGCCTTCACGTTGAATAGAATGCCTTTGTAAAACAAGAAGTGACTCTGCACCTCTACTAGATAACCAACTACACAACGTTTTGGTACGGAATTACAATATTTTAACATTATAATATATGCCGTCATGTTTGCAATAAATTGTTTTGAAATTGTGGTTCTCTAGCTTTATTTCCCTATATAATCATCCATTCTAAGGGTCCGTATATATAAGCATGTTGTAGAATTGCTGTCTTTCGACGGGATACTAATACTTTCCGTAATCTGCCAATAGCAAAATGTTTTTCTACGTTTTTTTTTGCGTAGCTCTGCAAGTAAAAAAAACGTCTAGACGTGTTTTAACATCGTCGAGATAGTCTGCATGATGGCATCGCGTTCGTTATGTTTGCGGCGTGTCGTAACTAGAGATGCACCATGTCAATTGACTGGTCAAAATATTTGATGAGCGTAGCGAGCGGTCGAGCGAAATCTTCAATTTCACTACCCCCAAAAAAAAGTAACTTGTGTTTTTTTTTTGTATTTGTGCTTGCGCGCGCTCTACAGACCAAACGCCTCAACCGATTCAGATTAAAATTTCAGAGGACCTACCTTTGTTCTGAACGTAGACCCTCCACGTTTTTGGAAAATATCGGTTGAGAAATCTTTGAATAATTCAATTTTTACTGATTTTTTAGATTTTTTTTTTTTTAATTTTCAATCTCTGTAAATGTCTAAGTTCTTTACATATCTTCACCAAAACTTATAAACATGTCGACCTTATAGATATTTATCATGCCTGAAAATCTGGGGATGGTAGGACTTTCCGATTGGTTTGTATTCGCATTTTTGGAGTGTTTTTTCGTGAAATGACGTCTGATTAAATGGAAGTCCGGTTTCCTTCGTTTCTTAGGTTACCTGCTTTGTTGACTTCAATTGTCACGAAGGCATAGATTTGACAGTTATCAGAAGTTTAGTCAATTTCGTTCATGGAATTAATTGAAATTCAATCCGCGACGGACATTTATCTCTAATCTAATAAGAACCCTCTGGCATAAGTTATGTCTTCTGTATTTACGTAATCATAACTCAATGAGTTCATAATTTGCATTTTTCGCTTTCTGACAGCTTGGAGAGAAACAAAGGAAGGTAATTATAGTGTACATTTTCAAGTGATCCGAATTTTCGAGAAGGCAATAATCTAGCATGGTGCTCCGTGACTTTCGTATTGATCTTCTGCCTTCACATTTTTATCCGCATTACAAACCTCTACGCTCATCTTCAACGCAACACAAATTGCGTTCGCGAAGCCCTAGTATTGGTTAATTGACTGGTCAATTGACCAAAATAGACACTTGACATTTTTTTATTATGTATGGTGTTTTAATTGATGAAACATGTAATTCGTGGCAGCAATTAACTGCATCTTGCTGTCTTCCTGTAAGTTTACAATAGACTAGGGGCTCCGCCCCTGAGGCCTATGGCCGCCAACCCCACGCACGGTCCGTTCACTTGGCAAGAAACGCATAGCTACCCGACGGCAGGTACTGCAATGGCTTTGCGAGAAAGTTGACTTCTCGGTGAGACTCTGAGGTCATTTTGTTTCGAAACCCGTGTCCAAATAGCCACAGATTTGTGACCAGCCCTCCAACCCAAACACAAAAAAAAGAGCCTTGCCCTGTAAACAGTTCGTATTTTGGATGAACTCTTGGAACACAATGTAAGGATTCTTTCGTTCGTAGTTAAAACAATAAGAAGGGAATTCCCAGAGCAGGGAGGCTCTTACACCGGGTTCCAGCCGCTGCTTCAGGTGCCTCAGATTATATTGACTAACTTTGTAAAGGAAAGAGAGAAAGATTTGCTATCTCGTAGCTTTTGAAGGATTTTCTTGCTAGGCTTGTGTTGTCTGTTTTTTTTTTTAAATCGCAATATATTTTAAATTATCAAATGCTTCGTCGAGATGAGACTACTCATTACCACAAGACTCAAGACTCAAGAGCGATGCACTAAAAAATACCGCCTCCACTCAAGCTATGGGTGTGTTTAAGGCCATTCATTGATGGTTGTTGAGGTTAATTGAATTCAACTTTTTATGGATTTCCAAGAGATATTTCGAGGTTCTGAAATATTCAATTGGTTGTCCAAAGTGTGAGGTTTCCGTAGATATTTGTTTCGTTGCGATCGGATAACGGGTGTGGCCTGGAAAGAGTATACGGTACATTCTTAGCTGGAATTTACCCTTAAGTACATCTTTCAATATACCGGCTAAACTTGGTTATTTTAAAACTCTTGCAAGTAATTAACGAGTGAATCTTGCGAAATGAAAATGGTTCAATTGGTTGTCCAAAGTGTGAAGATTCCGAAAATATAGGTTTCGTCGCGATCCGACGAAAGGTGTGGCCTGGAAAGTGTATACCTTACGAGGTGAAGGCAACGGCTCGACTTCGAAGCTCATTGAACAGACTTAAAAGGTAGCAAAGGCATTATATAGCGACCGCGCGATCTTTCCGACCCTGTCACAGCACATTTCAAGCGGCGCTGGCTGTGACTGAGAGGGCAGGGGCCCAAGTTGACCAGTGCCATTTTTCTTAGCTCATTGAGCTCTAGGACATTTATATTTACGGTCGTTTCCTTCACAGTGCCTTTAAATATGCCTCCGATGAAATTTTCAAAACCGCAAAAAGCATTACGGATTTGCGGACGACTAAAATAAATCTAATACTAACCTTCGATAATACCAACAATACCAGAAGACGTCCATGGTTTTAGAAAGTAAACGAAGTATTAGATAATAAATAGTCGAAACAAATTATCTCGTTGCGTTTTCGGTAGGTAGCTCTATAGACTGTAGAGCAATCTGAAAGCAAGTCTCGTGTGCGGTTGTTTAAACCATAATGCTCCAGAGTGGACTTTGAAAGTTAGGTTGGTACGGCTGCTCGCTCTGAGAGTGCACTTTCTTGCTCTGAGAATTTTGTCAGATCAGCTCCCAAATCTGGCGAATCTGAGCAGAGCGACCCGAGTGCGCTCTGCCGGCGAATCTGCGAGCGAGCATGACGTCGCAGGACAGATAACAGCTAGTGCTATCACTGCATGACGAACGATAACGCCATCAAAAACAACAAATGTTTCGTCCAATGAAATGAATCGTAGTTTCTTAACAAATAATGGCTTATTCATTTTATAACTAAAACTTTGAGGCCTCTGTAAAATGTTGATGGAAAAAACACATAAGGCTAGATTACCATAATTTCCAAGAGTTTTATTGCAAATATGACAGCATAGTATAATGTATATGTAATGTTATAATTCCGCACCAAAATGTTGTGTAGTTGGTTATCTAGTAGATGTGCAAAGTCCCTGCGTTATTTTACAAAGGCAAGCTTTTCTGCGACAAGGCGACGAAAACAGTAATTGATAATCTACAATTATTTCTTAGCACGTTGTTTCTTTTTTTCTTTAAGATTACATATTTATGAAAACAAGCTAGAAAATAATGATATAATGGCAGGTATTATGAATGGCAATTGCCGCTTCACCTCGGCTTCCTTCGCCTCGTCGACCTCGTGGATGTTCGGCTCCTGGAAAAAATCACAAACAACTGGTCAAGCGACAATGTTTCATTCAATTCCTATTTGTAATTTCGAGGTAAACCATCATGGATAGATGCTTAAGTTCCAGTTTCACAATGTCAAGTTAAAATGTTAAATGTCAGTTAAAGTGAAAATAGAGCTTCCTGATTTGCTGTGCCCTTGAAGATAACAAACTAACACTTAACTAGACATTGGTGTAGTGTAGTGCGGTTTTGCTCTGGTTTGGATGACTTTTGGTCCTAAAAAGGACCGTGGCCGACGTTTCGTCGGCGATGGCGCCGACATCTACAGGACTGTCAGGACCAGTCCTGACTGGTCCTTTTTGGTCCTTTTTAGGACCAAAAGTCATTCAAACCAGAGCAAAACCGCACTACACTGCACCATCTAACCTTCTAACTAACATCTAACATTCTAACATTCTAGCATTCTAGCATTCTAACTGGAACATTAACATTCTAACATTCTAACTGGAACATTAACATTCTAACATTCTAACTAGACATTGTTAAACGTAATGTCTTACGTAATTTACCAGGGAATATTACACACAAACCATGAGTTACTGCAAAGATAATAGCTAATGTCCCAGTTCCAATAAACTCTATTGTACTGAACTTCATGTAATAAATGAACTATATGCGTAGGCTAATCTGCGGTATTAGAACTAGAATTTGTGTAGGTGCCAATTATACCTCCGTAGTGATGGGGTCGGCGAAGACCTGGGCAAGCATGCAGGCGAGGCAGACCAGGACGAGCGCGTGAACCACGAATGCCTTCATCTTCGAGCCTTGGAGCGTTGAAGCCTTGGAGCGTTGAAGCCTTGGAGCGTTGAAGCGTCGACTTGCTTCTTTCGGCGTCGGCTCGGTGTTTTATACTGGCCAACAAAATGGCTGACTTTTCACACAGACACGAACGCACGTGTTTGACAAACAAATCGAGCAAACAAACCGTGACCAGCGCCCCACAAACATCAGGCTGGCATCGAGTGGGCCGGGAGTTTCTGATGATGCTTGTGTTTAAACGGAATGCGGAACTAAACAAGAAAATAGAATACAGAGCAATGTATTTGTTTAGTTTTTTGAGACGTGTTGGTTTTGTGTTTGATGTAAACGTCATGAATATTTGTCCGGTAGATTACAATTCTCAATTGGGTAGTTACTTTCTGCGATACAACTCTCAACCGATGTCCAATTGGCAATAAAATCGGTAGATCGTCAATAAAATGTTTTCAAAGTGAGTTTATCTACATCTTTATTGCCCTTGCTTGTCCACCTCCTCATTTACGTAGTCGGCTGACCCCTGTGTGCCTTTCGACGGAAGAGTTGCGAGTGTCCCTTATACCTCGTTCACACTACATACCTGATCAAGATCAACTCTCTTCGCCATCAAAGATGGCGTTGATTGGGTTTCCACAACTCAGTTATCAATTTAATCGTGATGAAATCATTCGGGAATCGTCGTGAACGCTCGGAAGAGTTCGTGATTATTTCAAAATCCGCCACCGGAAACGTTGCAACATTAAATAGGGAGCGTGTTCCGTGTGCTATGAGTTCGGTGATAAAATGAGGTTAGATTCGTCGCGATTTCCGGTTGTGTTCGTTTCCCGAGCATATTCCGAACGTGTCCGAATGACTTGATCATGATCAAGTAAGGAAACAAGTGTGAACACCAACTGATTTTTGAAACCCAATCAACGCCATATTTGATCGAGTTGAGGACTTGATCATGATCAACTCGTGTAGTGTGAACGAGGTATTACGGACCCAAAGTGTTCCCATATGTTTTTACAATAATGTTTGACCCGTTAAACCCAAACCAAATTAGCATCCCATCCCTACACGGCCAGCGATGCAACGAGGTCATGGACGAGTTCACCAAAGTCGGGTTGAACTTGGTTCAATCCTAGTTGAACGACCCTATTTTACTTTGCTCAGTTTTTATTATTTTAAATTATTAAAAATAGTAAAATAGGAAAATGATAGAAAAAGGTACACAAAAAAAATTCAAACAAATATTTAAATGTGGTTTTGTAAACAGAAGACACTGTTCTGTCACATAAAACATATTTTGTTAATATTTTTATATCAATATTTAATATTGACTTTAATGTTTTTTGGCCTTGCAAATGGCCAGTTTGCAAACTACCCCGTTGGCGGTTTAACTTTTAAATTGTGCTCGAAGTGCAAGAAATGTTGTTCCAGATACCACAACATATTTATTTTTGGAATAAAACTTGTGTTTCCATCAGGAATTTTTTTGATTTCCGTTCCCTAATTGAAACCAGGTAGGCCGGACTTGGGTGAAATCGGCCATCATCAGTCTAGAAATCGCATCAATTGAGGTTAACCAGGGCTTCGTGGACGCTGTCTGTGTTGCCTTGAAGATGAGGGTAGCTGTTTTTAACGCTTAGTAAGGGATTGCAGAACGTCGTTTTGTATTTCTTTGATAATGAGAAAAGAAAATAATTTGTCAAAACAATTTCATCGTGTTTTGAACGATGAAAACCGCAATATTTAACTGTATTTTTATTATATAAATAAAATAAGCGAAAAATAATGCAGACCATTAACAGATGTGTTTTATTCTGGCCAACAAAATGGCTGACTTTTAACACTGACACGAACGCAAGTGTTTGACAATCAAATCGAGCAAACAAAACGTGACCAGCGCCCCACAAACATCCGGCTGGCATCGAGTGGGCCGTGAGTTTCTGATTTACGTGATAACTTAAAGCAGGAGGCTGAAACCTCGTTCTTATGAATCGCGGATGATTTTAATCGTTGCACTGAGGCCTCGGGCTCAGTGCGTAACTAGAGGGGAGCAGGCATACCAGTGCTTGGGGGCCTCGGGCTCAGTACGTAACTAGATGGGAGCAGGCATACCAGTGCTCGGGGGCCTCGGGCTCAGTGCGTAACTAGAGGGGAGCAGGCATACCAGTGCTCGGGGGCCTCGGGCTCAGTGCGTAACTAGAGGGGAGCAGGCATACCAGTTCTCGGGGGCCTCGGGCTCAGGGGATCCCCCCCCCCCTCACACTCTGAGCAAGCTATTTTTATAAGTGTGTATTTCCATGAAATTGCGTAAAAGTGAAATTATAAAATATCCTTTGTTTTTAGTGAACGGATTTGATTTTTTTTTTTTATGTGAAGTGAGTCGGCGAATCGAGACGGAATTGGGTCCTAATTTTTTTATTATTATTATTATTTTTCTTCTTGAGGACCTCCGAGTTACAGTCCATATCGGATTTCCATAAACAAAACTTTATTTCGGTAGCAAAAATACCGATAGCCGCTCGCGCTGGGTTAGCGATCATGCAACTTCGATTTCAAATCACTGTCCATGTTAAACCACGGGGCCGTGAAATGGAAAACGAATGATTTTGAAATCACACACTCACATGATAGACCACCTGCAGTGCGATTACGTAGCTTTGACTTCGCCGTTCTCGGTTACAAAGACAAAATATTAACATGGATAACAACAGCGTTATTATCCCTCAGAACCGATAACGGCATAACGTAAAAGGTACAAAATCGCTCGGCAGGACTGTCGATTCCGCACACCTCGGGTGCTCTGGCTTTTTCCGCTTAAATTTACACTTGTTTACCGATGAAACTTAATACAACCGTGCCTATAATTTGCTATCTTGTTAGTGTTTGGAGGCAAGATCTTCGACAGGCAACGATATAGCCGACCGCTCTGGACTGTCGAATAAGCGAACTACGTGTACCCTGGCTTTTCCCGCTTAAAAGTACATTTGATGCGATGAAACTTAATACAACTGTGTCTATAATTTGCAATCTTGTTTGTGTTTGGAGGCAAGATCTTCAGCTGACGCGTGCATCTCCTACCCCCAGACGCGGGCAGACCGTTCGCGTGCCCCGACTGCCCCCGCCGGTACGCCACTGGACGCGCCCTTTGGACTCATCGCAAGTACGAGTGCGGCAAAACGCCCCAGGTGCGGTGCCCCCACTGCGTCTACCGATGCAAGCAGCCCTGGAGCCTCAAGACGCACTGCAAGAACGTGCATGGCCTCGTCTGGGACAAGGCCAAGAGGCTGTGGTCCCCTTAGTCGCATCTCGGCAGATTCAACAGACCCATCATCATAGTATGGAACAATGGCTACGTGGGCGAGGCTAATGCCAAGTCCAGGGAGGGAGAACTGTGTAGCGATGATGGGCAGAGCGAGTGAAACAGATGTAATAACAGTAGTGCCGGCATCCCTTGATTGTATTCTCATCTACTTGAGAGGGGAATGCCGGAAGACATTTGCGGGGCTCTCCTGACTTGAGATATCTCTGAGACAGTTCAGAGACTGTCTGTGTAAGCTTTGTCTGTGGCAGAATATGTACTTGTGTATTTACAAATAAAAATTTTCTTTCAGAAAAAATATAATTTTTTTGTCAGTTTATATTTGCACCAATGATTATTTTGTAATGGCTGCCGTTTCTTGAACACGTCATATGCTTTCGACACGTAACACGTGACACGTAACAGAAATGGAGTCTCTTTGAGAGTGAAACACCGCTCTCCTTCTAAACGTGACGGCAGGTAGCCTCTTTGAGAGTGAAACACCGCTCTCCTTCTAATCGTAACAGCAGGGGAGCCTCTTTGAGAGTGAAACACTGCTCTCCTTCTAAACGTAACAGCAGGGGAGCCTCTTAGAGAGTGAAACAACGCTCTCCTTCTAAACGTAACAGCAGGGGAGCCTCTTTGAGAGTGAAACACCGCTCTCCTTCTAAACGTAACAGCAGGGGAGCCCCGAAGAGGCTCGAAGAGGTTCGCCTGTCCACTAGCCCAGTGTGACAGCATCCCTTGGAGCTGTCACCCACGCCCTGTCTCTGTCCCCAGCCCCCAAGAGGTTCGCCTGTCCCGACTGCCCCAAGCGCTACGTGCGACGCCGCGGACTGGACGCCCACCGGAAGTACGAGTGCAACAAGACGCCGCAGGCCCAGTGTCCGCTGTGCGACTTCCGGTGCAAGCAGCCCTGGGGCCTCAAGCCGCATTGCCTCAACATCCACGGGGTGGTGCTCGCGAAGACCAGGGACACGTCATGAAGTCGAAAAACAAGTCTGCAATCACTTTAATATTGCCACAATGACGCGCGTTTGCATTCTTGGCTTGGCCGAGGATGGCTGCGATTGGCTGTTTTATCTTTTAGATAGTTTGTGTGTTATTAATAATTTGTATTTCGTATTCAAGCAATAATATGTGGCTTTTGACAGAGGTTGAAGCGTTTTCTGTGAACCCTGTACTCAATCCCCAGGTGTCCCACTCGGAAAGTTTCAGTGAACGATAGAACTAAACAGCTGGATGTATAACGAACTTGAGCCGGACTCCGCGTACTTATTTTCGGCTGCTAGTGCCGAATGTCCATCGAATCTGCTTTTGCGGTTTTCATTCGGCTATAAGTGTTTTTTTTTTTTTTTTTTGTAAAAAGACAGCGCGGCATGCGATTTTATTGAGATTTGTTCAACAATCGCTGCAATCACCGCACGGTGCCGCGCTCGTCAGCCATTGGCCAGGAATCCAATGTGGCGGCTGCCGCAATCACCGCCGCCGCAGTCATGCAAATCGAGTTTTTGTCTCATATTTACTTACCCGTATGCCAAGATGTTGTGCCACGTCAGTCATTCGTAATTGCACCTGTCGTATTTTACGTGTGCCTAATATTCCAAGTCTACACATCGCTAGTGTGAGTCTTAAGCTGTGTTTACACGGTTCAATGTTGCGTTCAATGCATTGAATTCAAGGTTGAATTCAATGCATTGAACCGTGTAAACAACAATTGAATTCAATGAATCATTGAATAAAAGCTTGAATTCAAGGTTTCACTCAATGTTTTCTCATTTGGGACGTGTTCTAAATATCGTTCAATTTTCCTTTCAATAGAAGGAAGGGTATGTTACTGCCTTTTAGAAACAAAGATTTTGGACGGCCGTGCCACCATTTTCAATGAATTTAGAACATTAAAGCTGTGTTTACACGGTTCAATGTTTCGTTCAATGCATTGAATTCAATGCATTGAACGAAACATTGAATGCTCTTGAAGAGCCGTTTACACGACTCAATGTTCTAAATTAATTGAAAATGGTGTCAACGGCTCTTCAAGAGTATTCAATGTTTCGTTCAATGCATTGAGTTCAATGCATTGAACGAAACATTGAACCGTGTAAACACAGCTTCACACTGCCGTCTCTGTCCCTCGCAGTCGCCCCGACGGTCACCAAGCGGTTCGGCTGCCCCAAATGCCCTCGACGCTACGCGAACCCTCGCGGCCTGAGGACGCATCTCACATACGAGTGCGGCAAGACGCCCCAGGTGCAGTGCCCCCACTGCGCCTACCGATGCAAGCAGCCCTGGAACCTCAAGAAGCACTGCAAGAACGTGCATGGGCTGGACTAGGACTCCAGCCAGGGGCGTCGAGCATGTGGGAAACAAAGCTGCGATCACTTGAGATCGGCCTCGGACGATAGATTCACTCTCGGACGATACTGCCTGTTATTGGCTGAATCTCTTGTGACATGGGCTCTATTGGGATTGGCTGCTATTGCCTGGATCTCTCGTGACATGAGCTCTATTGGGACTGGTTGGGTACGCAAAATTTCTTCTGGCCAATGGCCGCCTGTAAATGCTTTCACAACTCGCCTTTTGCAGCCACTTACAAAGACCATTCAAGATTCAATAAAACAAGCTGGCCGTTCCAAAATTGCGAAACGCACTCAGCCAATGCAGTCCACGTGTTCTGATTCTGACGACCCTTGCCCGTAATTTCAGGCTGGCTACTGGCAATTTCCCAGCCAGCCTCGGCCAACAATGCACACACAGCCAATGCAGTCCATGTGTCTGATTCTGACGACCCTTGCCCGTCATTACAGGCTGGCTACTGGCAATTTCCCAGCCAGCCTCGGCCAATTCTTAAGTTTTGGCAGATTTGTTTCTCGCTGACGTGTTGCCTTTCTGTTCAAAGAATATTGTGACCAGGAAGTTGAGGAAGTCATCTTGTTGCAATCCTGGTGAATGCAGTCTTGTATCTCTCTGGGGGTGTGGTTGGACGCCATCTTTAATGAAACAGAAGACTCGAGTTGACCGCTCTGTTTCTTTTGACAAAAGACCTTCAGTTGAATCTCTCTGATAATCGCTTTGTCTGGCACTCAATTTATTTCTCATTTCATATTTTTTCCTACTGAAAACAGTTCGAATATTTAAATGAGTTTTTACGTTTATTAATTATCAACTACCTTCCATTATCCCCAGGCCATTATCCTTGTTTTATCCCTCAGGCTGTTAGTTTCTAATGTTTATGAATGATTTAATAAAAGCTGGCGAAACGCTTAGCAGTGCCATTTCTCTTCTATTTCATTTTTTCTTCTTTGCCCAATTCCCCGATCCTTAAAATTTGTGCTACAATTCGTTATGTTAAACTCACTTTAGCCGGGTTTACAGCTGGCAATGTCAGTGACACGATGTCATCAACATTGGCTCTGCCACCAATCAGAGACGCTGGATGTGCATGACGTAATGTTAGCGACTCTGCCACGGAGTCTCTGATTGGTGCAGAGCCAATGTTGATGACATCGTGTCACTGACATTGCCAGCTTTAAACCCAGCTTCACAGTTACGTGTTTCAGTTTGTGGCCTTGAATAAGTACTCCGTTCACGTCGATACTTTCTATGATGGATGAAGTTTGTGACAAATCCACTCCTCTGACGTGAAATCGAGTTTGGCCCCGTGTCCACCTAACTTCCGTTTAACCTCCATTTAACCCCGTGTCCGTTTAACTTTCGTTTAACCTCCGTTTAACTCCGTGTCCGTTTTACCCCCCTTTAACCTCCGTTTAACCTCCGTTTAACTCCGTGTCCGTTTTACCCCCGTTTAACCTCCGTTTTACCCCTTGTCCATTTAACCCCCGTTTAACCCCTTGTCCGTTGCAGGCCAGGCGCCGCCAGCGCCCGCAGCGGCCGCGCCCGGCGACCGCGTGTTCCGCTGCGACGCCTGCGCAAAGGAGTACAAGACGCGCAGCACGCTCGGCCAGCACGCCAAGTTCGAATGCGGCAAGAATGCGAACTACCAGTGCCCCTTTTGCCCGCTGCGCAGCAAGCGCCCCTACAACATGAAGTCGCACGTGCGCATGATCCATGGCGCGGACTTCCGGTGGTAGTAGGCACGTGGCAGTGGCGTGCACGTGTCAGTGGCGTACACGTGCCAGTGGCGTACACGTGCCAGTGGCGTACACGTGCCAGTGGCGTGCACGTGTCAGTGGCGTACACGTGTCAGTGGCGAACACGTGTAAGTGACTTGGTGATTCGAAGTTAGGTTAGGTGATACGAATTTAGGTTAGAAATGTCCAGTCAAAATTAATATAATAATTAACTAATAAAATAGTGGACTAATGAAACACAGAATCATGGACGAGCTTTGTAAAAATACCGGACATCTTAAAGGGTTCAAGTAAAAGTGTCTGAAGTTGATTGATCATTAAACTCCATTCCACATTGAGAAGGAGAGTGGATTTGCATCTTCCTCGAGGACCCACTGCTGCTAGACAAGAGCCAAGAGTTGCAAAACTGCTAATATATAGTCTTATGTCTTGCTCAAGTCATGGCTTGTGAGTTTTGAAACTCTTAGCTCGTGTCTAGCAGCAGTGGGTCCTCGAGGGAGATGCAAATCCACTCTGGCCTTCTTAGGTAGGTGTCTAATTTATTCCTGTCGGTTGAGATGTTTGTGTCGAGACCAGCTGACTACTCGGTGAAGTCCTGGGATCAAAACTCCGTTGTACTTTAAGAAATCCTATGTAGTATCGTTGTCGCGTTAACTTGCGATACTCTAGAGGATTTCAACAACGCCGCAAGCTCCGAGGACATTCATCGACATGAAAATCGACATTCATCGTCTGCCTCAAGAAATAAATACAAAATGAAAATGAAATGCATTTCAGCAGTTCGTTCGAAAACGTACTATCGAGGTTTTCGCTTTCCTTCATTCTTGGTCTCGACAATAAATGTTGTTACAAGATTTCGTCGGCCTGTGATTTTTTATTAATTATACATTTAGCGTTGTAGTTTGTGCATTAGAAACTGTATAATTAGGGTCGCAGCCAGTGAAACCTGTTCATGGACAGTCTGTGTAGATAGTTCTGTGCTCGAATCACTTGCAGTGAAGAGACTAAATAGTGGCAGTGAAATTTAAAACTTTTCAGAAAAGTAATTTCAGTTTTTTTTTTATTGATAAATTTTGTTCTTCAGTTCCTGTCTCCCCATTCGTTTTCCAAGCCTTTCATAATCCTCGCTCTGGACAAATTCTCACTTCCTGCAACATCAACATGCGCAGACGCAGTCCACTCAAGAAACATCAACATCAACAAATACACACATTTTCAAAGACTGAAGAGCATGCAACTTTTAAACAATTTAAAAACGTAAATAGACAACTGTAAACATGCTGTAAAGTCATGTAAGTAAACTGTTCGAGCTGGGTGTACAGCTGGCAATGTCAGTGACACGATGTCATCAACATTGGCTCTGCACCAATCAGAGACTCTGGATGTGCATGACGTCATGTTCGCGACTCTGCCACGGAGTCTCTGATTGGTGGCAGATCCAATGTTGATGACATCGTGTCACTGACATTGCCAGCTGTGAACCCAGCTTGACCCGTTAAGTGCGAAATAAATTTTTCCTTGACGTGTTTTTTTTTAATCAATTTTTTTAAGTAGAAAACTTTCATTTTTTGACTGTCCTCTAGATTGGACGCTGGTACCTAACGTGTAACAGTAACTCTCAGCACACCGAGACCCCCAAGCAGGTCTAACGCCCCCCCGTTGTCCGTCTGGGTTGCAGCGTTCGGCGACCGCGCTCCCTGCACCACGCCGGCCTACCCGTGTCCGCGCTGCCCGAAGACCTACAAGTGGCCGGGCAGTCTTCAGCGCCACGTTCAGTACGAGTGCGGCCAGCAGCCCAAGTTCGCGTGTCCCTTCTGCTCGCACCGCGCCCACCAAAAGGGCTCGGTGGACAAGCACGTGCGCAGACGGCACGCGCAGCTGGTCGCAGGGGGCCGCTAAAGGCCGTATATGCCTCTAGGGCTGCAACCTGCCGATCCTTGGCCCTCTAAATGGTTTTGTTCCATTGGTGGTGATTGTAAATGTGCGGTAAGAAGGCCTAGGATCAGCAGGTTGCAACCCTTGTGGAACATGGACGCTAACTCACATCGCCACCAGAGCCTTTAGAGATTTCGTAACTGTTACGTCATGCCGTTATCGGTTCTGATGGATAAAATCCCTATTGTTGTCCATGTTTATTTTTTAACTTTGTGTAACCGAGAACGGCGAAGTCAGAGTTGCGAAATCGCGGTGCTGAAGGTCTCGGTGGACGAGCATGTGCGCAGACGCCACGCGCAGATGGTCGCAGGGGGGTGGGGGGGGGCGCTTCACTGTGAACACCCTCGAGCCGGGCTATTAGGGGACGGGAACGTTCCTGGCTTTGGAAATTGTTCAAATTTTACGTGAAAGCAGGTGAAACACTACGCCTTAACTCCATTTCACGTCGAAAAGGAGATGGTATTTGCATCTACCTCGAGGAGCTGAGAGCTAATTGAGTAATGAAAATAGCTATTTCAAACTGGGATTTGAATTCTAAATAAGTGATACTTTTATTTAGCATTCAAACCCCAGATTGAAATAGTCTTTTTCAATACTAGTGCTATTGAAAGGACGTGTGTAGGCAGAAGTCTAAGAAATTTAATAGCCAAGAGTGATAATTTCTGCTGTGTGTTGACAGGCCGGGACTTCTTGTCCTGTGCGCTAAAATTTTGTGTTTCGATGAAGCGTGCTTTTGTTGGCAGTTCGAGCTCATCAGTTTATTTGTTAGAACCGAAAATGATAATATGTGATTACAGCGTTTGGCTTATCATATGTTTGCCGCTGATTTTTGTTGACAACATTTACCACAGTGTGAAACCGTCAGTGTAACTTTGTGTACCTTTTAGATCTGCGAAAGATATTTTTAGTAGATGCATGAAAATATGTAAATGATTTATTTGAGTCCGAATAACTACACGAAAACGGTTACATTCTAGTTTTCACAAAATGTATAGGATGGACATTATGATGCCCGTGGACATCAGGGAAATGTTGTTTGCCTAAGAATATGTCTTCGGTTAAAACTTCCTGCGTCCAAAGACTGAGTTAAAACTAATCATGAAATATCGGTGCAACGATTGAAAAGTGCTGCTTGATATTATGATGGTCATTCGTCTCGTGTTTCAAATAAAATAAGCGTTTGAATTGTCCTTGCCCGTGTGTCATTGAATGAAGAATGCAGTGGCCAATGCGATGTCCCAGTTTGCGATCTGGCGCTGAGGTTTATGTGTCCGGTTCCTTGAAGTAAGATCCTTGCAATTGCGGACAAAATAAACCACATTTAATTTCACTTATTTGTCGTTCTGCATTTATTCACATTGTGACACCTAGTTTATTGTGCTTACGAGAAGCACTTGTCTATAAAGATTACGCACTATTCTTCATTGTCTTCCTTTCCCCTCCAACAGTTCTTCCCTTCTAAACTTTACGTCACTCTTTCTACTCGTGTCTTGCGCTTCATTTGCTAATGGCTGGATCTCTCGTGTTATTGGCTCTATTGGGACTGCTGCTATTGGCTGGATCTCTTGTGACATGGGCTCTATTGGGACTGGTTGGGTACGCATAATTGCTTCTGGCTAATGCCCGCCTGTAAAGTGCTTTCACAGCTCGTTTTTGTTGTCATTTAATACGGCCATACCATATTACACAAAACACGCTGGCCGTTCCAATATCACGGCAAAATGCACACAAAAACAATGCAGTCCATGTGTTCTGATTCTGACGACCCTTGCCCGTCATTTCAGGCTGGCTACTCGCAATTTCCCAGCCAGTCTCGGCCATCAATGCACACACAGCCAATGCAGTCCATGTGTCTGATTCTGACGACCCTTGCCCGTCATTTCAGGCTGGCTACTGGCAATTTCCCAGCCAGCCTCGGCCATCAATGCACACACAGCCAATGCAGTCCACGTGTTCTGATTCTGACGACCCTTGCCCGTCATTTCAGGCTGGCTACTGGCAATTTCCCAGCCAGCCTCACAGGCCAACAATGCACACACAGCCAATGCAGTCCATGTGTCTGATTCTGACGACCCTTGCCCGTCATTTCAGGCCGGCTCCTGGCAATTTCCCAGCCAGTCTCGGCCAAGAACGCAAACCAGAGTATCGTCTGTACTCTAAAAGCTGCTGCAGACTAGTTTTACGCGACCAGCTGGCATCCGGTTCTAACCCGGAAGCCGCCATCTTTGTTGCAGGACGCGAGCCGTGGCAGTCGCTGTCCACTCGGCAGTTCTCGTGCGCGCAGTGCTCGCGTTCGTACTCGTACCGCTCGGGGCTGAAGCAGCACCAGCGCTTCGAGTGCGGCCTCGAGCGGCCGCTGCAGTGTCCGCACTGCCCGTACAGGTGTCACTCGCATCGCCGCGTCGACCTCAGCAAGCACATCGCGCGACTGCACGCCACTG
The DNA here is from genome assembly GCA_921293005.1 of Nemoura dubitans. Lineage (NCBI taxonomy): Eukaryota > Metazoa > Arthropoda > Insecta > Plecoptera > Nemouridae > Nemoura > Nemoura dubitans. The sequence continues at coordinate 1,997,809 of OV121076.1, forward strand.
GGGGCGCTTCGCACGCCACTGGAGCGCCGTCCGCGCCGCCTGGACACTGGTCACCGAACTGAACTTGTCGGCCACTTGGAACATTGTATTTAATTTTGTTTTCCACTGAATGTATTTATGTGTTGCTCATGTATATTACAATGTACATATTTAAATTTGCATAAACACATACGAATAGAAGAGAAAATAACAATGCAATGACACATGTGAAATAGTCAACACCAGAGCGCATGTGTGAAGATGTGACACTTTGCTCTTGTTGCAATAGTTGAACTCGTAGAACTGTGGTTGAAGATGATGGTAAAGTGTTCGGAAATGCTCTTATTAGGATGACTTGCGGTCCTAAAAAGAACAGGACCGCAAGTCAGTCTATAATCAGAGCATTTCCGAACACTTTACCATCATCTAACCATGGCTCTGAACCACTCCGTCATTCCATGGTAGATGAGTTACAACTGTAGCTAGTGAAAGTACTAATAATAAAATAACAATTTGTTTCTACTATGTAAATTATTGAATCTTTCTCGGGCACTAATCGATTGTGTGTTGTGTAATAACCCAGTGATTCCCTCTCCGGATTCGGGCTCCGACGGGCCCAGCCCTAAGGGCTCGAAAGCGTGTGGTAACGCGTAGTGTTTATAGAGCGCCTGCAACAGCAGTCTTCTCGAAACTCACTGGTGGACAACCGCAATGTTAAGAGAGAAGTAAACGGTTGTCGTTTTGGTCGATTTTCGCATAAATTTCACATTCATAGGGAACGTCTCCTGGCTACAAATTATTTACAACAATTTTGAAAAAAATACACGTGTTGCTAAAGAGCTGCTGAATGGCGGATACTATTTTTTTCGTCGTTTTTTTAAACTTGCAGCTGGGGAAATTTTCTAAAAGTGCCTAAAATTGCCTAAAATGACACTTTTTGAAAATTCACCCTGCTGCAAGTTAAAAAAACGACGAAAACTAATAGTATCCGCCATTCAGCAGCTCTTTAACAACAGGTGTATTTTTTTCAAAATTTTTGTTAATAATTTGTAGCCAGAAGACGTTCCCTTTGAATTTGAATTTATGCTAAAATCGACCAAAACGACACCCGATAACTTCTCTTTTAATGCGCATTTAAAACCAAATGCCAGTACGCTGTCCTCCAGTGAGATCACATGTACTGCAGCCCCGAGCAGCCCACTAACATCCCCCGTTCGCCGTGTCCCCAGACCCGGCTCGGCGCTACCCGTGCGCCGCCTGCGGCAAGTCGTACAAACACCACGCGAGCGTGTGGAAGCACGTGACCTTCGAGTGTGGCAAGCTGCCCGCGTTCCAGTGCCCGCACTGCCCCTATCGGGCGTGTCGCAAGGACAACCTGGACATCCACGTCCGGCGGCGGCACGGGCCGGACAAGCACCTGCCCGTCTTGGCGCTGGGATTCGACGCACAGAGCTTGCCTTGAAACAAGATGGGCTTGCCTTGAAACAAGACGAGCTTGCCTTGAAACAAGACGAGTTTGCCTTGAAACAAGACGAGTTTGCCTTGAAACAAGACGGGCTTGCCTTGAAACAAGACGAGTTTGCCTTGAAACAAGACGAGTTTGCCTTGAAACAAGACGGGCTTGCCTTGAAACAAGACGAGTTTGCCTTGAAACAAGACGAGTTTGCCTTGAAACAAGACGAGTTTGCCTTGAAACAAGACGAGTTTGCCTTGAAACAAGACGGGCTTGCCTTGAAACAAGACGAGTTTGCCTTGAAACAAGACGAGCTTGCCTTGAAACAAGACGAGTTTGCCTTGAAACAAGACGAGCTTGCCTTGAAACAAGACGAGTTTGCCTTGAAACAAGACGAGCTTGCCTTGAAACAAGACGAGTTTGCCTTGAAACAAGACGAGTTTGCCTTGAAACAAGACGGGCTTGCCTTGAAACAAGACGAGTTTGCCTTGAAACAAGACGAGTTTGCCTTGAAACAAGACGAGTTTGCCTTGAAACACGACGAGTTTGCCTTGAAACACGACGAGTTTGCCTTGAAACAAGACGAGTTTGCCTTGAAACACGACGAGTTCGCCTTGAAACAAGACGAGTTTGCCTTGAAACAAGACGGGCTTGCCTTGAAACAAGACGAGTTTGCCTTGAAACAAGACGAGTTTGCCTTGAAACAAGACGAGCTTGCCTTGAAACAAGACGAGTTTGCCTTGAAACAAGACGAGCTTGCCTTGAAACAAGACGAGTTTGCCTTGAAACAAGACGAGTTTGCCTTGAAACAAGACGGGCTTGCCTTGAAACAAGACGAGTTTGCCTTGAAACAAGACGAGTTTGCTTTGAAACAAGACGAGTTTGCCTTGAAACACGACGAGTTTGCCTTGAAACAAGACGAGTTTGCCTTGAAACACGACGAGTTCGCCTTGAAACAAGACGAGTTTGCCTTGAAACAAGACGAGTTTGCTCTTATAATAAAGACATTTCCAGTTACTTATGATATTATATTATTATGACTATTATTTATTACCTATAGCAATGCAATCTAGCGGCTGGACGTGAAGATATTGTGCTCTCTCAGAGTGATGTCCGTTAAATTGATTTCAAGTTGTATTGCTCAAGTCTAAAGCCACGTTTACGTGGCAGCATTTTTGGCAAAAGTCTACCACAAAAGTTTTATCCTGTCAAAACAACATGGCACTAATTAATGTTGTTTTGACAAATTCTACAGTTTATCACTATTTTATGTTAAACGTATGTTCCAGTTATTTTCTGAAATGCCTATTTTCTCTTTTTCTATTTTATAGGTCTATTTTCTGAAATTCCCGGGCCAATTTTTTCCCCAGTGCATTTCAAATTTTGCGGGCCTAAAGTTTGTACGGCCAGCCGGGGTTTTTCGAGCCAGTCCGCCCCTGAGTCCCTGAATATAAAATGAAAAAGTATATCCATCTTATTTTGACACCATAAAAGCTGCAGCAGACTTTCGTCAAAAATTATTTACAGTGTTGAAATGTTGAAAATCTTGTTAAAGACTTTCTGGTGTGTGCTTTGCTTCTACCCGATACCTCTTATAATGAAGTCATTTCCAGTTACTTATATTATATTATGACAATTATTTATTACCTAGCAATGCAATCTAGTGTCCGTCTCTCGTTTGCTATTGTTTCTACACATCTTCCGGTGCCGACATATGAAGTTCTTTGTGGAAATGCATCGCTAGAGCATGGGACCTGGGACCTGACAGATTTCAACACATTGTATTCGCTATGATTCAAATTACGATATAAATTGTATTCCATGTATTCGCTGTGATGACGTCGTATATGACTTTGACAACCCCGTGCCCTGTGCAGGTGATGGGACTTGTATCATTGTTGCCAAAGTCACTTGTTTGTGCCTGTTGACTTGTGGCAGCCTTCGATGGCTTCGACGTTCAAATCAGCAGCTCGAGGCGGAAATTTTCGTTGTGCCATGTGATTTGCGATTGCAGAAATTACTCAGAGCTTGAATAGTGACGAGCGATATTCGCCTTGGCGTCAGTATTAATCAGGCTTCAATGTTTATTTTACTACCTTATTGTCTTGCAGCGAAGTTTAGTGGAGGAGGGATTAGTTTTATGAACAATTAGCCTAGGAGTTGTAGGAATTTATGTGTTAAACTTATGAGGAAGGAAAGAAACGATATTGCTTGAAATTGCAATGCGAAAACAACTCAAGGGCTTCCCTAATTTTAACAATGTTTTTCGTTATAGGTTCTTCTACTTACATTTTATATTTTTCACAGAAAATATTTATTATGTAGTACTAAATTATAACCTGCTTTTTGAGCTATTGTTTTAGTGTATATTTTCTTGGCGTGATCATACTTTGATGTATATTCCTGATTGACAATAATGTGCCAAGTAAATCGCTGCTCTCCCGTTACAAATAAGTAGAACATGGAAAGATATTGAAGATGGTATCTGCTAAATACAAGTAACACTGTGTAAGTTGTATTATATGTTGCATATTAGTTGTTCTTGTGTAAGTTGTACAATATGCTGGAAGTCAGAAAGTTGTAAAAATAAATTAAACAATTTTTCTATTTCTTCCTTTTCATCTCAAAGGTAACCCTGAGAACCTTGAAAAAAAATAGGCTAGTGTGGATATAGACAAGCAAACTTATTTGAGAAGGCTTTTTAAACACTATTTGCTTAACAGGCAAAGTGACCCCCTGCAGGCAAAGCAGACCCAGTTGACATGCACACTGATTTGAGAGCCTGGCCTTTTAAACACTATTTGCACAGCAGGCAAAGTGACCCCCTATAGGCAAAGCAGACCCAGTTGACATGCACACTGATTTGAGAGCCTGGCATGTTTAAACACTATTTGCACAGCAGGCAAAGTGACCCCCTACAGGCAAAGCAGACCCAGTAGACATGCACACTGATTTGAGAGCCTGGCCTTTCAAACACTAGTTGCACAGCAGGCAAAGTGACCCCCTATAGGCAAAGCAGACCAAGTTGACATGCACACTGATTTGAGAGCCTGGCCTTTCAAACACTATTTGTACAGCAGGCAAAGTGACTCCCTACAGGCAAAGCAGACCCAGTAGACATGCACACTGATTTGAGAGCCTGGCCTTTCAAACACTAGTTGCACAGCAGGCAAAGTGACCCCCTATAGGCAAAGCAGACCCAGTTGACATGCACACTGATTTGAGAGCATGGCCTTTTAAACACTATTTGCACAGCAGGCAAAGTGACTCCCTATAGGCAAAGCAGACCCAGTTGACATGCACACTGATTTGAGAGCCTGGCCTTTCAAACACTATTTGCACAGCAGGCAAAGTGACTCCCTATTGGCAAAGCAGACCCAGTTGACATGCACACTGATTTGAGAGCCTGGCCTTTCAAACACTATTTGTACAGCAGGCAAAGTGACCCCCTATAGGCAAAGCAGACCCAGTTGACATGCACACTGATTTGAGAGCCTGGCCTTTCAAACACTATTTGTACAGCAGGCAAAGTGACTCCCTATTGGCAAAGCAGACCCCCTATCACGGTTCACCCCGCTGCCGCTAACCGACTCGGCTGTCTCGTTGCAGGCAAGCCGCACCCGTGCGCTCGGTGCGGCCGCTCCTACAACCACGCGGCCAGTCTGCATCGTCACGTGTCACGCGAGTGCGGCGTGCGCGCGCAGTTCCCGTGCGCGCAGTGCGTGTACCGCGCACGCACCCGGTACCACCTGGTGCGGCACGTGCGCAGGAAGCACGAGTGAAATATGCGTGCGGTGCCGTCAGGCGAGGGGCGGTGCTAGTCTTTACGGCTGCGTGTTAAGTTTCGTGTTTTTGCAAGGTGTTAAAATGCATATTTCGCTGCGTGTTGCGTTGAATGGGGACATTGTGTTGAATTTCATGGTGAATTACAGTTCGTTATAAATCTACGGAATATTAAAACACATTTATTTTTAACTCTTTTTGGGACTGGCTGCTATTGGCTGGATCTCTCGTGGCATGTGCTCTATTTGGCTGGATCTCTCGTGGCATGGGCTCAATAGGGACTCGTTGAGCCAAAGGCTAATGGTCACCTATAAAGCTTTTAACTCGCAATTTCTGCCGTTTTTAATTGTCATTACAACCTACAAATGATGTCAAACTCTCCGTCGATATAGCAAGGATAATTCCATGTCCTTCTCGACCCTTGCGCTTCCTTTCGGTTGAGTACTGGCAATTTCCCAGCCAGTCTCAGCCAAGAATGCAAACACGAGCCTCGTGTTTCCCAGCCAGCCTCAGCCAAGAATGCAAATCCAAGTCGCGTGTTTCCCAGGCAGCCCCAGCCAAGAATGCAAACCCAAGTCGCGTGTCTCCCAGCCAGCCTCAGCCAAGAATGCAAACCCAAGTCGTGTGTTTCCCAGCCAGCCTCAGCCAAGAACGCAAACACGAGTCACGTGTTTCCCGGCCAGCCTCAGCCAAGAATGCAAACCCGGGTCGTGTGTTTCCCAGCCAGCCTCAGCCAAGAATGGAAACGCGAGTTGTGTTACCCGGTCTTAAGTTTCCCAGCTTTGTCTCTCTTGGCCCGCGATTATGCAACTTTGCAGTTTTATTATAAATAAAACATTTTGGTAACGCAAAGAACGTGTTTTTTATTTGTCGTTAAGACCCGGTCTTCAGTGGCACGTTAAATATCTAATCGTATGCTAACTTGTTATTTGCTTAGCAACGTCCTATCAGAGACTGTTATTTCCTATTTGACAGGAACGAAGGTACTTACTTGTACACTATATTGAGTGAACCCAGTGAATGTAAGGACCTTTCCGTGTCAGACCTGCAACTGACTCTCTCTCTCTCCGTCGCAGGCGTCCGTCGCACGGCGTCCAGCCTCGTCGTTGTTGCGTCGTCGGTCAGACACGCATGCGTCGACTGCGGCCGAAGCTACAAGTACCGGAAGCACCTGAACCAGCACCGGAAACACGAGTGCGGAAGACAGAGGAGCTTCCGGTGCACCCATTGTCCGTACGCGGCCTTCCAGAAGAGCGCGCTCAGTCAGCACTCGAGGCGCTTCCACTAGACCGTGACTGAGTCAGCATTCGAGACGCTTCCACTAGACCGTGACTGAGTCAGCACTGGAGACGCTTCCACTAGACCGTGACTGAGTCAGCACTGGAGACGCTTCCACTAGACCGTGACTGAGTCAGCACTCGAGGCGCTTCCACTAGACCGTGACTGAGTCAGCATTCGAGACGCTTCCACTAGACCGTGACTGAGTCAGCACTGGAGACGCTTCCACTAGACCGTGACTGAGTCAGCACTCGAGACGCTTCCACGAGACCGTGACTGAGTCAGCACTGGAGACGCTTCCACTAGACCGTGACTGAGTCAGCACTCGAGGCGCTTCCACTAGACCGTGACTGAGTCAGCACTCGAGGCGCTTCCACTAGACCGTGACTGAGACAGCACTGGAGGCGCTTCCACTAGACCGTGACTGAGTCAGCACTCGAGACGCTTCCACTAGACCGTGACTGAGTCAGCACTCGAGACGCTTCCACTAGACCGTGACTGAGTCAGCACTCGAGGCGCTTCCACTAGACCGTGACTGAGTCAGCACTCGAGGCGCTTCCACTAGACCGTGACTGAGTCAGCACTGGAGACGCTTCCACTAGACCGTGACTGAGTCAGCACTGATTTTTTACTGATTTTTGAAAATGCGTTTTTAAGTTGTCATTATTCCGAGAACAATGCATATTAGAGGAAATAAAATATAATGAATCAAACGATATCGACAATAAATTCTCTATCACCCTATTTTCATTTACACCATATTTTGCCTTGCGATTTTGTAACGTTCACGTTATGCCGTTATCGGTTCTGATGGATAAAATCCCAATTGTTGTCCATGTAAATTTTTTAACTTTGTAACCGAGAACGGCAAAGTCAGAGTTACGAAATCGCGGTGCAGGGTAGCGATTATGTAACTTTTTTTGATTTGATTCGATTTGGCTCGAAATCACTCGATTTCAAATCACTGCCCCCATGTTAAACCACATAGGCAGTGATATTGAAAACGAATCGTTTTGAAATCACAAAGTCACATGATCGGTCTCCAGGCCGGACTTGGGAAATAGATTATCTGAAAATGCATTTCGTGTGTTTGTTTATTGTCATTGTGATTCATTTGACATTACAGACATGTCACAGGCTCTTAAAATTATTTATAGTATATTTATAAAACAATTCGATTAATCCTAAAAACTATCAGTTCAGTCCTAATTTATTAAGCATTTGCACATTTTTTGCGTTCTGACAAAAACACACAAACTCGTCTCCTATTATAAAATTCAGATCCCATTAACACATTTTTTAGTCTTGTTTTAAACTTTTTTACGATGACGTCTTTTCCACGCTCAGTTTTCACGACGACGTCTTTTCCACGCTCAGTTTTCACGACGACGTCTTTTCCTCGCTCAGTTTTAACGACGACGTCTTTTCCTCGCTCAGTTTTCACGACGACGTCTTTTTCACGCCCAGTTTTCACGACGACGTCTTTTCCACGCTCGGTTTTCACGACGACGTCTTTTCCACGCTCGGTTTTCACGACGACGTCTTTTCCACACTCAGTTTTCACGACGACGTCTTTTCCACGCTCAGTTTTCACGACGACGTCTCTTCCTCGCTCGATTGCAGTGCCTGCGCGTCGTCGACCGCGCGGACAGCGCACTGCGCACGCGCGTCCGCACACGTGCCCGGGCTGCGCGCGCAGCTACAAGTTCGCCAAGAGTCTGGTGAAGCACGCGCGCTACGAGTGCGGCGTTGCGCCGCAGTTCGCGTGCACGCGCTGCGAGTACCGCGCCAAACAGAAGAGCGCGCTCGACTCGCACGTGCGCAACAGGCACGGGAATCGGGACGCCGATCGGCAATAGCTTGGCATTGACACGTCACGATCGGGTGTGCCTACTTGGCCGTGTTTCCTATGCTTTAGAGAGAAGTAAACGGTTGTCGTTTTGGTCGATTTTCGCACAAATTTCACATTCATAGGGAACCCTGGCTACAAATTATTTACAAAAATTTTGAAAAGAATACACGTGTTATTAAAGAGCTGCTGAATGGTGGATACTATTTTTTTTTTCGTCGTTTCTTTTAAACTTTCAGATATGGGAATTTTCTAAAAGTGCCACTTTAGGCCATCTTAGGCACTTTTAGAAAATTCCCCCAGCTGCAAGTTTCAAAAAAACGACGAAAATAAGTAGTATCCGCCATTCAGCAGCTCTTTAACAACGCGTGTATTTTTTTTCAAAATTTTTGTAAATTATTTGTAGCCAGGAGACGTTCCCTATGAATGTGAAATTTGTGCGAAAATCGATCAAAACGACAACCGTTTACTTCTCTCTTAAGGACATTCATTGATGGTTGTTGAGGTTAATTGAATTCAACTTTTATGGATTTCCAAGAGATATTTCGAGGTTCTGAAATATTCAACTGGTTGTCCAAAGTGTGAGGACTCTGTAGATATTTGTTTCGTTGCGATCGGATAACGGGTGTGGCCTGGAAAGTGTATACGGTAAGAGGTAAATTCTTAGCTGGAATTTCCCCTTAAGTACATCTCTCAATATACCGTATAAACATGGTTATTTTAAAACTCTTGTAAGTAATTAACGAGTGAATCTTGCGAAATGAAAATGGTTCCATTGGTTGTCCGAAGTGTGAAGATTCCGAAAAGATAGGTTTCGTCGCGATCCGACGAAAGGTGTGGCCTGGAAAGTGTATACCTTACGAGGTGAAGGAAACGGCTCGACTTCGGAGCTCATTGAACAGACTTTAGACTATTGGAGTGAATGCTTACTCGGGCCGCTTCCCGCTCAAATTTCACCTCCTACTGGATACCAACTTGTGGCCACACCTTTTGTCCGATCGTAACGAGACCAGGGTCTACGGAATCCTCACACTATAAGCAACAAGTTGTGTGTTTGCAAATCTCAAAAAATTTCACTCATCTAGTATTTTCAAGCGTTGTAAAAACAACCCTGTTACGTCGAAATGTTGAGCGTATCCTCGGACCGCTTCCCGCGCAGAATTCACCTCATACTGGATACTAACTTCTTGCCACACCGTTTGTCCGATTGCAACGAAACTAGGGTCAACGGAATCCTCACACTTTTAGCAACAAATTGTGTGATTTATAACCACGAAATACCAACAGGAAGTTAAAATAGAGCTTCATGAAATAATCACCAACAACCACACCAATAGCTTCAGAATTGTTACTCGCGACCGGGAATGGGGATCCGGGAACCTTGTGTAGGATGTGTCGATTGCGTCTTCATGGAGGAACAAAAGTCACCTAAGCCAACTTGGGACTTTTCGCTTATAAATCCCAGCTCGATCTCTCCGGCAACCAAACATGTCTGCCCATTATAAGTCAAGTTAAACATATTACGTCAAGTTATAAGTGAATGTAAAAACTGTAACTTCCTCATGTGTACAAGTGTATACACGTGCATGTGTACAAGCTTAGCTTGTTTGTTTAATTATCTTTCTCTTTGTGTCTCACGTATTTTGTATTTTGTCTGAACACTGAGAACAAATAAATAAATTTCAATTAAAAAATTTTCGCAAGCACTGCAATATCCAGAGCAATTTCCAGGTATGCCACTAGAAGGCGGAGGGAGATAAACTAGCGTATCCAGGAAACACAGTATTGTCCATTAACTTGAAAGTGAATGCATTGGGTATTCCTTCCTTGTTTGTAAACCCTGTTTGTGAAACGCTGTTTTGCCCATCTTGATTCTGTGAATTGTACTAGCTACCATGTTTGATTTGAAGCCAAGTGTCAATTTTATCATGGCTCCTACATTAGCCGAAAATCATTGTCCTTGCTTGCCATTGTGAGCGTTGCATAAAATTAGAGCAAATTATGTTGCAGAGTTATTTTTAGACCATTTCCGTACTCCCCATCCGATATTTTCTGATATTTAACTATATACAACTATGTACAAACAATCAAAAAGAATAGTGCCGGCATCCCTATGTGAGAGGAATGCCAAGTGGTGGGAGAGAGAACTGTGTAGCGATGATGGGCAGAGCGAGTGAAACAGATGTAATAACAGTAGTGCCGGCATCCCTTGATTGCATTCTCATCAACTTGGCTTGTAGGCGAGGGGAATGCCAAGTCGTGGGAGAGAGAACTGTGTAGCGATGATGGGCAGAGCGAGCGAAACAGATGTAATAACAGTAGTGCCGGCATCCCTTGATTGTATTCTCATCTACTTGGCTTGTAGGCGAGGGGAATGCCAAGTGGTGGGAGAGAGAACTGTGTAGCGATGATGGGCAGAGCGAGTGAAACAGATGTAATAACAGTAGTGCCGGCATCCCTTGATTGTATTCTCATCTACTTGGCCTGTAGGCGAGGGGAATGCCAAGTCATGGGAGAGAGAACTGTGCAGCGATTGTGGGCAGAGCGAGTGAAACAGATGTAATAAAAGTAGTGCCGGCATCCCTTGATTGTATTCTCATCTACTTGGCTTGTAGGCGAGGGAATGCCAAGTCGTGGGAGAGAGAACTGTGTAGCGATGACGGGCAGAGCGAGTGACACAGGTGTAATAACAGTAGTGCCGGCATCCCTTGATTTCATTCTCATCTACTTGGCTTGTAAGCGAGGGGAATGCCGGAATTACGGGGCTCCCTTGCTTCAAGATTACACAGACAAGCTCTGTCTGTGTCAATATCAACACAGACATGAACCGTATGTGCAAGCTCTGTCTGTGCCAATATCAACACAGAATGAACCGTCTGTGCAAGCTCTGTCTGCCAATATCAACACAGACATGGACCGTCTGTGCAAGCTCTGTCTGTGCCAATATCAACACAGACATGGACCGTATGTGCAAGCTCTGTATGTGCCAATATCAACACAGACATGGACCGTCTGAGCAAGCTCTGTCTGTGCTAGTATCAACACAGACATGAACCGTCTGTGCAAGCTCTGTATGTGCCAATATTAACACAGACATGGACCGTCTGAGCAAGCTCTGTCTGTGCTAGTATCAACACAGACATGAACCGTCTGTGCAAGCTCTGTCTGTGCCAATATCGACACAGACATGGACCGTCTGGTCAAGCTCTGTCTGCCAATATCAACACAGACATGGACCTTCTTTGCAAGCTCTGTCTGTGCCAATATCAACACAGACATGGACCGTCTGTGCAAGCTCTCTCTGTGCCAATATCAACACAGACATGGACCGTCTGTGCAAACTCTGCCTGTGCCAATATCAACCCAGACATGGACCGTATGTGCAAACTCTAGTTATATTGCTGAACTTTGAGAGCAGATGCTCTAACTCGCTCCGTGTTTGGTTGTTGCAGCTTCGACCGCGCCTTCTGCGCACGCATGCGCAGTGTGCGGTGCGCAGTGTGCTGTGCGCAGTGCAAGCGATCGGGGAGCCTGTGAAACCACCGCACGTACGAGTCAACAAGGAGCGCACGTTCCCATTCGTGCTCTGTCCGTTCGCTCGCACCGGAAGTTCAGCCCGGACAAACACCGGACGGCCGTGCACGGAGCGGAGAGCGCTTGTATGTTCATCGTGCACTGTTTCCTGCGCCAGCTTGATGAGTGAGACGAGTTGCACTGTCATAAATTTAAACGTATTTTTACATGAAAGTGACATCAAGCACGGTCTCACCGTCAGCCTTTGTAAATCTCAAGCCACGCAGGTAGAAATTTCTGTCCTACTTCCGCCGTGAATTTTTGCGCCGCGCGCTGAAGATCCCTCCGACGCGCAGGTAAAAACGGTAGAGCACATGAGCAATGAAATTTACACGATGGGCATACTTTTTCCTAGTTGCCCAGGTATTAATGCCATATAATATGAACAGGAAATTGCAGGTTTTCAGAGTAAAAATCGCGATGCGCGTTTATTAATAACCTGAAATGATGCTGCAAATTTAGGCAAATATATTTGTAAAATTAGGGACTGACCGTTATTATTATACCTACAACGTTACTGCAAATAAGCAGGAAAGGTTAGGGGAATTTAACATAAATCATGTTTTTTCAAATGTATAGTACTAAATTAAAATCAAAATATGTACCTAACCAGACATTAATTTTTTTCAAATTAAATAATAAAATGTGAATAAATTCATTTCAGGAGAACACAGGATTTAGGATGGAGAATACAGGAGTTATTATGTCATAATAATTTAAGCAAGATGAATAAGCTAATGAAAGAAGTATACATTTTATTTTCAGTAGGTATCAACATAATGACATTTCTCAGTCAAATAATAGTATTCTTTTTCTAAATATGTACAATCAAAACTATTTCAATCAAAGCAACGGACATAATGACATTGTCAGTCAAATAAAAGTATTCTTTTTCTAAATATGTACAATCAAAACTATTTCAATCAAAGCAACGAAAATAATGACATTGTCAGCCAAATAAAAGTATTCTTTTTCTAAATATGTACAGTCAAAATTATTTTCTTTTCCAGACACGCATATAATTTGCCACTTTAGTCGTTATAGTTAAAACTTTTGCGTCGTAGGCTGGTGGATTTCTCTTTTGCCTCGCCGCCTTCGACCCCTCTCCATGGATTTGGAAGATATTCCTGGAACACAAAACATACAGGTATTATTGTAACCATTCCCCAAACACTAACCTACATGTGAGAGGAAATGTTGGCTCTCCCCTCCCTCTTTTATTTTAAACATAAATATATTGGATTTAAAATGCTGTGTCAATATTGAAGCACTTCGGAAACTCCAGTGCAAAAGGTCTGATCCAACGGATTTTGCATCCAGTAGAAGCTACATTCACTTGATTTTATTTTTCCTTCAATACGTTGATTTCAAACTTAATTCAACTGCATTTGCATGAAGTATCATAGGCTTACTATTTTTGAAATCAAGTCTTGATGAACATGAATCGATACTTAATTTTACCAATTGATTTAATGCAACTCATTGAACACAAATTTGTCCATTGATTTGAACCAACTTGGGCAAGAAGTAAAAGTAGCTAGCATCTTGATTTTTCAAGTGGATTTAAATAGTAGTGGAGCTATGACGTAGTGGCGCTGTAGGGTTAAATTTGGGAAAATATCGCCTGTGTGCACTCCCCACAGACAATATTTCCCCTAATTTAACCCTACAGCGCCACTACGTCATAGCAATCGCCGCTTTCAAGTCACGTTCGAAAACCAGCGCCCAGAAACGCTGCTAGCGCCGTCTGGCGAGAACGACCGACACTGCGGGTTGCGGCCTCGGTTGCTCCGCAGAGGGTCTAGCATTAGCGCTGGGACTCTGTATACTATAAACCCAATGCCTCTGCCCTTCAAAGGGCGCTCCTATCCTTGATTATACTTGGTGACATCCTCACAGCTATTCAATTTGACCATTTTACATGTTTGATTCAATTACTTGCTTCCAGTTGGCCGCCCAATCGCTAGTATATTTCAAAATGTTTGATAAAGCAATATCAAAAAGTGGTAGAAAGACAAAAATCCCATACGTTATCGAACAGAAAATCGCAGGAAAAAGTAGTTACCTTTGCATAAATTCCAGAAGAGAAGCCAGATGAACCGGATACTCCATGGAATATACGTAATATGCGGCGAAGGCTAACAGAATGGCCTCGTACGGGGCGAAGCTCTCCTCCAGGGCGATGCCCTCCACCATCACGTGGCACCGGGAACCGTCATGGAGGCTCTCGCCCAAGACTGCGATGTGGGGGTGGCTGGGCTGGTCCTTTTCGGCCTCAAGATCGGCCAGGCTGGTTGTGTCCTGCAACCAACCATTTATATTATCAGTCAAATAACTTGAATGCAGTAATCCTGCCATTTCTTAGGCAAATCCATTAAATTTTCATGCTGGTTCAAGTCATGTGCTAGTTATAGGTATTTAAATCAAATTTTTATCAGATTAGAGTAGGCTGTATAGTTTTACCAAATATTGGTAGGATAAATAGAAATTACTTTAACGTTTTTGCCCAGTTTGAAAAATAGCCATTTTGAAATAAATACTTAAATTTACAAGAAAATAACATTATTGCTCAAATACATTCCATATTTCAAGTTACCTTATATTTGATTTTGAAGACTTGCCATTCCAACAAGTACCTATAGTAGGGACCTACACTACAATAGAGGTACCTATAACACATACCTTGTAATTTAAAAAAAACTTGGCGACGTCTTCCCTCCAGTAGGTCCCCAGCATGTCCACAAGAAATACGAATTCCTCTTTTTTCGTTCGAGGAGCCGTCTCCATCTCGATTATGGCGTCTCGAAGCAGCTTGCCGGACTCGGGGTCCCTTGGCTTGCTTCTTATGCCCACTTTCATTTTCAAGAAGCCGTGGACGTTTGACACGTAGCTTGTGCATGCCGATTCTGCACGCTCGTGCAGGTTGAAGCCCATCAGCGATTGGAAGTGGTCGCACAGATACTCGGACTGCAACAGTTTTTAAGAAATTAATCATTTGCATATGAAATTGGCAAAAATCCATTGGATGAGTGATAAAAAACAGATTTAGTTAATTGAAAACTTGAATGACTTGGTAACATGTTTTAAACTTTAAATGAAAAAACAATTTAATGTGTAGGTTACCTATACACATGCCATTTTGGCAAGCAAATGACTACCTATTGTAATTGATTTGATAAAAAAAAAAAAAAAATAGCTAATTTCAAATAGGTACTCACTTCAAAAAGGAACGGCCAGTCTTGTTTTATATCAACCAAGGTGGCTTTTTCTGTTATCAATTTCCTCTGAAAGGGGTAGGTGTCTTGCATATATTTTTTGACCTTTTCATTGTCTCTTTCCTTAGAAATTTTGTTGAACTCTTCCATTAACCATTGTTTCTTTTCCCGCTGAGTAGCGGACGTCTCATTGTCAGGCAACGTTGCTGGCAAATAGTTCACGCAACCATAACTATCTTTTTTTGTGGTACGTGCCTTCTTCTTCTGCGTGCCTTCTTCATCCTCGGGGAAAAGATTCACTCTCTTTTGTCTTCTTAGATGAGTCAATCTGGCTATTAACTGTTTCTCAAGGCTTGTGTGCCCCTCGGCTATAACAGCGCCGGTTTCTAGTACCTCCCGGAAGGTAGCAGGATGAGTGGCGACTAGCTCCTTCGAAATTCTTGTTAGGAAAGCCTTGGGGGGGTTCCGGCAAATCACGTAAATTTCGTCGCAGAGACTTCTTATCATTTCTCTTTTTTGATCTGGTTCTATCATCGTTTCGTTTTCTATTGCCTTCCGAATTGTTGCCGGGAATCTATGGTACGGTACGTCAAAATTTGAAAGTGGGTTGCTTGCTGAGGACGATGATGGTGGCGTCGTTTGGGATTTATTTTGTTCTCGCAGAGGTGTGGTTGGTGAAGCTGATGGTTGGAAATGAAGATGAACGGCTTTTTTTAATTTAGAATATTGCAGAGTTTTGAGGCCCGGCATAGTTTTCATAGTGTCAAAGATCTCTTGATGGATGTCCTCGAGGTGCTCCATCTCGGTGACTCCATGAATGTCCTCTAGCTCGCCTAATATGGCTCCCTCGTCAAAGGGACCTGGAATCGATGCCCGTAAGAAATTGATGAGGGTATCCATCTGAAACATAGTAGGTACAAAACATTTTAGCGCTGGGTTGAAAAAATAGATTTAAGCAAATGAAAATCTAACTATATAAATAAATTATGTACCAAGGGCTAATTGGTGAGATGCTTGAGGACAATAGCTGTGAAGCCCAGGCAGTCAAACGAGTGGTATGGCTCCGGATCGTCGATAGCGTGCAAGCCATGGCAAATTACCTCCGTTGATGTTTCTATGTTATACACCTGCAGATCCTCTTCGAGATAACCGATAGCTTTATATCCACACACATACAAGGACCCCTTATCATCCTTTACAATGGTTAAAATCTGAAGTAGGCTGACACATCCATATTGTGACGATAGCACGACCAAATCTCCTTTAGCATATGAAATGCTGCGGAAAGTGCAGCTACTGCCTACCATCAAAAACGTTGACCTCTGGAGTTCCGAGTTACCCTGAATAGCCAAATTCACACTGTCCTTTGTCATTTCTAAATTATAATCACTTCCTTTCTTAAGGTCGTTGTCGTTAGAAAAAAGACCATTGACTGAATAAGATGCCTGAAGATATTGGTGCTTAATCGACAATGATTTTGTAACATTGATTGTATTTTTGGCATTTCGGATATGGGCAATAAAATACTGGTGCTTAGATTCAAAACGTAGGGTCCATAATCTCATCAAGGGCCCGTACAGCGTAATGAATCGAGGGTAATGAGTCAAGTAATGGTGTTTGGGGCGTAAGGGACTGTGGGGAAAGTTGTTTTTTCTTAGCTGAATGTACTCGTGTATGACATCAGAGAGAAAAGCTACTGTGCTTATATTAGTTTTAGGAGAGCAAACAATTTGTACGATCAATATTAATAGCAATATCATTCTCCAGCATGGATCCTGCTTATTTTTTATTTTGTCGCCGATTAGTATGGGAATGATTCTAATTAGTACCCAGGTCTGGACAGCGTGCCCTCCTAGTTTCACACCTTTCGAAACAGGAGCTGGTTTGTCCTTCGACCCAATTATATTGAAGTCAAATTTGTCTAATCTCCGGTTCAAATCCTCTCGACTAAACCAATCTTCATTTTCAAAGTGTTTAAATGCTAGAGGTAGGTCGTACTGAGCAATGCCCTCGAATATGTCATGCCCAATACATGGTGGCATGCCGCTTACCACATGGAAGTCAGCAATAGAATTGAACAACGATTCACTTTTTACCCCACGACAGTTTCCCTCAGTCTCGTTCCAATTTTTACGCTTCCTTTCAGCCCTTATTTTATGAACGTCGGTGTCATAACTTTCTATACTTCTTATAGGAGCAACGTTCTGGCCTTCATTAAAATCGTTCCTATTGATAATACAGTACTGGCAAAAGTATTTGGATGCACTAAAATTCTCAACAAAGCCCCCCAGAAAGTGAGAGCCTAGGTTGTCACCAGAAATGTGTGCCAGAGTTCCTCTAAAACAACGACCGTTTACAGTAATCCCAGAGTTTCTTAACTTATTAATATCTCGTACTATGGGTGCGAAAACTTCATCGGCTGTGAAATATTTCAAATGGACGGACTTGCAAATCAAAAGCAATTGCATCGGGTCGACTTTTGAACGGTTCCAAGGATGAAGGTTTCCCAGTGTGTAATACACTCCTAGCATCTTGAGATCTTTTCTACTAGCACCCAAGGGGTTGGCTATAAGAAATTCGTCTTGGTAAAGAATGATTTGTAAAGCAGTGCTGTCAGACGAAAAAAGAGGATGTTGTTTCATATGCGACCCATCGTGAATATCTTCGTATTTTCCATCGGTTGATCTATTATCCCGATCTGAATTTTCAAGAATTTGCTCTAAGACGGAATTATCTGCTAGAAGCGCTGATAAGGACTGTAATAGAGGGACGTAGTGATAGTGGCGTTCCCTGTTGTTTTGGTCTAGCCCTAAGCGTACCGCTATGGGGCGAACAAAATTGAAATTGTTTTCAAAAAAAGCACGTCTTCTGTAAACAGTATGAAGAGGCCCCTGTGGACCATAAACTTCAGATATTTTTTCGTGAATTGCAATCTCTATGGTTTTCATAATTTCTTCCAGATTTGGATTTTCTTTGAACCTTACTTTTATGTCCCGTATAAGCATGTCCGCAGTCAGTGTCATTAGCGAGGCGTATTTATCATACACCACCTGTGCCGTGGTTTCGGGTACATGGCTTTTCGCTGACAGAGTCAAGTAAAAATGAGCAAGACTTCGGATAAGTTGTGTCCTGTCATTACTATAAGTCTGTCGGGCATCGTAATCATGTTGATCAGCGATTGGAGGGTCATCTTCATCATGACCAAGAAATCTATCGGCAATATAACCAAACCCCTCCACACCCTCTATTGGCGTTTCGGATGCTTGCTGGACAGAAATACTACTTTCAATTCTGTGTTTATTGGCTAAATGACACCTATATGATGACTCAATCTTATACGATTTATCGCAGCCTAGGTGCGGACATTGAATGTGCAGAACGCCATCAAAATGGCATTTTATATGGGACCGCAACGAAACTACATCTTTAAATGCTTTGGAACAAACGCTGCAGGGTATTTCTATGTTAGCGTCATTAACAAACGACTGGCTTGTTGGGCACTCTCGTCTAGCAGCGCTATGGTCCCTATGCAAGTGACTCGTAAAGGAGCTATAAACCCGAAATTGTCTGCTGCATGCGACTAATCCACAGTAAAATAATTTGCTTGGCCCCGAATTGTGAATAACGTTGCAATGAGACGTATATCCAACAACTGATGAAGAATTGAAACTGCAGCCGCTCACTTTGCAAACAAACATCATAACATGTCTTAGTTATAATCGAGAGACAAAAAAATACGAATCAAACTAACACCACTAGTTCAAATACGGAACGCTAACTGGAGGTAAAATGACCATGGCTTCACTCAAAGTAAGCTGCAAATAATATGAATAATGTGAACAATAAGAATAAATTTTATAAAAATATTTGCTATAATTATTGTATAATAATAGTCAATGTATTACGTACCTTCGATGCGGTGAGAAATCACAGCAATCGCCAAGTCACAAGCAAAAACTTGAAGCACGGTCAGTCAGATGCACTAGAGCTCGAGGTGTTGATGCGATGGTCTTCACACTGCTAATGGCACAAGCACCACGATACACAAACGAGGGGCACAAGGCACTTGCAGGGCTGGACGAGCCAGTGACGAATCCCAGAAACACCCCTAAAGTGACGAAAATAGCACGCTCGGGCTGCAGGTACTCGCAAGTTTGCTACCCGCAGGCAGAAAGACGCTGGTTCTGCATTCTTCGATACGGTACACACAGCCTCAAAAACAAAGTCGGTAGCACAGTGTTGGTTTCAATAATATAGCAAATACAAACATATTAACGCATGTTTCATCGAACTCAACTAAACCCCCTTTATTTAATTCAACATTCATTTTTCAATTTTGATTTTGATATTGAACTTATAATTTGTATTATAGCAAACTGTCTGGAGTTCTTAATCTGTTGATATTCGAAATCGAAAACATCTAAATTGGAATCCTTCACCGAAGACAGCAGAATGAAATCATACGAATGTTTATTGATTTCCGTTGATATTATTAGACATTAACCATTTATAGAGAGCAGAAAGTCTCGTTGTAATGCAATTATCGCAGGTTGATTGAAAAAACAGTATATTTTAATCCGAAACAAACTAAGCAATGCAGACATCTCTCTTGTCTCGTCTGTTCTCTTCATGAATACAACAGGAATATGGATTGATTGCTATTTATTATGCTCCGAGGAAGTAATGTGGTCTCTATGCAATATTGAACACAACGTTACACTAGTGTTGTGTCCTAGCTTTCCCACTTTGCCAGGAATTGTTGCATTTTTGTAAAAAAATTGTGAATTGATGTAATTGGTGCACTTAGATCTTCCGAGTTTTGTTTCACTTTGCAAGAGCTTATGCATACTATTATAAGCAGGGCTGGTAAAATAAAGTACCTATCGCTATGAAAGTCTGTAAACCAGTGAGTTGAAGTGTTTTGTTATCTGAACAATTCGATGGGTAACGAATCTGACAGTGATTTTTTTAAGTTTGATACTCCAGCTTACACGCCATGAATCTAGTGCAATATCTAATGGCATGCCGGATTTTCATGTTGCAAAATGTTATGCATGTGCCTTGCTCTTGATGCAAGTTAATCTATTTCATTTAAATCGGAATCAGTGTCAAGTTCATGGTACGTTTTTGCCTTTTGGCACGATTTGCACAGGAATTGTGATATTTGCACTCCACAGTTCCGGGCCACATGATCTGTTCCATGTGGACAGTCATGATCAGGTATCACTCAGTCATGTCAAAGTCATAACCAAAGTAGGTCATTAAGTTTCGTCAAAGGGCCCTGTGGCAGTGGCTGTCAAAGGGCCCTGTGGCAGTGGCTGTCAAAGGGCCCTGTGGCAGTGGCTGTCAAAGGGCCCTGTGGCAGTAGCCATCCCATTGTGACGACATATCTTGTATACATTGAAACTTATCGGGTGAAATTGATAAAATCCTTTTGGTTGCCAATAATAATTGCTAAACCACGAGAGCAATCTCATATTATAAATTACAATGTATAGATAAGAAGTTACCTAGAGGATAAGGTGAAAATTTAGGTTTATGATTGGCTGTGACCACGGAGATAACAAGTTATCCATCTAGATAACTTCTAGATAACCGCTATGCTCATCATTAACGCAACACAAATTGCGTTCGCGAAGCCATAGTATAAGTTTATTTCTCTAAAAAACTGTTGAAGTGCCGCCTGTGTTACAGAGGTCGAGTGATTTATATAATGGCAACACAGTCTACAAATGCATCTATCTACTATTCTAAAACAATACTTACTTGTTATGTGTTTTTATACTATTACTGAATATTTGACAAAGAGTAAAAGACGAAGTATCCAATATCATGTAAAATGATCAAATCAGGACAAAAAAAAAAGGTATTTTGTAATTACATTCAATAACTGCAATGGATTCTTTAGTCGGTATCGACGTTACATTTTCATCATTGATTTATATAAATAGGATTTAATGGAAAACACGAGGCCCTTTTCAAGGAACAATTTTGAGAAGTTGCCGTAATTGTGCCGAAATTACAATGTCCAGATAAATAGTTATCTCCCATGGATAACTTGTTATCTCCATAGCAACAGCCAATCAGATACCTCAATTTTCACCTTATCCTGTGGATAACTTCTTATCCAGACATTGTAATTTGACTTCTAGAACGTCAGGACTTTGCTAAATAATGTGGCCAACAATCGGTCAAAATTCTTCAATACACAGCTCTGTTTGGAAAAATAATAATTAAAAAATCGACACCATCAGCACATTCAGTAGTCAATATAGTATATGGTATATAGTATATAGTATATTGTATATTATGGCAATCAAATCAATTAAATCTAGTTGCATTGGCAATGGCTGAAAATCGTGAACAGCTTTCATCAAAGCAGATACGTGGTGTTTGACGACGCTATTCCTTTGACAACGGGCCATTTTGACACCATGGTCTCATGGGATCGGTGAATGGCAGGCTGGTGATGCGGATGAGTGTTTTTAGCTGTTCATAACTGGTCAAAATTTGCAGTCAACACATCAAAAAATTTGCAGTTACATCATTTTAATCTATTTTAGCTATGAGATATACATCAACTGAGTCTAGACACTGATTTAAAGTTGCACTTTTGTTGGGAAAATGTGCTTTGACCATTGTACTTTTTAGTCCTATTATTGAGTAACTTAAATTCGTCATCTGAATTTCACAAAAATTACCATTGAATAAGAACATTACATAGCGCTTGACAAACCGAGGGATTCAAGGGTTAAACCGAAGGTCCGGGGTAAAACCAGGCAGGTAGCTGGAGTGATGCTGCACGGCAGACGTGACTTCCGCTGGGGAGCCAGTAAATATAGATTCATGCGCAGGTATAAAATATCGGATAGTAATGACATTGTGTCTTGACGACTTGCAGTCAGAAATTTACACGATGTACATGAAATTTTCAAACACCGAGCTCCTCTATTTTAAGATTGTGTGCAATGTTCATGTTTCCCATAAAAAATGTCCCTGTCATTTAATTTTCACATCCTTACTCCCAACAAATTTACAAATTTTTTTGACAGTGTGGCCTTTCTGCGCGCCCTACAAATACTCGGAAGGGACACTTATCAGCTAGTTGCTCAACATTTACCTCTGGATCCACAATTTCACTATATAACATATGAAACAATCCGCATCTCCAATCGGGCATTTTATGTATTTGCAAAAACGTCATTATCATTAATAGATTCTATCAGTTAAAGGTGGAGTTCAAATAAAAGAAATTTCCGTAAAAACATGCATTTCATTATTTGTTACCAATATAACTTGCAGAATGATATATTATCGGCTCTTCCACCCCATGCCCCTGAACGCAGCCCGCAGAGCAGACTCGGCTCCTCAACCCAATCCCCTGAACGCAGCCCGCAGAGCAGACTCGGCTCCTCCACCTCGGCGCTGACCGCGCGCGAATCCTTCTGTTACAGCCGCGCCTGCGCCGCCCCCAGCGAAAACCCACGCGTGCGGCGTGTGCGGCCAGACCTACAAGAACAGGAACTGCCTGTGGAGCCACCAGACGCACGAGTGCGGCAAGGAGCGGAAGTTCGCGTGCCAGTTCTGTCCCTACAAGGCGCACCGGAAGCACAACATGGAGGTGCACAAGCGGAAGGTCCACGCAGGACGGAAATAGGCCTAGCATTTTGTATAGAACTTGTGTGTGATGTGTATTGTGTAGCCTCGTCTCTTAAGACGACGTCCATTTTAATGGTTCTGAAGATACGAAGGCAAGTTGGGCTGGGCACGTCGGAGCCCGAAACGCTCTGAGAGGCCGAGAACGAGACGGATTCGCAATACACACTGCGCTTTGGAGCCCTCAGGGCTGGGCCCGTCGGAGCCCGAAACGCTCTGAGAGGCCGAGAACGAGACGGATTCGCAATACACACTGCGCTTTGGAGCCCTCAGGGCTGGGCACGTCGGAGCCCGAAACGCTCTGAGAGGCCGAGAACGAGACGGATTCGCAATACACACTGCGCTTTGGAGCCCTCAGGGCTGGGCCCGTCGGAGCCCGAAATGCTCTGAGAGGCCGAGAACGAGACGGATTCGCAATACACACTGCGCTTTGGAACCCTCAGGGCTGGGCACGTCGGAGCCCGAATCGCTCTGAGAGGCCTTATATATTAAGTGCGCTGCTGCTATGTTCTATGTATTTTGTTTATGATGGCTTTTACGATTTTCATGTGAAACGGTTGGCAACTGCGTTTTTTATAAATATGTCGCTCCTACTTGAGATGTCCTTAATGTTTAAGAACCCTTGCGAACTGTGTCCAAGTTTCTTTGGCTCGCATTTTATCAGCACATGTGAGAGTGAGTGTTATTTCTTTAAATGTTTTACTGTGCTAATAAGCGATATACGTACAATTAAACAGTTTAACAAGGCGATGTGTTTATGATATTTTATTTGACCATGATCATATCATCTTCCATACAGCCACAGCCAAGAATTCAAACTAGCTACATTCCGTTTCGGATTCCGACTACCCTTGCCCGTCATTCCAGAACGGCTTCCGGCAATTTCCCTGCCAGCCGCGGCCATTGCTTTCCCAACTCGCCGTTATAGCCACGTTTCATTACATCAAAAACGACACAAAGTCAATTAAAAAAATATATATATTTCAAACTGGGATTTGAATGCTAAATCAAAAGTCTCCCTGGTTTCCAGACGTTTCGTAACATATGCTAGTTACTTCATCAAGGGTGATGGCTCGACTGATTTATAAGAAATTTGATACACAGAGTCGATATCGGTCAACTTTAGCCCCATTTCCTTGGGAGCATTTTTGAAAAATGTCTGCCACAGCTTTTTTATGCCGTCAAAATAAATGGCCATATATTATTTTCTATGTTGGTGTATTCTGTAATATAAAATTATATGACATGTGACATGCCATATGTCCCTTGAAATAGTGATAAAGTGTGTTATAATTTGTCAATACTACATTAATTAGAGTCATGTTATTTAGACGGCATAAAACTTTTGTGACACACTTTTGTCAAAAATGCAGTCCCATATAAATGGGGCTTTGGGGTTTAATTATAAAAATGCAACCCCTAGCCGCATTTCACCCCCAGCCGCATTTCACCCCCAGCCGCATTTCATCCTCTGTCGCATTTCACCCTCTGCCGCATTTCACCCCTAGCCGCATTTCACCCCCAGCCGCATTTCACCCCCAGCCGTATTTCATCCTCTGTCGCATTTCACCCCAGTCGCATTTCACCCCCAGCCGCATTTCACCCCCAGCCGCATTTCACCCCTCGAACCCCCAGCCGCATTTCGCCCCCAGCCGTATTTCACCCCCAGCCGCATTTCACCCCACTCGCATTTCACCCCGTTGACCCCGTGGCTCGTTTGCAGCGCGTCGCCGCCAGCCTGCGCAACACCGCTGCGCACAGTGCGGACGCAGCTACAGGTGGAAGTGCGGCCTGACGCAGCACGTTATGCGCGAGTGCGGCGTCGACGCGCAGTTCCCGTGCGCAGCCTGTCCGTACCGCGCACGCCACAAGAGCGCGCTCAAGCGGCACGTGCTCAAGATACACTTGGCGTCTGCGCAGTTGCCACGGCGATGACGCTGTGTGGTCCGTCTGGACTGGACAGTCGCCGAGACTGCCTTTCTGGCCGGGAATTCGCTGCCAACTTCCAGAGGAAACTCTGGCATTGTTTCGCCAACTTAGCCTTTGTTCATTTTCAATTATGGATTTCTTTTTTGTTATCTCCATTCCGTCAGAATAACATAATTGTGGAACGTGTCCACTGGTAGCCTAGTTGTACGTTAATATCTTTCGAGTTGAATGTATGTGTAAGGACTTTAAGATATTGTCTTTCCTGGAATTTACCCTGAGAAGTTTCCAGAAAAAATAAAGAGTTTGAACCCAGAAAAAAAACCCAGCTTGAAATTGTTGTTTCCTTTTAAACTAAACTCTATTTCACGTTAAGAAGGAGAGTGGATTTGCATCTTGCACGAGGACCCACTGCTGCTAGACACGAGCCAAGAGTTTCAAAACATACACGCCATGTCTTGCGCAAGACATAAGGCTGTATAAGCAGTTTTTAAACTTTTAGATCATGTCTAGCAGCAGTACGTCCTCGAAGAAGATGCTAGTACACTCTCCTTCTTAACGTGAAATGGAGCTTAGTGCTAAAGATTTGACATGGCGTAGACATAAGTGTAATAAATGTAATAGCTTGAACCAAAGTGGAACATAAGAGGCAGTGCAAACTCTGGAAATAAAATCCGTTTCCCAGAAGTCGAGTGGCAAATGCGACATTTTCTTTCTTAATTTCCGATAGAGTCGTGACTCCGATAGGAGTCGTGACCCGGCCGTGCACCAGCAACAGTTGGCCTTCGCGTGGGCAAAAGCGCGCAGTTGAATGCGGGCAGTTTCCCCGCCTTCCGGATCATCTCACAGCTGGCTCCTTGACAAAATCCCTTACCCCTTACTTCGCCGCTCAACTATATGGTGCAAATATCATTTTTCCGACTAATATCATGAGAGATCTTAAACATGTTATATGTACACTCTGAGATTTATTCACATGGCCTGTATGTGAATGCATTAT
Organism: Nemoura dubitans; assembly: GCA_921293005.1. Taxonomy (NCBI): domain Eukaryota; kingdom Metazoa; phylum Arthropoda; class Insecta; order Plecoptera; family Nemouridae; genus Nemoura; species Nemoura dubitans. Next base: position 2,023,521 of record OV121076.1, read on the forward strand.
CCTGAGCGACTCGATGTGATCTTTAGTAATTGGCATGTTAATCAATCCATTTTAAAATCGCCATCCACGCCGCCATGGCAATGATTCCCATGAGCGCATGCCATGTGGCCCATTGAACACGGATGTTTAGGGTATCGGGCTGTGATATCGGTAACTAGAGCAATCCAGTGGAAACTCTAAATAGTCGGCTCCCAAACTTGCTAACCATCCCAATGAAAGGTCCAAAACCTCCTCGGGGCATCCTAACCTCAAATTCCCGTAGGTGGCAGGCTCCTGCAATGGCAGCCGAGAACCAAGAGAATCATTCCCAGGAAGCCATGGGAAGCAACCACGACATATTTGATTACAATCATTGCCATGATTTCATGTCACTATCACATAGGTCCATGGGAAGTTTTTTGAGAGTGTATACCTATTCCAAACTCTCCAGGTCTCCAGGTCTTGGTCTCGGTCCCATGCTAGTCTAGCCGTAGATTGCCAGGTCTTGAAACAAGTTAGATATAAGTTTCTTTCTAGGTATGCATTAACTGGGTTACCTGGGAACGCTTCCGCAAGAAGTATGGGCAGAATCAGAAATGAGACCTAGACACTCAGACCAAGACTGGAGGAGACAAAATGCCCCATTGATTGACACTGACACGCCCCCTGGATGACAAGCCCCCTTGATTGTCACGCCCCCTGGCTGACACGCCCCTTGATTGACACGCCCCTTGATTGACACGCCCCCTGTTTGCAGGCCCGCCGCGTCCCCACGCATGCGTGGCGTGCGGCAAGCGCTACGCGCATGCGTCCTCGCTGTCGCACCACGTGACCTTCGAGTGCGGCCGCGCGCCGCAGTTCGCGTGCGCCGAGTGCGCGTATCGCACGCACCACAAGAGCAATCTGCGCAGACACGGCCGGAAGATGCAGCACTCCGTCTGGCCGTGTCTGGCTGGCTCTAGCTAGACAAGAAATGGCGTCCATGCGATTCATAGGCCCACTCTCTGCCAAATACAGCCTCTAGACACAGAAGGTCTAGCTGGGTCTAGCTGGGTCTAGTCTGGGTCTAGATGGGTCTAGTCTGGGTCTAGATGGGTCTATTATGGGTCTAGTCTGGGTCTAGTCTGGGTCTAGATGGGTCTAGTCTGGGTCTAGCTGGGTCTAGTCTGGGTCTAGTCTAGGTCTAGCTGGGTCTAGTCTGGGTCTAGCTGGGATAATGCGAGACCGTCAACACGCAAGACTTTCAAGATTAGTGTATACCTGCACCATAGATGTCCTAGTATACCTTGCATTATTATCATTTCAAACTAGCAGAGCCGGCTATGAACCGTTCGGAGTTAGTCGGTGCTGAACTCCATTTCACGTTAAGAATGTGAGGTGTATTTGCGACTTCCTCGAGGACCCACTGCTGCTTTAGTATCTGTTCTCAATTACACAAATATTATTGTGTAGACTCCAGACATGGCGCTGTCAATCATTCGATGCTCAGACCATTCAACCCTTTAGCGGAACAATGGGACGGCCTGCGAATGTTGACACCTTTGGCTCTGCTAACAGCAGGGAAGTCCCTTTGCGAGTGAAACACCGCTCTCATTCTAAACGTGAAAAATACTTTAGACACTAGCAAAGAGTTGTAAAACTCACAAGCCATGCCTTGAGTCGGACAAAAGGCTGTTCGGGTAGTTTTGCTACTCTTAGCCCGTGTCTGGCAGCAGTGGGTCCTCGAGGAAGATACAAATCCACTCTCCTTCTCGACGCGAAATGGAGTGAAATGTAGTTTTTGTTGTTGATGCGCTGCACAGAGTCTAGCGCGCCACTATATGTTGCAAAGAATCTTTCTCGTCTCTATATTTTTGCATCCTTAGAATGTGTGTGTTCTGTTTTTCTCTTGCTACTCGAAATATAGCCAGGAGCCCAAAGTCTTGTACGAATCGTTTCGTTTTGGGGCTACGTTTTCGTTTTAAAACTTCAAAATTGCGAGTTTTCAAGTCTTGAGCGCGAAAACGAAATCGAAACCGAAAACGAAAACGACTTTCTCCCCGCTCGCCATTTCGGTAAAAAATATTGTTTTCAAAAATATCACTAACTAAAATGGCGAACGGATTGCTGAATCTCGAGCTGCTAGCAGCTTTGGAAAACGCTGAGGAAGCAGTATTTGCCATGGAAGATCGATGTCACATTGCGGGCGATCCTTTTGATCCTTTTGATGAAAACCAAATTCGAAAACGTAAACGTATAGTGCGCTTTTGAAACGCAAAATCAAGACTACCAATAAACAGGATGTGGAAAACACCTTCGTTTTCGAACTTCGTTTTCAGATCGTTTTCAAAGCGAATATTTCAAGACTTGGACTCCTGTACACACTCGCCCATGCGAACAAAGTGAGCTGGTCGCGTCAGCCGAGACGTTGACCGATACACAATTGTGTACCGGACAATCAAGGAGTGGAATTACCTTAATCTTGTTGTCCTACCAAAAAGTGTCGGCGATTTTAGAGATTGTTTGTATCGTTAGTCAATAATTTGCATAGAGTTATATGTAACGTGTCCACCTGAAATCTGTTTACAAACTGATGCTAATAAATAAATAAATACTCTGCTAATTTTCTTAGACTCATATCTACTATATCCTATCTTTAGCACTAGTTTCGAAAAAAACTATTTCAAACTGGGATTTGAATGCTAAATCAAAAGTCTCACTGAATTCCCGACGTTTCGTAATATATGCTAGTTACTTCTTCAAGGGTGAAAGCTTGACTGACGTTAAAACATGAACAAAAGAACCAACAATTATTGTTTTTAAACTAAGCTTCCTAAATTTTTATGATCTTGTCAAAATCGAAAAAGAATGTTTCAAAAATGTTTTGAATAATTATTTTTGGACCCTGACAAGATTTTTACCCACCTAAATTTTAAAAACCAACCAAATACCCAAAGAAAAACGACCTCGAAAAATTGGTCTTTTCAAAATCAATATTGAAAATTATGAAAACAGCAAAACGTCGGGAAACCAGTGAGACTTTTGATTTAGCATTCAATTCCCAGTTTGAAATAGTTTTTTTCAAATACAATGCTATACAATACAATACCTTGTTGTTGTATGTTGTTGTATCCGCCTGTGTCATAGCAGAAAATAAATGCACCAACTGCAACGTCGGTAATTGCGTGGTCCAGTGAGTTGTTGATTACATTTCATCTCATTCGGGTACGAACACAAAATACGTGTGACAAACTGGACTCATCTCAACAAAGATACGAAAAATTTCTGGCTTCTGGCTTTCTCTCACCTTCACACAAGTTGTGTGCTCAGATTACCCATTTTGCCTTTCTATAACGGTAACCAATACAGAAGCTAGTTAAGTGTTTACAAAATTGTCCTCCAATTGCCGTTTTGTCGAATCTTTCCAATTTCAAAATAAATTTTCAAAAATGTTATATCGATTCCAAATTTTAACATTGTAAAGTGATCGCTGTCAAAAGGCAATACCGAAAGTTTAAGGCAGAGCCCACGATGACGTCATAGAGGGCTCCACATAAATGCTGACTTGTAGCCTCGAAAAATGTTGATAAATATTTTGCCTCTGCCATGGGTTAAAAAAGTAAAAATCTTTAATATAAACACAGATTGTCGGAGATTAGATATGGTCTCTAAGAACCCTAAACTATCTATATACATAAAAAAAATTAACATGATTTGATTAATTACGTCTTGTGTGAGTTCTCGTATAGCGACAAAGTATTGCAGAAATTTTACCACACCGGCAATGAAAGGTTGCCGACTCAATACACAACTCCTGATGGTTCGCCCCTCTGACGTCACGGCGCTTCGGTCTGACTTGCTGGACGGGTAGACTGTGGGAAACGGAATACGAATAGCACAAGAGTGAGGCGGGTTTTAGCCGAGTTTGGAGGCCTGTCAACAAGCTCCTGTTGGTCATATGTCGTTGAAAATTTAACTACATAAGAATCACTGTTATTTCTGTGTATATTTGTAAATTTCATAAAGGTTTGATGGATATCTTCGTTATTGCAAAGGTTTGAAATGAGGGCGATTTCAATGCAAAGTCCATAAGACCTCACAATCTTCAAGCGAAAACACACGGCTCCAAGGGTCGCTCCTCCTGCCTGCACTTGTCTATTGTCGCCTCGTTCCGTGTTCCAGCGTCCCACGGCACGCGTCCGGCGTTCCCCTCCAAGTGGCCGTGCCCGAACTGCGCCAAGAGTTACCGCTACCAGGGCGGGCTGGGCCAGCACCTCCGCCACGAGTGCGGCAAACTGCCAATGTTCGGGTGTCCGTTCTGTCCGTACCGCGCCCACCTCAACACCAACCTCAACAAGCACATTAGGAACAGGCACGCGCTCCGATGAGACGCCACTGGCACGCTGTCCTTGCAGTCCTTTCTGTCCGACAAGACGCCACTGGCACACTGTCCTTGCCGTCCTTTCTGTCCGATGAGACGCCACTGGCACACTGTCCTTGCCGTCCTTTCTGTCCGACAAGACGCCACTGGCCCACTGTCCTTGCCGTCCTTTCTGTCCGATGAGACGCCACTGGCACACTGTCCTTGCCGTCCTTTCTGTCCGACAAGACGCCACTGGCCCACTGTCCTTGCCGTCCTTTCTGTCCGACAAGACGCCACTGGCACACTGTCCTTGCCGTCCTTTCTGTCCGACAAGACGCCACTGGCACACTGTCCTTGCCGTCCTTTCTGTCCGACGAGACGCCACTGGCCCACTGTCCTTGCCGTCCTTTCTGTCCGACAAGACGCCACTGGCACACTGTCCTTGCCGTCCTTTCTGTCCGACGAGACGCCACTGGCACGCTGTCCTTGCCGTCCTTTCTGTCCGATGAGACGCCACTGGCACGCTGTCCTTGCCGTCCTTTCTGTCCGACGAGACGCCACTGGCACGCTGTCCTTGCCGTCCTTTCTGTCCGACAAGACGCCACTGGCACACTGTCCTTGCCGTCCTTTCTGTCCGACATGACGCCACTGGCACGCTGTCCTTGCCGTCCTTTCTGTCCGACAAGACGCCACTGGCACGCTGTCCTTGCCGTCCTTTCTGTCCGACAAGACGCCACTGGCACACTGTCCTTGCCGTCCTTTCTGTCCGATGAGACGCCACTGGCACGCTGTCCTTGCCGTCCTTTCTGTCCGACAAGACGCCACTGACACACTGTCCTTGCCGTCCTTTCTGTCCGACGAGACGCCACTGGCACGCTGTCCTTGCCGTCCTTTCTGTCCGACGAGACGCCACTGGCACACTGTCCTTGCCGTCCTTTCTGTCCGACGAGACGCCACTGGCACACTGTCCTTGCCGTCCTTTCTGTCCGATGAGCCCAACAAGCTGCGTCCTCTCAGCGGCGTTACGTGCAAAATGGCACGGGACAACATCAGATTCTGTACCTTGACTCGCTGCACTGAGATAAAATCTCAGATCTTGTCAACGTGAACAATGGGATAAAGTATTGCGTTGTAGTTCACTGTCCAAGAAAGTTACTTGTATTGGGTTGTAGTTCACTGTCAAAGAAAGTTACTTGTATTGGGTTGTAGTTCACTGTCAAAGAAAGTTACTTGTATTGGGTTGTAGTTAACACTGTCCAAGAAAGTTACTTGTATTGCGTTGTAGTTCACTGTCCAAGAAAGTTACTTGTATTGGGTTGTACCAACTGATAGTTAAGCCTATCTGTTAGTTAAAATTTAACTATTAGTTAGCAACCCATGCAAAGCCCTCTAGAGCCAACTAATAATTAAATTTAACTAATAGTTTAAAGGTTTAACTTAACTATCTGTTAGTACAACCCAATCTTACTTCCACAAACCTCGATAGTGTGTTTTCCAACAGAACAGGAGAGCTTGTGTTTGACATACGATTGTTGGCGATTCTTTGGAATTAAGTGTGAATTCTTTGCCATAAAGAGAAATTCTTTGATATGATCGATTCTTTGGCATAACAGTGAGAAACTCCGCAATGTTTCTCCCATTATAAAAGTTATCAGAACATTGCTGTTTGCAAACTTAACTTATGATCATAACATGTTACCACAGATAGAAAAGGTGTGCTGTTATATTGTTATTTGTGTGGCTTTGTTATATATTTTTATTTTTGTAAACCTCAAAAGAATACATGTGCTAGGACAACAGCACTCTATACAAACACAGGAGTAGCTTCATTATGGGAAAGTTAACCTATTTATTCGTTCCACAATTTTCCTTGCACAATTTCCCCCTCACAATTCCCTTGCTGAATTTTGAGCTTTCAGCAAAAAACCGCAGATTATTAATTTTCTTAGACTCATGTCTACTATATCCTAACTTTAGCACTAGTTTTGAAAAAAACTATTTCAAACTGGGATTTGAATGCTAAATGAAAAGTCTCACTGGTTTCCCGACGTTTCGTAACATATACTAGTTACTTTATCAAGGGTGAAAGCTTGACTTACTTACCGCAGATTACTTACAACCGCAGATTATTTTCACTGTTCTCGGTGTCCGAATGTTACTCGGCCAAGACGACGGATGCTGCAACGTATTTGCCATCCAAATCAGGTTTAGCACTCGATTTGCAAAGCTGTCAACTTATTATTCGTTAACTTATTTTGTGGTATTTTTAAAACAGCAAGAGAATTTTTAAAACAGCAAGAGAAACAGCGGGAAACCAGTGAGACTTTTGATTTAGCATTCAAATCCCAGATTGAAATAGTTTTTTTCAAAACTAGTGCTAAAGTTAGGATATAGTAGATATGAGTCAAAATTAGCAAGAGAATGGAATTAAAATCAGCTCGTCTCGCTTAGATTTGGTTCCTTAATTTGTTGGACATGGAAGTTCAGAGGTCGTAATACGTAAATCAATGTGGTTCGTAGTACTTTTTAGTTCCTTTTCTAGTCGAGTGGGGTAAGTACCAATAAGCATTGCTTTGCTGCCTTGTTGTTTGTCCCTCTGTCAATAATTTGGCAACTGCCATTGCAGTTGTTGGTAGCATAGTTTATTGTTTAATAAACTAACAAATGGTTTATTGCCATTTTAGAATTGTAAATGTGTGTTTCTTCCAATGTGGTCCAGTCTATCTCCTAGTAAATTTACTTGCTTCTTCATTCATTAAAGCAATATGTTTTTGGCTTTTACATTTGGCTTACTATTTTTATTTACATACCTTTATGTAGGTACCTACACAGTTCGAATTTAGTAAGAAATACATTAGTTACAATAAACCTGTGTTTCAGAAATTAACAATCAACTGTCGTAATGAGTCAGCACTAGTTCTCGTAGAGTTCTTGCAGAGAAAATCTTGTAGAGTGTGAATACCTGGTAGGTACCTTCGATCATAGAGTGTATAGGTACGTAAAAATATTTATTTTAAAATTTTGCCTAGGTTCCTCCCGAACGATAGTTTGACCATAGTCCTTGAACCTAGCATAATCCATGCTAACATGTTCCTAGATAGTAGTATGCATAGTATGCATTTTCAAGGCTATCGTCTCATCCGTAGTTAAAGCTGTTGTTCATTGCGGTTGGTGGTGCCTTGCCGATGGCAGTTTGGCCGGCCCTGTGTTGTGCGGGTGGTCCTATCTTACATTCATAGATGAAGGCAGCTTGTCATTGTTTTACTGTTTTTTATTATATTGTGACGGGGGTAAAGGAACGAACCGTTGTACTTCACTCACTTCGCTCGTACTTTACCTTTTGGCCGCTCACGTAGCTCGACTCGCTTGGCTTATCTGTGTGAGAGGTACCCGTCACCTAGGGATCGTTTGGACCTAAAGGACACTGCTTTTTAAACCCAAATATTCCTTAAAAAAAAATATTTATTCCTTTTATTATTCTACTATCTATATTAACTATATACTTATGTATAATATAATATACTTATTTTATTATTAACTGATTCCTTTTAAAAAGCAGCAAAAAACGTATTCATGGGATGAGGTTGCGCCTTCTTCAACAAGACCTATATGAATTTAAACATTTGCGGGCCTAAACCGGGGTATTTTCGAGCCAGTCCGCCCCTGATGATGCCTTTTGCTCGCTTATGTGCCCACAAAACTCGTAAGCTTTACGAGGAGGGCAGCCCTTGTATTTTTACCTTTTTCTTATTTTATCTCTATTTTGTTTGTTCCAAATGGGATTTCCTCAATTATTTTCTAACGGTTTTATAGAGTACCTACCTTCCTAGCCGATTGTAAAAAGATGTAGAAAATCTTCAAATATCAACCTTCTAAGGTGAGTAGGTACCTAGTAAAGTATACTGGAAAAATGTTTTTTTTTATCTACATTTGAAAAGCAGAGCTATATGTGTAGGTATGTATTGTACGTAGATTGTACAAATGCAATAATTGTATTTTTTGCATTGATATTTCTAATATTGGAATGATATTATGATCAACTAGCCAAAAAAATCACAATTGTAATTATTGCATTAATTACAAGTAAAGCTGCAGCTGTTGATTTGATTTGAACCAACACAATTCTGATTATTCTGTCACTTCTGACTGATGAATGAAAAAGTTTTTTATTATTGTGATGTATTTTTGCAAAAAGTCATTGAATATGTACCAATTCTACGTACGATACCTATAGCGAGTACCATATCTATACCATATTCACCCTCATGTCAATGTGAGATCCTATGTTGTCATAATTCGTCAACTAAATAAATTCTATCCTGAAAAGAGTCGGCATATGGTTTAACTTTCAGTCATCAAAATTGGTAGGTAGGTACCTAGCCTATTTCAGAAATTACATGTCTTTTATTATTACAGTTTGCTATTGAGTATAAATCTAAAGGGGAAATGTATGAGGACGAAAGGTGTGAAAGTACCAATATCTTTCGTGAACAGTCCACTATGTAGGTAAATTGTTGTTTTCGTAATGTCATTAAACAGATGATATGTTGATATTGAAGAGATATACACATTTTTTGTACTACCTACGTGGTACTAACATGCTATTATTCAATGGTTTATCGGTTTATCCCTTGCATATTTAGGATAGAATTAGGCAAGGATATCATAGTGCAACTAGGATTTCGTGTGCTTTATATTTATATATTAATATAATAATGAAGCATGTTATTTCTATGTGCCATGGTACACAGAATTGTGTTTATCCGGAACGATGGTCTAAGAGCAGAGATCCAAGTAGACCGGTGTACCCCTCTAATAAGAGAAAGCGTTAAGGACGGTTCTTTTTGCTCTACATAATATGAAGGAGCTGCATTTGAAACATTAGTTAACGACTACATCCGAAAACTAGAAGAAAGCCCAACGTGGAGGAATGACAGGCAACTAGGAACGCTACACGTCTCGGCGAGCAACAGTTAGCAAAGATTTTTGTCTCTTCCTCATCCGTTTATTTTTTACGCTAGATTACCATAAGTCGGTAAAACGTAATTTCATACAATATATTAAATACCCAAACCATGTCAGCATGTCCTATTTAATTAGGAAACGGTCATTTACGGGGGAAAATCTTTCGAAACAAAGTGGATCTCTTTGTTTACCGGCATGAACGTCTAGCTTCAACGAAACTGAGTGATCTGAACGCACAGTGACGTCATTTCCAAAGTGAGCGGAAACGTAAAGAAGATAAACGAATTTTCTTATTGCAAGTGATTTGATTTTAAAAAAACATTTAAAAAAATCAATCTTATTTTTAAAGCATTTATCGCAATGTTTGTATTAATTTTACGCGTGTAGCCCAGATAATAAGTGTGAGGACCGCTCGATTGCGAAGTGCGCGCTCAGTATTTTACGCTCGAAACGGTCGGCATCTTCCTTCTGTATTCACTTCCGACTCAACATTACGGGGAGTGGCGACGTGAGACCGGAGCGCGAGATATTTTCCCAAAGTATCATAAAAAATCGCATTGTGTATGCTTGTTTCTACATCTAACAGGTGGGTCAATGACTGCAATTGGTTTAAGCTACTCGCTTTGAGTTTCGGTTGCCAATTTCAACTGAAAACAGCTCAAAACCGTTGCCGGCGGCGTGTTTAAAATGGCGGCTGATCGGCGTCGTTTGTTCGGGATGGAGTAGGGCGGCCGCGCAATTTTTTGTTCACTGTTTTTTGCGTCTACCAGTAATTTCAATTCTACAAGGAATACTGACTTAGTGTTCCTACCCGTGCGATTAGACCGCGTCAATTTTCATTTTCACCCTGATAACTTACAACGCTAATTTTGAATTTCTGTTCCTCAGGTCATGGCAGATCAAGAGTATTGCTTGCGGTGGAATAACCACCAATCCACACTAACTGGAATATTTGATAAGCTGCTGAAGGCTAGTCGGTATACAGACTGCACAATCTCTGCAGGTGGGCAGAATGTGGCAGCCCACAAGCTGTTGTTGACGGCCTGCAGCCCTTACTTTGATGTAAGTACTGTTCCAGAATTTTATTGTATTCCATCGACATTCTTGTGATAAATGTCCATTAACCTGGTTGGCTTGTCGATGTTTCAGGGCCTTTTTAACGGCATCCGAGACGACCGCCATGCTGTGATTGTCCTTAGCGACGTTTCCTACCTTGAGCTTCGTGCCCTGATGGACTACATGTACAGGGGCGAGGTCAACATATCCCAAGACCGGCTGGCCGGCCTGCTAAAGGTGAGCCGGACTACTACTTGGCTGAAAGCGAGGATGGTTCAAACCAAACCAGAATCGATTTGTTACTAAAATGCTAACCCTTGTGTTTGCTCGCAGGTGGCCGAGGCTTTGCAAATCCGCGGTTTGTACGAGCCAGGAGAGACCAAGACGCGGGCCCCGCCTCCCCCTGCCCCCGCGCCGCCACCCGTTGCTCCTAGCAACCGTCGTAGTGGACTCACGATAGAGCCTGCGCGGCGACCCGTGCCAAATGTCTCGGTGAGTTTCAGGTTTCCTTGAATTTTGCAATTTGTGGGATTGGTGCTAGTTTTCTAGCCTCTGTAGCATGAGTTATCTAATATCATGAATGTTTGTTTCAAAAGCTCTGGCCTTGACGTGTCCGGTCCCCGTTTGCAGATGGACTTCCCGCTCGAAGCCTCGCGAGACGACTCCTCCCGCTCCCCGGTGCCAAAACGGCGCAAACGCCCGACCCGATCGACCGACGACTTGGACCCGCTGACGGAAGCGACCGCCTCCCCCGGCCCCCTTGCCCCGCTCGCCGCCGCCCCCCTGATCGCCGACCCCTCGACCGCCCCCCTGCCCGAACCGCCCAAACTGGAGCCCGCCTTCGAACCGATCCAGCCCAAGGAGGAGTTCCTCGAAGACCACGACAGCATCGAAAACATCACTCTGGACGACGATGATGACGACATGGACGATCTGGACAACTCGCAGCAACCCGGACCTTCCCACATGGGAGAGGGCTCCTCCTCCCAAGGTGAGACTTGGCCTGGTGCCGATAACTAACTCTCATGACATACACTTCGTTTTATTTAAGAAGATACCATTCCGCTGAGAGCGCTAGTAGTCGCTGTAGCTTCTTTACACCTTCTAAAATTACCAAACCTTGTGTTTTTATCTCAACTATGCATTTGTAGATATTTTTACTCATAATTACAAAATAGATTCTTGTTCTAATTTTTTTATTTGTAACCAAAAAGTGCTTTGTTTTCCCGCCATTGAAATATAAATTCATGGGTTGGTAGTTTCAACATAGGTCCAAATAATTTAGGTTATCATGATATTAGGTACCTCAATAATCAACAATTAGTCGGAGATAAATAATAGTCAAAGATCAACAATAACATTCAGTCAGTCACATCGTTTCTATCACGTGGTCTATTTCTAATTCCTTCAGCAGCTGGCTTTCAGGAGTCAGGCATTGTCTGGCCAATGGCTTACTGTCATGATCTACCTGGCCGTGTGATTTGTGTCTTGCCTTCGACATTGCTGTGCTCTAACCGGCCCCCCTCATTGGTTGCAGGCTACCCCCCCTCCTGGCACGACCAATCCAACGACGAGGTTTTCATGGCGGCTCAGCAAGCGGTAGGCGATGGAACGCAACGCGAAGGTACGTCAGTGCGCGGGGAGGATCGGCCGCGGACGCTCGGAGCTGTCGGGGGGAGGGTTTTGTCCGGGAGGCCGAGGATTCGTCGCTAGCGGGATGGGTTAGGTCTCGGGGAGTTTGCTCTCCGGTTTGACGGGATTGCACTCATGCTCAAGACGGTTTAAAAGGGAGGTTGCCTTGGTTTCTGAAGGTTTTAACCACAATATTTCGGTATCAATCATCAATATTGGTTTGATATTAGTTCTCAAATTCACCTTTTGAAGATATGCAATGGGGTCTGGGAACGAAGTTGAAACCCAAGTCTTTAATGCTGATTGAAGTCTCGCTGTTTCCCACGTTTTGTAGCCTGTGGTTATTTTAACGAGGGATTCGTTAAAACCTAAGACTGTGTTTTTTAACACATGGTAGAGGGTTGGATTTAGGATGAGTCGTTATTAGCTTTTGCCCTCTCGGTAGCATACCGGTCCGGAGGTTCTTGGAGCGTCCGCGGCCGCCGTTATTTGTTGCCGCAGCTAAAACCGGTCCGCAAACCGGTTGCCGTAACGGACCGGTTTTTGCCCGGTTCTGGTGGTGGATTTGTCAAGTTTGTATTCGCAGCTCTCTTCTACCTCTGTCCTTTTTGTGCATGACCTGTCGTAACCCATTGTCTTTGTCGAAATGGAACTTAAGTCTGTCGTTGAATTGTATCAATGGTTTTTGTTGTGTCTGATGTCGGACATTTTGTGTGTGAATGACACATTGTGCCTAGAAGTACGGTTATTGTGTGTCTGGAATTCTGTGCAAGCCTTTCGGGCAGTCGATGAACCGAAGGCAATGGCTTTGTGATTTTCCCTTTTCAATTCGCGACGAAAACCAAAAGATTCAGTTGGCCTCCTCAATTCCTCTCCATTTTTCGGCAAAATCCGTGCCAAAAGGTGGTGTAAATTCCCGCCAAGCCGCTGCTTCTCGGTCTGTCTGCTCCCGGAGCTGAATGTCTGACTGTCTCGGGATTTCCGAGCGTGGGATTTTGTACCCGCATCGCCTGTGTTTGTGCCGACATTTCGCGCCTCCCTTCGACCGGTCGCTCGCCGATTTGTTTGCGCCGTTGTCGATTCGTCGATGCCGCGCAAACAAACGGCGTTTGCGGTGTCGGGCTCCGCGCCGGGAAAGTGAGGTTAGGTTTGAGAAGACGTCAAGAAGACGGACGCGGCTGCGAGAACGCCGGGGATTGGAATGTCGTAGGTATTTGGCCGTATCGCCAAAGTCCATGCTTACTTTTGGAATTACTTTTGGAATTACTTGATTTGTCGTGGCACCTGCAATCCTCCGAGGTATCAAAGGTGTTCCTTGGCCAAACTTTCCTCCGAGGTATTCACAGTTTCCCGACATCTTCCCAGCTGTCCAAGTCTCCAAGGTATCGCGGTGTCCACTGAACTCCAAGGTATCCCCAGGTGCAACCAACCAAAACACCCAAAGCGTCCAACAAAAGGTAAACTGGTAACTATCTCGACAAAGACTTCATCCGCGTGCTTCTGCGTTCAGCAAGCGGCCGTTAAGTGCCGTTAAGTTTTGCTGCGTGTGACATTAGACTCGGTTCAAACGCGTTCTTCCATCGCTATCTCGGGTATTCCCAATTCCAATGTGATCCAGGTCATCCCAATACCAATTCCAAGGTAATCCAGGTTTTCCCATTTCCAAGGTAATCCAGGTATTCCAAATCCCAAGGTAATCCAGATTTTTCATTCTCAAAGTAACCTGGGGTGTGATTGTGTGACTTTATTTCGTTCGATTTGGCTCGAAATCACTCGATTTCAAATCACTGCTCATGTTAAACCATAGGCAGTGATATTGAAAACGAATAGTTTTGAAACCACAAAGTTACACAATTGCCCGCCAGGTTTTCCTTCCTCCCAGGTATGCCAAGGTATTCCCAAGTCCCAGGTATGCCAAGGTGTTCCCAAGTCCCAGGTATGCCAAGGTGTTCCCAAGTCCCAGGTATGCCAAGGTGTTCCCAAGTCCCAGGTATGCCAAGGTGTTCCCAAGTCCCAGGTATGCCAAGGTGTTCCCAAGTCCCAGGTATGCCAAGGTGTTCCCAAGTCCCAGGTATGCCAAGGTGTTCCCACAAGCCTGAACCCATCCGCGTTAACACCCGGTAAGCCGTGACTTTGCGGCCGGCTCTCGGTGGCCGTGCTTTCGCCCGCCGAGATTTGCGTGTGTCGATTCAGTGGCGCGGACTGCAGTGTTACGAAGCGAGCGTTGTGATTGGCCGAGCCGGACGTGTGGATTCCCACAGGTGTGTATGGTAACCACGGTACCCGATGTATTGATGTTGTCGCGATAAAGTTGGATGTGCGCTACGAATTGTTGTTTCTCTTGCTGGGTGTGTTTTGTTTGTGCAAAGTGAGTCGGATTTCGAGTCGCTGTCCTTTGCAAAGGATGGGCAGCGAAATCGAAAGCGATTGCCTTTGTGACTGGCAAGTTGAGGTTGTGAAGTGAGAGGTGGTTGAGAGGAGGAGGAGTGAGTGAGAGTAAGCAACGGCCCAGACGGTAAGATGGGCTCTGTCCTTGGCGTTGGCAGCCGGTTGATTTTGAGAAGGCAACGTTGGGATCGCGAGGGACGGGGGGTTCAGATTGAGGAGTTTGGTTGCGGCCGACAAGAGCCGTCTCCCCGCGAGAGCCTGTCCCGACTCCGGCTGGACCTGGTCTGGACTTCCGACTTTGGCTGGACTCCAATGAGACTTCGATGCCAGACTTTCAGGGTGAGTTTCACAGCTGTCTCTTGTACTGTTCTCTCCACTTTCAATATGAAACTTAGCGGTTCGACCCTGGATTTTTATCAATATTTGGCCACAAGTATTGACAAATGCCTGAGCCAGACTGCTTGGATTCAGTAGCTTCTGCCCCAATAATTTGAATAAGGTTTTGCGCTTTGTGTCAAAGTTTTATACACACTTTGATGCTGTCGGTGTTTTGCTAAATTCCGGCACGAAATCGCATTCCTCGAAAGCATAAGTTGCCAATCTGCCATTAAAAATTTGCCAGCAAAACTTGTTTTGAAAGTGCGGCGAGCTCCCGATCGCGCGACGCTTCCGCGTTGTCGCGTTCACCGTTGTTCGTTGTTTGTTGTTCGCTTCACGCGGCCGCGCCGTTTGCGGCGGTCGTTTCCGTCCGCGGCCGACGCTTGCGAGACGTCGCCGGCGTCTGCGCGCGGACGGCAAACGACCGCCCGCGGCAACGAGGCCCTCGGACTTTGGACGCGAGCGACGGCTTGCGTCCGTCGTTCGATTGGCCCGCGCCGGTCGGGACTCGGAACGGAATCGACGGCTCGTTCCCGAACGCGGCGGCAGAAGGGAGACGGGCGATTGGTTGCAACTTCTTGATCCCACGTGCCGCACGGCTAGGTCCTGGTGCGAAGGGCGTTGGAAGTGACCCAAGCTGAGGCTGTCTGTGCCAAGTGCAACAAGGATGCTTGAAATGGCTGCTTCCCCGTGAATCCAATGGGATTGTGACGGGTTCCGTTGCCTTGCGCTGAGAAAGGGACAGTGTTGCAAGTTTCCCTGTTGTGCCCGACATCGCATGGCCTGCTCCAAGTCCCTCCAACGTCTTGGCACCGAAAGCACTTGACTCGACCGGTTGACTTGAGCCGAGACCGTTGGAAGCCGCAAAGAGTTTGATGACGCTGCTTGAAAACGGGTTCGTTCTGCCTGTTGTTGTTCGTCTCGCTTGCCATTGGCCAGCCTCGCTCCGCGCGGTCCCTCCGAAGTCTCCGCCCCGAAAGCGTCCTGTCCGTGAGTTTGCCGACGCCCTTCGATGTCGCAGGTTGCCGAGTCCGCGGATCGAGCGCCAAGGTCGCGGTCCGAGACGGCTGGGTGGGCGTCGACTACGGCAACGGAGCTCCCTGATTGGCCGATTGAAAGGTGTGTAGTGCATTTATACTAGAAAAACTGCTTTGACCTCGAGCGGTGTTTGCATGGAAACCGAGGTCTACGAGGGCTCTGGTTGCATCGAGCTGATTTAGTGAGCCAAGGTTTCCTTGTGGAGTTTTGTCGATCTTGTTTCGAGGAAGGCCTTTGAGCTGTTGCCCATAGGTCCGAAACATTTGTCGGCTGGAAATCCACTTGGTTACTGTTTGATTCCGAGTGCCGGCTCTGACATCTGCCGATGCTCCTTTGGTCTCTTGACGTTCGGTGTTCCGCGATGCATCGCTGGAGGTCGCGAGGCTTGCGTTTCCCGTTGCTGATTTCACCCCACCTTCTTAAGCCGGCGATGCGGACCTCAATGTCCAGTGTCGTGGCTAAAAGGTGGGAACAGGAAGCCTGGATTTGTGTATGGTCCCATTCGCTGTTTGCGGCCAAAGAAATCCCAGATACAAACCCAAATTGACCGTTGGCACATGAATATGTTGCTACCGAAACATCCTGGTTGTCCAGGTCCTATGAATATCTGAGAAATACTTGTGGAATGTACTGAAAGTTCTGCGGCACGGTCTGCACCCACTGCCTTTCTGGCCCTGATGGTTGCATCGGGTTTTTAATGCAGTGGCAGCGCTGGAGTTCCGTCCTGCGAGGTTTTGCCTAGATGGCGGTCCCCATCAATTGATGTATCATATCATTGACATTTTGTCCCCGCTACCAGTCCACTAATCCCGCTGGGTGTGTGTTGCAGTTTTCGTCGCCTGGATACCGGAGATTTCGCTTCCGTCTGCCCTGCGCTACGACAACTGAAACTCTGTACCAAATGCAGTGTCAATAAACCCAGTTGCGATCATCTCGATAGTCGCTAACCTTGTCGATTCCTCTCCCACCTTGTACGTCAGTCCAGCAGGGACAGTTCAAGCTTTCACCAATGGTTTCTTTCTGGCAACAATTTTGATTGCTTTTTCGTTGACACATATTTTGGAGTTTGGTGGGGTTTTCTGGAATAATGCAGCAAGGGGGTACAGACCTGTTGTGGGATGTTTCACCAACTTCCTTTAGTTGCTTAAACGGCATTTTATTTAAGTTTTTGCAGTTGGACAAATTCCCAAATGCTTTCCAATCGATACCCGAATTGAACAGGGAATAAGTTTCAATAAACCGCGAATCGAAACGGTGAAAAGCACCGAAGCTGTGCCATCGGCTGGATTCTAAACGACGTTTAGTAAAACTTTGCTTAGCGAGATTTAACCGGTGTTGGTGAAACAGCCCATTAGTCGCGGGAACTGAAGAATATTATTTTCATTACGCACGGCCAGTTTGGCTGGGTAATTCGGGGAAATGTGCCTTGTATTGTGGGGCATCCCGCGCCTCGCCAACCCTGGCTGGGTATGCACCCAGCGACACACGAGTATGCATTGCTGCCTACGTCCGGGCCGCGACGGGATTCGATTTCCTGTCAACGCAGGCGCAAAAGTTGCGGCTGAAGGATCGAGGCTGCAAGTGTCGCTGTGATGCACGCTCTCACTCCTGTGCATGGTGAGAATCCTGTCCTCGGCGAGCGTTTGGTGTTGTCGTCGTCCCCTAGCCTGTCGATGCCAAGTCCATCTTTGGCTGCCGCGGCGCCGACTTGGTAACGATCGAAGACCGAGTCGTCGAGGACCGCATTCTTGGGATGCCGGACCGGAAGCCAATCGCCGTCGAGTTCGGGCCAAGCCAGGCCCTGTCCGTCTGGGTACGTATTCCACTTCCTGTTAGCTTGGACATATTTGATGGCCAGAATTTGGCCTCAAGTTCATCCCTGACCATCCCACATTCTATTCACTCCATGAATTCCTCTCCAAATACTACCCCTCATCACTGTGTAATAAATGATTAATTATTATAGTAATTTTTTGGAATAAGTTCCGAGAATTAGTAACTAAATTTAGGCTCATACAAATAACAATACACTTGTCTTCTAACAGCAAAGAATAAAGAGAAATTGACATAGGCGTACGTATTGGGGGGGGGGGGGGGGAGCGTAGCCTGGGCCCCACCCGATGCATTTTCTGGAACGCGTTTATCTGCTTGAAAATTACTTCAATTGTTCAAAATTTTCCAATGGGTCTGCGCTCCCGGACCCTCCTTCCTGTTGGTTGAGGCCCCCCCGGTTCCGGTGCGAGTAAAGCCATGCCCTCAAGCCACGAGCTCCCCTTAATGAAAACTGTTCCTGTATGCCTGCTTATATACGCTTGATAATTAAACCGCCGTTGGTGTAATGGGGATTTTATCAGAAAGTTTTGCAGCCTCGTGCCCAAAATTTTCTTGGGGACAATGGACGTGTTCCTGCAACTTCCTTCATTGGTAAACCGTAAAATTGGCCTGTAAATAGGTAGATCAACTCCGAAACGCGTCCGAATTCCTTTTTAGGGGTGCCAAACCAAAATGCAGGCGTTATATGAGTGAAAACCCCACTTTGTCTGAATGGTCGTAGCTCATTAGCCAAAACACAACCGAAAAAAAAACTAGCTACCGCTTCCGGATTCGAACCTAGGTCCCTCGGTCTACCAGTTCGGCACGTTGTCCACTCGGATACAATGCGATGCTGTGCTCGGTTGACTTTTAATGACATCATTCGCTATCACAATGCCATGCGCTGTGCAGTAGAGTGCGCACGCCCTAACACTCGAAACAGTTCTAGTCACTCATCCAAAGACTAGGGCCTCGATGTCGCTTCAGAAGTGCCTCAGCGGCCGGTCCCCGCTGGCCCAGCCCGGACCCCATGTGCGGTCTGGCAGCTCTCTGTGGCTTGGAGCGATTTTTGGACCTTGGTCTTGGGCGTCCCCAGGACCCCGAAGTGGCGTTTCGCTATCGAAATCTGCTGGCCGCGTGCGGCACTGTGTTGCTGCGCCGAGGTCTGCGTCGAGCGGGGCGTTTGCCTGGTGAATGATCGAAGTCTCGTTAGTGCGTTTTTCACCCTCAACACGGTGACGTGATTCCGTTGTGAGCCATGAGCCAGACTAGCCGACAACACTCGGGACTTGGACGCAATTTGTCTTGACGTGCCTTAGTCTTCGGGACTAGCAGCTTTGACGTTGCGTCTCTCGAGGACTCATGACAAAAAAATGATCCACTTTGTGTGCTCGCGTCGGTCTAGTGGCTGGCTTGGGCTGGGGCTGCCCAGCTCTTGTTGCCGCCCTGGAGCTCTACCGCCGAGTTAGCTTGAGGTGGGGAAATGTGATTTATGATTCGGTTTCGAATCGCGTTTTAAGAATCGGTTCATCCACTTGCTAATATGAGTGTGCCAGATGTGATGCATTTGGCGGACTCTAGTAGCCAGTGGATGAACCTATTTTTTTAAACATTGGTAGCTAACACAATTCATGTTTAACATTTCACGGCCCTCACTCATGGGTCCCAGTTAGCTCAGAGGTAGAGTGCTGGGATACCAGCCGGGCGGACCTGGTTCAAATCCGCTCGACTGCACTCGAGTTTGTATTTTGAAATATTGAGTATTTCTGAATAGAAACACGACTAATATATCTTATTTCGTCACAGACATTCATACTCCCTAGTAGCCTAGTTGGTTAAGGCACCACTAGCATGGCAGTGAGAGCGTCCAGGTGGTTCTGGTTCGATACCGCTTACAGTCGCTAACGGCCTGAGTTTTGTCTGATCTCTGTCGGCGCAAGTTGAAGCGATTGGGCTACCTAGTAGCACACGATCACTTCCGCCATCCACAGAGCTCTCAGCGACTCGGCCGTCCCCATTGGGGCTCGACTCCGGACGGTGCCGTCCGTCGCGGGTGTATCGGACTCCTCGGAGTCCCAAGGAACCCAGACACCCGGGGGCCTCACTGCCAGACTAGTGACTAGGGAGTTTTTGCCCAACGTATAGGCGGGGTTTCTTTTGGGCGAGTATTATAGATTCATCCAACGCCCCACACCCCGCCAAACCCCGCGATTTTTTGACGTATAGATCTCTGGGTAAGGAACAGTCCCGAGTGTTCAGCACTTTGCGTTACGTCAGAGCCAGGCAGCACTCTCTATTGGAAAGTCTGGTATTACACTTTTGGACTTGTGATAAAATTTACATCGAATCAACTTTGCTTTAGTTCAGTGATTGGCTACCAGGGTGACTGTAGCACGGAAATTAATTTCCACGAGTGGTCGAAGCTAGTCCCAAAACGTAACGTGGGCTGGGGTCGAACCGTCGCCACCGAATTGCGAGTCCAGCAAGCTAACCAACAGGCCACACTCGCTTCTCGAAGTATTAACAAATATTCGTTTGGCAATTGACCGCTTCACTTCTCTTACTGTATGTTTGCAAACTTTCTTTGACATTGTATGACGTCACGCTCCGTAAATGGAGCTACACCAAGTAAAATACAGATAATCGCAGAAACGTCCAAGACAAACGATAAATTATATCTTAGGCATGAGAGCGTCAGTGGCTTTCTTGCGTCAGCATCTGCTTTCGCAGCGGACGCAACCCAGCGCAGTCTAGGGGAAAAACGCACTAACGCGACTTCCAAGATTCACCAGTCAAACGTCCCGCTCGACGCAGACTCAGCGACGCAAAGCATCACGACTGGCCGCACCGCATTGACGCACTTGGCGGGGACTAGGGAGCCTATATACGGTTAGAGAGTGGCCAACATGATAACACTTTTCTATTGGCTGTTCGAAGTCCATGCTATACGGACGTCATGATTTTACTGAGTTGATCACGAAGCACGTGGCAGTTGTCTACGAGTTACTGAGGTACGGTCAACTACTGCTGAAAGTGCTGTTGAAAAGTTCAAGTTGGTTAAAACATGGCGACTATGCGCAGGAATAGCCACTCTCTAACCGTATATATGCTCCCTAGCGGGGACAGGCCGAGCCAACGACGCTGCGATAAATCGCAAGCACGCGGCCGGCAGACGTCGATAGCGAAACGCCACTTCGGGGTCCTGGGGACGCCCAAGACCCAGGTCCAAAAATCGCTCCAAGCCACAGAGAGCCACCAGACCGCACATGGGGTCCGGGCTGGGCCAGCGGGGACCGGCCGCTGAGGCACTTCTAGAGCGACATCGAGGCCCTAGTCTTTGGATGAGTGACTAGAACTGTTTCGAGTGTTAGGGCGTGCGCACTCTACTGCGCAGCGCACGGCATTGTGATAGCGAGTGATGTCACTAATAATCAATCACAATCATCATCTCTCCGTGTCCGAGTGGACAATGTGGCCATCTGATAAGCTCAAAGACCTGGGTTCGAATCCGGGAGCGGTAGGTGGAAACCCTATTTTTGATTTTTGATGTTCTTCGACCATTCACACAACATACTTTTTTAACACGTGTAACGCCAGCAAGTTGGATTGAGACCCCTAAAGTGGAGAACGGACGTGTTTCGTGTTGATCTATTTACAGGCAATTTTACTTATGAAGGGAGTTGAGCGGACATGTCCCCAGGAAAATAGTGGGCTCGAGGCATCAAAACTTTCTGATAAAATCCCCATTATACCAACATTGAAAACGAGATCGGGGGCATCGAGCTACCCCCTAGCCGTGTCAATACCTTCCCCCCACGGTCTCTATGCCACGGTTCTCGAGGAATAACTACCAACTAAACCACCAGCTAAAAAATTGATTTTAGTGCAATATGGTGCTAGAGTAAACTCCATTTCACGTCAAGAAGTCAAGAGTGGATTTACATCTTCCTCGACGACCCACTGCTGCTAGACACGAGATACGAGTTTCAAAAGCCATGTCTTGAGCTGGACAAAAGGCTCCATGGGCAGTTTTGAAACTCTAGGCTCGTGTCTATAGCAACAATGGGTCATCGAAGAAGATGCAAATCCACTCCCCTTCATTTAACGTGAAATGGAGTTTAGTGTCAGCGTAATTGGGTGCCTCCTTGAAAGACTCTGTGTGTATTGTTGGTTCAAGGGAAATTGCGACTTTAAAATGCATTGCTGGGAAATCTATTTCCCAAAGTCATACCACAAAATTGTTCTAATTGCAATGAGGTGATATTAGTTTTTTCAGAGTAATTTTTTGCCCCCTCACAAAAAAAATCACAAATAATGAATATGCATTGTTGGGAAATCCGTTTTCCAAAGTCCAACCATAAAATTGCTTTTGTGATTTGAAAATGCATTATTGGGAAATTGCCCATGGAATTGAACAGTTGAACAGTGCTTGTGTTTGCCAATCAATGAGGAAAATTGAAGAGTTTTTTATGTTTTGAATGTATGACTGCCAGCCTATACGTTTAAATAAATATGTGCATTCCTTTCTTTGCCTGTGTTGTCGTTTCTCGTGTTTGTGGGATGATATGAATTTGTTTCATGACTTATTATTCAACATAATTATATGATTTTTTACTATGATTTTTTTGTTTGTTTATTTACAAGCCAAACTACAAAAGGTTCCTCCATTAAAACACTGTCCTCCTACAAGCGCAGAGATTAATTACAATGCAAAACAATTTACACTTGCACTTGAATTAATAAGATTAACGGAAATTTATTTATATTAATCTAATGATTGATTCATTCACAGTAACACATTCCATTTGAAACCATGCAAGCTGCTAGCAGGCTGCAAGGACCAAGGCAGCTTTCCCCTTGTCTGAAAGCTCTCAGACAATCGATTAATTGTAGTTCCGAATTAAGGCTACCTAACAAAGCTGTTAAAATTAGCAGGCTTATACCCGGTTTTTCAATGGCCCGTTAAATACCTGATGGTCTGTTAACTTGTTATTTGCTTAGCAATGTCCAATCAGAGCAAATAATTTTCTTGCTAATGGACCGTTAGTATCTTAACTGGCCACTGACAAACCGGCACTTCTGAACAAACGGGTCTTAGCAATAATGTTTTGTAAATGTATCTCTATAAGCCAGTACACAACAAACTTAAGAATGTTACTTTAACCTAAGAGAGAACTAAACGGTTGGTTGTGGTTTTGGCCGTTTTTTGCATGAGATTTAACATTAAAACGGAGCTTTTCCTGACTACAAATATACATAAGGTAGGTACTACTTTAAATAAGTGAATTTGGTAGGTACTATATTTAAGTACAAATTTAATTAAAATAATAAAATAACTAACCAAAGAACAAAACTAATTAAATAAGTTTTCAAATCATTATTTTGTCAACCTAGGTTAATCTTAGCCCATATAATTAATAAATTATAAATTCCCTGATACCTGTACCTATAGCGGCTATAGCCAAGATAAAAACAGATATTTTAAAGCTGGACTACTTTCTTGGCAGTTATATATCTAGCACAAATCAATTTTGAGAGCTTATGGAGTCAAAATTAATCAAACACATCACATATCAATAATACTAATGCCTTTTGCACATTTATAAACCACGCTACTTGGATAACTCACAATTCTGACAACAAAACACTGTGTGCCAAATGCCAGAGTGAAGTCCAGGTAACTATTTTCCAGTTTAAAACAGTTAACTGCAAAACGGTTGGACTTTACGTATCATCCGCTAGCCAGTTTGAAACTGTGTTTTGAAAACTAGTGCCAACGCTGGGAATTGGGAGAGACGCGAGTATCAAAGATTCAGCAGCTCACGGCAGAAACGCATGCACACCTCGAGATCCCAGCACCGACATCTGCCAAGCGGTCCACACTCGTCCACGGCCACAGAGATGCAGTCTCGGCCTCCCAGATCGTAGTCTCACGGGATGCTGCGTTGCTGGAGCCTGCAGGACAAACGAGCATCGGTCAGTTGACACAAACTCTCATACTATATATAGAATGCTAAGCTTTCTGTTTTCCCAACATTTCCTTACCTAAGTAAGACCATAAGTAAGACTATTACAAGTAAGACTATTACAAGTAAGACTATACTTGTAAGACTAAGCAAGACTGTAAATAAAACTGGTAGGAATGTTTTGCCTTACAACTTCATTGAAAATTTTGCTCTGGTAGAGATTACTAAACCTACTAACTCAACAATTTATATATAGGTAATAGTGATTTAAGAAAGTCATTTTTAAATGATTCCCACTTTAGATAAGACCCCAAAGAAATTAGAACCAACAGCATAAGTATCCAGTTTCCTATATTGCCTACATACAAAGTGATCAGCATGACAGTACCTACCAAGGCAAATGAATGGTGTTACACTCTTGCAGGGTGCTTTCATGAATTAGATCGTTACGGGTGGGGGGAGCTGGTTCGCCATGCTCTTCCATGGCAGGGTTCTGTCGATAGCTTTGTCTGGATGCGCTAACGGATGCTGCGTCCACCAATATCTAGAGCTGAAAGAACACAATAATTAATTACGGCAAGTATCCAAAGTCGGTTTGCACTTTACAAACCTTGTAATTCCTTTGAACCTTTGAATAGGTACCAACAAAAGCATGTCAGAATGATAATTGCCAAGTGAAGTCTGATTACTGTTTTCCCAACGTGCTGTAACCTATCAGCTAAAAGGACTGACGAGAAACTAGCTGGTTTCCTTCATCGATGCCATCGGTACGACAGATTTTACTTTCATCAAAGGTTACAGCGTGAACCCTTGAACCGTGCAATCATTATTCTTGGTCAAGAAACTCTGAGAGTAGACAGGTAACTTTCTTGGATATCTGGGGCAAGGATTCAAGTGAGCTGTCTGTGACAACTATGTGGATTTGCAGCAAATTGGGGTGAGAAACATGAAACTGTGATTTCCTAAAGGTCTAGCTATGTTACAGGAATATTGCTGAATATCATACGTTTGGTGTTTCAGCAATCAGCAGTGGCAAGTGAATCTGCTTTGGTTACTATATTTTGGAAACATAGACAAGAGAAAGCTGAAATGAAGTGATCACCTTTTGATGTTGCTGAGTTCATGATTCTCTCGATGTCTTGCATTTTCTCAATTGATTAACGACGGCTTACTAGAGAGGGAAGAAGCAATGGCGTTAGTCTTTTCTCGCTGATGATAGTTTTATACGAGATTTGAAACAACCAGAAGCTCGAAGGCATCGGCCGGAAAGAGTGCAAAATGCATTCACCGGTCGGTTCCAAGCGGAGTTCTCTGCTGAAACTCGCGACTGGCCACGATTCCTGCGACTCGTTCAACGCATCAGTCAGCTTGTGACAGCAGCAAAGGTTCTCTATGTAGTGTTGGTGGAGGTTCGCTGTGGACAAGAAGAAAATAACTAACGTACAATTATGTCGGGCACACAAGCCACGAATTCAACTCGCCAACATACCAATACAAGGACGTGAATCTTTCTGCCGTTGTCATTCCTTACTTTCAGAACTTGATGCTTCACAATACCAATGATTTCCTCGCTTGGTTGTCTCGTAAATCTCATCAAATTTTCCATTTTCTTCGTCTGGGAAGCCAAAGCTTGCAACTGCGATAGCTGCTGACAGCCATTTTGGAATCTCACAACACGTGCGCCGTGACGTTACGATATCCTGCTCTCTCTCGCACTCCTTGCAGTGTGCAGACAGCTATCTCTCTCACTCTCGCTCACTTGCAGTGCTGTGCAGGCAGAGCAGGCCAGAGACTATTCCACATTCTGCTCGCCTGATACAAAGGAGCATTTTCACTCCGAGTTTTCAGCGAATTCTGGGCGTCCAAGAGGCCGAGCTGAGTCAGCCTTGAGTGCAGACTGCAGTGCGTGCTCGTGTGTAGCATGGGTTGCCTACCCAGCTGGGATTGTACGCAGACCGAGGCATCAAAATATTAATTAGAAATAGTGCTTATGAAGGAATGCTAATTTATATGGCATGCAATTAAAAACCATCTCATTGCATCCTTTTTCAGTCTAGGCAGATTGGCTAGGTGAGAAGAATTTTTTAAATCAGAATGTCGAGCTAAAATTCTAGTCTACGTACTACAGCCTTCTTGTTTTACGCTAGAAGTATTGGTAGGTACTTATTGCATGATATCTAGGTATCCTAGAATATCTGTCTCCCAATGACTCGGTGTACAGGTCACTACATTAAGGACCTCATCGCAAAACACCGTACGCTATACATACATTGTTGATAGTATCAGTATGCTTAGTGCAGTGGATCATTGGATGTTACCGGGTTCCAAATCTGTTCCGCCAGTCTTTGATGTATCAGTACCTACCTGCTTTCTCTTTCAGTAGGAAAATTAGGAGACGGTATTCTTAATAGAAATAAAACATGCTCAAAAATATCGTTTATTATTCAAGCTTCAGGTAGCTCCCATGAATATCACTCTGCCATTAGCGATTTAAATTATAGAAAAAAGTATTAAAGTGAACAAATAATAAACATAGGTATGCAATTTGACTTTTTTTGGGGGTCCTGAAACTGAAGATTTACGCTCTGCTTGCTACGCTCATCAATAAGTAATTTATGAGATGAAGAGTAACCTATCCTATCTACCTACCTACCTTTCTTTTGCAAAATGGACATCATTCTAAATGAATCAACCTTATGCTTCACAAATATGAATAATATTATATTTACATGTCACTTACCCGATTCTTACCTGTCAGAAACCAGCAGACTTCCATGAAAGTCTCCGACCCTCACGAGTTTCTGAGCGAGTCGAGCTGACTGCGCTTAGGTCTCGGAGGCTGCCGATTGCCGGCACTGGGTACATAGATTGCCGGGTACCCAGGATTTGGCTTTCTCGATTAAATGCCCACTGTTATCAAATTCATGTTAATGCACGTTCATCCTAGGTTGTGTACTACAATAATCAAAATGGTATATTGACCATTAAAACCAATGATTTGGAACGATCGATGGAGTTCAAACATTTATTATATGAAAACCAGTGTGTTTCCCCAAGGATGTCAGCCAGCGGTTTTTCCCAGAAAGATCCTTGGCTTTGTTTCAATCTGGAGTTCAACCAATCTCATGGCTCGTTACTAAAGTCAGAGTCGATGTGCCCCGGCTTTATAACCCGGCCGTAATACTGCCGCTCTAGGTCGGGGTTACTGCTTGGTGCTACGGTGGTGTTAATT
Organism: Nemoura dubitans; assembly: GCA_921293005.1. NCBI lineage: Eukaryota > Metazoa > Arthropoda > Insecta > Plecoptera > Nemouridae > Nemoura > Nemoura dubitans. Next base: position 2,050,309 of record OV121076.1, read on the forward strand.
AGCCAGGGGATGCTGCTAGTAATCCCGGGACTACGAGTGGCCGAGCTAGGTAAGGCTGCTAGGTAAGCTAGGTAAGCTAGGTAAGGCCCCTGGGCATTACACTTGAACTTGAAGAGTGAGATTGACTGATCTTGATCAATTGACTGATGCATTACTTCCTCTAGTTCCTACATATATAACCAGGAGAGCTGATGGCAGACTGCAAAGATCTCGTACGCTTACAAAGCTGTTAAAATTAGCAGTAACTAGCAGTAAAGTAGTGTTAATTATTTAATAATAATACTAATAATGGGAAACTGCACTGAGCCAAGGGCAGAGGTTGGCACCAACTTGTTGCTAGCACCGCCTCCCGAAAGTTCCAGCTTCTCCAGGGCAGAAAGCTGGCCGACGGCTGACAACGCCGCTCCTGACAGCCAGAGCCAACCGATGGACCAGCCAGTTGATGTCTGCAACAGATAAGGGAAGTTCCCAAACAAAATCCTGTCAACCTTGTTCTGTAATAGTTATTGGTCGCAAGGGCTTCGATAGTTTAGCATTCCGATACATTGGTAATGCATATTTCAGGGAAAAATCTGGTGTTTAAGTGTTTAAAATTGGAAAAACAGGTTGCAAATTAACAATGATACAATAAAATTTAAAAACCACACCTATAATTGTTTTTTGTCTCTTTCCATAGCACAACTTTATTTTCATACAAAAATAGAAAATATAAATACCACCCAACACCAGCAACATGAGTATATTTTTAAATGAAATTATCTGAAAAGTTTGTTTGGTGACCCCAGTTTTTTGTGAATTCAAATGTCCAGTGAAATTACTTTACAATAAAAATAGAAGTTTGTTTCAATGGCAAGAATACATATTAAAGCTATCCAAATTGATCCAATTTTCTAAGCCTTAAGGCCCGCGCACAGTTGAAGTAAGAATAACTATAGTGAAATTACAATAAGAGTAAGCACAGGTACAAGCTGCTAAAAAACGTGGAAAATATTCACTGCACTGCCGACTCGATGCTGCACTAGCTAGCTGCCTGTCCGCCGAGGGCATTTTCGTGTCGCCAAATTTTGACCGGCAGGTCATATGAACTAACAACATCTATCGGAAAAATATTGAACTTTTATCGACCTAAAATGTCTGGGCCCAAGCTGTCAAAACGCGACATTTCGCTTCACGAGATGTTTGATTTCCTACCAATTTAATATTTTGTTGTTAAAGTAATATAAAGAAGCACTTCATTATTTTATATCATACTTAAATTAGCGGCGCTTATAGGTACATAGTTTTGCTTTTGATAGTTTTAGTCAGAAAACCTCGGCGATTAGGTCATTTTTTCCCCGGGTAGGTAATTTGAAGAGATCAAATAGATAATAGATTAATATTAATATTGTGGACGCTAGATGTTTTAGCTTTTTTTATATATGCACGTTATTTAATTAGGTACCTAATAGTTTTGTAGGTAATTCGAATTATCCCTTTAGATATAGGTTTAATGATAAACTGAAAGGTTGTCAACAGCACCATGCTCTCAATTCTTTCGAAGTGACTTCTTGACAACTTTATTTTGTTATGGACGAGTCAATCAATTTGCGAATCAAACTTAAACTCATTGCCAAAAATTACACTAACTCACTGAATGACTTCTGAACGGGATGATAGTAGGTCACGGAATATAATTTTGAGACTAGGCATGCGTCTACATTCCTATCATAATATGCAAGAAAACATGCATTTTTGCAAGAAATATAGGTATCAATAATCAAGGCACAAAACGTTCTACTTTGTTATTTTGTAATATTTTGCTATTTTCTTTGTCCGATGAAAAGGTGATTAAATATGATCATCTGATAATTGAGGCGCTGAGCTCCAAAATGGCCCAAGCCACATTTTTTGCATTTCCCGCATTTTGATGCAATGTATTTTAAAAATGTAGATCCTTAAACTCCAATGTGGCCCAACCCTAGTTTATGCTTTTTCTGAAAGGTGGCGCTAGTTGTTTGTTTTGGCATCTGTTCTTTTCCTCTGTAATGTGCATTCCAAAGTGGCCCAACCCACCACTCTCTCGCAGCCGACGGCTGTCAGTTGGAATATCTTTGACTTTGGAAGCGAATCCCCGTCATAAAATGAATGCAGATGGTAAGTTGATTTAATTATTAACACCACTATTCAACTGTAGTAGTTTATCTCTGTTATTGCTAATAGTTAGCTTTGTTTTGTGCGAAATTTGCGTTACTATAGCTTTGCTGGCAAAAATAACGTTGTGTACGTAACCTCAAAAACTTTTCACAAACTTTAAGTGCTAAAACAATAGCTTGACTCTGGGCTCTTGTTGTAAATGTCGATTAAATTATTGTTTTCTTGCAGATTCTTCGTCTCAAACACCAAGGCGTCGTCAGCGAGCCACCCTTGTTTCTGCGGCTTCTTTACAAGAGGTTTGTCATCTCAATAATGTTTATACTAGTACATAATACCGTACCTACCATAGCTACTTAGTTCGGAAATGCTAAAAGTAACATGATTGCTAACATTTATTTTGATTCTTGAAGATGAAGACGGCGATCTGGTTAGTTCGGGGTCGGAGTACGTCCCATCCGATCACGAAGCCGTTGAACCGCTCTTGGACGACAACGATGGATCAGAAGAAGAAGTTGAAGAAGTTGACGTTACAGAGGAAGTCTTGAAACAAAGACGAGGCAGGAAACGTTGCCTTGATAAAGAAAACTGGGGCAAAAATCTTCGGAAAAGAAAGCGATGTACTGGTCAAGAGTATAACACGCTGAAAGGTCATGTTGTACCAGAAAAGCTGTTTAGCAATGAAGAGTGCAATTGCACAAAGAGATGCTCGTTGAAAATAACAAGCGTTCATCGAAAGATTCTGTTCGAACAATATTATAGTCTAGGAAACCAAGACTTGCAAACTTCCTATCTATGTGGCCAAATTACAGTTAAAACTAAACTGCGTTCCTATACCAATAACCCTGATTCTCAGCGAGCGTGTACTCGCATGTACATTTTGCCAGATGCAACTGGCAAAGATGTCAATGTGTGTAAGACTTATTTTAAACAAACTTTCCTTGTCACTGACGGACGCCTTACCCGTGCTTTGAAAAATAAACCTCTTGGAAAAACACCTCCCCTTGACAAGCGGGGGAAGCATGTTCCCTCAAACAAAACCAGTGACGAAAAGATTAAACAAGTAAAATCATTCATTCAAAAATTTCCTTCCTACGAGTCCCACTATACACGCATTAAAAATCCCAACCGCCGGTATTTAGCTCCCGACTTAAACATCAACATTTTGTACTCTGAATACCTTAAACAAGATGATACACCTGTTTCGGCTTTTATGTTCCGCAAAATTTTTAATCGTGAATTTAATCTGCATTTCCACGCTCCATTAAGTGACACTTGCAAAAAGTGTGATCGGTGGAAAATCCAACTGTGTTGTTGTCATGACCCAGAGGAAAAAAAGGTACTTGAGATCCAAAGAGATGTACATTTGAGAAAGCAGGAGGCTGCACGAGAAGGGATGAAGATGGATGCCAAACTTAGTGATACGGATGATGATACCACTGTCATAGCGTTCGATCTCATGAAAACTTTGCCCACGCCAGTAATTTCCACTGGAATTTGTTACTACAAGAGACAGCTATGGACTTATAACTTGGGAATCCATAACTTACAAACCGGCGATGCTCACATGTACGTATGGAACGAGTCGATAGCATCACGTGGATCCCAAGAAGTTGGGTCATGCCTCATGCACTACATAAAGAATTTTGTTTCAACAAGCCAGCTGATCATGTACAGTGATCAGTGTGGTGGACAAAATCGTAATATAAAAATGGTTGCATGCTGCAATTACATGGTTCTGGATCCGTCATTCACGGTGTCTTTGATTGATCACAAATTTCTTGTCTCCGGTCACAGTTACCTTAGCTGTGATCAAGATTTTGGTCTAATCGAAAAAAACAAAGTATATTTTCGAGAAATTTATGTTCCCAGCGATTGGGAAGAAGTCATAAAAACAGCTAGAAAGGTGAACCCATTTCGGGTAGTCAAGATGACCAGCAAAGACTTCGTTAGCACAAAAGAGCTAGAAAATTTGATCACCAACCGAAAAAAAGCCGAGGATGGCTCCAAGGTCGAGTGGCTGAAAATGCAATGGATCCGAATTATGGCGGCTACGCCGTTGGTCATCCATTATAAATACACAAACAATACAGAACCACTTTTCGCCAAAGTCACCATCGCGAAACGCAAGTACACTGCCGATATGCAGCCGAAAGATCTGCAGCTGCTCTTTGTTAACGGCCGCTCCATCGAAAATTTGAAATACACTGACTTGCAAGAGTTGAAAAACTTCATCCCTCCCATTCATCACGGGTTCTACGACAATTTGAAGACAAACGTTGTAGCGAGAGACATCGTGTTTCCCGATTCCGAGGAAGATGACGATGAAAGAGCGTAAAATCATGTTTAAACAATGTGGAAACCTGTGCGAGAAAAGTTCATAATGTAAGAAATGAAACCGTTTGTTATTAAAAACTTTGTGATCAATCTATGCACTGTTAGTATTCATTTTTTACCCACCAATGCAATATAAGGACCCTCACAACAGAAAATAATTAATTCTAAAATGGCCCATCCAACATATTTATGAAAAGCTGAAATGGCCCAAGCCACAAAGGGGTAGCTAAAAAAAATTAGGGGATGAAAATAATAATAAATTAACAAATAGGTTATATTGAAATTTGCATTTGCAGATTTTCAGAACTTAGGAATAGAAATTGATTGAGATATAAAATCACCAGTTTTAACGAAATTTCAAACTCACTTTCTGCCACAACTTGTTTCTGGGGTTGGGCCACTTTGGAGCTCAGTGCCTCAATTCTGAGCTTGAAAATGTCAAGTGACAGATTTGGAAAACAAGTGCCTGCCCAAGGCATCCAAGGCCTTCGTTACTACGAAAGCTCGGCCACTGAGGTCATTTTTGGCATGTCAACTAGCGCCAATCGGCCAATTTGGAACTAAATTTTGGTCTCGGCGGACAGGCAGCTAACAAGAGCAGCGCCGTTCGAATCGAGTACGTAGTGGTTCACTGACGGCTGTCAGTGACAGGAAAACTTCAAACCGTTGTCGTGACAACAACAGTTCGATTGTTGCACTGTGTTTTTTTCAAAAAATACTTATCTCTGATTGGTTGAAGTAAGAATATCGATAAGAATGTTGGAATATTCCATCTCCTTATTCACTATTCTAATCGTTACTCCCAACACTTTACGGCTTGCGCCAATTGTGTGCACTTGCATTCGTTTCCCTGTGTTTTAACTGTTTTGTTTGTCATTCTAATTGCTACTCGCATTCAGCAAACAATAAAATATCTTGGCATTATAAACGTCCTGGTCACAGGCATGCTAAATTTAATCGAAATCAGAGCAGTGGCGGTTGATTGACCAGTCAATATGACAAGGAATACCTATGGCGCTACAATCGGCCTCTCACCATCTTCACTGAGGAAATAGCTGCTCGGCACTGCGAGCACCGCCATCGTAAACGGCACTGCCCCGACAAAGTCCTTGGACCCGTCAGTCTCATGTTTGATCCACACACGTGTTGAGCTGGGTCAGTCTGGAAACAAACCACCTGACCGGCAATCAGGAGATCCCCTAATCCCACCCAGCAAAGCGGGAGAATGTGTGCCCGGATAGCTCAGATGGTAGAGCACTGACCGGCAATCAGGAGGTCCCCTTATCCCACCCAGCAAAGCGGGGGAATGTGTGCCCGGACAGCTCAGATGGTAGAGCACCTGACCGGCAATCAGGAGGTCCCCTTATCCCACCCAGCAAAGCGGGGGAATGTGTGCCCGGACAGCTCAGATGGTAGAGCACCTGACCGGCAATCAGGAGGTCCCCTTATCCCACCCAGCAAATCAGGGAGAGTGTGTGCCCGGAAAGCTCAGATGGTAAAGCACCTGACCGGCAATCAGGAGGTCCCGGGTTCGTTTTGGGTTCGGGTGAAGATTTTTCCAGCTTCGCCTCCCTTCCACCCATAGCATCCTGGTGTCTGCTTAGACCAGTAACAATGTCCTCTCCCTCAAAGTCTATTTCTACATCTCCTGACTGGAAGAATGGACTTCATCTTGACTTTTGAAAGTTGCTCTATGGTACATAAACATACCTATAACTATTTGTCTTGGATCTTGTTATCTAGCCAATAGTTTGTGGTTGGATTATTCTTGCATCTATTTTTTAATCTCTATTATTCCAAATTATCAATTACAATTATCAAAAGCTGCTACATATGCATAGGATGCTTTGTGTGAGTTTTTAAGGGAAATTTGTACAAGGGACTCCACAATTCCCATGCATTTTTTGTTCTCTTTTACAATTACCTATTGTTGTGATCTCTTTCTGCCTGTTCAGTTGACGGAGCAGTGAATTAAATCTGTAGCCATACAGTATGTTTCTTTTTGTAGTGAATACAACAAAAATCTTTATGAACTAGTACTTCACCGACTTTCATAACTGCATGGTCCCCTGCACTGTTCCATTGTGTTGCCAAATCTAATACACTTAACGCATAATCTTACTGGAAGCACATAGGTACTAATCTACACGGAATGTGTTGTTGTCCCCTCGACTAAAATCGGTGAACGTCATCTTGGTTTGAAAGTACGGACAGCGGAAGAGACAAAACGACTCGGCATGTCAAACTTGACGTCAAGGAAGCTCTGGGTTAGGTTCGGCAGCAAATAGAAATTCCATAACAGACGTGTCAAATCCACGGATTTGATGGCGTCACGCAGTTATCGCAGAAGCGCTGAAGAAATTTCTAGTTAACGGAGAGTACTACTAAACGATAGAAGAGTTAATGGAGTTAAACGTACGTTTGCTCCGTGAACTCCTTCGTCGTGTAGAACTCTAACTTGACGTCAAGCTCTGAAGGAATCTTATTTTAAACTATTTTACATTGACTGTATTAACAATTGTATTTATGTTTTATCAGAATTTGAATGAATAAATAAATAAATAAATACATTCAAGAGACCACAAATGACAGGTAAAATCGGCTTCGGCACAACACGGCAACTGAAGTAACATAGAAAGAATACGACGTGTCTATAGAACGTCTCAGGTTCTTTTGGCAGCGCCCCGGGACATAGGTAAGGTACTGCAACTTTGCACAGCCTTTGCTAAAGGTGGCAGTGGTTCGCTACCGGAAAAAAGGGGCTGCTGCCTGTTTCGCAATCAATTTGAGCGTTTTTACTAAAGAAAATGCGCACTGATTATGTGACGTTTAATGCGAAGAATTATTAATCCCGGCAAAAAAATAATCTGTACATGACTCTGAATTTTAAAAATCGAAGCAGAATTAAGATTTCGTAAATCACTATGAATATTATTTTGACGACTGATCACTCAGTTTATTCATCGTTCATAAGATTTGTATATATATGCCATGATAGTATGTTTAATAACCAGGCAGCAAAGACCGCACCGAACCGATTACTGATTAGAAAACAAGTTATCCAGACCGACTTCGGCCAACTCTACGCAATGGGAGAGTACCTACCTATGCAAGCCAGTGCAAGCCACTTTTTAAATCGCTGCAAATTTTAACTTTTTATAGTTTATACATTTTAATAATAACTGTGAATATTAAAAAAAGATTTGATAGTTTACCTAAAATTAAAGACCAACACCACTATTTTACCAGAAACAGGGAAAATATTATTAAGAACCATCACAAAACCCTGAATTCACCAGAAAATGTAGGAGTAGACATTTTCAATAGGCTGCCGGAAAATGTAAAAAACACACCTTCTCTATCTGAATTTATAAAACGGTTAAAAATTTTGTTAATTGACAAGGCATGCTACAGTGTCAGTGAGTTTATAAGCAGTCTTTAATATAAGTATTGGTTAATTTTTGTTATTTCTTGTATTTATGAATACTTTTTTAAGTTTTACATCTGTGTGATTTTATATATATTATATTTTATAGACTCTTTGATTCTTTGTTTTATTGACAAATGCCTGCGAGCACAATTTTAGTATTCTTATTTTTATTAATAGTATTTTATTGTATTTCTATTGTTATTTGTCAATCTTATATTGATCAAAATATGTCTGTACACCAGCATTTTTTTAATGTAATGGTTTAAAACGACAATAAATTAAATTAAATTATGCAAAACGAGGGTTCTCGCAGAAATATAAAAATTGCTCTGTGGACTTCCGAACCTGAGTACGTACTATACTAATAGAATTTAGTTTATTTCTCAAGGGTTCCCTTGGGATTGACAGTGTAAATTAAAGAAGGAACCATTAAATACCTACATTTGGTAGGTGGGTACCTAGTAGGTACAAGTTATCAATCCATGCTTCCTTCCTCTGCCACCTCTCTTGCAGATTTCAGTGACGCAGAAGGAAAATAACTATGTCAGAAACCAATCGCTCACCTCCGCTCAAGTTAGCATCTTCCAAATTCAATGATGTTAGCATAGAGTAAGGTAACCTTCCTTACTCTATGATGTTAGTCTGCTCCAGGCCAATGCTTCGAAGTCCAAGCAAGCGGCATGTCCTCGACACTTAGTGCGTCGGGCGAGCTGCCGAGGGATATGAAGGAGAAAACAATTTTATCATTGCACTGATCATTTCATTGTTATAGCTAGTACACATGACGCTTTTTCCACGCTTTCGAGCCCATAACGCTCTGAGCGACCGAGACGGATATTAGCAATAAACACTAGGCTTTAGAATCCGACGGGCTCAGCCCATGGGCTAGAAAGCGTAGGCGTGTATTGGCTTTTAGGATATTACCCCCATTGGAATCCTTATATCATGGGTTAGTACCACATGGTACCACTATTGTAGCACCATAGATTAATGAACAACCGTAGGTTTGTAAACCTATGGTAGCACCGTAGTAGGAACCTACCTACACTAGTTTGTTGTAGTAAGAATGTTAGATGAGCTACCTATGTGTTTTGTGAACTTACCCAACCTGAGACATGCTGAGACGTGTTCCCCGTAGTCGATTAGCCAAGCCAGACAATGAAACCACTGTAGGTTTCATTACGCTGTGCTTCTATTGGACGGCAGCCAGAACCGTACTATAAAAGCGATTTAATTTACCGACATTCATTACCTACGCAATAACCACATCGCTCTCTACAGTTCCTCATATAATTTTATCCTATAAGGCCCATACAATTGCCATGTAACTTGTCAATAGGCAAATAAGTACAAATACAAACCTTTAACCTTACCACGAAGAATAGCCCCTTTTTTCACAGGCAGCCACATGTTACACAGCCGTGTGATGGGTTGCCTAGCTATCAGGCGTTGTTAGTGTCTAGATAAGGAGCACCAAGCTTGAGTACGCAAACCTATTCAAGCTACGACCTAGCGGATATTACAATCAGCAGCCTACGAGTGATAACAATGTCTTAGGTAAACATTTAATGTAATCCTGAATTGGTGTAGTGTAGTGCGGTTTCTTTTGGTCCTAAAAAGGACCGTGGTCGACGTTGGCGCCGACGAAACGTCGACCCCGGTCCTTTTTAGGACCAAAAGTCACTCAAACCAGAGCAAAACCGCACTACACTACACCATCTAACCACGGATCTGAATCACTTCGCTAATCCTGAAGTGTTTTAGGAGTGTAAAGCACAAAATTGTATTAAAATAATTTTGAAACAATGCTGTTTGAGCCGGGGCTCGTGAGAAAAGAAAAAATGAGAGTGGACTGTATTTTTAAGAGGGGGTGGGGGGAACTTATGAGAAGTGAGTCTGGCCACCGCGCCGAGCGGAGGTGAGGTGGTGGCAAGAGGCGTCTGAGGGAAGGGCGAATTAGGGTAGGCAGGGAGGGAACAAAGGAATGACAAAATTGCTCCCCAAAAGGGGCTACTTAGAGCTGAGGACTTCTGGAGCTCGTCGTCTTCTCTGTCTTCGGCGATCTTGCGGAGACGAGCAAAATAATAAAGCCACGACACTGAGCAAATGACGCGAAAAGAACTATAATGTAGAACTGGCAGAAAGCAGCCGAAAAGAAACGTGAAACGAGGACGCGAATCGAAAGTGCAGACTAGTGCGAGAGCCGAGACGCGATGCACTCGAGGGGGCGATTAACTCGCAACTCAACTGAACTGATAAGGACCGACCTGACCGGGCTAGGTGAAGTGCGGCAGGTTGCCGGAAATAAGGGGCCGAAATAAACTAGCCAAAATCAAGCGCTTGGCGCGAACAATGCTAATAAACTGCAGGGGTGCTTTATTTCAATATGCTTCTTATCTTTGCAGCGGTGTTAAAATAACTATACTCGGAACAAGCACGTTGGATGCCGTTTTGCAGTAACATTTCCTGAATGTTTTCAGATGGGCGGTATCTGGAAAAGTCTACATTTTGTGATGGACACGATAGGGTGTAATAAATAACACACACACACACACACACACACACACACACAATAAATTCATTTTACACACACCTGCAAGTGTTTATTAGTGCAGTTGATTGTTTACTCATGTACAGTTCCGATTGCATCAAACCTAACACTGGTTTGGGTGCTGGCGCCGCTGAAAATGCTGAAAATGCCACAGAGACATTCGTGACCCGTCAAAAATAACAAGCTTGCGCCGTTTTAAACTTGCAGCATTTGCAACGCTGGTGGGATACATATCCTCCAACCACAATCACCGCTTACTTACTATTTCTAAGTAATCCCCCAAGTCCTACTCCTGCTAGAAGATGCCCTTCCAAATTAGTGGTTAACCTCACTGGCGTAGGAACAGGGGGGGGGGAGGGCAATGCCCTCCCCCCCAACTTTAAGGCATAGGGGGGCAACTGGGGGGCAAATTTTATAGTTGAAATCAATCATTTTGTCTGCTGCTCAGAGTTGAGTAGACCTAGTGTTTCTGCTTAGCTGATGTTGAACGAAATCTTTTGACTCGTAAAAACAAATCACTTCCAGGAATAATATGACTATAGCAGTAGCAGGAATGCAAACTAACACTGTTTATGTTATAGTCTGAGTCATACATGCACCCAGACTGGGAGAGGGAGAGGAAGAATTTTTTATTGCTAGTGTAGAGCTGGAATTCGCCACGGCAAGACGCTCTGCTGTATTCGATGTGCGATATTTACAGGCATCACAGAAAACGTGATAGTAATTTTCATAACGCGTTAATTTGATATCTTTAAATTAAGTATTCTAATGTATATTTCTTACCCCCATGTTCCCAGGCTGCAATTTTATCTCAAACCCTCAGATTTGCTTTAAAAAATATAGCCCCCCCCCCCCCCCCCCCCCAAGGTCCGGGTTTCACCACTGTCTGTCTTGCAGCTTGCCCCCCCCCCCCCCCACCGCAAACTTGAAAAGCGTTCCTACGCGCCTGGTTAGCCTAACCTAACCTAACCAAATGGGTGTAACCTAGATCCATAGCGATTTATTTTTGGCTTGATTGCCCGTAAAAATATTTTACAAATTAAATTATTTCCAAGGTGTATGGTCGAGGTGTAAATATCGAGGATAATGACGAAGGTGAAAACAGATCTGTAGTTTTATCTCAAAACATTTCCTGCACATTTCTAGCCAACAAGTTGTCCTTGCAGCTCGTTTCATTCGGCATTGCATTGAAGGAGGCGGCCGTGGGTCTCGGTCTGGGTCGATATTAGATATCTTATCTCGGCATTCGTGCGTCCTACTGGGTTGAAATTCGGAACCAAGACATTATCAGTATTGGCTTTCTGCGATTATGGGTTTCCTGTCCAGCAGGGATTGGGCGCATGACCTAGGTTCCTAAGGTTGTTCCTAGGTTACTAGGACCTAGGTACTGAAGGAATGAATTTAAATGGTCTTGTGGACTTGGGGCGCAGAAACAAATATTAGCACTCATATTACGAAGTAAAAGAGTAACGAAAGATAATAAAAAATACTGAAATCAGCAAAACATAGCATCAAAGCGTCGAATTGCGGTTCACAAAACTGGGGTATGTGAATTTCGTAAAACAAAGCTTGGCGATCAATCGCATTAACCACTAGAAAATATTGAAGAAAAATATTAATGGCTACCGCAACAAACTAGCAGCAAAAAGGTGCGATTGTTCTAATTGTTGCAATCAAAGCAAACTTTTTTCCGCCACCTCGTTGTCGCCAGCTAGTCACTCAAAGGGGTGCGGTCCGCCTGGTCCTTGTGCACCGCCTTGCAGTGCTTGGTTAGGTGACCTTTCAGTTTGAACCGGTAGGGGCAGTGACGACAGCGGAACTTGGACTCGATGCCGCACTCGTGTGTCATGTGCCTGGACAGATGACTCTTCCATGCGTAACGCTTGTGGCAACGCGGACATTCGAAGAACTTCAGGAATGGCCGGCGATGATGGGACAAAGCTGCAACCCAGGGAAACATGTGTTACAATTTGATATCCAACCGAAAACATGAGATGTCACAAAAAGTTTCGCAAACCCATTAATTACTAACATCACTATTGAATTAAATTTTTCAGTAACTTATACTTTGTGTCAAAAACAGTGTCAGCACAGCAGTATATTTTTATATACTTGTGCCTACAAAGAAACTTCAATTTGTTTGTTACTTTAGTAACATTGTCACGTAAAACCTCTGCCAAGGACCAACCTTTCCCTTGAGCCTTTTCAGAGGCACAGTGCCAGCGCTCCAAATGCCTGGCCAAGTTATGCTTCCTCTTCCCCAGGTAGGCGCAGTGTGCGCAATGGTACTGCGCATCCTGGCCGCACTCGTACGTCACGTGATTGTGGAGAGCGCTGTCTGAGGCGTACCTCTTGGGGCATTTCGGGCACTTGAACGGCCTCTTGAATTGCTTGCCCCGCAAGAGGACGAGGTCGCCGTCAGAAGTCGAAGGAGCTGCAACAGGGTGCAAGGATCGTGAGCGCCGTGGCTCGGTGATTGTCAATTGGAACAACTTGGAAGAACAGCTGGAAGAACGTGCATGAAATTGGCGAGCGAGGATGGACAGGGAAGTGTGGACATTGGGCCGCGTTGTGGACATGGGGAACAGAAACAAATATTAGCACTCAATTTCACGATTGTTTATTATTTCATTGATTAAGAACTTGGGACTGTTTATTTAATGCAGCTCAGCTGGCAATCACAATTATATTTTAGTTTTCACCGCAGTTGGAAAACCAGCGTGCCTCCAGGAATAAAGATCAATATGGCATGTTTGTTTCCCAATGACTTACATTAAATTTACAATGACTAGTGATTGATAAGCGTAGCGAGCGAAGCAAACGAAGCGAAATCCTAAATTTCACTACTGCTAGAAAAAGCACTTGTGCGTGTGTGTGTGTGTGTGTGTGTGTGTGTGTGTGTGTGTGTGTGTGTGTGTGTGTGTTTTTGTTTGTATGTGTGTTTGTGCGCGCTCTACAGGCCAAAAGCAAGCGTCGATTGCGATAAAATTTTCAGGGTGTCTTCTTTTGTTCTCAACTTAGACCCCCTGCGTTTTTCAAGATAATCCTCCATACCCGTCACTATCAAAGCAGAAAATAGTGCAATATTCGACAGTTCGGATAGTTTCGAAAAAAACGGAAATTTGTATAAAAGTGCGTATTGTTTTCAAATTTTCCCAATTTCGATTAGTGCCTTTAGAAACCGTCGAAACCAAATCGAAACATCACACCATATTTTTTGGCTTGAAGTTGACTTCAAGATTTAACAGATATTAGAACTTTTGTCAATTGCTTGCAAGTTTTTGAAAGTAAGGCTGCGGGCGAAATATATCTTTGACTTATAAAAACCCTTGAGCATGAGTTACATCTATGAATATACATGCAAATTGCCCAATGACCTCAAAATAAGCATATTTCCGCAACCCGATAGCGCAGACCGCAACGCTCATCTTCAACGCAACACAAATTAAGTTCGCGAAGTCCTAGTTTATTAGCCATTGTATATAGATTGAAAAAATTATATTATACATAGGGTATTTATTTTATAACACATAGACATTTAGGAAATAAACATACAAATTATCTGATTCGTTCCTATAGGCGAAGTTATTTGGCACAGAAGTCCCGGCCATTCTTCGCCAGCCAGATTTTTATTTTGGTTTTACGAACATCCATCTGTTAAGTTCTGAATTCTAAATAAAGTTCAAAATAAATGTGTTTAACTGATTAGAACAAACCAAAATAACGTAAATAAAGATCAACCGTTGCTCAAAAACGTTGCGAATAGCTTTGGATGAAAACAATTACTCCAATTGAGAACGTGCCTGATCTCATTTCCCGGTTGACAAAAATTCAGCAATCAGGAGGCGTCAAACTATGGTCTAGTGGTGATTCAGCAGTGAAATATCTTCCATCTCAATTTGATCCAATCCAGCAAGTTTCCACTCCAGCCACCAAGTTGCCGCCAGCTAGTCGCTCAAAGGGGTGTGGTCCGCCTGGTCCTTGTGCACCGCCTTGCAATGGGCGGTACCGAACGGTTGCTAAATGTAGCGGAAATGAGATGATCTTACTAGTTAAACAATTAAACCATAAATAAAGTAAGTGCAAAAGGTTTTTCAATAAGAAAAAGATTAGTGGTCACTAATTACCTAAGCCTTAACAGGCAAAAGCTATCATGACCATTCAATTAGCAGGACTTCTATGATTGTTAGTTGATTTGTTAGATCTTTTTGCTAGCAAGGTGTTGTTATCAGGAGACGTCCAAAGAGGCAAATGGAAGTCGATGTATGTTGTCTATATCGTACTATGTAATAAACATAGTAACGTAAGACAATACGTTGGACTCAAAACAGCAAGAATAGTATAAAAGCCTGGTCGATATGCGGTTCATATAAAGTATGTTTCGAAAAACAGAGCTTGCTGATCAATCGCTTAAACACAAGAAAATATTTAATAATAATAATTAATGGTTATCGAATGGTAATCAAAGCAACCATTGCTCCTGCCATCGCGTTTTCGCTAGCTAGTCGTTCCTGGGGGGGAGATCCACCTGGCCCTTGTGCACTTGCTTGCAGTGCCGAGTCAGGTTAGGATTTACTTTGATACCGGTTGGGGCATATTATACCATTCTCCATCCATTTTCAATTCCGCAATCAGGAAGAGTAAAACAGGTCAAATGGTGGTTCATCAATGAAATATCTATAGTAGCTATTGTTTCCCAATCCTAGCCGTTCTTCGCCAATATCCTTGTTCCAGCCACCGCCTTGTTGCCAGCTATTCGGGCATCGGAGTTCGGTCCGTCTGGTCCTTGTGCAGCGCCTTGCAGTGCTTGGTCAGTTGTGTCTTTTGCTTGGCCCGGTAGGGGCAGTGTCGGCAGCGAAACTTGGGCTCCTGGCCGCATTCGTGTTTCACGTGTCTGTTCAGATTTCCCTTCTCCATGTAACGCTTGTGGCAACGCGGGCATTCGAAGGACTTCAGGAACGGCCGGCGACGATGGGACAAAGCTGCAACCGAGGGAAACATGCGTGATTAACCGATGTCCAAACAAAGAAATAAAAAGAGAGCAAACGCCTTTTTTGTGGTCTTTGTCGCCTCAATTCACGAAGTGACACAGTGACTTATCCCATTTGCTGAAACATTGTCACAATTGGTCATACGGTTTAAGGATTAGTGATTCGTGTTTAAGGTTTTAGGTTTAACATCTTATTGCGATTCACAATAGTTTGTTTCTAATGCCCCAAACAACAGTGGTTCTTGACTATATAACCCGGTTGCCATAGACATGTTAACAAAAATTCAAACGTCAAAATACACCATCTGTACTTTACAAACACATATGTGGAACTCATATGTATCCAATGCGACATAATCTTGTGATGCATCTTCAATGCTGCCCATATTGTATATATATTAACACTTACAATCTTTTCTAAAGTCTCAAAATCAAAGTTATACCCATCCAAAGTTCGCAGATGCGGAGCATTTTCGGTCGTTTGATTGCCTTGCCAGGCGAATAGTTACTTTTGCTTGCTTTTGATTGGTCGGTCATAAGCCGGTCAATATTTAAGGTCTAAGAAATGAAATTATTTCATTTCTTAATTCTTATAACTTAACCTAAAAACCTTTTAAAGCACTATTACCCAATTGTGAACAGTAACACGTAAATCGTATATTTCATTTCTGTTAAACCTCATTGTTAAACACTAATCACTAATCCTTAAACCTTATAACCAATTGTGAATCGGCCTAAAGCAGGTAATCACAATTGTATTTCAGTTTTCAACCTCAGCTGGAAAGCCACGGTGCCTCCAGGAATAGACAGCAATATTGGCATGTTCATTTTCCATAACCAAGACAGCAAAACAATATTCAGGTACACTACATCCATGAACTAATATGAAAGTTCCTGGTTATAGAGTTGGTTACAAAACTAAGCATAGCAACTTAGCAAAGCCATGAGTCAAATAAGAGCGACAGCTTACACTGTATAAAATAACATGCGAACACAAATGTGGGTGAGCTGAAAATCTTTTTCTCTCCTAAGGGAGTAATCGCTTTTATTTTAAATGGCGCGTGATTAATAGCATGATTCATTTAAAAAAATTTGATACGCTAATGCTCGGATACCAATTATTCTTAAATACTGAAAATGTTCACACTTGCGAATCATAATATTCTGCTGACACAATGGTGGGATTATTTATGCCTTCATAGTGTAATTGAGATAAAACTTTTACAGTGGAAATCAGACGGTTGTTAAATGTAGCTGAAATGTGATGGTCTTACTCATTAAAAAAGTAAACTGAAAATCAAGTAACAAAAGTTTCTCCTTTAAATAATGGATTTATGATTAATGATAACCCCAAAATAAACCAGTAAAAAAATATTATTACCGGTCAATTCCCCAGGACACCTTTGAATGTTAGTTGATTAATATGATCTATTTGCTAGCTAAATTTTATAACTAGGAGACGTCAAAAGAGGATAACGGTGGCCCAATTTTGGTAATCTATATCGTACTAAGTAATAGAATTACTAAAGACAAATATAAATACTTTAAACTACAAGAATAGTATGAAGGCCTTCGACTCATTGCGATTCAGATAAATGTTGTGCGTGCTTTTGTAAAACAAAGCTTGGCGATCAATTGCTTGAACCACAAAAAAATAGATGACTAAGTAATGGTTATCGGAGCGAACAAGCAGCAAAAAGGTGCTATTCTTCCACTTGAAGCATGTTCTTCGCATTCTCATTCGCTCCGGCCTTCGCCTTGTCGCCAGCTAGTCGTTCATCGGGGTGCCGTCAGAGTTGCCTTTGTGCACCAGCTTGCAGTGCCGGGTCAGGTTTCCTTTCAGTTTGCTTCGGAAGCGGCAGTGACGGCAGCGAAACTTGGGCTCCATGTTGCATTCAAACTTCAAGTGAGAGTTCATAATATATTTTGTTGTGTAACGCTTGTGGCAACGCGGACATTCGAAGGGCTTCAGGAACGGCCGGCGATGATGGGACAAAGCTGCAACCGAGGGAAACATGCGTGATTAACCGATGTCCAAACAAAGATCTCATGTTAGAGCGAAAGTGAAGAAATGAATATGCCGCGCACCATTGGCTCGGGCCCTTGCTGATTCACCGTGCCAACTCTCCAAATGCCTGGCCAGGACCTGTTTCTGTTTCCCCTGGTAGGCGCAGTGTGCGCACTGGTACTGCGCATCCTTGCCGCACTCGTACGTCACGTGTCTGTAGAGAGCGCTGTCATAGGCGTACCTCTTGGGGCATTTCGGGCACTTGAACGGCCTCTTGAATTGCCTGCCCCGAAAGTGGACGAGGTCGCCGTCAGAAGTCGAAGGTGCTGCAACAGGGTGCAAGGATCGTGAGCGCCGTGGCTCGGTGATTGTCAATCAATTTGAAACGAAAGAGAACCAAAAATAAAAAAAACAGGAGAACATAAACAGGGTATAGGTGTTTCAATTGCAATAAATATTCTCTAATTTCTCAAATAAAGTTTAGACACTTGGAAACAGAATATAGAATTTTAACCGATGGAAGATGGTTAGAAATGGATCTTGTCAATTTAATGGTTTGTTTGGGACGAAAGAGCTATAAGGTTGTACTTTGATGTCGGCACTTAGAAATAAGAAAACAATGGAAATAAGGAAACGATGGAACTTAATGATGACAATCGAGAAGCCCTAACAAACAGCGGTAACAGACCCTGTGCATCCACGAGGTCGATTTACAAGAGCCACTGCAAGGCTCGTTCGCACGCAAGACCACAGTCGCAATTAGCGAACAGTTATACAGATTGGAACAGAGGTTGTTTATTAGGTTTTTATTCACAGTATTTTCCTTACTTTAAACAAGAGACTCCGAGACATAGAGTTTCGAAAGTGAACTCATCAGCAGTCCCTTCCAATTATGCAAAGTATACCTTATCAAGACAACTTGTCGATAGATTGATTCTTTTAGGTACCTTAGAATAGTGTTTACTTTTTACACTGTACAAAATTTTGCTAAAGTAAAATATCAGATGTTTCCTAAATTATTGAGGGTTGAAGGGTATGACTCAGTAAGGGTGTTTGTTTTTCGCACGGTTTTTCGCACATATATATATATATATATATATATATATATATATATATATATATATATATATATATATATAAATATATATATATATATATATATATATATATGTGTGTGTGTAATTTCAGTCTTAATGTCTACGCACATGCAACCATGTTACAAAATAAGTGATCGTAAAAAAGAGCGGCATACTAAAACCCCATGTGCTGACTTTCATTCAAAGTTCAAATAGGTTTCTAATTACAAATTAGTAATGATCATTTATAATTAAAAATTTTACACGTGATCCGTTGGGGACCCGGGTTCAAATCCCGGAATGGGCAACATTTTTGGGAGGCTAATTTGTGTACATAAAAATAAAAATTCACACGTGATATTTTACAGATTCACAATTCAACAATTCACAATTCAAACTTTGCTTATGTGGCATGGGGTGCTTCTGGTTGTTGTAGCGTTACTCGCACTTTTGGCCTTCGAAGGGTCTGGCCACTCGCACGTTTGGCCCTCGAAGGGTCTGGCCACTCGCACGTTTGGCCCTTGAAGGGTCTGGCCACGCGCACGTTTGGCCCTCGAAGGGTCTGGCCACTCGCACGTTTGGCCTTCGAAGGGTCTGGCCACTCGCTGACCGTTGACGGCGTTGGAAGACTGGGTCGACATCGGGCCTGGAATCGGACACAAGAGTCAGACGCAATCGAGACCGTGCCATTGAAAATATAACACTTCCGTACTAGGTATTTAAGGATTTGGTAATAACATTTTGTTTTCCTAAGTTTCGAAGCCAGTGTCACTCACTTTTTTCAAAACTCTGAATTATTGAAAAACAGTTGGGCTTCATAATCCTCACAGGCGCCATCAACAACAGTACAATTGACTACATTACTTCTTTTCTCGACTTTATTAGTAGGCTGGAGTCTTCAGATAAATTGATTTCTGTCCAAGTTTTGCAGCTATCGGAAACCTCATTGCAATTGCTGGAGGTTCCCTTGTCAAAGCAGCCCGCTGAGCAAACATGGCACCCTCACCATTTGCCTCTAACATATTATCAAAGAACTTCTATTTTTGTGAGAGGTGGAAATTTGACGGGGTGTAAGAGGAGCAAAGGTTGGTTCAATTTTCGAATAAATAATACAGGCATACACTCAACCAAATAGACAATACTTATTGTTACAATTCTATGCATTTTTTAAATGATTAATTTCATAATGATTAAATGCGATACTTGATTTAACTCTACGATTAGTGATGGTAAGATCGGCGCGCTACAAGAACACAGTATTAGAGTTTTTATTAAAATTACAATTTATATACGATACAGCAAGTTTAAAACGGAACTTGTAGATCTTAAATTAAGAACCTGCTGCAAACATTGAGCTTAAAACACGCATATTAATAAAAACTCGAGTAAATATTAGATGCTTCAATATAATTGATACGTTGAAATCAAAGGTGTATAGAAAATATACCGGGAGCAAGGGCGGTTATATGGCTGAGCGCTCGGTACATACCGAGCATTGCTATAAGCAAGGCGCCGGCCCGGCCGTCAAACAAGCCCTAACGATACGACTGTGATACGGCGTGCCTCCAGCTTCCGCTGAGTTGCAGATGCTAACGTTGATGTACAAAGTCAGCTTAGAAGCCTAGTAGTTCGGCACTTTCAATCTGAGCTAGTGCCTACGTTTTATAAGCCACGAAAATCGATAATTATCGAGCATAGATTATTAATAGAGCATATTATCGAGGTATAGATTATTTTCTGGGAGACTGTGTAGAAGGTCAATGCCTATTTATATGTGATAATAATCTTTATAAGGATTAAGGACTTCGTTAAAGGTCAGCATTCTTTTGGAAAATCCAGCACCTTCCTAAGTTTACGCAAATTTTCCCCGACACCGACATTTCCTACTGCGTTTAGCACCGACAACGCCGCCTTCTTCTCAGCGCAGAATCGACAGTTGTCGCATCTTGAGGGCTTGATTGGCTGCTGGCAGGCGTATGTACTGGCAGGCGTATGTACTGGCAGGCGTATGTACTGGCAGGCGTATGTACTGGCAGGCGTATGTACTGGCAGGCGTATGTACTGGCAGGCGTATGTACTGGCAGGCGTATGTACTGGCAGGCGCAATGCTGACTCACAAGCAATGGCTTGATCTTAATTCATCATGAACTATCATTTCCCGACCAATTAATTTTCTGCACATTGCCATTTGGCGAATAGACTGATGCCAAACCGTGCTCGAACATCCAATACAAAATCAACAGACTTAAAATTACAATGGATATCAATGTTAAATATCTTTTAAAATCAATTATCACTCATTTCCCGTTCGTTTTCACTACGTCGCGAATCGTTCGCCGAGACGTGGTCCAACTTCGCACGATGAATTGCCTTGTGATGTTTGGCGAGATGTGCCTTCTGTCTGCCTGCGTACGGGCAGTACGGGCAGTCGAACGTCGGCGCCGTGGTGCCGCATTCGCGTCGCATGTGGGCGTTCAAGTTGCTCCTCGCCGTGTAGCGTTTGGGGCAGTTGGGGCATTTGTGCGGTTTGGTGGCTAGCCGGCCGCGGACGAGGAACACCTTGTCTTTGTCCGACTCGACCGGTGGCGCTGCAACTGAGATGAAAGCGAATGCGGTCAGTCGAAGCCAAGTGTCATCATTTTATCCCAAATGGATCCACTAAGATTTCCTACCGGCCCAGTGGGTCCAGTATAGGCTTTGGATTGGATCCACTAAGATATCCTACCAGCCCAGTGGCCCCAGTATAGGTTTTGGATTGGATCCACTAAGATTTCCTACTGGCCCAGTGGCCCCCGTACAGGCTTCGGAATACGGGCACAGCCAACCCGTTCGACCGCTTCTGAAATGCGCGAACGGAAATGTGGGATACCAACCTCTCGGCTCCGCCCAAGGACAAATCTGCAGATAACCGGCCAGACTGCCCTTCCATTTGCACCGGAATGCGCAGTGGTCACATTGGAATTGAGTCTCTGTGCTCTTGGACAATGCCGTCGACGAAGCAGCAACCAATGAAACGCATCGCCGTGCGTGAGTTTGCCGGCTTCGGGACGAGCTGGCCGTGGGAGTGAAGATGTCGCCGCCGGCCGCCGAAGAAGCTGCAACAGACGAAGAACCTTGAAACTAAATGCTAGTGTTTTCGTCGTACGCGGAGGTTCACGCGGGAACTTCTGCTGGCCGCAAATACCAACACAGAGTTTTGGTAAAAAAAAATACACCTGTAGGTGATGGGTTGTTGGATGTTGGATGTCGGATGTTATTTTATTCTCAAAACTGACAGAGGCGTGCATTTTCTGAAAGAGCCTAAATGCCTGTTTTACGGCATGTTTATGTAATTCGTATGAAAAAATTATGATGTATGTTTTTTTAAACTACCATCCTACATCAATTGATTCTTTCTCGGCATAGGGTTTTTCTTTGTCTTTAGATTTTCACATTAATAATTGTTGCTGTTGGACGTTCCCGGGTGAACCTCTGCACTGACCCCTATCTTATCCTGATGTTATATTATGTAATAGTCTGACTAATCCATAACATGTGAGGTCTGGCAATGCATGGACAAGGTTCGAACACCGAGTGCCTTCCGGCCTGACTTGTCCGTCGAGGTTACCCTTCAACGTGCACACCGTGGGGCAGTTTGGACACTCGAAGGACTTCCTCATCGTTGAAGTCACGGAATAAGCTGAAAAAGAGGAGGACAATTTCGGATTTCTAGCTATTGGGAGTATTTAGATCGTGTACGCTCAGCTGCCATCATGGAAAGGAAGATGTACTCAATTGCCATTTCAATTAAACAGCGTTAATACATTTCAGTCGATTTTCAGTCGACAAAGAGCAAACGAACCGGTCACGTATCGCTCTCAAAAGTTAATAAATATATGTTTATTTTACTTATAGCTACTAACCAGTTTTGCCTGTAAGCACTAGTTTTCATACAATTAAACTGTTTTAATTAAAGAGACATTTACCATTTGAAATTAATTTTTACCGTAGATTCGTTACCTGTATGAATAGAAGTTGACGTATGTAAAAGAATTTTCTGAACAGATAAATTTTAAATGTATTACCTAAGATTTCTGGCTTTTCGCGCGGCGCGATCTGCGAGATGAATATACGATTCTCTTTGTACAGTGACTCTCTCCCCTCTGAACCCAATCTCCTGTGCGAGCGCTGTCGCTGCCGCTACGGCTCGGCGCGTCACGCCCAGAGCGGCACTGCACGAGAAATATGCAGCACGCTATAATTACATACTTGAGGTAATCCGCTTACCGTGGCTAAACGGATAATCTTATCAACATGCCAAATCATTTCAACACAGAGGAAAGATAGAGAACTATGCTAAAATTATTTGAATTTTATCTGATGAGAAGTTTGTCTATGTGCTAGGGGTCGAAAAAGTGCTATGGGTTAAACCGTACGGGAGTTGTTTTTCTAAGCACATAGGCCGAAAAACGCGGATTTTGGGAATTTCGGCACGGATGGCCGGATGGCCGTTCGGGATGGCCGAAAGAGGTTTTTTACAGGTTATTACTAGATCTTCCTAATCGATGGTAAAAGTTAATTTTAAGTGGTAAATGGCCTTTTAACCTTTCAAATTTTTTCAGAGAATACAGCTAACTGCTCCTGATCGAGCCTTGAATTCAGTTTCGTGAAATTAGCTTTGGAAGGACTGAAAACACTAGGGATGAATGGATACTAAGTTGAAGTAACAACCATTTCGCACAAATCGTCTTTAATTTTTTAAACATAGTTCAGGCAACATAAAAAAGATACTTTAATCTGACTATAGATATTTTAGATATTAAACAATACAAAGATAAGCTGATAAGCTGAGCTGATAAAGAGAGCCATGGGGCTGGTACAGAAGCGGAGGTGGAAGTTTACGGGGACTTAAGAGAGAAGTAAACGGTTGTCGTTTTGGTCGATTTTCGCATAAATTTCACATTCAAAGGGAACAACTCCTGGCTACAAATTATTTACAAAAATTTTGAAAAAAAATACACGCGTTGTTCAAGAGCTGCTGAATGGCGGATACTTTTTTTTTTTCGTAGTTTTTTTTTAAACTTGCAGCTGGGGGAATTTTTTTAAAGTGCCTAAAATGGCCTAAAATGGCACTTTTAGAAAATTCCCCAGTTGCAAATTTAAAAAAAAAAACTACGAAAAAAAATAGGATCCGCCATTCAGCAGCTCTTTCACAACACTGGTATTTTCTTTCAAAATTTTTGTAAATAAGTTGTAGCCAGGAGACGTGCCCTATGAATGTAAAATTTATGCGAAAATCGACCAAAATGACAACCGTTTACTTCCCTCTTAAGGTCAATCAATTGGTTTTCAGATCCAACTCAATAACAATGCACGACGCAATTCAATACAAAGCGTGTGTGCACTACACATTTTACAGTAAATATTATGATATTTGTTGGACGTCGAACATAGTGTGTATTGACATCGCACTGATGAGTGATTTTCATCATGCGAGTGAGATCCTCGGGGTGTGGTCCGTCTTGTCCTTGTGCATTGACATGCAGTGCTTGGCCACTGAACACTTTTGCTTGCCCCGATATTCGCAGTGTCGGCACCGGAACGTGGGCTCCTTGCCGCACTCGAGCCTGATGTGGGAGTTGAGATGTCGCTTGTGCACGTAACGCCGATCACAGCTCGGGCACTCGAAGGGCCTCGACGGCACTGAAACCGAGAGCAAAGATGAGGAAGAGTGAGATTCGAATCGAAACAACGCGAGCCAGCTTGGGAGCCTATCTACGGTTAGAGAGTGGCCATCTCTGCGCATGGGCGCCATGTTTCTACCAACTTGAACTTGTTGGGTGTGATGTGACGTCTGGTCACAGCACACACAAAAGAATTAACTCAAAGGTAAATTTATTTGGGCAAAATACAAGTAATCTCAGTTTTTATCGCAAAGACCAGAATTGTAGATGCAGTCTCGTTTCTAGTCGGGAGCCGTGTTTTCTTTTGTTCTCCTTTTCACCCTGCCTCCTGGATCCATGCAGGCAAGGTCAATTGTGTGGGAATGCTTCCCCACAAACTATTCAACAGCCCTTTCAGCAGTAGTTGATACGTTACGAACTTACCTCACCGTTGTGTACATAATACATAGACATGCAAAAGCATATGAGACACTCATATAGACAACTGCCACGTGCTTCGTGATCAACTTGGTAAAACTATGGCGTCCGTAAAGCATGGACTTCGAACAGCCAATAGAAAAGTGTCATCATGTTGGCCACTCTCTAGCCGTATAGACTCTCTAGCCTAGACTCTCTAGCCTAGACTCTAGCCTCTAGCCTAGACTCTCTAGCCTAGACTCTAGCCTCTAGCCTAGACTCTCTAGCCTAGACTCTAGCCTCTAGCCTAGACTCTCTAGGCTGCAAAAATCGAAGTTGAAACGAACCTGTCACTTTTGATGCCCGGATATTATCCAAGTGCTGTGACTGCAGATGCGTAGCCAAAGAAGACTTGTGTTTGCCGCGGTATGGACAGAGAGCGCATCGAAACTGGGCGTCTTTGCCGCACTCCAGTCGGCGGTGCTTGCTAAGTCCTCGTCTCGACACGTAGCGCCGCGGGCAGTTCGGACACTGGAACGGCTTTGGGACCAGCTTGCCCTTCCAGTAGCAGAGTTCGCCCGGATACGGCGAAGCGGCTAATAACAGACGAGATGAAATTGTTCGAAATAAGTGCGAGGAAGGGGGAGCAAGGCATTCTACCTATAATACAGGGTCGGCAGAATATGTCCTATTGCCAAGCACCATCAGCTGTTAAGAGAGAAGTAAACGGTTGTCGTTTTGGTCGATTTTCGCATAAATTTCACATTCATAGGGAACGTCTCTTGGCTACAAATTAATTGCAAAAATTTCGAAAAAAAATACACATGTTGTTAAAGAGCTGCTGAATGGCGAATACTGCTTTTTTTCGTCCTTTTTTTAAACTTGCAGCTGGGGGAATTTTCTAAAAGTGCCATTTTAGGCCATTTTAGGCACTTTTAAAAAAATCCCCCTGCTGCAAGTTTAAAAAAACTACGAAAACAAATAGTATCCGCCATTCAGCAGCTCGTTAAAAACACTTGAATTTTTTTCAAAATTTTTGTAAATAATTTGTAGCCAGGAGACGTTCCCTATGAATGTGAAATTTATGCGAAAATCGACCAAAACGACAACCGTTTAGTTCTCCTTTAGCATCGATTTTCAGGGCCTAGTTGATCCCTGCCCATCACCACGTTGGTATGTTAAGGCTGCCACTACATTTTCGATGGGCGAATTGGATCAGGCCCACATGGTACAGTCGTACCATGCCATACACCTTACCACAGCCTGGTGGACTCTGGTACGTATGGTACTCTTATATGACAAGAGATGCCTAAAAAGTGGCAAACTCAAACGTATTCTAGTGCAGTGTGCAGTACAGTTTTTCTCTATTCTGAATGACTAGTAGTCGTAAAAAGGACCTTGAGCGACATTTCGTCGGCATTGGCGGCGACATCTTCAGGGCAGACATTCGGAACGGCGCAAACCCGTGCTACACTCTTAACATTCCCCAAGTGGTCGGTCATTCACTCAATGTTCGCATTCTACCCTTTGGTGTGAGATTAATTTTCCCGATGTGTTTACAGGCTAGAAATAGACTGCAAACGTATTGTTGAGTACACAGTAGGTGGCCTTCAGTCTTCTATAACATGCATAATTTTCATGTAATTGATGCATGCTGTAAAATGCAGTTGTCTATAAAATGCAGTCGGCATAATCATGAATTGAAAGATTTACAAGACATAGGTTGAACTGGTCAGAAACACATGATACCAACTAAAGTAGTAATAACTAGCATTTGTTTATTTGTTTGTTTATTATTTGAGTCTTGAAAATTCAAATGCTGTGGGTACTACACGTACAGCAGAATGTACAGTCTGTGTATAACTAATAATTGTTGGTAAGTCAAGAAAATAATAATACATAATTATGGTGAACCATGGTGAACATAATAAGGCTCTAGACCCAAGTACAACGTTTGGATTTGCACAGAGTCCGTGTGCGGTCCTTCCGTGGTGATTCCAATCAAGCACTCAACGGGCCGCACGAAATAGGCTCGCGACCCGGGGGTTGCCCAATTGCCTCTGGTATTTACAATAACGATTTG
This sequence comes from Nemoura dubitans, assembly GCA_921293005.1. Lineage (NCBI taxonomy): Eukaryota > Metazoa > Arthropoda > Insecta > Plecoptera > Nemouridae > Nemoura > Nemoura dubitans. The sequence goes on from OV121076.1 coordinate 2,076,973, forward strand.
GTCTCCATTTGAAAACCGCAAATAGCATGGTTCATTAATTTATTGCTGTACATTCTTAAGCCTTATACAACATGTTCCAACGACTTCATCAACACAAATAGTTAGGAATGAATGTACGCCATTAACGATGGAACGAAGCAATGGAGTGTGACACAGCGTGTACAGTACTGCAGCAGCAAACACAGTATAGTCTACACATCAAGGAACGTTGGCAAAATGGAGATTGTAGCTCCTCGTTGCGAGATTCTTTGCTTGCAGCGGGCAGCGCCGGACGGGCTGGGTCCAAGGGCAGAGGACACGCGGTCCTGCGAAAGAAACAACAGTCAGCCCAGCTCAAAATGTACGACGAAAGGGGAGGCGTTCTTCGAAACCCACCCCCACCCCACTTGAATCGATTAGGTTAAGCCATGATTAAATTGATGAATTTATCCGTGATGCACATCTGCGTAATGGACGAAACAGTCGTGCGTTGGGTGGGTGACCGCCATGCACGTGGCCAGCTCTCAAAGGGAGAGAGGGTGGTGGGATTGGAGTTAAGCAACTCTGCGCCGAGTCGGCCGGTGGATGGGTGACCGCCACGCACGTGGCCAGCTCTCAAAGGGAGAGAGGGTGGAGGGATTAGAGTTAAGCAACACTGCGTCGAGTCGGCCTGTGGATGGGTGACCGCCACGCACGTGGCCAGCTCTCAAAGGGAGAGAGGGTGGAGGGATTGGAGTTAAGCAACACTGCGTCGAGTCGGCCTGTGGATGGGTGACCGCCACGCACGTGGCCAGCTCTCAAAGGGAGAGAGGGTGGAGGGATTGGAGTTAAGCAACACTGCGCCGAGTCGGGTGTTGGATGGGTGACCGCCATGCACGTGGCCAGCTCCCAGAGGGTGAGGTTGGAGGGATTGAAGTTAAGCAACACTGCGCTGAGTCGGGCGTTGGATGGGTGACCGCCACCCACGTGGCCAGCTCTCAAGGGGAAAGGTTGAAGGGAACTGGGAGCACAACAGTAATTCCCTACCTGCTTGTCTGGAGTCTGGATTGGTGAACCGTGAAGGCCATTAGCCGAGTGCCGGGGCGACCGTAGTCAAAGCAGTGCGTCGTTGAACACGTGACCAATCAGACGATCCGTCTGAAATGCCGTGAGCTTCCTCTTCGGTCCTCGTCGGGCATCTCCGCCAGAAGAGCACGAAGCCAGTTTGGACCATCAACGGGGAATCAATCGGGAAATCGGCGGGAATTCATCGGGAAAATGCAAAGCCAAAGAATGTTTAAATCAATAAAATGCGGGTCCAACCGGAGAAGACGAGTATTCAGATATCGCTATAACAGGACTAACATGACTAACAGGACTAACAGGACTAACAGGACTAACAGGACTGCAAACACGGGGGGGAGAAAGGAGAACTAAGTTGATGTAAAAACCATTTCGCAAAACAAACACACTCGTCTTTAATAAAAACACAGAATGGGCAACAAGAAAAAGAAAACAGTTTCAAGTCCCTAACAGTCGAACACTCGAACTCGTTGGGACGATTTAAAGAAATCGATTAAATGTAACAATTAAATCACGCGACTTGTTTGGCGAGCGAGTGCTCGAAATGAGAACAATATCAAAGCGTGTACAGACGGTGTGCATTACAATCGTGAGAACCAATCAGACGGCCGACAGCCGCTTGGTCCAGTTGAGGTTGAGATGCTGCGCAAGGCAGTAGATGCCGAGACTACAGTGCCAATGTGCAGGTTTCATGACGATTTAGTTACGAGTAGTTCTGAGAATAAAGGCAATGCGGGTAATTTAGCGTGGATATCTACGAGTTTAGAAGCTTTAGACTCGAACCTCTTAGATATTCCAAGTTGTTCACAGGGAAATGTGGAGATTTCTTTGGTTGGTCTCACTTAAAAGTTAAAACCAAACGGCAAACGCCCCCCGAGGAGCAAGAAAGTCGCACACCCTCAGGGGTTGGTTTGACCAAGGAACCCAAGGTTCCAGATTCCAAGGTCACAGGAACCTGCCAGGCAAATCAGTGGATCGGTCGCAGGCTACCAACTGTGCAGAGACAGAGAGTCTAAGATCTTGTCTACCAACGTGATAGCGGAAGGATTACCGAAATTCGGTGTAATTAGATGCGTTGGCACTTAGTCACTGGTTTTCAGCATTTACTTACTTCCCACAACAGCATTTTCTGTTGGTTCAAATCTGTTTTTAACAATTTGTGCGATAATATCAGCACAGGAATATGTGTTTTCTTCAGTGAACACAAAACATTGGGAAGTAATTGACTTTATGTAAGAAAACATCTAATGAATCCTCTACTTCAAGCTGCCAGTGGATGTTAAATTTAAATAACTGAAATACAAAGATGAAAAGACTAGACAAATGAAAATGCCAATGGCACTAGATACTCTATATGCATGTGGTGTGTAACTTATTGATTTTACTCATTGCAAAAAGGGGTTTCGGTTAACAGTTTGTATGTTACACAGTTGTTAACTGTTTGTATTTTAGTAACCATCAACATAAAACCACAAAAATAGAAAACTCGATATCCCTTTCCACAACATTCTAAAAAGCAGCTTGACAGAAGGTAGGTTCATGCCTAACTAAATCTAGTTACATCTGAGATCTGTAATAATATTGAGGCCAAGTATCATTGCTATGACAACTCTACCCTACTAGCAGGTACACCTAGAGGTACCCACCATTAAATTTAATTGCCTACCATTAACTAAAGTGCCTACATCTGATAACAACCAGTCTTAGGCATATCAACATTTAAATTGAAACATTTTATAATGCAGTACTTTGACATGCCAGTTTAGCTACCTTCATTCAAAACCTATGCAAAATTAGCATTTTAACCACAATCATTGATATCTCAGCCTCAATAATAAAACTACAATTTGACACATAACTACAGAAAAATATAAAACAGGTCAAAATTAAAAAATACTAAAAGTTACCTAAAAGTCACAAGCAAAACCTAAATGTGTCCGTGAAGAAAAGATCAGTGTACAGGGTCTGACTTCTCAGAACCCTGAGCCACTGTCTTTTCCCCACAGATCAAACTAATTTCTCTGCAAGGCAAGACATGGGTTAGATATCGGATTTCGGGCCGGAATATTCGTTCCGGTCACGACATCGAGTCCAGGGACTCGAACCCTGGACCTCCGACCCAGCATTTCGCTCCCCCACCGAGCTGTCGTCCAAAGACAACCATCTGCCGCGGCTTGGCACATCCCGAGAGATGGCAACGAAGCTACGCCCGCCTTTGGTCCAAACGCTGCAACGAGCAAAGCCTCATCTAGCTAACCTAGCCTTCTCATGAAACGATACAAGAGAATCGAATCAAGAGCCAGAGCAGAGTCACTGAATCAAGAACCAGGGCAGAGTCACTGAATCAAGAGCCAGAGCAGAGTCACTGAATCAAGAACCAGGGCAGAGTCACTGAATCAAGAGCCAGAGCAGAGTCACTGAATCAAGAACCAGGGCAGAGTCACTGAATCAAGAGCCAGAGCAGAGTCACTGAATCAAGAACCAGGGCAGAGTCACTGAATCAGGAACCAGGGCAGAGTCACTGAATCAAGAACCAGAGCAGAGTCACTGCTTCTGACACTCGGATCGCAAAGCTTTACTCGTAAAGTTCTTGTCGATCGAATCATCAACCAATAACTTCGCTGTGGTTCTACGACAAATTGACTGGTTATTGCCGCGACATTTTAAATGAACTAGCTGATGGCTGTCTGACCCCACTAAGAATCCCCCATCCTTGCTGGAATTTCAGGGCAGCCATGGAAGAAGCCGGTCCCAGCAAATCCAAGCGCGGAGTCCTGGGGAAGAAGATGTGTGACTCGTGCCAGCCGTTGAATCTCCCAGTTTGCGTTACGGCCTTCAATGGATGTCATTGAAAGCAAAGCTGTCTACCCAACAAACTCCCAAAAGCTATCGTACCACCAAACTATTAAAAAACTCACTCCCTTTTCTACTGCCCTTATATATTTTCCCCTTCAAACAAACCCCTTTCTTAACTGACAACGCATTCCTTAGTTTTAAATTAATTTAATAAATAGCCTATGCCAACTACCAATCAAGTTTTTCCCATGCACTTTGTGCAGGTCAATAATGCAATTAATCCTTGAATTTCTCCCAACTTCAAACGCCCCAAGTGTCAACGGCGGGCAAGGTCACGTTATTTGCGACCGGCTTCGAAACCGCAATCGGTGGGAAAACGCCGGAAGCGTTTCCAGCGACGCCCGGAAATCCGCCAAGACAATCGCCAAGACAATCGCCAAGACAATCGCCAAGACAATCGCCAAGACAATCGCCAAGACAATCGCCAAGACAATCGCCAAGACAATCGCCAAGACAATCGCCAAGACAATCGCCAAGACAATCGCCAAGACAATCGCCAAGACAATCGCCAAGACAATCGCCAAGACAATCGCCAAGACAATCGCCAAGACAATCGCCAAGACAATCGCCAAGACAATCGCCAAGACAATCGCCAAGACAATCGCCAAGACAATCGCCAAGACAATCGCCAAGGCAATCGCCAAGACAATCGCCAAGACAATCGCCAAGACAATCGCCAAGACAATCGCCAAGACAATCGCCAAGACAATCGCCAAGACAATCGCCAAGACAATCGCCAAGACAATCGCCAAGACAATCGCCAAGACAATCGCCACGCCGGTACTTTCATGCCTTTGCCGAGGAATTCCACGAGGGAACTCACGGAAAAAGAATCGCAATCCGTCGAGAAAACTTCGCCCAACGAACACAAACGGAAGCACCGGAAACAACTGGACCGGTGCATCAATGAACTTGCAAACAAAAGAGTCGAACAAAACGCTTCATACTGACACCTGTGTTTTACGCTGTGTGCAAAACGCAGAGACGCCGAACGAAGGCCGAAGATCCGCAAACGCTCCGAATTTCTTCCCCGGTTTCTTCGTTGACGGCAGCGACACAACACACGACACAAAGCAGTTCACTCGGACTTTTTCGGTGCGTAACTTTTGGTTTCGAGGAGGCGCAAGAATAAGTTCGCTTGCCCTTTTCTCCCGAAGCCGTAGACGGTTTACCCGCGAGCGATCATTCACGCGAACAACAAACTCACACGTTCGATTTCACTGTTCGGCGCTGAGATATTGTGCAATAACTTGCGAAAACTTTGACCCATAAGTGGGCAGAACTTTTTATGTCGATAAAAAATAGAATTGCGCAAGTACAAACTGGCAATCACTGGCATTAAACTGGCCAGTTCATGTCCTTGATCCTGCAGAAACTAAACTTTAAATTGTTAAGTTCTGATTTCAACTAACTGCCCGGTTTCTCCTCCGAGTAAAACGTTGAATAATCAAACTTTTAGAGATTGAACTTTTGATTTGAACAAATGTCCCAGTTTAAAGTTGTAGCTATGCGACTTCTCCTAGCACCCAACCCACATTGGACTGATATTAATCAATCTGTCCGCCGCTCTCGAAGTGAGCCGCAGCCAGGACAAATCGACAGGAGTGCCCGACTCAAACTGCCCCGCCCCCCCCCCCCCCCCAGCGCCTGTCCAAACGACCCTGACTCAAGGACGGCCTCGGCTCGACACTAAGACTACGACCCCCAAAACGTTGCGCCGATCGCCCACGAGATGGAGCACTGCCCTCGCGGCTCGACACTAAGACTACGACCCCCAAAACGTTGCGCCGATCGCCCACGAGATGGAGCACTGCCCTCGCGGCTCGACACTAAGACTACGACCCCCAAAACGTTGCGCCGATCGCCCACGAGATGGAGCACTGCCCTCGCGGCTCGACGCTCTCGAAGGTCGCAGGGGTGGGCAAACTTTTGCACTCTGAAACCTGACCGGGGGTCTAAGGGGGGGGGGCTATCGGAACGCGGGGGTTGGCGGGCATGAACGTGACGAGAACCAAGGGGCAAACACGCTTTATGATGTCGGCAGGTAGGTAGTATTCTATGGATTACCTTGAGGTAGGTTCCTAAGTTTTCCTCTTTATTTTTGGTCTCTGAAACCTGGTCATCCATGGGTCATTTAAGTTTGAATGAACTATTAGGTCCCAACGGCATCGAAACGTTGAAACCAGCGGCGGAAAGAATGGAAAGTGACGTAGGACCGAACCTTGTCAAGTAACGGAGAGAAACGTTTTGAATCTAGAGCCTTTGGATCGGAGCAATGCTGTGTTCCAGACCCGGCCCACTACAGTGCAATGTAGCAGGCACAAAGGCAGACGGGTGAATACCGAACCTTGTCAAGTAACGGAGAGAGACGTTTTGAATCTAGAGCCTTTGGATCGGAGCAATGCTGTGTTCCAGACCCGGCCCACTACAGTGTAATGTAGCAGGCACGAAGGCTGACGGGTGAATACCGAACCTTGTCAAGTAACGGAGAGAAACGTTTTGAATCTAGAGCCTTTGGATCGGAGCAATGCTGTGTTCCAGACCCGGCCCACTACAGTGCAATGTAGCAGGCACGAAGGCTGACGGGTGAATACCATCAGGCTTATCGGTGCCGATTATTTGGTCAACGGCTTGACCCTAAATCAGAGTGCAATTCCATCGTCTAACATTTGCAAAGCTAAACTAACGAACGCGAGTCGGGGAATTCGAAACAGAACAAGTGGACGGAGACTCCGCAAAAGCTCTCGACTCGAGATCGCGGACAAGCTGCAAGAATCAAAACATCATCGTTAGTCCCTACCTAACCACCTGAAAGGACTGAGAGATTGAAGCGTTAGTAACATACAAGGAAATGCCATCCTGAAAACAGTCCACACGCAAATCGTTGCAACCCCAGCTAGTGTCGAGCCTCGGCCTGCCCTCCCACTTACCTCGAGGCTCGATCGAGTCCTCGTTGCCTCGGGGTACCGACGATGCTCGCCGCAGACGTAATCCAAGGCATCCAAGGGAGCAGGACTTGACGATTTAACACGTCACTCAACACCTGGCACTTTGCACTTGCAGCTCAACAATCACAGGTCAACACTCGACACACGTTACTCATTCACTGAAATACTGAACACTGAACACGCATCAACTAAACTACATGGTCTTCAGTAAAAAGTCATCACTCAACGGTCCACACTCAAAAGCCTACGCGGCCTTTATCCAAGTAGCCCAGGCACAAGGTTATCAATCTGATGTTGAATGTTTGAAAATTCAAAAGAATTATTAGGTACATCAAATGTTTGTAAATCTTTTGTATTGTCATGTCGGTCAATCACAGAACACACTTTAACCGAATCGTTCCTGCAGGTCTCTTACGTTTATCACTGCACTACGTTTGTTTTGAACTAGCCCTTTAAAGATGTGTTTGCACGGAAATTCATTCCGATTCCACTTCGTTCACTTTGCGTTAAAACACAGCCGAATTGTTGCAGTACCTATCCCCACAGTCGGATGTGCTTTGCGACGTTACAGAATTAACACTGGCACGGTTCACCAAAAAAATGTCACGCCGCTTTATGTTAGGGGTTTCTTCTGATCTGCCGGGCTTATAGAATGGAGTCCTGCTTTGTTCGGTGCTTGACATCTTCCGACTGATTTACGTAGTCCATCCAACGTCGCGTTCTGGCCGCAGCGGCCGTGAGACTTGTAGCACTCCAGCCATTGCAATCTGGAACGACTTCGCTGCCACCTTGCTGCAAGATTTGGGCCGCCTCATTCCCCTTGGCTCTGCCACTTTCTGACTCGATATGCGGCTCGAATGGCAGTCGGAATATCTGCAAGCAAGACATCGACTTATTTGGGGGACAAAAAGCATAATACATGTACCTATCAAGTTGTGATACCTAGTTGAAAAGTTGTGTCAAGTACCTAGCAGGCCAATTTCAAATTGGGATTGAAGAATGGGAATCATTCAAATAAGAGGACAAGGAATGTATCCAAAAATAAAATAAGGTAGGTGCCATAGAATTCAAAACATTTGTGCTAAAATAATATATATTATACTAGTTTATTTCAAATAGTCAGGTAAGTAAATTGACTATTTTACCAATGTTATACCAAGTGTTTATCCACTTTTAAGATTAAGTGCCTGCATTAAGAGCTGACATGGCATATATGCCGAGCAACTGGTTGCCTCTCCCTTACCAGAGAAGTGATTGAAGTTGTAACCTTGGTGGGTTCTTATGGCAGCTACATAGCAATTAACATGGTGGGTAGGTAGGTAGGTAGGTAGGTAGGTATAGGGTGCATATTATAGCCTAAACGGCGCGTGCTCGTAGCAGATAATTGTGATTTGTGGGAGATAACAAACAAAACACACGTCTCTATAGGTTGATAAATCGCCAGAAACATGAGGTGCGAACATAAAGATAAATATGGGCATCCAGTATCTGATCCGGAATAGGTCTCAAGGCCTACATTGTCACATGCTTCCGACAATTGTTACCGCAATGCTTTAGTTTGAGCAGAGAGGGTGATCGACGCAATGCATATTATCAAACAACTAAATATTATAAAGAATTAACAATTACCTCAATGTATAGGTGATCAGAATTGGCACACTCGAGATACTAACTATCAAGATAGTCTGTGGCAAGAAGAGAACAAAGAAATTCGACGCCTCCGGTAATTCGCCGAAGACGCCATCAACCAAAAAACACGACAACATTAATGCTGAAGAACGCCGCCGGCCGGTGCAGAGTGCCGGCGGCAATACAGTGTCGCCGCCTACCAGCTACATGCGGAACTAAATGCAAGGCTAAATTAATTAGGTGCTAGGCCCTTCGAACTCCAGTCGATGAGAATAATCATTCTACATGCTGTTACAATTCTTGATTATAAAGAAGTGAAAGTAATTAAAATTGAATCGCTCCGAAATTCAAAGCCCTCGACTGTGTTTATACCTTCCTGCACGCCGGCTTTACTGTTCGCTTTGCCCGGCGCCTACTGGCTAGGCATCCCGCCGATCGGAACAGTATATTCCAGTGCATGCGTTGGATTATTTCCTAAATCACATTAGGTGTTGTAGATTATATCGTGGCTTTGCGAATGAGAATTTGTATGACTAGTTTGGCAGATGATATTTATGATTAGGTTCTATATCAGCTAATGCTTTCCCAATGGGGTGAGTTTATTTACTGAGGTACAGAAAATTGAGCGAGGGTCCCGCATTGTTCGACTGAACTGATATTATTTTGAGGGGCGGAGACATGCCATTTTAACATCTTTGAAAATATGTCTTCGTAAAATCGTGAATGTTTGGAAATCTTTGTAATGAGCATACTTCTTTAAATCAGCTATGAACCTAAAACGATTGAAGTTCACCGGATGCGCAATCCGAAAAATGAGATGCTGCTCTGATTCTCACGGTTTTGCCGGCACCGCTTACCCAAGTTAAGCAACACTGCGCTGGATGAGATAATGGTTGGGCGACCACCGTCGTATAGTTCACATGGTTGCGGGGGCCTTGGAGAAATTGAAGTTTGCAGACAGCATGGTGTTATCAATCTTTCAACAGCAAGCATTAGTTGAGGAATCCCTCTAGTCGAGTTTTACTGTCCTGCGCAAGGGACGTACGACATGCAGGATGACATTGAACCTTTGAGCTGCTGGGCAGGATGACATTGAACCTTTGAGCTGCTGGGCAGGATGACATTGAACCTTCGAGCTGCTGGGCAGGATGACATTGAACCTTCGAGCTGCTGGGCAGGATGACATTGAACCTTCGAGCTGCTGGGCAGGATGACATTGAACCTTCGAGCTGCTGGGCAGGATGACATTGAACCTTCGAGCTGCTGGGCAGGATGACATTGAACCTTTGATCTGCTGGGCAGGATAATTATGGCGTCATCAGCGCCGGTTTCACTATCTCACTTCGCCATCCTCATTAAGAAATGTATTCGTTAACTATGTCACACTTTTAAGGCCCCTTTTCGGCACCCTCCCCCGCCCCTTGGCTAAATGTCACACATTTAGGATTTTGTGAACGAAACGTAGAGATAATCTCATCAACAATGCCTATAATCAATCGTATCAAGCTAGTGAGATGAAATTTGAGATTTGAATCTAATGATACATACTATGTGCTTCAGTTCAATTGTGCATTTCATGTACCGAGGAGAACATTTTAGGTTCTCTTCGGGAAACCACACCCACAGTAGTAAACATATGTTGCGGGCACTGTTTCGCTTGGCGCTGTGAGGGCCGAACTTGGCAGAACGAGGTGTGAGAACTGCAGTTATAGAGTCTTGAAAGTTGGGCGGTGAGGGGTAGGTACTTCAATAAACTAACAGATTCATTATTTGATAATAATGTCAAACATTTTAAGTAGCTTTACTCAATTTGGTATAATCCAAATGATAATGTTGCAATACCAGGATATCCGTCGTTTTATATTACTGATTTGTTTGTGATAGGTATACCTCTTGTGGCTTCATTCCGCCTGTCGCTGCTATAGGAAGGACATGGACCACTCAGATTTCATCGTTGTCGTTCGAAAGCGCGGATAAACTCTACAATATATCAGCAGGATCTCCTCAATTTTTATAACTAGGTATCTTTGAAGAAAATATTGTCGCGGTGTAATCTCATTTTCACCAACATCGAGCTAAACTTGGTGCGAACCGCGTGGAAAGTTGAAACTAACCCTTTTGATTTTCTGTGAAAATTGACATTTTTCTTCATTGCATCCAAAAAAGTTGGCCTACAAGTGTGTTGTTTCCCTAGATCGTCCCTGCATGTGAACGGAAAACCCCGAGTCAAGGGTCTTATCTCGTAAAGGCTTATGTGATATCTCAATTGCTGGGTATAGTTGGTAATTGGTAATTGAGACTTTTTTGATACTTTTATGGAACTTGTATGAGACTTTGATGGATTGCCGGCTGGCAATCTCTGTCTACTAAGGCGAGATTGTTTGAAATACTGCCGCGAGCAGAAAGGCTTGTAGCCCGCTAATCCGACTTGTCTCTCAGCTCTAGCTGACCGTAGCCAAATTGTGACCTGCAAGCGCAAGTGAATAAGTGCCATTTCAAGTGGCTGGGAATTCAGAATGGACCTGGGTTTTATCACCATTCTCATATCCGTTAAAATGTTGCGTCAATGGAAGGAACGATTACTTCATACATTTGTTTTAGTGCCTGTCCCATATGTTAACCATAGCAATGCCGGAGGCAGGGCAAGACACTTCAATAATGAATCAATGTCAACTGGCAAGGTAATGATCCTTGGAAAGCGATCGGTGCATTTCGATGGCAAATGTACGTTTGAACTTTGATTCATTTGCAAATCTACGACCAGAAGGTAATTGGGGTCATGAGATCTGGTTTGTTTTGACTTGTGACTGAATCGAAATGGCTCCTAATCGGGAAATGTCAGCCCCCTGGATGTTCGACCCCCGCAATTCAAAAGATTGGAAGGAAGACGAAGCTGGAAAAATATGCCACCGAACCGGGATACAAACCCGGGACCTCCTGCTTGCCGGGCAGGTGCTCTAGCAACTGATCTATTCGGGTACACATTCTCCCCGCTTCGTCGGGTGGGATATGGGACCTCCTGCTTGCCGGGCAGGTGCTCTAACAACTGATCTATTCGGGTACACATTCTCCCCGCTTCGTCGGGTGGGATATGGGACCTCCGAAGGAGAGAGGCCGAGTGACTCTTAACGAAGATTGAAAACAGAACAATATGAAATCAACATTTTATGTTATTTTGATCGACAACTGAGAAATGCAGGACGCAAAGTCTCTGACTCGTCGATGTCTTTACTCTCGTCACAATATGATCACAATTCTATCTCACGCCTTCGGTTCCTACAAAATCGACAACAGCGATAATCTTGAACCGCCTCCTGTCCACCACAAACGCCAGGAAGACGCTGATGCCGACGTGCCAATCCCATCCGGCGTAATTTCCAGCGAGCAATGTGACAAACTTTCGCAAGCGCGACTGATCCCTATGAGAAATTCAACCCAATCAGAAACAAGTGGCCCGCGGTCGTCACGATCATAAAACTACGTCCATCTTAGGAGGAAGGAAGTCTGCACACAACCACAATACCACACGTCCATCGACGACGTCCTGATTTAATTATGACGTCAAGACAACGGCGAAATAAGACGCCGGGCCAAAACGAGCGTGGCACCATTCGACGTCAGTCCGTCGAGCAGCTCGACATCCGCACCCGACAATGGCGTCGCCGAAGACAGTCCTCTGCCTCGCCGTCGTCTACCTGGTCTCGACGGCGTGCGAGACCGCGTCCGCACGCCTCGCGCTGGACAAACGCTACGTGGCGCACGCCACGCGGGCCAAGGAGTTCGCGTGCCGGCCGCGAGAGCAGTCGGTGTTGGCGCGTGACTTGGTGCAGGTGCACTCGGACGAGATGTACTTGCCGCGCATGACCGTGTTGCACCGGTGCGATGGGACCACGGGATGCTGCAAGACCGAGGGACAGACGTGTGCGCCGACCAGGCAGGTGGAGGTGGGTCTCCCGTTCTACGTCATCAGTGTGTCGGGGCTGGGCACCAGGGAGGACAAGGTCGTGTTGCGGGAGGTGTGGGCGAGGAACCACACCGAGTGCGCTTGCGTTGGCGTCGCGGAGACAGCGCCGAGATGAATCTGTGGGGGTGTGATGCTTCACGTGGGGTGCTTCACCTGGGGTGCTTCACCTGGGGTGCTTCACCTGGGATGCTTCACCTGGGGTGCTTCACGTGAGGTGCTTCACGTGAGGTGCTTCACGTGAGGTGCTTCACGTGTGGTGCTTCACGTGTAGAGCTTCACGTGTAGTGCTTCACGTGGGGTGCTTCACGTGGGGTGCTTCACGTGTAGAGCTTCACGTGAGGTGCTTCACGTGTGGTGCTTCACGTGTAGAGCTTCACGTGTAGTGCTTCACGTGGGGTGCTTCACGTGGGGTGCTTCACGTGGGGTGCTTCACGTGTAGAGCTTCACGTGTAGTGCTTCACGTGGGGTGCTTCACGTGGGGTGCTTCACGTGTGGTGCTTCACGTGGAGTGCTTCACGTGGGGTGCTTCACGTGAGGTGCTTCACGTGTGGTGCTTCACGTGTAGAGCTTCACGTGTAGTGCTTCACGTGGGGTGCTTCACGTGGGGTGCTTCACGTGTAGAGCTTCACGTGTAGTGCTTCACGTGGGGTGCTTCACGTGGGGTGCTTCACGTGTGGTGCTTCACGTGGAGTGCTTCACGTGGGGTGCTTCACGTGTGGTGCTTCACGTGGGGTGCTTCACGTGGGGTGCTTCACGTGTGGTGCTTCACGTGGGGTGCTTCACGTGTGGTGCTTCACGTGGGGTGCTTCACGTGTGGTGCTTCACGTGGAGTGCTTCACGTGGGGTGCTTCACGTGTGGTGCTTCACGTGGGGTGCTTCACGTGTGGTGCTTCACGTGGGGTGCTTCACGTGTGGTGCTTCACGTGGAGTGCTTCACGTGGGGTGCTTCGCCTGGGGGTGCGGTCGAGGAAAGGTTGGTTCAGAGGAGAGTGTTGAAAGGTCGGTCTGATGTTTTCCTAGAATGTTGGAACTTTCACTGGAGATGGTTTGTTTGGACTCGTTATGTGTGGTTGTGAAATGGGGAGTTACGTTTTTCTTGTGAACCTGATGCGCGTCTCGTTTTAGCGGTTAATTGCAACGATCATTGATTGTTATTGAGGAGGCGAAGAAATATCTTTGACGTGTAAGGAGACACTTCACTATTACTATTGAAAACCAAAATAGTAAATACCAGCATGCATTGTTTTGCTTTGCGTATTATATTGTAATTTTGTATTTATTAGTCATGTTGTATAGAAATATATTATGTGAAATCATGGAAATTAGCCCAATTTTGCTATTTCTTTAAAACACAAATATTGTTACGGGTATAGTCATTCTTATATTAGTAATGCAGATTAAACTTTAATTAGAAATTCGCATAATTATTTACACAAAAAAAATTAACTATTATACGTATGAAAAATAACGACGAAAAGTTATGTACAAATCACACAAAGTACAAAATATAACACATTTTGAGATGTTTAAAGAAAAGCTTTTAATCGATATGTCATGGCACGTCAATATAAATTAAAGAATTTGTTAAATCGGGCTTGCGCATTTTTATTTTATTTTAAACGCAATAGTACTTATCAGATGAGAATGAGAAATGAGAAATGAGAAATGGCATGAAAATAAGAACAGGGAATGAGAAAGGTAACGAGAAAGCAACGCCATGAAAATGTATGAAAAGTGCATGGATTTTCAATGTGACCGTGGTCGGAGGTTGATAAGCAACTTGACAGAAAAGTGCGACCCACAATCAACACAGCCACGTCGCATCAAGCAGCAGTGAAACATGGCGAGGGTGCTTGTTGTCGCATGAAATCTTAAGGGTCTTCCACACCCCCTCCAAAACGTTGGATGCAGAGGTCCAAGCGAACAGAAAAATGAACCCCTAAATATGTTCCAATCTTTAATTTTAAGATACCAGTAGATGAAGGAAGAGTATATCTAGTCATGGATAACCACCAAAATTTGATATTTTAAAAAATGTGTATGGTGCAAATTTTCAAAAATCGCACAAATGAGCTCATTTATACGACTTTTGAATGTTTGCACCATGCACATATTTGAAAATATCAAATTTTGGTGGTTATCCATGACTAGATATACTCTTCCTTCATCTACTGGCATCTTAAAATTAAAGATTGGAACATATTTAAGGGGTTCATTTTTCTGTTCGCTTGGACCTCTGCATTCAACGTTTAAATGGGAGTTGTGGGTTAAAGAATTAACTGTGAGGAGCCCTCGAGAGAAGGAAACGGTTGTCGTTTTGGTTGATTTTCGCATAAATTTCACATTCATAGGGAACGTCTCCTGGCTACAAATTATTTACAAAAATTTGAAAAAAATATACACGTGTTGTTAAAGAGCTGCTGAATGGCGGATACTATTAGTTTTCGTCGTTTTTTTAAAACTTGCAGCTGGGGGAATTTTCTAAAAGTGCCTAAAATGGCCTAAAATGGCACTTTTAGAAAATTCCCCCAGCTGCAAGTTAAAAAAAAAACGACGAAAAAAAATAGTATCCGCCGTTCAGCAGCTCTTTAACAACACGTGTATTTTTTTTTCAAAATTTTTGTAAATAATTTGTAGCCAAGAGACGTTCCCTATGAATGTGAAATTTATGCGAAAATCGACCAAAACGACAACCGTTTACTTCCCTCTTGACGCTGACAGACGCACAGTAGAAGCGTGACAGCAACATGACCGAAACGTCAATAAACCAACGACCTAAACATAGAACCGCAAGACACACACCACATTATTGCTAGCGCCTGTGGTTGTGCTTATCTGTAATGGTGGTCAATCTTTAATCTTTACATATTAAAAACCTCTGCAAATTAATCAAAATCGGAGCAGCCGTTTGTCCGGCACTAGACCGCGATACACAGAAACAAATCAAACACAAACACTAACAAAATAAATCACTTCGTTGTCTTCGTAAATCACTTATAACGCTCACCAACAAGCAGCACTGAAATGAAAGGGCCTTTATTGTCCCATTGTGCAATGAACCCAGACCCATTCTCAGACACCTCCCACCCAGTAGCAACTTGTCGTCAACGTATCGTGCCATCACTACACTCCATTTCACGTCGAGAAGGAGAGTGGATTTGCATCTACCTCGAGGACCCACTGCTGCTAGACACGAGCCAAGAGTTTCAAAACTTCCCATATAGCTTTCGTCAGACTTAAGACATGGCTTGTGAGTTTTGAAGCAAAGCTCGTGTCTAGCAGCAGTGGATCCTCGAGGAACATGCAAATCCACTCTGCTTCTCGACGTGAAATGGAGTTTAGACCGAGAAACACACAAACAAATCAAACAAGCTCCTTATAACGCTCACCAACAAGCAGCACTGAAATGAAAGGGCCTTTATTGTCCCATTGTGCAATGAACCCAGACACATTGTCAGACACCTCCCACGCAGGAGCGACTTGTACCCATGTACCAACTCCCACCCTGCGTCCGACGCGGCCCTAGCGGTCGCCTTCGACGCACTCCGTCTCCATCTTGGTGAGCTGCACCGTGATGGGCGGCAGCGCCTTGGGGTCCTTCTCCATCGTGAGCAGTCGCTTGCGTGTGTCGATCACGCGCAGGTCCGTCATCAACGCGTGGCACTTGTTGTCCAGGTCGATGTCCGTGCTGCGCATCGCGTCGTACAGCTCCGTGTACATGCCCCTGGGAAGTGCGTACACAATGCGTGGACTTTGCGTGGACAATGCGTGGACAATGCGTGGACAATGCGTGGACAATGCGTGGACATTGGGTGGACATTGGGTGGTTATTGCGTGGGCAATGCGTGGACAATGCGTGGACAATGGGTGGACATTGGGTGGACATTGGGTGGACATTGGGTGGACCAGAGGCGTGGACAATGGGGGGACATTAAGTGGACATTGGGTGGACATTGGGTGGACATTGGGTGGACATTGGGTGGACATAGGGTGGACATTGCGAAGACAATGCGTGGACAATGCGTGGACATTGCGTGGACATTGCGTGGATATTGCGTGGACATTGCGTGGATTTTGGGTGGACCAGAGGCGTGGACAATAGGGGGACATTAAGTGGACATTGGGTGGACATTGGGTGGACATTAGGTGGACATAGGGTGGACATTGGGTGGACATAGGGTGGACATTGGGTGGACATTGCGTGGACAATGCGTGGACATTGCGTGGACAATGCGTGGACATTGGGTGGACATTGCGTGGATATTGGGTGGACCAGAGGCGTGGACATTGCGTGGACATTAGGTGGACATTAGGTGGACATTAGGTGGACATTGCGTGGACATTGGGTGGACATTGCGTGGACATTGCGTGGACAATGCGTGGACAATGCGTGGACAATGCGTGGACATTGGGTGGACATTGGGTGGTTATTGCGTGGGCAATGCGTGGACAATGCGTGGACAATGGGTGGACATTGGGTGGACATTGGGTGGACATTGGGTGGACCAGAGGCGTGGACAATGGGGGGACATTAAGTGGACATTGGGTGGACATTGGGTGGACATTGGGTGGACATTGGGTGGACATTGGGTGGACATTGGGTGGACATTAGGTGGACATAGGGTGGACATTGCGTGGACAATGCGTGGACAATGCGTGGACATTGCGTGGACATTGCGTGGATATTGCGTGGACATTGCGTGGATTTTGGGTGGACCAGAGGCGTGGACAATGGGGGGACATTAAGTGGACATTGGGTGGACATTGGGTGGACATTAGGTGGACATAGGGTGGACATTGGGTGGACATTGCGTGGACAATGCGTGGACATTGCGTGGACATTGCGTGGACATTGCGTGGACATTGCGTGGATATTGGGTGGACCAGAGGCGTGGACATTGCGTGGACATTAGGTGGACATTAGGTGGACATTGCGTGGACATTGGGTGGACATTGCGTGGACATTGCGTGGACAATGCGTGGACAATGCGTGGACATAGGGTGGAGATTGCGTAGACATTGGGTGGACATTAGATGGACATTGCGTGGACAATGCGTGGACATTAGGTGGACATTAGGTGGACATTGCGTGGACAATGCGTGGACATTGGGTGGACATTGCGTGGACATTGGGTGGACATTAGGTGGACATTGCGTGGACATTGGGTGGATAAGGCGTGGACATTAGGTGGACATTGCGTGGACATTGGGTGGATAAGGCGTGGACATTGGGGGGATATTGCGTAGACATTGCGTGGACAATGCGTGGACATTGCGTGGACAATGCGTGGACATTGGGTGGACATTGGGTGGACATTGCGTGGACAATGGGTGGACATTGGGTGGACATTGGGTGGACCAGAGGCGTGGACAATGCGTGGACATTGCGTGGACAATGCGTGGACAATGCGTGGACATTGCGTGGACATAAGGTGGACATTGGGTGGACCAGAGGCGTGGACATTGGGTGGACATTGCGTAGACATTGCGTGGACAATGCGTGGACATTGCGTGGACATAGGGTGGACATTGGGTGGACAATGCGTGGACATTGGGTGGACATTGCGTGGACATTGGGTGGACATTAGGTGGACATTGCGTGGACATTGGGTGGAAAAGGCGTGGACAATGCGTGGACATAGGGTGGACATTGGGTGGACCAGAGGCGTGGACATTGGGTGGAACGGAGGCGTGGACAATGCGTGGACATTGGGTGGACATTGCGTGGACATTGCGTGGACAATGCGTGGACATTGCGTGGACATAGGGTGGACATTGGGTGGACCAGAGGCGTGGACATTGGGTGGACATTGCGTAGACATTGCGTGGACAATGCGTGGACATTGCGTGGACATAGGGTGGACATAGGGTGGACAATGCGTGGACATTGGGTGGACATTGCGTGGACATTGGGTGGACATTAGGTGGACATTGGGTGGACATTGCGTGGACAATGCGTGGACAATGCGTGGACATAGGGTGGACATTGGGTGGACATTGGGTGGACATTGGGTGACCCAGAGGCGTGGACAATGCGTGGACATTGGGTGGACAATGCGTGGACATTGGGTGGACATTGCGTGGACATAGGGTGAACATTGGGTGGACCAGAGGCGTGGACATTGGGTGGAAATTGGATCTAGTGCGGGCCAGACACTTATAAGCATTAATTGGTAGGGAACCCCTTGGGCTATAAGAATACCTACAAAATATTTTTTACAGCTTTCGAATAATGAAAGAATCAATTTTGTGTAATGATTCGGCTTTATGAAATTATTTAGAAAACCATTCAAAACTTATTAAGAATCCATATTTGGCAGTTATTCTGGATTTTCAGCAAATCTAATAAAACAAAAATTACTCGTACTTTATTCGAAACCCTTGAGATACGCCAGGCTGTCCCAACTGCTCAGTGGCGTAGTGTGAATATGATGCGCCTCCCCGCGAAAGTTAGTTTTGACGGCGCCCCCAAGGGTCGGATAGGGGGAAAAAAAACCGGCCTGGGCAATCCCTAAGTCTCCTGAAATTTTCCGAGGGATAATCCCTAAAAACAACGTCTCCCGAGAGATATCCTCGGTCGGTACGCCTCTGCAACTGCCTATCTTTAAGGCCATTCATTGATGGTTGTTGAGGTTAATTGAATTCAACTTTTTATGGATTTCCAAGAGATATTTCGAGGTTCTGAAATCAATTGGTTGAGGATTCCGTAGATTATTGTTTCGTTGGATAACGGGTGTGGCCTGGAAAGTGTATACGGTAAGAGGTAAATTCTTACCCTAAGTACCTACATCTTTTAATGTACCGTCTAAACATGGTTAGTTTTAAAACTCTTGTAAGTAATGAACGAGTGAATCTTGCGAAATGAAAATGGTTCAATTGGTTGTCCGAAGTGTGAAGATTCCGAAAATATAGGTTTCGTCGCGATCCGACGAAAGGTGTGGCCTGGAAAGTGTATACCTTACGAGGTGAAGGAAACGGCTCGACTTCGGAGCTCATTGAACAGACTTAATGCCGCTCACTTGGTTTTGTCGATGCGCTCCATCAGCTGCTCCCTGATCTTGCGCAGATTGCGAACCTCCTCCTTGAGCCCGAGTTGTCCGGGGTCCTCGACCAGCTCGGGCCCGCTGCGTCCCATGCGGTTCTCCAGCCGCGTCGACGCCAACTTCAACGCGTTCGTCTTGCCGCGCAGCGACTCCTCCAGCGTGGCGATCTCCTGCGCGATCTGCGTCAACTCGCGACGCATCTGGAACCAGCATCCGGCCGGGTCAGACATTCTAGAACCAGCATCCGGCCGGGTAAGACATTCCAGAACCGCATCTGCAGGGGAAACTGTCTCGGTCCAGCGTTTCGACCTCTGGAGGTGGGTGTGTGCGTCACAACAAGCCACATTACAAAGCCACGTGATGAAGATCAAGATCTAGAAGCCACGTCCAGAGAGTGGTCGAAGAGGGACCGAAGAGGGATCGAAGAGGGATAGAAGAGGGACCGAAGAGAGATAGAAGAGGGACCGAAGAGAGATCGAAGGGCGATCGAATGCCCTGCACGCACGCACCACTTTCCTCTGGTACTCGAGCTCGTTCTTGGCGCGCTGGATCTCGTAGACTTGTTTGCGCAGCGTGAAGTCGGTGAAGGCGTGCTGTCTCTTGAGCGCGTTGAACGATCGGTCTCTCGCCGCGCACATCTCCTCGCGCAGCTTGATGGCGCCCGAGATGGCGTCCTCCGACCGCTTCTTGTTGGCGCGCGACGTCTCCAGCCACTCCTCGTACGGGCAGCAGCTGTCGAGGTTAAGCGACAAGGTCAGGGGACGGCCGTCGGGTGGGTGACCGCTTCTTGTTGGCGCGCGACGACTCCAGCCACTCCTCGTACGGGCAGCAGCTGTCGAGGTTAAGCGACAAGGTCAGGGGACGGGCGCTGGGTGGGTGACCGCTTCTTGTTGGCGCGAGACGTCTCCAGCCACTCCTCGTACGGGCAGCGGCTGTCGAGGTTAAGCGACAAGGTCAGGGGACGGGCGCTGGGTGGGTGACCGCTTCTTGTTGGCGC
This sequence comes from Nemoura dubitans, assembly GCA_921293005.1. Taxonomy (NCBI): domain Eukaryota; kingdom Metazoa; phylum Arthropoda; class Insecta; order Plecoptera; family Nemouridae; genus Nemoura; species Nemoura dubitans. The sequence goes on from OV121076.1 coordinate 2,097,451, forward strand.
GAGACGTCTCCAGCCACTCCTCGTACGGGCAGCAGCTGTCGAGGTTAAGCGACAAGGTCAGGGGACGGCCGTCGGGTGGGTGACCGCTTCTTGTTGGCGCGCGACGACTCCAGCCACTCCTCGTACGGGCAGCAGCTGTCGAGGTTAAGCGACAAGGTCAGGGGACGGGCGCTGGGTGGGTGACCGCTTCTTGTTGGCGCGAGACGTCTCCAGCCACTCCTCGTACGGGCAGCGGCTGTCGAGGTTAAGCGACAAGGTCAGGGGACGGGCGCTGGGTGGGTGACCGCTTCTTGTTGGCGCGAGACGTCTCCAGCCACTCCTCGTACGGGCAGCAGCTGTCGAGGTTAAGCGACAAGGTCAGGGGACGGCCGTCGGGTGGGTGACCGCTTCTTGTTGGCGCGCGACGTCTCCAGCCACTCCTCGTACGGGCAGCAGCTGTCGAGGTTAAGCGACAAGGTCAGGGGACGGGCGCTGGGTGGGTGACCGCTTCTTGTTGGCGCGAGACGTCTCCAGTCACTCCTCGTACAGGCAGCAGCTGTCGAGGTTAAGCGACAAGGTCAGGGTACGGCCGCTGGATGGGTGACCGCGAGCGACGTTTCCAGCCACTCCTCGTACGGGCAGCAGCTGTCGAGGTTAAGCGACAAGGTCAGGGGACGGCCGTCGGGTGGGTGACCGCTTCTTGTTGGCGCCATTGCGCTGTCAATCATTCGATGCTCAGACCATTCAACCCTTTAGCGCAACAATGGGAAGGCCTCCTAATGTTGACACCTTTGGCTCATCTAACGGCAGGGGAGCCTCTTTGAGAGAGAAACACCGCTCTCATTGTATACCATAAACATTACCATAAACAAATACCAGTACTATTCTCCATTTCACGTTAAGAAGGAGAGTGAATTAGCATCTTCTTCAAGGACCCACTGATGCTAGACACGAGATAAAAGTCTAAAACCTTCCCATAGAGCCTTTCCTCCGACTCAAGACATGGTTTGTGAGTTTTGAAACTCTAAGCTCGTGTCTAGCAGCAGTGGTTCCTCGATGAAGATGAAAATCCACACTCCTTCTCGACGTGGAATGGAGTAGTACACACATCCTTGGCTGGGTCGTCCGCTCACTTGTCCGGCGTCCTCAGCGGGTTGGTCTTGTAGCTGGTGCCGGCGCAGAAGCGGTCGATGTCCAGGTTGTACATCTCGATCTCGCGCGCGCCCTCCTTGTTGCTGATGTCCAGCTGCAGCTGGAACTCCTCGGCGCCCAGTCGGTTCAGCTGCACCCACGACTCCTGGCACTTGGCGCTCACCAGCGTCTTCAACGCCTCCACCAGGTCACGCTCCTGTCGGGCCGAGGGGCGTCACAAACCACGTCTATTGCATGGTGCAGAATGATGGCACATGGTGGGGAATCCCGTGAGCTTTGATGCAGTTTCAGTGCTAGACATGAAACAGCATTTCGAGCTCAGGGGCCTTACCTAGCTTGGCCAATTGGAGCGGCTACCAAGCGGCTAATTAGCCGGGCTGGCGGTGTTATATAACCCCGACCTATAGAGCGGCCATTTCAACAATGGGCAGTTTGTTGATTTCTTAGCACTGCTAGCAGCCCGTATTACGGTGGTGCTACGATGATAGCATTATCTAGAAGGCATCCTGCTTTTTAAACGATCATCATTGTGCAGTGAGGTCAAATCAACCAATCTCATGGCTCGTTACTAAAGTCAGAGTCGATGTGCCCCGGCTATATAACCCGGCCGTCATACTGCCGTGCTAGGTCGGGGTTACTGCTTGGTGCTACGGTGGTATTAATTAGCCAGGGTAGATTGCTAGTAATCCTGGGACTACAAGTGGCCGAGTGGTAAGGGCCCAGGAGGGGAACTGTGGCGCTCGCAGGGCCCGTGGCCGTTGGGGGCCCGTCGGCTGTCACCCGCCTTCATCTTGACATTGGAATACATCCATAAATCCCAAACGCGAAAACTCTTTTTTGCTAGTCTTTCAGTTATTTTCCTTTTATCACGATAACTGCTGATTTAAATGTGTGGGGGTAAGCGTCAATCTAGCTGTTATCAAGGAGCTATGAGCTTCCTGGCTTTGCTCTTGATTTTAATCTACGTGTATGCATCCTGAAATATTAATAGAGAAGTAAACGGTTGTCGTTTAGGTCGATTTTCGCATAAATTTCACATTCATAGGGAACGTCTCCGGGCTACAAATTATTTACAACAATTTTGAAAAAAAATACACGTGTTGTGAAAGAGCTGCTGAATGGCGGATACTATTTACAAGTTTCAAAAAAACGACGAAAAAAAAATAGTATCCGCCATTCAGCAGCTCTTTAACAACGCGTGTATTTTTTTTCAAAATATTTGTAAATTATTTGTAGCCAGGAAACGTTCCCTATGAATGTGAAATTTATGCGAAAATCGACCAAAACGAGCCACATCGCCGCGTTCAATTCGTGAGCTGGCTTGCAGGCATCGGGTCTCGTTTCACAGACAAAATGCGGTTGCTGCTGATAAGAAAACCGGTTTGTCGTGTCGCCCAGCGAAGCACCGAAGTTCATGGCTCGAAACTGGCTAATTTCATGACTGCCCGAGGCAACTAGAACCGTGGGTGAATTAGCGATAATGTGACTTTGTGATTTCAAAACGAATCGTTTTCAATATCACTGCCCCGTGGTTTAACGTGGGGGCAGTGATTTGAAATCGAGTGATTTGGAGCCAAATCGAACGAAAAAATGTACATGATCGCTACCCAGGGATTGCCTTCCCAATTCCCATTTCCTGGCCGCGCTCGCTTAGTGTTTCAACAACACCAGTTGGGATCTGCTTAGAAAAACATCCACCCTTCATCGCACGTGAGACATGCAAGTTCAAACAATGAAAAGTACAATCTTCACCAACAATCCACGAACATAAAATATTATTCGTCTGAATCAATCTGAATCAATTCTGGATTCAAGCCAAGTCCGCAAGTCCGCTGTTTTGATAATTTGGTGCAGGGCAAAGATATACCGATAGGGAAAACAATGCAATAGTTTGGAATAGACGAAATCACTCGAATTTGCACTCCTAGCTATATAAGGCTGCTATTGGTTGGATCTCTCTTGGCATTCTCTCTCTCTTGGCTATTGGGACTCTATTGGCTCTATTTGACTCTATTGGCTCTATTTGGCTATATTGGCACTGGCTGCTATTGGCTGGATCTCTCGTGGCATGGGCTCTATTGGGACTGGCTGATATTGGCTGGATATCTTGTGGCATGGGCTCTATTGGGACTGGCTGCTATTGTTTGGATCTCTCGTGGCATGGGCTCTATTGGGACTGGCTGCTATTGTTTGGATCTCTCGTGGCATGGGCTCTATTTGGCTATATTGGCACTGGCTGCTATTGGCTGGATCTCTCGTGGCATGGGCTCTATTGGGACTGGCTGATATTGGCTGGATATCTTGTGGCATGGGCTCTATTGGGACTGGCTGCTATTGTTTGGATCTCTCGTGGCAGGGGCTCTATTGGGACTGGCTGCTTTTGTTTGGATCTCTCGTGGCATGGGCTCTAATGGGACTGGCTGCTATTGGCTGGATCTCTCGTGGCATGGGCTCTAATGGGACTGGCTGCTATCGGCTGGATCTCTCGTGGCCTGTGCTATATTGCGACTGGCTGCTATCGGCTAGATCTCTCGTGGCATGGGCTCTATTGGGTCTGGCTGCAATTGTTTGGATCTCTCGTGGCATGGGCTCTATTGGGACTGCACTGCTATCGGCTGGATCTCACGTGACAATGTTAAATGCTGCAACAACAATTGTAATTACACAAGCTGGCATGCACCATAGGTGCAATGAAATGCATTAAAAATAAATAAAAACATATCAATCAGACCTTGATGAGCTCGTCGTAGGCGTCGTCCTGGTTGAGGTCGTTGCCCCGACGCCCGTCCCTCAACGTGATGCACTCGCTGACCACGGACAGCGGCGTGTTGACCACCGTCTCCAACGCGGCGTCCAATGCGTTCTTCTCCACCTTGAGCGTCATGATCTCCTTCTGCACGGCCTTCAGACAGCTCTCCAACACCTCCTTCCAGCGCGACACCTCGCTCAGTCTGGACATGGGATGTGGCACACTCAGTACACGTCATCATCCTGTTCTACTGGATTTCTAAGACTCGTGCATGATTGTGCTAACTTGAGCACCAAAGGCTGTTTCAATCACTGGGGTTTAAATTGTTATTGTTTTACATTATATTGTTTTTTATTGGGATTTACATGTAATAGGTATAGTATATGTATATGACTTGAACGAAGGTCATGATTGCCATGTATTTATCTATTTATTTTATTTTTTGCGCGTCAACCTAGAAGGTCATTTTGCGCCCGAAAGATTGGGTGGGGAAAAGTTAAATCATATTCTATTTTCGAGTCAATTGGGTTTTGAATTCATTGTTTAGAGAGCCTTTTAGCCCAAAATGCGGAAACTGTGCAAAATGCAGCTTGGGTCACTTTGAGCAACACTTTGGCCACTCTTTGGCCTCGCTTGGGTCACACTTTGAGCATCAGTTTGGCCACACTTTGGCCTCACTTGGGTCACACTTTGAGCAACAGTTTGGCCACTCTTTGGCTTCGCTTGGGTCACACTTTGAGGAACACTTTGGCCTCACTTGAGTCACACTTGGGCCGCACTTTGGGCCGCACTTTGGCCTCACTCGGGCCACACTTTGGGCCGCACTTTGGCCTCACTCGGCCACACTTTGGGCCGCACTTTGGCCTCATTTGGGTCACACTTGGGTCACACTTGGGTCACACTTTGGGCCGCACTTTGGCCTCACTCGGCCACACTTTGGGCCGCACTTTGGCCTCATTTGGGTCACACTTGGGTCACACTTGGGTCACACTTTGGGCCGCACTTTGGCCTCACTCGGGCTACTCTTGGAGCTCGACGCCTCCCTCTCACCTGTCGTTGAGCCTCAGATTGGTCTGGTAGGTGTCCCACTTGCTCTTGATGTTGCTGTCAGTGCGCATGTGCCGCGAGTCATGCCGCAGTTTGTACGAGTCGTCGTTCATCTTGGCGGCGCCCTCCTGGATCTCCTTCAGCCGCTGGATGAACACGGTCTTCGCGATGTGCTCCATCGGCTTCTCGTACGCCACGCACAGCATCTTGGCCGGATCGTTGGCGATCACCTCCTGACCTGCACGCGGGGGAGGCGTTTACACGTCATCGTTCGTCAGGCTACACGATGCGATACGATAAGAGTACAACGCACTGCGCTAAGCGCGCTGCAAGAGCATCGGATTTGCCCTGCTTTTAATAATATTTAAGCATTGAAAATGACTTGTAAAGACATCATCTGTTTCCTGCCAGCTTAGTTTGTCATCTCCAAGGTCATAGCCAATAAGAAACCTCTATTTTCACTTTAACCGACATTTAACTATTTAGTTGGAAATCGTAAAACCGCCGCTTAAAAGGACATAATTTCCCTAGTGCATGCACCACTGACAATGTATCATATCAAACTGAGACCAAAGATTAGGGTGACCTCATTTTCGAACTCAAAAACCGGGATATTTTCGTACGTCAATTACCCATACACCCAGGGCCGTAACGTGCCGAAACTGCACTTTGCTGAAAATAACGCAATGCCCCCCCCCCTCTCTATAATTTATGATTTAAATTAGTCGAATTTACCGAGTTTACCGAATTTTGCAGCCCACACTACCATTATCTGACCTCTACAATACACAATAATGGCAGATTAAGTTGTTCATTGAGCTGTGAACTCGGGCCTCTTCCTTTACCTCGTACGGGATACACTTTCAAGGCCACACCTTTGGTCGGATCGTGACGAAACCTATATTTTCGGAATCTTCACACTCCTGGCCACCAATTGAACCATTGTCATTTCTAAGAATTCACCCGTCAGTTACTTACAAGCGTTTTAAGACAACCCTGTTTTGCCGGTACATTGAAAGATGTTAATTCCAGCTAAGAATTTACCTCCTACTGGATACACTTTCCAGGCCACGCCTGTTATTTGTTCGCGACGAAACAAATATCAACGGAATCCTCACACTTTTGACAACCAATTTAAAACCTCAGAATCTCGAAATATCTCTTGGAAATTCAAAAAATGATACATTCAATTTACCTCAACAACCATCAATGAACAGCCTTAACGCAAAAAAGTAAACACGTGAGGATTCAGAAGGGGTTTGATGAGGGTGGGGGGCCGCTTTTTGTGATTAACTACACTATATCCACAAACCAATTGCTTGGAAAAGGCACTACACAAAAATAATAATGATCGTACGTAGATAAATTATTGGAAATAAAAAAGATAAGATTAATCAAGGGGAATGACTGGAAAACCGGGACATTTAGGGTGGTGTCCTCGGGACACCGGGACAGAGACATCAAAAGCAGGACTTTCCTGGGAAAACCGGGACGTCTGGTCACCCTACTAAAGATTAAATCAAAGTCATCACCTAAGGAACTCGTGTTTCCTACCAAAGATACGAACATGTAATATATTTGATGATTTTCCCTTGTCCATTGCCATTGCCATTGCCATTGCCATTGTGTTATTCATGCCATTGTTCGAGCACAAGCCTTGTTTCCGCCACTTGCCAGCACCTGATCAATACACGACAAACACGAAGCCTGCGGATTGTCCAGAGAATTGATGACATTTTCATCATCTTGACGAAAATTTTGTTTCACTCTTTCCCAACCGAATGCCGGCAAGGAAGGGCGATTGTTAGGTGGCATACATCGCTTCCACTGGCGAGAACGTACTTCTAGTAAGCAAGCACATTCCCCTCCTCGTACGGTCCCGACCTACACCCTTTGACCGGTCTCCACGCCGCCCACTTCTGGCTATCGCAGCCGTCAGCTGGGTCTAATATTGTGTAGACTGCATGCTAGGTTGCTTTCACTCCGTATAACCAACCCCTCAAAAATTCTAGGAAGGCTCTCCTAGTTTGAAAATCACACCATTTTCTTTTGTAATGAATGAAAATGTGAATATAGTTCTAAGAAAATTAAATAAATAATAAGCGGGGCTGAAATATTGAAACCCTAGATAAGGCCTGTGCTTTGTCTGTCGGAATGATTGCTACCAAGTTTTAACACCCCTCCCCCGTGAGTCATACATCGTGCCTATCCAAAGTTCTAGCTCCATATACTTGCTGTAATGTACACACACCCACATCCACCCTTGTGGCGGCGGTTATAAGCAGCATGTATCACATCCCTTTGTTTATCACATCCTTTTGCTTGTCACACCCTCTTATAACATCCTTTCGAAACATCCTTTTGACTCTTTATCTCAGCTACCAATAGCTTTTTAAGAAAACTAATGAGTGCGCCCTCGCATCGAAGGGATTGCAAGTCAGTTGCCGCAAGAAGCTCGACTACGTAACACCTAAAAACTGTAACTCCTCAAATCACCATACATCTACTTGCACTTTCGAACAATAAACCAGATTTACATTGTATTTTACAACAAACCTTCATTTCAACCCAGTCCACTACATTGCTGCCAAATGCTCTTTCCCAATCCAATGTACTTGGTCCATCGCAGTTTCGATGTGCTTTTGGCCTTGCTTGCCTCCGTGGGCCTCGTGCGACGCAAAATATGGTATTGTTGCAGTTTGGTTTGGTTCTGGGAAGCCGCACAGTCGAATTCTAGGGTGTGTTTGCGTGGGTCTATAATATGGGTGTCCGGTCGGAGACCGGTCGGAGTCCGGAGTCCGAAGTCCGGGGTCGGAAGGGGTAGGGCAGGGAGGGAGACGATCATGCTGTACTTCATTTCACGTTGAGCAGCAAAGGGTAATAGACACAATATGGGTTTGGGGGATCAAGCCCCAAGAAAATTTAGGTTTAGAGCATTTTGGACGCAAAAATCGGAGCGCCGGGCCGCAGACTTAGTTCCATGCTGATGTGAACCATGCAAACCTTCGATCACTGCTCCGGTACGGGATAGGCAACTAGTATGCCGTGCCAGCTCTCACTGCTCCGGTACGGGATAGGCAACTAGTATGCCTTGCCAGCTCTCACTGCTCCGGTACGGGATAGGCAACTAGTATGCCGTGCCAGCACTCACTGCTCCGGTACGGGATAGGCAACTAGTATGCCGTGCCAGCTCTCACTGCTCCGGTACGGGATAGGCAACTAGTATGCCGTGCCAGCACTCACTGCTCCGGTACGGGATAGGCAACTAGTATGCCGTGCCAGCTCTCACTGCTCCGGTACGGGATAGGCAACTAGTATGCTGTGCCAGCTCTCACTGCTCCGGTACGGGATAGGCAACTAGTATGCCGTCCAAGCTCTCACTGCTCCGGTACGGGATAGGCAACTAGCATGCCGTGCCAGCTCTTACTGCTCCGGTACGGGATAGGCAACTAGCATGCCGTGCCAGCTCTCACTGCTCCGGTACGGGATAGGCAACTAGTATGCCGTGCCAGCTCTCACTGCTCCGGTACGGGATAGGCAACTAGTATGCCGTGCCAGCTCTCACTGCTCCGGTACGGGATAGGCAACTAGCATGCCGTGCCAGCTCTTACTGCTCCGGTACGGGATAGGCAACTAGCATGCCGTGCCAGCTCTCACTGCTCCGGTACGGGATAGGCAACTAGTATGCCGTGCCAGCTCTCACTGCTCCGGTACGGGATAGGCAACTAGCATGCCGTGCCAGCTCTTACTGCTCCGGTACGGGATAGGCAACTAGCATGCCGTGCCAGCTCTCACTGCTCCGGTACGGGATAGGCAACTAGTATGCCGTGCCAGCTCTCACTGCTCCGGTACGGGATAGGCAACTAGTATGCCGTGCCAGCTCTCACTGCTCCGGTACGGGATAGGCAACTAGTATGCCGTGCCAGCTCTCACTGCTCCGGTACGGGATAGGCAACTAGTATGCCGTGCCAGCTATCACTGCTCCGGTACGGGATAGGCAACTAGTATGCCGTGCCAGCTCTCACTGCTCCGGTACGGGATAGGCAACTAGCATGCCGTGCCAGCTCTCACTGCTCCGGTACGGGATAGGCAACTAGCATGCCGTGCCAGCTCTCACTGCTCCGGTACGGGATAGGCAACTAGTATGCCGTGCCAGCTCTCACTGCTCCGGTACGGGATAGGCAACTAGCATGCCGTGCCAGCTCTCACTGCTCCGGTACGGGATAGGCAACTAGTATGCCGTGCCAGCTCTCACTGCTCCGGTACGGGATAGGCAACTAGTATGCCGTGCCAGCTCTCACTGCTCCGGTACGGGATAGGCAACTAGTATGCCGTGCCAGCTATCACTGCTCCGGTACGGGATAGGCAACTAGTATGCCGTGCCAGCTCTCACTGCTCCGGTACGGGATAGGCAACTAGCATGCCGTGCCAGCTCTCACTGCTCCGGTACGGGATAGGCAACTAGCATGCCGTGCCAGCTCTCACTGCTCCGGTACGGGATAGGCAACTAGTATGCCGTGCCAGCTCTCACTGCTCCGGTACGGGATAGGCAACTAGTATGCCGTGCCAGCTCTCACTGCTCCGGTACGGGATAGGCAACTAGTATGCCGTGCCAGCTATCACTGCTCCGGTACGGGATAGGCAACTAGTATGCCGTGCCAGCTCTCACTGCTCCGGTACGGGATAGGCAACTAGTATGCCGTGCCAGCTCTCACTGCTCCGGTACGGGATAGGCAACTAGTATGCCGTGCCAGCTCTCACTGCTCCGGTACGGGATAGGCAACTAGTATGCCGTGCCAGCTCTCACTGCTCCGGTACGGGATAGGCAACTAGTATGCCGTGCCAGCTCTCACTGCTCCGGTACGGGATAGGCAACTAGTATGCCGTGCCAGCTCTCACTGCTCCGGTACGGGATAGGCAACTAGTATGCCGTGCCAGCTCTCACTGCTCCGGTACGGGATAGGCAACTAGTATGCTGTGCCAGCTCTTCCTGCGTTCAACATGTATGTTGCCGTTTTTCCGTTATCTTAAAACTGAATAAATATTAAAACAAACAAACAAGGGGATTATTTAGCTACTTCTAAAATTCAATTTACTTATTTAGAATGTACTAGTATATATTTAATCTTTTAAATAGCAATACATATAACGACATAATCATGGTTATAGAGTTGATCTGACCGAAGATGACAGCTGGTAAGGCCTATGCTTTAACGTTGCATGGGAAACACACAGCGTTGAGCTAGTTGCGTATCCCGGCGAGCAATGGTCGAAGTGCAAACTGATCGACGTCGGGCCAAAATGAGGTGCAGCACCCTTTGCAAATAGACATGGACACTCCTGGCGTACGCACGCTTACGCCCGAATTAACCTCTGGCTGTCTACACCTTTTCTCCCAACATTTAGGTGATATCGACGCTCTGATGGGCAAGTTATTATCCATCCATTATTGGAAATACCTACAACCCTAAACCCTCCAATATTCCAATACTATGTTCTAGAGTTCTTGAGAGAGTCAATATATTATTGTATTTTTTTTTTATAATTATGACCCATTCTTCTAAGATGGTAAGCGTTTGTGAGTATAGGTACAAGAATGTAGACATGAGAAATGATGCTATCATTCCCAGAGTGCTGAAGCTAAAGTAGCTGAATTCAATTCTCCCACGTTAGTTGTTTCAAATGGGCATGTTCCATTGCATTTCACTCATTTCAGCTTTTTCGCAGTTGTGTTCCTGAGACCTGACCCAAGACCCCGGCTCGCGAGTCGTAATGTGTTATTGCGTCCCATTGATCGTTAAAATACTCTCGACGTATTTACCTAAGTAAGTACCTTTACCTCCAAAAGTTATTTTAACCGATAGATAAGCTGATAACCACTTCAATGATCTTTTATCATGTATACAAACCCCGTGTTCTCTGCAATACCGCGAGATGGATAGGTATAGGTCGTTGCGTTACCTTTTGCCGCCATTGTTTGAATTTGTTGACTTCGATGCCAGCGAGTTGATGAGTTGCCCGTCGCCCTATGCGGTCGATTGAGTTTTAAATTAATTTGATCTGGGTGTTTAAGTAATTTGGTTTGAGTAATTTTTACAAGACTTCAGAAATATGAAATAATTTTTTGGTCCAAATAAAGTAAAATATCAAAATGCAGTATCTATGGAAACATGACAATTAGGAAATATTATGTCGCAGAAATTAGCTTATTGTGTTTTGAACATAGAATGTAAAACAATGTTGAAAAATTAATTGATGAGCGTAGCGAGCGAAGCGAGCGAAGCGAAATCATCAATTTCACTACTGCTAAAAAAAACACTTGGTGTGTGTTTGTTTGTTTGTTTGTTTTTTTTGTATGTGTGTTTGCGCGCGCTCTACAGGCCAAACGCCTGCTTCGAGTGGGATGAAATTTTCAGGGTGTCTACTTTTGTTCTCAACTTAGACCCCCTGCCTTTTTCAAGAAAATCCTCCACACCCTTCACTTTCAAAGCAGAAAAAAGAGCAAAATTCGACAATTGGGCATGTTTGGAAAAGTACGGAAATTTATTTAAAAGTACGTATTTTTTTCAAATGTTCCCAATTTCGATTTGCCTATAGAAACCATCGAAACCAAATCGAAACATCACACCAGATTTTCCCCAATAAAAACCAACCCAATAAAACCCAATAAAAACCCTTGGGCATATAATACATCTATGTATTAACATGCACAATGCTCAATGATCTCAAAATGAGCATATTTCCGCTACCCGACAGCTCGGACAGAAACAAAGAAAGGCCAGAATCGCTTACAATTTCTAGTAATCAGAATTTTCGAAAAAGCTATTGTCCGGCTTGCTGCTCCATGATTTAGGCTTTTTGCCTCAATCTTTTTATGCGCTATATACAAACCGCTACGCTCATCTTCAACGCAACACAAATTGCGTTCGCCCTAGTAATATGCATTCTTAATCAAAGTGCAATCAACACCCAAAATAATATCATCACGACATCTCGGTCTTAAAACTTCTCCGTTCAATGAAACGACAGACGAATTTTGACGAACCCAGCCGATCCAAACCACGTTCTTCACACACAACCCCATCAATCACAATTCCATCTAACTCTCAGTAAAGACTCCCCAAACTCCACAATCAATTGGTATCCTCACCCTCACTTGCACCATCATCCAAACACCTAGCACCCTAGTCCGATCCCACCCCCACCTCTTCCCAATCAATTCCTCAGTCCACACCCATGAAACCAGAAACAGAAAAGAAATTCGCTCAATACCTCACCACACCACCCTTTACACACACAGCCCCCTCTACTTATGTACCAAAATATTCAACCACCTAACCTCCCACATCAAGGACTCCCCCAAACGCAGCACCTTCGACTCCCTCCTGCGAAGCTTCCTTATCCACAACCCCTTTTACAACCTTCAGGAATACCTCACCTCTCCGACACCTTTGTGGTATTTATAAATATATAATTTAAAAAAAAAAAAAAAAAAAAAAAAAATTATATTTTACTAGAATTATGCTCATACTGATATTATGTATCGGTCCGTATCGAAATAAATAAATACAAAATTATCATCCCCAACAACCCCATCTATCACAATTCCATGTCACTCTCATTAAAGACTCCCCAAACTCCACAATCAATTATCATCCCCAACAACCCCATCTTCTTAACTGTGGCCAGTATAAACAAAGCACATAGCAACAGCAATCTGCCAATCAGCTGTAAAATTTTAAAGTAGGTAGGTACCTAATGAACTTGTAGGTAGGTATGTACCTACCATAATGGATGAGTATTTAATTTTACACTTCCTTTTTCTTATTGATTTGATGTTGTTCGTAGAAGGAAAAAACGTAATACGTTATTATTGGACCTACATTTACCTCTCTACCTACTTTGTTTAAACATTTATTTAATTTATATAAACTTTTTCTACAAAGTAGGTAGTAATTTTTTAAATAGTAAATACCAGACTTACAATGTACCTACATTACTGCCCCAAAGAGCCAACCACTATTATAAGATTCATGTCCAAAAACTGAATCTTTATCCAAGAATTGATTTAATCACCATCAAACTTCCTAAAGGTACCTACGTTTTATGTTAAATTATACCTGTCAGTAAATCATATTCAAGCCATGGGCAATAAAGTAATGCAATTAAGTACCTACTTTTCCCGAATTTGGGCAATTTGATTCCATGTTAACATTTGGCATTAGTGTAAATAAATAATTCTCCGAACCTCTGTCAGCTATAATATGCGAGCTACCTAATTGTTAAGCCGGACAAAATCACGAGTGGTAACTTGCAAGTTTTGCAGTCCAATTTGTTGCAAAAACCTGTTTGAAAATTTCTCCCTCATATTATTCATATCATACACAAATCTTCTTTGTTAAATTGGGGGGAGTGTAGATAGTGCATATTATTCGGTAAATATAATGCTAGTAGGTAACTCATGCAAAATCATGGATAAATCCATTTCATGACATTTGGATTGCAATAAAATCATATTGTTGATACTGCATAAAGTTGCAATTTCAGATTTTTTGGCAGTTCTGTAGCGCATATTTCAGGGACTGTTGCATACTTTCCCTTAGGTAAATAAACCATTGAAAACCCAATTACGTGTACATTTTTTATTTTAAATTATATTCTGAAACTAGGTACCTCTACATGAAAAGTTTTCAACAATTTTGAGAATTATTCTTTCACAACTCAACACAAGTAATGCACTTCTGAGGACTTTGTCCCTAAGCCAGCCACAACAAAAGAGCGCCTATGTCTAGGGGATAGGTAGATCTTCAAGCTAGCGTTATGAAGGTAGTAGAACCGTAGATTTCATTACTCGCTACGGTAGTAGGTTTTTCCTAGAGCTCATACATCTGGGTGGGGTAGGAGCGAGCCACAAAAAAAGAGTGCATTTACCTAGGTGGGGTAGGTTGCCAAAAATTCGATCATCTGCAATCTGACTTACATCAAATCTTCACTTGGTCAAATCCCCCAAACATTAACCAAAGAGGAGTTTGGGCTGCAGTTGACAGAATCACTGCAAATTGTGAACGGCCAACAAATAAAGCTCCTAACGCACCGGGAAGAGTTGCTCGAGTTGCTTGCAACCAACTGGATCTTGTGATTGGCAAAGAATACAGAGTAAAGCACTCCTTCAAAGTGTGGCGTAAATACATGCCGGAAAAGAAGCCGAATTTCATGATTTGGCCCCATCGGATATTTGTAAATTTAAGTATGTGGCATGCGCCAATTAAGTCTGTTGGTATGAAGAGATCATTCTCTGTATATATAAATAATATACTTACTGACAAGCGACATTGACTAACATCAGAAAATATTGAAAGAATAATTGTTAGTCACTGCTATGCCAAAGCATGAAAGCAAGGCTGTAGCAAGTAATGTTAAAATGCCAAGTAAGCATAAAAGTAATGTGCAAGAGAAAATCCAAAAAAACAACGTTGTCATACGTTCTTTCACCCACATTCTATCCTGTGATACAGCATATTTGGCCATTTTTGCCGCACATTTCAGTTTTTGATAGCGCATATTTTGCATATTTAAGCTTTTGATTTTGCATATTCTGGCTTTGATACTGAATTACTAACATATTACTAATGATAAATAACTCTATACAATACTTTTCAATACAACAACACACAATACATCTATCTCAAGTTTGCTAAATCTATCAATTTCTTTGTTGCCAAAAAATTGCTCCAAACTGCTAAGTGAATATTTTGCACAAATATATTCGATTTAAAAATATGGCAAGTTACCTACTTTACAAAATCTTCTCTTTGCCCAGTACAGCAATTGCAAAGCTTTTCTCACTTCCGAGATGAGATTTTGTCAATAATATGACATTGAAATAAACAATCCATTAAAACTGGCAGCACAGCAAGACATATGAGCTCAGTACAATGTTGTTTCTTCTTGCTTTACCCCCTCAGCAAGTCACAGACAGATAGTACTTGAGGGTCCTTGCATTTATGCTAAACTGGCCAGGAATAATCATCCACCATGCAGATTGTATTCCAGCATTTCCCTCGCCTATAAGCCTTGTAGATGAGAATACAATTAAGGGATGCCGGAACTATACTGATTATTATTACATCTGTTTCACTCGCTCTGCCCATCATCGCTACACAGTTCTCTCTCCCACGACTTGGCATTCCCCTCTCCTACAAGCCAAGTAGATGAGAATACAATCAAGGGATGCCGGCACTACTGTTATTACATCTGTTTCACTTGCTCTGCCCATCATTGCTACACAGTTCTCTCTCCCACCACTTGGCATTCCCCTCGCCAACAAGCCTTTTCGATGAGAATACAATCAAGGGATGCCGGCACTACTGTTATTACATCTGTTTCATTCGCTCTGCCAATCATCGCTATTCAATTCACTCCAATTATTTATTATTATTTTATGAGTTTATTATTAGATTAGATACAAGTATCAGTTGCTGATCACTGAATTTGAGTTACCCATTTAACAAATGACTGGAATCAATGTATCTCTCAAAGTCATTGTGTGAAGCTTTCCAAGTTCTGATACCCTTCCATGACAGAAACCTTCAAAAAGCCGGTGCAAAAAGTTACACAATCTTTGCCACACAGGCCATATCCAAAATCAGTCAAGTCTCGTTCCAAGTCTTGGTTTTAAACTTCCAATGCATTTGTTCCATGAACTTCCATTGTTAGCACCGAGTAATCAACACAAAGAACTAGAGATGTTTACTAGAAAAGGTTACCAACTAGGACTCAAACCAAAACAGATCTAATTCAATGAAGACATACATTCCCTATGACCATGACCTTTAGTCCATCAACTATGAAATTCTCCCGAGTCCCAGGCCAATAGAACAATAACTAATAAGGGAGTGGACCTCTGTGGAGCGCAACCATAAACATAATATGCGGCTTAATATGTATACTTTATTATTGTTTATAATAACATAAAATAAAATAATCCTAAACAATTTCCTTGTCACAATTTGTGCCATGTTCTTATTGCTGTGATTTAATTATTGTACTGCCATTAAGTATGTTTGGTTGTCCAGTTCATATCAAGATGCAACGTTGTTATTAACTAGATTTCGGTTTTCGTTGTGACGTCATAATAGGCAATCATGCAGTAAACGAAATCTAGCCTGGACAAACAAACGCAAGAAATCTAGTTATCATCTAGATTTCGTGGACAACCAAACAGAGCTATTGTTTGTCTCTTGCTTACACGTGGTTTACAGGCAAGCACATGATATACATACATGGAATTCAACATGGAATGAAATAAACAAATACAAAATCCATGGGCTAAAATCAAGAATCAGACTCCGAAAGAGCATTGAGACACAGTTTCGCGTACAAAACCGGTGTGCCCCTCGCCCGCCACCCAACGCATCAGTCGAACGTGAAGCTGAATCGCACGTCCCCCTGGTCGAACGCGGCCAAATATCGCAAGACGTCTCCGTCTTTGACCCGTCTGCCCTGCTTGAAGAAGCTGACTCCTTGCCGCGTGTGCATGTCCCACACGACCTTCGCACCCGGCTCGGGCGGCCGGGTCGGCCCGGTCGTCACCACGTGCTTGCCGGTGCCGTCCAGGTCCCAGTCGACCCAGATCACCACGCCGTGGCACGTGCCTGATCTGAAAACGTCACGGTGGCGACGAGGTCAAACAGGGTTGGCTCTCATCGTCAGTCGAGCTACGAGACTTGGGGAAGGGAAATCAGCGAGACTTTATTGAACATTCAAAACCCACGTTGAAATAATTTTTTGTCAGCATTGTTGAATAAAAAATATAGACCTATATTGGATAAATATAATTCATTTTGGTGCAGATCTGTAGATCAGCAAGACTTTAGTACTGAAATTACAATGCCTAGATAAGAAGTAATCTACAGGATAAGGTGAAAATTGATGTATCTGATTGGCAGTGACTATGGAGATAACAAGTTATCCTGTAGATAAATTCTTATCTAGACATTGTAATTTTGGTACTTATTTAACAATCAAAACCCAGGTTTGAATAATTTTTTGTCAGCATTGTTGAATCAAAAATATGGACCTATATTGGATAAATGTTTAATATAATTAATTTTGGTGCAGATCTGTAGTGGTTTTGGAATTTATTATTTATGTAAGCTAAATTGGCAGGATCAATAATAGAAATGAGAGGAAATTGTTATTGGTTTATGCAGATACCAGCATGCAATTGATGGAGGCGAAGCTGGAAAAATGTGCACCCGAAACGGGTTCGTATCCCGGTTCGGGTGCACATTTTTCCAGCTATGCTTCCCTTCCAATGATAGAAATTGAAGAAATTGAATGTTAAGAAGCCAAGGCTAGGTCAAAAGCGTTTTAGTTGGTTCTCTTATTAACACTATCAAATCGGTAGACCTCCAAGTTCAACCCTCGACGAAGAAACTAGTTCGGGCAACAAAGCATTGAGAACTCAGCATTGGAGAGTGAATACCCAGTTCCAAATATGATCTATGAAAACTGATGCTAGGAAGTAGACTTGTGTGCACTCTGACGAGTGAGGCAGCGCCCTCGAACGATACCTGAGCGTCTGCGTCCCCGCCAGCCCCAGCGCCATCTCGGCTTCCGAGTCGCGTGTGAAGTCGAAGCTCAGCGCTCGGAAAGGCTCGGCCAGCGGCACGCACGGGTATTCCCACAGCGGCTGGGCCTCGACGGGGCCGTCGCTGACGTCGCTGGCGGCGTCGATGAGCTCGTCGAACAGCGTCATCGCAAAGCCCTCCACCGCGCTGGACGCACCGTTGCGGATTTTATTATCATGTACCTACACAAATTAGCCTCCCAAAAATGTTGCCCATTCCACGGACATGAAATTTGGGAGAAGTAAACGGGTCCGTTTAGCTTAGCTGGTTAAAGCACCGGCCGCGAAAGTTCAAACCCGGAAGTGGGCAACATTTTTGGGAGGCTAATTTGTGTACATAATAATAAAATGTACTAGCCAATTACGAGCTTTCGTAATTTGAATAAGATTATAAAGAGAGTTACGGATGTTTACGTTTGTTACTGGTGTCATTTCGTTTTAATAAAACATTTCATGTACCTTTTCATGAAACTTTTCGGCAAATTGGAGTGTTATTTTCGACGGTTCTCAGGATTTAAGAGTTGACGTTCGGAGGGGATAGATTGCACTTTAATTTTGCAGCTGTCAGCTGCTTTGAAAGTGTATTTGCAAAGAAAATTGACCAGAGCTAGAACTTCCGAAGAAATGTAGCGTCCCAAGGCTGCTAACTGAAGTAAAAATCATAAAAATCCTGTGCTTAGCCTATTTTTAGTATCACAAAAAGTGACATCTTAAAATAAAATCAACTTACTGCCCAATCTTTACGTGTAAAATACTAACTAACTACTCCCTTTCTGTTGTAAAATAGAAAGAGAATAAAGATATCTTAGTAGAATCTAAGTGAAATGATAGTGTTTTTCCACTGAGGAATCTTAGTGGAATGGCCTTCCAGTGGAACTTCAGCCCATCTCGAGGGATTGTAAGACATTTGATAACATGTTAACTAAAACACTGGCACAACCACGGGAGATAAGATTATAATGCCAATAAATTGTGATGTATTTCTAAGGGTGTCTCAATAGGTTTCATGCAGACTTGCGTACCATGCAGCTGGGTTACGGACTTCGCAAGTAAACAAGTCGAGTGTGCAAGTCGAGTGTGCAAGTCGAGTGTGCAAGTCGAGTGTGCAAGACCATCATACACCATATGGTCTTGCATTCTTGCAAAGTCCGTAACCCAGCTGCAAAGTAAGCAAGTCCACATGAAACCTCCTATTGAGACACATCCTAAGTTGTAAATAAAACATATATAAAAAGCAAATACTTGAGAGGAGCTCGAATCTTCCACAGATCCCGAAACTGCACGGGCATGGCCCAGACCACGGCTTTGGCCGGCATGACGGCCTCGATGGGGCCTTCGATCGCAGCTTGCAGTCGCTGCTTCAGATACCAGAAGGCCACGTTCTGCCACGGAAGCAGCGTCGTCAGGAAGTGCGGCTCTCCGAACACCAGCGAGATCTGCGCCGTGGTGGCGGGACGAGATTGGCGAGATTAGCGCATTCGATTTGGTCAATTTCATCCGTTTAGGCTGTTGGTGCGGTTGTTGGTGATTATTGCATGGAGCTTTAATTGAACTTTCAACTGGTGTTTCGTGATTATAAATCACACCATTTGTTGGATTCCGTAAACATGGGTTTCGTTACGATCGGACAAAAGGTGTGGCCACAAGTTAGAATCCAGTAGCAGGTAAAATTTGAGCGGGAAGCTGCCCGAGCTCACACCAATAGTCTTAAGTCCCTGTGAAAAGTTACGATATTGGTCTGTAGGTGCACTACGCTTGGGGCAAGGACACCAGAGCGAAGAGCTAATAATGTCAGCACACAGCGCCAGCCCCCAGCCAACAACGTGGGCACAGGGAACGCAATGCGAAGCTACTTGATGACAAACAACGCTGATGCGGCAGTAAACAGAAAGGTTGGCTCAAGTACGTTAAAAAAAATGCAGTGACATTCATAAGTTTCTGTGAGAAAGGAACTAAAGCCAACCTTTAAAACTAGCCAAACTGGCCTCCGAAGCAGCTTGTCAACTGTGTTGGTAAGGCAGAGATGTCACCAGAAAAGCCAAAGAAATCAATGATCGAAACAATGTACACTTCTGGATCTTGAAATCCAGCCAGTCGAATTTCAGCCACCCTCATGAAGGTTTGTCTGGAAAGAGCATAGGCAGGCCAGGTACCGACCACGTGCAGATGAGCACATGGGACGACGTTTGCTTAGGGAGTATTATCGTATCAGTACCTGCCTCGCAAAACGAACGAATTAGTTCTCTGGCCAGTTTTGTCCGCGGTTTTCCAGACACCCAGCGGCCTAAAACACCTAATTTTATAGTTAGAAGAGAGAGAAAAAACTTATCTAATCCTCTGTTTGACGGGAACACTTCCATGTCACCACTTTGTTAATATCAAAGAAAACATGTTTCCATATCTCTATTTTATTTTATTTTATTAATGCTTCCGTTATATCGATATCAAGTTCTTGGTTGTTACTTATTAGTTATTTTATTTTACCTGGCTATAGCCCGTTCAGTCAGGTTGGAGGCACTGATCTCAAATATAGCTATTACGTTAGAGATCAGTGGTCGGTGGTAATGCGAGATAACAAAAGCAATTATGAAATTTAAATCCATCTACATTGCGAATACCAACTTGTTTGCAAGTACCGTAAAAGTGATGGCATACGTGTGTCTTTCGTACAGAGAAGATGCAGGAAACTTTTTGAATTTTCTTCCAGCTTTAAAATTACGTATTTTAGGCAATTGAATTTGCGTGAAATCTAATGCAAAACTCGAAAGTGGACCGATCTATCAGCTTTGTCGATCCTCATTTCACGGAGCGAGGCAGCTGCTGATAAGAAAACTGGTTTCTAAAATCAAGATTTCGATCCACTAAGCATGGCATCCAGTTCCTCCATGTGTTCACCCACGTGGTCCATACCTGGCCTGCTGATTTGCTTTTTTCAGACAAACCCTTCAGAGAACATAGCCGAAATTCTACTGGCTGTATTTAAAAGTCCAGCGTTGTACCCACTACCTATTTAAGTATTTTTTTTGGCATTGGGTCATTTTGTCATTTTGGCGCTCTCCTAAACCAGGAATAGTACTAAAGTTCATGGAACCAAACAGTGGCGTAGCGCAAAATCACGCCCCCCCAGCAAAAAAAAATGTGTAGACTCCTTCCCCCCTCCCCAAACCAAGTAAAAATTGAATTCCGAAAAATGTTGTATGGTCTAAAATATGTTCCAAAATAAGCCGAACCAAACAGACCCCCGTGGCGGGCCGCACCTTGTCCGCGTGCAACGTGATGTCCTCGGGCGTGTCGATCTCCGTCACGCGGCCGCGCACGCTCTCGTTGCGCTCGACGTACGCCAGCAGCACGCGCTTGGCCGTCACGTGCTCCTCGAGGAAGTAGACGTGCGCCGCTCCCAGCGCCGCCGCCGCGGGCGCCAGCAGCGTGCAGCTGCCGAGGCAGACCACGGCCCCGCGGCCCAACGGCCCCGATGTCGATGGCCCCGATGATGATACCGATGGCCGTGATGCCGACGATGATGCCGATGCCCCCGATGATGCTGATGTCGATGCCTCTGATGCCGATGCCCCCGATGATGATGTCGATGCCCCCGATGTCAATGCCGATGCCCCCGATGCCAATGCCGATGCCCCCGATGCCAATGCCGATGCCCCCGATGCCAATGCCGATGCCCCCGATGCCAATGCCGATGCCCCCGATGATGATGCCGATGCCCCCGATGCCAATGCCGATGCCCCCGATGCCAATGCCGATGCCCCCGATGCCAATGCCGATGGCCGTGATGATGCAGATGCCCCCGATGACGTCCCCGATGCCAATGATGATGCCTCTGACGCCGACGAGGACAGGAGAGCGCGGAGACAGGACAGATAGGCGGCGTTGCGTTCGACGTCGTTCATCGCGCCGATGCGCGTCCGTCCGAAGGCGAGGTGCACGCCGCAAGTGCAGCGCGGCGCGGCGCGGTCGGCGTCCGTCACGCTGCAAGCGCAGGGGTCATGGTGTTTCGGTTTCTTGGGGTCATGTGTGGGGTCATGCGTAGGGTCACGCGTTTACTTTCTTGGGGTCATGTGTGGGGTCATGTGTAGGGTCATGCGTTTACTTTCTTGGGGTCATGTGTGGGGTCATGCGTAGGGTCATGCGTAGGGTCATGCGTTTCCCTTCTTGGGGTCATGTGTGGGGTCATGCGTAGGGTCATGCGTGTCCTTTCTTGGGGTCATGTGTGGGGTCATGCGTAGGGTCATGCGTGTCCTTTCTTGGGGTCATGTGTGGGGTCATGCGTTTACTTTCTTGGGGTCACACGTTTCCCTTCTTGGGGTCATGTGTGGGGTCATGTGTGGGGTCTTGCGTAGGGTCACGCGTTTACTTTCTTGGGGTCACGCGTTTCCCTTCTTGGGGTCATGTGTGGGGTCAAGTGTAGGGTCATGCGTAGGGTCACGCGTTTACTTTCTTGGGGTCATGTGTGGGGTCATGTGTGGGGTCATGCGTAGGGTCACGCGTTTACTTTCTTGGGGTCATGTGTGGGGTCATGTGTAGGGTCATGCATAGAGTCACGCATTTACTTTCTTGGGGTCATGTGTGGGGTCATGTGTGGGGTCTTGCGTAGGGTCATGCGTTTACTTTCTTGGGGTGACGCGTTTCCCTTCTTAGGGTCACGCATTTCCTTTCTTGGGGTCATGTGTGGGGTCATGCGTAGGGTCATGCGTGTCCTTTCTTGTGGTCATGTGTGGGGTCATGCGTAGGGTCATGCGTAGGGTCATGCGTTTCCTTTCTTGGGGTCATGTGTGGGGTCATGTGTATGGTCATGCGTTTCCTTTCTTGGGGTCATGTGTGGGGTCATGCGTAGGGTCATGCGTAGGGTCATGCGTTTCGGTTTCTTTATGTCTTTAATCTAGTGTAAATACATGATTTATTGACATTTTTAGTACACTCTACACATGCAGCGTCCACACGCTTAACCTAAATAAGCTAAAACAAAGAAAATGTATCTAGAGAGATTTAAGAAGTCTCATTTAGTAGAATATGAGAGTAAAAACTATCAATAGTACATCCATAATGTAAAGTAATAATGTAGTACAGTACC
This sequence comes from Nemoura dubitans, assembly GCA_921293005.1. Taxonomy (NCBI): domain Eukaryota; kingdom Metazoa; phylum Arthropoda; class Insecta; order Plecoptera; family Nemouridae; genus Nemoura; species Nemoura dubitans. Next base: position 2,120,092 of record OV121076.1, read on the forward strand.
TATAAATAATAGTAGAAGATAAGATAGATAAAATAGGAAGTTAAGCTTTGGGATTAATATTATATACTTAAATTCCTCCCAAGAGTAATATTAAACCAGCATTTATAATTAATCATATTATAATATGATATAATATTAATCATAATTATTAATTATACGTTTCCCTACTGTACAAATGAAAGGACCCTGACCCTTTGTTCATCGATCTAAAACCAGTGAAATCATTGCTAACAAAACCATTGAATGCTAATCCTACCCTACTAATGGCAGCTCCTTCATGTTGAACCAAAATGATTACCGCTATGTTAGAAATAGCTCGGTCCCTGATCGTTTGCTACGAGAACCAAGGGAAATCCGAGCTTAAAACCAACCCAAGGGCTGTCCAACTCACGTGAGCTCCTTCTTCATGTTGAACCAAAATGAGTACCGCTATGGTAGAAATAGCTCGGTCCCTGATCGTTTGCTACAAGAACCGAGGGAAATGCGAGCTTAAAACCCACCAAGGGCGGAAATAACTCGGTCCCCCATCGTTTGCTACGAGAACCCAGGGAAATGCGAGCTTAAAACCCACCAAGGGCGGAAATAACTCGGTCCCCCATCGTTTGCTACAAGAACCCAGGGAAATGCGAGCTTAAAACCCGCCAAGGGCGGAAATAACTCGGTCCCCCATCGTTTGCTACGAGAACCCAGGGAAATGCGAGCTTAAAACCCGCCAAGGGCGGAAATAACTCGGTCCCCCATCATTTGCTACAAGAACCCAGGGAAATGCGAGCTTAAAACCCACCAAGGGCGGAAATAACTCGGTCCCCCATCGTTTGCTACAAGAACCCAGGGAAATGCGAGCTTAAAACCCACCAAGGGCGGAAATAACTCGGTCCCCCATCGTTTGCTACAAGAACCCAGGGAAATGCGAGCTTAAAACCCACCAAGGGCGGAAATAACTCGGTCCCCCATCGTTTGCTACAAGAACCCAGGGAAATGCGAGCTTAAAACCCGCCAAGGGCGGAAATAACTCGGTCCCCCATCGTTTGCTACAAGAACCCACGGAAATGCGAGCTTAAAACCCGCCAAGGGCGGAAATAACTCGGTCCCCCATCGTTTGCTACAAGAACCCAGGGAAATGCGAGCTTAAAACCCGCCAAGGGCGGAAATAACTCGGTCCCCCATCGTTTGCTACAAGAACCCAGGGAAATGCGAGCTTAAAACCCACCCAAGGGCGGAAATAACTCGGTCCCCCATCGTTTGCTACGAGAACCCAGGGAAATGCGAGCTTAAAACCCGCCAAGGGCGGAAATAACTCGGTCCCCCATCGTTTGCTACAAGAACCCAGGGAAATGCGAGCTTAAAACCCACCAAGGGCGGAAATAACTCGGTCCCCCATCGTTTGCTACAAGAACCCAGGGAAATGCGAGCTTAAAACCCACCAAGGGCGGAAATAACTCGGTCCCCCATCGTTTGCTACAAGAACCGAGGGAAATGCGAGCTTAAAACCCACCAAGGGCGGAAATAACTCGGTCCCCCATCGTTTGCTACGAGAACCCAGGGAAATGCGAGCTTAAAACCCACCAAAGGGCCGTCCAACTCACGTGAGCTCCTTCTTCATGTTGAACCAAAATGAGTACTCGTCGTGGCAGCTGACGAGCGCCACCTCATCGCCGCGCTTCAGCGGCACTTCGCTCGGCAAGTAGTACAGCGCCTGCATCCAGTGGTCGCGCCACGGAATGCTCTCCGTCTGCAAACGCAGGCTTCCACCGTCAATTTGTTGCCAGCAGCGTGAAGATTCCGAAAATATATGTTTGGTCGCGATTTGGCCAAAGGTGTGGCCTGGAAAGTGTATACCTTACGAGGTAAAGGCAGCGATCCGACCAAAGGTGTGGCCTGGAAAGTGTATACCGTACGAGGTAAAGGCAGCGATTTGACCAAAGGTGTGGCCTGGAAAGTGTATACCGTACGAGGTAAGGGCAGCGATCCAACCAAAGGTGTGGCCTGGAAAGTGTATACCGTACGAGGTAAAGGCAGCGATCCGACCAAAGGTGTGGCCTGGAAAGTGTATACCGCACCGTCAAGCCATGGCGGTGCCCTGTTGGTGCAAACCCCCAAGCGGCACAAAAACCGTTATCACGAACGTTCGGTGGACGTCGGAAAGCCAACGGGGGATAACTTGCGTTCGACGTTCGGGTAGAACCTAATCGAACGTTTGGCCAATGTGAACGTTGGACGCAAGTTATCCCCCGTTGGCTTTTCGACGTCCACCAAACGTTCGAAATGATGTCCGCTGAACGTTTTTGTGCTACTTCGGAGGTTCCTGCCATTTTTAAGGGTGGAAGCTTGCGAAGCTCGCGAACATGACATCATGCACATCCAGCGTCTCTGATTGGTGCAGAGACAATGTTGATGACATCGTGTCTTTGACATTGCTAGCTTAAGGCCATTCATTGATGGTTGTTGACTTTTCTTGGATTTCCAGTAATTCCTGTAGATATGTAGAGGTTTTGAGGTATTCAATTGGTTGTCCAAAGCTTAAGGATTCCTTAGATATTTGTTTAGTTACGATTGGATAACGGTTGTGGCGTGGAAAGTGTATCCAGTACGAAGTAAACTCTTAGCTGGAATTGGCCCTTGTGAATATCTTTCAATAAATCGGCTCAACAGAGTTATTTTAAAACGCTTGGAAGTAATTGACGGGTGAAATGTTTCGAAATGCAAAGTGGCCCACAGCGTGAAGATTCCGAAAATATAGGTTTGATCGCGATTTGACCAAAGGTGTGGCCTGGAAAGTGTATACCGTACGAGGTAAAAGCAGCGATCCGACCAAAGGTGTGGCCTGGAAAGTGTATACCGTACGAGGTAAAAGCAGCGATCAGACCAAAGGTGTGGCCTGGAAAGTGTATACCGTACGAGGTAAAGGCAGCGATCCGACCAAAGGTGTGGCCTGGAAAGTGTATACCGTACGAGGTAAAGGCAGCGATCAGACCAAAGGTGTGGCCTGGAAAGTGTATACCGTACGAGGTAAGGGCAGCGATTTGACCAAAGGTGTGGCCTGGAAAGTGTATACCGTACGAGGTAAAGGCAGCGATCCAACCAAAGGTGTGGCCTGGAAAGTGTATACCGTACGAGGTAAAGGCAGCGATCCGACCAAAGGTGTGGCCTGGAAAGTGTATACCGTACGAGGTAAGGGCAGCGATTTGACCAAAGGTGTGGCCTGGAAAGTGTATACCGTACGAGGTAAAGGCAGCGATTTGACCAAAGGTGTGGCCTGGAAAGTGTTTACCGTACGAGGTAAAGGCAGCGATCCGACCAAAGGTGTGGCCTGGAAAGTGTATACCGTACGAGGTAAAGGCAGCGATCGGACCAAAGGTGTGGCCTGGAAAGTGTATACCTTACGAGGTAAAGGCAGCGATCATACCAAAGGTGTGGCCTGGAAAGTGTATACCGTACGAGGTAAAGGCAGCGATCCGACCAAAGGTGTGGCCTGGAAAGTGTATACCGTACGAGGTAAAGGCAGCGATTTGACCAAAGGTGTGGCCTGGAAAGTGTTTACCGTACGAGGTAAGGGCAGCGATCCGACCAAAGGTGTGGCCTGGAAAGTGTTTACTGTACGAGGTAAAGGCAGCGATCCGACCAAAGGTGTGGCCTGGAAAGTGTATACCGTACGAGGTAAAGGCAGCGATCCGACCAAAGGTGTGGCCTGGAAAGTGTATACCGTACGAGGTAAAGGCAGCGATCGGACCAAAGGTGTGGCCTGGAAAGTGTATACCGTACGAGGTAAAGGCAGCGATCCGACCAAAGGTGTGGCCTGGAAAGTGTATACTGTACGAGGTAAAGGCAGCGATCCGACCAAAGGTGTGGCCTGGAAAGTGTATACTGTACGAGGTAAGGGCAGCGATCCGACCAAAGGTGTGGCCTGGAAAGTGTATACCGTACGAGGTAAAGGCAGCGATTTGACCAAAGGTGTGGCCTGGAAAGTGTTTACCGTACGAGGTAAGGGCAGCGATCCGACCAAAGGTGTGGCCTGGAAAGTGTATCCCGTACGAGGTAAAGGCAGCGATCCGACCAAAGGTGTGGCCTGGAAAGTGTATACCGTACGAGGTAAAGGCAGCGATCCGACCAAAGGTGTGGCCTGGAAAGTGTATACCGTACGAGGTAAGGGCAGCGATCCGACCAAAGGTGTGGCCTGGAAAGTGTATACCGTACGAGGTAAGGGCAGCGATCCGACCAAAGGTGTGGCCTGGAAAGTGTATACCGTACGAGGTAAGGGCAGCGATCCGACCAAAGGTGTGGCCTGGAAAGTGTATACCGTACGAGGTAAAGGCAGCGATCCGACCAAAGGTGTGGCCTGGAAAGTGTATACTGTACGAGGTAAAGGCAGCGGCTGAGTTCACGGCCCAATGAACAGACTCGAGACATGTGCCAACCTTGTCGCCGTCTCCGTCGTCTGTGCTCGCGTCCGGATGCGCCCAGACCGGCGCGCAGCTCAGCACGACCTCGCCCTCGGTGTCCATGACGATGTCCCACCAGACGAACACGACCTGCGCGGTGCCGTCGCGGTCCGCGCGCAGGATCAGAGTCGACGAGTCGGCGAAGGGCAGCTCGGTGCGGCCCGACCAGTCGAACCTGCGGAGCGATTAAGTGACTCTGATTTCGCCCGTTCTCGGTTGCAAAGTTAAACAATTAACGTGGGCAACAATAGGGACTTCGGGAACCGCTAAAGGAAGTTACAAAATTTTGACAACAGAATTTAGAGACACCACTGAGCCTTACAAACCAATACAGTTGGTAGACAAAGTAGGCACATGATTATTACATTTCTTACCTACAACTCATGTTTACTATGTCCCATCTTAGCATTCAAATCCCAGTGTGAAATAGTTTTTGTAGGTTCCACTGTACCCACCTGAAAAAGGGCAGTTTGAAGAGGTTAGGCAAGGTAAATGCAGTGCTTAAGGCTGATTTGCAATTACAATTGGTCATAATGTTTAAGGAATAGTGATTAGTGTTTGCGGTTTAAAATCTCATTGCGATTCACAGTACCTGTTTCTAATGCCAAATACAATTGCGGTTGTTGACTATAATTCGGTTGCCATGGACTACTTGTTTACCAAAACGCATGCCTATGTCAGAATCCGTTGTCTGTATCAAATCTGTACTGTACAAACACGTAACATGTGGAACTCATATGTATCCAATGCAACATATTCTTGTGATGAAACTTCTCTGCTGCTCATATTGTGTATATATTTACACTTGCAATCTTTTCTAATGTCTCAAAATCATATTTGAAGGTGAATGTCAATTAAATAGTAAAGTTTAATGAATATAGTTGCTGATTTTACTTTTGCTTGCTTTTCATTGGTCGGTCATAAGCCGTCGCAAGGTTCAAGGTGTACAGTTCGTCTCAGGTTCTGATGGCAGCAACAAACCGGTTTTCTAAAATGTTATGTTATAGGCCCAATGCCCCGAGGCGCTGCCAACAATCATGATACGTACTACAAGAAATGAAATTATTTCATTTCTTAATCCTTACAACTAACACTAAAAACCGTTTTAAACACTGTGACCCAATTGTGAACGGTAACACGCAAATCGTATATTTAATTTCTGTTAAACCTTCTTGTTAAACACTAATCACTAATCTTTAAACATTATGACCAAATTATTGTGAACCAGCCTTAAACCACACCCGCAAAGTAGGCCCGCAAAGTAGGCACCTGAAAACCGGTACTGGCGCGATGAGGCTCTCGAAGTTGGCCTCTTCGAACTGACTGAGCTGTACGTTCTGTACGTTCGTGAATTTCTGGTCAAATCCACTTCCGGACTTCGGACAACGCCGTTGTTAAAACAGACATGTATCTTGACGTCCGTCAAGAATTCGAACCCTTTCTCAGCTCTGTGTTGCCTATTTTCGGGGAAACCCCTTCATTGCCAATCATCAAGTAGGCACAGAAAAGGGACGAAAGTGACAACGCAGCTATTTGCAAGGAGATCCGTCAGTAGTCACTCTCGAAGAGAACACAATAGCGCTTAGCCGAGCTTACAAGGGTCGGCACGTGACTTTCTACCCCAGAATCTCAAGTGGTTTTGACCAGTAAATCGCGAACGTACTATAACGGGGCCATAGCCCGCAAAGTAGGTACCTGAAAACCGGCACTGGCGCGATGAGGCTCTCGAAGTTGGCCTCGTCAAACTGACTGAGCTGCACGTCGTGCACGGCGGCGGCGCCGGGACACCGCTTGACGACGTCGGGCGTTTCGAGCAGCACGCGGCCCTCGAACGCCACCGAGTCGAGTCGGTTCCACCGCTGCGCCAGCGGACTCGACACCGCCTGCGCGTACACCGTGCTCGACGTCGGCACCACGACGCTGTCGCGCTGTGCAAAGGGCGGCCGTCGTTAGGCTGCGTTTCAGCGTCAGTGACACGATGCCATCAACATTGGCTCTGCCACCAATCAAGCTGGGTTTGCGGCTGGCAATGTCAGTGACACGATGTCATCAACATTGGCTCTGCCACCAATCAAGCTGTGTTTACGGCTGGCAATGTCAGTGACACAATGTCATCAACATTGGCTCTGCCACCAATCAAGCTGGGTTTGCGGCTGGCAATGTCAGTGACACGATGTCATCAACATTGGCTCTGCCACCAATCAAGCTGTGTTTACGGCTGGCAATGTCAGTGACACAATGTCATCAACATTGGCTCTGCCACCACTCAAGCTGTGTTTACAGCTGGCAATGTCAGTGACACAATGTCATCAACATTAGCTCTGCACCAATCAAGCTGGGTTTGCGGCTGGCAATGTCAGTGACACAATGTCATCAACATTGGCTCTGCCACCAATCAAGCTGTGTTTGCAGCTGTCAATGTCAGTGACACAATGTCACATCAACATTGGCTCTGCCACCAATCAAGCTGTGTTTGCAGCTGGCAATGTCAGTGACACAATGTCACATCAACATTGGCTCTGTCACCAATCAAGCTGGGTTTGCAGCTGGCAATGTCAGTGACACATTTTCATCAACATTGGCTCTGCCACCAATCAAGCTGTGTTTACAGCTGGCAATGTCAGTGACACAATGTCATCAACATTGGCTCTGTCACCAATCAAGCTGGGTTTACAGCTGGCAATGTCAGTGACACAATGTCACATCAACATTGGCTCTGTCACCAATCAAGCTGGGTTTGCAGCTGGCAATGTCAGTGACACAATGTCATCAACATTGGCTCTGCCACCAATCAAGCTGTGTTTGCAGCTGGCAATGTCAGTGACACAATGTCATCAACATTGGCTCTGTCACTAATCAAGCTGGGTTTACAGCTGGCAATGTCAGTGACACAATGTCATCAACATTGGCTCTGCCACCAATCAAGCTGTGTTTACAGCTGGCAATGTCAGTGACACAATGTCATCAACATTGGCTCTGCCACCAATCAAGCTGTGTTTACAGCTGGCAATGTCAGTGACACGATGCCATCAACATTGGCTCTGCACCAATCAAGCTGGGTTTGCAGCTGGCAATGTCAGTGACACAATGTCATCAACATTGGCTCTGCCACCAATCAAGCTGTGTTTGCAGCTGGCAATGTCAGTGACACAATGTCATCAACATTGGCTCTGCCACCAATCAAGCTGTGTTTACAGCTGGCAATGTCAGTGACACAATGTCATCAACATTGGCTCTGCCACCAATCAAGCTGGGTTTGCAGCTGGCAATGTCAGTGACACAATGTCATCAACATTGGCTCTGCCACCAATCAAGCTGTGTTTACGGCTGGCAATGTCAGTGACACGATGTCATCAACATTGGTCCTGCACCAATCAAGCTGGGTTTACAGCTGGCAATGTCAGTGACACCATGTCATGACATTGGCTCTGTCACTAATCAAGCTGTGTTTGCAGCTGGCAATGTCAGTGACACAATGTCATCAACATTGGCTCTGCCACCAATCAAGCTGTGTTTACGGCTGGCAATGTCAGTGACACGATGTCATCAACATTGGCTCTGTCACCAATCAGAGACTCTGGATGTGCATGACGTCATGTTCGCGACTCTGCCACGGAGTCTCTGATTGGTGGCAGATCCAATGTTGATGACATCGTGTCACTGACATTGCCAGCTGTGAACCCAGCTTCAGCAAGGACTGATTTGTGTTGGTGTTTAATTTCGGCGACAGATAAAGACCCCGGCACTGATTGTAACTTTTGACTGGGCCGTGAGATTAATGGTTGAAGGCAAGTCTTTTGTTTTTTTTGGGTAGTTTTTCGGAACGGACTGGAGATGTTTGACTGAGAAAATAAATGGAGTTAAATATGATTTGTTCAAAGATTCAAATGTTTTGGTTTTAATCGTGAACCGTACAAAGCAATAACTGAACCGAATTTTCGAACACAATCCTGACAAACACCGTTTAACATTTGTTTTACCGTTTCGGTGAAGTGAAATTTCGTGATAGTTGATTTAATTGGCATTTTTCATGTAGGTCACTTAAAACATTTGCAATTATTGAGAAGTTGTCTTTGGATTTTTAGAACTTGGGAACTTGGGTGGTAATTATTGACAGCTTTGTTAAATGTCTAAGATTCATGTAGGCTTCCCAATTGTCCCAATTGTATTTTGAATGCTACATAGCTGACACGTTGAAGGCTAATGGTTTACTCTGATAATAATTTCATTTCTTGCTTCTGTAGTACATATGTACCTACTTATGATTGCCAATAAAAATATTTCCTCCGAGTGCAACTTCAGTCAAGAAATTGCACATTATGGAAATGTTTATCTGCTTTATATATTATAGTATTCAACTTCTAAATTGAGGTGGTATTGCAACTGTTTCCACAAGGAACTTGATGAAATTAACATCTTTGACACGAGCTAAAGTCGCAAATGACACACCTATTACACCACCACTGCGATTTCGTTACTCTAACTTTGCCGTTCTCGGTTACAAAGTAATCCATCAGAACCGATAACGGCATGACGTAAAATCTACAAAATCGCTAGGCAGGTAGGTACGCTGTTGAAGTTGAATGCGACAGAGCCATGGTGTTTTTACCTGTTGACTTGGCAACTTGGTCTCATGCCACGGCCAGGTAGATGAAAATTAAGAGATTCCCTTTTAAATGTTTTCTCAATGGTAAAATTTCAAGTAAACTAAATTTTTGTCAGCTGATCAAAGACTAAATCAATTGCAGATGGCTTCCCAATCGGATTTCTTGAAAGAAGATAAAGAAACGATCCCTCATTGGAAGTGTTGTAAGTACTAAGTGGGAAGTAATAATCACCTCTAGCAGCTCTTGATGGGCATGGTTAAAAGTACTGATTGCACCTTCTCCTATAAGTTCAGTATCAAACACTTCTGTCACCAAAATGTTTGCCCTCTGTTTTAAATCTTCATTCTCGCCGACTTTTAGCTCTGTTGAGCGTTTACGGATCACTTCTATCTTTCCACTGAACCCATTCTCGTGAATGATTTTCACCGCACATTCTGCCATTGGTTGAAAAGCCTGAAAATCAATAAAATTTTATGCAGTTTAAAATATGGTTTTCCAGAAAATAGAGGCTATATGGGTTTTAATTATTGTCCACTAAACTCTTTTAAAAGTCAATGTCAGCAATTAAATTTTTAAATTACAATTTCTATACAATATTATGCACTATAAGTGATAGGTAGGTAGGAAACTGGTGTTCAGGTAGGTATACTAATGAATGTTATAAATACCTCACAAGCTACTACTGAATCAGCACCACATTTTACAGCCATCATCGACAGTAGCCCAGTACCAGTGCCAATATCAAGAACGTTTGCTTTCTTCCCTAGCTTGTGCATCTTGTCAACTGCACGTCTTATACCGATGTAGTACTTTTCGTTCTGCAAGAAATAGACATCGGAATAAGTCACTTATAGTATTGTTAGTTTGCCATATCTAGGTAAATATAACCACATAATATGTGAACATCATAGTAGGTATGTTTTACACATAACCAACAAGTAATGTCAAAAATAACTATTCCTGCATTACCCTCTCGCTATCATGAAGCATGTCTGCAAACGCTGAACGGGCAATCTCTTGATGGAAATCGTAGTTTTCATCTTGAATCTCCCATTCTTCTTTCCCGGTGATGGGATTCAGTCGCTTCGTAAAGACACTCATCCTCCTTTTTGATGTTGAAAACACTCGTAGAAGCAATGAGCGTAAGATCTGAGAGAATTACGCCTTTATGAAAAGCCACACTTGTTTGTAATCACATTTATTTGAGAACGCCCATTCTAAAGTATGGTTATCCGTGCACACACACATGGACCTGTTGCAGTTGTTATGGATGACACTGTACCATGTGGATGCAAATTGTGGGCACTGACGTAAGAATTAGAAAGAAATCAAAACTTTCCAATCAAAATGTTACCCTAGAAAGATTTCGCATGCAGTAACTACGGATAACAAACTACTTTGATCACATGCAATTTCGTATGCACAGCCCAATTTCCACTCAAAACTCAATTTTACCATGAGGTTAGCCGAGCGTCGTCCATTTTAGCTGCACCAGTGCAGGCAACTTGGAAATCTGAAATAAATGCCTATGACATTTGAGCGGAGCATTTAAATTGTCTATTTCGCAAAGTAAACTGCACAAATGTATAGAGAAAGATCCGAAAACATGTGAAGTCGAAAAAAATTATATCTTCTTCTTATTATACTATTACATTTATCTGATAATATCATTCAGCGGCTACTTTTTGTCTATGCAAAACGGTACGTTAACCTGACAGCAGTTGGTACTAAACCACAGTGTAGTGTCGGATTTTCTGAGTCCTCTCGTATCGAAAGTTCTTCGTTTGGCTATTCGGTCCTTTCGCGTACCTCATCAAACAAGACCAGCTTTTCTGTAGGCGCTTATATATTTTTGTTTTTATCAAACCGAAACGTATTCAGGTCTTTATCGTTTCCGTCGATTTTTCCTTCTTTTTGTATTAACTAGGCCTTGCCCATTAGAACGATGGCTGGCAACACAGGCGTCGTAGGTGAGTTTTAACATAAACTTATATTTTGATCGATACAAAATTAAGTACATAACGATATTAATATCGCTCGAAACACTGGAACGCTCCTTAAATTGCTAGTAATTTAATATCCCCTTCCAACTTATCTCTGGGGAATTAACCCTTTAAAGACCGGTACAATAACAGGCTACCTGTGTCAATCCCTTATCCCACACCCGCCATTTCCGGGAAAATTCGTCTTTTGATCATTTAATTCTAGAAAATTCGCTGTCTCTAGCAATTCTACCAAGTTCCCAGCGTTGCTTATTATTCATTTTTGGGGCACAGACTGCAGGCAACAGCTCATATATTCCAATAACCTTGAGTTTAGTTCCTGAAACCAGCTTAACCCAGTTGCATGACCTTACTAATGAAGGGTCATGATTTGATTAATCTCCAGGTCTAGTTGAAACTCAATTTTGTTGCAAAATTATCATGTTTTAAATCGTTTTCAGTAGTACCGAGGAACTTCCGGCTTCTGGAAGAACTCGAACAAGGTCAAAAAGGTGTTGGCGATGGCACAATCAGCTGGGGTCTTGAAAACGACGATGACATGACACTTACGAACTGGACAGGAATGATCATTGGCCCGCCTAGGGTAAGTACCTAATGGGATGTTATTGGACTCTGAATTACATTTGGGAACATACGTTCACTTATATGATAACGCTTTCCGTTCATTTCCAGACGCCATACGAGAACAGAATGTACAGTCTTCGAATTGAATGTGGTCAGAGATATCCAGATGAGTGCCCTACAACAAAGTTTTTGTCTAGAATCAATATGAATTGTGTGAACAATTCTAATGGAGTGGTAAGTTATCTTTTTAGGTTATTGTTAGATAGTCAACAGGTTTTTTTGGAATGCAATATGCCTGGTAGCAATACGCCTGGTAAGCAGACTTGATTCAGCTGCTTCAGTGAAGGAGCGACGTCAGAATTATAGATATCCTTCATAAAACACTGCCCCCAATGCTGTGATAAGTTGTAATGCGCTTAATTAGGTGCCATCGGATACAATATCGTTTGATAATTTAAGTAATATTTCATCTAGGTACAATATCACCATCGGATAACAAGAATTCTGCTAGTCTAGGACAGTTAGGTGCCGTTCGGGTAGTTCTTTCTAGTGGAGTATATGCTTTTAAAAGTTTTGTGCAAGATGAAGCTTAGCCAAATATAGTCCCTCACTTGTGATCATGTTTGAATTATAATTATGCTGCAATCAGCATGTTTGAACCTGCTGGTGAGAATGTATGCAATCTGCCAGCTATCAGCGATAGCTGTTCAGCTATCAGAGTGAGCACTTGCCATATTCCACATGCATTGCAATCCGTCAATCCACGCCCGGCTGTGAACGTGTATTTGTGGTAAGAAGGCCTTGGATTGGCCGATTGCACTCCTCGGGGAATACGGCAGTTTGGTGGTGAAATCGGGCCAGCTAGTTTCAAAAATGGAATAGTGTCTTGATGGTCTACCTGATAAATAACAGATAGAACCCAAATCTCAGTGAAATCTTCTGTCGTTGAGCTTATACTTTGGTACTATTTGTATTAGGATAATTTGCACTATATATTATACAGTTTAAGAACAGAACAATCTCTACAAGGAAACTACCCAAAACCTAGGGTTGACTCATGAGATGGTTCTGCAGGACTGCTTCCCTCTCAAGCCATTAGAAAAAGTAAAATAATTGATGTTATAATTGAAAAATTAATGGTACTTCCGAGTTCGTAGATTTTGCGAGCCGTGGTTCGATGGTAGTTGTGGTTTCACGGTTAGCGCTCTTTTGGAATGGGATTACGGTTCTAAAAAGGTCCTGTTTATCCGACGTTGCAGCAGAGTTTGCTCTGCCATCTTCAGGGTGAGACTGATGCTCTGGCTGCCTAGCTGTCTGATCTACATGATCAAGTTTATTATAACAGTTCAGTTCTAAGCATTTGTATGCAAATTAATATAGTTGTTAGGTTAGGGACGGCAGCTGCCTTCCAGCACAACCTCACGAGCCACCCCTGATGCAACCAAAGGACATCTTGGTTCATGGGCTGGTGCCAATTGAGAGCCTGTTCCTTTTCTAGTGGGAATAGGAAGAGCTTTTAGACCCAACAATAATGGTGAATAAATTTGATAGTGACGCAGGCTTGGTTGCAACTTCTAATTGGCCGTTTCCCTTGCAGGTGGACACTAGGATTGTGCCGGTGCTCGGTCGGTGGCAGAGGGAATACACGATAAAGACTGTTCTCCAGGAGCTGCGAAGGATCATGACGCTAAAGGAGAACATGAAGCTCTCGCAACCACCAGAGGGCAGTTCGTTTTAGCGGCAATCGAAGATCGGATGAAGGGTGGGGGGCGCCCGTTGGTTTTGGGGGTGGAAAATAAATTGATACATTTTCACTCCAGTCTTAACGAAAAACGAAAAAAATCTACAAAAAAATAGCGATTCCGAGGTAAAATTGTTGGGAATTAAGTTAGGTGCATTGTTGAGATACTTACCTTTGCCAGCCACAAGTTCTAGCTAACACTGCACTAGCGTTATGGTTTTCATCCGATCCCCCCCCTTAGCCTCCCCAATATCTTCTGCTTGTCCTGACTAATCCGCTTCAAGAGGAAAATATCGGATCGACTTTTTAGGCATACAATGGAACTCTGTAAAATAATTTTCACCGCATGTGTAAATATTTGTACTTTTTTTAGAACCCTCACAAGAGCAAGACAACGTTTATTTAGATTGGTGACATCGAGTCATTTTTATGTTGAAAACAAGGGTATAAAATTATTGTTTTCATTTTTCTACTACTTATTCAAGTTTGTTTTTTCAAGTGTCATATTTGAGAGATGGTACCGGCGTTTAGCTGTCTGTTCGTGAAGAGCAGTTTTACCATTCAAACTACTACGATGCTATTATTATTATTATACACATCATTTGACTGAGTTTTTTTAAAATAGTGCCTCGTATGATTTCCATGGTTTAAACAATATGTAATCTAAGATAGGATTGTTAGAAAATACTGTCACTATAGAAGTCTACAGCAAAATTTTCAACGCTTGATATTAAACCGGAGGGTGGTTATTTCCTCCCCGAAAAATACCTGTGTTGTCGCTTGTTAAAGTAATAATTGTAAAACATAAATAAACAAAAGTATATGAGTAAGAACAAAAACATTTAAATGCTTCGAGAAATGCAGTTATTCAAAATAATCGTGAGGGAAAGAGTTTTAACGAGAATTTGATGCCGTTCACTGTAAAGCGAAGAGGACGTGCGGTCGAAACATGATTTATTGACGCTGAGGCAAAAGCAACGGACACTTGTAGTCTATTGACAACTTATATGTGTTGCTAGATTGATAAAATGATTTCTGAATAAAGCTTTTGAAAAGAAATAAACTGATACAACGCTCATTTCCTAGTAACACCTCAACATCATTTATTAGCATTTCAACGATTATCAACGCTGACATCATTTCGACATAACAGGGGCAACAGAATACTGGAAGGCACCAACCACTTCGGACATCTACAATGCGCAGGTAAACACAAAGCAATGACAATCATAAGTTAATTCATTTTAATATCAACATCATTTCGGTATTTACAACAACGGAAATCTCTCGCGAAATCGTGCCGACAAGTCGAAACTGATATTCACAAGTACATCAATTAAAAAGAGGCGTGAGTTAAACATTGTATAATTGGTTTTTTTAACTACATTTTATATTTTTACCCCCAGAATGCATTCCTACTCGTCCCCTCGGCGACGGACCGAATTAAAGCACCTAACTCTTGGGCGCTGGCGGCTTGAACGCCAGCTTGCGGCTCTTCATCACGCTCCACTTGTGCCGCTTGATGTAGTAGGCCACCGCCGTCAGCAGCGAGAACATCATTATTGCCTGCAAACGGAGATCGGAATCAGCTTGCTTGTTGTGTAGTCGAGGAAGACACGAGATCTGGCCAGCCCAGTATTCACTCTAGTTACACCCATGTAACTAGAGATCAAACTAGGCGCCAATCTTGTTACAAGGACACAAAATCTGAATGAGAAGGCATCAGGATTCAGTCTGAGCACAGCTCCACCATAACGGAGTTTGCACAACAGCCAAAACCACCGATGGATAATCAAATTTACTTAAGAAACTTGTACACGTAGCTAATTAAGATCCGGTTTTTCGTGGCACGTTAAATATCTGATGGTCTGTAAACTTGTTATATGCTTAGCAACATCATATCAGAGCCCTTAATTTTCTTGCTAATGGGCCGTTAGCAACTTAACAGGCCACTGACAAACCGGCACTTAGTATCACACCCTTTTCGACTCATGATAATGATTTTGATTGGTAAATAGAATTGCTTTTGAAGCATACCGATAGCTTTCAGATTTCATTGTCACTAAAGTTCATACAAAAGCTTGCCTTAGCCTATCTGCCTTGCTTGTCATGTGAACCTTTAAATAGCAAAACAGCTGTTTCACATTCCTTTGGTGGGTTCATTCACCCTCAGCTCCCTTCCAGGCCAGGCTAGCTTCACCATCAGCCTGTCATTCACCGACAGCCAATAGACCGGTGCCACAGGGACAAGGCTAGGCAGTGGCCGGCCCTGGGTGCTGTTCGACAAGAGCATGACCAGGTTCACTCTCGGCTCACTCCTAGGCTAGCTTCACCATTGTCCACTGGCACAGAGCTCAATGATGATGCTGATAATAATAATGATTGATAACACTGATGATAATCATCAGCTCAATGATAATTTTACCCTTTGCTGATCACTGGCACACATTAAACTTGTCGTCGTATTTGGTATTTGGTACGACCCCGCTTTGGCATACTCTGGATTTTCCCAGGTTGACAACCGAGATCTAAGCATTTGGAAATAAATGGATGCTAACAATGACCATCTACTTGAAAAGTAAAGTTTAACTCTATGGACATCCACTTGCAGGTTGTTTTGCCATGACGGGAGATCACAGGTAGGATGAGGTCAGCCGAGACCCGAGCCGAGACTAGGTACGTACTTTGATGGCCATGGATTTGCGCTGGTCGTGCTCCGGCTCCGAGCACCACTTGAGGAAGGTGCCGACGTCCTTGGCCATCTGGCTGGCGGTGGCGGGAGTGCCGTCCCCGTACTCGATCACCTGCAACCGCAAACACGCGTTAGCGACACAGCATTCCCTCGGCACGTTCAGCACGCGGTACTCCCGGCACGCTTGTTATTCTGTGCCCTCTAATCCAATGGCGGTGTAGTTGACGCTAGTGACCTAAAGATGTCGGCGCCCATGCCGGTAAACCGATCAAGGTCCTCGTTAGGACTACAAATCCATCATATCGGAGCACAACCATCCTAACCTAACCATTTGAGTATTATAGTATATTGGGGTTTATGTAAATGGTATTTGAAAACACGTCTTATAAGCTAACATAAAATCACAACCATGAAAACACAACATCTAAAATAGTTTTTTGGTTTACAATGTTTTTCGTAAGCCCTAACAGGATTCTTCATATTCGTCAAGATTATAATAACAATTTTTGAACCACTCGCTCTGAACCACTTTGCAAAGTTGAACCTCCTAAAAGGTATCAAAAGTCACTCTAATCCCAATATTCATTACAAAAACAACCAATAACAAACCAGTACAAGACTAATATGAAGAATCAATTTCGGTTTGAATGATTTGGCCTTTTTTATAAACACGGAAAAGTGGCTACTAGCACCGCAGCAGAAAATGAAGTTCTTAAATAAAACAAACTACAGATTGGCCTGTAACTAAAGCTTGGCTATGTTAGATGGGTCAGCCAGAAACAAATGATCTCATCATTCAGTTTCGGACTACTTGGTAATAGACGAGCGCCTCCAGGCCAGTAGGGTACCTCATTGTAGAGCGCTTGGGCCATGCTGATGGCACCGCCGGGGAAGTAAGGGTTGTAGTACTGTCCCTCGCGCAGATTGACGCCCGCGGGGGCATCGCAGTAGCCGGTGAGCAGCGCGAAGATGTAGTCCTCTCCGCCGTGGCGCGCAGACACGATGTAGCTCAGATCGGGCGGATACGAGCCGTTGTTGGCCGCGCGGGCAGCCTCTTCGTTGGCGTACGGGTTCGGGAAGTAGTCGGACAGCTTGCCCGGCCGCTCGAAGTAGTTGCCGGTGTCGTCTGGGCCGTCGCGCACCTTAGCAATGACACGGGGCGGTCGGTATATTTTGCATAGCACTGGTTAAAGAGTTGTCATGTGCCTCTCGAATTCATCGAAAACATTTTTAGCAAGAACAAGGCTGAGGCCAAAATGTTCCTTATTTACAATAAGATACAGGGAAATTCCACACAGTACACTCCATGTAGTCAAGATGGAATGTATTTTATCTGCCCAGGTAGTTGTTAACCACACAAGCACTTAACCAGTATTAATTAACAATTTATCACACAAGACAGGTGAATCATTATTCTTCAATTGATGCATCCAATTACTATCTGCTATCTACCACTCACATTATATCGATTGAGTTTTAAACTAATTAGTCAGCTGGAGATATTATCCCCGACACTTGGACGATCCATGGGCGTAAGTTTTGACAAGTCGTGGAGAGACCTAATTAATAGAGCTTAAAGAAAACTACCTACCTTGGTATTACTCTAAATGCACACAGGGCCAAATGATTATTGCCAATTTGAAGAAAAAAGTCAGAAGTAGGGTAGTTGCATTAAAATAATGACAAAAATATACCCAGCCTGGAGCCAGTTCAAACCCAACACCCTACATCAGGGATTTGCATAATGATGTGGCACATACCAATTGTTCCTCAGCTTCAGCCTTTGCCTCAGCCTCAGTATGAGACACGCCGATCAAATTACGGTAGGCGATGAATCGCATGCTGTGACAAGCTGCGCATACTTGTTTGTAGACTTCATAGCCCCGACGGACACTGAAAACAGATGAATGTGTGGTGATGAGCAGGTAGGTGTAGTACCTACCAATATTTCATTTCGGTACCCATTTTAATATAAGAGACAATGAAAAATAAATATGGAATTCTGTAGAATTAGTTACTCACCTAGAGTGATCCAAGGACGAAAAGTAGCCCGAGTGACTCCATGCGTTCTTTGGTGGATGTAGTTCGAGTTCAGAAGCTTTGACGGATCGGTCTAGAGCGAATAGCAACGCTCCAGTCCCACCAGTCAAAACTCCAATTGTTGCAAGGAGCTGAAAAAATGATTGTACGTTTGCGTGGATTAATAAGATAATGAAGTGTTCATTTTGTAAAGTAAGCAATGAAAAATGAAATGCTCAAATACAACATTCTAACCTTTTTGCGACCCTGGACCCAACTATTTGCAGTGGAAAAACTGCTCACCTGAAAAAGAAACAGAGATTTTAAGTGGATTAAGAATTTGTAATAAATTAGTCCTTCATGCTTTTTATAAAACCTAGTAGAGTAAGTATCAATTGGCATTGCTTTATTGACTTGATTATTAGGGAATTCCTAGGTGTATCCAAATAGTCCCAGAACACCGCTCGGCTCTTGGCTCTAGCAGACGGAAATTTTGCAATGGTGGTGGGCAAAACCCTTTTTTCAAAAAGTTCAACTAAGGATAAAAGGCAGATAACAACTTGAAGTCCAAGATCTTAGTTTAAGTATGTATTCAGATTAACTCATACCTGGTGCCCGAGAACACCGTGGTTAGGTTTCAAGAGGCCAGCTCTGCAAATTCTTCCCACTGTCGCCGCCATTGTGGGCAAAAGGCTGGATCGGTCAGTCTGACGAGTCAAAACAAGTTAAATATTCATGAATCAGCTAAATATATTTAAATCAACATTTTTATTTTTAATCGAATTTAAAACAGAAAATTTTTAGTAAACATGATAAGATTCTGGCAATAATAGCATATAATAATTTATAACAAATCAAAGCGACGAAATTATATCCAGGTATTTGACACGGAAGTTGCTTCCTTGATCTTGCTGGTCGGTCGCTTTATCAGTCGTCATTTGTGTCAGGAGAGATTCGTTTCATTTCTGATGGTGAAGTGATTCCGTTAATATCTCAGCAATCAGGATAGATAGAAGAATAAAATCATGAGTGCTGGAATGCCCGAGCTGGGCAGCAAAATCAGCTTAATATCAAAAGCAGATATTAGGTATGAAGGGAGATTATTTACCGTCGATCCTCAGGAATGCACAATCGCTTTAGCCAATGGTGAGTAACAAATATGGATGCTCCTTTATCATTAAAAGAAGCCGGAGACGCAAATTCATATCTGATAATACACCTCATGTGACTGATAAGGATATCGTAGCATTTGCTATGCACGTTGTCAAATTAAACGGATTCGTAGGTTTTTAAATGGGGGCGGGCCAACTGTCAAAATGCTCATCCTTTTTATTAGCTGGTTGCATAGACCTAGGCCCTGTCAATGCCCCTTCGCTAAAGGCCATTGTTTGCATTTTTGTTTCAGTTCGATCATTTGGTACAGAAGATCGAGAGGCAGAATGCCTAGTTGCGCCTCAAAATCAGGTGTACGACTACATCTTGTTCCGAGGATCAGATATCAAAGACATTAGAGTGGTGAACAATATCGGACCGATACCAAATGACCCCGCGATCGTCCAACTCTCCGTGCCCCAAAGCATCGGATCGCAGCCCTACCAGCCTTCAGGGTTCAATCACCCTGTCATGGGGCACATGGGACATGGAATGCCTCAGTACCCCCAATATGGGCAAATGGGTCCTATCGGCGGAATGCCCTCAGGGATGGCACCTGGAATGGGGATGTATCGAGATCCTCGAATGATGCAGAAACAGCCAAGTGAGTTGGTTAATCCGGTCCACGCGCAAGAACATGCGGCCAGCAAGGACCAAGGTATGCGAGATGATCTGTTTTTGCTGACGTCGCTTGCGGGTGCTCACGCATGGTTCTCTGATGGCACTGCTTAATGCTTTTTGCAGGATAAGTGAATAGATTTAGGCTTGGAAAATTTAGTTGGGTTCCCTACATGCATTGCTAAATTTTCATTCATTCAACCATTAGTAGGCAACCATTACAATAATTTGCCAAAATTCCTATTAGGTACCCGTCTTACTCCCTCTTTCATGTTAATGTGTGGCAATTAATGTTGGTGACCTGAAATTTTCTTGTGGTAATTTAAATATGAGCATGGTTTGATTTGCTTAATTGCTGTGCTGTGGTAACCTTTATTAGCCTGAACTGACCCTTTCAAACTACCTGTCCAGCATGTTGGTTTTAAGCCCAGATCTACCCTGGTGGGTAACAAATTTAATTTATCTATTCCTGCATCATCTCGTTTGCATTCCTTCACTATGGTCTGATGAGATTAATTTATTTGCAGCAAATAGCACTGAATTACCCATTTGCTTCTTCATTTCCAATCAGTTGCTTCTTTTAATGCCATCTTTATTATTGTACAATGGTAAAGGGACGATTTTACCTTCGGCATGTTTATATGGTTTTCAATTTAATTTTTTGCATGTGATACATTATGGACTTTGGTGCTGGGGTTTATATTGTTTTGTGAACCTCCAACCCCCATTTAAAAGTAGGTACCTACAAAATGTCACTTGTGTTAGATTTGCTCCCTCAACTCTTGCTGTTTTAAATGTTCTCCAACCACAACCCTACGAAAGATTATATCGAGAACCAAGGAAACTATAAATATACGAAGCAAAGCAAGAACAGTGACTTTCCAAGGGGCCCCATTCCAACAATCTCAATCAATTAAATTTGTCTCGGACGTAGAGTTATTTTCGTGCCCTAACGTCAATAAAGTCGTAACTAGCGCCTACGCCGGAGATTGTCGAGATGGGTGCCGCAAAGCCGGCAACCGCCTTGGTCCTTCCACCACCGTCCCCGAGCTCGAAGTAGAGTGCGGCAAGGGATTCCAGTGGTTCAGCTAATGTTCTAGAATTCATCGGCGGCTCGAGGACCGCGACCCCGACGCTGATCGCGCCGACGCGAAAGTCACCGACCGTGGACCAGGGAGTGCAGGTACGTCGGCGCATTTCGGTTGGTTTAGGCGTTTGCTGTGATGATATTTCGCACAAACCATTGTCTTCTGTTCCCGTCTGAATGCACGTGTTGATAAAATATGTTGCTGAGCGAATTTGCCTCCAGTCCAATTTTGAAGAGATGTTCTACCTCTAGTAGCTGCTAGTTACCCTCTGTAATCTGTTGCACTAATTGGATATGAAAGTTTCCAATTACTTGGTGAACAGCAAGTAGTACCTGCCTTGTTTTAGATAAGCTAACAGTTTATCTTAAAAACAGCTCAGCCAACTTGTAAAATAATTTGCTGTGATGATATTTCACACAAACTATGGTCTTCTTTTCCCGTCTGAAGACGTAATGTTGATGAAATATGTGACTGAGCAAATTTACCACTTTCCAGCGGACAGAATATCCCTCCTTTAAACTTCTATCTTATAATCTCTGCACTTTGCCTCCACCCTTCGGTCGCTTCTGCGTATCAACTCCGATGTGTCATTTAGCAATGATGACTTGTTAATTAAGCTTGCAAGTTTCCATTCCGTTACCTACCAACATTAACAAATGTAAGACTGGGTTGTACCAACTAATAGTTAAGCCTATCTGTTAGTTAAAATTTAACTATTAGTTAGCAACTCATGCAAAGCCATTTATAGCTAACTAATAATTAAATTTAACTATTAGTTATACCTTAAATATCAGTTGGTACAACCTAATCTAGGATAAACATTTCGATCGGCATAAAATTTAAAACTAGTTTGCTATGATGATATTCACATAAACTATGGTCTTCTTTTCCCGTCTGAAGAGCATTGTGTTGATACAATATGTGACTGAGCAAAAGTAAAGCTTCACCAAACCGTTCGACAACATCAAATCCTGTTGAAACGACGACTACAGTTCCAGAGTCAATCACTGGTTTGCCCACAAGACTGCAATAATATTCTTAAGGGAATTATTTTCCCACATTAGGATTGACCCTGGAACTGCAATGGATCCGTTAGCTTCAATCCGTCCGATTGCTGCCGTTGTCTGAACCGTTTGCTCCGTTGCCGCAGGTGAGCCACATGAGTCCGCCCAAGGAGGACCAGAAAGCCCAGCAGCTGCAGCGACAGACGTCTCAGGGTTCGGTGAGTCGGCCGCCGCCTCCGCAACAGCAGCAGCGTGATCCTCGGGAGCCGCGCGAGCAGTTCAAGCGAGACGTCGGACCGCAGCAGATCAGGTAGGAGCAGTTTGCGGAACGTTGAGGGCGTTTACGGAACCCGGGATGCTGCTGAAACATCTCAGGTGTTGTCCTTGTCAAAGAGTCTCTAAATGGCCAAGAGTGGTAACTACCATGTTGATCGCTATTTGCTTAAAGCAGCGCATTCTGTGAGACAGGGAAGGGAACTAAACTATCCAGAGGCTTTCTTGGTTCATTTCTGATTTGATTATCAAGAGGGTCTTGTCTAGGGCCTAGGTATACCGGCGCACGTGCAGTTCACCGTCGGACTGAATTCAGTTTCACATCTAAAAGCTTTACTTATCTGACCTGTGAAATTTGACAAAGTAGACTAAAGTGCTTCTATGTCACACTTTTTGTGCCTTGGAAATTTAAATTTTCTTTGTCAAATAACACAAGTCAGTGTTTACCTATAAAATATTTCAACTCATTAATTGAGTAAATAAACTCATTACTTCATTATTGTAATAACGACAAGATTTATTTCTTTGAACACATTCACAATGAGACATAGTAAGGAACTGCTGAATTAGAAACGGATCTATTACTTACACTATTTTATAGAGCTCAAAATACGTATTATAAAACGTGAATATTTAAATAGTGTGAATAAATAACGTGAATAATATAATAGTGAATATATAAAGAATTTCATGGACAGACAGGTAGTTGTAATACCTTGGAATGTCTAGGCAATCTTCACGAAAATTGCAATCATGTAGAGGAATAAAATTTAATCTTATATTGACGATGACCATTGATGAGATGTTGACGATGGTCGATGACACATTTTTTTCAAAAAACACCGGTAGCAGCTGATGTTCCTGGAATATGAAAATTGACACCTCAGGAATAGGTTTTCAGCATACATTTTTAGTTCCCAACTTTTTTGAAAATCTATATTCAACTCAACTCCACAACATGTTTATTTTACCAGAATGTTTGTTTTCCAACATGTGCCAATTCTTCCAACATTTTCTTCTTGGTGGGTGATATTTTGTCACAGGATGCGATCTTAGAAGTTGGCTAATCTGTTGTGGCTACCATAAATTAGTATTGCTGCAATTCCTGAAAAGAATATAAATGACTCGATGAGCTTTCATATATTATCCTTGTATAATAAGGAACATCTCAGTAGGTACATGACATCCCATGAGGTTTCATATTAGATTTTAAAGTAGGTACCTACCGTTGGCTGAGAAGTCACGTCACCCTTTTCTGAAGATTGAAAGTCCTCTTCCCAGATCACAGGGCTTTTCAAGGAGACTTTATGACAATAAACAAATTATTGACTAGACTCAATATTGGTAGATATCTCTAGAACATTTCTTGATATTTTGAAGAGAGAATTTACCAGATTTATAGTGTTCTTGAAATTACACGTTCAAAAATGATCAAACCTTGGCCGAAATCGATCATTTCTCGACAGCTATGCAAATAACTGAACTGACCAATCTTGGTCCATTTGAATTTTGGAGTCGTAGGCAGCGCCTCTGACAGCTAGGGAAAGCAAACTCAGAAGAAAAATGTTCCCTATCCCCCTTGCCACCCCCTGGTCCTTGTGACTGAATGGAGATAAGCAGAATCTTGGATAAATTAGTATTTTTTATGGTCATTGTTAGGGGTGTCAATTGTTTCTTTCAATACTGTACAAGAATGTTTCTGATAGGTTCCAAGAATAATTCACAAATCTCTCAGGATAAGCATTTCTAGCAGCATAGAATATACTATCTCTGTGATTTATGGCAGGATTAGAGATAATAGACATCATGGAGACTTGTTTATTGACAACTTATCAACTTTGAAACTGCTATGCACCTTGCCAACAAAAACATATGTTTGCTATCATTTTACACCAAAATTTAGGAATAAATAGGTAGTTTTAAATCTCACAAGTCATGTCTTCAGTGGGACAAAAGGCTCTATGGGCTATTTTGAAACTCTAGCTGGTGTATATCAGCAGTGGGTCCTCTAAGAAGATGCAAATCCACTCTCCTTCACCTGAAATGGATTTAATCAATATAATGGCAATAGGAGCCAAAGTGAAAGCTCCAGCCAGAAGGCAGTGCAAAAGTAAAAGCCAATTAATCCTATACTAGTGTAAAGCTGTGGGGGGGGGGGGGGTTAGTATAGTGATTAATAAATAAAAACAACGGTTGATTAATAAATAAAGTTTCAAGTTGCGTTTTAAATACCAAATAAAGTCAATTTTTGTGTGTGGAAATAAGTGCTAAAGACAGGAGAAGTAGACGAGCGAGTATCGAAAATTGAATGTGATGAAGTTGAATAAGAATAATGTTGCATGTACGCATCCTGCCTTGGTCTACGTCCGCTGTGGCTGCGATTGTTTATTCAAGGATTTCTTTTAAATTATTCGAGTTAACAAATTACCTTTCGAGTCAAATCTGAACGCTCGAGTTAGTGTTGGTCAGGGGTCTTGTTTGTGAGCGTCGGCTAACGCTGATAAGAGCCAAGTAAGAATAAGAGTTTGTTACAAATACTAGAGTTTGCATGAGCATGTTGTGTGACATTGTTTTGCTTGTCCCCGACAGAGAGCACATCCCTCGCGAGCAGCATCCCAGAGAGCAGCGAGAGCAGCACCAACGAGAGCAGCACCAGCGTGAGCACCGGGAACAGAACCAGCGTGAGCACCGGGAACAGAACCAGCATCCTCGAGAGCAGCAGGTGAGCGGCCTTGGGATCGGACCGGCGATAAGATTGAGAGTTTTGCGACTGTTCTCGTTTGCCTCCGCGCCTTCGAGATAGGTTCCCCGGGTTTTGGAGTTTGGCCTCTTTGATTTTCGCGATGACGCAACTGAACAAAGAAGTTGTGCTCGTTGTGAAGCTTCAACTTTGTCGGGATGCTTTGCTGTGATGATAGTTCACATAAACAATGTCTTCTTTTCCCGTCTGAAAGGACTGTGTTGATTCCTTGTGTCTTGAGCAAAGCTAAGCCTCGATGACTGTGTTGTATTTGCGTTCAGTTCAGTCTTGGGTTGGGCGTGTGATTACCGGCGGAATAAATTTCATCGCATGATGTCAGTGGGTGCCCATGATGGACGGACGATGGGAAGGAAAGCGACAACGTGACTTGCCATGTTACATTCCTTTCTTCTCCATTTGCTTTCCTCATACGAATTTTACACTCGGTTTTCACCTAATGATGCCTACTAGTCATTTTATATATTTTTTTCAATGTAGGTATAGTTAGGGCCGGTTTTACAATACTTGTCAACTCTGAATTAAGCATCTAACCCTCAGAAACAGATGAAATCCACTGCATCCTATTAGCGGTTGTCATGACAGTTAACTTAACTCCTACTTTAAACGTTTCGGTTGAGGCACTTGTAAAACCGGCCCTTAAGAGTATAATTGTAAATAAACGAAAACAAAGTTTGCCAACTATCAAGTTTGCAAACTGAATGAGTAAATTGGTTTGCTATGATGATATTCACATAAACTATGGTCTTCTTTTCCCGTCTGAAGAACATTGTGTTGATAAAATATGTGACTGAGCAAAAGTAAAGCACCATTCAACATCGGATCTTTATTGTTAGCTTTTTATTCATCTCACCGGGACCAATTTTGGTCCAAGAATATCACCTCTAACGTAGCAATACTGATGCCTCTAACTAGTTTTTTTCAAAACCAGCACTAAGATAGGACATAGCAGAGACGAGTAAGGGCCGGTATTACAATATTTTTCAACTCTGGATTAAGCGTCTAACCCTCAGTAACAGATGAATTCCATGGCATGCTATTGGCGGTTGCTGTGACAAATAACTGATCTCCTTCTTTCTTGTAAAACCGGCCCTTAAACAAAGCCAAAACGTAACTTCAAAAAGCTACATCAAACTGGGATTTGAGTGCTAAATAAGTCTCGCTGGTTTCCCATTGTTTCGTGACATGAACTAGCTACTTTTTCAAGGGTTTTCCAGACTTGAATTCTAGAATTGAAATCCCAGTTTGAAATCATTGTTTACAGTTAGAACTAGGGCGGCATCTGATCGCCTTCAAACCTCTTCCTTTCGTTCTTGATTAACGGAAGCGTTCTCGGCCAAAGCTTTCGCACTTGTTCGTCTTGCGACAATCCAAGAAAATCACCTCTAACATAGCAATATGGATGCCTGCGACCTTTTCTTCCAAAACCAGCACTAAAGAATGGAACATAGTAGACACGAGTAAGAAACCTAACAAAGCTCAGTCTCCGATTTCCCGCCAACAGCAGCAGCCGGCGGGCCCGAACGCTGCCGCGCGAGGAGCGGCGTGGGTGAACCGCGGCGGTGGCGGCAACGTGCGCCGTGGCCGCGGTCGAGGCGGCAATCCGCCCCCCGGCGTGGGCGGGGGCGGCAACCCCGGCGGCTTCGGCCGCCCCCTGCCCCCCACCGGGCCGCCCGGCGGCAAGCCCAAGAACACGCTCAAGTTCGACAACGACTACGACTTCGAGCAGGCCAACACCGAGTTCGAGGAGCTGCGCACGCAGCTGGCCAAGGTCAAAGTCGGTGAGTGTTCGCGCACGGGTTTCGCCTTTGCGTTCGTTTCGTTTCTGTACAATTTTGCACGTTCATAAGGAAAGTATTGTCCTGTAGACTTGCGACAGTCATGGCGCAGTCAATCATTCGATGCTCAGACCATTGAACCCTTTATAGTGAAAAATACAAAATGAAATTTATAAGATTTACTTTAAGGAAACTGAGGAATCATACGGCATGATCCTCCATTCGGTTTTTTACTTTTGTCAAGCTACTGATACTCTAAGGTCTTCAATTCGGATGTTAATTGTTAAAACCGCATCATTTTCGCTCCAAATTTTGATATGCGTCTCGTCTTACAAAGAATATCTTGGGGCCATAGGTCCTTAGAGATCAGTGGCTTGTTGAAATTGTGCATTTAATATTACCATGTCTGTCATTCGAGACAGTCTTGCTAGTGTCTGAGATGTCGGCGCATCTTCCTTGTTTTCCCAAGTAGCACAAAAACCGTTTTCACAAACGTTCGTTGGACGTCGAAAAGCTAACGGGGAATATTTTGCGCTCAACGTTCGGGTAGAACCAAGTCGAACATTTAGTGAACGTTGAACGCAAGTTTAGCTTTTCGACATCCACCTAACGTTCGCTGAACGTTTTTGTGCTTCTTGTTTTACGGCACATTAAATAGTCGGAAACAATCATTCCCGCACCGACTTTTTCTTGCAACGTTTTGCCAACACTTTGCCGTCCCCGTTTGCAGACGACGCTGAGGGCGCGACCGCGGCGACCGCTGCCGCCGAGCCCGTGGAGCCGAAGGTCAACGGCGAGGCGGAGAAGAAGGACGACTCGGGCAACGAGACGGCGACGCCCGAAGACAACCTGGAAGACGGCGAGCACGACGCCGCGTTCTACGACAAGACCAAGTCGTTCTTCGACAACATCAGCTGCGAGGCGGTCGAGAGGAGCAAGGGGTACGTGCTTTCTGTCCCGCTTTACGTGGTTTACTTCGTAGTAAACGCTTAACTCCATTTCACGTCGTGGAGTGTGGATTTTCATCTTCCTCAATGACCCACTGCTGCTGAGACTCTTTAAGAGAGCTCCTCACAGTTAATCCTTTAACCCACAACTCCCATTTAAACGTTCAATGCAGAGGTCCAAGCGAACAGAAAAATGAACCCCTTAAATATGTTCCAATCTTTAATTTTAAGATACCAGTATATGAAGGAAGAGTATATCTAGTCATAGATAACCACCAAATTTTGATATTTTCAAATATGAGTATGACCTGCAAACTTTCAAAAGTCGTATAAATGAGCTCATTTATGCGATTTTTAAAAGTTTGCACCGTACACATTTTTTTAAATATCGAATTTTGGTGGTTATCCATGACTAGATATACTCTTCCTTCATCTACTGGTATCTTAAAATTAAAGGTTGGAACATATTTAGGGGTTCATTTTACTGTTCGCTTGGACCCCTTCACCCAACGTTTTGTAGGGGGTGTGTAGGACCCTCAACTCATCTCTAGCCACATGGGGTCTTTGAGGAAGCTGCAAATCCACTCTCCTTAACATGAAGTGGAGTTCAGTACATTAACATCAGCACTGCTATGAGGTTCATGAAGTGCCAGAGTTGGTCCATAATCGATCCATTATGTAACGTTCTATTCTGTGTCCTCCCCAATTAATTTGGGAGCAGCTTGAATATGCCACGTGATCCTTTTTCAAAGTAACATCACGTGTGTGTGCAACCAACGCATCTTTACGGAGGTGAAATCCTAGTCAAAATTATTCCAGAGTCGCAACATGCGTCTTCAATGTGAAATTGTTTTCGAAAAGGTTCCACGGCTTCATGTGTTCTACATGAAATTGTTTAGAAAGGCTCTACTGGCTTCTGTATTCTACATGAAACAGTAGCAAAAAGGCCTTACTGGCCTGCTGGGCAAAGGCTGTATCATGGGGTAAACTGAGGGTTGGGATGGAGATTGAAGTGCTGATAACAGTTTGGTCTTGGTATGTGGTTAAGAGAGAACTTAGCTGTTGTGCTTTTGGCTGATTTTCGCATAGATTTAACGTTAAAACGTACCTTTTCCTGGCTACAATTATCAGTGTAAAATTTTGGAGGATAATAATAATACACGTGTTAGGTGTTAAGAATTGCTGGATGGCTGAAACTACATTTTTTTGTTGTTTTGCAGACTTACAGCGGAAGGAATTTTCTAAAACTGCCTAAAATGGCCTTTTTTGAAAATTCCCTCTGATGTAGTTTGCAAAATTTAAAAAAATGAAAATAGTATTAGCCAATAAGCTACTCCATAATTAATAGCAAGTGGTTCCTTTTTCAAAATTTTCCATTGATATTTGTAGCCAGGGAAAGGTGTGTTTTAATGTTGAACTCTTGGCATGTTTGGTTAAGCACCCCTAGCTTCCTCGGTTGAAAGGTGTGGTCTTAGTGGCCAAAATAAAAAAAGTATTAGATATCAAGCTACTCCATAATTAATAGCAAGTGGTTCCTTTTTCAAAGTTTTACATTGATATTTGTAGCCAGGGAAAGGTGTGTTTTAATGTCACTTCTTTGCAAAAATCGGCCAAAACCACAGCTGTTAATGTCTTAGTTTTCCCTCCCAAGGCATTTGATCTTGCCGTGTGAAACTGAGCTTTACAAGTTAAGGTGGGTTTACAGCTCGCAATGTCACCAACATTGTGCTGTCAACTTTTTACCTGGACCAATCAGAGGCCCTGGCCAAATTCATGACGATATGTTCACAACTATTGTCACTGACATTCTAGACTTCAGTCAAGTTGAACTTTTGCGGCATGTTCACGACTTTTCACAGCCTTTGAAATGAACGAAGGGGGCTGTGCCGGCTGTGGGAATTGAATAAGGTGCAACTGTTTGTTTTTAAACATGGCCGACCAGGATTGCGAGGAGGATCTTTGAATAGTCGAGCTACTAGAAACATCACCCGTTTTATGGGATGCAGGGAACCCAGATATTTAAAAAATCAATTAAAAAAGAATAGCTTTGCAGCGAATTGTGGCAACGGTGAGAAACGGCACTGGTAAGTTCGTGAACTTTCCGGTCCCGTCGGGGACTTCTAGGAAATATCGCCAACAACTGACAGAAGAGCAGTAAACGGTTTCTGTCGTCAACATCATGTCAATGACTTTATGTTGACTACTATTGTTGGTGACATTGCGAGCTGTAAACCCACCTTAAGGTTTCCATAAACTCTTGGCACGTTTGGTTAAGCAGCCCCAGCTTCCTCAGTTAAAAGGTGTGGTCTTAGTGGACCCCTCCAATACTTGACTGGACCCCTCCAATACTTGACTGGACCCCTCCAATACTTGACTGGACCCCTCCAATACTTGACTGCCCCCTCCAATACTTGACTGGACCCCTCCAATAATTGACTGGACCCCTCCAATACTTGACTAGACCCCTCCAATACTTGACTGCCCCCTCCAATACTTGACTGGACCCCTCCAATACTTGACTGGACCCCTCCAATACTTGACTGGACCCCTCCAATACTTGACTGGACCCCTCCATTACTTGACTGGACCCCTCCAATAATTGACTGGACCCCTCCAATACTTGACTGGACCCCTCCAATACTTGACTGGACCCCTCCAATACTTGACTGGACCCCTCCAATACTTGACCGCCCCCTCCAATACTTGACTGGACCCCTCCAATACTTGACTGGACCCCTCCAATACTTGACTGGACCCCTCCAATACTTGACTGGACCCCTCCAATACTTGACTGGACCCCTCCAATACTTGACTGGACCCCTCCAATACTTGACCGCCCCCTCCAATAATTGACTGGACCCCTCCAATACTTGACTGGACCCCTCCAATACTTGACTGGCCCCCTCCAATACTTGACTGGACCCCTCCAATACTTGACTGGACCCCTCCAATAATTGACTGGACCCCTCCAATACTTGACTGGACCCCTCCAATACTTGACTGGACCCCTCCAATACTTGACTGGACCCCTCCAATACTTGACTGGCCCCCTCCAATACTTGACTGGACCCCTCCAATACTTGACTGGACCCCTCCAATAATTGACTGGACCCCTCCAATACTTGACTGGACCCCTCCGTGTCCGCAGCCGTTCGCAACGTACGGACTGGCGCACGGAACGCAAGCTCAACTCGGAGACGTTCGGCGTCGCCTCCGCGCGCCGCGGCGGTTTCCGCGGCCGCGGCGGCTACTACAACCGCGGTGGCGGCGGTGGCGGCGGCATCTTCCGCGGCGGCGCCGGCGGCGGCACGATTTACCGCGGCAACTTCAACCGGCACCGCGGCGGCGTTCAGCGCGGCGGCGCGCACGCGATTCCGCCGCTGATCCAGCCGCCGCAGCAACAGGCGGCCGAGGTCAAGTAGGCGCGGAAGAGCGAGAAGAGCGAGAATATTCGTGCGGCTTTATTTTTTTCTTTTTCTTCGTTTTCGCGGACTTTTGCGAGGTTGTTTGGCTCGCCGCGAAGGCTGGACGTTCGCTGGCGCGATTTTCCCCCCGGTGAAAACCCGGAACGCCTCGTTCCCTTTCGCGGCGACCGGAACGCTTGAACGGCCGCGAAGTCGGCTGCGTCGAAATCGCGCCGGCGTTCCGGCTCCGGCCGTCCCGGCTCGACGGGAGAGCATTTACTTGGCGCGAAAGTGCGGCTAGGGGCGGGCGTGTGGCAACGGGGAAGGGCCAACGGGTTGGCACGCGTGCTACGAGGACTGTATCCCAGAGTGGAAGCGTTGGTTGCCCCCGGCGACGATCCGCCCCGGACGTGCAGGCAGTTTCGAAAAGACTTGAGAATCGTTAGGTTTAGGGACACGCCTGGGCCTTGGTTCGGCGGCATTACGAGTCCTTTGGCCGCGTTGAGACTTGTCGGGTTGGCGAGGGTTTCGACTCGTCTCGCCGCGAGCCACGGCCTTGCGGTGTCCGAACGCGTCCCGTGTTTTTGTTCTGGGTCGATACTCGGCAGTAGTTTGATTTGGGCGGCGCTCGCGATTGGCCGACGGCGGGCGTCTTATTTTTCTTGTTGATCGGGTCGCGTCGGTGGGCTCGTCAAATGATCTGAATTGTGTCGCGTATGTGTCCGATGTGTCCACTGGGACGGCAAACGCTGGCGTAATATTATGAGTTGTGAGGTTTCTGAACCAAAGGCCGTAACCCGTTCGAAGAGCGCGGCGATTCGAGCTTCTTTATTTTTTTCTAATCCCGGAAGATTTCAAACTTCGTTATTATTTCTTGCTCCCGGTCGTCCGATGGGCCCCGCGAAATTCGAGGCGATTACGAATCGCAGTTTCCGACCAAGCCGAAAGTGTTTACCGCCGACCGTGACTTGCGTATCGTTTTGCGAGTCCGGCCGCCGACGGACTTCGCACCGAGTCTCGCCATCACGTCACTAGCGTAGTTTAGGGCCCGCCCCCCCCCCCCCCGACGGGCAAAATGGTAGCTGGTGTTTATTACTCTTTCGTTTGGTAGTGTCGGACAATCCGAGCTGCGCTGCGGCATCGTTGATGCTGGCACCGAATGATTTTTGTTAAAAGTTTTGTCAATTTATGTCCAGCGACAGTCTTGTCGTGAACGTTTTGGTCGCGTTGGCAGTTCGAAGTTGTTAGCGATAAGGGAACTGTTCAAATATCCGTGTTGTATGAGCTCGACTGCTCGTCGTTTCCGAGTTTGGAGTGTAGAGTGACCACTTTTAGCGGACCTCGCGACCGAAATATTCACGACGGCTCTGTCCTGTGGCTCTTATTTCGCGAGGAATCGAAAGGGATCGGCTTTAAAGACGTGGGACGGTTGTCAGCGGTGTTGCGGCGAGCGCAGAGATTGCCGTAGTTTCTTTTGACGAGGTAACAACAACGACGGAACGTTGACGTCGTATTATTTATTTATTATTATCTCATTCCCCCCCCCCTCCCCCCTCCCGAGTGTAACGCACTATGTGATATCCTGACTGTGCGTAGGACGACGATCGTGCTTTGCCCAGTTTGATTTCGTGCTAAACTTGCTGCTGTATACAGGACAAACGTTTAACGGCGAGAAATACGAAAGCTGTAATAATGACAAAAAGAGAAGTGGATTTTTGTACAAATACGATAAGAAATAATTAAATACTTTTGAGTAGCAGCAAACCTGCGAGTTGAAGTTGTTTGTTGATGCCTTGCCGTCACCCGTCCTTACCTGGCGGGTTTTTTCATCCTCGTAGATCTTTATTCCCTGGTAAGATCCTGTTCTTCCTACCTTTGCTGTCCAAATTCTTCACCTCGAGTTTATCATATACTAACGTGGGTTTCGTGAACAGTGTATTGGATCGAGTGTTTGTACTAGGCAGCGTTTAAAAAGCAATTATGTGTTTGAAACAGCTTGTTCAATCGGATATCTGCCAGGTTCGGATTTTTAAATTTTATTTCCAGTCTTTAATTTTCTACAACGGAAGGCTTCGACCAATGTCTTCACCGCACGGATTTGAGGTAGTTTGAGGCGGATTTTTGGCAGGGGAACGTGAAGTGGAAGATGTCTCCTGCCTCGACGATGTAGCAACTTGCGGACGTTCCGTATTTGATGACGTAGACTCCTGCCTTTCCCACCTCTTGTGCACTGGAAAGGGATGGAGACCAGCATTTTGTTTAGTCTCGAATGCAAAACATTTTGCCAGAGAAGATTCTTACCATATGACTTCTTCCTAACTATGCTACAATAATGTTGTTGACATGTGGTAGGAAAGCATCGACAAACAAATAATTAATTGCACCGTAGTAATTCGACATCGAATAGTAATAAAGTACTTTTTGGAAAGAAATTGCATGAAATCATAGATTAATGATTGGTTAGTTTCAATCATATTTTGAAAGACTACGCACGTTTGAGATGGCATCTCTTTGAACGTCTTCATTGTGTCGATGCCCATCTTGACACTCAGACATCGATCTTCGACGTCCGAAGAACACTTAGTCTTGGTGAGGCCCGGACAGAGTGCCAACACTCGCAGGTTCGTGTTTTCAAAGTGGTACGCATCCTGCAACCGACGATGAGTTTTTGCAAATATGGGAGCCATGTGAGATTTGTGATAAGTTTGGTTAAAGGAAATCCAGGCGTAAACAATTCCAGCATGAAGGTTAGGTTTTAAGAATGCTAGTTGTCAAAGTGGGTAGGTAAGTACGTATGAATTGCTGCAAAGGTAGTTGAGTTCTGGGTAAAGTGTTTGTTCTGCACAGGTTAGGTTAATCTTTGCTGATTATTGCTCTTCTTTTTGAATAGGCAACTGCATAATGAAAATCTTTGAAGACAAACTCAACCAGACTCACCCCAAAGCACCTTGTGATGCCGATGACTCCATGCTTTGTCGCCGTGTAGATAGGTATGGTCGGTTGCGGAATCATTCCGAAAATTCCGGCGATGTTCACCACCACGCCGCCCTTGCCTTTGTTGCACGATCCGTCCTTGGCCATGTACTTCATCGCGAGGATGGTGCCGCGAGCCACTGATTTCTGAAATGCATTTTTCACCTTTTGTGTAATAAACTCTTCTAGACGGCAGATGTGATTCGTGGCAGTTGCGTTCTGATCTGATATCCTACCAAATTGGTGTCGACTTGGAGCTCCCAGCATTTGTCGTTCAAGATGCCAGCTGCGTTGACCATGATGTCAATCCGTTGGAATTTAGAAATAGATTCTTTCAACAGACCTGAGACAATTTTGGCAATTGTTATTATTCACAATTCGATATAATGACATGACATACATAGGATTTTCAAGGTAGTAAACGTCAGGTTGCAGCATTCCCTGGATTGAGCATTCAGGAAAAGAAAGAACCTACTTTCAAACTGGTTGTTGCAGTTGACGTCAACTTCGTAGAAGACGGCTTTTCCCTGGCCAAACTCTTCGTTCAGAGCATCGACGGCCTCCGCTCCCTCGCAAGGTTTGTTCGAGGCCAGGATCGTTTTCTGTAAGTCGGGTTGTCATTTTGTTAGGTCCTATGCCCTGCTTCCAAATAAATACTGTAAAATTTTGGTAACTTCCATCAATTGCATTTCCAGTGGTTTTTTTCCTGCAATTTTATCATAATTGCCAAGAATATAAAAGTCCACCCAAATCATTCACATAAACATCATAATGAAAGTTGTACGTATGCTGTATGTATTCAGGATTGAATTATGAAAGCCAAAGCCATGATGTAGGTAGGTACCAGGTCAAAGAACACAAAAATAAATTAGGAGCTAGGAACATGTGACACAGCAAAAATTACTGCACTTTACAACCTTGTCCCCATGCAACATTTCTTTGCTATCACACACAAAATGGGTGTAAAATTAATCCTTCTTTTGCCAAATTAAACAATAATGATATGCATCTGCATTAAATGCTTCAACTGTAGCAAGGGCTTAAATTAGGCTTATTCTAGGTATAGATAGTCTAGGTAGGTACTGAGCAATACAAAATTGAATGCAGTGGCCTTTTGACAATGTTAAGCCCCGCCATTAGCTACGGGTGGGTAGATGCTACTGTGGACGGCTGAGAAGCCAGGAAGAAGCGCCGGTAAGCGGTTCTCCTTTCTAGAAGTTCTTCCCCGAAACTTTGCAAACTCTGCAACGTACTTGCGCTCCTGCGCAGAGCAGCTGCTGCGCGATGGCGAAGCCGATGCCCGACGAGCCCCCCGTTATCAGTGCGATCTTGCACGCCGGCTCCATCAGCGCCACCTCTTTGCCGGAAGCCGAACTGATCGGGACAGCGACGGGAATTATAGTGAGGTAATAATTAAGTTACTAAGGCAGAATGCTACATGGGTATTGGCTTTGGCTGATGTTTTGTTAGGTGTTAGTGTAGGTGCCGCACTGAAAAGCTGTAGCACTGGACCAATTAACAATATGCTGTTGAATGTTCGTATGGATACCAGGTATTTTTTACCCATCAATCACTGCATTTTGTTTTAGTGCTTTGGAAACCTTGAAATGACTTCAGACATTTCTCATTGGGTACTTAAAATAAGGTAACTACACCTTCGATCATTGCTAGCCGAACCTAACGGCTAGCAATGATCGAAGCCTACACTAGAATGCCAACAAAACTCTGTCATGTTTTCAGAATTGCATATCTGCAGCATGTTTCATAATGAAATCTCAAATGTTCTCAATTATTACAAAATCAGAAATTTTATGGACGACTACAGTTTCCGAGTTATTCACTGATTTGCCCAAATAAATGCAATGCGTTTGGCAATTATTTTCCCACATGAGTGATTGACTCGGGGACATAAGTTGTCCATAACTGTAGTTATTTTACTGAATACTGATTGTGAAATGTAGATGACATAAAGTGTGATTTTATAGGATGTGAAGTTTGAACGTTTTCAGAGGTGGTATTGACAGTGAATGGCCAAGATTCACAAAGATATTAATTCCCCTATTAGATATTATCACATTAGACATTGAACCAATTAATTTGGTCCAGTTTGCAAGCGCGATCTATGTGCATTTGCCCTACGTTCTTAGTAGCAGTTTGTAACGCTGGCCGATTCTTACCATTTCTTCACGGGGGGTGGAGGGGTGCATGAGTTGGGCGGGGCGTTGCATTTGCTGCTGAAGTACTGTGTAGCACCGAATGTGCCCAACGGGAGCGAGTGCCTGCAAATGCAAGCGTAGCGAGAAAACTTTCTCCATTTCTGCAACATTTCCAACTTCTGTTGGCAGTTCACTTTTGTGCTAAAAGCACAGATTGTGCTAAAAGTGCATATTACTGTTAATTCTTTGAGTAGGTGGTAGCCATTATGATCAAATGTCAATTCTAATGTTTTTAAAGTAGGTAATAAACAGTATACTTGGGTGATGGGTTGAGATCATGCTGCTGTAACTGTTGAGTGAGAATAAAATGTTCAAATACTCTTCAAATTTTCTCTCCAAGGAAAAGTTCAGAATCTATCATCATTCATCACAATTCACAATAAAAACTTCCCAGTTCTAAGTACCGTTTGTGGAGATCAAATAAAAACACACAAAAAGGGCTTAAACCTGGTATACCCCAGACTTGAAGTCCCTTAAAGAAATCTTGTCTTTACCCTACAAGAAACAACCTATACCATAACTCAACCACATGCCCTACTCTCAGCTAATATCACAGATGGATAGAAGATGGTCTAGATCTGTCAGATGTTGAAGTTGGCAAATCTTGAGGGAACATGTGCCTGCGGCTCCCACCTCCACTCATCTACCAGCTAAGTAAATAAGAAATAAGAATGTAATATTGTGGTAATGTCAGCTTTGCTGTGCATATCACTGTTAGTAATACATCTGTTCTGTTCTGCTGAGAACCACTATACATTTCTCTCTCTCTCTCTCTCTCTCTCTCTCTCTCTCTCTCTCTCTCTCTCTCTCTCTCTCTCTCTCTCTCTCTCTCTCTCTCCCTCTCTCTCTCTCTCTCTCTCTCTCTCGCTCTCATGGCATGGGGTGAGTCATACCCACCCAACTAGCTAAGATGTTTGTTGCTCATGCTGCCTAGCCAAATCTGTAACTACCTACATCTATGTTGCTGCCCAGCTCTATCTGTTTCTATATCTGTATAGCCTAATTATATATATAAGTTCCTATAGTGAATTAACATTCAGTGACATTTCATGCCCAAAGACTGAAAAGATAATGTTTTCAGTGCTGTAAATCCTTTAGGGGAATATTTCTTCCAGCTAAAAGCAATTGAGCAAAAACCAGACACAGACCACAGCACGTACATAATGACACATGCCTATGACTGCAAGGACACTCCAGGGGTTGTACATACCGTGTGATTGATCTGGCTAGCGGCAGCATCTCGGCCTTTCAGGGAATTTGCCGCTTGTTGCGAATCAGTTTTTACTTGAAATTTTGAACTTGTGGGCCAAAAGGGGGTTTTGTTCGCACTGAAATTTTCACAACATCGTTGCTCTGGTAACTACTCGTGACTCTAAGACGCCATTCTAACTTTGTCGAGCTCTTGCATTGTAGAAATAATATGGGAAATCTACAATAGCTTTTTATTGGAGACAAAAAGTGACCCTATACATTCTCTGACCAGCGGCAAATGACCTCGACTAACAATCAAAATACAGAAGATTCTTATGAAATAATTTTATAATTTGCTGATAATTATGTAGTTAGTTATCAACTTATCTTTTATGTATACCTATTGTTTGTTATTATACTACTTCATTGTTGGATACTTTAAATCAGAATCAAATTTCAGCAATATAGTGTACCTGTACCTATTTGTGAATGTTGGTGTCTGTTTTGTATCGTAAACTCTTGATGCTGTGCACCTTTGCGCTCCTTGAACCCAGGTTTAGTGCAGTACTTGTCTTGCAAAGCAGCTGTTCCAATTTCTTCTGTACCGCCAAGGGATCCTGGAAATGTGTCCCAGCTTCTCTGGCTTCAGTCCCTCCACCCTTTATTTCAATTTCTCTTACAATTGCACTGTCAAGTAGTGGTCTCGAAATGGAATGGCCTTGCAAATGATGGCCACCCATCAAACTCTTGACTCAGCACATTATGTGCCTATAACTTTAGAGATATTACAAGAGTCCATGGTTCCTACATGCCAAAACTATTTACAGCTAGAATGATAACCTCTATGGTAAATCATTGACATCATAAAACAGTTTATTGATTTTTGTATCACATTGTTCTAAGTTTATTGACAGTTTCCATTATTTCTGTGTTTGTACAGCCATGTGCCGCGGGCCCGTTTTCATCAGCGGAAGGATTTTATGCAAGTAGCTCCTTCCTTGAGGGTCGGGAACTTGAATATCGAGAGGTCTCCCCCCCGCATAATGTAGCAGCCTGACGACATGCCGTACTTGACGAGGTAGACCGCAGCTTTGCCCACTTCCTCTGCCCTGCGAGGATGCAAAACAAGCATTGCACGCACATACTATTTTGCCTGCTACGTTGTAACCGGTCAGAACCAGTAGAAATTGCTGAAAACATTTACCTACGCAGAGCATAAAATTCTCTACAATATTAGAGAAAACGATGAGTTAGCATTGTATGCATAGATTTATTATTAAAACTAGGTACTGTAGTCACTCACAATCGGTATGACCGTATGTCTATGTTTGGTTGTCCAGTTCGAAACAAGATGCAATGTAGTTACCAACTAGATATCGGTTTTCGTTGTGGCGTTATAACAGGCAGAGATGCAGTGATCAAAATATAGCCTGGACAAACAAATGCAAGAAATCTAGTTATCTAGATTTCGTGGACAACCAAACAGAGCTAATAATACAATTACTTATTTATTTATTTATTTCAATTTCTCTTACAAATGCACTGTAAAGTAGCAGTGGCTAATGGATATCTTATAATATCATGATATGGCAATGGAATGCATGGTATTATTGGGTGAAGTGGATGTCTCAAGAGCATAAGGCAAGAGTTCGAAGTGAATTTAATTTAATTGAAACTTGATGCTCATCAAAACAGCTTTACGTGAACAAGGCTAA
Source organism: Nemoura dubitans (assembly GCA_921293005.1). Lineage (NCBI taxonomy): Eukaryota > Metazoa > Arthropoda > Insecta > Plecoptera > Nemouridae > Nemoura > Nemoura dubitans. The sequence goes on from OV121076.1 coordinate 2,159,274, forward strand.
GACTCGAGAAACATCACCACAAATTGGGTTATTCTTGTTGTTGGGTTATGGGGTTATTGGGTTGTTTATTTATATAAACTGTGTTCCTTCTATCTTTAGTAGGTACCACCCACTTATCTAGCCAATTGTATTCAGGACAACTTGTATGACTTAACATTACAATTATTAACAACATCACATTACAGTGCTTTATCCACATTGTTTGCCTGGTCAGGTCATGTCCATCAGAATTAGGTGGCTACTCCAGAGCAAAGTCTTACGTCTGTTGCGGTGCCGATAAGATTTCTTTGGCCGAGTCGATGCCCATGGTGGGCGTCAGACACTTGCTCTCGACGTCCACGATCTGCTTGGTCTTGGTCACGCTGGGACAGAGAGCCAGCACTCGCAGTTTGGTGTCCTCGAAGTGGTACTTGGTCTGACGGGGAAATCACGTCACGGCATGTTTCGATCAGAGGTAGCAAAAACGTGGGTTTTTCATGACAAGCTTAGTGGGTATGGGTTTGATTAGAATTTTTTTCACCAAGAGCGCTAGGTTATAGGTTAAAATCTATTTCCGGAGTTAATTTATTTTTGCATTTTTATTTTTTATGCAGTGTTTACTGTTTATACTTTCAAATTTTGATATAACAAAGACAGGCCGGCATCACCAAGAACAGACTGACTGGTGGAATCATGACAGGTTGAAAGAAAATGATTAGCACAAATTATATTATTTTAAATGTACAAAATGCAAAATTGATTAGAAAAACAATTAAATGTTTCAAATGTTATAGATTTAGTAGAATAAATTGTGAAAAACACGAGGTTTTTTCAAGTGGGCTTTATCTGAAAAGTCTGCCGTAATTTTTTCGGGCTGGATTTCTCCGGACCAAGCCTGGTTTCGACGTCGAGGGAGTTATGGACACGACGCGTTTGACAACCACGTTTGGCTGGAGCACAACGGTGCATTGAGTATCTGGCCCGTCCGGTGCCAGGAACTCACCCCGAACGCCCTGGTGAGTCCCACGACCCCGTGCTTGGTGGCCGTGTAAATGGGCGCCGTCTCGATCGGGATCATGCCGGCCATCGACGCCACGTTGATGACGACTCCGCCCTTGCCCTTGCCGTTCTTGGCCAAGTATCGCATGGCCAGCACCATGCCGCGGACGGTCGCTTTCTGGCCAAGCGGGGACACAGGGTATTACAATATTTTTCAGCTCTGCGTTAAGCATCTTGCCGTTACAAACCGATGAATTCCACGACAAACACAACCCCCCCCACACAACAAACAACATGACAAATAACTAGCCTACTTAAAATCTGGGTTGAGTCACCAGTCATACCAGCCTTAAAGCAATGAATACCTTGCTACATGCTAAGTTTAGGTTACTAAGTGTGGGGAAAAAAGCAAGACTTTACTCGCCAATACCGGATGTGAAATTTTTTTTGAAAACTAGTGAGAATTGAAAATTCTGAGAATTCGTTTGGACTAATTGACAATTGACAAAAGACTTATTAGGAGTGAATGTGTTATATAAGTTGTCCTTTACTTCAGTTATTGAATCAAGAATTTTCATTATCTTACTTCATTCTACGATTATGAATGCAATGCATTTAGATTTTAGATGCACTTTGGGGTCTGGTGGTCAATGAAGTGTATTATTATGTTATTAGCATCATATTAGTGATATATTAGAGGCCCATCATAAACATGCCAAATAGGTACCTTTTTAGTTTGGTAAATTCTGTAGGATGTTGTATTTATCAAGTAGGTACCAACTTTTCTAGTCATTTAACTTTTAATTTAATTTTATGGGTGCCAATGTATTAGATGTATCATGTACCTAGTAAGCAATAGGAAACCATTTATGTGATTTGGAAGGTACCACACTGACAGATACCAAAGCAGGTTACCTACCATATTGGTATCTACCTCCAACTCCCAACTGTTGTCGTTGAGCAGTCCTGCGGCGTTTACCATGATGTCTATGCGCTGGTACTTGTCCAACGACTCTTTCATCAAACCTGGAACAGGTACATCCGTTCGGGGCTGTTTATTTTAATAACTTAAGTACAATACCTACAATGTCAAAAAATATTGGGACTTATTCTCATTCCCTCTCTGAATTGATGGAAAAAATAACTTAGATCATTGAGAAAATTTGTGCAGTCTAGGCACCTTGATATTATGTGTACATTGTACTTTATTTTATTGTATCTTTCATGACCAGCTATACAGCAATTTTGGCAGTAAATTTTGACATTTATGAAAGATGAAACCAGATATAAATAATCTGATTCCCCTTTCTTGTTTTATTCGCCTTTGCCAGCAAGGAATGCTATGTCGACATCAAGTTGCAGCGGCTACGTACATTCGAATTGATTGTTGCAGTTGACGTCGATTTGGTAGTAGACGGCCTTCCCTTGCCCGAACTCTTGGTTCAGCGAGTTGACCGCTTGTTCGCCCTCGCACGCACTGTTCGAAGCCAGGATGGCTTTCTGCGAAACGTGCCAGCTTTTCATTACTCCCATGGAATAACAAAAAATTATTGCAGGACCAGTAGTACCTAGGTACTGTCTTTTAAACTGCATTATTATTTTCCTACTTCTTTTACATTTTGGCTACCTGGCATCAGAAGAATTATCTATGCCTAATCAAACCAAAATCTATTAAGTATACCTCTCTCTATTGGGTATATCTTGTAGGTGGTATGCTTGTAGGTGGTATGCCTCGTAGTAAACTTCAAGAGTCACTAAATCTGCAAGGGCCTTTGACAAAGACTAGCTCGAACTAAATGCATCGTACTTGCAGTCCCGCGCAGAGCAGCTGCTGTGCGATGGCAAGTCCGATGCCCGACGAGCCGCCCGTTATCAGCGCGATCTTGCACGCCGGCTCCATGAACGCAACCAGCTTCCCGTCCGGACGGCTGGACAGAGGGCAGCGGATACGTGGCATAATCAACGGTAGCCAGGTACGAACACACGTGCATGCAGACAAGCAAAAAATAACTCACAATTGTCTTTTCTGGGGGTCTTTCTATAATCAAAGATTTTGCCCTGCTTGCAAAATCAATGGTTCAAGAGGAAGTTGTAATGGTTCCAGTAGCTGATGAAGAAAAATTGAATGCTGTGCTTTGTTGTAGCATAATATTGGAGTGACCATTATTAATTGTTGTGAAAACCATCCTTTGGTTGTATAATTTACCACCTTTTTTTTTAAATCCCTCTGGCAATATTCCACAGCACCTCTTGTACAGTTTAAACAATATTGGTTGATCAGTCTATTGCACATTTGGTCATCATTCATCATGCCTTTCATGCCCAAATTATTAAAACTAGCTATGTGAAATCTTGCTGCTAGGGTGCCCTGCAAAAATTCCAGAGTTCTGCCACTTACAACCCAAAATAAATGAGAAAACGGTACCAACAGATGCAGTCACTCCTGTTTATTTCATCTGTTTCACTTGCTCATGTCTACGATTTCTCAGTCATAACTAAGTAATATTAAGTTAATAACCCATCACAATGACCTTCTAACACTAACTTTCTGTTTAGCTTATTGCTATACACATATTGAACGCTATACACGCTTATTGAACTACAGTCTGAGGAGTTTTCTTTATTCAACAAAGAAATTAATTATTTAATGAATTGACCTCTTAATATGACATATTTATTATCATCAGTTAAAATAAATATATATTTGGAAGGGAAGCAAAGCTGGAAAATGTGGATCCAAACCGGGACACAAACCTAGGCGACCTGATTGCCAGTTGCTCGTTTTTTCATCACTTCCCTTCCATCCGTTGCATACTGATCTCTGCATAACCAGTAACAATGTACTTCTCAAATATATATGTATTATAATTTTTTAAATGTTATGTTACCTATCTCTGTAAATTGAAATTTGTTTCATATTATTATCATTACCATTTCTTCTCCTGCGGTGGCGGGGGAGGGCAGGTTTGAGAGGAGAAGCTCGCGCAGCCGAGTCGAAACGCTCCGATTCTGACTGCGTAAAGCCTGGAGGGAAACGTGGCTCAGAGCTTAGTTGAACGACTATGCGTTTGGGTGGCGGGAAAAGTGTAATAGCTTGCTGTTGTATAATTCATTCTTACCTGGAGATGGACTTCCCTAACGGTAACATGCTGATGAGGCTGCTTTGGTTGTTTTTGCTCGTAAGTGGAACGCTGACAATGAATTGTGAGTTAGTGGGCGAAAATAGGGATTTCGGTCTTGAAATTTTATATCATTGCCTCGGTTACGAGGGCAACAATTTCATGTGCTTTCGTAAATTTTTATGGCAATTGCTCCTTGCCATGTTATTTGTTAGCAGTTGTAAGAACATCCTTGGCAATTTGAAACTTGGCAGCCTTCTTATGTTGTTATGCATCTAAATATTTAGGCATTTCAAAAAATCACAAAGTGTTTAAACAATTTCAAAAATTTCTCTAAATAGAAGCACAGATTGAACTCATCACTCATTATTAAGCAAAGTCTGAGGTTTTGGAGATTTTGGGTACAATACACAAAAGAAACAGCAGGAATTAATAAATAAGTTACATACACGTATTACGATTCTGAAAAATCTTTAATAAATGATATAGGTCTTTACGTAATGGATCTTTGCAAGTGGTCACATTTGAAGTAAAAATGTATAATACAGTAACAAAATCAGATCAGGAGTAAATGAAAATTTGTCTAGAAAGTAGAAAGTAGAAACACTAAGTTGCAAAAGAGAGGCAGACTTTCAGTAAGTTACATTGAGACATCAGCTTCTGTTGATCAGTGTTTGAGTCCCAAACAACGCCACCTAGCCTGTGCCGGGCTCAGCACACGGAAGTCAGGAAGTTGGCCGATTCGAGCTGATGCGGGAACGTGAAGTGGAAGATCTCGCCGGCCTCCACGATGTAGCAGTTTGAGGACGTGCCGAACTTGAGAACGTGGACCGCAGCTTTGCCCACCTCGTGAGGCCTGAAAGCGGAGAGAGGGGGGGGGGGACGAATATTCAAAATAACACTCGGAACCTGACAAAATCTCTAAATTTTCACTGTGCCTAAAACGTGTGCTCATTCAACGAATCAGATCTTTACTTTTCAAAATATGAATAGGGTTCACACATTTGAATCAATGTTTTATATTGTATCTCTCTTTTTTATTATTGTAAACAACTTAGGATTGGATACATGGGAGCAAAAATCAAGTTGTTGCTACATAGATATGTGCATTTCAATTAATTAACTACTTTTGTATTATGGTTTCAAATTAATGATTTTCAATAACTTACAATAATTATACAATTTACTTTATTATGATAGTTAAACTTTTGGGTGATAAGTGAAACCCACACGATGGTGGCTAGAGATGCGAAAAGAGCCCGAAAGTCCAGCCCGGTTCCAGCCTGAAACTTTGAAATATTTTTTGTGCTCGGGCCGAGATTTTCCGAAGTCTGGCCGAACGGGCCCGAATTTAAGGCTTTCGAGCTTTAACAGGCCTGTCGGGCCGACTCAAATTTCTGGGGGGGAAAATCTACACTTTGGGGCCGGGCCCGACCTAGACTTTTCTGGCCAAGGCCGTGCCGACGAAAAAAATGTTTCTCATCGCTAATGGTGGCTAGGCTAGTGTACCTAGTTGGTTCGTGTGCTCTACAATTGCACAATTTAAACTATTTCCAAGTTAGCTTGTTGTTTGAACAGTACCTACCAGATACTAAGGTATTACCTTGTTTTACTAAAACAGGTAGTAATATACAAATGTGTAATATGTAAGCATATAATATAATATACCTAATGGGTTTGGGGGTTAGCACACTAAGTACCTACATAATTTTTTTCTGCATCAAGCCAAATAAAATAAAATTTTTATACAAGTTATTCAAGACGCAGAGTTTTGGAAGTGATACGCATTTCACTCTAAACCCTTTCATTTCAACATCAGCGTCTCAAATCCGAAGAATTCCCCCAAACATGACTCCCCGAACCCGAACCGCACCTCTGAGGGGGCAGTGAGAGGATCTTCTTGGCCGAGTCTTCGCCCATCTTTGCGCTGAGATTCTTGATCTTGATGTTGTCGAGTTGCCCGGTGGTCGTCCTGCCCGGGCAGAGCGCCAGCACGCGCACGTTGGATTTCTCGTAGTGGTACGGGTCCTGGAGACAACGCACGGAGTCTTGGCTCGGGTACCACTACCTAGCACCTGCGCAGGTTAACTTACAGTACACATTCTAGCCCCTGCATGTTGAAAGAGGTGTCTCAGCTAAAAAATAAAATGTGTGTAAAAAAGAACAGGTCAATCTGATCATATTTTTTTAAATCAAGTAAATCAGACCATTTGTTTTCATTCTGCAAAGTTTTATTAGCACCTACTGATTTGAATTAAATGTGTCATTGAGCTTTGCCTGACATGTGTCTTCCACGTTCTCACCGTCAATTCAGGTTAGATGTTACTTTCAGGCAGCTGTCATCATAGTTCTCCCGTGCTGTGTCTACAATTTTTTTAATTGTTTTAGCAGGCCATTTTTGTACAAACAATGGTTACATGGAGTAAAACTAGTAAAGTTTGTGCCCACCAAGAATATGAGCGTATGATTCAAGCATTTCCTTGCAACTGATTTTGAAATCGCTCGTATTTTTAAAGCACAGTTCCTTTTCGACTTGAAACCATATCAAATCCTGAAGAATGAATCAGTTCCTTCTGTAAATATGACTGGTGTTGATGAAAGTCCACCAAAACGTCGGAAGACGAAACATTTGGAAAATAATTATCGAGCGCGTCTTCTTGAACAATTACCCGATCAACCGCTACCTATGCGAAGAGCAAGATGCATGGCAACCGCAAACAAAACCAAAAATTTCTGCGAATGCTAATCCCATGGTGCCTTTTTAGTGGGAAATTCCACCAATTCCATCTTTCCCAGAGGATTTTACTGATCGACCTTGCGAAATGGAAGTTCAGTTCATAAAGGGGTCTGAAATATATCGCCACCTCGCATACCTTCTAGCGCTGTTGCTTCTAGCAGGACATCTTTCTGCAAGGATGAAGATATCGACGACAAATTAATTGATAGCGTATGTCCCGAACTTTGAATGCAATTTATTTATTTATTCCTGTGACGAAAGATTCCGAGTGGGGTCGAACTTATAAGTCCTCACGCCGGACTTTTAGCACTTTCAAAGAGAACTATAGCGCTCGGTTTTTCCACTGTGGCGCGGAGCAGACAGTCGAGCACGGCCAGTGCAAGCGGAGCTCAGAGCCGTCAATTACGTAACGCGTGGTTCCACACCAAACTCAAATGAGCAGGTGTATCTACCAATAAAAATTCGCGGAATGAAAATTAATGGTCCGATTTACTTGTCTTTTTAAATATGATCAGAGTAACTTGTTATACATATTGTTTCTTGCATTGAATTTGTTTCTTAAATAATTGCATGATGCATTCAGCTTGGTGAAGACAAAAGTTTTACTTGGCCTATCATCATCTACCTTCTACCAAATTTTTTTTTATTTGTTTAAATTGCATACTATTAGCGACAGCCCAAAACAAAATAACTAGGGACCTTGGAAATTCCTAGGTAAACAAAGTAAGAATCATTTTTGCATTATTATGAGACTTGCTGAAAATTATCCACAACATGGAAAACAATTTGAATAATTTTTTTAGAAGCCTAATCACAACACAAAATTGATTCTTAGTTTGGTATTTGAAAGTCTGACAAATACTTACGTCCCTATAGCTATTTCGTTTTGGGCTCTCACTAGTAGTTATCAGTTAAAAAATATTTTGTAGATAATTCATAGGCCAATGAGTTCACCCGATCTTAACTTTTCGTTAATGTTCAACATGATCAAACATTTTGTTAACAATCAAATCAAATACGCCATTAAGTTTTTTACAGCATACGGAAATGCGTTTACCAAATATTACTGCCGTTGCTAATTTTCCCAGCTACGTTATCTGCAAGCGAGCCGGCTGCTAGGCTACGTACCCCGAACGCCCTGGTGAGCCCCACGATGCCGTGGTTGCTGGCCGTGTAGACGGGCGCCGTCTCGATGGGGATCATGCCCGACTTCCCCAGCACGTTCAGCACCACGCCGCCCTTGCCTTTGTTGCAGACGCCGTTTTTGGCCATGTACTTCATGGCCAGGATGACGCCGCGGGCAGTCGCCTTCTGCAATAACGAGCACGCGCGGCTGACTAGACGAGCTTGCAAACATGTACCGTTGTACAAAATACTCACGACCAAATGGGCGACAGTGGGGTTTGGTTGGGAAGAATGTATTTGTTTGACAATAATGATTTTCTCTGCTTTGCTTTTCATTTTATCATATTTTATATTTTTTCTGTACTTCCTATATAATAGTAGGAATTAAATACCTCTCACTTTTTTCTGCCTGTGGATTACGTTGTCTACTTTGATTTTGAAGGTTCAAAAGTTGAAAAATAGCATTGACAAATACACAGGGATTTCATCAATCGGAACCAAAATGGTAAACATATAAGTGATGAAATCAATATGCTGGTCTCAAATACAAAGACCAACAATTCCTCAGTCACTGATAATGGTGATTCAAATTCTATAGGGACACGATTTCAGTTCCCAAATGTTGAACGATCTCGTTGGATTCTTACCAGATTGGTGTCGATTTCGAGGTCCCAGCATCTGTCGTTCATCATCCCGGCAGAATTCACCAGGATGTCGATCCCCGAGAATCGCGCGATCGTTTCCTTCATCAAAGCTGAAACGAAACCTCGTTGTAAATCACGTTTTATTCGCAGCCGCCATCGATTTGAGACTGGAAAGAAGTTGCCATTGCAATTACGGCAGGTTCATGTTCACAGTCTAATTTTCAGCCTAGTTACTTAAATGTTATGCTAGCCAGAACTTATATCCCTCCATGTTGGAATCATACAATTAGTTTACATATTATAGACATCAAAAGATAATTTAATATTCTTCAAGGAAATTTACAAATATAGTAAAGAATGTGACAAGTTAATTATTTTGAAACAAATTCATCATCGGTCAATTCCGTACAAGAGCTGCAGCTCCTAAATTTGACCCGGTGGCCAATTTAGCTTCCCACAATTCAAAAATATTGTTGGGAATTTGAGGTTGCTGGCGCAAGCAAGTGATTCCAGCTGGCTGTGGATATATTGTGATGAAATGAGAGACCTTCGAACTGTTTGTTGCAGTTGACGTCGACGTCGTAGTAGACGACTTTGTGTTGACCGAACTCGTCGGTCAGAGATTTGATGGCGGCCGCTCCGTCGAGGGGATTGTTCGAAGCCAGGACCGCTTTCTGTGAGAAGGTAAACAGGAATCAAATAAAACAGTTTGCTTAGAGAAGCAACATTGTTGTAAGCTAGAAGTAGTGATCCTTTATATTTGTTTCATTTTGCTTAAAAACCCGTGGAATTAGCCGAATTCTCTCATTTTGGGACAAGTAGGACATGTGACACTTCATTTCGTAGCGCAGACGAGTTGAATTTTTTAGTCGTGGCCCAAAAGGTTGCGTTCGTCAATCAACAAAGTTCATGGCTTGTCACTTTCCACCTAACATACTAACACTGCAAAACTGGACTTTGTTTCATAACTGGCTACTTTACATCAATTGAGTTTACACTCAATTCGGACAGCAGTAGACACAAGCAAATGCGCGTTTCAGGCATTCCGTTGTTATAAGTTATGTATGCATCCTTAACTTCTCTAAACGTGCAAACTTGTCCCTCTGCTAAGCCTTAGAAGCAACGTACTTGCACACAAATGCTAAGCCCTAGAGGCAACGTACTTGCACACAAATGCTAAGCCCTAGAGGCAACGTACTTGCACACAAATGCTAAGCCATACAGTCAACGTACTTGCACACAAATGCTAAGCCATACAGTCAACGTACTTGCACACAAATGCTAAGCCATACAGTCAACGTACTTGCACACAAATGCTAAGCCCTAGAGTCAACGTACTTGCACACAAATGCTAAGCCATAGAGTCAACGTACTTGCACACAAATGCTAAGCCATAGAGGCAACGTACTTGCACACAAATGCTAAGCCCTAGAGGCAACGTACTTGCACACAAATGCTAAGCCATACAGTCAACGTACTTGCACACAAATGCTAAGCCCTAGAGGCAACGTACTTGCACACAAATGCTAAGCCATACAGTCAACGTACTTGCACACAAATGCTAAGCAATAGAGGCAACGTACTTGCACACAAATGCTAAGCCCTAGAGGCAACGTACTTGCACACAAATGCTAAGCAATAGAGGCAACGTACTTGCACACAAATGCTAAGCCATAGAGGCAACGTACTTGCACACAAATGCTAAGCCCTAGAGGTAACGTACTTGCACACAAATGCTAAGCCTTAGAAGCAACGTACTTGCACACAAATGCTAAGCCTTAGAAGCAACGTACTTGCACACAAATGCTAAGCAATAGAGGCAACGTACTTGCACACAAAAGCTAAGCCCTAGAGGCAACGTACTTGCGCTCCTGCGCACAGCAGCTGCTGCGCGATGGCGAAGCCGATGCCCGACGTGCCGCCCGTTATCAGCGCGATCTTGCTCGCTGGCTCCATCAGCGCCACCTCCTTGCATGTGCTGTGGCACGCAAGCACTTGGTAAGGGGCGCGAGTGAGAAATTAATGCCCAGATTCTTTCAGGACCCTAATACCTGTCGTAAAGGGCCAAAGGACTCGAGCTTCAGAAACCAGAAAGGCTACCTTTCTGGTTGTACATGTGAAAGCAGTTAAAAATTGCAGTTTTGAAACTGTACAATATGCTAAAGATAAGATTAAGGCATTGCCATCTTTTTTCAATCCATTCAAATTAGTTGAAGCTGATAGTGCAGTTTTGTTTTGACCTTTTTGACAAGGATGTTCCAATTTATAAATTTGAAAACAAGCTATACATCTGGTTTGTGTTGTGCTTGTAGCCAATTTGCTTGATAAAATGAGATAGTATATATTTATAATTCTCTTACCTACTAATAGGTACTAGTTCACTCCCATAATATCTAAAACTTCACACTATAATAAATAATAATCATGAGAAGGCAATCAAAACTAAAAAATACGATTGAATGCAAATAAATATGCATTGGATGCTGTATTATTCATTAAATCAATATTATTCCTGCTAAGTTTTGCTGTAGGTACCTTTGGACTTCAACCTAAAAATTTGAAAACAAACACACCCAATTTTTTGTTTTGCTTGCTGCCTTTACATGATATAGGTATTGGACTAATAATTATTATACTCTTTCCACTTTATATTATTATTACTCCCAATTATTATTTAAATCTTTGGCAGCAGGAAATTAAACTAAAAAATACAAAGCAATACAAACACGCACAGATAATGTGTTTTCTGTGTACTTACTGTCTTCTGGGTGGCGGATCGGGGCAGTAGGTGTTGCTTGGTGGCGCGGGGGGTGGGGGCGGCGGACACTTGGTGCGCCTGGGTGGGGGCGGAGGTGGGGGCGGGGGCCCGCACAGGTTCTTACGAGGGGGTGGCGGGGGCGGGGGCTTGCACTGCGTCTTGCCCTTCTGGGGCGGACAGCATTTCGGTCCCGGCGGCTTTGGGGCCGGACAGCACTTGCTGCTTTTGGGGGCGGGGGGTGGGGAGGCGCCGCACTTGCTGCTTAAGGCGTAAGCTGTACCTAGCCGACCGAAGGAGAACCTGGAAGGCAATCGATAATGACGATGATTTTGTGATTGATTATTACTGTTTAATAATGATAAGTTTGTGATTACAGCCAAAATGGTATCAACATTGAAATAACAGTTTTAAGGTAGTTTAGAAAAGTTGATGTGGGTACAATCAGAAACATTGAACATACCAAGTGCAGGTTCTTCCAAACGGCAGCATCTTCAACAAAGATTCACTGGGAATTTCGAACTGGAAAGCCAAATAGGGATACTAGAATTTTGACAGCTGGTAACCAAAGATACTACAACAATTTGAAATAGTTCCTTGAATTAGGAATAGTTTTTAAATATATGTCATTTGACTCAAGCACTAGGGTTGCTCTCTGGAACTTACTGGCTCTTTTCTTTCTTTTCAAAGAAAGAAAGAAAGAAAGAATTTCAATCCATTCCATAACACCAACAAGCTTCTTTACTTCGGTGATTTGACAGTACCTACCTAACAACTGAAAAGCCTATAAGCTCTGCTGTTTAGACAGAACTGAGCACTAGATTATTTTTAAGTAATGATCTAGTTTCTTTACCATTTGGACATTTACAACTCCAATTAATTTTTAAGTTAGGATTCTAAACAAAGAATAAGATAATAAATTAGAATGGCAATGTTAAATTGTTTGAAATGCTTGAAACATTGTTTTATTAGCTTGTACGACTAGTTACAATTGTAAAACAGTAGTATTGTTCACTACAGCAATCACTATTCTGTATTCGTTAACCGCTAGACACTAGCTAGTAGCTACGTACTCGGTAGGTGAACATAAAGGGCGTTGTACTTTGGTTTAAAGGACCGAATCCCATTTCACTGAGATAAATTTTTGTGCTCGACTCTTTCACAATATATAACTCGACTTCCTCATGAACAAATTACAAAATACACCAATTTCAAATACAAAAACTTGTGTATAAAAGGTGTTTGCACAACAGCTGATCACAACAACTTATTAGATTCGTAGGTTTGGACATACACAGTATATTTCAGACAACATAAATATAATTCATAACGTATCAAACAGCCTTAAATTAATTCTTACTCATATTAGACATAACACTTTTACACTCTGACTGCACACGCTTATATTTGCATACCTATCTTAAAGTTTATCTGTATAATATTTAAAATCAATAACAGCAGTTCAAAATTCAAAGCGGAATATAATATTCAAGCTACAAATAATTAAATAGCGTGCAATAATAGGTACCGAAAGAGGTGTCACTTTGTTCTGGTAAAGTACAGGTACATATTTTAAAACTTCAAGAAAGAAAACAAATACTTAGGCAGGTAGGTATATACTTATAAATGTTTATACATTTCAGAATAATTAACAAGCTAATATGACTTAAAATGTTATCTTTTCTACCTTATTTTATTAACATTGGTTAAATTCAAGTATAAACACATTTAGGTAAATTAGCTCTATGAATTATTTTAAACCACTCATTTTGCTAGCAAACATTTTTAAAAGCATCAGCACATTAGGAAGTACAACAGGTAGTCCACCTATTCACACACTATCATCTTATGGCACAAGATATGAATACACGAGAATTACACAATATCAATCGATTTTACACAATTGTCATCACGGCAAGGAGCAAACGTAAATTTTGAAGCAAATATTCCGAAGAAGCTGCGATTTCTGTAAATCCTTCATAAAAGTGGCTAGAATTTCTGAACAAGAATGCATTTTTTTAACTACTACAGGCTAGTGCAGAATTTCAATATTTTGACATGAATGAATTTATCAAAATATGATCAACATGGTGGTTACTTTATAGACCCTTTGTCTTGCAAGCTAAGGGCACATCCTTTTTCTTCCCAACTTATATGATCCAATTTTGTCTGCAGGTTTCCATTGTTTTCTATTTCGCTGCCTATGCCTTACAATAGGCAGCGACTTTTCAACAAAATTCACACCCACAAGATTGACAGTTTTCCTAATTGTCTCTCTGTGACTTCATAAGTCTATTCCAGCACTGGATATACACAGCCTTCTCCCTACCCCATCCCTTGTTCATTCACAACCCATTAGATAAGCCCTAAGTTGTTTAGGAGCCTATCTGGCTTAGTGCGATGCCAGAACCATGTATGGGCAACTACAAAAAATAAAGCCAAGTCTGCCTTTGCCTGACAACATCAAGTTACTATTGACTAGCTTAAGCTACAAGTGTAGCACTCTGTTGGAAATTTGGTACTGTTTGAGCTGCATTCACATCCTGATTAATTTACAATTTGATTAGGACACATTTGTTGTATTCTCTGTAGGTGGTGAAGTGAAATGAATTACTTAGAAAAATGTATAGATTTTTGTGATAAAAAGAAGTCCAAATTTTATTTAAGAGCTTTTTATCTACATACCTACTCTAATTAATTTGTAATACCACAACTTACACCTACCTACATAATATAATTTATAGACAAAAACTGACCTTATCAAAAATTTTAAACAATTGCTCAATGATTTCACTTTCCCTATACTTGATGTATGCATTCAGTAGGTAATAATTTTAATTCCTAGTAAATTAAGTGGATGTGAACACTGCTAAGTTTATAAACTATGAACTAATGTTACAGATGAGAAAAGAAAGCTGCCACACGTAAGCGGGTGACATACGCTAGAAGCAACTACGTCCGACGACGACCAAAGAATCGACGTCGGTTTCGCTAGCTATAAGAAAATATCGTTTGGTTGGACGCATCACTGCGTGGCATTCGAAGGGAGGTCGCAAGGTACGTCTGAGCAAATGTATACGCTGGAATTTAAAAGCGATGATTGCTTCTACAGGTGGCTGCCTTCAAGGTTGTTAGCGTCCATGAGACTGATTATCTTCATTCCGAAATAATGTGCCTTTATTCAGCATTAAGATGGTAGGTACCTATTAGGTTACCTTCGATCGAAGGGTCATGGTACCTACCACCATCCAAAATCTGATCCTCTTTTCAATTTAAATCCTAAAATTTAAAGCAATCTATACAATACTGTAGGTATCTCTGATTTTCTCACTATGTAAAGCCAGAAGTTCTTATATAATTACTGCATAAAATGTCACCAAAGTTACAGTAGTTACGTAAAATTTATATGCAAATAACGCATTGAAAGTTTTAAATCTGAATACCTTCAACATCTGACGATATTTGGTGAATTTTGGCTGCCGTTACGCCTCGATTCACTCGCAGTTGTGTGTGTTTGTACCTTGCGACCCCGAGGACAGGAAAACACGGTGACCGTGAGCCTCTGCGCCGAGGCTTAGTGCGCCACGAAGCTGATTTCCCGCGCCGGCTCGTTGTTCTCGACGACCCAGACAGAGCCGCTCGCCGCTTTCTGCAGCACGTGGATCAGCGCCCGTGCAACGTGCTCGTTCCTGCAACGGACAAGCGCAGACGCTGTTGCATTGGCTAGCCGCAAATCACGGACAAGCGCAGACGCTGTTGCATTGGCTAGCCGCAAATCACGGACAAGCGCAGACGCTGTTGCATTGGCTAGCCGCAAATCACGGACAAGCGCAGACGCTGTTGCATTGGCTAGCCGCAAATCACGGACAAGCGCAGACGCTGTTGCACTGGCTAGCCGCAAATCACGGACAAGCGCAGACGCTGTTGCATTGGCTAGCCGCAAATCACGGACAAGCGCAGACGCTGTTGCATTGGCTAGCCGCAAATCACGGACAAGCGCAGACGCTGTTGCACTGGCTAGCCGCAAATCACGGACAAGCGCAGACGCTGTTGCATTGGCTAGCCGCAAATCACGGACAAGCGCAGACGCTGTTGCATTGGCTAGCCGCAAATCACGGACAAGCGCAGACGCTGTTGCATTGGCTATAGCCGCAAATCACGGACAAGCGCAGACGCTGTTGCATTGGCTATAGCCGCAAATCACGGACAAGCGCAGACGCTGTTGCATTGGCTAGCCGCAAATCACGGACAAGCGCAGACGCTGTTGCATTGGCTAGCCGCAAATCACGGACAAGCGCAGACGCTGTTGCATTGGCTATAGCCGCAAATCACAATCACGTGGGTTATGCTGCGATTGGTATGTCTATTTAGTCTATTTAGCTGTAAGCAGATTAGCAAAAGTATCCTTTGCTGAATGAACTGTAATAACTAATAACTAATAAGATTGTCCAAGAGGAGGATTTTCTGGGATTGGTTGGTGATGATCGTGATATTCGAGACCTTTTTAGAAACGAAATCGCTTGTTGATATTTTCATGCTTGCCAATATGAACACTGTCTCGAAAGTCAAAATAATTGTTCTGCTGTGGCAAGTATGAATGTGATGTCAAAAGTGAAAAATTTAAAATAACCTTGTCAAAAAATTTAATTTATAGATACATATAATTTTTTTCTTAGCCCAAGCAATATTGAACTTTCGACCACAGCTCTGGTAAAACGTACAAGCCAGCTTTCCAGTATCCCTTTGATTTTGCGCTTGCTAAGCTAGTTGCATGTCCCGGCCAGCAATGATCCAAGGTTTGTCCTACTTGAACGCTGTACGGCGGCATCTCTTTGGTTTTGCGCTTGCTAAGCTAGTTGCATATCATGGCTAGCAATGATCCAAGGTTTGTCCTACTTGAACGCTGTACGGCGGCATCTCTTTGGTTTTGCGCTTGCTAAGCTAGTTGCATGTCCCGGCCAGCAATGATCCAAGGTTTGTCCTACTTGAACGCTGTACCCCAGCATCCCTTTGATTTCGAGCTTGCTAAGCTAGTTGCATATCATGGCTAGCAATGATCCAAGGTTTGTCCTACTTGAACGCTGTACCCCAGCATCCCTTTGACTTCGAGCTTGCTAAGCTAGTTGCATATCATGGCCAGCAATGATCCAAGGTTTGTCCTACTTGAACGCTGTACCCCAGCATCCCTTTGATTTTGCGCTTGCTAAGCTAGTTGCATATCATGGCTAGCAATGATCCAAGGTTTGTCCTACTTGAACGCTGTACCCCAGCATCCCTTTGATTTTGCGCTTGCTAAGCTAGTTGCATATCATGGCTAGCAATGATCCAAGGTTTGTCCTACTTGAACGCTGTACCCCAGCATCCCTTTGATTTTGCGCTTGCTAAGCTAGTTGCTTATCATGGCTAGCAACAGGCTAAAAGTAAACAAGTCCTCGTCCCCAACTCACTTCTGCGGCACCGAATTGGCCGTGTCTCGTTTCCAGGCGCGCTCGTAGTCCCCGGAGAGCATCCGCTTCTTGACGTCGGTGACGAGACCGGACTCGGTCGCCGCCGGACAGACGGAGACGACCCGTACGCCGGTGACGTTGACGTGGAAGGCGTCGCCGAGGGCCCGCGTGAAGCCGACGACGGCGTGCTTGGTGGCCGTGTAGATCGGCACGCCGACGTACGGACGGACGCACGCGTTGGAGCCGGTGTTGACGACGGTGCCGCCGCGGCCGCCGCGGTCTTTGCCCATGAAGCGTTGCGCGAGGAGCGTGCCTCGGATCACGCCGTTCTGCGGTGAGGCGACCGAGCGTTTGGACTTGGGTATCCATTTATTTTGTTTGCCACTTGGCACTTTTTTACCATTGTTATTTATTCCGGATTGAAATGTTAAATTACATGTGTTGGATCGTCAAAGTTTACAACGAGTATGTGCTAAAATTAATAACAATGTTGGTACCTATACATTATGGGTACCGAAGCTGAATTTCAGAAGTTTTAACTCATTGAATACCTTGCAGTTTGTTTCAGAGGAGTGATCGGTTTCGATTTATGATGACAACATCTTGTTTATGTTATTATAATTATGTGGAAATTTGAAAGTAGATGTAAACTGGGATTAAAAGTGAAGGTACTCTTTCATTTTAATGTTTCACGTATGTGCCTTGCCGAATCTAATGTTTTGACCATTCTCTCTCCCATTAACCTCAGATGTAGGATAATTTCCAGTCTGTTAATTCAAGTTTATGTTTTGCATATTTTTATCCACTGTGTTAATTGCAAATGAATGCATATGAGTAGGTCTACCACAAATCACTGGTGTATCTTACCAAGTTGACGTCCACCTCCAGCTCCCAAAACCGATCGTTCATGATGCCAGCGTTGTTGATGACAATGTCAAGGCCACCGTATGTTGCTATTGTTGTCTGGAAGGATTCTACGCAGGGGAAGAAACGAAATATTACAAAAATGCGAGATTTTGTTGTATTTAAATTTTGATTTATATGGATGTACCTTCAAACTGAGGGTAGTCCGTTACATCACATTGGCAGAATATAACTTTGTCTTTTCCATATTTTGATGACAATTGTTGAACGAGTTGTTCGCCTAGTTCAGTATTTATGTCGCAAACGGACACCTAAAGCAGAGAACAAACCATGAAATCCAATTGAAATTAGTGGAATGTGAGTGACACGAGTGATTTGAGTTCACCCATGCATTTCATTATTATTGGCAAGGGGTGGATTCTGGTATTGACTCAGAGTAATAATATGCAGGGAAGGGTGTGCCAAAACCATTCTTACCTTAGCCCCGAATTTCAACAACTCCTCGCAGTACGCCCGACCTATTCCGGCAGCACCCCCAGTGACCAGAGCTATTTTGCCCTTCACATCCATTATATTTGTGTTGTAATGCCCTTTTTTGTGCAAATTTAAAAAAATGTATATTAGCAAATGTCATGCATATTGCCTAGAGCGCAGGGGACTGTATCTACTTCGGTGCAACCAGCTAGGTGGCACTACTAGCCGCAAATGGCTGCCACTGCTCGAGAGACTGATTTTTTCTCCCAGTTGCTTCAGTTGAGTCGGTCCGTGAGGGCTGGGACGTTTTAATGCTGTGAACGGGCACACTTATATGTTTGTGGTGTTTTTTTAGCGATTATCTTATCAAGTGGTGTTGTGACAAGGTGTTAGCATATTTGCATCGTGTATCTAGAATTTAGTATTCCGGTCATATTTCATTGACAAATGCGCGATTTGGAAGCGCACAGAAGACCATTGGATGTGGTGCAGTGTCATTACTGAAAATGAGTGAAGCTATTTTCTGATTATTATGATTCCGGAAGCGAACAACTTTAGTCGTGCATTTATTGCAACCGTGCAGTTCGTGCAGTGAAGAGCTTGTGCATCATGTGTGTGTCAATAAAGTGACAGAGAGGAGAATACGAGGACTAGGGTTCCTTAACCTATTTTTAACGAATTGGTGAGTTACAATACCATTTCACCTGTTCGGGATCCACCACACTATTCAATGGCGCCCCCCAACTCTCAACCGCTATTCATGCCAAACTTATTTCAGGGGCCGTTCAACCCATTCTAATAACGCTCAACATTATTATCCTAGCACCCATGTAATTCTACGCATGGTAAGATTATTGGAAAGATCTCTAACTCCGTACTTGATCTCCCACGTAATGAATTGAGTGATTCAAATCCAGATGCTGGCTAAGTTATTCATCGGAGCGAGGCAAAGCATGGGCGTAATTCAGGGCTCTAATCCCTTTACAGTTCAGCTACCCATTTTCAATTTGAGCCGAAATTAGATAAACCTGAAGCACCCTCCCCTCAAGCACTATGAAAACTTTGAACATTATAATATGATTAGGTATATTCGCGGTGCCTAAAAGAAGTAGCTGTTTACATACTAGAATGTGCTAGAAGTGTACAACGATAATGTTGATTAAATACAGAATAGGCAAACAATATGACACATTTTGGAATACAATGCTTTAGGGATCGATCCTTTGGTACCTATTGTCAATGGTGGTTTTGATACCCGATCAATGACAGTTTTCATACTTCCATTCATTCGCTCGCATCATAAAGATCATAATTAACAACACCTGTTGAGTCAGTCGAGTTGCTATCATCCTATCTTGATTCATTCATTAGCGTTCATTGATTGTTATAATATCAAGATAGAAGATACGCCCGTAGATCGTTGGTGCATAACCAAAAATGCGGCACAGCCTAGCCCAGACGGAGCGTACGAATGTGTACCGAGATCGTATTTTAATTAAACACCTCTGCGAGTAATATTTCCTTTGGGTATCTTATATATAAATAGCAGCGTCGTGCTCGACAGTCTAGCTGACGGCAAGGTCGAATAGTTTATCTGGTTTAGACGTAAACACACCGAAATATATGCACCTACGTGCGGTACTACTGACACCCACTACATTGACGGGATGGTTAGCCACTTAGGTAAATGCGTTAGGTTCATATCGCAAGTGAAATAATTAGGGAGTAATCTTGTCAAATATTCAAGGTTTGTCAACAAGCATAAGAAAGGGATCGATTGATGTAAATCGGATTGGGACGATATTTGAATGGCAGTGGCCTCAAGTAAAGCGCATCAATAGTTAAGTGGAAATCGCTTTAGCCTGAATAATTATGAAGTAAAGTTTTGTCTTTGACAAAGTTTGTCAACGAGCGTAGGGAGTAGATCGATTGATTTAAAATGGGTCGATATTTAAACGACAGCGGCGGGTCGCAAAAAAGTGCATTTAAATAGTGAGACGATTGTTGTTCGGCAGTTTCTCGGTTGTCGAGGCGAGGGTATTGATTGGAATCAATTGACTTGCTAATTTCGAATGCAACGCCGCGATTCGTTCGCGTATCTCTTTGCCTTGCCGGAGCCTCTGCGAGATCGAATGGATAGAGAATGGCGATACGCTATCTACTCGAGTTTTCGCACCAGCACGAAGCAAGAAATCCGCCAGCGCCAAATTGTCGCAATTTATTGCCTTATTACTGAAAACGTGTTTTTATTTATTGCTGGATGTGTATAGTTCTTGACTTTGATTGGTTTTTATGTGCTGTAAACATTATAAATCAAGCGCATCATCTCTTGAATGTACTCGTTACCAAGGCAGAATGAATGGTGTAAATTGCTATTTTAAAAAACATTCATATCTACATATTTTTTGTGACTAGTTTCATATCGTCGCAGTTACCTGGTGTACCAATGCTACAATTACAAGTTACAACATGAAACATCATTCGTGATTGTAAAATCCCAAGAAAAGTTTATAAATAATGTTTCAGCTGGATTCACATGGGATTCACACGGGAGCATTTTTGACTAAATCTGCGACAGCATTTTTATGCCGTCGAAACTGCAATGGCTGTATTTCATATTAGGATATAAAAGTATTCATAATGTACCATATTTATGTTATAGATAATATTTATACAAGTATTTAACATAAAATAGTGACATACCTGTATTGTTTAATTTGCCAATACAACATTAATTAGAGCCATGCAATTTTGACAGCATAAAACCTGGGATAAAAGTAAAACTTTTGAGGCAGACGTTTGTAAACAATGCTCGCATGTGCCTGCAGCCTTACTCTGACATGCTCTGACTGCACCGAATGGTTTTAGAGTTGAGAGGGTCAGATTGACAACTTTACTTAAGAGAGAAGTAATCGGTTGTCGTTTTGGTCGATTTTCGCATAATTTTCACATTCATAGGGAACGTCTCCTGGCTACAAATTATTTTCAAAAATTTTGAAAAAAAAATACAAGTGTTGTGAAAGAGCTGCTGAATGGCGGATACTATTTCGTTTCGTCGTTTTTTGAAACTTGCAGCTGGGGGAATTTTTTTAAGTGCCTAAAATGGCCTAAAATGGCACTTTTAGAAAATTCCCCCAACTACAAGTTAAAAAAAACGACGAAAAAAAAATAGTATCCGCCATTCAGCAGCTCTTTCACAACACTTGTATTTTTTTTTCAAAATTTTTGAAAATAATTTGTAACCAGGAGACGTTTCCTATGAATGTGAAAATTCATGCGAAAATCGACCAAAACGACAACCGTTTACTTCCCTCTTAAAGCCAAGATCACACAATCACAACGGCTTCAAGCGTAAGTTGTGTCAATTAATTTCAACATCCGAGTCTCTTACCAGCGACTTACCTGTGCGAAACATGCACAGGCGGCCAAATCTGTCGGGTGTGGGGTCCAAGCCCAAAGTCCCCGACCTCCTGCCGCACACAGCGGACATCGCAGCCCGCGTGTCGGCCAGTCGAAACGTGGTGGCTGCGAGCATCCTCCCACCGTGCACCATGCTAGCCTGTACCATACCATCCTCCCACCGTGCACCATATCATCCTGTACCATACCATCCTCCCACCGTGCACCATGCTAGCCTGTACCATCCCATCCTCCCACCGTGCACCATATCATCCTGTACCATACCATCCTCCCACCGTGCACCATATCATCCTGTACCATACCATCCTCCCACCGTGCACCATGCCAGCCTGTACCATCCCATCCTCCCACCGTGCACCATGTCATCCTGTACCATCCCATCCTCCCACCGTGCACCATATCATCCTGTACCATACCATCCTCCCACCGTGCACCATGCTAGCCTGTACCATCCCATCCTCCGACCGTGCACCATGCCAGCCTGTACCATACCATCCTCCCACCGTGCACCATATCATCCTGTACCATACCATCCTCCCACCGTGCACCATATCATCCTGTACCATACCATCCTCCCACCGTGCACCATATCATCCTGTACCATACCATCCTCCCACCGTGCACCATATCATCCTGTACCATCCCATCCTCCCACCGTGCACCATATCATCCTGTACCATACCATCCTCCCACCGTGCACCATATCATCCTGTACCATCCCATCCTCCCACCGTGCACCATATCATCCTGTACCATACCATCCTCCCACCGTGCACCATATCATCCTGTACCATACCATCCTCCCACCGTGCACCATGCTAGCCTGTACCATCCCATCCTCCCACCGTGCACCATATCATCCTGTACCATACCATCCTCCCACCGTGCACCATATCATCCTGTACCATACCATCCTCCCACCGTGCACCATATCATCCTGTACCATACCATCCTCCCACCGTGCACCATGCTAGCCTGTACCATCCCATCCTCCCACCGTGCACCATATCATCCTGTACCATCCCATCCTCCCACCGTGCACCATATCATCCTGTACCATCCCATCCTCCCACCGTGCACCATATCATCCTGTACCATACCATCCTCCCACCGTGCACAATATCATCCTGTACCATCCCATCCTCCCACCGTGCACCATGCTAGCCTGTACCATACCATCCCATCACCGTGCACCATATCATCCTGTACCATACCATCCTCCCACCGTGCACCATATCATCCTGTACCATACCATCCTCCCACCGTGCACCATATCATCCTGTACCATACCATCCTCCCACCGTGCACCATGCTAGCCTGTACCATCCCATCCTCCCACCGTGCACCATATCATCCTGTACCATCCCATCCTCCCACCGTGCACCATATCATCCTGTACCATCCCATCCTCCCACCGTGCACCATATCATCCTGTACCATACCATCCTCCCACCGTGCACCATGCTAGCCTGTACCATACCATCCCATCACCGTGCACCATATCATCCTGTACCATACCATCCTCCCACCGTGCACCATATCATCCTGTACCATACCATCCTCCCACCGTGCACCATATCATCCTGTACCATACCATCCTCCCACCGTGCACCATATCATCCTGTACCATCCCATCCTCCCACCGTGCACCATATCATCCTGTACCATACCATCCTCCCACCGTGCACCATATCATCCTGTACCATCCCATCCTCCCACCGTGCACCATATCATCCTGTACCATACCATCCTCCCACCGTGCACCATGCTAGCCTGTACCATCCCATCCTCCCACCGTGCACCATATCATCCTGTACCATACCATCCTCCCACCGTGCACCATATCATCCTGTACCATGCCATCCTCCGACGATGCAATTGCAATGCACTTGAGTCTTGACCTAGCACCGGGGCCAGATGTTACTTCCGCTGCTGCCGGCAGTTCGTTTTGCTTCAAAGCAAACGCGTGCTTTTTTATAACCAAAATAATCATTTCAGCGTTTATAACTTTAGATATTAATGATTTGGATAAAAACAATCAAAGAACCAGCCTAAGCACCTTAATTCCTAGAGGTCACTGATGCCCAAACGTGTCAAAATACTAGGGCGAACGCAATTTGTGTTGCGTTGAAGATGAGCGTAGCGGTTTGTATATAGCGCAAAAAAAGATTAAGGCAAGAAGCCTATGCAAATCATGGAGCAGCAAGCCGGACCAATGCTTACTCAAAAATTCTGATCACTTGAAAATGTAAACGATTCTGACCTTTCTTTGTTTCTGTCCGAGCTGTAGGGTAGCGGAGTATGCTCATTTTGAGGTCATTGAGCATTGTGCATGTTAATGCATAGATGTAACTCATGCCCAAGGGTTTTTATTGGGTTTTCTTGGGTTGGTTTTTGTTGGGAAAAATCTGGTGTGATGTTTCGATTTGGTTTCGATGGTTTCCAAAGGCAAATCGAAATTGGGAACATTTGAAAAAAAAACGCTCTTAAAAATAAATTTCCGTACTTTTCCAAACATGCCCAATTGTCGAATTTTGCTCTTTTTTCTGCTTTGAAAGTGAAGGGTGTGGAGGATTTTCTTGAAAAAGGCAGGGGGTCTAAGTTGAGAAAAAAAGTAGACACCCTGAAAATTTCATCCCACTCGAAGCAGGCGTTTGGCCTGTAGAGCGCGCGCAAACACACATACAAAAAAAAAAACACACACCAAGTGTTTTTTTTAGCAGTAGTGAAATTGATGATTTCGCTTCGCTCGCTTCGCTCGCTACGCTCATCAATAAAGCAAGAGTGTTTTTTTTTAAGCCAAATGGACATAAACTAACAATAAGAAATTCCAAATGAAGATGAAGCCAGCACCAGCAGTCGCGTTCGCTCGAAGCAGAATGGCGTTGGGGGAAAAGATTGCCTGAATCCGTGAGCAATCTTCGATAATGATTGCCACAACGTTTCAGTTCCGCTATCGTTCCAGCAAGCTTTATTTATACCCCGTTCACACTGGGGAAGTTAATCACTGTTAGCGGCTTAACTATGATCAAGAGGCCAGTGTGAACGGAACGCTGTTAGCGTTAACTCGGATTTGGCGTTAACAACGTTTCCAGAACGTGATTAAGAGCTAACTCAGTTAGTTTGCTCACCGCCCACCGGAACTGCGCGGCAGGAACGTTTTGTAGGATTGGAGAAGGCTGTGCAGTGTTGATTTTGTTTTTTTAAATGGCGTCAACGAGGGATATTGTGTGCGAAGCAAAAGATGGGAAAAGAAATGACAATTGACGGACCACGAGGTGTTATTATTGATTCACGTGTGGGAGTCGCACGTGAACAGGCTCCTGGCCAACAAAAGAAACGGCCCGATTTATAATGATATGGAGCTCGAATTATAAATCAAACTAAATACATATTATGCATTAGATCAAGACGCCTTTTACTTCTCCTACGCTTCAAAATGTACTGGCTAATCAGAGTAACAAAACTCGCAGCACATCTTCATTTTCCATGATTGAAACGGTCGAAATCGGAGTTTTAGAAGCTTATGTATGTGGACGTACAGATTTGGAAAAAGATGGCCACTATGGCGTTAACCCCGTTTCAGTGTGAACGCTCAATTCAAACTCGAACACAGTTAGCCCACAATGCACTGCGCATAGCTGATCATAGTTAAACCTAACAGTGATTAACTTCCCCAGTGTGAACGGGGTATTAGTCATTGTGGACTAGACAGCTGATACATGACGGGCACTAATCCCACTGTTACCGCGCTTCGGGTTTTGACGGCACATGATGGATGTCATGGTTTCCGGAAACGCACGAGGTGACACGAAGTGTCTTATTGACGCACGCATGTCGTGAGGTAACAAGGTTCTTAAATTCGGCGCATTGCTAACCAAATTCCTGTGGTTACAGCCATTTTACTGCCGTGTTTTTGTTGTAAAATACAGAATTAAAATGACTGGATGTATTAGCTTTGTAATTTGTAGAAGCCAATTAGCCAATTGTAGAAGCCTTTAGGGCTGAGCCCGTCGGATTCCAACGCGCAGTACGTGTATTGCGAATCCGTCTCGTTCTCGGCCTCTCGGAGCGTTTCGGGCTCCGACGGGCCCAGCCCTGAGGGCTCCAAAGCGCAGTGTGTATTGCGAATCCGTCTCGTTCTCGGCCTCTCAGAGCGTTTCGGGCTCCGACGTACCCAGCCCTGAGGGCTCCAACGCGCAGTGTGTATTGCGAATCCTTCTCGTTCTCGGCCTCTCAGAGCGTTTCGGGCTCCGACGGGCCCAGCCCTGAGGACTCTAAGATGTGCGACAAGCTTGCTGTGGCTGTTATCCGGCTTCTGCGGTCTATTACCACTATCATATTATTGTAATGTCTTCTTCGTGCAACGTCACGACATGCCTGCTTGCGTGGATAGACATCGAACACCACTGTACGCGTGTACGTGCGACGGTCGGCATAGGAACGCACTACGCATTACGGGCCGGGCAGTCGTGCGTGAAGTGCGTAACAAACAGGGAAGCCGTGGCTGTGTGTGCTGCGTGCTTGTCCTTTGGCCGTAATGAACGGAAAACAGGACGCGGTTGGGGCTGATCTCATTCGAAACCCTTCGCGAGTAATTCACGTGCTCGAATGAAAACAGTTACAAAACAAGGTATATACATGATGTCATTCAAATATTACCTTGGTTTAGTGTAGTACGGTTTTGCTCTGTTTGAAAAGACTTTCGGTCACTAAACCATCAATTTGCGGCTCTGAAACACTTCGCCATTCCAAATATTACCTTGTTTGTCTTGAATGGCATAAAGTGTTGTTATTAAATTTCCATGCCTCATGTGTGCTAGTCGATGTCATCAACACTAGTTTATGAAGAAGATGTTCAAGCTGGGTGTTGAATGCAAAATAAAAGTCTCGCTGATTTGATTCCTAGCTGATCGAGATGTTCGCAAATAAGCGTGATAATCGCGACCTCCCACGCCCACCGTCCGCCCCCCCCCCCCCCCCCCGTCTTCTAGCGAATCCCCGAAGTTCACAGGTCCAACCCGTGCCAAGACGTCCCCAGGTCCCCAGGTCCCCAGGCTTTTCCGCAGCCCGACGACGTGTAATTATCTCTGGATGCCGTTTGGGAAACTCGCCGTCTCGTTCGACGTGTGATTATCGCCCCCCCCCCTCGCCCTTCGAGCTGAGAGACCGGATGTCGTAACAGGTTGTGCTCTTGTGTGTCCGGCGGGTAAAAATAGCGCCGACGCTCTCGACTCGGCAGAGCGCGGACAGGCGGTGTGATTCACGGCCGGGGTGCTGGGACCCAGGCGTGGGTGCTGGGACCCAGGCGTAAGTGCTGGGACCCAAGCGTGGGTGCTGGGACCCAGGCGTGGGTGCCGGGACCCAGGCGTAAGTGCTGGGACCCAGGCGTGGGTGCCGGGACCCAGGCGTAAGTGCCGGGACCGTGGCGTGGGTGCCGGGACCCAGGCGTAAGTGCCGGGACCGTGGCGTGGGTGCCGGGACCCACGCGTGGGTGCTGGGACCCAGGCGTGGGTGCTGGGACCCAGGCGTAAGTGCCGGGACCGTGGCGTGGGTGCCGGGACCCACGCGTGGGTGCTGGGACCCAGGCGTGGGTGCCGGGACCCAGGCGTAAGTGCCGGGACCGTGGCGTGGGTGCCGGGACCCACGCGTGGGTGCTGGGACCCAGGCGTGGGTGCCGGGACCCAGGCGTGGGTGCTGGTACCGAGGCGTGGGTGCTGGGACCGAGGCGTGGGTGCCGGGACCCAGGCGTGGGTGCTGGGACCGAGGCGTGGGTGCTGGCACGCTGGGTGCGATCTGGTGTTTACCGCACTTGTCTGGCAGTTCGGGCCGGAGTCGGGTGTTTTCACAATTTGTCGAAATGCCCGGTTTTGGTCCCCCAACGTTGACCGTTCGATCAGCAAGACTGACACGTTTTTAACCTTCTCTAGATAATATAACTTGTCTATTTTTTGTTGACCTCTGCGCATGTTTAAAATAACTATTTCATATTGGACATCAAATCTTAATATCTACATCTATTTACATAGTTTCACCTAAACATCATAACGAGGGACGCCTTTGAATGTTTTGGCTCTCGACCTCTCAATTTCCAAGGAGAATCCAAGTGCACATTTGAACACGTATGCCAGGTCGCAACTGGGTCCCATGCCACACAACGGATACCCCTACCCAAGTACTGGCTGGAGTCACGTCGCAAGGGCCACTTCGTCAAGGGACCGACTTGACATCGGACCCCGCGTCTCGTTAGCGCTATTTGGGGGGGGGGGGGGGATTTTGATTCGGATCACACCCGCGCCGACGAATGTGGAGGCCGCTCGTCTTCGTCCCCGAGGACTCCGACGGCCGCGTGACGGCATTTCGGCACCGGCCAGCGGACGTGGGTCTACGTGCTGCGTGCACGTGCACGTCTGACCGTCGGTACGAGCCAGGCCGAGCCAGGCCGAGTCGAGCCGGGTCGGGCCGGGTCGGGCCGAGCAATTAGATGCGTAATCCCGGCGCGATGCGTTCGCTGTGCGTACGTCGTTAGTCCGAGATTTGTGTCGTCCTCAGTGCGTCTTTGACCAGTGGCGGTCCGGGCGGGGTAGTGGCCAGAGTTAAGCAGCATTGGGACGAGAAGGGGATTGGATGGGTGACCCGAGCTAAGGAACATTGCGCCATACATGTGCTTACCTTACATATGTCTAGTAAATAGAGCGCAGTGGTCCGAGTTAAGCAGCATTGGGACGAGAAAGGGATTGGATGGGTGACCCGAGCTAAGGAACATTGCGCCATACATGAGCTTACCTTACATATGTCTAGTAAATAGAGCGCAGTGGTCCGAGTTAAGCAGCATTGGGACGAGAAAGGGATTGGATGGGTGACCCGAGCTAAGGAACATTGCGCCATACATGAGCTTACCTTACATATGTCTAGTAAATAGAGCGCAGTGGTCCGAGTTAAGCAGCATTGGGACGAGAAAGTGATTGGATGGGTGACCCGAGCTAAGGAACATTGCGCCATACATGAGCTTACCTTACATATGTCTAGTAAATAGAGCGCAGTGGTCCGAGTTAAGCAGCATTGGGACGAGAAAGGGATTGGATGGGTGACCCGAGCTAAGGAACATTGCGCCATACATGAGCTTACCTTACATATGTCTAGTAAATAGAGCGCAGTGGTCCGAGTTAAGCAGCATTGGGACGAGAAAGGGATTGGATGGGTGACCCGAGCTAAGGAACATTGCGCCATACATGAGCTTACCTTACATATGTCTATCAGTAAATAAAGGCGGGTGTACCGTAGCTAGATCTGGGGGAAGGTTGGTGAAGGCCGCGTGTGCCCGGTACTTGGATCCTGTGTCGGGCGGTTCTACTCGGGTCCCTCGCGGCGCGCCACTGCGCACGAGTTGCCGTCAACACAGATGATCGCGACACCGGCGGCCGACAAGTGCAGCCCGGCGCATCCGTGTTGCCCTTTTTCGGCGCGCGCCGGCGCAGTGCTCGAGGAGGCACGCGCAGACGCAGTCTGTGGCTGCCGATGGAGTTCATGGGGCGGTCGGAGCTGCCGTGTGCCACTTCCAAGCGCCGGTAGTCCAGGGGGTGGACCCAACTATACGTATACCCTGGTCCAGGGATTGGTTTTGATCCAGATTGGACTTCGGGGACGCATTTGCTGTCGGTACTGGGAGGACGGATTTGTAAGACATCGGATGATCAGGATCGCAGTGTGCTATTACGTCATGTTAGCTGGTGTTTGCAAGCTCGGTAGTCGGCAATGGGACAGCGGGGTTGTAAGACATCGGGTGATCAGGATCGCAGTATGCTTTTACGTCATGTTAGCTGGTGTTTGCAGGCTCGGTAGTCGGTTTGGAGCGTCGAGTGTGTACGTAGTATGTGTGCCAATTACCCGCTGTGGTCATTGGCAAGCACTTTATGGGGGGATCACCTCGGCATAGGAATGTCGATGCGATATCTACTGAATATCGTTTTACAGGCAAATCATCAGTGACAAATATAGCCAGCACTTTTGGTGATTTACTGAATTTTGGTAAAATTACTTTTCTATGTTTGTGGATGGGACTCTTACTTTCTTGACAGCCTGACATATGAGCTAGGGCTGTCGCAAACAGTTTGTCTGTTACAAATATTTTGTAGACTATCATTTTGAAAATGGCGAATCTGAATAATATCACATTTAGTCATCACACTTGATTCGCGATTTGAGTAATCATCCGTGCATCGTAATACTTTGCCACACAATCGAAAATTAGGTGTACAATATGCCGAATTGTTTATTGGTGGCAAACATCACGGTATACCCATTCCCACCTATTTCGTCCTCGGAATATCAGTATGCCCACATATTGTGCCCAATCCAGGGTGCAGAGGAACTGGCACGAGTAGGTAATGTCGCAGGTGGCGGTCACCCATCCGCAGTGCTTCCCGACGCAATGCTGCTTAACCTGGGGATTGATCGAGTGCTCAGTGAAACGAGAGCTAACGATGAACGAGCGTCGTTCCCCCTGGCGCACCCTTGCACCCTGATTGGCAGGTCCAAGTTCGTCCGTATCCCAACTCCCAAGTAGCACAAAACGTTCTAAACACGGTGGACGTTCAGCGTTCACATTAGCCAAACGTTCGATTAGTCAGCTTACACCCGAACGTTGAACGCATGTAATCCCCCGTTAGCTTGTCGAAGCCCACCGAACGTGCGTATGTAACAACGGTTATAGGGTAGGGTATAGGGTATAGGGTAGGGTAGGGTAGGGTAGGGTATAGGGTATAGGGTTACGGTGGGTAGCTTTCTGCCAGAAAAGTATCATGTGTGACGAGTGTAACTTTTGAGTTTCGATCGCCACACAATATAACTTCCCTTTCCTTTGAGCAGCGAGCTAAAGCCTGTTTCAGATGGTGATCGATTTCCATAATATCTACCATGATATCTTTTACGTAGTACCCAAGTGTCACCATGTAAATGCAAAAGTGTGATTACAAAACTTATCAAGGTCTGTCATGTAGATGGATAAAAGATTTGATGACATTTTTTTCAATTAGGCCCGGTTCTATTTCCGTGATAGATTTGATCAAAATTAATCAATCAGCTTTCAGTCTTTAAAATATCTCAATTTTCGAGATGGCACATCCCAAGAAATTTAAAATTTTACTTCCCACCGCCTTCTGAATATCATAATGCCACACAGCTGGCAGTTGGCAGTGCTTCTGTCACAACCTTGTGTTGTGTTTTTCATCACATCTTTCTTGGAGCGTGTAAATACCATCTCCCATTTTCGTTATAGATGTTATCACAGATATCATGATAGATTTTTTTTACACAGAAGACATTACATGTGACTTTTCTCGATGTCGTCGTTTGAATTAGCCTAAAGAGCCTGACGGCTTGTGCTAGGCTATACATTTAGATAAAAGTTTGTTATCAAAGACGCTATGATAGAAATGATAAAAATCAATCATCAAGTAAAACATGGTTAAAAGGAGCCCACGATAGTTTCTGAGCGGCTTAAGCTTAGCAAACACGATCAACGCCGAAGTCCGACCGGGCAGACAACGCGTTTCACGCAGCTGCCACTATTTACTACGAGTCCGAGTCGACTATTTTCACTCGATTCGTAGGAAAGCGAAGTCTGTCTGCGATTGGCGGCGACCTTGACCCGATTCTGGCCGCGTTCCTGCCGCTTCCTGTCGCAACACCGCCAAGGAATGCAGCCAGCACGTGATGGTCGACCGACCGACCAACCGACCGACCGACCGACCACCGACCGACCGACCGACCGACCGACCGACCGACCGACCACCGACCGACCGACCGACCGACCGACCACCGACCGACCACCGACCGACCGACCGACCGACCGACCGACCGACCGACCGACCGACCGACCGACCACCGACCGACCGACCACCGACCGACCGACCGACCGACCGACCGACCGACCGACCGACCGACCGACCGACCGACCGACCACCGACCGACCGACCGACCACCGACCGACCGACCGACCGACCGACCGACCGACCGACCACCGACCGACCACCGACCGACCGACCGACCGACCGACCAGATCAATCGCGCGGCGGAAGGTGCGTTTTGGCCGCACCAAATCTTCGCTGCGCTGGGGTTCGCAACATCGCAAACTTCTATTCTAAAGCTGTTGCGAAAATGCTTGAATGACTTGCTATGGAAATGCATTAAAATTTTCAAACAAACCTGAATGTGTGGTGGCCGATCCAGACTTAGGGAGGGAGGGAGGGAGGGGACACAGCCCCAAAAAGGTAATTATTTGAAGGGTATCCACTATCCGTCCGTGTTTCAGTCATTTCATGTTTCGAAATGTGTACGGTTCACTGCACTTCAATAGTGGAGGTTATTTTTACGTTTTTGAGAACAGCTACAACTGTCAAGATTTCTCGTGACATCGAGCGGCTGTGTTTCCGATTCCTGTTCTGGGAAGTCAACACATTCGGCGGAGTTTTCCGGCTCCCACTTCCAATTGCAGAGTCCACGTTTTTAGGTTGATGCGGTGACACAAATACGCATACGTCAGAACTCAAAGTGCAATCGAATGAGCTAAGAGTGTTGTCTGGTATTCTCGAAGGCCGTGGACAGATGTGGACTCTCGTGGGCCGTGGACAGATGTGGACTCTCGTGGGCCCTGGACAGATGTGGACTCTCGTGGGCCCTGGACAGATGAGGACTCTCGTGGGCCCTGGACAGATGTGGACTCTCGTGGGCCCTGGACAGATGTGGACTCTCGTGGGCCCTGGACAGATGTGGACTCTCGTGGGCCCTGGACAGATGTGGACTCTCGTGGGCCCTGGACAGATGTGGACTCTCGTGGGCCCTGGACAGATGTGGACTCTCGTGGGCCCTGGACAGATGTGGACTCTCGTGGGCCCTGGACAGACGTGGACTCTCGTGGGCCCTGGACAGATGTGGACTCTCGTGGGCCCTGGACAGATGTGGACTCTCGTGGGCCGTGGACAGATGAGGACAGATGACGTCCACGAGTTGACACATCACACTCGCAAACAAGCCGTTTGTGAAATTGAGGCGTATTGATGCACAGATTCGCAACTAACTTCGACCAGAAGGCAACACTAGTAGTAATCAGATCTATAATGGTTGTTTCCGAAAGTTCTTCCGACATTTACGAGACTTAAGCCTATTTTTAACGACCTTTTCACTTTTTTTAATCAGTTTACCTTTGATTAACTTATTATTACGAAACGAAGTGCCAAACGGCTGGACTTCGCTAATCATTCATGTAACCCTGCCACCAATAGTTCTTTCGACTTCGGATTCAGCCGAATTGCTGCGCCCCAATCCAAACCAGCCCTTGAAGCATACCTTGAGGCACCCCATGGCTCGTGTGGTCCCCGCAAACACTGCCCGTCAGACGCCCGCCCTCACGAGTCCCTCGGGCGCTGCGACAACGAGGTCAGGTCAACGAGTGCCCCCCCCCCTCCCCCCTGGATGCAGTTGAATGCACTCTCCTCAATGCGACCGAACGAATGCACTTTGGTGCAGCGCGATGCGACCGAACGAATGCACTTTGGTGCCGGCGTCCGACGACGAGGGATCAGGGGGGCGGTGGCCGGCGTCGAGTCGATTGTTTGGGATTGGTTTTGTACTCGCTCTGTTTCTTGTTCACACACAGTTCGTGTTGTGGATGACCCGAGGCCAGCCGCATGAGGCTGAAAACCTTGTGGGGCTGATTCCAATAACAAACGCGAACAAATAATGTGCACCTATGGTCGAAAGCAGGCCTGCTGCTGCTCGAATTAAAATAAAATACATTATAAAACGATCGGTATTTGGGAAACCAGCGAGATTGTTACTTAGCATTCAAAACTAGTGCTAAAGTTCGGAGATAGTGGACATGGGTCTAAGAAGTGTAACTATAAAAATAGGTGGGTAGGTGGGTTATTCTGGTTGTCGGTCTGGTGCCGGGCGTATAAAAAAAAATCACATGTTTCGGCCCGCAATCGTGGGAAGGGGTTCGTGTCCTGCAAGGTTCTGACAGGTCCGGGAATCTGTCTGTGAGAGTAATGAATGAGGTACTGAAATGGCTCAATGCGCTAATGATTGAAATAGTAAACATTACCGGGTATCGCCGTCACGCTCTATCCTGCATTGACTACGCCCCAAGCCTACCACACTTGCACCATGGTCTGCGTCTGCGATAGCGATACGCTGGGAATCAAGTCTTCGAGGTTTGTACGACTCGGGTTTCCAATGTGACCGATGTCTGTCCACTCTGTCCCAGCAGAGAATGGGATACCTATAGGTACTTTCCACTGCAACGCTAGCAGTCACTTTTGCGTGCCTTTTGCCTTGCATCTTCAAGATGGCGGCCCTCACTGTGGCATGTTCTCTCACGGGATAGAGTGCTCTGTCCCGTGAGAGAACATGCTTTCCACTGCAGCGCTAGCAGTCACTTTGCATGCCTTTTGCCTTGCATCTCCAAGATGGCGGCCCTCACTGTGGCATGTGCTCTCACGGGATAGAGTGCTCTGGCCCGTGAGAGAACATGCTTTCCACTGCAGCGCTAGCAGTCACTTTTGCATGCCTTTTGCCTTGCATCTTCATGATGGCGACCCTCACTGTGGCATGTTCTCTCACTGGATAAAGTGTTCTCTCCCATGAGACTTTTCTGGAGCAGCGCTAGCAGTTACGTTTCATGCCTTTTGCCACAATAAGAGCCGCCATCATGAAGATGGATGGGGATTGGGGAAGAGTGACTGCTAGCGCTGCATCGGAAAGTACATTCCCTCACGGCCGACATGGTGCAGGCCATAGAAGCCTAGAATCAACTAGAAAAGTGTAGAAGAAATTTCAATCGTCTCCGTAGAGATTGTCTCCTTGTTCCCTCTCTGAATTCGTCAACTTGTAGACAGCGGACCACTCCTCGTTGCCCTCATGCCGTCGCTGGATAATATGACGTCATGACCCTAGCATGGAAGGGCCCCTCCCCGCCCTTCCAACCTAACGCCCCCTAACTTCCCCAACTCGGTGTCTCGATACGAAGCAGCTTACTGGGCGTCCTGTGACCTTGAGTGTTATCTGACCTTGGTGCTAAGTGCCCTTGGGGTGAGGTGACCTTGGCATTGGTGTGGTGACACACTTGGCCGTCTCTGACAAGAGTGAGCGGAGCGAATAAGTTTGTCGGAACGGGGAAATTGCCGCAAGAATGTTTCCATAGAATCTGCCTGCCGTAAAGCCACATGTATATGCAATGTTAATTTAAATGATGATAGCAATGTTGACGTCATTTATGTTGTAATAGCGAAGCCAGGTGCGAGCGAAGCTACTGTCTGTACTTCGTTGTCCATACACGCATAAAGTTCACCTCCTGTTCGGTTTGAACCTCGATCTGAGTCACGTGTACATAGCTACATTGTACTCATAACGAGGAGTTGGGAACTTGGAAAGCAGGACATCGAATTGGCAATGTGTCGCACGAGGGATTTGCCAAGAATGTTACGCGAAGGCGAGCGACCGCCGACATAATCTCGAAAGTCTCGCTTCCTATCAGCCAATCACAACCCGCGATTTGGTCACGTGACACACTCTAAGACTCGACTGTGTTTCGGACCTTTTGCGCCTCAGCTCCGCGCCTTGCGCCTCCGCGGAATCCCGTGTTGTCGTCCGCACATTCCACGCTCTGGAGTCGCTCGCGCCTGCAGCGACGCGCATGCGTAATCGGACCCGATAAGCGCCGTGCGAACGGCGCAGTGGACTGCGCAGTGGACTGCGCAGTGGACTGCGCAGTGGACTGCGTGTGTGGCGGTCGCCGAGCAACGCACGCCTCGCGGACTGCGTGCGTCGTGCGTGGCTCCTGACGCACACGTGTGTCTGTGTGGTTGGCTGCCGATTGCTGTTTGCCGGCAATGACCGACTGCGCTAATGGGGTGGGCAAGAGGCGGACTTGTTGATGTAGTGAACGGGGGGGAAATGGTGGAAAGCGAACGGCTGCAGGCGATTAGTGTGTTGATGGGTGTGGGCGTCGGGACTATACTTATACCATGGGCGTCGGGCACTGGATCTTTAGTGAGAGTCGGTGAGGGCACCGCGATATGAGAGCTGCGATGCGTTGGCCGCTCGTTTGGGCCCGTCGGATGTCGTATTGGGCCCGTTTGGGCCCAATACGCTCTGAGAGGCCAAGAACGAGACGGATTCGCAATACACACTGCGCTTTGGAGCCCTCAGGGCTGGGCCCGTCGGAGCCCGAAACGCTCTGAGAGGCCGAGAACGAGACGGATTCGCAATGCACACTGCGCTTTGGAGCCCTCAGGGCTGGGCCCGTCGGAGCCCGAAACGCTCTGAGAGGCCGAGAACGAGACGGATTCGCAATACACACTGCGCTTTGGAGCCCTCAGGGCTGGGCACGTCGGAGTCCGCACGACTCGCAAAACGCGTCACCGATCAACTCACTTGTTGTGGCGCGCCGGCCTTGACCTTTCGTGCAATTGCAAGCGAGGCCGCGTCGTGCGCCGCTGGTGGAAGTCGTACGCTGACGGCGTGGCCCCTGCGTTTCTGTCGGAGGCAATTCGCCGACACTGCTCGTCGGACTTTCTGCCTTGGGGCTGCCTTCGGGTGCCTTGGGGCTGCCTTGGGGGTGCCTTGGGGCTGCCTTGGGGCTGCTTTGGGGTTGCCTTGGGGTGCCTTGGGGGTGCCTTGGGGCTGCCTTGGGGCTGCCTTGGGGTGCCTTGGGGGTGCCTTGGGGGTGCCTTGGGGCTGCCTTGGGGTGCCTTGGGGGTGCCTTGGGGGTGCCTTGGGGCTGCCTTGGGGTGCCTTGGGGTGCCTTGGGGCTGCCTTGGGGGTGCCTTGGGGCTGCCTTGGGGTGCCTTGGGGGTGCCTTGGGGGTGCCTTGGGGGTGCCTTGGGGCTGTCTTGGGGGTGCCTTGGGGTGCCTTGGGGGTGCCTTGGGGGTGCCTTGGGGGTGCCTTTGGGCTGCCTTCGGGGTGCCTTGGGGTGCCTTGGGGGTGCCTTGGGGTGCCTTGGGGGTGCCTTGGGGGTGCCTTGGGGGTGCCTTGGGATGCCTTGGGGGTGCCTTTGGGCTGCCTTGGGATGCCTTTGGGGTGCCTTGGGGTGCCTTGGGGGTGCCTTGGGGGTGCCTTGGGGGTGCTTTGGGGCGAGCTTAATGTTATCAGATAGTGTCACTGCGACGTATGTGCCGTGTCTTTTCAAACCAGTATCAACCGAGTCCATGCCACGAGAGATCCAGGCTTTAGCAGTCAACCTCAGCCAAGAATGCAAACTCGAGACGTTTCGTCTATATGCTTAAGTTATTGCTGATTTGTTTTCAGCGGATGCATGTTTGTTCCTGTAATAGTCGAAAATTGCCCGCGCTAGTACCGCAGGCGAAGTTTTTTTTTTACTAAGTTGCGTGGGATTCGAAATTTGTGAAGCTCTTCATCACATTTTTGCGCATTTCTGTGCTCCAGTGAGTTTGCTATTGGCTAGTCGACTTTGTTATCAGGTCTCAATCTCAAGCTGCGAGTGCACGGCTGCAACAGTCTGAGCGAGATGTTTTAATTGTCGTATATGTAAATGCAGCGATTCGCGCCTGAAAAGCTTGCGATGAAAAGACGCGGTCTCGTGTATCGCACGTCGGCGGTCAGGGGGCCGTTCGTGCGCGGCGAGGAATTCCTTTCTTGCAGACGCGGTCCACTTCGAAGCCACTGGACGCTGTCGACCGCGCGAACGGGTCCACAAAAACAAATCGGGATCAGTCATAAGCGTGCGATTCTAAAATGGCAACACAACAAAAAAATTCGCATCGCTTTTGTTTTGTTAGGGAACGTGGTGATAATTTATCTGGGGCCTTAACTAGCGCGGCCATTTGGAGCGGCTACCATGCGACTAATTAGCCGGGCTGGCGGTGTTATATAACCCGGACCTAGAGCGGCCATTTCAACAATGGGCAGTTTGTTGATTTCGTAGCACCACTAGCAACCAGTATTACGGTGGTGCTACGATGATAGCATTATCTAGAAGGCATACTGCTTTTTAAACGATCATCATTGTGCAGTGAAGTCAAATCAACCAATCTCATGGCTCGTTACTAAAGTCAGAGTCGATGTGCCCCTGCTATATAACCCGGCCGTACTGCCGCTCTAGGTCGGGGTTACTGCTTGGTGCTATGGTGGTATTAATTAGCCAGGGTAGATTGCTAGTAATCCCAGGACTACGAGTAGCCGCTCTAGGTCGGGGTTACTGCTTGGTGCTATGGTGGTATTAATTAGCCAGGGTAGATTGCTAGTAATCCCAGGACTACGAGTAGCCGCTCTAGGTCGGGGTTACTGCTTGGTGCTATGGTGGTATTAATTAGCCAGGGTAGATTGCTAGTAATCCCGGGACTACAAGTGGCCGAGCTAGGTAAGGCCCCTGAACAATTTCTCTGGTCTGGCGGTGAAGTATGCGGGTTTGTGCGCGCGATAAGCTGACGAAAATAGCTCGCCGCTCTCGACCTAATCTGCCTAATGTGTGGCAGCCGGGGAGCAGGGGACGAAGAGTGACTGCAACCTCAGTGCAGCTTGCAATGCACATGGCGCGTGGCTGAGTGCAAAACGCGATCCACGTTCGCAATGCATTCGCTGTGATTAGCACATTCCATTATGTCACCGAGACATCTGTATCATCATGCTTTCTAACAAATGTGAATCGGTTTATGCAGACTGTACAGTATAAGTAGTTTGATGCATCAGGAAATAACTTGCTTCTATTATTAATTTTAATTGAAAGGCTTAACTAAGCTCCAAAGTTAGCTAATGTGACGAATGCTGTGCTGATTCACTTCCTTTGCAGTGGAAAGGTTCTTTTGGTTCTTCCTGGTCACCTTTAATATGGTCGTGTCCGACGACGACCAGCGGAGAGAGTTATCAGCTATCGATTACAGCTCGTTTGGGCATCAACCAAGTTTGCTACAGGCCAGGAACCAGAATGGTCAGTCCTGGAACTAGAATAGTCTTGGAACCAGAATGGTCAGTCCTGGAACTAGAATAGTCTTGGAACCAGAATGGTCCGTCCTGGAACTAGAATGGTCAGTCCTGGAACTATAATGGTCAGTCTTGGAACTAGAATGGTCAGTTAATTTTCTTAGACTCATGTCTACTATATCCTAACTTTAGCACTAGTTTTGAAAAAAACTATTTCAAACTGGGATTTGAATGCTAAATGAAAAGTCTCACTGGTTTCCCGACGTTTCGTAACATATACTAGTTACTTTATCAAGGGTGAAAGCTTGACTGACGTTAAAACATGAACAAAAGAACCAACAATTATTGTTACTCTAGCGTGGTTCTCTTTTCACGAAGTCTCGCCAATCTATCAACTATCTTCCCACGTTTCTCCCCATAGAGATTGGTTATTAATTTTCTTAGACTCATGTCTACTATATCCTAACTTTAGCACTAGTTTTGAAAAAAACTATTTCAAACTGGGATTTGAATGCTAAATGAAAAGTCTCACTGGTTTCCCGACGTTTCGTAACATATACTAGTTACTTTATCAAGGGTGAAAGCTTGACTGACGTTAAAACATGAACAAAAGAACCAACAATTATTGTTACTCTAGCTTTCACCCTTGATAAAGTAACTAGTATATGTTACGAAACGTCGGGAAACCAGTGAGACTTTTCATTTAGCATTCAAATCCCAGTTTGAAATAGTTTTTTTTTAGAATGGTCAGTCTTGGAACTAGAATGGTCAGTCCTGGAACTAGAATGGTCTGTCCTGGAACTATAATGGTCAGTCCTGGAACTGGAATGGTCCGTCCTGGAACTAGAATGGTCAGTCCTGGAACTAGAATGGTCAGT
The DNA here is from genome assembly GCA_921293005.1 of Nemoura dubitans. Lineage (NCBI taxonomy): Eukaryota > Metazoa > Arthropoda > Insecta > Plecoptera > Nemouridae > Nemoura > Nemoura dubitans. Next base: position 2,198,654 of record OV121076.1, read on the forward strand.
CCTGGAACTAGGTTGGTCTTTCCTTGAACTAGAATGGTCAGTCCTGGAACTAGAATAGTCAGTCCTGGAACTGGAATGGTCCGTCCTGGAACTATAATAGTCAGTCCTGGAATCGCGGGGGAAATATTACAAGGACAAGCCGGGTAAACTCGCATTCCCTGGCCGGCTCCGACTATACGAGTCCAATCAAAAAATGTTTATTAGTGAACTAGTAGCATTTCTTATGTGAAAATCGATGGTTTTTCTGCTAATTTTCCCTGCTTTTGCCGCGTGGGGGCAGTTAACCCCGTCGGTCTCGTGGGATGCGTCGAAATGCGAAGGAAATGCGAATGAAATGCGAAGGAAATGCGAACGAAATGCGAACGAAATGCGAATGAAATGCGAACGAAATGCGAACGAAATGCGAATGAAATGCGAACGAAATGCGAATGAAATGCGAACGAAATGCGAATGAAATGCGAATGAAATGCGAATGAAATGCGAACGAAATGCGAATGAAATGCGAACGAAATGCGAATGAAATGCGAACGAAATGCGAATGAAATGCGAACGAAATGCGAATGAAATGCGAATGAAATGCGAATGAAATGCGAACGAAATGCGAACGAAATGCGAATGAAATGCGAACGAAATGCGAATGAAATGCGAATGAAATGCGAACGAAATGCGAATCAAATGCGAATCAAATGCGAACGAAATGCGAATGAAATGCGAACGAAATGCGAATGAAATGCGAATGAAATGCGAATGAAATGCGTTATGCAGTTCGTAGTATCTGACCGACGATTAGTTATCGGCTGTTAACGGCTTTTGACTCTGACGTATTGACTCTGACGTAAACGTCTGGCAACAATGATTTATGAGCATGTCTGTACTTAGCGATTTACCTTGCGTTTTATTTATAGCATTGCGATGTGTGCACAGCAATTAAGGCGACTATTAATTAAAAACAGAGATGGACTTTTCTTACGTTCGTTCTTCAGTAAACGCGCATGATCGGTGTATTTTTTTGTTCTATTGCTATAGAATGACATAATAAAGGGGTATTATTTTATTATTCCATACTGAAGAAGGCAGTCTGTGATTTTGGCGAGGTATTTTCTCAATTTACGGTCGATGGTTTGAGCGTGGAGGTATCATAATAGTCAATCATTTATTTACACACAATATTCACCTAGTTTTGGGTTAGGTTTACTTAAAAATTCCCTGTGGCGTTTGTATTTTTTGGAAAGCAAGACAGTTTAAGCCCACATCGAACTTTAAAGCTTGATACGGGACTACTAAACAACAATCCAGACCACAAGGATTAGGGAAGAGCTCCCCACGGTCTTTTGTTCGCGAGTCCCGAAAAGATAAGTTGCTTAGCAAAGAAATAAATCGATGTTAGGGGGTGTGGTAGCCCACAGTGTCGGGAGCGGCAGTGTCCGTGGGGACTTCACGGCCGGGTGATTTACGAAATGCACTGGTTGATTTGCAACGGGAAGAGCCTGCATCTTCGATGCCCAGAAGCACGCTGATGTCCCGGTCGTTCACTCTCTAGGCCACCCGTTATTGATTTCTCCCTCTCTTTCTGGACTAGACCGACTCGTCGACTGCCTCCAGATTTATTTACAGGCCAGTTTCTCATTATCTTGGGCACGTATTGATCAATCAAACTCTCGGGACCCCAACGAATCGTTTTTTTTTTTTTTTTTTTTTTTTTGCTGGTGGGTTTGGTTTTTGTTTTGTGGGAAATTACCAAGTCGAGGAAAATGTCGAAAGTTCGCAGCTGAAAGTTCACGAACTCTTGTGATGACGTAACGAGGAAAAGTGGAATGTTTGTTGCTGTATGTTTTTTGCTCGGTGTATGTCATCTAGTGTTTGTTTGTTTCATCTGCACATGTTACATTGTACCTACTCGGCTTTGCGAATTGAAACCGACTCGTGCGTGTGTCGAGCGTCTCTGACATGCAGGAAATTACACTGGAAACTTTGCAGAATTTATCATAAAAGTGTCCGAAACACACATCTAAAATATACGACCCAAGTGACGAGGATTTATATTCGTACTTTGGAAGTATTTCGGAGGCCAAACATCACATTTCAGGCAATTTCTATAATGTAAGCAACCTATTTCTCCACAAATACCGACGGGCCGAAATTAAATAAACTCTACGTAGCTACGGACAGCCTCAACCCAAACGCTTGATACTTATTCTCAGCACGGGGCAAACATCATCTTTGGGCCTGTTCTTTCCGTTCGTTACGGGGTTGTTCTTCATTAGTCACCCTTGTTCCTTCACTCGTCGGTGATCTACTCGTCGTATGGAACAAAGTCGCCAAGCGCTCCGGTCGAATTCTTGCATAAAGATATACTCTCAAAATCCCACCGACTTCAAATGCCATTGTAGGCAGCGATTTGGTCACCCAAGTTAAGCAACAATTGGCGGATTCCGATATCGGATGGGTGACCACCATTCACGCAACGGGCTATGTTCGCTGTCCAGATAGAATGGAGGGATTTAAGTTTGTCCAAAAGTATCACTCGTCCTTCATGTCAACCATTCGGATGAGTGGATTTACTCGGAGCGTGACTAGTGGTGTAGGCAATCCTGTTGATCGAAATATACTTGGGAAGGGACGTAAAGCCGGTGTTGCTTTTAGACAGAAGTATGGCTTCCTGCTGGCGCCGGTTTTGCAACTATGCATCATTCGACTACGCCATTAGACCATAGTGCCACAGGGTCAGTTGTCAAAACGGCGGTTTAAAAGTTCCTTTGGTAAAGCTTTTTCAATATCTCTGTGGGTCTTCTAACCCTCTCCCTTCTCTCAACGGCCACTTTGCCCTCGCGTACCGCACGCCGCTGACTGTCTTGTCCCGTTGCTATAGGCGATGCACCGCGGCAGTGGCGGACTGCGCTATGACGGCAAGATCGCCGGGCTGTACGACCTGGAGGAGACCCTGGGCAGCGGCCACTTTGCCCCCGCGTACCGCACGCCGCTGACTGTCTTGTCCCGTTGCTATAGGCGATGCACCGCGGCAGTGGCGGACTGCGCTATGACGGCAAGATCGCCGGGCTGTACGACCTGGAGGAGACCCTGGGCAGCGGCCACTTCGCCATCGTCAAGTCGGCACGTCACGTGTTCACCGGGGAGAAGGTCGCCGTCAAGGTCATCGACAAGAGCAAGTTGGACGAGGTGTCACGCGCGCATCTCTTCCAGGAGGTAAGGGCTTCCAGGCTTGCATTCCAGGCTGCAATCATTCCAGGCTGCAATCATTCCAGGCTGTGTACATTTCCCCGGCTGCGAAAACTAAGACGGGGATTGTCGTAGGTTGCCTTAGGTTGCCTTAGGTTGTTTCACGAGAGGATGTGATACCTTTCTCGTAGTTAAGCAATACTGCGCCGTGTCGGGCATGGATGGGTGACCGCCATTATCTGCTGTCAGGGTTTCACAGCCTGGTTTAACTGGGATACTAGCGCTCATACTTTCCACAATATCACCATTGCTTAGCTTCAAAGCAAAGCCATTTTCCAGGCTTGAAAATAAGGGGGGAGGGAGATGTGTTTATGAAAGGTGTAACTTCTCGAAAAAACTTAAAATGTCAATCTGTGCTGAAGTTAAGCAACACTGCGCCGGGTCAGGCGCTGGATGGGTAACCGCCATGCACGTTACCAGTTCTGTGTCTAAACCAACAAGACCTGACAGTTGGACTTTAAATCTAACCTATCAAATCTCTCCGATAAAATAAAAATAAATAATAATAATATTAATAATATTAATAATAAATAAGATTGAGTGGGATGTACAGCTCCTTTTTAGGACCAAACTCGTAATTCCAAAAGAGCTCTAACCGTAGAACCACCACGACCAAACCCGCAAACGACCGAAATACCCTGAAAAGTCCAGCCAGAAACGGGAGACGCCTAACGCGCGAATGTGGCCAGGTTCGATGCATGAAGCTGGTGCAGCATCCGAACGTGGTGCGGCTGTACGAGGTGATCGACACGCAGACCAAGCTCTACCTGATCCTCGAGCTCGCCGACGGCGGCGACCTCTACGACTACATCATGCGGCACGAGACGGGCCTCGCCGAGGACATGGCGCGCGAGTACTTCCGCCAGATCGTGCGCGCCATCTCGTACTGCCACGTGAGCGCCGTTCTTCGGACTTACTGTCTCTTACTGGGTTTTGAATCCTAAATAAAATTCAATGGGTTTCCCGACGTTGCGTTACATTTAAAGAGGCATTGAAGGCTTGAAATTACTTTTTATCATCGATTTGGATGATTTAACAATGGTCTTTGGGCAGCAAAAAAACCTCTTGGGTCTACGGACATCCGTACAGAAGTTACCGAAGCCTGCCTTTTTTGGCCTAGTGGCTTAGAAAAACAACTCCCATAAGGTTTAACACGTAGCGCTTTTTCGACCCTAGCTCCTAGACAAACCTCTGGTCCAATATCATTCAAATAATTTGAGCATAGTCCTCCATCCTTCCTCTGTGTTGAAATAATTTGGCACTTTGATAGGACCAACCGTTTAGCCACGGTAAGCGGATTACCTCAAGCATGTAATTAGCGTGCTGCATATTTCTCGTGCAGTGCCACTCTGAGCGTGCCGGACCGAGCCGTAGCGGCAGCGACAGCGCTCGCACAGGAGATTCGGTAGGGAGGGGGTAGTGAAACTGCACAAGAGAATCTTTCTCTTCTCGCAGATAGCGCTGCGCGGAACGCCAGAAATCTTAGATAATTAATTTAAAATCCATCCTTTCAGAAAATTCCTTCAAAAACTTCGACTTCAATTCATATTATAGTTACGAATCAATGGTAAAAATTAATTTTAAGCCCTCAATGCCCCTTTAATAGTCACTTCTTTCAGGATGTTAGCTATAATGATGTTGATGAGCCAAATATATCCAGGTGTTCTTCGTTTTTGAAGATTGACGCCCTGTTTGACGTTACAGATATATTCAATTTCGATCAGCGGCGCAAGCCAGGGGTCAAAAAATGTACGATGTGAACTGTGGTTACTGAATTCCTTAAGACTCATGTCTACTCTATCCTATCTTTAGCACTAGTTTTGAAAAATACTATTTCAAACTGGGATTTGAATGCTAAATCAAAAGTCTCACTGGTTTCCCAAAGTTTCGTAACGTATGCTAGTTACTTTGTCAAGGGTGAAGGCTCCTCTGACGTCAATAACGTGAAGAAAAGAACAAATAGTTGCTTTTTAATCTAGGCTTCATAAATTCTAATGATCCTGTCAAAGTCCAATATTAATCCAAAAAAAGAAATTTTACCCACCTACATTTTAAAAACCATCCAAAATCCCAATGAAAAACGACCTCAAAAAATTGGTTTTATTCAAAATCAGTATTTAATTCGATGAAAAAAGCAATTATTCGTGATCATCTTTCTATACTAACTAATCTAATCCAACGTGATGTGAAAAAATAGCAACTACCCAGTGCATAATGTGTGCATAACGTAAACGATCTAGGTGCGCTTTGTCCCGGCAGCGGCTGCACGTGGTGCATCGTGACCTGAAGCCCGAGAACGTGGTCTTCTTCGAGACGCTCGGCATGGTCAAGCTGACCGACTTCGGCTTCAGCAACCGCTTCAACCCCGGCCAGAAGCTGGAGACTTCGTGCGGCTCGCTGGCATACTCGGCGCCCGAAATCCTGCTGGGCGACTCGTACGACGCGCCTGCTGTCGGTTAGTACCTGTCTAAATGGAACGAGGCTTCTCGACTTCAGTCCATAGATCACTGATGTGTAAATGCTTTTGGTCTTACAGAACAGTCTCACAGTTTGGTCTTACAGAACAGTCTCACAGTTTGGTCTTACAGAACAGTCTCACAGTTTGGTCTCACAGAACAGTCTCACAGTTTGGTCTCACAGAACAGTCTCACAGTTTGGTCTCACAGAACAGTCTCACAGTTTGGTCTCACAGAACAATCTCACAGTTTGGTCTCACAGAACAGTTTCACAGTAAGGTCTTACAGAACAGTCTCACAGTATAGTCTTGAATAGAAAATCATCTAGGTATAGGTGCTGTCAATCATGTCTTGGCTAAACCTACCTTCTTTGGAAGCTTTTCATTTAGCTTTGTCAAAAGCCCCTGGATTATCAACAATGAAATTGCATCTCATTTGTTTCAAGTACTTGAAAGTAGCAATCAAATCTAGTGTCCATCTCTCGATTGCTGGATCTCGATTGCTATAGTTACTCGATGCCAGCAATGGAAGTGCTTCGGTCCTGTGCATTGCCAGCACGGGACCGAGACCAAGACCTGGAGCTGACAGATTTCGGAGCACGGCCTACTAGCAATCAAATCCAGTGTCCATCTCTCGATTGCTGGATCTCGATTGCTATAGTTACTCGATGCCAGCAATGGAAGTGCTTCGGTCCTGTGCATTGCCAGCACGGGACCGAGACCAAGACATGGAGCTGACAGATTTCGAAGCACGGCCTACTAGCAATCAAATCCAGTGTCCATCTCTCGATTGCTGGATCTCGATTGCTATAGTTACTCGATGCCAGCAATGGAAGTGCTTCGGTCCTGTGCATTGCTAGCACGGGACCGAGACCAAGACATGGAGCTGACAGATTTCGAAGCACGGCCTACTAGCAATCAAATCCAGTGTCCATCTCTCGATTGCTGGATCTCGATTGCTATAGTTACTCGATGCCAGCAATGGAAGTGCTTCGGTCCTGTGCATTGCCAGCACGGGACCGAGACCGAGACCTGGAGCTGACAGATTTCGGAGCACGGCCTACTAGCAATCAAATCCAGTGTCCATCTCTCGATTGCTGGATCTCGATTGCTATAGTTACTCGATGCCAGCAATGGAAGTGCTTTGGTCCTGTGCATTGCTAGCACGGGACCGAGACCAGGACCTGGAGCTGACAGACTTCGGAGCACGGCCTACTAGCAATCAAATTCAGTGCCCATCTCTCGATTGCTGGATCTCGATTGCTATAGTTACTCGATGCCAGCAATGGAAGTGCTTTGGTCCTGTGCATTGCTAGCACGGGACCGAGACCAAGACCTGGAGCTGACAGATTTCGGAGCACGGCCTACTAGCAATCAAATCCAGTGTCCATCTCTCGATTGCTGGATCTCGATTGCTATAGTTACTCGATGCCAGCAATAGAAGTGCTTTGGTCCTGTGCATTGCTAGCACGGGACCGAGACCAGGACCTGGAGCTGACAGATTTCGGATGGGACTCGAAAGATAATGTTTCACCACAAATAACTCCACATCAGTTGGCCTAAACCAAAGATTCAACATTCGTATGTGAGGCGGAACTGTTTGTCTACTTCTGCCGCCATGAAAGTTTAAATAAATGCTCACCAATCCAGTAGATTTTAAAATAATCAGTCAAAGACACATAAAACCAACGCTCGCAACCAAACGGCAACCTCCGAAGCTGACGTCGCCCCCGACTCGTTTTGCAGACGTGTGGTCGCTGGGCGTGATCCTCTACATGCTGGTCTGCGGCCAGGCTCCGTTCCAGGAGGCCAACGACAGCGAGACGCTCACGATGATCATGGACGTCAAGTACACGATACCGAAGCACGTGTCCGACGGCTGCAAACGGTGAGTGGGAAATCGAGAGCCACTTTGTAAGACGTTCTGGGATTGGCTATGTATTTTTGTTGGAAAAACCATAAATGGCTGTGGAAAAAGGCCAGTCAGTGCCTTTTTCAAGACGAACCTTCCAATGGTGAGGACTTAAGGGGAATGCAAGTGATGTTCGAATGCCTCCGCCTGACCGCTCCTATATCCGACTGCTCCGATGCCTGACAGCTCTGGGGCCTTACCTAGCGCGGCCATTTGGAGCGGCTACCAAGCGGCTAATTAGCCGGGCTGGCGGTGTTATATAACCCGGACCTAGAGCGCGGGCCATTTCAACAATGGGCAGTTTGTTGATTTCGTAGCACCACTAGCAACCAGTATTACGGTGGTGCTACGATGATAGCATTATCTGGAAGGCATACTGCTTTTTAAACAATCATCATTGTGCAGTGAAGTCAAATCAACCAATCTCATGGCTCGTTACTAAAGTCAGAGTCGATGTGCCCCGGCTATATAACCCGGCCGTAATACTGCTGCTCTAGGTCGGGGTTACTGCTTGGTGCTATGGTGGTGTTAATTAGCCAGGGTAGATTGCTAGTAATCCCTGGACTACGAGTGGCCGAGCTAGGTCGGGGTTACTGCTTGGTGCTACGGTGGTATTAATTAGCCAGGGTAGATTGCTAGTAATCCCTGGACTACGAGTGGCCGAGCTAGGTCGGGGTTATACTGCTTGGTGCTACGGTGGTATTAATTAGCCAGGGTAGATTGCTAGTAATCCCTGGACTACGAGTGGCCGAGCTAGGTCGGGGTTATACTGCTTGGTGCTACGGTGGTATTAATTAGCCAGGGTAGATTGCTAGTAATCCCTGGACTACGAGTGGCCGAGCTAGGTAAGGCCCCAGATGTCTGACTGCACCCCGTTGTTTGCAGCCTGATCGGACGCATGCTGGTGCGTGAACCCGAGCGCCGAGCGTCCCTGGCGCAGATCGCGGCGGACCCGTGGCTGCGCGAAGACGGCAACGCCACGACTTGCGAGCCGGCCGACTTCCTGCCGCTCGTCTCGCGCGAGCACGTCTCCGACGAGGACCACGCGCTCATCGTGCAGAAGATGGTCAACGGCAACATCGCCAACAAGGAGGACATCCTCGAGTGAGTGCAACCTCGGGCGCGCTATTTTGGTGCATTGGTTTGGCCTATGTTTCCACAGTCTTAGGTAGGGGGTGAGACGTGTTTTGCAATAGTGTTCTGCTTGGATGAGTTTTTCGGCACCAAAAAGGGACTCGGTGATTGAAGTTTCGGCAAGTCACGGCTTGTCGAGCTTTCAGGCCCTTTTCAAGGCCGACATACTCTTCCATACAGAGCGCTATCATGAAACAGGTCTAGCCACGGGGAGCTTAACACATGAAATATTGTTGGTGCTGGAATTCATAGCTTACTTGAAGCTCTCGAATTTTCTCTCTCGTGTAACTTTGCTGAGTTGAACGCGTTTGAAGGTGCATTGGTTACCCCTGTTACCCCATTTTCGATCATGAATATCTTTTAGGAGATTGCAACTCCGTGTGCTCCAAGGAGGTTTTGAGTTTCCAGTTTCAAGCTCTAGTTTGAGATTCTCAAAACTCTACGGCATAAATGAGGTACGCGTAAGTTATTGCGTCCTGGGAGTGTAAACAGTTCACATGATAAATATAAGTGTCAATTTGCGTTGCTATATACGAACCTGTACATTTCTTTAGATAAAGTTGCCATGACTGGTTTTTTCTGTCTTAGACAGATATGTTCTTTGAAGTCTCCGCTTGCTAACATGCGAGCGTGCTTACCGTGCTTCGTAGTTTAAGTCATGCTTCGTGAATCCAATCTGACTTAAATTTCTCTGCAATGTCTAACGTTCAAATGTGTTCTAAGAAAACCCAACAATTTCATGACAGCTGAATCGCAGACGAACTGAGTGGCCGTTGTTTCTTTGACGGCATTCCCGATCAGACGCTGCGTGTTTGTCGCCTGTGTCTTTTGCACGAATGCCAGATTATCGTCGTGTTTGTCCGGAACTCTCGTCATTCCACGGACCTGCATTTCCCGGGCGAATACCTACAATTAAAGACTCTACATTGTATGTGCCCCGAATGTTTGCAGCAAGAAAGTGCTGCATTGAGAGTGTGTGTTCACTGTATGCTTTGCCAGAACTGTGTGACATGTAGGTAGAGCAACAAGGTAGTTGGGAAGGTCATCGTGACTGGTTGAGCAGGTCTGTGTGAAGAAAATACGAGTCCTCCAAAAGTTGAAAGCATTCCCGATCAGACGCTGCGTGTTTGTCGCCTGTGTCTTTTGCACGAATGCCAGATTATCGTCGCAGTCGACCAGAGTTCCCGTCGTCCCACGGACTTGCAAATTCTGGGCAATTGCATACAAATGATTGACTACTCACCATGTTATTAAATTTCTTACGCTCAGCGTAAGCCAGAGGTCAAAATATGTACAATCAGAACCGTGGTTATTAAATTTCTTACGCTCAGCGTAAGCCAGAGGTCAAAATATGTACAATCAGAACCGTGGTTATTAAATTTCTTACGCTCAGCGTAAGCCAGAGGTCAAAATATGTACAATCAGAACCGTGGTTATTAAATTTCTTACGCTCAGCGTAAGCCAGAGGTCAAAATATGTACAATCAGAACCGTGGTTATTAAATTTCTTACGCTCAGCGTAAGCCAGAGGTCAAAATATGTACAATCAGAACCGTGGTTATTAAATTTCTTACGCTCAGCGTAAGCCAGAGGTCAAAATATGTACAATCAGAACTGTGGTTATTAAATTTCTTACGCTCAGCGTAAGCCAGAGGTCAAAATATGTACAATCAGAACTGTGGTTATTAAATTTCTTACGCTCAGCGTAAGCCAGAGGTCAAAATATGTACAATCAGAACTGTGGTTATTAAATTTCTTAGACTCGTGTCTACTCTATCCTATCTTTAGCTCTAGTTTTTAAAAAAACTATTTCAAACTGGGATTTGAATGCGAAATAAAAGCCTCACTGGTTTCCCGACGTTTTGTAAATATACTGGTTACTTTTTCAAGGTTGATATGCTGATAGCCCCTGAAGAAGTAACTAGTATATGTTGCAAAACATTGGGAAACCAGTGAGACTTTTATTTAGCATTCAAATCCCAGTTTGAAATAGTTTTTTTCAATACTAATAATGTAAGTTATGGATGTTAGGCACGTTAGGTATGTTCTGAACCCATTAAATGTTAGCCCGACTTTGAATGAGTTCAGGACTACGAGACCCGTCCTAGACTTGTGACTCTGCTAACGGACGGCTCTCGTCTCCAGGGCGCTGGACCGCAACGAGTACAACCACATAACGGCCACCTACTTCCTGCTGGCGGAGCGGAAGCTGAGGGCACACCGCCAAGAGCAGGCCACCAACCAGCAGAAGCTCAGGAACCAGCTGCCTTCGCCCTCCACCGCCAAGCCCTTCGTCAAGGTAGCTAGCTACTTGTCGCTGAAAGATTTATAGTTACAAGATTACTTTCTTGTACACCATGCGATACATTTAAAAAAAATAACACGTAATATGAAACTCTTGACTTTTTACATTTCTCTACATAACCAGCTTTACCATACTCTAGTAATATTACCAATTTTTGAGCAAGTGATCTATTTGTTGGCATACGTTTTTAAAACATCACACGTTATGGCACTATTCATTTTTTTTGGTCTCTTATCTTACACACTTAGCTCCATTTCACGTCGAGAAGGAGAGTGGATTCGCATCTTCCTCGAGGACCCACTGCTGCTAGACACGAGCTAGTGTTCCACAACTGCCCACAGAGCCTTTTGTCCCACTCAAGACATGGCTTGTGAGTTGTGAAACACTTAGCTTGTGTCTAGCAGCAGTGGGTCCTCAAGGAAGATGCAAATCCACTCTATTTATTAACGTGAAGTGGAGTTTTGTTTTCAAACAACAATAACAAACTTGGGTTTGAGTGCTAAATGGAAGTCTCTTTTTTTTGCTTCTAAATAGTTAGAACTAAGAACAAACAGGGAAAACAGAGCGACTGTGATTTAGCATTCAAATTGCAGTTTCAAATTATTTTTTAAAGGTTTTGCCTTAGGTTTAGGAAGTCTTTATTTAAAATAAAAAAACCATTGGTTCTTTTGCTCACGGTGTCAACATCAGTCAATGCACTCCCCTCGTTGACACGAAACGAAGTTCAATCTCTCATCGCCTCGTATCCACTGCCAGGTGGACGCGAGCTCCGCCCAACTATTGGATTCCCCCACCGACGTCGACCAATCCCTGCTGTCCGCGCGCGCCGCGGACGCCAACTTCCGCGCGCGCAAGTGCAGCATCGTGCAGGAGGAGGAAGACGAGGACGACATCTCGGCGGCCGGCCGCGAAGAGCCGCTGCCGGCGCTGTGCTCGCTCAATCGCCGCGGCTCGCGCTCCGAGGGCAAGCTCAACCTCGCGCTGCAGGAACGGCTGGCCGAGTCCGACCGCCGCAAGGAGGCCGCGCCCGCCGCCAAGGTCGCCGTGGCCGGCATTCCGAGGGTCGGCGTTTGCGACGATACTTCGAAGCCCACCTCGGTCTGGATGCCGACCGGGAAGAGGAATCTGCCGCCGAGCTCGGATAAGGTGCGTGCGAGCTTTAGCTGGCTTTAGTGACGTAAGGACTCGGCATTGGTGTGAGCTCAGATAGAAGGGCTATCCGGATTATCCACTCCTATACTAACAGCACAGATAGAAGGGCTGCCTAGATTATCCACTCCTATACTAACAGCACAGATAGAAGGGCTGCCCAGATTATCCACTCCTCTCCTAACAGCACAGATAGAAGGGCTGCCTAGATTATCCACTCCTATACTAACAGCACAGATAGAAGGGCTGCCCAGATTATCCACTCCTATACTAACAGCACAGATAGAAGGGCTGCCCAGATTATCCACTCCTCTCCTAACAGCACAGACAGAAGGGCTGCCCAGATTATCCACTCCTCTCCTAACAGCACAGATAGAAGGGCTGCCCAGATTATCCACTCCTCTCCTAACAGCACAGACAGAAGGGCTGCCCAGATTATCCACTCCTCTCCTAACAGCACAGATAGAAGGGCTGCCTAGATTATCCACTCCTATACTAACAGCACAGATAGAAGGGCTGCCCAGATTATCCACTCCTCTCCTAACAGCACAGATAGAAGGGCTGCCTAGATTATCCACTCCTATACTAACAGCACAGATAGAAGGGCTGCCCAGATTATCCACTCCTCTCCTAACAGCACAGATAGAAGGGCTGCCTAGATTATCCACTCCTATACTAACAGCACACATAGAAGGGCTGCCCAGATTATCCACTCCTCTCCTAACAGCACAGATAGAAGGGCTGCCTAGATTATCCACTCCTATACTAACAGCACAGACAGAAGGGCTACCCAGATTATCCACTCCTCTCCTAACAGCACAGATAGAAGGGCTGCCTAGATTATCCACTCCTATACTAACAGCACAGACAGAAGGGCTGCCTAGATTATCCACTCCTATACTAACAGCACACATAGAAGGGCTGCCCAGATTATCCACTCCTATACTAACAGCACAGATAGAAGGGCTGCCTAGATTATCCACTCCTATACTAACAGCACAGACAGAAGGGCTACCCAGATTATCCACTCCTATACTAACAGCACAGATAGAAGGGCTGCCTAGATTATCCACTCCTATACTAACAGCACACATAGAAGGGCTGCCCAGATTATCCACTCCTATACTAACAGCACAGATAGATTTGCAGCGTTCCCCTGACCAACAAACTAAAATATTTTTGCCAGCAGACACGACATGGGCTCCTTGTTATAAATCATCTGTAACTAGCTAACTGTAACGACCTGCTGAACATTGGGTCCCTTGATTACAATTGACCTTGTGCCACGGCCTGGTGGATGATGTTAAAACAGGTTGCCAACGCACCCCAGCGAAATTACTAGCATCAAATTTTTTGTCATATCCATAGCTAGGTATGGTTATGGTAGAATATCTGGGTAACCCTTCATTCTGGGATGGCATATAATATAATAAGTTACTGAAACAATGCATATAAGTCAAGACTTATGAGTCATGAGCATGTATCATAACCTCAGCCAGTCTAACACATCTTCCTCCCATTGGCCAGGTCCCTTCTTGCTGTGATGGCATCAACAATGCACATCAAGACTGATGAGCATGCATCACAACCACATCTTCCTCCCATTGGCCAGGTCCCTTCTTGCTGTGATGGCATCAACAATGCACATCAAGACTGATGAGCATGCATCACAACCACATCTTCCTCCCATTGGCCAGGTCCCTTCTTGCTGTGATGGCATCAACAATGCACATCAAGACTGATGAGCATGCATCACAACCACATCTTCCTCCCATTGGCCAGGTCCCTTCTTGCTGTGATGGCATCAACAATGCACATCAAGACTGATGAGCATGCATCACAACCACATCTTCCTCCCATTGGCCAGGTGAAGCCGCTGGGCCCGGCCAACTCCAAGTGGCGGATGGGCGAGAACAAGAAGACGCCGGCGGCGCGGACCTCGGTGCTGGCCGACTCGGCCACCGTGCCCGGCGCCGGCGTCTCAGCCGTCGCGGTGCCGCGGTTCAAGACGTTGCCGTCGCCGACGAGGGCGGCGCCGGGTCAAGGTGCGGCCGCCTTGAACGAGATCTTCGAGGAGGGGGACGCGGACGACGGACAGGTAGGGGGCTCTGCGGTTGACTTGCCTCCGCTCGTGCTTTGGACTCTTGTGCTTTACCTGTCTCTAATGCTAGTTTTCAGAAATACTGTTGCAAACGGGATTGCGATGCTCAATAAAAGTCTGGTTTTAAATGTTGTTTTAACCCTTTCACTGCTACGCCCGTGTATGCGCGTTTTGACACCCCGCCATACATTTGAATTTTCCCTGAGCACCAGATGTGAGCTAGAGACTTGAAATTTCGCGCACTCTATTAGCAAATGTTGGCACTAATGTAACGAAAAATATCGACCATATCGACCGCCACCTGTTAGCCGCTTTGGTACTGTAAAGTGAAAGAATGATTGTGGACTACTGGCACTCTTTGGGAGGGGGGGCCCAAGGGGGTTATTCAATTAAATGTGTGGGGTGTGGGGGTTGGGGGGCAGTCTAATATTGCTGGGTGCAAAGATTTATTGTTTTCCAAAATTGTACAAAAATAAGTTGCAACATTTTGCAACGTTTTTTACCCCCCCCCCCCCCCCCACCCCCTTCCAACTTTTTTTGGGGGGGAAGGCCAAGAGTTTTTAGTTTTTATGGAAGTATGCATTCAATACCCACTTGTAAAAAAATTTTAAAAAATCATAGCATAGCCCAACAGTTCATGCTGTGCAATTTATTTAGTAAAACAGCGTACTTTGCAAAATGTACCCAGCACAGCCGCTCTTTCGCTCCAAGAGAAACCCAGCAGTTAAAGGGTTAAAAGTCTCGGCAGATATTTTCAAAACTAGTGTTTAAGACAGGACGTAACAGACATGAGTCTAAGAAATTTCAAAATATTTATGGTATAATGTCACAGACATTCGTAGTTGGGGAAGGATCTTATAAAAAGATCAAGATCTTAGAACTGATCACGATCGTTTTTATGTAATGATCTTTTAATTTGATCGAGATCTTCTTTCCACGATCTATTTAAAAATATCGTTTTAAAGATCTAGATCGTTTCCCAACGCCAATACAGATGTGCTTGAAAAGCACATGTACCTGTTAAATTCTGTGTGCAGAGATACTTAATATGGGTTTTCAGCCAAAATAAAAAAATATCGCGAATTTCCATCTTTTTAAATGATATTAAATTTCTTAGACTCATGTCTTATATCCTATCTTTAGCACTAGTTTTGAAAAAACCTATTTCAAACTGGGATTTGAAAAGATCTTTTTTTGATGACAATCTTGATCTTTTTAAAAGATCGATTTCAAAACGATCTTCCCCAATTATGCAGACGTTGCTAGCTGTAAACCATGTTTAGAATATGAGACATTGCCATTATCTCCTCATCATTGACCCCGTCCCCGATGCTAACCGCGTCCCCATGCTAACCTCGTCCCCATGCTAACCTCGTCCCGATGCTAACCCCGTCCCCATGCTAACCTTGTCCCCATGCTAACCTCGTCCCCATGCTAACCTCGTCCCCATGCTAACCTCGTCCCGATGCTAACCCTGTCCCCATGCTAACCTCGTCCCCATGCTAACCTCGTCCCCATGCTAACCTCGTCCCAATGCTAACCTCGTCCCCATGCTAACCTCGTCCCCATGCTAACCTCGTCCCCATGCTAATCTCGTCCCCATGCTAACCTCGTCCCCATGCTAACCTCGTCCCCATGCTAACCTCGTCCCCGATGCTAACCTCGTCCCCATGCTAACTTCGTCCCAATGCTAACCTCGTCCCAATGCTAACCTCGTCCCCATGCTAACCTCGTCCCCATGCTAACCTCGTCCCGATGCTAACCTCGTCCCGATGCTAACCCCGTCCCCATGCTATCCTCGTCCCGATGCTTACCCCGTTACCATGCTAACCTCGTCCCCATGCTAACCTCGTCCCGATGCTAACCTCGTCCCCATGCTAACCTCGTCCCCGATGCTAACCTCGTCCCCATGCTAACCTCGTCCCGATGCTAACCTCGTCCCGATGCTAACCTCGTCCCCATGCTAACCTCGTCCCAATACTAACCTCGTCCCAATGCTAACCTCGTCCCAATACTAACCTCGTCCCAATGCTAACCTCGTCCCAATGCTAACCTCGTCCCCATGCTAACCTCGTCCCGATGCTAACCTCGTCCCGATACTAACCTCGTCCCCATGCTAACCTCGTCCCCATGCTAACCCCGTCCCCATGCTAACCTCGTCCCAATACTAATCTCGTCCCCATGCTAACCTCGTCCCCATGCTAACCTCGTCCCAATACTAACCTCGTCCCCATGCTAACCTCGTCCCAATACTAACCTCGTCCCCATGCTAACCTCGTCCCGATGCTAACCTCGTCCCAATACTAACCTCGTCCCCATGCTAACCTCGTCCCAATACTAACCTCGTCCCCATGCTAACCTCTTCCCAATACTAACCTCGTCCCCATGCTAACCTCGTCCCGATGCTAACCTCGTCCCAATACTAACCTCGTCCCCATGCTAACCTCGTCCCAATACTAACCTCGTCCCAATACTAACCTCGTCCCCATGCTAACCTCGTCCCGATACTAACCTCGTCCCCATGCTAACCTCGTCCCCATGCTAACCTCGTCCCGATGCTAACCTCGTCTCGATGCTAACCCCGTCCCCATGCTATCCTCGTCCCGATGCTTACCCCGTTACCATGCTAACCTCGTCCCCATGCTAACCTCGTCCCGATGCTAACCTCGTCCCCATGCTAACCTCGTCCCCGATGCTAACCTCGTCCCCATGCTAACCTCGTCCCGATGCTAACCTCGTCCCGATGCTAACCTCGTCCCCATGCTAACCTCGTCCCAATACTAACCTCGTCCCGATGCTAACCTCGTCCCGATGCTAACCCCGTCCCCATGCTATCCTCGTCCCGATGCTTACCCCGTTACCATGCTAACCTCGTCCCCATGCTAACCTCGTCCCGATGCTAACCTCGTCCCCATGCTAACCTCGTCCCCGATGCTAACCTCGTCCCCATGCTAACCTCGTCCCGATGCTAACCTCGTCCCCATGCTAACCTCGTCCCCATGCTAACCTCGTCCCAATACTAACCTCGTCCCCATGCTAACCTCGTCCCAATACTAACCTCGTCCCCATGCTAACCTCGTCCCAATACTAACCTCGTCCCCATGCTAACCTCGTCCCCATGCTAACCTCGTCCCAATACTAACCTCGTCCCCATGCTAACCTCGTCCCAATACTAACCTCGTCCCCATGCTAACCTCGTCCCGATGCTAACCTCGTCCCAATACTAACCTCGTCCCCATGCTAACCTCGTCCCAATACTAACCTCGTCCCCATGCTAACCTCGTCCCAATACTAACCTCGTCCCCATGCTAACCTCGTCCCAATACTAACCTCGTCCCCATGCTAACCTCGTCCCCATGCTAACCTCGTCCCAATACTAACCTCGTCCCAATACTAACCTCGTCCCCATGCTAACCTCGTCCCAATACTAACCTCGTCCCCATGCTAACCTCGTCCCAATACTAACCTCGTCCCCATGCTAACCTCGTCCCCATGCTAACCTCGTCCCAATGCTAACCTCGTCCCAATGCTAACCTCGTCCCCATGCTAACCTCGTCCCCATGCTAACCTCGTCCCAATACTAACCTCGTCCCCATGCTAACCTCGTCCCAATACTAACCTCGTCCCCATGCTAACCTCGTCCCAATACTAACCTCGTCCCCATGCTAACCTCGTCCCAATGCTAACCTCGTCCCAATGCTAACCTCGTCCCCATGCTAACCTCGTCCCCATGCTAACCTCGTCCCAATGCTAACCTCGTCCCAATACTAACCTCGTCCCCATGCTAACCTCGTCCCCATGCTAACCTCGTCCCCATGCTAACCTCGTCCCCATGCTAACCTCGTCCCAATACTAACCTCGTCCCAATACTAACCTCGTCCCCATGCTAACCTCGTCCCAATACTAACCTCGTCCCCATGCTAACCTCGTCCCAATACTAACCTCGTCCCCATGCTAACCTCGTCCCCATGCTAACCTCGTCCCAATGCTAACCTCGTCCCAATGCTAACCTCGTCCCAATACTAACCTCGTCCCCATGCTAACCTCGTCCCCATGCTAACCTCGTCCCAATACTAACCTCGTCCCAATACTAACCTCGTCCCCATGCTAACCTCGTCCCAATACTAACCTCGTCCCCATGCTAACCTCGTCCCAATACTAACCTCGTCCCCATGCTAACCTCGTCCCCATGCTAACCTCGTCCCAATGCTAACCTCGTCCCAATGCTAACCTCGTCCCCATGCTAACCTCGTCCCCATGCTAACCTCGTCCCCGATGCTAACCTCGTCCCCATGCTAACCTCGTCCCGATGCTAACCTCGTCCCGATGCTAACCTCGTCCCCATGCTAACCTCGTCCCAATACTAACCTCGTCCCGATGCTAACCTCGTCCCGATGCTAACCCCGTCCCCATGCTATCCTCGTCCCGATGCTTACCCCGTTACCATGCTAACCTCGTCCCCATGCTAACCTCGTCCCGATGCTAACCTCGTCCCCATGCTAACCTCGTCCCCGATGCTAACCTCGTCCCCATGCTAACCTCGTCCCGATGCTAACCTCGTCCCCATGCTAACCTCGTCCCCATGCTAACCTCGTCCCAATACTAACCTCGTCCCCATGCTAACCTCGTCCCAATACTAACCTCGTCCCCATGCTAACCTCGTCCCAATACTAACCTCGTCCCCATGCTAACCTCGTCCCCATGCTAACCTCGTCCCAATACTAACCTCGCCCCCATGCTAACCTCGTCCCAATACTAACCTCGTCCCCATGCTAACCTCGTCCCGATGCTAACCTCGTCCCAATACTAACCTCGTCCCCATGCTAACCTCGTCCCAATACTAACCTCGTCCCCATGCTAACCTCGTCCCAATACTAACCTCGTCCCCATGCTAACCTCGTCCCAATACTAACCTCGTCCCCATGCTAACCTCGTCCCCATGCTAACCTCGTCCCAATACTAACCTCGTCCCAATACTAACCTCGTCCCCATGCTAACCTCGTCCCAATACTAACCTCGTCCCCATGCTAACCTCGTCCCAATACTAACCTCGTCCCCATGCTAACCTCGTCCCCATGCTAACCTCGTCCCAATGCTAACCTCGTCCCAATGCTAACCTCGTCCCCATGCTAACCTCGTCCCCATGCTAACCTCGTCCCAATACTAACCTCGTCCCCATGCTAACCTCGTCCCAATACTAACCTCGTCCCCATGCTAACCTCGTCCCAATACTAACCTCGTCCCCATGCTAACCTCGTCCCAATGCTAACCTCGTCCCAATGCTAACCTCGTCCCCATGCTAACCTCGTCCCCATGCTAACCTCGTCCCAATGCTAACCTCGTCCCAATACTAACCTCGTCCCCATGCTAACCTCGTCCCCATGCTAACCTCGTCCCCATGCTAACCTCGTCCCCATGCTAACCTCGTCCCAATACTAACCTCGTCCCAATACTAACCTCGTCCCCATGCTAACCTCGTCCCAATACTAACCTCGTCCCCATGCTAACCTCGTCCCAATACTAACCTCGTCCCCATGCTAACCTCGTCCCCATGCTAACCTCGTCCCAATGCTAACCTCGTCCCAATGCTAACCTCGTCCCAATACTAACCTCGTCCCCATGCTAACCTCGTCCCCATGCTAACCTCGTCCCAATACTAACCTCGTCCCAATACTAACCTCGTCCCCATGCTAACCTCGTCCCAATACTAACCTCGTCCCCATGCTAACCTCGTCCCAATACTAACCTCGTCCCCATGCTAACCTCGTCCCCATGCTAACCTCGTCCCAATGCTAACCTCGTCCCAATGCTAACCTCGTCCCCATGCTAACCTCGTCCCCATGCTAACCTCGTCCCAATACTAACCTCGTCCCCATGCTAACCTCGTCCCAATACTAACCTCGTCCCCATGCTAACCTCGTCCCAATACTAACCTCGTCCCCATGCTAACCTCGTCCCAATGCTAACCTCGTCCCAATGCTAACCTCGTCCCCATGCTAACCTCGTCCCCATGCTAACCTCGTCCCAATGCTAACCTCGTCCCAATACTAACCTCGTCCCCATGCTAACCTCGTCCCCATGCTAACCTCGTCCCCATGCTAACCTCGTCCCCATGCTAACCTCGTCCCAATACTAACCTCGTCCCAATACTAACCTCGTCCCCATGCTAACCTCGTCCCAATACTAACCTCGTCCCCATGCTAACCTCGTCCCAATACTAACCTCGTCCCCATGCTAACCTCGTCCCCATGCTAACCTCGTCCCAATGCTAACCTCGTCCCAATGCTAACCTCGTCCCCATGCTAACCTCGTCCCCATGCTAACCTCGTCCCAATACTAACCTCGTCCCCATGCTAACCTCGTCCCAATACTAACCTCGTCCCCATGCTAACCTCGTCCCAATACTAACCTCGTCCCCATGCTAACCTCGTCCCAATGCTAACCTCGTCCCAATGCTAACCTCGTCCCAATGCTAACCTCGTCCCAATGCTAACCTCGTCCCCATGCTAACCTCGTCCCAATACTAACCTCGTCCCCATGCTAACCTCGTCCCAATACTAACCTCGTCCCCATGCTAACCTCGTCCCAATACTAACCTCGTCCCCATGCTAACCTCGTCCCAATGCTAACCTCGTCCCAATGCTAACCTCGTCCCCATGCTTACCTCGTCCCCATGCTAACCTCGTCCCAATGCTAACCTCGTCCCAATACTAACCTCGTCCCCATGCTAACCTCGTCCCCATGCTAACCTCGTCCCCATGCTAACCTCGTCCCCATGCTAACCTCGTCCCAATACTAACCTCGTCCCAATACTAACCTCGTCCCCATGCTAACCTCGTCCCAATACTAACCTCGTCCCCATGCTAACCTCGTCCCAATACTAACCTCGTCCCCATGCTAACCTCGTCCCCATGCTAACCTCGTCCCAATGCTAACCTCGTCCCAATGCTAACCTCGTCCCCATGCTAACCTCGTCCCCATGCTAACCTCGTCCCAATACTAACCTCGTCCCCATGCTAACCTCGTCCCAATACTAACCTCGTCCCCATGCTAACCTCGTCCCAATACTAACCTCGTCCCCATGCTAACCTCGTCCCAATGCTAACCTCGTCCCAATGCTAACCTCGTCCCAATACTAACCTCGTCCCCATGCTAACCTCGTCCCCATGCTAACCTCGTCCCCATGCTAACCTCGTCCCCATGCTAACCTCGTCCCAATACTAACCTCGTCCCAATACTAACCTCGTCCCCATGCTAACCTCGTCCCAATACTAACCTCGTCCCCATGCTAACCTCGTCCCAATACTAACCTCGTCCCCATGCTAACCTCGTCCCCATGCTAACCTCGTCCCAATGCTAACCTCGTCCCAATGCTAACCTCGTCCCCATGCTAACCTCGTCCCCATGCTAACCTCGTCCCAATACTAACCTCGTCCCCATGCTAACCTCGTCCCAATACTAACCTCGTCCCCATGCTAACCTCGTCCCAATACTAACCTCGTCCCCATGCTAACCTCGTCCCAATGCTAACCTCGTCCCAATGCTAACCTCGTCCCAATGCTAACCTCGTCCCAATGCTAACCTCGTCCCCGATGCGCAGACGTGGCCTAGCGGCGGCCCCGCGCGACCCTCGGCCGCGAGACCGCCCGCGTACGAACAGCGGCGCGCCAAGTTCCACAAGGCGCGGACGGCGTCGTGCTCGTCGTCGGACGCCAGCGACGACGACAGCGAGAGTCGCAAGAAGCGGGCGCACAAGCTTTCCGCGGAGGTACGTAGCTCGAGCGGCCAGCTGGCGTCACTGGCGTGGGGTTACCCAGACTTCCCCCGTACCTTGCTATGGCTACGTCACAGACATAAGGTTACCCTGATATTCTACCATACCTAGCTATGGCTACGTCACAGACATAAGGTTACCCTGATATTCTACCATACCTGGCTATGGCTACGTCACAGACATAAGGTTACCCTGATATTCTACCATACCTAGCTATGGCTACGTCACAGACATAAGGTTACCCTGATATTCTACCATACCTAGCTATGGCTACATCACAGACATAAGGTTACCCAGACATTCTACCATACCTAGCTATGGCTACGTCACAGACATTAGGTTACCCTGATATTTTACCATACCTAGCTATGGCTACGTCACAGACATTAGGTTACCCAGATATTCTACCATACCTAGCTATGGCTACGTCACAGACATAAGGTTACCCAGACTTCCCCCGTACCTAGCTATGGCTACGTCACAGACATAAGGTTACCCAGGCATTCTACTATACCTAGCTATGGCTACGTCACAGACATAAGGTTACCCAGACATTCTACCATACCTAGCTATGGCTACGTCACAGACATTAGGTTACCCAGATATTCTACCATACCTAGCTATGGCTACGTCACAGACATAAGGTTACCCTGATATTCTACCATACCTAGCTATGGCTACGTCACAGACATAAGGTTACCCAGACTTCCCCCGTACCTAGCTATGGCTACGTCACAGACATAAGGTTACCCTGATATTTTACCATACCTAGCTATGGCTACGTCACAGACATTAGGTTACCCAGATATTCTACCATACCTAGCTATGGCTACGTCACAGACATAAGGTTACCCAGACTTCCCCCGTACCTAGCTATGGCTACGTCACAGACATAAGGTTACCCAGGCATTCTACTATACCTAGCTATGGCTACGTCACAGACATAAGGTTACCCAGATATTCTACCATACCTAGCTATGGCTACGTCACAGACATAAGGTTACCCAGACATTCTACCATACCTAGCTATGGCTACATCACAGATATAAGGTTACCCAGACATTCTACCATACCTAGCTATGGCTACGTCACAGACATAAGGTTACCCTGATATTCTACCATACCTAGCTATGGCTACGTCACAGACATAAGGTTACCCAGGCATTCTACCATACCTAGCTATGGCTTCGTCACAGACATAAGGTTACCCAGATATTCTACCATACCTAGCTATGGCTACGTCACAGACATAAGGTTACCCAGGCATTCTACCATACCTAGCTATGGCTACGTCACAGACATAAGGTTACCCAGATATTCTACCATACCTAGCTATGGCTACGTCACAGACATAAGGTTACCCAGACTTCCCCCGTACCTTGCTATGGCTACGTCACAGGCATAAGGTTACCCAGGCATTCTACTATACCTAGCTATGGCTACGTCACAGACATAAGGTTACCCAGGCATTCTACCATACCTAGCTATGGCTACGTCACAGACATAAGGTTACCCAGATATTCTACCATACCTAGCTATGGCTACGTCACAGACATAAGGTTACCCAGGCATTCTACCATACCTAGCTATGGCTACGTCACAGACATAAGGTTACCCAGATATTCTACCATACCTAGCTATGGCTACGTCACAGACATAAGGTTACCCAGACTTTCCCGTACCTTGCTATGGCTACGTCACAGACATAAGGTTACCCAGACATTCTACCATACCTAGCTATGGCTACGTCACAGACATAAGGTTACCCAGACATTCTACCATACCTAGCTATGGCTACGTCACAGACATTAGGTTACCCAGACATTCTACCATACCTAGCTATGGCTACGTCACAGACATAAGGTTACCCAGACATTCTACCATACCTAGCTATGGCTACGTCACAGACATTAGGTTACCCTGATATTTTACCATACCTAGCTATGGCTACGTCACAGACATAAGGTTACCCTGATATTCAACCATACCTAGCTATGGCTAGGTCACAGACATAAGGTTACCCAGACATTCTACCATACCTAGCTATGGCTACGTCACAGACATTAGGTTACCCTGATATTTTACCCTACCTAGCTATGGCTACGTCACAGACATAAGGTTACCCAGATATTCTACTATTCCTAGCTATGGCTATGTCACAGACATAAGGTTACCCAGATATTCTACCATACCTAGCTATGGCTACGTCACAGACATAAGGTTACCCAGATATTCTACCATACCTAGCTATGGCTACGGCAAAAATTTGGTGCTAGTAATTTTGCTGGGGTGCGTTGGCAACCTGTTTTAACATCATCTACCTGGCCATGGCACAAGGTCAATTACAATCAAGGGACCCAATGTTCCTCAGGTGGTTACAGTTATGGCTTCATCTACCAGGCCATGGCACAAGGTCAATATAATCAAGGGAAGGGACCCAATGTTCCTCAGCAGGGTAACCTCTTTGAGAATAAAATACCGCTCTCCTTCTAAACGTGAACAAATTCTATACTATAGTGCATGATTGGCATGATGCTTAGAAATGTAATAACCAAACAATGTCTTCCGGTCGCATCGTTAAACATTAACCCGTACCGAAAAAGCTATTTCAAACTGGAATTTGAATTCTAAATAAAGTGTCACTGTTTTCCCCAAGGAGCTTGTGGTCTTTTTACAACCTCCTTGGTTTCCCCGACATTTCGTAACGTATACTAGTTACTTCGTCAAGGATGATAGCTCGACTGACGTCAAAAACGTGAAAAAAAAAAAAACGTTAACGTTTTTGACGTTATTGGAGCCATCATCCTTGAAGAAGTAACTAGTATATGTAACGAAACCTTCGATCACTGCTCCGGTACGGGATAGGCAACTAATATGCCGTGCCAGCTCTCACTACGCTCAACATGTATGTTGCCGTTTTTACGTTTTCTTAAAACTGAATAAACATTAAAACAAAGAAACAAGGGGATTATTTAGCTACTTCTAAAATTCAATTTACTTATTTAGAATAGACTAGTCAATATTTATTCTTTTAAATAGCAATACATAACGACATAATGATGGTTATAGAGTTGATCTGACCGAAGATGACAGCTGGTACTTTAACGTTGCATGGGAAACATACTGCGTTGAGCTAGATGCGTATCCCGGCTAGCAATGGTCGAAGGTTGCATGGGAAACATACAGCGCTGAGCTAGTTGCGTATCCCGGCTAGCAATGGTCGAAGGTTGCATGGGAAACATACAGAGCTGAGCTAGTTGCGTATCCCGGCTAGCAATGGTCGAAGGTTGCATGGGAAACATACAGAGCTGAGCTAGATGCGTATCCCGGCTAGCAATGGTCGAAGGTTGCATGGGAAACATACAGAGCTGAGCTAGTTGCGTATCCCGGCTAGCAATGGTCGAAGGTTGCATGGGAAACATACAGAGCTGAGCTAGTTGCGTATCCTGGCTAGCAATGGTCGAAGGTTGCATGGGAAACATACAGAGCTGAGCTAGTTGCGTATCCCGGCTAGCAATGGTCGAAGGTTGCATGGGAAACATACAGAGCTGAGCTAGTTGCGTATCCCGGCTAGCAATGGTCGAAGGTTGCATGGGAAACATACAGAGCTGAGCTAGTTGCGTATCCCGGCTAGCAATGGTCGAAGGTTGCATGGGAAACATACAGCGTTGAGCTACTTGCGTATCCCGGCTAGCAATGGTCGAAGGTTGCATGGGAAACATACAGAGCTGAGCTAGTTGCGTATCCCGGCTAGCAATGGTCGAAGGTTGCATGGGAAACATACAGAGCTGAGCTAGTTGCGTATCCCGGCTAGCAATGGTCGAAGGTTGCATGGGAAACATACAGAGCTGAGCTAGTTGCGTATCCCGGCTAGCAATGGTCGAAGGTTGCATGGGAAACATACAGCGTTGAGCTACTTGCGTATCCCGGCTAGCAATGGTCGAAGGTTGCATGGGATACACACAGCGCTGAGCTAGATGCGTATCCCGGCTAGCAATGGTCGAAGGTTGCATGGGATACACACAGCGTTGAGCTAGTTGCGTATCCCGGCTAGCAATGGTCGAAGGTTGCATGGGATACACACAGCGCTGAGCTAGTTGCGTATCCCGGCTAGCAATGGTCGAAGGTTGCATGGGATACATACAGCGTTGAGCTAGATGCGTATCCCGGCTAGCAACGGTCGAAGACGAAACGCCGGGACAACAGCGAGACTTTATATAGCATTCAAATCCCAGTTTGAAATAGATGTATTTCAAAACCAGTGCTAAAGATAGGACGTTGTCGACATGAGACCGAGAAGTGTACGAGCCCGTTCGTTGTGTGGCGCAGGGCAAGCCCGTGACGGCCCGCCGCGATTCCCACGACGACTCCAGCGACTCCCAAGACCCGAGCGGGGGCGGAAACGCCGGGGGCGGCGGCGGGGGCGGCGGCGGGGGCGGCGGTTCTCGCGCCACGGAGTGCGCCAACCCCGGCGCCACCAAACCGCCGGCGGTGTCCGACAACTCGAGGACCGCGGGCGGGACTGGAGGTGAGTGGGGGGGAGGGGAGGGGAGGTGAGGGGAGTGGGGTGGGGTGTGAGGGGTGGGGAGGGGAGTGGGGAGTGGAGGGGAGGGGAGTGGACGTTGAATGTGTAGACGTTGGTTTTAAGTGTGTATTTTCTAGGGGTGTGCAAATAGTGGTTTTCTTGTTTCGAATCGAATATCGAATATTTTAAAAATCATAATTCGAAGTCGAATCGAATATCGAATAAAAAGTTTTTTAAAAAGTCGAATATCGAAGCGAATCGAATAATTCGTTTGGCTCGAATAATTCGCCAAAGTTCGAATAATTTACCTTGAATGTGAATTTTTGCAGCAATGTGCTTATCAGTGGTGCCAAATATTCAAACTATTCGAATTTTTCGAATCATTCGTTTTTCGAATAATAAAATTTCGATTTCGATTACGAATTCGAATAGTTTAAAAATCACTATTCGAAATTCGAATACAAATAATTCGAAAATTATTAGTCGAATAGTTTGTCCATTTCGTATATTCGCACACCCCTAGTATTTTCCAAATTGCTATTTTTTGGTGGCATAGAATGCAGTAGCTTTGTGCCATTGATGCCTGGCAAGATTGGAATTTTGGCATTAAAATTGCAGCTGAATAGAGGAGTGCAATGATTTAAAAGTTGATAAATAAAAGGATAATAATTGATAAGAATCGTTTCAGTTTGAGATATTCGGACTAAAATGTGCTAATTGGAATACAAATCTGTTTTTTATGAATTTTTTAAATCAATTGAATACCTACATCTTTATCAATGTTGATTCCATTCATATAATTTTTAAGAGCTTGCCACCACTGCATGATGCAGTAATTGCATTTAAATATTAAACTCGTTGATAGAAAACTCACAAGGTACCTAATATGATACCTATCCACTATTTCTATAGTTCTGTGATAATCGACTTGCTTTGAAATGCATTGTACAAAAACAGATAATAGGAGTTGGTTAATTTTTTAAATGCTTAGTACGTTATAAGAAAAAATATGTGGGTTTTGTTTACTAAACTTTTGCAGACTTTAGAATAGACCTGTAGGGTGACATAAAAATCTTGTTTTTGTGAAAAGTGTAGAAATGCCTGGTTTAAACTAGATTTTCAACTCTTAGTTGAGATCCTAACTAGGAGTTACAACTGGATTCAGCCAATTACGTACAGTGAAATCAGTTGTAACTTGTAACTCCTAGTTGGGGTCTCAACTAGTTGGACGTTTTGGTAAAACCGGGCATAGTGAGTTTTGGCAGTATGCTGATGACACAGACATTATGACAGAAAACCAGGCATAGTGAGTTCAGGCAGTATGCTGATGGTACAGACTTAATGACAGAAAACCGGGCATAGTGAGTTCAGGCAGTATGCTGATGGTACAGACTTCATGACAGAAAGATAGCCAGATAGAAAGGCAGACTCCATGCATCTGATCCCTGTCCCCGATTGCGCAGGCGGATCGGACTCGCGCCAGTGCAGCGCAGGCCGGCGCCAGCGCACGGGCCGACGCCGCGCGGGGGAAACGCGACTGCGCGAGAGCCAATCGCTGAACCGCATCACGGAAGTGCAGGAGGCGGAGCACGTCCCCGCGCCCCCCGCCGTCCCCCCCGCCGCGGGACCGCCCCACGCGAACGCGCCGCCCCCGCACAAGGCATCGCGCGGATTCGGCGCAAGACTGCTCGGCGGCTGGACGCTGGGGGGCGCCAAGAAAGGGGGAGCGGACGAACACGGGCAAGGGGGCAACGTCAAGGTGAGCTTGGAACTTGCGTTTTGTTTTCGTTTGTTTTGACGGGAGGGTAGGGATGCTGGGAGAATGTGGAACCGAATCGGGGTGGGAACCCGGGACGTCCTTCTTGCCGGTGGGGTGCTCTTCCGTTTTAGGTATCCTCTGTGCTGATCTCCCTCTTTGCCGCGTGGGATATGAGGACCTTGGAGGGTAATGTTTGTTATCGATTTGATCAGGTACGTTATAAGGGCAGATGTGAGGGGATGGGGTTTTGAAAGCTAAATAAAGTCTTACTGTTAAAATCATCACACATATTGAATCAGTGATCATTATTAAGCATTCCAACTCCTGTTTGAAAGCTGGTGCTAAAGATAGAACAAGTAGACATGAGTCTCAGAAGTTTAGTTATGTTGAGCATTTGGGGGTGTTTTGGGCTTTCTGTTTGTTCATCGGCGATTCGTGATTCTGTTCTTTGAACAGCGTTAATTTTGTCGAAAATTTGTTTGAAATATGGACAGATGCTAATGGATCCTTGAGGGAATTTCTGGGTGAGTGTTGGACTTTTTGAACTTGTTATTTGGCTGTTGACAAATTGTCCTTTGGACATTCGATAATTTGGGCAAAATTGAACATTGGGACAAATTTCAAGGGAAAAGCAGAATACCAAGGTGAGGGCTGGTGGCTAGATGTGCATTTTGTCAATGATTTGATGAACGCTGCTTGCGTTGTTTGTACCTAGGGTTGCAGGTCCCTCTTTGTAATGCATATTATATCTATGCAATGTTTATACAAATAGTTATTATAATCAACGTATTCCTAAGATTTATTGTCTCAAAATGTTCACAAATCATTACATGACAAGACTTGAAGAGTAACATACAACAAACACTTTATTAACAAACAAAACAACCAAGTTCAAAACAATTCTACTCTCTTTGTGCATTGACACTGCCATTTGTTGTTACTAAAGTGAAATACCTGACAATGAACACCTACAGAAAGAAGTGGCATTACACAAACAATTTTTAAAAACCCGTAAATTTGACAAATGATCAGCCGCTCTCGTTCTTAACCGACTTCTCCATGTCCAGTTCCTTCACGAAGTTGTGTACGTCTACGGATTCGGGCCGGTTGTGGACGGGAGAAACGCGAAACGTGTTCAGCTCCTTGGCTTCCACGAACGGCATCTCGGGCTGAGTCGGACATTCCTTGTAGTTCAAAAAGCGCATCACGTCGCAGTAGCTTAATTCGCCGCAAGGATTTGCGCAAATCCGGTCAAGAATCGCATGAACCATGACTGATTTTAAGTAGGGCAAGGCGCCTCGAAGGATGGAGTACATGGTATCGCGGCTGAGATATCCGGAATCGCATTCGTCGCAGTTCATGAAGGTCTGCTCCAAGCTTTTGAAATGATCGAAGAAGTTTCTACGGAGATGACCGTGTACTTGAACGCGGAGTTGCTCCTTAGTCACCTGCTTTACCTTGTAGGGAATGCCGTAGTATCGGGAGACCGTGATGATTTCGTGCTCGGTGATCTTGTCGCCCAACAACTTGATTAGAGACTTGCGGAAATCGCAGTACGACAGCGGCTGGCAGGGGTCGGTGGGCCAGTTCTCGGCCACGAATTGCTTGTAGCACGAAGCGAGCGCTTCTCGAATCTTTTTCAGAACGATTCGCATGTTGCTTTTCGTAAAGAGACATTCGTTCAGCTCCATGTACCGAAATGTGTACTCGTTGGCGTCGACGATTTTGAACTTGAAACAGTGGATCTCCACAACTTTGCCCACGTAGAAGTCTTCGGGGCCGTAATATTCGGGTGTTTCTACTTTGTAAAGGTCTTGGCCGGGCTTAGGAACTTTGTCATGCCGAAGGAAGAAACCTTGCTTGAAACCCGTGTCGGGATCCGTGTTCTCCAAGATGTCGAGCAGACCCGTGTCCATGTGATACGTTACGACAAACGTACGCAACTTGTCGTCCTCGAATCTAGTCATCAAGCGTGCGTCGAAGCGGAGGATGCAGCTGTCCAGACCTTCGCACGATTTCCCGACGGGTTTCTTCACGTGCAGAGTATCGCAGTTACAAGCAGAGTCCTCGTGAGAGCCGATTCCGTTCCACGGCGGCACCACTCTCTCCACCTTGGGCACCTCGATCTCGTGATCTAACTTGGGCCGTTCGAACGGATGGAAATCGGTCAGCCCGTATTTGGTTCGATAGTACTCGGCTGTGAAGCCGTCGCATTCCGTGAGGACGACCTTGCGGCCGAAGACGTTGAGGGCCCCGCCCAGGGTGAGGTCTCGTTCACCCACGTACTCGGTGAGATCTTTGCCGACGTTGATCGGGTCCTCTAGGTACCGGCCTTTCATGAAACCGTTCGGGATCAGGTTGAGCAGCGTCGTCGGCCGAGCCGCTCCGATTCCGGGGAGCTCCTTGAAGCGCTACGAAACAAATGACTGACCTTTAATAGAAGCAATTAGGGAAATTAAGGATAACAAGGTTTTGAGCTACTATTTAGTTTCCTATTTGTTACCTTGGGAAGTTTGCATTTGCTAAGGAACGTAGACCCGGATTCTTGTGAGCAGCCTGGGGCAAAGATCTCGAAGATTTCAAGCGTGTCGTCACTCAGGTAGTAGTTCACTTTGAGCAGATGGACGAAACCCCCCTCTCGTTCTCGGTCGTCCCAGAAGGCCTTGAAGCTGAGCACCTGTCGATCGTAGAGCAGGAATTGCTTGAGCGTGTGCACCAAGTTGGACGGGTGTTTGGGATACTTATTGTCCTCCTTTTCGTGCCGCTGTTTGGTGTACGGGTCTTCCGGCATGTCGATCGGATCGGGGACGGCAATCCCACAACGGTTCAAGTAGTTGCGAGTGAATAGGTCGCAGTTGACGACCTTAAAGAACCGACCGTAAATCTCTATCTCGCGGCCGATATTTAGATCCAGGATGTTGAAGAATTCAGCGTCCTTTGGCGCAGGGTACGGAATTCGGTGACGTGATAACAGTGTTCCTGGATGAAAGAACAATTTACATATTTGGTAGGAGTATTGCATCCATAAATTATGATAAGGATTTGCAGATAAAAATGTTGTTAAAGTTTTTTTAGTGGCAAATTATTTTAGATTTGAATTTTGCAAATAAAGTTTCATTAATTATCAGATGCTTTCAAGGTTTAACTACTTGGCTATAACCTACAGAGCATAATAATATTTATTTATATTCCTTGATCAAATACCTTGACTCATTCCCGAGTTTTCGGTCTTGGGCTCGGTCACGAGCATGGTTCCGTCTTGAAGGTAGAAGAAAATCTTGCACGGCCGAATGTGGTGATTGTACCCGTCCCGCTCCTGAGCGGTTTCTTGAAAGAACGCGTCGAACGCGAGAATCTGGTTGTCGAACGCCAGCCAAGCCGGCTGCTCGATGGACTCTGCGCGCGGAAACATTCCGGGTGATGAATTGGGCTTTCGGCCGGGAAAGGTGCCGCCACCAATGCCAGGCTTGACCCGATCCGAAATGTAAATCATCCCTTTAGGGGAGTCGAAATGCTGGGACAGGTGGAACCTCGTCTGGCCAACCTAGAACGGAACAAAAAAAAATATATATATTTTATACTTCAATAAATTTATTTATTATTTCTTTTATTTGTTTCTTATAATTACTATAATATATTAAATGCAATACATAAGACATGTTTTAACTAGCCAGGGTAAAATTGTGAAAGAGCTGGACCAAAATAAAGCAGATAGGTAAATGATGTTGCAATTCTAATGTTTCTTACTCGTTGGTTGAAGCTGAAGCCAGGAATCATCGGGAAGTCTGGTGTGCGAATCATTTTCTATTCTTTTTCCGTTAATTAATAGTTATTATAAAAGATATCAAAAGTTCCTTTCTTCCTTCCAGTCTAAAATTAAAGACCAAACAAGATGAAGGCCTGATCATGTTGCCATGGTTACGGTACACAACTAATCTGCCTGGATACCATCTACCAAACAAACATGTCACTTAAAATTTGAAATAAAAATAGCAACATTTTTTCAAATTATGCATAGAGTATTTGCAATTTGCATGATATTATGTTATTATATTAATTTGCAGCAAATTTATGCATAATATTTACCACTGCTAGAGAGGTGGTTTCATTTTCTTCTTCTAAACACATCCGCAATATTATTGATTCAGTGTCCAAGCAAACACAACAATATTATTTAATATTTATATTCAATCAGGGAGCTCTCATATTCAACATATCGATGTATCAATATATTGATATTCCAATATATCGATAAATATGATATATTTCTGATATTGAATATCGATATCATATTTCAAAGTTTCTTCTTCCCTAGTTTCAAGGTCCTGGAGAGCACCTGATGAAATTTAAATTATGATGAAATTTGAAGGTGAGCATTATGGGGCAAATAGCACTTTTTCTTAGTGTGATATTGTACGTAAGAGTGCTCCTCACGGTTAATCCTTTAACCCCCACCCCCCACTTAAAAGCTGAATGCAGAGGTCCAAGCAAATAGAGAAATGAACCCCTAAATGTATTCCAATCTTTAATTTTAAGATACGAGTGGATGAAGGAAGAGTATTTCTAGTCTATAACCAAAATTTGACATTTTCAAAAATGTGTATAATGCAAACTTTCAAAAATCGCATAAATGAGCCCATTTAGACGATTTTTGTAAGTTTGCACCATACCTACACATTTTTGAAAAAATCAAACTTTGGCTATATCCCATGACAAGATAATATACTCTCCCTTCATCTACTCTACTGGTATCTTAAAATTGAAGATTGGAATACATTTAGGGGTTCATTTCTCAAACAGCGTGAACATGGTAAAAAATGTGCACAAACTGCAAGGCGTTCAGTGCAGATCCGGCCCGCACCGAATCCAACTCCGTGTGTCCATTTCGGCGGCAGGTGCCCGACAGCGACGGCGCCCCGCGCCCCAAACGCGACTCGGACGAGAAGGAGAACTGCAAGTCGGCGAAGCCCGACAAGTCCAAGCCCGGCAAGAAGGTGCGTCTGCTCGGCCGCTACTTCCAGATGCACAAGAAGCTCTGTCCGCCGCTGCCGGGCATCTTCGGCCGCGGCCGCCTCTACAAGGCGCAGTCGTGCAGCTCGATCCTGCGCGAGCGCGCGGCCGCGCCGTCGACGGCCGCGCTGGTGCCGTGCGAGGACGGCTGGCGCACGGAGCGCGTGCCGCGCAAGCCGGACGCGAACCGCAACGCGGCTCAAGTGCGGAGCACGCCGCGGCTCGACTGCATCGTGCCGCTAATCGCCAACTGTCCCGGCGTCGAGATCTGTCGCGTGCATCTCGGCGACGTCGGCAAGTGTTGCCACCTTTGCTGACCGACGGAGGGGACGTAGGCGTCTCGGTGGAACGGGCGTTGGCAAAGCGGTCGAATCGGCGCGGATTTGTTGATTGGAATCGATTGGTTTCGAGGTCGCTGACGTGCGATTGCGCCTCTGGTCTTCGAAATTTAATAATGTATTTGACAAGCGGTCAGTGTTTCGAAACAAATCCGTGCCGTTGGATTAGAATCGCCTCTTTGCCGGCGTTCGGCCGGGGGACTGCCGGGCGTTTTCATTCCCTCGATCCAAGTATGTGGTTTTCTGGCGATGGCTGGCGCAAGAATTTGATTCCTGAACGCTGAGCCCGGGCGTTGGTGTCGAGGGCGATTTCCGGGATAGAACCTTTGTTTTTTGTTCCGAATCGATACGGTGTTTTGGTCCGTTACAGCAAGGCTTGGAATCTCTAGATGTTGTTGGATCCATACTTAAGATGACTAGACATTTAACTTGGGATCAAAAGCTTTATTTTAGGAGCAGCGGTGAAAACGGTTATTATTCGAAGAAATCCTAGGGAGATATTATTGTTAAGGCCTTGAGCTTAACCTTATCCAAAGCTGACGGAAATTTGCCCTCGCTGCTTCGGAATTACGTTGATGCGTTCGGATTTCAACGTGCGTTCGTTCAGGAAATCACTCGACGCCGCTGCCTCGTCCGCCGCTTAGCGCCAGATTCGCAACGCTCTTCGGAAATAAACGGCCAGTTTGCCTAACGGTCCGACTTTAACGATCTGTTCGGACTTGTTTGGATGCGGCCGATGGAACTGCCTCCCGCGTAAACGTGGCGTTCATTTCACGCCGGGCGGAAATGCGGACCGTCTCAGGTCGAAGACTCGTAGCCCGCGTAGCGGAACCCGACGTAACGGGAGGGTTTCTGGCCGGTTACGTCCCCGGCGCGGAGAGGGAACGTTAAATCAAACATGGATAACTGTACCAAAGGAAAAATACATCATTATTCGTTACGTTAGTCGAAATGTTAGCGTCTAGGTACCGAGCGTTGTACGTCGTAAGCGTAATGGATAGGCACGTGTATAATTTAATCGATTACCCACACTCCGTTACGTGTGTTCATTATTATATTTAAAAACAAAGTGGTAGTCATTCTGAATGTCTCTTGTATTTGATATTGTGAAAGTAGAGCGTTATTTCTAAGCCCCCGTCGTTTGTATTATAGCTGCAGAACGTTTAGTCATGGAGGACGTGGTTGTTGCGAGACTAGGTCCCCGATATACGTACACGATAATATACTCTACTACTTTTGCCCCTGTGTCCGAAACGTAATGGCATCGGGTTTTCGTAGGTTCATTCTGCGTCCCAGCGCTGACTTCAACGTCTTTATGGCAAGTCACGCTGCATTAGACGCCTTTAAAAACGTCTATACGTATAAATGTCGTGACAGAAAAATGTCGATACACTCGGATGAATAAGTGGTGGTTGCGTTAAAATACGATTTGGGTGAAAATAAGCTCGAATGCATATTATTTTTATCTGTGAGTAATATCCAAATCATATTTCTTAACACTGGAACTCCATTTAGTGTCAGATGCCGTTGTTGTCAGCGTTGAATGTCAGGTATTCGGTTCACCGTCAGGAGGCTCGACTTCGGCGTTGTGACTCGGTGAGCGTTTGGTCTCGATGGCAGTCGATGTAATCCGTCGAGGAGCCTTTCGCTGAGCGGGAGTCGGCCGCCGAACGGAGATTGGTGCTCGGCTTTTAAGCCACTGGTTGTGTTGACTTGGAGATGGACTCGACTGTTTCTGCCGCTTGTTTCGTGCCCGACTTGTTGCCCGTCCCAATGCCTTTCCGTGCGGCGATTTCTTAAGACAACTTTGTTTCGTGTAACAAAACCACAGCATTAACGATTACGCGCTTGAAATCGCTTGCCGAAATCTTGAGCCACGAGCCACCGACTTTTAAAACCTCACCGGGATATTCGTAACCAATACCATGTTGGTTTAGTTCTGAAAATAGGTCTAGAAATTAAGTGATCCCGTTTTGCGCAGATCAAAACCAACGTAGGCCACTGTAGGGATTTCTGAGGATATTCATAACAGTAAATCACAAATCAAAAATA
The DNA here is from genome assembly GCA_921293005.1 of Nemoura dubitans. Lineage (NCBI taxonomy): Eukaryota > Metazoa > Arthropoda > Insecta > Plecoptera > Nemouridae > Nemoura > Nemoura dubitans. Next base: position 2,234,404 of record OV121076.1, read on the forward strand.
CCCATAGATTAAAATTTGTATGCTCATTTGTCTGTAATGTATTCTTCGCCATTTCGGTTGCTTTTCGGTCAGCGTACTTTGATGCTTGGGTGAGCAATAAGCCGCTACTGCACAGTCTTTGCCGTTGCATTTGACGCTGCAGACTGATTTCTCGGTAGTTTTGATGGCGGGCTCCGCTGGAAATGACTCGGGCAAGAATCGAGATTGACACCGACACCGAAATGGACCTCTTTCCCATCCTGCCGCGCCAAATTCGGCAGCGGGCGCTCGCCACCTTCTCACACTCGTTAGCTTGGAGATTGTCTTCCACATAACCAACAAGTTCCCAGTGAAAAATTATACACTTAGATTTTAAAAACGACAAAAAAAAACGTTAACCGCTATCACACATTTTAATGCGAATTGTACTTTTTGACTGCGTTTGCAGCTTTTAAAATGAGAGAGAGAGAGAGAGAGAGGGGGGGGAGTGAAAGATCGTTCAATTCTTTTTGTACGTTTTTACTTAAATGTGGGGATTGAGAACCGGGGGTTTAGGGTTTGTTAGAATCGGAAACGGTTTACGAATGAGTTAGATTTACCTAGACGAACCTGGTTGTGCCAAAATGCAATTTATTATTACTTACTGTCCTCTTAGTCGTTAGTCGAAACAATACTGTGTTTTCAAGAAGAGTTATTTATGGGTCCCACTGTTATAAATTATTATCGATTGCATTTGAAAGAGAATAGCCGGTAAGATTCGACTTTGTCGGTTAACGGTCCGTGCTATCTATGTACGATTTGTTGATAACTAAGGTCGTACGATACGATGCAGTCGAAGAGATTATGTCTGGCAAATTAATTTGTCAACGCTCAAAAAAGAAATTTGTTGTTTTGAAAAGCAGAGTGCAATCCTCATTTTATTCTTTCCTCGTTCGTTTCCTCGTCGTTGATGCACACCCACGTTTTTTACTTGTGATGTTCAAAATCGGCATTTCCCGTCCTCGTCACCGCAGGAGCAGGCGCCGATCGATGTTAGACTGTCTCAATGTTTGTCAATTTGTGTATATGAATCCAAACGAATTTCTATGTTATTTATTTATTTATTCTGTCTCCTCGTTTTCGAAAGGTGTAAAATTTCGTTAGGGACCACCGTTCATAATTTCTAGCATTTTATATCGACGTTTAACAGAGCGCAAGGAGATAGCAGCGTAGCGTGCGGCAAGGAGATTGTGTACTAAGTTTTTATCGCTTTTGGTTTGCTTGCATCGTCGATACGATGATCCCACCAACCCAGTAATTGCAATCGAAATTCATCGATTGTTTATCAGGATAGCCCAATCTTACCAAAGTGATGTCATGCCGTTCATAGCCTGGTGGTCATGCTTGGTTCACCAAAATACTGCTGGCATCGGCATTATTTAGTTACTACTTACTAATAAGTAATACATGTACACAGCGTATAAAATATAAATTCACTAAAATCGTGTAGGCTTTATATTTATTATTATTATATCAGAAACACCCAGAAACATGTGAAATGTCCTAGTGAGAAGTTATCATGGAATTAATATGTTGGTTGGTATAAAAAATGAAATCTCACAAATTAATGTGTTTTTCGAAATGCAGGTCAATAATATTTGTTAATTTATCTGTCTTTTTCTACCCACTTATAACGTTTTCTTAGTTCTTTTATTTCCTGTTTTTACAACCAAGCTGGTCTTGATATGATAAATGAAAACAACTAGTATACTACTACAATATTATTAATGGCTTTTGTGTATATCTAAAAACTGTTTATAGAAAGAATAATAATACTTAGGAATTTGTTAATGACCTTCTGTTGTGTTTATTCCATTCAAAAGTTCAATAGGTGCCTCCAAAAATTCCTCTCCTAAGTTAACCCTGCTTGGTTTTATTTACCTAACACTGAGTTAGGTAGTGAGTCCCTAACCATAGCCAACTGAAATAGGTAGTAGGTACTATAATAAATTTCAGTTGGCTGTTCAGTTACTGGGAATACCCAGTATAATCTTTCAGTGTGTTTTGTATATGAAGTTTGGATTTAGTCTATCAAAAACCCTACAAAGGTGAAACTTCGGGACACCTTGGTAACCTTCCGGTAAGTTGCTTTTCCTATTTTTAGTAATTATCCATGTGGTTGGCGACCTAGCTGCAACATAACAGCAGTAATAACAGTTTTGCTGATTAACTCGAAGATCTAATGGCCTGATCCAATCCTGGACATTAGCACATTAGTCTTGTTTATTCCATCTCTTTCTTAAGTTTCCACCACCTTCTGCAATTGCATGTGTATGAAATAAGCACATTATTTGATATTTTCCACTCATTCTACTTTATTGATTGATTTTTCTACATCGAATTTATGTTTACAAAAAAATGAAACCGAGTGACCTTTTGTGTGGCACTGGTATTCCGAGTATTTGGATAAATTCAACATCAAACATTGCTGTTGGACAACATAATCAATTAAAACATTTTATTATTCACATACAAAATTAACACCAACGTTTTCTGCTAGATGCATGTTATTATAGGAATGACAGATTATAGGAATGACAGAAATGGAATAAAAAAATATAACGAAAACTTATACATAGAGAAACATGAACTGAAAACTACAGCTATAACTAGATTAAAATATACAATAGCAGATCGTCTGAGCTCTACTTATCACACAGATTTTTAAAAATACTGATTCAATCGAAAATAATTTCTCATCCCCTAAATATTTATCTAAGCACGATCTTTGTAAATAAAATAGAGTGCAAAAATAGAAAATACAACAGTAACACACAGTAGAATACATTTTGCTTGGTAATTTCTACCAAATAGAATGAAGAGAAATGTGTTGTTTATCAATGATTTGATTTCTGAATCATTAGCGCTTCACTGTGAAAACACTTTCAGGTAAAGAATGTATTTTCTTTCAACCGTCCATCAAAGATATCAATGTCTCGATCATTTCTTCATTGTTTTCCTAGTCAACACGATGAAAATGTAGCAGTAGGAAAGTCTATTGGCATTTTTGTCGACTCGAGAACGAAGGAAGTGGCCTTCGTGTAGAGTAATGCCACGCCTAGCAAGATTCCCGCCTTGACAGAATTCGCTTTTACTTGTTGGAGTGCGCGGAGATTGTTCGGCTTCGGCCCGAGTCCTGACCCCACGCCTGTGGCTCACCGCTTGTCGTGTCGAGAATGTGCAATGCTTTCTTGCTGTTCTGAACAAATTCCTAGATGGGAAATAAAAGCACACCTTTAACTTCATTAATTGAAAACATTTGTCCATTGGTTTTTTTTATTCTAAAGTGTCCATTATTATTTTATTGGTAGGTAACTATATTCCTGCTCAGTGTTGAGTGTTTGTGGGTATAAGCATGTCAAATGACTGGCAAAGAATGCGCTCTCAGAACAGAATAGTAAATTGTCATAGGGTTACATTTTTGTTCTATTTTATTGCTGTGTAAAAATCCAATAATTCTGGATAATTCCACTGGTATTTTGAACTAGATACTTCAAAAATGTCACATATTTTTGGTAGCTAATGTTGTATTTGAATTTGAATTTCAACTTGAATTATTTATCTGCTGCGGACATTTACATTGTACTTTAATGTGTGAGTCTATATTAAGATAAAATAATGAACATTTAAGGATGGAACATATACATTAAAAATTAATTAATAATAGTTAGAAAAGGAAGAAGTTATAATGACATAAATAATAAAATTAAATAGCAAAAAATAAGTGATAATGCTAAAAGAGTAGGTACAGACCTGTAGCAAAATTGATACTTAAAGAGAAAGGCTTGATTGACCTAACATTTTATTATTGGCACTTGGGTACATTCGTCTACTGTGAAATAGGGATTCATTGTCAAGAAGGGTTCGAGGCTGCCGTCGGAGCCTGCTTGATTGCAACTGGACCAAGTCGATGGCAAACGCGATTGTCTCACCATCAAGCCGCGGCTCATGTAGTACGGCCGGCTGAGTCCGTCGTTCTGCTCGCAATCTTCACAGAAGCAAAGGAATATCGTGTCGATCGCCATCTGCAAGTCACAGTTGCAAGTCAATCTTCAAGCAAGTCAATCTTTCAACAAGACTTGCTTTGAATTATGAGAATGCATGATAGAACACCGTACGTGTGTATTTCAACTAGGTACCTATACATTTCGATAGGTACCACTAAGAAAATAAGCTCCATTTGGAGGGTGATGGCAAAGTGCCTTCTTATGAAAATGAATTCATGGTTTCAAGATTATCAAATTGCAAATGGCAAAAATGGATGCAAAATAATCAGTTCTCGTAATTAAACCGATAATAAGTACATTCAACTTAAAATCCTGAATAATCAATTATATTTCCATTGTATTAACTCATTGACATAGGTACCTACCAAAAATATTAGGAAATGTGAAAAACAATAGCACTGGCTGATGTTATGCCAACAATATCGAGACTTTGCTACAAATACCTTCATTTCATTGTTGACAACAACAAAAGAATGGTGTCAGCCTAGCGCCATCTTTGGGCTAGCATCATGCTGTTGCCCTTTAAAATCTTCCTGCTGTGTGGGACTGTTTGAAGGCACGCTGGCGATAAGGTAGTTCGGCCTGTGTACCGAGCATGTTGCTTACCTCGTAGACCGTGAGGAAGCAGTGCGTGACCAGGTAGGCGAAGATGCCGGCCAGCGCAAGCGGCACCCAGACGTGGTGGATTCCGTCCTTGTTCTGCGGACAGGCAAGCCACAACGTCAACACACGGACTAGGGACATTGCTTTCGATGCGTGTGATGTGAATTGCCATCACTGACTTTGCAAATTTGGTTTAGGTATTTATTTAGAAATGCACTGACAAGCTGAGATTATAATTAAGCACCATCATGAGCTAAGGCTATAAAAACTGGGAAGCAAAATCAACCCAGCTAAACAGCAAAACTTTCAGGTAGAAGGGTTGATATGTATAACGGAAGTTCTCTCTGTATAACCAATGTTCAATTTAAATTTAATCAATGTGCATATTCAAAATTCAGTCATCCACGCTCTGTGTCACAATGAAATGGTACCTAGGTACCTGAAACGAAACAACAAGAAACTACAGACGTAGTTCTGTTTTTGGAGTTTATAATCTTTTGATCTTAAATGCAAACCTTCCATTTTGACAATGTTTTTACTATTTTCCGGACTTTATACAGCCCGGCAAGGTAATTATAATTACATGTTGTTCTTCGGCTAGGAAAGGCACCATTTTTATTTGGTACATCACATCCTTCTGTAATGCTCGATGCCTCTGCCAGTTACGAATGTGGACGTAGCGAGACTTACCCCGATCATCTCGATGCCGATAAGCACGGTCGCTATGACGACGAGCGCCTTGCCGAGGAAAAGCACGAAGTCGCCGACGGAGTTGATGGCGATGACTCGCAGGGCATTGGACGATAGCAGCTTGAAGGCCTGCTGGCCGGCACGGCAGAAGTTGTGTCCGTACATCGCTGCAAGCGCACGGAAACACGGCTCGGTGAATTACACAGGTCTGCCATTTATAGTTTGTCATATCTGTGGCTGTGCTGGATACAGTATTGCTAGTGAAGTAGATATGACTTGTAAGGAAAAATTGACTGACATGTTGATAAATGTAGGTAGGTACTCGTAGGCTGAAGGATACCAACAGTGTAAATTGGGGGACAAAGAGAAAGTGATGCATTTCCAGTCAGTAAAAGACAGACTGGAGTTGACAGGTCTGCGCGGAACTCGATTTCAAATCACTGCCCATGTCAAACTGTATACTTAGTTTATTATGCGTAAGAAGATCTGCTGTTAGCGCTGGTAGTTACTTTAGAGCGCCAACTTTAGAGCGCCAACTGGAACCAACTGAAATCCTATTATCATCTATACTTTGGCATATTGGTTTCTAATGCCTAATACCTTCTAATATTACTACCGAAGATTGTGTTTTTATTTCTCATCTATTTATTTCTTGATAATATATTTGTTTTTGTTACTATGAAGTAGATAAGGGTGTTTTTTTTTGTTTGTAGCCATATAAATAGTGTATTCTTTTCCTGCCGTTGAAATTTAGTTCCATTAGTTGGTAGTACAAAAGGGGGCAGTCCTTGCTGTGGCATCTTCTCTCACGGGCTAGACAGTAGCATGAGTTGGTAGTACCTACAAAAGGGGGCAGTCCTTGCTGTGGCATCTTCTCTCACGGGCTAGACAGTAGCATGAGTTGGTGTACAAAAAGGGGCAGTCCTTGCTAGGGCATCTTCTCTCACGGGCTAGACTGTAGCATGAGTTGGTAGTACAAAAAGGGGCAGTCCTTGCTGTGACATCTTCTTTCACGGACTGGACTGTAGCATGAGTTGGTAGTACAAAAGGGGGCAGTCCTTGCTAGGGCATCTTCTCTCACGGGCTAGACTGTAGCATGAGTTGGTAGTACAAAAAGGGGCAGTCCTTGCTGTGACATCTTCTTTCACGGACTGGACTGTAGCATGAGTTGGTAGTACAAAAGGGGGCAGTCCCTGCTGTGGCATCTTCTCTCACGGGCTAGACTGTAGCATGAGTTGGTAGTACAAAAAGGGGCAGTCCTTGCTGTGACATCTTCTTTCACGGACTGGACTGTAGCATGAGTTGGTAGTACAAAAAGGGGGGAGTCCCTGCTGTGGCATCTTCTCTCACGGACTGGACTGTAGCATGAGTTGGTAGTACAAAAGGGGGCAGTCCTTGCTGTGGCATCTTCTCTCACGGGCTCGACTGTAGGCAGTGCAATCGAAAACGAATGATTTTGAAATCACAAAGTTACGCGATGGGGCCTCAAGGTCTCGTTACCTGTCTCGATGTACGCGTTCCTCGTGAGGTACTGCAAGAACTTCTCGAAGCACGCCAGACAGCACTGACAGGAGCGGAAGAGACAACGCGAGACGGGGTTGTCGTGGCCTTGCACTTGCGACTGCACCGCTTTGAGCATCACCCGCACCATCTGCACAGTCGCGATGAGCAGCGAGCCGAGCGCCACCGAGCCCAGGTGGTACTTGACCAGATTGCCGAGGCTCGTCAGGATCGGGGACTCGATCTGGCTCTTGTTTCTAGCGGCGGGGACAAGAGTGGGGACACGTGATGTTTAAAAAAACACGTTTCCGGAAAAGGATCTTGAATGGTACTTAGCAGCTTATTTGTTTAGGATTGTTAAGAATTTAAAATATAATCTTGGTTTTTTGACAGCCAAGTTCAAGAATGTAGTTTCAGCAGCAAATAAAATATTGAGGTTTTTAGCATACCTCTTTATATCTCATCACTTCAGCTTATCTCTTACTAGTCTATATAGTATAGAAAAAGGTTGCCTCTTATAAAAGATACAACTCCTTTTATTGAAATTGTTACAACTGAAGAGCGTTGAGATTTTAAGAGACGTCTGTGAGCCCTGGCGACCCAACATTCCCCCCCCCCCCCCATAACCCAGCAGGTTCGTTGCCCCACCCCGATCCTGGAAACATTGCGATGGTTTTCTGAACAGGGCGACTGGATTTTAGGCACCAATAGGTATTATTTGACTGTTAGGACTGGGGAAATTCGGATGAAATGTAATCGGAGCTCACCGAGTGAAGAACCACGTGGCCACGGCGCCCGCGATGACCATGTGCTGGCACCCGATGACGAACTGCGTGAACCAGAACACGGCCAGCAGGTTGTACCAGCGCGTGAACTTCATGGCGCCGTCCTTCTCGTAGTTGTACGGCCCGGGGCCGTCGGGGGCCGTCAGCCAACCGGAGCTCTCGATGAGCAGACTGAACGTGATCCACACCGCCACCACCGCCGCCAGCGCACAGAACGTCTGCGGAGGGCAACGGATGTCAGTGCCTGCTTGGAGTTCTAGAAATGTTGTCACTTAGTCATTGCACAAATTGTTACACATTACATTCTGTGCCGTGAGAGAACATACTTTCCATTGCACCGCTAGTATCACTTTTCAATAGGTCTTCAAGACCATTTTCAATAGGTTGGACATGAATTATGATATAAGGAATGACATAATAAATTATTAAAGTAAATGTCTGAATGCTAAGGGGCTGAAATCTTCCAACATGATCATTTCATATGTTTGTCTTGTAAAATTTTGAATTCAGAGAGAGAATTGTGACATTTCACAAAGCCAAGTCAAACAGTTACAAAAAACATATAGTTCAGAGGTGGCTTAAGTAAAAGCTCGGAAACCGAGAATTAATGTATCGTCGAAACCGAGTCCTCGCAGTTGGTACTCACGATGAGCGGCTCGAAGAGGATGATGGGCATGCTGTGCACGGCTTTGCCTGCCTCCTTGAACAACTGGATGACCAGCTTGATGCGCTTCCGCATCACCAGGATCACAAGCAGCACCACCAACTGCAACCAACGCAGAGATCGGTCACAAACCACGGCTTTCGAACGACATCTGAGACGGGAAATCGTTTCGTGCTGCGTGCAAAATCTCCAGCTCCGCGAGTCATGCACTTCCACATTAACTCCTTATCCACAATTAATTTCAAACCCTTTGGTGCTGGTGTAATGCTGGTATGCTGCTATAATTACACAACTTCTCAAAGAAAACACCAAGATATCCAACGCGATAGAATTGCGGTTGTAAATCACGGCGTTCAAAGCGGGGTTTTTTAAACACAAGGACCTGGTTCAACAAAATCCAAGATGCCACACTCAATCTTATTTGTGACATGCAAATAATCCCCTGGGCACAGATCCTCGAAATCATGATTTTTGGAACCCTGAGGTAATTTTGCTCTCTCAGTGTACTGGATCTAATTGGCTATGCACACACAGATATTTTCCCAGGGTAACTGCCAGTTGGAAATCCTCTGGTGTGACTTGTTGGTTTTGGGTTTTTGGAAAACTTTGTCGCCTCGCAGTAGCATTCCAATGACGATATCCGTCGGAAATAAACCCCCATTACTATATTGTTTCTAGCTCCACGTTTATTCCTCGGGGATGTTGCCACACAACCACTCTAGCCTAGACAATCTATGTGCTCTCGATGGGCGATGCAATGTCGGTACTCCACACGCACCGTGACGATGCTGGCGACGATGGCGTACGCCAAGTAGCTCGAGCCGATGCGCTGGTGCATGTCTTTGTCCGTCAGCTGGTGGTAGTTCATGTCCATCTTGTTCTTCCAGATCACCCTGAAAGAATTGACCGCATCAGTACATGACATGCATTGCATTGCTGTCAAGGGAACGTTGTGATTGAAAACTAGAGGGAGTTGGTAGCTAGACATTGGTGGCTGGTGCCACCTGATTTTTTCCTCCCTTTAAATTCACATACACATGACTTCAAATCCCAAAACTTATTTTTTTTCCACCTGTTTTTCACTTTCCAAATTAAAGCAAGCAGTAAGCCATACTGTAAGATGTTCTATCACAGAGCTTTGCTTGTCAAGTTCGTAGAATTACTTCGATCCTAGATCTCTTGAGGTAGCTTTTTAACAGACCGTTTGGATTACAGGCACCAAGATTACTTCACTGTTTGGACTGACAACATTCGGTTGAAGTGGCATTAGTAATGGCAAACCTACTCTTGTAACAGTAATTCTTTTGTGAAAAAGTTTATCAAAATATTTTGAATGTTTTCCAAACTATTTACTTTGTTTATGATGTTTAGTTAGCCCGAATAAATCTCTACCAGATGTCAATTCAACTGGAATAAACATAAATTAAATGCAAACAAAATTTCGAATATTTGCTGTGAGCGGATCTCAACCACAATAATTAGTGCCTCTCCCGAATGTCGAGCACTTAGTCCCGTAGACTCACCAGAGGTAGATCGTGCCGATGATGCTGACCAGGACGACGCCGATCAGCACGATCCAGACCACCACGCCGACCAGGAAGCGGAACAGCAGCAGGATGATGGCGGAGAAAACTGCCGCAACGAAAGCACGAGTGAGCATTGGGTCAAGCGACGTATCGGCACACGGCTCGAGTCTGTTGGTCTTACCGAGGGCGATGATGCAGAGGTAGAGGATCTCCAGCCAACACATGTTCAAGTCCTCGGACGCTTCCTGACAGGACATTTTAGAAATTAAACCATGTTACTCTACGACAAATTGAGAGTGTTTGGTGAGGTTCACTGAAAGTGGATGCAGTTTTGTTGTACCACAAAAATTAACGTCTTGTAATTTCGAAGCCTTTCAACTAGGTAAAATGAATTGCTCATCATTTGCAAAAGCTAGTTGCCCAACCAAATAGACAGAAATTAAAATTTTTCATTACAATTCGCTAGATTAACTGTGCTGTGGCAGACGTTATAGAATATACCTGAAGGGATTTAATGACGGAAATAGCTCGTTTTTGGGAAAAGTGGAGTTGGTGCGTTTTGACAGTATGCATTATTCATTGACAAAGTGAGGGTAGTTAATTTGTATGCATTAGTCGCGATTAGAACCGAACCTGAATGAAGTCGTGGAGACCCGTCTTGGAGAAAATCGAGTTGACATTTTGCGTAGTCGGTTTCGGGATGCATCGGTTCAGGAACTTCCGGCTGCAACCGATTGAAAACTTGATCGATCCGTCGAGGTGGCAAACGCCGACCGAAAGCGGTCGGAAACTCGAACGACGGCTACTCACAAGTCGTTGTCACATCTGGTGACGCACTCTCGGTTGATGTTGGTCAGGAACAGGACCTCCCTCGAAGCCTCCTTGATCTGCAGCAAGCTGGGACAATCGCGAGGAAGTGACGGGGTTATTTACGTTTCTTTGGCGATGGATTAATTATTCTTTTGACGGTGTAGTTAGTCTATTTCTCCTGGAACTCAACGGGTATTTATCCAATGACGGGTACACGTTTAAGGGTAAAAAACTGAACAGCTCACTCTGTTACTGGCATTGCAATTTTTTAAAACAATTAAGTGAAATTGAGCAAGGGCAGGGGGGGGGGGGGTTCTTATTAGCAATTGCTGAAATGCTAGCCATTAAATTCATCCCTCGATAAAATTGACAATTACGGCCAAAAAGAAACTTTCACTCACACATCTTATCAACCTTATGATCTCCTTTCTTATAGGTAGTTATTAATTTATCACTTTCCTTAAATTTCCAAAATTCTCATCCTTTAGTTGGATAGATTTTGATAAAAATCTCCTTTTCAAAACTTATCGATTCCAAAATTCTCATCCTTTAGTTGGATAGATTTTGATAAAAATCTCCTTTTCAAAACTTATCGATTATTATTTCCTTTTATAAATGGAAATTGTCAGTATAGCGTTCTTTTCTCCAATCGATTACGTATGTACCAAAACAACGGTAACTTAAAGCGCCCAAGACATTATCGTCAGCCCTACGACCAAAAGCACGAGTGTCCGTCATATGTCTTATGTCTTATGTCTTATGCCTTATGCCTTATGCCTTATGTCTCATGTCTTAAGCCTTATGTCTCATGTCTTAAGCCTTATGTCTTATGTCTTATGCCTTATGTCTTAAGCCTTATGTCTTATGCCTTATGTCTCATGTATTAAGCCTTATGTCTCATGTATTAAGCCTTATGTCTTATGTCTTATGTCTTACTTCCTGTCCCTCATGTCCGTGCCCTTGCAGCTGAAGCGCGGGTTCTCCTCCTTGCGGTTGGTCGTGCCGCAGACGTTGCCGCAGTTGTCGTAGCCGTTGACGATGCGGTGGATGTCGCCGTTGTAGCCGCAGTACGCGATCAGTATCGACTGCAAGCGCGAGCGGGCGGATGAGGGGGCGGGCGGAGGGGCAACGGTCGCTGCCGTTTTGGTGCTCTCAAAGTTAGAGGAAGATATTTCCAAAAAAAATATTTCTGATGCATAGCTGTAAACTTGTCTATAACAAACTTTAGGATATAACTTGAACTTAACATTAACAAAATGTTTGACCAAGCCAAACTTAGATGAGAACCTATCAGTTTCATTTGCCTGGCCTGTTGAATGATAATATCCTCCCATATCACAGAAAAAAGTATGCAAACATTGATTTGATTGGCTTGCGCCACGGAATTAAGTTGCCATTACATAAACAGGTGAATTAAGTAGCTGTAAGTTGATAGCAAATCAGACTCAGAGCTGTGCCAGGAACACAAGACATTGGTGCCCATCATGTTCTCACCAACGACAGCAGGAACGCGGCCATCAGCGCCAGGAACAAGACGTCCGTGCAGCTGCGGTTCTTGACCGGGCCGTGGAAGTCGCCGTTGTTGGCGCTGACCTTGCTCACGTTGTGCAGCTGCAAACACGAGGCGAGATGCAACGAGAGTCTCAATTTCTCTCTCTTTTCTTATTCGCTTCGAGTTTCAAATGTGCACTTTTACGAGGAGAAACAATAGCATTCATTTGTTACCATACATTGGCAAAAGCTAAGTTGACAATTGGTTGAAAGAAAGTTCTTGTCTTGTTTACTTTTCGAAAAAAGTTTCAGAATTTTTCCTCACTGGGAAAACTAGAAAATGCCTATTCTCAGACGTCTTTCAAACGATACCACCTCGATTTGAAATTTGAATCATTATTTGAAATGTTAGTGATGGGATGTGTACTTATTTAATTAACCAAACGCTTTTGCACTAAAATCTGCTTGCTTGCACTCTCAACTTTCCACAATTAGCTAACATAATACTGGTGAACATTCATCAATAAGGTCACAGGCGATTTACCATTGCATGCCAATTGGGGAAATGAACTGATTACTACACGAATCTCAGATTGTGCTCGACCCACCTCTAGCAATTCACCATGTCATGGGTCAGTTCAAGTAGATCCCATTAAAGAGGTAACCTTTACACAACCCTGACTTTCAAAACGTTCGTTGTGAAAATGACCACCGTGTTTTGGGTTCACTTTTAGTTCCTTGCTACCGCTAACCACTGGTAACATCGGGCGTTCACTCTATCAAGTCCAATACCCCCCTGGCCCCTGGCCCCTGGTCCCTAGCCCCTAGCGCCTTGCCCCTTGCCCCTGGCCCCTGGCCCCTTGCCCCTTGCCCCTGGCCCCTGGCCCCTAGCGCCTTGCCCCTTGCCCCTTGCCCCTGGCCCCTTGCCCCTTGCCCCTGGCCCCTTGCCCCTGGCCCCTTGCCCCTGGCCCCTGGCCCCTGGCCCCTGGCCCCGTGCCCCTGGCCCCTTTCCCCTAGCGCCTTGCCCCTGGCCCCTGGCCCCTGGCCCCTTGCCCCTTGCCCCTTGCCCCTTGCCCCTGGCCCCTGGCCCCTGGCCCCTTGCCCCTGGCCCCTTGCCCCTTGCCCCTGGCCCCTGGCCCCTGGCCCCTGGCCCCTGGCCCCTGGCCCCTTGCCCCTGGCCCCTTGCCCCTGGCCCCTAGCGCCTTGCCCCTGGCCCCTGGCCCCTTGCCCCTTGCCCCTGGCCCCTGGCCCCTGGCCCCTTGCCCCTTGCCCCTGGCCCCTTGCCCCTGGCCCCTGGCCCCTGGCCCCTGGCCCCAACTGACCTCAGTCTGCGACTCGTTGGCGGGCTCCACTCGGTCCTGCGCCCCGAAGCAGGCACCCATCGCTGCACCCTTTGCCGGTCACCCGGACGACACCAACTGCAACAAACAACGAGTCTTGGTTCAGAGGGTGACGGGAACAGAGAGCGTATTCGTACCGTCCAGGCCATAGCTTTCCCAGCTCCAGAACTCAGAAGTCTGCTAGCAATCATATTGCTCATTTTCTTCCGAATTTAGTAATACAACAATTTAGAGCACACATTTATGGAGGCCATTACAAAGCCCAAACTAGTCATGCTTGAAATAAACCTGGCTGAACAAAACCTTGTCTATAGACTATAAAGTGGCTGGCCGAATCAGCAAAGGACGAGGTTTAGGGAGACAGTCACCTGCTTTTGGTGACGGAACCATCCATCCACAACCAGGATAGCAGTCAGTATAGCTGGCTACCAGGCGAGCTAAGTCCCCCCCCCCCCCCCCCCTCCCCTCAATAGAATAGGAACAAGGCACCACAAGGCACTAACAAACGTTACTTGAGGGGAGCAGGCATCCCAGTGCTCGGGGGCCTCGGGCTCAGTGCGTAACTAGAGGGGAGCAGGCATACCAGTGCTCGGGGGCCTCGGGCTCAGTGCGTAACTGAGGGGATCAGGCACACCAGTGCTCGGGGGCCTCGGGCTCAGTGCGTAACTAGAGGGGAGCAGGCATACCAGTGCTCGGGGGCCTCGGGCTCAGTGCGTAACTAGAGGGGAGCAGGCATACCAGTGCTCGGGGGCCTCGGGCTCAGTGCGTAACTAGAAGGGAGCAGGCATACCAGTGCTCGGGGGCCTCGGGATCAGTGCGTAACTAGAGGGAATCAGACATACCAGTGCTTGGGGGCCTCGGGATCAGTGCGTAACTAGAGGGAATCAGACATACCAGTGCTCAGGGACCTCGGGCACAGGGGGGCTGGGCCTCACAGAGGCCGGCGACGGGCAGAGCCAGAGGTCGGGCCTCACAGAGGCTCACAGAGAAAGGCGATCATTTTTGGGGGCCGCAGAGGCCCCCCACTCCGAGCAAGCTATGTGCTATGTTCTATGTGTGTGTTTGTGTGTGATAGGGCAGATTTGTCAATTCTATGAAATTTCGTGAAAAATAAGGCGATGTCGTATTTTTTAGGAAATGGATTTTTTGAACCTGCGAATCGAGTCTGAATCGGGGCCTCAGTTTTTTTGTTGCTCGAGGGCCACCAATTTGAATGACAAAAGTGCATCGGGTCGGGTCTAAGTTCTAGGTTCTAGACACCAAAGTTGACAGTTCGAAACTGCACTATAGCTGCGACGCCCGTGAAATCTTCGATCACTGCTATCCTACACTTGGATTAATTTGAGTTAGCCTCTTTCTGGGGATCTCATATCATAGAGTACCATACCAAAGAGTCGAATGATAAAGTTTTTATCATTACAATTAAAAATGGTATTTATTATTACCATCATAATATACCAAATGATACTTTACTTCGAAGTCCACCAGGCTGTGGTAAAGAAAGGCTAACACGAGTGTAGTTGATCGAAGCGATCGAAGGGGAAATGAGTTTGTCCGCCAGTCCAGCGCCTAGCGCCAGCGGGTATGCAGTCCGCAGCACACGCCACTCACGAAGACAGGACGAGGCAAGGCCCTCACGCCGCGCTGTGGCATTCTGATCTGCATGGATTTGCAAGCTGTCACGGTCGCGGCTTCCTGGCCAAGCACTCAGTCCATTCGCGATTGCAACTAGATTGGAAGGCATGGGAGCTGTAAAGCGTTCTTTGTTGAAGGTTTGGCTGCACTATTGCATAGCGGAACCATATACAACAAACCGAGCTGCACTATCTTGTCTTTGTCCACTTCGGCCGCAAAAACAAAGAGACAAACAAAGAAGTCAACCAGTAAACTCACAGTTGGCAAAATCTTAAAACTCGGCACCTCAGAACAGCAAGGGTCTGCACGCGCAAATGAATCGATTGTGTGTGTTGCTCTCACCTGTCTGTCTCGATAAGAAAGTAAACTAAATGCTTTCCAATTGCTGTCTCACTCTAAACCGATTGAAACAGAGTGTCGCAAAGTTCACTGATTATTTATTAGGATGTGTAGGTACTGATGTTGCCGAAACAAGGAAATAACGCTCTGAAAATCGCGATGCCGAAAGTGAACCTGTCTTGTTGAGTCGGGACAAAAATGCGACTGCACTTCGCTCGCTCCTCAGCTTGACGTGCACCCCTGACAAGAGGCGGGCGGGGGTTGGGGTCGGTGGGCCTTGGTCCAGATGTTTGGGACTTTGCTCTCTTGCGGCTCAAAGTGGTTGTACATTATGAAAAGGTCGTTGGGACAGTTTTCGTTGCTTCATGCTCGGTTTTACCCCAAGTTTTACCGAACAACAAAAATCAAGGGAGTCGGGACTGACCCTGTTGGTTCGGGCACAAATTCCCAGCGAGAGAGCGGCTTGGGTGCAAGAGTGGCACAAAGGACGAAACTTGTGGCATTTCTAATAATGAAGGATTGTTATAATATTTAAAATCTGCGACTACCACTAAACGGGGCGTTAAATTACTTATTTCATTATTTTACGTCCCTTTTTCATAGGACGTGCGAGATCGTTTGATGTCGATCAAATTTGGCACTTCTCGGCCAGTAATGTGCGATACTGGCAGATGTAGGTAATTGAAACGCAGTAATATATAAACCATAGACATTTTCAGAAATTTTTTAAAGGATGAAGTTCAAATTCAAAATCTAGTTTCATTCCCAATGTCTTGCATCGGGCGATAAACAATACTGACTCTCATGATATCTAGACTCAAGAGTCCATTCGGAATAGTTTATTGAAACGTCTCGTAAAATAAATTCACTCACCACTTGTTGAAGTTATTCAACACCCAGACTTCTGTTTTCTATAGACTCATGACACATTATATTACACACATTTCAACTTCTCAAGAAAGATTTTTTTTTATGAATTTAATAATCACCGGCGTATAGGGTTCGCTTGGCACAGCAAAATTTCAATCCGACAGCGAGTAACAATAACTCAGTAGCAAGTGACAGTAGCAAATGACCAGCTCAGCTCGTATAATCACACTTCCTCTGTCGCGATACAGACTCCAGCCATCCCAGCCACCCACACAATTCTCTCGAGACTAAACGAACAACCACGGGCCGCCTAACACAAAGACGGCAAGTGGCACTAATCACTCAAACAGAAATTACAGTAGAAGTCTTGAAAAACTCTCGCACTCCTAATTGAGCAGTGTCTCGTGACAAACTTCCACTGACACAAAAATCACGTTGCCGGCTCGCAAAGGCATGGCGCTAGGTCGGCGCGGTAACCGAGCACTGTTGAGACTGCTGAAATATTCAGTGTCTGTCCGCGCTCCGAGCCGTTGGCGATCGGGGGTCTCCGCCACAACCCAACACAACCCAACACACACGTGCGTGGATGTTATGTCACGCACTACTGGCGGCGCGGAACGGGGTTTACCCCATGTTATTATGCATGTTAGCATTATGGAGGTGGGGTTGGTATAGCTGGGCTAGGGGATGTGTAGTTATAGCTGCCAGTCGCACGCTCATAGTTAGCCATCGCATCCCTCGGCCAGTCTGCTTTGTATGCAAATAAGGTGGCGTTTCCAGTAGGAAATCTCTATTTGCCAGTTAGGGGTTGCTATAACGGCATCGGTCTGCGTTGAAACAAAACAAAATGCCACCTGTCTAGTGAACAAATCCACAACTTTGTTAACTGTTGTGAGTAACTTTTGTGAACTTTTTTAGTTTACAGTTTGAAACTGAATTGATATGATGTATAGGTATAAATGGGTATAATATATAAACAATATACAATCTCCATGTACCTATTTAGCAGGTGCACTCTCATTGTTGGTTTGCACACACGTCTTAGTTTAGCTTTAAAGCTGGCAAACATTTAACGACCTATTTAACTAAATAGTTAAATGTTTACGTTGTGCTTGAGTATTCCTTGCACACTCTCGCTACGTATGAAGAACATATTTATTTCACTCCTTTCTCACAGACTGCACCGCATTGTCAGCATCAAAAGTAAAAAAACACGCTTGCTCCCTCCGGTTGTCGGCATGACATTGATAAATCAACTCAAAATGATCGCAGGTCAATTACAAACATATACTATATAATCTCTGCAACGTGCCAAAATGATGACAGTCATCATCCGCAGACAGGAGCCAGTCCATCGTGCAGCCAGTGAATTGTATTGGGTAACAAGTGCGTGCTGTTGGCGCGGCGCCTGCGTGTGCTTCGGCTGTTTGCGCACGGGTTTCAGGTACGCATCGCCCTATGGTCGAGCACGCCGAGCGACGCAATTGCAGCCCTAATTGCACTCTAATTGCACCACGCGTTTACCGGTGCGTCCGGTCGTCACACGGCCAGGGGTGTAATTACATGTTGCTTCGGGGTGGATAGGTGTTTCAGGATGTGCGTGGGCGGGGGGCGATTTACAGGCACGGGGTGAATCGATGCCGGTGTCGATTTTACATCACACATCGAGACACGTGACAATGACGCACTGAATTTGATGGTGCAACTAGGCAAATTTGAACGAAAATGCGGGTAAAAAAAGTAAAGGAATTTGGACGCAAAAGGGTGTGTTGTGTATGGTATTTAGTTTGCGGTTGTTTCATTAGGGGAAAAAGATTGGTGCAAAAGTCAAAAGTGGTGCTAAGCCACAGACAAAACTCTAAAAGTCTAAAACGAAGACTAGAAGAATAATAACACTCGAATTGGATGTGTAATTACCCTATACGTAGGATTGTATATGTACAAGTAAAACCTACACAGTACCACGTTCCCATCTTTGGCTGGGTCACAGTTACTGCAAGCCCAACTCTGCCGTTCTCGGTATGTGCTCGTTTGGCTTTCAGGGTCTGCCCCGCCCTGGGTCTGCCCTGCCCTGGTTCTGCCCTCCCCTTGGTCTGCCCTGCCCTGGGTCTGCCCTGCCCTTGGTCTGCCCTGCCCTGGGTCTGCCCTGCCCTGGGTCTGCCCTGCCCTGGGTCTGCCCTGCCCTGGGTCTGCCCTGGCCCTGGGTCTGCCCTCCCCTTGGTCTGCCCTGCCCTGGGTCTGCCCTGCCCTTGGTCTGCCCTGCCCTGGGTCTGCCCTGCCCTGGGTCTGCCCTGCCCTGGGTCTGCCCTCCCCTTGGTCTGCCCTGCCCTGGGTCTGCCCTGCCCTTGGTCTGCCCTGCCCTGGGTCTGCCCTGGCCCTGGACCCCTATTCTGTTACTTTTCAGATGTGAGATGAAACGAAATGAGAGTGAGAACCTTCATTTGTTCCAAATGATAACATAAGCGACCTTGGAGTTGTCACTCTCATTTCTTGTCATCTCACTTGGAAAAATTTACAGACTAGGGGTGCTGCCCTTGCCTTAGCCTCTGAACAATGCTGACGAACAATGCTTAGAGCCTGACAATGCTCTGAATCCACGTCGCGCCTGACCTGCTCAAGGACATCATGGATTCGGGTGACACCAACATCTTATTGTCATTCGAATTTATCAATTTGTCGATCATCCATTTCTCATGTGAAATGTGAACGTCATTGATTGACACGAAATGTTGGCATTGATTGAGCTTTTGCCGTCTTTGCCATTTGCCATTTGATCGGCCATGACAATATCAAGACCAGTAAAATCTTCGAAACTAAATTGTCGTCTCTATCGGCCCCTCGAGTCTTGACTCTTGACTTTTGACACTTTTGACTTTTGCTCCCCGCTACTTGACTACTTGACTTTTGCTCCCCGACGCAAGCGGATCCGGAAACTGCGGTCCGCTGGGGTGCTCAAAATGAAAACGAGGCCCTCGCATTGCTCTATCTTGCCACGATGTCAACAGCTGCTGTCGTGACATGTGATCGTCAGCTGACTGGACTGTTCTCTTATCCTCGATTCGCAATCACTGGAGGATTTCCTCCTGACTATAGAGCGGAAAGGGCTTGCACTGCGCGCTAGCCGATCATCTAGTGCTGGGGGGGGGGATCGCATTGCGGTTTCGCGGTTTCCTCCACGGATCATCGTAAAAAATAGTTCGCTTATCGGCGGATTTGGGACTTCTGGGTCTTTCCACTTTTCACGACGCAACATTTTGCTAACTGCCTGCCGCCCTGGGACTAATATGGCGCTCAGGGACTGATATGGTGCTGAATGATATGGATGCTGAGGATGATGATGATGATTCAAGCATTGTGTTTACTAGCCTAGCCTAGAAGGGAGGAGGGGAACCCGTTGCCGGCACGTAGCTTGCTCCTGTCGAATAGTTCAGTAGCAGCCCATCGTGTAAGGAATAAGGATATAGGAACTATACTTACCACAGCTTATACTTATACCATGAGTATAGCACCTATATGGGGGCAATCTGCTATAACCTCGCAACTCGAACAACGGGATTCCTCCACTATCCAATTTTGTCCACACTGAGAAAGCCCGTGGATCAGCTTCAACCCCTCAAGTCCCTCTCCCTCCCTCCCTCTCCCTCCCCCTCCCTCTCTCTTACTCGAACAGTATACGCAGCTCAGTGTACCTGAAACTTCAATTTCGTTTCGCGAAAAACGTTTTTGGCCGCACCGAATTATTAATAAGTGGGCGGCATTTTGACACTTTGAAATAGCGACAAGGGCTGTCTAAAAAGTACCCCCCCCCCCCCCGTCCCATAATCCCTAATAGTGGACGGTAATGTTGAGACATCAAAAGCGTTGCGTTTAATATTGGGTGTTCGGCTTGGCTCGAATCGACGCAGATTGAGCTGTACACTGATATTTTCACTCAAAAACGGGATAAGTACGATTGCTGAGAAATTAATTTGCGAATAATTTGCAAATGCTATCACACTGAAAACATTTGCATCAATGGCAAACCATCTAAATGATCTGAACGCAAACGAAACCAGAAGTCAACCGGCAGCAGAAACATTTATTTACAATTGACAAGTGAAAATGAGTTTATCGCAGTATAGAAATGAAAAGTACATAAATAGAAGAGTTTGAAAAGTAAAATCGCACTCAATCTAAACATGTTTGATTTGATTTTGAATCGCGAGCGACGAGCTGTCAAAACAAATTCCATTGTTCGGTTCCTTGACGGCATCGCTGACGCAAGCGCCAATCGAAAGGTGCTCACGTAGGTGGGACAGGTAGGTACCACAATGGCAAGACCGAGCCCGGTCATTAGAGGGAGCCAAATTGCAGGCCAGCAAATCCGGTAATTGGCTTCTACACAGATTCGCTCCAACGAATCGCAAGACCCGAACCTTCAAGTACAATTCCACAAGCACACCAAAACAACATCACCTTTGCTGGGAACTGCGTCGCAATTCGGCACCTAGCCACATAAATAAAACCAAATCGATCATGTTTACAAACCCGCACATAAACACAGTACGCACTGTATATACCGTACGCACCTAACCTAATTGCTTTGACACACTTTCCACTATCGAGAACGCTTTGTCCGCCACGTTTATACAATATTCATGATAATAATTTGTTATGGGCTCGAACCATTGAAAGACAGGGGATGTTTTGGACTAAATGTGTCAGCGCGTTCACCCTTATTCAGGTCAAAGCGTCGGCATTCACGGGGTCGACACCGAAATGTTATCGACGGCTCCAACCCCTCGTGCTCAACAAACAAGCTCGCGCGAACGGAGTCGATTTCCGCCTGATTTCGAATCGATTTCCCCGTCAAATTCCAAGTTGCTCGCGTCTTGCTCTGTTTTCCTTGGGTAATTTTTCGGTAACCGAAAATGGCTACGCCGAAATCTTATTGGCATGTTTGTAGCTGCTTCGTTAGCGACGTTTTGAAGACGAGAATTATTGTCGCTTTCGTGTCAATTTTTCATGAGCAGCGGTAATTTTTTGTTGTTTCTATCGATTGTTATGTTGTGCACATACACGGAGGGTTATTGTTTTATTTTCAAGTTGTTTTGTTCATTTTGTAAAGCGAAATGAGTACAATGCAAAAAGGCATCCATTTATTAATTTCCCCTGATGAAGGCTAGGAAAATTGCAATTGAGTGCGTGTATTATGCAAATTGCTATAAATAACGAGCATGTATATTGATATAATAACATACATGCGCAAATAGAGTGCCATACATTTTATGCAATTGCGCGAAATGTAGTTTGCCGTAGGTGGAACCTATTCAAGCTCTATTTCCATCCACATAATGGAAAAACTCATCCCCTAAGGTTATAAAAGGACTTTGCCGAATTTCATTTCATCGGCGCTTGCGTCGCACTCCATCAAAAGGTGACATGAATGCGCGAAAGATGTGCCTCAGCAGCGCGACCTCCGTGACCCTTTCGACCCCCCTTTTGTCCCCTTGAAAGGGGGTGGGGGGCAGGGGGTGGGGGGCAAATCCATAACAAACTCTCCGTCACATTGCCCGTCTTCGCGCCCAGACATTTTCCATCAATTTCCCTTTGGTGAAAATGTGAAAAGCGTCGACGAGGAAAATCTTTTGTCGTAGACAGGACGGAAAATGTAAAAGGGCCAACACATTCTTCTAATATATGGAAGACTGCCTGTAGCGGAGCGCTGGCACCATGAAATTTCAACAGTTCACAATGTAAAATGAAGTATGAAATGCTATTAACGGTCTTCGTATGGTAATGCTATTAGGAGCAACAAAGGAAGTCAGGCTTCTTTGAACAGAAGCAAAGAAATGATTACTTGATATGATACAATCCACACAATGACTGTGTGTCATTAGCTCAACTCCATTGTGCAGCAATGTGCAAGTGACCAGCTGGGTTTTTTGCCCGCCCGTCAAATGATTGACGCACGGCGCAACGTGCGTGCCACGAAAGATAACACGCGTTTGCGTTTCACGCCGAATATTTCCGCGTCTTGTCACGGGGAAAGATCAGAAACCACTTGTTGGCCGATCGCATAAAACATTCGGCCGCCACGGTCGTAGCTTCGGAGTTGGAGGAAAAAGAGCGACGCTAAACGAACAATAAAAGGCGTGACGCGCTCTTAAAAAACACGACACATGCAGGATACGCGACCGGGCTGTTAAACATCAGAAACCACAAGCACACTGCACTCACAAAACAATTGACATTGTAATCTTCGAGTCCAATTACCTAAAACCACACTCGGGATGTTTGCTCCACTACGAATATAGCTTACCTGTCAGACGAACTAATCCGCTCTCGTGCCTTGGAATCTGTGCCGAAATCCTCTGTCACGGTTTGCCAGCAATCGCCCTAGCGTCTCGCGGCGCTACTCCCAGACCAGTTCTCGCGAAGGCGAAGGACATGTGCTCACTGCTTCGGGAGAGATCGCCGAGCCAGCGGCAAGAGACGGCGAGAGACGGCGAGCTCATCAACTCTGACCTCGGCTGGTCGAATTTCTTACCACGCCCACAATAGCGGGACGGAGCGCCGAACGCGGCAAGGATCAAAACAGACCACTTCACTTTCAACTGGACGATGACGCTATTATAAGTTATTTAGCCTCGCTATCAGTTCGTCGGCTCCTGCTCGGTGGAAAACACGGCAATAATTGATGCAAGACGACATCGCGTTCGGTTATCTCTGAGCTGCCACACGAAGCACGGCGCTGGTGCGCTTTGCGGACGCCGATGGGTATTGTTGATCGGTTGCTAAGGACGACGACGCAGGCGTCGCGACGCCGCGTTTGACGAAGCGCCGCTGAGTGGGGGTCAAATTTTAAGCGAGGATTGGGGGGGGGGGGGTTATGTTACCAATTATCACTGGCCAGGGGGTGCAGGAAATAGGAGTGGAACGGGAAATGGATCCACGGATTGTCGTTGTCTTTTTTTAAATAAAGAATAGCATTTTGATTGGCTCGGGTGGGAGGGGGGAGGGGGGGGGGAGAGATCAAATGAAGCTAATTATGTTAGTCATTTTAAGTTGAAATTGGTATTTATTCGTTCAATTTGATACTGTCCGAGAAAACGCGATTTATTTTTCTTTTTATGAACTCTTAATAGAACTGAGATGAAATATCATCGAATTCAGTCTTACCCATTCTTGCAAGCTCGCCCGCACTCCTTGTTTTATCGCCATCGGCAGTCGGCACATATCACTTTTTCTGTTTGTTTTGAATCAGTCACATTTGAATCCGCTCCACGTAGACCCAAGGTTATTTGTCAAGTAGTAACCTTGACGTAGACCCATCTCCATGGAGGCGTTGATTTCGACGCAGCAAACATTTCCCGCCTCGAGACGAAGAACCAGGCGGTCGTGGTGGCCAGGGCACCCCGCGGTCGGCAGCTGTTTGCTCATTAGCACGGGCACCTTGACATCAAAGGCATGCATCAGTGCGATGCATTTTCTTGACCCACATTACCACGTTGTCACGAACTCTGTATAACGCATTCAGCTAGGTTTACATGCTTTCAATGTCAGTGACACGATGTCATCAACGCTGGCTCTGCACCAATCAGCGACTCTGGATGCGCGTGACGTCATGTTCGCGACTCTGCCATGGAGTCTCTGATTGGTGCAGAGCCAATGTTGACGACATCGTGTTACTAACATTGCCAGCTGTGTAAACCGGCAGAACGTAGGTGAACGCCAGGCTCAGGTGAAGGCCAGGATCAGGTGAAGGCCAGGCTCAGGGGAAGGCCAGGCTCAGGGGAAGGCCAGGCTCAGGTATAGGCCAGGCTCAGGGGAACGCCAGGCTCAGGGGAACGACAAGCTCAGGTGAAGGCCAGGCTCGGGTGAAGGTCAGGCTCGGGTGAAGGCCAGGCTCAGGTGAAGGCCAGGCTCAGGGGAAGGCCAGGCTCAGGTGAAGGCCAGGCTCAGGGGAAGGCCAGGCTCAGGTGAAGGCCAGGCTCAGGGGAAGGCCAGGATCAGGTGAAGGCCAGGTTCAGGTGAAGGTCAGGCTCAGGTGAAGGCCAGGCTCAGGGGAAGGCCAGGATCAGGTGAAGGCCAGGCTCAGGGGAAGGCCAGGTGAAGGTGAAGGTCAGGCTCAGGTGAAGGCCAGGATCAGGTGAAGGCCAGGATCAGGTGAAGGCCAGGCTCAGGTGAAGGTCAGGCTCAGGTGAAGGCCAGGCTCACGTGAACGCAGTCTATAGAATGCTCCATATCAAGTGACAACTCTGTGCCGTCTTCTGCACTCTTTCCAAAAGGGGCTACAGATCTGCCGGTCTTAAGTCGCCCTTAATTCCTTGCTCCACCTCCCCTGAAATCCAGACTCCAAGTGCACCTCGTCTGCTCGCCTCGGGCGTCTGTGAGTGTGACCCGTGCACCAAGTCATCGAACGGTCGAGCATTCCAAAGTTCGAGTGTATCACGTACTTATTATTGTGTAAGTCCAGAAAGTGCGGACTTTCAAAAGTCAACACGACTCCCATGCAGGGTAGCTACGTGTTTACTGTGCCGCTGACAAGTACATGGTATTTGTATTAAGTATGAACGTGATTATTGTTATTATTTTGTATTTGCTACTGATACGTTTGCATTATAAATAATGATATAGAATGAAATGAATGAACTTCGGGACTACCCCTTCCCGTCCTCCCACCCCAAAAAGTATCATAACCGTAACATCAATTCAATTGGTCGGGTGATGCACTATTTTTCGACAGCAATCATCTTTCTTGTGGCAACGCTCCCCCCCCCCCCCCCCCCTTGAAACTTTGCCTGGTGAGGTCACCGCCCCCCCCCCCCCCTCCAAGTTCACTCACTCACGCTCCCTTCGCTAGAATAATGCTTTAAAAAAACACACATTACTTTGCGTGAGACCGCGCAATAAAGTGACATCGAAAACGCAGGTTTATTGTACTCTCTTTTCGTACCTTTTATTTATACTGTAAGCGGATATAGCCGAATTGTTACAATTAAAAGCTGTAATGTAAAGCAATTCTCGATGTCAGCATCGTAATTGTCACTTTCCTGGCAGGCCCACCGTATCGAGGCGTCGTTAAACTATGGTTAACCGTTAAACCATTGTTAAACCGTGATTAACTTCAATCGCATGGCGCCGAATAAACACTGATATAAAAATGGCATTTATCAATTTGATCATTTTACTCCTGGCATGTCTTGTAGTTTTCTTTCCGTACTTCTCTGTCAGTGTCTGCACCCAAGGAACAAAACAAACAAAAGAAAATGACACAGACCAACCTTCATGTTTCAGAATTCTCATTCAAATGAAATGAATCGAGCGCTTGTATTTACGATTAGTAAAATATATACGCATTGACACCAGCGATAGCAAGATGACGTAATCTTTGCACACACCGTAGTGAATAGGGAGCCTATTTATACAAGTTTCTTTGGTGAATAGTGTGCTTTCCACGTAACAAGCTGTCGTGACCTTGGTAGCTTGTCAATCCCCGATGTGGGGGGGGGGAGGGGGGTGACCTTCAAATGCACCCCAATTCACGCCCCTCGCCATCGTAGTAATTGTCTCCTCGACGCACGATGCAATCTTAACAATGCGATGGCTCAAGAGATAATTTATTTAAGAGGGGGTCACTCGCCACTACGCAGGCGCTTACGGACATTTTCGATACAATCGGGGTTGTGGAGGAGGGAGGGTATATTAAGGGGGGGGGGGGGAATTGGGGACGCAGTTTTGGAGCGAATCCAAGCGTTCTGCTGTCAATTCATGTCAAATGCCGATGCTTGGTGTTCAATGCTCAGGGTTTTAAAGATTTTGCCCTCATTTCGTTAGTTAGGGGAAAAGGGCGACCTTGAAGGTCGCCCATTTCATACCCTTCGTCAAGGTGCGTACTTTAGCTCCCTCAAGATGTAATCTATTTTCTGGGTCGCCATATCAATTATTTAAAAGCTCCGCCACCTCTATACACATCCATGTTATATACCTAGACATAGTCATTTGTCGAATCGGAATCCAGAACTGACCACTCGCAAACACCCAGCTCATAGTCATACTCACATATCATTATTATTATGTGTGTGTGTGTGTGTGTGTGTGTGTGTGTGTGTGTGTGTGTGTGTGTGTGTGTGTGTGTGTGTGTGTGTGTGTGTGTGTGTGTGTGTGTAATCCATTCGATCAACCATGGAAATCACATTGAAACAGGCCGAGGCGGGTTGCGGCATGTGAGGTGAACACATCACACACAACAAACCGGTCGTCCAGGCAACGATGTCATTGATTTCCGGTGCCAGCCATCGGTGAACCCTCCTTGTTTATCGGTCGTCGGTACACGAATCATCGGACTCAGAGCCAGCGATTGATGGGGTAATTGATGTTGCAGATCCGATCTGGCCTGGGCAGGTTGATTGTCCGGCGATCACGAATGGGATGTTGATGACCTTTGGGCTTTGGTTGACAGCTCTTCCTGGCGCCAGGGACATGGATGAACGTCCAAGGGTGCTAATGACATCTGCCCCCCCCCCCCCACCCCAAACCCCGGCCACGTTGGGATCTTTCTGTGTGATCCTTTATGGAAATTAAACAAGTGCAATAAAACACAACGGATGAGACATTTTTTCAAATGATGCCGTAGCTTGGGGCAAATGCAGATTTGGTGGACACTATTGGTATAATACAACTTCAGCAATGTTAGCCTAGAGAGTCTACATAGGGTTAGGTAATCCCAATGAAACGTGGAAATCTGCTCAAGTTCACACAGCTGTTCGCTGCATCTAGCCGATATGTTCGGCTCAAAACGACAAACTCCATATTTCTAGCGGTCGAAAACTTTTCTCAAGCGACACATTCCTCCCATTGCAAACCATACTAAATAAAAAATTGGCCAAAACGAGCTTCAGTTCGAGCTGATAGTGTGGTTTCGCTTTTAAGGTGTGCAGTGTTCATCAGGATACCACTTTCAAATTTCGACCAAGAAATTCACCCCCCCCCCCCCCCCATATATATCATGAACGCAGAATCTGGTTCCCCTCAAAATTACCGAAATGCAGTATGTTGATTAATGCATTTCTGGGATTCTGCCAGTCCAAATAGCCTATAGCCAGCCTAGCCCATAATTCGAAAACGGAAAATGTGGAAAAACCACAGGTAAAACTATACCATCGACATGCCATTGACATTGGATTCCACTTTTATAATTCCTTGCTTAGTGTATATAACTTCGAAGCTTCAGTTTTCTGTTGTCACGCTAAATTTGAAGCTGATCGTTCCCTCTCCTAAAGGTATAACCTTGGGCCCTTCGCTCCATGAATCTGCATTCTCTTTTACTAAACTCGCACAATATCCCCCCTTCAGAGCCCTGAGTTTTGAAGACCTTCCGTGGTCTTGTGGGGAATATTCGACCAATGTAGCCGCTGCATTTTCTTGTTGTTTGCACAATTGAACGTCTCAAATGGCTGCAGATCCGACGTTGGCTGGTTCAACTGAGCTACACTCATGGGTATGTAGATCATTTGCTGCCAAATGCACCAAAAGGACCGTGGTTGGGTGATTTCGGGGCAGTCAATTCAAGGGACTTTTCCTAGGGTTCACTTTCTTGATCTGTATAACTTTATCTATATTTTATACACATACACCTAACTATAGTATCTAGAAATAATTAAATACTGCTGTTGTGCATCAGAAATTATTAGTATTGTTATTACTAAAAAAGATGATCATCATTGAGAAAAAGATGATAAAAGATGTTTTTCTTTGCTTCTTGTGTGCTTGTAGAATTAAGAATAACACCATAAGGATGACAGACTAGAAAGAATAGCACAGCAGGGTTTCGACCCCAAGGCCTAGGCTGAGGAAGGGAGCAATGTCCGGGTCCTCCCCCCCCCCCCCCCCCACTTTCACACTCGAAATTTACCTACATGTCTAAAATAACTTACACAAGTACATGTAATTGCTTCAACAATTAATATTGATTGCTCTTTCATTAGGTCCGTAAATTTCAACAATGTATAAGCACAGATGTAAGTACCTACCTACCTATACCTACCTACTCTTCAGCGTAAAAAACACATAGATTTATGTAAAATCTAATATCTAAATCCAATATCCATTGATCTTCTCCAATCTCTATATTGCAGAAAAATAGGTTGCCATCACCTGCTAATTTCCATGCCTCAGTCATAGAAAACTGGAATACAATTATTTCGCATGTTTTTAGTAAAAAATATGTACCTAGTAAATGTGTTAGGTGGGAATCATACCGTTTACGAAGTTATTGCTTCAGAGAACAGGCATATTTGCAATTTTTATAAAAGAGAGTGTATTTCGTGTTAATCAAATGCAATCGAAATGGTTGCAATGAGACTTATTCAAAACCAGCGCAAATAATATGATGGTCACCTGACACATCCCAGAAACCACCTCCTGCCGCTTCCTAAAAATATAGTACTTCCGTCTGCTGCTGTCTCTCATACGGCATACCAACCTCTCTGCTGCCAACCATGGCCGGGACCACACCGGTGAATAGACGACGGGGGCGATTGGCCCTGGAAATGGAACATTGCGCTGCAAATCGCCAGTTTTTGACTGAAATAGGGAAGCTACAAGAATCGCATCATTACCTAGCTACTGTGTAGGTAAGATTCTGGATAAAATACCCATATTTCTGTGGACCATTTGCCTCGCTGCCATGTGGATTTCTCCATGCTTCCTTTCCTTCTATAGGACCAAAGAAATTAATGAACCTTATGAGGTTCTTTAATCTATGCTAGTACCTACCTAAACCTACCTACTACCATACTATAAATTCGATTGAAGTACCTACTACCTCTTTGGGGTTTCATTAATCTACGTTACTACCATTGATGAATAATACCATAGAGTAGTGAAATCTTATTACTCTATGATATTTCAAGTTGAAATAGTAGTTGAAAATTATTTTCAACTACTACAACTAGCATATTCTAGGTAGGACAAACTGCCAGAAGTTTAGCACGTTTCGTTCCTGTAATACCTATATTGTGTTAACCAGCAATCCTGCGGTCGCATGGAATATACCTGGGAGCGCAAAGGATTATGCACGAAATTCAGCTGCAAAGCGTTGGCATCAAATGGCGCTAGGAAGTGTGGTGCCTCGTGCGGTGCCTTGCCCAGACGCCAAGGGAACGACAGGCAGCGAGAGAGTTAAGATATTGGATGCTAGGATTACGAGGTCGGAGGTAGGCCCCATTAATGTTAGTCTGCTCGCCTACATTTCGATAAAGATGCTCCATAGACACTAGGCTAACCCACTAACTTCCTACCTATTGGTTAACATCCTACTATTAGATCTGTACTGCGATTAGTACCTACGTAAGTCTGATTTTGCCGTTCTTGGTATCAAAGTTAAAAATTAACTTTACGAGCAATAGGGATTTTATCAAACGGAACCGGTAACGGCACAACGTAAAAGTTACATAATCCCTAGGCTGGTATGTTATCAAGGGTAGGTACAGTAGGGCAGGTCATGCATGGTAGAACCCACCATTAAACCTAACTAATGCTAGTATCAATGCTAGTATGCACCTATCATCGTACTTGCCATTATGGGGGTGTGATCGGTGCCACAGAGCCTTTTCCCGGCAAGCTAGTAGCATTGTTAATCAATGCTAGGAGTGCTGGTAGAAAACCACACTGCACATTGCTTAACTTAAAGGGTTTGGAGCAGAGCTATAATGATGACAAAGTTATCCCTGTCATAATTCTTTGAATGATACTGGTATGTCTGAATATGTTCTGTACTTGCAAATTATCGGTCATGCATATTTCTGTTAGTGTATTTGCACCCGAGTACCTAGGTTGCCCACCACTGTGTGACATGAGTGCTCAGCTTCCAATTTTTAATATAGCCTTCTGTGGCTTTTGCCCTTTCAGACTTGGTGATTATTCAGACTTCAAACTTAACTAATTTTTCCCTTGTGCATTTTCAGGACTACCACATTTTAATTACAGATATATGGATCGATAAGACAGAAGCTACTTTTTGGAACTTGCCTTTTTTTCTCAAAAGGCTTTATAGGTATGCCATATGGAGTTAAATGGATTTCCCTCTTTCTTTCAGGGTCCTTTTGAACGGTTTTGGCTACGATCTCGTTGACCTGACCACCTTGGGAATGTGGAAGAGGTAATTCACCTGTTGTATTTAGAATGACTTCTCAATGCACAGCAGACAGATCTATGATGAAATGCTACTTTTTATAACATACGCGGTTTTCTCCGAGGGCTAGACATGGCTCAATGATGGGTGAAGGCGTCTGATTATCCGTCTTTAAAAGTTATTGCTTGTTCTTGTCTGTTTGCCAGCCGCGAATGTGTGCTGATGCCGATTTTAACCTTCTTCCAGGTTTCTCCCAAAAGATTGCTGGGTCCTATCACATTTTGCTGGTATTCTTTGCCGGAAAACTACAAGAGTTTGAAGTAAGTATTTCGTCTTACTGTGCTGCACAGGCAATCTTTCTAATGCTGAATTCCAAATCATGATGAGACATGAATTAATATACGCAAAATTATGAAACAACGTGATTCCACACTTGCCCTCTCTGAACCAGTCCAAATCTTTGCCGCAGTTTACCCGCGGTTCTGTGGCTTTCACTTCACAAAAGTATTCTCTTGTTTTCAGCTGACCTGATTCGTGATTCCGTCGCATTCGGTGATTACGCATTCCGCCACCGGACAAGGATCTCTTGTGCATTGACGGTGAGAGTAAAGCTGAATTCTTTCATGACATCGATGTTTAAAAGATCTACCTTAGTTGATGTGAATGGTTTTTGCTTTCAAATTACTAGGGCTTTGCAAACGCAATTTGTGTTGCGGTGTTGCGTTGAAGATGAGCGTAGCGGCTAGTAGCGGGCAAACAAGTGAAGGAAGAACGTCGAGAACAGAGGGCCAATGTGTAAAATAACTATTTTGTTAATTAAGGGTCAAGGAATTAGGATATCATCATTTAAAACTGTTTTGACTGAATTTTGCTTGAAAATCACAAAATATTACTAAAATTTTGTTTAGAATATGGAAAGGAGAAAAAGGAAATAAAAGGAAAAAGGAAAGTCGTCGAGGTCTGAAAACTTCAGAAATGATTGGTTTCGTCACGATTCATTACTTCGCAAAGTTTCCTGAAAAAATATTGAGAACTTTTGGCTTCTCGCTGGGTTACGCTCATCAACAAGTTATTCCTAGTGCTCGGACCCTATCATGTGCACCTTCTTTGCACCAAGTACTAGTTTCATGTCACTTCCAAGGGCCTGTGCAGAACTATCATGATGACAAAGTTATCCCTGTCATAATACTTTGAATGATACTGGTAAGTCTGAAGATGTTCTGCACATTTTCAGTTGTGAATGCTAAATGATGGGACCAATTCTCTTTGACTTGTGTTAATTGTTTCCTTTTGTGATTCATCGTGCATTTGGATTGCGCTTCAGTTTTTACTTTTTACGGTACATTTCACTGAGCAATGTCCCCACAATTTGCAATTATGCACTTTGCATGTTTGTGCCTCTCCTTTCTGTCTGAACTCTTCTTACCCTTTAGGTAATACAAAAAATGTGTGATATCTCTTCGTAGTCTTCATGAAATGTTCTATAATTAGCAGGAGATGCTATTTGAATCTTAAAGTCCTTTAATTTGGTCACTGGTGTTTGTTACATACGTAACTATTTAGCAGAGAAGTAAAATGCTTTTTTTTTTAAATTGTTGCCATGCTTTAATAATTATTATTTTGCAGATGGTCATTGCTGACTGGGTTCTGCTGTCGCTGGCCTTCAGATTCTGCAGACTAAAGTTGAAACCGACTTCAGACTGGTTACATGAGGTGAGTCCAATTTTTGGCATTAGCAATTAGCTTGCACTAAGTTTAGTCTGCAGTGATGATGAACACTTAGGACACCTAACGAGTGACTGTGATTAGAGACAAGTTTCTAGACTGAGCAGACATCGCCATCTTTGTTGAGGAAGTGGTTCTCTGTCCCTTGGTGCTAACATGCCTTGGGTGACGTTTCTGCCTCTGCTTTTAGGGTCTTTACTCTTTCGAGCATCTTCCTCTGGATTCTTGTGCGCCGGGTCGGAGACTTGGATGAGAGGTAATCGACCTAAAATATTTGGTATACTCTTGGATATACAACAGACAGATCTATGATGAAATGCTACTTTTTATAACATACGCGGTTTTCTCCGAGGGCTAGACATGGCTCAATGACGGTTGAAGGCGTCTGATTTTCTGTCTTGTAGAGTTATCGCTTGTCCTTGTGTTTGACAGTTTTATATGTCCTGATGCTGATTTTAACCTTCTACTTCCAGGTTTCTGTTGAAAGATTGTCTGGTTCTATCACATTTTGCTGGTATTCTTTGCAAGCAAACTGCATGAGTTTGAAGTAAGTATTTCGTCTTTACTTGCTTTCTCTACTTCACTGGCTTTCTTATGTTGAATGCCGAATCATGATGAGAAATGAACAAATATACGCAAAATTATGAAACAACGTGATTCCACACTTGCCCTCTCTGAACCAGTCAATGTCTTTGTTGCTCTTTATCTGCGGCTCCGTGGTTTTCGTTATTAAAATGCCCTGTTGTTTGCAGCCGACCTTATTCCTGATTCCATCTTGTTCGATGAAGTCTTGTGTGGTCGACGGACCATGCATTCCGCCACCACACGAGGAACTCTTGTGCATTGAAGGTGAGACTGAAGTTGAATTCTTTCATGGCATTGATATATAAAAGATCTGTCTGAGTTCATTTGTAAGGTTTTTGCTTTTACAACTTATTTATCTAATGCTTGGACCCTTTCACATGCACCCTCTTTGCACCAAGTACTAGGTACTTTTGTTACTTGAAGGGCTTGTACAGAACTATAATGATGACAAAGTTATCCCTGTCATAATACTTTGAATGATACTGGTAAGTCTGAATATGTTCTGCACCTGTAATTTTCAGTCATTGCTAATGATGGGATAGGATCCACTCTCTTGGCTTAGTTTGTGCCCTTTTGTGATCCATCTTGAATCCAATAATGGATTGTGCATCATTTTTTTACAGTAGTTTTCACCCACCAGTGACCCCACAATTTGCGATTATTATGCACTTCGGAAGTTTGTGCCCCACTTTTTAGTCATTCCCTTTAAGTACGACTAGAAGGGAATTACCAGAAGTTAGTGATCTGGTAAATATCACCTTCCTTTCTACACATCTCCGATGAACGCTGTCTTTCGAGAGTTGAGACTGGAGACATGGATGGCCCAAAGTCAGTTGATGGCATCGGCTTGTTGTGTTGTGTGTTCATTTGCACCTTGTGTTTTCAGGTTTCCTTTGGATTGCCACGTCTGATATGTGGGGATCCTGGCCTGATTTGCTGAGAATTTCAGTAAGTTCTTTTTGTCAACCTTGTAGCTTGCAATTTATGTCGATTGCCGACTAAATGATGAGACACCCATAAATATACGCAAAATTATGACACAACATGATTCCACACTTGCCCTCTCTGAGATGATGTTACTTTTATCCATAGTTTTGTCAATCTTTTGCTATCTGTGCAGGATTTGACCTTCACCTGTTGCTTTCAGGGCCTTCGGAGCCTCCTCGGCTGGGTTTTCAGAGCCTGCCAGGGAATCGGATGAGAGGTAATTGACTTGTAGTATTCGAAATACAAGGCGGACAGATCTGGGATGAAATGCTACTTTTTTAACATGCACGGTTTTCTCGGAGGGCTTGATATGACCCAGTGAAGGCGAAAGGCGTCTGATTTTCTGTCTTTCCTTTCTTGACTGCACGTTATTGGCTCGGTGTAATGAGTAAATGACTAGTGGATATTGAAGTAGGTACTTCCATCTGTTTCCAGGGAGGGGATCTTGTCACTGAAGTGCAACGGTTGCAGCATTGCTGGTGTTCTGTGAATGGCAGGTAAGATTTTGAATCTAAAAGTCCTATTAATTTGAGCAATTGTTTGTTTCATACCTAAGCTTTCAACAAAAATCTCAAGCCATAGAAATTAGCCGACGGATCTGTTAGGCACTGAACTTTTTTTGATTGTTGCAGTGCTTTAATAATTATTGTTTTGCAGATGGTCATTGCTCACTGGGATCTGCTGCTGCTGGCCTTCAGATTCTGCAGGCTAAAGTTGAAACCGACTTGAGGCTGTTTATGCAAGGTGAGTCCAATTTTTGGCATTGTTAGCAATTAGCTTGCACCAAGTAAAGTCTGCAGTGATGATGAACACTTAGGACACCTAACGAGTGACTGTGATTAGAGACGAGTTTCTAGACTGAGCAGACATCGCCATCTTTGTTGAGGAAGTGGTTCTCTGTCCCTTGGTGCTAACATGCCTTGGGTGACGTTTCTGCCTCTGCTTTTAGGGTCTTTACTCTTTCGAGCATCTTCCTCTGGATTCTTGTGCGCTGGGCCGGAGATTCGGATATAATGTAAGTGTCTTGAAATATTTATAAGGGCCCTTTTAAGCACGACAGATAGATCTATGATGAAATGCTACTTTTTATAACATACGCGGTTTTCTCCGAGGCCTAGACATGACCCAATGACGGTTGAAGGCGTCTGATTATCTGTCTTCTCTTTCTCTGACCGAACGTTGCTCGATCTTGGCGGTACGCAATTTATGAAGTACTTTGGTTTGTGTGCAGGCCGAGAACGTGGGGCTCTCGCTGGGCATCGGGCAGTCCCCTCCTTTGCTTCCGTTGCCGCCGGTTTGTTGACTTGGACAGGTGGGTTCTTTTAACGCAAGGAGTTGCTAGCAGCTTGTTGACAAATCCATTACGTGGTTAATTTTGTGCCGTTCGTTTTTTACTTACACGACCATCGTTTTGTTTCAGACCCTCGTTTTTTAAGTTCTCTAACTGGTTGTTTACGTGCCCCAACTTTGCTCGCGAGTTCTTCTGGCATCCGAGTTCTTGTACGAGGTGAGCTTCTCTTTTTTAACGTTGGCAATCCTGGCGAGTCGAGTCTGCGATGATGATGAACACTTAGGACACCTAACGAGTGACTGTGATTAGAACCAAGTTTCTAGACTGAGCAGACCAACGCCACTGCATTGCATTAACGGATGACCTTCATGCTGGGCTGGGACTAGGTGCTCGTCACCTAGGAATTGCAGTGAATGATCTCCCTCCCCGTACCAACTCGTGTCGATTTCCTTAAATTGATCTCGGACCTTCACATCTTTGTGTTGGGCAGTGGACACACTCAACAGTGTTTTGCTAATGCTGCCATCTTTGGATCAGGATTCACTCTTAAAATGTGGGGCGCAATTCCTTTCCTGAAGTCGTGCGTATTTTCTCAGGCTGCAAATGACAATATTACAATTGTTATTCAACTGTTAAGACAGACATTCTACCTGACTAGCTATGGTGCCGGCAAACATTTGATGCTTGTAGTTTCGCCGGAAATCGCTGGGATGCGTTGGCAACCTGTTTTGAGGTCCATTATAATCAAGGGACCCAATGTTGCACAGGTGGTTACAGTTACCTGGTTACAGGTGAAACGACAAACAGTGGCCCTACCCCTTGGCTGCCGGCGAAACTATTATTGCGGGCTTTCCGCATAGCTGTGTTAGCATGGGAGTGGAATGTCTGGGTATACTATCTGTGGTTAAGAGTAAATGCACGATTTGCTTCCGTCTCATGCGAAGTATGTTTGGACCGGGTAGCCTGCGTTGTCCGATGACTGAACAACGGAACCGGGCTGAAGAAGACGTATTTCTCCTGCTTCAGGTTGACGTCCGTGTCCATCGACTGCCGTGTCGCTGCCCTCGACGTCTCGGCCTAACTTTTCATCCGGAAGACGTGCGCAGCTTGTACTCTTATACTCTCGTTCCGAAAAATACCTGTATTGAATCCGTTCATGGTGTAACTTGACAACCCCGACAAAATCATTAATAGACCAATTGCTTGTGTTAATCACAGCTTGTGTATTGTCACAGATGAATTTACCCAGAGAATCCACTTCCAATTTTCACCTGGCCATGAGAAAGCTTGCGTCCTTTGTGGAAATCCTTGCCTTGCAATCTCCTCACGAAATTAATTGCCTCGTCAGCCGAGGGTTTCGCTCGCTCTGCCGATCGACGCTATAAAGCTCTGTCGGTCAGGACTGGTGGGATCACTCATCGCAATGTCGCTGGGTCCCTATGGCTGCGGGGGTGACTACTAGATTCAAATAATGTTTAGTATTTAGTATTTACCCTTGGACATTTGTAGGTAAGATGGAATATCCAGGTAGTTATCACCTGTGGGGATTATGTCATGCATACATTATATGTGTAGGGTTGTATCTTAGGCAATGGTATTAGTAAATGGATACTTTGAACACAACCCTCGTTGACTGGCAGCATCTTGCTTGCAGTCGGAAGTGCTGGGGCGTTGGTGCCCGTTGTACGCCTTGGAAAGAATACCAGGGTTTCGATATTCAGCATTTCTCCTTCGGTTTAGGTACAAATTTGCTAGCATTTTCCACAGCCCGTTTGGGGAGCCGTCGGTTAGGCATTTTTGAAGGAGGTCAATAGCTGCAAGCAGTGCCAGTGTCGACAGTATCCTATTTAAGAAGTTCGATAATTTCGTATCAATTTTCAAACGATGAGTAACCCTAGTCAGGTTACGTTGCCTCTTCCTGATGCGTCTATAAGACGTGGTATTTCAATGTTGGAACGCACTAAACCAAATGAGTCGCATGCGGGGAATTCAGTGTTATAGATAACTCATTGCTGGAACCTCAACTTGGAGATTAAAAATTCTTCGTGAATCCGGGCATCTGTCCAGATCTGCCCAGCGATTTTGTAACTTTTACGTTATGCCGTTATCGGTTCCGATGGATAAAATCCCTACCGTTGTCCATGTTATTTTTGTAACTTTGTAACCGAGAACGCCAAAGTCAGAGTTACGAAATCGCAGTGCAGGTGTAACTTTATTTTGCATTGAAGATTTAGCTGCCGGCAAGCCGTACCAGTCTGAAGTACACATTGTTGGACATGATAAATATACCTGTTAACAATGAAATTGCAAATTTTCAGACCAAATATTGTAGTAATCACCGAACAGTGGCTGCCTGCGCTTATCCCATGTCCTCGAGACACCCGCACACCCCTGGCTCTCGGCATGACGTAGGCAACACATGCTACATAGCTGCGCTGCGGGACGGTCTATCTTACAGGCAAACTCCAAAGCGTATAATATCTATGAGCCACTACAGTGCGGTGGCTTCATGCGTGCTGAGAATGGAACAAAATGAAACAAAGTCAATTTAAATGCTAAAACCATTGGCACAACTATCTGATGTTTGAGAGTCGTTGACTTTTGGGCAGCATTCGCTTTCGCAGCGGGCACAACCCAGCGCAGTTCATGGGGAGAAAATGCACTAACGCGACTTTGAAAATTCGCCCGACAAACGTCCCGCTCGACGCAGACCTCAGCGACGCAAAGCATCACGACTGGCCGCACCGCATTGACGCACTTGGCGGGGACAGGCCGAGCCAACGCCGCTGTGATAAATCGCAAGCACGCGGCCAGCAGACGTCGATAGCGAAACGCCACTTCGGGGTCCTGGGGACGCCAGATCATTATATCAGAAAGTTTTGATGCCTCGACCCCCATTAGTTAAATTGGCCTGTAAATAGATCAAAACTGTTAAACACGTCCGTTTTCCACTTTGGGGGTCTCAATCCAAAGAAAATTAGCACAAAAAAAACCCTGTCTACCGCTCCCGGATTCGATCCCAGGTCTTGGAGCTTATCAGATGGCCACGTTGTCCACTCGGACACGGAGAGGTAACGAATGCAATTGATTATTAGTGACATCACTCACTATCACAATGCCATGCGCTGCGCAGTAGAGTGCGCACGCCCTAACACTCGAAACAGTTATAGTAACTCATCCAAAGACTAGGGCCTCGATGTCGCTCTAGAAGTGCCTCAGCGGCCGGTCCCCGCTGGCCGAGCCCGGACCCCATGTGCGGTCTGGTGGCTCTCTGTGGCTTGGAGCGATTTTTGGACCTGGGTCTTGGGTGTCCCCAGGACCCCGAAGTGGCGTTTCGCTATCGACGTCTGCTGGCCGCGTGCTTGCGATTTATCGCAGCGGCGTCGGCTCGGTCTGTCTCCGCCAAGTGCGTCAATGCGGTGCGGCCAGTCGTGATGCTTTGCGTCGCTGAGGTCTGCGTCGAGCGGGACGTTTGACTGGTGAATCTTCGAAGTCGCGTTAGTGCTGTTTTTCTCCTCGGACTGCGCTGGGTTGCGACCGCTGCGGAAGCAAATGCTGCCCAAAACCCAATGACGCTCTCAGACCTGAGATTAATCAATCGTATGCCTTGGACGTTGCTGTGATTATCTATATTACTTGGCGTAGCTTCATTTCAAGATCGTGTCGTCATATAGTTTGTAATCAGTAGTTTGTGTAAGAAGAGTGAAGTGATCAATTGCCAAACGAATTTTTTTAATGCTTCATATACGACAAGTAACATCTTGTGTTACAGAAACGAGTGTGGCCTGGTGGTTACCTTGCTGGACTCCGGTGGCGACGGTTCGATCCCAGCCAAGTCGGTTTTTGGAACTAGATTCGACTGCTCGTGGAAATAAATTTCCGTGCCACAGTCGCCCTGGTAGCCAATCACTAAACTAAAGCAAAGTTGATTCGATGTCAATTTTATCACAAGTCCAAAAGTGTAGTACCAGACTTTCCAACAGAGAGTGCTGCCTGGCTCTGACGTAACGCAATGTGCTGAACACTCGGGACTGTTCCTTACCCAAAGATCTATACGTCAAAAAATCGCGGGGTTTGGCGGGGTGTGGGGCGTTGGATGAATCTATAATACTCGCCCAAAAGAAACCCCGCCTATACGTTGGGCAAAAACTCCCTAGTCACTAGTCTGGCAGTGAGGCCCCCGGGTGTCTGGGTTCCTTGGGACTCCGAGGAGTCCGATACACCCGCGACGGACGGCACCGTCCGGAGTCGAGCCCCAATGGGGACGGCCGAGTCGCTGAGAGCTCTGTGGATGGCGGAAGTGATCGTGTGCTACTAGGTAGCCCAATCGCTTCAACTTGCGCCGACAGAGATCAGACAAAACTCAGGCCGTTAGCGACTGTAAGCGGTATCGAACCAGGAACACCTGGACGCTCTCACTGCCATGCTAGTGGTGCCTTAACCAACTAGGCTACTAGGGAGTATGAATGTCTATGAAGAAATAAGATATATTAGTCGTGTTTCTATTCTGAAATATTCAATATTTCAAAATACAAACTCGGATGGAGTCAAGCGGATTTGAACCAGGTCCGCCCGGCTGGTATCCCAGCACTCTACCACTGAGCTAACTGGGATCCATGAGTAGTGGCCATGAAATGATAAACATGAATTGTGTTAGCTTCAAATGTTTAAAAAAAATAGGTTCATCCACTGGCTACTAGAGTGCGCCGCTGCATCACATCTGGCGCACCATATTATCAAGTGGATGAACCGATTCTTAAAACGCGATTCGAAAACAAATCATAAAGCACATTTCCCCACCTCAAGCTGAATCGGTGGCGGCAGCGAGAGCTGGGCAGCCCCAGCCCAAGCCAGCCACTAGACCGACAAGAGCACTCAAAGTGGATCATTTGTTTGTCCTGACTCCTCGAGAGACGCAACGTCAAAGCTGGTAGTCTCGAAGGCAAAGGCACAAGACAAATTGCGTCCAAGTCCAGAGTGTTGTCGGCTAGTTTGGCTCATGACTTTCGACAACGGAATCACCTCGGAACCAAGTCGAGGGTGAAAAACGCACTAAGGAGATGCGAGTGCCTAGCGACGGAGCAAACAGCACTGAACGACTGGTCGTCATGTACACCAAAATGAACCCACGTGCGGCAAGGCGACGTCGAGGAAGGCCTTCGAACGACTTCGATCATTCACCAGGCAAACGTCCCGCTCCACGCAGACCTCGGCGTCGCACCGCAGTGACGCACGCGGCCCGCAGACTTCGATAGCGAAACGCCACTTCGGGGTCCTGGGGACGCCCAAGACCAAGGTCCAAAAATCGCTCCAAGCCACAGAGAGCCGCCAGACCGCACATGGGGTCCGGGCTGGGCCAGCGGGGACCGGCCGCTGAGGCACTTCTAGAGCGACATCGAGGCCCTAGTCTTTGGATGAGTGACTAGAACTGTTTCGAGTGTTAGGGCGTGCGCACTCTACTGCGCAGCGCATGGCATTGTGATAGCGAGTGATGTCACTAATAATCAATTACTACCATTATCTCTCCGTGTCCGGGTGGACAGCGCGTCCAACTGATAAGCCCGAAGACCTGGGATCGAATCCGGGGGCGGCGGACGGGATTTGTTTTTTGCTAATGTTCTTCGACCATTCAGACTAAGTGGGGTTTTAACTCATGTAACGCCTGCATTTTGGTTTGGCACCCCTAAAGAGGAATTCGGACGCGTTTCGGAGTTGATCTACCTATTTACAGGCCAATTTTACCAATGAAGGAAGTTGAGGGAACAGCATCCCCAAGAAATTGGTGGGCTCGATGCTATATTTGGAGTAAATCTGAGCATTTTGGGGACTATTTTGGGTTCAATCGAGTATTTAAAGTTCCAATAAATGTGTTATAGCAGATAAGAGATATAGCCAATACATACGTACGAGTTCGAGCCCTGGGCTGAGGCAGTCGGATTCTGAGTCGTATTGCGCGCCGTGACGTAACGATATCCTGCTCTCACTCTCGCTCACTCACAGTGCTGTGCAGGCCAGAGACCATTCCACCTTCTGCTCGCCTGATACAAAAGAGCATTTTCACTCCGAGTTTTCAGCGAATTCTGGGCGTCCAAGAGGCCGAGCTGAGTCAGCCTTGAGTGCAGACTGCAGTGCGTGCTCGTGTGTAGCATGGGTTGCCTACCCAGCTGGGATTGGACGCAGACCTAGACGTCACAAAATCTTTAAACAAATTTGTTCTGTTCACCAAATAAGGGGTGAAAACGACTTTAAAATATTCCCATTTCTTCATTTTGTAATGATGTTGCTTATAAAATGGTTTTTATCTGATGATTAATGTTCATTTGCAAAGAACATAAAAATGTACCTATAGTGATAATATCGAGCGTTAGATCACTGCATAGCAGCTACGCACGATCCTCCGCCAACTTCTCGGTCACTCAATTTCAGTGACTCTGTTTAGGGACCCGGGGTCTTCAGTTGTCGACTCTTCCAGACAAGACATGTGCCATCAAGGTAGGTCCCCATTTGAACCGATCCACCACGCAAGCATCTGGCTGGCTTTGTCTGGTCACCGTGTCCATCGTTCCTAGAGGCTGGAATACTTTCACAGGGAACAAAGCAACGCATAACACGCAAACACACTTGGTACATGTCTCAAAGAGATCCTTCGACAAAAGTATATAATCGCAGTTTAGGAAGTAATGAGTACAGTGACTTACTGACGTAGGTAGGTATAATCAATTTGTGTAAGATAATATTTATTTAAGTTTGTTTCAATCATTATCATTCATAAGAAACAGCCCCTTAGGAATAATTGTATTTCGTAAATGCACGGAATGTTTTCGTTGGTATTTTAAATTTTAATAGTGAACCACTCTTGACTTCCCTAGTCAATTTTAGGAAATAACTAATTATTGCGCTGCGATGACAGAAGTGTTTTATAATATGAATAAGATAACAAGTTATAGATGTCCTCCTAGCTACAGCTACTCTCTTGACCTCGCTACTCAACCTAGTTCAACCATAATTCTAATTGTTTATCGATATCATTAAACACTGTGCTGCCAATATTATACCACAGTGGTGCACATTTTAAGCGTATTTCATTAGAAACTAAATCAATTGGTAGAACGTAACAATTTGCAGGACTAAAAATCAAGAAAATGACGTTTGCCAAAATACAAGTAACTACAACTAACAAGTAACAAGCAACTGACTAGTGAAGGAAAAAAATGACTTGTCAAAGATTAGACATTAGAATATGGTACTATTATGTGCACTTAAAAACAATTAGTAGCACATTAATTTACATTAACTTAGCAACGAAACGTATGAATCAAACAACATAAAAAAACAAAGTGTGAACACGAGTGTTTTTGGGAAACAATATTTGTGGTGTCCAGTATGATTGCATAGAAAAGTATCAAGCTTTTTTCTGTGTTGATGGCAGGATTTTTTACATTATAATATGTTAAACAAGCATGAAAAAAATTACATATCCATTTTCTAGAATTATTGCACCATGAACCACCATCGACCTATCAAGAAGCTGAAAGATCGCTACAGTCGATTAGGATTAGGACCCTTTCGGCTTTTGCAGTTGAAGCCTTCGACTCTTTAGAATGTTCCCACCTTGCACTCACTTTCAAAGATGGTGTTCATTATAACAGAAAATCAGAGTCTTAAAATTGACAAAATTAAAACTCATTCTTCTAACAGTTGACAGCTTAAAATTCTGTGAAGGCCGTACGGAAAAAGTGGCCCCCAAACATTATCGACCAAACATTCCGAAATGTAGGCACACCCATAGTAAACCCACCATAACATTGCAAATGATAAAAAATATAGAAACAAACGTTTCTTTTGAACGTGAAAAATCTTGGTAATTACGTAGGTAAACACGTAGGTAAACACGTAGGTAAACACGTAGGTAAACATCATGATCGATAAAAAAAAAGTTACATGATCGTAGCTCTGTTCACTTGTCACGGGGGAACGCCGAGGAAAACGCCGTTCCGCACGAGCCGTTCTGCTCGAGCCGTTCCGCACGAGCCGTTCCACACGAGCCGTTCAAAACAAGCCGTTCCACACGAGCCGTTCTGCACGAGCCGTTCTGCACGAGCCGTTCCACACGAGCCGTTCTGCTCGAGCCGTTCCACACGAGCCGTTCTGCACGAGCCGTTCCACACGAGCCGTTCTGCACGAGCCGTTCCGCCCGGGCCGTTCACTCGCCGTCCCCGTAGAAGAACGTGCAGATCCGCGCCCGCAGTTCCGTGTCGGACTCGCACCGCGTGTCCACGAGCCCGGCGTTGGTCATCGGGGAGGAGAACTTGCCGCTGAGGAACCACTCGTTGATGGCTGCC
This sequence comes from Nemoura dubitans, assembly GCA_921293005.1. Taxonomy (NCBI): domain Eukaryota; kingdom Metazoa; phylum Arthropoda; class Insecta; order Plecoptera; family Nemouridae; genus Nemoura; species Nemoura dubitans. Next base: position 2,277,728 of record OV121076.1, read on the forward strand.
CGCTCGTACGTGAAGCCGTCTGCGGACGGGACGAGCGTCAACTCGGGCAACCAACGCTACACTTATCGCTACGTCTTTGGCTCTAACGTTATGGCTGGCGTTTTATCTCCGATCATTGCGAGCTCACGGCCTATTTCACCCTCGTTTAACTTAGACGGGCGTTTAAGGCCAATTTAGCCGGTGCCTTGAAATTCACTAATTTACTGACTTTTTGAAAAGTTCAAAGCAGAAATTTGAGACAGGTCACAAAAAATGCTTGAATTTTGATTTTAAAGTGGCAGTGATTCTAGAAGGCATTGTTTAGACAGGTAAAACATATTTTATTTTGTAATTGTCATTTTTACTTCCGTGGCTTAACCATTGTCCATTATTTGAGCCCCAAAAGATGGGGAATTAGCTTTTAAACCGTGTTTAGTGGTGAAAGAAAGTAGTTCCAGACACAACTTGTTAGTGTTTTCAGGTCACCAAATATTCCTTTATGTTATCATCACGGAACTGAAAGTCGAATTTGCATTTTTTTTTCGAGAGAACTCCAAATTCTCCTTTTGAATTATTGAAGAACTGAGTTTTGTAGAGCAAACGTATATGCCAGACAAAATCGGTCTTAAGCGACCGTTAAGGGGGTATTAAACCGACGTTGGTGAAATAGCCCGTCAGAGAGCGTGATGTCAAAGGGGTGCTGCCGAAAAGCGTTCAAACGGGACAAACCCAAGCCTTGCCCGCTGTCCTCAAGCTTGCAACTCTGCGATGAATATTGGGTCATGTATTGCTGTCTGCCAGCTGATGAATAGCCTATTAATAAGTTATTCGAATTCTAGAAGTTGCCAAAACATTTCATAGATTGTAATTACTATTAATGTTTATTCACTTGTAAGATGAAGTGGAAACGGCATCCGCATACATATGTCGGATGCAGTGAGCATACTTAAGCTAGGCATGCTAGTTGCCTATCCCGTACCGGAGCAGTGATTCAATGTTTTCAACACAACTACTACTATTAATTTAAATGTAAATGACAATTTGACCAATGATAGTTAACCATCTCCATAGATGCTCTTTATCAAGCAACAGCTAAGAGAGGAAACATTAAAGCTAGTTATGCGGAGCATAAACGAAGAAAAAAACAAAAAAAGTATTAACGGCTACAGCCTAGCACGAAGTCACGGGAGAGAGAACAGTACAGTGATTATCAGCATAGCTAGTAAAACTGAAAAAAATAACAGTGTAAATCTAAAACCAAGATTTCGTATGTACTGAGTTTAGACCTGAGGGAGGAGCCAGAATTCAATTGGCCTCAAGGTCTTGCAAAGGCAATGTTACTAAAGTCATCTAGATACGTGGTGACGTACCCGCACACGTTACGGGCTCGCGCATGACTTCGCGCGTGATCGGACAGAGGAACTCGTCGGGCACGACGGAGTCGGCCGGGATTTCGACGGCGCCGGCGTCTTCGCGCTTCGCCCAGAACAGCTGCTGGGTGACGTTCTGCCGCGAGCCGTCGTCCTCTGAGCACAAAGCGGAGACGTCTCGTGTTAGGTGTTCAGACTGATGATGTACCTATGTGAGGTGGTGGAGACTGCAGCAGCCGGCGTCGAGGGGGCGTAATATCCAAGATCTGAACAGCGCTTGTGGGTTGAAAGTCCCAAAGATTGTGCGGGGGTCTTGTTCAATTCTTTTGGATACAGTTGTGATGAAAGCAATGTGATATCGTTGCTCATTGATAGGCATCTCTAGATCTATGAAACAGTCTCTGAACATTGATTCCAACTGGGTAAGTCAATGTACCTTGTATATATTAGGGTTTATCATAAAAGCAGGTGAAGGAGAAATAAAGAAAAGAAAATCATGAATTTGAAAAGATGGAGTTAAAAGGAGTTGTCAGCCCTTGTTCACTGGCTTCAGTAGGACAAAATAAATATCATTATTTGCTTTCTGTTTAAAGTCTAAAAAAAAAAAGGTTGATTGAAAAAAATTGATATGATACCTACCTACCTATGGCTATGCTATAGATAGATAAAATAGGTATATATTTTTTGAACTCAAGCTGTAAAATCTTTTAATACCTATATTGTAATCTCATCTAGCTCCAGAAAAAAGGGGAAACTACCAACTACAATGTCTTTTGGCTTTCAGTCTTATGCATTACCTACTTCCAGGGTATTTCTAGTAACTCTTGTGAATAGTTAGTAATTTAAACAGGGTTTAAGAATTCTGTGTACTGTTGTACCTGTGTAGCCATCCTACAATTTCCAAAAGTTTAAAGGCAGTTTCAAAACAAGGCCAGGCAGGTAAGCATTGAAACTAGCAACAAACGGTCGTGAGCTTTGACTTGGGCAAATGACAGAAACTTAAACAGCCCCGCGAACGCAGCCGACAAAGTGACGTTTGCCCGCGTTCCTGGGTCGCGCTCACCGATTTGCAGCTCGTCGAGGACCTGATTGGCCGACATCGAGATGAGCCGCTCGCCGCTGAGATCCGAGAGCCGCACTTTCTCCGAGAGTTCGGACAGACCCAGTCGGGACAGCCATTTGTCCACGTCAGCCACACTCCAGTCCACCAGCTGCGAGGCGGATGTCACGTTCGGGTCAGAGAGAGTTGGTTTCAAACACGGCATCCAATGGATAACGATTGGACATCACTTACATTCGAGGTATAGGTATGTCTAATATCCAGAAAGGTAGTAAAAGTGTATTTTTCACTTTCTTACATGGGGCTTGTAGTGTTTTGATTATAATTTGTCATTTTGGGGGATGCAAACATTGATTAGAGGAAATTGTTACTGGTTTAAGCAGATACCAGTAACAATTACCTCTCATCCACCTCGTGTCTGTTCATCTGAGAACAGGACAAGGGGTCTAGTGACTGCGCCATCGCCGTCCTGGGGCCGAGTCCGTTTACCCGTCCCATGTACGGGTCGCTCGGCCTCTCGTCTCCCCGGAGATTCCCCCCTGTCCTACCCGGCGAAGCAGGGAGAATGTGTGACCGAAAAGCTCAGTTGGTAGAGCACCTGCCCGGCAAGCAGGAGGTCCCGGGTTCGTATCCCGGTTCGGGTGCACATTTTTCCAGCTTCGCCTCCCTTCCAAACATTGATTAATATTATTTTCTGGTGCAAAATATTGCCAGTTTTGGAGAAACCCCTCACGTAGACGAGGCACATTTGACCAAACCAGCAGCCCAGTTGCTAACACCCTGTGACACCTGCCCCGGTAAGTTCCATTCCTCCTTGCTGCACTCCGTCCCGTCACATTCTGTCAGTCATTTGGCAGCAGTCTTCAACTCTTCGATGGCCAACGGTGGGTACCTATTCAACTCATCGATGGCCAACGGTGGGTACCTATTCAACTCATCGATGGCCAACGGTGGGTACCTATTCAACTCTTCGATGGCCAACGGTGGGTACCTATTCACCAAATGCTAATGCCGCCTTGGCACGTGTTTTAAGGCAACGGGCCGTAAAAATTGCAAATCCGTATCCTATAAAGGTTAAGGCGCGATAAGTTAAGCATTTCTGCAAGTCGCAAGCATCAACTTACGGCAAGTGAAACACCTCGTTGTAAGGAAAGGCGAGCGCCTAAACTTCACGAAATATCAATTACAGTCATTGAAAACCAAAACATAAGTATAAAATGAGGAGTTTAGATGCAAAGTGCAACTTGTCCATAAAAACCTAACTGAGATAATGACAAAAATTTGAAAACTAACCCTGCACTAGATACAAATATCCATTTTCATCCAGCTGTCATAAAGCGACGTGTTATTTTTTGAACCCGGAGGAAATTCCTACGTAAAGAATTCTATATGCACACGGTGCTGCTACCTCGAACTCAATTTTTGTAATTTTGGACAAGTTGCATTTTGCATCTATGCTCCTCATATTGTATTCTAAAACATCAAAACGTTTTAAATTGCTAGCATAACGAATTTCATCGAAATAGCGTTACATTTTGACAGAAACTTTGTTCGGCGATATCTCTCCTTGCCGTACCAAAACGTTAAGGAATCTCTAAAGTACCGAAATTAAAATGTCTAGATAAGAAGTTATCTACAGGATAACTTGTTATCTCCATAGTCACTGCCAATCAGATACATCAATTTTAAAATTATCCTGTAGATTACTTCTTGTCGAGACATCGTAATTTTGGTACTTAGTCGAGGTCGTATTTGGAGAGTAGGCTGGGCGGCACTCACGCGTTTGCGGTGGCCTCGAAGGCTGGTGGCGGCCGCCGTCTGGAAGACGAGCTGCGAGGGCAGCTCCCAGACGAGCAGCGTCTTGTCCAACGAGCCTGCAACAAAACACACCGCCTTCGACAAACACCAGCTGCGACCAAATCACTCGTCACGGACAACTAACAAGCTCTCAAAGTCTTTCAAAATAACTTCAAATCACTTAAAACCACTTTCAAAACCTATTTCACACTCAGTGTTGTGACTAGATAATTTTTTTTTCATCTAGATAAAGATGAAGATAATGGGCAAATTCTTTATCTAGATAAGATAATAGATGATTCTTTTAAAATCATCTAGATAAAAGATAATAGATGAAAAAATCTATCTAGATAATTTTCTTTAGATAATAGATACTTTTTTTAGATTTGGAATATTGGAAAATGATGTTGGATTGTTGCAAAATTCCAAAAGCCACATTAGTGACTGATAATATTATATTACACCTACCTAACAGTACAACACGAGCTCTTGGAATCGGATTTCCAATTCCCGAATCATTACTTTCAAGATTAGACATGTTTGAAACTATTTATTGGGGATGGCAATGGTTTTGGAAATTCATGACACTCTGAATGACAATGTCAAAAATCGGAATAAAATTGTCCAAAATCATCTATTATCTAAAATATGGAGTTTAGATGAAGTTTTTTTTTTATCTAGATAAAGATAAAGATTACAGTGCACAATATTATCTAGATAAAGATAATAGATAAAAAAAAACTATCTAGAAAATTATCTAGATAATTTTATCTAGATAAGTCACAACACTGTTCACACTGGGGTTTGAATGCTATGTAAAAGTCTCACTGATTTCCCGCCATTTCATTACATTTTACTTCATCATGGGAGATGGCTCAACTAGCGTTGACAGCATGAACAAAAGAACCAATCGTTTTTAACTTAGGCCACCTAAAATTCAAATGATCCTGCCAAAGTAGGTTTCTAAAAAATGAATTCAAATAATTAGAAGCATCAAAGAACTGTTTTTGTACCTACTGTAGGTTTTATTGCTAGAATTGATGTGAAGAGTGCTAATTTTTATTGAAAAGACCTGTGTATACTTATATAAAATTTTAGACTTGTCTCCATGCTCCTACATGTTATAATATGTACTAAGAGTGTTTTCTTCAGAAAAATGGAAATAAATGAACAAATACAATGTCAACACTAAACAAACTGTCGTCACATTACTGGCTACTTAATTCGCCTTGATTCGCCTTGATTTTCCTTTATTAGACTTGATTTGCCATTATTCGACTTTATTCGCCTTTATTTACCTTTATTCGACTTGATTTGACATGATTTGCCTTTATTCGACTTGATTCGCCTTTATTCAACTTGATTTCCCTTTATTTGACTTGATTTGCTTTTATTTGACTTGATTTGCCTTCATTCGACTTTATTCGACTTTATTTGCCTTGATTCGACTTGATTTGCCTTGATTTCCCTTTATTCGACTTGATTTCCCTTTATTTGCCTTGATTCGACTCGATTGGCCTTGTGCCCGGCGACTGACCTGTAGCGAGGAGCGAGGAATCCCGAGAGAAGGCACACGAGGTCACCATGCTGTCGTGGTCGAGCACGTGCACACAGTCGCCCGTGTGCTGCAAAAAGACGAGAGGCATTCGTTAACGTCGGGTTCCCGCGGAAACGGCGGTCTTGACTGGCACTTGATTTCACACGTTGCTCCTGCACTCTCGACCGACATGTCCATAGAGATGGCTTGAAGATGCAGATGCCGGACCGAACATTTTGACGAGTTTGAAGCTGAGGAGACCACAGGCACTGCATAAGCAGTGATGGACTCAAAAAAAGAACTGTCAATAGTATTGTGAACCAGGATATGTGCAAATAATTTGAAAACTGCTGACAATGACTAATTCTATGCATTATTGATGTTCTGATGACAAAATAAATACATGAATGTTCTAATTTCTAGTTACTTCCTCAAGGGTGTTGACAGCGTGAACTAAAGAAACACTTGATTTTTTAAACACAGAATTCCTAAAACTGAGGCAAACCCTTTGAAAAATAATTTCAAACTGGGATTGAATGCTAAATAAAAGTCGCTCTGTTTTCCATGATTGTTTTAGTTCTTACCGTTTAGAAGCAAAACTATAAGACTTTTATTTAGCACTCAAACCGAAGTTTGATATTGTTGTTTGAAAACAAAACTCCTTACCACGTTGAGAAGGAGAGTGGATTTGCATCTTCCTCGAGGACCCACTGCTGCTAGACACCCGCTAATGGTTTAAAAACTCACAAGCCATGTCTTGAGCGGGACAAAAGGCTCTATGGGCAGTTTTGAAACTCTAAGCTCGTGTCTAGCAGCAGCGGGTGCTCGAGGAAGATGCAAATCCACTCTGCTTCTCGACGTGGAATGGAGTTAAGTTGATGTAATGAAACGTCGAGAAATCGATTACACTTCACCATTCAAAGCTTTTTCGAAAGTGTGTGACCGTGCAATTTAATGACCTATGTCGAAAAGTATCGGAGAAAGGTTGGAGTTAAGGTGCCTAAGACAGGACTGGCACGAGTCTCGGAAATGAACGGCGGCTCGACGGTTTCCGCCGCGAGACTCACAACGTTCCAGAGCCGCTGCTGCAGTAGACAGGAGTAAAGAGTTTCAAAACTCACAAGCCACGATTGAGCCGGACACAGTGCTCTATAATGGGCAGTTAGAGTCAATGTAAAACTACTCTCCTTCTCGACGTGGAATTGAGTTCAGTGCTTAAGAGCGTTCAATGAGCTCCGAAGTCGAGCCGTTTCCTTCGCCACGTAAGGTAGGTATACACTTTCCAGGCCACACCTTTGGTCGGATCGCGACGAAACCTGTATTTTCGGATTCTTCACACTTCGGACAACCAATTGAACCATTTTCATTTCGCAAGATTCACTCGTTAATTACTTACAAGAGTTTTAAAATAACCATGTTTAGCCGGTATATTGAAAGATGTTCTTAAGGGTAAATTCCAGCCAAGAATTTACCTCTTATCGTATACACTTTCCAGGCCACACCCGTTATCCGATCGCAACGAAACAAATATCTACGAAATCCTCACACTTTTGACAACCAATTGAATATTTCAGAACCTCGAAATATCTCTTGGAAATCCATAAAAAAGTTGAATTCAATCAACCTCAACAACCACCAATGAACGGCCTCAAGACAGGACTGGCAGACACGAGTCTCGGAAATGAACGGCGGTTCGACGGTTTCCCGGCGCGAGACTCACAACGTTCCAGAGCCGCGCGGTGTGGTCGGTGGCGGTGGACGCGAGGACGTCGCCGGCGGCCGGCGCGAACCGCACACAGACCACGTTGCCTCCGTGTCCCGCCAGGCTGCGCTTCAAGGTCGCGCCGAAGGTGGCGTCGCCGTGGTAGCGCGGCGCCGACACCGTCCACAGCTTGGCCAGCGAGTCGTTGCCGCACGTCGCCAGCAGGTAGCGCCGCTCCGAGCCTGGGGCCAACGAGGCATGGGGTCAACGAGGCATGGGGTCAACGAGGCATGGGTTCAACAAGACACGGGGTAAACGAGGCATGGGGTCAACAAGACACGGGGTCAACGAGGCATGGGGTCAACGAGGCATGGGGTCAACGAGGCATGGGGTCAACGAGGCATGGGGTCAACAAGACACGGGGTCAACGAGGCATGGGGTCAACAAGACACGGGGTCAACGAGGCATGGGGTCAACGAGGCATGGGGTCAACGAGGCATGGGGTCAACGAGGCATGGGGCCAACGAGGCATGGGGTCAACGAGGCATGGGTTCAACGAGGCATGGGGTCAACAAGACACGGGGTCAACGAGGCATGGGGTCAACAAGACACGGGGTCAACGAGGCATGGGGCCAACGAGGCATGGGGTCAACGAGGCATGGGTTCAACGAGGCATGGGGTCAACAAGACACGGGGTCAACGAGGCATGGGGTCAACGAGGCATGGGGTCAACAAGACACGGGGCCAACGAGGCATGGGGTCAACGAGGCATGGGGTCAACGAGGCATGGGGTCAACAAGACACGGGGTCAACGAGGCATGGGGTCAACGAGGCATGGGGTCAACAAGACACGGGGTCAACGAGGCATGGGGTCAACGAGGCATGGGGTCAACGAGGCATGGGTTCAACGAGGCATGGGGTCAACAAGACACGGGGTCAACGAGGCATGGGGTCAACAAGACACGGGGTCAACGAGGCATGGGGTCAACGAGGCATGGGGTCAACGAGGCATGGGGCCAACGAGGCATGGGGTCAACGAGGCATGGGTTCAACGAGGCATGGGGTCAACAAGACACGGGGTCAACGAGGCATGGGGTCAACAAGACACGGGGTCAACGAGGCATGGGGTCAACGAGGCATGGGTTCAACGAGGCATGGGGTCAACGAGGCATGGGGTCAACAAGACACGGGGTCAACGAGGCATGGGGTCAACAAGACACGGGGTCAACGAGGCATGGGGTCAACGAGGCATGGGTTCAACGAGGCATGGGGTCAACGAGGCATGGGGTCAACGAGGCATGGGGTCAACGAGGCATGGGGTCAACGAGGCATGGGGCCAACGAGGCATGGGGTCAACGAGGCATGGGTTCAACGAGGCATGGGGTCAACAAGACACGGGGTCAACGAGGCATGGGGTCAACAAGACACGGGGTCAACGAGGCATGGGGCCAACGAGGCATGGGGTCAACGAGGCATGGGTTCAACGAGGCATGGGGTCAACAAGACACGGGGTCAACGAGGCATGGGGTCAACGAGGCATGGGGTCAACAAGACACGGGGCCAACGAGGCATGGGGTCAACGAGGCATGGGGTCAACGAGGCATGGGGTCAACAAGACACGGGGTCAACGAGGCATGGGGTCAACGAGGCATGGGGTCAACAAGACACGGGGTCAACGAGGCATGGGGTCAACGAGGCATGGGGTCAACGAGGCATGGGTTCAACGAGGCATGGGGTCAACAAGACACGGGGTCAACGAGGCATGGGGTCAACAAGACACGGGGTCAACGAGGCATGGGGTCAACGAGGCATGGGGTCAACAAGACACGGGGTCAACGAGGCATGGGGTCAACGAGGCATGGGGCCAACGAGGCATGGGGTCAACGAGGCATGGGGTCAACAAGACACGGGGTCAACAAGACACGGGGTCAACGAGGCATGGGGTCAACAAGACACGGGGTCAACGAGGCATGGGGTCAACGAGGCATGGGGTCAACGAGGCATGGGGTCAACGAGGCATGGGGTCACAGAGGCATGGGGTCAACAAGACATGGGGTTAACGAGGCATGGGGTCAACGAGGCATGGGGTCAACGAGGCATGGGGTCAACGAGGCATGGGGTCAACAAGACACGGGGTCAACGAGGCATGGGGTCAACGAGGCATGGGGTCAACGAGATTTAGGGTCACGGGTCACTTGTAGTCACGGGATTACTGTATAAATGCCACCATACAACAGTGGTCCTGTTCCGAAACCTGCTGAAGCTACTGCGCAGTAACAAATCTAACTGAGATCCGTTCCGTAACCTATCACAGTGACTGAGCTGGACCCAGCTGGCCGTGCCGTAACCTGCTGAAAGCCACTGAAGTTGACTGGAGGTTTTGGCCTCAGCCAATCCTACTGAGCTCAGTCAATTCACATTTCAAGATGGCGGGCTACAAATCAGATCTGACGTGTGGTCAGATGCTCCGTGATGGTGATGCTCCGAGCCTGGGGTCAACGAGATATAGGGTCACGGGTCACTTGTAGTCCCGGGATTACTGTATCAACGCCACCACACAACAGTGTGTGTATATTAGATACCTGACCCCTATTTAATCAGTTTGAATGGCTTTTACCTATCCTATAATATCCTATTTCTCTGTCTTAGCCTTACATCCCATATGAAAATGTATCTCGGTATGTTACTTGTCACTTGATACGGGTCACTTGTATAGTCCCGGGATTACTGTGACCAGGGATGGTCAAGATACTTTAAAAAAGACAAGATTGTTACTATTTCGCCTAGCCAAAAAAAACCCAGCTTAAAAAACCCAAAAAACCCAAAAACTAAGTAAATCAGGAAAAATAAGTTACCACTAAACACTTCCTTGCAAAACTTGCACCGCACTAGAGTCGAGTCGTCTATTTTTTGAACTAAATGCCGCTCGTGGGCAAGCTTACGCCCGCTACCTGAGGGCATTTTAACTTGTAAGTCCACAGGCCTCTGTCCACAAGACAGGACAGACCTCACCTAGCCTAACCTGACCTAACCTGCCAATCGAATCAGCTGTTGGGAAGGCTAGCTCCTGCTCCAAGCGCCAGCACTCAGGCAAAAGTTGTAGTCTCACATCAATCTACTAAACCCAACAGAAAAGCACGTTGTAACTGGCAATGAAGTATCAGAGAATGATTCATATGAAGCAAAATAAAAAACCCAAAAAAGTAGACCCAAAACCAAAAAAGCCCAAAAAAACCAACAACAAAACCCAAAAAAACCAACAGAAAACCAACAACAAGACTCAAAAAAACCAACAGAAAAGCACATTGTAACTGGCAATGAAGTATCAGAGAATGATTCATATGAGGCAAAATAAAAAACACAAAAAAGTAGACCCAAAACCAAAAAAGCCCAAAAAAACCAACAACAAAACCCAAAAAAACCAACAGAAAACCAACAACAAAACTCAAAAAAACCAACAGAAAAGCACGTTGTAACTGGCAATGAAGTATCAGAGAATGATTCATATGAAGCAAAATAAAAAACCCAAAAAAGTAGACCCAAAACCAAAATAGCCCAAAAAAGCCAACAACAAAACCCAAAAAAGCCAACAGAAAACCAACAACAAAACTCAAAAAAACCAACAGAAAAGCACGTTGTAACGGGCAATGAAGTATCAGAGAATGATTCATATGAAGCAAAATAAAAAACCCAAAAAAGTAGACCCAAAACCAAAATAGCCCAAAAAAACCAACAACAAAACCCAAAAAAACCAACAGAAAACCAACAACAAAACTCAAAAAAACCAACAGAAAAGCACGTTGTAAAGGGCAATGAAGTATCAGAGAATGATTCATATGAAGCAAAATAAAAAACCCAAAAAAGTAGACCCAAAACCAAAATAGCCCAAAAAAACCAACAACAAAACCCAAAAAAACCAACAGAAAACCAACAACAAAACTCAAAAAAAACCAACAGAAAAGCACGTTGTAACTGGCAATGAAGCATCAGAGAATGATTCATACGAAGCAAAATAAAAAACCCAAAAAAGCCCAATAAAACCCAAAAAAGCCCACTGGGCAGGTTTTTTTTTTAAAACCTGGGCGTTTCCCACACCCTGCTCACCGACGAAAGCCTCGGCGGGCGAGAAGTCGCAGCTCTGCACGCCGAGGTCGTGGGCGTCGTCGACGGTGAGCAGGCATTGGTCGAGACAGGGCGCGACGGACCAGAGTCGCACGTTGCCCTCGGAGCCGGCGGTGGCCAGGTACTGCGAGTCGGGCGAGATCGCGACGGCGCCGACCGCGTCTCCGTGGCCCGACAGGCAGCTGTTGGCATCCAACGGTCTCAGTTTCACTATCAACTGTCGCTCATCTAGTAATTCATACATGATTTATTGACAGTTTAGTACACATTCAGTGTACACATGATTAACCTAAGTAGACTTATACGAAGTAAATATATATACAAGAAAGATTTAACATGTCTTATTTTGTGGATTAAAAACTATATTTTACTATTACTATTAATTATTATTACTATTACTAACTATTACTGTAACTATGACTATTATTTAAACAATTATTTTGGATTATTTTGTGGATTTTGTAGATTAAAAACTATAAAATAATAGTAGTCATAAATCATAATGTAATGTAGTAGAATAAGAGTAGGATATAAATAATATAGGCAGGAAGTTAAGCTTTGGGATTAATATTAGACTTAAAGTCCTCACAAGAGTAATGTTCACCAGCATTAAGAATGCTTTTGAGTTTGTTCATGAATGAGCTGATGTTTGAGTTCTTTAATTCAGTTGGTAATAACTAATAACTATAAGTTAAATAGGAGAAGGCCAGTAGGTTTAATTTGATTTTTAGTTTGAGTAAGGGCCAACGAATCTCTTTGGAGGTCAAAATTATTTTTATGCCTTGAGTTGGGGAAGGATCTTTTAAAAAGATCGAGATCTTCTTTCTACGATCTTTTTAGCTTGATGTTGGTGAAACCCGCCCTAAGAAGTCCCCTAGAAGGCTGAGGCACTCTTGCAACAAACCCTTATTTAATTATTGGGAATTGATAGTCACCGACAGGAAATCTACTAGGCAGCCCATGCAACCTCAAAATACATTGAAATCGAGGACAGAAAATCACAAAAACCCAGCAACACTCTTCGTAACTCCAACTTCAAATGAACGTCACACCTTAAAATATATTGTATGTACAGTAGATTGATTTTATCTCTTTGTTAAATTGCATTTTGACCTATTCTATTTCAAACTCTATACAATATTATGTTACCTACATGGTTTTGTTCCTGTGTGCATGGTTATTCATATTATAATAAAAATTATAATCAAATTTCTTAGACTCATGTCTACTATTATTTAATATCATAAGAATTTAGGGAGCCTAGTTTAAAAAACAACTATTGGTTATTTTGTTTACGATTTTAACGTCAGTCGAGCTATCACCCTTGATAACGTAACTCGCATAAGTAGCGAAACGTTGGGAAACCAGTGAGACTTTTGATTTAGCATTCAATTCCCAGTTTGAAATAGTATTTTCCATAATAATAATAATAATAATAAACAAGACTCACGCCAGCGCCGCCATCGAGGTCGAGTTGAAAACGGTGGCGCAGTTGTCGTCGCCGGCGGTGACCAGCAAGTGTCCGTCGGGCGAGAAGCGACAGGCTCTCACCCCGCCGCCGCTGCACTGGAAGCTGGGTCGGCCTCTGCGTCCGCTCTGCGACGAGACGGACAACGGACGGGTCAGTGACAAACAGCGGACAGCGACCATGAGGCACTTCATACCATGAGGCACTTCATACCATGAGGCACTTCATACCATGAGGCATGATACACTTTCTGGTCGGTTTAGGCAGCATCAAAGTCACTCTCACTACAAACTCAGGGGTTTTAAATAACCTCAAAATATGTCGGTGTGGGTTGGTACAGTTATGCCACACCTGAATGTGTTATCATTATCGTATTGGGGGTCACTGGCCTGGTAACAGAGATATGAGGAGTCAGGTAAAAACCAGCATAGAAACCTGGAATGCTCTAGAATGTAGGCTTGGTATTTAAACAAATTTCTATATTCTAGAAGATAATTATCTGCAACTCTTGACAACTACACATAAGAACCAACACATGCTACAACCTGTTGTTAAAGCAAGTCCTGTCTACCAACCATTAGAGAATACTAACAGGGTAGTTTTGTAATCGAGCAAAATGAAAAGTGGCACAGATTTAACCTTCAATTGTTAGATTGTAATTACCTAATGTAATTTAAACCACACAAATATATCACTGGGATATTTGTCACATTTTGTGCTCCTTCTATATGAATTTGACATTCCATATTTTGTGAAGAGTCCTGACCATTTTGACAACATTGTTCTAGATACTTTTATTGGAAAAATGGAGCTTTTTCAAATTTCTCACAGCCTTATTAATGAAGTTTTACATGTTGCTTGTTGATGATATTACAATGGCTGTGAAAACTTTTGAAAAAGCTCCATATTTTAACAAAAATAATCTAGAAAGTGAAAATAGCTAGGACTTCTCTCAAAGCTGCTACTGCTAGTCAAGTTTTATAAAGAATCACAATAGGTACTAGCTTTTGAACTCAGCAGATGTGCTTGTTTTTAATAAAATACAGCTTATGTGACTTTGAAATCATTCCAGTCGAATGTCGGCTACGTGCTGAGAAAGGTTTGTCTGAAAAGAGCATAGGCAGGCCAGGTACCGACCACGTGGATGAGCACATGGTGGCAGGGGATGTCAGGTTCATTGATTGGTCGCAATCTAGTTTTGTCAAACCAGTTTTATTGTCAGTACCTGCCTCGCAAAACTCGTGAATTTGTTTTATCAGATTCCACACACCCGCACTAGCATAAAAAACTAATTTTATAGGTAGAAAATAAAATAAAAAACCCCTGGCACAATCTCTTTGCTATAAATACTTCTAAATCTCTACTTCGTTAATTGAAGAAAACACACGTTTCCATGTTCAGATTCCATTATATTCCTGTTAATTGCTTCTGTTATCTTTCCATCAAGTTAATGGTTATTACCGATACCCTACCTTTCGGTGGCTTTATGGCGGTTACCTCGCCCAGTCGGGTCGGAGGTGATGCGATATTAATTAAAGCAAAATAGGAAATAAATTAATTCACATTGTGGATACCAACATTTTTGCAAGTACGGAAAAAGTGACGCAATTTATGTTCTTTTCGTACAGAGCAGGAGCAGGACGCTTTTTGAATTTTCTTCTAGCTTAAAAATTACTGCATTTCGGCCATTGGACTTGTGTGCAATCCATAGCAAAACTCGACAGTGGACCGAACTATCAGCTTGGTCTATTCTCATTTCACGGAGCGAGGCAGTTGCTGATAAGCAAACAGGTTTGTCATTACGAGATTTGGACCCTCTATGCATGTCATCCAGTTCCTCCATGTGCTCATCCACATGGTCGGTACCTGGCCGGCCTGTGCTGTTTTCAGTCAAACCTTTCTGAGGACATAGCCGACATTCTACTGGAACGCTTTCAATGTCCAGAGGTGTACCTATGTGCAATCTCTGAATCTGCCAAATGACCACATAGTAAGTACCAACTCTCAACGTTACTGTCCTAGCTGGCCTTTTCAAACAACCTGGGAAGGATGTTCAAATACCTACTCACGAAAATAATATAGTTGAAATGTTAGCAAAAATTTGCAAGGGCGCATGAAAACCAGCAATGCAATCGGAGAACCTCGATAGGGAAGTACCCCCTATGGGCAAAGTATACCCAGTTGAGATGCACACTGATTTCAGAGGGCCTTTCAAACATTATTTGAACAGTACCTCGGCAAAGTTACCCTTAATGGGCAAAGTTACCCTTAATGGGCAAAGTAGACACAGTAGACTCATTTTGCACAGCATGCCATAAAGGCGTGTGTATGTCAAAACTGGGAGGAACAGTATAGTTTGATTCTTGTTATTTCATACATTGGAATTCAGTTCACAATGTTCTGACTTCAATCTTTTATTCGCTTCTAACTGCAACGTTTCTAATTAGCACGAAATCCCTGTTTGAAAACTATTGCTAAAGATAGGACAAGCAGGCAAGAGTCTAAGAAATGTCATAGATCACCTTCAACACAAAACTAATTCCTTTTGCAAAGCTCCAGTATAAAAACGCAAGCCAAGCACACTGAAACACTGAAAGTGTCTTAGGAATGCATCAGAGAGCGTTCCAGACAAAGTGTTCAAAGGCAAAAGTGCCGAGGTGTTCAGTTATCCAGACAAAGTGCGCCAGACCAACACATTCCGCGACCCACCTCGGTGTCCCACACGATCGTGGTGCCGTCCAACGAGCACGAGGCCAGCAGCTCCGCGTCTGCCGAGAACGCGACCTCGTTGACGGCGTACCGATGGCCCTCGAGCGGCGAGATCGGCAACGGCGAGAAGCGGGCGTTGTCGGCATCGCGCGAAAACAGCCGCACCATCTTGTCGCTGCAACGAAAAGTGGCTGAAACAACGCTGGGACGGCTCCAGAACACGGTTTCGCTCTCACGGGCGCTTCCAAGTGTCACCGGCACTGGGCACATGTTGAAATGCAACGAAAAGTGGCTGAAACAACGCTGGGACGGCTCCAGAACACGGTTTCGCTCTCACGGGCGCTTCCAAGTGTCACCGGCACTGGGCACATGTTGAAATGCAACGAAAAGTGGCTGAAACAACGCTGGGACGGCTCCAGAACACGGTTTCGCTCTCACGGGCGCTTCCAAGTGTCACCGGCACTGGGCACATGTTGAAATGCAACGAAAAGTGGCTGAAACAACGCTGGGACGGCTCCAGAACACGGTTTCGCTCTCACGGGCGCTTCCAAGTGTCACCGGCACTGGGCACATGTTGAAATGCAACGAAAAGTGGCTGAAACAACGCTGGGACGGCTCCAGAACACGGTTTCGCTCTCACGGGCGCTTCCAAGTGTCACCGGCACTGGGCACATGTTGAAATGCGACGAAAAGACGGATCAAATCATCAAATACCGGTTGGGTTACCAGCAATCAAGGACAGAAGCCAAGGAGCAAAACCCATGTAGTTTTGCTCTTTGCGCGGACAGTATTCTTTGCGATAACATACATATCCAAATTGAAAAATATGCTTAGAGTTCTTAATAATTTGCTTTTAAACAGTAATATTTCTGTAAAATTGCTGTGTAAAATTACACAAGGACTTAGTTGAGTTTACCATCCCACAGGACATGCATTGCAGAATTGCATTGGAGCTGGTACACATTGGCTCTTACAGCCATTATATTGCTAGAAAGCTGTTGGAAAAGTTAACCATAGAAAATTCAACTCTACCATACTATTACCGGTAAAGGAATGTTACCGGTAATGTTGGGACTATCACGGGCAATTTTGTCAACCCTGTGGCCATCAACCCAAAAGGTTTTGTCGAGGGACTCCCTTCATTTTTCCACAATTATTCAATCAACTTTATATCAGACATTATTTTAAAACCCCGAAATGGGCTGATGTTAGGGGATTAAGAAAATTTTAGGACTATCACGGGAATTTGGGTCAACCCTGTGGCCAGCAACCTTCAAGTTTCACCCCGGCAATAGCACCGATCCACGTAACAACCCCTATGTACCCCGATCCGGTGGCAATCAGCCGGTTGCCGTGGAAATGGCACGAGTTGACAGCGCCGTCGTGGTCCGTGATCCGCTGCAGCAGCCGCACTACGTTGCCACCGCCTTCCGCGTGCTTGACGACGGCCGCCTCCGATTCGCCCTTCGAAGCCGCACACTGCCACCACAAGACGATATTAGCAACGCAGTCGGACATTCGATATCTTGACTCGGTGAAGGTCGTTCCTTGAGGCAAGCGATGATGATTAAGTGCAGTGTTCTTTGAATTTCAAGCAGGCTTTTAGAGATTCGAAGGATGTTCATTGGTTGTCATAATCGTGAGGATACCGTGGATATTTGTTTAGTCCGGGTCAGATTACGGGTGGGACCTGTAAAGGGTTTCCCGTAAGAGGTAAATACTGTGCTGGAATTTACCCTGAAGTACACAGTTCCATTAACCGGCTCAACAGGTTTTTTTTTACAACGCTTGTAAGTAATTGACGGGTGAAATCTTTCGAGATGCAAAGGGTGTGTTAATTGTGTGAAGTTCATGTAAATATAGGCTTCGTCAAGACCTAACATCGGTTTCGACCTGTAAACTGTATCCAGCACGAGGTAAATCCAGCAACTCTAGGGCACCGCTCAACGAAACCGCACACCGACGGGCAGCCGAGACTGCGACCGGTGCCGCCTAGAGATGTCGGCGAGTACCCGGGTACAAATCAGTACCCGCGGAACCGCTCAAAACCAAAAAAAAAACCTTTTTTTGAAAAAAATTTTTTAAAATATAATTTTGTGCGGGACTGTACAAGTCACTACGCATGGGTTGACTTGTACCACCCCCCCCCCCCCCCCCCCGTGATTTATTGGCTGTCGCCCAAGGCCAAGCAGAGTGTGGGGTTAGGGTAGTTTGTTTATGCCACCTATGACCTTATCACTTTGTATGGCTTCACCACTCACAAACATGATTGACTGCTTCTTTTATTGGGGTAATAAAGATAAAAATCACCTAACCTAACCATGCAAGCAAATTATAACACTATCTCGGAACAACTGCGCAAGTTACAATATTCCATGTTGGTACAAACAATTTTTTTTTTGAAATATGAAATTAAAAAATAAATAAAAAATTTTCTTCGGGTTTTTAGCTAACCCAGGTACTGGCCACGGGTACCCGGGTACAATTTTCGGTACCCGCCGACATCTCGGTATGTTGATGCGTATTATCGTTTCCAAATAATTTTAAAAACTAGCCCTAAGTTCATGACATGGTAGACACAAAAGTGCAACACAGAAAAGGATGTTTGTTTTTGAGTTAATGAAATTGAAGATTTCACAACGCTCGGTAAAAGAAGCCACGCACCTCGGCCAGCGCCATCTGGCTGGCGGCGCTGGTGGGCGGCACGAGCGCCGAGTCGAGCGTCTTGGAGGCCCCGAGGTCCCACACGATGACCGTCTTGTCGTTGGAGCCCGTGGCCAGCAGCGAGCCGTCGCGAGAGAAGGCGCAGCACGTGGCGTAGCGCGAATGCCCCTCGAGCACGGTCAAACACGCACCGCCCATCTGCAAACGGGGCAGCGACCATTAGCCCCCATGTTGGTTGCGTGGGACTGCGTTTCAGACTAAAGTCGGCCACTCAAGTTTCATGCTGTCTAAATGTTTAAAGCGCCGCCCATCTGCAAACGGGGCAGCGACCATTAGCCCCCATGTTGGTTGCGTGGGACTGCGTTTCAGACTAAAGTCGGCCACTCAAGTTTCATGCTGTCTAAATGTTTAAAGCGCCGCCCATCTGCAAACGGGGCAGCGACCATTAGCCCCCATGTTGGTTGCGTGGGACTGCGTTTCAGACTAAAGTCGGCCACTCAAGTTTCATGCTGTCTAAATGTTTAAAGCGCCGCCCATCTGCAAACGGGGCAGCGACCATTAGCCCCCATGTTGGTTGCGTGGGACTGCGTTTCAGACTAAAGTCGGCCACTCAAGTTTCATGCTGTCTAAATGTTTAAAGCGCCGCCCATCTGCAAACGGGGCAGCGACCATTAGCCCCCATGTTGGTTGCGTGGGACTGCGTTTCAGACTAAAGTCGGCCACTCAAGTTTCATGCTGTCTAAATGTTTAAAGCGCCGCCCATCTGCAAACGGGGCAGCGACCATTAGCCCCCATGTTGGTTGCGTGGGACTGCGTTTCAGACTAAAGTCGGCCACTCAAGTTTCATGCTGTCTAAATGTTTAAAGCGCCGCCCATCTGCAAACGGGGCAGCGACCATTAGCCCCCATGTTGGTTGCGTGGGACTGCGTTTCAGACTAAAGTCGGCCACTCAAGTTTCATGCTGTCTAAATGTTTAAAGCGCCGCCCATCTGCAAACGGGGCAGCGACCATTAGCCCCCATGTTGGTTGCGTGGGACTGCGTTTCAGACTTAAGTCGGCCACTCAAGTTTCATGCTGTCTAAATGTTTAAAGCGCCGCCCATCTGCAAACGGGGCACCGACCATTAGCCCCCATGTTGGTTGCGTGGGACTGCGTTTCAGACTAAAGTCGGCCACTCAAGTTTCATGCTGTCTAAATGTTTAAAGCGCCGCCCATCTGCAAACGGGGCAGCGACCATTAGCCCCCATGTTGGTTGCGTGGGACTGCGTTTCAGACTAAAGTCGGCCACTCAAGTTTCATGCTGTCTAAATGTTTAAAGCGCCGCCCATCTGCAAACGGGGCAGCGACCATTAGCCCCCATGTTGGTTGCGTGGGACTGCGTTTCAGACTAAAGTCGGCCACTCAAGTTTCATGCTGTCTAAATGTTTAAAGCGCCGCCCATCTGCAAACGGGGCAGCGACCATTAGCCCCCATGTTGGTTGCGTGGGACTGCGTTTCAGACTTAAGTCGGCCACTCAAGTTTCATGCTGTCTAAATGTTTAAAGCGCCGCCCATCTGCAAACGGGGCAGCGACCATTAGCCCCCATGTTGGTTGCGTGGGACTGCGTTTCAGACTAAAGTCGGCCACTCAAGTTTCATGCTGTCTAAATGTTTAAAGCGCCGCCCATCTGCAAACGGGGCACCGACCATTAGCCCCCATGTTGGTTGCGTGGGACTGCGTTTCAGACTAAAGTCGGCCACTCAAGTTTCATGCTGTCTAAATGTTTAAAGCGCCGCCCATCTGCAAACGGGGCAGCGACCATTAGCCCCCATGTTGGTTGCGTGGGACTGCGTTTCAGACTAAAGTCTCAAGTTTCATGCTGTCTAAATGACACGGCTCTAATTGATGTTGTGTTGACATATTATATAGTTTACCACTATTTTATGCTATACCTACTTATAGATTATTTTTAACATAAATAATATGATAATATAATATATATTTTATATAATATAATATTGAAAAATGTGAGGAAAAGGGGAAGAAGAAAGTGAAATGAAGGAGGAGACTAGAAGCGTCAGGCGTGGCTGGCCGGCTTCGGTAAGTGTAGAGCCTTGATATAATGTCTGTACCTAACTTCAGTTAATTAGGACAATAAAAATGATAGTTATAAAATAGGTAAAGCCGTGCTATTTTGACGGTATAAAAATGCTGTAGCAGACTTCCGTCAAGAACGCTCCCATGTAAATGGGGCTTTAGAATAATCAATACGATACTCTGTTGGGGTTCTACTATCAACACAATACATTTGCTGGCATCCATTTTTATAACGTATTTAAATTGGTGTAAATATAACAGCCCTTTGCTGCCTGTATTGCATTGTATTTTATTGTCATCACCAGCCAGGTTAGTTGCACTGTGAAATGCAACTCCAGCCCAATCGGAAAGGTATTGAAGTACCTATGTCTATGTACAAGTAGTAATTTAAATGCAAATAAACGGTGAAATTGTAACATTCCGAGTCGTAAGTGGTGATTCCGATACGCACCTCCCAGATGCGAGTGGTTCTGTCTATGCTGGTGGACGCCAGGTACGTCCCGCCCGGCGAAAACCTCACGCTCGAAACCGCGGAGCTGTGTCCTGCAAACGGCAAACGCAGCTCGGGAATCGGACAGAGCGGTCCGAGGATCTCCCATTTCTCCACTACAGCTTCCAGGAACTATTGCCCCAAATGACATCGTTTCCGATATTATTGCAATGCTGTTTGTAACCCATCAACTAACAACATGAAACTTTCTACCTGCCTTGCGATTTTGTAACTCTTGCACAGTGCCGTTATCGGTTCTGATGGATAAAATCCCTGTCGTTGTCCATGTTAATTTTTTAACTTTGTAACCGAGAACGACAAAGTCAGAGTTACGAAATCGCAGTGCAGAACTGTGGCTCGGTTTCGAAATAGTTCTTTAGAAATGTGTATCTTTTATTTACACTTCCAAATCAGTCCAGCATTACCCACTGAGATAGAAATGTACTACTCTAGGTGACAAGTTGTTGGGGAAACTAGCTTGATTTTGCTTTCAATACATGGTAGGTAGGTACCTGCCAAATTTAAAAACAATATAAAAATAGTTATAAACTATTTGTTGACTATGGTCTACTCAATACAACTCAATGTTATTATGTCAGGGCAATTTCACAGACGGCCAATAGGGTCTTTATAATGTTTTCTAATAATAACTGACGGAAAGTTATGATACTGATAAAATATCGACGAAAGATGAGAGTCTGCACCAGTCTGGCCAACGCGATGCCTTTGTACCTGCCAGCTGGAGCCTTTGTACCTGCCAGCTGGAGCCTTTGTACCTGCCAGCTGGAACCTTTGTACCTGCCAGCTGGAACCTTTGTACCTGCCAGCTGGAGCCTTTGTACCTGCCAGCTGGAGCCTTTGTACCTGCCAGCTGGAGCCTTTGTACCTGCCAGCTGGAGCCTTTGTACCTGCCAGCTGGAACCTTTGTACCTGCCAGCTGGAGCCTTTGTACCTGCCAGCTGGAGCCTTCGTACCTGCCAGCTGGAGCCTTTGTACCTGCCAGCTGGAGCCTTTGTACCTGCCAGCTGGAACCTTTGTACCTGCCAGCTGGAACCTTCGTACCTGCCAGCTGGAGCCTTTGTACCTGCCAGCTGGAGCCTTTGTACCTGCCAGCTGGAGCCTTTGTACCTGCCAGCTGGAGCCTTTGTACCTGCCAGCTGGAGCCTTTGTACCTGCCAGCTGGAACCTTCGTACCTGCCAGCTGGAGCCTTTGTACCTGCCAGCTGGAGCCTTCGTACCTGCCAGCTGGAGCCTTTGTACCTGCCAGCTGGAGCCTTTGTACCTGCCAGCTGGAACCTTCGTACCTGCCAGCTGGAACCTTTGTACCTGCCAGCTGGAACCTTTGTACCTGCCAGCTGGAGCCTTTGTACCTGCCAGCTGGAGCCTTTGTACCTGCCAGCTGGAACCTTCGTACCTGCCAGCTGGAGCCTTTGTACCTGCCAGCTGGAGCCTTCGTACCTGCCAGCTGGAGCCTTTG
The DNA here is from genome assembly GCA_921293005.1 of Nemoura dubitans. NCBI lineage: Eukaryota > Metazoa > Arthropoda > Insecta > Plecoptera > Nemouridae > Nemoura > Nemoura dubitans. The sequence continues at coordinate 2,300,180 of OV121076.1, forward strand.
TACCTGCCAGCTGGAGCCTTTGTACCTGCCAGCTGGAACCTTTGTACCTGCCAGCTGGAACCTTCGTACCTGCCAGCTGGAGCCTTTGTACCTGCCAGCTGGAGCCTTTGTACCTGCCAGCTGGAGCCTTTGTACCTGCCAGCTGGAGCCTTTGTACCTGCCAGCTGGAGCCTTTGTACCTGCCAGCTGGAACCTTCGTACCTGCCAGCTGGAGCCTTTGTACCTGCCAGCTGGAGCCTTCGTACCTGCCAGCTGGAGCCTTTGTACCTGCCAGCTGGAGCCTTTGTACCTGCCAGCTGGAACCTTCGTACCTGCCAGCTGGAACCTTTGTACCTGCCAGCTGGAACCTTTGTACCTGCCAGCTGGAGCCTTTGTACCTGCCAGCTGGAGCCTTTGTACCTGCCAGCTGGAACCTTCGTACCTGCCAGCTGGAGCCTTTGTACCTGCCAGCTGGAGCCTTCGTACCTGCCAGCTGGAGCCTTTGTACCTGCCAGCTGGAGCCTTTGTACCTGCCAGCTGGAGCCTTTGTACCTGCCAGCTGGAGCCTTTGTACCTGCCAGCTGGAGCCTTTGTACCTGCCAGCTGGAACCTTCGTACCTGCCAGCTGGAGCCTTTGTACCTGCCAGCTGGAGCCTTCGTACCTGCCAGCTGGAGCCTTTGTACCTGCCAGCTGGAGCCTTTGTACCTGCCAGCTGGAACCTTCGTACCTGCCAGCTGGAACCTTTGTACCTGCCAGCTGGAGCCTTCGTACCTGCCAGCTGGAGCCTTTGTACCTGCCAGCTGGAGCCTTTGTACCTGCCAGCTGGAACCTTTGTACCTGCCAGCTGGAACCTTTGTACCTGCCAGCTGGAGCCTTTGTACCTGCCAGCTGGAACCTTTGTACCTGCCAGCTGGAACCTTTGTACCTGCCAGCTGGAACCTTCGTACCTGCCAGCTGGAGCCTTTGTACCTGCCAGCTGGAGCCGTAGTGTGATGGCGCTCGGGCCGCCGGCCTGCAGTTTGCTTCGGCGTCCGACCGAAGTCAGCCACAGCTTGACCAGGTTGTCGTTGCCGCAAGTCGCCAGCAGGTAGACGTCCTTGTCCAGGGCTGGACAATCCAAACACAACCAATCAGTCCTTGTACAGGGGCCTTACCTAGCTCGGCCACTTGTAGTCCCGGGATCACTAGCAATCTACCCTGGCTAATTAATACCACCATAGCACCAAGCAGTAACCCCAACCTAGAGCGGCCACTCGTAGTCCCGGGATCACTAGCAATCTACCCTGGCTAATTAATACCACCATAGCACCAAGCAGTAACCCCAACCTAGAGCGGCCACTCGTAGTCCCGGGATTACTAGCAATCTACCCTGGCTAATTAACACCACCGTAGCACCAAGCAGTAACCCCGACCTAGAGCGGCAGTATTACGGCCGGGTTATATAGCCGGGGCACATCGACTCTGACTTTAGTAACAAGCCGTGAGATTGGTTGATTTGACCTCACTGCACAATGATGATCGTTTAAAAAGCAGTATGCCTTCTAGATAATGCTATCATCGTAGCACTACCGTAATACCTGTTGCTAGCGGTGCTAAGAAATCAACAAACTGCCCATTGTTGAAATGGCCGCTCTAGGTCCGGGTTATATAACGCCGCCAGCCCGGCTAATTAGCCGCATGGCAGCCGCTCCAAATGGCCAAGCTAGGTAAGGCCCCTGGTTAGAACTGAATGAAATATAACATTTTTGACATTATTGCTGTCCAGGGCTGGACAAACCAATCGCAACCAATCAAGCTGGGGATCGCAGCTGGCCTTTTGATCATTACGAGCCGTAAGGGATGTTTTGCGTTTAATTTTCACTTTCTTCTTTGCAATTGGTACCTCGTGACTATTTGATGAATACAATTAATATCATTTAGAAGTAAAATATTGCCACACATATAGCTATTGACGGAGCTATTGATATGCATAGTCTTGCGTGGCAGTTAAAGCGCTTTGGCACGTCACCAGTTTGTGCCGTCAAGGTTAGCACGGTCCGTCAAGGTTTGCACGGTCCGTCAAGTTCCATCAAGGTCCGTCGAGGTCCGTCGAGGTCCTTCAAGGTCCGTCGAGGTCCTTCAAGGTCCGTCGAGGTCCGTCAAGGTCCATCGATGTCCTTCAAGGTCCATCGATGTCGTTCAAGGTCCGTCGAGGTCCATCGATGTCCTTCAAGGTCCATCGAGGTCCATCGAGGTCCGTTAAGGTCCATCGAGGTCCGTCGAGGTCCGTCAAGGTTCATCGAGGTCCGTCGAGGTCCTTCGAGGTCCGTCGTGGTCCGTCGATGTCCGTCAAGGTCCGTCAAGGTCCGTCGAGGTCCGTCAAGGTTTTCACGGTCCGTCGAGGTCCGTCGATGTCCGTCAAGGTCTTTCGAGGTCCTTCGATGTCCGTCGATGTCCGTCAAGGTCCATCGAGGTCCGTCGAGGTCCTTCGAGGTCCGTCGTGGTCCGTCGATGTCCGTCGTGGTCCGTCAAGGTCCGTCAAGGTCCGTCGATGTCCGTCGAGGTCCATCAAGGTCCTTCAAGGTCCGTCGAGGTCCACCGAGGTCCGTCAAGGTCCATCGATGTCCTACAATGTCCGTCGAGGTCCGTCAAGGTCCATCGAGGTCCGTCGTGGACCTTCAAGGTCCGTCGAGGTCCGTCATCGCTCGCCGCTCACCGCTGGCTTCCTGCGCCGACGAGAAGTCCGACCCCATGACGCCGAGGTCGTGAGCATCGTCCACCGTAGCGAGCCACGTGCCGGTCTCCTCCTGGTTCGACACCTCCCTGCGGCAACCGGCAGACCGGCACCGAGTCAGTCGATGCACTGTCTCAGGCTGGCCCGGGTCACAGAGCCGGTATTCGGCTAGAGAGTGGCCAGCATGATGACACTCTTCTATCGGCTGTTCAAATCCCATGCTATACGGACGCCATGTTTTTACCAAGTTGATCACGAAGCACGTGGCAGTTTTATTTTTATGTACACAAATTAGCCTCCCAAAAATGTTGCCCATTCTGGGATTTGCACCCGGGTCCCCAACTTTTGCGGCTGGTGCTCTAACCAGCTGAGCTAAATAGACACGAAATTTGAGAGAAGTAATTTGCATGCAGGGTGAGAATTGAATGTCCCCATGGGGGTATGGTCCAGAGTCTACGAATACTCATAGTGGCTCTGGAACCGCGTGATGCTATACTGCAACCACATTTACATTCAACCTCGAGTAACTCCAATTTAACGTTGGATGCGTTGAATTCTCTTTATAATCTTATTTAAATTACGAAAGCTCGTAATTGGCTAGTCATTTTATTTTTATATACACAAATTAGCCTCCCAAAAATGTTGCCCATTGTCTATGAGTTTCTCGTATTCCTTTGCATATCTACGTATTATGTAGACAATTGTGAGGTGAGTTTGTATTGGTGATTGTATTTCAATTGTAAGTTTGTAACGTATCAACTACTGCTGAAAGGGCTGTTGAATAGTTCAAGTTGGTAAAAACATGGCGCCCATACGCAGAGATGGCCACTCTCTAACCGTAGATAGGCTCCCAGCAACGGGTCAGCTGGTCAGGAAGGTACCACCCTTGCGACTCAATGGTCTGTTTTAAAACAAGGATGTCCTTTGGCAATTAAGAAGTCACTTGATGACCAGAAAAACTTTAGTACCGAAATTAATTTGTTTATTTTATTATTTGTTGCTTCTGTGTGAGCTATCACCTGTCAAATCCTATTTCCTGTCAAAATGAGGCCAGACCACAATAGTACGTTCAGTGAGGACAAACCAGTAGGCGATTGCATGCAGCAGACCTCGCGTCAGTACGTACCACAGCTTGAGTACGCCCTGGGTGCACGAAGTCAGCAGGTAGCTTGCGTCGGGCGTGAACGAGATGGCCTGGACCGAGCCCTCGTGGTGCTGGAACGTCCTGCAACCAACAACCAAGCGGTGAAACGTGGCAACCAAGCGGTGAAACGTGGCAACAAGACGTCACGGGATGTAGCGGCTTTCACAGAGAGGTCCATCAAAGTCGTTCCAGTCGAACAACTCTTGGGGAAGTGACGCAGGCCACGTGCACTTCTCCTCAAACGCAACCAAGCCGAGACTGGTAGTGTTTGTTGTGGTTACTCGGTTTGAGCTCTTTTGGGATTACGTTTCGGTCCTAAAAGGACCCGTTCCTCCAACGTTTCGGCAGAGTTCGCTCTGCCATCTTCAGGGTGAGACATCTTCAGGGTGAGACATCTTCAGGGTGAGACATCTTCAGGGTGAGACATCTTCAGGGTGAGATATCTTCAGGGTGAGACATCTTTAGGGCAAGGCAAAACGTTGTATTAACAGGTCCTTGTTAGGACCGAAATGTAATCCCAACAGAGCACTGAAAACCCGCATCAAACAAGCCAAGACAGTGCACGAAACGGGTGGTGACAGTTAAAGACGTGGGTGGTTCAAGCAGCGCCCACTCACCGAATGAGGTTGCGCACGACGAGGTCCCAGAGCGCGATGGCGCTGTCGTCGTCGGCCGTCGCCAGCAGCGTCGAGTCGGGGGAGAAGCGGCACACGCGCACCGCGCTGCCGGTCGGCTGCACGAACGTCGCGATGCGGACGCCCGTCTGGAACAACGCACGCAACGCGGTCGTTTCAATCACGCCGGGAGGCAGCGGCTCTTTCGAGAGGTGCGACAATTTCTAACTGGGCAGCGAACCTTCGATCACTGCTCCGGTACGGGATAGGCAACTAGCGTGCCGTGCCAGCTCTCACTGCTCCGGTACGGGATAGGCAACTAGTGTGCCGTGCCAGCTCTCACTGCTCCGGTACGGGATAGGCAACTAGTGTGCCGTGCCAGCTGTCACTGCTCCGGTACGGGATAGGCAACTAGTATGCCGTGCCAGCTGTCACTGCTCCGGTACGGGATAGGCAACTAGTATGCCGTGCCAGCTCTCACTGCTCCGGTACGGGATAGGCAACTAGTATGCCGTGCCAGCTCTCACTGCTCCGGTACGGGATAGGCAACTAGTATGCCGTGCCAGCTCTCACTGCTCCGGTACGGGATAGGCAACTAGTATGCCGTGCCAGCTCTCACTGCTCCGGTACGGGATAGGCAACTAGTATGCCGTGCCAGCTCTCCCTGCTCCGGTACGGGATAGGCAACTAGTATGCCGTGCCAGCTCTCACTGCTCCGGTACGGGATAGGCAACTAGTATGCCGTGCCAGCTCTCACTGCTCCGGTACGGGATAGGCAACTAGTATGCCGTGCCAGCTGTCACTGCTCCGGTACGGGATAGGCAACTAGTATGCCGTGCCAGCTCTCACTGCTCCGGTACGGGATAGGCAACTAGTTTGCCGTGCCAGCTGTCACTGCTCCGGTACGGGATAGGCAACTAGTATGCCGTGCCAGCTCTCACTGCTCCGGTACGGGATAGGTAACTAGTATGCCGTGCCAGCTCTCACTGCTCCGGTACGAGATAGGCAACTAGCATGTCGTGCCAGCTCTCACTGCTCCGGTTCGGGATAGGCAACTAGTATGCCGTGCCAGCTCTCACTGCTCCGGTACGGGATAGGCAACTAGTATGCCGTGCCAGCTCTCACTGCTCCGGTACGGGATAGGCAACTAGTATGCCGTGCCAGCTCTCACTGCTCCGGTACGGGATAGGCAACTAGTATGCCGTGCCAGCTCTCCCTGCTCCGGTACGGGATAGGCAACTAGTATGCCGTGCCAGCTCTCACTGCTCCGGTACGGGATAGGCAACTAGTATGCCGTGCCAGCTCTCACTGCTCCGGTACGGGATAGGCAACTAGTATGCCGTGCCAGCTGTCACTGCTCCGGTACGGGATAGGCAACTAGTATGCCGTGCCAGCTCTCACTGCTCCGGTACGGGATAGGCAACTAGTTTGCCGTGCCAGCTGTCACTGCTCCGGTACGGGATAGGCAACTAGTATGCCGTGCCAGCTCTCACTGCTCCGGTACGGGATAGGCAACTAGTATGCCGTGCCAGCTCTCACTGCTCCGGTACGGGATAGGCAACTAGTATGCCGTGCCAGCTCTTACTGTGTTCAAGATGTATGTTGTCGTTTTTCCGTGATCTTAAAACTGAATAAACATTTAAACAAACAAACAAGGGGATTATTTAGCTACTTCTAAAATTCAATTTACTTATTTAGAATGTACTAGTCAATATTTAATCTTTTAAATAGCAATACATAACAACATAATCATGGTTATAGAGTTGATCTGACCGAAGATGACAGCTGGTAAGGCCTATACTTTAACGTTGCATGGGAAACATACAGCGTTGAGCTAGTTGCGTATCCCGGCTAGCAATGGTTGAAGATTGAACGCTACAGTCGAGTTAGTTTGAGATTACCACAGCTTAGTGGACTTCAAAGTAAAGTATCATTTGACTCTTTTATGATTTGTAAAGAGTAAAATGGTTAATAATTGTAATGATAAATAAAGTTTTTAATGGTAATGACAAAAACTTAATCATTTGATTCTATGGTATGGTATACTCTATGATATGACATCCCCAAAAAGTGGCAAACTCAAATTAATTCTAGTGTAAGTCAAGTCTGTTTACCCAACCTGGGGCTTAAGTGTATAAACACTCCATAAAAGTTTGCTGTCTCTACATCAATGGGCAGCAGATAATCATCCAGAACTCTCGATGATTATTTACACGATCTCTCTGCAGGTACTAGTTACTCCTCTTTGACATTTAGAGAGCCCATGGCCAGGCATAGGCTGAAACTAGTTTCCAAAGTTCTCTACAATTTAGTAACTCTTACTCATCTGTGAAGTCAAAAGGTTGATAAACCAAGGGACGTTGGACAACGACAGTTAAGTGAGACCACATAATGCTTCAAGAATTTGAAGCATGAATTGCTCTTCAAACAGGGAAACAAAAGTGTCATGGAAATGACAGTAAGCAACTTAATTAATTTATGACTTGACAAACTAACCGCAACGTTCCAAAGGGCTGCGGTGCCGTCAATAGATGCAGTGGCCAGCATCGTCCCTTGCGGGGAGAATCGGACGCTGGTCACTGCATACTTGTGCGGTGTGATCGGGGAATAGAGAGCATCGACGTAGCCCGAGCCCACGTGCCATTGCAGAACGCGGACCGTTTTGTCTCTGGAACAAGTTGCAAAACATAGAGGCTTGTCACTGAAAAAAGCGGTCAAATCTATGCACTATCTTGGCTGGCTTAGATTGTTCTAGTAATTTTGGCAATCTAAAACAAAGAGTAGTAGATGTTGAATCAATGTTATCTTCCTGCTATCTATGTTCAATAAATCATTGTGAAGGACACATTTCCTGTGAATGCTCATGGAAAATCAATAAATTTTTGAGTGAAAACAAATTGATTCTTACCCAGACCCGGTGGCAAGATGAAATTTGGCACCGAAGTCGCAAGACATAACGTCGCCCCCGAAGGAGCCCACCGTTTGCAGTACGGGCACATCGCTGGATATCTCCATCGCTTTAATCATCTGCCTATCACTTGCCTGGCCGACACTTGACTGAGTAATGAATCTACTGGCCCTGTCACAACATAATGACTAGGTACGTAGCTAGAGGCAGCCTAAATTGATTCCCACTTCGCCAATGGCTTTGCCTATGGGAGTACTGAGTGCAATGGTAATGGTAATTGCGTGTGCGTTTGTTACCATACCAACTTCAGACGACATACTACTAACGTATTGTGCGCAAGATATTGATCGATCGTGCATGTTACGATAAGAAAAACAGACAGGTTATCATGTATTATTAAACGCAGTTTTACGGTAAGTTGCGAAATGTCACAACACGAGGTACACGCCTTCTTATCTTGTCACTCTTGTGCTGGCCTTGAGCTTGATCCCCACACTGCTGCCACCCTGTGCCGAAAAGAGGAACATAACTTCTTGGCGCTTCAGTTGAAATTAACCAGATCGCGGGGCAAGAATCTTGTAACGTAACTACTTTGAGTGCATTACCCAATTCTTGATTTGGCTGCGATCTGAAAAAAGTGAAAACATATTTTCATGATCATGTTTCAGTGTCCCCAAAATGTTCGCTTCATATAAATTGATATATTTTGTCTCTTTCAAAGCTGTCGATATCTGTATTTGTTGTCAAAACAGGACTAAAACGTACACACATGTATATCTATAATGCGAAGATAATCTCTTGTGCATCGAGCTAAAATGAGCTGAAAGGTTTTTCTACTTTGACATTGAACTTGCAAAACGTATGTATACCTACGTCCTATCGCCCTATAAACGCAATTTGATTACAAGTTTCACATATAATGGCCTTGCCCTTGCAGTCTATTTCTGTAGCATGTGCACCAGAAACAGGCGATAGCGACAAATTTTCTAAATAAAATATAAATAAAATCAATAACGTATAACGGAAAGTAATTTAAGTAGGTAAAGGTAATGCCAAACGAACTGGTGATTAGTGAAATAGGCGCACTTCTATGTTTATTATTCGAATACGCTAACACATATCGATCTGGAAGTTTTTTTAATTAGCGAGGCTTTGAATATCAAAGTTGCTATACTGACCTGTCCTAAAAGGAATACACAGTTCGAGAGAGAGGGCAAGGATAATATTGCCTTTGGGACTAACACGTTAGTTTCACGGAATTTGAAACCTGCCCAAAAATTTGACTCCTCAAGATTCCCTGTGTGAAAAAATATTGCCACTGTCCAAAAATCACATTGGCACTGATCACAATCAATTAATGCACGATCAAGAATCAACAAATCACATTGCCGTATTACACTGATCACTAAAAATTATAGTCGGGACGTGAAATGATAAACACATCGTGACATTTTCGACCCCTTTGAAAATTTCGGATAAAACTCCTTATAGCCGACCTTATACGAGTTTTCATTCGTTTTTAGCTACACTCTTCTGTCTCTACTAATTCCCCCTCGGAAAATCGGTCAATACCAAATACCTTACTTGTTAATACCATTCTCAAATCAGCTGGTGACTAATCCTCGGAGGCTCCGTTCGACAAAGTCTGTCTCCACTTTTCTTGTTCGGGAAGATGTGCGTAATTGTCGCAGCGCTCGTCTGCTTGCAATAATCCCAAACATCAACAGCTTTCGGAAAGACTCAAAGACGGAGTTTCTTTCAGACAACCGATATTAAAGACAATTGCGCGCGCAACGGCTTACAACGCCGAGTAAATATATACTGAAATAGGAGCAAAAAAGTGTATACATACAGGTACTTAGAAGCTGTGGTTACATTGCTGCTGTGTGCAAGGACTAACTAAAGAAGGAGGCAAAACATAGCGACAACCAAACTGTTGCATGTATGCCGGAAATAGAAGTAAAATGTGAATATTTGAGTGCCATCGATATACTCGTTTGTCTCCAATCTTCAAGAACGGATTTCGCAAACAATTTTGGAAGAGACAAAGGGAGTTTTGAAGTTATGATTATACATTATACCTCAGCTCACCTACCCTAAATTGTAAGAATATAGGCTGTTTTAAGAATAAGTGTAAGAGTTGGGTACAAAAATATGAAAGATTATAAAAATGAGTTACTTTTATTATATTATAAATGAGAGTAATATTAATATAGTTGTTTAAATGACTTCTAAACGTGTAAAATGTATGTACGATGAATGGCAACTAGCCAAATAAAAACCAAATTAATATTATTATTATAACGTCCAACCATTGAGTATATTATTTTATTATAGGCCTCAATGTCCCAATGGTTGAAAATATGTATCATAAATAGAAAATTAAGTTTTTCATGGAAAGTGTCAATATTACAGCTTGTTTCCAATGCCGTCGAGTGTTTGCTGGTTTTGAAATTATTGTTGCAAATTGAGTCGAGTTATTATTACCATATCCGTATTTCCGTGCACCTCAATATTTGCAAACAGACGCTGTTATTTTATCTTTACTACCTCAGAGAACCTTAACCGTAGCATTATTTATATCGCGACTGTTACCAATGCGTTTATTAAAACATTATATCTGTACCCACTTCACCAGCCACCATGCGTATAGTATATAATAGCACAGAAGCTCCTAACAAAACGACCAAAAACCACCCCAAAAGAAGCGACAATCATCCCCTAACCTTTCCCCCCTTTCATCCCTTTCCACCCCCGCATTGTCCCACTCTCAAACCGAGCCCATTCAAACCGCACGGCAAATGAAAAAGGAAACAGCTTCATACCGGCACCGCAAGCACTCACCGCTGGCCATCCAGTTCTAATATCTGGACGCAGAGATTCATCAAATGCCTGACCACGCCGTCAGGTGGCCGGGCCCGCAATACCCCACGGATATTTATGTTCATAATAAAGGGGTCGATCGACAGGTGCCTCTGCGGGGCGCCTCGTAAATTGTCTCTAATGGACGTCGGCGTCGGCGTCGGCGTCGGGGCGCTTGCCTTGTGCTCGGGGCTCGTCGATGATCGTGGATGATGAAGAGGACGCTGATGATGATAACTTTGTCGTCTAGGGCGGACGCTGGGGCGAGAAGACCGCCCGCGACGCGACGCTCTGTCCAATGCATGGGGTGACATTCGCATTCGGGCTACGGGGCACGCGGGGTATATACGGGGTATGCGGCCCAGTTGTGAAGTATAATACTTGTCGTGGGGATTTCTGCAGGATTATAGATACTTTCGCATATATGAAGGTCGCTTGTATATCGCTCCCCTCGTTAATTTGGCCCTTATGGGCATTCAACTTTGATCTGCCGACGTAGAATGGAAAGATTTTGATTGAAAAATAATCTGCACGATTGCAGGATTAATACGATGAAATGCAAGATTAAAAATGCCCACTTTTTGGGCGACACTGGCATTATTCACGCATTATTCACAGTTAAAAGAGGACCACTTTATTTTTATGAACAAGGTACACTAAAAATCAAAACTCTTGCAATTTGTTCCGGGTCAAATGCTTCCTTGCCTGGTCTATTATGTTGTGTGGCGAAGATGGCCATCCTTGATGGGGTTGGTCCTTCCTTCGGTTGGCAATATGTGTTGGATCCGTTGTGGATTGTGGATCAAGTACGCAGGTCATGCAGTGCGAGGGCTTCAAGTAAGTTGAACAGAGGAACTATAGGGTAGAGGGAGTCAACAGTGGTGTCTAGTCAGTGTTAACCTCTAGAGCATGCATAGTGGCATGCTTATAACTTGTAGTCAATTTTCCAACTGGGTCCAAATCTACAAAGAGGAGATTTTCAAAATCCCGGGGTAATTTTGTCATCTCATGCGACATGCCAATGGGATGCACTGCACACTGGATCTTATTGGCTACAGTACAGACTCATTCTTCGGGGATCATTGAAACCCCCTTGTTTGTGGATCCGGGCCTTGACGGATAAATTGGCTCCAAGAATTCAAACTCCACATCCATATGTTTTGCCGTCGGGTCCACCAATTATACACTGACCCCCCCCCCCCCCTCCACCCTCTACAATATCGTAACGAACCCACGCGCCTGACGCCTGTCGCTTACCGACACAAGTCGAAAAATAACGCTTGAACCGGGAATAAAAAACCAATCGAGTTTCTTTGAAATCGCGTTTCGATTGAAACGTGAATTCACCAGATAGACACTTCAATAAACTGACAGATTAATGTGACGCCCCCGCGGTGACAGCGTCAATCCCGTACGCGGTGCGTGCGAGTGTGAGTTTTTAATTGTTGTTTTCCGCGCGGACAAGTCGAGCCCGGTGATTGCGTCGACCGCCGGGCGCCGGCTGCGTCCCCCCCCCCCCCCCCATCACTCGAGAGGGGCCAATACCCCCCACCCCTTATCGTTCCAAGGGGCAGCAGTGGCCCCCATGCCCCCAATACCTCCCAATGATTCCCATTGCCCATCAGCCCCACATATCGTTCCAAGGGACAGCAGTGGCCCCCATGCCCCCAATACCTCACAATGATTCCCATTGCCCATCAGCCCCACACATCGTTCCAAGGGGCAGCAGTGGCCCCCATGCCCCCAATACCTCACAATGATTCCCATTGCCCATCAGCCCCACACATCGTTCCAAGGGGCAGCAGTGGCCCCCATGCCCCCAATACCTCCCAATGATTCCCATTGCCCATCAGCCCCACATATCGTTCCAAGGGACAGCAGTGGCCCCCATGCCCCCAATACCTCCCAATGATTCCCATTGCCCATCAGCCCCACACATCGTTTCAAGGGGCAGCAGTGGCCCCCATGCCCCCAATACCTCCCAATGATTCCCATTGCCCATCAGCCCCACATATCGTTCCAAGGGGCAGCAGTGCCCCCATGCCCCCAATACCTCCCAATGATTCCCATTGCCCATCAGCCCCACATATCGTTCCAAGGGGCAGCAGTGCCCCCATGCCCCCAATACCTCCCAATGATTCCCATTGCCCATCAGCCCCACATATCGTTCCAAGGGGCAGCAGTGGTCACATGCCCCCAATACATCCCAATGATTCCCATTGCCCATCAGCCCCACATATCGTTCCAAGGGGCAGCAGTGGCCACATGCCCCCAATACCTCCCAATGATTCCCATTGCCCATCAGCCCCACATATCGTTCCAAGGGGCAGCAGTGGTCACATGCCCCCAATACATCCCAATGATTCCCATTGCCCATCAGCCCCACATATCGTTCCAAGGGGCAGCAGTGGCCACATGCCCCCAATACCTCCCAATGATTCCCATTGCCCATCAGCCCCACACATCGTTCCAAGGGGCAGCAGTGGCCACATGCCCCCAATACCTCCCAATGATTCCCATTGCCCATCAGCCCCACACATCGTTCCAAGGGGCAGCAGTGGCCACATGCCCCCAATACATCCCAATGATTCCCATTCCCATTTAGAACATATCGTTCTAAGTGGCTCCAGTGCCTAAACGTTACTTTAGCAACTGAACGTTATTATTTGAATTGAGTGGAACAGGGACTCAGATTGTTGGTCGCTATTCCAGTGGAAAATCGACTAACAGAAATTAGTGGTCTGTCCAACAAACCAAAGCAGCCGCACAGAGTTGCAAGATGTATTAGTCGTTATTCAGCGTCCTCAAAATAGCTTACCTCCTACGTAATTTATAATGCTTTCAGATTACATAAGAATAATTTTCGTACTACCATTGGTTTGGCTACAGTTTGGCATAGTTTTCTCTTATGTAAATTAGCTAGGTGAGCTATTTTGGTAGGGCTGTCACTAATAGTTTGACTGTAAACAATTGATTGGTAGATTTTCAATTCATATGGATCTGCACATTGCGAAACTTTTCTGACGTGGGCGGCTTCGGGCTACAGTGACATATACTGATATTAATATACCGTGCACTCACCTGTCACCACGTGATTGGTTGATAGTATTCTGTCCCCATAAGGGGGTTCAAAAATTGCCGAAGACTTCTGTATTTCAAGAAGTCATGGCGGGGTATTGGTATAAGTTTTCAACTAGCAATAATCGCACCTCGGGTAGACCTCATCGGTTACGATATTGCCGCTGCGCAAAGATGTCTGACCATTTGGAAACATCCAGCCATTATCAGCCGAGCGACACGTTTGGTCGCGAGTGGCCACAAATCGAGTATTGCAACTCAGCGGCGCAACCTGTCGGCGTAACTGTTAACCATGCCATGGCTTAAGGCGTAGGTAAGGTGGTTAGTTGTGAGTGGTTTCAAATCTAGTACATGTCGTGTAGATTATGTTTTAATTTTTGGTAAAGTACATTATTTTTGTTTGGTTTCGAGATCAATTGAGCAGCGAGAAATTCAAACTGAAAAGACGTCAGAAGAGCAGATGAATGTTGACTAATTACCATTTACCAAATGTAAAATTGCAGGGTTCCATGCTGGCAAATCGAGACGTTGAAAACTTATATACTTCATTCCCCTAAGCTCATCAAACCAAAAATATACTTTGTCCGGAAGGCGTGCTGCAATTGGCTGGCTCCCTCGCTATAAATTTATTTTCCTCCATTGTAATGTGCGTGGCGCTCCCAGGAGCGTCGCGTATTTCAGCTAGGAGGGCCACCGAGTTTTCAATTGATGCAATTGACATGATTTCGACCGCATAAATCCTCGTAAGTGTCAAATTAACAAATATTTTGACATGCATTTTCTGCACTTTTGGTCGACCGCTGTTAACGTACAGATTAAACAGGCATCTTGCGCGACCGTGAAAATCAGGTTGCTTTCTTGATCAATTAGGGGAGCTACGGAAACTCGACCTCTGGTAAGGGAAGGGAGTCATGCGCGCACAGAACGTTGAAGAACGTTTACACAACGTTGTATATTATAAGACAATATAGGCACACTCCAGAATGGTACAGAGAATAAGTGCCGGGTGTAACTAATCAGTGTAACTAATCTGTGTAACTATAATCTGTGTAACTGTTATGTGTAACTAATCTGTGTAACTTTTACGTGTAGCTAATCTGTGTAACTCATATGTGTAGCTAATCTGTGTAACTTTTATGTGTAGCTAATCTGTGTAACTCATATGTGTAACTAATCTGTGTTACTTTTATGTGTAACTAATCTGTGTTACTTTTATGTGTAGCTAATCTGTGTAACTCATATGTGTAACTAATCTGTGGTACTTTTACAGATATCACCAAAACGCAGCGAACACAAAATCAACCTATACTGTCTATACGCCATGTGCACCGTTAAGGTCTACTTTCCCAGGAGAGCCACTGCTTTGACTGACGACGGTGAAACGAGGAGTTCCATTGCAGAGGCACTCATTGCTGCCAACCCGAGAGCTAGCGACACCAATCGAGTGTTTGGTTTGTTGCTGCAGAGTTGGCGACAAATAATTAACTAGCGGCGAGTGGAGATGGGGAATGTTTGTGTGGGAACCGGATAGCGTTGCGAAGGGTGGTCGTGGGAGTTTCGGGCTGGGGATCCGCGTCTGGCACGGTGCTTCCTCTTGAGTCAAGTGCCTTTCAGTGATTTTTACGCGAAGGAAGGCGACTTTTCAGGAGCTGGCGTCAAGCGGGATTCCCTGGATACGTGATTGAACCGTGGGCGAGTGCATGGGTTCATAGCGTTGCGTGGGTGGCGTGAAGGAAGGATGGGCGATTCGAGAGACATCGGCAGTTTTTAAACTGTTACAATATCAATAATAAACGTATTCCTTCGAAACGGGGTGCAGATGTTTTTTCAAAATGTAATACAATGTCGTTGGATCTTGTAAAAACGTTTTTAAATCAGGGTAAGGTTGTCGTAAAAAAAAATTCGAGTAATTTTAAGAGGTGTAAGGCAATTTTGGCAGTGTACTTTTAAGAAGACGGCATGGGATTGAAGGTGGAGTTTGCCGAAGCTAATGAGCACATTCATTGGAGAGATGAAATTAAAAATATAACTCCATACTTTTTTAGCGTTTTCCATCTTGAAGGGGTGTGAAAAGTTGAGTGGAAAAGCGTGGGAAAAGCGTTGGTGCAAAGATTACGAAAATACGAATGACATGAGACACTAATACGAGACATTCTTGAAAAATATAAGAAGGAATGAATTTTGCATGAATTTTGGAGTTCAAATAACGATACGCTACAAAACCTTCGTTAGCCCGAAAACCTGTTAGATGAAGCCGCTCAAAAACTTCGAAAATGTTATTTATTTTTCTGACGTCAATTTCTACCCACTGCCCGAGGTATTAGTTGGAAAGATCACGTCTAAAACGCCTGCAGAACGCGAATTTCTGCAAGGAATCTGCCCCTGCTTGCCAGCGGGGGCGCACGCTTCCGAACCATTACTGTTTATTTAAAAAAGTGTCCCCCCCCCCCCCCCAGCATCGCCTCGCTGATTGGTAGCCATGGTAACATGCCTCGGCTACAAAATGCTGCTAAACGCGCGAATCCGAATTTACGCACGTCTGAAATTTCGTTTGAAATTGGCCAGCGCACGTGGATGTCACGTAACGGCGCGTTGGATTCGCGGAGCTCCAAAACGGATTCAAATAAAACGGGCTAGTAGAAACAATAATTGTCGTTATCGGGCATAGCGATAGCTGGCGTCATGAGCATCGATTGCTTGCTGATTGTATCAACTGATTCTGCCTCGAGAGCCTACAGTTAGAGAGTGGCCAACATGATGACATTTTTCTATTGGCTGTTCAAATCCTATGCTAAACGGACGACATGTTTTTACCAAGTTGATCACGAAGCACGTGGCAGTTGTCTATATGAGTTTCTCGTATTCCTTTGCATATCTACGTATTATGTACATGGTAAGGTAAGTTCGTAACGTATCAACTACTGCTGAAAGGGCTGTTTAATAAATCAATTTGGTAAAAACATGGCGCCCCTACGCAGAGATGGCCACTCTCTAACCCTATAGAGGCTCACTAATTCTGTCCTTGGGTTCATGTTACAGGTCATTTTCTCAATTGCAATGCTGATGCAATTACATACTCGTGTTATAATTAGGAGAACAAGAAAATCTGTTACTTACAAGTCAAATACTACATTTCCCACCCCAGGGCACCAATTGTAGAGCGAGTATTTTCTTCAATCACACCCCAGGGCACCAATTGTAGTGTGGGTATTTTCTACAATCCCACCCCTGGGCACCAATTGTAGTGTGGGTATTTTCTACAATCCCACCCCTGGGCACCAATTGTAGTGCGAGTATTTTCTACAATCCCACCCCTGGGCACCAATTGAAGTGCGGGTATTTTCTACAATCCCACCCCTGGGCACCAATTGTAGTGCGGGTATTTTCTACAATCCCACCCCTGGGCACCAATTGTGGGGCCGATATGTTATTTTATAATCCCACACCAGGACATGGTCGAATATAGTAGACCTAGAACCAAGTAAATGTGGAAAAATGTAGGATTGAGCCCTTGCTCTTACTTTAACAACGTAAATGGTAAAGTTCAAAGATTGAAAATACTGTGAGTAAATACACGCGCCTTCAATGTTTTTCGAGTGCCCACAGCAGAAAGCGAAGAATTCTCGTAACTGCGTGGAGAAATCTTGGTCTAGAAAATTGAAATTTAGATAACTTTTAAACCCTTCCATGCGATACGAAAATCGTGATATCTGCAAACATGAAAAATTCACTGAGTTTTAAAAAGAAATCTAGCAAGGTGATGTCGAAATTTCCATATTTCCGAATGGACAAATGCCCTGGATTTTCAGAATGCGTGGGCCCACTGTGTTTCATTTTGTTGATAGCAACGGACTTATTCATCCCAGTAAACGCACTGTGAGTTGATAAGCACTGACTGGAAGAACGTGTAATCAGTTTTGAGAATGGAATAAGAATTGCCAATAATGGTTATATGGGACCATGAAGATAAAGCACTAACCTAAAGAGATGTTTGCCATATGACGATAAAACAGTTTGCGTCCGGCAAGCGTCAGTTTGTACTGAGAACGAGTGAAAGCATTTAGTGGAAAGGTGAACAATCGCGTAAATCGCGTTTGCCGCTCGAATAATACGACTTTGAGTAGGTGAGACTGTTTAAAATGACGTAGGTACGCGCATGAAACATTCGACAAATTGTTTACCAAATTATGCTTTCTGTTTGAAGTGTCCGTGAAAACGTGGGGCACAATAAAAGCCAATTTTCAGGCTTGATTCACGTTAAAAATATCATCCTCTGAAACGAAATAATTTAGACGACAACGCAGCAACGTCCCGTCAGTCGCTGAGCGTTTACACAGAGCGGGAACCTCTTCTGGGAGCGACCAGCTGACGACGGCGCGCTGGGGAATGTGGCGGAGAGTGGTGGCATGGCGTGTTATTCGGAGTCGGCTATTTCCAAGATATGACGCCACCGCGTTAGACGGGGACAGGTAGCGGCAGGTAACAGTGGCGGCACAAGGAATTATTGGAAACGAAACAAGGGTGGAGATAATTAACTTGTAATGAAACTCAAAAATCAAAGTGGAAAATAAAAAGAGAACTATAGGTGGTGGGTGGGGAGGTGTTACTGTAAGCTATTTACTTACGGCTTACCTAAGTTTACACACGACCGTTTGACGGATTTCGCTTACAAATGGGCATGGCTGATAGGGAGCGAAAAGTTAGTTCAACTGTTAACTATATAGCAATAAGCAAAGCAATTTAAACGTTCGTTAAAAAGTTACCTATATTTGAACGAAACGGATCGGTTTCAGTTCAGGATATAACACAGTCTCCGTAATTGAGCCCTGCAGTCACTCGTTCAGTCTTTTAGCCGTGCATCTTCAAGATGGCGGTCCTTACTGAGGCAAGTTCACTGGATAACTGGCTAACTGGTTCACCGGCAAGTGCATATAATACGTTTGTACTGCTGAACAAGCTGTACATGTATAAATATATGGAAGATGAGCTCAGGAATGCTGATAATATGCTCTTTAGCTTCAGGGATAAATATAATTTATTTTAAAACAGTGGTGAGGGTACTGTGGCAAGGGGGGGGGAGGGGTGAGGGGAATGTGCCCCCGTCGCGACTCCGCCACTGAACCACGCATCTCTCACCGCGCGGTCCCACTGCACACTCGCCGACTGTTTACCCTCGAGTCCGTGTCCGTTCCCTCGGGCATCTCCGGGCGTGACTCACTCTCGTGCGCTGGCACGCGGTCTGGGCTTTGCAGCCGCGTCCCACGGCATTCCACGCTATTATTGGCGAGCCGGATGCGCCCTGTGAGCTTCCTGCATGTCGTGCGGGACCTCCCGCTGGCCGCGTGGGGCCGAGGTTCAGCCACTGACCTGCGCACACAACGTAGAAGATCACGGGTTTAGACTCCTTAGACCTTAGACAATCTTGTACTGGTAACCGTAGAAATATCCCGGTGACGAGTATAGGCTTCTAATAGTAACAGTCAAACTTGATACTGTATACAGAAGATATTATACACTCTTGGTATGTATTGGTAGCGTGTTGAACGACGCACTGTTTTGATAACGGACTTGGAGGCACTGGTCTAATTACGACGGTGTATGAAAGGGTGATGGGGACATGTAATTGGTAATAAGGGGACAAGGGGGAAAGGGAGAAGCGGTGCCGAAAAATGTGCCTAGCCGTGCAGCGCGACTTGGTTAGTGAGTGTCGGTTTTAGTGAGTGCCGGTTTTACATTGTCCAGTTAAGTGTTAACTGCCAGTTAAGTGTTAACTGCCAGTTAAGTTTTTTATCTCCAAGGTCACAGCCAATCGAAAGCCTCTATTTTCATTTGAACTTACAGTGAAACATTATAGTAGAAGCACGACCATGGATCTCCTAGCGAGGGAGTTTCCCCTTTTCCAGGAAGTTTACCTGCACGCTAGAGTTTACATCTGTCAATCAGCCATTTGATTGTCAACCAGCCAGATAATAGCCGCTATATTATTGATAATAACAATATTATCAAGTTATCAACACCATACTGCAATTCGAAATGATCAAAACTAACAAGATCAAAAAAGATTTATGACATCAAATTACAGATCACATAAAAGTACCTACTGCTTACACAGCGATTACTAATAGCACGAATTGAGTCCCACGCACTATCACTGCTCTTCGAAGCGCGTTGCGTAGTGGGGCAGATGGCACCGGCTGCTAACTCGATCCACGCACGATGTTTGCTTTTTTCCGGTTCTCGTACAGCGGATTGCGCGTTTCGACGCGAACTGTGCGTGTACGCAATGCGTGTGTGTGGATGCGAGCGTAGCGTAATCGTAGTACGAACATTGCGTCATTCATTGAGGGAAACAATCGACTCCAGAGCGGCGAGAATTGCGATCCGTATACTGGAATTGCAGCGTGAAAACGAGCGAGTGACGACGCAGTCACTTGCTGCAATTCCCTGAGTGGATTGTGAAATAGAAGGAGTGTTGGAGTCGGATATTGGTCGAGCAATTGCACCAGAGTGAGGTGATCAAATCACCAGACAGGGAGAGAAAATTCGAGATCTTCACATTAACCATAGTGTCCTTATAGCGCTTTAAAGACCAAAGACATAATATACTGTTCTGCAATTTGACGATGGCCTCTGCGTTTGTTCCCAACTTATACAACCTCTCTGCTTTAAAATTATAGGCCAAATGGTTTGAGGAACCCATTAAAATTTACGAGAATTCTTGGAATTTTTTCAAAATTTCTCACGCTCCACATACGAAAGCTAAACTTTGCAAGCACAGTGAACCGCACTGGAACTTAACGTGACGAACTTAACGAAGCGTTTCTACAGTGAAGTCTTTGGGAAAAAACAGCATGTCTCTTTTTGTTACTATTTTCTTAGTAACATGTTAAGTAAAATGAACGCAGGTTTTTGTGTATTGATGTTTATCAACGTTACCTAACTCTTTATTGAAGGAACTGATTAATTTCAGAACTGTTGCTAGTTGTGACTCCCCGGAAATGGTGTTCGCGAAGTTCAGGTTTATGAAGCGAGCCCGTGTGTTTCAATGTATTTGCCGCTCATCATTCAACGAGGCAATGCAATTACACTGCGTTTTACTATCCGTCTTTCAGATTGCCAATATCGGAACAAAACCAAACAGTTTAAAGCCTGCGGAGGCTCACAATATTCCCTCAAAGTGACCTGAGAATTGTCCGGCAATAAGCCGTCTGCGGTATGACTTACGCTCCATGTTGTGGGCATTTGCGCTTGAGAGGATAGGTACTTATATTTGTCTTGAGAAATACCTGCAATTACCGCAAGTAATCAACAAGTTTGCAAGTAGCTTCTCAGCGTTTCGGACCAAGCAGCTAAATGGGGTTTGAAGTCCAGGAGGAAATAAGATCTGTTACGTCGACGAGCCAGATCTTGCTCAGTCTCGTCTGGCCTCGGCGTTGCCCAGAATCGCGATGGCTAACTGTCCTGAGAAAGTCCAGATACGGTTGGCACCGAAGAAACCTTTCAAAGCCCCAACTTCAAAGGTGCGTTCCCACGCAAGATACAATGCTGCAATTTTCGGATGTTAGTAAAGGGTAATGAAAGGGCAATAAGTTGGTCAGGAACGACAAAGTAGCAATTGCCCGACTGCAGCATATAGGGACGTATTCCGCCCTGAAAATGGCCTGTTCTGTTTGGGTAGCAAGAAGTCAATAACTAGGCTTCCCCCATTTCCCTGATCAACATCTCGACATCATGGATTAGGGGATGAATCATGTTCTTCGAGTTGCACCGTAATTAAGAAGGAGCATTGAACCAGTGGCCTCCTCGGTGCTTTTCGACATGAGTACAGGCTTCTTGCCGACACCGGGTTTCCCCTCATTCCTTCTAGGCTAGAATCCTCTTTAGTTCATCCACATATAATTCACCTACACCATAATACCAGTGCCACAGGGTCCGTCGTCAGAACAGTGCGTCGTCAGAACAGTGCTTCGTCAGAACAGTGCGTCGTCAGAACAGTGCGTCGTCAGAACAGTGCGTTGTCAAACGCCACGAATCTAAGTCTATTTTGGGCCCAAGTTCAGTGTTGGACGACTCAACAGAGCGGTGCGGGGGGGGGGGGGGGGAGGCTGCGCATTCACCCCCCCCCCCTCCCTCAGGGGGGTTCAGAGGCGAATGCAGCTTGCAATGAGCGATGGGGTGAACTGACCCAATTAAACACACCTTGTTTGATCAGCTCCCCTCGAGGCTAATGCACTAGCAGCATTATCTTGTATACACGTGGGATTGTTGTAAGAAGTATTGGCCGAAAAAATTCCATTGTGTCGTGATAAGATAGCTTATAAACATTTTATTGAACTCTTTTCAAGTGGGCTAGATATGCAGGTTTATATTACGGAAGTGATTAATAATATAAATCTCGATAATGGCAAGCATTACATTGGTATTGGGTAGATGCTGTTTGTTTGTGTTTCGGGCCAGAGGTCCTGTGAGTTGCGGGTTGCCTACCATGTGCCGGGTACGGTGACAAGGCGAGTGTTTGGTGTTTGGTGAGCGGGCGGTGGAAAAACATGCCAGCCCGCGGCAAGCGCGAGAAGCTCGAACAAATGTCGGCGTGAGTTGGCGTCGAATGAAGCTGCGGGAAAATCAATGGCAGCTTGGCTCAACAGGTTGCGGTGCTTCGTGGGGGTTATGGTCTGTCGAAACTTGGCAAAGAGCGGGGTTTCTCAATCTCACGAGCTCACTGCGTTATGGCGCGAGCAACTTTTAGTCTGACAGCTGAATTTTTGTTTAAAGTCTTAGTTTGTACGTTGAGGTTCGGTTCAAGTTGGAAGTATTCAGCCTTGGTGAACGGCGTTTAGGCAGGTTTGATTATGTTCTCCCTTATTTCGTTTTAGTTAAAAGGAGGCGGAAGCATGGAGTGCTAAAAACCATGCCAGCTGGTCAAAACGAAACCAGGAAATTTCCAATGAATGCTCGCATCGGAAATGTTTGCTAAATGTAGTGCTTTGACAAAAACTAGTGCAGAAAACACGAGGAAATCCAATGTAGTACGTACATCGCAAAAGTAAATAGCGTCAGGTAAAATCCCGACTGGTATTCAGTAATCGGGTGACCGGTCCTCGGTTCAGTTCGGGTCCATTCCTGGAACAGTGGCTTTGGACCGGAAACAGAGGGGTATGCTGGCGAAATCTACCTAGGTCCTAAAACATGCAGTTTTTGGCATAATGATTTCAACTTAAGACCATTCTCAAACATTTATTAGAAGGAAAATATTTGTTTGTAGTGGTTACCAATGACGGCAAACAGTTAATTCATGTTAGAAAAGAATACTATGGGTTGAAAAAAATATACGAAATATTTTCCCATTGGTGGTTTTAGCGGGAAAATATCAAACATCCGTTTTCAAAATGTTGTTTTATTTGATATTCCAGGTCCATTTCCTATATTGGAAGATTCTAATGAAGCCCGCTACGACGAGTGTCCAAAAATCCGCATGACAACTGGAGGATGGTCTTTGAAAGTGACATTCCTGGCATGGTCGCAGGACTCTGTCTGTGTTTGCTAGGAAGCATCTGGAAATTCGCTGTTTTAGCAGGACTGTTGCCATTTTATTTGGCTGCAGGCATCTAGTGCAGATTGCAGAAAACGGTTTTTTAAAATCATTTTTTGGTTGCTGTATTGTGCAGTATTGTGCAACAGGCTCTGTGTGCAGTATTGTGCAGAACTGTGAAGTGTTTTGCAGTACTGTGTAGTTTGTAATTATGACTTTAGAGATCTGTGCAGTGTTGTGCAGTACTGTGTAGTTTGTAATTATGACTTTAGAGATACCTATATATAAAAAAACAAACATTTTGTGACATCAGTTGATTTTGAAAACTACTCCCTGATTTATTGTGGCCTGACATCCTCCTTTCCAGCTGCCCCAACTTGAAATATCACATGAGATTCAAATCCTTAGTTGACGCAATCAAATCGGATGGCCTTGAGATCATTAAACGTGCGAACGGATAGCAAGAAATTTAAAAAACCTTCATTCCAATTGATCACGAATGAAGTCAAAGAAGATTATCTTCCGAGATCGAAATAAGTTGCAGGGCACATTGAGTATCGTTCACTCGTTCTTAGGCAAATGATGTGAGATCACAATTAGCAAAGGCATAAACTGAAATTCGGCAACTCCTAATGGATGCCATAAAAGAGTTTTTAACGGCTCCGAGCGTCACTCTGCCGTCCTCCCAGACCGAGTCCAGACGGGGTCCAGACGACGTCTGGTGCCGCTGAGCACACAGCACACAGTGCGTCGTTAAACAGCAAGTCTTGCCACCCACGCTCGCTGTCCGCATGACGCGGGTGCGAGGGCGCTTTTGGGGAGGGACGGGGGAGAGGGGGCGCTTTTGGGTAGGTACGGGGGCCGGAGCAGACGGGGGGCTGCCAGCATGGTTCGGTCCACTCTGGAATGGGAGCGAAGAGATCACTCACAGAGATCACTTTGGGGAAACCAAACATTTCATAAATTTAGAAACATTTTACGCAAGTGCACTTCGTACTGGTATTTTCCCTTTTCAATAAGAGGGGGGGGGGGGAGTGGGCGAGGCGTGTGCCTGTGCCTAGCAGCAGTTATTGAAAGCCATAGATCCCGAATTAGAAAACCCCGTCCCATCTTTGCGTTGTCTCGCCGTCGGCAAGTTGACCGTCCCTGCACGAGAGTGCGTCGTCAAACACGATCAAAGGGCTAATCCAATGAGAGTCCGATCGGTCTGTTATTAGCACACTTCGAGTGGGCAGCTATGTGCGTTCAGAGCACAAGGTGCAGGGTACACACGTAGGGTACACTTAGGGCATCGCTCATGATCGAGATTTGTTCGATGCCAAACATGTCAACATTATATAGACTATAGGTTTACCTGCATGTGCAACTGTGAATTCTGGCTGCAAATATAGATTATCGATTATATTATGCAAATATAGATTTGACTGGGGAAATGAGAGCGCCTCATACATGGTTCTATACATGATAGCTACTTTTAGCCGAAGCGCAAGCGTAAGTTTAAAGTTTGAAATTTCTTCTGATTTTCTCATTGCATTGCTGTAGCCTCGGAGAATGATTATATCTGCATTTGAATTGTACGTGTGATTATTATGCCTAAAAAAAATCTATCAAACTTGGTATTGAATGGTAGGTTAAGTCATTACACTCAACTTGAATTGAATCTCACTTGAATGAGAAACGACCCCATTATAACCACGCTAAACTTTTAAACTTTTAAACTCTAAACTACAAGATAAATATTACTTATTTAGCATTGAAATCCCAGATAGATATTTCTGTTTGACAACTACAGTGCGAATTGAGAAAGATTTTGATATTAGGTCACAAGAATCTTGCATTGGTTTCAAAAAAGCAATTCAACTGGATTTTGCATGTTGAATAAAAGTCTCACTGTTGTTTTGACGTTTCTTAACATAGTTATGCTATAGTTACTTTCTCAATGGTGATAGCTCGACTTGAGCAAAAGAACCAGGGGGGCTATCATGTTACTTTGTGATTTCAAAACGATTCGCTTTCAATATAACTGCCTATGGTTTAACATGGGGGCAGTGATATGAAATCGAATGATTTCGAGCCAAATCGAAGGAAAAATGTTAATGATCGCTTCCTAGTTGTTTTTTAAATCCAGGCTACTTAAATTCTAATCATGCAGCCAAAAAAAAGACTACTGAATAGTCCAAAGCCACAAGACAATCTGCATCACATTCACTGAAGTACCCATCCAAAATTGCCCATAAGCTCAATGAATTCCCGTGACATCTGTGGCAGCCTCCCCACGGGCCCAGCCTCCCGCAGATCGCAGAGCGCGCTGCTGGCTCGGCGTCGCCAGCGTGGGCCAGCGTCGTCCAATGGGCGACGTCGCTCCGCGCCGCGACGCCTATAAGACGGCGTCGTCGGGCGTCGCGACGGCAATAGCAACAGCGTCGCGGCGTCCACGAGTCAGACAGACGGCAGCAGTACACGCGGACTCCAGTTGCTAGCCGACAAACGAACGAACCTATTATCTACACAGGTGAGTGCTCACTGTTGCTTTGGGGTTGTATCTGATTGTAGGATGTTTTGGATCGTCTGCGTCTGGACGTAGAGGAATTTCGGGAGAACATTGTCTCGTGTGAATGGACATTTTGAGAGGTTGTTTCAAAGTACATGAGTGGATATTTTTTAGGAGAATGTCAAAATATAAATAAGTTATCATTTTGGGATGGTTTTCAGAAATGGGTTGGACAATTTTGGATATTGTCAGAAATGTGTTCTGGATATTGTCAGAAATGTGTTCTGAATATTGTCAGAAATGACGTTCTGGTGAAGTTGTCTGAAATTAGTGGACATTTTAGGGGGAAATCAGAAATAATCGGAAAGTTTTCACAGACAATATACGTGGATTTTCGGCGAAGTTGTCATATGAGAGTGGAAACTTAGGAGAGGTCCCGCGCGGTAGTGGACATTTTCTGGGGTTTTCCGCCTAAATGGGGACAACTTTAAGTGTTTTTCACAAGTAATGAACATGTTAAGGGGTTTTAAAAGGCAGTGAACATTTGTGGGGTTCTCTTTCTGACGTTCCATTTGGATCTGCAAGCTAAACGGAAATGCCATGCGTGCTTGTTCAAGGAACTGACAGTGACAAGAAGTTCAGGTCTTATTCAAAAGCCAGTGGGAAATGATTCCATGCTATTGTAAATATGAATGAATCCGTAGCCTTCACCTTGTCGTGCAACTGTCCAACAGTGCCCACATTATATGACTTAACGTCCCTTGCGAGGGCCAGTACAATTCGAACCTCAAGAGTCGTCCACTAAGCCATGTTGTCAGACTGAAATACAAGCTTCTTCTCCCTCAACCACCTACCTCACACAGAACCAGGCCACGATGGGTCAGCTTTTTACACCATTCTGCTCTATAAGAAGTCGTTTCATGACATTAAAATGAAAGAAAATTTCAAAGAAACTAATTGATCATTAGCGTAATTTCGAGCTTTGCTTGGTTTTTCCCGCAACCAGATCTTTTCTGATCTCGCTTCAGAGGGTTTGGTGGATGCAGGTATGAAAAAAGTGGATGCACGGCGGGAAAAATAACTGGACCCTTTACCTGAGGGATCGGCCCTCACTTCAAAGTCAAAGAGCGCTAACAAGCTGACGCCCCCCAGGTAGACGCCACTGGCTGGAGCGAGCTGACCGCTGGCGAGTCGCCACATGAAACCACGGACGGTCCGTGAAGGTCCGTGAAGGTCCGTGACGGTCCGGGATCAAACAGTGTGTGGGACTTTATCAGTCGTAATTAGGATTGTGTGTCGTGCGTCCCGTATCGGCCCACTGCCGTTGGGGAAGGAGTTGGAAAATGTATCTTTTACCTCGAGGTATAAATTTGCTAAAAAGCTTTTTGAAAAAGATAGTACATTTATTTTAAATTCGTAGCTGTGTGTAGTCATTTTTTGGGCAATAACATGAGGGAATTGCTTTTTATTCAGTAATGAGTTAAGAAAATGTTAATTCAAAACGAATTTGATTTAATTTCATATGAAAACGGTGTAACGTTAAAACAAAATAAATAAAGAATTCGAATGAAAAGTGAACGAAAAGTCAAGCACAACAAAACATTTCACAAGTGCTGAATTTCAGCGTGATAAACGCTCAGCCAAGTTTCGTGAATTTAGAACTTTCGCCTCTGTAGCGTTAGAAAATTTTCTAAAAATATGACAATTTTTGTAAACTTTATTGGTTCAAAAACTACCAAATCGATTTTGTTGTGGGCGTGGGGGGTCTAAGTGGAGAAAGAAGATAGGTCCTATTGAAGTTTCATCAAAATCGGAGCACGCGTTTGGTTTGTAGAGCGTGCACAAAAACACAAACATACAAATCGAGAAACCAGAGAGGCTTTTATTTAGCATTCAAATCCCAGTTTGAAATAGTCTTTTTCAAATTCAAATAACGTCTTCGGGGGAATAAAAATATGAGATTTAATTCCTGTCATCAACAATGCTGAGCCTATCTTGCTTCTTCAGAGCTAGTTGGGTCATACTGACGACTAGACTTGACTTACCTTGAGGTCAATCATTGATTGGCGATGACGATCACGATTTAATAAAACTAAATAAGATTTTTTGGGAGTATTTAGGGCCGGTTTTACAACATTTTTCAACTCTGGGTTAAGCGAATAACCCTCAGAAACAGATGAATTCCACGGCATCCTATTGGCGGTTGGTGTGACATGTAACTTAACTCCTACTTTAACTCTGGGTTTATGCACTTGTAAAACCTGCTCTTATACCTCGTTCACACTACACGAGTTGATCATGATCAAGTCCTCAACTCGATCAAATATGGCGTTGATTGGGTTTCAAAAGTCCGTTGGTGTTCACACTTGTTTCCTTACTTGATCACGATCAACTCATTCGGAAACGTTCGGAATATGCTCGGGATACGAACACAACCGGAAATCGCGACGAATCTAACCACACTTTGTCACCGAGCTCACAGCACACGGAACACGCTCCCAGGTTAATGTTGCAACGTTTCCGGTGGCGGATTTTGAAATAACCACGAACTCTTCCGAGCGTTCACGACAATTTCCGAATGATTTCATCACGATCAAATAGATAACTGAGTTGTGGAAACCCAATCAACGCCATCTTTGATGTCGAAGAGAGTTGATCTTGATCAAGTCTGTAGCGTGAGTGTGAGGATTCCACAGACTTTGGACATAACGCGATCCAACTGAAGGCGAGGCGTATTTTAACCTGTATCCAGTGCGAGGTAAAATCTGCGCGGGAAGCGAGCCGAGTATATGTCGTTCAGTGAATCAGCTGACGCTGTTTTGAAACTTTCGACTCAGAGTCAACTGCATGTGGGTCCTTTTATAGAGAAGCTGCAATCGTAATGTTGTTGTTTGTGAGTTTTAGTTTCAGTTCAAATGTGTACCACCCAGATGTTCATCACACGGAGCAAAGGCTTAGATAATGTGTTTATAGAGTTAGGTGTGAATGGTTAACAGCATGTGGGAGAGAGAAGAGTGTTTAGCTAGCGATCTTCAGTAGAGTGAGGGAAACGGATGTCAATTTGGAAGTTCCGGTGTCTCAAAAATGGCTCTGATCTTCTTAGCTTTCCGGCGGGGGGAACAGGAAATCTATTGCTAAAAAGATATCGCATTGCCAATTATAGCAAACACAGGTGTCATCTGCGTAGATTATATCTGTGGTGTGAGAGTTCATTTAATCGAACTACTATTTTTCCCTAATTATTTTATCAGTGGCAAAAACGATTAATTGTTTTTCTGGTAAACTCTCGAAGCAGATTGAAATATATTCGAATAATTACCTGACGGTGCTGAAGTTGATGGAACATTATTAATATTGTGCCGCGAGATCTGGTGCACAGGATAATCAGCAGCATTGCATTTTAATAGGCTCTTTAATATTTAGCTAATTAAATAAATCGGGGATTTTTTGCGAAAAAAAGTGGCTGTACTCACATGAAACTTCAAAGCCTTTCATTAAGCTGGAATTTAATTAATAAGGATCACTGCACGCAGCCTCAATTACGAGCGCGTAAAAGCACCTAATTTTACCGAAAGGATTATTTTGACAGACGCCTTCAAGTCATTTCACCTTAATATTACCAATGCACCGATTTCCGAGTGTAAAAATTATGCAAGGTATTTGTTTCTATGAATGAAATACTCCAATAATTCTTGTGGAAAACGTATCTCCGAGCTTTTTGCATTTTATCCTTTACTCATTTCTGGTCCAGCTGAAGAAATCTTCGTTGACGATCCAAAAGATAACCAATAATAACTGTATCTCAATCACGGGTGACAAATAACAATAAAGTAAATACAGTAGGTACACTGTAGTATATATGCACTTTGGCTCATCAATCCCATACCAGAACTCAAACTTTCCCCTACAGTTGACATTGTATTGGTTTCTAAATCCCGTGGGCCGATTCAAATGTCCACCGCTGACGTTGTGCCCTTTCGCATACAGCATCTCATCCATTTCACCCCAAAACCAGCCCCCCCCCCAAAACCAGCCCCCCCCCCCAAAACCAGCCCCCCCCCCCTCGTAGGCCATGGTCCAAATTGAGCGGAGCCTGAGCAACTGGGACCACGAAGAGAAAAGTGGCCAATATGCGCCCTGAAAGCGAGTGCCCTCAAGCCCCACTGGGGGCACTTGCCCCCCCCCCCCCAAACCACACCGCGATGAGGGGGGGGGGGGGCACAACGCGGTAATGTCTCGGGTCCGCTGGGGCCGCCGAGATGACGGTAGGGTAATTTATGCACACCACACTTTACGAAGAGTGCCGGGAATATGCATATCAGCATTGTCCCAACGGAAAGGTTAAATTTGATATTATGAAATACGTGTTTTTAGATTTGTTTATTGAATAAGATTACCATCTTGGCCCTAGGATTCGCAAAGTTGGGTTAGGGTAAAATCAGGGGTAAGTGTGTTATCACCATGGTGGT
Organism: Nemoura dubitans; assembly: GCA_921293005.1. Classification (NCBI taxonomy): domain Eukaryota; kingdom Metazoa; phylum Arthropoda; class Insecta; order Plecoptera; family Nemouridae; genus Nemoura; species Nemoura dubitans. The sequence continues at coordinate 2,329,968 of OV121076.1, forward strand.
TGCTCTTGAGGCTTTCAAACGCTGGCCGTGATTGACTGTCAATTATTTTACCCCGAGCGTCAAGCGTTAACTTTGTATTGTGGTTCCGGGCCCTTGTGACACCAAAGATAATTGTAAAATAATTGTAAAATTGTAATAAAATTGTAATATAATTGTAAAAAAAAAAAAAGTGCATGATAATTAGAGTTTTTAAGGAACCTGCCACCAATACCATGTATTATTTTCAGAGTATTTCAAAATAAAATAAACAAATAAATAATAAAGATATTGGGACACCCTTTCCTTGCGGAAACACAACCAAAAGCCAAAGGTCAAAGCGAAAGGCGCCAAAGGATTCCATCTTCGTTCAAGGATCGGTATAAAAAATGTCAATAGGACAAAACACAAATTCTAATTTTTGAGTCGAGCACAATAAACAGACAACAAACCCGTATGTTATGCTGCACCAATGAGCGCTGCTAGAATTGCGATTAGGGTTAATTTCAATGTGAAATGGCCGGTCGCATGCGGGGGCGACCGCGGCATTGTTCGACCGCGTTATCAGATCAAGCGAGTAATTACTTCGCTTCAAAGTCCCGCCACATCGAAACAGCGCACGTGGCGCTCGACGCTATTTGAATAAAAAATCCACTCGCCAAACGAGACAGTAAAATAATAACGGTCACTGTGAGTGTGAACCATTCAGGCCGCTATAGGAAATCACCGCGCCATTTGTCCTGTCGGGCGTAATTGGTTCCCTCCTGAGGGTGGGGGGGGGGGGGGGGACCCCCATGTGTACCGGCAGACCAGTGTTGACGGGATGGATACGAGTCAACACCAATATGTTGTGTACCAAATAGGTGCAAATAGACTACAATAGGTACAAATAGACTGCAATGGGTGCAAATAGACTGCAATGGGTGCAAATAGATTCAAATAGATTCTATGCTCCGGTGCGGGGGAGTTCTGATTGAGGCGGACGCTCTTAAAAAGAGGGACGCGGTTACAGGTGTTTATGGGCTGTCGGATCGGTAGGATTGTTTGTCTATAAGGACATAGGTACTTCTTCATCTCTTATTAATTAAGCGATCAAGCATGGGATTTAAAAAAATTTGTATCATAATCCAATAATAATTGCGATGCGAATTGAGTCTTTAAAGTTACATAATTCAAAAAACACACCATCTGCTTTCCATTTAAGAGACCGCTGTCATCCGCGAAGGGATAAGAACATATAATTTCAGATTAATTTCACAGTAACTTCGAGTAATGAACACAACGCGTTGAGCGGGTCGGTTCCGTTACCCGATTGCCACTTGTTACACGGCCGAGCGCCAGGTTTAATATTATTTCAGCAATCCACCTTTTCTAGCCAGCTGTTGGCGGAAAGTGGACATTTCCCTCTAATGGCCATTTATTGTGTCACAATGAGACCAAATTAAGCGTTTATTTAAGAGCGCATTGGGCCGATTAGGAAGATCATTTGGGAACGCTTTCGCAGAACCGCGCGAGGTGCTGGTATCTGTGGGATCGGGCAAACGGTGCGACCGAAATGTATGCAACCCCGCTGGGGCCCACCCCCCCCCCCCCCCCCACACCGACCCCGAGCAAGGAGACTGCTGCCCACATGCTGACCGCTCAGACGAATGGCCCGGGCATTCTGAAGCAGAGTCGATGAGTTGATCAGAGGATGGGCGAAATTTAAACCGTCGCTGAATTCCAGTGAAACGTGCAGTGTCGCCAACTTCGCAGACTTCGTTTTATACTTTCCTGGCGCTGGCGTTTGGTTTGGTAACACGGGAAAGAGGAGCCAGCACCGACTTCACTCTAGCAAAGTGAAATACATTAGACTTGCACATTGGAGCTGGAAAAATCTTACCGACGCAGTTTTAGTAGTAGTTTTAGTAGTTTTCGAAATTGAAATAATCTTTTATTAATAATAATAATAGCATAATTATGCTATTGTAAACCTACACGCAAAACAAAACTGTATACAGTCAGCTGGATTTATATATAAAGCTGATTTTGGCCAATTTTAACTATTTCAAATGGGAGGAATAATCTTCTCGTTTTTCAGCGCTTTGTACAGTTCCAAACATAGCAGTTTTCGACCGTTATTGAAGGAGATTTCGGCTGAACGAAACAGCATAGATTTGGTGAACTTGAGCAGAATGCCACATATTGAATTAATTAGGCTATTAGAACCGGGTTGTTCATGACATGCGTTACAGTGGTTTGATTCGGCTCTCAACTGCGGTTTCAAATGTGCACTTTAGCTTCAGACCTTAGTATACAAACTGCACATGCTGCAAGTATCGTATGAGTGTTAGAGTGTATTACAGGCTCATACATAGGGGTGTTTTTATCATGGGTGAAATTGTCGATTTGGTTGCGTGAGCGGCAGCGGCCATCACTTGATTAAAGGTGTAGGCACATCGCCTAATTTACGATCTTGCTTTACGCCGAGCATAATTAACAATGCCCGCACGCACGATCGACCTTATATTAAATTTCGTTTTAACTTGTCTCTTTATTTTCGCCTGAAATTATAGCATAGGAAATGAGAAAGTTGCGTTTTTCTTTGGAATTTTCATGCCTGTGTTTCTTCTAGAGACAGAGGCAAGAAACTGAATGAAAATGGGGAAGAAAAGTCGGAGCATAAAATGGCGTAGGTACGTGGCTGAGACAGTGGAAAATGCACTCATCTTTATTTTCTGCGAAATGCCGCTTATAAAAGTTGTTTTAATGTTGTCTAAAATACTGAGTAAATGAAATATTAATTCAACTTTTAATGATTTCCAAATGCCTTAAATCATGGGCTTGTAAATTCTTTAACAAAGATATTATACCTGTGGAATTGTCTTTATTCCACTTCTTTCTAATTAAACAAAGGGGATTTCCATAAAACACTTTTTAAGTTTTAAGTAGGTATACAAAAAATAATAATTGTAATTAGAGAAAACGTTCTTTTATAAAGTATCAACAAATATCAATCGGAAAATAATACATCTATATAGGTATGTTATTTAACGAGATACTTTTAAGTACTCTATAAGTCATTTAAATTTGTTCCAAAATCCGATTCCATTTCTTTGCAAAATCAAAGAATTCTTAGGAGACACTTCAAGCAAAGCTTTTCTCAAAACTCCGAACAAACCATTAGATACTTCCCTTTTATTTCCTGCGTCTCAATACAAAGACAACACAGCATATTTGTTGAAATCAAAGTCAAGACACACATCGCGAAGTCGAGCTCCGTGGCCCCATGCATGAATACCCTTCAAATCTTCCTGCACGCAAGCTTGTGTTTGCTGATCAACCATTACAGTGCATCGAATAGTTTGACGAGTCACTCCAATGACTCAGCATCTCGGATGAATGTAGCAAATCAACATTCTGTGCATATCCCGACAAGCGACCCACAATTCCCTAAGACGAAATCGGTTCTGTCTTTGATATCTGTGTGTTTTTTATTGTCCCACTCCAGACCCACTGGGAAATTCCAAGCCAATGTCTTGGTTCATTAGATTCATGTAGGCAAAAAACGTATTGCTTGTTGAGGCGATTGAGGCGTTTGACTGCTGCAAATCAGCAAACCGCTGAGAAGCCTGGGAAGGGGAAGTGTAGTGCGGGAATACAGCGAGACTTTTATTTAGCGTTCAAAACCCAGTTTTAAATAGTTTTGATGCCCTATTTTCATGGCGAGGCGGACCATTGTGGATCATCTGATAATTTCAGCCCTAAGTTGACCTAAAAGCTCAGATTGGTTACAAAAAAACTTTAACACAATTTTCTTAATATCTGCAGCACTAAAAAACATCGCCATAAATAGGTACCTATTGTAACTTGAGAACTTTCTTTGATGCTCTCTTCTCCCTTAATCTTTAGCCTTAATGCGCATACTCAAAGCGGGATAGGGGATCGGTATATGTAGGTACATAACGGTATGAATGTTTCTTTGCTAAATACAAATAGAGCGCCATCGAAGTAATATTAATATTACATAATTGCATCGAGAGACAAACATTTCCCTTCACTTCTAGTTTCGACGACAACAAAACAGCTGCAATGACGCAGAAAATGCCAACAGCTTCCTTTGACTCACAGACAATGTCGGCAGCTTAAAGACAGACTCTCATAAACACCACGGGCTCGTTGTTGATCACATTCACAGCAACGAGCTGCAAGTTGGATCAAGACAGATGTATAATATGTTGATTTTCAAACAAATTTGTTTTACATGCCGGGATAACTTTTTAATCTAGTTAATTAGTTCGCAAGAATATTTATAGAGCACAGGTATGATAATTAAATGACAGATATGAAAATTTATAATTAATCTAACATTAAAAACGTAAAAATAATTATTTTCACTGAACATGCGAGTGCAAAGCGAACATCCCGACGCATTTGACACAGTTTGTCCGCAATTCCCTCGTCCCCAAAATCCGCACTCATCCCAAACACATCCCCGCCGCTCCATGAAACAACGCCACGTGCCGCGTGAAACGGGCGTGAATCGGGCGTGGAATGGGCACTAACTGGGCGTGAAAAGCCCCTTGTTTATTTGAAGGGGGGGGGGGGGGGGGGGGCGCACACTTGCTCTAATCGCAGCCCGCGCCAGTACGGGCTGCGTCCGTTCGAGCGCATCCGTCAAAATGTTCCGGCAGCACTTTTTGGGGTACTTTTTGCCCGCAATTTCATAGCACATTTTCCACTTCCCGATGCGACTTATCGTGGCCTAACGCCCGTAGCGACAGTCCTTTGCTGCAATTGACCGAGAGCTCATTTCAGTGCCGCGGTCTGTCCTATGTCAAAACCTCGCGCTCGGTCGTTATCTTCACCCCCCCCCCTCCCCCCAGCGGCGGGGGTTGATTTATGACCACGCCATCTCGACCAATTAGCAGTGGCGTGGTATCGGTGTTTGCCAACGCTTTCACAGCTGGAACAATGTCAATCTCAAGTAATTGATTGACTGGATCCTTGGCACATCGGGAATAATCGCGATTTTTTGGTTTTTTATGGTGTTTGCTTTATGATTGGCAGGAGGTTTGATTATCAATGTTCGATGCGACGGGGTTTGTGCTGGTTAGCATTCGTATCTCGATTATTCTCCTTTTATGAATTTTCGAATGATGGTTACAGTGAATTAATATTTGGCGGTTTTGAGTTGCAGATCTAAAGGTTTGACTAAGAACATAAAATAAAAAACATAAAACATACATTTTTATGTTACCGGGTTTTTTAAATGTAAATTAGAAAACCAACGTGATTGAAATTTTAAATTTAAATAATGACTTGTATGTAGTATAATAGTTTGTTGTCAGAAATGCATGCTTTTTGATATATTTTAGAGAATTCGATAGTTTTGCTCTATATTCTCGGTGCGCTATACATTCTTCAACGAAACCGTTTAACAATTTCCAACAAAATCCCCCCAAGAATTCACGCGCTGAAATTTAAACGGCTCGTCGTAACAAATGAAAAGCCGTCAAAAGACACCCCAATGAGATGATGCCCACGCAAAGCTTCAACTACAGCCGCGAATTTCATTTCATAAAAAAACTTTGATGTTTTTAAATTATGCACCGTGTTTAGAGGCAGGAAGGCATCAGACGTTGGGTGTGAAAGAACTCGCAATCTGCGGAGGATTTACCGCGGTAACGAGGAGGTGGGGGGGGGGGGGGGGGGGAGGGGGGACCCCGAACGACAGGGGTCGCAGCTGGAAGATACAGTTCACCCGGGAGAACAAGGAAAGCCTCGGTTACTGTACCGCTTGGTTTATCATTTCTACATGCTTTATCATTTTCACCATGTCATCGATAGCTTCTGAATCAATATTATATTTTGTTTCCTGTTGTGAATGCTATTCACGTATCTGGAATTGGTTCCGATTTTGTCACCCATAACAACGGAGCACCTTACCACGTTTTGGAGCCGTCAGGACTTGATGTCTTGCAGCCGGCATTGTGATGTAACTCAAACCAGAAGGGTCACCCACACATTATACACAAACTTTGTATGCATTAATAATTCAGAATTTCGGAATTATTATGCAGAAAGTTAATTATTTTTAAATTTACCAGTTGCCGCCTTTGGCCGTTGGGCCAAAACCCAAGCATGGAGCCAGGGTAAGCGATCATGTAACTTTTTTTGTTCGATTTGGCTCGAAATCACTCGATTTCAAATCACTGCCCCCGTGTTAAACCATAGGCAGTGGTAGTGAAAACGAATCGTTTTGAAATCACAAAGTTACATGATAGACATGAAATCACTAAGTTACATGATAGACCCCCAGGGGTGCGATTATGTAACTTTATTTCGTTCGATTTGGCTCGAAATCACTCGATTTCAAATCACTGCCCGTGTTAAACCATAGGCAGTGATATTGAAAACGAATCGTTTTGAAATCACTAAGTTACATGATAGACATGAAATCACTAAGTTACATGATAGACCCCCAGGGGTGCGATTATGTAACTTTATTTCGTTCGATTAGGCTCGAAATCACTCGATTTCAAATCACTGCCCCCGTGTTAAATCATAGGCAGAGATATTGAAAACGAATCGTTTTGAAATCACTAAGTTACATGATAGACACCCAGGGGTGCGATTATGTAACTTTATTTCGTTCGATGTGGCTCGAAATCTCTCAATTTCAAATCACTGCCCCCGTGTTAAATCATAGGCAGTGATATTGAAAACGAATGGTTTTGAAATCACAAAGTGACACAATCGCCCCCCACGTCTGAGCGAGACCAACAAAGGACCTCGTTGTCAAAACTCCGCTGTGCCCCGTGGCCCCCGGTGTTTCCCTAAGAATCCGCATTCTCCGTCAGCCAAGCGTCGATGGACGAACACCTTGTAGCGATAGAATTCCGCCTGACGCTCGTGGCCGATATTAAAACTAATATCAACACCACGCGTCATCGCCGACGCCCCCATCGACGCCGACGCCGACGCCGACGCCGACGCCGACGCCGACGCCGACGCCGACGCCGACGTTTGGTTTACAATGAAGACGCGCACGGCGCAAGGAATCCCGCTGATGGGACGTGACGATTGCGAAAGAATGTGGACGTCAGAGCAGTTCTTGCGCTTGGAGTTCGAGTCCTCTCTGTCAAGATGCACCCTCGATTCACTGGATGGGTCGCTTGTTGCGCTGTTAATCTTTGACGACCATCTGAATGATGAGAATCGAATAATAGTTGTTGATAGAATCAACAAAATCATCTCAGTCTAATGTAGATTGACAGTGGAGTTATGGACTTGAGACGAGGGTTTGGTGTAAGTGATTATAGTGGCAAAGGAGGTAGATTCCTATCGTCCTCGCTCGCAAGGGTGATCTGAGTATAGGTGAGGCATAACGACTTCGTCTCTGAGGGGAAAAGCTCCGCGTTGGACGCTGCGATCGGCGCAGTGCAATCTTTGTCGGCATTCTTGGTCTGGTTGACTTTGCTTGGTATGGTTGACTTTGCTTGGTCTGGTTGACTTTGCTTGGTATGGTTGACTTTGCTTGGTATGGTTGACTTTGCTTGGTATGGTTGACTTTGCTTGGTCTGGTTGACTTTGCTTGGTATGGTTGACTTTGCTTGGTCTGGTTGACTTTGCTTGGTATGGTTGACTTTGCTTGGTCTGGTTGACTTTGCTTGGTATGGTTGACGTTGCTTGGTCTGGTTGACTTTGCTTGGTATGGTTGACGTTGCTTGGTCTGGTTGACATTGCTTGGTATGGTTGACTTTGCTTGGTATGGTTGACTTTGCTTGGTATGGTTGACTTTGCTTGGTCTGGTTGACTTTGCTTGGTCTGGTTGACTTTGCTTGGTATGGTTGACTTTGCTTGGTCTGGTTGACTTTGCTTGGTATGGTTGACTTTGCTTGGTATGGTTGACTTTGCTTGGTATGGTTGACTTTGCTTGTTATGGTTGACTTTGCTTGGTATGGTTGACTTTGCTTGGTCTGGTTGACTTTGCTTGGTATGGTTGACTTTGCTTGGTCTGGTTGACTTTGCTTGGTATGGTTGACTTTGCTTGGTATGGTTGACTTTGCTTGGTATGGTTGACTTTGCTTGGTATGGTTGACTTTGCTTGGTATGGTTGACTTTGCTTGGTCTGGTTGACTTTGCTTGGTGTGGTTGACTTTGCTTGGTCCGGTTGACTTTGCTTGGTATGGTTGACTTTGCTTGGTATGGTTGACTTTGCTTGGTATGGTTGACTTTGCTTGGTCTGGTTGACTTTGCTTGGTCTGGTTGACTTTGCTTGGTGGTCTCTTACGAGGCGGTTGGCTTCGGAATCAGCTCATGGAGGTTGATTCCATCACGTTTACCTCGCGAAGAGATGCCAGTGTTGTGAGAGATGAGATGCGTTTATTGGTTTCCCTTGGCGACTTTGAATAAGTTCCGGCATGTGTTGTGACTTGCACGTTGACTGGGAGAGTTTAAGCGAGGTGTCCATGCTTTCGCTGCTGCTACGTGGACGGTAGGCTTAACGGATCCTCTCTTCTAACTTTATTCATAACCTTAAAATACCCAAATCAATATCAAATCTAGTGCTAGATATTACAGCGATTGCTTAGATATTGTGTAAAAATCCCATGGAATTTTGTAAGAGGGACAGAAAAGTAGCATTTCAAGCCCTTTTCGTATAATATTTACAATAAAAATCAACTTGTGCCGTGAAAATTTTCATCGAAAATCGTATGATGATAATCGTGGACTTCGCAAGAGCCAGCTTCCTTCACGGGAGACAGAACCCTCCCCCTCCCCCTCGCCCCTCATTAGACAATGCGCCCCGCAATCAGCGCACCCTGATTACCACCCGGCCCGCAATCCACCGACGCTCGGCAGAAGACGGGGGAATATCGCATTATGCTTTGCCGCGTCGCTAAGCGTGTTTGCCTGCTCGGCAATTCCTGGGACTGCCGCCGCGGCCCCAACTTGCCAGCACTTTGGACTTTGGCCCACATTTCCAAGTCGATTTCTGACACGGATCGAACGGGGAATCACTCAGGAAGCCGTGCCACTCCCGATTTACAAGTCAAGTCTGTTCGCGTGGCTGTGTCCATGCACGCTCGAAATGTCTGCAAGGCCTTCTTATGCCATGTGTCTGCATTTTCTGCTCTGTTTCTGCTCACGTTTGTGAGTGCCATCGTTTTCTGATCCAATCGTTTGATGAGCGTTGATGCAAAGAAAAAAATATTTTTTTTCATGTGCACGCTCTCAACCCAACTAACTATTCCTCTGTTACCGATGAAATTTTCGGAACCCCAAAATTTTTTCTTAAAATTGATCCCCTGCATTTTTCAAAAATATCGATTTTAACCAAACAAAATTTAAGATAATTTGCAAATGTTTCGAAAATTTGTTTACGCTGTTTAGCCGAAAGCTCTGAAGTCTTTTTTTACGAAACTTAGCAAAGTTGTGGTGAAATACTGATTCTATCCGCAGAAGATCTTACGATTTAAGATTTTAGTGTTTCGTTATCTCTATAATTCAATTTTTTTTTAATATTAGAAGCATAATTTTTCAGTCTTCATACCTACGAAATTGGCCCAAAATCGCTTTAAATAGTTACTTTTCATATGTCGTACCGTTAACTACGCTCCGCCTTCACTTTTTAAACCGCAGCAGCATACACTCATCTTCAACGCAACTCAAACAGCTTCCTGAAAAAGAAGCATTTCACAGGTGATCGTTTCACCTTGAACTTTATATTAATTAATTTGACATAAATTTATAAATTTATCATAAATTTACATAAATTTATTATACATTTTACATAGTTTTAATAGAATAGTCTTACATGTAACTATCTTAGATTTTAGTACTTTGACAATGCCAATATCTGTGTATACGGGTCAATTTCGAATTACACAAATACAAATACAAATACAAATACAAAATTTGCCGGAGCACCTCTGTGCGAATTACGACAATTGCTGCCAGCGTCATGCGCTTTACAATCCCAACAACTGCCGCGATAAGCGGAGGCTGTAGTACCTGTGAAATTCGCAGTATATTCTGCCAAATCGTTTGGTACAACATAATCCCTTTGCAAACGGCGTCACATCCGGATGATTGCACCCCAGGACTCCGCCAAACACTCCCCTTTGCCTGGGATTACTTGGAGTTTTACAAATAATCACCATGTTTTGAGGCACAGTAATTAGTAATTGTTATTGTCAGCTTATTTGTAATGCGAATCTTTTCATTTTCACAATGGAGTCAACACGAGGGCAGTATTTCACGTTGTCACTGATGTTGTTTTTGTTGAAATTGAAAAGCTTTGAGTTCAAATTGTCAATTTTCAATCTAGAAAAATGAAAAATGAACAGTGAGAACCTAATAATGACATAAAATTGATACAATCGAAAGGGTCTAGATATTCCAATGATATTGTTTCATCTTTGAAAGCGTCCCGATCAAGTTTAGGGCATGCCAGAGTGTAAAACAGATTTACACTATTTAAAAAAAACTGTAATATTTTATCGCACACGAACCACTCAGGTGCAAGTGCTAAGAATGTCGTAAAACCGGTGTTACTCCGACCTACGAAAAGTAGGCACTGAGAAAGAGTGTGGACACTAACCAACATTTCCACAAACTACGACTTCACAATTGCGTAATTGGAACAAGTACATCCCGGTCTTGAACCTGCATGGTATCGGGGCAGGTGGGCAGGTGGGCAGGTGGGCAGGTGGGCAGGTGGGCAGGTGGGCAGGTGGGCAGGCCAGGGAACGACCACACTTATTACGACATAACTCGTTCTAATTTCGTGTAATTCGAGGCTTAGGTGCAATTTCAAAATGGCGTCTCCTTTTTGCAACCCCACGTACTTTCGAAAACATAATTGATAGCTTTAAGTAGATTACTCTTGAAACAAACCAGCCTCATTGGTTCAATAATAATTCCTTTGCTTACAATTCATTATTGAATTTCATTCGATACAGAAAAGTGGAATTAAGACAATAAGATGTGAATTTGGGTCTCATTCAAAGATGGTAAATATTCAGTTTTCATTGTGGGAGTATAGGTACTTACTTACATTTCAAAATCACCATGCAGCTGTTATTACAATAGCGTCAAGTAGTAAAGGCACCATTAAGCTAATCATTTATGTTTTGTGATCTCAATTCAAATCCATATAAGCTCCAGTTCACAAATAGAATGTCATTTACGAAGCCGATGCGTTTCTAGTAAAAAAAGCCTGACGTATGCAGCTTTCAGAACCTTATTTATTTGAATATTCGCTATTACAAAGAGGTACTTATGGTTTGTTAACTAAATCGAACATAGCACAATTTTTACCCCGACATTTACGATTTAACAAATACATCTCGAAACACGTAAAGCTCATTTTCAATAACTATGTATTAGCTATTGCAGCATTTGAGTGCATGCAATTAAATAAGTCGTTTTGCAAACACAAACACTGTAGGGAATCCGATTAGATAGTGTGACGTGATCAATGAGTCAGTGCTAGAAAGGCTGTATGTTGTTTGGCACAAAGGCTGATTCCGACGAGGTAGCTACAAAATGACTGCTAGAAGTGCAAGTAGTCGTCTTCCTTTGTGCACGGACTTAACGAGAGTGTAATGAGAGGCATTACCCGGGGTGTCTGATTACAATTCAAACGCCAAAAAGACTGGAGAAGTTGATTGCTTCTAACAATGAGGAGCGCTTGTAGACCCGAACAAGGCAGATCTTTTTCAACTTAGACAGTCGGAGAATGTTTGCAAATTTGTTTTGTTTTGTAAAATGCCCGGCGTATTGGACAAAAATGTATCTGGATAAGGTATTTGTATATTTTGTTTTATTTGTGTGCTGTATACTAACAATAACAGTAAAGAATAATAAAATAAAGCAGCTTTTGTACCTATCACTATAAAATGTAATCACATCATACTACTGAAAGTAATGAAACGCAAAACATCTTGTTCTAATTCAGCTGAAAGACAGCGAAGACGGGGTTGAAATGATTTAGAAGACATTCCTGACGATTCATAAGTTCAAAATTCTCCTGTAAGCGCAATGATAATCTTGCCCCTGAACGCAGCCCGCAGAGCAATTGGCACGGCTCCTCCACCAAAACTTTGATGCAAGCCTTTAACTTACAATGTGAACCTAGCCATGATGACTGAGTCTTAATTATTCAGTTAATCTTTAGCAGATCAGAAAGCCAGTTTTTAGCCCCGCAATATGTAATGCCATTTTTTATGGGACGAAAAATTTTTCTTAGCATCTGCCTCTCGGCCTTGAAGCTACTCCACGGTTGCAACTTATAAGAATCGTCAAGTTAAGGGGAGGATTTCTTCGTCACCGTAAATGTTAAAATGCGATCCATGGCAATACTTTGACATTGCCCCTGAATGCAGCCCGCAGGGCAATATGCACGGCACCTCCACCAAAAATTCATTAAATATTGCATAAATCCGCCATAGAAGGCAGCTTCCAAGAAATGCTGCACAGTTCTATAAATCCCATAATCTTTCGAGTAAAATATTGTAAGACGAGCTGTATTGTAAGAGGAATGTTTAAAGGCACAACACATTTGAAATTTCCAACAAAATGATGTCAACCATGTCGTTCAAATAGCCCTGCTCAACTGTTTTCTCGCTAAACAGGTGGTTGCGATATCGTACACCGATTCGGTCGTAAACCGCTAGAGGGCAGCACGGGCATTAAACAAGGACGGAGTGATGGGGGCAGCACGGGCATTAAACAAGGACGGAATGACGGGGGCAGCACGGGCATTAAACAAGGACGGAGTGATGGGGGCACGGCGGCCGCTTATGCGATAATAATCTGAGGAAGCATAAACTACAGAGGGAGAAAAGAGAGACAGAGAACAGAAAAGAGGGCGATTTTATGATGTCGTGGATCAGTTTCTTCCGTGCCGGGATGGAAAGCGTCGAGGGAAATCCTGTCAGAGAGTGTCGTGTTGTGGTAAAGGGAGGGGATGCATTTGAAGTACGATTAAATGGTGGGTGGGGAAACACTAGTTATCCGAAAAATGGGCTTCCCCAGTCGGCTAATGACTTGAGAGATAAATGCACTTTTTTAACCCATTTGAATCTTGCATAAAAACTATGACCCGAATGCAGAGTCGACACTGAGTGCACACTCACACTGAGTCCGCACTCAGTGCGCACTTTGGGGGCAATTTATCATTGCAAATGCCAACTGAGTGTGCACTGAGTGTGAGTGCGCACTCAGTGCCGTCTTTGCATTCGGGCCTATGTTTTGTTCGATTCAAACTGAGATTTCAGAGGAGTGGTCTATATTTACCTAGTTCCGCCCTATTGAACGAATCGTTCTGACATGGGTTGTAATTTGAAGCAAACTTTAACTGCGCGATTGTTGATTTTCTCCAATCACAGTGTTTTCATTATGCAAATGACAATAATGAGTGATCAGTGTGTACTGTAAACAATCTCAAGACTTTTCAAAGAAACCCCACAGCGGTTTGAAAACGGGGTTGTTTGTCCTCCTCTGCGTACTGTTAAAGTACACAGTAAAACCTGGGGCAGTATAAATTCCCTGCTATGTGATAAAAATATCACGAAATCGGTGTACCATCGTTTCGATATTATGCTCGGAGCAGCTGCCGGCGATAATGTCTGGTACACTCGCGAAGCCACATGGTCCTGTGTGCCAAGACGTTCTATCCCGAACTGCCGGGCTTATTCTTGTGCATAACCACAATTTATGAGCGACGTAAAATCCCGGAAAGGAGGCGCCGAAGCAATGCTAAAACTTAACGGGGTGTTTTTCAATTTTGATCACGTGACAGTGGGAGCGCGCGGAAGAGCAACTGCCGCTTTTTCTGGGCTGGCATTTGCGCCGCCTGGGGGGTAATATCAACTTCTCGTTTAGCTATTCTCCCGTTTACGCCCCCCGGCTGCCAAGAAGGCATCACATCTAAATTACATACTACGAGTTGTTTATCGGAGAGTTTTGTTTATGTTTTTTTTTATATTGTTATTTATTAGTTGCTTTTCCGAGAGCGGTTGGTAGATTTTATGATCAATTACCCATAACCTTTGCGCTCATAAGTTTTCCTGCTTGTAACAGGCGAGAAAATCGGGTAGTGTAGGTATTTGATTTATTTTTCACTGTGTCTTATCGTATCTCTTCATCGGAAAATCTTTTAGATATCATCACCAGCGGCTCAAGAGCATCTTAACTCAGCAGTCTATTGTTTTTTATTATATTTCTAGAACCACTTAGTACGCATTATTATCCATCTCATAACAATAATCGATTACCTTTAAAAGCGCTCCAAATTTGGAAGGCGGCAGCCTAAATTCTTTATATCCTGGAACATAACGCGTCATCAACGCTCAAACTGTCAGCTAGCCAGCAGGTAATGACTATTGGGTATTTATAGACCAGTTGGGTCAAAGTAGATTAATAGTTTCACGTTCTCATCGAAGATACAATTCGAAAGTAGCATATTGAGTTGATCGGAATGCAAAACGAACCCCCCCCCCCAAATAACAAACATACCTCACAGCACACAATTGGCAGCACAGGCTTGCCAAAATATCAAACAAATCAAACACTGCTACCAACCTACCGGCGGAAGTGCGCTGTCAGGGGGATGACGTCACGGCCGACGCCGACGCCGACGCTTCAAACGATGCCGCGCGTCGGCGGCCAGGCGTCGCCCAGCGACGAAGCGATGGGACCGTGGAATTGGGCTGGAATAGATTAGGGCGTGATAAGCATTCGGTATCGAAGTGATCTATTGATGTGCGGGGTCGGGTCCGGTGTTATTAGCGAGGGGGAAGGGGGGGGGGGGTTGTTGTCTGGCGATCGTGGTCCACAGGTTGGAGGTTGTGAAGAGAAGACAGATTTTGGGGCAAAGGGCGCAAAGAAGTGGCTGGGGCAAGTTTCATGGGGGGAGGGGCACAAAGGAGTTTGTGATAATCTGAGAGATAAGGTTGACGCTGATGTTTGATGTTTGATGTCTGATGTTTGGTGATGTTTCTCTTGTACTAAAGATGCCGGACTGCATATTATACCCATGTCTTAATTAAACATAGAGTGATTGTTACTCTAAGCATTCACCATGTTTGACAGTGTCTGCTAGCGATGGCGAAATCTTGCGTGGGAGTGTCAATTTCCTTCTCCACGTTTGGTATACACCAAGTGCGGGACAACTGGCAATGTTATTGTATTATCCCACCGTCGGACACCAATTGTAACGTTTTTTTAAACACAGTGGGAGAATTTATTTTATAAATAGACCAACCTTGATACTGATTCAAGTTTGCTTTTTCATCGCCAATTGGCTCAGATATCCTTGGTTTATATTGAAGATGCCCCCTTCAGCAGTAGACATCTAGTCAAGAACCTACGCTAAGCTAAGACCATGCCCTATTCGCTGGGAAAACATTTAGGCTTTATCAGGCATTCAATTCCCAATTACAAGTAGTTTTTGCAATTGTTTTCGAGCTAAAACTACACTCTTTGAGCCCATCCTCTGTCCTTAGAGCTGACCCTATGTTCTTAGAGCCCACCCTATGTTCTTAGAGCCCACCCTACGCCCTTGGAGCTAACCCTATTGCCCTACGCTTGTTCCAGGATGCAGTACTACCTCCTGAGCGTGCTGGCCGTGAGCGGGGTGTGTCTGGTGGCGTTGGTGCGGCCCTGTGCCGGCGACCCCTCGATTGGGGGCGGCGAGGGGGGCGCCAACAGCATCGGCAACGGCCGCCCCTCGCGCCCCCAGGTGTTCAACTCGCCCGAGGAGCTGCGGACGTACCTCGAGCAAGTCAGCAACTACTTCGCCATCGCGGGCAGACCGAGGTGGGTAACGTGCCGCGTGAGTTGCTGGCCTGATATCACATGAGAGGCTTACGGAAACCTACTCGACCGAGCGATCTGTCACGTGGTCAGAGCTCTCCGAGATGCGGACGTTTTCGAACGCAAACTTTACAGTCGACCGTGGAAATTCGAAAATGGCCGACAACGAACTAGCTGAACATTATTGGCAATGCATAACCGGTAAGGCATAAAGTACTAGCCGTTGGCTATGGTATTGGCGGTCGTATTGGTAAGTATTTTACATATTGTGCATACCTGTCAGTATATGCACATTAAAACGTTAATGTAGGTTGAACGGTCTAAAATTACCCGCCCGTTCGTACAAACAGAACTCGCGCACCAGGCTGAAAGACGGTACGCGAGTTGAGCGCTCTGATCGCTCCAGACTGGGTTTTCGTAAGCAAAATAGCGTCGATCGGGTCACTCCGAGCAGGTTTCCGAACGCTGGAGAGCGGCCGGAGTAGGTTTTCGTAAGCCTCTCTTGTCTACACTCGCGGCAGGCAAAACAAGGCGGGAACAGGCAGGGAACGGAAGGAGACGTGCCACGGAAATATCTGGCCTGACCTGAGTTAACCTAACCTACACCATCTGAGGTAACCGCACAATCAGCTAGAACTGCATTTAACTAATTTTGGTCGATTTTAACGCCTTGGAATGGGAGGAATGCCATACAGATTCTGTATAACTTTTTTCAGTAAAAACAGCAGTTTTCGACCGCTAGAAAAAGGGCTTGGCTACTCGATTGAAGCTGAAAGAAACAGATAGATGAAAAGAAATTGTGCAGAATCCCTAATTTCATTCCAGACCAGGCCAAGCGATTACAAGGTGGCAGCACCTGGCCCTAGCCCCGAGGCCAAGCGTGTCCAAGGTGGCAGCACCTGGCCCTAGCCCCGAGGCCAAGCGTGTCCAAGGTGGCAGCACCTGGCCCTAGCCCCGAGGCCAAGCGTGTCCAAGGTGGCAGCACCTGACCCTAGCCCCGAGGCCAGGCGTGTTCAAGGTGGCAGCACCTGACCCTAGCCCCGAGGCCAAGCGTGTCCAAGGTGGCAGCACCTGACCCTAGCCCCGAGGCCAAGCGTGTCCAAGGTGGCAGCACCTGGCCCTAGCCCCAAGGCCAAGCGTGTTCAAGGTGGCAGCACCTGGCCCTAGCCCCGAGGCCAAGCGTGTCCAAGGTGGCAGCACCTAGCCAATGAGGCGCTGACGTCCGATCGCCGAAAGGCCGTCAACTGGCTCATCAAACTTGGAGATCAAAAACACTTCTTTAATTCGCAAGTGCAAAGGAACACTGTCATTAAACTACGAGGAAATATGTTTTCAGATGTCCGTTTGTCATCTTGATAATTGCGGCATTGCCATTCTGTCCGCCAGAAGACAATGTATACTTATTACGATTACAGTTACAATTTTTGTAAGATTTAGAAAGTTCTAGAATCCGTACCCTTCGTCTTAAAATGAAACGAAATGTAGCCTATAAATAACCAAAGATCGTATAACACCGTTCCTAGGTCGTTAAACCGAAATCAACAAGTAGGCACTTTGAGACTACGCAAACTTTGAGGCGAAAGCACTTAAATGAGAACCTGACACAATAACCTAACATAACCTAACATAACCAAACATGATCCCAGCCATGTGGCCTGATGATGAGTTGATGGGTTACCGCTTCCTCTAGTCAATCAGTAATCTTCACTTGCCTATCAGCGAAATTTTGTACCAGATTCAAAATAAGTTTACCTCTGGAGACGTCATCAAGTGTAATCCCCCCTCCCCCCTTTGTAGGTATTGGAAATAACTTGGTCAACATAATACGTAAAACGAATATTGACACACCAGTATGGATGCTTTAGATGGTCTCTCCTCATATCCACAAAGAGCACCGTGAAGTAGATTTCCCCTTTGTTCTTGGATTACTAAAGCTGTGTGGAAAATCGTGGAAAATCGTGGAAAATCTTTTCTGTCGAGGAAAGCCGATGAATGTGGTCATTGTTTCACGGCTTGTTGGCATTGTTAAACCGTTGCGACAGTCCGATGGATTAGCTAATTATACATGACCATGAAGGGATGCCTGTAATTACATCAGATAATTACCTCATCTATTCGAATGCGAACATCAAAGCTTGCTGAAAAATATGCAAAATGAAAAAGATAACACTGCAGCTTTAATAATCAAATGTGTGCCTTTAAATATGTGTTGTATTGTATTGTGTGACATACGAAAAAAATGTATTGCGCCAGGCTTTTTAAAGATGTAGTTTAAGATGCAATAATTAATAATAGATTAGTTTTAAAGGCAATTACAAAATATGTTTCGTGATATTATATTCCAGATATTAAACAACGGAAATTTTACTCGAGGTCATCAAATCTTTGGACATTAGGCTTTTGATTAATTTGTTCCAGGATATCTGTGCTTCAATTTCGGAAGGTAATAACATAATCAAGTTTCACCAAGACTATAATTTAGCACACTTATTATAAATATGTTAAACAAAAGGCAAACAATGACTCACAATTCCAAATACCGCGGGTTAAATGCATTCAACGCATTCAATGCACTTGAAGCAAGACTGAATAGAATTATACATTTCCTTACACACGACTTTGGTTAATTAATTTGTTTAGTATTTCAAGCGACAATTTGTTTGGCTGAGTGGGTACGAATTTGCGGCAATTGTTCGCCGTCTGTGGCGTGGTTGGCTGCGAAGACGGGGACTCCTTCGCATCCTAATAATCCTAATAAGATGGGAGCTGAGCAGATGCTTCGCGATTCTGTCTGGGGCAGAATGTGCGATGCCCTGTCTAAGTGCCTTCTCCTATTGCTCGTCTCGCGTTAGACTAAGTGCGACTAGTTACTAGAGAGGTATTCGTTGCGGAGAGGGACTTTGTTTTGTTTCCTTTTATACGGGTAGAAAGCTAACTCTAAAACGCAAAGATAATGTAAATTGTAAATACAATTATTCTATAAAACTTGAAAACAGAACTTTTCAAACAGAAATTTGTCGCTCAAGTAATCGTATCCACCAAAGAAAATGGAATATTTTTTTGTTGGCAAAAACGTTGAAATTATATTAAGTTATCATAAATTTAGATCCAGTTTTGCAAGGTCCGGTTAAACAGGAACTTAGTTACCATTCACAGCCAATCACAGCCAATCACAGCCAATCATTTATAACTGACATTTATAACTAAACATTAAAATGATTGGCTGTAATTGGCTGTGATTTGCTAACTAAAAATTAACATGTAAAGTGGACATTTTGAACTGGTTCTCATGATATTTTGCACTGAACTGAATGTGTTATAGTTGAGACTATTGGTGTGACTGTGCGAGTATAATATTAATACTCGGGCCGCTTCCCACACAGAAATTACCTCGTACTGGGTCCTACTGTTTCACCACACCTTTTGCTAGATCGTGACGAAATCTATGTCTACGGAATCCCTAGACTCCTGGTAACAGATTGTCTTTCTTCAAATTACTAAAGACCAGTTAAAAAATCAAAGAAATCGCCACCAACAGTCGCACGAACAACATTATCTAATTATTATCTAATTGACAAATGTTTTTATAGTTTTTATATTTAATTGTAAAAAAAGTGAATGATAATTATAGTTTTTAAGGAACCTGCCACCAATACCACGTATTATTTGCAGAGTATTTCAAAATAAATAAATAAAATAGAGTAGACGAGCTATGTAAATTATAATTATAAAGGTAGTATAGAAAATAGAAAAGACTGAAATGTATATTTTGCACCAAAGACTGTATATCTTACCATATAAGTATTGTATATTTTATGATTTTAGCATATTGTGACTTATCTAACATCATGTATTTGATCAACCAGACAATTATTATTATTATTATTATTATTATTATTATTATTATTATTATTATTATTATTATTATTATTATTATTATTATTATTATTATTATTAACACTGCAGGTTCGGCAAGCGAGTGGCCCCCTCGTCGCAGTTCCGGCCAAGTCTGAACGAGATCCTCAACGGTCGGCTGGCCAGTCATCTCAGCGACGACGCCGTCGACGCCAAGGACGCGTCCGTCGAGACGGCGTTCCCAGGCGTCGCGACGCAGGACAAGCCGTCGTCCAACTACCGCTACCCGGCGCCCAACGGCGAACTATACCAGATGCTGTTCCCTTACGACAAGTAGAACAACTGTTGCTGTGTTTAGTGTAGACAAAGAAATTGTCCCTGCGATATTCCAATCCATGATCCTTCCTAAGCTGATATCAAACCTTGCCAAAAAGAGTTTCGGTTGAAAAGTATTCAAAAATTGTCAATTAAACGTTGAAAAACAATGAGTTACAAAATTTACAATGAACGATAATCGATTTCTGTTTAGAATTTTCTTGTACTGTTTCGACCCTGTACCTGCCTATTTTATTTTTGAAGCTAACCAACAGGTTGAATGATATTTGTTTTGGCCTAATGTTCGATAGACTTAGAAGCGATTGAAATTTGTTAAGTATCGCAACTGTCTCCCATAAAATATCAGAACGCAAATTGACTAAACTGTCGTTGGAATATTTTTAAGAGTGTTGACATCGGTATTTTCAAAACATTCGATTGGTGACATGATTTGGCTGCAAGAGTGCTCTTGTTTTGGGTACCGCATTTCGACCAGAGCCTGTCTGTGTTTTTGGGCTCTGAAGATGAAGACAGCAAATGCGCGTTGCAATGAAAATTATGTCTCGTGTCTTGTTCACCTTTTTTGGAAGTATTTAGTTTGCGGCGAAATAAATATTTAAAACTGTGCATTGATTTGGAAATGTGACTCTTTGATTAAAAACATGCTCCTTTCCACTCCTTATTTATAAATATGATTTTCGATTTTCTTGTTCATTATTCAAGAATGCCATTGCCAGTGACCTCAATGCAAGCTATATGGATGACCTTTCGAAGTTATGTATAGGTACATACCTTCTCGTCATTGTAGGTAAAACAACTTTGGAATGAGCGCATATTTGTTCATTAAATATGTAGTACGAGAAGGAGTTTTTTTTAAAATGAAGTTGGCGATGGTTATAGTTAAAATGTCGATGTCTTAGGAGAATTCATGCAGTCTAACCTTTCTTGATTCTAAGTTCAAGAAGAGTAAATCAAGTCTGCGAGTGCTTGCATGGTGTCTAGATTAACTTTAGCAGGGCTAAAATATGCAAAGTAATATTCGTCAAATATTTTCAAGATCTTGGTAAACACGAAATCTTCAATGGGAATTAAGGTAGGTGCTGCCTATAGAAAATTAGATGTCACATACACTGCAATTAATAATTTTATGTACGACATGCCCTTCGCCTCGCTATATCATAATTACGTTTAATGAAGATTCACGTGCTAATAATATATTCTATCCTCTCATTTATCGTGAACCGAGCTGCAAAATGAAAAAAAAAACTACAAGAAATGTGTTTCGACCAAATTGAATTAAGTTCCTTGCCTTGGCTGACTTCATATGAAAGACGAGATCATACCATGCTAACACGAACAAGTAACATTTAATTTTCCACAGCATTTTCATGCATCCGGTTTAAATTGTGATATATGATTTAAAAACTTGTACTAAACGTGCATTAGTCCACTAGGAAGTCTTAGTTCGCTCTCTTTTATTGATGAGCGTAGCGAAATCTTCAATTTCACTATGGTAAAAAAAGCACTTGTGTTTGTTTGTTTGTTTGTTTGTTGTTTTTTTGTTTGTATGAGTGTTTGCGCGCGCTCTACAGACCAAACGCCTGCGTCGATTGCAATGAAATATTTAGGGTGTCTACCTTTGTTCTTAACTTAGTAACGCTCCGCCCATACGCTCATCTTCAACGCGAACGCTTTGGCAGCGTTTCCTAGTATAAAACATGGCGTTATTTATTCCATACAATATCGCGTGTATATTATAAGCTTTTTGGCCGAACTTTAAGCAAATAGCAGGCACAAAAATATGTTGATTTTTCAAAGACGCTAATTTGACTGAAAATTAATTTCTGGTGCCGAATAACGAAATTTCCTTCCTGCTCAACAAACTGTATACCTCAATTTCTCAAGCTGTAAATTAAGGTCGTTCATTGATGGTTGTTGAGGTTAATTGAATTCAACTTTCTATGGATTTCCAAGAGATATTTCGAGGTTCTGAAATATTCAATTGGTTGTCCAAAGTGTGAGGATTCCGTAGATATTTGTTTCGTTGCGATCGGATAACGGGTGTGGCCCGGAAAGTGTATACGGTAAGAGGTAAATTCTTAGCTGCAATTTACCCTTAAGTACATCTTTCTATGCCGGCTAAACATGGTTATTTTAAAACTCTTGGAAGTAATTGACAAGTGAATCTTGCGAAATGAAAATGGTTCAATTGGTTGTCCAAAGTGGTAAGATTCCGAAAATATAGGTTTCGTCGCGATCCGACGAAAGGTGTGGCCTGGAAAGTGTATCCAGTGCGAGGTGAAGGAAACGGCTCGACTTCGGAGCTCATTGAACAGGCGGTATATTCATTGTAATTATACAGACCGCTGGCAATGCCGGTGTTACAGTAACCTATACGTCTAGTGCCGAGTTTCGTCGCCAGAGCGCTCCACCAGTCGACGCCACACCGACGTCGACGCCCGCGTTCGCGACGGCATTACCGACGCCGACGCCGACGCCGCCACCAGATCATGACGTCACCTATCGACGTGCGAAAAGCGCGTCGGCGACGCCAGATGGCAGCACCGACGCCGCTCGTCGACGCATGCACGCACCGTGACGTCATGCGACGACGTCGCGACGCCGCGGAGGGGGGATGCTGCGAACGCGACGCCGACGTCGGCTACGTCACGACGTCAGTCGCCAGGCAACCGAGCTCGGATTAGAGTAAAGCCCGCGCGTCGAGCGAAGCACACAAAAAACACACACACTTCGGGCGTCGTGGTGAAAGGCGTCGCGACGGTTGACAGAAGGCGTCGGTTTGTTGGACTGGTTGTGTGTGAAAGTGCGCGTGTTGGTTGCTGGAGGGGTTCGCGGTTTTCGAGCCCGATGAGTGACGGTTTTGCGGTTTGAAATGGTCACATGTGTTCGTCTGACGGTAGTGCACCAATCTTCTTTATGATCGATTCAGGCGTCGCGATTTTTGAAATCGACTAAAAAGGCAGTGCGCCTTTGACGGACATGCCTGAGTGGTGAGTGGACTTTTTACTAAATAACATTTCCGGGCCGTATAGTTTTTTGGGTACCTTAAGGCCATATTCCACTAGGATTGCAACCTGCCGATCCATGGCCCTCTAAATGGTTTTGTTCCATTGGTGGCGATAGTAAATGTGCGGTAAGAAGGCCTAGGATCAGCAGGTTGCAACCCTTGTGGAACATTGCCTTTATTGTCAAACTTTGGTACCAATAGCAGCACTTTAGCTGACGACCGGCGGTGTCAAGCCGTTTATATTTGTCTTGTTGCTTGATCCGCTTGAATGATTAAACGATCAAAGATATATACAACAGTAGGAACAGTAAATCACAAACTGGGCCAAGGAATCCAAGAAGAACTATAGTGTCTCTACGGGCAAGTCACGCAAATGTTCTAGGCCATCGGTGTAGGTTCATTGGCATGAGCATGACAACGTGAAATGATATGAATTCGTTATAACATTCAAAGTTTAAAAGGTTAAAAGATTGTCATTGTGCCGACCGAAGTTGTGTGTGGTGAGACATGTTCGGCCTCTTTAGTATTCACTGTTCACACCGACACAAATGAGAATAATGTAGGAATTCCGACTGGCAAATTGTCACCAGCATTAGACTGGAGTGAACCATGCAGGAATGGAGCTATACGACCAAGCTCGACTCGGCGATCTACCAAAACGACAGCACAATGGATGAAATGAAAGACTCGAAGAAAACAGTTTTCATTTGATTGCTCACTTGTCATTTCTTCCAGCGAATCACTAACCCCTCCTCCCCCTCCCCCAACAAGCATTTCGGTTCTTGTTCCAGCCCAGCACGATGCCTTTTCGTATGCAGGGCGATAGATTCACTTAAAACCCGCTCGTTTCCCGTTGTGTTTCCCTAATTGACACCTTGACATTGCCTAATAATCCTTCCTCTCTCCCAATCTAAAACGCTATTTCTCTCTCTCTCTCTCTGTAAACGAAATTCATCAATTGTGAATTCCCCCGAACAGCTGAACACCACAATGCGCCAGGGCGTGCTGTGTTACTCTATTCTACGAATTTCCCAGCTTCGATTACTGACGATTTATTAGAGTTTGCTCACAAAAGGACAAATTGGAATGAACAATGTCACATACGCGCAGCTGTGACATTTGCTTTGTACGTAAATGGCTCGGGTTTTGCTCGGACGTGCGATTGTTATTCTGGCTGGGTCATCTTTTCAGGTCATCATTTCCTCTCAAACAGAGCAAAAACCGAACCAAATAACGATTGATGATTTTACCCTTTTAGACTCGAGTTCACTAAATTCAACCTTAAAGCTAGCTAGAAAACTGTTTAAATTTTCAAACCGGGTATTGAATTGAAAGTTTTGTGATAATGACACAGTTTAGAACTAACGTAGCTTGCTCTTGCTAGTAACTAGCTAAAGCCATAACGAAAAACTAGCTAGTAAAATATTTGTTTGACAGCTAACATATCAACCATATGCGCTAAACAACCTCATACCATTCCATTACAATTGTCATGCACAAAAGTTCAACTAGTACATTGTTTGTCAATGCCCTATGAATAAATTACTTCGGATTTAGGCGCTCTTGACGTCTTCGGTAGCAAAAGTTATTCGGCGAGCGATCACTCACTGCCCGTTGGACGTCATCCGTTGATCTTCGCGTTCCATTGCTCACTGGCCGCGCTCACGCAGAAGGCGGTGCTTCACTAAAATCGCAATTACTTCGTCGTTCGCCAAACTAGTCGCTCGCCGAGGATTGTGCGTCTTTCAAATGAAACCCGAGCAAACTGGACTTAAAATCCATCCTCTATAGAAAAAGGTCGTCGCCTTTTTTATAAAAACCAAATAATACATTAGCCTTGCTTTTCGGTTGCACTTACACGAAATATACGTTGTTTTCCGATTTTGGGGACCCCGCGGTCAAATAGCTCGGGGCCCCGGGGAGGTCGCCTAGTCGCACTGGCCAATCTGGACACTGGGACTCTAGAAGGGGCACCACACTTTAAATCAAGAACAAGAAATGTAACATCACCCCTCCTCATCCCAAAATATGCCAAAATATGGCCAACATACCGAGAAAGAGTCAAATATAGAAAATTTTTAGCCAAACTTAGGAATGAAGGTGCCGTCACATGTTCTGTACTGACAGCGAGAAAATAAATAATATTTCTAACAGTAACAACTGCAGTTTAGAAAGGAAAACCGAATTGTTTTCAGCAATCGTACCCCAGTTTTGAAGTTTTTTTGAAAATCCGTGCTTGTTGGCTAGAATAGGGTACACGTGGGTATTTTTTTACTTTTTTGGGGGGATGGTGAAATTGAAGATCCCGCTCAGCTCACCAACAAAACAATGGGCCTTTCCAACGCGGCAAAACACACACACACAGCCAACGTCAACTCTAGCTTAGCGATTTTGTAACTTTCACGTCATGCCGTTATCGATCTGATAGATAAAATCCCTATTGTTGTCCATGTTAATTGTTTAACTTTGTAACCGAGAACGGTAAAGTCAGAGACTTTGTCACACTTTTTTTATTTTTTATTATGTACACAAATTAGCCTCCCAAATATGTTGCCCCTTCCGGGATTTGAACCCGGGTCCCCAACTTTCGCGGCTGGTGCTCTAACCAGCTGAGCTAAACAGGCATGAAATTTGGGAGAAGTAATTTGCATACAGGGTGAGAATTGAATGTCCCCAGGGGATCCCGGAATGGGCAACATTTTTGGGAGGCTAATTTGTGTACATAATAATAAAATGAATAGCCAATTACGAGCTTTCGTAATTTAAATAAGATTAAAAGCGAAATCTCACTGCTGATTCAGCACCGACCCATGTCCGTCAGTAAAACCCGGACCCTGGACATTCGCCTGCCAGCCTCAGCCAAGAATCCAGCCCCGATTCGCGCGTACCTTCTCTATGCCAAAGCGGTCGCCGATTTGTTTCTCGCGAGCGCGCGTATGTCAGACGAGCTGTCTAATCGGGATGCCCGACGGTTGCTTGGGGGGAGTGAAGACAGACTCGCCTCGGCTAGAGCCAGACCGATACGGGACAGCCCAAGCTCGGATGCGGGGACGAGGTGGGCTAAGAATAGCTCGGTGCAGCATGGGCGATCCCTCGACGCTGTCATTCGCGGGTCCAGCGATGGCGGGACGGACTTGCTGCATCATGCACTTGCACCTGCACTTGCACTTGCACTTGACTGGCTCGCATTCTTCAGACACAGACGTGTTTGCAGTCTCACAGACGGTCTAGGCTTGGGTTGAGCTGTTTTACACTGTTCAGTGGCGAACGAAACATTGAATGCTCGTGACAGGAGCTGTTTACACGACTCCATGTTTTGAATTCGTTGAAAATGGTGGCACAGCCTTCCAAAATCGTTGTTACCAGAAGGCAGTAACACACCCTTACTTAACGCGCCCTTAATGAGAAAACATTGAATTCAAGCTTTCATTCAATGATTCATTGAATTCAATTCTTATTTAGTCGGTCCAATGCATTGAATTCAACATTGAATTTAATGCATAGGACGAAACATTGAAAAGTGAACACCCAGAGTAAGAATGTAGCATGGCTTAACGCGAAAACTTCAGGAAGCTCCATTCTTTGATTGCCGTAATTCTTCCCATCTACAGCTTTACTATGTAGAGGTGAATGCAATCAAGGGATGCCGGCATTTCATGTTATTGCATTTTTGCGTCCCTCGCTCTGCCTATCATTGTATGATATTCTACGGGCAGCTTGCTGTGTTTAGAATATCATTGTATGATATTCTACGGGAAGCTTGCTGTGTTTAGAATATCATTGTATGATATTCTACGGGCAGCTTGCTGTGTTTAGAATATCATTGTATGATATTCTACGGGCAGCTTGCTGTGTTTAGAATATCATTGTATGATATTCTACGGGCAGCTTGCTGTGTTTAGAATATCATTGTATGATATTCTACGGGCAGCTTGCTGTGTTTAGAATTTAGAACTGCTACTTTCCGAACTCCAGAACATTCGCAATAACATGTCATACAAATAGCGATAATTAATATTTTATTTTGTACATGGATTCATTTAGAATTACAGTCCAAGAAAGCTAAAATTTGTTAAAATAATCCAAACTCATCACAGTGTTATAAGGGTAGTCATTTGAAATCTGAGTAGAATATCATATAATGTAAACAATGAAGTTAAATTTGACAAAAACAACATTTGCACCCCTTCGACCGCACCCCTTCGACCACACCCCTTCGACCGCACCCCTTCGACCGCACCCCTTAGACCACACCCCTTCGACCGCACCCCTTCGACCGCACCCCTTCGACCGCACCCCTTCGACCGCACCCCTTAGACCACACCCCTTCGACCGCACCCCTTCGACCGCACCCCTTCGACCGCACCCCTTCGATCGCACCCCTTCGACCGCACCCCTTCGACCGCACCCCTGCGACCGCACCCCTTCGATCGCACCCCTTCGACCGCACCCCTTCGATCGCACCCCTTCGATCGCACCCCTTCGACCGCACCCCTTCGACCGCACCCCTTCGACCGCACCCCTTCGACCGCACCCCTTCGACCGCACCCCTTCGACCGCACCCCTTCGACCGCACCCCTTCGACCGCACCCCTTCGATCGCACCCCTTCGACCGCACCCCTTCGATCACACCCCTTCGACCGCACCCCTTAGATCGCACCCCTTCGACCGCACCCCTTCGACCGCACCCCTTCGACCGCACCCCTTCGACCGTGCCTAGAGGAAATCCCACAGAAATGGTACAACTAGAGAATTGGTGAGAATGAAGATGAACCCAGCCTGGGGATGTCCAAATAATCCGGTGCTGCCACGCAGTAGGGGTTGCGCTTGGCCTTGAGATAGTCTTGCACTGGACCGGGATTCAAGGCACCCAGCAGTGGACTTTCCCAAGGCCACCGGTAGAACTGAAGGATTCGGTGACGGCCGCCAAGGATCTGTGAAATGCCAGGACCTCCAGGAATGTCCCGGGAATGTCCCGGGAATGCGGCATGGAAAGAACTGGCTCGGGCACACGTGCACGTATTTCTGGAGTGGAAGGACATGCGAGACACTTGACCCCTTTCCCCTCCTCCCCCCCCCCCCCATCAAACAACCCGCCCGAGGAAAGAAATCAAATTACGCACGAAAAACTTGGGCAAATTCAATTTTAATCAGCCAAAAGACGACCAAATATTTCTATGGGAATTTTCTTAGTAAATATACTTTTTTACAAATAAACTTGTTTTGCGACTTTTTTTTCTTTTCAAACTGATTTTTATGCATCAAAGAACACAAATTATTATCTTTTGACTCTCAAGTTTCCTATCTGTGATGTATATATCAACGCTTTGACGAAGGCAAAGAAGCATACCTACCTTTCAGAATCGCTATTCAGCTAGATACTGAAAATCATACAAACAGAAAAGTAAGCTACTTTCGAGCCTTTTCAAGCCAGCCTTGCCCAATTTTCGCAGTGACACCAGATTACATTACTTTTCTTAAATTTGCGGTTCATCCTTCAGTTCACGGGGAAAGCTGGTTCGGCCAGGGAAAGCTGGTTCGGCCAGGGAAAGCTGGTTCTGCACGGGGAAAGCTGGTTCGGCCAGGGAAAGCTGGTTCGGCCAGGGAAAGCTGGTTCGGCCAGGGAAAGCTGGTTCGGCCAGGGAAAGCTGGTTCGGCCAGGGAAAGCTGGTTCGGCCAGGGAAAGCTGGTTCGGCCAGGGAAAGCTGGTTCGGCCAGGGAAAGCTGGTTCGGCCAGGAAAAGCTGGTTCGGCCAGGGAAAGCTGGTTCGGCCAGGGAGAAAACACTATCGATCACCGGTGCTCTGGTTGCATCAACTTCAATCAGCTCAAGACTTTAATCAGCATTCTTTGCTGAGCGTCGAAAGGTGGAGAAAAAGGGCGAACAAGAAACACAATGTCCCTAAATAGTATAGTGGCGGGTCGAGGTGGACTGTTTGAAAATCTGTTCGATTTAGAGACTCGCTTTTCTACGTTTTTCTAGCCTTCTGACAAGGCTGTCCAATAAACCACTGCCAACGTAATGAATGCTATAGTGAAATCTTAGTTGAAATCTTAGTGGTACTGGTTTCTCAAAGTATGGGACTCAAGGGTTATCTTTTAGGTTTTACCTAAGATATAACATTTAAAAAAGTTTCATGTAAATTAGGTAGAAAGTTGCGTTGGGGAATCAGTTTATAAATAGACTTTGTTGCAGATAATAAGACTACTTTTCTGTAACACCCTGCAAAGGGTAAAAGAAAATAATAATACAAAATACCTACTTTAGCACTAACATCCTGATAAAATTAGTTTGTTTTGAATTCTATTCGTTTTACATTAATATCTTATTTCTGTGAACTATTTGTATATACTTACTGATTAAAATATGCGAAATGTATCTTCGGTAATATAATGATATTATTATTATTATTATCATCACCACACACCTTTTGAAAGTCTTAAGCCAGGTTTAAACGGTTCAATGTTTCGTTCAATGCATTGAATTCAAGGTTGACTTCAATGCATTGAACTTCAATGCATGGTTGATCCCAAGGTGAACTATCATCAGCTGTCGCGTGGGCGTCACGGTTCCTGCGAATGGATGACATTATCTCTAAAACAAGCATTCTAGGCTCGACATCGACATTCAAGACGAGGGGGGAAGGGGGGGGGGGACTAATCGATCGCCGTAATTCGAGTGTGATTAAAAATTAAACACTGATTAAAATTGGTGGTGCTTTATCAATTTCACTCACATGTTGCGTTGTTTCGAAACTTCAAACAGACTGAAAGTAATTTGTAAAGTGGCTCGAAAATTCGTGTTTAATTTGCATGCTAATGGGGTTCGCGTGATGCAGATGTGCGAGGTCACGCGTTTTGCGGCAATTTGCCGTTCAATTTTCATATTGAAAAATTTCGGTATCTGCTATAGATGGGGTTTTATGGGCATTTCCTTTGTACGTAAAATTGAAATACTTTATAACGATGAAGGGGAGGGAAGGAGATGGACAAATTTACCAGGGTGCCTTCTTATTTCTGGATATAACATTTTCTTAGAAATATTTGAAATGAAATTCCTTTCTTTATGGCGTCTTCAGACGAGTATCCATTTCATACCAAGAAGCAGCGAATATTCCCATAGAATGGCTGGACCATTTCTGCTTTAGACGAGAGAGCAAGGAGTTCCAAAACTGCCCGCAAAGCCTTACTTTAATTGTAGTGGCTCAAGACAATTGGCTTGTGAGTTTTGAAACTCTAGCTCGTGTCTAGCAGGAGTGGGTCCTCGAGGGAGAATTCAAATCAGTGTCTATAGAGACAATTGAGATGGCAAATCAAACCGCAAAAGCAGATAATGATCAACAACTGTATATATTCGCACGAAATTTGAAATAGATTTCAGTTAGCGTTGAGGTCATATTCACTTATACACCTAATTATGAGAAGTTGAATTAAATAGCGGAAGCAGATTTGATGAACAAGTGAGCGAAAAAAGATATCACATATTTACGAAATTTGAAAGATATGGTCGTAAAGCCCGTGGTTTATCTGCAAATCTCCCCATCCCCCTGCCCCCCCCCCTCCCCACTATTTTGCTCTGCCCCAACGAACCCCGCGTATTTGCATCTGCACTGCAGCGCGCTCGGTAACTTTTCGCACAACTTTTAATGAGAATGCAGCACAAAATAATTTTCAGAACGAAATTCCGAGAATAGATATTTGAAAGTTGGATTCGTTGAGGTGTATTTTACGTGAACTAACTGCATACAAAACGAATTGCCTTAACATTCACGTTTAAAATAAATTATGTATTTATTTTATTATGTTGTTATTTATGTTGTTTTTGTTTCTTGTTATGTGTATTTGTGTGTATTTATTATGTATGTGTATATTACGTACCTATATTAGTTATATGAAAGCATACGAATACACGCAGTGCCCTGGTGGAAATTTCTTTAAAAAACTCGCATTAAACCACAATGAAATGCATAAACGCAAATAAATGATTACAACGCTATTTAATCGATCCATCAAAAAGCCCAAATTTTGCTAATGCACTTTTCATGCATGACACGCGTATAACTCTATAAAATAATTAAATGTCTCGTACATCTGTATAAGAAGTGCTTCACGCTCTGTTATAGCAATGGTATAAACTGTGTACACTTCTTCAGTACAATTCATAAACCAGGGCAATAAAAATAATAACAACCATCATACAAACACAAAGATCCCCTGCATTTTACGATTAATAAAACAACATCAACATTATCTTTGAAATGAACTGTGATTTCTCAAACAAGCCCCATTCAAACCACCAAACCCAAGCAGCACCCACCTTCACCTATTCTCGCCTGCACTCAAATCGCCAAACGCACCAAGCCTGAACCAGGCCTCTCTTATCGCGTCATCTAAATGCGACTAGCCCTGTGTGCAATGCACTCGTACACAGCCTAAGTACACGTCGCTCTGTACACAGTATTAGCCGGCGATCATAAAGCCGCACTTGCAGTCTATTACCACGCGTGTTGCGCGGGGTAACGAGTTTAGCATATGTTCGGAGTGCGGTCACGGCACACACTAATTATTTGTGCAAGTGGACGTCGGTAAAATTTATACGTCTTTCATGTGTGTGTTTTTTTTGTGGTGGTTTGCCAAATTTTTCGCGGGAGATTGACGTAGTGTGTTTTTGTTGATGTTTTCTTTTGGTGTCCATGCCAATTAGCTTTAACTTCACTTTAAACTATAGCAAAACGTTGAGGTGGTCTTTTACCTAATACTTTTATATTACATGTAATAGTTATTAAAGATTAAGATAGTTTTCCTCATAATGTTATTCCGGTAAAGTTAAGAAGCACTGTGCCGAGTCGGGCGTTGGATGGGTGACCACCATGAACGTGGCAGCTCTAGAAGTTACGCAACACTGCGGCGAGTTCATTTGATGGATGGGTGACCGCTTTGAAGCTTGGAAGAGTTGAAGTTGTGCAAAATCTTCTCTTAACTCAGCCCAAACACTCGACAGCGCGTATTAATGAAGGAATCCTCTGTGTTTGAGTTTTACAGCCATTCAAAAACAACTTTTTTAGACAGGAATATGATGTTTCGGCCATCGCATTCCATCTCTTTCATTACTAGGCTAACTTTATCATCACCCCCCTCACCATTCCATCGCACTGGCTGTGAAATTTAGGAAATGTTGCATAATTTTTATAAATCTCGGTTGAGGTCATACCACGAATGTAATCCACACAAAAATATGATAACATTTTTAACCACGTCGCGTATTTGCACGTGTTTAAATATGAAACAGGCCGAATCCCTTCTTGACAGGGGATATGATAAATCGAATCCGATCAGACCACGGCGACATATGGCCGGTTCGTGGAGCTGCGCACGAAATCGAGCTGCAGCTACAAGCAACACAAAAAATCTAAAAGGCAGTACATTTAAAGGTAGCTTAAAAGTTAAAACAGTATTTTTTAACTAAATGTTATTATAAAGTGAACGAGTTTTTATATGATAAAGGAAATGAACTTGTATCTAAGAATTGACGTGCCAATATCATGTACAGTGATCAATTAAGGCTGAATAAACATTATTATTATTGTTATTATTATTTCAGGGGATCGAGGCAGGGTCTGATTCTGTTATGAATGATTTCAAAATTAATTTTGACCATGGTCTTTATCAATAATTTCTGAATGATTTCGAAAAAAATGCTTCAGTTTGGCAAATAGTTAATGTCACAATGTCTAAATAATAGGAATGTTTGTATTTTTTTGTTCAAATCGTAAAATCACACTGTATTTGCCTCAATCAAAGTGGAAATGCAGAATCGAACGCAAGAAACCGAGCAAGACTCTAAATCGGAAAACCATGATCGATGACCGCCATTTTCCCACCGGCGTCAAGCAGCGCTGGCCGCGGTGAAAGCCGGCAACTTTCACTGCAACTGTTTTGTTTCCCCCGGGTCGACCGCGCCGACGGAGCGGAGAAAGTTGTGAATCAGCGACGAGATTGTCACTCGCATTCATCTCATGGCTCGACGCCCCCCCCCCCCCCCCACCCCACCAGTTCCACTAGTTCCGAGAATATCGTGGTGTCGCCGTTTTGCGGATTCCAGGAAGCCCGCTTTGATGTCCGTTATTTTCGGGGACCCATCCTCGTGTACCGTGGGGCGTTTGCAACGCACGGTTTAATTGAAATTGCCCGGTTTCACTGTCGAAATTGCGTGCAGTGAAACGTGACCTCGTGTTGTGTTATTATGCGTCGCGTCGACTCGATGAAACATCATTCCGACATTTTATATTAAAATGGTTGTTATCGGTTCGCAATAGAGGAAAATATTATCTCGCATTTTTTGTTGGGCCTCTTTTAAACGTTCAAAAGTCGCAACTTTTCATGGACCGATTTAGCCTAGTGATCTCTGGCACGGCGACTCAATAGTTTAATACTGGGATGCATTCTGTTCGTGGCTGCTACAGAAGACAATTCAGTTATTTGAAATGGTTTCCTATGCAATTTTTGCGAGATGATCACGGAAAATTGCTGGCGATTTCAAAACGCAACCTTTTGTATGCATCAAATCATCCATTAGCGAATCAAATTAAAGATTTTCACTTACATCAGTTACAGGGTCACTAAAATTGATCTCAGCCAAAAGATCACGCCCTACAAAATGACTGCTATATCTCGCATGGGAGGCTAAACAACTGCATAATCTAAAACTGCATTTGTTAAATGATTTCCTTTTCTTGCGGCGTTCAAAGCTATTATAGCATTAGCTAATGGCATTCGCATTAGTATTAGCATAGCATATATACTATTAGTATATTATGATATTGGTACTAGTCTGACTTCCCGGCGTCGCCTGGTAATTGCAATTGTCAAACTGTTCCCAGTATTACATTTAAAACTACCGTTGTTCCTGGGAGTCTCTTCTGGAACGAAATATTTTTGGGTAAATCTAGAATGTTGAGAATGAAAGTGTCTGGAGCTTGTTCTGGAACTAAATATTTTTGTTTGGCTTTTAGTAGACCCTCTCCCTCTGTGACAATATTTGGAACAAAAAATTACAGACAGACAGACAAACATTCAGACGCCGTTTCGGATTTAGATATAAGAAGATTTTGGCATATA
This sequence comes from Nemoura dubitans, assembly GCA_921293005.1. Taxonomy (NCBI): domain Eukaryota; kingdom Metazoa; phylum Arthropoda; class Insecta; order Plecoptera; family Nemouridae; genus Nemoura; species Nemoura dubitans. The sequence continues at coordinate 2,364,066 of OV121076.1, forward strand.
ATATACCTGTTTCATCTGGCAGCACATCTCTGCACTTCTAGCTGCATTTCTCGCTGCATTTCTAGCTGCATTTCCAGCTACATTTCTAGCTGCATTTCTCGCTGCATTTCTAGCTGCATTTCTAGCTGCACTTCTAGCTGTATTTCCATCTGCATTTCTAGCTGCATTTCCAGCTGCATTTCTAGCTACATTTCTAGCTGAATTTCTAGCTGAATTTCTAACTGAATTTCTAGCTGCACTTCCAGCTGCATTTCTAGCTGCATTTCTAGCTGTATTTCTAGCTGCATTTCCAGCTACATTTCTAGCTGCACTTCTAACTGAATTTCTAGCTGAATTTCTAGCTGAATTTCTAGCTGCATTTCCAGCTACATTTCTAGCTGCACTTCTAGCTGCACTTCTAGCTGAATTTCTAGCTGAATTTCTAACTGAATTTGTAGCTGCATTTCCAGCTACATTTCTAGCTGCACTTCTAGCTGAATTTCTAGCTGAATTTCTAACTGAATTTCTAGCTGCATTTCTAGCTGCATTTCCTCCATTGGCACAAAGTCACACAGTGATATATGTTTCCAGCGCAAATTGAAAAGCCGCTTAGCAAGCTACGAGATGCAAATACGAACGCTTATAGGAACCTTATAGGAACCACTGAAGAGGCCGTGAAATCCGAATCGATGTTGCCGACACAGTTTATTAGCATCGCTGCTCTAAGCATCGGCAATGAGAAGTTTCGTGGAGGTCACGTACCTACTATATCTGTAATAACGTGCGAAGGTTTCAAGTCTGCATATTCAGTTAAAAGCGTTATAATGCGAATCTGTTCCGTTTTCTATTATAATTATACCTATAACAGGCACCGACATATGTTTTTATGAAGTCACCAAGACGTTTTTTTCTCCACACTTTTAAATGTAATGTAATCGTCAACCATCTTGATCATTATTGTTTATTTATTCTTTATTGTATTTAATTATTTTGGAAAACCTGTTTATGTGTTTAATGTAAGAGTAAATAATTTATTCATAATTTAAAAAAAAAAACACCTTTGGCATGGATGCATAATTTTTTTAGAAATGTGTACAAGTATAGAGCACCTGTAACAGCAGCCTTCTTTAAACTCACTGGTGGACAACCTCAACGTTAATTCCCATTTAAAAACAAATGCAAGTGTGCTGTCCACCAGTGAGATAACATGTATTGCAGGAGCTCTATACGCCATTTATTATTTACCTATTCCATAATTTCCATTAAGTTCCATTAAGAAAAGGATAATTTTAAATAATGTCAGCGTATAGCCGTGCATACAAATTACAAACCACTTACGATTTTACATAATATGTTTTATGTTACATAATTTAGATATGTTTACTGTCTTTCAGATATATTTCACTATTTGTATTCCCAACCGGACAGCGGCAAAATCCCACAGCAGATCGCTGATGACATTCTGTCCTAATTTCACGTACAAAGATTGTCCGCGCATTTAGCGCTTATTCGCGTGGCGCTCAGAGCCATAAAAACCGCCAACAATTTTACAACCTCTTGCGCTCAAAGAGTAAAAAAATTAAATCACAGAAAAGTCGTAAAAGAAAAAAGCTCGCGAACCGCACGATAATGTTGTTGGTAGCAATGGGGCGGGTAATCTCTAGCATCGCGGTGACCTTTCACCATTGCTGAGAATAAAAGAGATTGCGCCGCGGCAGGGGAGGGGGCGGAGTTACTAAAACTTGCCGGCAATGATTAAAAATAGAAAGAGTCCTAGGCAGCGAGAGCGAAACCGATAAGGAATTCCATCGAGCAGTGTCATCTGTGGATGAAAACAGTCCACAACCAGTGAACGGGAATGGCCGTCTCTATCCAGATATTTTGTCGCCATTTTCTTAGGAGGTCAAGGTTTCTACGAGATTTCAATAATTTTGAACCTTTGTTGTCGTGGTTACATATATTTTTTTCTAATGTCCTTCTGTGTGTCCTGCTTGAAGAATCAGTGTCGTACTGGCCAGGGCTGATTGGCGGCGATTGTCGCCGGGGCCCCGAGCTATTTGACTCTCGGGGGCCCCCAGTTTTCGATCAGGAGGCCCCCCACAAGCGATGACCTTTATTTAAGGGAAGGGGTTCCGAAAAAAGACGATGATCTTTTTTGAGGATGGGGTTTTTTAATGGTGACGGGGGCTTCAACGGCGTCCTAGCCGCCGGGGCCCTTGGGTATAGCCGGTCCGACACTGTGAAGAATGGTAAACTCCCTGTATACGCCGCTACAGCCGCTGAATCAATCGCTGAAATTACACTGACCAGCATCGCATTGTTGGGCTGCTATCTTGAAAATGGGATTTCCAAATCAAAATAACAACTATATAAACTTGTTTAGTTCGGCATGAAGTGGACGGTTGTGCTCTGATTTATAATAACTTGGTCAGTTCCTAAATAGGAGTCGCCATTTTATCAACTTTGCACGAATTTACATACATTCATTTTCCATAAATAGCGTCTAGATGGCAAACAAAATGGTTTGTTACTGTAATCTTATCTAAAACAAGATGGCGTCCGTGAGCAAGATGGCCTCTCCACGGCTTCCTACGTACTGCGGCCGCCATGACATTCAGCGGCTCTGTCGTCTGTAATTGGAACGATTGTCAGCGCATTCTGCTGATTGCTACGACAATGAGAAGCCGTGCGACACTCTGGCCGGCTCTTGTTTTGAGCCCCCGAGTGTTAACGAGGATGACCGAACGTGCTCGGCCTGGCGATTGACGGTTGGGGGAGAGGGTGGGGAAGGGAGGGGGGTGGGTAACGACTTCCTTTCGATGAGAATGATGACGTTCGTCTACTGAAGCGTACGTGAGACAATTGGACGAGGTTTTCGGGGAAAAGATATAATTGTGTATTTGATGGGGTAGACATGAAAGTAAATTGAGTTGCCGATTAGCGGAAGGGGGAGGGGGAAGGATAAAACATTCGAACGAAGAGACTGCAATTTTCTTGAACATGAAAGAAGATAATCAATGAATATTTCAAATATTTAACTTCCAAATGCGTTTTTTAATTGCGTTAATTAGGGATTTTAGAGCGGTAATAAAGAGCTGTAATGACTAATGATAATAGCTCTTTCTGCGTGAAACGAAGTGGCGTTTCCACATTGAGGGCCCGTCACGGGCCTGCTGGTGTCGGGAAAGAGGATTCCTTGAATCGCACGTTTTAGGGGAACGTGCGATCACGGCAGTCAGTGTCTTGGTCCCCGTTATCGTCTTGGTCCTCGCAATCGTCTTGGTCTCGGCTCTTTGCTCTTAGCTCGCTCTTCGAACCAAAGTCCGCAGTATGATGATTTCAACGGCAGGCAAAATCTTAACCTGAGTTCAAATGGGAATGCTCCAGCTGCATTTTGGGATTGTAATGCTATTTTGATGTATCCCTCCTTTTGGCTCCAACGGAATAATTGCCATAAGAATAACATTACATTCATGTGTGAAAATAACTGCCATAAGAATAGCGTTGCATTGATGTTGGCAAATAATTGCCAGAAAAATATCATTACATTGACGTGGGCAAATCAGTGAGTGACTTTGGGACTGCAGTCGTCCATTGAAGTGCAAACATTTAAAGATCCCACCTCTGGACACCAATTGTAGTGAGAATATTTGTAACTTTTTAAAAATCCCACCCGTGGGCACCAATTGTAGTGTGAATAAATGTTATAGCCCTAGACATCAATAATAGTTGTAGTTGTAGTTGTAGTTGTAGTTGTAGTTGTGGAGTGTCCTTTTAAAATCCCACCCGTGGGCATCAATTTTAGCCCGAAAATAATAGTGGCAAAACGGCTACATTGATACTAAAAGTAGCACAACCAACTGAAATTATTATGACAGTAACCTTACAACTTGAACGCGCTAATGGTGGATGCTTTCACAGCCCGAGCAAGTTTAGACAAGGGCTTAGCACAGCAAAGGTTCCCTCAAACCTGGTTCGGCCGGGAATCGAACCAAGAATATCCCAAACTACCTCCTTCATTTCGCTCCAGCTCGTTCTCTCGGCCGTCTCGTTCTCCCTTGCGCGCACGGATGACGCGCAGCGCCGCACGTTTATTACTTTATAAACACATCAAAAGCCGAAAGTCAATTTGCAATACGTGTTTTATTATTTTTATTTACGCGTTTAAATTTAGACACTAGGGAGCTATAATTACACACCGTCGGCTTCGCGTTCGGGAGGTGAAATTCTCTCCCTGGCGCGCGCAAAAACTTCGCGGGCGCCAATAAAATTTCATTGTTATGGTTGTGGTATCCCTGCGAGGTAATGTTGTGCAAAGCTTGGGTTACGACTCGTCTACAACGGTCGTTGCCAACTCAACAACGGGCTCGCCATATTTCGTATATACGGCGATGCCGCGTGAACTCAACGCGATTTAGGAGATCTCGTGTTTTAGGGGGCACAAAAGAGAAGTGGCTTTCCGTCGCCAAGATGAGCCTTCTTATGCTTTTCCCCGCAGTCGGATCGCTTTTTCCCAACCTCAATGTTTTTTGTTTATCGTCATGGTCGGGAGCTTTGCCTATAGGGGACTCAACGGATTATGCTTCTCAGCCGCGTGGCTTCGAATACGTAGGCACTCGAGTTTAGCTGGGAATGAAACTGAAAACGGGGGCCGTGATCCCAAATGGGCACACGGTTTCCCAAATTGAATTGGACGCTCTCTGGTCGAGCATTTCGCCCCGTGCTAGAATCTCTTGCTTCCCGTAGTTGGGCAGGCTGGACCGTGGTGGGGTTCGCTTACGATTGTCTTTTTGCACGCTACGAAAGGTCCAGCGTTGTCGTCAATGGCTGGTTAAGGAATTAACGATCCGTTACGCTGTTATTTCCATTGTGAGAGCCAATCTGATGGTGTGATTCCAAAGAAATGGGGGTTTCAATACTGAGCCAGTGACGGCTTGTGTTTATTTGTCTTGTTTTATAGAAAGGTCCAGCGTTGTTGTCAATGTCTGGTTAAGGAATTAACGATCCGTTACGCTGTTATTTCCATTGTTAAAGCCAATCTGATGTTGTGATTTCAAAGAAATTGGGGTTTCAATACTGAGCCGGTACGGGTTGGGTTTATTTGTCTTGTTTAATCTAATTCTAAACATCTCTATTACTTTTCTGTTTAGCATCGTATAAACTTTGCTTTCCAGATAATAAGTTTATTCATTTGTTTCTTTTCAATAACAATATTTTAGAACATAACGAATAATGTAAACATTGACACAATTCGATGAATTACAATAATATCAAGTAAATAGGAAAAACTTGTCACGAAAGAATATAGGTATGAATGGCACGTATTACTCAGTGAGCGTTACGAAGTCAGGGCTGTAAATCAATACGCGTAAACAGCAATTGCCACGAAACAAATCGCCAAACAAACCTGGGGGGCTATCAAGTAACTTTGTGATTTCAAAACGACTCGTTTTCAATATCACTGCCTATGGTTTAAAACGGGCAGAGATTTAAAAACGAGTGATTTCGAGGCAAATCGAACGAAACAAAGTTACACAACCGCACCCCAGCTGGGAGGCTACCATGTAACTTAGTGATTTCAAAACGATTCGTTTTCAATATCACTGCCCTGTGGTTTAACATGGGCAGTGATTAGAAATCGAATGATTTCAAGGCAAATCGAGAATGATAAAAATTAACATGATCGCTACCCCAGACTGATTAGAACAACGCCTTCAAGGGGCATGAAAGACCGAACGTGAAAGACCGAACGTGAAAGACCGAACGTGAAAGACCGAACGTGAAAGACCGAACGTGAAAGACCGAACGTGAAAGACCGAACGTGAAAGACCGAACGTGAAAGACCGAACGTGAAAGACCGAACGTGAAAGACCGAACGTGAAAGACCGAACGTGAAAGACCGAAAGTGAAAGACCGAACGTGAAAGACCGAACGTGAAAGACCGAACGTGAAAGACCGAACGTGTGCAGGAGCTCACTCGTTCGTTCGTTCGTTCGTTATCGTTCGTTCTCGTTCGTTCTCGTTCGTTCGTTCGTTCTCGTTCGTTCTCGTTCGTTCTCGTTCGTTCTCGTTCGTTCTCGTTCGTTCTCGTTCGTTCTCGTTCGTTCTCGTTCGTTCTCGTTCGTTCTCGTTCGTTCTCGTTCGTTCTCGTTCGTTCTCGTTCGTTCTCGTACGTTCTCGTTCGTTCTCGTTCGTTCTCGTTCGTTCTCGTTCGTTCTCGTTCGTTCTCGTTCGTTCTCGTTCGTTCTCGTTCGTTCTCGTTCGTTCTCGTTCGTTCTCGTTCGTTCGTTCGTTCGTTCGTTCGTTCGTTCGTTCTCGTTCGTTCTCGTTCGTTCTCGTTCGTTCTCGTTCGTTCTCGTTCGTTCTCGTTCGTTCTCGTTCGTTCTCGTTCGTTCTCGTTCGTTCTCGTTCGTCCTCGTTCGTTCTCGTTCGTTCTCGTTCGTTCTCGTTCGTTCTCGTTCGTTCTCGTTCGTTCTCGTTCGTTCTCGTTCGTTCTCGTTCGTTCTCGTTCGTTCTCGTTCGTTCTCGTTCGTTCTCGTTCGTTCTCTTTCGTTCTCGTTCGTTCTCGTTCGTTCTCGTTCGTTCTCGTTCGTTCTCGTTCGTTCTCGTTCGTTCTCGTTCGTTCTCGTTCGTTCTCGTTCGTTCTCGTTCGTTCTCGTTCGTTCTCGTTCGTTCTCGTTCGTTCTCGTTCGTTCTCGTTCGTTCTCGTTCGTTCTCGTTCGTTCTCGTTCGTTCTCGTTCGTTCTCGTTCGTTCTCGTTCGTTCTCGTTCGTTCTCGTTCGTTCTCGTTCGTTCTCGTTCGTTCTCGTTCGTTCTCGTTCGTTCTCGTTCGTTCTCGTTCGTTCTCGTTCGTTCGTTCGTTCTCGTTCGTTCTCGTTCGTTCTCGTTCGTTCTCGTTCGTTCGTTCGTTCGTTCGTTCGTTCGTTCGTTCGTTCGTTCGTTCGTTCGTTCGTTCGTTCGTTCGTTCGTTCGTTCGTTCGTTCGTTCGTTCGTTCGTTCGTTCGTTCGTTCGTTCGTTCTCGTTCGTTTTCGTTCGATCTCGTTCGTTCTCGTTCGTTCTCGTTCGTTCTCGTTCGTCCTCGTTCGTTCTCGTTCGTTCTCGTTCGTCCTCGTTCGTTCTCGTTCGTTCTCGTTCGTTCTCGTTCGTTCTCGTTCGTTCTCGTTCGTTCTCGTTCGTTCTCGTTCGTTCTCGTTCGTTCTCGTTCGTTCTCGTTCGTTCTCGTTCGTTCTCGTTCGTTCTCGTTCGTTCTCATTCGTTCGTTCGTTCGTTCGTTCGTTCGTTCGTTCTCGTTCGTTCTCGTTCGTTCTCGTTCGTTCTCGTTCGTTCTCGTTCGTTCTCGTTCGTTCTCGTTCGTTCTCGTTCGTTCTCGTTCGTTCTCGTTCGTTCTCGTTCGTTCGTTCGTTCTCGTTCGTTCTCGTTCGTTCTCGTTCGTTCTCGTTCGTTCGTTCGTTCGTTCGTTCGTTCGTTCGTTCGTTCGTTCGTTCGTTCGTTCGTTCGTTCGTTCGTTCGTTCGTTCGTTCGTTCGTTCGTTCGTTCGTTCGTTCGTTCGTTCGTTCGTTCGTTCGTTCGTTCGTTCGTTCGTTCGTTCGTTCGTTCGTTCGTTCGTTCGTTCGTTCGTTCGTTCTCGTTCGTTCTCGTTCGTTCTCGTTCGTTCTCGTTCGTTCTCGTTCGTTCTCGTTCGTTCTCGTTCGTTCTCGTTCGTTCTCGTTCGTTCTCGTTCGTTCTCGTTCGTCCTCGTTCGTTCTCGTTCGTTCTCGTTCGTTCTCGTTCGTTCTCGTTCGTTCTCGTTCGTTCTCGTTCGTTCTCGTTCGTTCTCGTTCGTTCTCGATCGTTCTTGTTCGTTCTCGTTTGTTCTCTTTCGTTCTCGTTCGTTCTCGTTCGTTCTCGTTCGTTCTCGTTCGTTCTCGTTCGTTCTCGTTCGTTCTCGTTCGTTCTCGTTCGTTCTCGTTCGTTCTCGTTCGTTCTCGTTCGTTCTCGTTCGTTCTCGTTCGTTCTCGTTCGTTCTCGTTCGTTCTCGTTCGTTCTCGTTCGTTCTCGTTCGTTCTCGTTCGTTCTCGTTCGTTCTCGTTCGTTCTCGTTCGTTCGTTCGTTCTCGTTCGTTCTCGTTCGTTCTCGTTCGTTCGTTCGTTCGTTCGTTCGTTCGTTCGTTCTCGTTCGTTCTCGTTCGTTCTCGTTCGTTCTCGTTCGTTCTCGTTCGTTCTCGTTCGTTCTCGTTCGTTCTCGTTCGTTCTCGTTCGTTCGTTCGTTCGTTCGTTCGTTCGTTCGTTCGTTCGTTCGTTCGTTCGTTTGTTCGTTCGTTCGTTCGTTCTCGTTCGTTCTCGTTCGTTCTCGTTCGTTCTTGTTCGTTCTCGTTCGTTCTCGTTCGTCCTCGTTCGTTCTCGTTCGTTCTCGTTCGTTCTCGTTCGTTCTCGTTCGTTCTCGTTCGTTCTTGTTTGTTCTCGTTTGTTCTCGTTCGTTCTCGTTCGTTCTCGTTCGTTCTTGTTCGTTTTCGTTCGTTCTCGTTCGTTCTCGTTCGTTCTCGTTCGTTCGTTCGTTCGTTCGTTTATTCTCGTTCGTTCGTTCTCGTTCGTTCTCGTTCGTTCTCGTTCGTTCTCGTTCGTTCTCGTTCGTTCTCGTTCGTCCTCGTTCGTTCTCGTTCGTTCTCGTTCGTCCTCGTTCGTTCTCGTTCGTTCTCGTTCGTTCTCGTTCGTTCTCGTTCGTTCGTTCGTTCTCGTTCGTTCGTTCGTTCGTTCGTTCGTTCGTTCGTTCGTTCGTTCGTTCGTTCTCGTTCGTTCTCGTTCGTTCTCGTTCGTTCTTGTTCGTTCTCGTTCGTTCTCGTTCGTCCTCGTTCGTTCTCGTTCGTTCTCGTTCGTTCTCGTTCGTTCTCGTTCGTTCTCGTTTGTTCTCGTTTGTTCTCGTTCGTTCTCGTTCGTTCTCGTTCGTTCTCGTTCGTTCGTTCGTTCGTTCGTTCGTTCGTTCGTTCGATGCACACACTGTACTGATGCTCACTGTACTGATGCTCACTGTACTGATGCTCACTGTACTGATGCTCACTGTACTGATGCTCACTGTACTGATGCTCACTGTACTGATGCACACACTGTACTGATGCTCACTGTAGTTGGACGGCAGTCACGTGACACCCGTCCGTGTTGCTACATATCAACTCGGAATGCGGCGACCACTTAACTAATTACACGCGGGTGGAAATAGACGGACACATTATCCGCACACGGTGGCCGTGCAGGCAGCAGGGCGGGTGGGTGGCAATAGACGGACACATTATCCGCACACGGTAGCCGTGCAGGCAGCAGGGCGGGTGGGTGGCAATAGACGGACACATTATCCGCACACGGTGGCCGTACAGGCAGCAGGGCGGGTGGGTGGCAATAGACGGACACATTATCCGCACACGGTGGCCGTGCAGGCAGCAGGGCGGGCGGGTGGAAATAGACATTACCCGCGCAGGCCTGCTGTCGCATTATTGTGAATGTCACCGTTTAACCCCCCCCCCCCCCTGTTTGCTTGGGAGTGGGGGGGGGGGGGGAATTAAGTTCGGCGTGTGTTGCTGGGGTGTGGCGGGCACGGGCTGTTTTGGCGTTGACGGCGTACTCGTGTAACGATCGAGAAAATCATATCTTCTTGCGTGTCAATAAGAGTTAGTCTTTTTCTGGTGGCTGCATGGAAGGAAAAGGATTTGTACCACTAATTAATAGTTATGAATTCAGAATACTATAAGGACACAATTTGTGTTGCGTTGAAGATGAGCGCATCAGTTTGTAGCTGTTAAAAGAGTAAAGGCAGAATCATCTCGCTTCTTGCGTGTCAATAAGAATTAGTCTTTTTCTGGTGGCTGCATGGAAGGAAAAAGAATTACGAATACAAAATACTATAAGGACGCAATTTGTGTTCCAAGATTTATCTTTGGGCGCGGAAGGGAGGGTGAGGATGGTGGGGGGGGGGGGGGGGGGGGTTCAAGAGCGTGGGGGGGGGGGGGGGAGTTAACCCTTTTCGCAGATCTCACGGCTGAAGGACGACGCCGTTAGCAGCGTCCAAATCAAAGTCGAGGGAGATTTAATTGTTATCGGGACGAGATCAGGGAAAACCCGACGGTGAGATCTCATCTGAGAAAATTCCGAAATTTTGACACTCGAAATTCAGTGGAAGTTGAGTCAGTAGCTGTGAGCAGGAATAGAAATTCGAAAATTTCGACCTTGAATTTGTTTGGGACCAAATACATTGCCACGAATTTTCCTGCTAATTCCCTGGTAATTTGGTTTAGTTTCTTAGCTTTGTCCAATGCATATTGAGGATAGCCTAATCACCCTTAAAAGAATGCGCAGTGCATTCATAGAGAAAACATTAACATCAGTTACTTTACTGCCCTTTTTCGTTTAGGCATTTGCTATCAGATTATAATATAATCATGCGTGTCAATTTTCATTCGCATGTCAGTCCTGGAATCACTACTGAACCCTCGGCCTTTTGGCTGCGTGATGTGAGGAAATATTCGAGGGCCGGACCGGGGAAACTCTTCTTCTCAGAATGGAAAGTACTTTAGTATTGTCGGAGGCCACACAACGCGATGGTAAAACATGTAGTGACGTCTTTTCAGACGGCCCGTTATAAACCTGACGCTATGTTAATTTATTATTTGCCTAGCAACGTTCTATAAGAACTTTTTATTATTTTGCTAACGGACAGTTAGAGTCATAACAGACCAATGAAAAACCGGCACTTACCGACCTTGGAAATCAAATCCCAGTTTGAAACATGTTTTATTAATTGGCACTATTGCCTTGAAAATACAGGTGTGCAATGATACGTGCTTGTATAACGTGACTTGCCTGGACGTTGGAAAGCCGGGCATTTCCAAAGTTTACAAAAAGGGAGGCCGCACCCTCTTTGCTTCGCGTTGGGAACGTCAGACTGCGCGCGTTGTTGATAGAACCAGAGTGTGTGGAGCGGAACTTTGCTCTGTACGCGGTCTCTTTGATCGCACTGACTCGCTGCTACAGGGCTGGTACCACTGTTCGGTAACTTATGTCACTGTCAAATGGGACGGCAAGTTGTGTTTTGTTCCGATGGCTACGTTGACTTCATAGGAAACTTGGCGTAGCTAGCAATGGGAGAACTGGAAAGCTGTAGTTTCTGTTTTCCGATGAAGTAACAGTGAATGTATTCTGGTTATAAGATTACATAATATAACGCTAAATAGCAGCTAAGAGTTTCATAACTTAGAGATATCTTTCTACTGACAGCTGTTGTTAAAGCGTTCGACTATAAGAACACAGTAGGTACTCTCAATACTATATCCTAGCATCCCTCGTATTCGCCAGTTGAAATAAACATGAGATGACCAATTTACCAACTTCGAGATCTAAACGAGGTCAAAATTTCACCGTTATCAATGTCTGAGAAATTTCTCTCGCCATATCAGACCATTCGGCATCCGGCTTGGCATCACAAATAACTAATCCGTGGAGATAAAAGCCTGTTCAATAGTAAACTTGTTCTCTCGTACCGTGCAATACCAGGGCGCAAACATCGAATGGAAATGCACCGGAAATTGAGGGGCCCACGCTTCCGTTTTGCCGTCGGCTCGCGGGTGTTTCCTATTTGTCGAAGCCGGCGCACCGAACCCCGGCGCTAAATTAAACCCCGAAGGGTTGAAACCCCGCCGCGCTCGGCGGCTGACGTGGGGTTGCCCGGGCGAAGGACTAGCAAAACGGTGGTCGTGAATTAGCAGATCGATTACAAGGATTTGCCCCGATTAAATGGTAGACAATCAACTTGTGAGATTCAACTCAGATTTACTTACATTCAGATAGATGCTGACTTTTAAGTTTTAATTAATTTCGTCCTTGAACAGGTCTGGTGACCTGCCCAGTTGCACCAACGTCCTAATCATAGATTACCTCCTTGATCCTTGATTATAATTTGGTGTGGTGTTTTTCCATTGAAATCGGCGAATTATACTGGACTTAATCTCAATTTTTATTTCTATTTACTTTATTATTAATTTTCTTAGACTTATGTCTACTATATCCTATCTTTAGCACTAGTTTAAAAAAAACTATTTTAAACTGGGATTTGAATGCTAAATCAAAATGATTAATTATTAATTATTAAAAATTAAAAATTAAAAATTAAATTAATATAATAATACATTATTAGATTAATTTAATTTAATTCGCCGATTTCAATGGTAAAACACCATACCAATTTATAATCAACGATCAAGGAGGTCATCTCTGATTTGGACGTTGGTGCAACTGGGCATGATCTTTTGCGGCGTCCTGAAAGGAAAAAACCAAGATACCAATACCGTATTCGTAGAATACATTTCATTATTATTAATTTCACTTTTGTATTTGAGTGTATACACACACAAATTGTACACATATTACCTATATTGTATTTACGTTAAGCGTACAAGAGTTGAAGTTCTCGAAAAGAACGGAAACGGTTCCGTTTTCCGGAACCATTCCGTTTTAAGCCGAATATTGAACTGCCTTGTGTTTCCGGTTGCGGGTTCGTTTCCAGTCCTTGATTCATGTTTCACCGCCTCTTCGCTCCCACAGCATCCAACTCTGAAACCGCCGCTGCCGATCGTCTCTTCGATGGGGTCATTTAACACGGCTCGCATGGTCACCCGATTAAATGAAAAATAAAACATATAATAACAACGTCATATTCATGCATCTAAGAACCTTTTTGCATCCAAATATGTATATACTTATGTATACATCCCTAGCACAAGCAAGCGAGACATTCGGCTAGAGAGATGGGACAGTCAGGGTAGTTGGAGCACACCCATGCCACCCTGGCCACGCATGGGCACAGAGTTCACGCATGGGCATGAACGCACGCACGGGCGCACGCACGACGGTAATCGGTCAAAGAGTGCGTGCGGCGTGCGGCGTGCGGCGAGCGGCGACCGGTGCGGGGGTGCGATGGGCTAGTACCTTCGACCTTCGACCTTCGACCGTTGCTAGCAGTGATCGAAACTAATGCACTGAACTTGGGTGCCAATTTCTCGTGCCGTGCCGTGGCTTTGTTTGCTTGGGTGCCATCTGTGGACAATTTTTTTTAGAACCCAGGAACCCAGGAAAACCCAGGCCCTTTTTAGGGCCTACAATCTCCTCAAACAGAGCAGTGACCGAGAAGCACTTAGTACCATCAACCTACGGCTCTGGAAACCACCACCAAACCAATATTTTTAAAGACTATTGGTGTGAGCGTATCCTCGGGCAGCTTCCCGCGCAGAATTTACCTCCTACGGGATACCAACTTGTGGCCACACCGTTTGTCCGATTGCAACGAAACCAGGGTCAACGGAATCCTCACACTTTTAGCAACAAATTGTGTGATTTATGACCAGGAAATACCGGTTGAAATTTCAAATAAACCTTTATGCAATAATCACCAACAACCGCACCAATATGCCTTATAATACACGATTTTTGTTGTTTTTGTAAATATTCTTCTTGAATGTATTTCTTCTAATTGACAAAGAAGTTCTTATGGCGTTCTCTGAAATTATGAAGTAGTCTACAGGGCGAAGTGTTTCGTAAAACATATTTGAAAGTAAATTGGTGATATGGTTGTACCATGGTTTTTGAAAATTGATTGAAATTGGTTGAATGAAAATAAATGTGATATTGGTTCCAAGAACTTTGACGAAAACTGTACAGGAGATAATATTTTACTAACAATATTACATAAAAATATTCAAAATTGAATTCAGTACTGAACAATTTTCATGTATATACGATGGTATAGGATTCTATACTTGGAATTAATTTAATGAACTCATTTTTATAAGCAAAAGGCAATGTGTAACCAGGCTTTGAAAAAAAAAAACAATTTGAAACTGGGTTTTTAATGGTTTATGCATATCCAATATCCAAGCAGCTCCAATTTGGCGTCCATGCCCAAAAGCGGCTTCATTTGCGACTGCATCATCGCTCTCTCCAACGCGATATGGAACCTCAACATCGATATCCCATCGACATTTCCTCGGCCCCCGGTTGCCGGTTTACCAATTCAGCTGATCCGGTTGCACGTACCGGCTTCGGTATCTGCTTCGGTATCTGCTTCGGTATCGGCTGACATGTGCATCATTGATGCCCTCTGCGTTGTGAATATGTGATGAGCGGACGGAGCGGGTGGTTTACTGGTTTATGAACGCGGGACTCCCGGCTTCGGCATCGACAGACTAGTGACGGGTCGTCGGGCTTGGCCGATCACGTTACGTCAAGGGAGCGGAGGGATTTATTTCGGGAATATGCTGGACCGACTTTCGGATGCTGGGATCGGGGAAAATATGAGTGAATCGCATTTCAGACATTATCAATTTATCAGTTAAGGATAAAATAATGTTTTGTTTCTCGTTCAAGGCAAGAAATGAAACGAGTAAACAAAGTGAGGCAGAAATAAGTGATGCCGACAAAGATGTGAAGTTGACAAAGATTAAAATATTTAAACATGAATTGAATTTTGTACGAAATACAACAGTGATGATACCAACTTATGAAAGTCGATTTACAGACGACACAAAATATAGTATTTTTAACAACGGTTGAGCGTTCATTTCTGCAGGCGGAGTCGCGATTTTGAAATAAAGATGGAATTTAGAAACCGTTACAACAATAAATGTGAAATTGAAATGCGTTTTCAATTCAATTTCCGTCCCCATTCACTTTGTTCTATGGTGACTGCACTCAGACTTCAGACTGCACCAGCTTCCGTGATGGTCCCTAGTTGGACGGGAAGTGCAGTGTCTGGCAAATCAGCCACCTGGATCGTGCGCGTGATGGATGTGTAAAACCCGTCCTGCAATCGCCACAACAACCAGAATCACTCGGAGTCGACGGATCCAGAACCAAGACACGCGCTTACCAAACTCATAAGGGACTCATAAGTTACTGAGGAGTCAGGACACCTAGGGGACCTACGCAGCTACTAACAAGTCACATTTTAACAGACCTCACAATACTTAACTTTGCGCAATACTCACCGTCCTCATAATAATCCACTTTGCACAATACTCATAGTCCTCACAATAATCAAGTTCGCCCAGTACTCACGAATGCTTGATAGCCAAGGACAAAGACTGTGTACTCTTCGTAGTCGAGGCCAGGAGAAGCGACTCAGACCGACAGTGGCGGAGTACTCGTCGATCATCTCAAGAAACTCCATGCTGAATAACTGCAGACAAAGTGAATTATTGGTAACGCTAACTTTTTGCTGACCACGCAGCACACCGAAACTGAGCCGTTTCCAACTGCAAATGGGAAGATAGGCACCCAGCAGGGCTATGATAACTGTGCACTTTGTGCATTTTCGGGTCTTGAAATGAGTTGATTGACCCACTCGCCCTGAAGATGACATAGCGATCTCTACCGAAGTCGGAACACCAAGTTCGCTGTAGGAGGAAATCCAGGCAAAAAGAGCCCAGCAACCACGGACCTTATCAATCCTCATTCCAAACCTTCGCCTATCTTGCAAGGACGCCCATCGTCCTGAAAGCCCTCACCGGATTGTTCAGGACGCGGAACGTGACGTTGCCGATGTCTCCGTCCCGATCGGTAACGAGGAAAGTGCACGTGGTGGTGTCGAGCGTGACGACCGTGTTTTCCTGGAACAGTCACAAGCGTTCACTCGTGATGCCGTCCAGTTTCCTGTCTCGGCGCCTGGAAGATTGCATCACAACTGGAAAGCAATTGCTGCTAGAATGCAATTAGCAACCAATTCCCAAAATAATATAGATTTGTGCTAGATTATTAAATTTCGTTGACTCAAATGTATGCTTGTCCGATCTTAGCACTAATTAAAAAAATTCGTTTAAAATAAGGGTTTGAACAGATTTTTAAATAATTTTTTG
This sequence comes from Nemoura dubitans, assembly GCA_921293005.1. Taxonomy (NCBI): domain Eukaryota; kingdom Metazoa; phylum Arthropoda; class Insecta; order Plecoptera; family Nemouridae; genus Nemoura; species Nemoura dubitans. The sequence continues at coordinate 2,379,914 of OV121076.1, forward strand.
AATATCATAATGGTGTTATTTCACATGAGATAATTTCTATTAACGAGAAAGTATTTAAGTTCACACACATCTATAATGCATTCCTTCTCCACCGCAGAGATCCGTGGATAATTGTCGTTGAGATTTCTCGTCACCAGCAGCACCCTGTGTCCGAGGCCCGGCGCGCCGGTGTCGAAGTAGAACCCGTACTGTCGCTGCTCGGGCCGCTCGTAGTCCTGAGGGAACTCCACCACCAGGAACCAGTCGACGCCCCGTTTCTCCGTCCGGGCACCCAGAGCGCTGTTGTTCTTGCCGGCGTCGAAGCCGGTGATTGGTGGAGGTCCCAGCGTGCCGTTTTCGTCTGGGATGGGAGCATTACAATGGGCGTTACTTATCGCGTGTCTTGGGATTACATTACTTGACGTATTTTCTTGTCATTACTTGTAATTAATTGCCGTTTTAATACATTTTTTGGTTTCATGTACTGTATGGACTTCCTCGTCTCCATTTTAACTGCGTTGTTGATGTGCGTACACATTTGTAGCGAATAAAAATGTAAGGCGAAATGCATTACACGCATGCCACGTGCGTAATAACTAATTTCATTCAATAAAAGGCAAAGGAAATAAGAATTAAAAACGGGTTTGATTGAATTTAGCATAAAAGTAATTGTTATATTCTCGAAAAGCAGTGTCGCACCATCGAAGTTGACCTTGGCGATGACCGTGTTGGGAGACAGATTCTCGTCGATGAGGATCCTGGTCAAGGCCACCGTGGAGCCGACGAAGGTCACGCCGGGCGAGTCGACGCCTTCCAGCGGGCGCTCGGCGGTCCAAGCTACACTCCGTCGAGGAGAGGGGCTTGTGATTATCCATCTTTTGCACTGCGAATGCTAAGATTACTAGCAGGAGACTAAAAGCCAACAATTCATTATAAAAACGGATCAGAAATGAACTTTAAAATAAAGCGTTTCTATGCATCTTTATTTCAGGCCTTTTTATGGCATCCAATATACTTCCTCTTTAATTCTGTTCCACTCTTAACTTGTGATTGTTGTCTTCTTGTGTTTTATTCTTGTCAAACCCCTCATCACATAAAGCTAGTCTCAGTTCAAGGACGCGTTGTCCTGGACATGGTAGACGAGTCCTGTGACTCTGGCATTTAATGCATGTGATTTGCAGCTGTATCGCCTAATTGCCTATCAAATGACGCCACTATTCATACCAAAACTGATCCAACTTAATATGTCAGTGATAATCCGTATTTCTGAAATACTTTGCTTGCCTCGGTGAAAGATTTTGTTGCACCAACTTCAAATTATTGAACGAAATTCTCGCTCGAAAAAAATTTGAACTGGAACAAGTAAAAGAATGCCCGAGAGCTTAATTTTAATTTACCTTGGAAAACACGGCCATGACTAATTTCACGAAGGCCCGGCGTTTCCAGCATATCCAACTCCTGGTTGGGATCCCACTTAGGAGTTACAACTGAATCCAGCCAATCTCGTGCAGCGAATTCAGTATTCACTCCTGGTTGGGATCCCAGATGAGTTACAACAGAATTCGCTGCTTGTGATTGGCTGGATACAGTTGTAACTAATAGTTGGGATCCCAACCTGGATTTACAACTGAATTCGCTGCTTGTGATTGGCTGGATTCAGTTGTAACTCACAGTTGAGATCTAAACTAGGAGTTGGAAACTTGGTAAACCCGGTCGTAAATACTTCCTGCGAGCGAAAGGCAAGATTCAGATTACCGGCGTGCGAGAAGACGACGCAGCAGCTCAGGACGCTGACAGCGATTTGGAAAGCACACATTCTCAACTGGAGCTGGACTGGCTTTGGGAATACTTAGACCCAATGTCTGGTCACTTGGATCGACACGTTACACTAATATCTTCGACGTAGTCCTCTGTATAGCAACAATACGACAGTGGTTAAGTCAGTCAAAGCGGCTTCAATTTAAGTTGAACACAACATCCGGTCGTTTGCTTATCTAACACATATCTATACTTGATATCTTAAGTATTAAGAACAGTTTGTTGCAATGCCATAGATTCTCTTGATTCATAGATTTTATCAACAACTGCAGTTGCAAGTTATAGTTAATCGCCCACCGATTTAATCTGGTACACATCGGTGATAAGCCGACAAGAAGATTTGAAGCCATCGCTCGATCCGTCTGAAAGATGGACTGCCAATTGACGCAATGATTGCCTCGACGATAATGATACCACTGGCGTGAGATTCTCAAAGATGAGTTCATTCTGCGATTAAGCGATGGGGATTTCACAACTTCCGTGGCCAGACCATCACAGTGGGGTTTTCACAACTTCCTTGGCCTGACAAATCACCTAGTGGATTTCACAACTTGGTACTCAGTGCGAGTTTCCGTGGCGCAGTTAGCATTGAGGAGGCTTGTGCCAACTCGGTTTGTTGAGTAACCTTGGGGCTGTAAAAGACGTAGTGAGCGAAAGAGATATCATGACTTTAAAGCACTGATCTCAAATAGCCGGGATAGCTGTTGCCATAGTGCGGTTTTGAAGTCAACAATCAACAAGTCGGAGTCCCAAATTTTGAGCCTCCCCAAAAGGTCCCATAGTAATTTTAGTGATTTTGCTAATCGTTTTCGAAGCTTTCAATCATATATTTACATAAAATTAAAGTGTGTAGCATTTTAGAGGGCTTTTATATGTATTTATGTTTCCTGCTTGATGATTAGGGTCGAAATATTCACGTGAATAGCAAATTATGTACAAGCTGTGAAAGAGTGTGAAAAGTCAATGCCGAATACAAGCTCCCATAAACTAAAGAAAAACTCACGAAGAAGTGAATTTAGAGCAGTGCTGCCTCCCAAAATAACATTTCATATAACCAGGCATTATTTTAGTGCCGGTTGCTGCAACTTTGATGTAGTAATTTTGCTGGAAACGTGTTCTAAAAACTCTCAAATTAGCATTTAAATCATAGGGAATTCACAGATTTTGGGACCCCTACCTGTTGCAAACAATGACTACTTGCTAACTAATTGCTATCATCATTTTTAGCTGCAAGCTGGATACTATGCTCCATCCAGGCTATTAGAGATCAGTGCTGCTAGCTGGATACTATGCACCATCCAGGCTATTAGAGATCAGTGCTGCTAGCTGGATACTATGCTCCATCCAGGTTATTAGAGATCAGTTCTGCTAGCTGGATACTATGCTCCATCCAGGCTATTAGAGATCAGTGCTGCTAGCTGGATACTATGCTCCATCCAGGCTATTAGAGATCAGTGCTGCTAGCTGGATACTATGCTCCATCCAGGTTATTAGAGATCAGTGCTGCTAGCTGGATACTATGCTCCATCCAGGCTATTAGAGATCAGTGCTGCTAGCTGGATACTATGCTCCATCCAGGCTATTAGAGATCAGTGCTGCTAGCTGGATACTAAGCTCCATCCAGGCTATTAGAGACCAGTGCTGCTAGCTGGATACTATGCTCCATCCAGGCTATTAGAGATCAGTGCTGCTAGCTGGATACTAAGCTCCATCCAGGCTATTAGAGACCAGTGCTGCTAGCTGGATACTATGCTCCATCCAGGCTATTAGAGATCAGTCCTCTCAAGCCACTTTCAAACGCCGACTGCTTGACCTTGACGTTGACCTTGAGTCCGCTGATTGGTTGCGTGCGAAGCTGCCTGGCTTTTGATTGGCTGCTGCAAGTTCATGCCGTCGTTTCCAGAGTTGCCAACGTGTGCGCTGGATTGTCGTTCAGATGACGTCACTGAACCGCCATATTTGACTGCTAGAGAGCGCTGCTATTGCATAGGGTTTTGTGAAACATACTGAAATAATATTTGTAGCTTTTTGAAGTGTGCGTAATTTCGTTGTCCGTTTATTCGCGTTTAATGAAAAATGTGTGTGTATGTTCGAGATTCCATGTGAAAATCTGTTTTTATTAGACTTGGCAAACTTTCCTTATATATACGCAGATATATGGATTTCATTCGAGAAGCTCATCTCATTTCATCGTTATTTTCATCTTCATCGAAGCTCTCGTGTTATGTCTCATTTCGTGATCTGCTCAGAGCAACTAAGTGAACTGCAGCGATGGAATCAAAGAGGACAGAATTAGAAGAACACGACAACGGAACCAGTACACACAGAAAGACATTATTACTCGACGCAATATTCCAACTCTCCGTGGTCAAGACGGCCCTCGAGAGTCCGTCGTTCGGCGTCGGATGTCAGGCACGTCACGCACGCGCACGTCGACCGTCAGGATCGTCATGTTCAGTCCGTCCTGCAACAGGGCGCCACAGCGGGAGCCTAGAGGGAGATCGAACAAGTTTGGGGCAGTGGTTCAAGGGGCTGCCTGGGTTCATCTTACCGCAGGAATCCAATGAATTTATGTTGGAACAAATAACGCCGAATTCAGAAGATACTTTAATGTAACCTCAACTTAGCCCCCCGAACAACTTCGCAACAATTCGAAGTGTTACACTCCACTAGGTGCCCAACTGAAGGAGGTGGCCAATACTCAATGAGATGGCAGTGCCCAACTGAAGGAGGTGGCCAATACTCACTGAAATGGCAGTGCCCAACAGAAAGAGATGGCCAATGCCAATACTCACTGACACTCCGATCTCCACGGTGTGCGTGGCGTTGGCCTCGAAGACCAGACCGGGGGAGGCGATCAGCAAGCCGACCACGGCAGTGTACTCGTCGAGCACCTCCAGGTACTCCACGCTGAACAGCTGCTTGCACATTCGATTGGTTGTGGTAGCGACCATGTCTTCTGATGCCAGGGTATCGAATTACTTCCATTCCATCTCAAGTTCTTTGCTTTTAAGTCGACAAACGACCGTTTTGACTTATCTTGCTAATTTCACATACAAATTTCAGACTGTGAAGGCGATCCACAATTTTGATATTACTAGATGATCGCTGTAAGAAGTAACTACGGAAAAATTGGTGTGAACCGCTGCTGAGGGATGGTGCTTCTGCCGTGGGTTATAAAAAGCCAAATCCGTAATCTGATTTTTCATCTTCCATCTGGTGGAAGCCGACTTAAGGGATGAAAGCGGTCCAGGGGGAGGGGGGGGGGGGGGGGGCATCAAGTACAAAGAAACGCTCACCGGATTGTCGAGGATGGGGAAGCCCGTGGCGTCGACGTGGCCGTCAAGGTCGACCAGGGTGAATGTGCACGTGGTCGTGTTGACCGTGACCTCCGTGTTCGCCTGGAACAACCACGCGCGTGCGCGGTCAGCTGCTTCGGGTCAACTCGGTTCAACTCGGTTTGTCATCGAGCCAAGCGGTTCAAGGCCACTGAACTCTTTTGAGTTTCTGGTTATACACTAGGGTTCTTTACGAACACAAAACTCAATGCAACTCAATACAATACAATTACCTTACACGACAACAAAATGTAAAACGATACAAAACAATGCGTATGCCAAATGCGTTTGCCAGCAAAATTTACATACTTTCAAAGTTTTCAAACATTTTGGCCGCCCGGTACTTTCCAAAGTTCTGAATATATTCTTACGAAACTTCGCAAAGCTGTGCAGCAAGCAGTGAAAAAAAAATTACTTCCAGCATATTCACATTGTTTATTCCCCAAACAGAACAACAAGTATAATGTACCTCTTTAGCCAGGGCCAGAATGAATATGTGAGAATATGAATATGTGTCCGGGGAGCTGAGCTGGTAGAGCACCTGACCGACAACCAGGAGGTCCCGGGTTTGTATCCCGGCACGGTTAAACTTAAAACATTTTCCGGCTTCGCTTTCCCTGCAAGGTGTGAACAGGTTCCTTGCTGAAATTCTCACCAAGATCTTGCAATATATTTCAAGATTTGTCACAACCTTGAAATATCTTGAGACAAGATCTTGATACAAGAATTGTAGCAATTCGTACAAGATTTGTTTGGGATCTTGCATTATCTTGAGTAGGTCTTGATGAGCTTTTAAAATCTTGCAAGATCTTGGTAAGAATTGACAGCAGAGTCATTTGACGCACATCCACAACGCATTCGTCCTGCAGCGGCGTCAGGTACGGCGCGTTGTCGTTGAGGTTATGGAAGTCCAGAAACACCCTGTGTCCGAGGCCCGGCACGCCGGTGTCGAAGTAGAACCCGTACTGCCGCTGCTCGGGCCGCTCGTAGTCCTGAGGGAACTCCACCACCAGGAACCAGTCGGCGTCCCGTTTCTCCGTCCGGGCACCCAGAGCGCTGTTGTTCTTGCCGGCGTCGAAGCCGGTGATTGGTGGAGGTCCCAGCGTGCCGTTTTCGTCTGGGATGGGAGCATTACAATGGGCATTACTTGACTTTACTTGGCATGGCTTGGTATTTCTTCCTAGCATTACTCGGTATTGCAGCTGAGGAAGGATTTTATAAATGATTGCTTGGTTCAAAACTTGTTCTCTCAACTTCAATTGAAACCCAGCTGAATAGTGTGAGGCCAAATAAATGTACAGTTTTCCTTTGCCAGAAACAAGTTGGTCCTTTAGTTTCTTTCAGCACCCTGGTGATCAGTTCACTACTCTGGTACAGGAGAGATAAAGTGACTGACACGTGATACTAGATTTATCTTTTCCAAAATATCATCATTTACTAGGATTCTAGATTGTGGCTCATCATAAAGGAGGTATTAACACCTTTAAACTACGGTTTGGGAAGCGAAGAAGAGCAATGTATTTTTGTTTAAAACCCCCCGTTAAACATGATGTGTGTTAGTTTGTTTACCATCGAAGTTCATCCGTGCCATGACCGTGTTGCTGGGCATGATGAACTCGTACGTCTCGATGCTCGTCTGTTCTTGCGAAGAGCCACGGAATTCCACGTACGGCGTCCTGGCGTCCTCGATCGGTCTCTCGGTCAACCAGTCTGTGGACAACGAGCTCATCACTTTGCCATGTCCTTCCTTGACCATGACCTTCCTAGACCGTGTCCATCGCCTTGGATGTCCTTTCTTGGCTGTTCTGGTTTTAGGGTCGGGCGGTGGCCTTTCTGCTTCGAGCTTTCTGGGCACCGGGTGTCTGAGGTCTCCAGAAATTAAACGGGCTTCGTGCTTTGGCAAATTTCACTTAAAAACTCCGCCCTAAACAGCAACAAAAAAAAGCTACATTGGGAATGGACAACTGTAAGGACAAAAGAACCATACTCTACAATTACGCCTTACGATCTGACGAATGCATTGTCATTGTCTTAAACAAAACTTCTCTGATGCTGCAATATGTGTTAATCCTTCGTCTCATGACGTTGTGTTTCTGACCATACGTTATCAATTTGACAAACTTGAACGCAAGATGAACTTGCCAATGATGTGATGCATTCTAAAAATTAAGTATGCCGCTGAGGGAGAAAGTGAGCGAAGAAGGGTTTCGGTGTTGCTTCGAGTTGTACGTCGTACCCCCTACGCCGAGGCGGTGAGGCCTTGAGCCGCATCTGGTGAGCTGCGAGGTCACCGCGACGTTGTCTGGAACTGGCAGCTGTCGTTCGGGATCCAAGCGTTGAGACGAGTGTTTCAAGAAGTACCTGGACTTGGGCGTCGGGGACCCAGAGAGTTTGTACCCTGGATAACCTCTTGAGACGTTGAAGATACATGCTTTTGTTACCATTGTTGTTCGACTATTCGATATGCTGTAGTCCCGCTTGTTCAATGGCAGCCAAAGAAACAGGTCTTGTCCCAACAAATGTCAATTGTCAATTGACAGTTGTTAATGACGCAACAGACTTTAGACCAGGACTTGGGTGTACCAGGAGGTAATCAGGACTTGGATACGTACCAGGAGGTTATCAGGACTAGAGTGCACCAGGAGGTAATGAGGACTTGGATACGAACCACGAGGTAATCATGACTTGGATACGTACCAGGAGGTAATCAGGACTAGGGTGTACGGTAAGCCTGCGTCTAGGATGATTCTACTATACTAGATCCTTCTATTTGTGTTGCTAGATCAGACTTCTTTGCATTAATAACGTTTTTGAATTATAAATACCTATGAAGATGGGAATTAATTGATAAAATAATAAATGGGATTTTTGTGAATTAATATATGCATGCGGGTTCTCCATTCTGGCTTGCTTACCGGCATGTGTGATAGCGACGAAGCATAACAGACTGCTGACTAGGATTTGGTACGAAACCATTTGCAATAAGTTGTGCTTGCTTTACGAGAACTGAAACCTACCGTCTGGTCGTTTGTTACAAAACTTTGAAATGAGACAAGCAAGTTATAAACTAATCGGCGCTATTAGGACGAGTGCCTGCAACTGTATGAACGAAAGCTACATAGGATCGAATGACGCAAGGAACTTTATCGGTCGAAAACATTTCCGTAATCTTAAACAAAACATCTCCGATGCTGGCTATCAGTTCTAGTCAATCATATTCTGGTAACGTTTACTGACCAGAGTGTATCAATTTGATTAAGTTATTCGACGCGAGATAACCGATGATATAAATCTTATCTGTAGCATCCTTATCACACAGTGACCGTCTCAAGCGCAAGGAAAACAATATCTGTGGTTCCTGTGTTTTGGAGTCGTTGTGCTGGAAATGAAAGTGACTGACCGACAGAATTGTTGCTCAGTTTCAAAACTCTTGCCCACCCATTCGCTAACATCGAGCTTTCAAGGCCACAAGATTCCTTTGGCTCTTGACCCTGAGTCATGTGACCTTGAAGCCATCCAGCTCACTGATTGGTTGCTAGAAAACCCCTGTAATTGGCGGGGTTTTCAAGGTCACGCTGTCTCAGCACTACTTGTTGTCATCTGTGTGTTAACTTATAACATCTCGAGAGTCATGTCTACTATCTCGTAATTCAGTTCTAGTTAGATATAAATATAACAATATTGAATGATTTGTTCAGTTTAGCTGAGTTTTTATAACGTTTTTGTATCTTGTTCTACAGTTACTTTTTCGGTAAGACTTCATTAATATTTAATGCAAAAAATCATATTTTACAGGCTTTTTTGTAAGGTTTTGGGTCACCTAACGTCGCGTAGCCTACATTTGTTTCCTACTCCAGTCTAAGCCCAGTGCGTTTGCTCCTGTGTGCAGCTGATGCCACGTCTGGCCGCCAGAGCGATCTGCGGGACGTGATCTCGGTGACGGCACTGAGGGGCGGGGCGATGACGCTACACTGGGACAAGCTCTCGCCCGGAGAGTTCCAGCAGCTGCAAGACTTCGCCGCCTGTAAGTCCAGCGCTAGTTGTCACTGAAATGTCTTCTTCCTCCTTGGATTGAGCTTCGTTCTATGCCGGTACATTCAACTAGCCAAATGAGAGCAGACTTTTGCATACTTGACTGTTGCCTATCCCGTACCGGGGCAGTGAGAGCTGGCACGGCATACTAGTTGCCTATCCCGTACCAGGGCAGTGAGAGCTGGCACGGCATACTAGTTGCCTATCCCGTACCGGGGCCACTGAGCTGGCACGGCATACTAGTTGCCTATCCCGTACCAGGGCAGTGAGAGCTGGCACGGCATACTAGTTGCCTATCCCGTACCGGAGCAGTGAGAGCTGGCACGTCATACTAGTTGCCTATCCTGTACCGGGGCAGTGAGAGCTGGCACGGCATACTAGTTGCCTATCCCGTACCAGGGCAGTGAGAGCTGGCACGGCATACTAGTTGCCTATCCCGTACCGGAGCAGTGAGAGCTGGCATAAGCATACTAGTTGCCTATCCCGTACCGGAGCAGTGAGAGCTGACACGGCATACTAGTTGCCTATCCCGTACCGGAGCAGTGAGAGCTGGCACGACATACTAGTTGCCTATCCCGTACCGGAGCAGTGAGAGCTTGCACGGCATACTAGTTGCCTGTCCCGTACCGGAGCAGTGAGATTTGGCACGGCATACTAGTTGCCTATCCCGTACCGGAGCAGTGAGAGCTGGCACGGCATACTAGTTGCCTATCCCGTACCGGAGCAGTGAGAGCTGGCACGGCATACTAGTTTCCAATCCCGTACCGGAGCAGTGAGAGTTGGCACGGCATACTAATTGCCTATCCCGTACCGGAGCAGGGAGAGCTGGCACGGCACACTAGTTGCCTATCCCGTACCGGAGCAGTGAGAGCTGGCACGGCATACTAGTTGCCTATCCCGTACCGGAGCAGTGAGAGCTGGCACGGCATACTAGTTGCCTATCCCGTACCGGAGCAGTGATCAAAGCTGGTTACGGCTGCTTCGGTGGCAGGAAATTTGAATTTTTTCTATCTGTCTTTGGGTGGACGTGTTGTAGGCCCTTTGAGCACGTAGTGTTGCTCACGTAGAAGTGGAGCTTCACCTTTTTCCCTGCCCTGCATGAGTGTTTCAGGAATATTCCGCGTGGTAGTGCCTTTAGCGCACCATATATTGCCACATACAGTAGATTTCTTATCATTAACGTGTCCCACAGCCTACTAGCAATAGAATGGCCAAAAGAGACGATGAATATCAGCTGTAGTTAGAAGGCTGTGCGATGGTAATTTCAAACTAGTCCTTTGTACGATCCATTCCACGTCCGGAAGGCCGTGATGCTCAGCGAAGTCACACTCATTCCACACGCTAGTAAAGTCCGCAAGGGTGACCAACTTACTGTTAGTATAACAACTTGTCCTGTTTTATTCGCGGTTCCTCGCTCCGCTCACCCAAAGCGTTCGGTCGGTTAGGCTCCCTAAGAGCGTGTAAGATAAGACGGTGATTTGTTTTTCACAAAACTTAAAAAATAATTGATTTTGGCTGGATTATGAACCTCAGTATAGTGTCCTGCACTAATATTGAGTGGGCTTACTACATATTATATACCCCCTATGATTCTATGCGCTTAACCAGCTCTTGTTGTTCGATTCCCTTTTCGGAAGTACTTCATTCTTGGCAAAAGATGCTCTTTATAACGATGAAATCGCATTTTCTCCGAGTAACGGCAAACAGTTTCCATTCTGCCTTGCCTCGCTCGCTATCTCTTTCTAACCCTCCAGCGAATTCTAATTTTCATCTTAGCAAAACCAATATTGTAATACTAGGTCTTGAGTGATGTAGAAGGGGGTGGGGGGTCATATTCTCTGGGGCCTCGCGGAATTTCTCTCAAGATGAACTTTCTGCTCCCGTTGAAAAAAGATGCCAATTATAGGGTCTTATGAAATTGAAACATTTATGAGTATCTTGCATAAACGAGGAAATTCTAAACCTATTACGCCCACGCTGCCTTCAGATGAAAGCCTTGTTCACCTTTTAATAGAGTTCCGAGTAAACGTTGTATTCCGAGTCCCTGTAGTTTACTACCCACATGCCGATTCCAGAAATATATTGTATTATATTCAGCAAAATGTTAGTGTCTTCTTGTCAATTGTACATCGTTTTCCATTTCATTTTGTTCTGGGGATTTGTAGTGAAATTAATTCGTTTCTAACAATCACAGATCCTGAGGCATCGATATGTAGGTTTGATCATTCGATCACCTTTTCAACGACTGCAGACCCCCCCCCCCCCCCTTCCCGTAGAAGTGCCAACCTGAATACCCACCAAAACCTCTGCTGCCTGTGGTACAAATACCTTAAAGGAGGAAACAACCCGTTTTGCGACTTTCCGGCTTCAGAAAGGCAGTTTCCAGGCGAAAACTATCGTACCCACACTTTTTTTGCGCCGCTCAGCGTATACACGCCCGCAACGCGTTGAGCGAAAAGGCTGACGTCAGTAAATCACGGGCAGCGACTCGCTACGCGCGATATAGCAGACAATAGCGCAGTTCGGTTGCTAATCGGACTAAATATGGTGAATTGCTCGGTCTTTGGGTGCAAAAGCTCCCACAGAACCGTGCCAAAGATATCTTTTCATACGTTTCGGTCCCGCGATAAATCACCAAATCGGTATAACATTTGGCTACAAAGAACTAACCGCAAAAACTTTGTGCCCGGCCCGGGTACGGCTGTATTACTTCTTCTGCCATGACTATTATACACTAGTACACTTTAGATGTGAACAAGTCTGAGTCGTTGTTTCTACTGAGCTTGAACATTTTTTCATGCAGTTGACACGGCAAATCTATTTTTTCCTCTCGCGTTAGTCATTCATCGAATCGCCTACTCTCCGCGACCACCAAGCTCGCTCGCGATTAGAGCTAGCTGGCGCCGCGGCAGCCGCGCGCTGCCGAGTCAGCCGCATGGTGATGTAATGACGTCGCGCGTAGGCTGCGCGCACAAGTAAAGTGTCAAAATTTGGTTAATAGGATTTATTTTTTCACAGTTTCTTAGATGCGAAACCTCATTTTAGCAACAGATATATGCTTACCCTTAACGACCCTAGCCCCTAACAAACGTGTTTTTTTCATCTTTAAACTACTGCCTTCTTTCGTGAAGATCTGGTATACAGGAGCGTGTGAGAAGCGAACGCCTCTCGAAATGTTCTGTCCTCTACTGCTTATCTCAAGGTAACAATGTTCCAACAAATTCCAACAAACGCAATGTTTGCTGCCGCCATTTGACCAGCTTCTGTTCAGCGCACAAAGCAGAGCAACCTCACTTTATACGCGCTCAGCGTGAATTGGCCATTCATTGATGGTTGTTGAGGTTAATTGAATTCAACTTTTTATGGATTTCCAAGAGATATTTCGTGGTTCTGAAATATTCAATTGGTTGTCCAAAGTGTGAGGATTCCGTAGATATTTGTTTCGTTGCGATCGGATAGCTGGTGTGGCCTTGAAAGTGTATACGGTAAGAGGTACATTCTTAGCTTGAATTAACCCTTAGGTACATCTTTCAATATACCGGCTAAACATGGTTATTTTAAAACTCTTGTAAGTTATTAACGAGTGAATCTTGCAAAATGAAAATGGTTCAATTGGTTGTCCGAAGTGTGAAGATTCCAAAAATATAGGTTTCGTCGCGATCCGACGAAAGGTGTGGCCTGGAAAGTGTGTACCTTACGAGGTGAAGGAAACGGCTCGACTTCGGAGCTCATTGAACAGACTTAAAACTTGAGATTCTCGAGTCTAGTGCAGTCAAAAATCGTCATGAAACTCCGAAACCAATTCCTCTTTAGCCTTCATTGAAATGTGAATCGCAATTCACAGTGGAGACCGTTTAAACCCCATGCGGAAAACGAGAAAATGCCGAGAAAACCCGTCGAAAGACGGCAATACCAAGCCAGCGAACGACATGGGCCCGGGGCACCCATTATCCGCTCGGCTTTCCGCGCTGTGTTTACTCGTTTGGTTATGCGGTAGCTAGGCTTCCTCGAGGACCTTGCAGAGGACAGCACTTGTGTCATCGAGCCGAAGAATTTCATCAGAACGAGCCGCCCTTTGAAGTCTCACTGGGGCGCCGTGGATTCGGGAAGGGGGGAGGGGGGGGGGGGGTTCAGAGCGTCAGTAACTAAATTGTTTTACATTTTTCTTTGTTTCGAGGGAAAAGAGATCGAAAGACAAGAGCTTTGAGTGTTTTTTTCGTCAGTGGCGGCCCGTGGGGTTACTGGAAGACCACAATATAAATGTTTTGACACCGAAAATTTGTTGTGTTCATTAAAAATGTGTCGAAGTTAAGCAACAATGGGTGGAAGCAGGATTTGTACAGGGTGGCCATCCAACATGTACTAATCTCACATATGTATATGAGTAGTTTAGTTTGGGAAAAGTTGAACTATCTCTTATATGTTTCTGGAATTTGACTGTACGAATTGATAATGTGCAGTGGCAGAAATAAGCATGAAGAGGCTGATGATAAAAGTCTATTAAATATAAGTGTAGTGAACCACCCTAATAAAAGACGACGTCCTTTCACTGGGTCAAGCTGTTAATATGAAAGATAGCCATGGTTTCCCTTTCAAATTGGCACTGTAGTCTGAAAAAGTTTTTATTCAATTATTAGTTTCACTTTCAAACTAGTTCTAAAAGGCAGGGAAAGGCAGACATGAACCTGTATTATCACCTGTATTATCACCTGTAAATTACTTTTATTATATGCATAAATAAGTTGTATTATAAACAAGTCAGTAAATACTGACTTATTTCTATGCTCCAAAGTGTACTCATGTATCATTTTTTACTTTTATCGGAGCGTGTACGCAATTTTAAAATTATGTACAGTGAAATAAATAACATTTGAAATTGAAATTGAACGCTAGAAACTGAGAAGCGGACCCATCCAATGTCGACACACAAGTCGGCCGTAGCGTCACGCCACTGAGGGAAAAGACTCTTTGACGAGAACCTCGCAATCCGCGATCGGAAATGACTTCCAATTCGAGGCCTTTTTGATCCCGACTCCGCCATTCGAAAGGGTTCGTTTCCGGCGCGGGCCGACTGATTTTTGATTGCATCCGCGTGCACCGACAGAAATCAAAATGAAGCCAGTCCGTCCCAGGCCGGGTCACAGTCAGCGGTCCCAGAGTGTCCCAGGCCGGGTCACAGTCAGCGGTCCCAGAATGTCCCAGGCCGGGTCACAGTCAGCGGTCCCAGAGTGTCCCAGGCCGGGTCACAGTCAGCGGTCCCAGAGTGTCCCAGGCCGGGTCACAGTCAGCGGTCCCAGAGTGTCCCAGGCCGGGTCACAGTCAGCGGTCCCAGAGTGTCCCAGGCCGGGTCACAGTCAGCGGTCCCAGAGTGTCCCAGGCCGGGTCACAGTCAGCGGTCCCAGAGTGTCCCAGGCCGGGTCACAGTCAGCGGTCCCAGAGTGTCCCAGGCCGGGTCACAGTCAGCGGTCCCAGAGTGTCCCAGGCCGGGTCACAGTCAGCGGTCCCAGAATGTCCCAGGCCGGGTCACAGTCAGCGGGTCCCAGAGTGTCCCAGGCCGGGTCACAGTCTGTGGGTCCCAGAGTGTCCCAGGCCGGGTCACAGTCTGTGGGTCCCAGAGTGTCCCAGGCTGGGTCGCAGTCTGTGGGTCCCAGAGTGTCCCAGGCCGGGTCACAGTCAGCGGGTCCCAGAGTGTCCCAGGCCGGGTCACAGTCTGTGGGTCCCAGAGTGTCCCAGGCCGGGTCACAGTCTGTGGGTCCCAGAGTGTCCCAGGCCGGGTCACAGTCTGTGGGTCCCAGAGTGTCCCAGGCCGGGTCACAGTCTGTGGGTCCCAGAGTGTCCCAGGCCGGGTCACAGTCTGTGGGTCCCAGAGTGTCCCAGGCTGGGTCGCAGTCTGTGGGTCCCAGAGTGTCCCGGGCCGGGTCACAGTCAGCGGGTCCCAGAGTGTCCCGGTTTGCTCTCGGCGAGTCCCGACTTGTCCCAGAGCTGATAAACTGTCTGTCAAAACGTTGAAAATATCTCCTTGTCACAGTTAGCAAGTTCGTAACGAGCAGCTATGAAGTTAACCGATTTGTAATCGAAGTTTTAATGAATAGATGAAGCAAATCTATGAGGAACTTTTGTCGGTTGTAATTATGAACCCCGAACCTTTGTCACAATGCAACGAATTATAGATATTAATTATTCTAAGACATTCCTGCGCTCTTCCACACGAAAATATGCTTTTTAAGCGTTTGGTTAAGGAACTTACTTCATTTTAATCAATAATTTCCCATGCCACTGATGCCATGGTTCCCAGTAGACGAGTCGTTAATTACTTAACCGTAGTTTAAACAACTAGATACTATCTTGCATATCGTGGAATTACTTGTCGTGGAAATAACTTAGTCGTTTGTTATCTATATATAATAAACGACCAAGTAATTCCACGCAGATATTTTCTACTCTTTATACACAGTTTTAAATTTGTATACCTCCATCCATCCCTTCGGAACAAACGGGCGCAGCAAAAAATAAAAATAAACACAAACGCATGCATCCGTGCGTACACATATACACACACTTTTCATTTCCAAACCTCCCATTCGCGGCAACTCAAGCGAATGCCTTTAATTTTACAATCGAAAAACTTCCCCGTCGCACGCACAAACGGCGCACGACGCAATTATTCCGTTCCGTTTTCCATACACACAAAAAAACGTGCCCGTTCGCGTGACGCCAAAAAAAAAACGCAAACGCACATTTTCCATTCAGAAAAGTATGTCCACACATTTGTAACTATCGTCCCGGGAAATCATTGTGCAATACACATACATATTTAAGTTCGTAATGATGCATTAATAAGTAGGTAGGTAGGTAGGTAGGTATGCGAGGGCTGAAGATTAATAAGGGCTAACCACGAGCGTTCAATGTTTAACGGCGTTCCTTGCTATCGGGACAGTCTGAGCGACGGCGCGGGCTATTGGGGAGGGCACGGGAATGGAAATGTAATTTTAATTAAAAAATGAAAGTGTATTCCCAAGGGAATTACGCTGGCTGCAGAGCCGTTATGACGCAAGTGATGCCTCTGTGAGTGGGTGGGAGGGGGGGGGGAGAGGGGGCACTCAGGTTAATGCCGCTAGGGATAATGCCGATGTGATTTCTATTTTGAATTTACTTATTGCTTGCAGTCAACAGCGATTACAAGGTCCCGGCAGTGATCTGAGGAGTGTTCGTATGAAAAATACGGATCAATAATCAATATTGTCTCTTTCAGAGTAAATAATAAATATGCTGATGATATTGTAAGCAGGATAGGAAATTGGTTGTTGATATTGTTTCTTGTTCTTTGTCTTTGCATACGAAGCGGCGTAAGCCTAAGATGCGTATCCCAAGAGTTAACATGTTTATCTGCTTGTTTTCAGCGTAAACCTACTTCCGTTTCCTTCGAATGCTGGGTTCTTTCGAGGGTAGAGGCTCATGCCAGTCTTTGACAAACAAACAACTAGTGGGAAATCACAGAAAGATGGCATGCCGTTTCAACCTAGTAGCTGCATGGCGAGATCCGTGACTGCCTTCCCCCACCACGTCCAAGCAGGGATACTCATATTGTTCATGTTGCTCATATTGCTCACGCTCATATTGCTCATATTGCTCATATTGCTCATATTGCTCAAATTGCTCATATTGCTCATATTGCTCAAATTGCTCATATTGCTCATATTGCTCATTTTGCTTATATTGCTCATATTGCTCACGGTCATATTGCTCATATTGCTCATATTGCTCATATTGCTCATATTGCTCACGCTCATATTGCTCACGCTCATATTGCTCATATTGCTCACGCTCATATTGCTCATATTTCTCATATTGCTCATATTGCTCATATTGCTCACGCTCATATTGCTCATATTGCTCATATTGCTCATATTGCTCATATTGCTCATATTGCTCATATTGCTCATATTGCTCATATTGCTCATATTGCTCACGCTCATATTGGCTACGCGAAATCCTGATTTAAAATCGCTATTAATTACCGGCTCCTTTTTGTCCCTACACAAACGATTTTTTTGATTTTATGCGTTATACATTTGCTCTGCAGATGGTTGCTGCAAATGTCTTTATGCCTTTACATATACATGTACTTTTATAAACGGCCCGCCTTACCAATTAACTTAAGTAGCCGTTGCATCCATAAGATTAACTATCTGCGTAAAGCAAAACTGTTGAATGCATACCATTGTTGTTTCAAGTCGCAGGCTGTACATTCAGGGAAAACTGTGTGAATCGCAGGGAAAACTGTGTGAATCGCAGGGAAAACTGTGAGAATCGCAGGGAAAACTGTGTGAATCGCAGGGGGAACTGTGTGAATCGCAGGGGGAACTGTGTGAATCGCTGGGAGAACTGTGTTAGCATTGAGTTAGCATTGAGTTAGCATTGAGTGTGGATGTTTGGCTCGTTGTAACGCGTTCCTCTTTGCCGGCAGATTCGACCAAGAAGCTTAAGGATGTCTTGGAGGAGTTCAGCGGGGCGGGTCCTCTCTCCAAATACACGCCAGATGGGGTGAGTCTTGCACGCATTTTCCGACCTTTTTACACAACACTTTCCACGAAATCCCCACTTATTTTTCCCGCAATTTCCATGCTTTCTTCACGAATTTTCCGACAAAATCCCCATCCACTTCCCACTAATTCTCCACTTAATCCACATGCATTTTACATGCATTTCCACGAATTTTCCACGAACATTCTATGAATTTTTCACCCATGTTTTCCATTATATTCCAATAATTTCTCACGCATCTCTCGTAGAATTAACACCGCGAATCGTCCCACGAATCATTGGAACATCGCGGTTTTCGTGCAAAAGTTGCACGCAAAAGTAAGACCTTCAGGACGACGAGGCAAATTGTAATTGCGTAGAGAAAACTTGCTCGCACCGAACCCGGGCTGTAAAAGTCCTGCAGGAAAGATGGCGAAGTCGCGTGACCTTAGCAATCGGGGTGATGTCGGACACAGATCGAGTCAAAACAACCACGATATTGGATGGGCTGCCAGGGGGGGGGGGGGGGGGGAAGCAACAAGTCTAGGATCGACCTGCTGAAAACAATAAGGACAAGTTTTACAACGCGCTGTTAAGTAGATGGCCCACAATTTAAGAAAGGGATTTCAATGTTTTTCAACAATGGGTTAAGCGTCTAAACCTCGGAAACGGATTAATTTCATGGCATCCTATTGGTGGTTGCCATGGCAAATAACTTTACTCTGGGTTGAGACACTTGTAAAGCCAGACCTTAAACAAGTAATTATTCAGAATAGCAGCCAACAAAATGCATAAAAATTAATTTAATTGTGGTATTTAGACTGTCTTGTACAGATATTGCAATTGTGAATTGAGTTATGTGGTAATGCACCATCTGAAATCTCAGTAATACAAGTCAATCAGATCCATCACCGTCTCGTCTAAACCGAACGCTCATCCACAAGACCAGCCATCGCTGCAGCAACCTTATGACCACGTGATAACAACAATCTGCGTCTCGTCTGTGGAACCCGTGCTAATGAATCCGTCAGCGCAGTCGGCCCGATGGACGGGTGTCGGCTGCGTGAGGTGCAGCGATCGGGCGCTTATTGACACTGAACACGAGACGAAGGTGATTGACGCTGACGGCTTGATGTCTGCGTCTGGAGCAGACGGAAGCTGCGGCCCTGCATGCATGAGTCTGCCTTCTGAGCGTGTATAAGGTCAAGTGGCTGGCTCTAGTTGGATGACCGGCGTGGGCTCGTCAATGCCGCGTTTCCTATCTTGCTTCGATTGGATGTTTCGTGCGCTGAGCCGATATTATCCGTTAGACCTGTTTTTTACCAAAGTCACCTTACACATTTGTTATGGTGGATGAGATATTTTCTCCTGAAATCGATTGCTGTTTAGCGGAAATTTGTATTTTTTAACCACTAGAATTAATGTTGGACTTCGAGAGCAAGTGCTAGTACATTTCAAAACGTGTTTAAGCGTTAGTTTTCTGGTTTTGATTTTGATTTTGGTTTTGTGAGTCTAGTTTTGCGCGGCGCGTTGCTGTGCATGGACGAATGCATTCTTGAAACGGAAACTCACAATTTTACTGTTCATTTTGGACAATTTTCACAGTTGAAAATAGGAGAAATGTATGTCTCTATGCTATGGGTCTTCCGAGATTTGTATACACACTTCAAGTTTTTCAGGGTTCAGTTTTTAGAACGGGGACTATGGTGGCTGACGTTGCGATTTAAGCTGAACGAAACAAGATGTGGTGAATTTTAGCAGCATTCACACTCACTTGACTTCGGAGTAATTAACTGTGGAATCGATCTTCAGTTTTGCGAGGTTGCGTCTGAAATGTGTCGTTTCTAACGGGTTTTCTATACGAACTAGTTACAGATTTTGAATAAAGGAGTATATCCTTCATGACTGGAAACAAAAGAGCCAAAATTTCCTTTATGGCTTAAATAACTGAGCCAAACTGTAAGACACAAAATATCAAGTAGCAATTTACTTCGAAAATAAAGTAAGTGGCATTAACACAAGCGTCCGAACAACTTTATTTAACAAGGAGAGCTTCGTTATAGAAACTCGGTGAAGTGTAAAAGATTTTCTTTTTAAATATTTGTCTAAAATTTCAAATGCTGGTTTGCTCGTTGAGTTTCGGGCCCTTGGTCCGTTAAACGGCCTGTTATTTGTTGCAGCAGCGAAATCACGTGCGGCGCCGAGCGAACACTGTTCGCCATCGTAAGCTTTCGGTACTAAAACGCCGCGGTGTTATTTTTAAACCATCTCTTTGAGATGGAAAAAAAACTCCAATTCTCCACCGCTCTATGTGTACGCAAGAGCTTGCTGCTAACGCGACCGTTGCTCAGTATATTCTTTGGTACAACACTGAACTTGCAAAGCATGTTTTACCAGCCATCATCTTGCAGCATGTTTTCGCATTGAAGAGTGAACGAAAAAATGGCATGCTAGTTTTCATGGCTCGGTTCACTTTGAATGTAGAGAAACGTCAGTTGTAAAAAAAAAACTGTATGTTTAGATGCAAAAACAGGCGCTGCTAGGCAAAGTGTATGCTGAGTGTGTTTTTATTTATTTATCCGAACATGTTCGCTTGTGTTCGTGTATTTCAGCGCAGGGTTGGCAAGAATTTAGCTCGCCTGGCTTTTTTTGCGTGAGGGATGGGGGCAGGTTTTAAATTCTGAATGAGGCTCGGGATTGGTCGGTTGTCGGGGCGCGTTAGGGCGCATTTGGTGATCGGAATTGGGCCCTCGGCTTAAGGGCTCTCCGAGGGCCACTAACACAGCGAGGCTGCAGTTTCGGCTGTTGGAAAGGAAATGATCCCATTGCGCCCTTAAGAGGGCTCTGAGCTGTAAGCGTTAAAGTTTAATTTTTTAGGTGATCCCATATGGATGCATCTCAGATTTTGTATTTAAATCTCATAAATCACATTAAAAAAAAAAGCTCCATAGCGAATTTATCAAAGAGCTCGAAAGATGTCACCACTTTTATTAAGTATACAAATTTCAAACAAGTGTTTAAGATATTATAATCAGACATGAGCCTACGAACATAAACTTCCCCACGTGACGTTCTAGTCACCTTAATACATCCATCTTTCTTCACTAAGCGGCGCAAATTAATTCCTATTCCCAGAGTCGGCAATTTTAATTTTCATCCCCCCGGTGTTCCCCAAGGTTCGCGGACGGGACCGCCTCGAAAGCATTTACGAAACTCTTCCACTCGTCCCTCCATTACGGCACGTTAACGAGGTCACGATATTTTAAGCACAAAAAGCCGCTAGACATATAATATAAAACTCAGCCAACCTCGCAGGTACTGCCGCAATAATACGGTGTCGTCAGGTAAAGCTGAGCTCATTTCGCAAAATATATAATATTTTTCTCTCTATATAGAATCATCATTTTCCCAGCGCGTGAAAACCCTCGAATCCCGGCAAACGAAAATGTCTCGTCGCGTCTCTCGCTCCCCTCTTTCCCCACTTCAAGAGGGTTCGTCTGAAAATAGACTCACGTCACGCCGCCCCCCCCCCCCCCTGGGTCAAGGGGCGGGGGTGGGGGGGGGGGCGGCCCCTTATCAAAGTCCGGACTCTCACGGAGTGGGTTCGATTCCCGACGGGGACAGCTTTTACGGGGCTGTCCGTCGCGAGCGCGTCGGCTTGTGCTAATGCCGAGCTTTTCTTGTTTTCACGGAGGCCGATTTTTCCCCGGGTCCCGTCGATCGGCAGGTCGACCCTCGATGAAATCTCGCAAACGGCCGACGGTGCGGGGAAAATCAATTACCCCCGAGTTTAAAATAGTTTCAACTCTGCAGTTAACTGCCAACTGAGTTACCTGAGTTACCTGAGTTACCTGAGTTATACCTGAGTTACCTGAGTTACCTGAGTTACCTGAGTTACCTGAGTTACCTTTATTCCGTAAGTTACCTGCAGTGTCTAGCCCTCAAAAACATATTAATTTCACGGCTTCCTATATAGAGGGTGGCTGTGACTAATAACTTAACTCCTACTCTAACTCTAAGTTAAGGCACTTGTAAAAACGGCCCTTAAACTTTACGTCACAAGACGACATATATTTCAAACTGCGTTTAGTGCCGTAAAGTCTCGTGAAGTCAATAAAGTTTATTTCAAGACTAGCAGTATTCCCAAAGCTTCGTTATTCCTGTCTTTTAAAATTCATTCTCGGGGCAACGTGACTGTAATGACGTCGACAATGCACAAAAATCAGCCAATTGCTTGGAGAGTTTTCAGATAGATTCCCCCGAAACGATCTCGCCTTCGTCAGATTATTTCCGATGTATTGAATTTTACAGGTTCATTCAACAGCTGATGATTGAGCCGTGCAGATATAATCTCGAATAAGTGCATCAGTTGAGATATGAACTAGGGCCACGCGATGGAATAATTGACACGTTGAAATCTTTATCAAATCCTGATTTGTTCGTGACTGGACGAAAATGGGTCGACGGGTTCAAGGTCGAAGGTCCTGATGGTCAAGGATGTCAAGGTCGAAGGATCAGTGAATAACTTCTGATAAAACTTGTCTTATACATTGCCTATACCTTCAATGACAATGAAAGCTTCTAAAGTAATTTCCACCCAGAAAAGAGCATGGTTTACCCCGGCCTGCCTCTCGAAAGACAAACATCTCGGTCCCAGCACGCAGCCAAAAGGTCGAGGTTTCGGTGCTGATTCCAGGACTGACATGCGAATGGAACCCAGTCTGAGAAGACCAATGTCCCCCCTTTGTGCCCGGCTCAAACATCTCGGTCCCAGCACGCAGCCAAAAGGCCGAGGGTTCGGTGCTGATTCCAGGACTAACATGCGAATGGAAATTATCAGGCTTGGTTGATTGAATCTGATAACCGATGCCCAAAACGACCTTTAGCGTTTTATGATATTATTCTTCTTCTCGAGTTCGACCGTACTTTAAATACATGGACTCTTAAATTACTTTATAGGGCCGTTCTTTAATATAAACACTTGATTTCACTTTAATTAAAGTTTAAATTGTCAAAGAAGTGTTTCAAAAAACAGGAAAGAGTCGTCAAATGAAAAGAGTGGAAAATCGGGCAGTTTATGAAAAAACAGTCATACTTTCACTTTCAGAACAAAGTTTAGACAGAGGTTACAATGGGAAATCGTCGTAACAGAAACCAGCCAAGGTAAACTTAATTTCCTCACCCCCCCCCCCCCCCCCCTATACAAAAACCCTAGTTTTTCACAGCAACTCCCGTTGTCACCTGCCCCCCCCCCGCCCCCCAACCAGCCGCTCTCGCGACCAAAAAACAATTACACGAACCAGTTTAATTGGATCGGCAGACAAAAATAAGTTCCCAAATTAATTTCCACTCAGATGCCGAGTACGCAGCGCCGCGACTTGCTCCGACGGGCAACCAAAACGCCACGCGGTCCCTCTTAACAATGATTATTGTCCTGAAACGCCATTCCAGGATAATTCCAGGATAATACGCAACGCCTGGATATTTACAGGAGCAGCCGAGCGAACACGTAATCAACTTGCGAGATTTTGTAATGTTATTATTTGTCTTGAAGTTGAGCCGGAGATCTGAAACTGGCTGGAATTTGCTGGAATAAGATTGCAAATTCACCGTCGCGTCGAGGGCAAGGAGTTTTCGGCGTCGTTTTCTTCGGTTTCAAGAAGCTGGGAAACACGGTGGCCTGGTTTCAGGTGGCCGTGCTTTCTAACGGAACTCGCGATATTTTTTTGAAATGTGTAAGCCGGATGGATTTTAATCCAATTTGACAAGAAAGTTGAACTGAAATGACTAATTCGAACCTGTAATCAAATGATCTAAGAGACTTACTTCTCAGTTCTCAACGAACTTTGAAAACCTCGCTCTAAATCTCTTCTCAAACACATTTTGTTTGCAGCTCCCTATAGCCAAAAAACGTGAAGGTGTTCTGCTCGAAGAACGAGGGTTTGAATGCGTAGAAAGAGAAAGAAACCCCTATAACCTAGCTCTGAAGGAGGAACAAGCAGACACACTCCTAGAAATGATGTAAAAATCAACATGTTTTTACAAAAAGTTGCAGCTTCATCATGGGCTGTACTCTCGAATTCTAGTTGTACCTACTCTCTTGAATAATTGAGACTAGACCTAGCTCCTTCCAACAAACATTTCCACGTGGCTACGTGAAAATAATTAGCATTTGCAAATCAACAAAACTACGCAAAACAAACAGCTGCGTGTTAAACAAAACAACGACTTGCGGGAAACGCTGGAAACTCGCTGTAATTGTGAAAAGCGAGACGAATTTCCTCCGACGCTCCACAGTAGGAACACCAATCGTCCTTGGGACTAGGAACACCAATCGTCCTTGGGACTAGGAACACCAATCGTCCTTGGGACTAGGAACACCAATCGTCCTTGGGACTAGGAACACCAATCGTCCTTGGGACTAGGAACACCAATCGTCCTTGGGACTAGGAACACCAATCGTCCTTGGGACTAGGAACACCAATCGTCCTTGGGACTAGGAACACCAATCGTCCTTGGGACTAGGAACAACAATCGTCCTTGGGACTAGGAACACCAATCGTCCTTGGGACTAGGAACACCAATCGTCCTTGGGACTAGGAACACCAATCGTCCCTGGGACTAGGAACACCAATCGTCCTTGGGACTAGGAACACCAATCGTCCTTGGGACTAGGAACACCAATCGTCCTTGGGACTATGAACACCAATCGTCCTTGGGACTAGGAACACCAATCGTCCTTGGAACTAGGAACACCATCGTCCTTGGGACTAGGAACACCAATCGTCCTTGGGACTAGGAACACCAATCGTCCTTGGGACTAGGAACACCAATCGTCCTTGGGACTAGGAACACCAATCGTCCTTGGGACTAGGAACACCAATCGTCCTTGGGACTAGGAACACCAATCGTCCTTGGGACTAGGAACACCAATCGTCCTTGGGACTAGGAACAACAATCGTCCTTGGGACTAGGAACACCAATCGTCCTTGGGACTAGGAACACCAATCGTCCTTGGGACTAGGAACACCAATCGTCCCTGGGACTAGGAACACCAATCGTCCTTGGGACTAGGAACACCAATCGTCCTTGGGACTAGGAACACCAATCGTCCTTGGGACTATGAACACCAATCGTCCTTGGGACTAGGAACACCAATCGTCCTTGGAACTAGGAACACCATCGTCCTTGGGACTAGGAACACCAATCGTCCTTGGGACTAGGAACACCAATCGTCCTTGGGACTAGGAACACCAATCGTCCTTGGGACTAGGAACAACAATCGTCCTTGGGACTAGGAACACCAATCGTCCTTGGGACTAGGAACACCAATCGTCCTTGGGACTAGGAACACCAATCGTCCCTGGGACTAGGAACACCAATCGTCCTTGGGACTAGGAACACCAATCGTCCTTGGGACTAGGAACACCAATCGTCCTTGGTACTAGGAACACCAATCGTCCTTGGGACTAGGAACACCAATCGTCCTTGGGACTTGGAGGTGAGTGATGAATGAGTGAGTGAGTGATAAAGGGACAGATGGGTCGTCTAATTGCAAGCTGTTGAATCGATTCCAGGGGTTGATATCACCTGTACATATATAGGTATTACTCCAGTCTCAAAGCAATGGTATCACATTTCAGGCTCAAGCACAGTTTGTTCCGATTGTTAATTTTTTGGAGAGTTGACTCCAGCTTGGTACACCCCTAAGTAGATGTATTCAGTGTAAAATCATCCCTCGTGTCTTATTTCTTTCGCATGGAGTGACCGAAGTCAAAAATTGATAATTTAAATTTCTTGAAACCGACCAAAAGTTGCCGAGTTCTCACGGCCACACCGCTAAAGTTATCATTTTAATATTTCAGTATGTTGTAGACAAAAGACGTAAATAAGGGTGACCTTGGTCCTGTTTTCCAATTTTTCTTTGCACTTTCATAAATACCGTGGCTCTAAGAAGAAGAAAAATGAAGAGCCTCTGGGGACGTACTGGCATTCCAGGGAAAATTTTCGAAAAAAAGGGCCAGGTTCGCCCTTATTTACGTCTTTCGTCTACAACATACTGAAATATTAAAATTATAGCTCTAACGGTGTGGCCGTAAAAACATGGCAACTTTTGGTCTGAGAGCCACTTTCTGGTGAACTGATCTGTCCCCTTAACAGTTTTCGCTACTACCCCCCCCCCCCCCTCCCCCTTCGCTGCACCAGGCCCCCCCCCCCCCGCACCCAGGGTACGCCACTACACTGTCGCCATCTGTCTAAGAGACGCGTACACGGAAAGTCGTAAAAACGCTCCCTTCTCCGGGCGACAATACGTCTTGATAAAATCTACAAAAATGTCTTCGTTGAGCGACAGCAGCGCCAACTTTGCTATTAAGCAGCGCCCGAAAAATGTACATATTTAAGCTGCGCGACTCAGCGGGTAGTTGATGAAAAACGCGCGCGGCGCTGACGTCTGTCTCAGTCTTGAGGGAAATGCGAGTTTTTTGTAAAACAAATAAATCTTTAATTCTGTCAGCAAGCCTGCGGCCAAGTACACGGCGGGGAAGACGTGTTTAATATATTTAGCTTTTCATCTTCTTAGCATGCATTTTTCATCGCGGAAAACTTTTTGTACACAGGGATTTTCATGACGCTGACTTTTTTCTTTAACTTTCCTGGTTTTTAGTTGCCCGCAAAAACCTCGGCACACTCCGCGGTTGCGTGCCATAAGGAGACTGTTACTTTTTAAACAACTCGTTAATATCTTAACGAATCGCTAACAAAGTGTCACAGGCCCGCGAACCCGATGCAAACACGAGATTTTGATGTAGCGCCGCCACAGATATTGCTTTGCACAGATGGTCCATGCCATTAGGATATTAACATTCGCTCAGCAAAATCTATACAATACAAGGGATGGCGGCACTACTGTTATCACATCTGTTTCACTCGCTATGCCCATCATCGCTACACAGTTCTCTCTCCCACCACTTGGCATTCCCCTCGCCTACAAGCCAAGTAGATGAGAATACAATCACGGGATGCCGGCACTACTGTTATCACATCTGTTTCACTCGCTCTGCCCATCATCGCTACACAGTTCTCTCTCCCACCACTTGGCATTCCCCTCGCCTACAAGCCAAGTAGATGAGAATACAATCAAGGGATGCCGGCACTACTGTTATTACATCTGTTTCACTCGCTCTGCCCATCATCGCTACACAGTTCTCTCTCCCACCACTTGGCATTCCCCGCGCCTACAAGCCAAGTAGATGAGAATACAATCAAGGGATGCCGGCACCACTGTTATTACATCTGTTTCACTCGCTCTGCCCATCGTCGCTACACAGTTCTCTCTCCCACCACTTGGCATTCCCCTCGCCTACTAGCCAAGTAGATGAGAATACAATCAAGGGATGCCGACACTACTGTTATCACATCTGTTTCACTCGCTCTACCCATCATCGCTACACAGTTCTCTCTCCCACGACTTGGCATGGCGTTTCCCACGTAGCCGTTGCCCCATGCGATGGACCACATCGGTACAAGATCCCCGCTCGCCCTCGACAACATGCCTCGGCCAGCGTGTGACGGACCCCCAATGACGTCCCGATTTCGCGACGTCACGTCTTGTTTATGATTGCAAGGCTTACCCGAGGATTAGACGGCGCGAATACACATGGCTTTGCAGGACGCGGGATCATCGTTCGATTGTCCCCGAAACGGCGGGGCGGGGCTTCGTCGTTGACCCTCCTAGGGGTCACTGCTCTTGGGGCCCGTGGGGTCAGCCCGTGACGTAGTGGCATAGATGAGTTCCCCCGGATCGTCCATCACAAAAGTCAGTACAGTGCACTACGCTTTTCCCACGCTTTGGAGCCCTCAGGGCTGGGCCCGTCGGAGCCCGAAACGCTCTGAGAGGCCGAGAACGAGACGGATTCACAATACACACTGCGCTTTGGAGCCCTCTGGGCTGGGCCCGTCGGAGCCCGAAACGCTCTGAGAGGCCGAGAACGAGACGGATTCGCAATACACACTGCGCTTTGGAGCCCTCAGGGCTGGGCCCGTCGGAGCCCGAAACGCTCTGAGAGGCCGAGAACGAGACGGATTCGCAATACACACTGCGCTTTCGAATCCGACGTGTTGAGCCCTAAGGGCTCGAAAGCCTGGATGTGTATTGGTTATAACGAGCAAGGGCTACGGTGGAAAATTAGCAGGTGCCAACGAAGAACTAGCGTGGACCATGCCATCCATAAACATCCAAACGAAACCGAGACTGCAAGAAGATGCGCATCGTTTCGTAGCGATCCGACCGACGCCCGCTAAACGACGCTCGACTCCCGACGCTCGCGTGACAACCGTGTGTTAATTAATCAATTAACTCGACGCAACATGAGCCCTGTCATGGCGGCATGGAGATGCATACCGCTGAGGGACATGCAACGTGTCAGGGAATTGTCAAGTATACCTATACTTAGTAGCGCGATTTCTCAGCCGCCAATGTACTGCAAACCCGAGACGGACTGGCCCAGTCTAAAGGCATTGCCAGTTTGTCACTCGCCCTCCGAGCAGCGAGGGCATCTCTCCCGGCGGAAACACACCTCCATGGCCGGGACTAATCAATTCCATCATCGCGCGATTTCTCAGCCGCCTTTAATTGCCGCGTGCGTCGCTGGCGACGACACGAGCGCGGGTCGTCATGGCAACAACGGGGGGGGGGGGGGGGGGGGGGGGGGAGTTTTAGGGGTTGGGCGTGTTTCGGCTCGTGTCTGTTCTCTCCGATATAGCCTTGGCATTAAAGTCGAAATGTGCCACATCCCGTCGAGCGTAAACCCCTAGAAAAATCATACGCGCAGATCACGAAACGATGGGGACAATTGGACGTCACTAAGTGTAAATGCCCTGCTGAAATATACACATTTTTTGATGAGCGTAGCGAGCGAAGCGAAATCATCAATTTTACTACTGCTAAAAAAAACACTTGGTGTGTGTTTGTTTGTTTTTTTTGTATGTGTGTTTGCGCGCGCTCTACATGCCAAACGCCTGCTTCGAGTGGGATTAAATTTTCATGGAGTCTACTTTTGTTCTCAACTTAGACCCCCTGCGTTTTTCAAGAAAATCCTCCACACCCTTCACTTTCAAAGCAGAAAAAAGAGCAAAATTCGACAATTGGACAAGTTTGGAAAAGTACGGAAATTTATTTAAAAGTGTGTATTTTTTTCAAATGTTCCCAATTTCGATTTGCCTTTAGAAACCATCGAAACCAAATCGAAACATCACACCAGATTTTTCCCAATAAAAACCAACCCAATAAAACCCACTAAAAACCCTTGGGCATGAGTTACATCTATGTATTAACATGCACAATGCTCAATGATCTCAAAATAAGCATATTTCCGCTACCCGACAGCTCGGACAGAAACAAAGAAAGGTCAGAATCGTTTACATTTTCAAGTGATCAGAATTTTTGAGAAAGCAATGGTCTGGCTAGTTGCTCCATGATTTTCAAATGCTTTTGCCTCAATCTTTTAATGCGCAAAATACAAACCGCTACGCTCATCTTCAACGCAACACAAATTGCGTTCGCCCTAGTTTAAATTAATAGAGGTTATTGATTTGGAAAAACTATTTGGTGTATAGGTGACTTCTAAAAGGATCCTCTTTGACAAAATATAATAGATATCTCAATTCCTACGGGTAGTTGAGACGCTTTCGACTAAAGGTGTGCAATCCGCTCTCTCTAAACACCATGCTGCAGCTGTGTACTGTACGAACTCCCTCGAGGGGAATTTCCTCGGCCACTGGCTGACCTTTCCCAGTGGCTTTGTTATCACCGTCAAGCGGCAACAATGGCCTACAGCTCGGCAGCGTTCGTCGCAAAGAGAGCGATGACCAAGGGGTATGAGGTGGGTGGGAGCCCTGAGACCTGGACACGAGGTGGGTGGGAGCCCTGGGACCTGGCCGCGAGGTGGGTGGGATCCCTGAGACCTGGACACGAGGTGGGTGCCCTGGGACCTGGACTGGAGGTGGGCCCTGGGACCTGGACACGAGGTGGGTGGGAGCCCTGGGACCTGGACTCGAGGTGGGCCCTGGGACCTGGACACGAGGTGTGGGAGCCCTGGGACCTGGACACGAGGTGTGGGAGCCCTGGGACCTGGACACGAGGTGGGTGGGAGCCCTGGGACCTGGACACGAGGTGTGGGAGCCCTGGGACCTGGACACGAGGTGTGGGAGCCCTGGGACCTGGACACGAGGTGGGTGGGAGCCCTGGGACCTGGACACGAGGTGGGTGGGAGCCCTGAGACCTGGACACGAGGTGTGGGAGCCCTGGGACCTGGACACGAGGTGTGGGAGCCCTGGGACCTGGACACGAGGTGGGTGGGAGCCCTGAGACCTGGACACGAGGTGGGTGGGAGCCCTGAGACCTGGACACGAGGTGTGGGAGCCCTGGGACCTGGACACGAGGTGTGGGAGCCCTGGGACCTGGACACGAGGTGTGGGAGCCCTGGGACCTGGACTCGAGGTGGGTGGGAGCCCTGGGACCTGGACACGAGGTGTGGGAGCCCTGGGACCTGGACACGAGGTGTGGGAGCCCTGGGACCTGGACTCGAGGTGGGTGGGAGCCCTGGGACCTGGACACGAGGTGTGGGAGCCCTGGGACCTGGACACGAGGTGGGTGGGAGCCCTGGGACCTGGACACGAGGTGGGTGGGAGCCCTGGGACCTGGACACGAGGTGGGTGGGAGCCCTGGGACCTGGACACGAGGTGTGGGAGCCCTGGGACCTGGACACGAGGTGTGGGAGCCCTGGGACCTGGACACGAGGTGTGGGAGCCCTGGGACCTGGACACGAGGTGTGGGAGCCCTGGGACCTGGACACGAGGTGTGGGAGCCCTGGGACCTGGGTCCATCGGCTGCACAGTTTGCGATGATTCGCTTCCTGTGCAGCCACGCATCACCAGCGCGTGCGTAAGGCAACGCCCACGGGAACTAATTGGAACAAACTACGCATTTAACGCCTACAAACGCGCAACACCCCAAGAAGGCGCGTAAAAAGCCCAGAAAACACCTTAACAAACGCATTAAACTCCATAAAAACCTTAAGAGCCAAATAGAACGTTTAGAAGCGATACGAATTCCAATGGCTTGCCTTCAAACACGCGGTTACGAAGACGGACCCCCCCCCCCTTCCTCTGCAAGACGCTGCCCCTCAACACCTGAAAGAAAGCCCCCCCCCCCTCTGCGAGAAGGCCCCCTTCCCCTGCCAAAGGCCCCAAAGGCCCAGAGGCCCCAAAGGCCCCAAAGACCCCAAATGCCCCTAAGGCCAAGTCCCCAGGAGCCGCGGCATCGGCCACGCAATAGTTGACCAGCCCGTCCCGAGGTGGTGCGTGTGATTGGCCTCGTTATCCCCGAGCCGAGCTCGACGCAGACCTCGACACACTTGTGGCTGTCCTCGCCAAGATGCACGCATTTGGAGGGGAATTGGGGTGAGATTCACTACGAGCAGTTGCTGTATGCGGATCAATTCTTCCGTTTTTGTCACATTTCTGCGTTTCCATATGTGTCTCCTTTCAGGGGGTAATGTCTCACATTGCCCTGAACACCAAAGTATTTATAAGAATCTAGAAAGGTGTTGAATGCATGACATTCTATGCAATAAATGTCCCAAAAGTCCCAAAACAAGTATATTTACCAAACTTACATAGGCAACTACATCGACCTGCAGTAAAAAACAACATCCAATTATATTAAAGGACCCATTGTGAAAGGAATATCCAATACACATCACGCTTTCGAGCCCATTGGCTGAAGCCCGTTGGATTGTAAAGCTCAGTGTGTATTGCGAATCCGTCTCGTTTTCGGCCTCTCAGAGCGTTTCGGGCTCCGACGGGCCCAGCCCTGAGGGCTCCAAAGCGCAGTGTGTATTACGAATCCGTTTCGTTCTCGGCCTCTCAGAGCGTTTCGGGCTCCGACGGGCCCAGCCCTGAGGGCTCCAAAGCGCAGTGTGTATTGCGAATCCGTCTCGTTCTCGGCCTCTCAGAGCGTTTCGGGCTCCGACGGGCCCAGCCCTGAGGGCTCCAACGCGCAGTGTCTATTGCGAATCCGTCTCGTTCTCGGCCTCTCAGAGCGTTTCGGGCTCGGACGGGCCCAGCCCTGAGGGCTCCAAAGCGCAGTGTGTATTGCGAATCCGTCTCGTTCTCGGCCTCTCAGAGCGCTTCGGGCTCCGACGGGCCCAGCCCTGAGGGCTCCAAAGCGCAGTGTGTATTGCGAATCCGTCTCGTTCTCGGCCTCTCAGAGCGTTTCGGGCTCCGATGGGCCCAGCCCTGAGGGCTCCAAAGCGCAGTGTGTATTGCGAAATCCGTCTCGTTCTCGGCCTCTCAGAGCGTTTCAGTATCGGACGGTATATAGGACGGGCCCGGCCCGGGTACTGGACTTCACAGGCATACGACGAAACATTGGTACACCAGAATTCAGTCCAGCATACAATATCCCATTGAAAATAGTTTTCCTCCCGTATTTATTCCGTAATCGTATCCCGAGGCGGCTCTGGCCGTGAAAGTCGAAGACGACGCCCGAGTCGACGTCATCGCCGACGCCGTGACGTCACCTGCGCGGCGGCGTGGGCCATCAACGGCGTCGGCGGCGGGCAGAGAATCACGCGTGCGGCGAGCGTGTTGCTACAAACACGTCGCTCGATGCCTGGAGGCTGCGTCTGTCTCAAGCTGCGTTTACACGGTTCAATGTTTCGTTCAATGCATTGAATTTAAGGTTGAATTCAATGCATTGAACCGTGTAAACAACAATTGAATTCAGTGAATCATTGAATGAAAGCTTGAATTCAAGGATTCATTCAATGCATTGAACCGTGTAAACAACAATTGAATTCAATGAATCATTGAATGAAAGCTTGAATTTAAGGATTCATTATATGTTTTCTCATTTAGGACGTGTTCTTAATATCGTTCAATTTTCCTTTCAATCGAAGGAAGGGTATGTTACTGCCTTCTAGAAACAAAGATTTTGGAAGGCTGTGCCACCATTTTCAATGAATTTAGAACATTGAGTCGTGTAAACGGATCTTCAAGAGCATTCATGTTTCGTTCAATGCATTGAGTTCAATGCATTGAACAAAACATTGAACAAAACATTGAACCGTGCATAAACACAGCTTAAGACGGCTTCTTTCCGA
Organism: Nemoura dubitans; assembly: GCA_921293005.1. Classification (NCBI taxonomy): domain Eukaryota; kingdom Metazoa; phylum Arthropoda; class Insecta; order Plecoptera; family Nemouridae; genus Nemoura; species Nemoura dubitans. Next base: position 2,412,768 of record OV121076.1, read on the forward strand.
GCGGTCGGGATGTCGGGAGTTAATTGATTGGCTGGAGCTGCCCCCCCCCCCCTTCCCCGAAGTGCGTGTACGACTTTGATCAACGGAGGAGGAAATCCATTAAACCGTGATCTAAACATGGATACATACAACAGGGAAATACAGTGATCTTTAGAGAGTATTTTATTTTAACGTTCTATATGCTCCGCGAAATGCTGGTGCAGATTTTGTTGATCTCTTTTTCACTAGACATGTGTCATTGGTCTAATGGAGTCAGTGAATGACGATGAGCCATAGCCGAGCCTAGAAGGGTGGAGGGGAAACACGGTGCCGGCACGTGGCCTGCTCCGGTCGGAAAGCACCAAAGGCCCGCGGGCTTACGTTCTATGGACCGCAGTTCTATGGACCGCAGTTCTATGGACCGCAGTTCTATGGACCGCAGTTATATGGACCGCAGTTCTATGGACCGCAGTTCTATGGACCGTAGTTCTATGGACCGCAGTTCTATGGACCGCAGTTCTATGGACCGTAGTTCTATGGACCGCAGTTCTATGGACCGCAGTTCTATGGACCGCAGTTCTATGGACCGTACAACATACATGGGATTTCTTCAATAATCCATGCTGCAGCGAGATTGATAAGTAAGGCAAAATATACTGTCGGGCTTACTTTAACCTCTCCACACGCTGCCTCGAACAGAACTGGCTATGAGCATGGCGGCACCCATCCAACAGTTGAACAGATTACTCAGCGGTATGTTGCTTAACTTCAATCGCTTAAGCCTTTATTCCGAACAAAACAAGCCAATGGCGGTTACACTTCCAGCGTCCGACTCGACGCAGTGTTTCTTAACTTCAACCCCTCCAACAACTCCCCTAAACAAGACATGTGAATGATGATCACCCATCCAACGCCCGACTCGACGCAGTGTTTCTTAACTTCCACCCCTCCAACATCTCCCCTAAACAAGACATGTGAATGTCGGTCACCCATCCAACGCCGGACTCAACGCAGTGTTTCTTAACTTCAACCCCTCCAACAACTCCCCCGAACAGAACATGGGTATGAAAGTCGGTCACCGATCCAAAAGCTATCTCAGCAAAATGATGCTTAACCCCACGAGAACCGTTTTATATCCAGGACGGCAGACCGACGACAGATGCGTTGGTGGGGGGGGGGGGGGGGGGGCGAAGGGGGGTTCGGTCGTTAGCGCCATATCTGGTGGCGCACTCAAACGCAGCGGGGTGGAAACGCGGCGGGGTGGACAAGTTCGGCCCGTCGGGTTTTTATGGCGCTGTAAAAAACGAACGCGTGTGTTTTTCTCTGTTTTATGTATTTGCGAACCAACTGTTGCTCCATTTGTGCAGTGCGTTATCTTTAATCGCAAGTTGCTGCAAGCGCTGGTTATTTGCATGGTGTACCTCGACCAGACCTCCAGGGCTAATTGCTGCTAGTATCTAATGCAGGCTGATGATGCTGAAATGCTCTTTGCGTTTCTGTCAAGCAGTTTAAAGTTTTAAACTTTCCTAACTATAAATGTTACTTTGTTCTTAAAGTTCATTTGAGCAAGTATAGTATAAGATATAGTATACCTATACTTTCAGAGTTGAGAGGTATTGATCGGATTTATATTAACTTGATAATGTATATCTTCAGATGCAAGAAAATACTTTTTTTTGCATTGTTAACAAACCAACAAGAGCAAAAAACTGGGTTTAAGTGGCCCGTATTGGCAAGTCCTTCACAAACATTTTCTTTCTAAAAGTCGAATGTTTGTCAAGTATTCGGTAAATAAACACAGCATACTAGAAGCTTCAAAATGCCATCAACAAGAGGACGAAGATCATTTTCGAGCTTCAAGTTGATGACATCTTTTAAGTATTCTCTCAAAGTTCGGATATAAAAACAAACAACAAAAATCCCGTCTCCATAGATAGCTGTGATAGAGTGTGGATAGATAAATCCCGTCTCCACAGATAGCTGTGATAGAGTGTGGATAGATAAATCCCGTCTCCACAGATAGCTGTGATAGAGTGTGGATAGATAAATCCCGTCTCCACAGATAGCTGTGATAGAGTGTGGATAGATAAATCCCGTCTCCACAGATAGCTGTGATAGAGTGTGGATAGATAAATCCCGTCTCCACAGATAGCTGTGATAGAGTGTGGATAGATAAATCCCGTCTCCACAGATAGCTGTGATAGAGTGTGGATAGATAAATCCCGTCTCCACAGATAGCTGTGATAGAGTGTGGATAGATAAATCCCGTCTCCACAGATAGCTGTGATAGAGTGTGGATAGATAAATCCCGTCTCCACAGATAGCTGTGATAGAGTGTGGATAGATAAATCCCGTCTCCACAGATAGCTGTGATAGAGTGTGGATAGATAAATCCCGTCTCCACAGATAGCTGTGATAGAGTGTGGATAGATAAATCCCGTCTCCACAGATAGCTGTGATAGAGTGTGGATAGATAAATCCCGTCTCCACAGATAGCTGTGATAGAGTGTGGATAGATAAATCCCGTCTCCACAGATAGCTGTGATAGAGTGTGGATAGATAAATCCCGTCTCCACAGATAGCTGTGATAGAGTGTGGATAGATAAATCCCGTCTCCACAGATAGCTGTGATAGAGTGTGGATAGATAAATCCCGTCTCCACAGATAGCTGTGATAGAGTGTGGATAGATAAATCCCGTCTCCACAGATAGCTGTGATAGAGTGTGGATAGATAAATCCCGTCTCCACAGATAGCTGTGATAGAGTGTGGATAGATAAATCCCGTCTCCACAGATAGCTGTGATAGAGTGTGGATAGATAAATCCCGTCTCCACAGATAGCTGTGATAGAGTGTGGATAGATAAATCCCGTCTCCACAGATAGCTGTGATAGAGTGTGGATAGATAAATCCCGTCTCCACAGATAGCTGTGATAGAGTGTGGATAGATAAATCCCGTCTCCACAGATAGCTGTGATAGAGTGTGGATAGATAAATCCCGTCTCCACAGATAGCTGTGATAGAGTGTGGATAGATAAATCCCGTCTCCACAGATAGCTGTGATAGAGTGTGGATAGATAAATCCCGTCTCCACAGATAGCTGTGATAGAGTGTGGATAGATAAATCCCGTCTCCACAGATAGCTGTGATAGAGTGTGGATAGATAAATCCCGTCTCCACAGATAGCTGTGATAGAGTGTGGATAGATAAATCCCGTCTCCACAGATAGCTGTGAGAGTGTGGATAGATAAATCCCGTCTCCACAGATAGCTGTGAGAGTGTGGATAGATAAATCCCGTCTCCACAGATAGCTGTGATAGAGTGTGGATAGATAAAGCTATATGGAAAATAGCATTAGTTTCAGCGACGTGAAATCGATGGTATTATCTTTCGATGTCAGGGCTAGATTCTCGTGAGAGACGAGATCTCTTCATTACTCGCCGTCGTCTCAGCAGACACTTCTTTCCCGACGAGGGAAATGCCCCCCCCCCCCCCCCCCCCACCCCATCATTATCGGGAAACTAACATCATTCCACAGGGGTGCAGAAACATGGGGAGCATGGGGATTTTTCTCTTTGTACTAAATGCTTTTGTTTACCACATATTATACATTCAAGTCGCATTCATTTTCATTCTCGCATGGAGTTGCACCGGATTCCAAATGCAGCGTGGATTTTCACAATCCTTCATGCCAAGAAAGGATGCATTCAAATGAATTACAAAACGATCATGCTCTCTGCGGAAAATACGGATAACCGGTGCTTCATCTTGCTTGGTACAGCACAAACTAACCATGGGTTTGTAGGCAATACAGGTCCATGAACTAACCAACGAGTATACTTGATTTAGTAATGTAAGACCACTCCATCAATACACCAGAATTTGTAAAATCATCTCACACAATATCGATTTGTCAAAGTTTCACTTCGCGAAGAGAAAAGGGCAATTCAGTTTTGGTCAAATCCCTGGAGACGGCAAGGTCACAGCTCAACTTTGCCCCAGCTGATACCTCAATTTCCTTAGAGCCAGTTTTACAATGTTCAGTTAAAGTGTAAAGTGTTAAAGTGTTAAAGTGTATCTGATTGACTGTGACCTTGGAGATAACAAACTTAACTGGCAGCTAACAGTTAACCGGACATTATAAAACCGGCTCTTGGTGTATTTAACCTTCATATCATACCTGTGCCTAAATATTGTTTCTGGCGTGCAAATGCCCAGCGTGCAAAATGATACGTTCAGTTAATTCTACTTCGTCTCCGGCCGGCAAGAGCCCAGTTATCGATCGGCACCGGACACTCTCAAAGGCGCCCGCCCTAAATGTCTGTGTGTACGAATGCAAATTAGTAAACCCCTGTCACCACCCGCCATAACCCAACGTTTATCCAACGTTTCACCGTTACATTCGACTTAATCGGTCAGCCATAATTCAAAGGCAACAAACCTGCCCTGTCCGTCACGTTTCCTTCTCGCGAACAAGTTCCCCAACAAAACGAACACATACAACAGTTCTATAAATATCCCCCGGTGCAAAATTATCCCCGCGCTCAGCGTGAAGCAAGCCGTCCAATAACCGCCCCCCCCCCCCCCCCCCCCCCCCCCGGCGAGCTGGGTATCGTGCCCGCGATCGCAAATCGCTCAGAATGTCGACGCAAATCATGCCGATACTTTGTAGCGCTCTTGGGGAATACAACAAACAGTCGTGGAGTATTTAACGTCACGTCTCGAACCTGTGCTGTGACTGGCAGCCAGTGGAGTAGGCTCAGGTTCAGCAGGTCTGGAAGGATATATATATATATATATATATAAGATATATATATATAAGATATTATAGCAAGACGAAGCAAGACAGCATCGAAACAGAATCGACCTTGACCTTCTCGCTATATGTTTCTTGTCAAAATGTTTTTTTTTTTTTTTATAACTTTGGTTTGATTGTTGAGATCTCTGGTACCTTTTGTCCAATGTTTTGTTTTTTGTAGTTCATTGATTGACCCTTGAGAAAGACCAAACAATTTGGTCGAAACGTTGGGAAAATGAAAAATAAAACACCACAGTTTATCCAAAAGTCTTTTTTAAAAACTAATTGCTGTGAAAACTTAAAACAACATATATATATATATATATATATATATATATATATATATATATATATATATATATATATATATATATATATATATATATATATATATATTGTAACACGAAAAAGCATACGAACATTATATGGAACATTATATGGAACATTATATTATGATACATATAGGGAAAATATACGAATGTGCAATATCTTATAAGAAACTTTTATGTCTCTTATAAAAATTTGAACCTTTCATATATGTTGCTGGACGCCAGAAGGGTATATAATGTGTATATAACCACACGAAAAATCATACGAACATATATGATGCATATAGGGAAAATATACGAATGTGCAATATCTTATAAGAAACTTTTTTGTCTCTTATAAAAATTTGAACCTTTCATATATGTTTCTGGACGCCAGAAGGGTATATAATGTGTACATAACCACACGAAAAAGCATACGAACATATATGATGCATATAGGGAAAATATACGAATGTGCAATATCTTATAAGAAACTTTTATGTCTCTTATTAAAATTTGAACCTATCATACATGTTTCATATATGTTTTTGTGTGTACTTCCCCGTCGGTAGGAAATTACGTTCCCTTTGTTCAAGCTTAATCTTATAGTGTATATTTCTTGTACTTAAGCTATAAATTTCCTGTTATTTTCTGCAGATTTCTGGACGATAAATTAATAATTTAAAACGTTTGACACGTTACGATACGGTATCCGATGTATTCTAAATTTACAGTTTAAATCCATCATATATAATTTATACTTTATCCTAACCTTTGATTTTTGGTCAAAGTTTTATTTCCTTTTTCAGCATTTTTTCAGTAATGTTGAGTAACAGACTTTCCGAGTAGTTTCGTCTCCCCCCCCCCCCTTCACCACCAACACAAACACCCAATTATAACAGCAAACCTTTGTGTAGGTCATTTTTCATTTTTCCACATTTTTCCACATTGTCCATTGAGGTTATACAACCTTTCGAATTTTCACATTGTGCGTGAAAATTCGCAACAGTCACACAAACGCAGGGGATTTTCTTTTCATTCGCACGGCATTCTCGCAAAAAGTCCGCGTCCACGACCACCACTGAACGCCACTGGCCGCCACTGTCCACCACTGGCCGCCACTGGTCGCGTCCATGTGTGTCCGGTGCCATGGCAACCCCAAGAATACGTGAACACCGACCATTTGTCACGTCGCGCTAACGGCGTCCTTGCAGCTGGCTGGCTAATAGGGGGGGGGGGGATCCCCCTCTCCTCCCACGCCCACGCGGCGAGGGGGGGAGCCAACGATGACGCAAGTGGTGACGTCAAAGCGGTACGGACCGATGTGAAAACGTAGAGTGGGGAAGGACGGAGCTGCTGGATTTGGTTTGGGTTCGGGGGGGGGGGGGAGGGGTTACGTTTAGGGCTATTTGAAAGTGGGTCAAACTTTCGGTGCGATTGTGCGGGTAGATTTTAGGGCGGATAAATATGTTGTAGTACGCTAAACAATCAGTGTATTATTTTTTGCTTTTTTTCACGAAACTAAAATATATCGGCTCGTTAAAGCAAAGTTCGTAGGGATAGTATTAACATTTGATTAAGTAGGATGGAAATTAATTGAAAACTAGCAGTATGGGCCCGTGCTACGCACGTGTAGTGGTAGTGGGGTGAGGGCTGGGTTGTACGAATAACGGAGAGCCTCACACTGAATAGATACCTTGAACCAGTTTTTTCTTGACAATAGACAACTGTCTGTATCAGATAATGACTGCAGTATAGGCCCGTGCTACGCACATCATTGAAGTCAAACATTCTGTCTCTGTACAATTAATTAATATATGTTTTTTTCCACATATATGTCACCTCAAAAAATCAACCCTTTCGACAAACAATTGAAAAATTGGAACAGAACGATGATGAACTATTTTCAGGGGGGGGGGGGGGCATCATGTAACTACGTGATTTCAACACGATCGAAAAAAAAAAAAGATTCAAGATCGCTACCCAGCACCCCAATTCTGTAACTTCCACGTGGGATGTCAAGAAATGGGAGTGACAACTCCAAGGTCGCCAATGGTTACATGAGGAACAAATTAAGGTTCCGTGGAGCCCCGCGACAACCCAAGAGCCACCATTATGGGCCTCACAGGGGCCTCACAGGGGCCTCACAGGGGCCTCGCAGGGGCCTCACAAGGGCCTCGCAGGGGCCTCACAAGGGCCTCGCAGAGGCCTCACAAGGGCCTCGCAGGGGCCTCACAGGGGCCTCACAAGGGCCTCACAGGGGCCTCACAGGGGCCTCACAGGGGCCTCACAGGGGCCTCACAGAGGCCTCACAGGCCCCTTAACACGCGTATTTTGCAGACATCCACTGAACGCCGACCACTGAATCAGCCCTTCCCCTCACTAGCGCTCAGCTCGGACTGGACACGTGAAGGCCTCAATGCGGCGTCCCTGTACTTGCCGTGACGTCATCGCATTGTTTGCTAGGACTGGACGTGTGAAGGCTTCAATGCGGCGTCCCTGTACTTGCCGTGACGTCATCGCATTGTTTGCTAGGACTGGACGTGTGAAGGCTTCAATGCGGCGTCCCTGTACTTGCCGTGACGTCATCGCATTGTTTGCTAGGACTGGACGTGTGAAGGCTTCAATGCGGCGTCCCTGTACTTGCCGTGACGTCATCGCATTGTTTGCTAGGACTGGACGTGTGAAGGCTTCAATGCGGAGTCCCTGTACTTGCCGTGACGTCATCGCATTGTTTGCTAGGACTGGACGTGTGAAGGCTTCAATGCGGAGTCCCTGTACTTGCCGTGACGTCATCGCATTGTTTGCTAGGACTGGACGTGTGAAGGCTTCAATGCGGCGTCCCTGTACTTGCCGTGACGTCATCGCATTGTTTGCTAGGACTGGACGTGTGAAGGCTTCAATGCGGAGTCCCTGTACTTGCCGTGACGTCATCGCATTGTTTGCTAGGACTGGACGTGTGAAGGCTTCAATGCGGCGTCCCTGTACTTGCCGTGACGTCATCGCATTGTTTGCTAGGACTGGACACGTGAAGGCTTCAATGCGGCGTCCCTGTACTTGCCGTGACGTCATCGCATTGTTTGCTAGGACTGGACGTGTGAAGGCTTCAATGCGGCGTCCCTGTACTTGCCGTGACGTCATCGCATTGTTTGCTAGGACTGGACATGTGAAGGCCTCAATGCGGCGTCCCCGTACTTGCCGTGACGTCATCGCATTGTTTGCTAGGACTGGACATGTGAAGGCCTCAATGCGGCGTCCCCGTACTTGCCGTGACGTCATCGCATTGTTTGCTCGGACTGGACATGTGAAGGCCTCAATGCCGCGTCCCTGTACTTGCCGTGACGTCATCGCATTGTTTGCTAGGACTGGACATGTGAAGGCTTCAATGCGACGTCCCTGTACTTGCCGTGACGTCATCGCATTGTTTGCTAGGACTGGACGTGTGAAGGCTTCAATGCGGCGTCCCTGTACTTGCCGTGACGTCATCGCATTGTTTGCTCGGGGGGGGGGGGGGGGGGTCGCTCTGTTCCTTTGTCCCAGCGATGGTTTCTGGCTTGTGATTGGTCGGTCTGAATGGTTCAGCATGCAATAGCGGGCGACATTTCGAACGGGTATGTGTGTTGTCTGAGTTATGGAGGGATCGCTGTCGTGGGATTAGTGACGTAGTGTACGTTGCTTGGCTGAATTTACTGAGTCTGGATAAGCTGTTATCTATTGGATAGGTAGGGAATTGAGGCGTCCGACTGGCTGTAACTATGGAGATTACTACTTATCCGGTACTTAACTATTTTTATAGGCAATGTAATTTCGGCATTACCCTTTACTAATTATGTATGAAAATCGGTAAAAAATGAGTTATGACTATTATTACCACGAGAATATTACAACGCACAATTTTAATGTAACATCACCTTTTGAAAAAGTAGCATTTTAAACAAATAAGCCACTTTTGAAATTGGAGTTTTCTGTAACCCTGTCCAAGCCGAGGGGATTGATTTGCTCTGTGACTTCTATCCAGCTGATTTGTCGGTAACTTGACGAGTGTTTGGTCCATGTGAGGACGCTCCAGTCACCTAACAGGCGTTTCAAGTTTCGACATGTTGTGCTCCGTGCAGGCAACACTTGGAAACGCCCGTGGGCAACATAAGTAGCACAAAACTGCATCAGATGGCATTGTCGGGTTCTTAAATTTTTTCAATGTTACCAAATTTAACCATATCGGAAATATTATACCGGTAATATTACCAATTTTGAAATTAAGTGTAATTTTGTATTTTATGAAGAGTTTTCAAGCACGCCGTGACCATATGCTGCAGTGGCGTAGCGTGAATATAATGCGCCGCCCCCCCCTCAAAAGTTTTGACGACGCCTCCAGGGTTTGATAGGGGGAAAAATCCGGCCCAGGCATTCCAGAAAAGACCGGCCCATGAGAAAATAAGTTTCGTCTCCCGAAAAAAAAAACGTATTCCGAAATTTTCCGAGGACAATCCCTAAAAATACGTCTTCCGAGAGAGAGATTTGCGCCCCCTGGACCCCTCGGCGCCCCCCAAACCTCGGGGCCCCCCGCGCCGCGGGTCTGCGGGGCCTCTGATATGCCGTCTATGCTTCGATCACTGCTCCGGTACGGGATAGGCAACTAGTATGCCGTGCCAGCTCTCACTGCTCCGGTACGGGATAGGCAACTAGTATGCCGTGCCAGCTCTCACTGCTCCGGTACGGGATAAGCAACTAGTAGGACGTGCCAGCTCTCACTGCTCCGGTACGGGATAGGCAACTAGTATGCCGTGCCAGCTCTCACTGCTCCGGTACGGGATAAGCAACTAGTAGGACGTGCCAGCTCTCACTGCTCCGGTACGGGATAGGCAACTAGTGTGCCGTGCCAGCTCTCACTGCTCCGGTACGGGATAGGCAACTAGTATGCCGTGCCAGCTCTCCCTGCTCCGGTACGGGATAGGCAACTAGTATGCCGTGCCAGCTCTCACTGCTCCGGTACGGGATAGGCAACTAGCATGCCGTGCCAGCTCTCACTGCTCCGGTACGGGATAGGCAACTAGTATGCCGTGCCAGCTCTCACTGCTCCGGTACGGGATAGGCAACTAGTATGCCGTGCCAGCTCTCACTGCTCCGGTACGGGATAGGCAACTAGTATGCCGTGCCAGCTCTCACTGCTCCGGTACGGGATAAGCAACTAGTGTGCCGTGCCAGCTCTCACTGCTCCGGTACGGGATAGGCAACTAGTATGCCGTGCCAGCTCTCACTGCTCCGGTACGGGATAAGCAACTAGTGTGCCGTGCCAGCTCTCACTGCTCCGGTACGGGATAGGCAACTAGTATGCCGTGCCAGCTCTCACTGCTCCGGTACGGGATAAGCAACTAGTGTGCCGTGCCAGCTCTCACTGCTCCGGTACGGGATAGGCAACTAGTATGCCGTGCCAGCTCTCACTGCTCCGGTACGGGATAAGCAACTAGTGTGCCGTGCCAGCTCTCACTACGCTCAACATGTATGTTGCCGTTTTTACGTTTTCTTAAAACTGAATAAATATTAAAACAAACAAACAGGGGGATTATTTAGCTACCTCTAGAATACAATTTACGCATTTAGAATGGACTAGTAAATATTTAATCTTTTAAATAGCAATACATAACGACATAATCAAGGTTATAGAGTTGATCTGACCGATGATCACAGCTGGTACGGCCTTTACTTTAACGTTGCATGGGAAACATACAGCGTTGAGCTAGTTGCGTATCCCGGCTAGCAATGGTCGAAGGTGTATGAGTACCACCGTTGGTGCAGGCGATTGAGCAAATTTGTCGTACGCACTCTATTGTACCCGAAGCATCGATACCAGCCAAGACCGACCACTACGTGGATAACTCCACGCGATCGCCAAACCAAAGATGAGTAATTGACGTCCGAGGCTTGTTCGGGTCCAGCATTCGGCTGCCGCTGCCGCACACGAGCGATCCCGATCCACTGTCGACAAAATCAATCAGAGCAAGATTGAAAAGCATTTCGCTGTCAAGGTCGCGGCATTTGATAGACATGCAAATGTATGCAAAAGAGAGGCCGGCGCTGAGAACACGAACGCAATCGTTCATATCGATCAAAGTTGTAAAATATGTTATACTTTTACAATGATACTATACTGTATTACCTAGTTTTAAGAATCATAAAAAATATTGTTATCTAAATAATGCACTTGCCAAGTTGTGAATGAATGAAACTTTATCCTGATCGCCACATGCAATACACAAATTACGATACTTTTTTACGACATACCCGTACAGAGACACTTTTACGAACTACAATTCAGAATCGAGCGTGTATATAATATGATGTATTTGCACGTCACGCAAAACGAGATCCAGCCAAACAATATCCGCCGTGTCACAAAACAGCGAGCTGTCATCGGAAAACGCGTGGTCTCACGTTCCAATATTTGCTCCGTTTCCCCTCAATCTATCCCCACGCTCGTGGTCGGTGGATGGACGGGAGGAGTCAGCCGGGGACGCGGATAAGAATAGCCGTTCGGTGCCAAATCTTGAATAACGCGCGGCTGGCCGCGTAACTACCACGGCCATCTAGGTCATGGACCACGTCACAATACCACGGCCATCTAGGTCATGGACCACGTCACAATACCACGGCCATCTCGGTCATGGACCACGTCACAATACCACGGCCATCTAGGTCATGGACCACGTCACAATACCACGGCCATCTAGGTAATGGACCACGTCACAATACCACGGCCATCTAGGTCATGGACCACGTCACACTACCACGGCCATCTAGGTCATGGACCACGTCACAATACCACGGCCATCTAGGTCATGGACCACGTCACATACCACGGCCATCTAGGTCATGGACCACGTCACAATACCACGGCCATCTAGGTCATGGACCACGTCACACTACCACGGCCATCTAGGACATAGACCACGTCACAATACCACGGCCATCTAGGTCATAGACCACGTCACAATACCATGGCCATCTAGGTCATGGACCACGTCACAATACCAAGGCCATCTAGGTCATGGACCACGTCACAATACCACGGCCATCTAGGTCATGGACCACGTCACAATACCACGGCCATCTAGGTCATGGACCACGTCACACTACCACGGCCATCTAGGTCATGGACCAGGTCACAATACCACGGCCATCTAGGTCATGGACCACGTCACAATACCACGGCCATCTAGGTCATGGACCACGATACAATACCACGGCCATCTAGGTCATGGACCACGTCACAATACCACGGCCATCTAGGTCATGGACCACGTCACAATACCACGGCCATCTAGGTCATGGACCACGTCACAATACCACGGCCATCTAGGTCATGGACCACGTCACAATACCACGGCCATCTAGGTCATGGACCACGTCACAATACCACGGCCATCTAGGTCATGGACCACGTCACAATACCACGGCCATCTAGGTCATGGACCACGTCACAATACCACGGCCATCTAGGTCATGGACCACGTCACAATACCACGGCCATCTAGGTCATGGACCACGTCACACTACCACGGCCATCTAGGTCTGAGGAGCATGGGGGCTGAACACACCCGCCACACTGCATTCTAGTCTGAGAAGCAAGGGGGCTGAACACACCCGCTACACTGCATTCTTATCTGAGAAGCATGGGGGTTGAATACACATGCTACACTGCATTCTATTTTGAGAAGCATTAGGTTAAATACACTCGCCAAACTGCATTCCAGCTTGAGAAGCATTAGGTTAAATACACATGCCACACGGCATTCCAGCTTGAGAAGCATGAGGTTAAATACACTCGCCAAACTGCATTCCTGATTGAGAAGCGGCACGCTTTGTGTTTGCTGGCGAGCGGAGCCCGTCTGTTTGTTTAACGCAATTCAGTGCAACAATAACCAATACACCCGTTCGCTTTAGAGCCTTTAGGGCTGGGCCCGTCGGAAAGCCAGTTAGAGCCTTTAGGGCTGGGCCCGTCGGAAAGCCAATTAGAGCCTTTAGGGCTGGGCCCGTCGGAAAGCCAATTAGAGCCTTTAGGGCTGGGCCCGTCGGAAAGCCAATTAGAGCCTTTAGGGCTGGGCCCGTCGGAAAGCCAATTAGAGCCTTTAGGGCTGGGCCCGTCGGAAAGCCAATTAGAGCCTTTAGGGCTGGGCCCGTCGGAAAGCCAATTAGAGCCTTTAGGGCTGGGCCCGTCGGAAAGCCAATTAGAGCCTTTAGGGCTGGGCCCGTCGGAAAGCCAATTAGAGCCTTTAGGGCTGGGCCCGTCGGAAAACCAAGTTTGAACGGCGAATCCGTATCTCTGACGACTCCAGCCATGGGGGTTTCAACCTAGTGGCTAGTTGTGTCGTAAGATTAATTTCATTTTATTACCATTAGTAATATGTTTCCAAAGAATCAATTTCAAACAGGGTATTCATATTTTTAATGCTAAGCAAAGATTGTTATGCCAACTTTTTATTTCATCTACACTTGCTACGAAATATACATCTTGTACAAAATTGAGAGCATAAAAAGATCAGGTACAAAATCATCGTTTAAAAGTAAACGAGCATAAGGTACGTCTTACGTCATGTAATCGGATCCATACAGTATGCACCCAGTATTCGCTGACCGCCGTGGTGATATAAAGTAAAATGAAAGGATAAACCACAAATACAAAATATATGTACCGACAATTCGTGTTTATCTAAAATGCAGCGCACGGCCATGCCGTCCGCACTCGCTACAACCAAACCCCCCGAAGCCGACGCCGACGCCGACTCCAAAAAGTCTCAATCAGCACTAATCTCTCGCGTCCCCGTCACCATGACTCCTCAAATACGTATCTTTGTTGCCCTTCAAAGCGAAACACACCCCGCAAGCCCCGCACCGGAACCTCTTCTGCCCCGCCTGGACCACGAGATGACTCCCCAGCCCACACGCGCCCACAAACAGCTTCGCACACGGACCACACTCAAAGAAGACCAATTGCCCCCCCTTGTGCACCCCCTTGTGCACCCTCAGGTCGTGTCGACCGAGCGCCCTCCGCGACCGGAACCCCTCGCCGCACTCGCCGCACGAGTGCTGGACATCCCTGGTGTGGACCCTCAAATGTTTGTCCCTGTCGTTGCGCCGGTAGAACGCCTTCTTGCAGACGACACATTCGTACTTCTTGGCCCCGGAGTGGACGACCCGATGCTGACGCAGACTGCCGAGTGTCGGGAACGCCTTTGCGCAGCCGTCGCACGGGAACGCTTTGACTTCGTCGTGTCCCGCCTCGTGACTTCGTAGACTGGCGGCGCGCAGGAACGCCTTGCCGCAGACGTCGCACCGATGCGTCTTCTCCCCGGTGTGCATGACGGCGTGACGGATCACGTGGTTCTTGCGCGTGAACGCCATGGGGCACAGCGCGCAGCGGAACTTGCGGTCGACGGCGTGACTGGTCATGTGGCTGTTGAGGCCGCGTCGGGTGGCGAAGTTGTTGCCGCACTGGGCGCAGGCGAAGTTGCGCGCGATTGTGTGCACGTGCGAGTGTTGGCGCAGTTGCGACGGGAAGGCGAAGCTCTTCGGGCAGACGGGACACGCGTGTTTCAGGCGGCTGGGTGGGACGGGGGATGGACCGGTTGGCGCGGGTTTGGGACGCCGTGGGGCATCTGGAACGTATAGAATAGCCTTATGAACCGGTACCGATAATTACGGGAACGCGATAACTAGTCGGTTAATGTGTTTGGTCGTACATTCGATCTATCGAAAATGAGAAATTGTATGTTTCCTAAACGTGAAAAATTGGACTAGGCGAACAGCGTTGAAATTTAATCACAGTTTAATTGTGTACCTACCATCAGTTTGTTTCTCTAGCATAATTGTATCGTCTTTGTTGTTCTAGAAAAGAACCAACAATTGGGTCCTTGTATAAAACTTTTGGTTCAAGAAATGTTCACTTTTTCTTTAAAGTGTGCTGCAAGCTAGAACTTGGAATATCTTACTAAAGTATGCATTTGGCAATGTCACAGATCATACCCTTTGGGAAACAGTTCTTGACTTGTTCTTTAGGGAAACAGTTCTTGACTTGTTCTTTAGAGCAACTGTTCTTGGTATCTGTCTTGAGGGACTTCTTGTTGAGGAACTCAAGGGAGTGAATTCTACAACGGAAAGACTTCGCAACTAGAGGTTTGTAAACCTCGAGATCATCTTGTTGAGAATTTTGCTGGGACGGATGTTCACCCCATGTGACGGTGTCGTCTTGAGAATCTGTAATGGGCATCAAGAAAAATTGAGCTAGAGATTTCAGAAACCTTCTGTCCATAACTGTACACACAAAGAATTTGGTAAGAGAGAAGGCAAAGTATATATTATGATAATAGGACATCGGTTCTTCCCTCAAAGGTCATAAGTGACTAAGGATTTCTTTCCTACCGGACTTGCTGCTTGATTCATCTTCGGAATCGTCGCCTCCCTCTGAAAACAAACACGAGCTCTCAAATGAACAAGAACACTATACTTTATGAAAAGACCAAGTTGTTTCAATGCCAATTTGTCAAAATAAGTTAGTAGCAAATTCAAATAAAACCGAAAACCAAGACAATAGGTGAAGAAAAGCACAAAAGTGTCCAATTAATGGCATATTAATAATACTAGGGCGAACGCAATTTATGTTGCGTTGAAGATGAGCGTAGCGGTTTGTATATAGCGCATAAAAATGCATAAATATTAATGTTATTTGAATGTTCTCGCTACCAAACTGATTGCTATCGTCGAGGTCCAGGAAGCTGTTTGGGTCCACTTGTATCTCAATCTCTTGACAACGATCCGATGCTGAAAGCAGAGCGACTCGTTCAAGAAGGAAATCTATCAGAATATGTTGACGAGAACTTTGCCACATGAAAGCTGCATTATCTATCGACCCTGAGCCTCACCAGTAAGAAGACCGTGGCATGGACCAGAGTAATCTTGCCACGCTGGGTCCATCTTGATCACGTCCCTTGTGAGATACATCAGGTCATCCGGTGCTGAAATTTCAACACATCGAAACATTCAATAAATGGGGAAATTGAAATCTTGTGGACTTTTTCGGAACTAGTGAGCCTATATGGGATTAGAGAGTGGCCATCTCTGCGTATGGGCGCCATGTTTTTACCAAATTGATTTATTCAACAGCCCTTTCAGCAGTAGTTGGTACGTTACGAACTTACCTTACCACGTATACATAATACGTAGATATGCAAATAAATATATGAGAAGAAACTCATATAGACAACTGCCACGTGCTTCGTGATCAACTTGGTAAAAACATGTCGTCCGTTTAGCATGGGATTTAAACAGCCGATAGAAAAGTGTCATAATGTTGGCCACTCTCTTGACCATATAGGCTCACCAGACGGAACCAGCTGCAGTAGCGAATTGGGAAGTTATTTACTTGTCAGTAGGCGGTGGGAAAGATCAAAGTCATATTGCCCAGGCTCCAGTTTGACCTTGCCGCTTGTGTCATCCATTCGGTGATTCTCTGCTGAAATGTTAACAGAGCGACGAAATTAATATAGATCTTGTTAACTTAACAGAACAAACTATATTGGCGAAACATATTTACCTGTCAGGGAGAAGTGGCCAAAATCGAAGCCTTCTTCCCCGGACTCCAGTTTGACCTTGACGCTTGTGTCATCCATTCGTTGATTCTCTGCTGAAATGTTAACAGAGCGACGAAATTAATATAGACCTTGTTAACTTGACAGAACAAACTGTATTGGCGAAACATATTTAAGTTTACCTGTCAGGGAGAAGTGGCAAGAATCGAAGCCTTCTTCCCCGGACTCCAGAGTGACCTTGACGCTTGTCTGCTCCGTTGAGTGCGGAAATTCGACAGAGCGAATCATTGACGGAGAAAATCCGAGCCTAGGAAACCACGTGCTGCCAATTTAAATCTTGATGTGATGCTGTCGGATTTGGCAACTTGACTTTCGGATCTGAGCAAACGTCGGAGATTTGGTATGAGCTTGTGGCTTCTTTGATAGTTTTTATAACCCTAAAAGATAATTTCATCATTCCAGAGTCACAAAAAAACGCGAAGTTTCTTCGAATTAATTAAAGAGCTAGTTTCATTTCTAATTCAGGCAACGGCTGTTAAAGAATGAACTAGCGAGAAAATGTGGCAAGTGGGCCTGTGATATTTTTAACCCTAAATGCTGGTTTCAAATTTGAGCGTCATTTTAATGCGATTGTGACGTCTAATGAGACTCCAATGCTGATTTCGTGGTTGATTGAGTATTGAATATTGAAAGTATATTTATACTGACCATTTCCTAAATGTTATTGATCTAATTTATTAGCAGAAAGGAGCTTTATAAGGTGAAATGCTTTTTAATTGCCAGTAACGTTGTCACTGTTGAAAATATAGCCAAGCTTGACACGAGTAAAGAGTTTCAAAACTTACAAGCCATGCATTGGCTCTATATGGGCCAGATGTGTAATGTGGAGTTTGGCAACTGATCAGAGGAACTTGGGCTGGTGTGGGGGGGGGGGGGGATACTCTCCATCAACACGCGTGTGTGTTGGAAAATACCACTCGGTGAAACAGAGTGAAACAGAGTGAAACAGAGTGAAACAGAGTGAAACAGAGTGAAGCCAGAGTGAAGCCAGAGTGAAACCAAATTCCTTAACAATTAAAGTAGTGAAACAGAGTGAAGCCAGGGTGAAACCAATTCAAGAGGTGAAACAGAGTGAAGCCAGTGTGGAACAGAGTGAAACAGAATGAAGCCAGTGTGAAACAGCGTGTAGTCTCGGCGACTTGCAGAGCATAAAGCGCGACGCCATTGGCAGCCGTGCCGACTCCAAACCAAGACTGCGAAATCCCTTCCGAGCCTCGGGCGTCCCAGCGCTAACTCAATCAAAAACTCGCGTTTCATCGCCCTTAGCCAAGATATCAGCAAATAAATTTTCGAGCGCGAACGAGCTTCGTCCCGATCGGGATTTTGTGCGACCCGCACGCGTCGACTTGAAATCAGCCAGCGGGAAAGGTCTTACTCAATGAAATTGAAAGAAAATTGCAATTTGTGTATCTCAGAGGTTTCCATATGGACTTATTTAGTAGTTTCACTTTGCGTAGACATTCATCTGTCAGCGGAAAAGCCGGGCCTCGCCGCGGAAAAGCAATTGGCTCTCGCTTCTGCAACTTTTCTTCTCGTCGGCGGCGGCTTTTCATGCAGCCGAATGAATGCGGAGTTTGGCGACCGCACAAAAGCCGCCGCCAGCCGACGCTTTTCCGCGCGCTAGAAAAGCACGTTGCTAAGAAACGTCACGCAAGAAGGCAAGGAATTAGCGTCGCGTTTATAAATGGAGGCTGCAGCAGCGAGCGAAGAATGGACCCACAGAGATCGCGGATCTGAGGCGACAGCGACCGCAGCCCCCGGCAGAGGAACAAGACGAATGGGAAATGATTTCCATAGAGAGAGCGAGAGAGGTTGCTCCTTTTTGTCGCCTCGTCTGTTTTATTCAAGCAGCTCGAGTTGTTTATCGAAATTAACGCTCTGTCACGCTCGGTACTCTTCGGAGATGCTCGACTAGTGTTGGGGTTGCAAGCGACAGGGTGGCCGGGTTTAGAGGGGTTTTTTCTGTTTCTATGGTAATTTTTACGGCTAGAAGGGGAGCAGTACGTTTTTCACTCTCTAAGAAATCCTGCGGTTATAGAATTGAGCTTAAGGTGTCGTAACATTCGCAGGCCGTCCCATTGTTCCGCTAAAGGGATGAATGGTCTGAGCATAGAATGATTGACAGGGCAATGTCTGCCCAGCGATTTTGTTACTTTTACGTTATGCCATTGTCGGTTCTGATGGATAAAATACCTTCTGTTGTCCATGTTTATTTTTTAACTTTGTAACCGAGAACGGCAAAGTCAGAGTTACGAAATCGCAGTGCTGGAGTCTAAACGGGCCGAAACCGCTTCTTAAAATGTGGTATTTTGCTCTTTTTTGCGCTTTTTCGTGAATCGATAAAGAGACTAAAGAGATTAAACTTGATAAAAAGGCTCCGTTACCGACACAGATTGATTCTTTATCTACAACTCCCTCGCTAATAATTTAACTCTTACGGTTTAGTAAAAAAAAAAAGCGCATACTCGTGAGACTCTGAATTAGCGCCATCTCGCAGCTCCGAGCAGCTGGTAGCGAGGTAGTATGGCGTCTTAACGTGGCAAGTATTGTCGCAAGGAAGAGCAATTTTAGAAGTTCGAATCTACATTTTCATTTTAATTTTACATTTTATTTAATATAATATATTTTTTTTATATATTTTTTTTTATTTATTTTACATAATATTTACATTTTAATTTACATAGCCTTAAATGGCCACTTGAAATGAATAAAAAGGCGAGATGCGGAAACATTTTAAGGCGACCATTGGCCATGAAGCAATGATGCGACTCCCAGCCAGTCCAAATAAAGGCCTTGCGCCGACAGAACCAGCCTGATCTAAGATAAAACGACGTTTGCGTTCGCCCCCCCCCTGCCCCCACTCCGATGACAGTAAGGAACGGGCCCCCCCCCCCCCCCAACCACCACCACCCGTTTTAATCAGTCCGCTTGTCTGATTTTGATTGGGCGATTGCTTTCTCTACCATGTGATTACAGTTTAAAGATTGGAAGTCTTGTGCAGGCCACAGCCGTATTATAAGCCGTACTACACCAAGCCACTACCGTATTAGAAGCCGTATTATGCGTCAGGGTGCCGTATTAGTTGGCTCGGATAAGCTCGAATGCTTCCCACTCCAGAAATGCAATCAATTTCCCCCGATGAACCCAGTTGTTTATCTGTGTTTCCATTTCCAGGGAAAACCGCACCGACATCCAATAATATTTCACCTTTGGTGGTTTCTCTCTCATGAGTCGACTTCGAGTTGAATCCTCTGAGCGTCCTTAAAACCAGGATCATATTCCCAGCTGAAACGTATTTTGATATCGGATGGATGGAAGCCTTTTGCCGCAATTAGTCGAGTTAAGTCCCACGGTCCTCGAGAAAACATTTCATAATGAAGCGAAAGGAATAAATTCAAATGAGCGTTCAAAAAACAAAGCGCAAAATGCACGGCATAAAGGAATCTACCAATATCACCCATCACCCACCTATGTATCCTATCTATTATTTCTATCAATTCTTCCTATCTCTATCCCAAACCAATTGGTTAATACATTATTTCATAAAGAGGAAAGAACAAGTCACAGTAAAAGACAAGTTTAAAATTTTTCTAGGGCAAGTTCAAAACCAATGTGAGAGTGTTATGGACTTGTGAGTGAGCGACTTGTTGATTTGATTGATTTATTAGAGTGTTGTGTTATGTTATGTTCGGCTCGTTGGAATCCCCTGAATGTCACTTATTGTCAAGCTTGCATCGCCGATTCCACCATATTCTGGTTAATTGATTGGAAAAGGTGTATACACCTTAATGCTCATGTCTCTTTTCCATTACTGAAAACAGAGATAGCGGGCTGAAACTAAGCTGATACAAAAGCAACAACAAACCGTTTCAACGAGTCAAAGTTGGTACCGTCCAAAGTAGGTACCAGCCCAATTAGGTACCAGCCAAAGTAGGTACCAGCCAAAGTAGGTACCAGCCAAAGTAGGTACCGGCCAAAGTAGGTACCAGCCAAAGTAGGTACCAGCCAAAGTAGGTACCAGCCAAAGTAGGTACCAGCCAAAGTAGGTACCAGCCAAAGTAGGTACCAGCCAAAGTAGGTACCAGCCAAAGTAGGTACCGTCCAAGGTGGGTACCGTCCAAGGTGGGTACACAGATTCCAGCAGGTGCACTGATCATGTAAAGTGGATTGACGGGATTGCGTAACATATCGCTCGGCGAAATCGGGGTACGAGCCCAACAAGTCTGGAATCTTTACCGCCCACTCGCCTCCCACGAGCTCGCAAGAAAACTCGGCAGCAAAACAATAAATACTAATTACGAGCGTGTGGCGCGGAAAGCAGCTCCGATGCCGGCGCTTTGGCGAGAACTCCTCACAACTAGGAGGGCTAGACTCTCCGTCGTTTCGCCTTCAAAGGTGGCATCGCAATTCCTTGCCCCGCGCTATTTTCAATTTGCAGCATGTGACTCTGGAATGGAAGGCTAAAGTTCCAGAGTAGATCGTTATTTGTGGGAAAATAATTGCCACGAGAATAGCATCACTACTGTGTCATTCATTATTTTGGCCGCAGATCGACTTTTATGTTGTGCCGTTATCGGGTCTGATGGATAAAATCACTGTTGTTGTCCATGTTAATTTTTAAATTTGAGCCCGGGAACAGCGAAAGTGCTGGTAGCCAGGGATGGTATACCAAACAAAGTGGAATTTGAATACGCAATTGCCATGTTATCGGAACGTTTAGGGGAAGATTGATCATTGTGTTTGCGAACTTGAAATTAAATGAAACGCCTTCCGTGAAAATGCCGTTTGGGGCATCAACCATTCACATGCAGAAAGATCGGCACACAAAGTTTCTTCGATCGAAAGTTCCCAGTCTGGGACAGCCAACTGGTTGAATGCTAAATAAAGCCTCGTTGATTTCACCACTTGTACATCTATGCAACTTTACTTCCTCTAAGGTATTTCGCCGTCATCTTGATATCACCTTGATATCTACACAATTACTACTTTGATTAAGGTCTTTCCCTAAGCTACGACCTATCACTAAACTATCGCTCTCCCTCTCACTACTTTCACTATCGCTCTCCCTCTCACTACTTTCACTATCGCCTCAACTATCGCCCAAATCTAGGCTTCTCCCTTGAAGGAGTAACTATACTCTATTTCACGTTAAGAAGGAGACTCGATTCGCATCTTCCTCGAGGGCCCACTGCAGCTGGACACGAGCAAAGAGTTTCAAAACTGCTTAAATAGTCTTATGCCATGTTCAAGACATGGCTTGTAAGTTTTTAAACTCATAGCTCTCTGGTATCTAGCAGCAGTGGGTTCTCTGGCAAGATGAAATCCACTCTCCTTCTTAACGTGAAATGGAGTTTAGTATTCGTCACGAAATGTCGGGAAAACAGCGAGACTTGCTTTACCATTGAAAACCCAACTTGAAAGTGCTTTTAAAACTAGTGCTAAAGATAGGACAAGCAGACACACGTCTTAGAAATTCAGTAAAAAGTAAACGGGTTTTTTCTATCGCGAGTGCGTCCCGCTTCCAAGGTGCGAGGAAGCAGCAGGCCAAGGCGTCTTAGTCCCGGCTACTATCGAGGGTTACGAGTCTCCGCGGGGGACTCGGACTCGGACGCTTTTCCTCGGAAAACTCTCGCCTCGCGGCCGGGAAATCTCCAGCCTCGTTTTCATCGGCCGGGAAATCTTTAGCCTGTTTTCATCGGCCGGGAAAATCAGCGCCGGCCACATAAAGTTTGTTTGGAGGGTGGCGTTGGCCATCGAGCGCAGAACAGAGATCGTGCCGAGAACAGCCGCCGTCGCGATTCATCGAAGGACTGCTATTGGCTCTTGACGCGTAAGCAAAGAGTCAAGTGGCAAGCTGAGGTCCGCCTAACTCCACGTTTCCACGACGATGTTTTATTTGGACGAACATTCTTAGCTCGAAGACAATTGTTGAAACGCACCTTGTGGGATCATAGAGTGTAGATTTATATATTTTATTTGTTGGATGGAAAGAAATTGATTCGGATGAAAGTTATTACTCTAAACTAAGATCGAGTTTTGCATGCAACACTGTAGCCGACACTGTACTTTATAAAATCATTGTAGAATATTTTAAAGGCAATAAATATAGAAGTAGCATAGCGTTTAAAGGAGTGAAAGATTACAATTCATTACCAGGTGAAATAAGAAAATTAGACACTGAAAAGTTTAAATTAAGGTTAAAGAAATTATTGATAGAAGAAAAGGAAAAAAGTGTAATAGTGTAGAGTATAACTGGATGACTGTAATGTTTATTGATTAAGTTTAAGATTACCAACGTAAAACGACTAAAATTGAACCTTTGTTGTTATTATTATCATTATTCTATGTTAGAGTATATCTCAATGTGAAAATGTATTCCTAAATAAAAAATTACATACATACATACATAAAACTGGGTCTTACCTCGATTCAGTTCCAAGGCCATTTTTCAGCAAATATACATAACGCTTTCATACTTTCCACCCCTTATGATTGCGAATCCGTCTCGTTCTCGGCCTCTCAGAGCGAACGGGTCCAGCAATGTGAATGAAATTACAGCAATGAATAGAAATTTTAAGCACGCAAGACGAAATGAGCAATTTTTTGTAAAAGACAACACCTCAGGTACCTTGGTGGAACTCCAGAAGAACCTGCAGAACAAATTCAAGCCGATTAGGGGAACGAAGTTTTGCACAAAGCTTTGCTTTAAAAAGCTGTATCCATGACTACGGCCTAGTATTTCGGCGAGGTACCTTTATATTCACGGAAGGATTTCACGTGAATTCACAGCCTGCTGGCTAGGCTTCTTAGACAAGACAATGCAATATGCATGGGCTTACTAATGCTAGTAATCCTTCAGCCTTTCAAAAGCATTTCGACTTCCAGTCCAAAACCAACTCCCCGAAAATCATTTTTCGCCACGACAGTCACGACTGTGCCATCTAAATTCATGAGACAATGATAAAACAAGGCTTTACAAGCACCCGTTAAAAAGTAATCTGTCGGTTAACGACTCGTCTCCATAGTGACAGCCAATGGGCGCGAGTCAGTTTCGCTTTAACGGGTCGTTATCTTAACAATGAACCTCGTAAACCCCAAGGTGTGTAATGTGGATAGCGAAATTGGGGAAATAGCCTCGAAACCGCGCAAAACATTAAATGACGTGGCCAGTTTTCATGATGAACGAGTAGTTCTAACCTAGTTCTTCTTTCCAACAAATGAGATTGCATAGAAGACTGCAATTTTACCACCCGGAAAATCCTCTACTTACCAAACGGCTGGACCTCTTCGAATGAAATTTGCAGAACACCTTCGTCATCCTGGCTACCTGACGCCAGATCCTACGAGTCAATCTTGATCTAAATCCTAGACACCAAATGCAGAGATGTCACTGAGTGCACACTCACACTGAGTTCGCACTCAATGCGCACTTTGGGGACGATTTATCATTGCAAATGCCAACTAAGTGTGCACTGAGTGCGCACTTTGGGGACGATTTATCATTGCAAATGCCAACTAAGTGTGCACTGAGTGCGCACTTTGGGGACGATTTATCATTGCAAATGCCAACTAAGTGTGCACTGAGTGCGCACTTTGGGGACGATTTATCATTGCAAATGCCAACTAAGTGTGCACTGAGTGCGGACTCAGTGACGTCTCTGCATTCGGGCACTAGAACCTGACACCGAAAAGGGATGTCCACGCCAGGCGCCCTTTCAAACGGGCCCCTGATTCGACGACACTTCGTAGCCCCTGATTTTACAGAAGCGTCTAGCCCTAAGAAACAGATGAATTCCTCGACGCGTCCTATTGGCGTTTGCCATGACAAACAACTCCTACTTTAACTCTGGATTTAGGAATTGTGTAGTTAGCTTTAGGTGTCCTATATAATGACAGGTTGTGGTAGTTAACTGTCCTATATAAAGGCAGGTTGTGGTGGTTAACTGTCCTATATAATGGCAGGTTGTGGTAGTTAACTGTCCTATATAAAGGCAGGTTGTGGTGGTTAACTGTCCTATATAATGGCAGGTTGTGGTAGTTAACTGTCCTATATAATGGCAGGTTGTGGTAGTTAACTGTCCTATTTAATGACAGGTTGTGGTAGTTATCTGTTCTATATAATGGCAGGTTGCGGTAGTTAGCAGTTCTATATAATGGCAGGTTGCGGTAGTTAGCAGTTCTATATAATGGCAGGTTGCGGTAGTTAGCTGTTCTATATAATGGCAGGTTGCGGTAGTTAGCTGTTCTATATAATGGCAGGTTGCGGTAGTAGGCTGTTCTATATAATGGCAGGTTGCGCGAACGCTAGGCTGATCTTCAGTTTCGCTACGCGAGATAAACCTTTCAGCGCAGTAAAAACAAACGATGAAACGCCGAACTAAATTATAACAAATGATCAAGGAGCTAATCTCTGATTCAACGTCGGTGACCTAAGCCTACAGTAACCATGGATTCCCATCCAAAACATAGTGATGACGGGATACAAGTGCGGGGTCAGCGCTGTAATATTGATGCCATTGCCACACAATACGCACGTGCTCTCCGCATCTGACCTCCCGACGACGTCGTCCCCTCCCCCGCCGCGCTCACTGCTTCAGCTGTTCGCCGTCTCAGCGTGCGAATCGCCCCTCAGGACCCAGCCGCGCGCTAATCACTCGATCTATTAATTATCAGATGATGAAGAGTTGGCAAACTCTAGCCGCACGCACGAACGGATTAACTATTTAGCGAAGAGCTACGCACCTCACGCATTGGTTGGTTTACTACACGATTATAATCAGTCAAGATTGAGTGAATGTTCATGTGCGGTAAGACCAAGTTTAGATTGGTCTTATCGCCCAGACATATAGCTAACCCTTCGACCATTGCTGGCCGGGATACGCAACTAGCTCTACGCTGTATGTTTCCCATGCAACGCTAAAGTATAGGCCTTACCAGCAGTCATCATCGGTCTAATCATCTCTATAACCATGATTATGTCGTTATGTATTGCTATTTAAAATATTAAATATTTACTAGTACATTCTAAATAAGTAAATTGAATTTTAGAAGTAGCTGAATAATCCCCTTGTTAGTTTGTTTTTATGTTTATTCAGTTTTAAGATAACGGAAAAACGGCAACATACATGTTGAACGCAGTGAGAGCTGGCACGGCATACTAGTTGCCTATCCCGTACCGGAGCAGTGAGAGCTGGCACGGCATACTAGTTGCCTATCCCGTACCGGAGCAGTGAGAGCTGGCACGGCATACTAGTTGCCTATCCCGTACCGGAGCAGTGAGAGCTGGCACGGCACACTAGTTGCCTATCCCGTACCGGAGCAGTGAGAGCTGGCACGGCATGCTAGTTGCCTATCCCGTACAGGAGCAGTGAGAGCTGGCACGGCATACTAGTTGCCTATCCCGTACCGGAGCAGTGAGAGCTGGCACGGCACACTAGTTGCCTATCCCGTACCGGAGCAGTGAGAGCTGGCACGGCATACTAGTTGCCTATCCCGTACCGGAGCAGTGAGAGCTGGCACGGCATACTAGTTGCCTATCCCGTACCGGAGCAGTGAGAGCTGGCACGGCACACTAGTTGCCTATCCCGTACCGGAGCAGTGAGAGCTGGCACGGCATGCTAGTTGCCTATCCCGTACCGGAGCAGTGAGAGCTGGCACGGCATACTAGTTGCCTATCCCGTACCGGAGCAGTGAGAGCTGGCACGGCACACTAGTTGCCTATCCCGTACCGGAGCAGTGAGAGCTGGCACGGCACACTAGTTGCTTATCCCGTACCGGAGCAGTGAGAGCTGGCACGGCATACTAGTTGCCTATCCCGTACCGGAGCAGTGAGAGCTGGCACGGCATGCTAGTTGCCTATCCCGTACCGGAGCAGTGAGAGCTGGCACGGCATACTAGTAGCCTATCCCGTACCGGAGCAGTGAGAGCTGGCACGGCATACTAGTAGCCTATCCCGTACCGGAGCAGTGAGAGCTGGCACGGCATACTAGTTGCCTATCCCGTACCGGAGCAGTGAGAGCTGGCACGGCATACTAGTTGCCTATCCCGTACCGGAGCAGTGAGAGCTGGCACGGCATACTAGTTGCCTATCCCGTACCGGAGCAGTGAGAGCTGGCACGGCCTATTAGTTGCCTATCCCGTACCGGAGCAGTGAGAGCTGGCACGGCATACTAGTTGCCTATCCCGTACCGGAGCAGTGAGAGCTGGCACGGCATACTAGTTGCCTATCCCGTACCGGAGCAGTGAGAGCTGGCACGGCATACTAGTTGCCTATCCCGTACCGGAGCAGTGAGAGCTGGCACGGCATACTAGTTGCCTATCCCGTACCGGAGCAGTGAGAGCTGGCACGGCATACTAGTTGCCTATCCCGTACCGGAGCAGTGAGAGCTGGCACGGCATACTAGTTGCCTATCCCGTACCGGAGCAGTGAGAGCTGGCACGGCACACTAGTTGCCTATCCCGTACCGGAGCAGTGAGAGCTGGCACGGCATACTAGTTGCCTATCCCGTACCGGAGCAGTGAGAGCTGGCACGGCATACTAGTTGCCTATCCCGTACCGGAGCAGTAAGAGCTGGCACGGCATACTAGTTGCCTATCCCGTACCGGAGCAGTGATCGAAGGCTAACCAGACATACCGTGCACAGTTCGAGCTGATGGTGCCGGTGGTTTCGCTAAAAGAGCTCATGTACCTGCTGTATCCTGATGGTCCTGTGTGTGTGTGTGCAGGACATCGACTACGAGGGCTTCGAGCTGTTCATGGACACCTACCTCGAGGTGGTTTCACCCAGAGAGCGCACGTCCCTGCTGTATCCTGATTGTCCTGTGTGTCTGTGTGCAGGACATCGACTACGAGGGCTTCCAGCTGTTCATGGACACCTACCTCGATGTGGAGACGCCCGAGGAGCTGTGTCGGCACTTGTTCCTGTCGTTCGTCAAGCGCCAGCACGAGTCCCGCGCACACACTCTCGACAGTCGAGCTATGAAGGTGAGCAAACGCCCCCCCCCCCCATCCCGCTCCTCGAGGTGACCTAATGCACCCACCAAGGTGAGCAAACGCCCCCATGAAGGTAAGCAAACGCCCCCCCCCCCCCACCCCGCTCCTCAAGGTGACCTAATGCCCCCACCAAGGTGACCAAACGCCCCCATGAAGGTGAGAGCGCCCCCCCCCCCCATCCCGCTCCACAAGGTGACCTAATGCCCCCACCAAGGTGAGCAAATGCCCCCATGAAGGTGAGAACGCCCCCCCCCCCATCTACCCGCTCCTCAAGGTGACCTAATGCCCCCACCAAGGTGAGCAAACGCCCCTATGAAGGTGATTAAAGGCCCCCCCCCATCCCGCTGCTCAAGGTGAATGCCCCCACCAAGGTGAGCAAACGCCCCCATGAAGGTGAGAACGCCCCCCCCCCCCAAGCTCCTCAATGAGAGCTAACGTCCCCATGAATGTGAGCTTTCGCCACCCTCAACCCCTCTTTCAAATAAATCAACCCCCTCCCCTGACACTTTGGTACTAGGAGTCGGGACACCCGACATTCTTCGGGTACCTTGGAATCTTTCTTACATGCTCATTTCCTAATCATTCCTTTGTTAACGTTTGGTATAAAACAAGAAAAAGTTAGTGATTAAAGATCATTACAAACGTCATTGCTAACAACATTCCAATGCGTTATGAACTTCATTTTCTACCAATTTGTTTCTGTATTCTGAACGAGATTCTTCGCTTCCAAGTACTAATAGCTCTGCGGGTGGTATCTAGGAGTCTCCCCCCCCCCCCCCCGAAGCATGGTCCCCGCGATCCCTCCCCCCACCTTGCCAACAGTTTGGCGGGAAACGTGGCACGGCCACCTGAGAGTTGACCGCCGCTTGTGGTGGAGGAGCCGGGTCGAGCTCTGCTCTGCGGGCTGCGTCCAGGGGCAAGGCTAAACGGGCACCATATAAATTCACGTGGCATTCGTTCCGTGTACGACATGAGCATTCTCAGTCATGTTCGGTCATGTTCGGTCATGTTCGGTCATGTTCGGTCATCTCCGATCGTGTTCGGTCGTGTAACGTTAAGGCCGGCATGGCATTTGCATTGCGGGCTGCGTCCAGGGGCAATGGTAAAGTCCCCACAAACATAAGACGCAGTGTGCCATGGTCGACATTTTAATGCACGAAAACGAGTTCGGTAATGTTCGGTAATGTTCGGTAATGTGCGGCACGATCGGTCATGCTGGCTGAATTGAAAATCGCATTTGCTCTGCGGGTTGCTTCTAGGGGCACCGATGAATTCAAGTACCTTCCTTTCTTTCCTGTGTAACGCTGAAAATATTTCTACACTCTGTACAACTTCTCAGTACCACTCGGTGTCTTCGCATCGTTATAAATTTGTGATTTATACTCCATTCCACGTCAAGAAGGAGGGTGGATTTGCATCGTCCTCGAGGACCCACTGCTGCTAGACACGAGCCAAGAGTTTCAAAACTGCACATAGCGCCTTTTGTCCTGCTCAATGCATGAGTTGTGAGTTTTGAAACTCACATTATAAGATATAAGATATATAAACAAAATAAGATTAAAAAGAAAAGAAATGGCAATCCTCAGCAGAATCTTATTATTTTCCTAATCCTTGAGAGTCAGTCCTCTGGTCAACCACAACGCCCTCGGTGCTAAAGTGAGTCCCCCGGTCGCAGGAGATGGCGGTGCTGAGCTCGACGACGGCGTGCGCGGCCATCACGTCGCACACGACCACGCCGGGCTCGGTGCCCAACCTCAACGCGCTCGTGGTGGACCAGAGCGAGCAGCGACCCGAGCCGCCCAAGCCCAACAAGTTGGCCGAGAAGTTCTACGGACTCTCGGAGAAGCTGCACGCGCTCGGGCATCATCGGAGCGACTCGGACACGTCGACGAGGACACGGACCGGTGAGCGGCCGCGGCGATGGTGTGTCCCACGCTCTGATGTCACTAGCAACCCGGTATCGTACAATATCACGGTATATGCTCAATGCCCCGAGGCTGACTAAAGAACCTGAGACGAGCTTTAGTGCCGCGATTAGGATAAACAATCCATAATTATCAAAAAGGCGTAACATTTTCCTGCATTTGAGATGGACTGCGTTCCTGGTGATCGACTCTCGTTTTGAAATGTTACGGTAAGCGATGAACATGGGTGGAGGGATGGCGAGGCTGGACAATTTGCAGCTACACCGGGATACGAATTCTTAGGGCCACCTAATTAAACTGAACTGCAAGCTGAAGGAGTCGGCTTCGTATCCCGGTTAGGAAGCGCATTGCGCCTTCATTCATAGCTCAGTGGTACATTCTGAAACCTGGTACACATGTTACGCTATCTTTCTTTTCCCAATCTTTCTTGTCTTAATTGCACTCATTCTCAAACACAAAGATGTCTGGTTTGATTTATTTTATACCCGTTTCGTACGGCAGTCGCGTCGCTAGCACAAAGGGCTACAAAGGGCTACAAAGGGCTACAAAGGGCTACAAAGGGCTACAAAGGGCTACAAAGGGCTACAAAGGGCTACAAAGGGCTACAAAGGGCTACAAAGGGCTACAAAGGGCTTCGATGAGTTCAAGGATAAGTGAACTATTGGATACGTACTGACCCTTTTACAGAATGACGGGACTGAACTATACTACAACAGACAGCAGACCTCCTGCTCGTGTCACGAGGTGCTGTTTAAGTCTAACGGCCCGTTAAGTGACCCTGTTTGCCCTGACAGGCAGCATCGGCGCCAGCGTGCACCCCATGCTGACGGTCACGCAGACCTCGTACTCCTGTCACGAGGTGTTGGAGAAGAAGAGCACCGACTCGTCGTCGCCGAGCCACAGTCAGATGTCGAGGAACTCTTCGAGGAAGTCCAACAACTCCACGTTGGTCACCAACGGCAAGCTGGAAGGTACACGGTGCAGCAATCGTTAGCTATTGCGTGGGGGTTGGGACGTTAGCATCGGCTTTGACGGCAAGGCGTGGGAATAGCGTCGCATGGGATGTCGGCACATACAGGACACGGCCCTGCAGGACGAACGCCACTTTGGATGTGTCGAAAATCCAGAAAGAAAATCGCATGGACACTATTTATGAAATATGAAGTTATTAATAATGCAAGTCGCAAGCTAAAATTAAAATAATCAGATACAAATGGCTGCTCCCGAAATTCGACACATCCAATGGGCCTATGTGGCGATATTCCATGTGGCGTTGTCCCTGACGCCACGATCGCCATTGAGTTCTGCTAGAAGTCATTCACAGTTTAGTGGGTCTTAGCCCCAAACCCAATGTCGTTCACCACTAAAGTATTTTTCACGTTTAGAAAGAGAACTGTGTTTCACTCACAAAGAGGCTCCCCTGCTGTTAGAAGAGCCAAAGACGTCAACATTCGCAGGCCGTCCCATGTTGTTCCGCTAAAGGGTTGAATGGTCTGAGCATCGAATGATTGACAGCGCCATGTCTGAAGTCTACAGGACAGTACTTTCCCTCGTAACGTGCAAAATACTGTACAAATTGACCGGTGCCCGCCAACGCAGATCGCGAACGCATATTTCGGCCACCCCTCACGCACGACAGCTGCCAATCGAAGCACAAAGAGCAAGTCGGCCGGGGCGCGCTATTCCGTTTCGTGCCTCGTAGACGGAACGTTAAATTTCCCGCATTTAGATTGGCTTTTTGGACCGATTGTACGAAGCTGGCATTAAAAAAATCACCCAGGGCACACAGTTCGAGAATTTACTGTGATGTTTCATGAGTAATAAAATTAAAAACTTGAGTAACGATACTACTACGATACGATACGAACGAGAGTACTTGAGTACGAACGATAAGGTTCGGAGATGCACACAGAAATAACGAAGATTTGAGGCAAGAAAACGATTTCATAGTGAAATACGATGTAAATATGATGATTCAAGTCGTCCAATTCACTTTGATACCAGTTTGCTACCAATAAGGTACCGATATTTAACACTGCCAGTATGATTGCCAAACTGTGTAAATTTAACATAGCGTCTACGAGGCACGAAACGGAACAGCGCGGCCGGGGCCAGGCGAGAACCCACACGTGTACTGTAGGCCCACAACACGACCCGAACCGATCGTCCGTCAACGGGGACCTTTTAGGAGGCCGTCATCCACGCAGGCCTCGGTCGGTGTCGATGGCGAGGCGTCGGGCATCTGACCCGCGATCAATCATCCGACCGCTCGGCGGGCAAAGCGATGATGGAGCGTTTGGCTCCAGCAGCCATTCAGAGTTCATGGAGAAAGAAAAGTCATTTTATGACATTCCTATAAGCAGCGCCTATTTTAGGGTGGCTTTGTTACTAAACTCCATTTCACTTTAAGAAGGAGAGTGGATTTGTATCTTCCTCGAGGTCCCACTGCTGCTAGACACGAGCCAAGAGTTTCAAACCTACCCATAGAGCCTTTTGTCCGGCTCAAGACATGGCTTGAGAGTTTCGTAAATGTTTGATCGTGTCTAGCAGCAGTCTATTTCTTGTCCACTCTATTTCTTAACGAGAAATT